>JACVCZ010000008.1:0-2988672 GCA_020829145.1 Drosophila nigrodunni
TGTTCCAACGCCAGTAATGAGAAGCAATGCAACACTTGGTCAAACATTAGTAATTAACTGGAAATTATCAACAGTAATGAGAAGCAATGCAACACTTTGGTCAAACACTAGTAGCACCGCAATTGGTCAACAGAACCATCCATCTGCAGCAGCAGCAGCAGCAGCAGCAGCAGCAGCAGCCATGGGAGCTTTAGGAAATAGGGCTGTTGTGGTGAAACCGCCACAAATTTGATAAAATTTTAGTAGGAGACTTGCAGGAGATTCTCATCAAAAAAATTAATAAAACAATTGATAATAGGACATATTCAATGGAAATTAGTGGACCAAATATGGTTCGTTTCTAATCTTAGTACATCTGATACATATCGTTCTCTAATTCGTCTATTTGATGCTGAGCAAATAGAATATCACTGCTCAAATACGTACTGAGCGCTCATTACGCATAGCCATTCGAGGTATTCACTCGTCCACCCATTAGCCGCATTAACAGAGAGCTGAAAGGCTTTCAGCTTCTCGGCAACATTTATCCAACTTTAAGCACGCCACGCGGTCCTGGTACCTTTTCACCACATCTTTTCTTTTAGAACTTGATCCAAATGCTCCAAATAGCACAAAATATTTTTCAATGTTACCACACCATATAACTATTCAATTCGCGTTGAATGGCGCAGTAGAAACCAAATAGTCTTGTTCAGTAAGGCCGTTGCCAGAATTTCAACCATACCGCTGGCTATTGTCAACGGTCTCCGGTATGTGTTAAGTGTGGTCAGGGACATTTAACACGCAGTTGTACGAAATTAGCCAATACCCGGCGAAATGCGGTAACTGTCAAGGTAATCACACTGCAAAGCATCAGTTCTATAGCAAACTTTTAAATAATAAATTTAAATTTATCTGGAAATGTCAATGTTAGACATGAATTCCTGTCACAACAAAAAATGTTCGCCACAAAGAGAGAGATAACAATGTTCGTTCTCATCAAGCCTCCCGTCACACAGTCGCAGAATCGATAATTGCAATGATCACAATTAAAAATGATCACAAACAGGTTGAGGAATTTGATAACCTTGTTGATTTGGCCATCAATCCTCAAACAGGTTACAATCCATTTGAAATAATATTAAAAATTTTTCAAAAACATCAAGCTGTAATCCTTAGGAGTTAGAGGATCCAAATGCGTTCCATGCAAAATGTGTTATCAGGGCCAAATAATGCAAATATTAGTACTAGTGAAACAATTAATATCAGTGATAGCTCTACTGTCAGTAATGAATCACAATCACAATCCCAATCCTGGGCACAATCCCAAGATTCACGTCAAAATGTTGTTGAATGACTGGTTTGAGACTAAGTATTTGGAATGCAAAATGGACTTGCAAAACGTCAAAATGAATTGAATCAATATCTAAGGCTTAACTTTTATTGATATAATGCTTATTAGTGAATCGCATTTAAATCAAAATTTTCACATTACTTTTCCCTGGTTATAGTATAGTTACGGCAAACAACAAATGCAAGGCTCAAAGGATAACAAATTCCACATATATAGATTTCTTCACAGAAATTGGCCCCAATTGCCTGATCGGAGGTGATTGGAACGCCAAAAAGTAGACTCTGGGGTAACAGTCGTAGTTGCTCGCGCGGTATTTTTATTATCAAATCTCATTCTCACATCAGTAAATTATAATGTATTAACTACGGCAGAGCCAACCCATTTTTCGAGAAACAGCAATATTCCGTCAGTTATAGATTTTGGTATTGTTAATGGCATATCTTCGAATCATTTAAAAATATGCCGTAAAATGGATTTATCCAGTGACCATATTCCATTGATAATAGATTTCTCTGTATCGTCATATCAAAAATAATAATCAAAAGCATAGACTTCTCACACGACACTCGAATTTGAAAACTTTTCGCCGTAATTTAGAGTCAGAAATTCACTTAGATGTTACAATCGAATCCAGCGCTGATGCAGATGATATGCTTAACATATTTATGGTAAAATTTATAATGCAGCCAATGCAGCAAATCAAAATCAGTCGCAACCCAGACGCAATCAATTTAATAATTCACCAGACCTGTCCAGACCGCCTATTAGAGCAGAAATAGTTGATATGATAAGACTTAAACGTAATTTACGTAAAAGATATACGCGAACAAGACAGCTTGATCATCGGCTTGCTTGGCAACAGTGCAGTCGGCAACTCAATCAATTGCTTGAGAAAACACGGTCAGACCATTTTGATTTTATGTTGTCCAATGCTGATCCCAATAAAAAAGGGTGGTTTCAACTTGTGGCGCGCCTGTAAGGGCTTGAAGGAACAACCGCATAACCATGTACCAGTTCGTAAAGTCAATGGTGACTGGTGTCGTACAGTCAATGAACAAGTTGAGACATTTGCCGATGAGCTTGAAAATCGGTTTAAGCCTTATGATTTCTGTCCGTCCGAACATTTAGATATGGTTAAAAGTACATTACGTGATTCAAACAATAACAATAATAATAATAATAGTAACAATAGCATACGTAGGACAAATAGTTTAGAAATTAAAAAAATTAATCAAAGAATTAGAAAGAAACAAGGCACCTGGTAATGATAAAATAGACAATATAATAATAAAATCGCTCCCAAATCGAGCCATTGACTTCCTAACAATACTTTTCAATTCGCTATTACGTCTCTATCATTTTCCGTTGGCATGGAAATGTGCCAATATCTCAATGATCCCCAAGGGAGGTGGGAAATCACTTTCAGTAGTATCAAATTATAGACCCATTAGTCTCCTTCCATGCTTATCAAAGTTATTTGAGAAAATAGTTTTTATACGGCTGAACGAGGAAGTAGAGGAGAAAAATCTAATACCAGATCATCAGTTTGGTTTTCGTGATAGTCACAACACTATCCAACAAATTCACCGTATCACACATCATATAAATGTTGGCTTTGAATCAGGCTCAAGCACATGCGGTGTATTCATTGATATAGAACAGGCTTTTGATCGTGTTTGGCACGACGGCTTGCTATTCAAATTATACAAAAAATATTTCTTTTTCCTTTATTCGAAATAGTAAAATCATTTTCTAACAAATCGATCTTTTTAGTGAAAGATCGAAATGTGTTCTCAACAAATAGGAAAATATTGGCTGGTGTACCACAGGGGGAGTGTATTGGCTCCTCTGTTGTACAATATTTTTACATTTGATATGCCTACAATAGAAAAAAGTTTATACAATCGCTTAGACTTTATAAATACTTTGTCCGCAACTTACGCAGATGATACTGCATTCCTGATAAGTGGTAAATTACCGCTTATCACAGATCGAATGGAGATGCACCTTAATAAGTTTGATGCCTGGTGTAAGGCATGGAACATTAAGGTGAACAGGTCCAAGTCGAAACATATAATTTTCACACTACAAAATAGACTCACTTGGCCTGAGGTAAAGCTAGGCAATGACATTATTCCATCATGTAATTATGTTAAATATCTTGGTCTACACTTGGACAAAAAATTGATCTGGTCTCGGCATATTCATATGACACAAAAACTCAATTAAATGTAAATTAAAAAAATATCACTGGCTCCTTAATCCTCGCTCCTGTCTATCCCTTTCAAATAAACTCTTAATCTATAATCAAATAATAGCCCCTTCGTGGAAGTATGGAATTGAAATATATGGTTGTGCGTCAGATACGCACATTAGAAAAATTCAATCAGTTCAATCAAAAGCCCTTCGAATGATTCTATCGCCTCCTTACTATGTCAGTAACAAAACTCTACACACAGACTTAAAAAATGACCACTGTATGGGATGAATTGAACATACATTCATCTAGATACTGGGACAGACTGAACGGACATAGGAACAATGAGACATTGACACTATATCACAACACCGGACGTCATCTGAGACGCATTTGGCCGCTTGATCTGCGATTCAGGCAAGTTTCCTGAAAGGGCATTCTAGGAATGCAAATCAGCAGCAGCAGCAACATCAACAGGAATAAATGCAACAACATCAGCAGCAGCAGGAATAATAGCAACAACATCAGCAGCAACAGTTTCGTCGTCTAATACTCACCATTCAGATCGTCAACCGTCAAACAACACGTCACACAATCCAAAGGAATCAACATAAGCAACAACATTTATATATATGTATATTCTTACTAAAAGAACAATAATAATCACACAAAAATATTTATACATACAGATACAAAAAAACACATTTACTGGGCAATCACATCGTCCACCTGGTGGCAGCCTTTCGTCTTCTGTCAGCATTTACATCGCCTCATCATCGTTATCGTCCGCCGTTCATCGTCTTCCGCCGTTCATCGTCTTCCGTCGTCATCGTCTTCCGTCGTCATCGTCTTCCGTCGTCATCGCATCCGTCGTCATCGCATCCGTCCGTCACAACCGTTCATCGTCCGTCAGGAGCTCCATTCATCGTTTGTTCCATCATCGTCATCGTCCATCGTCATCACAACAACAGCACCTTCAATCATCTGTTGCAGTTAAAATCGTCCGCCAACATCGTCCGTCAATGTGCTCGTCATCGCTATGCTCAGCTACCTGGAGAGGGCTGAGCTTTTTAACCATAACAACATTGGGTTCTGCTAGCATTGGGGCAGGACCCAATTATAAATAACTCTCCAGAATAATCTCAACATTATTATACCTGTTGGCTTAAGGCGCTGTTGTTATACGTCATGCGCTGAAGCTGCACCCACTAAAATTAGTTAAGTTTAGTTTTATAACCAATGTTAAGCTTAACTAGTTTTATGAGAAAATATATCTTAGGTTGTTGTCAGCAATATGCTGGCATCAACATTAATAAAAAAAAAAAAACTAGTTTTTATGAGAAAATATATCTTAGGTTGTTGTCAGCAATATGCTGGCATCAACATTAATAAGAAAAAGATTCATCTTTGTCTGATGTTTCGGTTGAAACAATTAAACGATTGTCGCCGAAAAATCTAAATGCAGTTAATAAGATTAATATACTCTCAAATAGTGATTCGGACGAAGAGGCGAATATGATAATTGATATTCTTAATGTTAGTGATGAATCTCCAAAAGCAGCCCGTACTTTACCGATGGCAGATGTTATTAAGAAATATGTAGACGAAACTTATTCAATGCCTAGATCAATTCCATCTGTGCCAGATAATAATAGTTCTAAAATTACTAAAACAACCACCACCACCACCACCACCACCACCGCTACTACTACTTTGCCGACAACAACTATTACTACTCCTAGAACCATTACTACTTTAGCAACTACTTCAAATAATAATAATAATAATACTACATTAGCAACTTCTATCGCCACTATTAGTACTAATACCAATATGAATGTGCCAGCCAATAAAAATGTCACCGTGCCAATAGTTAAAATGCCGTCGGCAAAATCAACAGAGTTGAATCCGACAATGAAATGTAACATTGCTTCAGTTAGCACAAATGTGACTAATAAATTGCCGTCGGCAAAAGCAGCCTTACAAGTACCTATATCAAGCCAAGTTAATGTGAGTCCAGTGATCAAACCAAAGCCAAGTAATAACAATAGTAATTTGAATTTGCCATCGTCTGCTAGTGTCTCAAAGTCAGTTAGTTTTATTGATCCTTCAACTATTTCATCTCCATTAATTAAAACTAAAATCCAAGCTCAACCTGTAACTGTTGCCAATACTCAGCCAGGAATTCAGCGTGTTGTTCAGCCTGTAACTCAGCCGCATGCTCAAACTCTAACCCCAATTAAGCCAAAAACTCAAGGTGAAATTTTACTTCAACTCCAGTTCAGCCAAATGCTCAGGCTAAAATGCTTACTTCAACTCCAGTTCAGCCAAATGCTCAGGCT
The DNA here is from genome assembly GCA_020829145.1 of Drosophila nigrodunni. Taxonomy (NCBI): domain Eukaryota; kingdom Metazoa; phylum Arthropoda; class Insecta; order Diptera; family Drosophilidae; genus Drosophila; species Drosophila nigrodunni. The sequence continues at coordinate 5,873 of JACVCZ010000008.1, forward strand.
AAAATGCTTACTTCAACTCCAGTTCAGCCAAATGCTCAGGCTAAAATGCTTACTTCAACACCAAATCAGCCAAATACTCAAATAAAAATTCCTTCTTTAACTCAAACTGCAATTAAACCCAATACTGAGTAAAAATGCATAGTCAAACTCAAGCTGAAACTCCAAATGAAAATAAAATGGATACTTCAGTCCAGATTTCAACTCATACCTTAGCTCAAACTCAAGTTGCAAGTCACACTTCAAGTCAAATTCAAATGCAAAGTTCTATTCAAGCTTCAAGTCAAAGCCAAAGTCAAGAAAAAATTTCGTTTTCTGAAATGGTTAAAAACATAATGTCACTGCATCAAATTACACAAATTTATTTCCAAATCAGAAAAGTATTAGTGAAGGGCGTCGCATTGAGGCGCGTAATAAAAAGTCGATCAATTTCGACTAATTCTCGGTCTACACAGCAAGATGCTGGAAGAACTTTAGATCGCTTCAATCGAAAAATTAAAATCTTAACTAGCAGTGATTTTGAATCAGGTAGTAGCGTTAATATTTTAAACAAAAAACAATGATACCACTAGCTCAGAATCTGATTCAATTGATGACGAAGAAGATAATATTGTTCCAACGCCAGTAATGAGAAGCAATGCAACACTTGGTCAAACATTAGTAACACCGAAATTATCAACAGTAATGAGAAGCAATGCAACACTTGGTCAAACACTAGTAGCACCGCAATTATCAACAGAACCATCCACATCCGCAGCAGCAGCAGCAGCAGCAGCAGCAGCAGCAGCCATGGGAGCTGAGGGAAATAGGGCTGCTGTGGCAAAAACCGCCACAAATTTGGATAAAATTTGTAGGAGACTTGCAGGAGATTCTATCAAAAATTAATAAAACAATTGATAATAGGACATATTCAATGAAATTAGGTGGACCAAATATGGTTCGTTTCAATCCTAGTACATCTGATACATATCGTTCTCTAATTCGTCTATTTGATGTTGAGCAAATAGAATATCACACTTATCAAATACGTACTGAGCGCTCATTACGCATAGCCATTCGAGGTATTCACTGTCCACACCCATTAGCCGCATTAATAGAGAGCTGAAAGGCTTAGGCTTCTCGGTGCGCAACATTTATCATCCAACTTTTAAGAATACACGCGGTCCTGGTACCTTTTCACCACATCTTTCTTTTTTTAGAACTTGATCCAAATGCTCCAAATAGTACAAATATTTTCAATGTTACCACACTATGTAACTATTCAATTCGCGTTGAATGGCGCAGTAGAAATCCAAATAGTCTTGTTCAGTGTATACGTTGCCAGAATTTCAACCATACCGCTGGCTATTGTCAACGGTCTCCGGTATGTGTTAAGTGTGGTCAGGGACATTTAACACGCAGTTGTACGAAATTAGCCAATACTCCGGCGAAATGCGGTAACTGTCAAGGTAATCACACTGCAAATTATAGGGGTTGCCCGTTCTATATTAAACTTTTAAATAATAAATTAAATTTATCTGGAAATGTCAATGTTAGACATGAAATTCCTAACGAATTCGAAAATCAAATTCCACAACAGCAACAACAAAATGTTCAGCCACAAAGAGAGAGATATAATAACAATGTTCGTTCTCATCAGCAAGCCTCCCGTCACACAGTCGCAGAATCGATAATTGCAAGTGATCAAGAAGTAGTCACAATTAGTAATGATCAAGCACAACAGGTTGAGGAATTTGATAATCTTGTTGATTTGGCCATCAATCCTCAAACAGGTTACAATCCATTTGAAATAATATTAAAAATTTTTCAAAAACATCAAGCTGTAATCCTTAAGTTAGAGGATCAAATGCGTTCCATGCAAAATGTGTTATCAGGGCCAAATAATGCAAATATTAGTACTAGCGAAACAATTAATATCAGTGATAGCTCTACTGTCAGTAATGAATCACAATCACAATCCCAATCCCAAGCACAATCCCAAGATTCACGTCAAAATGTTGTTGAATGACTGGTTTGAGACTAAGTATTTGGAATGCAAATGGACTTGCAAAACGTCAAAATGAATTGAATCAATATCTAAGGCTTAACTTTATTGATATAATGCTTATTAGTGAATCGCATTTAAATCAAAATTCTCACATTACTTTCCCTGGTTATAGTATAGTTACGGCAAACAATCCAAATGCAAGGCTGCACATTGGTGGTGCAGCTATATTAATTTCAAAGAACATCACACACCAGCCACTACCGTCAATAAGCCATAGTCATGCAAGCTGCACGCATTTCAATCAATACAAATCTAGGGAGCAATTAGTATTGTCTCATGCTATTGGCCACCTGGACATAGGCATGTGATAACAAATTCCACATATATAGATTTTTTTCACAGAAATTGGCCCCAATTGCCTGATCGGAGGTGATTGGAACGCCAAAAGTAGACTCTGGGGTAACAGTCGTAGTTGCCCGCGCGGTAATTTATTATCAAATCTCATTCTCACATCAGTAAATTATAATGTATTAACTACGGCAGAGCCAACCCATTTTTCGAGAAACAGCAATATTCCGTCAGTTATAGATTTTGGTATTGTTAATGGCATATCTTCGAATCATTTAAAAATATGCCGTAAAATGGATTTATCCAGTGACCATATTCCATTGATAATAGATTTCTCTGTATCGTCATATCAAAATAATAATCAAAAGCATAGACTTTCACACGACACTCGAATTTGAAAACTTTTCGCCGTAATTTAGAGTCAGAAATTCACTTAGATGTTACAATCGAATCCAGCGCTGATGCAGATGATATGCTTAACATATTTATGGGTAAAATTTATAATGCAGCCAATGCAGCAAATCAAAATCAGTCGCAACCCAGACGCAATCAATTTAATAATTCACCAGACCTGTCCAGACCGCCTATTAGAGCAGAAATAGTTGATATGATAAGACTTAAACGTAATTTACGTAAAAGATATACGCGAACAAGACAGCTTGATCATCGGCTTGCTTGGCAACAGTGCAGTCGGCAACTCAATCAATTGCTTGAGAAAACACGGTCAGACCATTTTGATTTTATGTTGTCCAATGCTGATCCCAATAAAAAGGGTGGTTTCAACTTGTGGCGCGCCTTAAGGGCTTGAAGGAACAACCGCATAACCATGTACCAGTTCGTAAAGTCAATGGTGACTGGTGTCGTACAGTCAATGAACAAGTTGAGACATTTGCCGATGAGCTTGAAAATCGGTTTAAGCCTTATGATTTCTGTCCGTCCGAACATTTAGATATGGTTAAAAAGTACATTACGTGATTCAAACAATAACAATAATAATAATAATAGTAACAATAGCATACGTAGGACAAATAGTTTAGAAATTAAAAATTAATCAAAGAATTAGAAAGAAACAAGGCACCTGGTAATGATAAAATAGACAATATAATAATAAAATCGCTCCCAAATCGAGCCATTGACTTCCTAACAATACTTTTCAATTCGCTATTACGTCTCTATCATTTTCCGTTGGCATGGAAATGTGCCAATATCTCAATGATCCCCCAAGGGAGGTGGGAAATCACTTTCAGTAGTATCAAATTATAGACCCATTAGTCTCCTTCCATGCTTATCAAAGTTATTTGAGAAAATAGTTTTTATACGGCTGAACGAGGAAGTAGAGGAGAAAAATCTAATACCAGATCATCAGTTTGGTTTTCGTGATAGTCACAACACTATCCAACAAATTCACCGTATCACACATCATATAAATGTTGGCTTTGAATCAGGCTCAAGCACATGGTGTATTCATTGATATAGAACAGGCTTTTGATCGTGTTTGGCACGACGGCTTGCTATTCAAATTATACAAAAATATTTCTTTTCCTTTATTCGAAATAGTAAAATCATTTTCTAACAAATCGATCTTTTTTAGTGAAAGATCGAAATGTGTTCTCAACAAATAGGAAAATATTGGCTGGTGTACCACAGGGGAGTGTATTGGCTCCTCTGTTGTACAATATTTTTACATTTGATATGCCTACAATAGAAAAAAAAAGTTTATACAATCGCTTAGACTTTATAAATACTTTGTCCGCAACTTACGCAGATGATACTGCATTCCTGATAAGTGGTAAATTACCGCTTATCACAGATCGAATGGAGATGCACCTTAATAAGTTTGATGCCTGGTGTAAGGCATGGAACATTAAGGGTGAACAGGTCCAAGTCGAAACATATAATTTTCACACTACAAAATAGACTCACTTGGCCTGAGGTAAAGCTAGGCAATGACATTATTCCATCATGTAATTATGTTAAATATCTTGGTCTACACTTGGACAAAAAATTGATCTGGTCTCGGCATATTCATATGACACAAAACTCAATTAAATGTAAATAAAAAAATATCACTGGCTCCCTTAATCCTCGCTCCCTGTCTATCCCTTTCAAATAAACTCTTAATCTATAATCAAATAATAGCCCTTCGTGGAAGTATGGAATTGAAATATATGGTTGTGCGTCAGATACGCACATTAGGAAAATTCAATCAGTTCAATCAAAAGCCCTTCGAATGATTCTATCGCCTCCTTACTATGTCAGTAACAAAAACTCTACACACAGACTTAAAAATGACCACTGTATGGGATGAATTGAACATACATTCATCTAGATACTGGGACAGACTGAACGGACATAGGAACAATGAGACATTGACACTATATCACAACACCGGACGTCATCTGAGACGCATTTGGCCGCTTTTGATCTGCGATTCAGGCAAGCTCCTGAAAGGGCATTCTAGAATGCAAATCAGCAGCAGCAGCAACATCAACAGGAATAAATGCAACAACATCAGCAGCAGCAGGAATAATAGCAACAACATCAGCAGCAACAGTTTTTCGTCGTCTAATACTCACCATTCAGATCGTCAACCGTCAAACAACACGTCACACAATCCAAAGGAATCAACATAAGCAACAACATTTATATATATGTATATTCTTACTAAAAAGAACAATAATAATCACACAAAAAATATTTATACATACAGATACAAAAACACACATTTACTGGGCAATCACATCGTCCACCTGGTGGCAGCCTTTCGTCTTCTGTCAGCATTTACATCGCCTCATCATCGTTATCGTCCGCCGTTCATCGTCTTCCGCCGTTCATCGTCTTCCGTCGTCATCGTCTTCCGTCGTCATCGTCTTCCGTCGTCATCGCATCCGTCGTCATCGCATCCGTCCGTCACAATCGTTCATCGTCCGTCAGAGCTCCATTCATCGTTTGTTCCATCATCGTCATCGTCCATCGTCATCACAACAACAGCACCTTCAATCATCTGTTGCAGTTAAAATCGTCCGCCAACATCGTCCGTCAATGTGCTCGTCATCGCTATGCTCAGCTACCTGGAGAGGGCTGAGCTTTAACCATAACAACATTGGGTTCTGCTAGCATTGGGGCAGGACCCAATTATAAACAACTCTCCAGAATAATCTCAACATTATTATACCTGTTGGCTTAAGGCGCTGTTGTTATACGTCATGCGCTGAAGCTGCACCCACTAAAATTAGTTAAGTTTAGTTTTATAACCAATGTTAAGCTTAACTAGTTTTTATGAGAAAATATATCTTAGGTTGTTGTCAAGCAATATGCTGGCATCAACATTAATAAGAAAAAAATTAACATCGAACGAGATATTGATGATGAAATGCAAGTGGAAGAGCAGCGTTTTTATTCTCTGCAACATTCGCTACAAGTTTGTCAATTGGCTGTTGATACTATTGAGCCAGTACCCGAGCAGTCTCGGAATTTGCCCACTGTGGCGTCAACGAGCTGGGGTAGTCAACAAGTCCATCAGAGCCAACAGCGTCTTCTACCGGCAGAGATTGTAAGCACACCTGCAACAAAAATAATAAACAGTCGTCTATTACAGAAAGCAACGCACAAAAGAAATCACGTACCTGAAGGTGCACACACAACAGAGCTGCCACAACATGCTCCTCAGATCAATGTACGGATTTCATCAGATCGGCTGCCCAATCCACTTGGAGCCTCACACGAGCTGTTTCGAACCACTCGACTGGAGAACAGACGAACTTGCGGTGCTTTATTCCAGCATCGTCCAATGTGCTATCTTAGCCGTTGCAATTGTCGTGCAAGTGTGACACTCCAGTCCAGCGGCGGAAACTCCAGCTTTTTGTCAGACGAGTCTGCACAAGTTTGTCAATTGGCTGATGATACTATTGAGCCAGTACCCGAGCAGTCTCGGAATTTGCCCACTGTGGCGTCAACGCGGAGCTGGGGTAGTCAACAAGCCCATCAGAGCCAACAGCGTCTTCTACCGGCAGAGATTGTAAGCACACCTGCAACAAAAATAATAAACAGTCGTCTATTACAGAAAACAATGAACAAAAGAAATCACGTACCTGAAGGTGCACACACAACAGAGCTGCCACAACATGCTCCTCAGATCAACGTACAGATTTCACCAGATTGGCTGCTCAATCCACCTGGAGCTCACGCGCGCTGTCTCGAGCCACTCGACTGGAGAACAGACGAACTTGTGGTTTGGTATTCCAGCATCGTCCAATGTGCTATCATAGCCGTTGCAATTGTCGTGCAAATGTGACATTCCAGTCCAGCGGCGGAAACTCCAGCTTTTTGTCAGACGAGTCTGCAAAAAGCACGTACTCACTGAATCTGCCAAGACGTGAATGTGCACAAACTGTTCATCTTGACTTGCTATCGGCTGGTGTGCCGTGTTTGTCAGGTGCTCTGCTACGGCGAGGGCGGCGGTATGACGTCAATACAAATCTCGGCAATCCGGTCATTTCGGCTCACAGATTGAGTGGAGTCCATCCAATGTTTTCTTTTCGCCGTGGCGGTATCTGACTGGACGCGGGCAAATGCGACAGCAACATTTTTCCAGACGGCTTCTCAAGGCATGCAGGCCACGCACCACACGTGGCGTCCGTCAGTGGCGACCAACACATGTTTGGGCCCTAAGAGCTCATCGTAAGGCACGCCCGCCTGACACCTGTAAATAATAATGTAATTTAATTTTAAACTACTCAGGTCTTGTTAGCTAATTCACACAATTGTTCGCCAATTCGTTTTTTGTACTTACTTTTCTACCATTGTTTACATCTGTTTGGTACTGCGTTGCCAGACTGGTCGTTAATTTAGGCTGTAAAAAGTCAGTATTTTTTCCTGGCAAAGTTGCCAGAAAGTTATTTTATTAATAAGCTAAATAATGTTTGTATATGTTGCTGGCAAAAGTAATGAAACAAATAAAAAAGGCTGGCTGCCGGCTAAAATTTAGTCGACAGCCAACCCCCATTGTGCGCAAAAGTGCACAGAACATTAAAAAAGATTTGGTGAAACAATTATCAATACGTACAGACGACGATACAGAGATGGACTCATTACGCGAGAAGCACTTTCACAATTAATCCAATATCAGCCTGTTACAATTCAACGCCTCATACTTCCAGAGCCACCTCCGCCTCAACCGCAAATCTCTCCAGAAACTCAGGTGGAGCCGCCACAGAACCTGCCACAGAATCCGCCAGATGACGAGCAACAACTCATTACTCGTTTGCAAGAGTTGCAAATTAACATCGAACGAGATATTGATGATGAAATGCAAGTGGAAGAGCAGCGTTTTTATTCTCTGCAACATTCGCTACAAGTTTGTCAATTGGCTGTTGATACTATTGAGCCAGTACCCGAGCAGTCTCGGAATTTGCCCACTGTGGCGTCAACGCGGAGCTGGGGTAGTCAACAAGTCCATCAGAGCCAACAGCGTCTTCTACCGGCAGAGATTGTAAGCACACCTGCAACAAAAATAATAAACAGTCGTCTATTACAGAAAACAATGAACAAAAGAAATCACGTACCTGAAGGTGCACACACAACAGAGCTGCCACAACATGCTCCTCAGATCAACGTACAGATTTCACCAGATTGGCTGCTCAATCCACCTGGAGCCTCACGCGCGCTGTCTCGAGCCACTCGACTGGAGAACAGACGAACTTGTGGTTTGGTATTCCAGCATCGTCCAATGTGCTATCATAGCCGTTGCAATTGTCGTGCAAATGTGACATTCCAGTCCAGCGGCGGAAACTCCAGCTTTTTGTCAGACGAGTCTGCAAAAAGCACGTACTCACTGAATCTGCCAAGACGTGAATGTGCACAAACTGTTCATCTTGACTTGCTATCGGCTGGTGTGCCGTGTTTGTCAGGTGCTCTGCTACGGCGAGGGCGGCGGTATGACGTCCAATACAAATCTCGGCAATCCGGTCATTTCGGCTCACAGATTGAGTGGAGTCCATCCAATGTTTTCTTTTCGCCGTGGCGGTATCTGACTGGACGCGGGCAAATGCGACAGCAACATTTTTCCAGACGGCTTCTCAAGGCATGCAGGCCACGCACCACACGTGGCGTCCGTCAGTGGCGACCAACACATGTTTGGGCCCTAAGAGCTCATCGTAAGGCACGCCCGCCTGACACCTGTAAATAATAATGTAATTTAATTTTAAACTACTCAGGTCTTGTTAGCTAATTCACACAATTGTTCGCCAATTCGTTTTTTTGTACTTACTTTTCTACCATTGTTTACATCTGTTTGGTACTGCGTTGCCAGACTGGTCGTTAATTTAGGCTGTAAAAGTCAGTATTTTTTCCTGGCAAAGTTGCCAGAAAGTTATTTTATTAATAAGCTAAATAATGTTTGTATATGTTGCTGGCAAAAAGTAATGAAACAAATAAAAAGGCTGGCTGCCGGCTAAAATTTAGTCGACAGCCAACCCCCCATTGTGCGCAAAAGTGCACAGAACATTAAAAAAAAAAAAAAAAAAACAATTATCAATACGTACAGACGACGATACAGAGATGGACTCATTACGCGAGAAGCACTTTCACAATTAATCCAATATCAGCCTGTTACAATTCAACGCCTCATACTTCCAGAGCCACCTCCGCCTCAACCGCAAATCTCTCCAGAAACTCAGGTGGAGCCGCCACAGAACCTGCCACAGAATCCGCCAGATGACGAGCAACAACTCATTACTCGTTTGCAAGAGTTGCAAATTAACATCGAACGAGATATTGATGATGAAATGCAAGTGGAAGAGCAGCGTTTTTATTCTCTGCAACATTCGCTACAAGTTTGTCAATTGGCTGTTGATACTATTGAGCCAGTACCCGAGCAGTCTCGGAATTTGCCCACTGTGGCGTCAACGCGGAGCTGGGGTAGTCAACAAGTCCATCAGAGCCAACAGCGTCTTCTACCGGCAGAGATTGTAAGCACACCTGCAACAAAAATAATAAACAGTCGTCTATTACAGAAAACAATGAACAAAAGAAATCACGTACCTGAAGGTGCACACACAACAGAGCTGCCACAACATGCTCCTCAGATCAACGTACAGATTTCACCAGATTGGCTGCTCAATCCACCTGGAGCCTCACGCGCGCTGTCTCGAGCCACTCGACTGGAGAACAGACGAACTTGTGGTTTGGTATTCCAGCATCGTCCAATGTGCTATCATAGCCGTTGCAATTGTCGTGCAAATGTGACATTCCAGTCCAGCGGCGGAAACTCCAGCTTTTTGTCAGACGAGTCTGCAAAAAGCACGTACTCACTGAATCTGCCAAGACGTGAATGTGCACAAACTGTTCATCTTGACTTGCTATCGGCTGGTGTGCCGTGTTTGTCAGGTGCTCTGCTACGGCGAGGGCGGCGGTATGACGTCCAATACAAATCTCGGCAATCCGGTCATTTCGGCTCACAGATTGAGTGGAGTCCATCCAATGTTTTCTTTTTCGCCGTGGCGGTATCTGACTGGACGCGGGCAAATGCGACAGCAACATTTTTCCAGACGGCTTCTCAAGGCATGCAGGCCACGCACCACACGTGGCGTCCGTCAGTGGCGACCAACACATGTTTGGGCCCTAAGAGCTCATCGTAAGGCACGCCCGCCTGACACCTGTAAATAATAATGTAATTTAATTTTAAACTACTCAGGTCTTGTTAGCTAATTCACACAATTGTTCGCCAATTCGTTTTTTGTACTTACTTTTCTACCATTGTTTACATCTGTTTGGTACTGCGTTGCCAGACTGGTCGTTAATTTAGGCTGTAAAAGTCAGTATTTTTTCCTGGCAAAGTTGCCAGAAAGTTATTTTATTAATAAGCTAAATAATGTTTGTATATGTTGCTGGCAAAAGTAATGAAACAATAAAAGGCTGGCTGCCGGCTAAAATTTAGTCGACAGCCAACCCCCATTGTGCGCAAAAGTGCACAGAACAAAAAAAAAATAGATTTGGTGAAAATTATCAATACGTACAGACGACGATACAGAGATGGACTCATTACGCGAGAAGCACTTTCACAATTAATCCAATATCAGCCTGTTACATTCAACGCCTCATACTTCCAGAGCCACCTCCGCCTCAACCGCAAATCTCTCCAGAAACTCAGGTGGAGCCGCCACAGAACCTGCCACAGAATCCGCCAGATGACGAGCAACAACTCATTACTCGTTTGCAAGAGTTGCAAATTAACATCGAACGAGATATTGATGATGAAATGCAAGTGGAAGAGCAGCGTTTTTATTCTCTGCAACATTCGCTACAAGTTTGTCAATTGGCTGTTGATACTATTGAGCCAGTACCCGAGCAGTCTCGGAATTTGCCCACTGTGGCGTCAACGCGGAGCTGGGGTAGTCAACAAGTCCATCAGAGCCAACAGCGTCTTCTACCGGCAGAGATTGTAAGCACACCTGCAACAAAAATAATAAACAGTCGTCTATTACAGAAAGCAACGCACAAAAGAAATCACGTACCTGAAGGTGCACACACAACAGAGCTGCCACAACATGCTCCTCAGATCAATGTACGGATTTCATCAGATCGGCTGCCCAATCCACTTGGAGCCTCACACGAGCTGTTTCGAACCACTCGACTGGAGAACAGACGAACTTGCGGTGCTTTATTCCAGCATCGTCCAATGTGCTATCTTAGCCGTTGCAATTGTCGTGCAAGTGTGACACTCCAGTCCAGCGGCGGAAACTCCAGCTTTTTGTCAGACGAGTCTGCACAAGTTTGTCAATTGGCTGATGATACTATTGAGCCAGTACCCGAGCAGTCTCGGAATTTGCCCACTGTGGCGTCAACGCGGAGCTGGGGTAGTCAACAAGCCCATCAGAGCCAACAGCGTCTTCTACCGGCAGAGATTGTAAACACACCTGCAACAAAAATAATAAACAGTCGTCTATTACAGAAAACAATGAACAAAAGAAATCACGTACCTGAAGGTGCACACACAACAGAGCTGCCACAACATGCTCCTCAGATCAACGTACAGATTTCACCAGATTGGCTGCTCAATCCACCTGGAGCCTCACGCGCGCTGTCTCGAGCCACTCGACTGGAGAACAGACGAACTTGTGGTTTGGTATTCCAGCATCGTCCAATGTGCTATCATAGCCGTTGCAATTGTCGTGCAAATGTGACATTCCAGTCCAGCGGCGGAAACTCCAGCTTTTTGTCAGACGAGTCTGCAAAAAGCACGTACTCACTGAATCTGCCAAGACGTGAATGTGCACAAACTGTTCATCTTGACTTGCTATCGGCTGGTGTGCCGTGTTTGTCAGGTGCTCTGCTACGGCGAGGGCGGCGGTATGACGTCCAATACAAATCTCGGCAATCCGGTCATTTCGGCTCACAGATTGAGTGGAGTCCATCCAATGTTTTTTTTCGCCGTGGCGGTATCTGACTGGACGCGGGCAAATGCGACAGCAACATTTTTCCAGACGGCTTCTCAAGGCATGCAGGCCACGCACCACACGTGGCGTCCGTCAGTGGCGACCAACACATGTTTGGGCCCTAAGAGCTCATCGTAAGGCACGCCCGCCTGACACCTGTAAATAATAATGTAATTTAATTTTAAACTACTCAGGTCTTGTTAGCTAATTCACACAATTGTTCGCCAATTCGTTTTTGTACTTACTTTTCTACCATTGTTTACATCTGTTTGGTACTGCGTTGCCAGACTGGTCGTTAATTTAGGCTGTAAAAGTCAGTATTTTTTCCTGGCAAAGTTGCCAGAAAGTTATTTTATTAATAAGCTAAATAATGTTTGTATATGTTGCTGGCAAAAGTAATGAAACAATAAAAAAAGGCTGGCTGCCGGCTAAAATTTAGTCGACAGCCAACCCCATTGTGCGCAAAAGTGCACAGAACATTAAAAAAAAAAAAAAGAACATTAAAAAAATAAAAAAAAAAAAGAACATTAAAAAAAAATTAAAAAATAATAATAAAAATAAAATCGTGTTAATGTTTCAGTGTCGTTTTGCTGTGTGCAAAATATATGTGAATCTGACGCGCGTGTAAATTTCTTACCGCCAGTTTGACGTGCTCGGCACTAGTAACCAAGCTATAAGTGCTGTAGCCTGTGTGTCAACGTAATGCAAAAAAGCATGCAAAATATCAAATGAAAGTCCATCCTACACATGGTCTGAGGACGGAGATACCCTGATTGCCAACGCGTTATCTCCACACCAAAATTCTGTCGAAGCAGGCACTATGTTGACTTGACACATCAATCGATACCAATACAAAGCCCTCGCTAATACGTCTAGAGATAGTAACCAGTGATTTTCAATTCTGTGTTGCGTCCTGTCATGAAAAACGTATCCGTCCTCGACCCAGACGACATCCATCAGTTTCGGAATGGGGTTCATCTTTTTAGTCGTCTGGTTCAATCAAATTCCTCTCACGTCAACGCTGTCGACACCCACCACACCAAAGAATATGAGCAACCACCAGGTGCCAATCATCGCCCCTGCAGCCAGCAGACAAAAGGCGCAAAACAATTTTTGGCGCCACTTTTCGCGCAAAAACTCTGTCTGCAGAACAGCATATTGAGGTTATTGCGCCAATGCAGCTGTCAAAATGCAACAACCACACAACAACCAAAGCAAAATGACAAGTCAGAAATTGCGCCAAAAAATTACACAACGTGAACCAGACACTAACAGTTCGCAGTTTTGGCGCCAATTTTGGCGCCAAATCGGATTATCCCGCCAAAAATAAATTGTGTACAACAACAAGCTTTACCTGTTGCGCCAACTCAACATACTACGTCAGCAATTGCGCCAATTATCGCACACCGTGAAATAAACACGCTGAATCCACAAATTTTGGCGCCAATTTTTCCTCCAAATAAGACTGCAGCTAAACACACTGCTCCTAATGGACTTAAACGGCAAAAATTATGCCTCTGCAATTAAACAATCCGAAACGTTCTGTGCATTTTTTAAGCTCCAAGCCAATAAAGAGTGGAACTCAAAATTATATTAACCCAGTTGTAAAACTCTATGACTTTAGAAAAGCGAAGAAAAAATCAAGCTTTGCAGAAGCCACAACATCGGAAAAAGCAAACGCAATGTTCTTATGGAAACTGACTACCCTAATAGAACCGCACAACTAAACGTTGACACTGGGTCTAGTCAGAATTAAGCCAGTTGCCAGTCGCACCTGTCCACCAGCCTCAGCAGTTACCTTCGCCTAAAGATCTGCAGCAAATGCAGGCTTTGCAGTCTGGGCAGAGCTCCAAAATACCATCCATTTTCTTACCGAATGTTACTGAGATCCAAACCATTAATTGACGACTTCAACAGGACTCCAGGAGTAGGTAAATTCCTCCACCAAATCGGCACAAGGTAGTGGCATCAGGATTCAGTGCGAAAACATCTCAACATACAACCGCATAATGGCGCTACTAAATGCCAAACATACACATATGCATACTCACCAGTTACGTAAAGACCGTGGTTACCGAGTAATCATGCGTCATTTGCATTTCTCCACACCAAGTGACTGGCTGTGCACACACCTACGACAATTGGGCTACAAACTCGCTACGTTAATGTCATGAAACACCGTTTTACTGGTAAGCCAATGAATATTTTGAAATTGAGCTAGAGCCAAATATAGATGGTACACACGAGAATATACTCACACTTACTGAGCTGGGAAACCAAAACATAGTTGTGGAAAGGCAGATGAGACGCCCTGACCCAGTCCAGTGTCATCGCTGTCAGGCGTATGGTCACAGCAAAAATTACTGCCGTAGACCATTCGTTTGCCTTAAGTGTGCAGGCATGCACGCAACAACAGAATGTGCAAAACTAGAAGTACTGAACAAAATGTGCAAACTGCGGACAGGGCACACATTGCCAGCTACAAGGGGTGTCCAGTCTTCAAAAACGCGCAGAATAAACCAATTAGCGAATCGCTCGCGTGTTGATCATCAAGTCTCGCAACATCATAGGCAGAGCACAGGTTATCGGTCTCCTAGTCAACGGCCAACTGGCCAGTTACAAAGGAAACAACAAATCCAGCCTGAGCAACAACCCTCCCAACACCAGCCCAATCCACCAAAGCAAAGCCACTTCAGCAACCATCTAGCACAAGGGTCCACACGCCGGCAGCCAAAACATACTAATCCTCGACCAACTTTTCAGTGAAGTTGTCCAAAGGACAAGTACACCTGGAAGACCTCGCAATCCGTTTGCATCTCAACCTAAATTGATGCACAAACATCAACAGACAGGCAACATGCGCGGAAATGAAATCCAGAACCACCAGTCCAATCAGCAACAAAACCGAAGCCACATCAGCCCTGATTCGAAACGTGAAAAAGACGGCATCTAATACTGCTGCGAAATCCAGCAATGTCCCATTTGCATAAGCTCCAGAACAGTCTTCGTCTCGAGCAGGCACAACAGCAGCAGGGAAACCGACAGCACCATCAGTCTACAAGCCCGCTCCACCGGCCATTGATGGTCCGCTTATACAGGCACTGAGAAAAATCTGCAAATAGCAGATGAGATGAGTAAAAAGAATTGATAGTTTACTAAATGTTTTGTACTTACTTGTCCTGCCACCCACCAGTACTCACCAATCAAAACCAATCTTAAACCCGCGAATTAGAGAAAACACAATAAATCCTAATATTGCATCTCAAGTCGTAAGTGTTCTAAACTCAACTACTGTTTCCAATAATGGACTACAACAACACAATTAGTATCGCCAATGATGAGAATCAGAATGAATAACATCTATAGTCGTAATTATCAATACAATCTAAAACTCTAATGTTGCGACTACTACCAACAGCATTAATCAATATAGCAACCAGTTTAAAATTGCATATTGGAACGCCGCTGGGATTGGTAATAAACTTATAGAGCTTTGAAGTTTTTTTTTGCAAAAGGCATCGAATAGATGTCATGATGGTCATTGAAATTGGACGGATCCAAGTACTTTGTGTGTTAAAGGGTACCACACATATGCGTCATTACACCCGCATAACTATAGAAGTGGAGGTGTTGCCACTTTTTGTTAGACACGGCACCAAACACATAGCACTCCAACCAATTAGTTTGCCTTGCATTCAATCTGCTCCAATTGCTATTGTAACCAAAAATGATAACAATAGAAACTCCACGATTGTTATTGCACCAATTTATTGCCCACCCCAACACAACTGGACAATGCAGCATTTTTTAAAGCTCTACAAACACTTCGATAATCTCACCAAAATTCTTTTTTATCATTGGTGGTGATTGGAACGCGAAACATTCCTGGTGGGGGAAACTTACGCTCCTGGCCAACGGGGTAGAGCCATAATGGAATGTATCAGATTCATAAACACCCTCGCTATAAGATCTTAGCGACTGGAGGAGCTACCCAAAACCCCTCATGATAATGAAAGAAACCGTCAGCGATTGACTTCGCTATATATTGTGGCTTAAATGACTGCCCAAACTACAAACACGCTCATCAGTAGACCTGGATTCTGACCATTTGCCAATCCATATCGATCTCAAATCTAAAAGGGTTGTTTGCTAATGATGTTGTCTCAAAATCGCGACTCCCTCAGAAAAAAAAGCTAATCTGAAGGTATTCCAAGAGCAACTCAATTGTAGAATTTAAAAATCTAATTCGCCATAAGAGTATATGCAAACAAAAACTTATGGTTGAAAACTCTGAGCAATCTAAAAAGCTATATAGAAGCGCTCAAAATCGTTTGAAAAAGCCCTCCAAAAGTCGAATTCGATCACATCAACAAGCTTTTTGAAAAAGTAGATACAAGCGATCGGTATAAAATGCAAAATTGTGGAAAATCACTAAAAACTTCAGAAGGCAACCAGAGCCAAACTGGCCTCTAAGAATATCTTCAGATCATGTCTACAATACGAACAACAGCAGTTGGACAAAAAGCACCATTGAAAAGGCTGAACTATTCGCCTCTCACTTGGAACAGCCTGACACCTTTCCTAATAATAATTTACTAATACTGATGAAACGTACCAAAACAAATGTTCGCCAAATGTAGTCCAAACTCGAAATCAACATTGTTTCATCGTACTACGTTGATCTTTCTAGTGAACAGCAAGTAACTATGCATGGCAAATTTCCAGAAAGTCATTTATCAAGGAAACCATGCTTGAGATTAAGTCACTTACACTTGACAAAATCACCTGGGCCTGATAACATTGAAAATTACGTCATTAAGTCACCCCCACAAAAAAGCAATCACGTACCTAGTGTTAATATTCAACAGTATCCTCAGACTCGGGCATTTTCCTAGGCGGTGGAAAAACGCTACAATTTCTATGATACTGAAAACCCGGTAAAATGTGCCAATGAGGTTATCTTTATCGTAATAAGCCTATTGGCAGGATTTTCCAAGATTCGAGAGATTGCTAATGGCTGAACTCTTCGAGTGTAAAAGACTTTGCAAATGCCATACCACATCAATTTGGCTTTAGAAAAGAGCATGGTACAGAACAGCAACTCAGACGCGCAACACAATTCGTATTAAAAGCATACGAAAAGCAACACATCTGCTCTGCAGTATTCATTGATATTAGCGAGGCGTTTGACAGGGTATGGCATACAGGCCTTCTCTGGAAACTAATAAAATTGATTCCAATCGAGCTATTTAATGTTCTGCAAAGCTATCTTCTACACCGAACTTTCTCTGTACGCTGCTATGATGGCACCACTTCAAGGACAGGCAAACTTAGGGCTGGAGTTCCACAAGGGAGTGTGCTTGGTCCGGTCTTGTATACAATATACTCATCTGACATGCCGCTACCACCTCCATTGACTCAGCCCAGATATATTTCAATAACAGCTTTGCGTAACTCCAACAATACCCTTCTTTTCCACGTACGCTGACGACACCATTGTTTTGAGTGCCGCTGATACTGCCCAAGAAGCAATAAACCTTAATCAAAGATATCTCATGCTTAATGATCAACAGATCATCACCAAGCGATGCCATCAATATCTTGGATTTCATATGGACCAGAAATTGCTTTTGCTCTACCCACATAACACAACTGTGCCACAAACTTCGAGCCACATACAAAAGCTGGAATGGCTACTCGGGCAACAAAGTAAACTGTCCAAAAACTGCAAGGTAGTAGTATTTAAACAGATGTTAGTGCCCATATGGCAGTATGCCCTTCAATCTACGGTTCACTAGCATCGGCAACCCAGCTAAAACGCATAGAGGTAATGCATAACGCTATTCTACGAAGAATTGTCAAAGCCACTAGATACACAAGGAACCAATCAAGACTTGAACATTAAATCAATTATCAATACGTACAGACGACGATACAGAGATGGACTCATGCGCCAATCAATACGCCCAACGAGCATTTGGTGAAACAATTATCAATACGTGAACGACGATACATGGACATTCAGAGCCACCTCCGCCTCAACCGCAAATCTCTCCAGAAACTCAGGTGGAGCCGCCACAGAACCTGCCACAGAATCCGCCAGATGACGAGCAACAACTCATTACTCGTTTGCAAGAGTTGCAAATTAACATCGAACGAGATATTGATGATGAAATGCAAGTGGAAGAGCAGCGTTTTTATTCTCTGCAACATTCGCTACAAGTTTGTCAATTGGCTGTTGATACTATTGAGCCAGTACCCGAGCAGTCTCGGAATTTGCCCACTGTGGCGTCAACGCGGAGCTGGGGTAGTCAACAAGTCCATCAGAGCCAACAGCGTCTTCTACCGGCAGAGATTGTAAAGCACACCTGCAACAAAAATAATAAACAGTCGTCTATTACAGAAAGCAACGCACAAAAAGAAATCACGTACCTGAAGGTGCACACACAACAGAGCTGTGCTCCTCAGATCAATGTACGGATTTCATCAGATCGGCTGCCCAATCCACTTGGAGCCTCACGCGCGCTGTTTCGAACCACTCGACTGGAGAACAGACGAACTTGCGGTCCTTTATTCCAGCATCGTCCAATGTGCTATCTTAGCCGTTGCAATTGTCGTGCAAGTGTGACACTCCAGTCCAGCGGCGGAAACTCCAGCTTTTTGTCAGACGAGTCTGCACAAGTTTGTCAATTGGCTGATGATACTATTGAGCCAGTACCCGAGCAGTCTCGAATTTGCCCACTGTAGCGTCAACGCGGAGCTGGGGTAGTCAACAAGCCCATCAGAGCCAACAGCGTCTTCTACCGGCAGAGATTGTAAGCACACCTGCAACAAAAAATAATAAACAGTCGTCTATTACAGAAAACAATGAACAAAAGAAATCACGTACCTGAAGGTGCACACACAACAGAGCTGCCACAACATGCTCCTCAGATCAACGTACAGATTTCACCAGATCGGCTGCTCAATCCACCTGAGCCTCACGCGCGCTGTCTCGAGCCACTCGACTGGAGAACAGACGAACTTGTGGTTTGGTATTCCAGCATCGTCCAATGTGCTATCATAGCCGTTGCAATTGTCGTGCAAATGTGACATTCCAGTCCAGCGGCGGAAACTCCAGCTTTTTGTCAGACGAGTCTGCAAAAGCACGTACTCACTGAATCTGCCAAGACGTGAATGTGCACAAACTGTTCATCTTGACTTGTTATCGGCTGGTGTGCCGTGTTTGTCAGGTGCTCTGCTACGGCGAGGGCGGCGGTATGACGTCCAATACAAATCTCGGCAATCCGGTCATTTCGGCTCACAGTTTGAGTGGAGTCCATCCAATGTTTTCTTTTCGCCGTGGCGGTATCTGACTGGACGCGGGCAAATGCGACAGCAACATTTTTCCAGACGGCTTCTCAAGGCATGCAGGCCACGCACCACACGTGGCGTCCGTCAGTGGCGACCAACACATGTTTGGGCCCTAAGAGCTCATCGTAAGGCACGCCCGCCTGACACCTGTAAATAATAATGTAATTTAATTTTAAACTACTCAGGTCTTGTTAGCTAATTCACACAATTGTTCGCCAATTCGTTTTTGTACTTACTTTTCTACCATTGTTTACATCTGTTTGGTACTGCGTTGCCAGACTGGTCGTTAATTTAGGCTGTAAAAAGTCAGTATTTTTTTCCTGGCAAAGTTGCCAGAAAGTTATTTTATTAATAAGCTAAATAATGTTTGTATATGTTGCTGGCAAAAAGTAATGAAACAAATAAAAAGGCTGGCTGCCGGCTAAAATTTAGTCGACAGCCAACCCCCATTGTGCGCAAAAAGTGCACAGAAAAAAAAAAAATATGTGTCTGAAAAACAAAACAAATCAATTTTTGTTTTTCTGCACAAGATGGACTCATTACGCGAGACACTCACTAATACAGCCGTGACGAGTCTGCGATGCATCGCGTGTTTCCTCACCCACGTACAATGATGGCTGCTCCTGTGATTCCACTAGATCTGCAATGTTCCTGATTCCTCAACTCCTGATGCTTCTTTCCTGAAAAAAGAAATAGCTGAAAGCATTCATTCATGTGGCATTTTCTTGTTTTTTCACAAGCTAACATGGCGTCTGAAAAAATCAGTGTGACCAACCCACACAACTTAAAAATACCCTGTGGTATTATAATATACTCATGCTATGTAAAAATACCTTGGGGTATTTAATAGAGCTGCCAACTGTTTAAAGAAAAAATTTCCCGCTCACTAAACAAATGCAAATGTTGCTGAAATTTAAACTTAAAAAATGTTGCTAGAAACAGAATAGTAATAAGTTAAGTTAAAAAATAAAGAAACCGTCAGTGCGAAACTGGCGGGCAAGTAATCACCACAAAAAAATTGCAGAATTTGGCGCCAAGAGAGCGTCGCTCATTGGAAGCAACAACAACAACAACAGCAGCAAGAGCAGCAAGAGCAGCAGCAACTACAGCAACAACAACAGCAAATACAAAGAGACCAATAAGGAAAACGAGATCGACGCCATTACTGACGCCATCTCAAGACCATATTGGTGCTCCAACAACAACAACAACAGCAGCCAATACTGATAACATCCCATATTGGGAAATCAATGGCTATCGCTACGAAATCCTAATGACGTTGCGGAATTGGACGTTCCGCCGCCCATACTGAGTGAGTTCATGAGTCACAATCAGTACAAGGATATCATAATTCCACTGACAAAGTAGAGCTACAGACAACCATAAAGCGTCAATATAAATATGCCAAAACCACGTTCGAAGTCAGTCTTGCGAGCTTCTCCAAGGAAGACAAAAAACAGAAATGACACGTGACGACGAACAAAAAAAAAAAAAAAAAATAATCATTAAATCTAATAAAGACTACAAATACGATTGTTTAATTATCATAGTATAATTGAACATATTCATTATGTGTTTAATACACGCTGTAATAATATTAATTACATTATATGCTCATCGCTCACGTACGAGTTGCAAAAACAGACTGCGCCTGATCCACACTGATGTGGATCGCCTTCACATACATCAGCTGCATCTCCAGCAACGGCAGCAGCAGCTACAGCAAAAAAATAATAACATATAGCTCCAGCAGCAGCAACACAGCTTCAACAGCAGCAACACAGCCGCCACACATCCATGTGTGGCTGGCTCAATGGCGTTATGTATCCCCATAACAGCATTCTTCCACTCCTCAATGTCCTGACATCTCTCCTGAATCCTCAAAATGCTATTCTCATGGCACAGGGGAGGCGTGGCGGGACATGAAACAAGAAAAAGAAAAAAAAAAATTATTATGTATTCTGCGAATAATATTTTGTATGTTCACAGGCACTCAAATGGCCTGAGATAACAAAATACAACATGGCGACTGGTCCCTGGCGGGGCCTCGCGCCAGAAAAGTTATCCGCCCCCTCAAGGGTGGTGAGTGGGCGTGGCAGAGCCTCCACGGGCATCACACCTCACACATGTCACACATCAATATGTCATATAACTGACATATTGATGTGCACACAAAAAAACAACAAATGGCGGCAATTACGGCAACGAATCTCGGCCAGACTAGCGGTGGCAACTCTTATGGAGCATCCGCAACCATTAAATGACCAGAACATGGACTCCTTGTCAATCTGGTCATACCAAAACTTTTGGCATCATAGCGACTGCGGCGTGGGAGGAAACTCCGTTGACAGGGAGCTGCCAAATATCATGGTGGCAACCCTGGCAAGCGAATTGCTTTGGTCACTTAGGGGCATCCTCTGAGAAGGTGTTCCATACTTGCTATGTCCAGATATCCGCATCCTGTGGATTCTGGCCATACCATTTCTCCGGGTCCAAATATATGACGGCCGCGTGGGACAGCACGCCACTGACAGATGGCTGCCATCTCCATATGGTGGCAACTCTGGCGGTGAAGGTGGTGCAGCCAATAAGTGGCATCCATCCAGATGCTACACCAATCATTGGATGTCCAGATTTCCGCATCCTGTGGAATCTGGGCATACCAAAACTGATTGGCCAAACAGCCAAAACAACAGCGACTGCGGCGTGGGACTCCACTGTCGGACTGCTGCCATTTCCAAATGGTGACAGCTCTGATGATGGGAGTGGCATCGCCAATTAGATGCACGACTTAAGATGCATATCCAACCACAAAATGGCCAAGATCCTCCTTCCACTGGATCTTGGCCATACTCAACCACACTGACCGGGCTAGCAGCAGTGACAGCGGCGTGGGAGCTCAACGGATCCTCGTCTGATCCAGCCAGTGGCATTGGACCACAAAACGAGCACTGCGCCAATCAACTGTTGCCATCCTGGTCATCCCCCGCCCACTTGGGTCCTACCTGAGGGGCGTGATCAGCATCCAGTAGACGAGCATCTGCAACAAATACAGGCATATAAATAAAAATGCCCAAATACAGGCGGCTTCTGCTGACAGCGGGTGGCAACGCTGTCAACATGACTCACCTGACCAACACCGGGCATCCTCCAGGATGCTCGTTTATGAATCATATGGCCAAAATGGCGCCTCCTGCCCATTTTGACCATACCACTCCTCCAGCGGCGTACAGCAACAGTGGCGGCGGCAATGGCGACAGCAGCGAGGGAGGCAGTGGCAAATCCATTGCACACCGGTGCTCTGGACAAATTGCTACTGTCATTTGCGCGGCATCCTCACCAGCGCCTCTCCAGAGGCATAAAAGCGGCGATATCCAACAGCAGCAGCAACTACGGCACCTGTTGACAGAGCAGCAGCTACCAGCGACATGGCGTTCCAGACACGGCATCTGGCAGCAGCGACTCCACAGCAAGGCCAAGAAGAAGAAGCACATTAGTTTGTTTCACACACAGAGTATGTATATATTACATACTACTTACCTGCCAGTCCGTATGTAGATCCTCGTTGAGCATCGCATACCTGTAAAGAAAAACAACAAAGCTATCAAATGCAACAAATACGGGCAGATTGAAAGAAATGCCCACATTCAGGCGGCTCCTATTGGCAGCGGGTGGCAACACTGCCAATACGACTCACCTGGCCAACACCGGGCATCCTCCAGGATGCTTGTTTATGCATCACATGGTCAAAATGGCGCCTCCTGCGCGTTTTGGCCATATCATTTCTCCAGCGGCGTATTGCAACAGCGGCGGCGGCGATGGTGACAGCAGCGAGGGAGGCAGTGGCAAATCCATTTGCACACCGGTGCACTGGACAAATGCTACTGCCATTTGTTGCCTCATCAGCAGCAGCAGCAACTACGGCATTTGCTGGCAAAGCAAAAGCCATTCAATTTCTCCAGCGGCGGCAACGTGACAGCAGCGAGGGAGGCAGTGGCAAAACCATTTGCACACCGGTGCACTGGTTAATGCGCTACTGCCATCTGCGTGGCATCCTCATCAGCGCCTCTCCAGAGGCGTAAATGCGGCGTCATCCAGCAGCAGCAGCAACTACGGCACTTGATGGCAGAGCAGCAGCTACCAGAGACATGGCGTTCCAGACATGGCAACTGGCAGCAGCGACTCCACAGCAAGGCCAAGAAGGAGAAACACATTAGTTTGTTTCAACGAAAAAGTATGTTTTATATTACATAATACTTACCTGCCAATCCGTATGTAGATCCTCGTAGAGCGTCGCATACCTAGAAAGAAAAAATAGAAAATTAGTTATTATTCGCTATAATAATTATGTAATTAAGTCAGATTAGCTCTTATAAGGGACGAAATGACAAACACAGTTTTTTCCTGACAAAAATATTAATAGATTAAGTAGACAAAATTGGACCATTTTATCACTTGACTCTATTTGCAATTAACTTTAAAAAAGAAACGAAAGCAGAAGAAGCAGATCCAGTATTCACATAGGACTCAATTAGCCATTTATATGTAATTGTATAATTGTTGAATTTTTTGTGTCTTTTATATGTAATACTTACCTGTCGTTATATTTCCCTGTTTTTTACCTGTAAAATTCCAGTTATTTCTGTTTACGTGTAGTCAGGCACTGCCTCTTCTTTGTAAAGAAGGCACGGCAAATTATAGCCCGATAAGTAAACATGGACAATGTATATAGATATTTAAGAAAGCACGCACACTCTCAAGAAATCGATAGTTGACACTCTGTTAACTATCGAAATTGTACAACACTCTGCCCGTACAGATCGCTGTTAACTTAACAGTTGGCAGCGATTTGGCGGGCAGAGCAAAATTCAAATGTCAATTAATGTAAAACACGAATACGAACGACTCCAAATGTAAAATCCTGTAAGAGCGTTCAGCGACTGTCGAGGCGAGCGGACGTGTTGTGTGGCCGCGCGCTGACTGTAAATTCAAGTCTAAATTTAAAGTCGAGAGTGAGTGAGTGTGCGTGCGAGCGAGCAAAGTCGAGCCGGGCCAAATAAATTGTGTAGGCCGGCCGACTCCCAACATATATTATATAAAACGTAGAGAGCACACAACGAACATACACATATGCAAATAAAAAAAAAAAGTGAACAATTAAATAAAACGGAGTTATTATTTTACAAAAGAAAAATAATTTAATTCCAAAAAGAACAGTTGCCAACAAATTGACAAAATCCAAAGTGTGAAAATTGGATTTTATAACAGTGACGACGCAGCAAATAAATTAAACAAATTAATAAATTAATAAACTAAATTTATTAATGCAAATAATTGACAAATTATTTGAATAAAACTCAAATAACTTGTTACCAAGTGCAAAGTCCAATTTGTGAAAATTGGATTTTAAAACTGTGATCCCGCTAACCAAAAGCAAAAGCCAAAAGCGAAAGCGCAAAGTCACTCACAAGTGAAACAAACGCACACACAAACTCCATGTAAAACTGAACGCTCGACCACTAAGTGAGAACATTAAAAACCAAAAAGAAGTAAAAACGGGTGCAAATAAATATATGAACAAATTAGTGACAAACTATACGAATTTCACACACAATTAATTTAATTATATTTAATTAAATTAATTATACAGCATTGCCCCACTTAATTGTTTTGTGTTAAGTGTATCTGTGTAAATGCATGTCCCCCCCTCATAAGTGTGTTTAAATGTTGAACAATTGCAAATAGACTACAGTGAATGTCAAACTTTGTTTTAAACAATTTGACGCAACTAAAATTAACTAAATATGCAAAGTTAATAAACTTTTGACGACGCACACATATACATACATATACGCGTATACGAGTGCCAACAATTAAGCTAAAAATCGGTCCAATGACTCTAAAACTGTGAACAAGCAAAAAGCGAATAAACGACTAAGCTAACAAAGCAGAACTCATAAAAGTGAAAAATCTTGACCCAGGACAATAAATTATTACCAGTGACTGCAAAACTGTGTGACAATGGGCAGGAAGCAAAAACGAAATGTGCAATATATGGACAGCGGACTGAGTGAACAAAGGTTATGGGAGCATCAACAACAATTTGAGACTCCCATAATCTCACCAGAAAACCCGCTAAAAAACCCGCCAAAAATCCCGCCAAAAATCCCGCCAAAAAACCCGCCAAAAGTGACAAAAGTGCCGCCAAAAATGACAAATTTGCCGCCAAATTCTACAAATTTGGCGCCAAAAATGACAAATTTGGCGCCAAGAGAGCGTCGCTCATTGGGAGCAACAACAACAACAACAGCAGCAAGAGCAGCAGCAACTACAGCAACAACAACAGCAAACACAAAGACACCAATACGAAAAACGAGATCGTCGCCATTGCCGACGCCGTCTCAGGTCGATATTGGTGAATCTTTTACCGCTGCTCCAACAACAACAGCAACAACAACAGCAGCAGCCAATACTGAGGCGCAAGCAGCCGCAACAACAACAACAACAACAGCAAGTAAAATGGATGCGGGTGAGCAAATTTTCACTCAATCCACAAACTCTTTTACCATTAATGCCAACAATAAGAGAAAAATAAACTCTAAAAACTACAGCAAGCCGAAACGAAAGCCATCCATTTTCGGAAATGAGTCTACTGACTCCTTGCTAATCAAATTAATGGATAAAATAGAAAACAACTTGCCTGCCCCTAAAGAAAACACTGCTGTCCATGATATGGATGTCATCTCAATACCTGACAACGACCCTATTGACAACGATGGCCGCTCTCCCAGGTACGCTGAATCCTGGGCGAGTTTGTTGTTAGAAGAAGTTGACTCCACAGTCTCAAACATCTCAGACTACAACAGAATGCAGACTGCAAATAATAATATTATTAATAATAGTTATATTAACTTAAGCTCAAACATTGACGCTCCCAATCCTAGCCCTAACCAAACCAGCAACAACAACAACAACAACAACAACAATGACTGCAAGAATACACAGAATATAAATGTTCCAATGATATTTATAAAAAGAGTGGAGGAGATTCAGCCGCTACTTGAGCAACTAAACAATATCTGTCAAGATGGCTTTACAATAAAATGCATGCCGAACGGCATTGTCCGACTGCAGTGCATAGATATGGCCACATATGACGTAATTAATGCCGAATTAAATAATAGGAACACGGAGCTGCACACATACCAGCACCGTATGAATAGAGGCTTCCGCATAGTAATTCGGCAATTACATTACACTACGCCATGCGAATGGATCCGCATGCAGCTCAAAAAATTGGGGTTCATTACTAGATTCATTAGAGTAATGAACCACCGCTACACTGGCACTCCAATGAATCTTTTTGAGGTTGAACTACAGCCAAACGAAGAAGAAAACTATGAAAGCCTGCTGCAACTAGACAAACTTGGCAGCCAATGTGTCTCTATTGAGAGGCTACGCCACAACTTAGACCCTGTCCAATGCCACAGGTGCCAGGCATTTGGACACACTAAGAATTACTGCAGACGCCAGTTTGTCTGCATGAAATGCGCAGGTGCTCATGCGACTACAGAGTGCACCAAGGCAAGGAACACACCAGCAAAGTGTGCCAATTGCCTTGGACAACATATATCCAGCTATAAAGGATGCCAGGCGTTCAAGGATCTGCTAACAAAGAACAAGATCAAGAACAATCTGAAGCCATATAATAACAAAGCCAATAATACTTACCATAGAAAAATGACCAAGAACACGCCAATCAAACAAACTAATAACAACAACAAAAAGACAAAACAGCAGCAGCTACAACAACAAAAGCCAAAAACACCTGCAATGTACAAGAAAAAGACGCCATTAATGACAAATAAATACAACAAATACAACAATAAGTCTGCAAATAAAGCAACCACAAACCAAGTTGCTAAAAAAGCCAACGCCAGTGGTGCTCCTACTGAGGCTACCTCTGGACCAGCTAGCTTACACCTTTCAAAGTTCCAGAGACGGCTTCGGGAGGAGGAGCGCCATAACCAACAACAGCAACAACGACGAAAACAGGATGAAATGCCCATTGAACAGCAACAACAACAACAACAAGACGCTAATGCTGTAATGGCCACCATGCTGCAACAGAGTGCTGCCAGCATTACAAACATGGCCAACAAAATGGACACTCTCCTCAGCGTCATACAAGCTTTAATTGCATGTCCTGGCCTTGCAAATAAAGCTGTAATTCCCCAATAACACCAATGACACCTGCAATGGATGATCTGCAATTAATAACAACACAATAAAAATAAATAATAAAAAAAAAAAAAACTTATGCCAATACTCACCCTTATGCCCTTGATAAACGCTCAACGATAGCAGCAGCAGCAAATACGGATAACATCCTATACTGGGAAATCAATGGCTTTCGCTACGTAATCCTAATGACATTGCTGAATTG
Organism: Drosophila nigrodunni; assembly: GCA_020829145.1. Classification (NCBI taxonomy): domain Eukaryota; kingdom Metazoa; phylum Arthropoda; class Insecta; order Diptera; family Drosophilidae; genus Drosophila; species Drosophila nigrodunni. Next base: position 33,438 of record JACVCZ010000008.1, read on the forward strand.
GACGTTTCGATGCCCATACCCAGCCAACTTAGGACTGTCTTTTAACTCCTGAATTCGCTCGGTACGGGCGTCTTAACGCACAAGGATATCATAATTCCACTGATAAAAAATAGAGCTACTGAAATCACAGAGCGCCAATATAAATATGCCAAAAACCACGTTCGAAGTCAGTCATATCCGATTGTTTAATTACCAAAGTTTAATTAAGCAAATTCATTGTGTTTTTAAAAACACGTCATAGTAGTGTTGTTCACATCACATCGCTCACGTACGAGCCGCACCACAGACCGCGCTAGATCCACATTGATGTGGATCGCCTTCGCACATACCTCAGCTGCATCTCCAGCAACGGCAACAGCAGCTACAGCTCCATCAGCAGCAACTCAGCCTTAACAGCAGCATCAACAGCAACAACAAAAGCGCACCAGCAGCGCCAGCAACAAATAAGGGCATACTCCATGTACACACTGTCCTAAAAGCAGCAGCAATAACAGCTACTCAAACAGCCACGTGCAGCAATTAATCCTCCATCAAGGCACAGCATGAAAGAAAATGCAAATAAATTAAATTACAAAAAGGCATACAAATAAAATAAAATATAAACAATTAACTCACAAAAAAGAATTGCAGTGTATCCATTGCAGTTGTGATTACACACGCAACACACATGTACACAGCAGACCAATACGACGACGGCCCCATCTGGGCTTGACCACAACAGAAGCGTCCAACGGCGTTAAATACAGTGACATCAGTAGCAGCAAATCCAGCAGCGAATCCAGACTATGGCCATGGAGCCGCCACACTACCATGCGTGGCTGGCTCAATGGCGTTATGAATCTCCATTGCAGCACTCGTCCACTCCTCAATGTCCTGACATCTCTCCTGAGTCCTCAAAATGTCATTCTCATGGCACAGGAGGGGCGTGGCGGGACCTGAAAAACAAGAAAAAGAAAATTATTATGTATTCTGTAAATAATATTTTGTACGTTCGCAGGCACACAAACGGCCTGAGAGAACAAAATACAACATGGCGTCAGCCCTGGCGGGGCCTCGCGCCCCCTCTCCGCCCCCATCAAGGGTGGTGAGTGGGCGTGGCAGCGCCTCCACGGGCATCACACCACACACATGTCACACATCAATGTGCCAAAAAAATCGACACATTGATGTGTACACAAAAAAAGCAGCAAATGGCGGCAACTACGGCAACAAATCTCGGCCAGACTAGCGGTGGCAACACTGAGGGAGCATCCGCATCCAATAAATGGCCAGATCACAGACTCCCTTTCAATCTGGCCATACCAAAACTTTGGGCTATCATAGCGACTGCGGCGTGGGAGCAAAACTCCGTTAACAGGGAGCTGCCAAATTTCCATGGTGACAACCCTGGCAAGCGGATTGCTTTGGCCACTTAGGGGCATCTTTGGAGAAGGTGTCCCATAACTGCTATGCCCAGATATCCGCATCCTGTGGATTCTGGCCATACCATTTCTCTGGGTCCAAATATATGACGGCCGCGTGGGACAGCTCTCCACTGACAGATGGCTGCCATCTCCACATGGTGGCAACCCTGGCGGTGAAAGTAGTGCAGCTAATAAGTAGCATCCCTCCAGATGCTACACCAATCATTGGATGACCAGATTTCCGCATCCTGTGGAATCTGGCCATACCAAACCTGTTTGGCCAAAACAGCCAAACATCAACGACTGCGGCGTGTGACTCCACTGACGGACTGCTGCCATTTCCAAATGGTGGCAGCCCTGATGATGGGAGTGGCATCGCCAACTAGATGCATGCTTTAAGATGTGTATCCAACCATTAAAATGGCCAAGATCCTCCTTCCACTGGATCTTGGCCATACTCAACCACAATGACCAGGCAAACAACAGTGACAGCGGCGTGAGAGCTCAACGGATCCTCGTCTGATCCAGCCAGTGGCATTGGACCACAAAACGAGCACTGCGCCAATCAGCTGTTGCCATCCTGGTCATCTTCTGCCCACCTGGGTCATACCTGAGGGGCGTGGCAGCATCCAGCAGACGAGCATCTGCAACAAATACGGGCATATAAATAAAAATGCCCATATTCAGGCGAATTCTGCTGACAGCGGGTGGCAACACTGTCAACATGACTCACCTGACCGACACCACCGGGCATCCTCCAGGATGCTCGTTTATGACCATCATATGGCCAAAATGGCGCCACCTGCCCATTTTGACCATACCACTCCTCCAGCGGCGTACAGCAACAGCGGCGGCATTGGCGACAGCAGCGAGGGAGGCAGTGGCAAATCCAGTTGCACACCGGTGCACTGGACAAATTGCTACTGCCACTTGCGCTACATCCTCATCAGCGCCTCTCCAGAGGCGTACAGCGGCGTTATCCAGCAGCAGCAGCAACTACGGCACTTGCTGGCAGAGCAACAGCTGCCAGTGACATGGCGTTCCAGACACGGCATCTGGCAGCAGCGACTCCACAGCAAGGCCAAGAAGAAGAAACACATTAGTTTGTTTCAACGAAATAGTATGTTTATACTACACAATACTTACCTGCCAATCCGTATGTAGATCCTCGTTGAGCGTCGCATACCTGAAAAGAAAAATAGAAAGTTAGTTATTATTCGCTATAATAATTATGTAATTAAGTCAGTTTAGTTCTTATTAGGGACGAAACGACAAACACAGTTTTTTCTTGACGAACACAAAAATAGATTAAGTTGACAAAATTGGACCATTTTATCACTTGACTCTATTTGCAATTAACGAAAAGAACGAAACGAAAGTAGAAGAAGCAGATCCAGTATTCACATAGGACTCAATTAGCCATTTATATGTAATTGTATAATTGTTGAATTTTTGTGTCTTTATATGTAATACTTACCTGTCGTTATATTTCCCTGTTTTACCTGTAAAATCCCAGCCAGTATTGTTTACGTGTAGTCAGGCACTGCCTCTTCTTTTTAAAGAAGGCACGGCAAAATTATAGCCCGATAAGTAAACATGGACAATGTACTTAGATATTTAAGAAAGCACGCACACTCTCAAGAAATCGATAGTTGACACTCTGTTAACTATCGAAATTGTACAACACTCTGCCCGAACGGATCGCTGTTAACTTAACAGTTGGCAGCGATTTGGCGGGCAGAGCAAAATTCAAATGTCAATTAATTTAAAAACATGAATACGAATGACTCAAATCCTGTAAGAGCGTTCAGCGACTGTCGAGGCGAGCGGACGTGTTGTGTGGCCGCGCGCTTGACTGTAAATTCAAGTCTAACTTTAAGTCGAGAGTGAGTGAGTGTGCGTGCGAGCGAGCAAAGTCGAGCCGTTGCCAAATAAATTGTGTAGGCCGGCCGACTCCCAACATATAATATATACGTAGAGAGCACACAACGAACACACACATATGCAAATAAAAAAAGTGAACAATTAAATAAAAGGAGTTATTATTTTACAAAAAGAAAAATAATTAAATTCCAAAAAGAACAGTTGCCAATAAATTGACAAAATCCAAAGTGTGAAAATTGGATTTTCAACAGTGACGACGCAGCAAATAAATCAAATAAATTAATAAATTAATAAACTAAAATTTATTAATGCAAATAATTGACAAATTGTTTAAATTTAAATAAAATTAAATAATTTTGTTACCAAGTGCAAAGTCCAATTTGTGAAAATTGGATTTTAAAACTGTGATCCCGCTAACCAAAAGCAAAAGCCAAAAGCGAAAGCGCAAAGTCACTCACAAGTGAAACAAACGCACACACAAACTCCATGTAAACTGAACGCTCTACCACTAAGTGAGAACATTAAAACCAAAAAGAATTAAAAAAAACGGGTGCAAATAAATATGAACAATTTAGTGACAATTTAACAAATTCACACACAATTAATTTAATTATATTAAATTAAATTAAATATACAGCATTGCCCCCCACTTAATTGTTTTGTGTTAAGTGTATCTGTGTAAATGCATGTCCCCCCCCCTATAAGTGTGTTTAAATGTTGAACAATTGCAAATAGACTCAGTGAATGTCAAACTTTGTCTTAAACAATTTGACGCAAATAAAACGAACAAAAAATGAAAAACTAATAAACTTTTGACGACGCACACATATACATACATATATGCGTATACGAGTGCCAACATTAATTTAAAAATCGGTCCAATGACTCTAAAACTGTGAACAAGCAAAAAGCGATAAAACGACTAAGCTAACAAAGCAGAACTCAGAAAAGTGAAAAATCTTGACCCAGGACAATAAATTGTTACCAGTGACTGCAAAACTGTGTGACAATGGGCAGGAAGCAAAAACTAAATGTGCAATATATGGACAGCGGACTGAGTGAACAAAGGTTATGGGAGCATCAACAACAATTTGAGACTCCCATAATCTCACCAGAAAACCCGCTAAAAATCCCGCCAAAAATCCCGCCAAAAATCCCGCCAAAAGTGACAAAAGTGCCGCCAAAAATGACAAATTTGCCGCCAAATTCTACAAATTTGGCGCCAAAATTGACAAATTTGGCGCCAAGAGAGCGTCGCTCATTGGGAGCAACAACAACAACAACAACAGCAGCAGCAGCAAGAGCAGCAGCAACTACAGCAACAACAAAGACACCAATGCGAAAAACGAGATCGTCGCCATTGCCGACGCCGTGTCAGGTCGATATTGGTGAATCTTTTACCGCTGCTCCAACAACAACAGCAACAACAACAGCAGCAGCCAATACTGAGGCGCAAGCAGCAGCCGCAACAACAACAACAACAGCAATTAAAATGGATGCGGGTAAGCGATCATGCACCCCAACTATTAACACCAACGCCAATAATGCTAATAATAAAAGAAAATTAAATGCTAAAATTAATAGCAAGCCAAAACGCAAACCATCTGCACTTGACAATTTACTCTCTGACGCCAAATTATTAGAATTAATTAATAAAATTGAGAATAATCTGCCCCCCTCCTTGCATCATCACAACACCCGAGACCCAATTGACATTATGCCAGATTTGGAAATCTCTGACCATGATGATGACTCCGTATGGAAAGCTGACTCCTGGGAGAGCATCTCCATGGATGAGGGGGATGACGCTATTGCTGACTTCTCCAATTACGTGGAGAAAAAGGCTGCAAAAAATAATAAAAACAAAAATATAATTAATGCGACTCCAATTGCCGACAACAACAACAACAACGGCAACAGTAATTAATGCAGCGAGCGCAAAAATACCAATTATTTTCCTAAATAAAGTTAAAGAAATTCAGATGCTGCTAGACTACTTAAATAAAATTAAAGAAAATGGCTACTCCATTAAATGCATGTCGAATGGAACTGTTCGACTGCAATGCAACGACATGGCAACCTATAATACCATCTCTGACGAACTGACGAAAAACAATACGGAACTGCATACGCATCAAATGCGTAAAGATCGTGGCTTCCGCATTGTGATACGCCATTTGCATCACACGACGTCATGTGACTGGATACGCAAGGAATTTACAAACCTTGGATTCACCACACGCTTCGTCAGAGTGATGAAACACCGATATACTGGTGTACCAATGAACCTCTTTGAGGTAGAACTCGAGCCCGTAGAAGACAACAGCATGTACGACGTAATTCTCCAGTTCGACAAACTTGGCAACCAATGCGTCTCTATTGAGAAACTTAAACGTAGACTGGACCCTGTCCAATGCCACAGATGTCAGGCGTTTGGACACTCCAAAAACTACTGCCGACGCCAGTTTGAAATGTGCTGAAACGCATCCAACTACGGAGTGCCCCAAGGCAAGAGACACACCTGCAAAGTGTGCCAATTGCTCTGGCCAGCACATCGCAAGCTACAAAGGTTGCCCGGCATACAAAAAATACAATCTAAAATGACCGGCAACAGCAATATAAAAAGCAAAAAAAACAATGGACAAATAGAACGCCATAAAAAAAAAAAAATAAAAATGACAATAAAAAAAAGCAGCAGCAAATACGACAAAAAAAAGCCACAAACGCCTGTAAACAACAACAACAAACAAACGCCAATAATGACAAAGAAAGTCAGCAACCAAAACCCCAACAAGACTGTTAAGATGCCAAACGACAGTCATGTGGCCAAATACGGCAACGCCAACAGGACTCCCGCGCAGACCTGGTCTGGACCCGCAAGCCAACACTTGTCCAAGTTCCAGACACGGCTTCGTGAGGAGCAGCAGCAACGCCATCAACAGCAATCAACTCCATCAGAATCGTCCAATGATCAGCAACAACAACAGCACACCGAAATGGCCAGCATGCTCAAAAAGAGCACAGAGAGCATGGCGAACATGATCAACAAATTGGACACCCTGATGAAAGCCGTATTGGCACTAGTTGGAGACCTGAATCAGACAAATGTGGTCAACGCTCAACAACAGCAGCCACCACAGCTGCCTCCACAGCAGCCACCACAGCAGCCAGTACAAAAAGAGCGACCACACATCATAGCCAATGTCCTGATTTCTAATCCTCATCCCAACGACGTGTCTTTTGAGTCAGCATCCAATTGCAAATACATCTATAATGAATGACTCAATTAATAAATACTCTAAAATAAATATAAATAATACAAATTATGCCAATTTTGACCCACATGCCCTTGACATGCTCTCAGTTTCAGCAGCAGCAGCAAATAAGACAAATGACAGTCATAATACTTACGCTAATACAAGAAATGGAAATTAAATTAGGAGCGTGTTAGTAATAAGAGTGCACTAGCAGCACTTTCGGCACTAGTGACGTTCTTATAGAACACACGATCCATTTAATTATTCACCAACCACATTACGGCAAATAATGATTACAAACTCGGCAACTCAAATTTTAACACTATATTTATAAATGTTAATGTTCAAATTAACATCACAATTAAATTCGAAAAATAAATATACACCATCACTCACATAACAAGCCACTACGTATGATGCAAACATGCAACTGCAACAAAACGACCTGAACAGAACTGGCCTGCTATCGAAGCAATACCAGTATCAAAGGTAGCCGACATCCACATCAGCATGGTCGAAGCATCATCCACTGCATCATCATCCAAAACACCAGCAATAACAGCTACAATGGCAGCTAATGTCGCCTCTCGTAACGGCAACAGCAAATACGTGGAATAAAACCACAACTGCTGCCCAAACATCACGCAGCAACTACGCTTTAACAAGCAGCAAACTGACGAGTGACAGCAATTACTCCAGCAAGGGCATGTAACAAAAAGCAAATACAAACATAATCAGTCAAAACGGCATATAAATAATAAAAAGATATAAACAATAAACTTACCAATACGACTAAAAATCATCCATTTGGCATCAATGTTGCAATGAGCAACTCAACGCAAGACACTACAAATTATGGCAACCACGACGATGGCTCCTTCCGGGCCAGATGGCAATTACAGGCGCTTGAAGGCGTACTCCCAAAGGCAACGGCAGCAGCAGCAGCAATAGCAGCAAATCCAGCAGCGAATCCAGACTATGGCCATGGAGCCGCCGCACCACCATGCGTGGCTGGCTCAATGGCGTTATGAATCTCCATTACAGCATTCATCCACTCCACAATGTCCTGACATCTCTCCTGAATCCTCTAAATGCCATTCTCATGGCACAGGGGAGGTTTAACGGGACCTGAAATTAGAAAAGAAAATTATATAATTCTGATAATAATATTTTGTGCGTTCACAGGCACGCAAAGGGCCTGAGGTACAAAATACAACACGGCGGCAGCCCTGGCGGCGCCTCGCGCCCCCCCTCCGCCCCTTCAAGGGTGGTGAGTGGGCGGGGCAGCGCCGCCATGGGCATCACACCTCATACATGTCACACATCAATGTGCCAAAAATTTGACACATTGATGCGTACACAAAAAGCAGCAAACGGCGGCAACTATGGCAACGAATCTTGGCCAGACAAGCGGAGGCAACTCCAATGGAGCATCCGCATCCAATAAATGGCCAGATCACAGATCCCCTGTCAATCTGGCTATACCAAAACTTTGGTCATCATAGCGACTGCGGCGTGGGAGCAAACTCCGCTGACAGGGAGCTGCCAAATATCCATGGTGGCAACCCTGGCAAGCGGATTGCTTTTGTCACTTAGGGGTAATTTTGGAGAAGGTGTCCCATAACTGCTATGTCCAGATATCCGCATCCTGTGGATTCTGGCCATACCCTTTCTCTGGGTCCAAATATATGACAGCAGCGTGGGACAGCACTCCACTGACAGGTGGCTGCCATCTCCACATGGTGGTAACCCTGGCGGTGAAAGTAGTGCAGCTAATAAGTAGCATCCCTCCAGATGCTACACCAATCATTGGATGACCAGATTTCCGCATCCTGTGGAATCTGGCCATACCAAAACTGTTTGGCCAAAACAGCCAAACAACAATGACTGCGGCGTGGGACTCCACTGACGGACTGCTGCCATTTCCAAATGGTGGCAGCCCTGATGATGGGAGTGGCATCGCCAACTAGATGCATACTTTAAGAAGTGTATCCAGCCATAAAATGGCCAAGATCCTCCTTCCACTGGATCTTGGCCATACTCAACCACAATGACCAGCCAAACAACAGTGACAGCGGCGTGGGAGCTCAACGGATCCTCGCCTGATCCAGCCAGTGGCATTGGACCACAAAACGAGCACTGCGCCAATCAGCTGTTGCCATCCTGGTCATCTTCTGCCCACCTGGGTCATACCTGAGGGGCGTGGCAGCATCCAGCAGACGAGCATCTGCAACAAATACGGGCAGATAAATAAAAAAGCCCATATTCAGGCGGATTCTGCTGACAGCGGATGGCAACACTGTCAACATGACTCACCTGACCGACACCGAGCATCCTCCAGGATGCTCGTTTATGCATCCCATGGACAAAATGTCGCCACCTGCGCATTTTGACCATACCACTCCTCCAGCGGCGTACAGCAACAGCGGCGGCGGCAATGGCGACAGCGGCGAGGGAGGCAGTGGCAAATCCTTTGCACACCTGTGCACTGGATCAACTGCTACTGCCGCTTGCGTGGCATCATCATCAGCGCCTCTCCAGAGGCGTAAAGCGGCGATATTCATCAGCAGCAGCAACTACGGCACTTGTTGGCAGAGCAACAGCTGCCAGCGACATGGCGTCCCAGACACGGCATCTGGCAGCAGCGACTCCACAGCAAGGCCAAGAAGAAGAAGCACATTAGCTTGTTTTCACACAAATAGTATGTATATAATACATATTACTTACCTGCCAGTCCGTATGTAGATCCTCGTTGAGCATCGCATACCTGTAAAGAAAAACAACAAAGCTATCAAACGCAACAAATACGGGCAGATTGAAAGAAATGCCCAAATTCAGGCGGCTCCTATTGGCAGCGGGTGGCAACACTGCCAATACGACTCACCTGGCCAACACCGGGCATCCTCCAAGATGCTCGTTTATGGAACACTTGGCCAAAATGGCGCCTCGTGCGCGTTTTGGCCATACAATTTCTCCAGCGGCGTATTGCAACAGCGGCGGCGGCGATGGTGACAGCAGCGAGGGAGGCAGTGGCAAATCCATTTGCACACTAGTGCACTGGATAAACGCTACTGCCATCGGTGCCTCTCCAGAGGCATACAGCGGCGCTTTCCATCAGCAGCAGCAGCAACTACGGCAATTGCTGGCAAAGCAAAAGCCATTCAATTTCTCCAGCGGCGGCAACGGTGACAGCAGCGAGGGAGGCAGTGGCAAAACCATTTGCACACCGGTGCACTGGTTAATGCGCTACTGCCATCTGCGTGGCATCCTCATCAGCGCCTCTCCAGAGGCGTAAATGCGGCGTCATCCAGCAGCAGCGGCAACTACGGCACTTGCTGACAGAGCAGCAGCTACCAGCGGCATGGCGTTCCAGACATGGCAGCTGACAGCAGCGACTCCACAGCAAGGCCAAGAAGATAGAAGCACATTAGTTTGTTTCACACACAGAATTGAAAGAAATGCCCATATTCAGGCGGCTCCTATTGGCAGCGGGTGGCAACACTGCCAATACGACTCACCTGGCCAACACCGGGCATCCTCCAGGATGCTCGTTTATGCATCACATGGTCAAAATGGCGCCTCGTGCGCGTTTTGGCCATACAATTTCTCCAACGGCGTATTGCAACAGCGGCAGCGGCAATGGCGACAGCAGCGATGGAGGCAGTGGCAAAACCACTCGCACATCGGTGCACTGGTTAATGTGCTACTGCCATCAGCGTGGCATCATCATCAGCGCCTCTCCAGAGGCGTAAAGCGGCGTCATCCAGCAGCAGCAGCAACTACGGCACTTGATGGCAGAGCAGCAGCTGCCGGAGACATGGCGTTCCGGACATGGCATCTGGCAGCAGCGACTCCACAGCAAGGCCAAGAAGAAGAAGCACATTAGTTTCTGTGTCACACAAAGAATATGTACACATTACATACCACTTACCTGCCAATCCGTATGTAGATCCTCGTTGAGCATCGCATACCTGTAAAGAAAAAAAACATACAAAGCTATCAACTGCTACAAATACGGGCAAATTGAAATAAATGCCCATATTCAGGCGGCTCCTACTGGCAGCGTGTGGCAACACTGCCAATATGACTCACCTGGTCAACACCGGGCATCCTCCAGGATGCTCGTTTATGGAACACTTGGCCAAAATGGCGCCTCGTGCGCATTTTGGCCATACCATTTCTTCATCAGCGTAATGCAGCAGCGGCGGCGGCAATGGTGACAGCAGCGAGGGAGGCAGTGGCAAATCCATTTGCACACCGGTGCACTGGATAAATGCTACTGCCATTGGCGCCTCTCCGGAGGCGTTAGCGGCGCTATCCATCAGCAGCAGCAGCAACTACGGCATTTGCTGGCAAAGCAAAAGCCATTCAATTTCTCCAGCGGCGGCAACGGTGACAGCAGCGAGGGAGGTAGTGGCAAATCCATTTGCACACCGGTGCACTGGGTAAACTGCTACTGCCATTTGCGTGGCATCCTCTTCAGCGCCTCTCCAGAGGCGTACAGCGGCGTCATCCAGCAGCAGCAGCAACTACGGCACTTGCTGACAGAGCAGCAGCTACCAGCGGCATGGCGATCCAGACATGGCAGCTGACAGCAGCGACTCCACAGCAAGGCCAAGAAGAAGAAATGCATCAGCTTGCATCAACGAAATAGTATGTTGTCATTACACAATACTTACCTGCCAATCCGTATGTAGATCCTCGTAGAGCGTCGCATACCTGAAAAGAAAAATAGAAAGTTAGTTATTATTCGCTATAATAATTAAGTAATTAAGTCAGTTTTAGTTCTCATTAGGGACGAAACGACAAACACAGTTTTTTCTTGACGAACATAAAAAATAGATTAAGTAGACAAAATTGGACCATTTTATCACTTGACTCTATTTGCAATTAACTTTAAAAAAGAAACGAAAGCAGAAGAAGCAGATCCAGTATTCACATAGGACTCAATTAGCCATTTATATGTAATTGTATAATTGTTGAATTTTTTGTGTCTTTTATATGTAATACTTACCTGTCGTTATATTTCCCTGTTTTTTACCTGTAAAATACCAGTTATTAATGTTTACGTGTAGTCAGGCACTGCCTCTTCTTTGTAAAGAAGGCACGGCAAAATTATAGCCCGATAAGTAAACATGGACAATGTATATAGATATTTAAGAAAGCACGCACACTCTCAAGAAATCGATAGTTGACACTCTGTTAACTATCGAAATTGTACAACACTCTGCCCGAACAGATCGCTGTTAACTTAACAGTCGGCAGCGATTTGGCGGGCAGAGTAAAATTCAAATGTCAAATATTTTAAAACACGAATACGAACGACTCCGAATGTAAAATCCTGTAAGAGCGTTCAGCGACTGTCGAGGCGAGCGGACGTGTTGTGTGGCCGCGCGCTTGACTGTAAATTCAAGTCAAACTTTAAGTCGAGAGTGGAGTAGTGTGCGTGCGAGCGAGAACAGTCGAGCTGGGCCAAATAGATTGTGTAGGCCGGCCGACTCCCAACATATATTATATAAAACGTAGAGAGCACACAACGATCATACACATATGCAAATAAAAAAAAAAAAATCCTATCCATGTAACACCATCTAATGCCACCACATCAGGGACATGGACCAAAACCATTGCCGAAAAAGCAGAAGCCTTCGCTTCCCATCTTGAGGATAGATTCTCTCCAATCCTTTCGAGTAATGCAGACGACCGCGCAGCCATATGTGATGAGTGGAGACAGCAAAAGGCGCTTAAACTGCAAGAGCAAAATTCCGCAATAAGGCCAGTCTCTATAAATGAGCTAAGGATTGCAATCAACGATCTTGTGTTGTCCAAGTCACCTGGGGAAGATAAAGTAGACAATAGATTAATAAAATTGTTACCACAAAAAAGCGCAACTATATTTGCTACTTATTTTTAACGCAATGTTCAGACTCGGTCATTTTCCTAATAAATGGAAGCACGCTGATATAACTCTGATACTAAAGCCTGGAAAAACTCTGCTGAAATGAAATCCTACCGCCCAATCAGCCTCCTCTCGGGATTATCAAAGCTGTTCGAGAAGCTATTGCTCGTAAGACTCTTCGAAGTTGAGGAATTCTCAAAAGCAGTGCCTTCTCATCAGTTCGGCTTTAGGCGCGAGCACGGAACCGAACAACAATTGGCTAGAGTCACACAGTTCATCCTGCGCGCATACGAGCAAAAGCAATTCTGTTCTGGAGTATTTATTGACATTTCTGAGGCGTTTGACAGGGTGTGGCACGTTGGCCTCTTAAGCAAGCTCATAAAACTCCTGCCAATTAATATGTACAACATAATAGAAAGCTATATTAGTGATCGCACATTCACTGTTGTCTGCAATGGTACCAAATCGAGAGTCGGACGTGTAACAGCAGGTGTACCGCAAGGGAGCGTTCTCGGCCCTATACTATACACTATTTTCTCGTCCGATATGCCTTTACCGTTGCTTACGCAAAGACGCGACTATCTCAGGCCACATGAAAATAAAATGCTACTCTCAACATATGCCGACGATACGGTCATTATGTGTGCCGCAGATGTGCCAGGGATAGCAGTCAGCGAAAACCAGACGTATCTCACGCATTTTGTTAACTGGGCGAAAAATGGTCAATAAACATAAACGCCAACAAGACGGCTCACGTTTTATTTACCTTGAGGAACCTGGAAAGGAGGGAAAGAGAAAGAGCTCCTTTACTTAGTGGTCAAATAATACCAAATAAAAAGTCACATACATACCTTGGTGTAATATTAGATAGGAAACTGAGTCTTAATATACACGTCTCTCGTCTCGGCGTTAAAATTAGAGCAAGAGCAAGCAAGTTGCAGTGGCTACTAGGCCACAGCAGCAGGCTGGCCAAAGACTGCAAAGCCTTAATAATTAAACAGCTCATCACGCCAATCTGGCAGTATGCCTTTCCAGTGTGGGGTTCACTCACATCTGATACCCAAGTTTTACGCATACAGCGCCTACAAAATAAAATTATACGTAAATCAGTTAGAGCATCTTGGTACACAAGGAACTCAGCAATAATGAACACTTATGGCTTTAAAACAATGGAAGAAGCTTTCCAGCATTCTAGCGTACGCTTTGCTGCCGCCCTGGCAAACCACACAAATCCAGAGGCGCGTAGTTTAGTCACCAATCCGTATGAGCCACAACGACTGCGGAGACCCCGATATTTGGAGCAACTACAACGACATATACTTCCTTTGCAGCCGCAACGGCAACATCAGCATGTAAACTCACTGCTTACACCACATAACAACGCGAATGCGCAACAGTTGTCTCGACAGCAGCTGGTTGAAAGCCTTCCTACACTCCTGCGTCTTGAAGCAGAGGAATTGGACAGACAAGAGGCTGCAAGACTAGCTGAGGTACAAGCCAGACGGCAACAAGAACTGCTTCATCGACCACCGCCTAGAAGATTTTGCGAAACGTTAATAAACACATTTAGACGAAGGTATAGAGACGGACTACTCACCAGGGAGGCAGCAATTGCTATTATCCAGGGCCAGCCACCTGCTATCCAGCAAATAATAGTACCAGGCTATACACAAGCGAGACCAGAGGAACAGACACCACAACTGCAGCAGCCAAGTCGGGAAGAGCCCACGCCTCCAATAGTCGCACAGCAGGAACAAAGCGCACAAACACATCCGCAGCCTGAACACGGCCAGCAGCCATTACAACTCTCACAGCGGCAGCAAGTTGACACAAACATGCACGAAATCCTCCTGGATCAAGGGCTTGAGCAAGCAAGACTAAACTTGGAGCGCGTGCTTGATGACGACACAACAGCTGAGCAGCGCAGAGTCTCCACGGCTTCACACCAACACATGCGTGGGGGCACTTGCACGGGCCCAGACGCTGCTCATTGAACAATCTGCTGTCTTTCTGCTTGTCAATCTTGGCACACCCGTCTCACTCCCTCGCTGCTGAGAACCGCATCTGGCATCCAGCTCGTCTTCAGCGCATACACGCGACTGGCCCGTGGCAGTTCCACAGACAACGCCCTCCAGAGACGTCGACAAGAGGAATGCGCACTATTGCAGCAACTACGAGAGCGAGCCGCTGGACAACAGCACGAGCCGGCAACATCAACATCGCTTCAGACGATTCCCGCAGCATCGCGTTTCCACAATTGGCCTTATACGTCTGAACATAGTCAGCCCTATCCAAAGCGCCTTACAGGTATTACGACAAGCATCTCAGCCGAATGGCGCACTACTCCCGCGTTTCTCAGCAAATGGGATGCCAATACACACGCTGAGATGTGGCCTTATTTGGCACGTCAATTGGGCGTGCTCGACGCTCTGGAGAATGCGTCCAATTCCGGACGAAACGCTTGACGCATGACTGGTCTATCGAAATTGGCTCGTTGCGACTTGCGATGTATGTGTCTGAAAAACAAAACAAATCAATTCCTTTTGCTTTTTCTGCTGAAAGCATTCATTCATTGACACTCACTGAAAAAAGTGTGACCAACCCACACAACTTAAAAATACCCTGTGACGAGTCTGCGATGGCGAGGTGCCAACTGTTTAAAAAAAAATCACTAAACAAATGCCCATCGCGTGTCAGTTGGCGGGCTCAAAAAAGGCCCATGAAAATAAAATGCTACTCTCACAATGATGGTCTGCTCCAGATGTGCCAGGGATTCCGAAAACCAGACGTATCTGCAATGTTAACTGGGCGAAAAAATTCCTAAACTAAACGCCCAAGATGCTTCTTTCCTGAAAAAAAAAAAAATAGCTAAAAAGTCACATTCATTCATGTGGCAGTCTTTTTCTTGTCTTTTTCACAAGCTAACATGGCGCCACAGCAAAAAGACTGCAAAACCTAATAATTAAACAGCTCATCACGTGTGTACCAACTCACATCACCAAACATACAGCGCCTACAAAATAAAAATACCCTGTGGTATTATAATACACTCATGCTTTAAAACAATGGTAAAAAACTTTGCTGCCGCCCTTCAGAGGGGTATTTAATATGAGCCACAACGACTGCCAACTGTTTAAAGCAAAAAATTTCCCGCTCACTAAACAAATGCAAATGTTGCTGAAATTTAAACTTAAAAATGTCTTTGCTAGAAACAGGCATAGGGGAGGCAGCAAATAAGCAAATAATAGTGGGCACTTGCACGGGCCCAGACGCTGCTCATTGAACAATCTGCTGTCTTTCTGCTTGTCAATCTTGGCACACCCGGTGAGTGTGGCAGTGTCACCTCCACTACGTTCCAATCTTATTTCGTTTCAGTCTCACTCCCTCGCTGCTGAGAACCGCATCTGGCATCCAGCTCGTCTTCAGCGCATACACGCGACTGGCCCGTGGCAGTTCCACAGACAACGCCCTCCAGAGACGTCGACAAGAGGAATGCGCACTATTGCAGCAACTACGAGCGAGCCGCTGGACAACAGCACGAGCCGGCAACATCAACATCGCTTCAGACGATTCCCGCAGCATCGCGTTTCCACAATTGGCCTTATACGTCTGAACATAGTCAGCCCTATCCAAAGCGCCTTACAGGTATTACGACAAGCATCTCAGCCGAATGGCGCACTACTCCCGCGTTTCTCAGCAAATGGGATGCCAATACACACGCTGAGATGTGGCCTTATTTGGCACGTCAATTGGGCGTGCTCGACGCTCTGGAGAATGCGTCCAATTCCGGACGAAACGCTTGACGCATGACTGGTCTATCGAAATTGGCTCGTTGCGACTTGCGATGTATGTGTCTGAAAAACAAAACAAATCAATTTTTGTTTTTCTGCACAAGTATTGACACTCACTAATACTTACGTGACGAGTCTGCGATGGCGAGGTACTTCAATACTCACCCATCGCGTGTTTCCTCACCCACGTACAATGATGGCTGCTCCTGTGATTCCACTAGATCTGCAATGTTCCTGATTCCTCAACTCCTGATGCTTCTTTCCTGAAAAAAAAAAATAGCTGAAAGCATTCATTCATGTGGCATTTTCTTGTTTTTATACTCTCTGCAAGAGTATATTGGGTTTGTGCAAAAGTATGTAACAGGCAGAAGGAGGCGTGGCAGACCCCATAAAGTATATATATTATTGATCAGCATCACAAGCCGAGTCGATATAGCCATGTCCGTCTGTCCGTCTGTCCGTCTGTCTGTCTGTCTGTCTGTCTGTCTGTCCGTCTGTCTGTCTGTCTGTCTGTCTGTCTGTCCGTATGAACAAACAGATTTCAGAGATGGTAAGAGCTACAAGTTCGAGCTTGGTGTCAAACGATCAGATATTTAGTCAGTCAATACAAGAATCTTTTTTTTTTCGATGCCACGCCCCATTCGCCCACAAAAAGCAAAAAACTGGACACACCTCGTGAAAAATTGGTGTTTTCGGCAAATATCTCAGTAACTATGGCACCTAGGATCACCAATTCTTGTACGGGAGTTCCTAGCGACAGCATAGTTGCATTGCCATCTATAAATTTGGACTGCCAGCCCACTTTTCCCACAATTTATAAAATAGTTTTCAAGCTTCAATGCCGTTTTTTCCGTATCGTACAGTATTGTAGTTTATAACTGGTGTGGAGACTAACTATATTAAACTATCCTGAAAGGCGCATTAAAATCGGACTATAAACAAAGAAAACTAGAAGCGTTACAATATTGTTAATTGAACGCAATATCAACCCATTGGTGCAAGCGAGACAGAAACACACAAGCACATGCTCGAACGTTTTTGCTGCCTGTGTGGCGGCAGCGCTGCCCGCGGTCGCTGGCTGCGCCGAATACACACATACATACATGCATGCATCATATATTGTCAAACGTATGTGTATTCGCAACAAACAAACAGATGTGTGTTTGATTATGCTTAGATTGTTTTTGTTTCAACGTGTTTTAATGCAAGTACTATTCATTGTAATATCTGGATACCGATTTTAATAATTTAATCGGGAAAATGCAGAGAGTATTATACGGTCGGGCGCGCTCGACTGTACTTTTCTTTCTTGTTTCACAAGCTAACATGGCGTCTGAAAAATCAGTGTGACCAACCCACACAACTTAAAAATACCCTGTGGTATTATAATATACTCATGCTATGTAAAAATACCTTGGGGTATTTAATAGAGCTGCCAACTGTTTAAAGAAAAAATTTCCCGCTCACTAAACAAATGCAAATGTTGCTGAAATTTAAACTTAAAAATGTTGCTAGAAACAGAATAGTAATAAGTTAAGTTAAAAAATAAAGAAACCGTCAGTGCGAAACTGGCGGGCAAGTAATCACCACAAAAGTGCGGAAAAAAGTGCGGAAAAAATTATTTTATTTTGAAAAACAAAAAAAATAAAATATTAAAACTAAATGCCGAGAACTGATGAGGAGTATCCATCCTCTAATGTGTCTCCAAGCTCTGTCGGGTACAATTTTGATAGCAAAGCGGCTTTTACTATGCTAAGTGCTAGTGATGCAGACAGCTCCTTTGAGGACAAATGGAAAATTAGTTCTCGCACCAAACCAGGTGGGGCAACTGTTAGTAAAAATCAGCAAAGCCCTACGGATGCACTTACTCCAACTAAGTCAAAAGTTGTAACAAAGACTGCCAGAACAAGCGGTGAGTACATCGTGTCCCTCTTGTCCCAGTCTGACTCGGATATGTCCACAAAACCACTTGGTGGCTCCCCTATGGAAAGATCTGTAGTCGACTCTGAGGATGATGCAATGGAATCAATGCTGGACCCCCTAGAAACTACAGTAACGGAAAAAATGAACCCAAGCCTCTTCACACATCTGTATGTAAGAAAGATGCCGCCAAAAAAGGGAAGCGACAACAGCAAAACTGAAACTGGACTTGCTTTTAAATCCTACCAACAAGAAATACCGCAAACTGACAAAAGCAGAAATGCAACAGCTTCTTCCCCTCTTCAAATATCCCCGCCGCCAGCTTCGTACATCAATGTCAATGTCCCCTCAACAAATGCCAATATAACTGGCACACACACACTCCAAAAATGTACCGAAAGTGCACAGCAAATACGCCGATTGAGCGCACAAAAAAATGAGAGAATTTCCCCCACAGATACGCACACAAACAAAAACAGAACGGGAGCACAAACTAAGACAAAAAGTGCACATGCACATGCACAGCTAACTTCTCAGCCTACACACATATACAAATCAAAAGGGGAAATTTCCCCTCCTTCTGCTGCACCATCAAACGCAAATACAATAACGGCTAGCAACAATGACAAATGCACACACACAATGCAAGAGTTGCTGCCAAACCTACATCTAAATACAGTAACGCAAAAGACAAATGCTAAAAAAGGCACACATATAATTAATCAAAATAAAATAATAAATAATAATAAAACTTGTACACTGGATACACCGCAAAATGAAATGGAACAAGAAATATTGGTCAAAACTGCCAAAAGAAGTTTGATGCCAACACTGTCCCAGCTGTCACCAAGGCTCACTCCGGAATCAACTTCGGCGGCCACTGTTAAAACATCTAAAACAAACCTGGTTCAAAGGTGGCTCACTAGCGTGCCGCCACTGTTATTCCATGAGCTACCACTCCCCTTCCAAACAACAACAGCAGCAACTCCCTCCACCACATGGCACTCACCACTAAAAAGAAGATGCATTGACTTAGACGACTCTGACGATGATATTGCCCAGATGAGAATGCCCCTTGCCACCCCACACTTCAAAAGCAAATTTGCTAAGGAGCTGTACCAGGAGTCTCGCCAAGAGCAGCAAGAAAATGTCAAAAATCAAACTACAGCTCTACAAGCTCAGCCAATACGATCCCTTAACGGCAAATGCCAGCAACATCAGCCAATTCACCAGAATGTCTCTCCCAGTCATAAAATATCTAATAGTAAAAAGATTCCTTTCCTCTTTTTACCAATGGTGCCCAAAATTATGCCCCTCTTAGATAAACTGCACAGTAATCCAGCAATTAAAAAGTTTTCTACAAAAGCTACTTCTAGCGATGGGCTGCGTATCAATGCACAGACATGGAATCGTATAATGCCATATTGTCCACACTCGCAGACGATGGAACGCATCTACACACCCATCAATTGCGCAGCCAAAAAGGTTTTCGGGTAATCTTAAGACTCCTCCACCACTCTACACCATGCGACTGGATAAAAAACCAGCTCGGTGCACTGGGATTCACTACGCGATTTATTCGGGTCATGAAGCATCGCTTCACTGGCAAACCATTAAATATTTTTTGAGCTAGAACTACAACCAATGGCTGATGGGAGCCATGAGAAAATACTGGAACTTAAAGAGATTAAAGTCAATCGGTCACGGTGGAGCGCCAAGCCAAGCCGATAGACCCAGCACAGTGTCATAGGTGCCAAGCATTTGGCCATACTAGAAACTACTGTAGGCGCCCATTTTCTTGTATGAAATGTGCCGGTGAACATCCCTCAACTGCATGTACAAAGCCTAGGAATGCTGCTCCAAAATGCACAAACTGTGGTGGAGTTCACATAAGCTCTTATAAGGGGTGCCCGGCCTTTAAAGAAGCGAGAAGCAAATTAATAGCAAATCGAGCTGTCATTGGAAAGCATCACCAAGTCCACCAAAACAGAAAAGAGACTCCACTCAATCGAGTGCAAACTAATCCTCCTCGTCAGCAAACAGCAGCCACAATTAAGCCAGTTAATAATTCACACTCTCCATCAGCAAACAGGCCAAAATTGTCATATAGTCCGAGTTGTTCGTGGCGATGAAGCTATCAATCGCTCACGCAATACGACACAAAAGCATAAAAACCAAATACGCTCGGAACATCAACCACAGGCTACGGATACTGGCACCGGTAACCAGCAAGCAAGCCACACAAAAACTAGCACGCCAAAGCGCACTGGTAATCCTTTTAAGGTGCCCAAAAAGCCAGTCCTTCAGAGCAGCGGTGGCCAGACACACATGCCAGCACAGACGCGTAGAGGGAAAATCCAGCACCACCTGCAACCAAAGAGAGTTTCCGCAACAGCAGCTACACCAGTCCTTAGAACAAATTTTCCTGCAACTAGTTTAGTGAGTGGCGCTGGTAATACTGATCGGCTCCGCAACCCTGCAGAGAGACACCTCTCCAGGCTGCAGCAGAATCTGCGTAACGAACAGGAACTCGTTCTCCAGCATAAAGATCAGCAAGCATCAGCGCCAACCAGCTCACTTACTCAAGCGCTCCAACAGAATATGGCAATGTTTAATCGAATGGAAGAAAAAATTAGACAAATTACTAAATGTAATTGGGAAATTTTTGTAATATATGATACAAACAAGCTTACTAATACAATTAATGCTCCATCAAGTAACCAGCACCAAAGCAGCGTAACAAAGTGCGTCGATCACGCCCCAATGGAACTAGGATTCACCACCGCCAGTGATAGCATAATTAATGAATAGACGCTCTCTAAGAAGCCCTCATACATACTCACATTTAGCTGACACAGCGCCACTAAGTACAGCTCCACCAAACCATTCAGTCCGAATCGTCCACCAGAACGGCAACTCTTTTAAAATTGCCTTCTGGAATGCATGCGGAGCTGGCAATAAAATGAATGAAATAAATTATATATGAAAAGAGAATTAATTCAAATTATGATACTCATTGAAATAAGAACACTGCCAAACTCTAGCGTTTTGAATGTTCCGGGCTTTCTCACGTACACTGCACACAATCCGCTGTCTCACCGTAGGGGTGGCGTGGCTATTCTAGTTCGATCTGACGTTAAGCACTCTGCCCTCCAGCCCATAAGTGAAGAATCCATCCAGAGTATTCCTATTGCACTGTTACCTGCTAATGATAATAAGAAAGATATTATTATAATTGCTCCAATATATTGCCCCACCGTTTACAGATGGAACCCTTTGCACTTTAAAAAGCTCTTTGCACATTTTGATAGCATCATTGGCGACCCCACATCTAGCTTTATTCTCTGCGGTGACTGGAATGCGCAGCACACGTGGTGGGGAAATCCTCGCTCATGCCAAAGAGGCAAAGCGCTAATAGAAGCTGTTCACTCACAAAGACGGTACAACATCCTTGCCACTGGAAGTGCCACACACTTCCCGTACGATAACAGGAAGAGGCCATCTGCAATTGATTTTGCAGTTTACGGTAGCATAGACGACACTCGCTTACGAATCCAGTCAACAACGGATCTCGATTCAGACCACCTACCACTGAATATCGATCTGATCGCCGAAAGAGGCCGCCAATTTGAATATTCACAGCATAATTCTCGCTTGCTGCCACCTAGAGCTGACACACACCGTTTCCAGGACGCACTCGACCGACTGATTCATCTCAACACTGAGATTCGATCCAACGCAGACATTGACGAAGCCATTAATATATTCTTGCGCAACATACAAGAGGCAGCAAACGCAGCAACATTTAACACTCAGTACAGGCAACGCAGTCGGCAGCAACACCACATTGAACTAGATGACCACACCAGATCCCTGCTTGCGTATAAAAAACAGTGTAAACAAACACTAATAGCCACACGTACGCCAGAGGCAAGAAGGCTTTACAGAGCTGCACAAAACAGACTGAAGAAAGCTCTCACAGCACTGAAAAATAAAAACATCAATAAGCTGTTTGAAGGCATCAATGTAAACGACCAATACAGCATGCAAAAATTATGGAGGCTCACCAAGAAACTGAAAAGGCAGCCCCAGTCCAATTTTCCTATCCATGTAACACCATCTAATGCCACCACATCAGGGACATGGACCAAAACCATTGCCGAAAAAGCAGAAGCCTTCGCTTCCCATCTTGAGGATAGATTCTCTCAATCCTTTCGAGTAATGCAGACGACCGCGCAGCCATATGTGATGAGTGGAGACAGCAAAAGGCGCTTAAACTGCAAGAGCAAAATTCCGCAATAAGGCCAGTCTCTATAAATGAGCTAAGGATTGCAATCAACGATCTTGTGTTGTCCAAGTCACCTGGGGAAGATAAAGTAGACAATAGATTAATAAAATTGTTACCACAAAAAAGCGCAACTATATTTGCTACTTATTTTTTAACGCAATGTTCAGACTCGGTCATTTTCTAATAAATGGAAGCACGCTGATATAACTCTGATACTAAAGCCTGGAAAAAACTCTGCTGAAATGAAATCCTACCGCCCAATCAGCCTCCTCTCGGGATTATCAAAGCTGTTCGAGAAGCTATTGCTCGTAAGACTCTTCGAAGTTGAGGAATTCTCAAAAGCAGTGCCTTCTCATCAGTTCGGCTTTAGGCGCGAGCACGGAACCGAACAACAATTGGCTAGAGTCACACAGTTCATCCTGCGCGCATACGAGCAAAAGCAATTCTGTTCTGGGTATTTATTGACATTTCTGAGGCGTTTGACAGGGTGTGGCACGTTGGCCTCTTAAGCAAGCTCATAAAACTCCTGCCAATTAATATGTACAACATAATAGAAAGCTATATTAGTGATCGCACATTCACTGTTGTCTGCAATGGTACCAAATCGAGAGTCGGACGTGTAACAGCAGGTGTACCGCAAGGGAGCGTTCTCGGCCCTATACTATACACTATTTTCTCGTCCGATATGCCTTTACCGTTGCTTACGCAAAGACGCGACTATCTCAGGCCACATGAAAATAAAATGCTACTCTCAACATATGCCGACGATACGGTCATTATGTGTGCCGCAGATGTGCCAGGGATAGCAGTCAGCGAAAACCAGACGTATCTCACGCATTTTGTTAACTGGGCGAAAAAATGGTCAATAAACATAAACGCCAACAAGACGGCTCACGTTTTATTTACCTTGAGGAACCTGGAAAGGAGGGAAAGAGAAAGAGCTCCTTTACTTAGTGGTCAAATAATACCAAATAAAAAGTCACATACATACCTTGGTGTAATATTAGATAGGAAACTGAGTCTTAATATACACGTCTCTCGTCTCGGCGTTAAAATTAGAGCAAGAGCAAGCAAGTTGCAGTGGCTACTAGGCCACAGCAGCAGGCTGGCCAAAGACTGCAAAGCCTTAATAATTAAACAGCTCATCACGCCAATCTGGCAGTATGCCTTTCCAGTGTGGGGTTCACTCACATCTGATACCCAAGTTTTACGCATACAGCGCCTACAAAATAAAATTATACGTAAATCAGTTAGAGCATCTTGGTACACAAGGAACTCAGCAATAATGAACACTTATGGCTTTAAAACAATGGAAGAAGCTTTCAGCATTCTAGCGTACGCTTTGCTGCCGCCCTGGCAAACCACACAAATCCAGAGGCGCGTAGTTTAGTCACCAATCCGTATGAGCCACAACGACTGCGGAGACCCCGATATTTGGAGCAACTACAACGACATATACTTCCTTTGCAGCCGCAACGGCAACATCAGCATGTAAACTCACTGCTTACACCACATAACAACGCGAATGCGCAACAGTTGTCTCGACAGCAGCTGGTTGAAAGCCTTCCTACACTCCTGCGTCTTGAAGCAGAGGAATTGGACAGACAAGAGGCTGCAAGACTAGCTGAGGTACAAGCCAGACGGCAACAAGAACTGCTTCATCGACCACCGCCTAGAAGATTTTGCGAAACGTTAATAAACACATTTAGACGAAGGTATAGAGACGGACTACTCACCAGGGAGGCAGCAATTGCTATTATCCAGGGCCAGCCACCTGCTATCCAGCAAATAATAGTACCAGGCTATACACAAGCGAGACCAGAGGAACAGACACCACAACTGCAGCAGCCAAGTCGGGAAGAGCCCACGCCTCCAATAGTCGCACAGCAGGAACAAAGCGCACAAACACATCCGCAGCCTGAACACGGCCAGCAGCCATTACAACTCTCACAGCGGCAGCAAGTTGACACAAACATGCACGAAATCCTCCTGGATCAAGGGCTTGAGCAAGCAAGACTAAACTTGGAGCGCGTGCTTGATGACGACACAACAGCTGAGCAGCGCAGAGTCTCCACGGCTTCACACCAACACATGCGTGGGGGGCACTTGCACGGGCCCAGACGCTGCTCATTGAACAATCTGCTGTCTTTCTGCTTGTCAATCTTGGCACACCCGGTGAGTGTGGCAGTGTCACCTCCACTACGTTCCAATCTTATTTCGTTTCAGTCTCACTCCCTCGCTGCTGAGAACCGCATCTGGCATCCAGCTCGTCTTCAGCGCATACACGCGACTGGCCCGTGGCAGTTCCACAGACAACGCCCTCCAGAGACGTCGACAAGAGGAATGCGCACTATTGCAGCAACTACGAGAGCGAGCCGCTGGACAACAGCACGAGCCGGCAACATCCAACATCGCTTCAGACGATTCCCGCAGCATCGCGTTTCCACAATTGGCCTTATACGTCTGAACATAGTCAGCCCTATCCAAAGCGCCTTACAGGTATTACGACAAGCATCTCAGCCGAATGGCGCACTACTCCCGCGTTTCTCAGCAAATGGGATGCCAATACACACGCTGAGATGTGGCCTTATTTGGCACGTCAATTGGGCGTGCTCGACGCTCTGGAGAATGCGTCCAATTCCGGACGAAACGCTTGACGCATGACTGGTCTATCGAAATTGGCTCGTTGCGACTTGCGATGTATGTGTCTGAAAAACAAAACAAATCAATTTTTGTTTTTCTGCACAAGTATTGACACTCACTAATACTTACGTGACGAGTCTGCGATGGCGAGGTACTTCAATACTCACCCATCGCGTGTTTCCTCACCCACGTACAATGATGGCTGCTCCTGTGATTCCACTAGATCTGCAATGTTCCTGATTCCTCAACTCCTGATGCTTCTTTCCTGAAAAAAAAATAGCTGAAAGCATTCATTCATGTGGCATTTTCTTGTTTTTTCACAAGCTAACATGGCGTCTGAAAAATCAGTGTGACCAACCCACACAACTTAAAAATACCCTGTGGTATTATAATATACTCATGCTATGTAAAAATACCTTGGGGTATTTAATAGAGCTGCCAACTGTTTAAAGAAAAAATTTCCCGCTCACTAAACAAATGCAAATGTTGCTGAAATTTAAACTTAAAAATGTTGCTAGAAACAGAATAGTAATAAGTTAAGTTAAAAAATAAAGAAACCGTCAGTGCGAAACTGGCGGGCAAGTAATCACCACAAAAAAAAAAGCTAGAACTACAACCAATGGCTGATGGGAGCCATGAGAAAATACTGGAACTTAAAGAGATTAAAAGTCAATCGGTCACGGTGGAGCGCCAAGCCAAGCCGATAGACCCAGCACAGTGTCATAGGTGCCAAGCATTTGGCCATACTAGAAACTACTGTAGGCGCCCGTTTTCTTGTATGAAATGTGCCGGTGAACATCCCTCAACTGCATGTACAAAGCCTAGGAATGCTGCTCCAAAATGCACAAACTGTGGTGGAGTTCACATAAGCTCTTATAAGGGGTGCCCGGCCTTTAAAGAAGCGAGAAGCAAATTAATAGCAAATCGAGCTGTCATTGGAAAGCATCACCAAGTCCACCAAAACAGAAAAAGAGACTCCACTCAATCGAGTGCAAACTAATCCTCCTCGTCAGCAAACAGCAGCCACAATTAAGCCAGTTAATAATTCACACTCTCCATCAGCAAACAGGCCAAAATTGTCATATAGTCGAGTTGTTCGTGGCGATGAAGCTATCAATCGCTCACGCAATACGACACAAAAGCATAAAAACCAAATACGCTCGGAACATCAACCACAGGCTACGGATACTGGCACCGGTAACCAGCAAGCAAGCCATACAAAACTAGCACGCCAAAGCGCACTGGTAATCCTTTTAAGGTGCCCAAAAAGCCAGTCCTTCAGAGCAGCGGTGGCCAGACACACATGCCAGCACAGACGCGTAGAGGGAAAATCCAGCACCACCTGCAACCAAAGAGAGTTTCCGCAACAGCAGCTACACCAGTCCTTAGAACAAATTTTCCTGCAACTAGTTTAGTGAGTGGCGCTGGTAATACTGATCGGCTCCGCAACCCCTGCAGAGAGACACCTCTCCAGGCTGCAGCAGAATCTGCGTAACGAACAGGAACTCGTTCTCCAGCATAAAGATCAGCAAGCATCAGCGCCAACCAGCTCACTTACTCAAGCGCTCCAACAGAATATGGCAATGTTTAATCGAATGGAAGAAAAATTAGACAAATTACTAAATGTAATTGGGAAATTTTTGTAATATATGATACAAACAAGCTTACTAATACAATTAATGCTCCATCAAGTAACCAGCACCAAAGCAGCGTAACAAAGTGCGTCGATCACGCCCCAATGGAACTAGGATTCACCACCGCCAGTGATAGCATAATTAATGAATAGATACATACTCACATTTAGCTGACACAGCGCCACTTACAGCTCCACCAAACCATTCATACAGCACTCTTTAGCCCATAAGTGAAGAATCCATCCAGAGTATTCCTATTGCACTGTTACCTGCTAATGATAATAAGAAAGATATTATTATAATTGCTCCAATATCGTCCACCACAGATGGAACCCTTTGCACTTTAAAAAGCTCTTTGCACATTTTGAATGAAATAGAAGCATCATTGGCGACCCCACATCTAGCTTTATTCTCTGCGGTGACTGGAATGCGCAGCACACGTGGTGGGGAAATCCTCGCTCATGCCAAAGAGGCAAAGCGCTAACGAACTGTTCACTCACAAAGACGGTACAACATCCTTGCCACTGGATTCAGACTTCCCGTACGATAACAGGAATAGGCCATCTGCAATTGATTTCATAGACGACAACGAATCCAGTCAACAACGGATCTCGATTCAGACCACCTACCGCTGAATATCGAAGGCCGCCAATTTGAATATTCACAGCATAATTCTCGCTTGCTGCCACCTAGAGCTGACACACACCGTTTCCAGGACGCACTCGACCGACTGATTCATCTCAACACTGAGATTCGATCCAACGCAGACATTGACGAAGCCATTAATATATTCTTGCGCAACATACAAGAGGCAGCAAACGCAGCAACATTTAACACTCAGTACAGGCAACGCAGTCGGCAGCAACACCACATTGAACTAGATGACCACACCAGATCCCTGCTTGCGTATAAAAACAGTGTAAACAAACACTAATAGCCACACGTACGCCAGAGGCAAGAAGGCTTTACAGAGCTGCACAAAACAGACTGAGGAAAGCTCTCACAGCACTGAAAAATAAAAACATCAATAAGCTGTTTGAAGGCATCAATGTAAACGACCAATACAGCATGCAAAAATTATGGAGGCTCACCAAGAAACTGAAAAGGCAGCCCCAGTCCAATTTTCCTATCCATGTAACACCATCTAATGCCACCACATCAGGGACATGGACCAAAACCATTGCCGAAAAAGCAGAAGCCTTCGCTTCCCATCTTGAGGATAGATTCTCTCCAATCCTTTCGAGTAATGCAGACGACCGCGCAGCCATATGTGATGAGTGGAGGCAGCAAAAGGCGCTTAAACTGCAAGAGCAAAATTCCGCAATAAGGCCAGTCTCTATAAATGAGCTAAGGATTGCAATCAACGATCTTGTGTTGTCCAAGTCACCTGGGGAAGATAAAGTAGACAATAGATTAATAAAATTGTTACCACAAAAAGCGCAACTATATTTGCTACTTATTTTTAACGCAATGTTCAGACTCGGTCATTTTCCTAATAAATGGAAGCACGCTGATATAACTCTGATACTAAAGCCTGGAAAAAACTCTGCTGAAATGAAATCCTACCGCCCAATCAGCCTCCTCTCGGGATTATCAAAGCTGTTCGAGAAGCTATTGCTCGTAAGACTCTTCGAAGTTGAGGAATTCTCAAAAGCAGTGCCTTCTCATCAGTTCGGCTTTAGGCGCGAGCACGGAACCGAACAACAATTGGCTAGAGTCACTCAGTTCATCCTGCGCGCATACGAGCAAAAGCAATTCTGTTCTGGAGTATTTATTGACATTTCTGAGGCGTTTGACAGGGTGTGGCACGTTGGCCTCTTAAGCAAGCTCATAAAACTCCTGCCAATTAATATGTACAACATAATAGAAAGCTATATTAGTGATCGCACATTCACTGTTGTCTGCAATGGTACCAAATCGAGAG
The DNA here is from genome assembly GCA_020829145.1 of Drosophila nigrodunni. NCBI lineage: Eukaryota > Metazoa > Arthropoda > Insecta > Diptera > Drosophilidae > Drosophila > Drosophila nigrodunni. The sequence continues at coordinate 62,081 of JACVCZ010000008.1, forward strand.
TCGGACGTGTAACAGCAGGTGTACCGCAAGGGAGCGTTCTCGGCCCTATACTATACACTATTTTCTCGTCCGATATGCCTTTACCGTTGCTTACGCAAAGACGCGACTATCTCAGGCCACATGAAAATAAAATGCTACTCTCAACATATGCCGACGATACGGTCATTATGTGTGCCGCAGATGTGCCAGGGATAGCAGTCAGCGAAAACCAGACGTATCTCACGCATTTTGTTAACTGGGCGAAAAAATGGTCAATAAACATAAACGCCAACAAGACGGCTCACGTTTTATTTACCTTGAGGAACCTGGAAAGGAGGGAAAGAGAAAGAGCTCCTTTACTTAGTGGTCAAATAATACCAAATAAAAAGTCACATACATACCTTGGTGTAATATTAGATAGGAAACTGAGTCTTAATATACACGTCTCTCGTCTCGGCGTTAAAATTAGAGCAAGAGCAAGCAAGTTGCAGTGGCTACTAGGCCACAGCAGCAGGCTGGCCAAAGACTGCAAAGCCTTAATAATTAAACAGCTCATCACGCCAATCTGGCAGTATGCCTTTCCAGTGTGGGGTTCACTCACATCTGATACCCAAGTTTTACGCATACAGCGCCTACAAAATAAAATTATACGTAAATCAGTTAGAGCATCTTGGTACACAAGGAACTCAGCAATAATGAACACTTATGGCTTTAAAACAATGGAAGAAGCTTTCCAGCATTCTAGCGTACGCTTTGCTGCCGCCCTGGCAAACCACACAAATCCAGAGGCGCGTAGTTTAGTCACCAATCCGTATGAGCCACAACGACTGCGGAGACCCCGATATTTGGAGCAACTACAACGACATATACTTCCTTTGCAGCCGCAACGGCAACATCAGCATGTAAACTCACTGCTTACACCACATAACAACGCGAATGCGCAACAGTTGTCTCGACAGCAGCTGGTTGAAAGCCTTCCTACACTCCTGCGTCTTGAAGCAGAGGAATTGGACAGACAAGAGGCTGCAAGACTAGCTGAGGTACAAGCCAGACGGCAACAAGAACTGCTTCATCGACCACCGCCTAGAAGATTTTGCGAAACGTTAATAAACACATTTAGACGAAGGTATAGAGACGGACTACTCACCAGGGAGGCAGCAATTGCTATTATCCAGGGCCAGCCACCTGCTATCCAGCAAATAATAGTACCAGGCTATACACAAGCGAGACCAGAGGAACAGACACCACAACTGCAGCAGCCAAGTCGGGAAGAGCCCACGCCTCCAATAGTCGCACAGCAGGAACAAAGCGCACAAACACATCCGCAGCCTGAACACGGCCAGCAGCCATTACAACTCTCACAGCGGCAGCAAGTTGACACAAACATGCACGAAATCCTCCTGGATCAAGGGCTTGAGCAAGCAAGACTAAACTTGGAGCGCGTGCTTGATGACAACACAACAGCTGAGCAGCGCAGAGTCTCCACGGCTTCACACCAACACATGCGTGGGGGGCACTTGCACGGGCCCAGACGCTGCTCATTGAACAATCTGCTGTCTTTCTGCTTGTCAATCTTGGCACACCCGGTGAGTGTGGCAGTGTCACCTCCACTACGTTCCAATCTTATTTCGTTTCAGTCTCACTCCCTCGCTGTTGAGAACCGCATCTGGCATCCAGCTCGTCTTCAGCGCATACACGCGACTGGCCCGTGGCAGTTCCACAGACAACGCCCTCCAGAGACGTCGACAAGAGGAATGCGCACTATTGCAGCAACTACGAGAGCGAGCCGCTGGACAACAGCACGAGCCGGCAACATCCAACATCGCTTCAGACGATTCCCGCAGCATCGCGTTTCCACAATTGGCCTTATACGTCTGAACACAGTCAGCCCTATCCAAAGCGCCTTACAGGTATTACGACAAGCATCTCAGCCGAATGGCGCACTACTCCCGCGTTTCTCAGCAAATGGGATGCCAATACACACGCTGAGATGTGGCCTTATTTGGCACGTCAATTGGGCGTGCTCGACGCTCTGGAGAATGCGTCCAATTCCGGACGAAACGCTTGACGCATGACTGGTCTATCGAAATTGGCTCGTTGCGACTTGCGATGTATGTGTCTGAAAAACAAAACAAATCAATTTTTGTTTTTCTGCACAAGTATTGACACTCACTAATACTTACGTGACGAGTCTGCGATGGCGAGGTACTTCAATACTCACCCATCGCGTGTTTCCTCACCCACGTACAATGATGGCTGCTCCTGTGATTCCACTAGATCTGCAATGTTCCTGATTCCTCAACTCCTGATGCTTCTTTCCTGAAAAAAAAAAAAATAGCTGAAAGCATTCATTCATGTGGCATTTTCTTGTTTTTTCACAAGCTAACATGGCGTCTGAAAAATCAGTGTGACCAACCCACACAACTTAAAAAATACCTTGTGGTATTATAATATACTCATGCTATGTAAAAATACCTTGGGGTATTTAATAGAGCTGCCAACTGTTTAAAGAAAAAAATTTCCCGCTCACTAAACAAATGCAAATGTTGCTGAAATTTAAACTTAAAAATGTTGCTAGAAACAGAATAGTAATAAGTTAAGTTAAAAAATAAAGAAACCGTCAGTGCGAAACTGGCGGGCAAGTAAAAAAAAAAAAAAAAAAAAATCCCAAAGCTGCTCATTCAACCTCTTTGCCAATCCCGCATTTCCAATCGACGCTTTTTGTCGCACTCTCGTCCGAAACTTGCACATAAATCTGCGCCGCTCTACCTTCTCAATGTCGGTATCGCAAAAGCAGTGTGCAAGCTCTTCACTGCGACGACTGTTGTATTATGCAGGCTAACGTTAATGATCTTGCAGCACTCTAACCCACTCGCCTCTCCAATGACCTCACACTAAGAAGCAGTAAAACAGTGCCCACTCCGCATTATCATTCGACTTTGTCGCACTTTCGTCTGTGTTTTGTGAAACCCTGCGCCGCTCTACCATCTTAAATGTTGGTATCGCAATAGCAGACAGCAAACACATAAATAGACGATCGTTGTTCTATGCAGGGGCACTGTAGTCTACTTCAAATTTCGAGGTCTCTTTTCTCCACTTCTCTCACTCTTTGCGACACACTGTGCTGCAGCTGGTTTATCACTTGCATCGTCAATCGACATCTCTTTTCTGTCGCACCTTCGTCTGTGACCACCAAATCCCTGCACCGCTCTACCCACTCAACGAGGGGTATCGCAACAGCAGAAGGTGGTCACTCAAAAAGGCGAAGGATGTATTATGCAAGATAAACCAAGACAAGCACTCTACCTTCACTTCCTCCACAACCAAATCCATTTTCTAGATAATGGTCTCTCTTTACCTCACTCTTTCCTCTAATCGCACCCTACTCCTTCCTGGGGAACATACTTCCCCAACTCTTCTGACTGACTGGCCCGCTGTGGTTGCTCCATATGCCAATGTCGCATAACCAGTCGACACCCACTTTTGTCGCACATCCGTCACTCAGCTTGTAAAAACTGCCCCGATCGGTACGGTCGTAAAAGCAGAATACGAGCTGCAGTGACAAATGATGTTCCATGCGTTGACATCTGCGACTCTCACTGATGAGCCAGTCAGTCCTTTAAAAAACTATCCTCTATAACCCAGTGCTTCGGCACAACAGGTGCAAATCTGCCACATCTCCTCTTCTGCGCTCCAAAATACCAGACTCTTTAGCCATTCCGAGTTACCACCATGAGGAACACTGTCCTGGCTGAGGCGGGTTAAGCCGGACTTTGGGAACCAGAAGTGGAACTCGCGAAAGAGTCATGGTGGGCATACAGAAGGAGACTCTGTGGCTATTGCATCTTCTTTTCGCACAAAAAGCGAAAAGCGGTAGGCACTTCACACTTGTTCGGCTTGCTGGTCAACTTTTTGCTGATCGTACGCAAGTCAGCCGACATAGTTGTGATTTGCAAAACTACCACAAATATCAATCCCGCGAACATAACTCTGTCAATTACTGCTGGCTTATGGTTCGATGATACCGGTATTGCAATTGGTTGAAGCACGCCATCTTCTACGGCGAAAAATGTCTTCAAATAACCAATACTCGCATACCACAATTGAGGTATCCTGACGTTACTGATGCCGCATGAAACCTACTTAAGACTATATACTCTATGAGCAACTGTTTAAAAAATTCGAGACACTTTTCACAACGGTATATATACCATTACCTCCCCTGGTTTGCGCACTCATCTTTTTTCTCGAATTTTTTAAGCGCAAACCAGTATAAAACAGTTGCTCTTGTATATAACTCTTAGACATCACAACTTAAATCTTGTATTACCCCATTCCGCCAGTTTCTATCCCACATTGGTGCTCTATCTCTTTTCTAAGCACCAATGACGAAACTTAAATGGATGGATCCTCACCCGATCCATCTGGAATGAAGGTATAGAGAAAAAAAAAAAGCGCTTAAACTGCAAGAGCAAAATTCCGCAATAAGGCCAGTCTCTATAAATGAGCTAAGGATTGCAATCAACGATCTTGTGTTGTCCAAGTCACCTGGGGAAGATAAAGTAGACAATAGATTAATAAAATTGTTACCACAAAAAGCGCAACTATATTTGCTACTTATTTTTAACGCAATGTTCAGACTCGGTCATTTTCCTAATAAATGGAAGCACGCTGATATAACTCTGATACTAAAGCCTGGAAAAACTCTGCTGAAATGAAATCCTACCGCCCAATCAGCCTCCTCTCGGGATTATCAAAGCTGTTCGAGAAGCTATTGCTCGTAAGACTCTTCGAAGTTGAGGAATTCTCAAAAGCAGTGCCTTCTCATCAGTTCGGCTTTAGGCGCGAGCACGGAACCGAACAACAATTGGCTAGAGTCACACAGTTCATCCTGCGCGCATACGAGCAAAAGCAATTCTGTTCTGGAGTATTTATTGACATTTCTGAGGCGTTTGACAGGGTGTGGCACGTTGGCCTCTTAAGCAAGCTCATAAAACTCCTGCCAATTAATATGTACAACATAATAGAAAGCTATATTAGTGATCGCACATTCACTGTTGTCTGCAATGGTACCAAATCGAGAGTCGGACGTGTAACAGCAGGTGTACCGCAAGGGAGCGTTCTCGGCCCTATACTATACACTATTTTCTCGTCCGATATGCCTTTACCGTTGCTTACGCAAAGACGCGACTATCTCAGGCCACATGAAAATAAAATGCTACTCTCAACATATGCCGACGATACGGTCATTATGTGTGCCGCAGATGTGCCAGGGATAGCAGTCAGCGAAAACCAGACGTATCTCACGCATTTTGTTAACTGGGCGAAAAAATGGTCAATAAACATAAACGCCAACAAGACGGCTCACGTTTTATTTACCTTGAGGAACCTGGAAAGGAGGGAAAGAGAAAGAGCTCCTTTACTTAGTGGTCAAATAATACCAAATAAAAAGTCACATACATACCTTGGTGTAATATTAGATAGGAAACTGAGTCTTAATATGCACGTCTCTCGTCTCGGCGTTAAAATTAGAGCAAGAGCAAGCAAGTTGCAGTGGCTACTAGGCCACAGCAGCAGGCTGGCCAAAGACTGCAAAGCCTTAATAATTAAACAGCTCATCACGCCAATCTGGCAGTATGCCTTTCCAGTGTGGGGTTCACTCACATCTGATACCCAAGTTTTACGCATACAGCGCCTACAAAATAAAATTATACGTAAATCAGTTAGAGCATCTTGGTACACAAGGAACTCAGCAATAATGAACACTTATGGCTTTAAAACAATGGAAGAAGCTTTCCAGCATTCTAGCGTACGCTTTGCTGCCGCCCTGGCAAACCACACAAATCCAGAGGCGCGTAGTTTAGTCACCAATCCGTATGAGCCACAACGACTGCGGAGACCCCGATATTTGGAGCAACTACAACGACATATACTTCCTTTGCAGCCGCAACGGCAACATCAGCATGTAAACTCACTGCTTACACCACATAACAACGCGAATGCGCAACAGTTGTCTCGACAGCAGCTGGTTGAAAGCCTTCCTACACTCCTGCGTCTTGAAGCAGAGGAATTGGACAGACAAGAGGCTGCAAGACTAGCTGAGGTACAAGCCAGACGGCAACAAGAACTGCTTCATCGACCACCGCCTAGAAGATTTTGCGAAACGTTAATAAACACATTTAGACGAAGGTATAGAGACGGACTACTCACCAGGGAGGCAGCAATTGCTATTATCCAGGGCCAGCCACCTGCTATCCAGCAAATAATAGTACCAGGCTATACACAAGCGAGACCAGAGGAACAGACACCACAACTGCAGCAGCCAAGTCGGGAAGAGCCCACGCCTCCAATAGTCGCACAGCAGGAACAAAGCGCACAAACACATCCGCAGCCTGAACACGGCCAGCAGCCATTACAACTCTCACAGCGGCAGCAAGTTGACACAAACATGCACGAAATCCTCCTGGATCAAGGGCTTGAGCAAGCAAGACTAAACTTGGAGCGCGTGCTTGATGACAACACAACAGCTGAGCAGCGCAGAGTCTCCACGGCTTCACACCAACACATGCGTGGGGGGCACTTGCACGGGCCCAGACGCTGCTCATTGAACAATCTGCTGTCTTTCTGCTTGTCAATCTTGGCACACCCGGTGAGTGTGGCAGTGTCACCTCCACTACGTTCCAATCTTATTTCGTTTCAGTCTCACTCCCTCGCTGTTGAGAACCGCATCTGGCATCCAGCTCGTCTTCAGCGCATACACGCGACTGGCCCGTGGCAGTTCCACAGACAACGCCCTCCAGAGACGTCGACAAGAGGAATGCGCACTTTTGCAGCAACTACGAGAGCGAGCCGCTGGACAACAGCACGAGCCGGCAACATCCAACATCGCTTCAGACGATTCCCGCAGCATCGCGTTTCCACAATTGGCCTTATACGTCTGAACACAGTCAGCCCTATCCAAAGCGCCTTACAGGTATTACGACAAGCATCTCAGCCGAATGGCGCACTACTCCCGCGTTTCTCAGCAAATGGGATGCCAATACACACGCTGAGATGTGGCCTTATTTGGCACGTCAATTGGGCGTGCTCGACGCTCTGGAGAATGCGTCCAATTCCGGACGAAACGCTTGACGCATGACTGGTCTATCGAAATTGGCTCGTTGCGACTTGCGATGTATGTGTCTGAAAAACAAAACAAATCAATTTTTGTTTTTCTGCACAAGTATCGACACTCACTAATACTTACGTGACGAGTCTGCGATGGCGAGGTACTTCAATACTCACCCATCGCGTGTTTCCTCACCCACGTACAATGATGGCTGCTCCTGTGATTCCACTAGATCTGCAATGTTCCTGATTCCTCAACTCCTGATGCTTCTTTCCTGAAAAAAAAAAATAGCTGAAAGCATTCATTCATGTGGCATTTTCTTGTTTTTTCACAAGCTAACATGGCGTCTGAAAAATCAGTGTGACCAACCCACACAACTTAAAAAATACCTTGTGGTATTATAATATACTCATGCTATGTAAAAATACCTTGGGGTATTTAATAGAGCTGCCAACTGTTTAAAAAAAAAATTTCCCGCTCACTAAACAAATGCAAATGTTGCTGAAATTTAAACTTAAAAATGTTGCTAGAAACAGAATAGTAATAAGTTAAGTTAAAAAATAAAGAAACCGTCAGTGCGAAACTGGCGGGCAAGTAATCACCACAAAAAAAAAAGTGCGGAAAAAATTTTTTATTTTGAAAAACAAAAAAAAATAAAATATTAAAACTAAATGCCGAGAACTGATGAGGAGTATCCATCCTCTAATGTGTCTCCAAGCTCTGTCGGGTACAATTTTGATAGCAAAGCGGCTTTTACTATGCTAAGTGCTAGTGATGCAGACAGCTCCTTTGAGGACAAATGGAAAATTAGTTCTCGCACCAAACCAGGTGGGGCAACTGTTAGTAAAAATCAGCAAAGCCCTACGGATGCACTTACTCCAACTAAGTCAAAAGTTGTAACAAAGACTGCCAGAACAAGCGGTGAGTACATCGTGTCCCTCTTGTCCCAGTCTGACTCGGATATGTCCACAAAACCACTTGGTGGCTCCCCTATGGAAAGATCTGTAGTCGACTCTGAGGATGATGCAATGGAATCAATGCTGGACCCCCTAGAAACTACAGTAACGGAAAAAATGAACCCAAGCCTCTTCACACATCTGTATGTAAGAAAGATGCCGCCAAAAAGGGAAGCGACAACAGCAAAACTGAAACTGGACTTGCTTTTAAATCCTACCAACAAAAATACCGCAAACTGACAAAAGCAGAAATGCAACAGCTTCTTCCCCTCTTCAAATATCCCCGCCGCCAGCTTCGTACATCAATGTCAATGTCCCTCAACAAATGCCAATATAACTGGCACACACACACTCAAAAATGTACCGAAAGTGCACAGCAAATACGCCGATTGAGCGCACAAAAAAAATGAGAGAATTTCCCCCACAGATACGCACACAAACAAAAACAGAACGGGACAGCACAAACTAAGACAAAAAGTGCACATGCACATGCACAGCTAACTTCTCAGCCTACACACATATACAAATCAAAAGGGAAATTTCCCCTCCTTCTGCTGCACCATCAAACGCAAATACAATAACGGCTAGCAACAATGACAAATGCACACACACAATGCAAGAGTTGCTGCCAAACCTACATCTAAATACAGTAACGCAAAAGACAAATGCTAAAAAAGGCACACATATAATTAATCAAAATAAAATAATAAATAATAATAAAACTTGTACACTGGATACACCGCAAAATGAAATGGAACAAGAAATATTGGTCAAAACTGCCAAAAGAAGTTTGATGCCAACACTGTCCCAGCTGTCACCAAGGCTCACTCCGGAATCAACTTCGGCGGCCACTGTTAAAACATCTAAAACAAACCTGGTTCAAAGGTGGCTCACTAGCGTGCCGCCACTGTTATTCCATGAGCTACCACTCCCCTTCCAAACAACAACAGCAGCAACTCTCCTCCACCACATGGCACTCACCACTAAAAAAGAAGATGCATTGACTTAGACGACTCTGACGATGATATTGTCCAGATGAGAATGCCCCTTGCCACCCCACACTTCAAAAGCAAATTTGCTAAGGAGCTGTACCAGGAGTCTCGCCAAGAGCAGCAAGAAAATGTCAAAAATCAAACTACAGCTCTACAAGCTCAGCCAATACGATCCCTTAACGGCAAATGCCAGCAACATCAGCCAATTCACCAGAATGTCTCTCCCAGTCATAAAATATCTAATAGTAAAAAGATTCCTTTCCTCTTTTTACCAATGGTGCCCAAAATTATGCCCCTCTTAGATAAACTGCACAGTAATCCAGCAATTAAAAAGTTTTCTACAAAAGCTACTTCTAGCGATGGGCTGCGTATCCAATGCACAGACATGGAATCGTATAATGCCATATTGTCCACACTCGCAGACGATGGAACGCATCTACACACCCATCAATTGCGCAGCCAAAAAGGTTTTCGGGTAATCTTAAGACTCCTCCACCACTCTACACCATGCGACTGGATAAAAAACCAGCTCGGTGCACTGGGATTCACTACGCGATTTATTCGGGTCATGAAGCATCGCTTCACTGGCAAACCATTAAATATTTTTGAGCTAGAACTACAACCAATGGCTGATGGGAGCCATGAGAAAATACTGGAACTTAAAGAGATTAAAAGTCAATCGGTCACGGTGGAGCGCCAAGCCAAGCCGATAGACCCAGCACAGTGTCATAGGTGCCAAGCATTTGGCCATACTAGAAACTACTGTAGGCGCCCGTTTTCTTGTATGAAATGTGCCGGTGAACATCCCTCAACTGCATGTACAAAGCCTAGGAATGCTGCTCCAAAATGCACAAACTGTGGTGGAGTTCACATAAGCTCTTATAAGGGGTGCCCGGCCTTTAAAGAAGCGAGAAGCAAATTAATAGCAAATCGAGCTGTCATTGGAAAGCATCACCAAGTCCACCAAAACAGAAAAGAGACTCCACTCAATCGAGTGCAAACTAATCCTCCTCGTCAGCAAACAGCAGCCACAATTAAGCCAGTTAATAATTCACACTCTCCATCAGCAAACAGGCCAAAATTGTCATATAGTCGAGTTGTTCGTGGCGATGAAGCTATCAATCGCTCACGCAATACGACACAAAAGCATAAAAACCAAATACGCTCGGAACATCAACCACAGGCTACGGATACTGGCACCGGTAACCAGCAAGCAAGCCACACAAAAACTAGCACGCCAAAGCGCACTGGTAATCCTTTTAAGGTGCCAAAAAGCCAGTCCTTCAGAGCAGCGGTGGCCAGACACACATGCCAGCACAGACGCGTAGAGGGAAAATCCAGCACCACCTGCAACCAAAGAGAGTTTCCGCAACAGCAGCTACACCAGTCCTTAGAACAAATTTTCCTGCAACTAGTTTAGTGAGTGGCGCTGGTAATACTGATCGGCTCCGCAACCCTGCAGAGACACCTCTCCAGGCTGCAGCAGAATCTGCGTAACGAACAGGAACTCGTTCTCCAGCATAAAGATCAGCAAGCATCAGCGCCAACCAGCTCACTTACTCAAGCGCTCCAACAGAATATGGCAATGTTTAATCGAATGGAAGAAAAATTAGACAAATTACTAAATGTAATTGGGAAATTTTTTGTAATATATGATACAAACAAGCTTACTAATACAATTAATGCTCCATCAAGTAACCAGCACCAAAGCAGCGTAACAAAGTGCGTCGATCACGCCCCAATGGAACTAGGATTCACCACCGCCAGTGATAGCATAATTAATGAATAGACGCTCTCTAAGAAGCCCTCATACATACTCACATTTAGCTGACACAGCGCCACTAAGTACAGCTCCACCAAACCATTCAGTCCGAATCGTCCACCAGAACGGCAACTCTTTTAAAATTGCCTTCTGGAATGCATGCGGAGCTGGCAATAAAATGAATGAAATAGAATTATATATGAAAAGAGAATTAATTCAAATTATGATACTCATTGAAATAAGAACACTGCCAAACTCTAGCGTTTTGAATGTTCCGGGCTTTCTCACGTACACTGCACACAATCCGCTGTCTCACCGTAGGGGTGGCGTGGCTATTCTAGTTCGATCTGACGTTAAGCACTCTGCCCTCCAGCCCATAAGTGAAGAATCCATCCAGAGTATTCCTATTGCACTGTTACCTGCTAATGATAATAAGAAAGATATTATTATAATTGCTCCAATATATTGCCCACCCGTTTACAGATGGAACCCTTTGCACTTTAAAAAGCTCTTTGCACATTTTGATAGCATCATTGGCGACCCCACATCTAGCTTTATTCTCTGCGGTGACTGGAATGCGCAGCACACGTGGTGGGGAAATCCTCGCTCATGCCAAAGAGGCAAAGCGCTAATAGAAGCTGTTCACTCACAAAGACGGTACAACATCCTTGCCACTGGAAGTGCCACACACTTCCCGTACGATAACAGGAAGAGGCCATCTGCAATTGATTTTGCAGTTTACGGTAGCATAGACGACACTCGCTTACGAATCCAGTCAACAACGGATCTCGATTCAGACCACCTACCGCTGAATATCGATCTGATCGCCGAAAGAGGCCGCCAATTTGAATATTCACAGCATAATTCTCGCTTGCTGCCACCTAGAGCTGACACACACCGTTTCCAGGACGCACTCGACCGACTGATTCATCTCAACACTGAGATTCGATCCAACGCAGACATTGACGAAGCCATTAATATATTCTTGCGCAACATACAAGAGGCAGCAAACGCAGCAACATTTAACACTCAGTACAGGCAACGCAGTCGGCAGCAACACCACATTGAACTAGATGACCACACCAGATCCCTGCTTGCGTATAAAAAACAGTGTAAACAAACACTAATAGCCACACGTACGCCAGAGGCAAGAAGGCTTTACAGAGCTGCACAAAACAGACTGAGGAAAGCTCTCACAGCATGAAAAATAAAAACATCAATAAGCTGTTTGAAGGCATCAATGTAAACGACCAATACAGCATGCAAAAATTATGGAGGCTCACCAAGAAACTGAAAAGGCAGCCCCAGTCCAATTTTCCTATCCATGTAACACCATCTAATGCCACCACATCAGGGACATGGACCAAAACCATTGCCGAAAAAGCAGAAGCCTTCGCTTCCCATCTTGAGGATAGATTCTCTCCAATCCTTTCGAGTAATGCAGACGACCGCGCAGCCATATGTGATGAGTGGAGACAGCAAAAGGCGCTTAAACTGCAAGAGCAAAATTCCGCAATAAGGCCAGTCTCTATAAATGAGCTAAGGATTGCAATCAACGATCTTGTGTTGTCCAAGTCACCTGGGGAAGATAAAGTAGACAATAGATTAATAAAATTGTTACCACAAAAAGCGCAACTATATTTGCTACTTATTTTTAACGCAATGTTCAGACTCGGTCATTTTCCTAATAAATGGAAGCACGCTGATATAACTCTGATACTAAAGCCTGGAAAAACTCTGCTGAAATGAAATCCTACCGCCCAATCAGCCTCCTCTCGGGATTATCAAAGCTGTTCGAGAAGCTATTGCTCGTAAGACTCTTCGAAGTTGAGGAATTCTCAAAAGCAGTGCCTTCTCATCAGTTCGGCTTTAGGCGCGAGCACGGAACCGAACAACAATTGGCTAGAGTCACACAGTTCATCCTGCGCGCATACGAGCAAAAGCAATTCTGTTCTGGAGTATTTATTGACATTTCTGAGGCGTTTGACAGGGTGTGGCACGTTGGCCTCTTAAGCAAGCTCATAAAACTCCTGCCAATTAATATGTACAACATAATAGAAAGCTATATTAGTGATCGCACATTCACTGTTGTCTGCAATGGTACCAAATCGAGAGTCGGACGTGTAACAGCAGGTGTACCGCAAGGGAGCGTTCTCGGCCCTATACTATACACTATTTTCTCGTCCGATATGCCTTTACCGTTGCTTACGCAAAGACGCGACTATCTCAGGCCACATGAAAATAAAATGCTACTCTCAACATATGCCGACGATACGGTCATTATGTGTGCCGCAGATGTGCCAGGGATAGCAGTCAGCGAAAACCAGACGTATCTCACGCATTTTGTTAACTGGGCGAAAAAATGGTCAATAAACATAAACGCCAACAAGACGGCTCACGTTTTATTTACCTTGAGGAACCTGGAAAGGAGGGAAAGAGAAAGAGCTCCTTTACTTAGTGGTCAAATAATACCAAATAAAAAAGTCACATACATACCTTGGTGTAATATTAGATAGGAAACTGAGTCTTAATATGCACGTCTCTCGTCTCGGCGTTAAAATTAGAGCAAGAGCAAGCAAGTTGCAGTGGCTACTAGGCCACAGCAGCAGGCTGGCCAAAGACTGCAAAGCCTTAATAATTAAACAGCTCATCACGCCAATCTGGCAGTATGCCTTTCCAGTGTGGGGTTCACTCACATCCGATACCCAAGTTTTACGCATACAGCGCCTACAAAATAAAATTATACGTAAATCAGTTAGAGCATCTTGGTACACAAGGAACTCAGCAATAATGAACACTTATGGCTTTAAAACAATGGAAGAAGCTTTCCAGCATTCTAGCGTACGCTTTGCTGCCGCCCTGGCAAACCACACAAATCCAGAGGCGCGTAGTTTAGTCACCAATCCGTATGAGCCACAACGACTGCGGAGACCCCGATATTTGGAGCAACTACAACGACATATACTTCCTTTGCAGCCGCAACGGCAACATCAGCATGTAAACTCACTGCTTACACCACATAACAACGCGAATGCGCAACAGTTGTCTCGACAGCAGCTGGTTGAAAGCCTTCCTACACTCCTGCGTCTTGAAGCAGAGGAATTGGACAGACAAGAGGCTGCAAGACTAGCTGAGGAACAAGCCAGACGGCAACAAGAACTGCTTCATCGACCACCGCCTAGAAGATTTTGCGAAACGTTAATAAACACATTTAGACGAAGGTATAGAGACGGACTACTCACCAGGGAGGCAGCAATTGCTATTATCCAGGGCCAGCCACCTGCTATCCAGCAAATAATAGTACCAGGCTATACACAAGCGAGACCAGAGGAACAGACACCACAACTGCAGCAGCCAAGTCGGGAAGAGCCCACGCCTCCAATAGTCGCACAGCAGGAACAAAGCGCACAAACACATCCGCAGCCTGAACACGGCCAGCAGCCATTACAACTCTCACAGCGGCAGCAAGTTGACACAAACATGCACGAAATCCTCCTGGATCAAGGGCTTGAGCAAGCAAGACTAAACTTGGAGCGCGTGCTTGATGACAACACAACAGCTGAGCAGCGCAGAGTCTCCACGGCTTCACACCAACACATGCGTGGGGGGCACTTGCACGGGCCCAGACGCTGCTCATTGAACAATCTGCTGTCTTTCTGCTTGTCAATCTTGGCACACCCGGTGAGTGTGGCAGTGTCACCTCCACTACGTTCCAATCTTATTTCGTTTCAGTCTCACTCCCTCGCTGTTGAGAACCGCATCTGGCATCCAGCTCGTCTTCAGCGCATACACGCGACTGGCCCGTGGCAGTTCCACAGACAACGCCCTCCAGAGACGTCGACAAGAGGAATGCGCACTATTGCAGCAACTACGAGAGCGAGCCGCTGGACAACAGCACGAGCCGGCAACATCCAACATCGCTTCAGACGATTCCCGCAGCATCGCGTTTCCACAATTGGCCTTATACGTCTGAACACAGTCAGCCCTATCCAAAGCGCCTTACAGGTATTACGACAAGCATCTCAGCCGAATGGCGCACTACTCCCGCGTTTCTCAGCAAATGGGATGCCAATACACACGCTGAGATGTGGCCTTATTTGGCACGTCAATTGGGCGTGCTCGACGCTCTGGAGAATGCGTCCAATTCCGGACGAAACGCTTGACGCATGACTGGTCTATCGAAATTGGCTCGTTGCGACTTGCGATGTATGTGTCTGAAAAACAAAACAAATCAATTTTTGTTTTTCTGCACAAGTATTGACACTCACTAATACTTACGTGACGAGTCTGCGATGGCGAGGTACTTCAATACTCACCCATCGCGTGTTTCCTCACCCACGTACAATGATGGCTGCTCCTGTGATTCCACTAGATCTGCAATGTTCCTGATTCCTCAACTCCTGATGCTTCTTTCCTGAAAAAAAAATAGCTGAAAGCATTCATTCATGTGGCATTTTCTTGTTTTTTTCACAAGCTAACATGGCGTCTGAAAAATCAGTGTGACCAACCCACACAACTTAAAAATACCTTGTGGTATTATAATATACTCATGCTATGTAAAAATACCTTGGGGTATTTAATAGAGCTGCCAACTGTTTAAAGAAAAAATTTCCCGCTCACTAAACAAATGCAAATGTTGCTGAAATTCAAACTTAAAAATGTTGCTAGAAACAGAATAGTAATAAGTTAAGTTAAAAAATAAAGAAACCGTCAGTGCGAAACTGGCGGGCAAGTAATCACCACAAAAAAAAATAGCTTAAAGTTAGATTAATAATTAATTTTGAAATAGTTCTAACTAGCACTTAATGAATTCTTATAAAGTACTTGAAAATGTATTAAAAGAAGAATAAAAATGCTACCGTCCCTCACTGATGACAACTCAATCTGTACGTCTGTATGGCCACAAGAAACTCAAAAACACTTCAAAAATCAACATTCCCTACTACACTGCCAACACCACCGTCAACAACTGTCACAGCCGCCATTCCATCTAGCAACACAGAGGAAATTACAAGCGGCCTTGGCGAGTTGTGTCAGTTACAGAGAATAATTTCGACTAGAGTATTCAAATTCGAACGCTGAAATAGCGTTGACGAGAGCAAAGAACTAAATTGAATTCCTTGTCAATTTAAAATCTCTAAAAAAAAATAGGAAGAGAAGTATAAGCGTTGAAAAAAACATTAATTCTTCTAAAGCAGTGCAAACTGCAAGTCACTTGACCCACTGGTCCACCCACTATCCACACACACGTCCTCCAACTGACTCACACACACACACACAGACCCAACGGTGTCTCACCCAACCTGGAATAATAATAGTACCCTTTATTACCCAATTCAATTAAGTCAATTTCTCGCAATTTTTATTTGATAATGAGATGGTCTGGCACATTCATTGCCTCAGGGCCTGTATGTTTTTCTATTAATTTAAAAACTAGCCATAATACATAAAGAACACAAATACAATTCTCTCCAATCCAAAAACCCCCTCGTATCAAAACTGTTGGCTTATGGTGTTAAATATATATAAAACAGTGATGCTGCACTTTACTCATAGTTTTATAACATAGCTAAAACAAAACATACATTCACTCATTTTTATTAAAACATGCCAACTACTAACATTTGTTTAGTGTATTAAACAGAGACTTTATTTTATATATATGTAATACTTTCAATTACTGTGTAATTTTATATATATTGGTACACTGTTTGTGTAGTTGTTAATTTCGGCATATTGGCTGCCTTTATTTAACACACACAAATGACCCAATTTAAAATCACACAAGCACACACACACACCACCCAAACTGTTCACACAAACACCACCCAAACTGTTCCCACAAACACCACCCAAACTGTTCACACAAACACACACACCACCCAAACTGTTCACACACACAAACTTTATTTTAATATTCCAATAGTTAGTAGTTAAGTGCTTATAAATGTATGTTATATGTAAATTAATAAGTAAATTTCTTAAGTCTAGTGGAATTGGCATTGTTTACCACATACCCCCATAACAAGCAGTGCCTGCACATACACGCACACCCAATGCATAATACTTTGTAAATTATTATAATGTAAGACAAAAGACTGTGAATAAAAAAAACATCCAAGCTCCACTTATTATAATATTCGCGACCAATTTCAACGCAATCGCATAGCTCCCATAGGACAAATTACATTTGATCACTCGAATTATTCACCGGAAAAAGAGAAGGAAACAGATCATCTGTACCAGCGTAGCATTTCGATAAAATTTTTAATACTAACATCGATACTTAAAATACTACTCTACGATATGTTATCGAATAAGACTTAACTAAACCATCGATACAGATACTTTACACTGTTCCAAAACACATTATATTTGACAAAAACAGCTGGTTTTAAAAGATTTCAACATTAACAGTGTTCTGTTATAAAACAATTTCTGAAAAAATTCACTGAAAACATTTCAGTACGCTAATTTGTGGAGCGTTACAAGCTCAACATACGCTGCAAAAGTTACTGTCACGTCTGTTATTGCTCTCAATTAAATTTGTGCAGTTGTTAACGTCTCATTTCATTTAATACGCTGTTTGTGTGAATGTTTGTGGAAGTCAGCGGCCGTCCTACTGGTGTTCGCGAACAATCACGCAAACAGTGTAAGTGGATAAATACGATAGTTGGTATGAACATGCACTCCACCTTTAAACACTTTTGTTTCGTTTGCTCCGTTGTTAGAAAGAATGCTCGGGGACGTCAACAAAGCACACAAACTGAGCTAGGGTTTCTTAAAGTCACGAGGCGACTATAGAATTCTCTCGCGTATCGTGTTTATATTCTGTTTATTTTGGCTTTACAAAGTTGCTTAGTGAGTTTCAGAAAGAAAGAAATATTAACACCACACTCCATAGGACCTTTTACAGCCTCCGTGAAGTCTTACCTTTGACCATACTATCCTAAACTCCACTCAAGACACATCTTATCAATATTTTATATATTTGATTTATATGTTAAGAACAAGTTTATTTCATTTTGCATAGGCGTAGTCCCATACTATGATGCGACAGAAAAAAATTCGCTGAACATTTTAAAATGTATTATAAAAGTTTTTTTAAATTTAGTCACTTACATACTAAACAAATATTGCTTTAACATTTTTAACATTCTGTAAATCGCGCAATAATATAGTTTGCATTATAAAATTGGTTATTTGGTCGTAGTCTAAATAAATATATATATATTTGTTATGTATTTGATTTTTTTTAATACTTGTACAAAGGTCAGTAACAAAGTTACCGTCTAAACGGCAAAAGTTAAATGTTTTTCTTTAAATGGAAATGTGATTAAATTACAGTTAATATTAATATTGTCAAAATAAAACAATCAAAAATTTTGAAAAATTTTCTACACAAGCACAACAGATTTTTGTTTAGATGTCTACTAACTTAAACAGTAAAATTCATATTTTGAATTTATACGATTAGTATAAAAATAAATGGAAATTCCTTAAAAGGTTTATGTCTTTGTGTCTTATATAAATTAAATGATTGATATATATTTTGAATGATGTAAAGTTTGTGCACATTTCGTTTCAATGTGCAAAAGTGATATATAAAAGTTTGTCTGTCTAAAATTGGCTTTCCTCATGCGTTGTTGTATTAGTCCTTATGGTTTCACTTTCGCCGTTGGACTTTTCGTGTGATATGCTCGTTATAACGGATTTTATAACGACAGAACTGGTGCTTGTTTCTGTCGTATTGCTGAAATGGAAAAAAATGTATATTGTAGCAGTCATTTTAAAATGAAGTATATTATTATGACAGACCTTTTTGAAGATAAATCCTTTAGATTGGGTATATTCAGATTGGGGATGTCCTTCATATTAACGCTAGTTGTGCTTTTGATTTGTTTGTGTGCTGAGCACCGAAAGGCGACCTGGCAAAATAAGTTAATAAAATGTTTTAAAAATGACTAATATGTTTTATGAAAATGCATTGTGGGTAATATTACATTAAAATCAAGCAAAATTCAGACCAATTATATGTAGATAAAAAGTAATTATTTTTTAAAAAAGGATGTGCAATGGCTGTAATTTTCATTGTCGTATGCCTAAAATCAAAAGGTAAAAGAGAAAAAAAGTTTTAGCCAAAAGTGAGTGTAAAACCAACGGACACAAATAAAGGTTGCTGTCACAAACACAAGGCACGAAAAATAATATAAAAATGGCGTATATATGGTGATTTAGCCGATGTCTACAGCGCACAAAGGACAGGTTGATTAGATACAACAGAAAGTGGTTTCTTACCGACAGTTTCCTCTGTTGTTGTGGAGCATAGCGTTGTTGTTGTAGTATTTAGGTGGTCACGCACAGAGTCAACAGTGATGTCACCTATTGAACTGGTAATAGTCTCGTTGGCACGATTGGGTGAGCTACCACTACTAAGTCCATTTGACAAAACACCATTGTTTTCAATGTTCAGGTCTAGCGGCTTGGAGCGTTGCGTGGCAGTTGGTGGTTCTAGCATGACAACACCAGCACTATTGTCGATACCATTCTCATTTGAATCAATTTCTTTGTCGCTATCATCCCCTTCATTGCTCGGTGCACTAGATTCAGTGTCCTCGTTCTGGAGAGGTTCGATTTCAACAACGCCCGTAGGTTTTACAACTTTGGAAGTAGCTAAAGCAATGCGTTGTAGTTCCGAGGACGACATCATGTATAAAGCCTCGCCGCTGTTTGTAAAACATAGTGATGAAATGCCGCTGATAGAGATAATAACAAATGGAAATAATTAAATACTATTATTTTTTTTCATAGACCATTAAGTACATACTTAATATCTTCTCTTCTAACTGCAGCTGCATTTAATTGTCTTTTTAGCTCGGGAATTGATAGCACCATAATGTCACCCATGTTAGTTAAACATATAAGCGCCATTTCATGGTACAGCTCAGCGCCACCTCCTGCTGGCGAAATACTAGTATTAACTCCTGCATCGCCAGCATCACTGGATCTGGTAGATTTTGTTGGGCTGTTGCTATTTAGAATTTGCTGAAGTTCTTGCGGAATACGGCAACTAAACGAGGCAAAGTGCACACGCCGTATACGGGCACCTTCATTAGCAGTAAGTTTATACTTGTTGATTGGTTTTAGTTGCGGAAGGGAAAATACTTTAAACTGCTCTTCAGAGGCAATCAGCACACGGTGGGGGGGAGTGCCATTTTCGCCATAGCTTAACTGGTCCACAGGACAGCCAGTTTGGTCGAAAATGGAAATGCCAACCACTGGAGCGCGATGTTTTAGCTGAATTTCTTTGGCTAACTGCGCTGAGATACGGCGTGGTAACGGTGGCGTAGTATTGCCACTTGCAGGAGGCAGATTTGTGGCTGCCGTTTGTGCTGGTGGTAAATGTAATAAAAATACCGACACAGTGCTTGAATTTGTGGCTGACCACAATGTGGGTGAAGTAATGTTCACTATAATAGAAATAAAAAGTTGAATTAAAGCCTCAAATCAAACATGAATAGCATTTGTACGATCGTACCATTAGTTATATATGTTTTTGCAAAGAGTAAGCACCGTACCATAGAACCTAAACCATCATCGGTGCAGCGTGCTTCTATTTGCCTCTCAACAGGCCGTGCTTCCAACTGTAAACAACATTTTATTGTATATTATTGTAAGGAAAGAAAAATCCTTTGGGTTTTAAACATACCGTTGTCGGCACAACATTACTTGGATTGTTTCGTGTTGACCTTCCTTTGCGCAACTTACGGAAAGATTCCCTAAGCGATTTTTTAAAAGATTTCCGTCTCGAAAGCTGTTCACCCGCTCCAGTCATATCGTTGGGATTAAGAGTGCATCGGTGAAATACCGGGACAAAATTCTTAAAATCAAACAGAACTAATCCATGAGCAGTACCACCAGAGACAACACCCCAATTTGCTTCCAGAGCCAAGCACGTAATGCTTGCTGGTGGTAGAACTTGAAGTACGCCTGTAATATTAACGCCATTTTCACTTATTGGTCTAGCGTTGTCCTCCAATAAATTGGCACGCACGTTTAACTGATCATGTCCTTTCCATACAAAACCATCGCGATCACTGACTAAGTTCATAGAACTAATCTTTAGCGTACTACATTCATTAGTTTCACCTTCAAAATCTGCAATAATAATCTGGCCAGCTGTGCCCCCCACAATAAGTTGTCCTGTTTTTGGGCACAATGCAATTTTTTTAACCGCTAGTCGGGGGTCGTCCGAATAAGGGTCAAATAGACCAGCCTTACGGAACGGTGGTTCCCCTTCTTCAAGTGGTTCAATGTTAGCATCACCTAAGCCATCCTCCTGGTTTTCGTGTCCGAAAATAATTGAGGTTTTGAAATTATAAATGGGCTTAAGAAGCACTCCAGAGCAATCCCAAAACTTAACAGAACCGTCTTCGTGGCCAGTTAGTAAAATTTCAATTGCATTTTCATAATTTTCCGTGATTTCGTCAGAAAGCACACCCCCGGTGATAGGCCAGCTAATACTGCTATAATCTAAGTCCTGTTCATCACCAGCACGCAAAATTCTTTCGTATACTTCTTGAGTGACCTGCGAAGCCAAGTAATTGCAAGTCACGGCCGAGGCATGCACCGAGTGCAGATATGGCGCTTTAATTGCGGAAACTTTTGCATCAGTAAGATCGTAAGCGCAAAGCTCTTCTTCAAGCAATACAATTAGGACCTGTACAGCTTCTCCATCATCTTTGTACGTAACAAAAAAATCAATCACTTTCGACGTGAAGTCAAGACATACTTTTTCTCCATCACTTGCATGTACAGAAACACAGTTATGGTCTCCATAAGCCGATCGCGGCATACCGCCAGAAAAAATTATTACATCATTTATACTGCAATTGAAAAATATTAGGTAACACGGTAATAAAAAAAAAGGTAAATTATTTAAATTACCCGCGCTTTCCTTTATAAAGCCGATTAATACTTTTGCATGGATCCGGTCCATAGGGAACATAGTTCACATTTCGAGGTGGCTCACCGCTTGCTATACTCCATGTAGCATAAGAACCGTCGGCGTGGTACCAATTGAATTCCTCGCCTTTTGCATTAACATACAAGCCCACACTCTGACCATGCCCGGGTGCAATATAGGCTCGTTCAACCGCTGATGTATCCAAATCCCAAAGTACGCAGAGACCGCGATTGTAAGCGATTAGCAACTTATTTGCAGCATTTGGCAGCTGCCGTATAGACTCAATAGCGCCTGGATTAAGTTTGTAGCTTGGTGGCACTTGTTCCAGTACCACGTCATGGTAAATAACAGGCTCACGTATAGAGAAAGATTTCAAGTCGAATTGATATATATTGCCTCCTTCGGTTCCTATCCATACAAGATCTTTGTTTAGTGAACAGCATAATGAGGAGACTTTCTTCAATTTCCCATCAAAGGGTAGCGATTTAATAGCTACAAGGGTTGTGCCTACAGGTTCCCATAATATTAGTTGATTGGCAGCGGTCAGCGACAGAATACGACCGGTACCATATACCCATTCAAGGAGTTGCACATTCAGTTCTGATGCTGAATTGTTGACCAATGTGTGCTGGGCATAAAGTTCTACACCTGGTTTTCCGAAAACTTTTATAGCTCCAGTTTGTGTTCCAATTGCCATGAGCTTAGATACCGGATCATATGCCAGGGCTGAAGGTTTGTGCGGAAAGCCATGCTGCGCGGTCTATAAAAATGGTAAATTGTTTCCCAGTATTTAAATTTTAAGACATGTAAAAGATTATGGATAATATAACAAAATAATAAATAATTCCATATAGAGTACTCAAATATGTAAATGTATAATATTTTAATTTAAAAATAACAATTCTTCCAGCAAAGAATTCAGGTTTTTTTTCATTTTTCATATGTTTATATGTTATTATATACATAATATAACAAAGGTACACATTTTGTTCAGACCAACGTTACTCATTTCAATGCTTACAGGGTGCAAACAACAACAATCTTTTAACATTATATCGGCCGCATTACAGGTGCGGCAGTTTACACAGCCAGGGTGACTCTTTTATGAAATCTTATCATTTGGAAATTCTACTCTTATCTCTCACTACGAACTGCTCTCGATACAGTCATTCCCACCTATATACAATGCCACCAACCCATTTGTTAAGGTTGTATATAAAACAAACTTGGTTAAGCTTATCGACTATACCGTTTTGCGCCTATCTTTTCGACGGACTACGCCATGTACATAATATTATTTTAGGTTGATGACAATTAATGTCCATTCTAGAAATACAATATTAAATATTTTTTTTCAGTGTAACTAATTGACAATATATATAACAAAGTGGAGCAGCCTCTGCTCAAGCTGGATAATTCTATTGAATCCAACTAATATTTATTTGCTTATTAAAATAATTTGTACAGCTGAATAACCATGCATCACTTTTGTTAAGTAATATTTATTAATGTAAGTCAACACTTCCATTTGTAATTGGAAAATTTAGGATGTGCTTTCATTGGAACAATACCACGTATAGGAGTTCATTACGGTTATTCTTGGCTTTGACCAGCATTTATATTACGAACAAATGTGTATAACTATTTTTGCCGCTAAAATACAGTTACAAAACATCAATGTTTGAAGGTGACGCACTGTGGGGGTGATGTCATTGAATTAAAAGACGTCGCTTGCTACAACTGAGTAATGGCGTTGACATTGAACAACACGTGCATTCCTCAGCATTTTCTTGTGGCTATGTTCATACAAATGAAAAATATGAAATACATAAAAATATAAAGATGGTTTGGAAAAATTAACAATTGTGAATATTCGACTTACGAAAACGCGTTGAAAACTCGAAAATTGTTTTTACATTTTCTTTTATTTATTTATCAAAACTTGTTAAATACCCGATAAATATCTTTTTGGTATTCTTATTATTGTTTTTTTTTTTCAAACGGAGTACAAACCTTTCGATAGGAGAATAATTCCTTCTGCAATCGTTGTCGTTCCGCTGATGGTTGTTGGCCTTTTCCACGAATGAATTTTAACATGATTGTATGAAAATGAACCTTAAGCTTCTATTTTTACGTATCTAAAATAAAAAAGAATAAGAAAATTTTTAGACACAAATTTATGTTAGTTTCTTAGACTCCTAAAATATAACCCTCATAACTATTATTCAGAACGATAATCATTCTATTATCCGTCTTTTTCAAATACTATGTAGCTCAAAAGCTGCTAATTATAAAATTTACATTTCCTTTTAGTTTTTGCAACAAATTACAAATTTCTTTTCTAGAAATATTGGTCGGTAAACAGTATCAAATCATTATAAACAAGTTGACGGCGATCATTAAAAACCAGTTAAATTGAAACAGAATCTTTATGTTATTTGCAGTTTTTCTTAAAATATTTATGTATATCACAACATAAATTTCATGCCTTTAGATTGAGCTATGTACACAGGTACGGAGAATGTAAAAAAGAAATGGCACTAGACACCACAACACGACCTAAACCTACCAAACTTGTTAGACAAGTTGTGATCAGATTTAAGCATACGCCGGTGATTTGTTTTGTAGGCGTGAAAAAGAGATTCGTAGCTATTTTTGTGCATACATAAATTGTAAAACATGTTTGAAAGATACATAAGATCCCAGGTTCGCGATAAATTAAATCATTTTTAATGATACAACCACACCTTAAAACTAAATTTAAAAATTTGAACTAAAACTGTCCATCAAGTAGAGTTTGTATATAAAATAAAAAATTTTTTTTGAAAAAATATTAATGAATTAGACACAAATCACAACGGCGTTTATAACTACATATGTATATACAGTGTGTATGTATGTGGTATGCATATGTATGTTTAGTTTACTACAGGCCAGTCTGCATAGTATGCATGCGAGGGGGACACTTGGTTTGTTGCTATAAAATAGCCGACGCCCGAATATTTTGCCATTAATCAAAATCACATTTATGGTTTCTCCATTTAATGTAGTATCAGTATTTAAACTACTGCAATACTTACACAGTTTTAAGAATGGAGGAATTGTTATAATTTCAATAAATTATTTAAAATACCTATTTTTAATAAAAACTTATAGAAAACAAAGGCTAGCTCAATATAAGAAACATGCTTCAATATGCGTAAAAGAACTAATACACGCGTATTTTATTTTATGTGTGTGTGTATGTACATACGTATGTAAATGATATTAAGACGGTTCGCTGCCCTTACTGAGTCATACCCTGTATGCAAAAATACGTCTCTATTATATTTACATCAAGGTTTGGGAAAAATAATAACATGAATACAATTTCTTTTTTTTAATTATGTCGATCACTTTTCACGGCAAACAGCACATATACATTTGCAGTTGCGCGATGAGAACCGAAACGCTGTTGTTCTCATGAATTTCTTCACACTTGTTGGAATCTTTTCACATGCATACTAATAAAAAACGGATAATATTATTTTAAAACACAAAATTACCCTTTTTAGAGCAAAAAGCAGTCAATGAGTTATAAGTGTTATCTTCTGTACTTTTTTTTCGCGTTAGGGACAAGTTTTAATTCCGGCGCTTAGAAAAATACGCGACGCGTTCATGCCGAATCGTCTTTTCAACTGTATCGGTATCGCAAACGAAATCCGAATGTATCGGTGTTCTCAGGGCTGAAGACCTTTATTTATTATCGATAGTTGCGTGAACATGTTGATGGCGATTTCTGATAGAACGCAATTTTTTTAAACTATCGATAAACATTGAAGAAACGAGTATTTGATAAGTGGCGTAAAATGGCAAAGCGATTTGATTTTATTGGAAAATCGTCAAAAAAAATTAAAACTAGATGTTACTGTTAATCCGAGTTATTTCAGTAGAAACGCATCAAATATTGCTGACTTCTGGGGCAGTGATGATGACGACTTTATATTGTTGGCTACTCAACTGGAAGAGAACCAGCAATTGCCACATGAGGAGACACAACTTAAGGATGAAGAATTAAGATTTAGTCAATTTGTACCACGAGAGAACACAAGTACACAACAAAAATGTAATGATCTTGGGACCACTTCAAACCAGTGTCCTGTGTCGGTTTCCAATCATATTCAAGATGAAAACCAGATTGAAATTCCAAGAATTAACAATCCACCAAACTTGAGTATGCAGGAAAAATTTCATTCAAATCAAACAATTTCTATTTTACCTGAGCTTGAAGAAGTTCAAAGTGTGGTGGAAAACGATGGAACATGTCAATGGACTGATTCGGCCAGTCAAGTTACGGCAGATAGACGTCAGCTGGCACAGGAACGCCAAGTTAAATTTTTAATGGAACGTGTCGATGTGCTGAAAAAGGAGAATACAAAATTACACAACGAAATTATTAAATTCAACAGCCAAACCGTGACCAAAGATGGTGAGGTAGGTGTAATAAGTGTAATAAGATGAATATTCCATTTTAATAATGCATTTTATTTAAGGTCAGTTTACTTCGCAGCGAGTTGCGACAGGCGCGAAAAATGCTTCAAGCAAGCAAGATGGATAAAATTGTTATGGCAGAAGAAGCTGAAAAGGACTGCAACAAGAAAGTGGCCGAAGTTTTTAAACAAGTACTAGTTAAAAACGCAGAATTAAGCTTTACAAATGTAGAGTTTTCCGAGCATAAAATCAGAAACTCGATGAACACGTTTAAAGAAAATAATGTATCTGCAGGCACTCATGCCGACTTATGCCGAAATATGCTTCGGATGGAAAATTTATGTATAAACAGAACTTGTGGAAAAGAAAACTCAATTAACAGTGATCATTACTTATACGACTACTCCAAAGACACTCGTGCGCCAAAAAAACAACGTAATTTCTTTGAAGTGGAATTGGAGCAGTTGATTTTCCATTACGGACAATTTACATCTCAAAGCAGAACTGATGATACAATTATGGACCGTCTTATTATGTCCGTTCGTGGAGTATTCACAGAGTTTTGGTCTTACACCCAAAGTTTGGAACTGCCCCAACACTGTCTGATGTATCCCTATCATCACTTCGATTTGCAACTAGATCAACGATCCTCTTTGCGTCGCTCTTTAATTCAGCACGATGCTTTGTACAAAAACGAACGAGCAGTTCTATTACGTCGGTATATTGCTACTTTAGCGCTAATTTGCCAAAGAAACTTTGTTATATCGCAAGCATTGCTTGAAAAAAAGCACGGTAACAACCAAATACTACAAATAGTTATTCAAGCGATAATCAAGTTAAGTTATTCATTAGAAGTACATAAACATTTTGGTGTCATTGAAGCCACCGGAGCTCTCCTCCACAGTTTACTTTTCCATGTAAGTGCTGGGAGGATCCTTATATGCGACTTTCAAGAGGAATTACTTTTTAATTTACTAAAGCAATTGGTATTTACACGTCCAAGTCCATGGGTCTTTCAAAGTCTAAGTTTATGTATGTTGTTATGCACCCGTCAAAGTCAGCTGATGTCGAAAATGTGCGTTAGTTGTACACAAGACTGTTTTGTATCAAATCGAGTTCGTTCTGTCTACCGTTTTGGACCCAAGTCATGTCTAATACAGGTTTATGCAGGATTATTAGAGTTATGTATTTGTAGTGATGTTACCCTCCAGTTGAACCACTTTAAGTTGTTACTCTCTATATGTGGCAATCATGTGCGTTTTGTTTACCAATGTTTTACATTGATGCCAGATTTTATACTTAAAATGTTGCCACTACCATCATTTGTCGATGACGAAAAATGTGATGAGACCGTAGTAACTAAAGTGGCAGGCTTAAATCCAAATACAATATCTAGCCACAATGATACCACGGCAGTGGACACACCAACAAACATATCGGAATTACCGTCAGTGGTGGGCCAAGAGCAATTGGCTCTAGACCAAGGTTGCGAATGCTATGTAAAACTCTGCCTAAGCGTTGTTACGCTTGTTTTTCAAATGATGTTTCAGTGGACGCAACAGGAAGAAAAAACGAGTAGGTGAATAATTTAATACAAAAAAATAGTTATTTAATATTAAAATTTTTCAGATATTTTGGAAGTTAGTGAAATCTCACAAATCGCAGTACATTTGCTTATACTTATTTTTAGAGAGTATTATCTTCCAAATCTTTTTTCGCGATTCTGAAGAAACAACAAAACATAATCTGTCGCTACTATGCACTTGGTGGAACGATTACAACAAAATTTTACATTTTGAAGATGCTCACGGTAATTTGTATACTTTATATGTCATTTAATGTACAGATTCATACATATTTATTTAATATACATAATAGAAACATTAATACCGAGACTCGCTCTCTTCTATTCGAACAACTATTACTATTGGTAGATGTAAACTTAGGCTATTAGCGACTTTCATGTCGATCAATGAATTCTTTTATAGAGATGATTAGTTTAAAAATAACGACAAATTCATATTTTGACTTTTTTATATTTTCAGTTCTTTTCTTGAAACAGTTGCAGGACTTACAATTTATGTTAAAGCCGTTGCATCAAGAATCAAATCTTAGTAACCCCGATAACGACTTGACTGAGTGGAGACGGTTTGTTAAAAATTCTGATGCAAAAATCCAAAAATATGACTGTCCAGATGCCCACTTAAACATTAAATCCTTGTTTTCACTTAAAGCCACCAACTACTTTAGCAATTTAAAGACAACTACTTATAATTTTGAATAAACCAGAGCGTGTTCTCTAGGTTATGTATTTTATTACAAAAGTCGGTTAATTAATAAATTTTCAATGAATACATAAAGTATAAAATTGTTACCAAAGTATTTTTTAAATTTTATAGATATGAAGATAATAAAAAATTTAAGTACTTAATTCGTATATATACTTGTTTAGTCTACAATGACAATGTGTGTCCTTAATAGTACATATTTAATACTAAATATATAAATATACTTTTATTAAAATTTACAACTAAAACAGGAAATAAAGTACAGCCCGCACCGGCCGACCGTACAATACCCTATGCGAATATGGAGATTGGATCAGCTATTGTGCACATGTGTACACTTATAAATGGTATTGAAAAATGTTTAAATAAAAAGCTTGCCGGAACGGCAACCACAGCTTACTTAAGGTCAGATTTTCATGAAATTTTCCTTTCTTATTTCTTACCTACCTGTCAACTTAGAATATTATTAGATTTTAAAAACAAACTTTAGTACTAACTCGTTTGGCCTGCATACAAAAGTCAGTATATCTAAGTACATATAGGGACATTTATCATGTTTGTTTTAATTCCTTGATGAAATAAAAATGAAATAGGTCTTACTTAAAATAATCCGACACGCTAGTCATGTAACAAGAATAGAAATATGTTATTAAATATTGAAACAATTCCTATAGTCAGGCTTATACATTAAAATATTTTCTGTATAAATTACCATTTCAAAGGAGTGCTTTTATTTTGATTGGCATTAGCTCTGAAAATCAAAAACAATTAAACATTTTATATACGTTTTTAGGCGTTTTGTAAAATACTCACTTTACGACTCCTTGAGTTTGTGCTGATGTAAGCGTGATAAGGGGTGACAGTCTTTCTACAAAGCGTTCATAGTTTCGCTCCAGCTCGCGTTGATAATCCTTTTGATCTGACAATATTAGATTTCGGTTCTTTTTTAAAGCATCCGCGCACCTTTTTGAAAATTCTCGGAAACACAAGCGTAACTTATTCTGATGCTTTGTAGGTACGCTAGTGCCATCAGATAAATTTGACAGAAATACACTAGCCATTTCCATGGGACCCTGATTGACAGTTGTACCAATGCAACCCTGCAAAACCATTTGCAATATTTTCGGGTCAGCTGGCTCCTGGTTAGTAGCCGCAGCCAGTTCCACTGTTTTTTTCTGGATGTCTTCTATTTGTCGTAAGAAAGTGTACTTGGAGTTAGTAATAGTTCTGATATTTAACATAGTTGCACTTTGAACTGAAGTGTTCCCGCAGGTAAAATACAATTGTACACAAAGGTATCTTTCTTCGAAAACACTTAAATCAATATACTAGAGTTACTAACCAATGGCCACTTCAATTGGTTCCAATTGGAACTGCGTTCTGCTGACAACTTGGATACGAGTTTTTACGTATGGAAAGTGGTTTGCAGTCGTTAGTATAGTTTTTCGTTTACATTGCTCATGTAACTCTCCATGGGCTTTTCCGTTTTTAGTAAACGGTGTAGCAAATATAAAGCGTTCTAAAAAATAAATCAAATTTAATAAGTTAATTGATTGCGTTTAAGTATAATACTTACTTATGTTAAAATTCCTTTCGAAGTAAGTCTCCCGATGACGCATTTCATATGTTTCAAAAAAGGGTTCGACATAAGTGATTTGTATATAGGCTTTGTCCGGATCTAATGTGTTTGTATCAAAATTATTTGAGTCCTTAATTATATGGACAGAATCGGGACCAAATCTATCCGCATAAAAGTTCTAATAGGAACAATATTTTTTAAATACGTTTTTTAGTATTTTGAAAAGCATAATACCTGAAGTCGACTAAATATTTCAGGCAATTTCGTCAATGTCGGTTCTTTATAAATAAATTCTTGTTGGTCCAGATCTCCGAACTTAGTGCCATAAAACCCAACTCTAAAGTATGTTCCAAATACTCGCTTACCCTAAAAAATGTAAAACATTATGTACTCATAAAGTGTGTGAATAGCTAAAATTTTTGTATGAAATAAAATGTTTTCTTGATTCATTAAAAGGACAATGCATAAAGTTAAAATTAACACTAAAGATTTAATAGTGCTATTATGGTATCATAAAAAGACGATTAGTGAGCATATTTACCTGAAGTTGTGCAATTCGGTTAAACGCTTCTTGCAGCTTGCCATGAACTTTGCTGAGTTTGAGAAATTCACGATTAGCTTCACAGATGGGAATTAAAATTTTATACACTTCGTTCATAGCTTCATACATGCCAGCAACTTGAAATGAATTGGATGCCTCTTCAAGTAGTGCCTTTAAGCCGGTCTCAGTAAAGTGATTTCCCAAACAAATTCCGTCTTCGCCAGGGCTCAAAACATCATCCGACACCGCAGACTCCATAAAAGTGTTTGGTGAAATACGCTGAAAGCTCACCGCACCAATGGGCAAATGTGTTTGGGATTCGAGCATGCTCAAGTATTCGGAGACCAAAGCTGCAGCGTGAACATAACACATAGCAGCCTCCGTGTGGTTAGCACGCTCGCGATGTTTTTTTGCCATGTTCTCGAGCCATGTTAAGCGTAAGTCAGGGTTGTTTTGGTACCCTTTTGCTATTCTATTCATCAAATCGAGTAACATTTCTGGGTCCTCTTGATATTCTTTCATTTTAACCGTATCTGACAATATCATATGTAAATTAAAAAGTAAATCCTGAACTTGCTCCGGGAACGAAGTTTCCTGTAAATCCGTGTCGGACTCAGCGTAAACTAATATTGTCTTCAATGCCCGTCGAAGTGATTGCTCGCTAAATGAGGCGCTAGTGCCTACCAGAGAGCTTAGAGACATGGTTACCTGCATTTTCACTCGTGCAAAATTCTATAAATGTACAAAAATTCAAGGCTCTAACAAAATTTATATTAATGAAAACAAATATACTTACATTCCCAATCTCGAAGTTTTGCCTCATTAATAAGTACAATGATGCAGCCGCTTGTGAGCGAATTCCTGGAAGTTGCGACGCACAATGTTTCAAAAGCAAGAGACACAGGTCAGCGCATATATCTGTTTCCTCGTCAAACAATAGATTAGGAAACTTAAAAATCAGCGCACGTTGGGAGGCAAACAAATTTTGTAAAGCGAGTGTCGATTGATTACGGGATAAACTATGAAGCAACACTTTGAGAACAGTTCCCAAAAGGTTATGATGTAGGTTAGTGGCCACATGTACAATAATTTCTAAAGAATCAAGTATAATCAGTCCAATTTCAGTTGCTAATGAACCCTCAATAAAATGACTTAGCTCGAGCTCTGGTTCAACTCTGTTAGGCGCTTCACTATACTGTGAGCGGTATGGCATTTGATCTTTTCGCCATCGAAGTTTATCCGTTGAATTACGATCCTTGCGACGGTTAATCAGATCATAGCGTGCTGAATTTGTTCCCCTGATACATTCTTCTAATTTGTCCTTAACATCTGTTTGTCCAGTTTTTCGAAAACTATGGGTGTTAGTTCGTTTAAGAGTAGGTAACCGCTTTTGACCTGAATATTCGAACGCCTTTAAACAAGTATTAAGGACTTGTAACATTTGGTGCACTCGATGTGGAGTTAAGCCGAGCAGCCAACGGTAAAGAATCGTGCGCTCTATATTCTTTAACACCCATAAAAAGCAGGCTAGCAAATGACGGGTGTTTTCTGCATTTAGCTGTATCTTGTTTTTTGATTGCTCAGTCATACATGAATAGACACGACTGCCAGAAATAGCATATGCCACTTCAGGGCTAATAGTAGATGTTGCTATGGTCTGGTGTGGTCCTTGATAATCTTCGAGTTGACCAATCTGATGCAAACGGTCATGATCTTGTGCATCTGATACATATTGATGCAATTGCGAAAAGGTGTCCATAACTATCGAAAGGAGCGGTATATACAATGAAGCCACACGGGACCGTGCTTCCATATCATATCTTGAATCATGAGAAGTCAAAAGGTTGCGTATGCAGCTAATAGCTTTTCCGTGCAATTGTGGGTCAGGCACTTCCATTACACCGGCCAAGTCACTTAAAATAATGCCAACTAGGAAATGCTGTTGACGAAATTCTGTACTAAGGTCTGCGTGTAATGCTCTTTCAACAGATCCCTGAAACACACAACAAAAATATTATTTCATTAGTCGTAATGACAAAATGATCTAGTACTTACGTATGAAGTCTGGCTATTGTTTGATGTAGTGCTCGGTGTTGGACTACAAGGCGCCGAAACTGTCGTGTATGGTGTGCCAAATGGTAAATTTAATGCAACAAAGTGTTCGTGACTGCAAACAATTCGGAGAAAGTCTATTTTGTAGCTCATCAGGTCTGGTGCAGTCGCGTTCCTTGACATTATGAGCTTGGAATATACCTTTATTAACCCAAACACAAATCCTCGGTCCATAATACTAAGAAGGTCAAATATTAAAAAGCTCAAACTTGCATTTAATGATTGAGCCAATCTAGGGTCGGTAGTATGATATTCAGCTACTTTGTTGGTTACTCCTGTGACGAGTGTGTGAATGTCATCGACAAATTGGTGCGAAAATCTGTGCTTCCGTGGCCCCAGCAGTGCCTCTGTGGCGTCTAGGTGCTCTGTCATTGCTTTTATAATCAGTTCGAACAAAAACCATGAATTACTCATAGCCAAGTCTGCAACTTTTCCATTGGATAATGTGTATTGCAAAGCGAGTTCTTCATGCAGCAAGCATATACGAGTCTGAGCTTCACAGTTATAATCAATATCTAAACGCAAGGAAACGAAGTGTATGATATTATTTTCATATATTCAAATTGACTTACCACCGTGACCAGAAACCGATATATTCTCATATTCTTTGGTTATAGAACGCTTTGAAATTGAAGGGTGTGGTATTTTGCATTGGAACTGCACATAGGTTGAAAATAAACTTTGCCTTCCATATTGGTCAACATCAGTTAGTAATGACAAATGTGACGAAACTAAGCAAAGCACCTCAAATACTGTAGAACCCAATGACATGGTCTGCGCTCCAATTTTATGACTTCTCACCAACAACTCGATAAGCTTATCTAACACCAGAGGTAAGTGTCTTACCAAAGATTCACGGTTAGATTGATTAATGTCCAATAGACATCTTTTAAGCTCAGCTTCCATATTACCCTCGCCAATATGTGGGGGTATATTGCGAGTTTCCAAGTATTCGCAGTTTAAAAAAAAACGGTCGAGGTATGGATCCAATGTGTGAATTGAAGTCACAGCACCCACACTAATGGCAAAAACAGCCCGATGATTATCCAGCCACTTAATTCCTGGAAGGTGTACATTTGGTGGTATAAAGGAGTAGTTCTCCGGTGGCGTTTCCACCATTACAGGTAAATTGAAATCACCAACTTTAAGCTTCCCATCCTCAAGAAGAGGTAACCATGTATAGCCTATAGGAGTTTCAACTGGAAGTTGCAATTCATGAGGCTTTTTCTGGCAGGATACGTGGTATATTGTAAATAATAGGTGGTGGTGTTGTTTGATTGAAGCAGGCAGCGCAATCTTAATCTCGTCGTAGAATGTCGGACATTTATTGTGGTAATTAACGGATGTGAATGCCTCTGTTGCATATTCCGGACAAGACGATTTGCCAAATATCGCATTGACGGCATCGTTAGGAGTCTCACCTAAAAAAAATGTGAATCGTTAAATGATACGCTTTTGTAGTGTTTTATATCTTACCTGCCATCAGCTGCACACGAATCGCAATGTTTCGAGCAGAGCCAGCGCGTGATGAAAAATTTAACTCTTTGGGAGACACAAAAAGTAAATTACGATAACTATAGTGTGGATTATAAATAGCTAAAGGTGAAAACTCCAAAATTTCTTTTACAGGGAGCGTTTTTTCGTTACTCTGTGGTTCGACTTTAGCCAATTCCGGAGTTAAAGCGTTAATTACATCATCCACACACGGCGCAATTTCCAGTTTAATTGATCCAGGAATACATTTATACTTTTTTATAACTGTATTGGGTCTTTTAAGTTCAGGCAAAATTTTATAAAGGTCCTCATCTTTCATTTTATCTGCTTCTTGCTTAAAAAAACTCGGCACCGTTATAGTAATTGGGCGAAAACTTTCGATTACGTTGGCGAAATCATCCGGTGACCACGAACGGCGTTTTTCCTTTCGTTCCAGAGAACCACGTCGCGTTAGTGTACCACTCATATCATTTGCTTTCCGACGCAACTGATCAAAGCTGCTAGTTGATGACTTCCGATCTAAGCTGTTTGAACTTGCAGCAGACGCCAAAGTAGCACTTCCACCGCTTCCAGTTGAATCTCTTTCACCAGCGCAAGAGTCTTTGGTTTCAAAATTGTCTCCGTTGAACACGTTTGTTAAATAAATAGCTGTCCATGCAAAAGGCATGCGGTATTTGCCCAAACGTTCACAATAATCCATTGCATTTGACTTTACTTTTTCCCTATATTTATCTTTGTCCTCTTTAAGATATGGTTCAACAGAGTTATTAATATCACCCTGCAGAACCTTTTCAAGCCTTATAACAAGGAACAAATCATTACTTGGATATGATATTTCAAAAATTGCGGAACGACTTTGCGTGCTTATATCTGCACAACGAACATGGTTTGATAGCATTAGCTTCAAATTATTGGAATTCATATCAAAGTAAAAATTTTCTGATATTTTCTGACGCTCTTTTGCGTCATATATAGCCATTGATGCAAATATTGGTTCAACTTCCAGCTCTAACTTTAATTGAAGACATTTAACGTGAATGCGATGGCCCATGTGTTCTATTGGAACCTCTGCTGGTAATCTTCTCTCTATAATTTCATCAGATTCAGATTCTGGATATAGAGAAAAGAATACATCTTGTCGATTTTCTTGTCGACGTGTCTCATTTACTTGATCAATCTGTTCGGGAAGAACATTGTCCAGCAAATTAGGAATAAGAGGATCGTTTACAGATCTCCTTAAATCAAAACTAGCCCAAGAGCCGCGTGGAGTTAGCGTATCTGTGCATGAACTAACAGAAGCTAGACTGGCAATGGACTGTCTCGAGCTCGGTGTACAACTTTCGCTTTTATCTGTAAACGTTTCGTCAAAAGAGGAAAATTCTTTATCAATCTCGAATTCCTGTTGATAAGCTGAAGGACTGATGGTTCCCCGATCTATACGCTCGCGTGCACAGCATGAGCTCGAGTAATGGCGATGGGCAAATTCTACCACTTTCCAGGGGCGCGTGTAACAACAAATACACTCCTGAACATGTTTTGGCAAATCAAATCTGTATAAAATGTTAAGTGCATTAAGTGTTGTAGTTGCTTACGTTAACAAAACATGCTTACATTGGTTCTTTGGGTAAAATGTGTTCGATGGTACGAATTTTCCGAGGAATTATTTTTATCATAATATCTCCATGCGGAAAGTCCAATATGTGCTTTAAAGGATCTCGATTTATAATATTGACATGTTGACTCAAAAACTCTTCATAATCAAGTGGTTCAGTGAGAGAGAGCTTTATGGGAACAAATTTTGTATTAGTACATATAAATCGTTTTAAAATCAAAAAGACATACCGCAGATGACAATATTGAGCCTGTATTGGGTGTCTTCGTCTGCATATGGGCAGCCATGTTTTTACGTACATCTGCTGCCGGTTGCCTGTCGAAAATTGTGTTTATTGGTTAAATAAAATGATATTAAACAGTGAATTTACTAAGCTATGTATTTACTGATCTCTCAATATTAATTTTCCAATTATTTCATTCTCCGAATTAATTGGAACACTTTGTTTAAAACAAGGGCGCGGTTGTTTTTTGTTAGGTTTTCCACAAATACTCTTACATACTTTGAAACTTTTTGAACAAATGACCTCTGTGCGTTGGACATTTTGCACAACGATTTTAATTACATGTACAAACGATATATCTTGTGTGTTTTTTTTTATTTAAATGCAAACAATGAACTGTGAACCATATATACTTATGAGAAAATTGTCGAACGGGGATGCTACCCGATTAAACCAATATTGATGACCGATAAATTGTGGTGGAGCGTCGATAACAATATTTTATTTGTTTGCATGCTTAAAGAATTAGTTAACAACACAAACCGAGTTTTTAAAGAAAAATAATGAATTTTAATGAGAAATACAAGGAATCAAATCGTGTAAGTGTTTTTTTTAATGACAACATTTTTGTAGTTATTTATTAGTAGTTATTTAAATTGGCTCTTTTATTAAGTACTATAAGTACTTTTTCCTTTTTTATTTTAGTTTATTAGATATATTGTGTTTTTCTTACTTTGAATATATTTTACAGTGGGACATTTGTTAGTCTGCATTCCAAATCGAAGTCAAAACATAATCAGTTTCGGGTCTTCGTTAATAATTGTGTTTTCTTTTTATGTTTTTTTTTTAGAATAAGGTAGTTGTTATATTCCAACAGCTGTTTTTATAAAAGAAACTTTTTTTGAGTTTTTATTTTAAATATGGAGACATTGAAATAATAGAAAATATTAGTAAAAGTCGTGAAGTGCACTGCTTATAACGTTTGTGTATGTTATTGTCCAGAGAAGCCACTTCAGTAACGGTGCATATAACGCAACTCTGTTTTAAATGACATATAAACAGACTCTGAGACGACTGCCTGACTGCGTTGAATGTCTACAAAAGTACATACATATGTATAAAAAACATCATACGAATTATTGCTTACATTTTGTAATAATTTGTCGCGGGTATGCAATGCAGCAAATTATCGTTCTATAATCCGGTTGCGACCAATGCGCAACACTTGGAAATGCATTTTAACACCCACAAAAAAAATAAAAACACAATTAAATTATGATTTTAATTGTTTACAAAGGCACTAAAGCATTCAGCTTATATATTACTTTTGAATATAGGCTTTTCAACCAAAATACGGTGCAATTAAATAAATAACCAAAAGCAATTTAAAGCTTATAACTTCGTAAAATCAGAAAATGATATGAGATCGCAATAATTAAAAGATTATTATATATTTCATTCGTTTAAACTACTGTTGTTTTTATTGGCTGTTCAATATGCGATGTCAACATAACTGTCTCTGGAATAAAATCCTCTATTTAGTGTCATAAGCTACATATACTTGGGATAGAATGTTTTATGCACGTTCTAAACTTAAATTTAAAAAATTTTTACGACAGCTGTCTTCGTGTCGTCTTTTTACGGAAACGCATGCAAATTGAAATCAAGTGCCGTGTGTTTTATTTTTGGATGAGTTCAAATACTTAAACCACTCCATGACCAAATGATCATATCTTAGCCAAATCTTAATTAAAAATTGTAATTTTGACATGCCGGTCTTGGGATGCTCTTACTTATAGTCGCTTTGTTTATTATTGTTCCACACATTATTTCCATTATAACTTTAATCACTATTGATATTGTGTAATGCATCATGGTTTTCTAAAATAACAATTAGTGAAATATCCTTCGACAAATTCAAAACCAATGTGAAGATTCAATATATGAAGCTCTACAAGGGAATTTTAATTTTTATCACGCTTTAGTTTTTTGTTTCAGTCAATCTGTTGTTGAGATTGGGCATTTTTTGGTATCAGATTAGTGTGCTGATCCATCTGACCCATACTATATTATATAGTTGCAGTACATCGCAGATATTTTACCGGCGCCAGGACTGTGCTGTAACTTCTGCCAGTAATGCCTCACTATGCTATGCGTTTGAACTTTTGTGCCAGATACAATAGATGCAGTTGGTCATTGGTTTCATTTTCATCTGACGCCAAAATTTAAACGACAGATGCAAATGCACTTAGCGACAACTAAGACCCTCATCTAGCCGACGGAATACATTGCCAAGTATATTGTCTTCGTACAAAGTCCACTTAGTGACATTCTGACAATCTGTTGCTCGTATCGTCGTGTATTACCGTTTTCACGTTCTTATTTTACAAACTTATATATATATATATATATATATATATATATATATATATATATATATATATATACATATACATATAGATGTTTTTTAATACATAAAGACATAATAAATACATACATATAATGAAAACAAAGTGAAAATCATTTCTAATTGCCAGCATATTTTTGCAAGTCTGGCGCCATTTTTTTTTTTTTTTTTTTTAGAAAACGAACGAAATGTAAAACATCGCTATTTATGTCACCGATTAGGGAGAAATATGTTGAACAGTATCATTGTAATGAAACTGCCCAACAATTTTCAATAAGTCGAAAACTGAGTTTTTAATGATTTTTTTATATATATAAAGAAGTGATGTGACAAGTATGAAGCAAGAAAGAAAAGTCCTGTCGAGAACGCCCGACCCCATAATAGTCTCTGCATTTTATTTTCGGTTATATAATTATTTTATTCAAATCTGTATCCAGGTATTACAATGGATAGTACTTTTATTAGAACACATTGAAACATAAAAAAATGTATAACTGAATATAAATCTGTTTGTATTCACGTACAAATACATTTGACGTTATATGTATGCATAATGTGAAAAGGGGGCGTGTCAGCCCGCAATTTTTAATGACATTGCATTTATGCTGTCTATAGGAACCTGCGAGCCAAAAACATCTATTTCTGAAGCTTGTCTAGTTTTTTGCTCATTGTTGGTGAAGGGGCCTGGCATCGAAAAAAAAGACTGACTAATGTGGAGTCGATACTAATTAAAGTCAAACTTGTAGCTCTTACCATCTCTGAGATCTGTTAGTTCATACAGACAGCTAGACAAAGTCAACTTGTCTTTGATGCTGATCAAGAATATATATTTATATACTTTATAGGGTCTGGCACGCCGCCTTCTGCGTGTTACATACTTTGCACAAACTCAATATACTTTTGCAGAGAGTGGAAAAATTAAATTGGGTTTCGATCAGAATTTGGGTTGTTTTTGCAAACTGCTCTTCGATTCACCTGTTGAAAGTCGACAAGGTCGATTAACCCAGTTGAGGACCAATGGAAAAGCACCTGACAAGACAACCGCATGCGGCAATTATTAGTGGAATGCTCGACAGAAGATCAACAGTGGCAGTTGTTAGTCACCTTTCGATTGACACGATCTATAGGGGACATAGGACATAGGCCAGGCCAGCTGTGCACATCTTGCACTCTTGGGACAGTCAAAAGCATGCAAAAGAAAAACGCTTAAGTACAGATGTTTGGATATCAGGTCGAACAGCACGCAAATGAGGAATTCAAACCTGTTATAACATGGCAAGAAGTGACTTCATAGCAGCCAATGGTCTGTCATACATGCTCAGTGGCTACGGCATGTGTCAATGTCAACGCGCGGCTACTGCAGGGCATCTGGCACAGGCTGTTTAACTTGTTGATGGTTATCCAACTTAACTTTAAGTTTGTTTCTTACTTTGTGCACCGAATTCTCGTTCTGGCCCAAAATGCGGTGTCAACATAATTTCATGTATCTTTGTGGTGTGTATGTGTTTAATATCATTTTCAACTGTTTAAATGCTTTTCACTTTTGACACGCCCGTTCCATAATTTTCTGCTCGTTACTTATGACTTCGGTAACCCACTGTGCAGGTGGCGCCAGGCAAATTAAAGAAGAATTCTTGAGTCTAGCCTTTTGAAAATATCCACGCAAAATGTTAAAGAAACTTTATAACAAAAGGTGTATCTACAAACGCACTTTTACGACAAGGACAACATACAATGGTCAAAAACAAGGAAGTTAAACAGCAGGCATGTCTAGAACAGGTACATAACACATATCTTGACAGTAGGTATTCCTTCATTGCACATTGAAAACAATTTTTGTTTTAGATTCCTTAGGACTCTCGTCCGTAACTGAAGAACTATTTGATCTACAAGAGTAAATATGTAATACTTTAAATGGACTTAGTTCACTCCTCGCACATGCAAGAACCTGATCTGCATCCAGTGAACGCTTGATATGTCGCTTCATGGACTGAATCTTAGCCTAAAGCTATCTCGTTTTTCGTATTAACATGCTTCTGTGCAAATTAATACTGACTTCAAAGCGCACAGTAGCCAGTAGATAGTTTGTCGGCAGATTGTTCATGGAAAGTACTTATCGCATGTGCATATACGAATAGCTTAATTTTTTTTGTGTTGATAATAAGCTTGAGGGTGTTTTCGATAATAGCGTGGGAAATGACTGGATGCTTTGAGTTTATGAAATAAAGGTTCATCTTGAATACATTGCGTGATGAACTTCTATGAACTTTAAAGTTGTTCAATTCCTATGCATCAACAGGAATATTTCAGCACTAATAGCGTAAATTTGGTTTCTTATTCTGCACTACCGACCAAGTTCGTTTGCATGCATTTGATTGCCACTGTCCTTCCAAAATATTGCTTGAATTTTGCTGGAGGCTGTCACGTTTTACTTTGAAGCTTAAAACTACTGCTTCTCAATAATTTGTGAATACGCATTTAATTTCAAATGAGCGTCTGGTATATTTAATTATTTGATTGCTTATGTTTCTGTATTTTATTCTGTTAGTTAGTGATTGTCTGGGTTTACATATGGCTTCGGCAGGTCACATATATGCGTAATACTGATAGAAGTGTTTGCCGTTTCAATCCTAATTTCAGCTGACTTTTGGCCAAACCTAATGTAACTCACATTCCATATGCTAAAAACATTTTCTGTGTAGAGTGGAAACTGAAGTTTCCCAAAAATATTCTCAAGCAAGCACGCTGTACTCAAATTAAATCTTCCGCTTACTTGTTAAGCGCTCGTGCAAAAATCACACAATCAGTATTTGTATACAGTATTTTAAGAGAGCGTTGGCAATACGCGGTAAATTTTTTCTTTGGGTTCTGGGCACCATATGTGCAATCAGTCGCCGACTGTGAAACTTCCATGAAAAATAGCAAGAGTCAAGCTGACGCCGACCGAAGGTCGTGAGGCGAACACATGTGTATTTTGCCATTCCCGCCTTCTGCGCACATGTGTGCCAGGAAATACATATACAATGTATCTATGTATATATTTCTGAGTGTACTTACATAAATATGTATTTCTTCTTACACTTTGTCGCCAATTTGTCTCTATATCATTTAGTTCCTTTCCATTCAATGACAATTTGATACGCCCTTATAATTTTTTACTCTTAGAATTGAAAGCTGCCATGTAATGGTAGTAAACTACCATTATAATTATTGAAAACTGTGTATTTACTGGCATAT
The DNA here is from genome assembly GCA_020829145.1 of Drosophila nigrodunni. Classification (NCBI taxonomy): domain Eukaryota; kingdom Metazoa; phylum Arthropoda; class Insecta; order Diptera; family Drosophilidae; genus Drosophila; species Drosophila nigrodunni. The sequence goes on from JACVCZ010000008.1 coordinate 103,807, forward strand.
TACGATTGGTAAATGTTAAATCATTTGAAAACCCACAGAATTTGTTATGAATACGGATGTGCAGATGTCAGTCTCTATTCCTGGTAAGAAAATTATATCTGAACAACTCAGAAGCACACAATACCCTGCATACACGTGATATTATAATGTAATAGAACCAAAGGACCATGTGCAAAATTTGAAATGGGCTGAGTAATGCTCAAATGACACGTGAGCCGATATAAGGTCGCCAAGCTGTTGTCAAGCTGTTGCTCAGCCCAATAGCACATAACATACAATCCGTGTTATGACGTCACATGCATGAGCATGTGAATATTACGACAACACAAGACATATATACACAGATGTAAGCTAACTGTTTATCAAATATAAAATAACGAATATTGTGTCTGTGCTTGCTGCTTAGGGACACACCTGCTGCTTTTAGCTTGGTGTTCTAAGAAAAGCATCTGAAACAGAAAGACAGATGAACTTCTGAATAGGGTATTTTTTTCGTTCAGGTGCTTATAGATTTTGTTTTTATTTCTCAATTAAAAGGTATTTTTGGCCAATATATCAGATATATCATATACCAGATATATCATTAACATGCATCGGGGCTAAAGCAAAATTATAAACATTTCGCGATAAGTCGCGCATAAGTCATTAGAGAGCCACAATTAAGGAAAGAAAAACAAGTGCAAAAATGCTATGTCAATTCTTAGAACTAATAACAACTACCTGGACCTCATGAACGGCACAGGGTAAAACTAGGGAAATACTGAACTGCCGTGCCGTTAGGCCGACCGACTGTGGAAGTAGCCGGTAATTAAATTGAGCAGACTGAAAACAATTAGTTTTTGAGACTCTGCCGATGACTCCGTCTGACTTTAATCTCATACGCAACGGATTCCATATATTTGATTTTATGTTGAATAACCTAAAAAAAACTTTAATGATTTTATGACTTTGCTTAACATTTTTGTACTGTATGATACTAACTGCATTGTGTTGCATACATTATAACAATCTTATAATAATTATTTTAAATTTGTGTTGTATAAAATAGCAATGCGTCTATATACTCCACAGAAGCCAAATCAATAACTGCAACTTAAGCTAATTCCAGGCGAGATATTATGAAATAATACTTTTGTAATTCTATCTGGGGTTCTGAAAAACTGATGTCGCTTTAGAAGAACGATCAAATTACACCGAAACTTTAAAAATATATACATACTGCGATATACATCCTTGAACTTGCAGTTTGATAAAAGAAATGAGTTAAAAAAAGTTTGGCCGAGAACACAATTTCGACGGCTATTCGAGTTGTGTATGCTATGCTGTGGCGTCTGGTCAAAGCAACAGGTAAACAGGTTAGCCGTCGGTTGAATCTTGCATACTTGTGAAGGACCTAAAAATTGGAATGCTAGTGTGGTCGACTACGAAATACCTTGTTCTTTCTTTAATGTATTAATGCTTCTTGAATTTATAACCTAAAATGTAAATACAATTTGTGGTCATATTAAATCCAGGGTATAAGCACAAAAGTCATATTTTTAAAGCTCTTCCCTGCGACAAGCAAAAACTCTTACACAGTGTACATCTGCCGAGAGCTGATTGTTAGGAGTGGTTTTATGGCGTTGTTCATATGTTGGCTTATGGTGAACGAGCCTAGCAACCAAAGAGACCTCTAACAATATTAGTGGCTGGTTTTTTTAAGTTGAGTTTCTCGATAGCAGGTTTGGTTTTGGCTCCTTAAGAAGGAATGATCATGCGAATTTTAAACATTTTCCTAGAAATACTTTTTTTTGTCTTATTTCTTTGGATTCTTTGCCGCTTTAGTCCCCCTTTTACGCATTCCATCTGAAAGTGTACTACTTGTATAAGTTCATACATATCCATACAAAATCACAAGTATTTTTACGAGTATGAAAATAATGAGGATGTGCCGCCTGTATAATGCAGGCATAAAATCCACTTATTTTTTAGAAAGGATAACACATTAACAATTAGCATAATGTAATACATATATCGAATGCCAATAATATGGAGCTAATTAAAAATGAGATTGAATTATTTGTTTGCATATTCACCTTGTCATACAAGTGCCTATAGATCTATGTAATTTTATTGAAACTCAACATAAGACTCTCACACTGTTAGTCGAGGTTGATGACGCCAATGCCAACCACGTAGTTTTCAGCACCATCGCACCATCGTCGGAGCAGCATAACACATGACGCATTTGCCACCAACTGCGAGAATAAAAGGAAAAACGAAACAGTTTTCCGAGCTCGCTGGCTGTGACAGCATGAAACTCACACCCAAGTCATCTTAGTTGAATATCTGCCGCGTGGGCAGTCCATGTGGCAAAGCTCCATGTAACAGTGTTTGTTCCTCACCACCATGGGTACTTTGGCATGGGCATAGAAATTACAGACTTGTGCGAGTGAGATTGTGTGAAGCATCCTCAGCTTTGTGAATGCACTTCACTTCGTATTGCAAACTCTTCTACATGCATCTTGATAAAAATTAAGAGTCCAGCCGCCATTGCCAGCGCCTGAGATTTATGTAAACAGCACGCGGTTGTCCAAGCTGCTGCTGCTGCTGCTGCTGCCGTCGTAAGCTATGTTGCAAGCGTTGCAAAACTGCCAACCAACAGGGTAGTGCAGTGAAGAAATGACCAATTGTGTGGAATTCCACATGGCGGCGTTAAAACTGACTACTCGAGGGGAGCACCCAATGGTGCTGAATCTGTAACACTGACTCATTATAATTCACTTCACGCTACGCACACAATGTGCTTGCATTATGGCAAGGGCCGGCTGGTCTATCAAGTTGTTTTTGGGGACGTAAATTATTAATGGAACTATAACTAAAGCCGATGAATTCCGGTCGTTTCAAACTTTGTAGAGAATACCGACTATTGCATAAGAAATTAATTTCTCTAATATTGAGCTAGCAGACTAAAAAAATTCGAAAGAACGCCGATGACGAATGACACCCCACAATCAGCAAAGAGTACCAACTCTTTTGCATGGGTATCATTTTAATTCATTGGCAACAACAGAGGGTGATGCCAGTCATATATATTTTTTTAACATAAAATCAAAAATGTAAACACTCTAATACGGGTAATTAGTCTTATTGATTGCTGATATACTGTACATATTTTCTTACTAAGCTACACTCTATATTACAAATCAGTTTTCGTAGTCAACGGACGTCCACATTTGTTCGCTTTATGTTCATTCATAAAATCAACAATAAAATGTTGCGTCGAACATGTTCGATTGTTCGATTTGGTTTAAAATTCGGAAATTATAAATATCACAGAAACAAAATAAAAGAAAGACTTTTCAATTCGTGTTTCATAAACTGAAAGCATTATTAAAGTTAATATTTAATTTACACAACTATAAAAATTTGTTTGTGATAATGTAGTATTTATAAAAGTAACGCATATCACAAAAATGATTTTATTTCTTAAGTTAAACATTATAAATTTATTTTATTAAAACCCAGACCGAATCATCGAAAATACATCTTCCTACATATGTTAAATATGGATATAAATATGCTTGGAACAGTTCATAATGTTTTCCTTAGCAATATGAACTCACCTGACGAACGGCTGAACACGCACCCATCACTAAATGCAACACAACCAGTTTGACCGCGTGCTGTTTTCAGCATGAAAGCGAGCGTGTTTGCCCCTGTCAAAGCGAAAGATTCTCTCGCGGCGAACAGACGTGCGGTGTTGCTAGCAGTGCGACGTTTGAACAAAGTATACGCTATAAAGTGTAAACAATAAAAAAGTGAAAAATCTGTTTGACTTGTGATAGTAATAAATACGTTTTAAGGATTTCTTAATTTGTGATGCAAAATATAATTATTTACAAAAAATCGCCACCTACATTTATAATTATTTGATATCTGTATGGTTGAATTTACAAGTGAAGTTAAGTAGAAAAGTGGAAACCCGTACATTGGATTACGCGCTCTCGTTCAAAATATATTGGAAGCTATTCAATTAAAGTATGGCAGGCGACAAAAAAGACCAAATATACATGCAATTAAATGCAGCGGAGCTGGAAGCAATTATTAAAAAAGGTAGATATAAAATGGTGACAATTAACCAAATGTTAAGACTAGTAATAACAGCGATCTACCATACACCATCGTCAACCAGGTGACCAGACCTCGTTTCGGTTTTTCCACTGTCTAATATTCGCTATGCTAAGCAGAAAGCAAAACAATAACTTATAAACACAATTGTTATAAACGTAACTCGCAGGAAATGGCTGGTTGGTTTCATTAACAAGGTTAATGACAGAACTAAATAAATAAATTCAAAAACAGCTGTTAATATATTGTTTTTAAGGGTACTGTAGCAGTTGTTGGCAATTATCCATCAAAATTGCAGTGTTTTACTTGTGGCCAACAAGTAATAAATCTCTAGAATTAAAACATTTTAAATGGAAAAAAAAATTTCTGGCAAGTGTGTCAGGCAATATACAGCTGTGAACAATCTAAATAATAAAGTATAAATCCTACTGCACTAATATAACAAAATGTGTCCGTGCAACTGCTTATAATTTTTGGCAAAGTCAATTGCATATAATATCAGTTAATCTACGTACACTTATATGAAATTATATGCTTTAAGCTTTCTGGAAGTGGCATTATTTGTTGGAAACAAAAACATACCCAATGCTTAACTTGTTGAATCTACATAATTTCTTACTGCATAAGCCATAACAATGCAAGAAAGAAAGCAAAATAAAATAGTGCAGAACACTTGTGAACTTCTGAATATCAAACACACTGTTAAGCATTGTACGGCAATGTTGATTCTTTAGTAAATATTTTCTATCTTTTAACAACTTCTCATAGATTCGTTTCTTTGTGTGACAATTTTCATATTTTCGCGACGCATTGTTTACTAGTCCCAGTCCGACACGCATCACAGTCAGAGCCACCAACGGCGCCAAACCAAGAGGGCGCCATTCGCAATCACATTTAGTTTTTGGGATTCAGTTGTCTGTCGTCCCCCTCTTCAGATTCGTCACTTCAAGGCGAGGGGATAGCATTACAGATGTTAAGGCCTTGGCTAAAGCAATCTTGGCAGTTGGGAAGTTGTGAAGATACTTGCAAAGATTTTATGTAACTAATGAATATTTTATAGAGGATTTCTGCGAGTTTTGTAGTCCGGTAGTTTATATTTTTTTAATATAGGAGTAAAGTGTTTAAAATAGACATATAGTAAGGGAGTTTGAATTGTATGATTTTTATTAAATTATTCATTCATAAAAATATACCGTCATATTACGAGTACTACAGCCAATGCAAGATCACTGTACATATAATGCGCGTAAAATTATAGTTTGTACAAAAATCGATAAGACCAAGTTTTCCACACAGAGAACTCAGACAGCTTCCAACACAACTGTCCGTCAGTATGGGGCAGACACTGAATGATAACCTTTGCCTGATTTTTATTGTGAATACTAGGTTTATAGCTGTCTGGAACGTTATTCTAAGGATGATTTGCATAATGTGTAATTCAGTCTTGATAAAAAGGCCTATTTTATGTGCTCATTTTTTTCGAAATGATACCCAAAAATAATTTAAGTTCATTGGCAGAGAAAATACAAACATTTCTTAATTTTTTTTTAAAAAAACAAGGGCATCATTCATAGTTGTATATCCTTTTTTGTGTGGAGAATGCAGTTGTGCCAAAAAAAACTGACTTTTAATCAAAGTCTTTTTCACATTAGAAAGTTTAGTTACTATGTACATTGATGCCATAGTCTGTAGCAATTAAACGAGAGCTACTTGAATAAACTCGACATATATACATACTAAGCTTTCCTACCATTATTTGTACAGCATGTTTTTGCAACGATTATCAGTTGCTTGAATTTTGTTTCTCTATTTGTTGGTCTAAAATTAGCAAAGATAGCAAAATAATGTGGTTATAAATAGTTGTGTCAACATGCAAAACACATCAAGTCACATGTGTCTATGTGAGTGTGGCTCTTTCTGTTAAGATAAACATCGTACTAGTTTAAAAAAAGAATTTACGAATATGTAATATTACTGACTCTCAGGAATTAGTAAAATATTTATTAAACTTATTCAAAACATCCGTAGCCTAATTTGTGTCAAGTTGGAAACCTAAAAGAAAATTATCTTAGGATTTAAATTTTTAGTTGATATGTTTGTTTGTATTCGAGAGGCTTACAAATATGCAACAAGTGACACGTTTTTAACCGTGTTTCCAAAAAAAAATGTTTTCTGGAGGTCAATGGTTTACAGTACGAGCATCTGGAAACTGGTTTCATTCTCGTTTGCGATAAATAACTTGAATTTGCAATTTTGGGCTTTTTATTTATTTACATGCTTGCCCGAACAACCAAAATGTAACACAATTGCTTGCATTTTTGCATCAAGGATTCGAAAATTTTGCTTTATTTAACGTAGATAAGTTTCGAATATTTTTTTAGTTTAACTTTATTCATTGTTTCCTTATTATATTTTAGATTCACCCATTTCAAACGATCGCGATGCTGGCTTTTGCTCTGCAAGCTCGGAAAGCGAAGGCGGTGACGATTTGGTACAGGACATCGTACGCTCCGGAAATTCCACCATCGAACCAAATAAAGACTATAGAACAATGGAAGAAAAGTCTATTGTGTTGGTTCGGAATAAACGGAAAAGCTTAGAGCCTTCAAAAGTTGTGGATTCGACTTCGGCTAATTCATGTATGGCAGCATCAGGTCCTCTTAAAAAACGAATACGTTATACGTCATCAGCGGATTCAGGTGTAATCTTGACACCGCCATCTATTCTATCCCCGCCACATTTTAGCAATAGCCATACTGCTTTGGAGCTTTCGTGGGATCCTAGTCATATGTCCCCACGTGAATGTGAGCCAAATCCTGCTCACATTTATGTACGTCACCCAGGAGTGACAACATTACATCGTTCTCTGGATTACGCAACACAACCAGAACAACAAGAGCCGTTAGCTTTGGTGGCCAGGTTGTCACAATCTCGAGGGACTGAATCCAATACAGGAAAATTGATTTCTAATATCCAGACTAATAAGTCATCAGCACTAATTGAAGCTTCCCCAAATGTAAATGATGATCACATATGTAAAGATGGCCAAAGTGTCTGCCAATCGAGACCGCCGCAGCAGCGCAATTATAAAAATATGACTCGAGAACGAAGGATTGAGGCAAACGCTCGAGAACGTACACGAGTTCATACAATTTCTGCAGCGTACGAGACTCTCCGACGGGCGGTACCTGCATATGCCAGCTCACAAAAGCTGTCCAAGCTCTCAGTGTTACGTGTTGCTTGCTCCTACATATTAACACTAAGTCGTATGGCTGGCCAGGACTACAGTGCGGATCAATCGGAACCATCAATTGCGGATTGCATCGATGCAATCACTTCAACAATTCAGACCGAAGGGAAGGTTAAGCGCAAAAAAGACGAGTGAAAGCACGTGTTATTGTTTAACAAAGTTAACTTTCTTAATTTTAAAAAGACTTCATGCAACCGACTTACTGCTTATAATATATATATATATATATATATATATTTATATTTAGTTTCCTTAAGAGTCACCTTGATAGTTCCTGTGCAGGCCAATATGTACATACCACAGTCGATATGTAGCATTTAAGTAAACTTAATGTCGCTTTTTAAGTTTTCAGATCTTCTTTGATATTTTCTAATTTTGTGAACTCATGATATAAGATAAAAATATACCATTATTACAAAATAGTTTAAGTATGCAACGTATGCATTGTGATCCTATTTTAGAATTCGATTTTAAAGAATAAAATGTATATAGTTGGAAATTTGTTTTGTAGTACAAACAATATATTTATAAAAAATGTTTAAAGACAATAATGATAAGTTTGAGAAATCAATAATACTTATGACAATAAAGGGCCATACTTCATAGCCATGTTAACAAATTTTTGAAACTAAATATTATTAATGAAACATTTGACCATAAGAATTGCTTTGAGACTTGTGGAAAGTCACTTTAACTTAAATTTGTGCGTTGTATGCTACATACATTAGCCATATAAAGTTGATGTAGTCCTTTAAAACCAGTATCTAAGTAATTTATGTATATATTTTTCTAAGTATACTAAATACAATCAAAAAATGAAAACCGTCAAAAATATATAAATACGTGTTTGTAATTTATTGAGATGTAACTAGTTCAATTTATAAGCGTTTTTAAGAGCCATAGAAGCAAAAGGGTTAAATACAATATTGAGTATAGTAGGTGGGGTGACCTAATACCCTCCCTAGTGCAAGAGTACCTAAAGCATTAGATTCATACGGTAAAGCTCAAGCGTGTGGGTAGATGTGATGGGGTTTATATATTTTTATATGTTAAATAATCTTATCAGCCCACAACAAGCCATTTGATGGAATAATGAACGAAGAGTGAGATTTGAAGCACAACAGGTGCGCACAAAACGACAGAAGGCCGGTTCAAGTGCACCGGGCTCCAACGAGCTCTTTTGCAACACCAAAGCAAACCACTTATCAGCCACAAAAGTTATACATATACCTATATACCGCTTCCTATACACATATAGCCAGCTAATCTAACTAGCAGACACAAGGAGTTTCGATATTGATTTCGCGTACTTGGTACACGCGTACTTATGACACATTTTAAAGATATGTAAGTTTTGCTTCGTTTCTTCGCCATGCATCTACTTGACCCAGTGTGCAATAGTCGGTTTACATTTCATCAGCTTTGAGCCCATAGAAAACTGGTTAATTAGAACAAGCTGTTGACTGTTTTGATTTTGAAAGGCAGGTGTTTGAAAAAAATATATGTATCGTTTACATGTATAATTTAGATTGTAATTATGGGAAGTTTTTCTAATAAACTTGCATAATATGAATAAATTTTCTTCAGAAACAGTGTATGTAATTTAGATGAAACATAACTTTATCGCGCCAGGCAACCACTAATGATTACAAAAATTTATAATAGAATGTTTAAGCCTGTTCTGTTGAAATTGTCTCAGGATTAGGGCAGACAAAATTATCAATTAGCAAAGCTATACTTAATGACTCAACTAATTTTCAATTAAGTTGTCTATTCCGTAAAAGTGCAGCTTGTTAAATAACAGTCAAGTCGATTTCATATTTGCCTTAAAGATTTCATATTTAAGCATAGAAGCTTAATTAATTTAAATACGCAGCTGGTATAAGTTGTATTTCAATATAAGCTGATGTAATTGCGACTGTTGATTACGTCTTCATAAAAAGTATTAATAGCACTATTTTATTCTATCATCAATTACCCAAAGGCGAAAGCTGTACCAGATAATTATAAGTTGTGCCTTTGGACCTTTTATTAACAATAAGGTTCGAAATAATATTTATTATTACATTTATTGCATTTTTAGTTCAACTAACGTTAGCAAAATGTAACGTTATCTCTTTACTGTTACCCCTAAATAACAATATTTATTTAATTTTAATAGTTTCAGAATGTAATCAACCTGCATGGTCTGTTCTCCGTATTTCCATTAAAATGAATTTAAAAGTAAAAAAATTGATGCAGTCTTAAAAGACAAAAATAATAAAACAAATCTTGGGAACGCATAAAAATTTCTTTAAAACTAATTTATATTCCGTCAACACAAGAAATGACAAAAACGCATGGTCAGAGAAGACGCAACACGAAATAAGAAACAGTTGGAAACAGACATCGATGTGCCGACAAGTTTATACCCTTAAAAATATTATATTGAAATATTTTATACTCTTTAGAATGTGGTCAGTAAAACCAGCTTTTCTGTATATCATGTAAATACATTCATGTAATTCGAAGAACTTGCTTCATTTACACATTAAATAAGAAATTACCTTTATATATATATTATTGCTTACTGATTTTGATAAGATTTATTTATAATGTAACAAATTGTTCGTGATTTGAAAGATTCCTTATCAGAAAGTCAAAGCGGTCCAGACATACTACTTAAAATGCCTGATAGTCGCAAAAACTGCGGTTTCTGAGACTTCAAGTGTCAACGCAAAAAATTAGCGTTTGTGTAAACAATCAAAAACTTTTTCGCTGTTGGTTAACATGTGACGGTAGCAATGAAATGTTGATTTTCACACAAATATTAGGCATATCACTAAAAATAGACCAACCAACTTATGATCTTTTTTAAGCCACTAAAAAACCTGTGACAGGTGTCGGCATCTACACTGATAAAAAAAAAGATTGATCTCAAAACTAAGATTTTTGGTTTAACAAGTAAAATGTTATTAAAACCGATAAACACAACCAATCTTAAAGCTGCAACTAGAATATTTTCATTATGCGGTTTAGTTATGTGATTAAGTACTTAAATCTCTTTACACAGCTAAAATGATTTAAAAATCATACTTGTCGGAACATAAAACTTTTTTAAAAATAAAATATGTAGGAATACGAACTTGAGGCCCTGTTAATCAAAGTTCATATATTTAGCACTTTATTTTAAAATTTACAATCTTAAGATCGTATTCTTGAATTAAGGACATGTTTTTGCTTTTCTATTGTGCTTTCTATCTGGAAATTAAAAGTGGGCGCGATATTTTTTAAATTTAAAAATACGTTGACAACAAGACTGAATTCGATGTTAAAGTAGAGTTAATAATACTATTACCAAATTTATAAAATAATTGGTAAGTTAACCATAAATGTTCATTGTTAATACGATATGGCTATAATTAAAACTTAGTGCGTGGTGATTTACAAAATGAAAAAAGAAACTTTAAGTACATGAGTTAGGAATTACAAAACTGAAAGTTCATGTCGCACCTGAGTAAATGATTGTTGAAGCATCAATGTAAATTTCGTACTTTTTTAACTCTTTAAAATTTCTTATAAAATGCACTAGAAGTCTACATGAGTAAATATATTTATCTACGTCTGATGTGTAAATAATAAACTCTGGCTAGAGTCTTGGGCTCATATTTGTGAATTGTTAGAAAAGTAGTTTTTGTAGTTATTTATATAATGGTTCTGTTCATACCAAACAACATATATACACACAAAATATGAAAAGCTCAACAGCTGGCAGCGTTTAGTTCAAAACATCGCAAATGCAAAGTATTTGCATACTGACGCCTAAATTGCACGACAAGTCAAAGTAGCCTATGTAGAGACTAGGGGATAGGGGCCAGACAGTGGTGGAGAAAGAGCTGTTTGTGTGCATAGGAACGCAAGATACTTCGGCGGCCAGCTAGCAGCATACAATTGACATTCCTAAAATAAATCAAAGAGGAACTGTACTATAAAGGCTTGGTAATACCCTACGCATTAAAATATCGTTTAATGGGTAGTTACCTCTTAAAGCTAACACTTAAACTAAATAAAATTATTTATTCAGAACAATGTTTGGATGGCTTGTAAAAAACTCAACCTTTTTTGTTACCGATTACCTGCGTGTAATTCGTCGCATTATTTCAAATAAATGCAATGCATTTCACATTTCGCATGCTACAAATACTTTTATTTCTAGGAAGGAGACATCTAAAGTGCAAGGTATCTCGTCGTTAAGCGCTGTCTTCTGCCTTTTGTAAATTCGTGCGTTCGTCGCCACAATCATACAAACAAGTTATAGCCATAAGTCAAAATGATGGTGAAGCCTAGGCATTGGCGCCACTCGAGTAACTCTTGGACACTTTATAGCAACAACGACCACGTCGAGTTGGCGGCCCATCAATTTTGTTTAACTGCCAACGACTGAACGATGCCGGGACTGCTAATTGTGCAAGAGCAACACCTGGTCAGACGACAGCTAGCGTACAGGTACCACATCAGAGCAGTCGGTCGCTGTGTAGATTAAGACTCCACCCACACAATGCAAACTTTTGCCCTTATGTCCAAAGCCCATGGTCGAGGCAAGACACGAGATACTTATCAGCACACTATAATTTACACATTTTGCTAGATGCCAGCTGTGGCCAGCTTTTACTGCGTGTCAGTACCATTGTAGTCCAGTCGGCTCAGGAGTAATCCTTGCCATGGCCGAAAGAGACATGCACAGTAAATTGGCGCCTAGCATTCAAGCAACGTTTTCCACCTCTGGCCCACGCAAAGTCTGACCGACTTTATTCTCCATAGAAAGTAGCACTATGCGAATTGAAGAACTGAAGCTCTTATTGCGTCTCCTGTATTTATTTTCGATTAAATTTCATCATCTTCTAGTCGTAGTGGCTTTTGGTAATGTAGTTTTCAAATGTGATACATTTTATTGATTGTGGCTTTAAGTTTACATTTTTTCACATTAAAGAAATCACGATAATAATCCATAACAATAAAAATATAAAATCCTCTCAATATAGTAGAATAATTAGTTTCACTTAATTCGGGTTAACTATGTAACAAAGATCGGAAACTTCATGCACATAAGATTTCGAGCAAATTTGATATCACGGTGATTTACTACGAGCTATAAACGTGTTAAAAACTCCCATTAATTGCGCAAATGAAGCAGACAATAGTGAACAAAAAAAAAAAAGTTGCATTGAAATTACTGGAATTTTTGGTGAATCGTGAATCGAAATTTAAAGGTATAAACATCAAGGAGCACGTGGTAAAACAAAGCAAAGAAACAAAAACAGCCACTAGTAGCTGCCGGTCCGAACACACAGAAACGCCGAAAATGGATGTGAACGATCTGCCCAACTACCATATAAAAATATGCAATCAGACTGTGTTGAGAGATTGATCTCGAGCGATATTCCAAGAAACTTGGAGTTTCAATAGTCTGTCCCCTCTCATGTTTTAAAGCAGCGTACTTAAAAACGTTGCAGGATCAGAACGAGTTTCAAGCCGTATAGTGAACATATTGCTTATACGAAAACACAGCTTAGGTGGTAGAATCAATACGGACGAACGATAGGTAAGAGAAACACAAAAAAAAAACTTTCTTTATAAGCTAAAACAAGAAATATCTACCACCACTTCTTGAAGTGACGAATACCTAATACCCTAACAAACCACAATCTCTAAATAGAGTCACGTCGTTACGAATTCATATTAAAACTGAAGAATTAAATTTGTTGTATTGATTAAGAACAATTCTTTAAACTAAATTGCGTTTGATGCCGAAGTGGATGGATAATCATCGCTGTCAACGTATTCGAATAAGTGCGTAATTGATTCTGACAGCTCAAAAACAAACAGTACTAGTTGAATCCTTGGTATTAGCAAGTGACGATAGCAAGGCACGCATAACAAAAACATATTGAATTCTTGATCCATTTTCCGTACAAGATATAAGTTGTCGCTAAGACAACTTTTGCTGTGACTCTTAAATATCTGAACTCCCATTCTGGACACATTTTGGTTGCCTTTTTTTGACAGCATGTAATTTGGACGGCAGCCGGCTATTATTTAGGACGGAAACATTGCCAATGGTGTATGAAAAACAAGTTGCATTCCATTGACCATTTCAAACAGTTGACAGAAGCAGTGGCTATAGCAATGACAGAAGCTAAACTTCAATTGAGGTTTAATTTAGAATGTTGCTGTTTCTGCTTTCTGCCGCACTGCATCAGAGGTATTGATTGGATCATGTACTCCGAGACCGCGCTACACAGATGGAATATTGATGTTACTTGTCGTAGCCAAAATGGAAGCATCAAAGGCTTTCTTTTCTCATGTGACAGGATAATCGGGTGCCACTGACTACACTGGCAAATCAAACATAACATTGTACTTATTAACATTGCAATTAACAAAACAACTACTTACGCTATGCGATTATACTAAACAGTTATAAATGTAGCATCGAAGGACTTCTTTCGGAAGGGCCTACTTAGTCAATCGCCAATATATTTTATTAGATAGAAAAGTGCTCTTGTAACAATTTGTGAAATTGTAAATGGTTATAAAAACGTTATACATCGTTAATACCACACAGATAAGCAGTGCATCGAAAAACTTCTATGAATGTACTCGATACATCGGAATTAAATTCTAATTTTCGATAATAATCGAAGCCGCGACCAATCGATGTTTATAGCTTGATTTACATTCCAATTTGACGGAGACAAATTGCAAAGATTCTCGAGAAATGTATAAAATGCGTATTCAAGATCATGTAATGGGGCGATGGTTCAAATTTTTAAAATAGTGAAATATATTAAATGAATAATTACAAAATTATGAGACGAGAACAATCGCAGAAGGCAATGTGGCCAAAGAGATACCTGATATTAATTACCATTCGCATGGAACGGCAATCCAATCACAGTTGCTTAAGATTTAACGAAGCACAAGGCATCGGCTTCTTTTTCATGTTCCGTTATTTTTTCTTTTTTTTCTTGTGACGTTTTAATTTTTAATGTTAAGCTGTATTAAGGAAAACGGTTGTGATGGTGAGGCGTGCAAAAATTTAGCAGCGATTTATTTTCGGTTATACATAAAGCACATAATTAATTCGAATGCTTATAATTCCAGGACAATTTGTGTCCACTGTCAAGTCAAGTTTTTCGGTAAGTAATTAATTGTTCATTTACTTTGTGAGACCAATAATATTCATATTGTCTCCCATATTGAACTGCGAATTAATATGTATGGGAAACAAGATGAGGCATAGATCCACTCTTATTGTTTAAGCAAATATAAAAGGACAGCCCGTCAGTGCACGTCCGTGATCAACTTCATTAATAAAAGGAGCAATTCTTGTGTATTCTTATGCGAATCACGTTCGAACTTGAACCATAAATAATATAAATTTTTTCCCTTGGTGTGCAGACACCAGTACTTCCTTTGGCAACCTTGGGAAAAATTTTACGTCTACTCAGACGTTTTCGGCTATGCCCATTTTGATCCTGTTTTTTGCTTCGCATACCAAAACAATGTAAACTGTCTTGCTCAACACATGCAGACAACCACATCAGTAAAGCACAGCAGGCCGCTAACAGTGGACAGTAGGCCGACTGCTGGATCGCAAACTGTCTCGAAGGAGGCAACTTTAATCGATTATCATTTTTAATAATCAATTGTGCAAGTAAAAAGAAGACGAAGAAGCTTTCAGTCCACCTGCGTATTATGGCCTGTGCATGACTTGACAGCCTGTTGACATTTATGAGTTGAGGACCTGTTTAAATTGCTGTCTACTGTTTTGCTATTTAATTGCATGAAAATATGTAGTCTATTTATATTTATTCAATACTGAACTTTAAAGTCGATACTATCTAAACTTAGTGCATACCAATCCCAGTGTCACATGACTTAATACCAATAATCGAAAATAATCCTGCTATGAAAAGCTCTTCTTCATTTAACTTTTAGTTCTAGTCCGGTGAACAGTTTCGATCGTCACTTTATCCTATCTAAGTGTTGTTCGACTTAGACCAACGAATGAAAATAATCCTGTACATTGACACAAATATTAGCATATTACCCGTTTGGGATTCTTTACATTGCACTTACCTGTTCTAGTCCGGGAAACTCTTGCAATTTCAATGTTGATATTCCAGAGCTTGACGTCACCTCTTATATTAACTATGTCGACATCAGCGGGATTCATTTGATGTTTAAATGTCAGCAACAATTTGTTATTTACAGTCAACTCGTAGCAATGCTTCCTACAATCGATTAACAAGACAAAAGCTTTTCCTGGTTTTAAAAAAGTATGTGTACGCGACGATTCGTGATTGACCCACGATCCATTTATAAAAGCGCTCCTGGTTATAACGGCTTGTCCCACCTTTGCGCGACTGTTACGAATAAAACTTGGTCTGAATAGTAATGATACAGTAGGCTGAGGCCAGATGTTATAGCCTTGTTGTAAAGCCACACTAAAACTGTGTGGCATCAGGCGTACCCTTCCTTCAATTCGCAAAGTTCGTCCGTCGATCAGTTTCTCATTTTCGGGGATGCGGCCGTAAAACGGTAATGCCAACTGATCTAGAGGTTGATTTATTCGCCTTAAAAATTTTGAGGGAATGTCAATACGTAACCATTCCACGGGCATAGTTGGGCCTTGAGAATAAGTATTTTCGTTAAAGGATAGAAAATGGGCTATGGAACGGATACTCCGTCACGTAAAACTATGTGTACAGAATCCAGCCACCTGTATGGCATACGATAATAATATTTTGCAAAGTGAAAGCCATTTACCGAAATATAAAATGATTCGTCTGCAAGCATCACGCTAGATGTTCTTCTTCAGGTCCCCACTTCCCCATCAGACGAGAGTTTCGCACCACGTATTTTTGGGGAAGACGGGGTCCAATCTGTAAAATAATATCACAACAATCGTCGTGTTCTTCCTTTAGCCTGGCTAAAAAATCTATAGCGAAGTGTTCACAATAACTCAAAATAAGCCCATGAATTATAAAACTGAGTCCCGGCCTTGCTTCGTTAGTAACCTTATAGTGTGTGTGTCGTTGCGCAGCGCTTCTTTCGTTATAGTATAACAGATTTACAATATATATAATTATATATTATGTGACAAAATTTAAGAGCTACAATAATTTAAAAATAATAACTTAATTTTAACAAAACTTCAAGTGTACAACACATACTGACATCTGTTTCCCTTCATAATTTTATAATCGTAGCTTGTAAGCTACGTGTTTTCTTTAAATTATCATATTGCTTTACTCCTTAGAAATAGAAGAAAGAAAGAAGTCCATACATTTTAATTTTTCTAAACAGCATTAGGTAATAAAAAGATATGACTCTCGAAGACTCAAATTAAGTATCTCGTAGGCTTTATTCGTTAAAATTAGGATCTTGTTAAAAACGAAAGCTAAAATAATTACAATTGTTTGCTGCTTAATTCAAGCCAAAAATACAAACTTGTTAACATTTATGACACTGACAAATCCAAATAATTGTTTAACAGCGGTTAAGTTCCTTAGAAGAACATGATATATAAATCTAAGACTATGTTATTGTCACCAAAGGCCATAAGGGTTTTTGAAAATTTTGTTCGACTAATAGTAGATGTTAACTAAAAATCTTCCGAGTATAATGGATTGTGGAATATTCTTACATTTTTCCCCTTAACCATTGGATTGTTCTCCAGGGTGACTTTCCAAAGTTTAACATCACCCTGTATATACACTGTATCCACCATTTCGGGTTTTATATGATACCTAAACTCGGTTATAAACTGACGGTTAACATAAACTTCAAAGAAATCTTTGGAGCACACAATGGCCAAACTGAATGTACGACCTGGTCTAAGATTTGTATCCAACTCTGACCTCTCTTCTTGAGCCCATCCACCATTATACCAAGCGTTACGGCAAACTACTGCTTTACCAATGGCCCCGGTGCTTTTTTGCGAGAAACGTGGATTTAAGTGGAATGCAATAATAGGATGAGGCCAAATATTCTGACCTTGCTGCAAATTTATATAAAACGAGTGTGGCAAAAGACGTACACGCCCCTCAATTTTTAAACATCGGCCCTCTTTGAGTGATTTTGGTTGCAAAGTGCCGTAGTATGGCAGTGTAAGACCTGGATCAGTGGAACTGTGGTTGCTCCTTGGCGAACTGTCTGAGAGCTTAGCTGGGGTGGTGATTAGAGTCCACTCATGCGGTATACTGACAAACTCCTTCGCGTTGGCATCAACCTCATCCGTTTCTGCATTCAATTCGACATCAATTACACGAGCAACCGATTCTGGTAAACGTTTTGGGTAGCTTTGAACCAACGTACGTTCCATCTGTACGTCCTCGACATCACCTTTCACATCAAGAATTTTGACACCGCCATAAGGTAGACGGTGGGAATATTCAGCAAAATGTTGGCCATTTATCGATATCATATAACAAGCTTCCGTGATAAGGACTTGAATTGCGAATTTATCTCCACGACGAAGTGAAAACGGAAGAGCTGACGATACTTCTTCTCGGCCCCATACATCGTACACCTTAGTGTTTCGGACGATGTAATTCTGAGGAAGACGAGGGTTGATGTGAAGTGCAATATCCCGGGACTCATTGTCACACACAAAGTTGATTGAAAATCTATAACAAGAAAAGTACCTTTCTAGTTAAAATTGTCTTAATTTGTACACATTTAACTTACCTCTCACAATTATTACAAATTTTTCCACTAAAGGTAAAGCTTACACCCTCTCCAAGGTGGACAATTTGATCGGTGCTGTATTTGGGTAGCGCGTCAGAGTATTCATAAAAGGAAGACTGAAATGAAGCTAGTTAGTTATTGTGAGTCATCGGTGAATTGACATTTATGTTTTTGTTACAATGCTGTCTCTCCCTTTCTTTCTCCGCACTTGTTCATGGAACAAAGCAAAAAATGATATAGAAGACATATTAAACGCCAAAATAGAGCCTACTGCGTGCGATGAATGTTTAAAAAATAAACCTTGTGGCAAAAAAATAAACACATAAAATATTGATTTATAAGAAATCAAAATTGACGTATGAAATAAGCACTTTAAATGTGTACAGGTTTTGTTGAATAAATATGGTACTGTTGTTAATAAAAATAGTGTTATATTAAAATCAATTAATAAATATGATTTTATACATTGTAATAGGCAACTAAAGAGAGAGTCCCGATTACTTACTGTTCAAGTTTGAAGTGAATAATTCATACGTGGTTGTAAATGCGCTCGTCTTATTCATACTTAGTTTTCAATAAACAATAAATCAATACAAAAGCTTGTGATTAACAATTCAAAAATATGTTCCCTTTTTTTAATATCTTCTAGCCCTTAAAAATTGCTTACCTCATTTAAGCCACCCTTTTTTTTTGGCTGATGGCAACAACAAAAAGTTTTCTACAAAATTGCGTTAAGCACATTTTTTAACTTTTTTAAGTTAAGCTATTCACAACGATTTTATTTTGTTTATCCATATTAATATTTATTGAAAAATTATTTTCTTTTTTATTTTCGTACAAAAAAAAAAATTAAAGATTTCGCTGATGTGATTAACAACCGTCACTACTTTCGCAATTATTTCTACACATTTAAAAAATTACATTTAGTTATATCATATTTGTGGGATTTTATTTTTTTTTTTATTTAAAATTTTTCAATAACTGTGTACATATTCACTTGTTTCACATTTCTGCGCTTTTGCTACTGCAGTTGTTTCTGCTTATTTTGATTTACTCATTTTTACCGTATGTCCGACCCGCCCCAAACGTCAGAAAGTAGTAGAGAGACTCAAAACAAAAGCGCAAGTGGTTGAAAGCTCAAAAACAACACTCACACTGAATTTATAAATTATTTATTATCATTTATACACAATCGTATCAGTTCGGAAAGAACAAAGACCGAGAAATAATATGTTTCATGACCTATGAATTTAAACTATTTTTAACATAATTTTTATGAATGACGCCAATATCTAAGTGGTTGGCCAATTTGTATGCCACCACTGTACGAAACAGCTGAGCTAAAGCTCCAAAATGAGAGCTTTACAAATTCTTGCATGCATGTGTAATACACATACACATTGTGTATGTATTGAAAACAAGTAATCGGCGTATGGTGCGCTAAATGTCAAAAACACGCAATAACTAATGTAAATGCGAAGACAAGACAAGACAACCGATTGATTAAAAAACAATACAAAAACAACGTACATATATTCTTATATATCATAAACCATTTTTACGTACTTTAAACTCCTTGCCATCAACTATTTCGATGTCGTTTAAGAATTCCATTTGCTGGCGGTCAAAATGCTCAATAGCTTGATAACATGTACCCGCCTCAATAGCTGCAAAATCAATGTCTGTGTCGCCACCATGTTGCATGCTGCTGTTTATATTGTTGTTGACTTGAGGATGCTCCCTGTAGTGACGCAACCAGTGCTTTCGACAATGATAATGAAACAACTGGAGCCGACACTTTGTATGATAATATCTTAAACTTCGGACTAAATTAAATTGGTTGTGCCAAAATGCATCCGACAGATCGCATAGCTCACGTACTAGCAACGTTATTGCTGTCATACTAACGGGTGAACGGCAAGCACGTCACAAAATCTCTTTTTTAGATGCTACTTTTTCGCTTACTCTCAGTGTGCTCACTCTCTTTCTCACTGTTTTCCACTTTATATTTACACGTACGATGTATATGAATACACTACCACAAACGCATACTCCAATACATGTATATTTATGACTCTTGTGTTTTGTGAGACGAATGCAAAGATGTGCGGCGCTCTCTTTTGGTTTGTATTACTGAAAGCTGCCTCACTATAAGGTGCTGCCACTTTGTGATAAAGTTATCGACTGTTTAATGTGTGTGCATATAATATGTACATATATGTAAACACTTACGCATGGTTTAGTATAGGCTTGATTTGATAACAAATATTAAAAAATCGATACCCAATAAACAAAAAGTTGACCTTTTTAAAAACGAACTTACAGTGGGTATGACATTAAAAAAATCACGCAAATACTATAATTGTACATATTTGATACTCACGTCATCAGGGGAGCCACATATGCGATCGTAGTCACCACTTCCATAACAATTAGCTTCATGCTTTCGGGTTCCACAACAGCATCTCATTTTCCAGATATTAAATCTTTCAACTTCCAAAATTAAAAAGTTGGTATGCTGATGCGGTTAAATAACAAATGCTATTATCAAGTTTGGAAAAGGCACACAGCAAAAGCGTATTTTGATAAAGTTGCAGATAAAAAAAGCTACCTTTCAATACATATTTAGTGTGTATATATGTAATCACGATAGGCTTAAACGTTTATACGTTGAGTAGTTGTGCACGAAAGTATTCTAATGTCACATTTAGCTTTTACCACTTTCTACTATTGCTGATCAATTTTATACAACCGTCGCAATTCACAAAATATTTTCGACTGATGTTATGCCTTTCATGCTGTCAGTTTTATACTATATATGTGTTTGTTATAATTTTACTCAGCTGATGTGAAAACGTGAGAACGATCGCATACAATTTGTATAATACTCATTTTTACTCAAACATTTTTTCTGTAATATCTGTTTTATAAAAATATCTTAATATGTAGTCAGATGATTCAATTTCAAATTTTCTTACAATCTATTAAATAAGCTGAAAAAAAATATTTTACGGTTGAAATTTCATGTTTTTGTCAGTAATGTACAATTCCTATATTCCACTCGATGTAAGTAACAATTTTACTATGTAGGAAAACTATATGTGCTAAATATATGTTTGTTCTGTGTGGAATTCGACTTAAATATTGCCATAAAAACTTTTAACGTCTACACATATTTTATATGCCAGACGCAGGGCGATTTTTGTATAATTTTATTGAAGCTACCGATTAGTAACTGGTATAGAAATTCATCGTTGTCGGGCTGATCGAGTGCCCATAGCGTGTTGCGACTTCTGAGCCGATAAAGATTTATCGCTGCTGGGACTCTTGTAATACTTGGACATCGTCTTGCTGGTGCGCGTAGGACGATTAATAATATCCGCAGACTTCTCAAGTTCTGTTTTTAATGGCAAATCATCATCTACATCCCAACGTTCACATTTTTTTTCTTCAGCATTAGAGTCTTCTCCAAAAGCATCAGTTTTGGATTTATTTCTGCTGTTACGATTACGGGATGACGAGGAGCTTACGTCCATGCGCTCTGCCTTTTCACTATAATTGTGTTATTAACATTTTTTATTTTACATCGAAATCGTTTAAAGCTTCAGTTACTCACTCTTTTATCGATAAGTTGTTTTTCTCCGCAGTCTTCGCCTTACGCTTCAACAGTTCTAGTTCCCGTTCAGCAATGGCCTTTTTGTGCTCCTCCGAAGACTCTCCGGCGCCAGGCCTTGTAGTCGAATCCGCCATTTGTTTTATGGGCTCCTCCTGCTTTACGCGTTTAAGTTGTTGCTGCTGCTCTTGAGCTTGCTTCAGCGATCGCTTCAGGGCACTACGTAATGTGTCTCGTGAGCATTCTGGTGGCGCGTTTTTGCCAAGCTGAGGCAAACCGATGGCTTCCAAAAGCTTCTGACCTAAAGCAGATTTGACGTCCGTTTTGCGTACATGTGCCCCAGCTCCTTTGTTGTGTGTGTCTTTGTCGGCGACATTGACTACTCCATCAGTTCCATTTGGATCACATTCGAGCTCTTGGTGGTCAAGGCTACCACTGGTAATAATTTCTGGGACAGTGCTTGTAGGAGCTTGAATCACTTCGATTATATGTTGGCTATTCGATTCTTCAACATTTTTAACTGGATCGGGAGTAGTAATGCGCCGATCTTTGCCTTGATCGGGAACTGCTTGAATTGCAGCATTGTCATCTTGAAGATTTTTGTCCGATATTATTTGACTTTTACATGAGTTATTTCCATCAATCTGCTCGGAAGGAAGCATAGCGGCTTTGCGTCGCTTAATTATAGGCCGCGTTATGCGAGGAGGATCAGGTGTCTTCTGTGGCGGCAACTTAAAAGTGTTGACATCGTTGGCACTCGATATTGTTGATTCTAATGATGGTTGCGGTTCAACTAGAATAATATCTTCCAAATTAAGGGGAGCACTGGCTGTGGACGCACTGCGACTTCGACGAGTGTAACGCTTGCTCTTTGATTCCTGTTGCTGTTTTAACATGGAAATCAATGCCTCGTTAAGCACATCAGCTGGATTTGATCCAAATTGAGAGATAATCATGGCATTTATATTGAGCAATTCATTAGTAACAAGAGCAGCATTTGAGCTTGTTTGACAATCAGAGGTCAGTGTATTTTGTTGCTTTCGTTTTGGACGCTTTGAGATGGCTGCTGATCCCGTTGACAGTGCCTTACTTGGCAGTGTCTGCGGTGGTTCATGCTCTGTTGGACTCGAAGGCACCAGTTGCACGGATGTCTCTGGTGGCAATTTGTACATCGTGCAGTCACCTATCTTTTGCAGTTCTGATGGTTGCGTTGGACTTCCGGACGGCGAGGGAGTTGTTGCATTCTTAGTGGAAGGCTGATTTTGCTGGGCCACATTCATTATGGGATTTAGGTAAGGACCCAACAGTTGGGTCAAATCCGTATCCTGCAACAAATTACTATCTGACATAATAACAGCGAATTTAGAATTCTTTAATCGAGTCATTTGCTCGTCACAATTCCCATTTGTGATCGGCCATTTAAGGGCCTTTAGTATCAACATTAGAAGATCTGGATCTCGAATAACGTTTCCTAGCGAAATCGCATCAGCCAGGCCGTTCATACTCGGTGGAGTTCTTGCTTTAACGAAAGCCTGTGAACTTATATCGCCGGTTGCTTGGGGTGCCTTTTTAGGAATCGTTATGATTTTCTGTAATTTCGGAGGACCGTGACGGGTCATAGACGGCGACTCTTCCTTTTTCTTCTTAGGAGCAGCAATAATAATATGCTCAGGCAGTGCTTCTTCCACGGATTGCTCTGCTCCATACAACGATAAGTGTGGTACCACTGTAGTGGTGACCAGCGGTCTGATATCAATATCTTCTACAGTCTGACGTTGGTTAGATGACTTCAAAAGAGATACCTGTCCATCCCTTATGGCACTGATATTACTTAACGCATGTTTAAGATTACGCCGCTTTTGTTGAAGCACACTAGTTGTCAAATTGTTAGCTGCTTGTGCGGATGCCGAACTACTGGCAGGAGCATGCTGATTTCGTATGTTCATAGATTTGCTACTTTCGTCGTCTTTGTGGTCCTTAGTAATTTTAGTTGTGATTATTGATGGCGCAGTGGTCCCAGTGACGCGTCCATGAGTCTGTATAAAATTTATCACACCTGCTGGTGAATTCTTCTTTTCTGGGCTATTTTTTATAATCTTGGAAAATGACAACTCCGGGTGTATAGGTGTCAAAGACGGTGGCTGTTGCATTGACCGTTGTGCTATCGACATTGGTGCTGAACTGTATCTTGTGTCCCCAAATACACTGTTGCGCCGAGTGGGTAGCATAAGATTGTTAATTTTCAGGCTGGAGCGATTGTTGCCATATTGGCCATCAGTAGTTGCTACACATTGTTGCTTTTGCTTTTGATGCTGAAACATCTCGTTATCTTTACTCGTTAAGCTGACTACCACATCATTCTGCCTTTCATTGCTAACCTGCTGCGGTGATGGAGCAAGTGTGATAGTCGTCTCCGGGGGACGGGTTAGCAATATAGGATGAAATGCATCATTTTCTGAAGTGCTATGATTTTTGGCACTGTGAATGGACTCTCTTGAATTCTCAACTGGTGTCGATCGAGCTGGAGGAACCGAGGCGTAAGTCTTTGTTGCTGATGTTGCTTCACGCACATTTTTTGGCTGCAAAATAGAAACATATTTATAATTTACGTTGTAAGAACAAAACAAATAAAACAAGTATTTTTTACCACTGTGCTTAGCAGAAAGTCGCGGAACACACGTTGAGTGTGCTTGGCTATGTTCGAAAGCGATGCCGTAGCTTCCACTTGCCGATAGCAGGATTTGCAAAGAACTTTCGGTAGAGGGTCATCTTCAGCAACCTAGGAGTATATCGATCAACATTTCATAAAATTTAAGTGTTCATATTTATATTTCTAATAGCATCTCTGCAGGATTGAAACAGTAAGCTGAAACACAGTTGATGAATTCATTTTTTTACAAGATGCGTTCTCAAAACACAAAAAAGAGGAAAAAATATCAGTAAGAATGTAGGAGGTGAAACCGACGCAATTATTTATTTATCGGCGTTTTCATGTATTCCAAAACCTTCACAGATCTGCTTTGGCTTTAAATTGATGTCACTAAACGAGATTTGCGTGCGGCTTGCTGTTTCTCGATACTTCACTAGTACATTTTTCTTTGCCTACTTTGCCCAGCCGTCATTACCGCCCCCATACAGACACATTTAACTACATATGTATGAACACACGCATACATGCATTTGTGAAAAAAGTATGCGTCTATATGCGTGTTTGCAAAATCCATGATTGTAGTTGCTGCTGTGCTTTTATACCCTGTAAACAATGAATGTGTTTGTTGGGTATGATTTTACAAAATCAAGCAACTAAGAATAACATTAATTTTGTGTACAAAGGAATCTGTGAGCCGAGTCATTTCCTAATTGCAAAATGTTTGCAATGAGCTTTCAAAGTGCATTAAATGCTGAATACCATATTTCTTTGCATGTTTGTGTCGTCACACTTACGTTTAAGAAGAGATGTCGAGATATTTTGTCCTTAAGTCCAAGTGTTTTGAAAATAAAAACACTTTCGACAACTGAGTTATTTTTGCATTTTGTGTTAGCTGCACAAATTCGGCACAGATGCTCAAATTGTGCATCCATTGCTATGAATTGCAATCTTTTTTAGTATCCAAAAGTATAGTAGCAAATGTTGTTATACTATGCTTTTACAATTATAGACAAGAACTCAGCATTCTGAAAGAAAAATACTGTTAATCCTTCTAATTGTTTTTTATTTTACATTGGTACTTTACCTTAATATTTCAATAATATTATCGGTTTGGTATAAACCCTGGTCTTATGTTCATACATATTAATGATTGCCTCTACACATGTATGAATTTATTTTTAACTGCACTTTAAAGAAAACTCTGCCAATCCGCTAAACTCATTTCATTGCACCCGATTTACGCACTGCTTGCTTCACACACGATTCGTTGTCATTAATTTGCACACACTTATACACACAAAGATATGTATGTGTTTACACAGTCCCCTACTGCAATGTGGCTTGCCTTGTTTACTATATTTTTTATTTTTATTTATGTTATACTATTACAATTTCGTGAAAGTCGCGAGCGCATAAAAGAGCGAAAGAAAAATGGCAAAATGTTACAATAATAATAACAACAAATACAGTGAACATGTGAAGAGAGCCTGACGGCGATCGCAGGTAGAGAGAGAGCACGCGCCCTATGTTCTTCTTCTTTTCTTTGATTACACACATTCAATTAAAGAACTTTGTTTATTACTATACATGTATTTCTTCTATATTGTTCAAAATAGCAATTAACAATATTCGCAATTAGCTTCTTTTTTTAGATATTTATCCAGTCCTTTGTACACACAACGCAAAAATTTTTACCAACACTTGCGCTTTAACGAACGAGCGAAAAGAAACTGAAAGAAAACTGAAAAAAACACATACATATACTCTACGACGGCTTGCCACACATACACTCTTGCATTGCAATCCACGTTGTTTTTGTTGTGTACGCTTCGCGTTGTGACGCTGATTGTGTGAGTGCGTGTCTGGCGGTTGTTTTTATTCCATGCATACATACAAACATACATATTACATTTTCTGGTGTATGTACGTCGTATTCATAAAATGTAGCCTCTTTACTCGTGTGAGTGAGTGTCTGTGAGCAGACATTTTGATGGCGTATAGCCAGTTTTCCGTTGTGTCGGTGGGAGTGTAGCCATACATACAAACATACATTAGCATGCATGTGTAAGCACACATACATATGTATATGTATTCACATACATACAGCAACAAAAAATACATGTGGGTATGTGTTTATGCATGCCGTGTTTGTATTTCTCCACTGTTGCTGTACTTTGTGGGGTTTTCTTTTTTTATAATAAACTTGTTCTCTCGTATATTGTTTCGTTTGTCGTTCTCTTGCGCACGCAATTCGTTACTAACTTTATATGTGTGCGGTTGCTCACATGTGTGTGTTTGTGTGTGTGATCATTATTTGATTCTCTCTGTGTTTTCGTGCCTCACCGATATGCACCAATACTGGAATATAAAACTCTCACACAAACTTTTATTGTATTGTTTCTATAGCATTCCTTCCGTTTCTTCTTGTATATTTTTATATAATATTATAATAGCTACATATATGTTTTTTTTTTCATAAACGTTCGTTTACACCTACAAGTTCTGTTATACATACATATATAAATTTCTCTTTGTTATATGTATATGTTGACATACAAATACAAACTTTCATATTTACTTGGACATATACAACGAACAAAAAAAAAAAAGAAACGTTCACTGCTTCCGTTTGAAAGTTCAAGTTTATAGCAATGTTTTAGGGATCGATTAGGTCAATTACCAACAAATTCGGACATATGTAAGTCCATAAACTCCCACCTAGACCTTTTAACCGATTTTCGCGAAAAGCATACATAAAAGTGCATATGAAAAATCTATAATCATATAAAAGTGTAGTAGGGTTTTCGGGATTGTATATTCATTGAAATTGCTGAATAACGTATGTAAATGTTGTGACGTCGAAATGTTCTAATTTTATTAAAATAAACACATTTATATTCATGCCGAGCTGTAAATTATATTTTAAAATTAAGTACATAAAATGTAAGGTATTTACATATGCATATGTATTTAACATAAGTTACCACTTTTGGTATGAAAAAATTAAAATTTATTTCATTGGAATGCATAGTGCATTTTGGAAAACTTAGTGCATTTTGCAGAGTGGACTTTTTTTGCGTCGCATGAAAGTATGCAATTATAATACGAACTTGACTGATTCCTGGGAAATGGCATTATTTAGTTTTAATTAAATTTCTTTTTTATAATTTATATGCAATTTGTGAATTATGATTAATTCTTTTAAAAAAATTCTTTTTTATTAAAATACAATATAATAAGGCAAAATCACATTGCAAGTAATATTTACAGAACATGCAAATTAAGCTGTAATCAATACATAAAATAAAATAATAGTTTATATGGCAAGGCTTTATACGAACAAGACGACCGCAATTTTTTGTATTTTAACGCGAAGTGCAGTATACTTTGAGGCTGTCAAAACAAATTTAGTGTGAAAATGCATTTCGAAATATAAATAATGCAATATTTTGAAGAAGAATTAAATTTAGAATAAAGTTAACAAACATTAAAACATTTGTTTATTAATAATTAAAATATTTATAACTTCATAAAATCTTTAATTTTCGAAAATGCCACAAAATATAATGAGATGCAAAATAAAAGTTAAAAATATACGTTTTTCACTGTTTACAGGAAATATAAATTATGCAATATTTTCAAGAAGAATTAAATTTAGAATAAAGTTAACAATTAAAAATTTTTTTTGTTAATAATTAAAAAATTTTAACTATGCAATTATTCTCTTAAAATGAAAGTTAAAAATATAGGTTTTCCACTGTTTACAGGTCTTGTGGAAAATGTAATATTACCAATACGATGTCAATGTTGAATTTTAGCGCCATATTCTTAAAGCTACTGACTGCTCAGTGTCAAGACTATTTCGAAATCCAAATTTCAATTTTGGAATAGTTTGAGTCAGTTTGCTGTTGTAATTTAATAACACAGGGAAGGAAGAAGACTGATTGCCCAAAATATATATATTTCTACAGGAATCATTTCTGTTTCGATTTATGCCAAAAAACTTGACACAATTAAAAAAAAATCGGTATACAAATGAGGTGTATCATGTCAGCCATTTTTCTACCATTTCCGTTATTGAAATGTGAAAATATAGTTGAGAAATATAATTTAATCACAACATTTTGTGGTTTTACTGATTATTTTTGATCGACTAATTGAACAAAAATTTATGATATTATTGTCCGATAGAACAGATGGTGTCCGAAATTGGTCAACATATATTAAATCATACCAAAGTTAGTCATAATTTAATGGAGGCAAAAAGGGTGTAGCAAAAACATAGAGGTGCAAATAAAATCGTAAATATTCTTACACTTCAATTCGTTATATTCTTAATTACAGCTGCTTTGACCGGTTTGATTCAGTTGCCCAGCAACTTTTACTAGTTTAATAAAAAATCCATGCAAAAGATTTATTCCCGCTTAGTCGTGAATTAAGCAATTTCATGGACCAGTTACACTCCTGTTTGCACTCGAATCGTGTCTGCCTTTCGCGGCTTACTCTGTAGTCACCTCTTAACGACTTTGCTCTATATTTAGTGATAGGTGAGTTTTGCTTTAGCATTATGTAATTTTATTTTATACTGCATATTCGAAAAGATTATTTCCTATTCTTGTGAAATTCAGGCTTTTGCAATATTGTGACCAGTGTTCTAAATCATGTTATATATTAAATATAATTCATTGATTAGAAGTTGCCAAGTTTCTTTATTAATGTTAAAGGGAATTCTTCTGAATACTTTTAAGGACCAAGTCTTACTAAAAAAACAAATGTATTTAAGTAAGTAAGATCATATGAATAAACTTTAATCAAAAGCTACAGTCAAGGCAGCCAACTCCGTACTCATACTAGTTCGCATTTATACATAAAAATAAGCAATTTTCGACAGATTTGTCCTACGGAAGCTATAGACCAGTTAGGTTAGGATAGTTGAAATTGTACCATACCCATTTGCTATTTCCAAAAGAGTACTTTGAAATAGGAAATAGAAACGGAAATAGGCGACTGCTATAAAACTGATAACAGTAAATAATGTACCACTTGAAGTTATCGATAAGATACAGTCCTACCAGCGGTGGAATTTTATAAAAGGATTTAAATAAGAAAATTTAAGTTTATTCGAGTATAAGTACAGCTCGCAAAGGTCACTTATTTTTTTTGCAGTGGATGAATAGTTTTTATTTTGCCAGAGACCTTGAGGTAACAACTATTAAGTGTGTTGAAATTGAAATAGTTGAAATAGTATCTTTACCATGTAGCTTTACCATGTAGCTGACGTTTGCTACAGTTTTGTTTTTAATCCGGTTTATTCAACCTATAATGTTGGATATTAAGTATTTCTACATTGAGCTGCAGTGTGTGACCATTTTATTAATGTTGCTTTTTACGTGTACAGGGTGCTCAATGCTATGGAAAAGCTCTACGATTCTCGTGTTATGAAGAACACAATCCCTCACAATGTAAACATAAAAATTCACCAAATTTATTCACTTTTACAATATGTTTTTCAAACTGAAATTACTGTGCTAATACTTTCTCTGCTAATCAGTTTGTATACTGATAGGTTAAAGGTCTGAAAAATTAAGATTTCCCAATATTCTAAAAAGAACATTCTATAACCTGGTTAAAGTCATGAAGTGAGGCGTGGCAGTGTATTGCAGTTGCCGTCATATTTTGTTATTGACTAGCCAGTTGTCGTAAATTCTAGTTACTGTGTGTTGCTAGTTACCACAATTTAAATGGCTCGATCGAGTGCGTTCGCCTGCTTCCATATGAAAAAGCTATGGAAACTACAGCAATTGTATTTGTAGCGCTGTGAAGTTGCCCAGAAGCTGAATGGTCGGTTGGCGGTTGGTAATTGCAAAACCGTCACTCCACAGTGTAGAGAAGGTCAACAAGTTGGTTGCCTGCTACCTTTGGTTTCTTTTTGTTCACATTGTTGGTACTGTAGTTTCTGTCACTGTTCTGATTTCAAATGGTTTAAGTACGAGTACAAAGCTTTGCCACATTGATGAGTGGGTGCGACTAATTTTTCAAAAAAGGAAATACTAATATCAGGTTTTTGGTGTATACACATTTTAATTCCAAATCGTTGTCTTAGTTGTACTTGGTTTTATATTTTCAATGATACAGACTGTATAATAGTGTGAAAGTATTAGTTGTTCTGGTCTATCTATAATTAGATAGAACGTTATTCGCAACGGAATTATTGGTTCCTTTTACCAATATCGGTATTTACTATTCAGTGTACCAATTGCAAGAGTTTTTCTACGAAAGCTTTTTCAATTATCAGGGCCATTAAATCTTGAGCTTTTTTGAAATGCAGCACTCCCATTTTCGGTCTAAGTTCGAATACAATAGATCAGTATTTCGACCACAGTATGTATTAGATACAATGAATTGCTGCCATGAAGGCCGTTACCGTTACAAATGTAGATTTGTGCCTGTGCTTGTCCGTGCGTGTGTTTGTTTTGAGACTTACTGCACACTGTTCAAAGTATAATCATTAATAGGGAAGTTATCAAGGTTGGGTTTTTAACGGTTGTACATACAAACATGAAAATCTACATTACTGGTGTTTTGTCAAGGCACTTAAGTCAAGTGTAGTAAAATTGATTGTGTACCGTAATTATTATTTGCCAGGGACTTCTATATGTCGCATTGTGCCAAATCATGCCATTCAATTATTAGCTTATTGCCCGCTCTATTTTAAAAAGTGATCAAACAAAACCCCTGCAAATATGCTGAATATGGATATACTGTACACAGTTCTCATGAAATCCGAATTAGCAATTCATAATATGAAATAACTAAACCATAAAACATCATATAATATAAAAATGAATATAATTAAGGTCCCCGAACTAAAGGTAGCCACATATTTTTCGATGTTTTGTTTTTTGTAAATAGCTATCAAATTATTACGTCTCTATAAAGTATTATAACCGCCCATTTATGAAGTGAACGGCAACATTTAAGGGGCGCTGTCTGCAGCATTTTGCAGTGCCATGTGGAACTGAAATGACGAAAATATTTGTCAGCATTCACAACAATTTGGAGCGTTAACTGTGTTGGTTTTTGTTTTTGCAATTGGGGCATTAAAAAAATTTGTTTATGACATTTTGCCATAAACTTGCTAAGTTTCTTGGGAAAATTTGACATAATAGTATACACTGGACCTTTATACTTTTCTTGAGCGATTTGCGATTTGTAATTAGTTTAGTGATTTTGAGGTTTTCCTAAATAATTTATTTTTGAATTGTGAAAATAACGTAGAGACCAGTTAAACCATATAATAATAAATGTTATATTTTAAAAATGCTCACTAAGAGAGTATACTAACCAAAACACGCTTTTGTGAATGGCACCCGTTTTACTCTTACTTTCAAAAGCTAAAGAGATACCAGCAAGCAATTGGTGTCGTTCACAAAAACTAACCACAACAACAGTAACAGCAACAGCATTAGCAACTGTTGTGCTGTAAGCTAACAGCCAACCACAACTGAGACCAAACTTGCCTTCGAAAACTTAGCCAGCTGACTGGATTTGAACACTTGCTGCGCGCAGTCGTGTTGCTTAGTTGTTTCGATAAAGACGTGTTGTGCGCTTGAGCTAACGGTAAGAAGTGATTTTCGTACGAGAATGGGAGTATTTCAGTTACCTAGTGAATAAGAACATGAAAAAGTTCAAAAATCGGTGTAACGCATAAAAAAAAAAACGAAAAAGCTTTGCGTATTGATATGCATTAAGATGCCAAAATGGTGAATATTGCATTCAATAAACCCACGTACATGTAGAAAGCAGGCGCAACTGCATTTTATAGTTCAAGAAACGCGCGTGTGTGCGCGAAAATAAGCAATAGCAAACGAAGATAGACTGGCTACGTCGAAAAGAAAGTTTTGCTAAAAAAACATCAACAAAAATAAAAACTGATTTGTTGTTTGTTTATTTATCTATTTTGCTTCACATTTTCTTCTCCAATCGTTGACTTCTCGAGTGCTCGTCAGCGAAAACAGCGGGAAAAGTTTAAATTTGAACACTTATCGAGTGATCTAAATATCTAGCAAAATAAAGCCTATATAATTGCAGTGTTTTGCTAAACAACATAAAAAGTACATTGTTTGTTTAAGCAAAAGATAATATTAAAAAAAAACGAAGTGTTTGCTAGTATTAAATAAATAGTGTGTATCTGGATTTTAAAATTTCAACGACAGTACGAATAATAGAGTTGACGCAACGACATCAATAAATGAAAAATACTTCTGAAATTGAAAGCGTAACCAAATTAAAGTGCAGCAACCGAGAGCAGCAGTGGGGAAAAAGCTCTACTTTAAGCAAACTGTTATACAAAAGTTTAATTCCAAAAAATCTTAAAAGAAAAATTGCGACATTGTTTTCTATATGTATGTATGTTTGTATGTAAGTTTGTACAACATATTTGTTGTTTCTATGTATGCCATTGTTTGAAATAGAGACCGTTTTTTTTCGGCTGCTGCTGGTACTGCTACTGTTGTTGCCGTGACTGTCGGTCTGGGCATGCATTTTGGTATTTGAAATTCTGTGAATTAACCTGAAAAACGTAACTGCAACGAGAAAATTTACAGTTACAGTTACAGTGATGCGCAATAACATCGGCAACATGGAGTTTTCCACACATTGGCAAAGTTTATACTGGCTTCTGGGATTATGTCTATTGTTACTCGGAACAGGTGAGTTGCTGTTTAACTTCACATAAAGAATAAAATAACTTAAAATCAAATATGCTGTTTACCAACATTTTATATGTATTGTTAACTTGATGACATTACGTCAAGCAGCATAAAAGACGTGATTCATGAAATCAGACAATTCTAGCAGCTGACTATAAAGCAAGGTTTTTGAAGCCGTAAGCAAACACTTAGCGACTTTTGTGTGTCTTGAAATGAAAACTTGTAAATGTTGACTGATAGATTTGAATTAAATGCTAACTCTTTTTCTACGTTTAGAAAGTAATGTTGAAAAAAGAAATATGTATGAACAATGGTTTGACATTTATATAATCCGCAGTTTGCCAGAAAGTAACAGCTCATTATACTATCAACAAGTATAGATACCCGAAAGGAATATTAATCACATGAGTCTGCTCATTATTTATCAACTATATGTAAATAACGTTTCGATAGCAATTTTGATACGCCAAACTTTTTGAACATTATTATTATGGAAATATTTTCATGTCTAGCAAAGAAATTATGGAGAACTAAAACTTGTTTTGGTTGAAGTTAAATTCACGCTATAAAAGCGCTAAAGCTATTTTAAACACATTGACCACAGCTGTTACTTAAACCACACCATTGCCGTCTTTTGAATAATTTTTCAAGCTTAGCTTTTGTTTTGTCGTTGTTAAAAATATTATGGAGAAAAAGAACTTAAAAACAATTAATAGAAGGCCTATGTGTTTGTATTAGTGTCATCAATATGATAATAAAGATATGTATATTATAAACCGCAATGTCAATTTTTAACAATTTGGCAACTGTATTATTTTAGCACACTAAACATAAATGGAGTAAAAGTGCAAGTATATTAAAAGCAAATAAATTTAATAAAATAAATTGCGACTGCTAATAAGATTCATTGCTTAAACTTCAAATACAAATTAACATAAGCCTAAATGGGTTTAAATTTGTGATTATTTCTAAGACTCATTTAATAACCAGTTTTGTTTAAATATACCCAATGCTCGCGAAAAAAAAATGATTGCGCAACAACATTTGGTGACTCTGTAGATTATAAACCATAAATTTCATTAGTATTTGTTCTGTAGATTCATTGAATATCAAATTCATACAGTTTTAAAAGTTCCGAAAAAGCAAGGAAAGAAGCAGGGAAAAGTTGTGATGACAGAACTCTCAATCAATCAAGAGTCCCAAAGAACACTAAGATATAAATATAAAGTGGTTAAATATACTTACATATTTTGTGCATATATTTCATAAAGACAAATAATATGCAACATAATCATTTCAAGCATACTACACAATTGAAGCGATTGGTCAGTTCACTTTGTCTGCTGTCCACTCAACGAAACGCACGATGTCGGGGGACTTATGTAAGCTATGCCAATCAGTTAGCCTGCTTATGGCACAGATATTAATTGCATACATAGCAGTCTTGAGCGCCATGAATGAATGATGAAAGTGTTTTTGTTTTTTTTTTTCTTGTAACCAAATTAATTGCAGCTTTAATAACTGTTAAAATTTGCAAACACAATTCACTTAATCGTTTCTTATTTAACACATATGCAAAATAGGAAAAGGAATTTAGCTAAACACTATTTAATTGGTAGTAAAAATGTGTATGGTAGTTTTAAATGAAAATCGGAACCATTGCAATTCAAACTACATTATTTATGTGTAATGTGAAGATATAAAATTGAATACAACTACTTGTACGCAGTATCACATGGTTTCAACCCATTTGTTAGTTGGTAAACAGAATAATTCTTTTATTATATGTGTAAAACCAAATATATGTAGTGTCTTGATATAAGCTAACTTAGAGTTTGTTGTCAATAGTTTATTAGTATAACGCTATAAAGACTTGCTATCAGATTAATTGAAGTGCAGTGTTTAAATGAAAGGGAAACAGCTCAGCACACGATTTGAGCGAATTGCCACACAGCAATTACTCACGTCGGTAACCGTCAGGTATAGATACACGTCGCATTGGATGTCCGTGCTGTATTCAGTTACTTATATGAATTGTTATTATTCAAAGTACGCACTATAAAGTTTCTTAATGCCGATTTTCATTTCAGTTTTCAAAAGGGAAATGAAAGTTCGAAACGCATATTTCAAAACAGTCAAGCTTGAATATTTCAATTTCGGTGTGAAAATGGAAAAAATGGTTTAACAATATTTTTATAATACTGTCAAATTAGCTAAGATGTATAGAGCGATAAAACAGGTGCCCATATTATCTAAAGCAATAAAACCGGCTTAAAAATGCTTGAAAACACTTTCTTGCCCTTAATGGCACATTGAAATGAAGCGACTAAAGTAAATGTAAAATAAAATTGTAGTAAAAACGTTTACAAAATTTAGACGCTGTAGTAAAGAAATCCCATCAAATTATCTAAGTAAAAAAGCGACAAGCTTCCAGTCCGTTACGCA
Source organism: Drosophila nigrodunni (assembly GCA_020829145.1). NCBI lineage: Eukaryota > Metazoa > Arthropoda > Insecta > Diptera > Drosophilidae > Drosophila > Drosophila nigrodunni. The sequence goes on from JACVCZ010000008.1 coordinate 139,320, forward strand.
TCTTTATAAGCTATATATGTATGGTAAATTTTTGCATAAGGTTATATGACAAAATGTTGCTTCTTCAACTTTATGTGGTGTAAAGTATAACAAAATCAAAACTAATTAACAATAAGTAAACGCTATTACTTTGTGCACGTTAGGGAAAATATATTTAAATAGAGGTATTTAATCGCCTCGTCGACTGGAGGCATTGAAGATTTCACATGCTTAGCCACAGTTAAGATGTGTCAGCCTACAAAATGTGCTCAAATAAACAAACTCTCTTGGATATTACGTTATCGAAGTTGTGCGACAAATTTATACACACATTGAATTTAACTTTGTTAAGCACATCTAAAAATTTCAATGTCAAATTGGCAATGAATCTACATATACAATGCATAAAACTACATAATGTAAACTGTAACTTCCTCTGGTAATTATGGTGTTAATGAACACCGTGTGAAAATTTTGGACCACGCGGAAAGGCGTCATTAAATTATCAGATTAGTTGACAATCCGCATGGCTTGACTTTCTTCTTTATTTGTTATAATTTCAGACTTGTATTATATTCATGCATATGGCGTAACGTCGCTTACAGCTGCAAAAGTAGGGACTGTTCATATATTCATGTTGTATACTTTCGTTTTCCCACTGACGGCAGAGCTCAACAAAAGACTTAAGCTACGAACTATTCGTTCGTTTCACGAACATTCATAAAAATGCACATAATATATACGTTCAATTATGTAGTGCAAATACTTATTTCGATAGGGGAGGGTCTTTGACTTTTCACCTTTTTACAATGATGGAAAGCGGAATTACACTTTCAGATGGAATTAATTGACTTCTGACTACCAAAACATCAGCATTTAAAATTTGAATGGCGCAATTCACCTTGAATTACTTTTCTTTTATTTTTGATTGTACTCACATACCGAACAATATTCACAGCTTGTAGTCGAAATTATTTATAATGCGTAACAACCCAACAACATGTCTTACCAATATGTGTAAATAAATTTTGACGTCTCCATAAATTGTACACCTCTCGCGAAATAGCAGCAAGTTACCTTGACTGGCACGACTGCTCCACTTTACACTCTAACACCTAACACCTGTCTCTAGATTGCTCTCTTTTTTCACTTAAGTCTTGCAGCTAATGGTTGAATGCCTAGTGAGGATTGCGTAAAACTCTTAATTTTTATTTTTATGGTTATATTATGCGCGTTTCACATTTACGGCTCGTTGCTCCGAAAATACAGTCACTAACGCCGATGGGCATCCGTCCGTACGTCCGACCCCATAATACTAGCATACGGTACTCGTATGTCTAATCAGTGGATTTCACACATTGTCTTTGTAATTAATTGAATAGGCCGTGGACTCGACATTCTTTACGCTTATACGCAATAATCCAATCGGAGTAACAAATAACTTATACAGCAGAATATGATAGTGTATGATATATTCCATCCATTATGGTCGAATGTGTGGTAAACATTATTTATGGGCACTTATCCGTTCATTCATCATTGTCATTGGCTAGTGCTGTACATTAAATGTTTAAATTAATAAGAGTAAAAGTCTCTTATAGAGCGTTATGGTAGCAAATTCATAGCTAAAATTAAGCAGTTTTATTTGTTGGTTAATAAAGTAAAGTATTGTGAAGTTTTCAGATATTGCTTATGACAAATTGTGTATTTTTAAAGCTTTGGTAACTTTCTTCTTGGGTTTTAAGCTTCTACACAACAACATTTAAAGAATTCAGCAGTACACCATTCAAGGCTGCTACTGCATATTCACTCAGTATTTTAGAAAGGCAGTCATGCTAAATGGTTATGACTGCGTTGGCGGCCTTGGCGTTTAAATGTGGCAAGGACACAATCTAATTTAAACGACGATCAAGTCCTGTAGAGCACATATCAGAATTCCGAATATGTATATTACATTTTTTGAAAGTTGTGGGTAATGCAAATTAAAAGTCAGTAATTGATACCAAAAATATTTTTTAAAGAATGAAAACCTTGTTTGCTTTCCTATTTATTGTATTATATATGTATATTGCAAAAGAAGAAACTTAATTTAAAAGACACATATATTGTAACGTTTTGGGGAGAGCTGCAGTCATTGCCCCAACAGAAAGTTGGACTTGGTAATTTAACGAAGTTGGTTAATCGTAAGGCTTGTTGGCCTTAAAGGCTGTACCACATATTTTGTTGTCACCTCTGTGAGTCGGAAATTAATAAACTGGATTTTGCAGATGCTCCGTAACCTTGATGCTTACAACTTTTTTTTACTGAAACCATTTAAGAGATTCGAAGCCAGATTTAGCACTCAATGCTACCAAGGGCAAGTTTGTAATTTCCGAAAGTAATTGCATCTTTGTAAGATGAACGTGCACAGTTGTACATAACAACTTCAAGCGTTTACAATTTATCAAATATTTTGTAAATGCAACAATACTGTGCAGTGTGCTAACCTTTCACTTTCACTTGCAACGCACACTAGTTACGTATACTCTTTTGTACATTTGAGTATTATATCTGCTTTGGCCAGTAAAGCAACTTTGAGTAGGCACCACAGTGACAAAGTAGTTATCGATAAATTATGATAGCATCGATTGCATAAGGTATATTGGCTGTTGAACATCTGTCAGTAAGGTGCTCTATTAAGTGAAGAAATGTAATAAGTGAACTAATTACGCGTAAATACCGTAAGGCTTTCAACATTTCAGCAATCGATTAATCATCCAAAGCTCTCGGACTGTCAGGTTAACCAATCGCTTATTGTATGTTCAATGCAGAAATCGAAATTGTGTCATACTTACTGCAAGATCATCAAAAGTTTATTCACATTACACACATGTTTGAACTCTAGGTCTTTATGTGCGCATAGCTGGTCAAAGTTACATAGTTATTTTGCTGTAAGCCAAGTCATATAAGTCAATTACCTGATGCAGTCATTCGTGTTTTCAATTTGTGGTTTGCTGCTGCAACCAATTCGGTTAATCACAGTAGGAACCTGACGGGAAACCTCACTATACTTTCAATGCCGCCCAAGGTGACGAGAGAGACGAAAAAAAAAAATATAAATACGCTTAGCAACCAGTTGTGATTACAACAAATAGTTTGGTGACATTACGTTTAGTAGCCTGTGCTTCTTTATTTGTTATAAAATAAATTTATTGATGCAGTGTTACTACTTCGAAACACGCTGGTCAGACTTGCTTTACCTGAGCAACAAAATGCTGCTGTACATGATATAAAGCCTACTCCGAGTCAATGAACTTTTTGGAGTCTTGTTTGTATTAATTTTATTGAACTCGTACGATTATATTATCCAATATAAAATTTTAGTTTCCACCAACTTTTATGTTTCACTTAAAGCGATATAAACTTACAGTGGTTTTAATGTTTTTGTGAACACTTGATTTTAAAAGACTACTAATAAACTCGACTGAAAGTGTATCCGAACAAAAAGTAAACCAACGTATTAAAAAGAAATGCAATGAACTATTTAAATGTGCTTTTAAAATGTGCATGGTGACGGTTATATACGCCAGCACTACTACTATGCGTCTCTTTGAGCATACGCAGAGTAGGTGTGTAAACTGGTTTAATGCAAAAAAATCACTCTAAACATTTTGTGTAACTTTAGTTGCGGTATTTTAAAGTAAAGTATGTTCATTAGACAGAAGTAATTTGCATGGTCATCCAACTTACATACAATTTACAAGTGAATTTTCGCAGAGGCGTGCAAAATGCAACAGGCGTGGGAAGTTGATTGTTCACTTTAAGGAAAACAAATTTTCAATTTTTGTTTAGTAATTACAAAGTAAGCGTACTAAAACTGCACGAAGAGTTGAGTTTGAATTTGTTATAGTTAAAAGAAACATACTTTAACCCTCCGGTACACACAGCCTGATATTTATCGACTTTGAATGTAAATTTAACATATTTCTATTATAGCTAGCGGATTGTGCTTCCAGCTATTTCCTAAAATTTTTTTTTATTGGTTTATGTGTATACACTTTTAAAAAGGATTCCCGAACAGGACGAAAAAAACGATTTAAAAGTTATACCTTCGATTGTACACCCCGGTTCTGGACAGACCTCTCTGTAATTAATAATTTTCATTTGTACACATAGAAAATGCGCTGTCATTTATGAGTAGCTCAGTTATATATATTTTTAACTTAACTTAAGTTTTCCGTTGGTTTCAACAATACAGAAAGGAAAATCATCGCTGAAAATATTTTGGTTTATAAAGAAATTTTTTTGTTGGGTTCTTTAACGGAGGGTTAATGTAGGTTCGAAAAATTCTATCCATTTATATGGCCTTCGCAGAAGGCGTTGAATTTGCCATTGATATCCGGCGAGTCATCACTAGTTACGTAGGACTTGCTGTAATGCAAGTACTTCATCACCACATTGCTGACAGAAGCAGACAAAGCAAAGCAAACCATACTACTCAGTCCAGTACCCCTACGGAGTCAAGAGACGTTATGTTCATCCCACCTTCTTGCACTTTAAGAGATGCTTTTGTGCTGATTACACACCAGCAATAATTTTAAACATGTTCATTGTTGACTATCCCTGTCATTTATGTTGTGCTCCTTATGTCCTGACATTCAAGCGCGAACTGTGCAGAACATGGCTCTAAATGGTAGATATAATACCGATAAAAAATATATGAATGTTGCGTGGATTCTGAAGTCATTGACTTTTAAAGATATTTAAAATAAATAATCACAACTTTATAGTTTGTACTTAGTTCAAAGTATTTATATTAGTTGATTTAATTGATTCATTAACAAACTCATGGCCTTCAACTTATCGTCAGCAATTTTTTAACAACCAAAAACAGTTTACCGAACCAACTTTTCGTCTCAATTCATACTAAAAGTCTTCAAATTTTAGACTGACATTCAAAATCCGGCAAACCGGATAAATGTTCAAAGACAACTAATTTTGAACAAATGATATCCGCTTGATCGATCTCGCTGCGAAACATGTTATTAGTCATCAAATTATTAACAGAAATAATTTAAAAAAATAAACAAATACTAGTTCTCAGGTAGACAAACATTTATACCGGTAAACAGGTGAAATAACTTAACAACGAGCTATTGAAGTTATGCTTATATTCAACATATAAGCGCGTATCAAAGTATGTCCGTCAAAATCACAAAGAGGTAGACAACGCACAAACTTCCGACTTCAAAGTCACAACCGTGAAGTAACTCTACTTCTTTTAAAACTTCCCCGCTTTAAACCTTGATTGAATTTATCTATTCACATGCTTGTCTCGAGCTTTTATGAAACATATGTAAAATATAATGATATATTACATATATATGTACTTTGATGTTTGTACTACTTTGTAAAGGGTTTGTTGTGTATTTGGTAACCCATTGAGAGAGTCACTGTATTTATATTTAAACTGTTTTTGCAGTAATGTTTGTTTATTTAATCAACAAAAGCGGCCCACTTGTTTATAAGCTTAATTGTTGCCAAAACTGATGCTTACATGTAATCCTTATTTAGAAAATTTGGTAAATACAAATATGCTCGTCTTAACTTGATCTGCTTTGTATTCTCATGTTATTACCTTTACAAGGAAATGCAATTTGCTACGTAAACTCTTTCTGCATCTAAGAGCTTTTTCTGATTCAACTTGTTTAATCAATGTTTAATCCTTAACACTATCTTCTTAAAAACCTTTTTAAGTGGGGTAAAATCTGCGATTGCGCAACAGAACTGGTTGTAACATTCGTGTTCAAGTTCAATGGTAAATCCACAAACAGGCTCAACTTGTGACATCAACAACTTTCCTTGCTTTGAGTGATGAAGTTAGTTGATGTTATAGTTGAATATCTGGTTGCAGCATTGAAACCCATCACTTCTTCATGATTTTAGCAAAATTTACAATTTGATTTTTGTTGTGTTTATTGTGACCCCGATGATGTGTGCTGGCGATCGTATTGATTACTTGTTTAGTTTCATGTAAATTATCGTATCGTTACGCTCTCTTGTTCGACTAACTAATGAAAAGGTGAAGGCTATTCACAAATAGATGTTAGATGATAGCTAAAGGCATTTCAGACAGAGTTGCTGACTTGAGCTCTATGCTACTGATTATCGAGTTTGTCGCTTAAGTCATTCGTTTTAAATCCCTGTGTGTATGTACGTGGATCTTGCATGTGTGGAATCGGGCGGACGATGATGTGGTTAGTCATACCATGTAGTATAAATTGAATGCAATTCATTTTATAAGGTATCACAAGATTTTAGGTAACAAAAAGATTTCATAGGTTAATGTACTGCATATTTTAGCCAAAATGTTTTTTTTTTTTCAAATGTATTGCGTTCTCAGCCTTCAAAAATTATTTGCTCAATGAGAACAATCATGGTAACAATAGCAAACGACCACGAACGCACATTTTCTACATGCAGAAGTGTATAATGGGAAAGTATCATAGCAGACTGTAGGAGTTTTTTAACGGTTTGGTTAACAACATATGTATATACTAAAGCATCTAAAAAAGATTGTTTAGCAATTGGCTAACATTGATAAGCTTAACGCTTTATTACCATTCTTATTTTCATTGAAATTTGTACATTTCTAGCTAACAACATATGTATATACTAAAGCATCTAAAAAAGATTGTTTAGCAATTGGCTAACATTGATAAGCTTAACGCTTTATTACCATTCTTATTTTCATTGAAATTTGTACATTTCTAGCTCCATTTACTGATTTCAAGGATTTTTTAAGTCGTGAGAACTTTCAGAAGCTATAATTGTTGTTACTGTTCTGGTTTAATGCAGTCGTTGTGCTCTATATTATATTTTTATAGTTGTAGTAAGCCACTCCCATGACTTACCTAAGCTTGGGAACAAGTCTCAGCTGCACAAATTACTCAGCGTGGGATCTAAATTGCTCTTATGGCAAGCATTTGCTGTAGTAATTTAAACAAATAACGACGGTAAAATAATATGAAACTGTCAGAAAGGAGTAATATTTCGTAAATCATGTCTATTGTAGACTATCTACTCTGAGTTTGAACTTATTTTATACTGTGTATGAAATGTAACTCTTCTCGAGAAAGTTTTTGCACTAAACATAAACTTAGTATGCAAAAAAGTCAGCCTAAATAGAATTAATTGTTTGCAGCCAATTTAAAACACCCATAAATCCAATGGACTTTATGACTTTTCGTTATTCTAATTGAAATAACTTTTGTATTAACGACAGGTCTGTAATGGCGACCGACTTAGAAGCAACAATTGTTTCAAAATCTTTTATTTATACTTTTTTTTTGTTTGGCATGTTGGCGTCAAACTCTTAGGCAATGCCAATACTCACAACCGTCGCGACGGTTCGCCTTTTACGGTTTTTGGCTGGCGTGCTGAGGCGTTGAATGACCCTGAATGAATTTGTTACTTGACTCTCGCCTCGACTCTCTTACCTCTCCTCGAGAACGCCAACAGAATTAAATGTACATAATTAAAATGTCATTTGATTTGCTAGATCTAGCGATTGTATTGCTAGTAATTTTGTCTATGCCTTTATTTTGGTTTCGATTGCTGCGATTGTTAATGTCTTTGAGCTTTAAAATCCGCCCAAAAATAACAGAAGGATTCATTAAAACTGAAGTCACTTTACTGTTACCAAACCGAAGGCTTTATGCATGTGTTACAGATTTGAATCGCAATTGAGGCCCATTGGCACACCCAAAAATTATGCTCTGTAGAAACTTAATCCATAGCACAAGACCGGACACAGTTGAGTGAACTCCGTTCACTTTTCAATTCTAATGCCAAGACTGTAAAGTTTTAGCTTTAGATTGCAAAACACATTCAAATAAATAGCATGTATATGATACATACAAATACACACATATACATTAACATACATGTGTATATGCATTAAGTCGAAAGGGTATCTGCAGCCTCTATAGTAGAGCCACACCCAAATTAAAAAAAATATGCATATATTTATACGTACGTATAATAAACCATTCAGTTCCCAAACCATTACTAAAAGAATTCAATTTAAATGAACTGCAATTCAGAAAATTCTGAACAAAACAAATTAAAATTAACGTTTGACTTATATAGTATTAGAAATTAAATATATAGAAGTAAATTAACCTGCCCAATAATACAAAATATGTATGTATATCTATTGTGTATATCTGCAGTATTTAGCGATCCGATTCAAATAATAGACGCTTTACAAAATATTTGTGGTAATTACATCTGCATCATACTTTATTCGCTTTGGGTTAGGCGTGGCCTTGGTGGGTGGATGGTTTTTGATTTAGGGGCGCCGCACGGTTGGATGTAATATCGCCATTGTTTGACTATTGGTATTTGGGGTAAGGAGTGGATTAACCTGTTGCAGATAGTATTGATACCCATTAATCGTAGAGTCAAAGGGTATGCTCTTAATGTGAAAAAGTATGCAAAAGCAAGAAGCAGAGCTTTTCGAACCTATTAAGATTTTATGTCCTTGACAAACATCAACAGTACAACAGAGATAAGCGTCTGCCGGTTTGTTGAAATTATATCAGGATATTTAATTCTGTTTTATTTTCATTGTTGGCAAAAAGGGGCAGCGCTAACTGTTGATGCTCGTCGTTTTATCACGACTATTGAGTTCGGCTTAGGCTTAGTTATAAAGATTTTTGTTTATAATCACATAGTTCAGACGTGCATCAAGCATTTAATCTACTTGAGCAGAATGGGGTACGGGATTTCAAAACAAATGTTACCCACGCACTACGCAGTAGTTTTACTGTTACATCAGAAATTGCAGAAAGTCACGAATTTCTCAGCGATTTGTACGTACATACATACTTATTTGTGTGTGCTCCACTACAACAGTTCAATTTCTGATACGTCCATATTTATTTTGTTGTTATGCATTGAAGATATATATGTATGTGTATATATATTTAAACTAGTTTTTGCATCTCTTTTTAAGATGATTTGAGACAGCGACAATTGGTCGCAAATGCTTTGTAATGCGGAAGACTTTAATTTTCGTCTTTGTGATTCATATGTGCAAACTGCTCTCAAGCATGCTTACAGTATGTATATTTGCTCCAAATGAAATTCAAAATGAAGTGTCTTATTGACATAAATAAGTATGTTGCTTGATAAACAGCAGTTCATAGCTACGACCTCTACCATCGCATAAATTTTGGAAATATCCTATCAGAGTTAGTAATTATTCATAATTTCTCTGACAAGTTTACATGTTAATAAGCTATGAGTAAAATAAATGTAGAATAGTAATGAATCATAGAAAGGCATTATCTGACCAGTTCGATTGTCGTTTAAATAAAGGTTTTTAGATTTACCTGTTTTGTTATTCCCGTTACTCGATTTAATTTCCGGAACTGAACCTGTATAACTCTCAATACTTTAGCATGCTAATATAGATTTCCATTTAAAACAATTACAATATAGTGTTATAAATTTGTCTTTCTGACATTTTTCAAATTGCACTTTTGTGTATTTGAGTATTTAATTTAAAAAAATCGAACAAGATTAACCATACCAGAGCATATTTGTTTACACATACTCAAACATAAACATATGTACATATTGAAGCACGCACAATATGTAACTGCAAATTAATGTGTTATGATAGTAACTTAACAGACGTTTTAAATAGTTTTCGGGGTTGTCAGGTTCATTCGCTTATTTTTCATATTATTATAGTTTAGTTTAGGTGAAGTTTTAAATTTTGATTTTCTTACATACTACAACAAATTTTTAACTTTGTCTAATTAAAAAAATTTTCAAATTTTAAGATATCGCCTTAAGAGCTAAATAATTTATTACAACAGTAACCGGCATTTTCACCAAATGTAAAAAAGGCATTACAAATACATACGCAGATTGGGCAGCGAACAGAAACGTAATATGAAAGTGTGTGTGGCACACTGTATGCCCTGACGAAAAAGCCACAAACACTACCTTGACCTCACTGCCAAAGCAATCAATGGGGCGTTTTTCATCAAACTTAATTGAACTTAAAAATGAGCCTCATGGCCGTGGTACATGTACTCTGTACATCAATTGAGGCAATGCAGTGCGGTGGCGCTGGTATTGTTAGTGGTATGTTAATTTTGGCATCATACATTTTAAATTCACAAGTGTTACTAAAACTTTTTGAAATAGAAAAAGTTGTGATTTACTGATACCGCTCTCAATCAGTAGCAAAAAATTATGGACAATTACCTCCACTCTCACTGTTGAATAATTTGAGAGTTTATTTTGCCAAACAATGAGTGATATAAATTGCACTCTAAGATGGTTTGCCGGTTGTAAAGCCTCCTCTAAACAAAGTTTTTGATTTTAAATACAGAAATTGCACATATTTAAAGTGGGTACTTTTTACCATTTTGTATACCTGATACTTATAAAGTATTAGGCTATCTTAATTCAAGCTTACTAAGGATACTTTCGCTTTATTTAATTTACCATTTTATATGTTATATTTGCAAAAGGAAAAGCGGTTGAAGACATGATCTTGTTATAAAACTAAGTAAAGGGTATCCTAAAGTCGTGAGTCGACTGTAGTATTCTTTTTTTTTTTAATTCCCAGCAAGTCACTCGGTGTAATTGTAGTTTCACAAAACTACTACTACTACTACTAAACAGTAAGCTTCAACTGCTAACTCATTGCACGAACTGAAACTTTGTGTATATTCAACCCACGTTGGTGCTGCCAATGCAACGCAGCTGGCCGTATTCATCCGAAAGTGATCGATTTTGAAGCAGGCGTGGCTGGCTTGCCGCATTTTTAATGCGATCTACAAGCATTGCGCCACACTTTAGTTGCTGTTGTTGTTGGTGGTGGTTGTGCTGGTGATATTTTTGTTGCTGCTGTTGTTACTGCTGTTGTCGTTGCATTTGTCGCTTTAGTTTTCGTTAGCTGAAATGGCGACGTCGCGTGGTCTAGTTGTTGCAACTAGCAGCAAGATCTGAAGTAGCTTGTCTCTGCATGTTAGTGAGTGTTGTGTTGTATCTACATCTTATGCAATATTCTCAGTTGACCCACTTTCAGTACTAGTCGTTTTTATGCTTTTTCGTTAGTCGTGGTCAAAACTGGCGTTGCTGGGCAACATTCACTATAGCCGAAAGCTTATTGATCAAAACGCATTAAAGTCCATACATTTCTAAATATAGTATAAATTGCAGTTTGTATATTTGAATATTCTCTTGGACACATCTTTGTGTATCACTCTTTTCACTGACTGAATCTTATGTATGATTACATTGTATAATAATATTAAAAACTGTTTAAAGTATGTCTGTTATTTATACGTAGATCATATGAATGGCTACAATATTTTGGTAAAATAGAAAGTCGGCTTCCAATTAACATTTTTAAAAGCTACAAATTTAATAAAAAAAAAAAAATCATGTGCCACAAGTGTCATATTGCCAGTCACAGCCAAGTGAACACTAAGCGACAAGCCATCATAGTCGCCGTAGCCGTTGTTGGAGTTGCCTTCACGAATGCTGCGTGCCACAAAAGTCAAACCGTTTGGCTGAATGTTCAAAGATATGTACAGGTGATTATTCCACTTAACTTGGGAAATCAAATGGATCAGTAGGAACTGGCATAACAACAAAAAAGCAATGAAGGTATTTGATGGCGCATGATGCCATGAAACCACAATGCAATGTTAATCAAAATGAACAAAATGATATGTACAAAAGAGTAGTAGGGTATTGGCTAGTTGGCTTACCATAACATTTTTCGCTACACTGTTGAAAACCAAAACAAAGAAATCCAAGATTAAAAGTAAAATTTATTTGTTACAATTCAATGCTAGCCAGGAGCCTTGTTGCACAACTGCCAAAAACTGTTGGCTTAACTCTGCAGTGAAGTCAATATTGTGAGTGGGGTGCTCAACATCTAGTTGACCAAAGCGTAGCAACTTAAGCATTATGCAGAAAATCGGGTAAGTGTTGCCGAGTTGCATATTTCCTGCTTGTGGTGCATAAAATACTGGGTTCCAAGATAACTCTCACTTTTGCATTCGGCTGTCGGAATGGTGTCAGTACCGTCGCATTTATTTAGATATCCAAACAAAGAGATCCTGTACTTTACATGAAAAAAAACTAATTAGTAATTATTTAACTTATGATTTTAAACTTGAGAGCTAATTGCAATCACTTAAACCAAAAAACTTTAAGTCGGTGTATGAATAAGACTTAAAAAATACCCTCTCATTATCCATAATAGTATGACTGATAATCATAAAAATAAACATGTCTTAGCTTAGAAGTAGTGTTTATTGCTGTAACTGAATACTTAAGTAACTAGTTAAATTAAAAGCTTTTTATGTACTACTGCAATGAGCCCATGTTTCAAAGTGAGTGAAAAACATTTCTCGGGGCTTAACACCCCGGAAGTTACGGTAACCGCGCTCAATTAGAAAGGAAAATCCCAACGACCGATCACAAACTTCCTGCGCTGCGCGCACATGCAAAGCGATTGAATTTGGAAGGCAGCGCTCGAATGCTGAATGCTGGAAACAAAAGAAATAGAAATAGCAACAAAAAAAATTTAACAACACTAAAGTTGTTCGACAAAACTATGCCTTGAGGTATGTGTATCTGAAACGCCTTCTCCTCGAATTGTGCAATCGATTAAAAATTGAAAGTTGACGAATGCTTTGTTTCTTCATCTGATAAGTGTACTTTCAACAACTAGACCACTCCTTCTGTACTAAGATATCCGCGTTAATTATAATTAAGTATTTATTCTTAGCACTAAAGAAACCGGCAAGTAGAATAAACTTTTGGAACAATAAAAAATAGCCATTTTGGAAAGGTTTGGTTTTCGTTAAGGTAATATTAACGTGTAGAGTATTATTTTCAGCATGAACAAGCTTAAATATCTCAAGTATTTTATACAAATCTTAACATAACTTGACACTTTTGTGTTTAATCAAATGTTAACCACTTAAAGATATATACATTTACATTTTAAAAGTGTTAATTAGACTATATATTATGTCGTTTAGGTTTCACGTCGCACACTTAAATGAAGCAGCCAATTCATGAATATTCAATAAGTTAATTGATTAAAAAGCGGTGCATTTGAGTAAGCCAAAACTTCAATCGATTAAGGTCCAAAATATGTTCATTTTTTATGCTATAACCATATCTTAAGCCCTACTCAATAGAATGTGATTGAAGATGACAAGTATTGAGTCAAAGACAGTTAAAGTCCGGATGTCATAAATTTCATGAATTATTAAAGTTAAAATAAAAAAAAACAAATTCCCAACGAATGACAGAAAAGCGTATCAATAGATATTATGTACACCTGAAATTGTTTGAGTATTTATTGGTCTGCCTTTTTTGTTGTGTGTTGTGTGTACTCGTAGTATTTCACTTTCAATAAAAGTCGCGTAATGTGTTGCACTTATTTTTCAATAAGTAGAGCAGCAAAAAGCAAAGAAATCGGCGAGCGGTGAATAAACTCACAAAAAAATAAAGCCAATCAGGCTTATGGCCGAATTACTCTGCATTGCATAACTACCCAGCCACGCTCTCTGGCTCATGTTGTAGCTCTACCTCTAGCTCTAACTATAAATATATATATATATATACAAGTATACAAGTTTTTGTATATATATAAATATATTTAGTGGAGCAGAAAGTACAAACAACAACAATGAATCGACAGTTTCGGTTGCCAAGTGTCCGCTGACGCTGGCTAAGACAAATGTCATCCCAAGTAACAACGGCTCTAGGTTTTAACATGGCCAATTGCCATTGGCACGTGATTAGCTTACTTTTTAACCATGGCGTTGGCGCGCCAGTCTACTATAAGTAGCAGCATATATCATTCACTCTAGATTGTGCAGTTGAATACAAGGGAAGACCAACTGACTGAGACGTTTTCGTGCGATAATTTCACAATTTGTGGTGCGTGCAGTATGCGCTGCATACTAACTACGTCTTGTCCATTAGCCTTGACACGATTCCTTCTATGCGTCGATCACTTAAAGAAGTACGCAATGTATTATCCTGACTAATATTGGAACGCAGATTGGCCTAATTGGTCCAACAAATTAACAACTTATCTAAGCCCAGTTATAATAATGTTCGAAAAGCAGCAATCTAGGTTGCCTTAGCAACCATTTGGGCTATAATAAAAAGTGAATGTACATTTTAAGAAAAGGTGTCTGCAGCAAGCCAAATATATAATGTTGCTTTAAAAATATATGTATGTAAGGTGGCTTCCATGGCGTTTCTTGTCTGGTCAAAGGAGCAACTTTACGGTGTAAAGCTATAACTTGATGTTGTTTGTACATTGCTTGTATTCCATAGTTTTTTCGTAGTCCGTGTGTAGGTGGGTCTTAAAACGGAGCAGCATGGTACAATCTCTTATACACTGTATCCCAAAATAACCTGATCTTATTGTATGTATAGCTATACACATTCATAATTGTACTTCAGACTGTGACTCACATTCTAAGTTTAAGTGTTTCAAACTAGAAACTGAATTATAATTGAAGGTTGAATGACATCGTGCCTCAATAGACTCCTTGCATTTGTAACTTTAACGTGTTGCAAGTCAGATAATTTATTACCTGGGGTTGGGGTTTCGGCTCATAGCTACGAAAGGCAAATATTGTAAGCCAGTTATACATAACTTTAATATGCTAAGCAATAAGAGTAACAACGATTTCCGCCCCAGTTTTTTCAATGTGTTCATAGATTGGGCGAGCCACATCAATTGGTCGCGCCATTGGCTTGGGGCTGCCTAAGTTGGGCTTATTTGTGTTTGTTGTTTTTATTGTTGCAATAACTTTGATTGCATCGAAGTAGGTTTAATTGTATTTAAATTGTGCTTCGATTGTTTGAATTACCAATCAGTTTCAGTTTTAAGTATAGCTTTTATAGCCATTTTTGGGTTTCGATCTGTTTTTTAATTAGCATTTTCTATGATTATGCCAACCAATTATTAGGCTTTGAGTATTAAAATTGATAATAGTTTTAATAAATGTCTCACCATTTAACCTTTATTAAACTCAGGACTTACAGATGCACAAAGCAAACGCTCATCCCGCGTTACCAATTCTCGTAGCTTTGGAACCAATATAAAATCAAGCAGCTCAAACGGTATTGGCTTCGATTGCCCAGAAGAGTTTGGGTATTATCCGCATCCCTCGGACTGTACACAGTATTACGTGTGCGTGTTCGGTGGTGCTCTACTTGAAAGCTGCACTGGAGGTCTGATGTACTCCCATGAGCTGCAGACTTGTGACTGGCCAAGGAACGTGGGCTGCCAACTGGTGGATAGTGGTGCATCAGCCACATCCACAGAGGTGGGTAACGCCTCCCGCAACAAAGCCCAGCAGCAACAGCATGTTCCTAGCCGTATTCGTTTTGGCTCCGCCTTTACAAGTCCGGGCTCTACCCAAAAGACAGTTACAGTGCCTCCGCAGTATCATCACTCACCACCACAAATCATACAAGCCCAGGTTGAGCACATCCCGCCACCACCTGATCTACGAGTACCGCCAAATCCAGTTGTTACGTCGCGGGGTCAGCCTAAGTCACTCCTGGACTCACAAGAAGAAATTGCCAAGGTAAATCACGCCCACTAATTTAGGGGTTTAAGTGTAAGCTAACTGTTTTTATTACCCGTAGCTATACGCCGAGGCACAAGATACACTACCACCCGTTGAAGAGGAGGAAAGCGATCGACAGCAGCGGGTTTATCGCGGTCAGCCTAGTACAGTAAGCCAGGTACAACGTGATCGGGACGGGATCATTCATCAAGCCAGCATAAATGCTATTCCAAATCATGGGAAAATCGGGTCCTACACTTTTGGGACAGCGTACAGGTAAGTCTCAGAAGAAACTCTGCTCGATGTTTGACTCTAGCTCCTCACCTGTAGTCGCTTTTAAATATATAATTACTTCTTTAATTTCGAGAAACGAAGATGAAATGCTATTTAAAAATCCTTTTCTATTCATGTACTCATGTGCTACTCTTTTCTCTTATATAATGCATAATGCACTATCCTATATATTGCTCCGAACGACATCTACCAAACCGACTGATAATGCATTTCGGCTAAACTCTGTACGCAAACAGTGAAAGCTTAAACGATGACATAACAATAGGACAAGAACTATCACATAATCGACTAGATATTGACGGAAGACGGAAACGACGCGCTCTCAATGGACTGCAGACAAATACGCAAACGGAAATCACCAATGATTCAAGTACCTACAGCAAAATAATAGAACCAGATAGTGCTAGTAATGCCCAACTTAATAGTAGCGAAGGAAGAAATCTGAATAACTCTCAAGAACACAACGAGAACGCTAAACCAGTTATGAGTCAGCCTCAAGAGTATTCCTTAAAAATAAACCAGTCTGATATCGGCTTAAGTCCAAAGGAGAGTGACTTTACTTTCGAGGACTCGGATTACATGGACACTGATGAAGATAAGAATGATGCTATCATAGGAGAATCAAACCGACGTCCACGTCAATTAAGACCTTTTCCTCAATTTGCTCCCAAATGGTCACAAAGCAACTATCGTTCTATTGATTCGCCAGGTCACCAAAATAATGTACAAAAAAATGGATACAGCTTTGGCAGCTTTAATCCATATCTGACTCCACCAAGTCAGCAAACGCACAACAATCACAATTATAACCAGTTAGGTGCAAGCCTTGGCTACAAAGTCTATCCTCAACAACAACTACAACAACAACAGCAACATCATCAACTGCCTTTGGCATATGGTAAAAAACCAGCTGTAGTTTATACGGGATACAATTTGTCCCTGCCACCGCCTTCAATCGAAGATGACTTTAGACCCATTGCCGGAAGTTACTATGGGACAGGCACCTCGACAAGCGCAAGACCACCTGTGGGAAATCAGCAGCAATCACAGAGCGATTTACTTCCTTACCTGATACAACAGCTAAAGGAACTAAAAGAACGTCGAAAGCATGTACAGGCTGAAAACTTTGCTTACTTTCATTTGGACAATCAACCCATTGCGCCCACTCCTTTAACCGCACACAACACTTCTCCGGCGAACGTCTTTGAATACTACTCGACACCTAAGCCACTACAATCTGTAACGCCGAATGGCAACAACGCACAATATAGTACAATGGGTGGATTTTACAATAATAAACCGGAACAAGCACCGAACACATCAACATATTCTGGCAAGCTTGTATCCCAGTACAGCATTGGCCAAGGTCAAGAGCCACAAGGCACAACGCCAGTCACTACGGAAAGCAATTACTTTCAATATAATATTATTGCAAACCAGAAGATGAAGGGCGTATATAATACGGCCAAGCTCAATCAAATAGAGCAACCAGTGGTGAAGGTGCGACCACCAGTCACTCCGCTGCAGACCACGCCCAATTTCAATATTGTTTCTGCTCCCAACTTGGCCATTAGCAAGCCAAGCACCCTGCAGCAGATACCTTTTCGGGATTTGTCACATTTTCCTGCGGGCATCACGTATGCGTCGAACACAACATTACCAGAATCATATCAGACTTTTACCAAATCAATTAGTTCAACCTCCGCACCAAAGCCTGAGGTACAAAAAACAAATCCAAAACAAAACCCACTGACGACGCCAGTGCCGCATTTGACCAATTTTCAATTTAACATAAATGAATTTATGGCAAACTTGAAAGCTAGTGATTTAGCAAGTATAAATCCGGCTATAAATCCATTAATAAAGTACTTTAAGCAGGTAAGCAATGATGGCAGTGGCAACGTTCGGAATACTGTTGTTCTACGCCGACCTGTCAGCTCTTCGGCACAAATGAGCACAACGACACAACGTATACATTTAAAAAACACTTCAAGTCCAACGAGTGAGCCGATTACCACAACCACATCCGCTATATCAACAACCCGCATCGTTAAAGGCTATGAAACTTTTGTTAAGAACATACAAAGTCACAATGTCAAGGAAGGTGCAGTTCTAAGTCAACCAAAAACGACTAGCATTACGAGTACAACTACGGAGAGCCCTGCTGATTTTTATGACGAAGACTACGAAGATGGGGTCGATGAAGATATGCTGCCCCCTTCCCGAATGCCTCCATACATGCCCATGTCCGAAACGATGGCTCCACCTCGAGCACAGATGACGATCGATAGACCAACTACTGCAAACCCAGACAAAACTCGGATAAATTTTCAAACGGGCTTCATGCAAGCAACCACTACACGCCGACCCTTTACAAACTTTCTGCAGTCCAACCAAGGCATTTCTGATAATGGGGTGCCGGCTTTCATTAGATTTCCAAGCGACATATTTCAGGAGCTAAAGCAACGTCTACCGCAACTAACCGACTCTCAAAACAACCGTGTGCGTGTGACAAGTACAGTGAGCACTTCAACACCTGCGCCCACTAGAATCCGATATACAGTGCGACCGCAACGCACACGCGGGCAGCAGAAATGGCAAAGTCAAACTATGGAGAATTCAGAGCATTCAGATGAAAAAAATCATTCCAAGAATCAAACGAATCCTCGGGAGACTGTTCATGCCAAACCCATTAAAAGCAGTGGAAGTTTTAGTGGCCAGAACCTAAACTCTATACACAGTGCTTCTAATATGGACAGACAAAGGTAGTTATAATCGTTATCGTCGCCGATGATTCTGCTGTTTAATTGTTTTTGGCTGCTACACAAATACACACAAATACGACAATAATATGTACATAAATATTATTAAATATACAACTGCCCGCCGGCCCTACTGTTTATACGCTAACGTTCAGACCTACCTATAACTAAACACAAGAATTGAAACTTACCTGTACAGTTGACTAAACAAATTGATTGTGGACTGGGCTAAACCATAACAAAACTTTCAACCGCTCTAATTTTTCTAACTCATTACACAAACTAATAACGCTGTTCATAATCTAGAATTTATTCTGATTTTAAGTTTTAATTACTATTTTTTTTCTGCATTTTTCTTCCCTTGTAATATATGGAAACACTCTTTCCCTATTTTCCATATGCATATGTATTATATTATTACATTAATAAATTTTATATAAATGTGAATATTTGTCAATGTAAATAATTCGCGTCGTCTCAAAACTCTACTCACAAATTTGTGTGTAAAGGGTTGACTCATCCTCACCGTCATCATCGCTAACGGCGCAAACAACCGATACCATATTTGTACAACCAAGTTCACAAGCTCCACAGCCTCAGTTATCATCCAATCGTAATTACTACAATACATCCATTTTCAATCACGGGGTTGGCTACCAAACACCACAGCAGGCGCAACAACAGCAACCACAACAACCAACACCATTCCAACAACCGCAACATCAACAGCAACAGGCACATGCCCACCCAAATCCCTATGATTCATCATTCTATTCTGTTTACGACGACGATATTGATTTGTATAGGGATATTGAGTACCAGCAGCAGCAGCAGCAACAGCCGCAGCAGCAACTGAAGCAACAGCAGCCTCAGCAGCAACAACCGGTCCAGCAATATCAGACGAATGTAAGACAACAACAAACAACTTATCGTCCTCTAGAAATATTGACGACACCTGCACAAAGGACAAGTTACAACAATCAGCCTTCGTTAAGCTATAATACAGATTACGATGAAGATGTTAACTCGCAGGTATGTAAAATTCGAAAATGCTTCCCACACATCAATAATGCTACCCATTCTTTGCCACAGATTGAACAGGATAATGCTTACGATCAGCCCACACGCACACCACTACGGTAAGTGATTAATTTTCGAATCTTTTATAATCGCACTTTGCGACTTAAATTCTGTAGCATCTTGTTAAAATCATGCCTTACGTGCTAACTAGTTCTGTTACTAGGCAAAAAGTTCTACTTACACGCATTTTGTATTTGGCCCAAAAATAGTGAAAATGTTAAGTAACGATTTAATAAACATACCCTCAAGTTTAGTTAACTAGCATGTCATAGAATATTAGCAAGAACCCACACACACACACTGA
This sequence comes from Drosophila nigrodunni, assembly GCA_020829145.1. Classification (NCBI taxonomy): domain Eukaryota; kingdom Metazoa; phylum Arthropoda; class Insecta; order Diptera; family Drosophilidae; genus Drosophila; species Drosophila nigrodunni. The sequence goes on from JACVCZ010000008.1 coordinate 159,365, forward strand.
ACACTTGCAATAATACATACACCAAATGCATCAAAATTTACGTAAAATTTCATCTCGTCAACACGAACCGACCGATTGTACACAAACAACCAACAATCAATTGCATCAATCAGTGGAGAAGAGGTGACTATACAGACCCTCGATGGCCAAGGTAGTGCATCTACAACTTCAAGTCCAGCAGTAACACATGATGTCCGCAATTACTATGACACATTTACCTCGGAGAATTTGAGCTATGAAGAGGGTGATTTTAGCTACTCAAGCTCGCAAGAAACCCAGTATCAGAGCGAACGGACCCCAGTAACGAGCGGCATATCTATAAAATCCATAAAAAATGGCGATTATGATCTAATCGCCAATGATGTAACACAGTCTACTTTACAGTATAAAGTAGGCCAAACTAAAAAATACCCGACGACGACACCGACAACAGCGCGGGCCACTATCTGGAAGTCGTCTCCAGTAACAAACAGGAGTACAAGCAAAACAATCACCACACAAACCGTAACAAAGCCCACTACTACAACAACAGCATTGCCACCTTTAAGGTATTTTCAATGTCATAGTTAGTTAAAATCTCTTTCACACATTTAAATACGTAGACATCGTCTACGTCTTCGGTTAGTTGTATGACTGTAAGACTCTCTTGCAATGACTAATTGGCTTTAAAACGATTTAGTATAAGTGCCTTACCAGATCTCACAACTTTTACATAACAACATCACTTTCGATCTCAGAAAACACGTGTACAACCCATATCGGTCATTTTAGTTATCTAAAAAAGGAACTTGAAAATGCGAAGATAGATAAACAGTCTGATAGATTTTATTATAAAAGGGCGATATTCACCACATTTTCTCTCACTAATTATATTTTCCTTTACTTTGTTTTCGTGCAAAATGTACAATCAAAATCATTGCATGTCTCATTTAAATGTATAGTGTAATCATTATTTATTTGGAGCATGGCTTCGCGATTCTCGCATGGCATGTGCTTTCTGTTATATGTACGAATCCTATGTCACATATTGAGATCCAAAGAGCTCTGATATATCAAGTATAAAAAAAAAAACACAAACACTAAAGTCAAATTGGATATGTTACTAACTCTAATGTGATTGTTAATCAATAATACACATTTCTTCAACAGCTCGAAAACGCATGCAAATAAAAGCAATAAGCAAAATGTTATAATCAAATTAAAGACAGCCACAACCAAATTCACAACACCACGTACCACACACGCACCCAGTACAACAACCACAACCACAGCAACTTCAAGCAGTACTATGATGTCAGCACCCTTAATCCCCACCTATGGCTCCAATCCATTTCTCAAATCCCAACTTCAAATTCTTGCTAAGTCTTTAGTTAGTGCTGTTAGTCAATTCCAAAAAAGCAAGAATACACAAACTGAAATCCAACCTACAAGCCCTATCCCTACGATTAGCAAGCAGTGGTCCTTGGTAGATGACAGTGCAAATAAAAGTACACAAAAAAATATTGAAACGATTTCCGATGAAAGTCAAAATGTTCACATCCAAACTGCAGATGTGCCCAGTAGTCGATCTTATGAAACGAGTACATCTCCTAAGTTTCTTGATTTTATTAATGCAGCAGCTTATGGAGCCAGTAACTCGGTTCGCACTCCCACGGAGAAATCTTTCAAGACAACTTACCTAACGGACAATACCTACAAGACGTTGGAGAAAGTACAAGAGAGTTCCATTGAGGAAAATCAAAACAAACGTATTCAAAGCTTTGTGCTATCCGAGATAAAGCCTCAGAGCTTTAGGGCGACAACGGACAACCGAGCAGAAGCTCTACCTGTGGAAATGTTGGATGGTTCAAGTACAAGTCGACCTAACAATGCATACCATTACAGTTTACATAGCGGTTCACACGGATTTAGCTTGAAGGCTGAGCAGCCTGTGAGTGAAGAAAACGCATCGGCACCTAAGCTCCACACAACCACAACATCTACTACGCCAACAACCACAACAATTAATTCAACAGAAACAGTAATAAAAGCAACACCGCCTACACGGGTTCACGTTTTAACCGAGAGCTATGAGGATATTATACCCACAACATATGCTCCGCTGCGAATCTGGCGAAATGGTCGTCCAACCTTTAAACAAGCCCATTCAAAACAAACGACATGGCCCACAATAATTGACAACACCATTAATACGAGTTCCACAACAAATAAAATTGTGACTGCATCTAGCCCAAACACGGAAAGATCTCACTCTGGTCAGAGCTTCACAGCCCGAGCGAATCAATTTAAGGACAATCTGAACCGAGTTACGAGTAACCCCGCAATGCGATTTGTCTCGCCATATAAAAGTCTTGAGAGCTTGCTACAAGATGAACGGCTACCAAACAACAACCTAAGAGGCAACACCAGACCACGATATGGAAGTGGTTCATCAGCAGCATTTCTTCAGACTACTCCCAAGTCGAATAAAAATGTAATTATCAGTACGCCTCAAAAGAATTCTAGCCAAACTATCATGGCTACTTTATCGACTGTCATTGCTCGGAATTTTAGCATCAGTGATGCTATTTTAAGCACGTTTAGTCCACAAAGAGCAATCCAGACAACCAGAACAACGACAACTTCTCCGATCAGCTTTTCCACAGAAGTAGAACAAACGACTACTATTTTGAAACCAACAATATCTACGGTAGTTACGTCATCTCCCATCCAACTATCTGAATCTCCCCTTCGTACACGAGGTCGATCGCGGTACACAGCTGCTACCGTTAACTTTAATTTGGACGGTTTCGACGAACCTACAACATATGCGCCAAAGTTTAAGAAACCCAAAATCCATGAGGTTACAAGCTCTACACCAAATCCATATTCTAGGCGTAAAGTCCATCGTGTTCGAGTTGCAAACAGTCTGCGACAATCTTCGTTTGAGCCCACGGATAAGTCAAAAGAGAAATATGAAACTTACAAGATATTGCAACAAGCCAAAGAGGCAATTAAAAGCTACCAAGAAACATTGAAACCAAGCAAAGCCAATAATAATCCTATTGAAAATGAAACAACCATCCCAGATGCACCGCGTGCAGAGGCTCTAGTAGCACAACTGCCATTTGAAGCTAAGGAGAGCAATAGTATTGAACTTAGTGTTAACACTGAAAGTACGACTATTGCTAATGATATATCTAGCTCAACGGAAGTTGTGCTTATTACCGATCGTACACCAGTAAAGTTTCTATACTCGAACAAATATCGACAGCAAACAGCAGAACGTACACTGGCCGATAGTCTTCAGAATGCTGGTTATATTACAACGGCAAATAGTCGATCCAAGTTCCGTAATGTCAATGTATTAGAGCAACTGCAGCATTTTCTTGCGGCTAGTGATAGTGATGAGAGCGGATCACCTCAGTTTGTTGATGAAAATTCAGCACCTGTGCTTCAAGCCGCCCTTAATGAGATGAAAGCAGTTAACAGTCAAACAAATCGAACTACGATAAGGTCATCTACTACCTTGCCTGCACTACTGTTGAGCACCACTCGTTCCCCACAAGTGACATCAAAAACACAACCCTCAAAATCATTCCTTCCCTCCACCTCTACCCTTTCCACTGTATCAAGCACAGATCCTACAGTAGGACAATATAAACTTAGTATCACTCCAAAAGTTAGTACCGTATCTAGTACTCTTTCACCTTCGACAACAATTTCAACAAGCACTGCAAGTGTTATTGCCATTGTCACTTCCTCCGATCCTATATTTGCTCCACCAACCACACGAGTTTCAAGGGTTAACAATGCTATAAAGTCGTCAATTGCCGCTGCTGCCGCTCAATCATCTAGCCCAGGCTCTACCTCCACCTCGTCAACTTATCAACAAGTGCCTGGTGGTAGAGCTAGCAAATATGGTATCACCCCCAACAACAACAACCAACACCAATACAACTACAACAATGCCGCTGCCGTCTCGGTGAAGTGCTCCGACAGCACACTGAGCGCCAAGTGCAACGAAATTCCTTCAAGGTATAAATAGCGATTTGTTTATAACGCTCCTAAGTTGCTGTTACCACTGCATTATCACTCTACTTTCTTGTTTATTACAATTCTCACCGTAATCTCGTTTTCAAACACAGATTATTGTCTTAAAACAAAAACCAAACCCAAACAAATACTGTATTTTTTAATGTAGCATTCTTTTCTCATTTATCCGCATTCACCCACTTACGTAGAACTCTGGTTGTTTGCTGGCTTTCTAATATGCCTATTATGTACGTGTTGAATGTATTAAAAAACAACCAAAACTCGCAAAATGCCTATAACTTGACCACATAGTCATAGTTCTTGAGTTTTAGTACAATGACAAATACTAAATACTACCTGCTCCGTAAAATGTTGCAACAGTCCACAGAATGGTAAACAACTCAAAATTGGTAATTCGATAGGTGGTGGCCTAATTAACTTTCATTTTTATTTTATTTGTGATTTTGGTGGCATACCTTTTCCTTTTTATAATTTTACACAATCGAAACTAGCTAATAAATGCCATAAATATGTAACAGTCACCATTATTTTTGACTACATTGTTTTCTTTGTGATTTGTTTATAATTTTTGTAGCTTTTCTTTTTTCTTTTTCTTATGTTTACAACAACTTAACTGGGAAATGCATACCGTAGATACATATGTGTGTGCTAGCCACCATAATGTGAGAACTTAAAAACTTTTATTTGCACTACTTTTATTTTTGAAATGGCCCATGCACAATCACAATTCCAACTTGCATGCCGTTTATTCGGCATTTTTGAAATATATATTTAGAAATAGCAAAATGTAGTGAAAGAGCATTTTGTCTTTTTCAGACCACTATTGGTGTTTTGAGTGTAAAACTGTATTTGCACATTTTACAGAGCTTTTATTTAGTATGTCTGCACATCTGAAATCGTTCTCCTGCCTAAAAATGTACTTGAATAGAAAGCACTAAAAATTAAAATGTTATTCGCATTGAAGGCTTTTAGCATTTGATCGAGTCAAAAGAAGAAGCAGAGTCCCTAAATTTGGTATTAAAATTGTTAAAAAGTCTTTAAAAAATATGTTGCAGCGACCTACCTAACGCAAAATTATCAACTGTAAACAGTCTATCTATGAACTATTATTCTCTACTTAGGTTTACAGCCCACACCTTCAACACAGACATAAGTATTATACTATACATTTTTGGTTCTCACTAAGTTTAAAATATCTGATAAATTGGCTGAAGATCGGGAACATTATTATATTCACATGTACATACAATCCTAAGCATATGCATATATACATACTCACACACATAATTACATGGGTTTTGTAAAATAATTAATAACCTAACTACTATCTTACCTTCTCAGTATTTGTGTAGCAATTGTCCATAAAAATTAATTGGCATTTCGCACGAAAAATACTTTTTCACTTTCAATAAATAATGGGATTTTTAATGTCTACCACAATTAAATTCAGGAACAATAACAGAAATCGGGGCAATACTATATACACTAATCAGGACCGCGATACTGTTTCTCCGCCCAACAGAGGAACTCATCCACCGTAAGTGCCAGGAATTTGCAATCTATTACAATAATGCTATTTAAACGAAAAATTTCAATCCAACAGAAGAACGCGTCCAACGCTTAAGCCCTCTGGCACGATAGTCTCCAAGGCTCAAGAGTTTGTAGACATTTACAGGTATCCAGCAGCACGACCGGATCCAATATACCCGCAGCCTACTCCGGATAAGACGGCGGCAAAGTGTCGCAAAGATGTGTGCCTTCTTCCTGACTGCTATTGTGGTGGCAAGGATATTCCGGGTGAGTTACATTTTTTATTTATTTTAATCAGAAAAGTCCAAGCTTGCTTGGCGAATTAAAAATCCTCTGGCCATACAAATGTCTGAATACCAAAAACTAACTCCACAATGCTTAGGAGGTTTGAATGTATCGCTCACACCTCAAATTGTTTTGATTACATTTGATGATGCCATCAATACAATTAACATTGAGCTCTATGAGGAGATATTCAATAACAAATCACGAAAGAATCCTAATGGATGTCCTTGGCGTGCCACTTTCTATATATCGCACGAATGGACGGATTATGGAATGGTACAGGATATGTACTCTGAAGGACATGAAGTGGCCTCCCACACTGTTTCGTAAGTTTTCGAATTTCGAATTCGATTTGTGTCATGTACCATCAGAACCAGAAGCATCAACATCAACGTCAAGCGATCGACTCTTTTTATACCTTAAAACTTTTATCTCGCTGTATGCATATGCTTGGTTTATATGTTTTTAAAATATACTCTACTTATCTCTCTTCATTTCATCACCTACACCGCAACTTCATCAATATTATCGTCATGGTTGATAGGCGACTTGCCGGTTGAAAGCATTCCTCAAATTGTTCTTTTGACTTTTGACGACTCTGTTAATGACCTCAATAAGCAATTGTATACGGATCTATTTGAGAAGGGACGTGTCAACCCCAATGGGTGTCCTATAACCGCAACATTCTATGTGTCCCACGAATGGACTGATTATAGTCAAGTACAGAATCTTTACGCCGATGGACATGAAATGGCTTCGCATACAGTTTCGTAAGTAGTTGGCTCCCGGCATGCAAGACAAACACCATGACAGCATTACCTCAATACAATTCTTATTAAATAGCACAGCTACTTACATAACATTACTTACATTACATTACAGAATCATTTGACCAAAGGCAATGTTACTTTTTATACTAACTCATACAATGTAGTTACAAGCGTTTTAACCACACTCCACTCTTCACTCCACAGTCATAGCTTTGGCGAGCAATTCTCTCAGAAGAAATGGACCCGTGAAATTGCTGGTCAACGGGAAATTCTAGCGGCTTACGGAGGCGTTAAGCTTTCCGATGTACGTGGTATGCGTGCTCCTTTCCTTTCAGTTGGCGGAAACAAAATGTATAAAATGTTATACGACTCGAATTTTACCTATGACTCGTCAATGCCGGTCTATGAAAATAGACCTCCTTCATGGCCTTACACTTTGGACTATAAGATCTTCCATGACTGCATGATTCCACCTTGTCCGACTCGAAGCTACCCGGGAGTTTGGCAAGTGCCTATGGTTATGTGGCAGGACTTGAATGGTGGACGCTGCTCCATGGGTGACGCCTGCTCGAATCCCAGCGATGCGGAGGGCGTAACAAAAATGATTATGAAGAATTTTGAGCGTCATTATACCACTAACAGGTACGGAATCATTATTTATTTAATACGATTTATATTTTTGTGTTATTTTTTGATTAGGGCACCATTTGGACTGTTTTATCATGCTGCTTGGTTTACCCAACCCCATCACAAGGAGGGATTTATTAAGTTTCTTGATGCGATAAACACCATGCAAGATGTTTGGATTATAACTAACTGGCAAGCTCTACAATGGGTTCGCGATCCAACCCCCACTACGCGAATTAATTCATTTCAGCCATTTCAGTGTGACTATTCGGTAGGTCAAAAAGCTTTTCATTTAAATTATTTATTTTTATTAAATTTGTTGACTCCACTCAGGATCGACCCAAACGATGCAATAATCCAAAAGTGTGCAATCTGTGGCACAAATCAGGTGTACGATATATGAAAACATGTCAACCCTGTCCGGACATCTATCCGTGGACAGGAAAATCTGGAATTCGCTCATCGCGTATCGACAACGAAGTGGAAGAAACTTCTCAATCGTAAAACAGTTGTACAACCGGATAGTAAAATGCACGCTTATAATGAGACACGCAGTTGATCTGGATGCGAGCACTCATTCAACGAATTTCATTTTGTACTCATTATGTTTATATGTAGACAATTAGCCAAAATACGGATTCACTTGTATAATGTTCTTCATCTTCGAATTCACTATAGCTAATATGTTGAAGGGCAGCGATTAATTGATTACATTTTTTGGAGAATGTTATTTAAAATTATTTATTTCCCAATATTATATGTATGTGTACTGTATATTCCTATAGTTTGCTACTTGAATGGAATTTCTGTTAGGTAGTTTCCAAACGCAATATTAGTATAAGTTACTTACATATTAGAATATAGCTTGTAAACTATTATCAAGTACATTCTGTGTCAATGAAATCGAAAAAGTAGACACAATATTGATTCATGGACGTTTAGATATTTGTTACAAAATTGTTACACTTTCCACTTTCATATTCATCTAACTCAGTACTCTTTTACATTATTTCCTTGTAAATAGTTAGGAACAACCTAACTTGGATTCTGGTGATGGTTTTTTAAGCCTAAAACTATTTGGTATACTATACGTTTTCTGTTTCATTTTTTTTTTTTTTTAATTTTTTGTATCTTCTAACATTTTTTTATTACAAGTATAATGATATAACGAAACAACATATTTATCCCGACTTACATACATATAGCCAACAACACAATTTATGGTTAAGTAAGATTTATAGCATTTGAGCGGACAACTAGAGAGTATAAATTCAGCACTATAAACTTATAATATGGGCATACTTTCATGTGGTGGCCAATACCTTTTAAATATCTAAATATTAAATTCATGTAAACTTAATGAGAAATTTGACAATAAAAATAATCAATTTGACTTACATCTTCCAACTCCTTAAACAATCAGTCTAGCAAATAATTTACTGATAAGCCACATGTGAATACTCTTACGAAAGTATTAAATGGATTAAAAAAATGCTGCAAATTTAAATTGATATATAATTAGATTAAATACTTTATAGTTTAAGTACATACATATTAAAAATGAAAAATTTTTCATCGAGTGAATTGTGTATTTTGAGCTAATGAATTAAAAAAAACGAGTAACTAAAATGTTTGTAATAAAATGATGTATTATTATTTAATTGAACAAACTTTAGTATCGATCAAAATGAATACTAAAAATTTAATTTAAATTTTACATATAAACTGCACTTATTTTCCTATGAATAGAGAGAAAGCTGCAAAAGATGCTCCAGAGCTGGAAGTATGATGTATTTAAAATAAATGTTCAAAAAAAAAAAACATTTTGTGAGTGAGGGCATACATTACAGAATTGCTGATTTTGAATGAAGATACTGTTTTTCTATAGAAATCTTGACTATAAATATATGTTAGCTCAATTATTCGGTAAAGTTGGTTGTTTACTGACCAAATTTCATCGAAATCGAACAGATATATCTATAGTCTATATTTACAGTCAAAATAGGTTAAAATGAAATCTAGTTATTAATTGGTATAAACACCATTGTTATTTGTTTATTTATATTGATCAAAATCACAAACTCATATTATACTTACAAAGTTGTATCCAAATTTGACAACTGTATAGTATAGCTGCCACGATGCAGTGCACTAGACAAAACTGAAATAGGATACTTTCGCTAATACAGTAAACATACCGACCAAAACTCTTCCAAATCTGCTACTACCATATTTTTTTGGCAGCACTATAGGATACAATACAACAATTAAATGGGAGTTGAAATCTGTGTTGTAAATAGTTTTTTCTCTTATCGTCTGATTATTTGTTTTTGAAAAGAAACTAAATATTTTGAATATGGAAATTTATTAAATGTATCACAATTCATTTTGTATGGAATACAAATATTTTTTGGTTTTCGTTTAACTTATACACACCATAAAGCATAATAGATTTAGTAAATACTTGACATTTCAAACATAACGCTTTGTAAAATATAGGACATTGGTAGATAGACAGCATTCGAATAATACTTAGATGAAATACTGCTTGAAGACCAAATAAAATTAGTTAACACAATGTTACATAAATAAAATAAACTTAATAGCTGGATAAAATATATGCTGTTGTGACGATCACCATTAAAAAAAAAAATACGTATACTTAAATTCATACACAAATTAATACAATATTAACTACTTATTATAGTAAATTGTCCTACCCGAAAACAATTGCACTTTAACAAACTTCATAGGAAGGCCTAGCTAGGCATCTTATGACTATTTATTTTGGCCGCTTAGTTGCTTTTACAGAGATAGTTACGGTAAGTTGATTTGCCTTCGAAATATAATTTAAGACCGTGTCAGGTTACTCTGACTTGTGGTAGCTGATAGACCTATCTCATCATCTGACTCATCAGAATCGAGAGGACTTATTCGTATCGCTTGATACCACTTGTTAGTTAAATCAGCCATTTGTGACTTGCATTCATTGAGTTCCTGACTGTTAAATCGTCTGGTAAAAAATGGAATAAAGTACTTTCGATCCAAGCGACCAAACCTATCTCGAGCTTGAGTAAACGAAACATCTTCCTCCTCCGTTAGTTCGGACAAGTGCTCGGAATCGATTGCTTGACCCCATTCCCTTGTCTTTGAGAGGGATATGGACTTGCTGCGCTTTCTGCTTGTGGACCGAGATCCATTTGATGAGCGTATTGATCCTCGTGCTCGTCGCTTCTTGCCAGGCTTAAGAAATTTAAGCAGCGGCATGGTTGAGCCGCCAAGAACAAGTGTAGTAAATAGCACAATTATAAGAGTCGTTGTTATTATCACGTGTCTCTTCTCTTCGCTATCCAAGTGAAGATGTAGTGATAGGGCATACGAAATGGCTCCACGTAGACCTGAGAACCACATGATAAACTGCATATTGTTGTTAATTTTATGTTCCCGGAACTTGTTAACTAAAAAGGCTAGCGGGAATATGTTACAGGCTCGTCCTATTAGGCAAAGCACCAATGACCATATCACAAAGGAGAGCTCGACCTGATGCTTAAATGAAAATATTGCCAATCCCAAGTAAGCAAATACACAGGTTTCTGCAATGAATGCCAATGTACGCATTGTCTGCTGCATGGTGATCTGAGTCACAGTGGACAGATTGAAATGAGTGTAATGTGACATGACAATGCCACAAAAGAGAATGGCCATTATTCCACTTAAATGTATTCCCTCGGCTAAAACGTACGGTGCATATGTGAACATCAGCATGATTGCAAACTCCAATGATGGATGCTTCCGCAGATCGATGTGTTTGAGCAGTAACGCTGAGATTAGGGCAAATATTACGCCAATTCCAGCAGATGCAAAGAACATCATACAAAAGGTCTTCAAAGCACTCATCATGGCTTCACCAGTGTTAGCATCGGCATTTGCATTTATCGTGATAGATGCTGTCAACACAATGGATATTGCATCATTAAGAATACTTTCGCCAAAAACCAACATATTAAGAATTGGATCGACGTCGAGTGCATGAAATATTGCTACGGTGGCTACGGGATCGACAGCTGAAATGAGTGAGCCAAACGCAAATGATTCTGAAAAATTCAGCCTGTTAGATAGAGATAAGGGGACATTAATAAATAATGATTAAGGTTTGGAAAAGAAATATATAAACACATAAAATACATACCGATAAGCAACGTCTGCCATTCCCAATAAATATATGCCCGCACCAATTACCAAAGCCGATATGGTTGTGCCAAATATTGCAAAGACCAGAATGGAGCCAATATTCTGAAAAAAGTTGCCTTTGTGCAGATTGTAGCCGGACTCAAATATAATGGGTGGCAGAAGAACGAGAAAGAAGCCCATTGGTGAAAAGACTTCTTCACGTTTCCAGCTATTATTTTCACCAGACATAACATTCAGCGACAGTCCAATAAATGCCCCTAGAAACACTACCACAATGGATTCTGGTAAATATTGGAAGCCTGTTTGTAGCATTGAGTGTATCAAAAGTATTCCCAGCATAATCACACATATGACAAAGAACAGCGATAGCGATGAATTGTGCTCCTGTTCAACTGCATGCGAATCGATCAACGACGGCTCCGTAACCGGAGACGAGGAATTTTTATTTGTGGCATTAACATTTGGAGGCGCCACTGAAGACGATGGGGAGGCAATCGTTGTTTGATTAATTACCCCACCGTTAACCGTAACGTTAAAGCTGTTTAGATTTGTAGAATTTATTGTTGCTGCCATTTTCTCTGACGATGTATCTGCCTGGACAGGAGCCCCCTTTGCATATTTGTCGGTGTTTTGTGCATCCAACGCGGCTGTTGTTAAAGTAGTTACAATAACAATTACTGCAACTGCTATCCACAAGTGGGCTGTCTTTTTTTTCATTATTAATGTTCTCTTCACAACCCCAGACAAAATTCTTTATTATTTTACTCAGCGAGCCACAAAACACGTCATGAACAGCTGTTTTGGCCTCTTGGTATTTTACCACACTGCTTTCCGCGAATAAAGAATGGTACGCCTGAATAAAGTTGCGGAAAAATATTTTTAACCATTATTGTTATTTTCGTCTATTTAACCATGCTATTAATCATCAGTTTCTATGATTTTCATTTTATTTTATGACAACGTGGTTTTCTCAAGGGTCAATTAATGATAACCTATAGATGACTTCTTATTTGTTTAGCAGACTCATCACTAAGCAACTAAGCACAATATTTCCTTTTTAATATACATTTGTATAAATTATATTTTATAAAAATGCGCAACCAGCAGAACCATCCAGGGGGTCAAAACATTTAAAAGATAATAGAGGCTGTTTTTTATTATTTTTTCCACAAAAATAAGAGAACAGACGTGAGTCTTGAAAAAAAAACAAAGGTACCTATGTAATAAAAACATATGTACACATATGCACATTTTAACATTCCGAGCGCTTGAGAGAGAACGGTCGCTCTTTGCAACACTTCATTTGTAGCTCCGAATAAGAGAACAGACGTGAGTCTTAAAAACAAGGTACCTATGTAATAAAAAACATATGCCATATGCACATTTTAACATTCCGAGCGCTTGAGAGAGAACGGTCGCTCTTACTCGACGGCGCCATCGTGGTACGCTACGCGTCGCGGCTATAAATTCTGTAGCAAGCCAAAAGTGTGCGCTCTTTTTCTACAACACCGTAACGGAGATAGGACGTGCGTGTTAGTTGGGTTTATTTTACTGCCCGTCGGCTAAAATATAAGAAAAGAATCAGTGAATACTGCTTATCGAGGCCGTACTATTTGTTTAAACAAAAAAATACCCGCTAAATATTTTTGAATAGATCTAAACGTTTTCTAACGCGCGTTTTATCGGTGTGTATATTGTTTCTTATGTACATAGTCAATACTAAATAGTATTTGTGCATACATATGTATGCACGCATTGTTGCTATAGTGTGGTGTTTGTCAACGGACGCAACTAAAACCTAGAACGATTTTTGTGATTATATAAAAAAAAGAATGTTAAAATTTATGAGAGAAGCTACTTTGCAAAAATAAAAAGCAACAATTCAAGAGGGGGACGGACAGGGTACCAAATTTTATGTGGTCGGGCAGAGTGGGGAAAATCAATTTATCTACATTGTTACCATATTAAATGAGTAATAACTGTTTTGTATTTGTACAGCAATACCAAGTTTATCAACGAAGTAGTCCCATACAAAAAAAAAAACAAGAAAGAAAAGTACAGTCGAGCGCGCCCGACCGTATAATACTCTCTGCATTTTCCCGATTAAATTATTAAAATCGGTATCCAGATATTACAATGAATAGTACTTGCATTAAAACACGTTGAAACAAAAACAATCTAAGCATAATCAAACACACATCTGTTTGTTTGTTGCGAATACACATACGTTTGACAATATATGATGCATGCATGTATGTATGTGTGTATTCGGCGCAGCCAGCGACCGCGGGCAGCGCTGCCGCCACACAGGCAGCAAAAACGTTCGAGCATGTGCTTGTGTGTTTCTGTCTCGCTTGCACCAATGGGTTGATATTGCGTTCAATTAACAATATTGTAACGCTTCTAGTTTTCTTGTTTATAGTCCGATTTTTAATGCGCCTTTCAGGATAGTTTAATATAGTTAGTCTCCACACCAGTTATAAACTACAATACTGTACGATACGGAAAAAACGGCATTGAAGCTTGAAAACTATTTTATAAATTGTGGGAAAAGTGGGCGTGGCAGTCCAAATTTATAGATGGCAATGCAACTATGCTGTCGCTAGGAACTCCCGTACAAGAATTGGTGATCCTAGGTGCCATAGTTACTGAGATATTTGCCGAAAACACCAATTTTTCACGAGGTGTGTCCAGTTTTTTGCTTTTTTGTGGGCGAATGGGGCGTGGCATCGAAAAAAAAAAAGATTCTTGTATTGACTGACTAAATATCTGATCGTTTGACACCAAGCTCGAACTTGTAGCTCTTACCATCTCTGAAATCTGTTTGTTCATACGGACAGACGGACAGACAGACAGACAGACAGACAGACAGACAGACAGACAGACAGACAGACAGACGGACAGACGGACAGACGGACATGGCTATATCGACTCGGCTTGTGATGCTGATCAATAATATATATACTTTATGGGGTCTGCCACGCCTCCTTCTGCCTGTTACATACTTTTGCACAAACCCAATATACTCTTGCAGAGAGTATAAAAACAAACATTTAAAATGCCACAAAAGACAAATGGACACGGCACAGCCAACGGCTTCAGTGGCAGCAATGGCAACGGTACTTCCTACGACATGGAGGATGGGCAGACCTTCTTATTTACTTCCGAGTCGGTGGGCGAGGGACACCCAGGTGAGTGAATTTTTAAGGCATACAAGAGCACGTTTTTATGCTTAAACATATGAGTTGCTTAATTTAGCTGAAAAAAAAGTGACGACCTCCTTATTGCATCATACATATGTATGTACATTCAAATATACATTTATGCACTTGTATATCCTACACATAGATACATAGGCTTGGGTATTGTGTACATTTAATACTGCATATGAATATGTTTATGCAAATAGTAGTGGTTATGTTGTGCTTTTTTCTACCTTTGTTCTGATTTCAGGCTTTGTATTGTGATGCAAATCGCATCCATAATTTCAAAATGTTATTTGGTTAAGAAAAAATAACTAATTCAATCGAAAAACGTGCTTGTTTACTCAGCAGTCGACCAACAGCAGTTGATAGTGTGACCAGGTTCATGTTAAATACACAAACCAACATACCAATTTGCCGGTGTTCTTGGAATGTATAAAATACTGCCTAAAAGGATACATAGTACATTCATATAATATTATTATTGGCATTTTTGCAAATGTCTGCTTATAAACATCAATAAGTATTCAAAAACTGTAGTGCGCACATTCTATTGTTTGTTTGAAATAATCTCTAACCCACGGCTGGTCACTCTTACTCTATTGGCTGTTGTTGCTGTAGAGGCTGCCCCGGCAACGTGTTAGACTATGTACAAAATAAAACATGCATATGTATGTATGCTCAGGCATATACATATGTGCTTGTGAGTGTGAGTAGCGTGCTAAGCTTGTGAGCAGCCACAAACTGCGTCATGCGCGCCATGTGCCTGAACCGATTATTGCTCTTTAAAGTTGCCGGTGCTCTTAAAGCGGCCGAGAACTCCACACAAATGATCAAAACAATAGTAAAATGTTCATACATTCCATATCCAAAAACATATATGTTCATCATACATATTGTGAAAACATGTTATTGTGTACAAAATAAGAAATTTATATTTTCGTACATATGGTTTTGAAAAATTTACTGTTTTTCGATTTCGAGGCCGAATCTTATCAATTTTGCAGCCTAATCGACCACGTGTTTAAGTTTTCTACAAAAATGTAAGCTAGAAATGTGCAGGATTGATTTTTAGATATGTATGTTTCTGTTAATGGACTTGTATTTCCTTAGTTATTACGTTATTAACAGTATAACAACATATGGGAGAGTGTAGTACGCACTGTATATACACCTAATAATTACGTATAGTATACATGTGCTGTTTAGAGGCGAGTGATAAGGGAACATAAACCTTTTGTTCTATGTGATAAGTTAATTGCTTTTACCACATTCAAACTTAATTAAGTCAAGTAGGCTTTGAAAGGAAGTCCGCTTTGGATTCGCATATGTAAATGTAAGTTGATAAGCGCGAAATAATGTCATAATTTGATTAATTATGTTAGCACAAGTTACTAGTTATGAGCAAGTATACTAACAAATACCGGAGATGATGTGGCGCTTTCCTATAAAATTTTTAAATGTCATTTTGGTAAACAATTATACTTTAAAGGCTAGCTTTGGGTTATCAGCATATACGGGGCCCCAAAGTTCAGGGGGCGACATTTGTGTTATTAAAATAAACAATCCACAATGTATTCATTTAATAAACACAATTATAGATTTGCTGATGGCAAGAGATGTGACTTTATATTTAATGAATTGACAAAATAATTTCAAAAATAAATATGGAAGGTCCTCTGACATTTGCTAAAGATTCTAATTATAGATGTAGAAAAAAGGCCATCATCATTAAAGTTAGTGTTAGGTATGATGGTACACTCCAAGTTCTTAAAGTTGCAACAGTACGAAACAAAATGTTTAACAAGAGATTCGACAAAACTTAAAAATTAAAAAGCAGACAATATAAAACAAAAATAACCAAAGAGCCCAACGCATACCGTAAATTGAAGATTCAACAATTCTAGCAACCTTAATCTCTTGCTTTATTGCTGTTGTATTTGAGTATATGGCAGACGATATTATGTAAATTTATTTGCACTGTGTCGTCGACGATGCTTCAAAATTACAGTAGCGTTAAATTTCGCAGGCACTTGCAAAAACCAAATGAAAATAAACTGCAGGGTACCACAATTTTTGATGGCGTGTCTAATTCGGGCGGCTAGCATTGAACCGGATCAGATATCTTTTAAATATCGAATGTGTCTGGTGACATTATTGCAAGCCTCGTGCCTGTCGAACTCCTAGTCATAATAATATTCTACATTAAAAAGATTTTTTGTCGCCAGGTATAAAAAATTAATTTATTTTAATTAATTCCTTTGCAGACAAAATGTGTGATCAAATCAGTGATGCTATCTTGGATGCACATCTCAGACAAGATCCCAACGCAAAGGTTGCATGTGGTAAGTATAAAAAAAAATAAAACTCGCTTGGTGATCTTGCATAGTTTTGTCGTACCGTTGAGAATAAATGGAAAAGTTGGCCAGTTTAAACTTTATTTTATTAAAAAAATATTGAAATCTCATTCTTGAAAATACAAATCGTTTAAAATCAACAGGAGTAAACTCCCAGATCTATGAAATTCTTGTAGCGCAAATATGTGGATCGATTATCAGCAAACGGATCGATAAAAATAGCAATCTTATAGAAAACAACAACAAATAAACAAAAAACGAAATTAAATACAAAATTGTGATTTGCGATTGACCGATTTTGCAACTTCTCTGTATTAAAAACTAATGAAATTATTTGATTTATTTAGAAACTGTAGCGAAAACTGGCATGATTTTACTTTGCGGCGAAATTACCTCGAAGGCAGTCGTCGACTATCAAAAAGTAGTGCGTGAGACAGTGGAGCATATTGGCTACGATGACTCCTCGAAGGGTAAGTGTTTGTTGGATTATTTTAAGCTGAAATTATGTATTGTAAATCCGGGCGGGTGACAGACATTACATGCGTATGAAATGTATGAATGTCAATATATATTAAACGAAATTCCATAAAAATGAAAATCAAAAAGGTTTCGATTGGAAGACGTTAAATCTGCTCGTTGCTATTGAACAACAATCTCCCGACATTGCCAACGGTGTGCACGTGAATCGCGAAGAAGAGGATGTCGGCGCTGGTGACCAGGTATAACAATAACACTGCATATCAGTAGTACCCCTAATATATCGATTAAGTGATGAAGATATGCCAAGGAGTATGTGTGCTTTCGTTTGTTACGTTTATACATTTGTTATTTTAAGTGTTATTCTAAATCTCGTATGTTTTCTCATGTTAACTTTGTTCTCTGGTCCAGCCAACAACATCATAATCTTTGTTATTGCTTAGATATTCAGATAATTAAAAAAAAAGTTTGTCATTTCTTTAAACAGTGTGTCTCAGGTGACACAATTAAGGCACTTACAGGTTTAGCAAGTTCAAATTTAAATGGAATCAATTCAAAACTATTTAGTCATGCATATCACATACTCATACAGATCGGACATATATTGTCTGAAAGTTCAAAAAAGCAATATGGATATTTTTAGATTACTTCGAGACTGCAAGTTAAAATTTGTACTGCGTTTGGACTCAGATCATCACATCCACAAATAAAATTTGGGATTTTAACTACATAATTCTTCATTTAACAAATCCATCCCAAAAAAGAATTGCATGAGGCATACGCCAATAGAAAATAAGTTTCAGATAGAAGCAGTTAAAATAATAATTTAAAATTGTGGACTCATGGGTACCTACGATTAGGTAATGGATTTTGATGTTGTCCTTGTTTAAATCAACGCATTTGTGACATTGAAACCAATTTATGTATACTACTTATTAAAGGGGTTTTATATCATAACTTAATCATTACTTACAGAGAACATTATATCTAAATGCATTTCAACTGTGCTGCGCTCTCTACTTTTTATCTCTTTCGTTCCATATTAAACAAAACCGCGATACACTAATGATTTATATTGCGATACCTTAAACGCCAACTGTTTTTTTTAAACGAAACAAATTTTTAAATCAAAGGTTTTGATTATAAAACTTGCAATGTGCTCTTGGCACTGGATCAACAATCGCCCGAAATTGCTGCCGGTGTGCATGTTAATCGCGCTGAAGAAGAAATCGGTGCCGGAGATCAGGTCTGAACTAGAAAAGAGTGAAAATAATTATATTCTCGGCTAGCCGAGTCACCAAATACCCTTTCCCAAGAAGCACCTCCTAACTATGTTCCTTTTGCTTTAATCTTAACGGTTATGGTACTTGTCTTTTTTGTTCCAATTATGCAAATAATTTGTAGGAAAGGGTGTTACAATAAAATATGTTCACTTTGTGTTGCCTTTTAATCATTATTAGGCTCTTTTTTAAGATTTAAATCGCACAAATTATTCATTAGCCATACATAATGCTCAAAACAATCTTAATCCGATTTAGTTATTTAACTAAGTCTTGCTCGTATGACATCTTTTGGCTTTTTCACTTTCTGCTTTGCATAAATTAAACATAAACATTACTTTGTCTGGTATACATAAATATTTCTTACCACTATTTTCATAACATTCCATAACATTATTAACATAAAACATTCAAGGCTTTTAAAAAACATCCCATTTAGTGGTAT
This sequence comes from Drosophila nigrodunni, assembly GCA_020829145.1. Taxonomy (NCBI): domain Eukaryota; kingdom Metazoa; phylum Arthropoda; class Insecta; order Diptera; family Drosophilidae; genus Drosophila; species Drosophila nigrodunni. The sequence goes on from JACVCZ010000008.1 coordinate 178,565, forward strand.
AAGCTAACTTTGTTATTGGTATTTATTAGAGTTGTGTCTTTGCGTTCACATTAAGTTCAATTCACAGGCTCAGTTAAATAAAGTTATAAACTTATACAGTCGTTCGTAAACCAAACGGTTTCATTTCCTCAGTTGGTCAGTTTACAAAATAGAAATAAAGAAATAATTTTTATAGATATTTATTTTTTTAATATTTCCCTTTGTTTCGAAATACCATAAATTAAGATTGAAAGAATTTCTTTTATTATTACTGGTTTTGAAAATATCTGTCAGCAAATTGAACTTAAAGGCACAACTCTATGAATTACTGCCTATATATATGATGATATCAATTCATTTAATATTGTTAATTTCATTGTCTATCAATAATTTATAGGGTATTATGTTCGGCTATGCCACTGACGAGACAGAAGAGTGTATGCCACTGACGGTCGTGCTGGCGCATAAACTGAATGAAAAAATTGCTGAACTGCGTCGGTCCAATGTATTCTGGTGGGCTCGTCCGGATTCGAAGACACAAGTCACCTGCGAGTATCTGTTTAATCAGGGATCGGCAGTGCCTAAGCGCGTCCATACAATTGTTGTTTCCATGCAACATTCAGACAAAATAACGCTGGACACACTTCGCTCGGAGGTTATGGAAAAAGTAGTTAAAGTTGTGATTCCCGCCAAATACTTTGATGCCAACACCATTGTGCATATAAATCCCTGCGGACTATTCGTGATTGGCGGACCAATGGGAGATGCTGGCCTCACTGGACGTAAAATTATTGTGGACACATACGGCGGCTGGGGCGCACATGGCGGTGGCGCCTTCTCTGGCAAAGACTTCACAAAGGTCGACAGATCAGCGGCGTACGCTGCCCGCTGGGTGGCCAAATCTCTAGTTAAGGCTGGTCTCTGCAAGCGTTGCTTGGTCCAAGTCTCCTATGCAATTGGCCTTGCCGAACCGCTTTCAATCACTGTCTTCGACTACGGAACTTCCCACAAATCCCAAAAAGAACTGATGGACATAATCAAACGCAACTTTGACCTTAGACCCGGCAAGATAGTAAAGTAAGTGTTGAGTTAATTAGTATTCATTAATTTTTTTTATAAGTTTACAATTCAGATTTACTTAATAAATTGTGCCCTTATTAACATCACACTACTTTATAGGGACCTGAATCTGCGCCAACCAATTTACCAACGCACTAGCACATATGGTCACTTTGGACGCGAAGGCTTCTCGTGGGAGCAGGCAAAGCATTTGGAAATCAATTGACTAGACGCTGAAATACCGTTGCCAACGCCGCCGTGTGCTAAAAGATTAAGGACGTTAACAGAATCAACAACAAAAACAACGTAATTTTTAGTTCATAGTTTAACGTATAAGTGAGGCTGGTAAGCTTCTAATGCTTTCATTTCTAAGCTAAACACTTGCTTTTTAAAATGTACATGTGTATGCGTATGTGAACGTGTATGTGAATGTACAACCATTAATACAACCTATTTGTAGTGGTTCTGCAGCCGCATATACCCGCCCTGTACTAACAAAAGCAGACTCAAACAATTTTAAGAGCATCAGTTTTTCCTGAAAGATTTTTGTTTTTTCGTTTCTACCACTTAAAATTTTTGATTTCCTTATCTTTTAAAATGCTGACGACTTTGCACATATTGTTAACATTAATATGTCGCGATTTGTAAAAGTTGGTAAACTTAATTGTACATTACATACCTACTTACATTTACCAAGTTTTGTATTTGCCGTATTTTTCTTTAAAAAAAATATTTTTAAAATACAAGTTAATGTTTTTAATTATTGAAAACGTTTAACTATTCTGTCACACACAAAAAACACCTTTCTGTGCTACAATAAAAAATAAGTGTAGTTTTATACATGCATACAAACAAAATTAAAATACATTCTCTGGTTTATGTGTTTGATAAAATAGCTCAAAATTGGAATAATATATTGTACTGTATTAATGGGTATGTCAAATACAATACTTACGTCGCAAAAACCCAAATGTATTTAAAATTTAAAAGGTTTGGTCAATGGCTTGCTTAAATATATGTTTGTGAAAAGTAAAGTTATGTTTTCATTTTTGTAATAGATTTTATTTTGAAAAAGTTGATGCAGGCAGATACAATTGATTCCCTTCTTAAAGTATCTAATTAATAGTATGCTATGCGTGCTACAAGTGATACAATTTTTTTTCTAATGAAAGAGTCTAATTAGTCTTGAATTTAAATGTAATTACTAAGTAATAACAGTGCTAAAAGAAGCATAACAAATCCATAACGTACGAAATTTAATATTTGTAGAACTTCAGGGTAACAGATGTACCTTTGTTTGGCTAGTTGGGATGTCTATAACATCCAATTGAAACTATGTGGGTAATACCCGATGATTTCTAGACTGGTATTCCAGTGCGATCCTTTATTTTGCCTAGTACGTTAACGTGCACCTTTGAGAAACCGCTTGGCTTTTTCAATTGGTCAGGAGGGTTATCAATTAGAGGCAGTCCTGCAGTCGAGATACCCAAGTCCAAGGAAGCAGATGACAATGGAGACGAGTGCTTGGATTCATCCATTTGCATAGAGCGTTGAGTGCTAGTGTCATGGGAGTGGAACAACTCGTCGCTACTGGGTATTTGTTGTTGAGTGGAAGATGGTGTATAAATTGGTTGCAATTTAACAATTTCATCGTCAATAGCTTTAAATTGCCAACTCCAATTAGCGCGATATAGGAAGGGCCGATGATCGAACCGGTTGTCGTCCGGACTATAGCTTTCGGCATGTACCGATGGCGTAAGTACGGTCATCTTATGCCGATTTATTGCATAGCATCGAAAGAAATGCTTGACCTTATCGGCCACCTCTTTTGGGCTAAGATCCCCCTTCCAGGTAGCCACCAATTTGCAGAACATGCTATAGGGTCCACAAAAATATTGCTTCCGTAGACGTCCATATTCGCTTAACTCTGCGTAGGTCATGCCCATGTCCTGCTCGTCGGTCTGTACCAGTTCGCCATTCTCCTGCAGCGGCTCCAGCTCAGCGGTGGGAGGTGCCTGGATGATGCCATCGAGGACTGATAAATTGAACTTGTCCTTGGCATAGATTAGAAATCTACGCAAATCCGTCTTAGAAATGCCACCAATGGGATTTATATCGGCGGACGAGCAATCATACTTGGTCATATAGCCACGTAGCGACTCGTCCACATTGGCGGAGCCCAAAACAAGTAGACCTCCTGGACGATTGCGAACCCATAACATAAGCTGGGCAAACAAGTAGGCAAGTACCATGCGTAGCCGTGATTGGATATTCTGCAGTGCCAGGTTCTGCCGGGCGCAACCACCTTGGGTACGAAAGACGGGCGTCAGTCCGGTGACCACATTGAAAATACCCAAAAGGGCATTCACGGCTAAATCGATACTTATTTCGATGTGATAGCTACCAATCTGGCTAGCCAATTGTGCGGCACGTCGTCGGGTATCCTTGCTGCTGTTCACACTACCCATGAAGCAGGTGACCAGTAGCCGGTTGCATAGCGCCGCTGGATTATCCGGCGTGTAGTCCGTATCGGCGAGAATTTTGCGTATATCATACAGCACTTGAGCATCGCCATGCTGCACTGCATGGACTATTTGACGGCACATGGAGTACACGATGGTTGCCGTGCTGCTGGAATCAACGCCACCGCTTAGTGGCAAAAAGAATCCTCCCTGCCCTGAGCGACGCAAGTAATCCCAGAGCCAGCAGGCGGGTCCCAAGGCGATCTCCTCCTCGATGCTCGGGGATTTGTACTGAATCGGCGGCGTAGATGTTTTGAATATATCACTGTGTGTGGACATCTCAAAGTCACAGCGTATTCTCGGATAGGCTGCCGCTCCAGCGGCACTGATGCATCGTGAGCGCAGACTAACTCGATAGGCTCGAATGTCCTCCAGGTCAATGGTGGCCAGAGTCACCTCAACGTCCTGCAGCGAATACTGCTGGCTAAGCGCCAATAGTTCACCGTTAAGTGCAATCGCCGAATTACCATTAAAATACACGCGTTGGCCATCGCACCCCCGCAAGTTGCTAAACAAATAGGCTCCACCAGCCTTAAAACTGGCATTGCGTACTAACTCTGATGTAATGTGGGCCTTTCGTAGCTCCATATAGCTTCCGGATCCGTTTACAATTATCTCCACTCCTGCCAGGGACATTTCGATGTGTTTGCTGCTCACGTTCCACAGCTCCTCGCATATCTCATAGCCGATGCAAGTATCCCTGGTTGCGATGACGGCATCACCGAAGGGCACTGTTAGTTGCCCTGTGTGTTGGGCGATAAGGCGTGGCAGCAGGTAGTCCTCCGTCTTGAAGGACTTGGTCCAGGCGGTAAACCAACGAGACTCCCGATAGTTACCATCGTCGCACATGGCCATCTTTGGTCGTATTAATAGCAGCTGTCGGTTAAAGAAGGCCACTCGGCAATTGTATGCCACATTTTGGTGCATCACTGGCATGCCCACATCCACAAGCATATTCTCGCAAAAGGGGGACATCATAATTTCTAGAAGTGTCTCCCAAGAGTGTAGAAAAGTATCTGGTTCGCGAAAATGATCCTCGCAACTGTAGCCACAGACTTCTAGTTCGGGACCAGTGCGGTAACTGGCACCCATATCCTTGGCTTCTAATATGGATTGTAAAATTCGGGCCATGTTTCCCTCAAAGTCCAGTGCCCATTGATTTAAAGTGGATACAGCCACTGTTATTTTGCGGCCCATGGTTCGCTTCTTCGTATTAATTGACGAGTTGTTTTATGTATAGAAAATTGGCAGTGTAAAATTGGCAGTAATAAACACTTCTTGCAGTTTATTATTTAAACTTCAATACTCATTCGTTGTATAACACTTCACGAAAAATTCAATTATTCACTTACGATTAAGGAATATGATGGTTGCGAAGGTAAACAAAGTATTTTTTTATAAGGGCTACAAAAAATCGATAATTTAACAAAATTGCGATACATGGTATTTTTTTTCTGAATCGCCCTATCGTTGTGCGCGGTTTTGCACTTGCCGCAAAGTGCTGGTGGCTCTCAGCAGTGGGACCAGTTGGCAGAAATATAGCAACACATTTAGTGGGCCTGTAATAATAGGAACACTTGCGGTGTAGCACGCCACCTTTTGTCTATTAGAAAAGTGCGCCATCTGTTGTATTTGATTTAGGGCCATCGCGAACACAATCGATATTAAAAACGATTTTCATTTGATATAGCGATAGCTGCCCTATAGTTTCGCGGCTTTCATCACCAAGCAAAAGCACTGCTTTTTTTAAGCGCGTTATAAAAGGAGTCGTGCACTCACACATTAGTATTAAATTATAAAGGAAAAAGGGCAAGAGTAAATTATAAATAATATTTACAAAGTGAGTAATTTAAATGTATTGTCTACATTGCCAAAATTATTGAGTGTTTCATTCACCACAACAATTTTTGCCTATCAGAGAAATGCGCCATCTATGTTTTCCGAATTTGATGATCGTCGGCACTTTCGATATTAAACACGAATAAATTTAACATATCGATAGCGTCGCAATAGTTTCGCGGCTTCCATCACTTAGAAAGAGCGGTGCTTTTATTTTAGGCGCACAACAAATGAAAAATAATAAATTATTGCGGCATAATTTAATTTTTGTGAAAACAAGTGCGTTATTGGCGATATATTCGGTCATCGCGTGTGTTCTTGTGTGTTTGCGGTCGACCCGCGATGCTCAGAATGAAATTCTGCTAAGTGCTTATTTTTTTTAAATCGTGGTACAAGTGATGTGCAATTTTACAGTTATGTGAATATAAATGTTAAAGTGGCAAGCTTCGTTTCTTGAACATGTTTTCTATTAATGGAATTAAAAATAAGATTAATTTAATCACATTTGCGGCATAAACAGGTGAGTCTACGTATTTTTAATTATAATTAAATTAAATCAAGTTCGTAACGGTAAAAGTACGGCGAAAAAAAAAAACAATATTGGAATTAAATAAAATTGGGACGTTTCTTTGAACATTGTTTAAACACTATTATTATGTGTCCCTTCCCTGTCCAGGCGTAGAAAACTTAGAGATATTTTGAATAACATATTTATTTATCATTATTGATTGGCCTTCTGCATGGTCTGCCTTAAATTGAACTGCCATTTTGCATATTACACGTAATGGCTTCGAACAGTGTTGCAAAAAAAAAATAATAGTCATAATGGTTGGGAACATAAAGACTAGCTGCATTCATAATAATGGGAAAGGAATAATTTTTTTTTATATTGAAAATTTTAATAAATTATTTTGAAAAAGCTGCGTTATTTTGAAAATTTAATGCAATACATCAAATGGTGTTTAGAGTTTTGTGAAAATCATAATAAAACTAATCACAAGCTGGGTTATTTAATCCTACTTCCTGTAAATGGCATAAACATTTAATCACATTTCCTCTGTGCTCGGGTAAATTTATGGTGATATGATTATAATTACAATTAAATTATTATAAAGTCTTAATGTGAAAAAAAACTAATAGTTGTATGAAGTGAAATTTAAATGTTTGTTCAAAATTGCCAAGATATAAGCTCCGATATGATTTGTCCCTGTGTTCTTTAGCCGGTGCCGTATTAAAACGTATGCGACAACGGTAAAGAAAATATAGAATGTTGTTAAACAAATTATTGACCACATAAAGTTCATGTTATCAAAGCCAAGAAACGCCAGAAGAAACTGCGATTTTTTGAACATGCAAAACATTTCGGTTTCCTCACAAATGGTATCACCTCTTCCATAATCAAACAAGGCAGCCACAAGACCTTCCATGCCATGACGTAAATAACTAAGTGACATTAGGAACCGCATTATGGGAGATATATAGGTGTCTTTTCCGTAGCCAATTCCGTATATAGACAGCAGTATAAGTGGCACAGCCAGAACTGGACCCATAAACATTGCATTCTAAATTACAAAAAAATAAATATTAGATGAGTCACACGGATCAGATAATCGACAGCTTTTACCACTAAGCTCAGCCGACTTGATATCAGAAGGCCAAAGCTGTCCGATGTTAGGGCCGTTAGGAACGCTATGGAAAACAACATAATGAAACGGAACCATTCCAGAGGCTGACTGGACATTAAGTACACGATAGATAAGTAGATGACGGCCAGGACAAACATAAAGGGCAGTTTTGCAGATATCATGGCGGCGTAGTAGGAGCTTAATCGGTACCACTGATTAAAGTATTCACGTTTTAGTAGCTTAATCTCTGTCGGAACTGAAAACAAAATGGAATAATGATAAATTTGTATAAATAATGATTTCTGGCTTTACATTGCAATAACACAGGCATCATTGGCAAGTACAGATAGGCCATCACAATAGTAAACATAAATCCAAAATTGAAAAGAGCTTTCGAGGCGTGGCGTCCTACGCCTTGATAAATTCCTCCAACGATTAGGGCCAGAATTAGGTTCATGTAAAATTTAAGTTTTATGTGCGACTGCAAATTTATGTATTTCATTAGAGTTTAGTATTGAATTAAGGTATTGTCCACATACTTTGTCCCTCCACATTTGTAGCATCATACGCATTAACAACAATTTATACTGCATCCACCAACTAGACTTTGATATCAAAAGCTTTGGGTTAATTTCTTCCTCAAACTGTTCGATTTCATAGCACGATGAGGCACCCGATGTTGTATCGGATTTTGTAGGTGTTTTCTTTCCATCCACTCCCACGATAGGAGTCCAGCGTGTAACCTTTCCATTGTCAACTGCTTCGACCATGTGGTTATGATAGCTTTCGCCGTACTGATGACATGCCACTTCAATTATAAAGTCGGCTGGATTATAGGTTAGTGGACAAGATAGACCAATGTAATCCATGTAGGGGACAATATTGGCTCCGCTGCCTTGGTAAATACATTGCCCTTCTGCGAGAACATAGATTTTGTCAATCATGTCAAAAACCTTGGCCGAAGGTGTATGTATAGAGCAAATAACGGTGCGCCCACCAGATGCCAGCATTTTTAGCAAGGCGATGCACTGCGAACTAGATAGATCGTCTAGACCCCTAAAAGAGTTAATAATTGTGTACTGCTGTCCTAACTATACCGATTCGCAGACGTCTTACGTGGTGGGCTCATCCAAGAAAATCACTGGCGGATTGTTGACCAATTCTAGTGCAATGGAAAGACGTTTGCGCTCTCCTCCAGATATTTTATCGGTTTTTGTATTTCGAGCCCCTTCCAAACGCAGAATGCTAAGAATTTCATATATCTGTACGGAAATAGGATTATTATTCTTGGCGATTTTTTTTGTATTATTAAACTCACCACTTCTAGCTTTTGTTTAAACTTTAATTCATTGCCTAGTTTTAAGTTAGCCGCCAAGAGCATCATTTCGCTAACAGTGAACTGCGGATCAAGAACATCTGTCTAAAAAACAAAATTAATATAGTTTTTGTATTTGGAAATTCAGTCATACCTGCATTATGTATCGAGACATTTTCCGAAAAATTCGCATATCGCGTGGACTGTTGTTGACTAAAATGTCTCCAGCTGAACTGACACATCTAAAATTAGATTTTTTGTTAAGAAATTTAAAGAATTTGAAATTTTGAGTTAGATCCTACCCAAATCCTGCTAGTAAGTTGAGTAGAGTGGTTTTCCCAGCACCGGAAGGTCCAATAATTGCAGTCAGCTCATGTGAACGAAACTCGCCATTTATGTCCTTTAAAATTTGCTTTCTCTTTTGAGCTTCAATATAATATAGTCTTTAAAGATAATAGTAGAACTTACTGTAAAATCACTTACCATTGCTTGGATCGTGCACTTCGTATGCCAGTCCTGAAAACTCTAAGTTAATTGCCGGCCAGTTTGGTAAATATTTAAATCCATTTACTGATTGATAATCTGTATCTAAGTCCGGCTGTTCGACGCTGATGGCATTTATATCGCTGCTGTAGTTCAGTGAGCTGCCGCTCTGAGAGTAGGTGGTGCTCTTACCACCACCATGATCTATTTCCATTTTAAATTGTCCCGAGTTTCCGCTTCAAAGTCTTCAGAAATTCGTCATTTCCAGGTAAGTTCACTTTAGCTTCTGTTTAAATGTTTTAAATTTTGAAAACAAATTTAGCTGTTGTATCCACAGATTCGCTTTTAAATTTTTATGCATAATTAACTATTAATAAGCATACAAACATTAATAGATTTTTTTTGTTTTGTAGTCAGATTGCTTTTTAAAATGTTTTTCTTCTTTTTATATTTATATAATACGTATAAATACCAGTTGCAGTTCTTAAAAAGCACAAATGATTTATAGATTTAATTGTTTATTCCTAATGACAATATGAGTAGACTTGTTGAGCTGTATCCACTGTCGTTCCCTAGTCGTGCTTAACTCCAATATGCACGTTGCGTTCTCATTTTATGTTCCACAGATTGTTTAAACTGTGTGTTTTTTGTGCACAGATTACAAAGATAGAATCCAATTAAAAATATAACCTTTCGAATGTTGGGATTTAATATGTACTTGTTTAGAAATTATAATGAGTATCTTTAATTCCATGCATTATTTAGCTTGCTGATTGTATTTCCAACACTTTAGATACCGCAACTCTGTTATCATTGATATTAGCCAACGTTAATCGTTCAGAAGTTATTAGCTAGTGTTTTATCACTGAGAATACATACATTTATATCCAATTTTTTCTGATATTTTCACCATCTAACATATTCATTTTCCCGTTTTTTCTTCGTTGAAATTAACTACAATTAAATGTAATTGTAAGGGATATGTGTCTATCAAATATGCCAACAACACGTGTCTGGCAAATTAATCACCAATAATAGCTATCGGCTAAAGACAATTATTCAAGTACAAAGTAAATGAAAATTAAATCTGATTCGACTGTTGACTTTCAATGCTTCACACCAACTGGCAACCCAAAGTACACACATGTGTGTGTATGTGTGTGGCTATCAAAATTGCTCTCGTGTTCTGATTCAATTAAAAAGAAAGAAGCGTTTATTATTATTTCTCTCGTCTATGTCTATCAGGGAAACGACACGTACACATAAAAAAATGTTATACTAAAATCAAAATGATTTTGATTGCAAATTTTGAAGTGCGAATTTTAAAATTAGTTTTGAGCTAATTCAGAAAGTTATCTTTAATAATTGACTGAAGTAATGATATTTAGAATCATAATAAACTTTAAATATAGTATTCCATACTCAGGTTTCCGGTTTAAGAGTATCTAGTAGAATATACGGTTTAGGAGTGTGAGGGAATTTTCACTTTCTGCTGGGCTGACTCTCTTAAAATTAAATTTAATATTAACCGAAGCCAATTTAAAATTTGTTCTTTATAATTTCATACCTTACTGAACGCTCTTTAAAAAAAAAAACTCCGATTTTTAATTGGTTTCAACGTAATACTTATAATTCTCGATTTGCACATGACTAACTAAAAGCCCAATAGCGACTGTCTGTCCAATAAGTTCTGAATGTTCAAACAGATTCGTCGGAACTGTTGTGCGAGTGAGTCAACAAGTAGAGCAAAGAGCACATACATACAATTATTACGTTGCGCTATGTGACTTTCAGATAAGAGATGAACATGAGCGTTATTCAGACAAAACAGCAATAGCGTCAGTTTTAAAACGTTATCAGACAACGGGTTCAGCTGAAGCGGAAATTTTATTCTGATCTGTAGAATTCGCTAACCGCTGTTTGGGCTTTGTAGAGATCATAGTTCTACACAGAAGTCGCTTGGGATTGGATTTAGCACGGAACCGTGGATTATTTTTTTCTGTATACAAGTTGTTTAATGACTTTATCGGTCGACTACTGTTTATTTTAAATTGGACTCATTGATAACACGCTATATGCACTGTGTTCACAAAAATATATTTTGGAACCCGATTGTACAAGTATCAGCTTTGGTGTGCTACTTAAGGCAGATAATTTGACAGTTTCTAAATATTTACACATGCTTTGGATAGAGTCAAGAGCTTAACCTATACCTATTCTTTGTACAAATACTAAATATTTATTATATGTTTCCTAGTTAATTTCATTTCTAACATGATTCGGATTTATTTATTTTTTGTAATTCATTTGCATTGCGACTTTATATTCGGAGAAGCGACGAAAGCGGAACTTTGTAAATATATGCACATATATTTATTTATCTATATTTATGCATTATTTATGTATGTACATACTAAATGTTTTGACTGTTAAAGCTTTCAGATACAGATAACGAATTATTTAATTTTTTTGTATTTTGTATATATTTTAGTAATGAATTTATTATGGTGAAAATTAAAAAGTGGCAATATTAAGAGCTACTAATGACTCTTATTCTGTTCTTTCTATTTAACTATGTTCTAGGACTTGTGTTTTTTTAGTTCCAACAAAAGTGGGAATAATTGTATCGGTAATTCCACTAGGTTAAAAATAAATAAGTTGATACATTTTAGCTATTCTTTTTAATTTATACAATGTCAAGGTCCGATTAATAGAATTTCTTGTACAAAGTCAGTTTTCAGGTTCATTGAACGGAATTTAACCACTGCTTAGGCTGCAGAAGCAGTATTTATACTCGTTTAACTCAGATATATTGACATAAATGTGCGTTTTAAAGTACGCAGACACTTCACTTCACTCACTCCACTTTCTATTTTGATCTGTATTGGTTACTTCCACTCTCTTCAGCACCATATAGCGGGCGTTTTTATCAATGTATATAGTATGTACTCTGTGTATGCAACAACGTCAACAGCAGCGGCGGTAACGACTTGTTGCACCGAGGAACGAAAGTGTACTGAAAACAAATGGAGGAAGAATAGCAGAATGGCGGCTTGCCCGACGACTGCACTAAAATCCATTTCTCGCGTATACATACATACACAGAAAAAAATCGTATTAAAATGAGTGGCAGACAAAGAAAAATACTAAAAGAATTCTTCTAGTGGAGAGAACAAGAATTACTCGGGAGAAAAAAAACTTTAAGCTAGGCGTATGAAAATAAGCGCGTTGGAATTTCCGTTGGTTTTACAGCGAAGACGAGTATCAGGATCTCCCTTTAAAGAACTCGAAAAACTGCTTTAACTTATGATAGTAAATGTAATTAATATTGTTTTATCAGAAGATTGAAAGCGACATATATTGATGTACATCTTCGCGCTGAATTCTGATCTACCACAACATGATTCGGCTTAAGCAGATGATGTTGTTGCTGGAGAGCGCATTTTTATTACATTAAAACAGTAAAGTGGTCTTTAAAGTCTGTCAGAAAATTATTTGCGTACCGGGCTGAAGACTTCATGGGCAGTATACTTTTATTTTTGCCAAGCCTCCTACCGCCTTACAAACATACAATTAGCATGAAATACTGTTGATCATATTGATTATGTGAGATTAGTGTAAATGAGAGCTACAAAATAATTACGGGGTCTTTAACAGTCGACTTGCTCGACTTCAAGTTTCACCCAGTTGCTCTCTCTCTTTCTCTGTATTGCGTTGTCTCTCCGGCTTGCTCTTAATGTCAACTCGTAGAGCTTTCTGCTTTGTTTGGCAACAATCATTAAGCGGCGGTTGCCAGGCAACCACAAAATCACAAAAATGCAAATGTAAAACCATATGTTAAACTATTACATTCGAATGTAAACGATGTCTGAAGTCTGTAATTTACAATGTTATTTTTTGCCGAATTAATATTCGATGAGAGAACGCTTGATTGAAAGAGTGAATGACCAGCAGTTTGTCTTTTCTGTCACAACAAAACATACATACATACAATAACTTAAAAGTTACGTACATTGACACAGATCTTGTAAGGCAACTTCGTCGTAGACCCTATCAAACAAAGCCGCATATCCTACACACATAAATATATAGTCCCGATAAACTGTAGAGATTTATTTGTATATTTCCATGTACGATGATTAATTTCGTCAGTCATCAATGCGACAGTTGTAATTTTCTGTACATGTACTAGATACATGAAAATGAATTAGTCAGCTGCTTTGAAAACTAACGACAACTGTAAGCTATTATTTGCTACAAATTTCTGCCGCTAGAGGGTGCTAATCAAAAGCTTTGCTAGCGTTCAATATACATTTGACTTAAATAACATACAATCTCATGTAATTGTCAAGATTTTGTGAAATTGTCTTGATTAATTTATGTTTTACAAGTCACATGTTTAACTAATATCAAAATAATCGATTTCATAGCATTTGTGTCAAATAAAACACATTAGGGGTCCCACTAAAATTTTTTTGTACATTTTATTCAGTTTTTATATGTAATAAAAAAATTAATATAAAAAATATTTCAAAAAACATAGTCCCTCATTAACATTAAATGTATAATTTGTTCGTGTAAATATATAACATCCAATACAAATATTTTCAAAATGGCGTTACAAGTTTCATTTGTTATTAGGCATTTTTAATACGTTCCTTCTAGTCGTATTTGATCTGGATTTTATTACAAATTGTGTATATAATGGTCTCAAGAGTTTGGCTTGTAAAGCTCACAATATTTCTACCTTTAGTGTTTATTACAAAAAATTGATCATATTTTTATTCAGAAAATGTACACCTTCATTGATCACAAATGGGAAACCATTAACAGTGGTCCTATCACACTTAAATTTAAAATGTTGATAATACAACTAGAAATGAAGCTATGATACAAACAGTAAACGTTTTTACTTATAGTGATAGTCATTAATATATATAGTTTTGGATACATATACACACACAGAAAGCTTTCAAACCCAATAACAATATTTTGTTAAATTATTTAGCGAGTAGTCTTAAGCTTCCAGCGCAAAAAGAGATAAGCCGAAACTCGCAGTACCACGAAAATTACAACTAAAGCGACAATATCTAAGGTAAAGTTTGCCTTAACCATGTCCAATTCCTCCAGCGTTGTTTGGGGCGATTTGAAATGACAGTATACCTGGAAGCACTTTAGTTTCTCACGTCCATAACCATATGTTGCCAAAGCGGTGCCCTCGAAACCATATCGAATATATGATAGATACGTGATCCATCGTAGATATACCGGTATAGCGTCAAATGAAACAAAGAAGCCGGAGAAAAGCAGGAAGGGCACCGACATAACGGGGGCCAGGAAAACACCATTCTGAACATTCATGGCAGCGCCGACGACCAAGCCAACAGACTGCGCCACAAATGATATTAAGAGACAAGCTGATAAGAACATGGTAAAGCGGAAAAGCTCCCAGGGCTGCGAGGTATAGTAATAAACTATCGACACGTAAATGACGCAGAAAATCGCCTAAAAAAATAAATAATATAATGCTTAGGAATGTTCAGATTAAAAGTAAAGATAACCATTTACCTGGAATGGTAGATCAGCAACAGATATAGCCAAATAATATGATTTTAGAGAATACCAGCGATTAAAGTTCTCCTTTAGCAAAACCGGCATTTCAAGTGGGACTGTGAATGTTCAAAATCAGGATTAGTATTTAAATAATGTGTGGCAGTTGTAGAATGGAGCAATCATATAGAAAATATTCATTCATATCTGCAACTTACATGACAAAATCGTTATGGTCATGGATGTGTACATCAAGAACAACATATTGAAGAACAGAAAACCCAAGTTACTCAGCACCTTAGCACCATCGTTTCCGATATCATAGTAGAGTGCTCCGATGAGAAATCCGACCAGAAGATGAGCAAATAATCGCAAGTACATAAGAGTCTAGAAAAAATAATAGAATGAAAATTGTTTTTTTAACAAAACTAAATTAATTTTTTCTTGAACTTACCCAATCCCGGTAGCTGAAGAGTAGGGTTCTCTTCAAAACCACCCAAAATTGATGAAACTGTGATGTGGGATACCGCTCAGGAGACATAATCTCTTCGGAAAGCAAAGCGGTTGTACAATTGTCGGTTTTTTCCACATCAATCATAGCGTCTCCTTTGTCATTGGTGGAAACCACCACAGCTGATGAACTTAAGCCATTCGTTTCCTTGACAATGTCGTTGACCATACCATTTAGTAATCCATTGTTCATAGTAAGGTTATCCTCGTACTTGCTACCACTGACATTTGACACATCATTCTTGTCCAAAATGGCTTTCAAGTTTTGAACCTTAACCAGATCGTTCCGGGCTTTTAAGCCGGCATAATCAGCCGATGAGCGAATGTCCCGCTTACCATTATCGATGGCATCGACCAATTTGCGTATATGATCACCGTGTTCTCCACACGAGACCTCGATAACATAGCTAGCTGGATTGTGATAACTTGGGCACTCCAGATTCAAAGTGGACAGAAAGGGTACCAGTTGCTTCGTGCTACCTTGATACACGCATTGCCCATCGGCCAGGGTGTAAAGTTGATCGAACATCTCAAATAGACGAGCTGATGGCTGATGGATTGTGCAAATTACAGTACGGCCGCCAGCGGCAAGCATTTTCAGTAGATGAATGCACTGAAAACAAGTCGAGCTATCCAAGCCAGATGTAGGCTCGTCAAAGAACATAATCGGTGGATTGCTGACCAATTCCAGTGCAATCGATAGACGTTTCTTTTGGCCACCTGACAAATTACGTGTCATCGTGTTGCGATGTTCGCTCAAACTTAAAGTTAGCAGAATATCGTCGATCTGTAACGTGTTGGCGAAAAGATTGTTATTAGTTGCAGTATTTGGTTAATAACGAGTTCAAGAAAGCTTAATTAAGACAGTTTTATAAAAGTTTTGCTTCTTTGCGTAGAATTTTTGCAAGTTTCTTTGCCAATATTTTAAAACTCCATAAAAAGCAAATCATTTAAAATCATACTATTCGGCAGCAATGCGGTAACACGCTAACAATTTATAAATAAATAATTGCCAAATCATTGTCAAAAATAGGAGCTTTTAAGGCTATTAAGAGTCAAAAATACATTTCGGTAAATAATATTTAATTGAGCATTTCGAATCAGTTTGTTGACTACTTTTTCGCTGTCTAGACATAGAATTTCAATTGTTACGGAGGATTAAATTTTACCATTGAATTCTTTTCGAGTTTTGTGAACTTCTTGCTCAGCTTTAAATTCGTAGCCACTGTCATTGCTTCCTGGACCGTTAAGTTGCCATGCAACTGATTATCCTGCATAATATATGCGGACAATTTACGGAAGGTGCTTAAATTTCTTTCCGCTCCATTCATGGTAACGCTTCCCTCGATATTTGTGGTTCTGAAAACAAAAACAAACAAAAATGTGACCGTTTAAATCATTCCACCTATTCTGTTTATTAAATACGATGATTGATTTTCAAACAACTTTGTATCGAAAGTGGTGTTATATAGATAGAGTTATAATTGTGTGTATCATTTGCTTGCGTACTTAAATCAGGGTATCAAATTGTAACATAGTAAATATACCTTGAGTCATTCATAATAAACCTAAACTACAATCATGAATTGCGGACTAACCTTTTAGTACAACCTTTTTCCTGTAATCACACATATTTTCCACGAATGTATAAACGTATGTGGGTTCGAATTTATATGTAATGAATAAATGTGTGTATGTACAATCAACACGCGCATTTATAAGTGACAGTCTAAGTCTGCTAACTTAGCAATACTTTTATATTCAACATATTTATAAAGATAACTCAGGTTCACGCGGGTAAGTGTGTGCGAGGTTATTCCAAAGTTCAGCTGAGCGGTAGCAGTTGCTCAATCACTTTGAACAGTATTACGAGTGTAGTTAATAAAATAAAAATATAAAAAGCGCCGATTAAATGTCGGAAACATAACTTGGTCGTAATCGACAGAGCTTTATCACTTGGTAACTACAAAAAAAAACAATTCTATTGTTTAATAATACTCTTAGTCATTTGCGATAAATGGATTTACTTAATGAATAAAGCAACTCACTTGTATCCCGACAAAATGTTGAGCAAAGTACTCTTTCCAGCTCCCGATGGTCCCATTATAGCAGTTAGTTCTCCAGATCGCAATCGCCCACTGACTCCTTTTAGAATAGTCTTGGAATCTGTAATTCAAAATTTATTTTCAATTGTATTCTGTTTTTTTTTTTTTTTTGTTATTTGTATTGTTGTTTATATTGTTTAAAATGCTCATCTCAATGACATGTACTATTGAACCAAAGAGCTTGCCACTTAATACTGAGTGTCCAAGTAATTAAGTTGAATTTAAAATCAATGAAATATATACACTTCAACAATCATGAGGCCATTGATCTTTGTTAATTTGGTTGCCCTTCTCAATTGGGAGGTGTATGACAATGTTTATTATATATTTATTTAACTTAAAAAAAATATATAATACACCTAAGAATATTGAACATATTTCTTTAAAAATAAATTCAATTAGTATAAATAACTAAATAACAGTTGATTGATTTTTTTTTAACAAATGCGGGTTTAACTGTTTATTAAGAAATTAATAGTTTTGTTGATGCGGAAGTTTCAGAATCATGTTTAAAAAACTTTATGTCTGTGCACAAATTTTTCAAACATTTTTTTTGTTTTGGAAAATTAAAAACTTGTTTTCAGAGGAAGACTATTTCAGCAAACTCTTGCTATGACTTTTTGTCTATCGTATGTCTACTTAAAACTGTTTTTGAATTTTGCAACACGCTATAAAATTTACCAACATCTTAGTCGAAAGCATTACAAAATAGTCAGTTCATAATAATAATTATAGTCACAACCCGTACCTTTCAGTCAAAGTGCACATTACTTTTGGTAGTTTATTTAATAAGTAAATTACGTAGTCACAGACCTTGTCAGTGAACCTCAACAACGAAAACAGATAGAAGACCCTGTACATACGAAAAATGCATGGATTATATTAAAATCGTCTGAAGATGTGATATCCAATCTGAGTACAGGGTCTTTTACAGTCCACCAGAACAGTGTCTGTAGCTTATTTGCGTATTATAAATGTACATATCTTTATACTAATAAAATTATTTAGACTTTTGAATTGGAAGTGAAAATCTTGTTTAGCAGGTTAAGACAGAGCAAAAGCTTGTTGGTAACACAAGTGCTTGTAAATGCGATATGCATGACGAGGTAATTCCAAGTATAAAGGTGAGCCCATTAATAATTAAGTTGTACGGTCTGTCGGTCCGAGTTTTCTTTGATTCAACCATGATTCAGGTGACACGAAGGGCCACTTTCAAAAAAGTAAAGGGGGGAAGAAAAGGGGTTAAGTTCAGCAAGGCCGCAGCTTTTACATTCTATATTTGTATCCTTAATGCCAATTTAAATTCGCTCGCATAGATACGTGAATACTAGAAGGAAATGCTTCAGTCGAGCCGGTTGTTACAAAATTCGCGCTTATTTTGGATCAATCGTTTATCCCAATATCACAAAATCAATGTGATCAAAATGCTGAATTTTGATCAAATTTTCCATATACGTGAAGCAAATGTATAAATTTCATTCCACGTAGATTTTGCCCATTACGCAGATTTTATCCAAGAAACCAGTCTGAAAGGTGCCTTTGTTTGCTTTAATTACGAGTTCGATACTAAAAGATGAATTCTCGATACGATTTATTCGTCTACTCGTTTAAACGTTTTGGATTCAGAAACTTAACAGCCCATAGGCGGCAAATTTGCATCGATAAAAAAGCAATTTACAAACAGAATTTCAAAGATATACCCTTGAGCAATGGCCAATACAGGCTATAATGTTTTTGCTTGATTTTGTTTTACAATCGGCCACTTAGCAATAAACTATATATTTTTTCAAAATGCGTAGAAATGTATACAATGTATACGCCGTATATATTTACGTAGATGCTACATTCTCAATATAAGCTCAAAAGTATGGCCGTTTGGTGGAATCATTTTGGAATGTTTACTTTAACTCACATAATTTGGATTCTACAAATGTCTGCTGCTGCTCTATCTTCATGATTATTGTATTCGCAGTAATTATCGTCCAACACGATTATTGTATATATTTGGCCAAGTATTTGCGGCACGTATGATTGTTTTGTTCGTGTCTTAATTCACTGTATATGTATATAGGTAATTCTGATCTTGACGTGTGCAAAGAATATTTTATAGATCGTATATACTTTGTTAAAATTTGCCGTAACTCGGGTTTTGACCTTTGTATTCGCATCGGAATCAAGTACTACTATCTTTTATTAAGCCGTTATTAAATATGGCAGCTCAGCGATGTACTTATATACAATGTCTGATTGACAACCGGTTACGTACTACCAGAAAGGGGTTTTAGGTCAAGCTAATCGTCTCGTTGTTATAAGGCCATTTTGAATTGAATTATTTAAAATGGGATGAAGATTCGAAAGGTCTGTAATTTAAGGTGCATGGCAGTAAATTTACGGAAACCTGAGAATGCAAGCAGCTGTACGAAACAATTAAAACATCAATTTATAATTAAGAATCTTATTTTTTCTGTACATGGTAAAATGATATTATTTACTTACAAATGTAGATAAAGGTATCACGAATATATGCAAAATATATATATGTATATAAAAGTAAATATATAAGTATAGATTACAATTATGATAAAAGTTTTTCAGTTAACAAAATCAAATTAGTGGGTAAGACTAAAAGTTTGTGACGTAAATGAAATTATTTAATCATTTTTGGGCAATGTTTGCAAGTAAAAAGGGTGTATATTTTCCATATTTCGATTTCTTCATACACATATAAGAAAAACAAGAGGCTAACAAAAAGACGCATGTGTCCGATGTCTTATGTACACATTATTCCCTCTATATATGTGTATATAATACTCATATATATGTACTTAGTATGGCAGAAAGAGGTAGACATGACTCGCATGTGGAACAACTTGTTGACTGCCCCTATACAGTTCACCTGGGCTAAGCGGAAAAGGGGTTTTATGTATGACATTAAGTGCCAAGGTGCTTGTTATAATTACTCAGAGTTACAAATGCTTAAGTCCAAAGTTCCATTGAACATTTTGTCAAAGTTAGTTTAAGCAATGTGGCAACTCTGTCGAGCAATTATTGATGTAGTTGAGAACAAAGAAAACAAAAAAATCGAACAGAGCGCATCGCACAAGTAATAGGAGAACTGAATTGTAGAGTAGAAAAACAGAGAGCGGAAAAGAGAAGAGAACGCATAGTGCCCAATAGAAACAGAATCTTATTAGAGAGCTAGTCAGCTAGTCAAATTAAATAAAACTTATAATGCTTTGCATAAAAATAACAGAATAACAGAATATCGAAAGAAATCGTTAAAATCAAGAGAAAACAGGTGAAACTAAGTGCATTTTATGTGTTTATAATTACAATACTACTTAAAATGAACTACTATATTTATTATTTTTAATAGGCATGTACTTACTGCTTCCATTACCCTCCTTGACTCGATATGTCAAATTATGGAACGCCAAATCCACAGCTGGTCGTTTGGGCAAATGCTGCAGGGTCTTTGGCTGTGCGGGCACAATTTGAGCTTTCTGTTGTCCTGCTCCTCCATTTCCGCCGACTCCCAATCTGTTGTCGTTTAAAAGATTTTTATTTTCGTTCGTAACCATTTTACTAATCGGTTGTTAGCCAAGAATTGTGTATTGTATATATAAATATATATATATGTATATTTTTTTTTTTTTATATTATTGTTACTGCGAACTGGGGCCACATGTAGCACACATTTATCGTTATCACAAAGTTTTTTCTTTTAGATTTATATATATGTATTTAATATATATTTTTTTCTTTGTGCTCAGCTATTGCATAGCCAGCCACCCTTTTTAGTTATTCCGTATTTCCACCACCGCCCTGAGGTCGCTGAAGAAAAATTTCCACCCGTTTTGTGTTCAACACGAATATTCTGCTTTTCGAATTTCTAGTACTTTACACGTTCGCGTCGCGATCGCAACTGAATGCGTCGCAGTTGTGCTAGTGGAACAAAGCCAAAATTCGAATCGAAAGAGCACTCACCACTACCATCGCATACACTATTCATACACCCATACGCACATAAACGCATACACGTGCACACATCCGTACATCCGAACAGCTCCACTGCTGACGCAAGTGGTTAACCGAGTGTTAGAGCGCGATGGCAATAGTCTGAGTTCTTACTCTCTGATTCTTGGACTCTCTGTCTGACTAAAATGAGAGCTCCCCCGTTGCTGAATTGATCGGTTCTCAGAGCATACATGAGTATTTTGAAGTATACACATTGCTTTGTTGTTTGCATACTGTGGAAATAACTACATACACAACTTAATATATGCATACATGAATGTACATTGAACGTACATGTGCTTTGACTGTTATAACAACTAACATGCACAGTTACATTTGAGGAGTTTAGTATGAATCAATTTAGTAACAATGTTAATTTGTTGGTCGGATACACTCTATGTATACGTACAAATTTATGAGTGTATGTATGTATCCTCTGTCCTTCAGAGTGCTTCTTCCAATGAGGTGGAGTACTCCCAATCATTCATGTTGCTTATCGCACATGTTTTATATAATTATTCTATGTACAATGTACATTTACTTTTTTTTTGAACTTCAGTAAATACACATGTTTGGACTCTGATAAGAACATTCTATTGAATGTCAAAATTAATGTAGAAATTAACAGTTTGCTCTTTAAAGCGCCTTCCTTATTCTTTTGATATTTACCTACTATTATCGCAAATTGATAGGAATAAATGAAAATGTTGTTAATTTGTTCGTTTCTGAGTTGTTTTATTAATTTGATGCAAGGTTATCATATTTAGAATAATTTAATTGCAATTGTGTCAGGTGGGTGAACTGGGCGTGGTATCAAACATTTAAAATGCTCATATTGTTTGCACATTCAATTATTTAACAAACGTACAGAGTTGAGTAATCAGGCTCTTTTGACTTAACGCCAAATTTATAGTACACATTTATGCATGTATTGTTGTATGTAGATAACTTCAACAGCAAATGGCACCATCGGACTTTGATACTTTTCATTATCTGAGCGATTACCGCGTAAATTCATTCCGTTATATGTATGTCCAGTTTGATAATTGGATATTAGTGATAAGGCATATTCTTGTTATTTATGGGAGCAGCATTTTATTACTATCGGATGGTAACAAAAGCTTAGCGGTGTTTGGCTATGATGTCCCCAACTAATTGCCTTTTTACTGCCATGTGTTCTCTTAAAAAAAGAATTTATCGTCACACTTCTGCGCATAGCACTTGGATATTAACAACATTATATACTAGTAAATAAACAATGGTTGCTTGAACTTGATGCAATCAACTTGAATTTTAAAAAAATGGGAAGTGTGCAATTTATGTGCTATCCACAATGTTAAACAACTTTGTAACTTGCCTTTCAAAATAAGTGACCTGGCGTTTTGCAATGTAGGCCCGTAAACATTGCAAATTGCATGAAAACAAACCAGTTTTTGCTATTTAAGAGACAACAGTAATGCGCAGACTAGCACGTGCAAAACGGTTTGCGAAACATCTTATTCTTCCTGTACAGTGTGAATATTTATACAATTATAGGTTTTTCACTTATTCAAAGAAATCTAATTTTCCAAAGTCAGTGGATTTTCCCAAGTAAAAATCAATTGCTTTTTCTTTTAATTTATTTAACACTTGTAGAAATCGCACAATACCCGTTGAAGGTCATTAAATGCATTGTTAATTTAAATAAGATAGAATATACTCACAAGTTGTTATTTTCCAAAAACTGTGCCCAAGTATAACTGTCCATGATGAGTAATTCAAATATATGTAATTTTAAATTTAGTGTTCTCTGTCTAAAGTTCACTGTGGGCATACATTGCTTTGAAATATTTCTCAGTTAAGATTGGTGATAAAAAGAGTCCAATGTGAAATGCCAAACAATTGTCAAATTGTCTTTTGGGGTTAAAATTTGCAGCTTTTTATTGTTGACGTTTTCTTTTGATTATCACGACATTAACCTGCAATCGTATTAACACAAAATTGTTAAATTTTTACAATGGGCAAACTAAAGTCGAACCGGTAGCCATTGGAAACGATTCCACACAACTGGAAAAGCATAGTACAACTGACTACAAACTGTGCTGCAATTGCAAACGCTAACACTTGCTCAGGGTATGGTGGAAAACCACACTCATACTACATACGTTTCGTATAAATACAACTTTTTCTGCTTGTGGATGTGTGTGTGTGTGGGAAATAGCAGCTTGAAGCTTAGCCAAAATTACGTCAGACAGACCATGTAGCGAAAGCATAAGAAAATCCAAGCATTCATGTTATGTATATCTGAATTACTTAAATTCATAACAGAATTGGTTACATCGTTATGAACATAGTAAACATGAAGTGTATGTATGTATAACGAAAGCAAATACAGGTTTCAAACACACTGCATCAAGTACATGGAATTAAAATTCATTCCCTCGTATACTTGATGTAAAACAACATTCCATTTATTTGTATAGGGTATTCGATAAACATATTGCATACTTTTAGGCTTAAAAATAAAATATTGTTTTGGTTTTTTTTTAAAGCAAATTTCAGATAATTGATTCATTTCTAAATCTTAAATAAAACTTACAATTAATTTTTATAAATATTAACCCATAGTGTGTGCTTTCTAAAAATAATGGCTCTTTACTACGTATACTCTTTTTAAGACGTTACTGTAGTTTACACTGGAAATCAAGTAGTCTTATCGTGCTGAACTTTGAACTGAGCTTTGCAGAATATAAAAAATAAAACAACAACTAGTAGAATGCCAAGATGTATGCCTGCATATGAACTTGTATGTCTATGCTGATTAAATACTTGTTAAAAGAAGTGTACACAGGCATTTATAACATACTGCTATTTTTCTGCAGCACGGGAAAAATACATTAATGGACTTTGTACCAAAACATGTTCAGAAATCAAGAAAGAGAGCGAGAGCATACCGTTGTTTTATAGAGTAAGAGGGCGCATGTGCCATATGTACTATCAGCAGGCACCTGCTGCAGTTTTATGACCTGAGACTTTGTTTACAGCTAGCTAGAGGTCATACCATATGACGGAGTGGTAAAACTAGATATTGTGGGTATCACCGGGTTACTTGTTTATATTTTTACTCACGGCGTAATATAGAGAGTAAGAGAGTGCGCATTGGACATATTATTGCTCTCTTTGTGTTTACATTTTCTGTTTCTCCAGAGTGGTAACTACAGTGAACTCCACACATAAATAATTATGATGAATGTAAGTTGTTTTATTTTTGTTATGATAAAATTTTAATTAAAATGTGTGAATAATAAAAAACAGTTATAAGCATGCCTCATTGGTAAATTAATTTATTGAAACACTTCGAATTAAACGTTTGTTTGTTTACGGTAAACGGCGCAATATTAAGGAAATCAAAAACAAATGATTTTGATGTGTGTGTGTGTGATGTGTTTGTGTTTGTGAGCGCACATTACTCGCAGTGCTTTGCATGAGTATTGTTTGGAAATGCTTTTGTTGGTATCACTGTGGAACGCTTCGTCACAGCTGCTGTCGCTGCCTCTGCCTCTGCTGCTGCTGCTGCTGCCGCCCTCGTTTCTAGTGGCGTCGACTGAGTATGCGATAAAGAAAAATCGAGACTGACGAACAGCAAACGAGAAAAGTGAATGTTGTGTCGCGAATTGTATTCACAAACCTTCCTAACTTCGTATAGGTTGGTTGGGCGTCCCAAGCAGTCGTTCCGTTCCGTTCCGATCCAATCTGTTCCATCAAAACAGCGCGCCAGTTCGGCAAAGGCTACCAAACAAGACAAATACAAAAGTTGAAGAAATAACAAAAGAAAAGGAAATATACAACTATAAACATATAACTGTACACAGTGCGACCTAGTGCAAGTTGTAAGTTAAACAAAATAAAATGAAAAAGCAAGTAAAAACATCGATTTGCAAAAAGTTCAAGGGAAAACATGAGCAGATTCAGTGCAGAAAATTAGTTGAAATCAAAAGTGAAATGTTGTAACATTGAGATGACATCTCGTGCGCAACAGCCACAGTCTCTGCTACTATTACCATTACATCCTTGAACTTTGTGTGTATACAGCCAAAAAATAGTATTAAATTTAACCTCCAAAATTCTTGATTTTTTCTTGAATTGTTGACAATTATTCAACATGTTAATAGAGTAATAAATATAAAAAAGTATTGCATTTAATTACGAATTTTTTAATATCGCTCTAGTAAAGAAAAATATTTGTTTAGGTCGCCTGCTTGACATCATTTATTGCTTATTTTAGAGCCTAGTTCCGGTAAAAAAAAATATGTAATTAAACTTATCCTTTTTATTCCTTTTCAACTCAAAAGCATCGCAATGGCATTCCGTGTTGCTGGTCTCTTTCTGAAAAAGGAGCTCACTGTTCCTATTAAACAGCAATTGCGTCTTCTGAGTACTTCGAATGTCTCGAGAGCTCAGTTCTTAACTAATTCACCCAACACAGCACTGGACAAGAGTATTCTCCAGCGCTATCGGAATTTGGAGACTCCGGTGAATCGTGTCCAAGCCACTTATCTTTGGATCGATGGAACAGGCGAGAACATTCGTCTTAAGGATCGCGTGCTCGATAAAGTACCCAGCTCTGTAGAGGATCTACCCGATTGGCAGTACGACGGCAGTTCTACGTATCAGGCGCAGGGTGAAAACTCTGATACAACGCTAAAACCTCGAGCCATTTACCGTGATCCTTTCAAGCCTGGCAAGAACGATATCATTGTCATGTGCGATACTTATAACGCCGATGGAAAACCGACACCGTCGAATAAAAGGGCCTCATTTCAAGCAGATGTTGACAAAATTGGAGATCAGGAGCCCTGGTTTGGTATTGAACAGGAGTACACATTGCTCGACGTCGATGGCAGACCCTTTGGTTGGCCCGACAATGGTTTCCCCGCACCCCAAGGACCTTACTATTGTGGCGTTGGTGCCGATCGCGTCTATGCCCGCGATCTCGTTGAAGCCCATGCCATTGCCTGTCTGTACGCTGGAATTGATTTTGCAGGAACGAATGCCGAGGTTATGCCAGCTCAGTGGGAATATCAGGTTGGCCCCAGCAATGGCATGAAGGCTAGCGATGATCTATGGGTATCCCGCTATATACTCCAACGCATCGCCGAAGAGTACGGCGTGGTAGTCACCTTCGATCCCAAGCCCATGGAAGGTCAGTGGAATGGAGCCGGTGCTCATACAAATTTCTCCACCAAGGCAATGAGAGCCGATGGTGGTATGAAGGCCATCGAGCAGGCCATCGAAAAACTGAGCAAACATCACCAGCGTCACATCAAGGCCTATGATCCCAAGGAGGGCAAGGATAACGAGAGGCGTCTTGTTGGCCGCCTGGAAACCTCGAGCATTGACAAATTCTCCTGGGGCGTGGCCAATCGTGCCGTAAGTGTTCGTGTGCCACGAGGTGTGGCCACCGCTGGCAAAGGTTACTTTGAGGATCGTCGTCCTAGTTCCAATTGTGACCCCTACGCTGTGTGCGGCGCTTTGGTTCGCACCTGCCTCTTGGAGTAGAAGACTAAGAGATTTTAACTTTGGATGTACATATACAAAGCCAATCTGTCTGATTTGAGCTAATTTTCGATTTGCATAAAATTAAGAGTTGTTGATTGTGTGTAAGGAGGGAAGACAAAAACAAAGAATGTGAGGGGAGTAATGTGGCTAAAATTTAAGTAATGAAAACGAGTTAGAGGGTTTTTATCCCAATATAATGTTCTGCCATAAATATTTTTAATGAATAATGTATAAATAAATAATATGTAACTCTAATTTTGTGATTTATTTAAATTGTATAAATTAATTTGAATTATTTAGTAGAATGTCAAAATTAATTTTATGCATGTTCATTACATGTACATTAGATATATGTTCATTCTTTATCATTTTTTTAATTTCCAGAGATGTATTTAATCATTGAATTTATTTAAAAATGTGGTAATTGAAGGAACAAAAGTAAATATACAAAATTCGTCACATGGATTCGCAAAATAATAATTAATTTAATTTGTTCATATACATTCGAGTATATACTTATGAGAGCCACAAACACACATTTAATATTTATAAAAGTAAGTACCAGCACTAGAATATGCTTATTGGTACAAGATCGATCAGTTGTTATATTGTATACAACATAATAAGCGAAATACATTTTAATCAATTGTTGTAGATTGTTAAAATCTGTTGAATTTCAATATACACATCATAATCGTATCAAATACTACATACGTAATATCAATTTAAATATCAAATATCTAACTATGGTAAAAACGAATTTTCTTGAAAATGTCCTCAATATTAACATAATAAAAAAATGTACAAATAAAATATATATTGGCTTCTATTTGATTGCTTTTAAGAAAAATGAGAGAGTGAATAATTCGCATGTCAGAAAAATGCTTTCAAGATTTATTAAAAAATATGAATATATGAAGTATTTTGCATTTTATTTACTTAATCGTGCATTGATGACAGCCATATATATTTTGCAATCAAAAATGATTAGCGTTACAAAGCTTCAAGTACAGAGCGAGTGACCTTAATCGGAAATAAAAGGGTATTCACTCATTTAGATAACCAGACAAACATTTGAGTAAACAACAAAATGGTCGAACGCTGCACTTCACCTTGAGCTGACGACATTTCTGACACTTGCAATTGCACTGACGATTAATACATTAGCACAGCTTGTTTTTGCTACTGCACCTTCCCAGTTTCAGTCCCAGTTATGGGTGGGTTTGCAATTGCAATTCCCTCTATCTGTTAGTTTCTAAGTACTTTACCCAGCGGCACGGGTATAATGGGCTTGTTAAAAGGGTATAATGGGCTTGTTAAAAGGACGCTTTCAGTTGGTTATTTCTGTTGATGAATTCTAAAGCCATAATATTCGACATGTTTCTCTTATATTGCATATAATTTACAACATCATTATATAAAAATATAGTCTTAAGAAACTTTGACATAGATTTTTAAAGAAAATCTATTCCCTAATTGGGTATAGCATTTATATTTCTGACTAACTTAATAGACCTCACTACCCTTTGTTAGTACGGGGTCTCAATACAAGTATAAATACTAGTACTTGAAAATAGACTCTGCAATCGTGTATACAAATACACAAATGATAGGCAACTACAAGTGTGTCGACTTTAAGACTCAAATCAGGTCACTAGCCCGCACTTTATAATTAAAATCGCTGAATACACGTGTATTACTAGATTATGTAGTATGATAAAGATGTTGATTAAATTAAGCTAATTGCATTGAATTGCTATTAATGTTAGATCGTGTGTCTTATAAATTATTACGGGTTTTATTAGATCATTTAAAAAACGTATTTTATATACTTATATGCTTGGTTTTCCTTCAAACTAGTTTTATTTGTTTTGATCGTGCGGCATTTTCCACAGTATCAGAAGCAGTAGCAGTAGTGGTAGCAGACACCAAAAATAACAAGTAGTAAATGTTGTTAAAAACTTGAGGACTGGTAACCTGTGTTTTGCGTTACTCAAGCCAAAACCTGTCAGTTTTTAAATTCCATAAGCAATCGTTACTTTGTGCCTAATTATGAATGCAATACGCTTGATTTCCGCACCAATCGCTATTTAAATGAATGAAGTTTATTTATATGCGAATAACTAGTTCCAGCTATATATTGACATCTTACAATGCAGGTCTGTCGAGATCAACTTTTGCTTCGAGCTCTTATTTGTCCAATTAAGATTTTCTTTAGAAGATTTGCATAAACATGAGGCAACCTAATATATATATATATATATATATATTTGGAGTAACAGCTACTTTTGAGATTCCATAATGCATTGCATTTTAAAGTCCAAAAATTTCTTACTCAAAAAAAAAAAACGTAGGAAATGTATTAAGCACAAATATTCGTAAATTGTTTAGTATTTTAAAGTGTTTGCAATCATTCAGGAACTGAATGATCTCCAACGGTCAGAAAGCCCTGGTGTGATACCAATTATGCCATCGATCAAACCGGCTTTCAATAAAAAAAAGAAGCAGATGCACATTCCAAAAGCTAAAGACGGCACAGTATCGTAAAGAAAGTTCTACAATCAGAATTAACAATTAACAATAACGTGTGCATTTGTTAATGCCTTTAAATCAGTCTAATTAGTACTTCGCCGGCGACTAAAGTCCAAAGGCATTTGTAGATAAGCTGGTTATCAAAACATTGTTTTTGTGATCTGTCCGATCGTAAGTGTTGTCAAAAGTTCCCAGGACAAAATAGCTAGATCGCCTTAAAGTTCAATTGGTATTTATAAATTCAAGCTGGTTATAGCTATGAACGGCAATTAGCTAGAATAATCATATTTTTACAACTAAGAGCATTCCGCATTTTTTGAGCTTATAATAATATTAATTGAGTTGCTGTAAAATAGCTAAATTGACAGCACTGGATTCGTGTGCTATTTTCTTAACTCAGTCAGCGGATGATAGAATCAAGCGATCAGGCAACGTTATCGTGCTGTCATAAATCATTTTATGTTTAAAAAACTTCGATTAATTTAATCCGAATAAAAAATACATTTTCATGTGTAAATAAATATATATATATTATAAATGTTTTTTAAAAATGAAACCGCACACGCTCGTATGGCGTGATAACGTGTTCTGTCTGCTTGACCGTAAATCGTTTATCAATTTATAGATAAATTGACTTACTTTGAGAACTTATCTTTTATACAAGCCACTGGTGGCGAACTAAAAATCAATACATGTGCTATCGATTGCAAATGTGATAGAAGAAACTAATCTTTGCTTTATCATTTTAAGAATAATTAACTGGGTCAGGTAGAAGTAGAGCATATCACGGCGTTAACTGCTAATATTAGGTAAGTCTATTCCGAGTAACTGGCTACGTCACACATAATAAAGAAGTAAATATAGCAACTTTATAGGGTTGTCGGTATGTCCCCCCTTTTGCGCGTGATTGGCTATATTTTTGTGTTTTATTAGGCCAATTGGTTTAATCTAATGGCTGTTCACCTGCCAATTATGATTATGGTGGTACTTTGGTAATAAAAAAACTTGTTCGTGTGTTTCAGTATCTATAAGTGTTAGTGTTCAAGTGGTTTCTGTTTAAAATTAATCTAATAGAACGACATTAGCCACGAGATATATAGCTACACTGATACAAATTTATGAACACACACATATTAGACCATGTTCTTGTAATAACATTTTGGGATCGTGTACATCGACATTTGATTAAATTATATCAGATATATATTTTAGAGTAAAGTAACAAAATTAGCATTTTGTTCGTAAGTTAAGAAATGATTAACAAAATATAATTATAAAATGAGCTTTCTTGATTTTAAATTTGCTATTTTTTCTGTGTAAAGATATTTTTGCTTGTTTCAGTATATGTGTATTGTTTAAGTTAAGACTGAATGTAGACTTATTTCACCTATTATTTGAAAACCTAACGAATTGGTCACGTAGCAATTACTTTAACTGCTTTAAAGCATTCTACTATCAAGAACTTGATTTTTATATAAAAGTTATTGACATTGGGATACCGCGTATTAAGTTAAATGTGTGGTAATTCGAATAATTCACATTTATTTTTGAAAATTATCAGGGCGTGTGTCAACTCTGTCAGGCTTTAGAGTTGCTTTAGTCACGTGAAAAGCAATTAAGCTCAATTTGTATATATAAATGTATGTGGAAATTTCTTTTCAATTTGCGGTTTGCGTGTTTGCGTGAATTAGAAAATAATAAGTCCGTCTATTCCTTCAGTACAACACAAGAATTTTTTACATTTCATTTCGTTGTTGTCATCTTATCCACAAAAATTGGTGGGCGTTCTGCTGTAAGCACACTGATATAAATAAAAGATTTTAATAAAAATGTAAAATTAGTGTATATATTTTGATTTAAAGAATATTCAAGTAAAGACCCAGTTCTAAAATAAGACTCATAGGTGAATATGAAAGAGTATACATTTATCACTAGGTGTATTGCACTCTTCTTCGACTTGCCGATAGCATTCGCTTTCGTGTTCTTTTCGTATACGCTGCAGACACGAGCCGATTCTTGACGTCATCGCACTCGCACGCGTCTGGCAAGTGATCTTCTTTTTCTTTGACTGATTAACACTTTGAACTGAACCACAAGCAACAACACAATAAACATGGATCGGCCAGTGGAAACGCATCCATATAGTATCGTCTCGGGAATTTCTAACAACGCCTGGTATATTTTAATTGACATATTATTTAGATTAATAATTCTTGTTAAACATATACTATAACAAGAAATTATCACCAATTAATGGCAATAGAATGGGATTATTACTTCATAGTTCTGAAAGACTTGTTATATATTTTTATGTACACAACAATGTAAATACTTTACATCGGCTTTCGTTTATTGACCTATTGTAGCAATTTCTGTTTAAGATAAGAGAAACTTCCAGCATGTTTGCTATACTTATTGTTTTTGTGGACTGATAATGAATTCTCGATAAGCAGACTTTTGGTTTAGTACATTCATGCATATACGTACTCTTGTTTGTGTGGGTTGTTAAGTTAAAAGCAACCATTTCAATATAGTATGTATGCATTCTTATATGCATGACAATATACAATTAAAATGTACGTACTTTTCAAGTTGACTGAACTACCAGATTTCGATTCGCAGAA
This sequence comes from Drosophila nigrodunni, assembly GCA_020829145.1. NCBI lineage: Eukaryota > Metazoa > Arthropoda > Insecta > Diptera > Drosophilidae > Drosophila > Drosophila nigrodunni. The sequence continues at coordinate 210,263 of JACVCZ010000008.1, forward strand.
TGTCTCGCCTTTGTACTTTGTCCAAGATAAAATTAAAGATTTACAGGCCACATTTATTCTACATTGTGTCATCATTCTTTTGTATGTATTTCTGATATACGGTGTACACTGATAAAAAATACGATAAGTTCCAAAATAAAAATTACGCACTTCAAAAATTGAGTTTTTTAACATGTTGGAAAAATACGTATTATCTGTTTTAAAAAACTTTGTGTGAATATGAGGTTTTAAGATACAAAATTTTAGTTGAGAAAACAAAACCTGATTTTTTTCAGTGTGTATATTAAATGTCCAAGTTCAATTAAGATGGGTTCATTCACTGCTGAGCCAAACTTGTGTGCATGAGAGTATGGTAAGAGTGTCTTTTACCCCAATAAAATCAATCAAGCAATAAATCAATGTAGCTTGAGCATACATATATATAGTAATTTATAAGTACAACCATATGTAAGAAGTACTTACTTAGCATGAGCATCTCATTAATACAAAGAAAAGCCAAATACAAAAAAGAAGACATATAAATTCCAAAACTGCTCTCACCAAATAAAAACATTAATTTGTATGAAGAATTTGCATGATAGTTTATTAGGTATTTGTTATTAGAATGTTCGGATTACATTTTATTATAAATAACTTTCACATGAGATTAATTCAGTAATAATCAATTTATTTTCTGTTCTAGCCTGAAAGTATGCAGTTTATTAGTACATTGTAAGCTATTAAAATTGTTCAAAAGTATGTTTTACTTCGACAGTTCAACAGTTGTTATTTAAAATCAAAATGGTTTGCAGAGTAATTAAGATTCATTCGTTTCTGGTGCAGCTTTTCTTTGATATCCTGCCAGTCAAAAAATATGTCGAAAGAGAGTGCAGTTTTTCACCGGAAAGCTCTTCTGATAAAGAGCCCTTAACACTGAAAACGCCTTTTGCTTGGTATAGTAAACCCAGCAGTGGATTCTTTGGATTGACTCGCATGTTATTCATCACATATACACCCTTTTCCAGTGGGCAACTAAATGTGTAGTTGCTTTGCTTCAGCATGTTCTCTTTGACAGGTTTGAACAGCGGCACGGAATTAAAAATATTTTGCATTGCACATAATTTTGTGGTTACATTATAGATGGTACGCTTCTTTTCCTTGTGAACCTTTTGTTCAATCAATAAACTTGAAATAGGAGACAAAACTGGTTCATTGATGATCGTTGTTGAACTGATGCCATCCTCATTGGAGAATGTCATATTCACAACAAATCGTGGGCGATCATCGGTCCAGTTGGTGTATATTAAATCCACAAAATAGCAATTCTTCGGGAGCAAAGGGTAAATTATTTCAGCAATGTACATAAAAATTGACACAAACCTCTTTGCAGTAAATTTCCATTTGAATTGATATAAATATGCACAACAAAATATTAATGTTTAAATGCATAGTGCTCTGTTGAAATAACTGACAACTGTACCAAGTCGAAAAAGCCTTTATATCAGTGGAGTATTATTTGATGACAAAGAATAAATCGATGAAATAATAATTAGCATGCCTCATTAAGAAACTACTTATTGTTATTTGGGCTCAAAACAAACCAATTACATTAATGTAATATTTGAAAATTGTGTGCTAATCGCAAAATTTCGCCTAGTTTATGGTGCACACGTTTTGAACTTCTATTCTTTAGCACCTGGGACAGATTGAGTTCTTTCTCCACAGCGGTGACATCATCAGCCAGTATGAATCGTGTCATTAATATAGCATGGGGTACTTGAATATACGCAATGCGTTTCAGTTCCGAAATGAACCTGTTAAAATTAGAATATGTTAATTAACACCTCTTAGAGACAAGTGGATCTAAAAGTGTATTTACGCTTCAAAACTATATGCCGTCGTATATGCGCCCACTGTGATCAGGCTCTTGATAAAAACATCGTGATAGAACTTTATCAAATACTGGTAATTGCCTTCCAAAACAGAAGTTGAGATGCTCGTCATCAAAAATGATATTAAATCATGTATTACAGAGTCATATTGGGCCGTTTGGAAATCGATTATTTTTAGTTTTGTAGGTTGGCCTGTGTTGTCTGTGTTGTCGATAAAGCCAAGCAGGGTACCACGTCCCCGTAAAAAATGAAAAAACAAAAAGTAAATACAGTACTTGGAAAAAATTATGTTTGATCTAAAGTCACACATTTATGCATACAATGCAATATATTCTTACCATATTTGAACATAAGATTCATTGCCCAAAAATCGGAGTGGATAATACTATTAAAAGCATTACTTTCATTTGGCGGTGCTGCTAAAAAGGCGAAGAATTCATTTATCAAATTTTTAATATTTTCCACCATTAAATCATTGTTGTTGGTCACTTCTCTGAGGTCTTCTAATGTTTCCGTAATCATAGTTGCCTTTGACTCCGGCGCAGCAGCATGCCAATCAAATTTTTCAAAGAATGGTCGTACTTTCTTTTGAAATACCTCAGGTTTTCGGATTCTCAATGCTATGGAGAGGGCATGGAATTGTGCCATATACCTAAGAGCTAATTGTGTGTGAGGTAGGTCGAATGGAGTCATCCTCTGACTCGGAACATAATTGCCATCTCGCAAATCTTGCAAAATTAAAACAGCATCTCTGTCCACTGATTTAGCGTCAGGAACCAATGAGATGCGTGATCCAAAGTAATCCGCAAATCCATCAAACTGCTCGTTTTCAGGTATTCCCCTCTCGGTTTGCATTAGAGCCAGTTCTGGGGCCAATATCTGGTAAATGGCGTTCTCAGCCAAACACGTGCGTTCTGGTTGAATGAATTGCCAATATTTTTCGTCTGTTGGCGGCACTTTGGCTACAAATCGTTTTAAATAAAAGCCACCTGAAGGTTGCTGCAGTTTGGCTTTAACAGATATTAAAACACTTCCATAATTATCTCCAGGTTGCGTCAGATTGCTCACATCGTAGCTTTCAAGTATATCACCATTAAGTGATGCTTCTATTACCCCACGCAAATCCTGAATAACTGGCAGTGTGTTATTCATGTTGATATAAGGATTTGGTCTGTTCAACTTATTTCTTTCAGAGAACAAAACGTACTAGCAATTTTGTTTTTTTTTTTATATTTATGCTTTTGACAAGTATAAACTACGTTATCTCGCTGATAAGGTTTGAACTGATCACAACACGACTTTATCTCTGTCCCATTCTCTCGTTTCTTTTCCCTCTTATATATAGTGTACTCAAATATAAATTCAAACAATCCTATAAATATGTTTTAAGTTGAATATATTTCTGACTACAATTGTATAGAACTTATGAGACAAGCGTAAATTCAATAATCTTAACCGTGATATTTTCAATTATTGAGGATACATACACTGTTTGTACATCAATATGATATTATTTTTAAAAACTTTAAATAATATTAAGTTTAGTGAAATAGTTCAAACTTTTTGGCCAGGCGTATAATGCTACCTATCTTTTCAATGATTTTTTCTCCGCCTCTGTTTTTGGTTATGACCGACAAGTCGACATCTTTATAATCACTTGGTAATGTATCGTTCTCAGCCATTATAACCTTGGTCATAAATAGGGCATGTGGTATTTGTAGATGTGCTACACGCTTAACTTCTTCTAGAAAACTGAGAGTTAGATAAAATATATTTTATTAGATAATTTTTATACGTGGAGAAACTATTGTCGTTGGACTTACGCTTTATAACTGTGCTGAGTTGTATCTACACCCACGCTGCGCAGTGACTTTATAAATGCGTCATAGTATATTCGCAAAAAATTGTTGTAGTTTTCTTCCAAAACCGGGATATCTATTAGATAAATTTATATTAAAATAAATGTCTTTGAATTTAAAAGTAGTAAACTGACCCACGCTAGATAGAAGCAGAAAGATAACATCATGCACAATCGATTCATATTGGGCAATTTGAAAGTCTACAATTTTTATTTTAGCTGGAATGTCACAGTCATCTAAAATAATAAAAATACTTGTTAGGATATACGATATTAACCTTTGATTTTTACAAGCTTCTTACCGTACTTGAACATCAAGTTATTTATCCACAAGTCCATGTGAACTATAACGAATTGCATTAAATATTTATTAAAGTGGACTTGATTGAATTAAAATAAAGTGCTACACTAAGAAAAGGAATATGTCATTTGTTTTTTACCTATAGAAGTCCAAGGACCATCCTTAACATCTTCCGCTGACTGAAACGCATCATAGAGATCCAATAGCTCTTTGACCCTCTGCACATCAGCATCGTTGCCCTTAGAAATTGATTTTATATCTTCTAATGTTTCATTGTTTATCACATTCGTAAGGTCCACTTCAATATTGTCATTCATGTTAAATTTCTTGAAGTACGGTCGCACATATTGATCATAAACTTTGGGTTTTTTGAGACGTAATGCCATGGGTAAAGCATGGTACTGGGCCATAACGTTAAGAATCAGGACAGTGTGAGCCAGATCGTATGGCTTGTGCCTATCCCCGGGCTTGTAGCCACGAATCGTAACATTTTCCTGAACCAATACTGCGTCGCGATCGACCTGAGTGGCGTCTGTAGATAGTGAAATTCGGGATCCATAATACCGCGGAAAGCCATCAAATAATTTGGTGGGCAAGACACCAGCCTCCAGTTGCATCTTTTGCAATTCTGGTGCCAAATATTCATAAACTGAGTTTTCGGTAATACAAGTGCGTTCTGGTTTAAAAATTTGCCAATACAGCTCGTTTGTAAGAGGCGGCAATTTGGCAATCAGTGGAAAATCCTTAACGTTACCATTAACTTGTTTAACTTTTGCATCAATGGTCAGCATTATACTACCATAATTATCACCGGGTTTGGTTAGATACCGTCTTTCGTACGAGATTAGTTTACCCCCTTGCAAATAGGGTTCAACAATTTGATTTAAATCTATGATTTCAGGAACTTCTGACATGTTTACGAGCGACGCTGTTTTTGCACTCATTCACGAACACTGAATGAAAATTTTGATTAGAGATCCCGTTGCTTTTCTAGACTCAGGTTGAGCTCATACCTCATTTCTACTAAGCAAGTACTCATATCTACATGTGTCGCATGATAGTATAAAACAACAACAAATGAAGAGTAAGGTGTTTGTGAATATATATGCTGTCTCATGCCGAAATGAAAAAAATTGTGTTCAATTGCTAGTGATAAAAATAATTGTAGATGCGCTATTTTCATTTGTGTCTGTGTTTTTTATGCACCAATCGTACCCCGAATAAATATGTAGTTTGTACTACTGATACAGATAGCGATACTGATGTGAATGGTCTTTTAATGATTACTGGCATTGTGTAAGACCGGCATCTATCGTTGATTCTAAATAACTCAAACAAGCATGACAGTAGCAACAACGACAATTATCAGCAAGAATGAAACATACAGTCACGCTCATCCGACCGGATTGTACCCTGTACTTTTCCGGAGCTTGTATTATTATTTTATAGTATTATTATTATGATAGCATTATTATTTTAATAAGACATCGCTCTTTTAGTACTGGAGCATTTTTCTTACTTACTTACTAGTACTGACTAGTAATAGCTTTCCGATCATGGAGATCCTTTCGTTTATACAGTCGGAGTGACAAAGGCAAAGACAACATACCCTCTTACAGGGTATCATAGCGTGTTTATACAATATAGATTAATAAAACATAATAATTATTGATCGCAGCATCTGTTTTAACATATTAAACAATTATTTGTTAAGCAATTGAATATGTTAAAGCAGATGCTTTGATCAATAATTATTTTTTTATTGATCGCATAAATTGATATTTATTGCATTTCTTTATTGTATTTGTTAAAATAATTACTTTTTAGTAAATATTAATTTTTTGAATTTAACTGTATTTCTAATACATTGAAATGCTTATCGAGAACGGTCACACTTGTTTCTTGCGCGTAAGTTGGCAGCCCAACTCAACACCCAGGCTTGCATGTAAACTAGTCGATTAAAAATAGAAAACCAATTTTTATTTTGTTACACGCAAATTAGCATCCAAATCTATTTAAGTTAACTAATTAATTAATGGATCCATTTTTGGAGAGCAGACCGTATACCAGCCATGAGCAGCAAATGTGTAGCGTTGCCTTAATGAATGCGTATGCTGCTAATTTGGCAAATGCACATTTTATGGGTGGAATGAGCGCAATGATACCACATCCATTGTATAATGGCACCGAGCATGAACATGATGACTGTGACGATGATGAAGATGAGGAACAATCACGCACCTTGTTCTGCAGTAACTTGGATGAGCGTGTGTCTGAGGAAATACTCTACGAGGTGTTCTTACAAGCGGGTCCTATAGAAAGCGCGCGTATACCATTGGACAATGCTGGGCGCCAGCGTAGTTTTGGATTTGTTACTTACCAGCACAAAAGTGCAGTGCCTTTTGCTGTTGAGCTTTATCAAGGCTTGGAGCTCTTTCAAAAGAAAATTGTAATACGACAGCAGTGTCCGGATAAGTCGAAAGCCTCCATGTCCGTTCAATCGCGGACACACAATCCATTTTCTATAGATCTCCCTGCTCCACCGACAATGCCTCTAAATGACCACACCGGATCAAGGCATGCTCGGCACAGTTTGCATGAGAGTAAACAATATTGCGTACAAAATAAATATAATAATCATAATAATAATGATATGAGACGACGTAGTGACAGTGCCGTTATAGACCGGAATCGTCCGAGAGTGCATCAGCAGCAGCAGCATAACAATAGTGGAGGAAATCGGAGATCCGACCAGCGTTACAATCATGGCAAAAGAAGATTGCTCTAAAACGTGTTAAATTTGTAAGGCTCAGAGTGGTTAAAGTTTGATTTCACTAAAATCAAATTTTACGTTTCTTTTTATTAATTTAGAAATATTTATATATATTTAAGTACCGACCGTTACAATATGTGCAACAGTTTTCATATATTGTAGTTCTAATTAGAAATAAATTAATTTACTTTACTTGACGTGTATATACATATGCTGATAGATATACTAAGCAATTAGCGTGTGATGTTTCTCAGTGTCTTCTCCACATTTCTGTAAGTTCGCGGCGGAATAACCTCCAAGAGCAAACGCTGATAACTGCTATGTTCCGACAAGGCACGGAACAAGGACTTGGCGTAGCTGCGTGTCTCTAAGCTGCCTTCCAGGAGAAGGTTCGCACCCACCATGAAGAATTTGTCACGACTCTCACGTGGCATTCCATAGACACGATCGCTGCCCAACCGCTCGACTAATCGGAACAACAGTTTTGCCGTCGTTGTTCTTACCAGGGCATTTTGGTGTTGAGCACCCTTTGCTGTCAATATATTGAGAACTTTTGAAGGTTGTACATGATCCACCATCGATTCCAAGGCACGCGTAGCGTCAGCGCGAATAAAGCGATTTGTGTCAGCTGTACGATGCAGCAAAGCACACACCAAATCGTCACACTCTGTCTCCAAGGATTTGGACTTAATGGTTAGCAACTCGGTAGCTGACTGGCAGGCTGCCCGAGCCACCTGAGAGCGAAGATTGCGCACGGATCGTGTCAACTGAATGCATGTCATGTGCATGTGACTTTCGAGGAAATCCACATGGTATCGTATAAGGCGAACCATACTTTTGAGCCCAGTCATGTTGACCTCCCAATTGCTGGAATCCAGTTGGTCAAATGTTTTGATTAATGCTTCTCGAGGCTTCTCAAAGCGTGACATGTTGGCCGGAAACAACTCCGTCTGGGACACTTTAATGGCCTGTTTGACTGGAGACACACGGCGTTGCCCACGTAAAAAATATGTTGTCTTTGACTTTTGCTTTAAAGGTGTGTGCTGTAGTTTTAGGGGTAATTTAGCAGAATCCATTGTTACAATAGAGTCCTGTTTTGAGGGCTGTCGTCCGCCGTAGAGTGAGTCCAACGAGATGCTTCTGGATTGAATGCTCCTGTCTTCTTTTGGGACTGGACTTTCATTATCCTCTATTAGCTGAATCGGTTTGGATTCAAGTTCTTGCTGCACTTGCTCAACAACTACAAAGCTATTGCTGCTTTCAATCTCCTCGTCAATGGCCAGGGACTTTATGGACTGTGCACGTGACATCTGTGGGGTGCCATCTTCCAGCTGTGTTCTAATACTCTCTGTCTTGCTATGCAGACTGCTAACGCTTTCGTTCCGCTTCAGAATGGGCTGAATGTCCTGAGATAGCGACTCTGTTTCATCCACAATATCGTTGACAACGAGATCTCCAAATGGCTGTTCCAAACTCATAGAGTCAACATCAGCATTACGAATATGACAGTTATTGACAGAGGCTGCTTGTTTGCCGAGTTCACTATGGCTGCTGCAAGATTTGGCCGACGCTGTTGACTTTTGGGAGTAACTTGTTGATTTGACTGAGAGTGGAGAACCATTATCTCTAGCTCCATCTTCAGGCATGACGTTCATCCTGTGACAGTGATTAAAACGGATAATTATTACATTGTCAATAATATTGAATTCCACTAGCATGGAAAATTAAAAGTAATTTAATTTTGTTTTGCAATTTGTGTTAAGAAAACTTTTAGACTCAAATGTAGAAAATTAAATTTTCTTTAGCTATTTTCTTAATGTTAGTGAAACAGGAAAGGCATTAAAAAATACGTAGTTGTGAACAACTCGGTAAAAGTAATTAACCAGCTGCAAATATACCCATGGAACCTTACGTATCGTGTGATGAATGTAACATATCCACAAAAACCTTATCAACAGGCTGCGGCGAGTGCAGCACCTGCAACGTCACGTTATCAGCAACGTTATTTGCATCACTTTTAATTATTTCCATCGATTTTCTGTCTTGAGCACACGGACAGAGACAGCGATCGTAGGGTATCAGCGCCATTAACTTTTCGAGCATAAAATCTTTAGCTTTGTAAAATATATTTCGCAATTTCTGTAACAGATTTGCGGCTTGACCGCTACAGTGAAAAGCATTTTGCATTTTATTTATCAAATTCCTCTACAGCCTTAAATCAAAAAGTACATATGTTTTTTGTATTATTAAGTACACTTGGTTAACTGTTGTGGCCAACTTTGGGCTACAATTTGACCACTTCAAGCAGCAACGTCACTTTACAAACTGTTTGTAACGCTCGTTTTAGCCACTTCTTGAGTCTTTCGCCGAAAGAGAGTGTGAGACAGAAAGTGAGAGAGTGCCACAACAGTCTAGGTCCTTATTTTCATTTCAGGAACAACAACAACAAGTTGCAAATGTAAAACAGGACATTGCGTTTTCCATTGTAAGCTCGACCCTTCCTCCACCAACCAACACACACAAACACGAATACTCAGTTACATACTAACTCGTAATATTAGAGAAAAGCCCCCAAGACCCCTCTGATGACTAAGAGTTAGCCACTGGTCTAACTACACACAAAAAAAACCCATACTAAAATTTAAATATTAAATTCTCGATATTTGCTTATACTTCTTAAGCATGAACTTAGAATATATATTTTCAATTAAGAATATTACCTTCAACTTTGAATCTCTAGTTTCTATTAGTTTTGTTGTCTTCATTTTAAAAGTAAACATGTTGTTAATAAGCTCGTTAATACTATTTTTTTCCGTGTAGAAAAACACTGCTGGTATTTTCTGTTAAGTTTTCTCTATAAAACGACCCGATTCATTGCTGTGTTCGGGTTTCTTCGTGTGATTGTGACGGAAACGCCAAAACGCAGAAGCCAGCAAGTTGGCTGTGTCGACATTTGGTTACCCTGTAGCACTTGACTTTAAATTAATTATAGATTGCGTCATCAGTGATAAATATTTTGGAGCTGAGTGCATTATGTGCATATAGTTTTTATCAGCATCATGAAGGGAGGCATTGAAGCAGTGGTCGCCAGGTCTTCCATATAAAGACCTGAATTTTGAGTCAATAAGGCTAAATAACGGAATAAATGCGTCACGCAGATACTGTTTTTTTTTTTGTACGTCCCTACAAAACAGAATAACTTAAAAAATCGGTCAGGAATCTGATGATATGCTTGATACAGAATGACTAAAGTTGTTTCTACATTCGGCTCGCTCGTCAGTAACCTTTTACACTAACCGAAGAACAACAAAAATTGATTTTCTAGTGAAAGACAGCTCACAAGAGCCTAGTAGTGAGTGACAAAGTAAATTGTAGAAATGGCAAGTAGAAAACCGCAAGTTAAGGGACATGAACCGGTACAGTGGTCATTTGAAGGTTCCTCTTTGGTCGCTTTTTTCATTTTTGGCCTGTACCATCCTGGCCATCAATGGCCGTGATGAATGTTTCAGGCGCATTTAAATTATTTAGGTTAAACAACGAAATGGCTTTTGGTTTAGCTTTTATGTGGCGGCTTTAAGGCGCTAACGCATGGAGGAAGGAACGGTGTTTCCTAATTATTGGGTCAAAAGCGCGACAAACTCATTTGCTGACGCTGTTGGTTAATTTATTGTTATTGCTTGGGCTTCAGACCTAAATACTAGCTAATCGCGAATTGGCAATATCTAACAATCATGGGTATATACGCTTCAAAAAGGAATCGACTTTATCGACTTACTTGGATTTTGTAAAGTTAGCGACATCTCTGTCCTCTCCTTGGCCTATTTCAAATCCAGTGCTCTCATCGTGTTTAATTGCTTCGTTCGTTTTTGAACAAACTGTTGGTAAACGTTGCTTGCAGCGATTAATTAAAAAATCCGGGAAAATTTAAATTACTCACTCTGAGATGGATTGGAATTAGCTATCCAGTTCTGCTGAGGTTTTGTGGGCTTTTTAGATTCCTGTTGCTTTTCTGCTTTGTGCATTGGGTAGTTTACTTTCGTGTACTTTTGGGTATTTTCGGAGCTATGTGGAATCGAGTTTTGGTGCACGTTACGCATGAAATTGTTCATAAAATCTGATGGTTGTGTCATAACCGGAAACCTTTGGCATACAAAACGATTATTTTGTGTTAAATTTAATTCAATTTAATTTTGAGCCCATACCTTGAATTCTGTCTAACAATCCGTCGATTTATTCCCATATTATAAGGTGCTAATTGAATAAAGCTTCCATTATAGCTGCCACTGCCACTACTAGAGTTTGTTGTTGTGCTGTCCGGACTTCTCCCGTCCATGGAGCATTCTGAGTACGCCTGGTTGACCAATCGACGATCCAAGAAATTTCCTTGAATAACTGTAAGAGTCAGGCGATGCATATATTAAAGTAGACATGTATGGGTATGCTTACCGCTAGTACCATAGTTTTTTCTTTGAGAAAAATCCTGTTGATAATGAGCGAATTAGTTTCAGTCTTTAGAATTGCATGAAAAAACTTACATGTGATGATCTAGACATGTCCAAAGCTTCAGGTGGAGAGTGAAATGAATGGCGATGCAGGTTCTCATCGTTGTGAACACTTAAATATTAAAAAGAAATTACTTTTAGGACTTCTGACTAACGTTGGTTATAAAAATCTGACTACTATATCATATGGCTCGCATGGGAACTGGTGTTAAATTAATAATTAATATGAGATACTGTTTAATTTTCAAAGGTATACCTCATTGAGACTCATAGACTTATAATAGAAACATAAAAACTCTAAAAACCTGTGACTTGTCCCAATCCCCGTGGAGTGTGCTGTGTCAATAGTGTCTTGTTGAATTCGCTTTTTGTTTGCCATATGACGCCTTTTTATGGAATTCGGAGAGGCTGATCCCTCGCCCTGGGTAATCCAATCGATATCTGCACCATCCACTCGTATTTCCGCGTTATGGAATATATATAAAACGCCTCCATCCGGCGTTATAATAGGCAACTGTGGTCGTGATAAACGTGTCTTTACAGCCAGCAAAAGAGCGCGTTCCATCTCGACACCTGCAGCTACTTCTTCAACAGTTTGCAAAACTCGATCCTCCGTGGATATATCAGCAAGTACAGTGAGCACTTCCAATGACGCCTGGCGGACTCGACGTTTTCGGTTTAGCGCTGCGTAGGTTACCTGTGCGGTCAGCATGTTGATATCAAAGCATGGTCCCGGAAAAGTCTTTAATGCATATATAGACATTTGTAGGGCATGATCACGAAACTATCAAAAGACATAAAGATAAAGACACAAATATTTAAATAATTTAAACTTTATTAAATATAAATTTTTTTTTATTAAGTAATTTGTACGCAAATTGATACCTAATTTTAACAATTGATTTAGAGCGACATTTCTCTCTGTTTATGAACTCACCTTTGAACTCTTGCCATGCAAATATTCCGGTGAAGTCAACTTGGCGACAATTGTTCCTGCAGGAAGACGTTGCATTAACGCCCTGCAGACCCGATTTGCACCTGCATTTCCCTGGCGGCACAGGCCTGACAGTATCTGCTGTGTGCGATCCTCCAAGTTGTCCAACGGTAGACGTGAAATTAAATTTATTAAAAGTTCACGTTTCATATCAGCCACATTTGTGTTGCGTTCGGAGGAGAGCAAAGTGCGGAGCAGACTGTCTAAATAAGGTTGAACTTGCACCAAGATCGCAGATGAGCTCAGTGCTATTTCCAATTGTGTGATACCCTGCAAACGATTTCGCCAGTCCTGTATATAAAAGAGCGAATTGGAACAAAGTTTTTATTGCCCAAAAGAATTTCAATAATTGCAACTATTGTTGGTACAATTGAAATCGGAAACAAAATAGTTCCCTTTCTGTTTTTTGACCCATACTTCATAAGAGGTTTTCATTCGCGCCCTTTTTTTATTCTTTACGCGCTATAATTTTTGTTAATGTTTTATTATTTTTGTGCTTGTGGTGACCCAGTTGCTGACACGCTCTGGCACACACTCCATTCTAGAACCCATCCCATAAACCAAATTACACTGCGTTTCCATCAGCCAGTACCCAATGTATTTCTTATTATTTTATCGTATCCTCGTACACGTACTCGTACCCGTATGCATGCTGCTTGTGGGTTGAGCCCTGTGTCGAGAGTATACTCAGTTTATTAAAGTATATATTATTAAACCTAAGTGTTCAGTACTGGTACAGGGTATTTGAAAGTCGATAAACTCGGCTTTAGCTATTTTTTACAATCCACAAATATCGCGTGCATTTAAATGATTGGCCGGCTAGTTGTACTACGGCATAGGACTCATTGGCACTCTGCAGCGGGTACCAATAGTACATTAGGTACTAGCACTACCGTTAACATGCAACTGTATTGAAAATTCTTTAAACTACTTGTTCCACACATGCATCAGAGGTATAACGTGTATTTAGGTGGGGTACTTGCATTAAAAGTGCTTCTAAGCTTCTTGAGATTTAACAGGCAAAAGCCGCTCCAAAAATCTAAACGAAAATGCTGTCAAATTTGTTGTAGGACAAAACCAATTCGAAACTTTTGACGAGCATACTCGCAAAACGAACTGAAAGATGTATGACTTTTGAATAGTTGACGTCAAAAATTAATAGGTCATTGGTGGGGAGGAGGGTGAATTTCTCATTGTGCGGGCTGCCATTAATATGTGTAACGCTGAAACCCAGCACTTATCGCTAAGTTTTCATTAGTCAGCCAGTCAACCGGTCTGCCGGTCTGCCGGTCTGTAAAATAATAGCGGCTACAGGGACACATTCAAGCTGGGGCAATGCGTGTCGTGTACCTACGAAATTTGGGTGGCCATTATGAAGGCAGAAATTATGAACGCATATGAAAATGTAATAGTAACATACATATTCATATATATCCTAGTAACCCAGTTAGCCATTTAGCATATAAAACGGTCACTAGCGTGCGTTACAATTTCTTTTTTAATACTTACGTACAATAAAGCAATAAAATTAATGATAGAATTCCCACTACAAGAGATTTCGAAATAGTTTGAACATATATTATACCGATAAAAGCTAGTAGGATAGACTAAAGGTCTGGGAGCTGTACCCCCGTACATCTTGTGCTAAACCAAGTCGACCAAAGTACTCATTTTCCAAACAAAGATTTCTTGTCTAAATGGGGTTGATTAACAGACGGAAGTGCTATATATAAGCCAACTTACCCCTGAGCGGAGGTCCATTATTGTCTTATAGCTGACAATATCTAGGTCCTCCCAGGAATTGTGTGTTGAAGGTGGGTCCGCGGACATAGGTGAAGGAGTAACCAAGGGTAAAGGAGCTGTAATTTCATTTGCGATGGAACTGGTGCGTCTTAATGATCGCGGGGAAGGATCTAAGTCCCGTTGGAGATTATGAAGAACTTCGATCTCTTTATGGGGTACTTTTGGACTGACGTTGCTACTTCCAGTTGGACTGATGCTGCGACTGCGATAGCCAGGAGAGTGTGATATATCTCGCTTTGGGGAACCCGTGGTGGGTGTTGTGGACATCGGTATTGGTATTGATATCGCTACTGATTCACTGCGTTGTGGAGATTGTGTCCGAGGCAATGGTTTAGTATTATCGATGGGAATCTCTAGGGTCAATTCAACCATTCCATTGTCACTCGGCGAGCTCTCGGTTTTGTCTGCTGAGCTCGGCCGCTCTGGAAATGGTATTCTTGCCGTCTTTTCGATATTGTTCGCAGTCGAAGCTGCATCGCTATCGGGTGTACGCATTTTTACAATCTCTCCTCCAAATGTAACACGTTTTAAACTACGAAATGGTGTACCGTTCAATGACCTGGTATTCCCATTTTCCTCCCTTTCAGAATCGCTAATTATTTGAAGAATTCCAGCACTTGAATCTCGCTGTGTCGAAGCACTCTGCAGAGGACGACACACCAGCTCCGCCGTATCTACGATTGGACTATCCTCGGTGTCTTCCGTTTCGGTATCTGCTTCGAGGATCCGCATGGTCAAAGTATCATCGTTGATTTTTATTTCTGTTTCCATTATCACTTTACCCTTCTCCGGCAGTACTGTCGCTGCTGGCTCAGGTGCGTGGCTGCTACGCCAGGTGTACTCGCGAGGCAGAGCTCGCCAAGCACCTGCCTGGCCATTAGTAGACAATGTGGATTTATTTGTTACAAGATATACCTTGCACAGGTGTTTGTATAACGCCAAAGCATCGTTATCATCTGCGTTTTCGAAGCAATTTTCAAATTCTTCCAAGCCCAGAAGTTCCTCGATTTTTGCCAGAACCTTTACTATAATCTCGTCCTGGTTTTGATGGCGTTGCAATCGCTGAATTAGTCTCTGTATAATGCACTTTACTATAAACTTTCGTTGGGGAAAATCGTTGTGCAAAATCGATTGCAGTAATGCCGGCAGGGACAAGAGAACTCCACAGCTGAGTCGCTCGTCGAAGGCGGTGCTTGTTGGTTGTTGTTGGCTTAATCCGGTGTCCAGAATCTGTAGCATGACCAATTCTGACATGTCCGTCTCGGCGAGATATACACGCAGGCAATCCAGTGCTCCCTTGCGCACCGTGGGTGCCGGATGACCCAGATTTTTGATCAAATCTCCCAGAAAATGCAAATAGTACGTGTCGGCTTTAGATTTCATCACTACGAGCACATCGACGAGAACGCGTAAGGCGTGTTGCCGTACCTGCCACTCTGGATCCTGCAGCCTTTCATGGAATTCGCCGTACATTGCAGCCGGGCAAATTGCTTCCGGCAAGCGACGCGTACGTAATACATGCTCCCACAGTGGGGTTAATTGCACGGCACCCAATGTCATATCGGGGCGACGTTGCATTTTATTATCAGAGACACTGTTTAAGGAGTCTTCACTGGTACTTGATTTGTTGTTGTTATTCTTATCCCTTTTATTGTCAATGCCAACACTTGAGTCGCTTAGATCATAAATGACACTTTCATTTTCATTAGTATATCCACTATTTGTAATGGATTTTTGGTCAAAAATTCGTCGAAAGAACATGACCAAAAGGATATCCTTGTCTTATTGCGAAATTTGAGCTTCGTATTGTATAAATGTAATTACAAAATAAATTAATTCCGAAAATATCGTGTACTTTAAAATGTCATTTCAGACTGCGGAGTTTAACACTTTTCGACTTCTGGTTTTCCCCAGTTGCCAGCAACGACTGCAACCTTTGGCCGCGTGAAGTTTCGGTTATAACTTACCCCAGTATTCGTGGCAGTACCAAGTGCGCAGGTCACTGAAATACTCTCTTTGACAATCCAGAAGTGGAGAAAATAACTGCAGGTGAGTAGACTGTTAAAGACCCCGTAAATTTACTAATAACACACAAATGTGAACTTGGTTAATATAGAACTAAGTTATATTAATTTTTTGAAAGTTTTAAGGACTAATTCAGTTTATTATAAATGCTGATGGAAGTTTGAATGTACTTAAATGGCAATAAATAGTGTAGCTTAATATAATTGAATATAGCACACATACAAGAGAATTAGTCTTAAGTATAAGAACATGCCACATCTTAGAGTATGTGTGTGGGGGTTGGCTTTTAATTCTATTGGCATATGCAAATCAGTCAGTGCATTTCCCATTTTTGTTTATGTAAGTAGGAATGTAACCTTGATACAAGGTGTTAAACAAATTTTCTGTTTTTTTTTAAATTGAATCTTAATCTTATAATCCTAATGATTCATTTCGTTGTACATTACAAATTCAAATGGCGATACTTAAATACTATGGAAGAAGGACAAAGTTTTACACAAAATATACAATATACATAGAAAAGGTCGAGTATTCGATCACTGACAAATCTAAATTCACGCTTAAACTACTTTAAAATAGTTATTTGGAGTCCACAATGCTTAAATTCGTGTTTTGTTTTTAGGTGGATTTTCCGTTTTATCAGTGTAGTGAATCTCACACATACTCCTCTGGTGCTTTTTGTACATTAGGTATACGCAGCGTAGACACAGGCTGAGACGCCTGTTGCTGCTGTATTTGTTGTTGTTGCTGTGGACTTGTTGTATCGGGGAGCTCAGCTATGTCCTTGAAAACACCCATTAAATTCTCATAGCTTGGACCCCAATTGAGAAGGTACTCCCAGCCCAGCGTGGTTGCTGATGGCGAGCCTGTGCCGCTGGCTTTGCGATAAATGCCACTTAAATGATTGGCCAGATCATCGTCACTGGCAACTAGAGTGCTTAGCGAGCCACGGAAAGAAGACTCGAATCCTTCATAGGCATGCGGTGGTATGGGCGGTGTCTTAACGACGTTTGCATTCCGGGCAGGGTCCCCACTTAACGCCCGAGCCACAGGGCTACGGCTGTCGAGCATGCTTTTACTGGTCGAGTACTTGCCATCGCCGCTTAGGCTATTGTTGTCATACTCAATCTCTGAACAAGTGAAACTATCGTTGCCACTCTCATCCGTCGACGTAGAACTGTGGGCATCCACATCGCCGCCCAAAGATAGGTGCAGTGCTCCACCTGGAACTCGTGGAGTCGGCGCCTCACTGTTCGACGATAGATCCAGCGTGGATACTAGACTGCATGTTCTGGGTCTATTATTGAGACGCTCAATTTCCTCCGCCGTCAAACCCATTGAGCTCTGCGGTGGTGCTTGTGGTGGTGCCACCGATTTCTGTGAACTCTGACCTGACATTTGTGACATTACCGGGCTGTTGAGGCTCCTCTCACTGTTACTGTGTAGTGCATCCTTTCCAACGCCCCCCGAACTCGAGGTGGTGGCAAGCAGTGCGCTTTGCAGGGGTTTACCCGAGATGTCGTGCAATGTGAGTATTCTCGGCTGCTGTGAGCTTAATTCCGAGCTAGGCGAGAGACGAGCTAATGGTGTCGTCTGGTGGTTTCTTGCTGCGCTCGCGGTGGTGTGTGGTGGTGGTGGTGGTTGGCTACTCTGATTGGCCACACGGGGCACAAAGGGGGCGTTAACAGCATGACGTGGTGAGTGGCGATGCTGCTGCTGTTGAGCGGCTGTTGCCTGATGCTTGTGGTGTGTGTAGGCAGCAACAGGAGGCGTAGTAGCGTTGTATTTACGCATGCCGCCAGCCTCACGATAACCTTTATAATGATAAACAATGTCAATGTCGGATGGCGCAATCGAGCTGGCGTTCTCCAAGTCATAGTGTTCGGGATATTCAGATCCCATGTCCACAGAACTAGCATGATCCAGCGGATGCAACGGACTAAGCGCTGACATTGCCAGATGATGATCTTCCCGAATGGCCGGATTTTTTCCGATAACCTCGCGCTCAATAATATCCGGTCGCTGAGGACGCGGCTCTCCTGAGTTTGGCAAATCCCCGCGCTCCTTGAACTTTTTGGGCCCGGACAAATGATGCCCAGGAGGACGCATGTGATCGCTGGTGCTACCACCAACGACAACAACGTGGTTAGCAGGTGCCTCACTCGAGTGTAGACCTCGCACAAGTACATGATCTGCAGCTGTGGACTGGCTTTGTGGCACAGCAACTGGAGGATGCTTGATTTTAAATCCTGGCACACCACAGCTGAGACTGCCAATCTTTTCCTGCTTGCCTCGGAATCGATAGATGATATAAGATCCAAATATAGCTCCGACCAGTATAACAAAGAACACAATAACCAAGGTGATGCCTATGCTCAGTGGATCCGCCACTTGGGCTGCATCAACGCCTATCTCTGCTTCACTGCATCCATGCTCGATGTTTCCATGCACCTGGACCACCTCGAAAATGCTGCCCGATCCATTCAAAGGCTGCAATTCATTGTTGATTGTAAAATTTGCAATGCAACCGGCAAATGGTTCAGCAGTGTTTATCTGGCTAGTTTCTCCGCCTATACTCAGTGTGGTGAGGTATGGATCAAGGAAATCATGAACTCCGGCCACATCCAATTCATCGCCCACCTGGAGGCCATCAATCAACAAGTGCAGCGTACGACTTTGGCTGTGGAGACTGACATTGTGCCATTTGCCATCGTTCAATATTTCTGGTGTCGGTGCTGTCATATTTATGGATAGGTGGTGTCTGGAGGAGTAGACGAGTTTGCCATCCTGCAAAGCAAGTGAGGTGTACATGTGATCTGTGGTAGCCGCGTACAGAATTAGTCCCTCAGACTTGAAAGTGCGGAAAAGCAAACTTAAAAGCTTAGATGGCTCTTGGGTAGTTGCTGCTGAATTGTTACGGCCTGTGAATTGCTTCGACTGGATTGTCCATGAATTTGTTCCAGTATATAGATTGTCCAGCAGTTGCATACGACGGTATTGCTCCGTTATTTTGAATTCTAGGAAACTGCCGCCACTGAGACTGACCGGCTGCAGAGAATCACCACAGTCAGGTGAATGCAGATGAGCTCCGCATTGACAGAAAGACCTTGACCAGCGATCAATACACTGGTCAGCATAATTCCCACACTTTTCCACAGCCAGTGCGGGTTGACAAGCCAGTTTATTGCATCCGGGTGTAATGCCTTCTTGTTGCAACGGTGAACTCAAGTTCAAGGCCCGACCATTGATCGATACGCTGTGAATGCAACCAACAAGATCATCGCTATGTATTTGACCAGGCCGCTCGAGCACCGGATCGGCCGACGATAGTCCTCCAATCAAAAGGGGTTGCTTGTTAAAGTTGAGAGTACTTGGTGAAAAATAGAGAATTGATTTTAATTAATTAATTTCGATACACGCACAAAAAATCACATCGATTCGCTTGAAAATCTTTGTAGTTGGAGAAATGTTGAAATGAAATGTGATACAGTTGATACTACTTTTGACGAACAGCGATGTCGAATTGTTAAGTTTTCTGAGCAGACTTACCCAACAGGACCGACAATGTCCACGTAACAAGTGGCATCTCCGGGCGTACATTCCGCACAAACGTCCCCAGATTCCGTGCAATTGGCAATGCTAAGCGACATGACACGGCCGTTTCGCGTGGCCGTAACTTTATGCCAGTTGCCATCGGCCAAGTTAAGTCCAGCGACAGCTGTGCTAATGGCAGTACGTGAACCACCCGCTGAAAAGAACGCCTGTCCCATGACTAGTTCAATGGCCAAAAAGTCGGAACGTCCGCCGGTTTGCAAGCCATAGTTGTAAACTAAGAGGGCCGTGGATTTGGTCGTAGCAAACACAATGGAAATATCATTAGTTGTCGCATCCAAGGAGGGAAAACTCATGAAGGAAAGTGGATTAAAGCCATAAGTAAAACGCTCACAATGTCGCCCATATCTATCAGGTGGACAACTACATTTATAATTCGGCTTTAAGCTAATGCAAAGGCCTCCATGTAAGCAGGGGTTAGGACGGCACGAGTCGGCGATATTCTCACACTGGCTACCCCGATATCCAGGGCGACATAGACAGAAATAGGAGGCGCCATCTGGACTACGTTGGCAGCTGCCTCCGTTACGGCATGGATTTAGCCAACACACATCGCCCCGTTCCTTTTCGCAGTGTTTGCCCTCTCGATTCGATGGGCACTCGCAGTGAAAGTCATTGCCCAATCGACGACATTGAGCCTGTTCTTGACCCTGACCTTGACCTTGACACGGGCTGGGCACGCAGGGATCCTGGCGACGGGCACAATGCTCACCGGCAAATCCTTTGACGCACTGACAGGTGTAGTCGTGGACAAAGCGAGGACCGCTAAGAATTAGCGTAGGACTGTCCACGATGCTAAAGTTATTGAAATCCAGTAGTCGAATCATAGGACTACACACTCCACCATTGGCACAAACGTCGGGCTTCGCACACGGCTCGTATCCGATCGTAATCTCTGAGCGTAGCAGCTCTGCGAACGCAGACCGAAAGCGTTTTTCCCGCAGACGCTCATGGACATGCGCGGGCGGACGATAGGTTAGCTGGGATGTGCGCACCACGAGAAGAATTTCTAGGTCCCGAGTGTTGCTCGATCGATTGGTTGACTGGTCCACATCAATGAGACTATATATGGACACAAGATCGCTCCCGGCAAATTGGGACTTAAGAAGATCCAAAGTGGGTTGAAAGTGTTGCGTAAGGAACTGCACGGCTGACATATTCCGGATGAGCAGAGCTACTGTGTTAACCGTGGTGACATTGTTGTAGATGTGAAAATCCACGGTTACATTTGAGATTACGTCGCTGTGTTTGCCATCGTTTCCAATCACAGTATACGCATAGGATATGGGAGTAGTGGCTGAAGTTGTGTACAACTCACAACCACTTTTAATGGCCAGCCCTTGGGCATGGACTGGTAGACGGCAGTGGTAATCTCCGACTGTATCGACATCATTGGGATGCACATCAGCTAGTTTTATATTTGACATCAAGTCTGTATTAAATATACTGACTGCTACACGGACATTCCTCGGTGTCGATGGATTATCGTTTTGATCAAGCACCTTTATAAGGAGTTTATGCCGTGTGTGTTGCTTGGGCTTGCCACTGTCCTCCGCCTCTATGATGGCCTCCAAAATTGGGGTAGTTTCGCGATCGTAACTGGCCGTGGACTTGACCAGTCCCGTGTATTTGTCTACACTAATCCAGGACTTGTGTTTGCCGCCCACAATTTTGTAAGTGAATGGACCTCCATTTTCGGGTAAATCCGGATCATTGGCTGCCAGGGTCATTATCGTTGTTTCGGGTGGCTCATTTTCGGATATATAGCCAATTAGTCCATCGGCCGTAAACATTGGACCATTGTCGTTGATGTCATCCAGGTCAATACGCACTGTAGCTGTGCCTGTTTGTGGCGGCAAACCTGTATCAATGGCACCTATGACCAAATTATATCGTGCAATATCCTCCCTGTCCAAAAGAGTGGCGGTACTAATTTCTCCAGTTTCCTCATCAATCTGAAAGCTTTGCTTAATATTGCCATTAATTATGGAATAGCTAAACTGATTGTTTTGTGGCCGAACGTCCTTGTCAATGGCTTTGACCGTAGTCACTAGGGTTCCAACTGGGGCCGATTCCAATATTTTAGAGGTATAATAACGCCTCACAAACTCAGGCGGATCATTGCCATCCTGAATAGATATTATCACCTGAGCCTCATCCGTATCGTTGCCTCTAATGCTGCCGAAATTCTTAGCCATGACCGTAAGGACCGCACGGTTCTGTGTTTCTCGGTCCAAGCTACGGGTCACCCGGATTTGGCCAGTTTGGGGATTAATGCCAAAACCTCGGTCGTTACTTGACCCCACCAACAAATAAAATATTTTTCCATCTTCGCCGCTGTCTTTATCTGTAGCCTGTACCGATCCCACGGCAGTGCCCACAGCTGAAGTTTCCGAGACATCAAAGTGGAAAACAGGTTGTAGAAAATGCGGGTAAAACTCATTAACACCCAAGATGTGGACATGAAGCACGGCATAGCTTTCCATAGTAGAGTCGGGATTTCTGGCCTTGATGTGCAGCATATATGTACGTCGTTCCTCATAGTCAAAACTGACTGCTGACAAAATAACTCCACTTTGGGCATTAATGCTAAAGTAGTGGTGATCAGCGTCACTGGGAAGCAGTGAATACTGGATAATGGCATTCTTTGGTGAATCTTTATCAGTTGCATGGGCTTGAAATACAGGGCTACCCACGGGCTGATTTTCCGCTACGTAGCCGTGATAGTCAGACTGATTGAACACCGGTGGGTTGTCATTAACATCGGTCAAAATAATGGTGAGCATTGCAATTGCGGACAGTGGTTGGTAGCCCAGATCCTCGACTGTTATATTCAAGTGGTAACCCTGTAGGAAATCATAGTCGAGTGGTTGCATTATTGTAATTGCTCCGCTGCGTTCGTTGATACTGAAATCCCCACGCTCGTTTCCCCCGGAAATGAAGTAGCGCAGCATTCCATTGGGTCCGCTGTCCTTATCCGTGGCCGTAAGTGTAAGAATTGTGGAACCAACTGGTTCGTTTTCGGGGACAATCACCTGTAAGCTACTTGCACTGAATTCTGGCGTATAACGATTTTCATCGGTCACAATGACGATGACGCGTGCCTGATCCGATTGCGGTGGAACTCCACGATCCGTAGCCCTGACTTGTAACTCAAACCTTGTATTGGAAGGTAAATTAAGAGATTTTACCAAGGTTATCCAACCATGGTGTTTATCAATAGCAAAGTATGAGCTCATGTTGGAGAAGCTAATTAATGCATAGTCAATTTCGGCATTAACTCCCACATCTTGGTCATCATGGGCATGTACCCTGACTACACGTTGTCCAGGTTTGGCATGCTCCGGTAATGGGGATAAATACTCGGACTGTTCGAATTTTGGGGGATTATTATTTGCGTCCACAATGTTTATGCTGACCAGGCACTCCGAGTACAACGGTGGCTTTCCATTGTCTGTGGCCAGAACATTGAGTGTGAACATATTCTCCGGTGAGCTTATGTACTGCGAGTGTTTGTACTGAATCGGAGTTTTACTGTAGATTTCACCTGTGGCTGGATCGACGCTAAATATGGGCGAGGGTGACTGCAGCGAGTAAGATATAACCGAGTTGGGTCCCTGTTTGTCGCGATCCGTGGCTATGATCTGTCCTACAAAAGAGCCAGCACTTTGAAGTTCCGCAAAATTAATACTATAGAAACTGTGTTCAAACTCGGGAGCATTATCGTTCTGATCCTGTATGCTAATTGTAATGGGTGTCTCGGCACGCCAGGCTCCATCGAAGGCAACCACTTTTAGTATGTACTCATCCTGTTGCTCTCGATCGAGTTGTCCCGCAACTGTTATGTTTCCACTTTGTGCATCAATTTTGAACTTATCATCCGGATTCGAACTAAATGAATATGTAGCATGGGCATTTTCCCCCAAATCCAAATCGGATGAGGTAACGCTTATAACGAAGCTACCGATTTCGGTATTTTCAGTTACATTTAGGGAATAAAGTCGCGTAAATTTGGGTGGATTGTCATTCTTGTCCAGCAGATGTAATAGCACACTTGCCGTCCCCGTCAGCTGTGGTACACCCTGATCGACTGCCTCCACGACTAGTGCATAGTCGCTAATCTCCTCTCGATCTAACCTCAGGGTCGTATATATTTCGCCGGAGGAGTAGATTTCAAAAGTACCTTCGTAGTCATTCTTTAAACTGTAGCTTACCTCTCCGTTTTCACCGGAGTCTTTATCATTTGCCTTTATAGTCGCAATTAGCTGCGGTGGTGTTTCCTCTTCCATAATTTCAGAAATGTAGATAAGTTTTTCCATAACTGGAGCATTGTCATTGGCATCGGTGACATTAATTTTCAACAAAGTAACGCTCCGAAGACTTGGCCTATCGGAATCAGCAGCTTCTACCCACAACTCATATTGATGGGCTAACTCATAGTCCAAACCATCGGGTCCCACACTCAAAACACCGCTATTTGGATCAATCACAGCTGCTTGAGCCATATTTCCCCCGGCTATATTATATCGAATATTGGACAAGGATCCTTTCTTTGGAGAAGTTGCCGATAGTTTGGCTATACGTTTTCCGGACTGCACATCTTCGGGCAATGTAAATTGTGTGATTGGCATATAGGAGAACGCAGGAAACAGTTCGGCTGGACGCAGTTGAATTGTTAGTTCAGCTGATGAACTCTTTGGATTTTTCCCTTGATCACTTGCGTGAATCTTTAAGTTGTAGATGATGTCAGCGTGCGGTTTATTTTTCTGACTCAGCTCCTGTTTTGTACGAATGACACCTGTCTCTTGATGTACCTCAAAGAATTGTTCGTCCTTGCCACTGATATTATAAATTATTAGCGCGTTTAATCCCTCATCCAAGTCCATAGCTTTTGCTCCGAATACAAATTCTCCCATAGATATTTTGTCGGACACAACAACATTGTAAGTGTCAGCGTCAAATTCGGGAATATTATCATTTGTATCTCCCACAATTATGGTCAGGTTTACAGAAGTTGCCCGAGGTTCCGTAATAGAGCTGTCCTGGGCCATTAGAGTTAGATGATAAATACCAATGTTTTCGCGATCTAGCACTGTAGCCGTAACAATTTCTCCCGTCTCGCTATCAATGTGAAAATGAGACATGTGTTCACCCAGTAAATTAAATCGTATTTTTGCATTGGGTCCAGTGTCTTGGTCAGAAGCATTGGCTAGCAACACTAAAGAGCCAATTGGGAGATTTTCTTGTATTGTAGTTTGGTAGTATTGCAGTTCAAAGACCGGATCGTTGTCGTTTATATCCTGAACCTCAACACGCACAGTTCCCGTATTTGACAAGGGCGGAGATCCCGTGTCCATTGCTACTAAAGTCAGAATGTATACACTTTGTAGTTCACGATCCAATGTCCTGAGTAGAACTATTTCACCCGTTGAAGCGTTGATCCGAAACAGATCGACATTGCCTTCCTTGAGAAAGTATCTCACCTGAGAGTTGAGGGGAGGTGTGTCGGCATCAAATGCGTTTACAGTGAGCAAATACCCATCGTTTGGGGGTAAAGTGTTCTCCATGACTCGGGCTATATAGGGTGAATCAAGGAATGTCGGCCGATTATCATTAATGTCAACTATGTTGATGATCAGCTCAGCAGTATCACTTGCAGTCTCCCCTGCTCCACAATCCTCAGCACGTACTATCAGCACGTATTTGGCTTTACGTTCGTAGTTTAGGTTTTTAGCAACTCTGACAATGCCAGTGTCTTCGCTAATACTGAAATCTCGATTCTGATCCCCTGCATATATCGAGTAACGAACACGTCCATTATCGCCGTCGTCCATATCGGTGGCAGAGACTTGTAGCACCATAGCCCCGACACTGGCATTCTCAGCCACTGATGCGGAATACTGCTTTGGATCAAATATCGGGATATTATCATTTTCATCTAGTATTCGGATGGTTAACTGCGACCGTGTTGCAAGTGGAGGATCTCCACGATCCCGTGCTGTTATATTCAAAACATAGATATTTTTAATTTCACGATCCAAAGCATCGGCTACTCGCAGAACACCGTCGGTTGGATTTAAGCTAAAAGGCGTTGACTTTACTCCATTGCCTCCATCAATGGCATAATCTATATAGCCATTTCGTCCCTCATCGTTATCGACGGCTTTCACTGTAAATAATACCGTGTTAATGGCCACATTCTCCATGACTGATGTCTCGTTTGAGGAAATAAACACGGGCACTTCGTCATTCACGTCCTTAATAACTATGGTGACCTGGGGAAAGACGAAGAAAAAATAAAAGAAGTTAGTAATTAAGTTTCTTGGTAAAAAGAGAACAAGTTTTTTTTTATTTTAACTATGACTTGTCAAAGTACAAATACTAATCGGCCGTGTTATAGACAACACTCATCCGGTTTTAATCTTTATCTCAGTAACTTACCTGCACCGTTGATGAAAGTCGCTCCTGTTTTTGATTAGATATAAACTGATTTTCCGTTTGTGTTCGATAAAATCGACGGGGTGAACGATAATTAAATTTTAGTTGTGCCAATTCATCGGCACAATCACGTGCAGTTACTGTTAAAGTGTAGGAACTGCGACGCTCTCTGTCCAGTTGACGACGAGTGGATATAGTTCCATTGCTGTTGATTTCAAAGTCCTGGTCCATATCGCCGCCAGTTATACTGAACTCAATAAGTCCATTATTACCTACCATTAAATTGTGTCACGTTATTTAATAGTTCACAGCGATTTGAGACTCTTATTTATGTCTTACCCGAATCAATGTCTTTGGCAGACACAGTTACCACTTCGACTCCCAAAGAAACATTTTCGAATATTTCACTTGAATAGCTCATGGGGTTGAATAGTGGTGTGTTATCGTTCAAATCAATGACATTACAATATACTGTGATGCTAGTCGATAAGCTGGGCTGGCCGTTATCTTGTGCTTGAACAATTAATATATAGTGCTGAATCTGTGTGGAAAACAATAGATGATGTAAAATCAGAACTTGAAAAATTCTTTTCCTCTTTCTTACCAGTTCGTAGTCCAATTTCGCTGTCAATGTAATAGCTCCAGTTTGTGGATTCAAACTAAAAACATCGTTTCCCCAATCGGAAATAACGGAGTACGATACTTGAGCATTCTGAGCTAAGTCCGCATCTTTAGCCACAACTTCTCCAACCTGAAAGCCCCTAGGTGCATTCTCTGGAATGTCAAAGGAATAAACTGGCTCTTCGAACACCGGCGGATTATCATTTGTATCGGCGACCTTAAATATGAATTTTTCATTAGCTTCACATATTACAAATTGAATGTGATAAATGCTTACTTGAATGATAACATTAGTTTCCGTATGCTGAACTCCATCACTAACCCGCACTCGAATATCGTATTTACTTTTTGCCTCACGATCTAATGTATCTTTTAATTGAAGTTTGCCCGTTTTTGAGTCCAGCGTAAATTTACCATCATGTCCGTCCGTAAGCGAGAAAATCATACTACCCATTGTGTCCGGGTCGGGATCAGTAGCCCGAATTGTAGCTATGGTATTTCCAATCTCCAGATCCTCGCTGACGGTATATATTAATGGGGTATCCAAAATCTTTGGTGGGCTGTCATTTTTGTCCAAAACGCTTACTTTAACCTACAAAAACACACATAATTGTATGGATTAAAATTTGGCTCTTTCTATCGTAAAAATAACAGTTTTTTAATTTTTATTTTAACTGGTAATTTTCTGATCCCAAAATATATATATAATCTTAATCTTAATAGGAATAGTAGTGGGAAGAGTAGATCACGGTCATTTCTTCGTCTATTGTGGGGAGCCATTACCATAGACATCTACATGTTAAAAAAATATGCTTTGAATAGCATGTTTTGAAATTCGATATACTATTAGTGCGTGCAGCATGTACTACGTCAATCATTAAGCAATTTATTAGCGTGCACTACAGAATTGACAGCGACATCTTGCTGCACTACAAAATAAGGGAGCAAGGTGTTAGCAATCCTTTGATGTTCTGTCTCAAAAAATAAATAATCTTTGTTTATTTTATTTATTAAGTCGTAGTTTTTAGTTATTTCATCGTTCTTGCAGACTTTCTATATATAGTGTCTCTTTGTCTGTTACCGTTTACTTAATCCCAATGCATTGGGAAATCTCGGCATATTTGAAATTAACGCATATCCCGAAAAAACATGACAATCGTTTTAAATCACAGGAACAATAAAATTGATTAAAATACTTTTAGCACGCAAGCTGCAGCCTTAGATGAACAAGTTTGTGTCTGCAAGTGTGTGGATGAAGGTATGTGCACACACATGCAAACATGTGTGTATGTGATGCATTAAGCGATGATTTCAAGAAGCTGTGCAGAACTGGAACTACTGTATACTCGTATACACATTTGCATGCGTACATTGTAGGCATACCTACGCACACGGCGTGTCAGAGGGAGTAGGGAAATGCATAAGGGGGGGAAGCAACACGAAAGGTTGCCCGCCAAACGCCAACAGGAAGGCAATGGCAAGTGTCGGTCCTGGCAAGAAATCAGAAGCGAGTGGTCAGTGTTCAAAGAGATGGTGCATGTGTGTGCGGGTCTGGCCAGAAAGACCGAAAGATGTTTTCTGTTGTGCACTCTTTATATTTTATACCCTGTACATTACCGTGCTTGTAACAGATAACCCTAAATTTAAAAAATATATACAATTTATACTTTGGAACAAATTTATCCATCGGTCTTAAAGGCAATGCAATCCTCGACGTGCCAAGCATTTATTTTTTTTTCTTATACTAGATTTATGACTAAAATCAGTTGGACCTTTTACTTACAGTAACCCACAGAAGGGGGTAAGCGGACTAGAACAAGTAAGTGCCTGTTAGTTTAGATTACAAAATCAAAGTACCTGCTCAGGAGATTCGTAGGGTATTTGCCATAATTAAAGGGGACTTCCAATGAAACAACTTATATATTATAATTTTATCCCTGCGGCCTATATATGCAGCATCTCGATGCCAAGTGCAAGAGACAAGTAGGAAAGAGACAGGAACAGAGACACAGGCAACCTTCAATGCTTCTCTTTTTCACACAGAGCAACAAATTCATTGAGTAGAAAACATGAAAAGCAGCCAACATGCGTTGTCTGATGATTTGCATTTTAAGTCGTTTGCGCATACACACACACTCTTTCATACTCTCATACACATACATACATGAACATGTGTGTGAAAGTGTATTTATGTAGTCATGTTTTTTTGGCTGACAGTTTTCAAAACCTCTGCTTTGCGTACAATCAACATTTCATATCTGCAGCATACATTAAAAGCGCATTAGTGCGGTCTTGACTTATACTGATAAGCCCTTAAAAGAGACCCAATACTGCCAGGGATTTAGCCTTAACTACAACCGAAGAAACATAATGGAGAAAAGTGGGTTTCTCCGGGACATAACAAACAAGTAATATTGATTCAGTCGAGACTTTTTGATGCTAAGCTCAAATTACTTTTTGAATATTTAAGGGGGAAAACTATTGTTCCGCGAACCGACTGCGAATGATATACATATCATATGCACAAACAACGAGTAATCAATGCGATTAATACTTTTTCAAATTAACTACTAGATATAATCTGAATTCATAAAATATGACTTACTTTTGTGTGTGCTGTTCTTGGCTTTCCACCTAGAGCGATGGCATAGACCTCAATTTCATAAGTTGGTGGCCCAGCTTCGCGGTCCAACTCAACAGCGGTCGATAAAATGCCCAACTTCGCATCAATGTCGAACAAACGATCAACTTGCACTCCGAGTCCGGTTAATCCCGTAGACGCTGTGACGTTTGTGACAAAATATTCAATATCAGCGCCAGCGAGATGGGCACTAACGGTTAAAATGCTAGTACCGATCGGTTCGTTCTCTGGAACCGTACCATATAACATATTGTGTTGCTCGAAAAGCGGCACATCTCCTTGATCGCCACCAGGTCCCGCTTTGATTAACGTTATATAAGTCTCAGTGCTCTTTCGCTCACCACTTGCTTCGTCCGTCGCCTTTAAGGTCAGTTGATAGCGCACTTCAGGCTTATCCTGCACCAGATAATTCTTTCCGAGTGTTATTACTCCCGTATTACGTTGCAATTGAAAAAGTTCCTGTTGGCCTCCGATAATCTCGTAGGTGACTAAGCCATTGCTCGATGAATCCGCATCTTGGGCCAAAACCTGCATTACGGCTACCCCGTTGGCAGTTTCTGGCAGAATTGCTGCGTTCATTGAGACAAAGATGGGGGCATTATCATTGATGTCCTCGACAATGACCGTGATGAGTTTCTCAGTGGACAGTTGTCGCTCTGAGGGCTGTGCCTGATCTGTCGCTACAACAGTTAGCCGAAAGTTGTCAATGGACTCGCGGTCAATATCACGCAGAGTGTAGATAACTCCAGTCTGGGTGTTGATGCCAAAATGTCTGCCTCCTGTTAGTTCTGGCTCCTGCCTACTGATTAAGTAGGTTACCTTACCATTAAGACCCGAATCGGGATCATCTGCAATTACAGTTACAATGGGCGTTTTGAGGGGTATGCCCTCTTTGATCTGTCGCACAATTGCCGTGCTTGGAAATATCGGTGGATTGTCGTTTTCGTCTACAACAATTACGTTATAAAGTACCGTTGTGGATAGTGGAGGGGTACCGCAGTCTGATGCTGTTATATTGAGCGTGTACTTGGTGATATCCTCAAAGTCCAGTGATTTATGTAGATACAAACTGCCAGTCATGCTGTCAATATGAAATGTATCTCTTCGATTTCCAGCAGTTATACTGAAAATCACCTGACTGTTGACACCCTGGTCTGCATCGCTGGCCCGAAAGCGCATTAACTCAGTTCCACTCTGGCTAGTCTCCAATACGGAAATCTCACTACTTGATTGTGTAAACTCGGGCGCGTTATCATTATCGTCTAGTACTGTTATGGTTATATTTGCCATTGAGCTTAAAGGAGATTTCAGTGCCGCATCTCGAGCTACAACTGTTAGATGGTGGACGTCCTGTGTTTCACGATCCAGTTTTCGTGACAGTGTAAGCTGTCCTGTGGCACCATCTAGACTAAAATGATTTCCTTCGTTTCCCGACGCCAGTGAAT
Organism: Drosophila nigrodunni; assembly: GCA_020829145.1. Classification (NCBI taxonomy): domain Eukaryota; kingdom Metazoa; phylum Arthropoda; class Insecta; order Diptera; family Drosophilidae; genus Drosophila; species Drosophila nigrodunni. The sequence continues at coordinate 241,147 of JACVCZ010000008.1, forward strand.
AATATACATCCCCATTTAGCCCCTCATCCGCATCTTGGGTAAAGACGTGCATAATATGTGTACCTTCGGAGGCATCTTCAGAGATGGTCACTTGATAAGGAGCGCGCAAAAATTCTGGTGCATTGTCATTCACATCCGTGACAATAACCTTGATCCTGACCTTATCGTGCCGTGAAGGTATACCATTGTCTGAAACTATGGCCTCCAGCAGCAGATAGTTTGCACCACCGCTATTAAGGCTTCGTTCCTCATCGTCTAAAATGAGGGCGTTTGTCACCAGAGTCTCACGATCAAATGATCGCAGTGTTTTGATAAAGCCGTTGTGCTTATCTATTTTAAAATCCTGCGATGACGCTAGGACACTAAAACTTAACTCTGCATTCCTTCCTATGTCTCGATCAATGGCAGTCAGTTTGCCCACAAACGTATCGGGCGGTTCGTTCTCCGGTATATAAAAAGTAAATGTGCTATTTGTAAATTGCGGTGCATTGTCATTTTCATCTATCACATGAATGACAACTGGAACAACTGAGGATCGAGCTGGAGCCCCAGCATCATTGCAGGAAATGGTGAGTGCATAGTAGTCGCGTTCCTCGCGATCGAGTGGAGCTCTTACAAATAGGAAGCCATCAGGAAAGACACCAAATTTACGATCAGAATTGCCTTCAATAATCTCGTAGGATATACGTCCATTATCCCCCAAATCGTTGTCTGAGGCGGCCAGGGCAAAGAAACGTGTATTAACCTTTGTTGTCTCGAGAAGTGACGTTTCGTAGGATGTATGATCAAAGACCGGCGTGTGATCATTCACATCGGTAATATGTACAGGAAGTTGTAGTCTATTGCCGAGTGCTGGTGAACCACCATCAGTGGCCATGATTTCCACATGAAGTATTGTTCCTGGCTCGACTCTTACAGGCTTCTGTAAGTAGAGCACTCCTGTTGCAGCATTAATACGAAACTGTTCATTTGGATTGTAGGTCAGATTGTAGTTAATTCGACTATTGACACCTGCATCGCGATCTCGAGCTCGAGACAAATATATCTCTTGACCAACGGCGGTGTTCTCCGGCAGCATAATTAAAGCATCTATGTCTCGATCTTGAACAAAGCTTGGGGCATTATCATTTAAATCCAGGATAGTAATGTGTACACTGCACTTTCCGTATGCAAAACTAGATCCCTCGGTGCTACGTGCCAAGACAGTCAGCTGATATTGTGCTTGGACTTCTCGATCAATTAAACCTACTGTTTTAATGCGACCATTCCGTTTGTCAATTGCAAAGTTTTCATGTTTGTCCCCATAAATGATGACATACTCCATGTCTTTGGTTGGCAATCGATTAACCTGCACTCGTCCGACTTCTCGGCCCAGTTTCGGCTCTTTTTGATCTGAATCCTCGACTAATTGGAAATCATAACTGTTGAGAGCATTAAAATTTAGTATCTCTGTTTTCGATTCCAAAACAATTTCCACAAGAGCATCCTGCTCACTTCTCCGATCGCCAGAATCACGGGCTGAGATGCGCAGTCTAAAAAAGGAGGACTTTTTAAGGTGCTTAGCATTGGCGTTTACCATTATTATGACAGCGCCAGTGCTGGGATCAATGCTAAATACATTCTCGCCACCAGATTCCAGACTATAAGTAATTAAGGCATTATCGCCCTCATCGCGATCAAAAGCCGTGACATTCAAGAGACTCCTCTGCATATTATTGTCCCCGACCCCAGGCGACAACTGACTATCTTTCAGTGTGTAGATGTAGTGCTTTGGATAAAACTCGGGACTATTATCGTTTACATCCGCTATACTGAGGTGAACAGTGGCTGTGGCTGATTGTGGAGACGGTGCGCCCTGATCACGGGCGATCACAAAAATTTCATATTTCGCCATTGTCTCACGATCGAGAGGTTTGCGCGTCATTAATTGGCCCGTTATGGAGTCGATCGAAAATTGCTGTGGATACATCCTTTCCACACTGGGCGCCAACGAAAATGTAACCGACCCATTGGTGCCCTGATCGTTGTCTGTAGCCGATAACAATGCGACCAGCGATTGTGGGCCAACATCCTCGCTCAGCACAACATTAAGAGTCTCTTGGGCGAAGTGAGGTGCCTCGTCATTTTCATCCAGTATGGTCACCTTTAGCTGGGTATACGCAAACTTTGGATTGGGTCCACCGTCTCTTGCAGATATACTCAGTTCTGTGCTTCCTTGAACTTCTCTGTCCAAAGGTCCTGACGTCACAATGAGGCCAGTAGCTGTATCGATGTTAAACCACTTGAGCTCGTTGCCAGAAATTATTTCATAGTACACCTGGGCATTGACACCTGTATCTTCGTCCGTGGCCACAATTGATGCCACAAAACTGCCTTTTGGCGCCAGTTCGCTGAGCACAGCAGAGTATTCTGACTTCTCAAAGACCGGCTCATGATCATTCACGTCGTTGACGTCTATGATCAGATACGCAACCGCTGTACGTTCTGGCGTTCCCTTGTCTGTGGCCACAACAGTCAAGTTGTATTTGCTGATCTCTTCCCGATCCAGTATTCCATTAACGCGGACAATATGAAACAATGGCGTCTTCTCCAAACGAAAATGATGCAGCTCATTGCCCGACGTGATGCGAGTTGTTGTTTGTCCGTTGAGACCGTCATCGGAATCAATCACCGAAACCGCGGCAACGACAGTCCCATTGATTGCGTTCTCATCCACGGTAGCCACACTCCCCGTTGGTGGAAAGTACTGGAATCGTATGATGGGATCATGATCGTTTGTGTCTAGCAGATTAACGGTCACATACGTCCGTCCATCTTGGCGGGGAGAACCGTGATCGCGGGCAAAAACCGTGAATACACAACTTTTTTGGGCATGACTCCGATCCTTTCCCATGAGCTCTCTCGTTTGCTGAGGACAGTTTAAGCGTTCAGTTGTGGAAATAACACCTGTCTCGGGATTTACCGAGAACTGATGTTCGGATTCGGCCAAATAATAAGTGAGCTTGCTATTATCGCCCAAATCGCTGTCGGATGCCATAACCTGTAGCACAGGTGAACCGGGTACAACAGTTTCATTTAAGGTGACACTGTAATCGCTATGATCAAATATCGGCGGATTATCATTTACATCCAGTATAGTGACGTTAACTTGTAGGTAACCATGTCGTGGCGGAGAGCCACCATCGCTAGCCGATATATTCAATTGATAGCTACCGCGTGACTCACGATCCAGATTTCCCGTGGTCTCCAAATGTAAATATGAGGTGTCTCCGCTGGGGTTTGTTGTGGTTACCAAACGAAATTTGTTATCGACATTACCAGCCACTATTTCATAATGATCGGTTACACCATTCTCAGCAATATCCGCATCTGTAGCCGCATCGAGAAGAAGGCGGGTTCCCGAAACTGCGCTTTCCGAGAACGAAACGGAAATGCTTGGCTCCGGGAATTCTGGTGAATTATCATTGATATCAAGCACCTTAATGCGTACTTCTATAGGATATGTTGGCTGCGAAGAGAGCACCACAAGATCATAGTGACTGCGCATGCCTTCCCGATCTAGAATCGCATTTGTCTTCACTTCTCCTGTAATTTGATCCAAGGTGAATTCTCTCGGTGGCTCATTAAATCGGTAAGTGAATTTGGGCTTTGTAGGTATATATCCGACCAGTGTGCCCCGAGGCTGTCCCTCAAATACTTCAAAGTCTGCACTAGTGTCAACAGCTCGAGATTGCATTTCTCCCGCCGAGGGTGAGGAGCTACGACGTCTCGGGAAGGCAGCATATTGCTCATATGTAGTGGCATAACTCCTTCCTCGGGGGGATGAAAATTCAAGTGTTGATTTTCCCTCGGACGCTCCAGTTGGTACGTGGAAAGTGGCTAGTAGCACGATCAGGTGCAATAGTATCCCCCATCTTTTATTGCCAATCGAGAGAAGAGAGTGCATCTTCTCTGAGAACCTTAAATGTCTTGTTGCAACTCGCGGATTTTCGTACATTTAGTTTGTTGCTTACTTTTTAATGTTTTCATTCGAAATGTCTTTTTGTTCGTTTAATAATTGGCTATTTGTGATTAATTGGAAACACATCGTGTTTTTCTCTTAACTACTGCAGGATCGCCTGAAAAGAAACATTAGAAATTTATTAATTAAACGAATATATAGAAACAAGAAATATTTTATACACATGAGGGCACTAATATAGATTACAATTTATTGCAATTTAGTCTTAGAGGCATTTTGATATTAGTTTTTGAACAGAAAACCAAATATATAACAAATTATACCGATTTAATGACTGTTAATACCATGCGTGTCAGCATTTGACTAAATTAATGGTCTTCTGTCTATAAAACTTCGAACACCACAAAAGACGATGATCAAAGACCTCTTCATCAACACAAGCACAGTGTGTAAGTATGTGTGTTATACAGATATATTAAAAACTCTAAGTCCGCTAAAACACACCCTAAACAATGCGTTGACTTTATGGAATGGTATTCATCGGTATATCGAAAATTTAATGCCCTTCTGATCGTGACAACAAAATTAAATTAAATTGATTGATCTTTGATAAGGTTTTACTTTATAAAGCTTAAGAGAAAATTATTATGTTGTTTTATATGGTGCGACAAGTTGTCGAGATAAAACATTAACTTAAAAAATAGTAAAACAAATATTTAATAATTGATTACAAAGAATGATTTGATTTTTATGCGTGGTATCCGCTAGTCAAGCGATAGCAACTGTGTAATAATTTTTATTTGTTTTATATGCGGGTTAGCATCATAAAGAATGTATGTAAGTAAATGTATGTGTGTATGTCTAGAATTCCTCGTAAATTTGTTACCCTAGATATGCTGTAGTTCTCTAAAGCTTTTGAAGCCGAACCCGTTCATTAATCTTCAAAATCTACCTGTTCAAAAGGTATTGTTAGCTGTGTCTTTTATTTTTTTTCTCCATTCCTGTTTCTTTTATTCTTTTTTGAGTTTCTATCAAAGAGATATTAGTGATTGGTATTATATTTTATTTTCACACATCTAAGCATGCATACAAAAATATGTAGGTATAGATAGATAGATTTTTAGCTTGTATTTTATGTTTCTGTGTGTAAATTACAGGTTGAATGCCGCCAACATGACTAATAGGACTACTGTCTTTCATTCAATTACTTAAGCGATATCGGTATTTTAATCTATTACTTAGCGATATTCGTTTTCCCCGCTTTTACTCAGGGATCGCGATTTTTCTTCTGTGAACGAATTTTTACAACACTAACTTATTATTTAGTGACGTTTGCTCTAAATATCATCACTCAGTATGAATCTGACTATTATATCTTTTCCTACCGATTAATATGCATATATATGTTTATTGATGGTTGTGCGAACTATTTTTAAGAGCTCATAAATACCATATGTGTAAAAGATTCAAATTGCCATTTGCAATGCAAATTTCTGGTAAAATCTTAAAGTATAAGAACTTGGTTAGAGCCGTCAGTTTTGCTTTAAGCCATATGGCCAAGTTGATATTCATAGGGAATAATAGTTATATCGACAATAACCAACTGGAATTGGAAATGCGCGTTGCTAAGAGGCGCCTACATGATTGGGTATACATACAAGAATACTCATAGATACACACAGACACATTAATACACATCAACACATGATCTTTATTGTTATGACTTTTTATTTTCTTTCTATATTTGTGCTTTTCATTTTATTCCTATGGAAAGCTACGTCTGTAGGAAAGAAAACGTGTTTCCAAATTTCCATTGTCATTCAGATTTGTGTCTTAAACCTTAGTAAATTATGTTTAGGAAAAGCTGCAAGGTTATTTGGTTGGAAGATAATGCTTTTCTCTATTCAATACGTATTTGTGTATCTAATACAACAACTAGCAACACCACAATTTAAGTCATTACTTTTTAAGCGCTGCTGAAACTCAATTCGACTCAAACGCAGATCCGATCAACTCAAAGAGGAAAACAAAAAAGTCTACCTACGTTACCGTTGCTTTATAATAATTTAACAATTAATCTTGTTTGAGTTTCAGAGCTCGTTTTGTCGTTATTTTATTTCTCTTGGCTTTGTGTTTTCTTTATTTACTTTTTTTTGTTATTTTCCCCACAAGCTGGTTTACCATACTACATACCACACATACGCCATTTTCTAGATTGACTTAAAAGTGTGTTTTTTTACTTTTACCCGCATAAAGAGAGGAGAGAAATAGAGAGAGAGAGAGAATGAAAGAAAGAGCGTCAGAGAGTAAGATACAAGAAATTCCTTAAGTAAGCGCTTGCAAGGTTAATTGATTCTTGACTAATTTATTGCCATGGACGTTTATTCCCTTTTGGGACAGTGATCGCTGTTCTACTCAATATACTACTATATTTAATGTATTATAAAGGTTTTAAATGCCTACCATTTGTTTCACATTTTAAAAGTGGTTACTGTGATAATATTGCCATACATTTGTAATTGTGCTTGTATATAGCATAAACACGACACGCGCACACACAAAAAACACAAATGCAACATCGTCAGCAGCCACTACAGGCAACATATTTTTCTTATTATTTTTTTTATTTTTCAGCATAAGCAAAACGTGTTTTGCTTCATTTGTGCTCTTTTATTTCGTTGCCTGCTGCAACGTTGTTGGAATTTTTCACTTATAAAAATACAACGACAACGCAGACACTGCACAAACACAAACACAAGCACAAACCAACTCACAAACTCACTCTCACAGACACCAGGCTCAGCTCAGCTCGGGAGCGTATTGCCCATACGCAGCGTTGACCGCACTTATTTCACCAACAGATTTTTGGAATGTGTACATACGTATATGTATCTATGTATATCCAAATAAATCGAAAATTTATTTATCATCAACACTGGCTTAGACACGCACACTTTACATGTACTTGTATATGTATGTACGTGTGTGTGGGTAACCGTATTTATGTGATCGAACGAAATTTGAGCATCCGTCGGACGCACCTTCACTTTTGTCAAAAAGTTTTGCTCAACGCGTTCACGTTATCCAAAACTAAACTCAACCAACTGCCAGTCGCTCTGTGGTCGCAACGTAACTGATTGCCAAGAGCTGCGAGAAGAACTTGCAACTCAGGCAACAGGCAGCATTCAGCATTCAACAGGCAGCATTCAGCACAAAATTATGAGCATAGTGGCAGTACGGCTAAGAAAAGTGGCTTGACAGGTTTACGCCGAGAGATACCAGGACAGGGCAGACCAGCGACAGACTAAAACTGAGAGACTGAAACAGATTTTATAGGAGGGTACACCTAACTAGACAATACCGTGTGGCAACACAATGCACACGTTCAATTTCTGCTTTCGCTCCAGACGCAATACTCACCATCAGTTGATTGATTGAATAATGTTTTATTAAGAAATGTGAGCGTGCCACACAAAAATTAAGGAAAATTGTCTTACATGTAATCTTTTAACTGCCCAATATAAACTGAGTACTAAGAAAAAAGTCTGAGATTGCGGGGCCTATTTGATTTTAACAGAGTATAAAAAATGTTATATTAGAATCATTTCGAATAATGTGTAACCTGAATTTCAACTTCTATTTAGAAATCGGAGTAATAAAAGTGTTGTACATAACCGAACTGTTATACTCTTGGCACTGGGCATAAAGAGAGCGAACGGTTCTCTTGTTCTTGTCATAAACGTACCAAAAGCGGTAGCTTGTTTTGTTGTTGCGCCTCCTGCATGCCTCTAGCTGAGTCTACCTGTTGTAACGCATGCTCATGCTCGGCATAGACGGACATTGCTAGAAACTAGCATTCAACAGGGTGCAGTGAACAGGGAACAGAGAGCAGTGAACAGTCGCAACATTGCCGTCGCCCGCAACATATTTTTCACTTGTTGCAGTTTCGTTTTTCATTTTCTTGTTTTGAAGACTGCGCTCTCTGCAGCTCTCTTGATTTTCATTATTGTGTAGGTCTCAGTGGTGTCATCGTTTTTTAAACAAAATCAAGCTGTTTTTAGAAGGAAAAAAGTCAAAAAAGGCTAAAATTCCCGGTCAAAACCTGTTAAATGATCGTGAAATATATATTAATTTAACAATAGGAGAACCTTAATTACCTTGCTTAAGTTGTTAGTGGGCATAAATTATTAATTCTTACTGCTGATATTAATAAAAACTATAATTCCTGTTGTCCTCTGTTTTGGATTATTTCCTGCTGAAAAGTCCAGCCATTATGGTAAAAATATGATTCGGCAACACTAGTGTGTCTTGCCTTCTCTGTGAAACAGCATTCGACTTGCTCTCTCCATGATGTTGGCTAAGACCTTAGGAGAGGGCCGCAATGGCTTGCATGTATGTGTGTTTGTGACAGGCAACTCAACGAGATTCAATAGCCACCGGCAACTCTCACACAACAAGTATGTGTATGAGAATGAAAATAAGAATTGCTTGGTTGCTCTACTGCTCCTTTCATGACTACTCCACTTGCTGTGAATGTGCACAGAACAAAAAAAATTTTATTAAAATGAATCTAAAATGATCTTATAAATGAATTCAGGATATACTTATTGCATGCATTTATAAGTTAAATGAGTTGACACCTGAAAGTAATACCGCGTATTCTATTGAAATACGAATTGTGTATCGTGACTTAGTCATTACAAATATTTTATGTAAAATCCCTCCTTATAACGCTGTATCTGAAATTGTTTTACCTAAGAGTCCCGAATTTTTTGTAAGTGTATTTTCATGGTTTTGCTGTGACTCAGAGTCACCTCCTCTTGTCTTTATAATCAAGAAATTCTTTAGTCTCGACCAAGCTCTAGTTCTGTTACTGTTTTTCTCTCTTATTCTCTCTCGGTCTGTCTCTCTCTTCACTCCCTTGCTCTCTGCCAAGTGTACGCTCTCTTATTGATAATTTTTGTTTAGCTTGCCACTTCTTCTGATTCCTTGGATCGACGTAGTTTTTGGTCTTCGGCAGCGCCGCTGAATTTTCGTTTAGCATAGAAACTGGTTTCAAATTAAAATTATCGCTGGTCATTTTTCTTATGGTTAGTTGTCGTTTACTTTACCGCTGTGGTTATAGATACCTTTTTTATATGTTTTCTCTGTTGTTATACTCTTGCAGAGGGTATTATAGATTTGACACGAATTTGTGACGCACTGATGGAGGCGTGGTAGACCTTTTAGAGTATATATACTTTTGATCGACATATAACATCGAGTCGATAAATAAATGTGTTGCAATAGCCGATAAACAAATACGAGCAAATCACTGTATTTGCACAGGGTACCCTACGGTCGCGTTAGCTCGACTGAGTCTTACTTTGGGCTTAGTTTCAGTGTGAGTATGGGCGTGTTTGATTGATACTCTACGCTGCACACCAAATCTCCACGTGAGTGAGAAACAAATTTACCATCGGCTTAGATTTCCTAGAGTCTGCCAACATTGTTATCATTATCATGGTCTTCGTCTCAAATATGCTAAATTCCTGGAATAATCTTTCCGTGAACATGTATTTGTTGCTTAGAATAAAACAAATAAATTTGGCTGCCTTGTGGGTCAGTTATATCCCGTTTAAAATCTGTTGTGTAGACTGTCCCTCAAACAAGTTCGTTGTCTGAGTCTTTTGTATTTTTCGATTGAGTTTTAAAATGATTTGATCCTATGTGAATAAACTGTTTTCAGTTTGTTTTAACATTTGTTTAAATGTTAATTAATCGAAGCTCAAACATTTGAAGACCTTAATTGCTTAACATAAAATATATAATCACAAAACAGTTCTTGTGTGGTGTTTACTAGCTCCTTAGAAATGATAACACATTTATTTTTTATGGGTAATAAGTTTAGCATAGTTCTTTGCTGTTTAGACTGTTTTTCAGCGATATATCTTTTTGGCCTAATATATTCCAGCAACTCTAAAAGCAGAAAGCTAGAAACAGTGACTGCCTCGTAAAACTGTCACTTAAAATGGTAAAATGCGCATAAAAAATAGTTTTGCCCGATTTTATTTGTTTACGAGCCGAAATGCCAGAGCCAGGCATTTGAGCGTTCAGCAGGCGTCCAGCCTGCACCCGAACCCGAGCTCGGGCCTGAGTTTAGTCGCATTCTTATCTTTTGAGAAATATTACAATAACACGCAAAGGCCTCTGTGTTGAGTTCGCCAAAACGCGTTGCCAATACTCGTAACAGAAACAGCCTCAGCTTGCATCCGAGGCCAGCATGTATATGTTGGCTTATTAGACCCTGTACTCACAAGACAAAGGGGTTAATATGCAACGTCCAAACCACAGATCTGAATAAATCTTCACGACTGAAGCAGGGTCTTTTGCGATTGAGTCAGTCGCGTTTCGCACTAGTTTAAGTATGGAATTTGCGCATTCTGTTAATTCTTTAATCGCGGCTGTTTAGTATGTGGGCGCTGCGCCGAGTACAGCTAGCTAATACCTGCGCTTACCTTGTGCCCACCTGGTCGTGGCTAGGTGTGATTTGAGAGTAACCATTGAGAGTGTTACAAGTTTCAAACATGTTTGTTATTTGTGCTTTCGAGTGCCTAACTTTGTTAGTTTATTTAAGCTTAATACATTTTGATGTAATACTAAAAATTAGTTAGCAAATTTTGCGGGTCATGTTAAGTACGGATTCCACCAAGTGATATAATCTAAGTTACTTTTTAAGTATTACTGTTGAAATGTTTAAATGGAACGTTGAAACAAATGAGCTAACAGTTCTGCCTCACTCAGATCCATCTTGTACTTCTGAACAATGTCCTGCACCTTCAGACGACGTCGGACATGGGGCGGTTGATAGCTACAAGGTTAAATAACACGAAGTTCATGAGCATTATTCGAAATGGGGACAAAAAAGTTTGACTTACTTGTCATTATCTAAACGTCGACGTCGGGATATATTCAAGGCCGTCTGTCGGACCAAATTGCCGACGACGCGTCGACTGAGTACCATGCCATCGACCAGAGGCGTGGCAAAGCTCATACGACCAGTTGGTCCTAGGAGTTTCACTCGCAGCAAACCGGACTGCAGAGAATGCACAAAAATCACATGACAGTCGGCTGCCCTGGGCATCTGCATGGCATGGAGTTCTTCTCCAGTGCGTGCGTAAGCGAGCAGATCTTCCAGTGGAAAATTTAAGTAATCCTCGTAGCTCTCAAGCCAGACCAGGAATACCTTTGCAGGCGTTTGGGCGAGTAGAGCTGGCTTTGATACTGTTCCCTTTCGCCTTATTGGAGGCACGGGGTCCTTGCTTCTGTTGCTTGTATCGAGTTCCAAGCTTAGGTTTCGTGGCTTTGACTTTGCTAGTCCCGCAGCATCTTCTCCGCCACGTGACCACACATTACTTGCCGTGCTTTGTTCACTACAATTACTGGACAGACTGCAACTATCCATGTCGCTATTGTAGCGTATATTCCATGCATTTGGAACCACAAAAGCAATTTCCGACGAGACATCTGCCCAATAGAGCACTCGTTGTGCCCCATTGAAATTGATTTCGTTGGTCACATTACGATCAGTCCTCTCCGATTCCGATGATCCTTTCAGTGACCACGAATTGTGCACAAAACCAGTCCAGCCTGAGTGATCGGCCACCTGAACTGGCCATCCGAGTGTCTGCAGCATGTTGGCAAAGTGTGGGTCATACGATTGGTCTTCAGCCAGGTTACCAATAATCTGCTGAGCGCTTGTTTGACCCGCCTGCAAAAGACATGTTAACAGTGATACTATTAGCACGATGAACCTATAAGATATATGTTATATGTCCTACCTTTACATAGAACACGTAAACGGTATCGTGAGTGCGGGCACTAAGCTTGTCCAGTTTATCCAAATCCGAGGCAAAAGCGCTGGCTTTAGTGTCCAGTACGATGAGAGGCCGCTGTGGCGGAGAGCCCAAAGACTCGACGGGATTGTTAGGATTACGAATCTCAAAATTGAGAAATCCAAAGTGAGATAGAAAGAGACGAGCAGCATGGAATTCTTGGCAGACTGTGGGCGGAACACACTCCTGGGCGTGTGAAAGACTATCCACACTGTTGTCCGACTCAGCCCAGGCCAACTTCTCATGTATGCTTTGATTCTCCAGCATTGATTCTATATCATTAATAAGGCTAAGACCGTACTGTCCACGTATCTGATCAATCGGTGGTATTGAGTAATCGGCCACACAGGGTTGCACTTTGTCCACACCCTCGGGAAAATGTTTCTGCTCGCATTCGGGACGTTGGCTTATATCATTCATGGGTATTGGACGACCCGGGTTGACAGCGTGATACTTTACTCCCGATTTGCTGCGCGGCAGGTGACGCAGTTGCATGGTCCAAGCGTGACGGCCAAAGGGACCACGTATAAGAACTTTAGAAAACGATAGAAACAGTCAATATAATTATTTAAAGAAACTGACGGTACTTACGAGTAACCGTTGGCTGCGGATCCTGATCGTTGCCCAAGGGTTCCTCTAACAGGGCCAAAATGGTTGAGTTTTCAGTAACGAAATACTTGAACTTGGAGATGGCTTGCTCGGCATTGCAAACGCCAACGGATCCATCATCTCCACTGGGCAGCGGCGTACAGTGTTTCATTAGAGCAAGCTCGTCAAGCAGCGAGGATATAGACTCGGGTCCACACTCGCTGGGAAAATAACCGACCTGTTCAAGTATTATGGTCAGCAGGTTTTCAGCCGCATCGCGTACTCGCATTGATGCTGGCTTTAATTCTTTTTCATCTTTGAACTTGGGCAGATCACCAGTTTTGCTCAGACTTTTGGTGCCCGATATTCCCAGCTCAACCACCTCAAGCACCGTCTGCAAGCAGTCCTTGTCCTGCAGCAGATACGGATGCTGCATCAGCCAAGCGGCCGTACACTGAAAGGCCGCAACTATTGTGCTGTGCAGATCCTTGCTATGAGCTGGCGGAGGACGCGAGCATTGGTAGCATATATAGTCACAAATCCACTTCACTGCCCGCTTGCATTCTAGAGCGTCTGTGGAGATTATCGTTAGATTTTGGCTTGCTTCGACAATTTTCACTAAAGAATCTAAGATGTATGTGGGTTCGGGAGTTTTGATTTGCGATTTGATTTGGTTTGATTTGATTGTGTTTCATTTGGTTTTGTTTGATTTGGTTTGGTTTGGTTTATGATTTGGTTATTTACATGGCGGCCATAGAAATTAAAACACACAAAACGATTATGTAAGTGATTAATAGTAGTAGAGTGTGTGAGGATCGATGTGTTAGGGATGTTAGAGGTAAAGAATACACATAAAAGAAAAGAAAAAACAAAAGTGATGAAAAATTGTTAGTAGAGTTAATAAATTACCATTTCCTAATTTCCTGGCTGCAATGGTTTAGTAAGATTACAGAAAAGTCAACAAATTTAATGGGATTTGTACATGAAAACTGATAAGGGTTTAGAACTATTTACATAAAGATAAATATGCTCATATATTTGGAGGGACATCAGTACGATACCTGTTTCACGTATGTGCAATCTGGCCAGGCCAGAAAGTAGCTCCAGAGCTGCTAGCGACACATTTAGATCGGTCTTCCAAGACGAAATCAAACGATGACAAACCAAATACGTAGCACGCACAAACAAAGCATGTGCATTATCTAAAATATAAATCGAATAATATTCAATTAATTTACTACACTTCAAATAGAGGATCACATCATGAAAGCCCACACATTAAAATAAAATGAGAATAAAACAAAAGAAAAGTGTGTCTTGTACATTACCATATGATGCTAGACTCTCAAAATCATGTGTAAAATCCACCGATAAATCATCGGATATGGTCAGACTTGGGTACTCGTGAGCCGATACTGAGCCCATGTCACGCGAGCTCGCTGCAGTGGTTTGTCCACCTAGAAAGCTAGCGGTGCCGCTCACTAACGAAGCGGAACGCTCCGAGCACGCTAATGTGACACACAACAAAAAATCAGAGTCAAAAAAAAAAATAAATAAACAAAATGCAAAATAAATTATAATTTAAATAAATTAAAGTTGATAAAGTCTTCTGCTTACCAGAGCTAAGCAAATTATCTTCATTGTTCTGAGCTCCAGTTGCGGCCAAATGCTCATTGCCGCTGAGTTCACACTCCTCGAAGGTTACTGCGTCCTGGACACACAGCAGTAATCCTCCCAGAAGCATGTGTGTGTTTTGTGCGTCAGTCTCCACTTGCAGCGCGTTCATCAGTATGTTCATTAATCGGGGCTTGAGTTGGCTAAAAGTCATTGGCCTGCAAGAATTACAGTTCGAGTTATAAATACAATATAAAGAGGTTAAGTAAGTAGACGAATCGAGTAGTTTCGTTATGTTTGTATTGATTGTTTATCGCGTTTGACTTCTCAATGGGAACTTACTTTTCGCTCGTGTCAGTCGTCAGGCTACGAATTGGTAGCGAGTGATAGTGAAGCGGAAGAACAATGATTGAAAGTAAAATGTTGATTGCTGAACGACGTAGTTCAGTTTTATTCAATCCAGGTGAATGCGTTTTCAGCTTTAAATCTTTATCGGGAAGGACAATCTCTAGGGCAGCTATGTAACCAGGTAGCAGCACATTGATGCCATCCAAATCCAAGCGAAACAGATCAGCTGAATGTAGCAGAATGCTAGCCAGAGTTTCATCGCATTCCTTAGACTCAGTAATCTTTAGACACTGCTGCAGTGCCATATAGAAGCGAGCCAAATAGACCGGAAGAATTTCCTCGCCCGTTTTCTTGGCGCAAAAGATTTTACACAATGTTCCAATTGCCTCAGCGCGTCCAGATTCATATTTGTCGATGGTCAAAGTAGGTGGCAGCGATGAAGGATCATTCAGTGAATTTGGCTGCGATAGCGATATTGATCCCTTACGATTCTCCATTATCATTGACGATGGTCGCTTGCTAGCCTCGGATGCTTGTCCTAATAAAAAGTAACAATTGGCAATAAGTGAATATTTTGAACGACAATAATTTGTTTGGGAGAGTACTCACGCTTACGGTTCTGCAGCCATGTGTCGCCACCTATGTGCGCTGCCTCAAACAACCATTCACCGAATAAATGCAGAATGCTGTTGCACTTCGGACGAGCAACAGACAATGTCGGTCGCAGTTCAGCACCGATGGAAGGCAACGCTGTTGAGAGCGGCAGACAATTGAGTGTAAAGTGGGTGGAATGTGGGAATGGTGAGAGCGTGAGTAATTAGTAATTAGCTTTTAGAGAGAACGGATTCACAACACTCACAGTTAATGCTGCTCGATGAGGGCGGCCCTGAAGTTGGCGTTGTGGGGGCGGCGGCATTCGCTGAACTGCGTGTTAGGCTGATAAGCGCTGTTTTGCTCAAACCTGCGCAGGCGTGGTAAGGCGAAGCGAGGCGTGTGGAGCAGGGCGGGCAAATCGTGTGAAAAATTAGTATACGAAGTAGTTGTGTGCTATGAGGGGGAGGGGTGATCGTCACATATTTAGAGACATGCAGCAGCATGCGAAGCTTTTTAATTGTGGGCGTACAACAGATAAAATAAACTGAAGCAAAACAACAACAAAGTGTGCATTTACATGTGTGTGTATGTATGTGCACGAAAGTACATAAGCTGATGGGAGCGTAACAAAAAATCAAAATCAGGCTGTAATGTGAATTAAATAAATTAAAACCACAGTGAGTTAAGTCATGCGGGTATCGGCAAAACAAACAAAGTCTTAGGCGAAATCAAAAATGAAGAAATGCAAAATAAATGCGGATACGAGAGGGAAGACTTAAAGAAATCGCACCCTTCTGCTGTGTTATGGACGGCGCCACGCTGAAACTTTTGGCCAGACGACGCTGGAGGGGCGGTGTGGGCGTGACACAGGTGCTGCTATTCGAGTTGGACAAGGGAATCACTGGCTCAGCGCAGCTAAACGAAATGCAGCCAACCACACCAGCAGAGTAGCTGCCGCCGGCGCTGACGCTGCCCATTGGTACGTGGCAGAGATTGGTCGGCGAAGCAATCGGCGGCTGCTGATGATGATGCTGATAATGATGATGATGACCCATAATGGCATTCAGGGCTGAGCTGGCCGAGCTGCTTACAAAGTTATCGCGTAGGAAACTACCAGCGCCATGTAAATGCAAATGCGGATAATGATGATGATGATTATGATGCTGCTGCTGCTGCTGCTGCTGTTGGGACACAGAGAAATGTTGTTGCATGCTTATATTTGAAACGCTGCTCGAGTGGATAAATTGCTGAAGCGTGGACGAGGTTGCCTCGTTTAGCGAGTGCCGAATCTCAAGCAGATTCGTAACGAGGTTGTCCTGCAGACAAAATGGCGGTTGGTAAACGCCTGAGCAGCGCGAGACAAAGAGAGTGAAATAGGGGGAGAGAGAGAGAGCGCGAAAAATATTGATTTGAATTCTAGATAGAAAATTAAAGAGTCCAACTAAGTCATTAAGCTTACTAAGCCCACACCAGAGAACTGCAACAATCATTTACGGACACCTGTCCAGTATTTTTGAACTCATTTCTGCACTTCCTGTTGCATTGACACAAACTCAGACTTAGTTCGAATGGATATTTTTAGCATACTCCAAAAGCAATTTATTCATGAGAACAACAATTACTTTTAATGCCTTCATGAGCTAAGTCAGTATGAGTTTATGTATGGTTCAAAAGACTGCTGCAGTTCTCTGGCCTCTACTCGCCAAGTCAAGCGCAGGAATATCGTATCTGTGTCTTACCTAGAAATGCATCAACCTGACTGGAAATGCCTTTGATAGCATTGAGGAATATCTGAGGCAACATTTGGAGGCAAGGATGCTGATGCGTCTCGGCGCCCTTCTCGTGGGTCAGCGCCCATTGCACAAAGTGTGAAGATTTGCTGATTAAATGCGGGGAGCAGAGGGCCGTTGGATTGCCAATCATACGCAGGAATCGGTACCAGGTCTGGGCTACACAATCGTTGGACATGCCGGCCGGAATCAGTTGACTGTCTTCGTCAGCTGCAGCGGGAATTACAAGGAATAGTTATTGGCTAGAAGCAGGAAACAACTAATTTCTTTAACAATACCAATTTTGAGCTGAGTGAATTCAGGACCATAACTAAACTCCAGTAAACGTGCGGTTAAAGCCAAGTTAACGCGATTCCATTGGTCCACAAGTGCAATCCGATGACGCCACATGCCACATGATTCTTGCAGCGTCTTCCACAAAGAGGGCGATGGGAAGCACCGAACACAAGCCAGCAGCCAGACCTCAAAGAGAACTGAGAGCACTCGCTCACACAACTGATCTCCGACATCGTCCTTTACAGTTGGAGGTGCCAGCAGAATCTCATTAATCGCCAAAAGGAAGAGCAGTAGAGTATCCCAAGTCTCCCGATCCATTTGCTGGGATATCTGTGCGGTTTGCTGCAGAGTTCGCAGCACTCGATGACAGAGCACGGCTTGGCGCTTGATGGTGTCGGAGCCTAAAATGGATTTATAATACCCGTTAGTTTTGTCATTCAATCAATTATGACCTCAAAGCAGCACCTACCAAGCTTCGTTTGATATAGAAATGGTAAGACTTGAAATTTAAAAATGGAATAGTTATCGTTTAGAATGTTATAGTTTAGAGGTAATATGCTAAAGCTAAAATCATTAATCCAAAAGATCTGAATTTGTTGAACTTGTTCTGTAAATCAAGATGTTTTCTGCATTTTTAGACCAAAAACATTAATTGTGAGACCCAAATCTTGATTTTAGAATATATTATTGTGCAAGTTTAAAATTTATGATTAATAATATATATAAATAATATATTTTTAATTAACCCTGTACCGCAAGCAGATTTACTTTTTAAAAATGAAAACTGATGTAGCCAGTTAAGCTCATTAATTAGCTAAATGGCAGCTACATTTCGACTTACTTTCACCCTGTCGCGGTACAAAGAGATTGTGGAAATGATTTATTATTTGCCTCGCGTAGAGATTGGCATCTTCGCATATGGGCTTCGGAACACTGATTCTGGGCTGTTGATGCAGCGCTGTCAGCCATTCGCAGTAGACATTGACGCAGTCCTTGATGGTTTCATGCTCCTGCAGGGGCAGCGACAGTCCAAAGCAAATGACATCCATGCACCATTTCACCTGAGAATGATTAGTCGGAGGAGAGTAATAAGTAAAGTGAGGCGAACAGTTGTAAGTGCCGATTTATTAATTTTTGTTTACTTACCTCCTCATCTTTAACCAGGTGACTGGGCTCCGCGTTCTGTGTGATGCCCAAATTCGTGCCAAGTTGTTTCACAACTGAGGTGACCACTTCTCGTCCAGCAGAGGCTGGAAACTTGTTGAGAACACTAAAGCACTGTGCTCCGCAGCTATTGGCGCTGATCTGCGCCGAGAGCGAAGCCCACTCGGAATACATATTTTTTTATTTCGATTTGTTTATTGCGCTCATTCACACACGACGCAAAACTTTCCACTTTTTGTGTCAACAAAATATCAAAGAAATCCGATTCTTCAAACTTCAGCTTGATGCATTACCAGCTGGCTGCAGTTGCTGCCGTTTAAATTTACTAAATGCACTTTATTTGCATCAATTTAACTCTCTTTGTCAACAGTTGTGAACACTCCTTTATTTTGGTTTGTTATTTTATTATTTTCGTTCTTTCGTCATAAGTAAGGCAAGTGCTCGGTAACGTTGCGTTGATAGTGTTGCAGAACAGCACTCATGTATTCGATAACTTCGATTGACATGTAGAGAGCGGCATTTTTGAAATGCCATGTTACTGTTGCGAGTGATGTAAGTGTTGGTTAGCGTTGCGTTGACAGTGCTATAAGTTATCACATATACTCGATAACTTGATAGGCAATTTAATTGCGCCATTTTTGAAAATTGCTTGTCATTGTAGTAGTTACTTTAAGCTAACAACTTAATTCGAGCTGTGATGGCGTGATACATGTCGACCTGTTGAAATGAATTGCGCACCTGTTGCATGGCCAAGATAAAGATAAGATTAGATTAAAGAGATATATATTATCATACATATATATTTCACACACTGAATTTATTTCAATGGTCAATGGACCATTATAGGCCCTAAAAATCAAACAAAATACACATAAAAATTACCACTAAAAATATGCTTAGTTTTGCTCGATTACGACGAGTGCTTCTATGTATACTGAAAGTGATTATTTATGATTACTGTAATGTTATTAGTATTATTTTTTAAATTGTTCTAATGCATAATCTATGATGCACGGCTATCTAGTCCTTTTTCTTTTGTGCAGCTGTCTTTTTGGTCGTTGGCGCTTCAATGGCACCAGCAGGGGTTGATGAGGTGTCGCCCTCGAGGCGCTTGGTGGCAGCTTGCTCCTCCATTTCTCCCGAGAAGCCAAATTCGTTGACACGCTTCAGATCGACGCGATATTGCCAGCGTTGATATAGGAATACAAAGAAAATGATGTCGTCACGGAAGCATCCAATGCGGTACATTGTAGGCATTTTGATCACAAATGCGAAGATGTCATCGATGAATGTGTTAAGGAATTTGTAGGTCATCATCCGCCAGGGCAGATGGGCAACTGACTTGAGTTTATAGTTAATGAACAGCTGTGGAGTCATCAGAATGAATCCAAAGGTCAGCAAATAGCTATAAAGCATGTTCAGGGCAAACGAGTACCAGCCCTTGTGCTCATTGTAGATCAGGGAGTAAATAAAGTATCCAATCAGAAGTGGGAAGCATAGCCAGCCCAGGTACTTAAAGGCCAGCTTATCGTACTCCTTAGTGGCGCTCTCCGAGTATGAACCTTTGTCCTTGAATGTGATGCGGGGCAGGATTCCCAATAGCTTCTGTTGATTATTGTAGTTGACATCAACGACCTTATGGATTTTCCACACCTCAATGCCCAATCCCACAAAGCAGGAAATGCGTATCATAATGTTGGTCTCATTATCCAGCACGTAGAGCAGAATGATAAGGGACTGAAACACGCCAAAGAAGACCGATCTTACTGAGAGTCCTTCAAGGGACTGACGATTGTTCCAGAACTGAATGTCATTCTTGAATGCAAGAAGCTCAAACACAGAGTGCAAAATGGACACGGCTACGGTTAAAGCCAGTAGATAAATATTTGTGTCCAGGAGTGTCTCCTTTAGCGAGTCCTGATCTTCGTCAGTTTCTTCCGGAGCACCTGCAGCCATTATTTCCCCTAGTACATTTCCTGCCCATTTGCTCTTCATTTGCTTGGCAGCATACAGCTGCCACTTGAACATGCCCAGGGGTTGGAAGGTCAACTGGAGATCTAGCTCCGGCGTGGATTGGTTAATAGGTTGATATTCCCGCTGCAGATTCCAATAGTCATTGACAAAGACAATGGGCAGATACGTCTTGCCACCGTCTACGAATTTCACGTACTCATCCAGAGGCGGCGGGACGCTTCCCTGCGCCCAATTAGTCTGATCAACCACCAGGTTGACGGTCAAGTTAGGATGCCAATGGGATACGATCTGATCTTTAAGATTCGCCTGCTTCAGTTCGTGCTCCAGTTTCTCCTTTTCACTGGCCAAGAGATTATAGTTGCGGTTCACACGCAGTTTCTTAAACTTATTTAACTGATGCTGCTGATGGCCCATGTGTCCATTTTTAGAATATCTCGGGGATTTTGGATCTGGACTCTCGCCGGCCCGCGTTACAAATGCATGGAGATAGATGCTACCGTTGTTCATTAAATGCTGACTGGCCTTAATCTTCAGGTTGTGGGTGTAAATGCCATTGCCTGTGGGCCCCGATACCCAATCTCCGTAGGTGAGATCCTCTTGCAGCCACAGTAGATTGGCCTTTTGCTGGAAGTTAACCACATCCGGCTCCTCCGAGAGCCAAACGTGTAAATCAAAATCTGTGCCGTTCTCAAAATAATTCCAAGCTGTTATTTTTGGACCCGCATTAGCCACAGCAGTGTCTTGGCCTGCGTTCGGCTGTGGTTTCCTAAAGAACGAACTCACAAAGTAAATAATTAGTGCTCTCAGTATCAGAGACTTTGTCATTGCAAAAAACGATTCCATGCGCGTTGGCTGCTGTTGTTGTTGTTGCTGCTGCTGTTGACCCTCGGCAGCAACCACCTAATTATGGGATGATATGCAATGTGCATTACTAATGTAGAAAATAAATATTATTTAATCATTTACATACCGGCGCTTCTTCAGCCGGCGGCGCGGCAACATCATTGTTCGACATGCTGTGTACGTATACGTGTACTTTTAATTAATACACGTTTCTTTTACACAACCTTTTTTTCTGGTTGCCCAGATTTGTGTTTTTTGCTTTGAACAAGTTCAAGTGTTAGCTCATCAAAAAGAACAACTGGACTTGTTCAGCCCAATTTACGAATGGAATGTTAACATACAAAAACATATGGATTTTTTTGACAGCCAGAAATAATTTCCTTTTGAGTACTGTTAAAGTAAAATGTCTGTAACTTTATTTTCAGTTTTACTTAGCTAAAATTAAATGTGTTTGTGAATAACATTTCTGAACTATGTTAAGTCATGGAACTTGTTATTCTAGAACTGTTCTATGAACGGTTTTCATTTAGTACCACTGTTATTTAACATAACAATGTGTGCCTCTGAACTGCTTGCAAAAATATTAGGAACAGCTGATTTTTACAGATGTTAAAATTAATGGATATTAGTTATAAAATGAAACTATAGTTTTAAAAATTGTTGTGAAGTATTTATAGGATTATAAAAGTATTTATTGAATTATTTGCATTTTTGTATACGTTTACGGTCAACAAAAGACGTAAATGTTATCGATAAGCAGTGTGACACTCATTCAAAAGCTCACTGATGCAATACTGTTCAGTGTTGTTCTACATGTGGTAAAAATCCGCGTTGGTTGTGTAAACACTCTTTTCTTTTGTGAATTAGCATTTGGTTGCACGTTTCTCCTGGTAAGTTGCGGAAAATAAATGAAAATAAGTATTAGAAAGTGAAAGCATAGGATTTGTGACTTTTGTAAAGCTAACACAAAGCGTCTTTGCAACGTTGTTTTATAATTTAAGTGCATATTGCGCATAAAATGTGTTCCATATCCACGACACCAATAAGTTCATCGTACATAACCTGCAAGCGTACATGAGACAACGTCGCCACAGACACTGACTTAAAAATATGTGAAGCTTGTTTTGTAAATCAAAATTGAAATTCATTTTGTGTTTCCAGGCAACACATCCAAAATGCAAATCTTTGTGAAAACCCTAACCGGCAAGACCATCACCTTGGAGGTCGAGCCCTCTGACACCATCGAGAATGTCAAGGCCAAGATCCAGGATAAGGAGGGAATTCCACCAGATCAACAGCGTCTGATCTTCGCTGGCAAGCAGCTGGAAGATGGCCGCACTCTGTCAGATTACAATATCCAGAAGGAGTCGACCTTGCACTTGGTGCTCCGTCTGCGTGGTGGTATCATTGAGCCATCTCTGCGCATTCTGGCCCAGAAATACAACTGCGACAAAATGATTTGCCGCAAGTGTTACGCGCGTCTGCATCCTCGTGCCACCAACTGCCGCAAGAAGAAGTGTGGACACACAAACAATCTGCGCCCCAAGAAGAAGTTGAAGTAGACGCTGTTTTTGTTTTGTGTATTGCATTTTGCAGATACGAAGTACGCATACCCAATTCGATCAGGGTTTTTGTGCGCATAAAAAATTCAACGGCTTATCAATTAAGTAAATATAAATTTGTAAAACTATCAATTTGATTAAGAACGAAATGTATTTACTTGCTGAAAGGCACTTCGTACATCTTAATGTGTGTTTTGTTGTCGTTGTCGAGCTCTCGAGAGTCTGATACCTTGGGATTACTACGATGCAAACAGTAAGTATTGTCTATTGTATTACCAGCCTGATCTATGAGCGAGTAGACATCCTGTAGCAAGCCTATAAATGTAATTAATCAGGTGATTAATCTATTAAAATGTGGCCGCCCATGGAAGGGTTACACACTGCAGTGCACCAATGAAACCACTGTTAAAAGTAAACTAGAAATTTGTATTCATACACTGCTTAACAAAACAATTAGTAACATTCGATTAATTTAAAAATACATTGATGCAAAACATAGGCAGTGCAATGTAAAAAATTGTTTTGTACTTTGCTTTGATTTATGTTCGCCCCATAGAAAAATCCACTACAACAACGATGGGATGGCGACGTTTACTGTTACAGCGAATGCGATTGAAAGCAAATTAGGGAATGAATCAGTAGAAGCGGACAGTTGCAAAACTACTTGGCAAGTGTGGAGTGTTAGTCTGTCGTTTTCAGTGATTGAATGGAGATTATTGGCTTAGTGCAATTGTCTTGTTAAACTATCATAAATAAGTGTTTTGATCGGTGATAAGTAAATACATATTTTGCACTGTAGCCGCTCAACAGATGAAATGAAATTTAAAAAATGAACAGAGTGCAATTTTCTTTCGATTTGGTGTTCGCATTTTTTTTCTGCTGCCCGCTGGCGTTCAGGTGAAGGAGAAGCACAAAAGGGGCTTGAAAAGGTACCGTTACAAATACATACATACTTACTTAACATACATATACATAAAGTTCATAGTATGGGTGGACCTTTAACGCGCTTTTCGTAACTTTTTAATTCTTTCGGCGCATGAGTAGGCGTCCGTTTTCAAGTACTCACTGTGTTTTTGTTGTTATACTCTCTGCAAGAGTATATTGGGTTTGTGCAAAAGTATGTAACAGGCAGAAGGAGGCGTGGCAGACCCCATAAAGTATATATATTATTGATCAGCATCACAAGCCGAGTCGATATAGCCATGTCCGTCTGTCCGTCTGTCCGTCTGTCTGTCTGTCTGTCTGTCTGTCTGTCTGTCTGTCTGTCTGTCTGTCTGTCCGTCTGTCCGTATGAACAAACAGATTTCAGAGATGGTAAGAGCTACAAGTTCGAGCTTGGTGTCAAACGATCAGATATTTAGTCAGTCAATACAAGAATCTTTTTTTTTTTCGATGCCACGCCCCATTCGCCCACAAAAAGCAAAAAACTGGACACACCTCGTGAAAAATTGGTGTTTTCGGCAAATATCTCAGTAACTATGGCACCTAGGATCACCAATTCTTGTACGGGAGTTCCTAGCGACAGCATAGTTGCATTGCCATCTATAAATTTGGACTGCCACGCCCACTTTTCCCACAATTTATAAAATAGTTTTCAAGCTTCAATGCCGTTTTTTTCCGTATCGTACAGTATTGTAGTTTATAACTGGTGTGGAGACTAACTATATTAAACTATCCTGAAAGGCGCATTAAAATCGGACTATAAACAAGAAAACTAGAAGCGTTACAATATTGTTAATTGAACGCAATATCAACCCATTGGTGCAAGCGAGACAGAAACACACAAGCACATGCTCGAACGTTTTTGCTGCCTGTGTGGCGGCAGCGCTGCCCGCGGTCGCTGGCTGCGCCGAATACACACATACATACATGCATGCATCATATATTGTCAAACGTATGTGTATTCGCAACAAACAAACAGATGTGTGTTTGATTATGCTTAGATTGTTTTTGTTTCAACGTGTTTTAATGCAAGTACTATTCATTGTAATATCTGGATACCGATTTTAATAATTTAATCGGGAAAATGCAGAGAGTATTATACGGTCGGGCGCGCTCGACTGTACTTTTCTTTCTTGTTGTCCTTGCTCTTTTTTATGCTTGGGACGTAGTTTACATAACAGATGTGACCAGAATAATTAACAATGGTCGTCGTCGTCGCCGAGTGACCCAAAAATGATCACTCCCAAGAGCTGAACGGACGCGAGTCCTTTAAAAAATGCTCCCATTTGCCCTTCTGGCCACTTTCAGTTTTCTTTTCTTGGCGTTAACTTTGTGGGCGTTTCAGCCGCATTAATATTGCAAAGCGTGCACCCCCTTCCTCTTCGGACTACAAACACACACACATACACACACACACTTATAAATGTACGCGTATTTTTTATATTTTATTTCACTGCATTTGGCGAACAGTGTATGCTGTCGTTTTGGACTGTTTCAAGTAAATTGTCACTCTAGTGGAGTTAGTGCTCGGTTCAATAACGTTGAGTCGACCCCTAAAACTGTAGTGTGAGTGCTAGAACGGAACGTGTGCTACCAGCTGGTATCATTAAGTTTTATCAGATGTACAGTAAATCTAATAAGTATTGGCACATCAACTTTGTGTGACTAAAAAGCAGAGACAAACACAAAGTGGATATCTGTACATTTTAAGGCTTTTAAAATCAGATGAATTTAAATTTGGGAAACTGAACGCTTCACTCATAAATTATTCAACCTAAAAAATGTATGTACAAATACTTTTTTATAGCAATGTGTATGCTTACAAGACACACATACGTAAATATGTATACGAAAAAAGTGGACATGACCACACAACTGGGGCGTTAGTAGAGATGCAGGGAAAATAAGACTTGGAAGAAGAACAAGAATAGAAACTGACAGAGATAAGCCGAAGAGCCAAACGTTTATAAATTGGTCGCTAGTGTGGGATCACAATGGTAATAATGTGAGGAGAGGTGGAATGGCAGTAAGCTTGGTGTACGTGTGCTGGAGTGGTGGGGGTGGCCTGAGAAGGTAATCGGCCAAGCCGCCAATTGAGATGTCAGGCGGCAAATAAGAAATGTGTATAAATATTTTGAAGCGGCAAGTGTAAAGCTTTCTTTGGATACAAACGTGTATTAGTAGGCAGCGTGTGTAATTTAATATGCATAAATCGATACTTCTCCTCCCAGCACTCCGCCCTCGCCAGTTCCTCATTTCCATACAAACACTCAAACCTACATATGTATGTGTACTCTCCACATTCGCGCATTGGCATGCTTCAGACGCATTGTGCTGTTTGTATTCTATTTTGAGCGCAAAATTGTTATTTGTTTTTATACAGCTGCGAAAAATGAAATAGCACCACTTTCATAAGCGAAGTTTGAGATGCTACCCTATATATATCTATTGGTCAATAAACTTCGTAATAACGTTTTCAGCTTAAGAAAACCTTAAACTACATAAAAAAAAGAATTTCATTTATAACTATAATAGTTCTCAAAATATGCAAAAAAAAAAATGTAAAAAAGGCATGAAAATGTCCGAAAACAAAAAATAGCACCACTTTTCTTTATGCACTAAAAACAATTAAAATAACGAAAAATAAGTAACGCATGAAACAAAAAATAATTATAAACAAAACTTAAGAATAATTTAAAAACTTAATATTTAGTAGAGCCACCCTTGTTGGCTATTACTGCTGCACAACGTCTTGGCATCGAGTCAACGAGGTCCTGGCATCGTTTTATGGGGATTTTGGCCCATGACTCCTGAATGGTCCTCCATAGGGATTCGGTGTTGTTTGGCTTGGCTATGGCGACCATTTTTATGACATCTCCCCACAGGTTTTCAATTGGGTTAAGGTCTGGAGACTGAGCAGGCCACTCCAAAACGTTCACCGAATTCTCTAAAAACCACTTCTTTGCCTTTTTGCTGGTGTGTTTTGGATCATTATCCTGCTGGAAGACCCAAACAAGCGGCATATTGTAATCCGCATAGGGGAGCATGACTTCTTCTAGTATTTCCACATATATATGTTGGTCCATGATGGTTTTCACCCAATGTATAGGTCCTACACCATAATATGAGAAACATGCCCATACCATTACACTTGATCCTCCGTGTTTTATGGTTTTTATGGTGTGCTGTGGTCGAAACTCCGAATTTGGTGGACGTCTCACATATGTTCTTGACCCTTTTCCACCAAACATCACCACTTTACTCTCGTCTGTCCACAAGATATTACGCCATTTGTTGTTCGGCCAATTTAGATGCTCCTGTGCAAACTTTAATCTGTTTGTTATATGCCTGGCATTTAAAAGTGGGACCTTCCTCGGACTTCGGGCTTTCAAGTGATGATCCCTCAAACATGTCCTAATAGTTTGCAGAGTTCCAGGTAGATTAAGGTCCTTCTTTAACTCTGTGGCGGTCTTGAAAGGATACTTCCTGCTCTCCCGAATCAATATATTCACATCTTGTGGACTCAATATTCGATGGCGTCCACGTTTTTCCACCTTTTCTTTGTGGGTAATGGCGTTCCTTATCATTTTGTTTGAGCACCCAATCAAACGTCCAACTTCTCTGTACGTTTTTCCATCGGCGATCAACTTTTTGATAAGCTCCCGTTCATTGGAATTGCAGTGCTTTGCACGCCCCATTATATCGCAATTTACCAAAATATTTTTGAAATTTCTGGTTGAATGTCAAGAAAATACACAGATCTTTTGACCATGTGCTTTTCAGAAATACAACTCTGCGAAACATAACGGTATCAGCTCAAAAAGGATCAGTGGTGCTATTATTTTTTTCGCCTTTTTTAGGCCGTTTAGCAGAAAGGCAAATAAAAAAAATGATGGTAACCCTACCAAAAAGAAAAATTTTTTTGCGAAAAGTTAACATACTAAGCTATATAAAAAAAATATATTTTGGAAAAATTTGTGAGCTTAGATATAAGTATTGTGTTCATAAAAATGGGTATCGTGGTGGTGCTATTTTTATACTCTCTGCAAGAGTATATTGGGTTTGTGCAAAAGTATGTAACAGGCAGAAGGAGGCGTGGCAGACCCCATAAAGTATATATATTATTGATCAGCATCACAAGCCGAGTCGATATAGCCATGTCCGTCTGTCCGTCTGTCCGTCTGTCTGTCTGTCTGTCTGTCTGTCTGTCTGTCTGTCTGTCTGTCTGTCTGTCCGTCTGTCCGTATGAACAAACAGATTTCAGAGATGGTAAGAGCTACAAGTTCGAGCTTGGTGTCAAACGATCAGATATTTAGTCAGTCAATACAAGAATCTTTTTTTTTTCGATGCCACGCCCCATTCGCCCACAAAAAGCAAAAACTGGACACACCTCGTGAAAAATTGGTGTTTTCGGCAAATATCTCAGTAACTATGGCACCTAGGATCACCAATTCTTGTACGGGAGTTCCTAGCGACAGCATAGTTGCATTGCCATCTATAAATTTGGACTGCCACGCCCTTTTTCCCACAATTTATAAAATAGTTTTCAAGCTTCAATGCCGTTTTTTCCGTATCGTACAGTATTGTAGTTTATAACTGGTGTGGAGACTAACTATATTAAACTATCCTGAAAGGCGCATTAAAATCGGACTATAAACAAGAAAACTAGAAGCGTTACAATATTGTTAATTGAACGCAATATCAACCCATTGGTGCAAGCGAGACAGAAACACACAAGCACATGCTCGAACGTTTTTGCTGCCTGTGTGGCGGCAGCGCTGCCCGCGGTCGCTGGCTGCGCCGAATACACACATACATACATGCATGCATCATATATTGTCAAACGTATGTGTATTCGCAACAAACAAACAGATGTGTGTTTGATTATGCTTAGATTGTTTTTGTTTCAACGTGTTTTAATGCAAGTACTATTCATTGTAATATCTGGATACCGATTTTAATAATTTAATCGGGAAAATGCAGAGAGTATTATACGGTCGGGCGCGCTCGACTGTACTTTTCTTTCTTGTTTTTTTCGCAACTGTATATCCCCCGCGCTCCTCTTTCCTGCTCATACAGCCTCGTTCAAATGCACATATGCTATTGTGTACGTGTGAGTAGACTACAGTTCGCCTTCATATCCTTTATTCACATACACACACATATACACACGCACACTCACACTCACACTCGCACATTCGGCTTTCTATGAGCGGAATACAATTGTGTATGCTTATGGCTTCTGAGCTAGCCCGCGTGTGTGTATGTGTGAGTGTGTGTGCTCCTTCGGTTTTGCATATCTAGAATTTATGTTTTGTCATACAGTTAACATTTTCCGCAGATAAGCACTTCTGCCACATGGCGCTTTGTTGTATCGCAAATAATTTGAAAAGTCATTTTATTCAATTTCAATCGTACTTGCGAGCATTTCCTCAGAGAGAAAGAATAGTGGAGGGCTCGAGTTAGGGCGCATGGAAGAGACCGGGGCAGGTAATGGGTGTGGGAATATAATGGGAATGGGAATGAAACGTTTGTTTATGGGACTCTTGAATGAATGAGTGAACAGTTTGCAATAAGTTGAATCCAAGCGGAAGCATTGAAACTCGACCATCCCAGAGCTTGAGATAGAACGAGACGAGGAGAGTCAGATAGAGGTGGATAAACACACAAATAGGAGACAACAACAATCCGCTAGATGACATATTGATTTCCTTGATAAATACTTAATAAAAATCCACTTAAGTGCCGGTCCGGGGGAGTTAGTGGGCTCGTTTGACTCAAATCGACCGGCGAACAGTACAACTATCCATTCAGCCGATACAAAAGAGATTTGTGGCAAGTTTTTTCAACTGTCTACAAATTCTTGAGCAAGAATAATGAGTCAAATCGAAGACGAAATTATGTAACTTCCGATGAACGTCCATCGAACAAATAAACAACATTCCTTGTCTTTTGATATTAATGTTGATAATTCTAAATAAATGTTTAAAGCGTGTCTTCTTTTTAAACTGTGGATTAGAAGCAACGTTTTAGGCGGTGATAGATTCACTTATTAAACAAATAGTATAACACTATGATATACATAAAGTGTCGAGTGAAGGGAATTAATCACTTTTTGCGTTACAAGATGCACTAATATTAAATTTCTTTGCCTTTGCCTTGGAGTGCCAGAGATACCTCAAGAATTTTGGCAACTGCCCTCTACTAGTTGCCTATGCAAAGGTGCTTTTTCGTTAATATTGCGAGTCCATCTTGAGCACTTACCACAAAATGTAAATCATTAACTACGCAAATGACTTATTGATTGGCCCAAGTGCTGTGGTTACACGAAAACTTTCGTTTCGTACCAACATCTTCTCCCTCTAGCCACTTGAAAGAGTTTTTTTAGCTGTCATTGCAAATCTTGTAGCACACTTACACACACAGACACACATAGACGCCTGTGTGTTTGTGGGTGTGCAAACTTAGGCTAACTTTGGTGTTTTTTGAAAAATTTGACACGCAAAGTTTGTGCAATCACCAAACAAATTACTTCATCAATTTTACAAAACAACAGAAATTTAAGATCTTTTAAAAAGTTTTCTACCAACGAAGCGCATTCTCTATTTCGGTATCCCTCGCTCCTCTCATACCCCTATTCCGTCCGTTACCGGTAGTCACGCAAATACGGAAGGAGCAAGCCGCACAAACGGCTCCTGTTTTCAGCCTTACGACCATTTCCACTACCGGACGGACACAGAAGCTGATGTCGGTTCGAAAGGCGGCTGAGGCCATTGTTGCCGCTTTCTCGACACACACCCATCAGAGTCCAAAGTTCTGCGGGCTGGCACACACACTTACACTCTGAGCTAGGGTCTAACAAAAGCCAGCTGTACGAAACTTCGCAACAAATTGCTTATGTTGTTATATATATACACGCATACAAATGCAGACACAGATACCCGGACACACACACATACACATACACGTCACGGATTCGTTTGTAGGCACTCCGAGTCCAGAGTCCAAAGTCCAGGCATGCGCTGCAACTTGTTAATTTTGACCAGCTGTCCCAGCAGTAAAGCACCGTTACGTTGGCGACAGTGTTGTCGGCATTTGATGCTCTAGCGCAGCCAATTTGATAAAATCACGCTAAAAATAGTTGAAATTATTCTGAAATGCAGATAAATAGCAATTGGGGCGGAAGATATCATGTCTTATTTAATGACATATCGAGAATAATTTAATGTTATTGTGTGTGTTCATTTAAAAAGTAAAATAGCTGAACTGCCAACACTGACGAGGAGTTTTGGGAGACAAAGTTGTTTGTCGGTCGAACGGTTGGCTGCTCGTTTGCCTGTCTTACAAATGGGCGATGGCCGATGGATCCTTCCCCACACCCCTCTCCAACCATGTCCCCGTTTTCTTTCGAGTTCTGAGAACTTGGGAGGTGCTTCGAAGGATGCTGACTGGAACTTTAAATTGGGGCTTGCTTGCAAGAAAAAATGCTACTTTTGCATAAATAAAATGCCACAGAAAGACGGATAGACGCATAGACAGATTGGCTTCCAAGCAAGAGAAGAGCAGGGCACTTAAGAGGACTTGAGAGACGTTTGCAGGACCAAACTAGAAATGGCTAAAGTCGAGTTAGCCGACTGTTAGAATCCCCGTACTTTGAGCAATAAATATGATATTTTCAATAACAAGAAACTTCACTTAAAGCTGGACTTTTTCGATCCTGACCAATCTTACTGAATAATCAGACTGCATACATAATGCGTTAATGCGAACATTTTTATCTGACAAACCTAATACACCCTGCATACGTTTAGAGTACTCGGTCTGAAAACATTTCGAATGGCCGAACAGCACTTGATTTTAGATTACAAGTGCTGTCCAATGCTGCGATCTTATGGTTGAGTGGCCAAGACATGACTTTTTTGGCCCACAGTGGCTTGGTTAACCAAATCGGTGTCTTTCTATCCCATTCTGTTTTGGCCAATAGCTAAGCCCTAGTCAAGCCGTTGACATGGCTGCCATCAATACACAGGCACTTGACTGCTAAAATATACAATTTTTAGTCGTTTCCGACTCTACATGTACAAGCATACTTATACGGTATGTGCATATGTACATATATACATACTTTCATACGAAATGTACATCAATTATTTATTTTGTTCGGCCTTGATTCACTTCGATGTCCAGTGTTTTACCATTTCAGCATTCGTTACTGCAAAAACACATTTGTGTGTTCTTACGTTAGCCATAAAAGTTAGTGCCAAAATGAATGTCCAAAATTCTTGATTTTAGTATTGTTTTCAAGATCGAACTTTGGATATATTTGATAAATTAATATTATCGGTTGCTTGACACTTAAATACAAAAAAAAAGATGAAATACTTTTTTGAATTAACTTGGAATGTTAATTTATTTGTTAATACTTATGTACATAAATCAAATATTCCATATTAAGGTCTAATAGGAGAATAGGGCTATAAGCTGATGCAGCTTTTAATGAAAGGTATTCATTCACATTAAACCCCAGTTAATTATTTTTCTTAACGAATAACTGGTGGGATTAAAAGGGTGGGATTAATTGGCGTCACTCTTGGATAGTTTATGTTCTCCTATTTTTATCAGTGTGCAAGTGTTCGAAAACTCTACTTTTGTCTGGCTTTTCAAAGTCGAAACAAGTTTGAGCCCCTAACTAAAATAACGTGAGAGTGAAGCGGAAACAGTCTCCATTTCCACATTCAGATCCATTCGCATTTCCATTTTGAAACTGCAAACTACCAGATGCCAGCTGAAAGGGCCCCCCCCTGGAAAATTTGCTTGGCCTTTCTGCAAATGAAAAGTTCATTTAATGTTTTGTTTTGGGCTTCTCGGGTCACCCCAGTTAGACCAGAGGGGGGTGGTAGGAAGAATACATTTTGTAAGTTGTTACATGCTCTGCATGTTCAATTGTGTTTGCCAGTGTTCAAACATGCGATACACACATGCGTGTGTGTGTGTGGTTTATGCTGATTTCGATTTAAACTGGTTGACAGCACTTATTTGGAAATTACTTGTGTTCGATTTGGGCAACACTTCGTATGCATAATATTTAACTTGTCTGCACGTTTTGTAATTTACTTCTCAAATATCTATCTCTCCACCCATCCACAAGGGTGAGAGGCAGTGAAACAAGAGATGTAGAATCAGATCGTGCGCTTTTCAGTCGCAACCCGTTCAACGCAGCGACTGATCCTGCATGTCAACCAAAAGCTAAAGCCAAGTGCCCATGCAATTCCCGATTTGTCGGCAGGGGCCGACTGAGGGTTCGACTGAGCCTTTTGGGCAATAGCCACTTAAACAAGGCCCGAAGTTTAGCGGGTGAGAGGTGGACGTGTGCCAAATACCGTGTGATGACTGTGCATTATTCATGCAATTATGCGCGGATGTATGTATTCCCATTCCCCACTCCACCTGTTAGGCAGATGCTGCTAAGCAGTCAACGGCTGGTTCAGGATTTGAGTATACAAGCTTAAACAAGCTTGTAACGCGTGTGTAAATTGCACTTGGGACTTGTCGGTTGCCATGTTGCCGCTTCTGGCATTTGGCCAGTAAAACTGAGGAACTGAGAAATTCACAAACTGGCAAAAGTCGAAAACTCGCAATTCCTGATGCGCTATTAATATATCAATAAGCCAGAAAGCTGAAGCAAGGAGCAAAATGCAGGAAGCGTAAAGCTAGACATTGAAAAGTACAAGTTATTCTCTGGTGCCCTGGTTTATGCTTCAATGTCCAAAACACACACAGAAATCTTTCGATTGGAAGTTTGACTCGAACAATGTAATACAGTGGCTACATCTGTAGTAATAGTTGTGTGAGAATCTTTAGCAATTTCATGCATATCTGATTAATGTCCACAGTGGAAATGCAAACATTTGTGTAAAGTTTGGCCCAAGAGCAAAAAAGTCAAATCTCAAGGCTATTTCACTTCCTCCTTTAGGAAGTCAAGTTTATTGTAGGCATTATTTTTGCTACATTCTAGTAGAACGATTGTGCGTTGAGTGATTAAAAGCGATTAATTATTTGGTAAGAGGGCAAATTAATCCGAATAGAATTTACTGCACTGAATGCTGAACCAACTTGGATTTACTATCTGAACTTTGAAGAGGTCTCAGCTTCTTACACATACATGAATGCATATTTTTAGGGCTTATAAGTTGAATAGTTAAGCTTTGCTTTAAAGATAGCTTTAACTTTTTGCCTAATCGTATTTGCTTCTAAGTTCATGTATAATTTAACAAACATTTACTCCAGACTTTTTTTGTCATCCTTTTAGAAGCGCTCCTCCTTCCTCCCTCCTTCTGCCTTCATCTTATTTTCTCTAATAGCTTCAATTAGCAAATTTAATGAGTGCGACTATGTTGAACGTAAAGGACAAAGTTTCTAGTAGCGCTTCTTCCACTTTTTTTTTTTAATAATTTTTTTTCGTAGATACGCCAACAAAAGGCGGATGCTGGAACTAGGCGTGAATTTTTACACAATAAATATTGGCTAAAAGTTTGGAGAGCCTGTGGTCTGTTGTAACCTAAATTTCCAACGGTTCAACTTTAAAGGGTGGCTAAAGAATTGTTGGCCATTGGCTTAAACGGCTACATAAATTTGTTCTACACTGATAGAAAATTCCTGGGTTCTGGGGTAGAAGCAGTAGTAAGGAATTAGTTGAATGGTAGTTGGAATTATTAATTGTGCTCGTATTATTGGAATCAGTGTAAAATAATTGGACCTTAATACAAAAATTTAGGTTTCTTGCCGTTTAGGTGCTTGGCCATTGTGCATAGTTTTAGTTTTTGGCTTTGGTCTAGCGATAAGCCTAAAAAAGATCCACTACTAATGCTTTACATATAAAATAAGAGTTTAATTGAAATATTTGGGGCCACAACTTTAATATGCAAATGGGAATGTAAAAATAATTGAATGTATTGCGCTTAACATCATGGTCTTTTCAATTGGCACAAAGCGGGGCTTTTTGAGATTGCGAATGAATGTCGATAAAAACATATATAAGTTTATAAGCTTGATAATTGTTTGCCTCTAACAATGGCTACAGGCCAAACGGCAAAAACTTGTCAAAATTCGACGACAACTTTCGATATTGTTGCTGTGACAAGCGTGGTGAAAAATTGTAAAACTAATTTATGGTCATGGCAGTGTTGTTGGTGCTTTTTTTCTTTTACCAAAAGCAGCTCGTATTGCTGTGAGCAGAATAAAAATGAAACTTTTCAATTACCACGCAGTGGCAATTTCCGGACTCGGTCTGTTACAATTTTTGTCTAGAATCTCACCTGAAAGGTGGACAACAGTTTGCAAAAAAAAATAAGGTCGTAAAAACTCATTTAATGTGTTTTTGATGACATGTCAAGATGTCCCGGCAGTCCCACGACCAACGACCCACAACCACACCCCATCCCTAATATCCGTATTCGCATCCGCATATACAAGCATAACGACGTGGGTGAACCGTGGTCCAAGTGGTTTCGGTGCCAGAACAAGCAAGAAGCATGCTTAAAATAGCTGAGAAGAAACAAGAGTAACCACAGCAGAACCAACAACCAACAAACCCGAAATCACAAGCTGAAACTTGGGAAGAGAGCAACGCTTGTTTAGACCCTGTATTCAACAAAAAAAGTGTGGAGTACAGGCAATAAGGAGGTTTGGTCGATCACACCGTCTCGATCTCAGAGACTTTAAGAGTAAGAGCCACCAAAGTGCTCCAGAAAGAGTGCAGGGTCTTTAAAATTCTTTTCACTTGACTTTAGCTTTTGCTTCTACTTTACAGTTCAAATTTGTATTTTTCTCTTGTGAATTGTGAAGAACTCAACTGCCAATAGCTTCCTTGCTGTTAACAATGCTTGTTTGTTTGCCTACAACAATGGACCTCCAGCTGCAAACCTTCATCACACTCCCGCAAACACACGCGTATGCACACAGACACAGACACAAGAACACACACATCCACGCATATCATGCGCAGAAGTGCGTGCATAACATGTCATAGCACTTACGAGTATAGTTTACACTCCTGTTCTGCCCATATGTATGCTACAGTTTTTTTTCGTTTACCCTGTGCTGAAGGTATAATGAGTTTGTTCTTAGTGTGGAATTGAGTCGATAGCTTGCATATGAGTACAAGTTTGCTTAACGATTGTTTTGTCCAGTGTTGAGCAAGGCTAATATTTCAAACGTATAGCTAGGTTATGATAAAACTTTAATATTTTAATTGCCATTTGTCTCTGCTGTTTTCAGGTACTCAGTACTGCTTGGTGATGTGACTCAACTACGAATATGGAACAGAAATAGGAATACAAAAGCGAATATGAGTTGTGAGCTGCTAGTACGGATACTGTCCAGATTTTGGCGTAAGGCAGAATAATCGTAGACTGACTGGCTGCAAACATGTGAAAAATTCAAATCTCGAAAGGTCCTTTAAGTGCAGATTGGGTACGTGGACTGAAATTTTAATGTGCGCTTCTTGCTTCTCGTTGTCCAGACCCTGTACTAAAGAAGTGTACAGGAGTCTATTGGGTTTGCCAGAGAAAAGAGAGAGCGAAAGTTTTGTACAACGCCCAACCTCGTTTCAAATGGTAAGAACACTTTCAAAAACACTACAATTTTAAAACTAATCGAGATATCTCAACCAAATTCAAGCTTTGGCCTATCTGTGGTGCCAATAAGTGCGTTAATCTTGACGTGATCATGGTCATGTGGATGAGTACGCGGTCTTTTACAGCCGGCTCGCTCGAGTGTAGCTTTATCATACCCATTTGGTTTTGTCTTGGGCAGAATGATATTGCCAAGCACTTAGGCCCATGCACGTAGCCTTGCTGAATCCATATCCCATATGGGTTAGTGTATATGTGTGTGTGCGTGGGTGTTCGTGAATAAGTTCGTTAGAATGCTAAATAGGTATGGCTCCTTTTTCGACACTTTACGCCGAGCGACACAAGCACACGCACATGCATGTATGTGTATAGAGGGGAGTATGTGTTAGTAAGTGATTTGTAACTTATGTCAATCCTTGTGTAATGGAGTGAGACCGTTGAGTAAACCCTGTAAGATTTCTTGAACTTATTATGCCAATGCTCACAATTTGCCACAAGATAGAATTTATAGAATATATTATAAGCTACATAAGCTAAGCTTGAACACTGACAATTGAAAAATGCTTTAAATTCAAACTTTTGTTTTCAAAACCAAGATTTTTTATCTGAATAGAGGAACGTCATTTTTACAATGTGTTTTATTATTTTAAGAGCGTGTTCTTTTTGTCAGTGTGCATAAATGTAGAAGCAAGTGAATACATATAAAAAAGAAGCAGTAGCACCTTTTTGCTACGTTAACAAGCTCGATTAGACCAAAGCTGTTTTATAGCCAGAGAATAATGGACCGAGTAGACAGGTAACTAGGGGTGTCTGGGCTGCTGTGCTTTGCTGGGACTGACTGTCAAAAAACTAAAGCAAAGTTTCTTCAACCGGAAATTAATTGTCCTGACCGCAATTTCCAATGTCATTAAAGACAAGTCAACAAACTTCAAAGCCGCAAAAGCAGAACACGAAAAGACTTAACAAAAGATATAACTAAAACAAAAGAACGCAAGAGAATGCCTAACAGAAAAAGAAGAATAAGAAGGACGAAGAGCGAAGAGCGAAAACAAGCATTAGTACAAGAGTTATAAGTTTTTAGCTTTTAAAGCAACAACAGTGGGAACGACAGTCCACCTACCGAAATTTTGACAAGAACGACTAGATAAGAGCCAAGGGAACGAGTGTCTGCAGGGAAGGGGAGTCGAGCCTTGGGAGGGCTAGATAAAAGGTTGTCAAGGACGACTAAAACAAAACGTACTGCTAAGTATATCAGCTCAGCGAATAGGAGCAGACTGTTAGGTAACTAGTACTATTTTTAGGGCTATACTCTGGTTTATGCTGTACAGGAATATATGTAGTTTATTGGGTCGGCCATGCCTCTTTCAGGCTGTTATACACCCTGCTTTAAAGTTGAGTACGGGGTCTAAAAATGGCAAGATAGCTAGATTTAAAAGCCAGATGTTGGGCTGAGACTCGAAGTTGAGAGAAACTTAAAAGACAGAGACTCCAAGATAATACTCTGAAGCGACTGAAACATGTAAATGACTGCCAGCAGTCAGTGTAGCAGACGACAGGGCCAAGATAAAGATTCACAGTACAATAAAAGGTGTTTTGGAAGCATATACGATTTTTGTGGTATCGTAATGACCATGACTATGAAGATGACGATGAAGATGAAAGCGGCAGTCCGCTTGAGCTGCAAGCACGCTACTCTGGGATTTACACAGACAAGTAATAAACCCGAAGGCTATGCAAACATTATTACGCTCTCTGCTCGTTCCTACAGCTACAGAGACAACTACATACAAACGTAAAATATTCTGCTAAAATTCTTGAAAGAGGCTTGCACTTTTTCTGCTTAAACTGGAGAAGCATTTCAATCAAACAATTATCACTAGGTTCATTGTCCTTGTTTCAGGATACTCGACTTTTCCATACAAATACTAAAGTATCTACACTTTAATTTTATTAACATCAGTTCACTCTGTGCTCAATGTGTGCAGATTGTGTGCATAAATATTTAAGCAATCACATATCCCCGATGTGTACTAAAGTTGCTCTGCAGTTTACGTTAAGCATATCATAAATAGTTGATTAATTGTCATATCTTTTATCTAGTTTCAGTTGCACAATTTACAAAGTTTTACGAACAAGCTTTAAGCTGCTGGAAAATGTGATTGGGAATGCTCAAGCATGTGCAAATATGGAAAGCTACACTAATTGGTAAGTTTATGCTGAAAAACTGAATTTAAACAATAAATTTAAGCTAATTATGACTTATACAGAGCAAGTAGTATCTATGTAACTTTGTAGTAAACAAGGATGTCGTGAAAAGCACACGATTATAGAGATTGTCTGTTTATAGTTTTGTTGCTCGGATAATATGTACTTGACGTAATTTTTTATTTCTTTGCTTAAAAGAGCATCTTGGGATGCTGTGTTCTTCAAGGTTGCTTCTTCTTCTTCTTTATTCGACTGGCTTGCTTGCAATCATGCAATTACTATATGTAACTTTGTAGTAAACAAGGATGTCGTGAAAAGCACACGATTATAGAGATTGTCTGTTTATAGTTTTGTTGCTCGGATAATATGTACTTGACGTAATTTTTTATTTCTTTTGCTTAAAAGAGCATCTTGGGATGCTGTGTTCTTCAAGGTTGCTTCTTCTTCTTCTTTATTCGACTGGCTTGCTTGCAATCATGCAATTTCAACTTCAATTGAATTGAAACAATATTTTTCTTTTCCGTTTCCGCTCTGCCACTTGCGATACTTCCTAGAGCTTCACCTCTGCTCTTTACTCCCAGCGTCCCATTTTCACGATGCCCGCTCTCAGCTGACT
The DNA here is from genome assembly GCA_020829145.1 of Drosophila nigrodunni. NCBI lineage: Eukaryota > Metazoa > Arthropoda > Insecta > Diptera > Drosophilidae > Drosophila > Drosophila nigrodunni. The sequence goes on from JACVCZ010000008.1 coordinate 280,130, forward strand.
GTTCACAACTCACTGCTCACACTATGTGCTTCAACAATCTATTTTCGCTGGCAACTGTCAGCAGAGTCGGCAGTGCTGAAGATGCCGTTAGACAACATAACGGTACGTTTAGATCGTGTGCATCTCTTCCCATTCTTGTCCCTTGTGCTCTTGCTTCATTTCAGACACACGTGCACGTACACTGTACTTAGTTATTTCCCCCACCCGCTAGGTCGGTAAAGGCACTTGCATGGTTTACCCTTTCCCTTAATCCTGTTCTTTCACTTGTAACAGCACATACACACACACACATACACACACATGCAGCCGCCCACTCTCAAACACGCATACATGCAGAAATGCACAACTGAAAGCAGACCGCAAACGGCACAGACACAGTCAGGACACAGACACAGACACAGCCATACAAAGACAACGAACGAGAATAAACGAAAATACGACACTGAAAAGGAGAAATGTTATAAAATGCGAAAATAAAACTGGTTTAGTATATTTCTCATGGTTGTGACTTGCCCGCCGGCCCGCCCCATCCCCACACCCTCTCACTCACGCTCGCTCTCTTTCATCTTTCATTCCTTTTGCAACCTATTTCGGTAAATGAAATTGATGCTGAGCAGAGTAAAGTAGAGCAGAACATAACAGATATGACGTACTCGGACTCTGATTCTCTCACTCTCATTCTCACTCTTGCTCTCTCTTATTCGTCGTATCGTATCGAGGGGCTCCAATTGCCGCAATTCAATGAATAGAAAACCCTCAAGCGACCGCTCGACCGACATATTTGGCCGCATGAGCGACCAAGTGATAGACCCTCTAGCTTTATGTCCATGTCTATGGGCTGTCTGACAAACTGTGTTAAGTCTATAGGAAATGCGTTTTTGTTTTCTCCTACCTACCACATCTACTCTCCCTAAAAAAAAAGTGAAAAGGCAAAAGAAAAGACCAAAAATACTCTTCCTGAGTTGCCAAATCAAAGAATTTGTGATTTGGAAAATTAAATTTTTCGGTGAAAGCACATTGATGTCCCGTAATGAAATTACGAGTGCGTATTTTCAATTGGGTTTTAAAGAATATCAAAACTCATTGCCTTTCTTTGTGTTATCTCCGTATTTAAGAAGTTTAATGCACAAATTTATAATGAGAGTAAAACTTTATTTAACCACTTTTAAATTAATTTGTTTTGTGGTTCACAGATTTAATCAGCAACTTTATTATTAAGAGATTGGGGGCAATAAGTTAATGAAAAAAACGAAAAAAAACTTGCATATTTAATATTTCAAACTGTCGAAGCAAAATGAATTCTTCTTCTTTGCAAATGCTTCAAGGTTGCAAGAAAATTGTATCATTTCTGAGGGTCGCGATCAAGTGAGGCTGTAGCTGTGGCTGTGGCTCTGTCGCCATCAGCTATCCATCAATAAGCACATCACGTTTTTGTTATAAATTTCTTTTATATATTTCGGCGAAGCCTGAAAGTTCACGTGGACGTTATTCGTATGTCGTACTGTACGGTTGTTGCTCTTTAATGAGGCCGCTGGTAAGCTTAATGTATAAATTTTTATGAGCGTTCGTGCATGGATGTGTGCTTATGTCTAGGTTTGTGTGTGGGTGTGGGTGTGTGCTCAACATTCGCATAGGTGAAAATGATTCCAAGAAATCCTTAATAAAAGCGAATTTCTTATATGATTTTCTCATGAATTTTCAGCGCATTGTACCAGTGTTGCCAATTTAGCCCTTTTTTGTTTAGTAGACTTAAAATTCAAATGTTGTGCAGCTAAAACAAGAAAATTATTTTGAATGCAAAAAGTATAGTATAGTTTCATGTTTAGTGTACTACTGTAAAACATTTCAGATGAAAATGGTAATCAATCTATGGCACCTATTTCACTAGCATGCACACACACACATCGCCGAACAATCCACATAGACAATATGCATATTTTTAATGGTAGCTGCCCTAACTTGCTGTATGCCGTTATAATGCATAATGAGTGCTTAAATACCACAACTGGAATTTGTTCCTGTTCCTGCAATGGTAAGAAATAAATAAATTATTACCTGCAGTGGAAATGGTTGGGAGTAAAATGAACAAAACATTTCCTGTTTACATTCGCAAAATTACAAAGTTGCAATTTATGGCGCGGTTTGTTTATTTTTTGAAAAACAAATACATTCTCACATCGCACACACACATACACAAGTGTATGCAGTTCTGGATGATATACATATGTATATATATATTTTTACGTTCGTGTTTGCTGCTTTCAATTTGTTGTTGTTTTTTTCTGCAGTTGCATTTGCTCTAAATTTAAGAGTTTTGTGTGCTGAGAACTCGCCTGCAGGACAGCAGTCGCCATTCACAGTGTGAACACGCCCTTCGGACAGTTCAACCAGTTGCTGGGTGGAGAAAGATGTGTAGGGAGTGGAGAGTGAGGGAGGCATGGGCGTTGGAAAGTCTGTCTGTCAACACATTGAGCGGAAAAATGAGTTAACATTGAACAACAGTATCAGAGAGTTGTACCTCTGAAAGAGTGTTTTCAAACGCTTTCATTTCACTTCCTAGTGTAAATTAGTGTAATATTTGTTAACGGCTGATGTATTGTACCAAAATGAAACCCTTAATTCTTGTAAATTACTTTTCTTTAGTTAAGATAAAGTTACAGTGGGCATTACATGGCTGTAAAATGAAAAGATAACCCTGAACATATTTGGAAAACATGTGTACTTAAATCATAATCCCAAATTCGGGTTTTTTCTGTACAATTATAAACTAACATAACTTTACGCACTGACGCTCATTGTGCCACACTGGCCTCATTTATAATTTTCTTATGCAATGCTTCATTTCTTCACAATTTCCACTCATTTCCACGCCGTGCAAACATTTTCATGCTTTTTGTTCTGCTAAATAGAAAAGTGCTCGCTGTGCAAAATTGTAATGAATTTTTCCGCTGTCGTTGCACATAAAAGAAATGGTCGCAGCATCACAATAAGGAATAGAAGCAGAAACAGATGCAGAAGTGGTAAAGCGGTGGAGTGGAGAAAGAAGATAAAGAAGAAGAAAAACACAAACCATAGCTGCAGTTTGCTTTTTGTTCCAGAGTACTACAATTACAAAGAGCGGCTAATTAATGTCATTGTTTTTGGACAGTTGCATTATTAAAAATGCATTTTGGGGCAGGACAAACAATGGAACGAGCAGACCATTCGCTTTTCGTCCTTTGTCCTTCGTGCTTCGTGAACTTCAACACAAACTCGAGCGTTCTGACTTTGGGTCAGAAGTAGGAGTAGGGAACAGTGTGGAAGCGAAGGAAAACCCTTCTGAGCATCGATTTGTTCTCGAGTGTGTTTTCTAATATATGTGTGTGTGGGTTTGTGTGTGGTGTGGTGTGCTTGCGCGTGTGTGGGTGAACCTGCTTTTCTTTGCTTTTACTTTCTTGAGCAAATAAGCGCAGACCCGCACACAAAGGCTGTTTGCATACCAATTTCTATTGATTGTTTTTGTTTGCACTGAATACTGAATAAAAGCGGCTCTCCCCACCCCCCTTTTCCACTCCACCCTTCCTCGGATGCTGCGCCGAAGGATGCCAATGTCTTTGCCCAAAAACGCTGCAAAGTATGCCAGGAATTTCCATTATATTTGTGTTTTACTCGCACAAAACAAAAGACAAAGTTTCAATAAAACACATCACACCACACGTGCTGCATAGAGTTGTGTGGGTATTTTACAGTCTCAGCATCTGAATACATATGTAATTATGAAATTATTTGGACTCCTTTACTTTGTTATCTTCTTGGGAATGCGTCGTTCAATCAACTTCTTGGATTTCAATTAGAGGGAATTTGTTGTAAATTGAAGTCCAGTAAATAACAGCACTGTTAAAAAATATGTAAAAAATCTAAAATTATTTCTATTTAAGCTTTTTGTATATTTGATTTAAATTGAGGAACAGAATTCTAAAGTTGTGCGTTTTTACCAGTGTAGCCAAGGAACCCGGTCAATTATTCAACTCCCTTACATCGCTCCGCCCCCTTTGTCCCTGCTAACTCCGGTTTCAGTCTGGATTGCTGCTGGGTCGAAGGACTCGCTAACAGGACTTGTGTCTTCTGGCATTGTCTTCAACGCGGCGCTTGACTGCTGGTAATTATAATAAATAACAACTGTGTCCTGTTTACTTCATCATAATTAACATAATGGGACTTGAAGTACAAAGATGTTGACAGTAAACAAGAAAAATATGACAAGATTTTCATGTTGCCAACACCGTTTTACGACGCTGCAGGAGGCCAGTGTCGAGGACGATGAGGGGACATCTCTCCTCCCCTTACCCTTTGCTCGTACCCTACATCTTCAAACTCTTTCACTTGCTGCTTCTCCTGTTGCTCTGATTCTGGCGATGCTTCGGTCTTTACCTCTGCTTCTTGCCTGCTACTAAATGTTTGTATTGTCATTGGCTCTGCTGTGGTGTGGAGCGTGTGTATACATGTGTTTCTCTTTGGCTGTGTGCGTGTGTTATTTGCCTTTTTGGCCTCTGCCACGCAACACAGCTTACTCGAAATTCAGCTCCCACTCACGTTCCCATTCACATTCCCATTCCCATTTCCAGTTTGTGTTCTATCCTGCCACTGCCACTACCACTACGACGGCTTTGTCGCTCCCACTGCTGTTGTTGCTATTGTTATTGTTGTTGTATAATGCACTCAAATTAATGCGACTTCATTAACACTGTTTACTCGTAAAATGTGCCGTAGTGAAAGAAAAGCTGCGCAGCTTGCAAACATGCAAATGGAACTCCAACAATGCCAAAAGGAAAAAAAGGAATCTCACGAGAAAAAAACATTATTTCACTTTAATATGTAAATATACGAAATGGTTGTCGTGTGTTTGAAATCTTCTCAAGTGTCAAGGCAAAAGAGCAGTAACGAACGCAACCAAATAACCGCAAAGCACTTTAAAATAATTTAACGCACCCCCTCTCCCCCGCTCTCTCTCCCACACGCTATTTGCCGCTTTTCGACATTGACGTTGACGCTTACAGCGACACTGGCGTTGTTGTCACATCCGAGAGGCGACTTTAATATGCGACATTTCATTTCTTACTTTTCAACATTTGGCAAACTGTCCCGATCCATGCCGTCCCACCATCGCCAGCTAGTTTCAGCTTCACCTCCACACAGCTCCCTGCTCCCTGCTGCCAACTCCCCCATTCCCGCTACCATTTGTCCCTTTGCCATTCCACCCCATGCCCATTCCGTTGTGGTATTTTTGTTGCCAACAGCACACTGACTGAACCTCCTGAGGGAGTAATTTTGCCTTTTGTATTTTGTGGTTTTTCACTGTGTGCTGTGCAAATTTTGTTGCTACTCCTTCGTGTGTTATGGCTTTAACGACGTTTTGGTTATGTTTTTTGTCGTTTTTATTAAAATGCGTGTTGGCTTGTTTCACAATTTTACAAATTTGTTGAGGTCCACACGACTTTATACACATACATAAATTAACACACTCACATGTACTCGTATGCATCCAGTGATCTGCTTGACAATAACTTGAGAATCCCACAAACAGTTAACAATTATAGAGGTATTTTCGATTAAGATCTTAATAAGATTCAAGCAAGGCATTGGCAAGTAATCGGAGAAATAAGGACGACCATTTAAAACATAGCAACACGACACTCGTATGAAGATCGGTCCCTTTCTCTCTTAAGCTTCCTACATTTTTAATATTTTCGGTGTAAAGCAGCGATGCTCACTAGCAGACTCTTTGATGGTGTGTGTGACCGCACACAGATTTAGAGCGTTGGATGCTTTACCTTCCACACACACGCAAACAGACACACAGACACAGACGCACATGCATGTTTATAAGTAAAGCAAACACAAACTCATGGAAAGAGGGAGAGAGCATGAGAGAGAAAGAGGGAGAGCGGCTTCCTTGTTTTAAGATGAGTTAGAAATATTTGTGCTTGGTTTGTTTTATGGCATCATAAATGCCTGTTTCATTGCAAAGTCGCACATTTATTTCCTTTTGGCACTTGCGGTTACAGTTTGTGCCAGGCACACACAGACACACACACACACACACACACACACACACACACACGCACTCACACAAACATCTATACGCACAAGCAAATTAAAGTTTAAGCGTATTGCTTTAAAGCTTCCCATATCAATGAAATCGGTTAACTTTGCCCTAAGTTTTATACGAATTGTATACACGAATTTATTTATATTATATATATGTATATAGTATATATGTACCAAATATATAAATAACATTTATATATAATATATGTTTTTTAACCGTAGTCTGTCTGTATGTATGAGCAGCAAACTTTATGGCTGCGCAATGGGAATGGAAATGGGAACGAGAAGGGAAGGGGGTATTGCCAGAAGCATTCGAGAGGAGCAGCGTCTTCAACGCCTTGTGATAATAAACGCAAATGATTGCTACGGGAATATTCGGGTGAACGGGAAAATGCCAGCCTCGGGCTAAAGGAAGAGAAGGGGGAGGAGTGGAGTGGTGGAGCTGGGAGTGGCCAGGATTGGGACCGCAGCGATGCCGCAGCTCCTTCACCCCACACCAATATGGTACACTGATATAAAAGAAAGCGCGTTCCCAAAAATACAAGTCCTAATTTAAATTCTAGAACCGAGTGCAAAGTTAAAGAACTTTATTTTAGTTGATTTGAAGTCCTTAAATACTTCAAGGAGTTCTTGAAATCAAGAACATTCATAAGATTTGTATGTCCTCAAAGCATTTCTTAGAACTAAAATTCAGTTGTCTCAATTTTAAGAACTTATTTTTTTCCAGTGCACAGATGTGTGCATTTTGAAGCAGACTTACAGACGCGTATACATTTTCAGCGCGAAGCAAAATTATTTTTAAATTACAAAAACAAGAAAAAGTTGACTCCCGAGGAGCAAGGGGGCAAGTATGAAGCGTGGGCTCATTACGGATGCCAGCGTTTTGGGAATATGGAAATGGAAACGGAAAATGGCGGCTCCACCATTTGCAATCGGGGTACAGAAATCTTGGGAAAAAGGGAATAGAAGCAGGAAGCAGGAAAACTGAGAACAGAGAACAGAACACAAAACACAAAACAGAAAGCAACGCAAAAGGACAAGCTAAACACAAGTGGGCATGGCTCGAAGGCTTGGAGGTTTGGAGGCGTTCTCAGAGGATGCGTCGCGGTAGCCAGTTGTCAAAGTCGTTGCCTTATAATGAGCTAGAAAATATGGTGACTAGGACCAAACTGCAGACTCCAGACAGCAGCCAACAGACAACAGACTTTAGGCACTAACGGGGATCAGGACTAAGACGCAGCACAGCCACTTCATGTAAGATGCTTGTTGATGTCTGTGCATGGTTTATGCATTAGCCTCTCGGCAAAGTAAACCTCAATCAAGCACGGAGTCACAAGTGTGGCTGAAGCATTCTCCTACACAGAAAAAAATCTAGATTTAAATATCTAGCTCATTAAGGAATATGTTTTTATCATCTTATTTATTTTTCTAGTTATAGAATTATATACTTTATAAAAGTATTCTTACCCAGACGAACTAGGCAAAACTACCGATGTTTAACACATAGATTAAGGTGTTACCTTTTTTTTCTCTGTGTAGTCGAAGCAAACCCAAAGCTAAAGGAATAACACCAGCGGCAACAATTTTATCCCCTTTCTTTCTCACTCTCACTCGCCTTCTTCTCTTTCTTCTACTCCCACCCCTTCCCTGTCTTTGCCTTGACGAGCGCCATTAACGTCTTCAACTTTCTGTTAGTGAATATTTCAATTATTAATGCCGCCCACGCAGAACAGAACTAGCCTCAGTGCCTTCTTCAGTGTTGTCTTTTATTCTGCTCCCCTCCTCGTCCCTCCCTGCTCTGCACCCTTGCCATCCGAAAGTGCTTGTAGAGCAAGACATAAAAATGTAAAGCCGAGTTGACTAACCATCTTGAGTGAGGTTGTTTCACGGTTTCCTAGAAACTTTAAGCCGACGATAGGGGCAAGGACAAAGGATTGCAGGCAAGGAGAAAGGGGCAAGGGGCTAACGAGCAGGCGCCTGAATGTGTCCTTCTAACGTGTGTTGATGGCACAATGTGCATTTTTTATCACACCGAGCCCAACAAGCACTCTGGGCAAGAAGTTAGCGTTTCTCTACACTGAACAAAATCAAGACTTTGTTTTTAGCAAAAATAACGATGTGGTCTAAAAAATTACTTCTACGACTTTATGATAATATTTCAGGGTTAGTATGCAGGTACTAACGTAAAACAAAATATAACTTAAATTGACAACATTCAAGTTTATCGGTCACATGCAATTGATTATCTGTATCGTAACCATCGACTGTCGGCATCTTCAGCGCTTTTCGAAGCCATGAAAGTCATTAGTACTCCAGCGAATTCATTTACATTGGTCCTCAGGTTAATTTTGATAAATGTCTTCGATCCCCCTAATGTATTGGAGTAATTTAACAAAATTAATGCCCTAATTAATCAGACAGCATCCGCTTTAGCTATTGGTCAGCCGGGATCTGTCTGACTAACTGCTCCTTTCCCTATTTCCCTCTGCCTATTTCAGTTCGGGACTTGTTTAAAGGCAATCTACTGAATCTACGTGCTTTATCGGCTGTAATGTGTTTTGCAAGCTGCCTTTTTAGAAATCAGTTCCGATAGCAGTGTCACGAGGGAAGGGGCTTGGAGTGTCTCTAATTGACAGAGTGTTTCAAGAAAAATTAGGTTTCCTTTGCTTTTGGTACTACACTGTTCAAAAAATGGAATCAAGAGTGAACGGTCTAAAATAAAGAACACAGAATTAATTTATTTTAAGGATTAATAATTTTAAATAATTTCTGTCCGCGACTCAATAACAAGAAAATCATTGCATTTAAAGATAATATGTATGACAGAAAGTAACATTTTTTTATGAGTGTATGAATTTGGTGTGGTAATGAGAGGTGTACTCCTGTAAGTCTCCCGACTTTCGAACATGTGTAGCTCTTCATTTATATATAAGTATATATAAATAGCTTGTACGCAAATTGCGCTAATTATGCTCATCAATTGTGGCCAAATTGAAAACGAAACGTTGATATCATTAAATCAACATTTGTTTATGCGATAGGGCACTGTAACGATTTGGCGATATGGCCAAAAGCATATAATTGCATAATTATGTCGTTAATAACACAATCATAAATGCCGAGACAGCCAAAAAAGCAAAAAAACTCAATTGGCATCAAAAATATTTAGCAATTTCCGGAAGTTGCGCAGAATCTTTTATGCCATGTTGATAAATTCACTTGAAAATAATTTAATTTTGTAATTTTGTTGTTGCTCCTTGGTAACGACAGCAAAAACAACAACAAGGACAACAACAATGATTCCGCTGTCTTCCGAGCCACATTATTTTCCACTTTGCCTATCACGAGTGTTCACGAGGCGCTCGCTCTGTTGTCGGCGTGCCAAACCGAAAAAGAAAACTGGAAAGGGCTACCTCTCGATACCCTTTCGGATTGGATACCCTGCATGTAATCTTCTCTGTGGCATTTGTTGTTCTTTTGTATTAAGTATATTCAGAGCTTTTGGTTTCGTTTCTAACACAGTTTAATGATAGAGTTTGTAGATAAATCGAAGTGAAGTCAGCACTTCGGAAGCCTCGATGTGTTCATGCTGTGGGTGGACATTTTCTTAAATAAAATAAAACAGAAGGTCACTGCTAAGTCAGTTTGATTAAGCAGATCAGGAATATATATAATCTACTGCGTCTACTACAACTTTGGTGTCAAAATTGTGATACCTTTGGAAAGGGTATTAAATTGAGAATGAAAATGGGCATAAATGTTGTTTAGCACTGACAAAATGTTTTGGCATGAACATGAAACCATATCGATATCCTTGATCTAAATTGTGCACAACCGCAAGCGATCAATAAAAACAAATATACCCGGACTTGAACAAGTTTATTTTGCAGCCAGGACTTGGCCTAGACCTGCGCTGCTTGGCTGCTTTGTCGCTTTGCTGTCGAATCAGCTATTAGCTGTTACATTAGCCACAAACTTGGCCCAAACGATGTCGTAATAATGAAAGTCTATTATGAAATTAACAAGTTGTAAAAGCAATTTTAATAAACATTTGTGTAAATAATTGCTATGGTCTCTCTCTTCAAACTGTCGCATTTCTTGTCCTTTTTGCTCAAACTTTTAGCTGCAACTGCACATTTTGGTGGTTTTACATGCCCTACCCCTGGCCCTGCTACCGCCCCCAACGCCGCCCCCTCTGCTCTGTGTCGTGGGCTTTGTGCTATGTCAGGATATTTTGCGCACAGTTGGCATATTCTTTTAATTTCACTATTAAATATTTAATGAGCTGCGACTGTAAAAAGCGACAGCGTCTGCACAATTTGAACACTCATTACGCAAAAGTTGTGAATAATTATGGTGAGTGTGAGTGTGTGAGTGTGTGTGTGTGTGTGTGGGGGCGGGAGACAAGTAAACTTTTTGGGGCAGTCTAAGAAGTAACAACTAGTGGACTTTCTAGCATGACACAATGAGTAGAGCATGAGAAATGGCCGAGGACGAAAACAGGAACGGTCAGGACGCAGGAGGGATAGGAATAATATCAGGTCATAGGCCAATAAAGACCGGAGATGGACCGTAATGTCCTGGGCCATTACGGTTAAAGTATTTTTGGTGGCCAGTGTCATAGAAATCTTTGTGAACCGTGTTATAAATACAGTAAAAGGTAGAAGTACCCCATCGAGGACTCTCTTTAAAAACAATTGTTGGAGCACGTATGTGAATGCATATGGAAATTATTGGCGAGTATATGGCATTATTAATGTGCCATTCGCATGCAAGTGTTGAATTGATTGCCAGCTTTTAGGCAAGTAAACTAAATGCACTTACAAGCAGCCTTTTTTGTTTTCGTTCTTTAAACTAGTGCTTAAAACAATTGAAACAGTAAAAAGGTAAAAATCGTAGATTACTTTTACGCCGTGCACTCAAATGCAGAGCAGATTTAGCAATGCCGTGTGCTGTGTGCTGTGTGCTCTGTGCAGTGTGCAATGGTCTCGAAAATCGAATGCCAATTTTCGACTCATTTCACGGAACACTTGAATTAGTTTGCTCGAAATTACCGAGCTGAGCTCGAAGTTCCGGGAGTTGTAGGGATGGGGGAAACTCGGGAAAACTGCCACTTGCAGAGCTTTTCACTTGCCACTTGACTTTGAATTGGTGACCAGTTATTTGTTTTTTGTTCGTGCAACTAGATTCTAATGACGTCGACGACAAGCCTCAAACAACTTGGTTCTTGATGTGACCAAATGAGTGAGCCAACCATACATGTTGTGCTTTGGTTCCGAGAAATCAATCCAAACCGACGAAGTTTATCTAGCTGGGTACCAAATACTTCTCACAAATAATGGTTTTATCGAGATCGGTATAAATAATTCTATATTTAATATAATTTTTAAATGTTATTGTTCATTTTGTAATTTAACAAATATATTTTGGATTCGTAGTTGGATTTTTTCTTTCTGTGTATCTACTTTTTTAGGACTTACACGCCTGTTTAATTTAATTGGGCTACACAATTTCGTATTTCGAGTGCAAAGGAAAGGCTGTGGTTTAGCCTCCTAATGGCGTGTTGTGTAGAACCGCAATGCGGCACTTGGGCCACGAATCTCTTCGAACTCTGCATATGTGCCACTTATTAGTGTTGCAATTTCAAATATTTTGTAATTTCTTTGTTAAATATAAAATACTGAAAAGTTTATTAAATGTGATTTGACTAAAAGGAGACACAATTCCTGATTCGCCCAAGTTGTTACCGTTAACGTTACTGTTACTGTTACTGTGGTTGTTTTCCCATTATATCGAATGGTCCATTCGTCTATCTGGCTTTTGAATTGGCTTTGCGGTTATGTTGTCGGTTGGAGGCAGTTGACAGCCAGGCACTTAACATTGAAAGGAGTCCTTACTGTCGTTGCTCTTCGTATTTAGCAAACGATTCAAAAAAACTCTCTCTCCCCCTCTCTCTTTTAGCTTTAATATTTCAGTTTCCATTGAGAAATGGGATTTCGTTGTCATTAACTAAAATTTTTAAACGCTGGATAAGTAATTGATTATTTATTTAGAATTGTTCACTGTCATGACTTGTTCACCTACTTATTCCAGTTTTGTATAGATATAAAAGTGAGTTTTAAAAAGACTAGAATCAGCTAAATGATGAATTTGTGTCGTTTACATATTTTCCCCAACGTCAAGTAGTTGGCACAGATCAGCCGCGTAGGTTGTGTGATTTGAGCTCGACTTTGACATCGGTGTCTATAGAGCGACACCGACATGGAAATCGACCCTGTTCAGCGCACGTGCTCATGGCAATGACTACAACGCGTGCTGCATGCGGAATGTTACAGAAATAGCTGATAAATTGTAGAAGACGGTGTCATGTGTCACATTCAGTTCCGATTGGAAGAGTGGCGGGGAAAGAGAGAGAGAAAGGTGTTCATTTGACCTGAGAGTTGGCTCAAAAGTATGCTAAGGAGAGGAGACAGGAACTTATCAAACTCACTGTTGCTAAAATGTTGTGCAATCGATAAAGTTTTAAATGAGATTAGGTTACTGTTACAATTATGTATACATAGAAACAAAAATCCGGGATCCTGTTGTACACAAGGAGGGCGGATATTCCCAACAAATGATGTGGCTAACAGATCTGGATAAAGAACTCGTACTGTGATCAAGAATTAAAGGTGTATTTTCCAGTAAATTGCGAATTATTGTTATTAAAACTTTAATTTCTCACTTTAATTTGGGACAACTTCTTTTCGCTGTGTAGTAGCGTAAGACTAGATATTATTGACAGCCCTTTGGAAAGCATGAAGTGATCAACCCAGTTATATGCATACGTACGTGCCTCAAATTTACCCAGCGGTTTTTTATACGCAGCCAATTTGCAACCCTCTTTCCCCCTTGCACTCGGCCTCTCCCGGTGTCTTACTCACATATTGGCATTGGGTGTATGCTGGGAGAGGAAACTTATTTGTATGAGTGTGAAATGACATTTTAATGCCACGTTATATTTTCATTATTGTTGTTATTGCTGTTATTGTTGTTGGCCATGGCTAACACATTGGGCGCCAGGCGTGCTTCAAGCTTGGTGCTACGGCAACGAGCAACGAGCATCGAGCCAAGAGCGTTTTGTGGCAACATGTAAAATCCATTTATTTTGACATGTAGCACATAAATCTATATTTGATCCATTTCTTTCTTTCCTTCGCTCAACACTTGCGCGCTGACAAAGAAAAAAGGTGTGAAGTCATTTCCTTGCCATCAGAAAAATTCCCCAACTTTTTCTTTCTTTTCTTTTGTGTCTTGTTTGGCAAAAAAGTTATAGTGTTTCGCTAAGAAGAGTAGCCGACCTTAAAATACTCTTTCTTCAACATAATTGTTGTCGAAATGCAGATAAGCAACTGTTTCTTATCTCATTGTATACACATCCTGTTTTAGACTTAAGTTAATTGATTACGTGTCATTAGAAGTGCATGTATGTTGAATCGGACTCTGTGTTTCTGTTGCCACATTATGAGGATTTCGTTTGGCTTGTCCTTTTATGATTAATTATATTGCCATTGCTGCAGTGTCGTTTTCAGCGCATCCTCTTGTAAGTGTGTGTCTGCTGAAGCGTTTGTGTGTGTGTGTGTGCCCTCTATCTCACTCTGCACAGACCACAGCTCAGCACCAGCTAACCGCCAAGCACAGCACAATGCCGAGCATCTCTTACTCACATCAAATGCATGTAATGGCAATTACTATAGTTCCTTGCAATACAATAATGCGGTTACACAGACACAGACACATACACATGCAATTATAAGTACACACACTGAGACAAGAGAACAATAGAGCTACCCATACTTATGCTCGCATGTTTGTGTATTACGTAAGTGCAGATGTATGTGTATGTGTGGTTTACATTGTATACTTTGGTACAATTGTATTGGTGTCACTCGCAATAACAACTTAAGCGAGCGTTTATTGAAGTTGACATTGTTTCAAAAGTTAAGTTGGTTGTGACCACATCAGCTGCTTCTTCTATGTGTGTGTGTGTGTGTATGTGTGTGCTGTACGAATTGCAATTATAAATTGGGCATTTTACTTGTTTTTGTGCTCGGAATTTCGTGTTCAAAACTAAGAGAATATCTGCTTGGAATGTTGCTTGCATTTAATATTACTAATTAGCTGCTCAATCTAAAGATTAAGATAAAGTCAACGTTATCAGTCATTTAAGCTTCAAATTTTGAATATATTTAAAAAACATTTCGAGTTGTATAAAATTCAAAGTATTAAAATCATAAAAAAATGGAATTTAAGAAAACAAAAAGATCCTCCAAGAAAGATAAGGCGCCAGCAGATAAAATAGAATTAGCTTATAAGGTTCTATTCCCGACTCCGAACAAGCGAAACGTTAAAAGGAATAAACCACAATTTAAGCAGGCCAAAACCTCAGTCAATCGTCAACAGCCAGCATCTAATCAGCATGTTTGGCGTAAGACGATCGTCTTTACCAAGACTAGGCCAAAAAACAAGCTGCCAAAATTGTTCCGAGCCGATCGACGGACTGGTTTGCCTCTCGACTACGAGCGGAATGTGTCCAAGATCATGCACTACGTAAACCCCCATCTTACGAGCAGTCCCGGTCCCGAACAGCTAGTGGAGGACCTACTGACCCGCACACTCCTTGGTTATGTGGGTAACTGGAACAGCAGCAATCGATCGCCACAGTCCTTGAAGCATCACATGCGTATCATTTTACGCAATCAGGGACCGCAGGCCTTGGAAAATGACATTCGGAATGACGAGCATCTGAGCCAGTTCCACTGCGCCTGGTTAGTTGTCCAGAAATAATATTCTAAACATTCCTCGCTTAACAATTTCCATCCTAGCAAACGTAAACCGGTTCCCTCGGAGAACTTAACGCCTACCTACAAGAGCAAGTTTAACTACAACAATCTGAAAATCAAAAGCAAGTAGGAAGATTTAACCACCGTCTGTGATTTGTCAAGAACAACGTTGCTCTTTAACTTAAGTGTCGCCAAATATATTTTTTTTGGTTAAAATATGTATGTATATTACCTACATATACATGTATACATAGGTACTTTTACCCATTTACGTAATACGTATATATATATTTACATGTAGATAAGAAAACATGAAATTAATTGACCGATTAATTGATATGAGACTCGGCACACTATAAACTTGAGATCCCAAACGAATAAATTCCAGATAATACTATGGTTTTTAAAGATTCATTTATCGTCCTATGTCTGAATATTAATTCAACCAAGATCCGATTCACTATCGTGAATGTGTACTTACTCGTCTGCGGTTAGATTAATTTCTGCACTATGAATCTTAAGAAAGTCTTATATTTTTTATTAAACCGACCAATAACCCGAATCTTGGCCAATTGTAATCCGCTCCACTTGATGGAAAAGTATTTGATCGACCTCATTGATTTTCCACGGAGCAGCTAAAAAGCCAGTTTTCACGCATTGATGTCAATGATGGCGATAAGTGCTCTTACCAAGCTTTGGAGCAGCTACTGGAATTGCTTTGTGGAAAGGGGATACTCGGATGGGCGTGGCAGGGCGGGGCGGATCCACTCGAGCCGAATTGACAGACAGACAGTGGCAAAGACCGCGCATTTAACATTGTCTGAACAAGTACTATTGTAGGGCACTCAGAGGATACACCGCACTGCCAATATATCTGCCACTAACTACACTACACTACACACCATACCCTTTAAACTGTGTATACTGCAGGGCACAGATTGCTCCTCGGTCCAAATGGGTGCCAAGTCGGTTAAGCATCAGGCAAATATAAATATGCCAAGTGCCAGTTCCCAGTTCACAATTGCCTCCAGTCAACATTTTTCCCTTTACTAATTTGACTCTACAGAAAAGCCACAAAAGTCTTTCAAAGGACGGCTCATTCCTTACACCGATTATCACGCTGTTTACTGTAATGTATTCTCTGAAACACAACAGCTAACAGAGAGCACACGGAACACACAAATTAACTACTTGTAGAGGCACGGCAAGCCAAGGCAAGGCAAGGCTTCCCATCGCAATCATCATTAGAGTGGCTAATTACTGGTGTTCGCAGCAAAGCTGCAGAGCGAAAATGTTGTCGCGAAATATTTAAAAGTACTAGGCGCGACTTAATATTAATAGCTTATTTAAGAGTGACCCCTTGATTCCATCATCTAAGCTGGGTAGCCTGTGCCTGTCGTTAGTTCTAATTAATATTTAGGAGTATTTTGTCATCCGTTGGATAAGTTAATCATTGTCATATTTTCAAAACAGGCAAAATCTTGAAACTTGCATCTTTTTAAGGTATGTTCAGTGTCCTTAATGTAGTCTACTATCTAAATTTGGTGGTTTGAAATTCGGATTATATTATGTTGGCCAAAACATGCTCTTCCGCTCCTGATTTTTACTGTTATCGCTTGAGATATTTACTGTGCTCTTTTGTGTGTTGAAGGATTTCAAACCCACAGGCGGCAATCATTATTTAGGTCCTTGAAATTGTTTTGGATTTTCAGCCTTGTTTTCGGTTTGCTCTCCTTCTCTCTGACTAGGGCTGGGTAACAGTTAAGTAAACAAAACCGAACCAAACCAAACAAATCGAAACAGCCGTGAGTCATGGCAACGGTAATCGCATCAGAATTCAGTTTCAGCTTCTCCTCATCGTGGTCAGCATTGTCCTGTCGCCCCAGCCATCAACGTGTCCTTGCTCATACACCAAAAAAGGAACAGGATAGGACAGGAACAGAGGTTGGTGCTATCGATGCTGCTTTTGACGTGCGACAATATTGAGATATCGTCTCAAGTGTAAATTGTTATTGACACTTTGCGTATCGTGTGCTTTAGGCATCCCCTTTTTCCCTTTCAAATTCCCTATCACCTATCACCTAGCAGCTAGCAGCAATGTCATCAACGTCAATGCCACACAACCCTCTTTCGTTCCCTACTACTGTGCCTTCTCACTTATTCCCCTGTCTAACTCCATCAGCATCAGCAAGTTCTTTTGCTGTGCTCTATTTTTGTTGGTACAAACATTTGCTGTGCTCTATTTTTGTTGGTACAAACATTTGTTTAGTTTGTGCATTTGATCGGCAACAGCCTAGACCCAGATCCAGTCTCTTACCCTTTACCTAAATTTTTTACATCCGTTGAACTTCCGTTTTTAACAACAATGTTTTTGTTTTGTTTATATCAAGACTTTGGCAGGAACAATGAGAAAAATATTAAATTTGCTTTAGAGAAACAAAAGTAGTTCAACACTGTACAAATTAATTTACTACAGCTTCTAAAGCTATGTTTTTCTATATTTAAATAACTGTAGATCGTATCATCAGATTGATATACATTGATTTAACTCAACCTTCTAATTTTTCTACTTCACAGATATGGAAAGAAGACAACACTGAAGAAATATTCTCCGCCAAACAAGTCAAAGGATTGATTCACCACTGATAAACTAAAATAAACTAAATAAAAAAACACAAAATCTAACAACAATTACCGATTTGTTTTATTTTATTACAAAGTAGCTTAATGAATCAATTGTCTTATCGGCTGTCAAAGACTCGGTAAAAAGCCAAACACAGTTCTTACGTTTAGACACACTCATATCAAACATAATATCAGGCGAATAGAATCAGCAGAAAGGGGCAAAGTCCAGCTCTCAAAATATAACAGATTCCATTGCACATTCTGTTATACTGCAGTGTCGGTGTTAAACCAATCAGAAATAATATTATGGCGCCTCAAACAGAGATGGCCGCTATCTACAGTTATAATATGATCATAAATAGAAACCGAAAATAAATATATCATGTGCTAATTATAGACATCAGCCATTTTGAAGAGCAATGACCGCTCCATACAATTCTGTTATACCATTTTGCACTTGGTACTCGCTCAGTTTCGGGCACACATTTCAGACAAAATATCAGGCGAACAGAATCAGTAGAAAGGCGCAAAGTCCAGCTCTCAAAATATAACAGATTCCATTACACATTCTGTTATACTGCAGTGTCGGTATTAAACCAATCAGAAATAATATTACAGTAAAGGCACCTTGAACAGTGATGGCCGCTATCTACAGTTATAATATGATCATAAATAGAAACCGGCCATTACTCTTTTACGACTGCCGAAAATCCTGTTACATTATGTGCTAATTATAGAGAGCAGCCATTTTGAACAGCAATGGCCGCTCCATACAATTCTGTTATACTCTTTCTGATTGGCTCCATTCTGACACTGCAGTATAACAGAATGTTAAATCCTTATCTGTTATATTTTGATGTCTTGGGTTGGCACTCTTCTCCAGATTCTGTTAGCCTGGTGTTTTGTCTGATGTTTAAACCGTCCACTGCATGAGAATGGGACTTTTTTTCAGCGCAGCGTTAAAATACTTCCAATATGCATTTGGTACGGTATTCTACAGCAAATGTATTTGATTTTGTTATTGGACATTATTTTGCTTCTTTTAATATCAGCAAAGAGAAAACGGTTTTTTTAAAGCGACATTAAAACAATAGATACAATAATTTCTTAAAGCTAAAGCCTGTGAGCTTAGTATTAGCAGCTGAAACTACGCCGTATTCTTGACATCTTGGTGGATTTGGATTCTGGCAGCGACAACTGAAAGTACAAAAAAGAGCACATTATTGTCGATGATAGATAAAAATGCAGTTCAAATTCAAAAATAATTTTAAATTTATCAAAAATAGACAATACATATGGATAAACATTATGTTTCTAAGAACTAGAGTTGCTATATAAATCAACCAAGAATCCACGTCCTAAGCTGAATGGAGTTTGAATGAAAACTCTCAGTAGAGTTAGCAATTGTTTTCCTCAATACACACAATCATTTGCCTATAAACTGTGAATGCCTTCAAGTCAAAAACCCCTGGGAATGGGTCCTGGGCCCATTGCCGAGTCAGTTGGACCGCGGTCACCTCATAGAAGCAGTGAAGTGTGCAGAGAACAGTTTAACATCGCTTTTGGGCCTTTGACGAGAAGGAGCTAAAGCCGTTGCGTTCGTTCATTTGGTTCGTTGTGCTTCATTCATTAGCTTGGTTTCCGTTTCCGCTTCATTCAATTCTCTTGATGCCTTCGCTGCGACTGACTTAATGCCATTGACGTGGTTCCTCGCTTTATATTGTGTGCTTCCCTCTGCCCTTGTGTCCCGCTGTCCTTGCCCCTTTCTTAGCTGACTTAGGTTGTTGTTTATGGATTTCTATGAGGCAGGCGGCAAAATACACTGTTCGCTTAAGTTCTTGCTTTTGGTCGTCTTCCTCTCTTTAACTTTTTCTTGTTTCCGCCAGAGCGACTCACTCTATTTCGCAATTCATTTTCAATTTATCTAGCCTAATATCGACATGCTTTTAGGTTTCGCCTTCTATTGCTTGCTACCTCGTAACTGGCTTAACTGACTGACTGACTGACTGGTTGACTGACTGAGTGACTGCTCGAATGAGTGACTGTTACTGAATTGGCAAGGATGTTAGTTACCCAGAATCAATTTCTTCTTATGCTTTACTGGTTTACGCTATTTTGTTTGTTGGTGTCGGTTTTGGTGTTGTCTTCCTTTCGGCCATTGGCTTACGCACACTGTGACGCTTAGTAGCAGTCACGTGATCCAGATACAATTAGATGTATAAGTTGGCTCTTTTATTTTCCCTTCTATTCTTTGTTGATTTGTCAATATTCCATTTGCTGCCCTATTGACTTTTTCGCGCATAAGAATACTAGTAACTTTATAGCAGAATCAAGAGTTATGATTATTCTACAATTCCAACTTTCTGCCTGTGCTTATTTTGTACTTAAAATGTACTGTGTGCACCCATAGTTAAATGTATATCAAAGTTACACTCTTTATCTATTTTAATATAGTTGAAAGCCACCAAATACAAAATTTATAGCAAGAATTTTAAAATTTAAGCCAAATGTGCGAAGCATGTATAGACCAAAAAATGTGAAATGTTACAAATTGGGAGTTGCAGGAGTAATTCTGGTGAAACACTTACCCAAACACTGCAGGAAAAAAAATCCTTTAGGCATTGAGCGAAGTTGGCCCAATGGTCGGTGCCTTTAAGAATCTACGCAAAATTAAGCTTTGTTCTTTTTTTTTGTCTTCTTGTAAAGAATTAAGTGTGTCAGGTGGTTAATTTCCATGCCTGTAAAATTTGTAATCTATTTAAGGCTGAAATAAAAGTTAGATTTAAATGGTTTGTACTCTTTAAATTGTCATGTGAGAGAAGGAAAGTGGTTGCTTAGGTCTTCCTTTGAAGTTTTAAGGACCAAATGTAAAATTCTAACATTATTTTGGCAATGGAAATTCATATAACTTCCGGTATTTTTGTGCATTTTCCCTTTGCTCTTGCCTCGACCTTTTCCATTTTATTTTCAAAGTCTGCAGATAATGCCAAAAGTGCAATAGGAACACTTTCTCTAGTATATATATACATTTTACACAAAATAAATTTGAATATTGCGTTTCTTTGTGGGAGTGAAAAAATCTTGGAATTTTTATTTCAAGCGTTTCTGCATCAAACGGCACGAGAATTCTGTGGACACTGAAAAGTTGAATTTTAGATTCTTTTATAGACTGGTTATTTTAATTACATTTAAGCGCAAATGGAAGGGGAAAATAATGTTAGCTGTGTAACCTTTGAAAATACCGTTAGAATTATAGTCTTATGGTCACAGATTGTTTTTCTGAGCTTGCAGCTTGATTTTGTGTAATTTATTGAACATTTTTCCAAATTTGTGCTTGGATCTGCACAAAAACTACACGGCCTTGGTGGCCAAGAGTCATTTGTTTAGCTGCATACTTTTCGCATAGACTTTACAATCACTGTGATTGTGTGTGTGTTTGTGTTGTTTATGTGGGTCACGTAGTCATCTGACTTATACAAAATGCAAATAAACTTTTCCCGGACACAGCTAACCATGTTGCTGTGATAGTTTTTCACGGCATCGCTGGACAGCATGTGTGTGCCTGAGTGTATGTTTGTGTGTGTCTGTGTGTGTGTGTTCTTCACGTATCAGCAAAAGTGGGGAAGAGGGCAAATATGTAAGTTGTGACTTACAGAGACGCTGAACTGGGTTGGCTTAAGTTGACTGAAACGCGACTCACAATTGATCCAACAGGTAGGAAATGGGTTTTGTGAGCAGGATTCTGGAAGCAGGATTCTGAATTCTAGTCTGATGTTGTATTGTATATTACTGGTATATTTTGGCTGGTTGCTCTTAATTCCAAGCAATAAACAACATCAACATTGGATGAAGTTGAGATTCAGCTTCATCTTCTCACCTACATTTTCACACAGTCACACATACACAACTACAACCTATGCACACTTCCACTTCCACGTATACATACTGTACTAGTAGTAGAAGTAGTAGGAAAAGTTTCTCATATTTCTGGACTTCACACTTGATTCTGACTGAATTCTCATCCTCAGCGTCTTGTCTACTTTATGATTAAGGTTTGCTGATTTGCTATTGTTGTTGTTGTTCCATTTGTTATTATTGTTGTGCTGTTGTTGTTGTTGTTCCTCGGACTTTGTTAAGCTCAACTCAGCTGACCATCTGCAACATTGTTGATTTCTTTTCTTGGATTCCCGTTGCTTTTATTATACATATTTTTTTGTTGTATTTTCTTTCAGTTTCGTTAGGTTTTAGTCTCTCAAAGTGAGTGGTGTGTGTGGGTGTGAGTGTTGTGGCCATTTCCTCGTATCTATGTGTGGACACTTGGCATCGTTTGCTGTATCCATAATAGAATTATGTGTATTAAATTGTGGCAACCAATAAATGAAATTGGCGCAGATCTCTCAGCATCATTTTCACTACCTAAGTTTTGTATGTGAATCAACAAAACCACAATTGAAAATTTGCAGAATGACGCTTTTATTCGTCTATTCTGGAAAGCGTTCCAAATTGAATTAAAACTTGGGTATTCCACCTACCACACATCCCCGTTTTCCACATTGCTTTTTGCTTTTAATGTAGCTATTTTCTTGGATTTTTTCCTCTCTTGTCGGACTTTGATGTTGCTGTTTCTGTGCGCCTGGGCTGCAATTTATTGAATTGGATTGGATTTCGCTAAACGCGCTTATCTGGACCGCAAACAGCTTTGCTTTGCTTTCAGGCTTTTTATTAAACTCTCCCTTTTAAAGGAAGGGTTAAGCGCAGTATATTTATGCAGAAGAATTGTATATAAATATGGGACTAAAATAACTGTATTTAGCTTGAAATTTTGAGGTAAAAATTCGGAAATTTCACTTAATATTTCTAAAAATTAAAGTATTTGCAATAAAGAGAACTAACTTTAAACATACAATATTTGGAACTACCCCAACTCAGAGATTGTTCGCGATTATCCCGGAACCGCGGATTTCTTTTTCTGCGTATGTAATTGAGTGTTATTTCTTGAAACGGCCTGCAGTGCTCTATGATAAATATGTGTGTGTTTAAGTGCAGGTGCTTTGTAATTTGTCAGAGCAGCTTCCACACTTCCCGCGTTTCCAGCACAGACTTTTGACGCCAGATGTGGTACAAAAATCATTTTTGAGCTGCCAGTCGAAACACTAATAGAGCTGGGGAGTATGTCGTCGTCTTTGTCGCTTGGCTGACTGTAGCCGGGAGAAATGAGAAAGGAGGGCTGAGACTGAGCAACGGGGAGTGGAGGGTGGAGACTGGAGACAGTTGACTGCTGACAAAGATAGATGGGCATGGCCCTAGTGCAATCAGCGACTGCATTATAAAAACTAAAATAAGCTTTGCATACTTTTGTGGGGCTTTTTTCTTGCTTTCCCTGCTTTTCCTAAGGATTCCTTGCCTTGTCTCTCCTTTTTTAGCTATTCAGGAAAACTTGGCGCCGTCACAGATAAAGTGGGCGTACCTCTCTTGAAGCTTTAGTCATTATTGCTTCTCTGCGTTTTCACTTTTGAATCTTTTAAGCTCTGTAACCCGGTAAGTACGACTGTTATTATTACAGGCAAGGGTGTGTAATATTTGCTTTTGGTGCCTAGCAGTCGAGTACACTCGGCTGCACGTTCTTCACCTGTTTCGATTGATTTATTGAGGGATTACTGCCAACTATTGGGCCACTCTCAATGTCTCAGTTGCCTTCAGCGCTGCCAATTGTCTCAACTGTCATCGCTTGGCTTGTGACTCAACTCAGGCAATTGCAGCAATTGTCTAGGCATGCCAACACTGATATAAGAAAAGTGTTCTTAAATCAAGAACACATACTATATTAAAGTATTCGTACCCAATTACAAACTGGTTTTAACTATATGAAATTGACGACGATTTGTATGTTTTCCTCTTCTTTATTAGACCAAAAGTTTCGGGGACAAAACTCGACTTTCGACTTTATTTTACGGAAATTTATGACTCACAAGGCTCCTGATTTAGTAGATGGCATCGCTTAATTTGCTTTCTTGCATACATTGTTGTTTTTGCTTCGGTTTTTGGCTTTGGTTTTTGTTTCAAATCTGTTGTCCTCAGTCTGAGCTTCGCAAAACACAAAACAACTTGGAGTTTGAAGCTCTTACTAGCGGTTTTTAGCGGTTAAAGTGGGTTTGGCGGTTTCTGCCTACTCTTTCAGTTAAGTGCACTTCGACGTCGTTGTTGCACTCAATTTCCACGGCTTTCGCATTACGCATTCCTGATTCAAATTAATTGAAGCATTTTTCGATGTGTCGGAATAACCGAGATTTGGTTTTGAGGCTGAGTTCAGTTCAAATTGATAAAGACAGCGAAAATACTTGCGAGCAAATTGAGTAAGAGTTCTTCAAGTTAAAGCTTTAAACAAATACATGACCACAATAAAGCGTACAAGATTAAATACTTGAGCTCATTAAACATCGAGTGCTCAATATCAATGTCGTACTGTATGGAGACCACAGTAAAACCGCAGAAACATATTCTTTGAGTTGGGTTCCAAGCAGCGGGGTTTGAGAAGTTTTATTTATATTTTCCAAGCACACACACTGGAAAATGATGTGCAAATAAGGGAAAAAGGTCGCTTTGTGGATTTTGGGACAGGAGCTTTAAAATTTAAAGACGCCAGTATGTCCGTCTGTTTGTCTTGACCTCGACACAGCATCATGTCAGAATCCTTAAAGGAGCTGCAAAAACTTGGCAAGGGCGTTGGTCACTTTTGGCACCGCAAAACGGCGACAGAAACGCCAACAATGAGCTCAAATTCGCTGAAAGTCCAGCAGCCAGCGCAGTGCAGTCGAAGTTTATCAAGCCAACATAGCTAAGCCAAGAAATTTGCCTTAATCACTAACTTTTCTTCCCATCTAGCCAAACTTATAGCCAAGCTCGCAACACTGAAAAGCAGCATAAGAAGAAGTTAGTCGCAACTAAATCGGAACCGCAAACAGCAGGGACTACATTACAGTACAGTGCAGCCGTCAGCCGTCAGCGCTAAATGGGCCAAGATGTCGTCGTTGCTGTCAATAAGTGTACCATGTTCCCTGAGAGCCATCTAAAGCAACGGACAACCCAATTCGCAGACCCTTAAAAATGAAGTTTCAGCTGCCAGGTGCCGGTAAGAAAGACAAGGGAAGGGACGAATATTTAGAACATTTGCAGCTTTACAATGGGTGGCACTTCGGCATATCGATTTGAGCCTCATCGTCTCATTGCTTTTCTCAGCACTTTCCCACTTTCAACTCAGACAAATTCTGCGGTTTTTTTCCCTTTCTGCCTGGTTATTTGCTGTGACCGACTCGGCAGATTCGTTATAAATATATGGCTGATTCTCAGCCAGTTCTAGGCACATCAATTAAAACTGAAGGAGTAGTTGAAGCAGAAATGCTGCTGAATCGACTTGAAAATTGTTGTTCCCTTCAAAGAGGAAACAAGAAATGACAAGCAAAAGGTTAGCATAAGTTACACCTGTGTGCAACGTTGATGGCCTTTGTGGTGCTTTTATGTTTTACTTGAATTTGGAGACTGATTGTTTTCACTGTTGTGTGAACACAAAGAGCAGAGAAGAGAGCGAGTCATCTCTGTTCAAATATACCCATGAATTATTTTTAAAACAGACAAGAAAATCTGATGAGTCAAGTTTAGAAACTTTTACTTTGGGGTTACTTGTAAGTATACTATTTGTTGGCCACACTTTGAGTCTTAACAACGACAGAGCACGGAAACAATGGTCACTCAACATTCTGGGTGCAAAGTTTGACTTTTAAAGTCTCAGTTGTCCAGAACCAAGTATTTGCAGGATTGTTTTGTGTGTTTACTCTAGTTGTCTTCACAAGTGAGCAGTGTTAAGCTGCCCGAATGCTGTCTACTTAAAATACCTTTAGGAAAGAGACTTATTAATTACATTGAAGCATTCAAGTAATTCGAAAAGAAACACAAACATCGATTTTTTAGTCGGAGAAAAGTATGGCATTCTATTTGAGCAACGAATTAAAATACCCTAAAGAAAACGAGCAACCAAAAGATGGAAAAAAGCTGTCCACTCCTGGAAGGAGAGCAATGGCAAGGGCTGCAGGGTGCAGGCTGCAGGCTGAAAGCTGCAGAGTTGCAGTAAAACTGTCATGATGACCCAAAGGCGACAACAACTGCAAAAAATGGAAATAAAAAACTACAAAAAGAAAGGAAAACAATGCAAGCACTTTTAGTTTTTTATTTTTACACTTTACTCCAGTTTCGCAGCGAACTTTGTGCAACTGGCAACGAGCATAAATTAAGTACAGGATTGGGTTGAGGTGCGAGAGAGTTGCTAAGGTCACCGGTCACAGGTCACGGGTCGCAGAAAAACAGACCTCACAACGGATAAAACTCCTCCCCAAATAACTTCCAGTTCTCGGGCATAAGGCCCAACGGGTTTGAGTTTTCTGCGGTGCGAAAAATCCGGATTTGATGTTTAAAATGCTTCATGATTTATATCAAGAACTGCCAGTGGCAGAGTTGCCATCCTCTTCGGTCAGTTTCCATCTATTCAGCAGCTCATTATACTGCACTTCGGACATGTATAAGTGTTAGTGTGTGTGTCTGGGTGTGTGAGTGTGAGCGGTTCCATCAACTCTTACAGAGAGCACATCACGTTGTGTCTTATACACATTTTTGGCAATGGCGCAGACCACAGCTCACAGTCTAAGCTGGAGTCACAGTCACGAGTTGCAGTCACGGGATAGTCACAGCCAGTGCCCCAGTCAGATTCGTCGCTTCTTTAACACTTGGCGTCCATGACTGTGGTGAGTGCACTTCCGCTTCCGTTACTTCTCGTGAATTCCATGTCCAGTCAAATTTGCATCACGTTATCCCGAGTCACAGTTTATTATTTTATCGGTCCAGTCCACCCTCTCTCCCTCTCCCCCGTGAATATAGCGCGGGGAATTGTTTGGAGCTTTGGCTCCAATAGACGCTTGCGATGTCCTTTTGGCATTGTCTGGACTGGACTGGACCGGATTGGATATAATCTTGCCATGCGGATCGCTCGTGTCCTGTCGTGTCCTTTCGTGTCCTGGTTTTTTGAATAAAATGATTTGTGTGGCTGCATTCAGTTTATTTTTCGTCCTTTTCTCCACCTTTTTTGCGCAACGTCCCGAGAGACCGTAAATCAGCACTCAACTCTCCACACACTTCGACTCTCTGCATTCTGGCAGAGGAACACACACATATGCCTTTTATCTATGTGCAGCTAATAGAGGGACCTTTCAACCGTTGAGCAAGCCGACTGCAAAAGGCCCTGTACTTATTTGGAAGCAAAACACATCTCAAAGCTTAACTTGGCTCAAAATAGCTAGATCGATGTAAAAAATATTCTGCCTGGTAGACTCTTCGTTTCTTGCATGTACAGGGTCTCGAAATGCATAAACCACATGCTATTTATTTCAGCTTTGCAGCAAATTATAAATAACTATGACATCTCTGGTGTTAATACTTTTGAAAAGCCAAAGCCGTTCGAAGCTCTGGCAGCAATCAATTGTGGTCTTTAAATATAATAAAGCCATCACAGGTAAACACAGGTAAATATATGAGGTTATTGACTCTCACCTCTGTAAACTTTTCATTCACTTAATTATCGCTTTTGTGATAGACAACTATATGTGAGTTAATCTGTAACATCTGTAACTTAATAAGCTGAGCCTTGCATCCTGGGAGCAAGAAAAGAGTTGAGTTTCTCTGGGGGAGTTGCGAGAAGCAGAGAGAATCGAAAAGAAATTCAGAGAGGCAGAGAGAAGCTGCAGAAAGCGACAAAGGGCGGCAACTAAACCACTCTGCGAAATTGTTTTTCGAGGCAAATAATTGGAACATAAATTCGTTTGGCCCCATTTTAGTTTTTGGTTTCTCTGAAGTCGAGGTGCAGCAACCCTATTCAGCACCCTTCATTACCTGGCTGTCCCCTGCTCCCGACGGCAGCTGGAACCACTAAGGAAACCAAAAAGTCAGCAGTCAGGAACTGAGAACACGGCCAGAAAACAATCTGAGATTCAGCGCTAAAATCAATCCTAATCAAGTAGGCTAATCCTTACACCGAGTGATATTTATGCATTTATAAACTGTTTGACTCATAGACCTTAAATAAAAGGTTCATATTTGCATAAAATATTTGAAGTTTATGATATGTATTGATTATTTGCCATTTGGGTATTAATGTTTTGATTTGCTTTAACTCACCAATTTTAATCAATAATTTTGGAGATTAACTTTACTACCATGTGTTTTTTCTGTGTAGGAAGCAAGAGAATAAGCGGCACTTGCAGTAAATCTGTTAAAGCAGAATAAAAACTGTGTCAACAGCAGGACCTCTAAGGACGAGAGTAAGCCATCGCAATTTGCAGCGAAGGGTACATTAGGGGTGCAGGGGTGGAATGGGCAGAGTAAGTAGGGAGAAGGGGAGAGAGAGGAAAAGGACGTAAAATAAAATAGTAAAATGCTCAAGGCATTTATAGTTATTGCACTTTTATGCCGCCTCTTTACCCCTACCTCTCCCCTCCTCCCACTCTCTCTCTCTCTTCAGTTGACTGGCAGCTTTTATTATTCTCCCCGTTTCAAAGCAAACATTTAGCTATGGCCAGCATTTTAGCTTGTAAACGGCAACAAAGGATGGCAGCGATGTCAGAGTAAAGCATAGAAATAGCTATAGTTTAAGTTGTACTTAAGACTCGTCCAGCTGCACTTACACACTCAAACACTCGCACACACATGTCAAACAATTAAAACTGCCAGAAAAAGGCGACATCCCCCTCACCCGCCATTCATGGGCGTGGTTGGTGGACACAACGCTGCGGGACTTAAAATTGTTAAAGTGTTTATCACACAACGGGGGCCAAAAAAGGGAATAAGGAAGAAGTGTTCTCTCTTGGCCCCCTTTGGAGGCGTGTCATGTGCAAAATATGTGAACTCGGCTCTGTTTCTGCTTTGCTGCTTTGCTGCTTGTGCAATCACTTAATGCGGCTATTCAAATAATTTATCAATATTTTGTTCCGTATTTTTATAAAGAATTTCAAGCATTTGCTTTTGGTCGTTATTTTGCGGATTTAGTTGACCAGCATAAATAAACAAAATAAATGGCAGAAAAAAACTGGAAATTAATTCATAGAAAAACATAAAAACAACAAGGGTTGCAGTTATGTACACCCGACTGTAGAATACCCTAAACAAATGTTCTACTAAATTTAAATCATTTCGTGCGAGGAGTCGTGACATTCAAAATTATCGCCCACCCTGAATATTGTCTTAACTCTATTATTGTTGTGGCTATCGATATTCGTGTAAATTCTAGTGGACTCTTTTATAAGTGTATAATAAGCACGGGGCATACATTACACATTTAATAACATGCAAAGGAATTTCGAGCATTAGCACGTGTACCAGTGAACAGAGTTTTACTACACCGTATTATTTCAGTTTTAAATAATTAAATAGCATTTTCGTGGCTATCAAAAAACTGGGACATCCCTAAAGCATTTTCGACTCTGCGATATTCCTGGGAACATGCAAATTAAATAAATTGAAACTGTAACAAACATTATGGTACCCAGTGTAGCCAGGCAGACCTACAGGGTATATGGAAAATATTAAAACGCTGTACGAGTTACACAAATGATATTTGGTTCACTGCGACAAACAAGTAGACCCCTATACACATTGAGATACGTTTTGGCAGTTGTATCTGCAACACGAAAGCTAAAGTATCTCACGCCTTTTTGCACAGTGTATGCGCAGTTTTCACTGCAGGTGCGAATACAAATTATGTGTACGGGCAAAACAGCACGCACATGCATGTATCCATACATACATACATACACACACACATACACACACACACACGACCAACACAATTCAGCGATTCTCGTTTCTTGCGAAACTCGTGCCACAAAAATGCTTTTTTCGCAGCATACTTTACTGGGTAAACGCGTCTGACTTTACTCGCACATTTATTGATCTGCTGTTGTTGTTGTTATACCCATGCAGAGGGTACAACTACAGTGAATATTGAGATTCCTTAAAGGTATATCGTTTCTGATCAGTCTGTATTGAATAAAAGCTCAAGCCTAAAAATGAGAGGAATCTCCAAAGCTTACGAAACTTATCATGAAAGGACTACTTTATACAGATATGGGGTGACTTCAGAATTACTTTTTAAAGAGTATAAACTCTTTGCCTTTTACTTCTTATTGATCTGTTCTTGTTGCTCATTTCCTTGAATTTGACTTAATTAAAGTTCAGTTTGAGAAATTGAGAGTTAAATCATTTGTTGGCTACAGTGAAAATGATTAAATCAACCGACGTTTTCTTTGTGGCACTCGGTGAAGCGTGAAAACATCATAAAATATGAAATTATATTTTACTTACCATTTTCACTTGCAGGTAGAGACGAGCCGTGTGGAAGGGGACACGGGAGGAGACGTTTAGCTGTTCTGTAAGCCGAGCTGAATGAAATATCACATCCTGCAAAGAAATAAAAATCAGCGTCAGTAAAAATACACATAAGAAATAAGCAGGAAGCAGCCAGAGATGAAACAGGAAGTAAAACACACACACACATACACACATACACACCGACAAGAAATGCTCGCAGCGTCAAAAGACAATGACGATGCAGGTTAGCAGAGTCCTGGCGGCGGGGTAAGGAAAAGGCAGAGGTAAAGAGAATGGAAAGAGGGTCTGTTGGTGACTGTGGTATCAAAATCGGTATACAGGAGCTGAGCAAATATAGCACGCAAACAAAAACGCCAAAAAGAGTACACTAATAAAAACAAACATGTTCTTACACCTAGGAGTAACACCTTAAGGGAGAAGGTTTTAAATTCTAAATACAAGTTCAATACAAAAGTGCTTCACTTGAGAACTTTAAACCAAAAGATCTGAAGTTTTTTATTTCCAAACACAAGCCGTTTTTTGTCAGTGCATATATGACTGCTTTGCTGTTTTGCTGTCTTCTGTCTTGTATCCTGTGTCTTCTATCTTCTGGCCATCAGACGTGAGGAGAAAAAATGTTAAAATAAAATAAAATATAATAGCTGTGCAGTAGTCGCTGCGTATAGTGGCCATTCTGGACTCGAGCGATAATTTTTTATTTCTATGCCCTCCTGAAAGCCAAAAGTAAGCGCGTCAAAGTGTCCCGAAAAACAAAGCAAGCTTAACCAAGGGGCGTGGGTGTGGCAGCATACGGAGACACCTCCAGACACACACACACACACACGCTTTGCTGGCACAGCCGCTGTCAAGCTGCACGTTATCCTTTGTGTAATTTCTGGTTTAATGAGGCGACATTGGCAAGAACTTGAACGCCTTTTAGCCCACTCCCCAGCTCCACCTGAAGACGTCCCTTTTAACGATGCCACACTGTAGGCTACCATTTTTTTCTCATACATTTTTACGACTGAAGCATTAAGTTAAAATTTGTGTTAAATATTTTATTGTTTTTATGGTGACATGAACACCTCAATTTTTACTGTTCCTGCAAATTATGAATATGTTTAAGACACCCCTCCCCTTCCACCATTCCATTCTCCTGTGATCACTATTAAGCATTGTAATGTCATAATTTTAGAGCTGCTGGGCCTGGCTAACGACTATTGGCCATGTGAGCCACAACCTGTCTCTCTAATGTCCTGTGTTAGTGCGTGTGGTCATTAGCCAATAGTTGCGAGCCACTTTTAGATCGCTGTTCGCTTGGCTTTAATGCGAAACACGTCTCTTTCAGCACCTTTCCGCCCCCCGATTAGCGCTGTTCGGGGTGCAGGGGCGTGGTTCGATTAGTGGTCGGACTGGGACTTGGGTGTTGGGACTTGGGACTGCCTATTAATTACTCATTGCCGTTGTTGTGGCCAATTAAAAAGGACAAGCTAATCAACAATTCGTGAGGTTTGCTTCACATACCAAGAAATTTGTTGTTTCCGGGCTACATACGGGGTATGTGCAAGTGGGAGATGCGGTAAGAGGGCGGTAGTATAGAACTAAAACATAACTTTGGTCTTAAATGGGCCAAATAACTAACCGATAGAGAACGTATCTCAAATTGAAGAACACACAGCATTTCTTATTATTGATACCATATTTCTTAAACTAGATTGAAATTTAATAAATAACAAACTGAAATTATTCTTGTAAATAAAGAAATAAGTATATGTCTGCGATGCGAGACCATTTCATCTAATTTCAATGTCTGACTCAATCAATGGCTCTCAGAGTGTGAATGGGTCATAAATAATGGTTCTACGAGCCACTAAGTAACTGAGTCTCTGAACTCACTGCTCACTGCAGTTACGAGTCAATAGAATTCTTGAAGGTAATGGCCAATTCAAAGGGAGCCTATGGCTCAGTTAGACATGCACTTGCTGGACTAATAACGGCAAAAGTAAAGGTAAATTATTTTAGTTTATGGCACGTAACGACAAAGAATTTTTGAGATTTATTGCAGCTAAAATCGACGCTAATATAATGCATAAATCAGTCTGCTTAAGTCCGTGAATATATATTCACTTGAATCGGGCATAAATAAGTACGAGCCAAAAGTCTAGCCCAAAAGTATACCTTCAGTGAGCCAAGTGAAATTCAGCGAAAACGAATCATTTTAGCCAACAGGGGCGGGCGGTGCTATAGGGGCTAGGTGTGTGTTTGGGGTGGGAAATTGGGGTTGGAGTTCAGGTTCGTGTTCGCGACGACTTTATTAGGGGCGTCTGCATACTTTTAGCAGAGCTCCGAGCAATGAGTGTCAAAGAGACCGACAGAAAAATTGAGTGAGAGAGAGAGTGAGAGAGGAAAAAGCGCAGGCGCTTCATCTTTCATCTCTCAGTTTCCAGTGGCTCTCAGCGGATTTAACAAAGGGAAATAATTGAGAGTCAAAAAGAAATATATAAAAAACACAGGGTTTTCAGTTCTAGCAGCTGCCAGCAACGATTTAGCGGCTTTAGCTTGAATTTTAGCAGCGTAGGTCAGTTTAAGGAAACTCGTGAGAATTTTATGACTTGACACAATTTTAGTTCGACAAGGCTTATACACGGAGTGCGTGTGGACAGGTAGAAGTCAGGTGTGCTCTGAGAAGTCCACAACTGTCGACGATCTGCAAAGATCAGAACCGTTGAGTCTAAGTTAACAAAACTGTTGGGCCATAATTAAAAAGCCATTAATCAACAACAAAGCCAAACCGAAGCAAGCATTTGAGTTGAAATTTTAGTTTAATTTGCTCAATTTGTTCAGTCGTACAGTCAGTCGTTGATGATGAGTAGTTCATACTATTAACTTCTATTTTTTAAACCACTTGCATTAAAGAAAATTATATTAGTCTAAGAGTTTTATGAATTTTTATTAACCATTTACTAGCTCGTTAAGTTGGACTTCCTACGAATGAAACGAGGCAACTCTAGCAAACAACTGAAGGTAATGCAGTAAACTCTGGCATTTTTTGTTGTTATAACGGCATCCAAAAATATATTTTCAAGTGTGGTGCTTTAACACATTTCCACATCACATCACAGACAGATTGGCTAACTGACTGACAGTCGATTCGTTGAGTTTTCTGCGGGCTGCGTTACACGCCCACAATGGATTTCTGTGCGCCCAAAACTCGAACTCGAAAACAAACTTCAACAATATGAGTGGGAAACGAGTTGCTGCAGAACCAAAACAACAACAAACATACTAATAGGAAAAACTTTGCTGGAGTAAGTCGACCTCAAAAGACCCTGTACTCATTCTGGGTTATAATCATATGATTAACGACTTCCCATGCTAATTACTAAATTTGGTTCGAAGGCAGCTTTATCAAATTTGTTAGTTATGCGAATTATACACAAGGTACGCAAATGCTTGGACGATGCTTGACTGGAATACTTATATCCCCGTGCTCGGTCTTTTCTTCTATGACCTGTTACCGTTTTTTCTTGAAAACTTCATGAACCACACAACTTTTATTCACTACGGGGTCTAACAACTCCAAACATCAAACAGAAAACTGGTTTTTTGGGTCAAAAGCAAAAGGGCCAGGCCCGCTACTGAGGCCAGACAACGGCGAACTGGCAAACTTGAGATAATTATTCAACGAAGCCGAGACCTGAGAACTCAGTCCAGAGACAAGAGACAGTCGACAAGGGCTACACGCTAAAGGGTTATCGAGTGGCCAGCAACACACACACACACACATACACGCACACGCATACACACATACACATACAGCCGAATGGACAGGTTAGCCAGCGAGCGTAGCAAAAGGTGAGCACACGAGAAGCGAGGTTCGTCGGCAGCAGCAGCAGCAGCATTCGTGTATAAGAGAAAAAGTCAAAGTCAAAGACAAATGACTGTTAACAGCGCAGGTACTCTCACTGCCTGCCACATGTGCTCTCGCTGCTTCTGCTGCTGTCGCTCTCAGGTTTTGTGACTCTAGCAGAGAGAGCGCGTCAGACTCTCCGGAAGTTGTGGTGGCTGCAATCATCGGGCATCGGTCGTCGGCTATCGGGCGTCGGGCGTCGGGCATCGAGTGCTTTATTCCTGACGCTGAGCTCGGCGCAGATTTAGTACTCAATTGTTGTGCTTCTACGGCGTACGTGAACGCGGACTGTGAAAAACGCAACGTACAGTGGTTGTCTCTGAAGTTGTAATTGTTAATGTAAGTGTGTGGTTTGTGTCTGTGTGTTCTTTGTGTCTGTGTCTGTGACTGTGCTCGTGCTGGTGCTGATGTGTATTGGTGTCAGTGTTTATGCCTTTGCCTGCCTCTTGTGCCTTTTCAATGCATATGTATATATGTATGTATCTTGCACATATGTAATTAATTGACATCGGAAAATGTGTTGAAAAAAGCTGTAAATTTTATAAATGTTGAATCGGTCCCAAGGCAAGAGTGTTCAAGCGGAACCAGCAACCACCTAAGAGAATACATGCAAAGGCTAAAGGGTGGTGCTTCAGTTACAATTGTGAGCTATGTGTTGTGTCTTGTGTGTGGAAAAATAAGATAAAGAACATCGTAAAATATTCAAATGGAATACAATTCTCTCAAATCCGAATGGAGTTTGGGATTTTCACGCTCATTGCCAGAGGACCACACCCGCACGGATGCACAGGTTACAAAAAGAAAAACCGAAAACAGAAAAGTACCAAAGCGGAGCACCAGAGCAGCAAAGTAGAGTAGAGTAGAGTGAAGCATAAGAAAAATTCCTGTTTTCGCCTGCAAGCTAAAGGATCACACTGAGAGCAGAGTAGAGCCAGAGAACACAGCAGAGCAGAGCAAAACAGAGCCACAGAGAGCAGCGCAGAGATAACCAGAGCAGAGCCAAGCAGAGCACTGACTGAGAGAGGCAGAGAGCAGGTCGTTGCCTGGAACGCGGCTGTGCTGAAGTTCTAGCCGTAGTTACGGGGTAGACAGAGTGGGCCAAGGGGCAGAGGGAGGGACGCAGTAGTTGTCATGCAGGATGTTTGCCAAAGTTGCGCAAGTGAATATTTCCCGCTATTTTTTGGGCTTACTGGAGTATTGCTCGCAGTCTGTGCTATTTAAAGCTGTTATTGTCAGCTGTTCAGTGTCTAAAGTAAATGACAAATAAAATTCAACAAATATTTTAGTTTAAACTAAATATTTATGCAACAACAAGTTAGCTTTCAGTTACAGCTATTAGGCTAGCTTTTAATTTTGTATTTGTTTGAGACTTTTTGCTCTGTTGCGGAAAATGTTACTGGGAGCAGAGAAGAATTTTGTGTGCCTGGAAAAGGAAAAGGAACATTTTCCAGCAGAGAGCGACGCTGAGCCAGAAAAACTGAAACTAGAAACCGAAACAGAAACAGAAGCAGAAACATGAAACTTGAAACAGGCTGTTCAGGTTGTTTGAGGTGTTGGCTTTAACTTGGCAACGGGTAGAAGCCACGTTTAGCTAGAAATAGCTGCTGCTTTGCCTTTTAGCCAGCTCGGAAAAGCCAGGAAAAGGTTAGACCGCAAATGGTAGCAAAAAAATGAAACCAGTTAAATAACTGCTACGGATTTGGATTCGAAATCAAAACCGTGTGATAATTATATAATATGACAATGCCAAATAAAAGGCTAAAAAGCAAAAAGTCAATAGCTTCATGCTAAAAGTGAGTCACGTGCTTGGCCCTGAAAACTCCGGTGTGTGTGCTACGAGTGTGTGTGTGGGCGTGGAAATATTAAAAGTGGCAAGCCAATCGGAAAATCGGGAAATCGAGGATTTATATGAAACGACTTCCTTTGACCATTCGAGATTACAACATCAAAAATCGAGCATAATTTTCTTATTTTTACGCCATATTGATTTTATTTGTTGTGCATAAAACGCTTGTGTGTATTGTGCTTGTATGTGTGTTTGTATGTTTGGCCCTCGCATTTATTTTACGTCTTATGTATTTTTTTGTTCTGCTTCTTCCCTTAAAATGTGGCCTTTATTGTGCAGCTAAAAAAGTCAACGGGCAAAAGAATCCGTCGGCGAGAGTCCTTCATCAAAACGCACACATACAAACACACACACATACATATATATACTTATATGTATATGAAAAGAAAGTGTCATAAATCAAGCGATTATCCTGTAAACAAAGTGTAAAACGCGCAAAAACAACAACAACAAAAAAGGGAGCAAAGAAGATTTGCAAAGCAAGAGGGAAGGAGTTTACCCGCCCCATAAAACGCCATTTTTACTACGAAGGCGAACAAGCAACAACGACAACAACAAAGTCCTTTTTTATTACTTGAGCATTTAATTTTGCTGAGTTTGGAATTGGGATCGGGACTGGGACTGTTGTTGCTGTTGGTCAACAACAAGAACGACAACAACAACATTAACTTGGCTACTTGGCTTTTGGCCACTTGGCACAACAATCTTCAAGGAGCAATCAGCGAACACATTGAATTGGCTTTGAATACATTGTATAATGCTTGCACCAGTGAGGTGAGTGTAATTTTTCATTCTGTCATTCACTCATTCATTCATTCATTCATTCACATGCCTATGCCAACAGCTCATTAACAAAGGACACTCGTACAGCCAAGGTCAGCCAATTAGGGCAATGTTAACAAAAAACACATTATATTGATTTAAGTGAAAAGTGAAACATTACGACCAATTTACTACTTGAGGCCCAAAGGCTAGTGTGTAATTACACATAAATACATAAGTACACACATACATATACATATCTATATATAAATCAAAATTGACTTTGTGTCATAATTCAATTACAAAACAATTTGTGGTCTCAGAAAGTAAAGCAATAACAACGAACGAATTACTAAAGTGGCCAGAAACATTTACACAGGAAGAAATACTGAAACTTTACAAAAATGAACACAAAGTTCAACCAAGCCTGGAATAGTTGACATTTTATGAATCGCAATTAGGTTAAAAACTATGGCTTTGGTTTTATATTTCTTAATTAAAAGAGTTGATCTTGAACTCGTACTTTAGAAATCAACTTTAAAATAAACAAATTTGTGGAAAAAGTACAGTGTTTTTAGGCTTTTTTACATGTGCAGAGTGTGTGGAAATGTATCTGTTAAAACTTGGTGAAGGGAAGAGGGGTAAAGTTTCGTTTTGATTGGTTTTATGGTTTCGCCTTTGGTGGCTTGTCTTGCAGCCAAAAGCCGACGGGGAAAGTAACCGAAGACTTGTAAGTATGTGCAACCACATCCGTTGATATGCAATTGCAGTTAGGAAATTACAATTTCCATAAACAGAATTGGAAACTGCCTCAAAATGTTGTGCTTGACTTAACTTTGTTTTTGTCAACACTCAACTTTAATTCCCACACTCAAAATAAAAAGTAAAAATATATAATTTTTGTTGAAAATAAATGGGTCATGTTTCACTGGAAAGCTTTTAAGCTTATCTGAAAATTCTTGATTCTTAATTCAACAAATTTATTATTTGAAAATACGGGACACAGTTCTCTCTTTCTCCCTCTATCCCTCACACCCCCCTGTTTCTGACTTTGACAAGTTCGTAGCAGGCGGCAATCGCAATTGCTACAAATTGTTAATAATGATAAATGTTTGCGTTTATCTTTGTTTCAACAGTGTTTGTGTTTCGATTCGTCGGGCTTTTGTTCTCGAGTCTTGACTGTAGATACCTAAAAAGGATTATACCCACAGACATAGACACAGACACAGAGATACACATATATCATTCATTCATTTCACTACTTACAACAAATGGAAACTGCAGTTTCAAATCTCTTTTTGGGGAGTTTTCTGTATTCTTTTTTTTGGTGCTCTGGTGTTCTGTTATTTTGTTGTTGTCGCTGTCTGCTTGCTGTCGTTTGTTTCAAGATTTATATCTGTTCTTCTAAGTAGTTCCCACTTGGATAGTATTTTTTTCCTTCCTGTGACGCACGACAGCGTCAACAAATACACAGAAAGAAACCATTATGTATTCCGGAGTAGAATCAATCTCTGTAGTGTTCTAATGATTATGAAATGTGGAATAATCGATTTATGAGTAAAGTACTTCAAAAGAAATATTACATTTTTGAATTGAATTTGTGAATTAATTTGAGTACTATTTTTCTTTCCTGTGTCGATGTTTTCGTTTTTGTGAAGGCCAATTCGATTCCTATTATAGATATCGATTGAATTCTAGAATCTAGCATGATTGTACACTTAAGTCGTAGGCTTCGGGTTCACTTGCGTGTTTGGGGAATTAAGGTCAAACGCAAACAATAGTCGATTAAGTGTTTTGCATCACATACTCACTCGTTTTACTACATACAAACAAACCTATAAATACACACTTTTCACCACATATACAAGTTGTGACCACGTTAAACGATATTTTCTCACGAAGGCGGATAACAAATGTCGAAAAAAGAGTATTTCGGCAATACATAAACAGACGCACAGCAATTGTAAACAAAATGTAGCCATTGAGTTAGCAGCAAAATGAAAATATCATCATTGCAATCAAGAGCGCATAACTTCCAGATAACTTTTGGTTACCAAGGAAGCTATTTCTGATTACGGAAATAATTTTTGTTTGTAAATACATGCGCTTTTCATGATGAAACTGCGTCGCAGAAGCCCCGTCATTGCAGCCTTATGCTACAGGGTATAAAATACCTACGGATGAAGAGGCATAGAAAACTTCGGCAGCGAGTGACCAGTGACTAATGAGGGACGCTGAGGAAGATGTACAGCGGAGCAGCAGAGATGTAGCAGCTGGTCAAGCGCTTCGTAGTTCATTGGAATTTGTGTTGAATATGAGACGAAATGGGAGTAAACTGTAGGAAGCTGAAAGTGGGGACAGCGAGAGTGATAGGGAGAAAGAAGAGACAGAACAAGAAACTGAAAAACTTGGAGAGTACTTGCTATACTTAGCCAGACAGAGAGTCAGCCGTGTTTCTTAACAACTCCATTCACGAACAGAGACGAAAATTATTAGTTTTTAGTTTGTAATAAAAGCGCGCTGGGAATAAAACTTTCTGAGTACACAAAACAAATTTAGTGACGATGTCAGAATTATGGAATACCTGAACGTCTTGAAACAAGTAGTCAGTACTTAAGTTAACAGTAAATTTGATTAAAAAATTAAAAAAAATATTTAGTACTGAGTAGTTGTCATTTAAGTGTTCTTTATTAGAATAAAATATATTCTAATAGTTTAATAGAATTATTTTAGTAAGATGTATTTTTTTGTGTATTTTCTTATAGTGTGATTTAAGAAAAAAGCTAAAACTCAATTTCCTTTCGATAATAAAGTTAGCTGAGCTTGTACGCTGGACCTGTTTATGTTTGGATACTTTACAAACAGATAGACACACAAACACACACACACACTCACATACACATGGACACTAACGAGCAGTTCTATGGCTGCATGGCGCCCAAAAACTGGCGCGCATAATGACGCGAAACTTGAGCACAAAGCATAAGCCCAGAGAAGTCTCTGGCTCTGTATTTGTGGAGAGTCAAGTTTGGAGTGTAAACCGTGGAGAGTTATTCACCACAATGACGATCAACTTGAGGCAAAGCTGTGCTGCTTTGGGATCTTCTACAGCGCCACAAAAAGCAAAAGAGTGCGAGAGAGATAGAGTGAAAGAATGAGAGAGCGATAGACTTTGTATAAGAGATGCGAACTAACTTGTTTTCCGAGCCGAAGCCTTACCTGAAATCGAATACAGATACCGAGATACACAGAACAACATAGATACACAGAAATTGCTGCATCAGCAGCTGTGCGGATTTAATGACGTCAGGAAAGGTTTTGAGGCGGTGAAAATGCAGAATGCAATTTGCTGCATCAACTGCAACGAGAACGACTGCAACCATAGATCTGCACACTTCGTACTCGCCATTTGCCACTTGCCTCTTGCCACCTGGCTCTTACCTCTTGACAGGTAAAAGCAGAGGTCTGGAGGTGCAAGTTTTATTGTTGTTGTGTTTATTGAATTTTACTCATGGCTTCATCTGGTTTTACCCGTGCACACTCTTGAACCTAAGCACAACACATTGTGTTTTTACACTCCATTGGCACTGAAGCGTAAAAATTGACCTAGTTCTTTATTTATTTTTACGACATGAAAAAAATCTCCAAACTCCTACGCTCCTACGCGGACGCCTAGTGCTAGAGCTGCACTTTTTGCTGGACAGGTTTACAACAGCTGATAAAAAATATTTCGAAACAGGCGTTTTTTAGAACGATAGGACCACAAATTCCTTGAAATTCTTAGCTGGCAATTATTTTCAGAAATCTTATTTATCGCTTACTTAAAGACTTAAATAGTTTTTCACAATGATTTTTATTTTACTGATGTAAAGTGTGTTCTTTTTCAATTACTTTGTGTATCTGAATTTCAAATTAAGAAAGGTGAAAAGAGCTAAGAATTCCGTTGCCAGCAACTTGTTACTTAAAGTTACAAACTGTCGACTTTCTTGTAATTACCGGAATTGGAGAACTTTACATATTTTGGGAACTTTTTGAAAAAAATTCTGTAACTTTGTAGTCCTAATTGTATGTTGAAAAGGCTAAACGGTTTAAGAAGTTATTTTTAGAGTTAACATGATTAATATTCGCAGCACAAGGGAAGACGTTCAAAATTTGAAGCACACAAGACCAAGACCCTTTTAATGAGATACCCTACCCACAATGGTTAACCAATCGAAGTAACCGCAGAAGCACTCGAAAAACTCACGCCAACCAGCATAATTTGCACTCAACTTTGCTTCATATTTAGGCTGAAAAGGGAACTGGAGCAGCAGTCACAGTCGTAGACGGATCTGGAGCTGGGCAGTGTCCGAAGGTCAGTTTGGTTGTACTGCTCTGCTCTGCTCTGTTCTGCAAAGTGTTCGGTGTTCATTATTTCGTAGTACCCATTAAAGTAATTTGCCACATTTGTCGCCGTCCATTAGGTGCTATTAAAGCGCAATCAGAGCCATTCTAGCCAGCTTGTGCTGGGCCTTTCCCAATACTTGAGAATCAATTTAAACAACGAAAAACTTATCGAAGTTTTTTTGTTTTCTTTTTTTTTTTTGTGCACGAACCCTTTTTATTAGTTTTCCGATAGGACACGACGATGAAACTTTGAAAAGGGCTTTCTTTTATTCCCATTCCCACTACCATTTCCACTCCCTTTAACATTCCCATTCATAGCGACATTCATTCAGGCCACAGGAACGACAGCCACCAAGTCGAGATGTAGTGTAGCTACACTGATAGAAAATAACACGCTTTAAAATAAATCAAAAGTTGCCTAAAAATGTTATTCTATAGTTTTGAAACAAAAGGGCTGTAGGTCTGAGTGTGAACCGTGTTCTGAATGCACATGTCGAATCAAAATTATATTTTTCACAACAAAATATTTAATTCAGAACGTTTTCTAACTGTGTACACTGTACATGCTACACTGTATAGTTCAATGGACTCCTGGCACAGCAGGCGCCGATTTTATGAGTATGGCACAAAATCTGCTGATATTACTCTGTTTGAGTTGAAGGGAAGTTTGTGGAAAAATCAATAACTTGAAAAGTAGTAGTAATAGGACTGAGGCTCATTGTTCGTACGTATATTGAAGCACGTAAGGATACATACAAGAACATAACCAGGGCTACCACATAAATAATAAAAATGTCTGTTTGGGAATTAAACAGATTCGCTTTCAGTTTGTCTAAATATATTTATAATTTAGAGTCTGTTGTGGTGATGATGATAATGTTGATAATGAACACAGTTTGAATAGAATTTAATCTGGATTCCATCGTTCAACTGCCGAACTGAGTATAAAGTACTGAGTACTTTAAGGAATGGAAATTCATTTTTTTTTTGCATAATGGGAAAAGTTTTGCACTTCAGTCATGATTTGCCTTTCTTTTCATTTAATGCAGCGAGGAAAGACGTGCCTTTTTTATGTGGCATAAGTACAAGTTGGACGAGTTTAGCAACAAGAGGCTGCGAGGAGCGGTTCCTGGGGGAAGCAGGCGGAGGGCGTGTAAAAGCTTAACTTTATGCCAGAGAAGCATGGGGGAATTCTACTTAAAACTGCCAAGAATAACATATTTCTAGTCCTTCCATTGCTCATTTCTTACTCACCTAATTAACTCTCTTACTAGTGACTTACAGCTAACACAACTGACGTTTCTTGGTCTTAAAGCTATCGAAAATTTAGAGCTCAATTATGCTAAACCGGATTTCCATAATTGAGCTTCGGATTACTATCTAACGTTTTTGCCTGCGCTGATTAATAAATGAAATTAATCAAGATTGAAAAGTTTAGCTACGTTTGCGACTAAAACTCGACACGGTTTGAGGGTCAGGACGTCAAAGGAAGTTGGACGTTTCTTACTTTCGTCCTCCCGCACTCTTTCTCGGATTCCCTTTTGCTTCCCTTTTGTGCTTTTCCATTTTGCCTTCGTTTTTGCATCGCAAATAATAACAAAACTTTTATTATTAATTTTTCTTAATCGAAATGCCGCAATTAAGCATGAAACATAAAACTTTTCACTTCCTCTTTGATGGCGCCTGTTCGTCTTTGGAATGAATTTTCTTTGCTTTTCTTCTTCTTGCATTCCGTTTGCGTTTTCTTGCGGCGCTTTTGGACAGACGCTCAGACGTCGTCTGTTCTGCCATACACCCACGCACCCACACACCCACACACCCACACACCCACACACTCTTAGACAAACCACCCATTTAACGACCCAAAAACCTAACCACAAAGCCAGCAATTTCTATATCTTAGAGAATGTTCTGTTGCTCTCAGAAATAATTTTGCACTTTTACAATTTGAGCGAAATATATATGTCAAGAAAAACTTCTAGAGGTTTTTGGGGACAGCAACAAAAAAAGAACGAAACGAACTTTGCACAGTTTGAGAAATATTATTAAGAATTTAATTGCTTCAAAAGAAAGTTTTTCTTCAAACGTTGTTGAGAAAATCGCAAAAATTGTAAAATGGATAAATGGGAATATTGTGGCATACACAAGAAAACGAGACAGAGATAGAGAGAGAATGAAAGAAAGAGATGAGAAGGGAAAAAGAGTCAGTTTTGTGCAGTGTCATTGATGTCAGCGTCTGGTCTCATCAGATAGCAATGCAATAATGACCAATAAAGAAAATAAATGCCAGTGAAATTAAACAATTCATTATGGAATCACTAGACCCATATGTCGGCAATGGCAACGACACAAAGATACACAACAAAAGATACACAAAAAGCAGCGAGACTGAGACCGAGACCGACTCCGAGTCCGAGTTCGACTCCCAGTTCGAGTTTCAATGAAAATTTGTTGCGTAATGGCTTTTGAATGGCAATGCTAAAAGTGAAAACTAAATGAGAAGCAAAAATTTATTGTAAATTATATAAATGAGCAGCAACAAAAACCATAATAACAACAGCAACAACAATGAGTAGCTTTTTTCTACTGATGAGAATTGTGGAAGTTTTTCCTTTAGACGCTTTACAAAAGCCATATCATTTCCTGGCCAGCCAGACCACCTGCCCGCCCCTGTTTCTGGCTATTTATGCACAAGCCAATAGGCGGCTATCCTTCGAGCTACCTCCGTGTCCCGGTCCACGTCCCCGTCCCCGTCTTTGTC
Source organism: Drosophila nigrodunni (assembly GCA_020829145.1). Classification (NCBI taxonomy): domain Eukaryota; kingdom Metazoa; phylum Arthropoda; class Insecta; order Diptera; family Drosophilidae; genus Drosophila; species Drosophila nigrodunni. The sequence continues at coordinate 323,734 of JACVCZ010000008.1, forward strand.
TCCATCTCAGCCTACATTCGGGCCAAATTAAATTTCAAAGCGAGGGGCGGTTGTCAGCCATTAGACCATTAGGGCCTGGTCCACACACCATCCGTACCTCCCCCTTCGGCTCTTTGTGCTCCCTGCTTCTCGCACAGGAACCCGCAAACATCCTGTTGATGTCAGCAAATTTTATTTATTTGTGGTTCGTGTTGTATTACAACATTTTAGAGCAATTAAAATTGTACAATGGCCCATGCTCGTCCTATTTTCATCCCGCTCTCGTTCCCATTCCAGTTTACGCTCCCGTTCGAAGCGGGTGGTCCCTTATTTTTTTGTAGTTCATTTAGCTTTAAGTGTCCGTATAATGATATATTGACTTTGGTTATCGTTTGATGTTCTCTTTGACTTTTTTACATGTTACATTTCTGTTAATGGCCGTGAGAAATTAGCTGGTTTTTCTAAATGGCCATTAAATGTTTCAAGATTAAACGATAGAACATATCTGTTGGTCCAAATTTCAAACACCCCGAGAGTAACTTTTTTGTTTGGCTTTTGCTGTAGCTTAAGGGAATTGTAGTCAATAAATTAAGGGTAGATCAGTTAAGAGAGTTAAAAATATGCAGTAATCAACAAGAACACTTATTTAAACTTTAAGTTTAACACAATAAGAGACTAGGGGGGAATTATGTGTTATGAATGATACACTTAACTTAGGATTCTTATTTACTAGAAAAAAGCAAAGAGCAAAATATGTTATGACCGACAAACTATATTAAAGTTTTAAGTTCATCCAAATTCAAGCATCGAACGAGTAACAAAGGATCCAATGCGATATTAAAAAGCAACTGCAATGCTTCTGGTTCTGGTGCTTTGAAGGGTGCTCTGCACATCTGTTAATGCTCTCCTTTTGCTGCTTCTTGATAGTTTTTTGGGGCATGCCCAAGTATACGACTTCGCTGACCTCCCCTAACATGGTTGGGTCTGTGGCACAATAAGCAAAAGTTGTAAAATTGTTGTTTTGCGTTCAAGAGTGCCCAAGAAGGCACTAGCCACATATATGAGCGTGTATTCACACATTCTGCAAGTGTCTCAAGGCGTTGGAGGACAACAAGCGAGTAGTGGGATACTAAGCAGAAGAGGCATTCGCTCTTATTGGAGTACAATTCGCTGAATCTCTTGTATTGTTGGCTTTTCAGTACATTTAATTACATTTTAGTGCTAAGGACAATGGAAGGCAAGAACGTAGAGACACTTGAGCCAAGCCAGCTGGAGACCTCTACAAAATTCAACACGAATTCCGGTCATGGTCATGTGTGTTGTGGCATAATTTGTGGACGCCACTTTGGTCCATCACATTGGTTTTTCTGTTGCTGCGGGAAATTGGGATTTTTAATTAAAAGTGCTCTCAACCAGGGAAGGTTGAATGTAAATGAGCATCAAGTAGCTGGGAAAGCAACCCGGAAAGATCAACGGGGTATAATGCCCTCATAATACGATGGTATACACTTACAGAAATCTTTGAATTTAGCAAGAAAAAAACATTTTCTAAATAACTAAAAATAGTTTCCAATTTATAGTAAATATTGTAATTATGTTTAACCGTAGTAATGACTATCCTTAGAACATTAGTCTGACTCTTTCAATGCATTTCATTTGGAGATATGTCTCTTTAGAAGAGTTTTTTCTCAAATTTTAGACCACAATAGGTTTTTCAATTTAGAATACATTCTTTTTTATCAGTGCACTCTAATCGACATCTGGCCATTTTGGCTCCAGTGTGCAGTCAACCAAAAGCTTTTCGCTCGCCGCAGCATTCACATCCGTTTCTCAGTTGACAGAGAGATGAAGTGAGAGAGGGAGAGAGATAAAGAGAGAACTGAAACACAAGCGGAAACGGATGCCATAAAGTGCTCCACACCACATAGAGCAAATATAAATGGCGGCTCATCAACGTCAACGTCAACATGACTACTTTGTCCTTTACATTCGCCCTTAGTGGCAGATGAACTCAGGTTGTCCAGCTCTGAACACAAGCATTTTAATGACAACGACGTATCCCAAAATTTAGTTATGAGTCTCACAATACACGTGGGTACAAATATCACAAATTTGAGTACAATGGAATGGAAGTCGAATCAATCAACTAATTTATCCATGTGCTTGCCTCGTTGAGTCCATCTGTGTGCAAGTCCCACTGTGCCCACTGTGTCATGGCGTACTTCATTTCAATGATTGCCACACAAATTTGGGCTTGGTTACGTGTGGCAAAAGCAGCAAATGCAATTCGTTGCCTGATTTGTCATTGTTAGCTGCCTCTGCAACAAAGATGGCCGCCGCTCACGCCCCCTTTTCTCTTCATTATTCTTCCTCGTCCCACGTCTGACATCCGGCGGCCATTATACGATGTTCGAGCTCAACTTGAGCTGATTTACAAATGAAATCATACGCCATGGCGGTTCTTTCGGTAATGAAAATTCAGCCATAAGGGAAATCATTTTTCCGGCTTTTGTTCTATTTTAGTTGACTCTCTCGCTTGCTCCTTCTCACTCTCTTTCTATCGCTAGCTCGTCGCTGTGACCAGCTTGGGAATGAAAATAGGATAGGGCAGGAGCCCAAAGTGGAAATGTGTTGAACGCTTAATGCGATTCTGTTTCTGCTGCTGTGCCTTTAGTTTTGATGTGGTTGCCCTGGACTTGAGGCAGGACCTAAAGAAAGGCGTGGAGGGGTGGTTTGCTGGGGCACTTGTACTAGTAGCGCGTAAGCTCTATAAATAAATTTCGTTTTAATAAACTTGTCATAATGCCAACGCGCAAAAAGTTTTCATAATACTTAACAAACCTTGACGTTATTAAAATTTTACATGTCATGGCAAAAGGATTAAAGCCAACGCATGAGACTTAACAGGAGCAGAAAGTGGAACAGAAGCGGTGCAGAGCAGGAGAAGAACGAGGAGCAGTTTGTCGTACAAAATTCACTTTTTGTACAGCTCTTGTTGTTTATTGTTTGTCGTCTGTTTGAAACTTTCTCGCTCTCTCTAACAGTTCCCCTCTTTTCCACGCTCCCCCTCCCTCTCTCTCTCTCTGGGGGTATTAAGTTATGCATTAAAACATCACTAATGACGTTCATACACTGCTTACAAAAAAGCAACGCACAAAAGCAACCACAGCAGCCCTTTGCCCCACTTACGCCAAAATTGAAAATTAAACGTAACGAGTTGTCTCCCATTCGCCCCTTCCTCATGGCCACACACCCTTTTCCTGTACCATTTTCATCCATTATCATACAAAGGTATTTTTCTGCGTAAACTCGAGTCGCTTAATTGCACTGACAACATTTAATAAAGCAGAGGCAAAGACAGGGCCCAAGGGGAAGAGGAATGGGGACTGATAGGGAAAGAATGGAGAGTTTAAGGAGCAGAGCAAAGCCCCGAAAATGTTCATTTTCCTCTCCTTCATGGTGCTACTAGAGACCAGTATGGGAAAAGCGAATTAAAACCACGTTACTAGAAGGGAGTGTGCGTGTGTGTGTGTTGTGTGTGAATAACTGCATAGCGTGTGTGTGTCTAGCACTTTATTTTAGAGTCTCAGCTCAAGATTCCAGAAGCTCAGCTATTTTTACACAAATTAAGCGAATTCCGTTTAAAGCATTTAATTAAAATACATTTTGTTAATAAAAGTGTGAGCACACACCCACACCCACACACACACATTCACAGATACACACACCCAAAATACAACAATTCGTTGCATACTTGTGGGACTCGAATGGGCTACAAACAAAGAAGGCAAACGGCTAATTGTGGGCACAAAGCCCTTTTAATTAACTACTCAACAAACAGAGCTAACACACACACACACACACACACATACGCAGATTTAACACATATAACACCTAGTTTCAGATTCAACGATAGGGTCCAACAAAATACACTGTTAAAAAGTTACAAAACTATTTGTTGTTCTCAAAACTAGGAGCATAAAGTTCTAAACTGAAAAATGTACACAACAAACAAATAATTTCCATTAAAATAGAATTCTTTGAATCTTATTTTCTAAAAGATGAAAGCGTTAAAAATGTTAAGCAATCGAAGCTTGTCTGTTTACTTTATTCTTGAATTTAAAACCACAATTTTAAATCTGCATTTAGAACAAGTACTTTTTATCAGTGTATGTATAGCAGACAACAAAGACCAACGATGACAATCGACACGAGTTTTACATTAAAACGAAAAGTTTTATGTTCCAAATAGCGCAAAGAAAGGAAAAGTTTCTGCTATTTGTATAGGCCCAAGGCAAGTTTATGTGTAAGTTTGTCTTTGTCTTCAATCTCAATTTCCCGAGTGTTAAGCTGCCGCCGCCCCCACTGCCTCCTCCTCCGCCCTTCCATCAGTTTACCTTATTAGTTTGCTCAGTCTTGTAGCTACAACGTATTAGCTGCTTAATTTTATGGCCAAGTGTTTGTCTCTTTGTATGTTTTTGTGTGTGTGCGTGTGTGTGTGAGTGTATGGTGTGTGTGTTTGTGCAAAAGGTGTTTTTGTCTTAGTCATGGCGCGTTCTCATGGAAAACTTTTGTTTATTAATTTGCCATTTATACTTGAGAAGTTGTTTATTGTTCAGATTTGGGTCCTGTGATAAAAGTACCTTCATCAAACTGATTTCGATATTAATAATGAAATCAATTGCTTTGCGGCTGAAAATGCACAGGGCGCAAGCTGAAAGTACTCAACATTACAATGATTGACATGTTCGAGCATGTCCTGACATGTCGCTTGGCAGCTGACGTCATGAGTTGATGCCTGACGACGGCGTGACAGTTTCATCAAATGCAGCCAGGTGAATACTTCACAGTGTGCACTGTACAATGTACCCGCTACAGTGCAGGCCCTCTAACCAGTGTTGCCAGACTTCTGACAGTGACATTGCAAATCCAACGCGAAAAAATAAGTTTTTTGAACATTCATTCACTTATTACTCTCAGTACCTATCGATCTACATAACACTCTTTAATAAAAACGTGAAGTTTTTCTATGAACTAATGCATTTGTGTGTGTTTCATTTCCTTCAGATGACGTCACTGCAAGTGAGAATACGTGAGATACGTTAGGCGGCATTGACTATGGGAGCAGAGGCATGGGCGTGGTTCCGGACCTTGGGTCTTATCGATGGTGTCAGGCATTAAGCCGGTCGCGTTGGTCGAACGCCAGCAGCCAACCAGTGAGCCAATCAACCCTAAGCAAGCAACAACAATCAGGCACCGTGGAGTCAACAACAACAATCGGAACACCAACACCAACCACAACAACAACAACAACAACAACGATTCAAGCCACAACAACGAGTACGCTGACAGTGAAAACGGCTGCGTTTACAGTGAAGACAACGAGAAGAAGACACAGCCACCAGAAAGAAGACGTCGACGAGGACGTCGGCGTCAACGTCAAGGTCAAAGCTTGTCACCATCTCAGTGGAGTACACAGAATCAGCGAAATCAGATCAATACAGGTCCTGAAATTTGTACTGATTTGGCTGCTTGCCTTCTTGGCAAAAAATGCACAAGCTCACAATATACCCGGTAAGTGTCTTCAGTGGTTCAACATTAATTACATTCCGCACTTTATGACAAGCGAGTAAAAATTCCAATTAGAAGAAACTGCTGTAAATATTTATATATATTTTTAAAACCTTTTTGGTAAATCCGCTAACGATTTCTATTGAAAATTTCTCTTCAATTCATAGTGGGGCAAATTAAATAGTTTATGGATTTTTTGTTTGTGTTTTTAAACTTTGTTAGCCAGTATTAAGCTTGAATTTAATCTTCCAACTTACTGAGTTCTGAACAATTGTTGTTTAAAATTCTACGAATTTGGCTATTTATTCCACAGTGCGGCTGCCAGAGATATCAAGCGTTCGACATATTTCTGTATCTATTTTCTCTGTCTAGCGCACAGTATTTATTTGGCATATGTGTGTATACTGCTCGTATTGACTGTGTTAAGGCATTTCATTTCGTTTCAATTCATTTTGTTCGGATTCATTTTTATGCGGAATTCACGAAAATTTAATGGTGCACAATAAGCGGCTTACGTGCGGGAAAAGCGAAAAGCTGATTACATTTGGCAATTAGTTGACAGTTAGTTGAAGTGCTGCGGTGCTAGGGTTCCACTGTGCTACAGTGGGCCTAATGGCAGCTAACGATACTCTCCACATGAATATTAAAATTAAAAGGTAAAAGATCGAAAGACGTGACAGAGGTAAACAAATCCGCTTGGGCCTTTTATATCCAATAGACGAATTCGAATTGCTAAAGTTCATACCCGACAGTGGACCCCGCCCTCTTTGAATTCCTGCTTTAATGTACTGTAATGTTCTTCAAATGAATTAAATTAATTTAGCCGAAAATTGAAAATCCGCTTGGGATTTCCATAGCTGGCCACTTCGTGAGCGGGGGAAAGGTCAATTGCGAATGGCGTGAATTGGCGGGGAATGGTAAGAGACAAGTAAGTTGAAGGGGCGGGGCGTGGGAGGGAGTTTAAGGGATGGTGGTGCCAAAAATGGCAAATGAGAACGGAAAACAAAAGGTCGCCGCCTCGACTTGAAAACAAAGTGCTGAACAGCTCAAGGGGAGTAGGGAGGACATCAAAATCCAAATCCAGAACTTTAGTCAGCCAGAATTCTCTCTAAAGAACATTTAAAATGGAATAATGAGACCACTTCTGCATGTTAACGCAATCAAAAGGCGCGACTAAAACACACCCTGCCTTCAGTAGCCAACACTTAAGCAGAAGTGGTACCAAAACAGCTTTTTCCCGCCAGTTCCACGTGCGGCTCTTCGAAAATGGCTCGATTTTCAATCTTTTATGAACTGAAGGAAAGTATAAGATTTAATATTGAGGGAGTTGATTAATTTATTGACTTTTGAATGTTTCTGAAAGTTAATTTGCTTTAGAGTCTATATAAACAAAAGAATGCAAAGGTTTAGTATGTTTGTAATACAAAAATGACACGGGGCTGACTATAAATTCTATGTATTTCAAATCATCATAAGTTTGCCTTTAGCTTTTCAACTGCTGTTATAGCCAATTTAGGCCCTGAAAAGCTGCCAACACTGGTGGAGAGTTCCTCTCTGCCCGCTATCCTCTGACCTCTGTTGGCTGCTAGCTACTTCCTGTTTCCCTCAAGTGCTTGACGAGAAGTCTGCAACATTGTCAAAGGGCAATAGACGCTCAAGTGTTCCCACTGTACAGTATACACATTTGTACTATTTATGCTATTGTTGTTGTTGTTGTTGCTGTTGCTGTTGCGGTTTTGTGCATCTTTCATACATGGTTTACTTTACTTTCAATGTGCAAAAATGTTGCCTAAGCTGGCCAAGTTAACAGAAATTTATGCAAATGGCAAAGTCAACAAGCGTTCGTTGCATAAACCAGCAAAGGCAAAGGGACATCAAGCCAGTGAGTGACTGATTAAGTGTCTAAGCGACTAGGCGACTACTTCACAAAGGGCACAAGCGGATGGTAGTGCTGCGGGGGAGGAGCGGAAGTAGGCCGCCTGCAGTTGAAGTCCTTGGCAGCCTGACACTTTCTCACTGCTTTTACTCCCACCCCAAGTCTATTGTTATACCCTTGGATGGGGTATTTCAACTTTGTCATGCATTGAAAGGGGCGTGCCAGAGCCTATCACGTCTTCCCTTTGGCTTTTCCCTACAAATTGAACTAAACTTTGAAAGATATGGGAATTCGTTTTACATTCTATTTCTAATTTAATAGAAGATCATTCACAATTCATTTAAAAACTCCAACAAAGGGCTAAAACAAATGCAGGTCACAAGGCTTAAACAAGCCATGGCTAACACTGCTGAAGTCCATTTTCAGATCTATTTTTCTCCCTGGCTTCGTTACACAAGCTTAACAAGATTCGCCATTGTTGTTTCCCTGCTGTTTCCGGTCATTCATTTGCATTTGCGGCGTCCGTTCGGCCTAGAGTCTTTCAGCCTGTGCCAGAATAAGGCCACGGAAGCAGTTTTGGGCATTAAAGCGATGCACGTGTGCCTTCATTAATAAGTAACGCTTTTTCAGCTGCCTTTTTGCAGCATTTTCTGCTACTCTTTTGGCAGCTGTTGTCAGTTCAGTTTTCGACACTACACATTCACAACAAAGACTAAGCCTGTCACAAACAAGTTCCTACTGAAGTGTTGAGCACTATAGTCAACAGCCAACAGTCTGGGATAGACGCACAGTGGGACAGAGGGGGTCAAATGGACACTAGAACATAGGCACAGTGGGACGCACTGACAGGCGCACATCAAATGTCACGTTTGCGCACAATAGTTGAGAAAATTGGAGTATGGCAGGAGACATGTCTTTTCACACTTACTAGCACCTAAAAACTGTGGTGTTAAATTAACAAATAAAATGAAGATTAATTCTAAGAATTTTTGCTGAAGAAAAATGATTCTTTTTGACAGTCTGATCAGAGTATATTATATTCTGTCTGTGTATGTGCTTACTGTGCTCGAGTAGAAACGGAGATTATAGGGGATGGCTGAAAGGCCAGCAAGATGTCCGTTTGTTCTACTGACAGAGAAATCTATCTTAATCAAGCTAAACTCTGAACGTAGTTCACTCGATTAAGCTGGTTTTGCCTTTACGGTTATGTTACAAGTCTATGCCTGTTAAATGCCTTCAACAGAGGCCACAACAAAAGCAAACCTCAAAGTTTGCAGCAGTTTCAGCCAATGACCGGCACTTGACATGTGACCGATGCGGCTTTCAGCGAATCCATTTAAAAGTAACCCGCTTTGTGACTACCGTCCTTTACTCCCCTCCCCATTTGCCTTATCATTGAACTTCCTAAAAGACTGCAGCAAAAAAGGCATTCCAATGCATCCCTGATGGTGCTCCAAGCTCTACATATGCCACCGTATAGAAAAAATACTACAGCTATAGAGGAAAAGAGAGAGGCACTACACATAGAAATCGAGGTGGAATTGAGGTCCTGGCAGATGTCAGAGCCACATAGTAAATCGTGGCAAATGTCACGTAAACACGGACACAAAGAGGATGACATCGACAGCACTGTGGCTTAAGGATTGCCCGTATTATGGCTGCAGCACGAGTGCGAATCTACACTACAGGGCGTAGGGGAGAGAGGGACTGGGGACGAGGAGAGATTGAGTACTTGCCGCTGCTTTTGAGACAGCGTTCAATCAATGGACGTCAATCTGGCAATCGCCAAAAGCTTTCAAACTGTCTCTTCAGTTTTGAAATGAAACTTTTTGTATTTGCTTGGGGATGGTACAATTTGTTAAGCATTAGACCCTGTACTTTATAACTGGATGTGTTACCACATCAATAGGAATTGAAATAACCAAATACAAGACGAATAATTCTTAAATTTCCACTATTTTTTTGGTTTTCCTTGCAGAAGATGCTGTGCACATCACAGCCATACTGGGCGAGGGAGTCGTCTTCAACTGCCACGTGGAGTTCCCCAATGATCATCCAGTGCCGTATGTCCTGCAGTGGGACAAGAAGGTGAGCGAAACGGTACGATATCACAGATAAAATTTCTTCTCTAAACTCTCTTTTTTATATTGTTGTTTGATACGCAAAAAAGCTAAAGAAAGTAAGATACAGTCAGACAGACCGCGACAAAATGCAACACAGTAATCGATCGAAATACTTAAATACTTAAAAAATATATATAAAGCAATTCAACGTTTTCTGAACTCTTTAACTAACAATACTACCCACTTAACAATACCTAATACTTAATATTTACTATATGAGCATCCCCTTAACTAATCATTTTGAGTTCATTATTTGCTATTCAGTATTCAGTAATCCGTATTCAGTATTCCGTATTCAATATTCAGTATTCGATATTCAATATTCAATTGTGTTCCAAATTTGATTTATAACTTAGTTTTGGCTACATAAATACTCAGTTGTAACTGTTGTTACTGCCAAGTAGGCCATAAGCTGAACAATAGCTGATGCTTTGGTGCCACACTGCGTATGCGTAATTAAACGAAATTTATGATTTACCGTCGTCGGCATTCGGTTTATGAAACATTTATGTTTAATATTGAATTATTCTATAAAGCTTTTGCTATTGCAATTTGAAAATATAATTAATGCTCATGTTGTGTTGTTGTCTATACGATATACGTATTGCGTAAGATAAAAGATATACGATATAACCGTATAACTGGTATACGGTATATAACAATTAGCTTGAGATGGATTATTCCATATTTATGATGCTCGTATGTGTTTTTTATGTGTTGCTCGATTGGCAGTTTGCATATAATTTTAAGTATGATTTCTATTTATTTGCTAGCTGCTAGCTCATGATTTTTCCAACCCAATTATACTATTTATACATATATACAATATATTCCTTATTTTCAACTACTTTAACTATTCGTAGGCAAACAACAAATCAGCGAGATTTATGCGCTTAAAGCTTCTTGGGCGACAGCAAATTTTATGACCAATTTGAAAGCGCCTCGCTTTAGATAATCCACAAATCGAGACACTTAACGACACAACACACTAACACACACAACCACTCTCAAACACTGACAAGAGTATTTTTGCGGCATTAAGTAATATATGAGCAAATTAAATGCTTTTCAAAAATTAATCAAAAGAAAACAAATCAGACCAAAGAGAGCGAAAGAGAAGAAAAATTCACATACGTTCATTTCGATCAACCAATCTCGTTCGCAATTCGCTAAATCGATATTCTATTTATAGTATACAAATCTGTAGCTAATTCACTGCTAACAAAAATTAGCCACATAAATTCATAGCAAAGCAAAAATAAATAACAAAACCAAAAATAAGAACACATAAAACTAATTGTAGCCAGAATTCCATGATTTTAGTGCAATTTATACAATTCCTTGCACATTCCCTCGGTTGGTGGAAATATGATTGGAAAACTTTAATCATTTGAAGCTGATTTTTCCAGAGATATTTGGTCTTTGAATGTAACAAGTTAATTGTAAATTTTGTGTGTAATTAAGTTGAAAAATATTTCATATTTCAACCAACCCAGTGGAGCCAAAAGTAAATACTCCTACAGCAATCCTCAAGTCCACAATCTACCTCCAACCAGCACTGAAAATCCTTTGAAGTTTACTGTAGCCGTAAGCTACAATTTATTTCCATTACTTTTACAAGCTAGCGAACAAATGAAATGCGCTGCAATTCGCAATTTGCCATTCGCCGCATAGCCGTAAAAATGGCTGCAATTTCATTATGCAAATATTTTTCTAGAGCACCAAAAACAAAAAAAATATATTTATATATATACATATATTTGTACCTTTTTCATTGAAATTCTTGGTTTCGTCTCTTTTCATTTTGTTGTAAAGTAAATGATGTAATACACACAAGCAAAATTATTATTTAACCTGCACCGCATAAACCTTTATCTGTAACATACGATTTAAGTTTGTATTAACGTCTGCATGAATATTTAGACATTTTAAATGGTAATGTGGTACATTAAAGAAGGATGACAGTGGAAGTATAATTCCTAAATCGAGTATGTAATGCTTGGTTTAAAAAAGGCATGTTTTTAATAAACATATTTTCTGTACTGCCATTTTTGGACAAACACAATAAACCCTGTACATTATACTGCCTTAAAGTAAATCAGATCTTAGAAACTGCAACTAGAAGCTCTATAGTCGCTGGCAGAGGGCAGCGAAGAAAGGAAAAAGGGCAGCTAGCAGAGAAGTCTCGTCTTCTGCTCTTAACTTTCATAATTTGAAGCACGCCTAAGCCACTGCAAGCCGATAAACTTACTTTATTGTTGTTGCTCCTTGATAGCGAAGTTAAACCGAGCAAAAACTAAGAAAAACCGCAAGTATAATAAAGTAGAAATGTAGACGATGCGCTCTCCTCTGCTCTCTTTCTCCACTGGGGTCATCGTCAGTGATGCCAACTTCTGGAAACACAAACCCCCCAAAGCATGTAAGACAGCTAAAAATTATTTTTAAATGTCCTACTTTGCTAAATACTAGACCAGTTGAAAAATGGGCAAACTTTATATTTATAGTGTTTAATATTATCCCCAAATAAAGCCAATAACACAGTTCAGATCTATGCTGTACTAGGCCCAGCACTGGCTAAATAGACAACACTGGGGTGCGTCGACGTCGGCGTCGGCGTCTGCTTCGACGCTTTACGCTTTATTCTGAGAGCTGCGAGCTGAGAGAGAAGAGCAGAGAGCGAAATAATGCAGCTTAAGTTCTTGCCGTGAAACTCAGTGTGTGTGTGTGAGTGTATTAGTATGGCTGAGTGCTTGCAAGCTTGTATGTGAGCGTGTGTGTGTGTGTGTTTGTGCTTGTATTTGTGCATTTGGACAGATAACGTCGCTGCTGCTTTTTGTGCCAAGTTAAAAGTTTTACAAGCATTTTTAATGCCAAACAAAGTTATAAGTACTGCAAAAAGTAAGTTTATGTTTTGCAGCGATAAAAATACACACACATACTTGCACACACACGCATACGCATTGAAAGAACCGCCGAGTCGCATAGTCGTATTAAGGATATCATATTAAATTGTGGTGGGGCAACAGAGCAGCAGTAAATGAATGAATTAAAGGGATTAACATGGCTTTAGCTTTTAATTTATACGACTGACTCTCCGCTATGCTATGTTCTTCTCTTCTCTTCTCTTCTCTTTTTCTTGCTGTTATGTTTTATTTTGTTAGTATGTGTGTAATTATACAAGCAACATTGCTGCACATAAAAAAGCCAAGTTTACATTAAAGCCAAACTCATTTGGCGTTGCCTGCTTTTGTGCGTTCCGTTGTTTCTGCGCTTCATTTAAAGAGGCCAATTGCCACGAAGCGGAGGTGGTGGAGTGAGTGAATGTGGGATGGAGGCTCTCGTCGTTGCCTTAGTTGCAATCTAAATTAATTGCTACTGAATAAATTAGGCGGAAAAATGTTTACTGAGTCAACTTATGACGCTTCTGCGAGTGCGAATATTAATTTTAGCACTCGCTCGACTGAAAGCCCACCGTATAGACAGACACAAACACAGACACTGGCATCTTTGAGACTTATTCTACTTCTAGTCGAGCTCCCAGATGTCTACGTCCCATGTACATAAATATATATCCCATGCTCTGGTGCTGCCAAAGCAAATTATTTCATATGTCAGCCGGGAAAATTATTAAAACGTATACTCGAGTCATGTACCACTTAATAAACGAGGCGAGACGACTCTCGACAGCTCACAGCTCGACAGCCGACAGCCGACAACCGACAGCTCGTGGCATAATTACAAAAATAAATCGATTATCTTTGATGCTGCCGCAATCGGGCGTATGAGTAATTTGCCTACCAATTACTTAAGCAAAATCAATTATTTCAAATCCTCTATCTCAAATTTGCAGTCATTCCAAACAGCGATGTTTTCAATGTTCAAGTCATGTGCAAAAATTTGCCTGACTACATCCAAATCCACATAAAAATTGTTTAAATAAACAACAATCAGGCATCCCTGACTACTTGCTACCCTAACAAAGTGAGTTTCATTTGATGTTGACAAAACCATTTATAAATTGGAATTAAGTTAAAGAACCTGATCACAACATATGACGTCTGAGCAAGAGCAGAGCTTCATGCCGTGTCTGGATACGTGGGATCTTTGATGCATACACATTTCAGTTCGTAGTTGTTGTACTCGATTGCAAGAGTATAAAAAAGTAATGTTTCAGAGTGGGTGATGGGCGGAGTGTGTGTGGGAAACGGGGTGTTAAAGGGGGCGTAGTTGACTGCAGGTTGACCCCAATTGTTATAGTTTGCACCAAAATATTTTACATGCGCATTTTTTATCAGTTCAAGCTAGAATTTCAAATGTATCTCTTTCTTTTTCTCCCTCTAACTCTGCCTCGCTGATTCTATTTTTTGCTTGTATCTGTGTTGTTGTTTTAGACGCTCGCACATGATTTATTGTTGGCAGGATATTCTATCGTTGTGGCTGTTGATGGCCATGCAAAACTCTGCTCGGGGCCTATGGGGGCAGGGAACAGGGGACCGGGGACAGGGGCCTGCGTGTGTGTGAGGGACCGGAAGAATGTGTGACGCCCTTGTTGATAGTAAAAATGTGCAAATGAAAACGTGTGCGTCTCTTTCTGCAAACGACTGTACTCGCTGTCTAAATGTATCTTTCAGATTCAGTTTCAGTTTCTCTTTCTATCTCAAAGTCTTTCTTTTTGTCGGTTTTACTGCGTATTTTACCCCTGTGGCAGCTCGATTTCTACACGTTCACATGATGAGTTTTTGTATATCTCGTGTTGATTTTACTTTGTTTCTATTTTTTTAACTGATGACGATTTTGACAATATTCCCCGAATGTGTCGCAACTCAATTTATTTATTTTTTGACAGTTGTCGTTAGCTTTAACCATGTCATTTTGAGTTACAGTGATAAATTCAACCGAAAACTGATTACACATAGCAAATGTAAACCTTTTTTGTAAAATGTATTATAATTTACTAACACTCACCTATCTACTTAAATGTATTCATGCAAATATAAATAGCACGTAAATATTATTATATATATGTCAGAGTCTGATGCATGCTTTCAAATATGCTAGAATTTGTGAGTCTAGTGAAGATGTCACAATAAATTGTGTAAAAAATGTTTTAGTTTGCATAAGTTTAGTTCAATGCCATATTCAACATCAGAATCGATTCGAATTGATTTGAATTAAGTCAAAGAAAAGTCCTGTTCACGATTTAATTTCAATTATATGCCGTATGTACACTATAGGGCTCCGATCTGCCCATATATATCTGGTATGAGAGCTACCCGGAACACATCGAGGAAGGCTACAAGGGACGCGTATCCCGTGTGTCACAGGACTCGCCATTCGGTTCCGCCTCCCTCAACCTGACCAGTATCCGGGAATCGGACCAGGGATGGTACGAGTGCAAGGTGGTGTTCCTCAACAGGGATCCCAAGCAGCATAAGAACGGTACATGGTTCCACTTAGATGTACATGCACCGCCGCGCTTTAGTGTTACACCAGAGGATATTATATATGTTAATTTAGGTGAGTATTTTTTCATCACAACATAAATTATTTCTTCTTCAACACTGAGAACGTTCTGCACAAGCCAACTCGTGTCGAATATTGTCAAATCGTGTCGGATTCTGGCAAAATTGCGTTGCCACGCCCCTTTCCTATCCCCACGAAACGCCATTGCCACTTTTGACTGTGTCAAATGGCCAGCAATTTGTTGCAGTGCCCCCAAAAAAGAGTCTGTCACCTTGAAATGAGCAACGAGTCTATTTATGAGCCCAACCTCAAGGCTCTACTGCTCTCTGGCCCTTGGAGCATTCTCTGGCCTCATGCGTCATAATGTCGCAGCAGTGTAAAAAGTGTAGCATACTTTGTGGCAAAGTGGGCAAAAGTTTGTTTTGAGTTGTTACTGTTACTTATGTGCACTCATTTGTCATCACACTCAAGAGTCAAGACTCAACATTCAATACTCAATGCTGAATAATGAATGCTCAGCCAAATCGATAAGCCTTTGTGCGTGTGTTTGTTTGTGTATGTGCACAATCGCAGAGCAAATCGAATTTCCGTCGCTTAATCAAAGTTAAAATTGTTTACGCGAAGCCACTCAAAACTCAACATTCGACAAGACACTTGGAAAAGCCAAACAAAAGACAACGCTTGCGCCGGAAATGCGTCAAGAGAAAATGGCGCTGCAGCACATAAATCAAAGCAACCCGGGCGTTCTGTCGGTTTGTCAGCCTCAACTTAAGCGGCACAAAGCTCAACAACAACAACAATAACAAAAAGAAATGATCAAATGAACGTAGCAACGAATGAAGTAACAACAATACAGAGCCTTATTGTGCTCTATTGTCTGCCACAAATGGTGGCAGTAAGTACGAGTAGTTAGCCAACAAAGCAGCACTGCGCACTGGCTAGTGATGCCACGATTTCAGAACCGAAAATAGCTAAAAAGATAGCTAAAGAATATTTTGAAAAATACCACAATTTCTTGCCTAAAAGAGTGGGTTAATTGCTTATGTAAGCTTTCGCTTAAAAAGAAAAAAACTAGCTATAAATCAGCTAGACTTCAGCAGCACTGCCTGTGGCCTGCAACTAGCCATAAAGGCACGGAAAAGCGACCGAGCGTACAGATGACTACCGTTAACCGGAAAATGGCCATGCAATTTTCTCTCAGTCTACCCTATTCTCCCTTGAAAAGCCCCAACACACAATATATCTCTCTATGCTGTATCTCTATAAGCCTTTGAGTGAAAAGCGTAACAATTGCCAGCACTTACCTTATTAATTTGCCGTTTTCTTTGTCGTTGCTTTGGTGCTTTGGTTATTTGTTTTCGTTGCTTCTTTTCCCCATTCTTCTTACAGGTGATTCAATTATACTCAATTGCCAAGCGGATGGCACACCGACTCCAGAGATACTTTGGTATAAGGATGCGAATCCAGTTGATCCCTCGCCCACAGTTGGTATCTTCAATGACGGCACCGAGCTACGGATATCAACCATACGCCATGAGGACATTGGAGAATACACTTGCATTGCACGCAATGGTGAGGGACAAGTCTCCCATACGGCCCGTGTTATAATTGCGGGCGGCGCTGTAATAATGGTAAAAACCTATAAACAAATGACTTAATTATCAGATAAATAACTAACAAAAATAGCTAGTAATGTAAATCAAATGCAATTTTAAATCAATATAATTAAAATTCAAAACTCTTCTACTGAGGAAATATTGGTTGTCTTAGAGGTAGTTGCAATGGGATTTTTTTTTGTAACACATAGACTTTTAGCTACACAATCTTACCTATTTCTAATCTTTACACCTGTGAAAGGATAAAATGGCGCTCAGTAAAAATACGCTGACAAAATCCAAAATGAATGGCATCAATGCTAAATTTTCTATAAGAGTAAGTTTTCAATTTTCTTCATACTCTCTTCTCGTGCATTCTCTGCATTCTCGAGTCGTTAAAATTCTTGAGCGCTTTTACCCATTAAACAAACCAATTCAATCCGCTTTGTCCAGCCAACAGTCAACACAAAGTAAACTAATCATCCAAAAATGTTTTTTCCCTCCTTTGACTGAATCCCGAAAGTAACTACTCCAATAACGAACATCAGAGCCCATCAGGACCCATCAAAACTCATCAGACCAGTTTGAACCGTGCAAACCGCTCTAACCATTCTCAGGCGAGCCATTTTTGCACCTGAAAACACCACCAAATCAAACCAAACATCAGCCAGGTAGCGTCATCAGCTTGGGCAACACCAAACGGGTGGCAGAAGCAGCTGACGAGTGAAACGACTTTAAAAGACCCTGTATCTATTTTATAGACAGTATTTGTCTTTTCCTTGGTATATTGGCAACGACAGTAAAAGACGTTTTATTCGAGGCCTTTCACACTAAAGGAATGTTTTTATAACAACTGTTTGACTTAGTTTATTAATCTGGTGTTTGTTTATTCCATTAATAAACCCTTTAAATGATTCAAGAACGGGGTCTAAAAATGCCACCAAAAACGCGAACACACACTTTGCGCTTCACCACCAGCCACTGCCACAGTCTCATACTCTCCGTCCCCCGTTCCCCGTCCCTCGCCTTCACAAACGAAAACAGCGAAAAAATCGTAACAAGTATGCAACTTTTTCTATGCCGAGGGATGCAGAGTTTCCTGCCTTTTGTGCTGCTGTATAGCCCGCATGTCAGCAGCGCCACGCCTCCTTGCCCCACTCCACTTATCCTCGTTATACAAGCGAAAAAAAGTGCCAACGGTGGCAAAAACGCTGCGCAAAAAGGGTCTACGCGAGCACACACTTGACATGGTCGTACGTCCAGTCTGAGGCAGACCACGCCCCTCCGTTCCCCCTGTAGCACTTCTTCCGGGGCTTACTATTTACAACATGCATACAAATAGCCGCACATGTTTTCTGCCTTCCTCCCCATTTACACACATCGTACACAGAGGCATATGTGTGAGTGTGTGCCTTCCAATATGCATAGCATACTTTTGTGAGCGTTTTCCGCTAATGTATTTGCATTTCGGGTATTTACATTTAGTTAGTGTAAAGGCCAGGCCATAAATACTGACATTTAAGCCATAACTGTTTTATTGTGAGCTGCACGTAATACAGCACAGCACATTTTGCTGTGATTTTAGTTAAATTTAATTTTATTCCTTAGTTGAATAAGCCACAGATGATTAACGAGTTTTCTCAAATCGAATTGAATCAAATTTACAATCAATTTTGTCAACCCTTTTGTCAACCCACATCACTCCAAACATAACCATAACTAACGCTAAGACAGGGAAGAAAATGTTCTTTCTACTAAGTTACCCCAAAAACTGACGTGAAAGTTGAATAAACCGAGAGAAGGGCCAAAATGCACTCATGCAATTACCAATGCCATCTTCTGGGAGTGGGAAAAGAGGTTTAAACTTGACGTTTGACTGACATGTTGTCACTGACAGTTGTAGCCAGAAATGAAGGAAACTTTGGACATGTTGTGACTACCGGTATTGATATTTTAAAGATATTCCTATAAATGAGGTTTAAAATGGTGTAAATATTATTTCTATGGAATATTATGTTGTATATTTTCATCATTTTAATTGTGGAGTTTATTTCTGTTTAGCTACAAATGGAAATTATAAATAATTTATCAGGTGATAGTTTAAGTTTGGCATTTTAGATCTACTTTATGGCAAGTTTGAAAGGGGCTCAAGCCAAGTTCTGATAATATTATCTCTTTATGGGGCTGACGGAAAATGCTGAAAAATCGGATTAATCAGTTATTCATCATGTTGATCAACGCATGCATTTAGCCAAAACAGTCAACGCGTTAGACTCGCATCTTAGCCGAATTAACATATATCTTTCTAAACTTGCTCTCCGTCTCTGTCTCTCTTTCCTCTCTTTCTCACACGGTAGGTGCCGCCCACCAATCAAACGAAACTCGAGGGCGAAAAGGTGATATTCTCCTGCGAGGCTAAGGCCATGCCAGGAAACGTCACGGTTCGCTGGTTCCGGGAGGGCTCCCCGGTGCGGGAGGTAGCCTCGCTGGAGACACGCGTCACAATACGAAAGGATGGCTCCCTAATCATAAATCCCATCAGTGCCGACGACTCGGGGCAGTATCTGTGCGAAGTGACCAACGGCATCGGAGATCCGCAGAGTGCTTCGGCCTATTTGAGTGTAGAATGTGAGTAAACTTCTTTCTCCTTTAAATAAAATACCTATTCTGCCTTCTTACTTAAAGATTTTCCGATTAACACTAATTTTGATGCACTTTCAGATCCTGCCAAAGTGACCTTCACGCCAACGGTTCAGTACCTACCCTTTCGTCTCGCCGGCGTCGTGCAGTGCTATATCAAGTCGAACCCACAATTGCAGTATGTGACTTGGACCAAGGACAAGCGTTTGCTGGAGCCCTACCAAATGAAGGACATTGTGGTAATGGTTAACGGTTCGCTGCTCTTCACTCGTGTCAACGAGGAACATCAGGGTCGCTACACGTGCACACCCTACAACGCCCAAGGTACACAGGGCGACTCGGGCGTTATGGAGGTGCTGGTACGCAAGCCCCCAGCCTTCACCGTCGAACCGGAAACGCTTTACCAACGCAAGGTCGGCGATAGCGTTGAAATGCACTGTGATGCCATCGAAGCGGAAGGCACCGAGCGGCCCACTATCAAGTGGCAACGCCAGGAAGGCGAACAACTCTCCGATTCGCAGCGAAATCGCGTCAGAATCTCAGGTGGCAATATTACCATTGAGAATTTGCGACGCGAGGACTTTGGCTACTATCAGTGCGTTGTCTCCAACGAGGTGGCAACCCTGATGGCAGTCACCCAGCTGGTCATCGAGGGCACCCAACCGCATGCTCCCTACAATATCACCGGCAAGGCCACTGAATCCTCCATCACACTACAATGGCTGCCCGGCTACAGCGGCGGATCTGAGTACAAGCAGGACTATACGATCTGGTATAGGGAGGCGGGTGTCAACGACTGGCAGACGATATCGGTAACGCCATCGGGAAGCACACAGGTGACCATCAATGGTCTAGCCTCGGGCACCAGCTATGAATTCCAGGTGGTCGGTCGCAATGTCCTCGGAGATGGCATGATGAGTAAGGTGATGACGGTGCGAACTCTTGGTGAGTATTTTTTTCGACTATTAGCTTCCTACTCCTATAGTTTAGTAGTGTGGTATATTTTGTTGCTTTTGGTTTCGTTTGCTCAGCGTTTTTATTGCACATTCTCATAACGAAACTTTTGCACTGTTTTTTGGGAGGCAACTCTGTCTCTCATCGGTTAATCTGGATTGGCTCTAACATAACGCTCTTTTTTTCTCTCGTTTTTCTTCTCTTTTCTCACGACTTCCATCGAACAAAAACCAAAAAAAAAATGCTACTCGTTATTAACTTTTTCATACTAATCATGCGTACAATCAATTGTCAAAAAAAAAAAAAAACAACCAACAAAATCGCGCATTGAATTTTGAATTTTTCTCGCTGCTGGTGACACGTCCCCACCACCACCGTCTCACCGCCACAAGGTAAAAATTCAAATTCAATAGAAGACGCTCCGGCAGCGCCACGTAATGTCAAGGCTGCAACACAACCGCCCGATCACTTATTTCAGCCAATGCCAGACGAAGCTGGTAAGAGAACTATAACCAAACAGCTAATACTCGTACTTAGTGTTAAAGTATCAATAGTTCGTACTAAATTTAAACACACACTCACACACACACGGGTGGTCAATAACCACATAGAAAATGCGTAATATTAAATCATTTGGATAGTCTAAGAATCAGTGGAAACTTAGGATGTTTTGTTACCAGATTAGCAACTTATTGAGCCCTTCTCGGAATTGCCCCCTTCTTATCCCTGACCAAAATCGATCTTAAAATACTTGATTTTAGTGCTCATCTCTTTACAAATTGGGAAACAAGATCAACATCAAATAGAAATTGTACTTTTATCAAGTATTTCATGTTGGTTTGTTTTAAGTAAATGTTTAGTAAAATATTATAAATTTAAACGTGAGAGCTGAAATTATGAAAAAATTAAATATTCGGAGCAATTATACACAGCTAGGAAAAGATTAAACGAGCCTCATTTTATTCCCTACCCTTCGTCTCTCGCCTCCTCTTTATATCCGCCTTCGTGGCTTTAATATTGGCTGCCAGCACACGCCCTAAATTCGCACCGAGTCCCGAGGGCATAACTCGGCACATGTGCGACGTCCTGGACAGAATGTGAATATTACATTTTTATGCTGCAATCGCACACACTTACATACCCACACACTCAGGTGTAGTGTGTGTGTGCGAGACAGCTCGTTGTTCTGCTTTTCACAACGCAACGCAACGCAACGTAGTTAAAACAGTTTGTCCCACATTTAATTATTTAAATTAATTGAACTGTTTTTACAATTGTACCACAGACAGAAAGCAACACACATTCGTACATATACAAACAACGCCTCGTGTTGTCATTGCTGTCGTGTGGCACAGGTCGTGCGGTCGATATGACAACGCCACGCCCACGCCAGCAACAAAGGCAACAAAACAGAACAGAACAACAAATAAATCGGAGGGGTCTGCCTTTACCCGACTTTAAAATACCCAGCAATTCAATGTAGTCCAAAACATTCTACATAAACTTGCCACAGAACGTTAAGAACTCTTCCTCTGCCTATCTGCAAGTTCAGTGTTTAGTGAACTACAAGTATACCCGTTGTTAGGCAACTAGTAACAGGTATGGCAACGAACAGAACAATAGTGGCTACAACAGTGGCTGGATGGCGTAATTTAAACAAGCATATTACCAAATGCCGAGCCACATTTAACACAACTGAACACAGAACTGCAGACGACCTCGCCTGCTCTACCCCTAACCCAGAACACCACCCAACTCCTCCTCCCTACTCCCTCTGCAATCCTCTCTCCTCTGGAGCTGGTTGTAGGTGCGGCAATTTGAATACCATCGTCGTTTGCTCCGTGTTTTTCCAACCGTTTTGCGATAATAGTTAATTTTTTAACATTACTCGCTGCCTCTGTTTCTTTCGCTCTTTCCCTTCCTTTCTCTCTCGCTCTCTCAACGTCTGCCCCCCGTTTCGCCAACTGTATACACTCTTACTCTATACTGTAGAACACGCACTCACACGCTAGCACACCCAAACATAACACACAAACACACACACCCACACACACACACACACATACATACACACGTACATTTGTAAGTGTTTTTCCCCATTTAGCGTATTTATTATACTCGTATTAGTGTCCCTTTATGTGTGCCTGTGTTTGTATCTGTGTCTGTCTCTCCGTCTGTCTCCATCTCTGTATGTGTTTGTATCTGTATCTGCGTGTAGTTATGTATCTCAGTGCGTTTAGCGCACGCGTATGTTAAGCAACAACAACAACAACAATTACGCTGGCAACAGTAACAACTACAACAACAACAACCACGTCAACTTTAGCCAAATGTGTTGTGTGTTGTGTAATGCAACCCTGGATTTCGTGTACGTGTGTACCTTTGGCGCTTGTAGCGAAACAACTACAGACCATTCATCCATCCATCCAGCCATCCATCCATCCATCCATCCATCCATCCATCCATATATCCATCCATTCACATACACATACCTTTCCGTTTCATATATGAACCACAGCAGCTCGAGCCAGGCACCTCAGTGAAGAGCCGCTGCCAAAAGCCAAAAACAACAGCAGTAAGAACAACAATAACAACAACAAGCGACAAGAACAACAGCAACAACTGTCATTAACATTGCCGCAGAAACAACAAACAGAAATTATATTTTCTTTTTGCTTCTTTTTTCTCTGCTCTTTTAGTGTTTTTCGTTTTTTTACTTTCCTCCTTTCCGTTTTATTAATCTTTTGTGTTTTCATTTTGTAAATTCTGCATAAAAAGCATATTTTAAACTGGCGCGTAAAGCAATTTATGTTCGAATGTGCGTGTGTATGTGTGTGTGTGTGTGTGCGAGGCATTTCCCTTGCGCCACGTCACAAGCTGTTGTCGTCTTCTACATCTTGTTGTTGTTGTTGTTGGTATTTTATGCTTGCGCGTCGTAACGCTTAAAAATTAATAACAACGTAAACGGGTAACAACAGCAACAACAACGACGACGGCACTTGAACAGTTGCAAATTTCCTTTCTGACATTTAACAACAACAAAAACGAGAGTAAATCAACAAAGCAAAAGAAGCGTAAACAACAACAATAAGAGCAGAAGGAAATGCATGTCAAGGCTGATTACGTTTAACACACACACACCCCCACACACACACACATCACATACACACACACACACTCACAGTCGTATACCCGCAGTTGGCAAAATTTATGAATATTCAATGCATTTCACTGTCATAATTGCAGAGCACCAGCTTTTTGCTGTTGTTTGTTTTCAAACACACACACCCACACACACAGACACACGCGCTCACTCACACTCACATATGGCATACACGTATTACGTAAACGTATTTTTTATACGTTTTTTTTTGCGTATTACGTAAACGTATTTTTTTTGCGTTCAAATACTACTTATAACTCATGCGGCATATGTTATACGTTATATGCTCTATGGTAACAAAGTTCTCACCTGCTTTCAAAACTAAACTAATCGATTATTTCACACTGTTGGTTTTTCAGTGATATCAAGCAGTTTGGATTTTGGAGTTGAGTTTACGTTGATGATCCCTATAAACTTATATCGCTTGATTCTGAGTAAATGAATTATCTAATCCTTGCAGAAGGTTTATCATTTTGTGCACACAACTTAAATTGGGTTAAATCCGGCAGAGCTCCAGACGTATATGTCTGTAACTATTCTTAATATTAAAGGAAATATGGACTATTAAGAAAAATCTTCTATATAAACCTAGTCTATTAATACTACCCATACTGCAAGGGTTTCAAATCTTTGGCCTGCCAAAGAAGCCTTATTTTTCTACTTTTTTTATTCTTCGGTTGTTTTACCTACTTAAGTTCTTTATGTAGAATTATTTTCTCTTACGGTATTTTTGGTCATTGCACTCTTCTTATTTCAAAATCTGCACTCAATTTTCAGCTGGATTAAGTTTAGTTTGGCATTGGCAGTTTTTTGTATTTACCACGATTTTGATTTTGTTTTGTTTGCAATTTTTGTTCTCTGATTTATTTGCAGACCTTTTAGCCTATTTTGACATTTACTTTCATACCGATTCAAGAGGCATGATAGTTTATTCGCCACCCAAGTTGAGGCTGAAAGGTACTCGTATTATTAACAATTTATTCAATTATTTATTTTATCCCAATATTTTTCAGTTACACCTAAGAAACTCTGATATACATATATAGAAATGAATATGGGACATGTTAGTGCTTAAACTTGAAAATCATCGTCAGAGTTGGAAAAGCAATTAAATTGTTTCTGGTCCACTTTAGCTGGGCCTTTCAACAGCAGCTGTACACAGCGCGAAAAGACTTATTTGTTTTAAGTACAAACGCATTAACTTGTTTTTTCTGGGCAAACTATCAATTGTAAAAACCCAACTTAAACAAGAATTTTAGATATTTTTTGGCACCTTTTTTGTAGGTCATTTAAAGAGTCTTTTTGGCGCTGTGCTGTAGTGATCCTACTCTCTACACTACACACTCCCTAATCGACCTTCTTTCCCCTCCCTTATGCGCATTTTGCCATTTCCTATTTCCCAGCTTCGCATTCCTGTTGCCAGTTCAAAGCTCTTAGCTATTCGGAAGGTTAAAGTGCACACTCATTGTGTCTTCTTCTTGCATTGTTTACAATGACATTTTACGGCTGTTGCAAGTCGTCGTGTGCGTGCTTGTGCGTGTTGGTGCGTGCGTGTGCGTGTGTGATTGTGTTTGAGTGTGCGTACCTTTTAATGCGCTCAAGTAATGCCTTTTACGAGTATTTCCTTGCAGTCTGCAGATTTAGTGCCCCTAACTCAGCCACACTTTGTGGTTCGCTTATGCCGGATAAGCTGCTAACCCTCCTCCTACTTTTAGTCCTACTGTTACTCCTTTTCCTACTCCTACTTCTACTCCCTTTTTCTGATGCCAGTTTCAGCTGACTGCAGCCATAAATAACATTTACTTGGCCCGGAGTGTATGTACGAATGTGTGTTCGCCGTGTCTACCCTGTCTACCCTTGACATTTTTACAGCCTCTCCCACCACGCCCCCCCAGTCAACCCAGCTGGCATTTCTGCTGGTTTCCTTCCTTCTTTTTTTTTTGTTATATTCCTTTTTTTATATGTTTGTCACTTGTCTCGTTTATATTATGTCAAATCTGTGGGTATTTTTCATGATACCAAGAAACGAAGGGTGGCCACGGCAGGGGTGGGAGCAAGGGGATGTGCTTGGGCGAAAAAACTCTTTTGCTCACTTTCTGCATTGCGCATAATCAACTTTTGATATATGCGCTTTCAAATCTCTTGAGTGCTCTTTAAAAGCATTTCTAATTAACATACATGCATAAATAATAAGCGTTGGCATTTTTCACTAACGTTTTTTATATTTTTCAGTGTGCTGCCAACACACCGGTTAAATAAATAGCTTGCACTTATTACCAGCTTCCCTTTCCTTTGTTCTACTTGCCCTCGTTAACCCCACGACAGGAGTGTGCGTGTGTGTGCGTGTGTGAGCGACAAATTCTAATAACCTTAGACACCATTTCATGGGATATTGTTAACATTTGTAGGGGTGCATTTTAATGACAGATAAACAAATCATTTTTGGAGCTATTTTAATTTATATTCATGCTAGACATTAGCACTTCCAAACCCATAAGAGCAAAGGCAGGGGAAATCCTTAAAAAAGTTCAAATATTTAAGATGAATGGAAATTATTCTAATACAAAAGCGCATAAGCAATCATTATGTATAAATAAATGTGGAGCTAGAAAGGCGATCAAATGAAATGTTTATGCTGCTCGTAAGTGAAACAGGAACACATTACTTCATTAATAATTTCCGCAACCGAGTGCAGCTTGACCTTAACATTCATTATAAATATATATAAATATTTAATATACTGTCTAATATTAAAATCCCAATCAAATTTGTATGTACAAAAATAAGGTAAATGAAAATGTTTACGACGCTTTTAAATGAAATAGAAGCCAAGCTTTTAGGAACACATAATTTGCTGAATAATTTCCGTAATGGAATTCAGCTCAACTTTAACAATTACATTAATTTATATAGAAATGAGATAAGCTGTGTAATAATATTGAACTCTGTTTCACAGGACCAAAGCCAGGACCGCCGCGGAATGTATCCGTGACGGAAATCTCAAACGGTTTCCTCATCACCTGGCAATCACCTTTGGAGCGAGCGCACATTGTCAAGTTCTATACGATTAAGTATCGCACGGATGCCGAGTGGAAGACGCTAAATCGGGGACAGATACGGCCGGAGGAGACACAGTATCTGGTGAAGAATTTGGTGGGCGGCAGAACCTACTATTTTCGAGTGTTGGCCAACTCGGAGAAATCGTACGAATCCAGTGATGAGGTGAAATTCCCGGTCCCGGCTCGTGTCAAACATAAAGCTATAACAGCCGGCGTCGTTGGGGGCATCCTGTTTTTTATTGTTGCGATCATTTTATCGGTTTGTGCCGTAAAAATTTGCAATAAACGTAAACGACGAAAACAGGAAAAAGGTAACACTGAGGCCAAAAGCTATACACACACTTGAAATGGTTTTTAATGACAATGACAATGATGATGAAAATGAAAATGTTGATGATGATTATAATTATCATAACGAGAATAACAAATAACATAGAACATAGTACAATAACTACAACTAATAACTAATCACTAATTACTGATGACAATAATAATGATGATGATGACTGCGACGATGACTACAGCAACAACTCTGGTAGCCCAGTTCCCAGTGCCGTCCGTCTGACTAAATCGGAAGAATCACAAACTAGTTTATTTTAAATAAACTATTATGTAAAACTAACCATCCGACAGTCACTAAATTCAATAATCAAGCATTTATACTAATAAATTAAAGTTCCTGAAAAGAAATGGCAACTGGGCTTTCCACAGTCGAGCAGAGTTCGAACTTGTTCTCATTGTCGTTGTCATTATCGTTGTTCGTGTTGTTTGTTGTTGACAATGACGATGATTGTGACATTTTTGGCAATTATGCTCAGCTAACAAACTATTGTTTCTGCTACTTAGTACTACTAACTGCAACTAACTACTATCTACTAGTACTAACTAATATTACTCTCAATCCGATATGCATATTGGCAATAACCATAACAGCGGTCAAGGCCATCAAGTTTTCCATTTTCAATTAACTTGTACTTGTACTTGTTCGAGTGCTTGTATTTGTATTTGTACTTAATACTCGTAATTTTCGACGTGCTTTTATGAGTTTTGCTTGGGCCGAGGGCCTTTTATGTTTGCGCATATTTAATTATCGAACTGAATGTTTAAGGCAATACAATGTTAATTAAATGTGTACTTTATTGCGGTACTTTAATCAAGTTTGTTAACTTCTCCTCTCATTGGCTATTTCGACAACAACAATGCATTGAAATTGAGTTTGAAATTTTATATATTCTTTACGTACTCGTATCTCAAATTGAAAAGCAAAAATCAAAAGGCATTGAATACTAAAAATTAATCAAAATTAATCTAAATTAACCAAATTATGCCTGACGGATAGTTTCTACTTTTTTGTTGTAGTTGTGCAAGTAAAGTTATGTTTTCAATTTTTGTATATATAAAACAATATTTTACTTTCCAATTAGTTTTAATTAATTCATTTTCAACTATATTTAAATTCCGTCCGTTGATTATTCCAGACTCGATTTTAGTTCCAGATCGACTTGTAAGTTATCATTTCGTTAGCACACTTATTTAGTTTAGTTGATTATTCTTTAACAGAACTGAGATAAAATCAGTGATTGACTGAATTAACCCTTTCCAGTGCATTCTGCTATGATTCCTTATTTAGTTGGCTTCCAATTCTAATGCATGTACAAATACATATACAACAAATAGTCGTTGCTAAATTAGTTTAAAGTAAAGACTTGCCACTTGCCACATGCCACATGCTACATGCAACCTGCTACTATACAAAGAGGCAGCAATTTTATGTTCGATAGGAAATTATTAATTGAAATGGCCAAAACGGAAATTTAAAAAGTCCGGAAACTCTTCTATTATTTTTAGACTTTTTATGCTTTTATTAAAACGCATTCATTTTTAATTAACGATTCGTTCTTTGATTAAATGATTAAGTTGCGTTTAATTTATAAAAAACTCCACACACTTACACAACACAAACAACGAGTCAAAAAGGACAAATGCAAAAAATGATAATTGTGCATTGCAAAATCAATGTAGCGTATAAACAATGAAAATAAATTAAAAGTATTATAATTTATTTATATTATTTATTTTTAATTTTGTGAAGAGCTTTACACACACACACACAGAATAGAGAAAACATCAAACAATATTACATATATAAGCAAACCAGACAAAAATAGGTAAACACCATTATCTAACTGAATTTGATAAGCATGTTCTTAGCCAAATCGTCGTTGTTTCTGCCCAGGGCTGAGTTCATGCCAGATAAAGGTGTTTAAGTTTTCTTTTTATTTTCGGTTAGTCAGAGAAAATGAATTTGATATCTATATATATATACATATATATACAAAGTATATAGAGTTGAGAATATATATAGCGCAATACTGGGCAGACGTTTTTTGTAAACAATTCACGCACAAAGTTGGTAAAATATGGGCCGCAATCGTTCCAAATATTTATAAAGTGAAACCGCATCTTAAGTCAAAGATTGGCTTATTCTAAGCATAAAATGATCGCGCTACAAAAAGTAGTTGAAGTTCTCATGCACTGAGAGAAATAATAAACTGCATTACCTGCGATTGTATGCACAAATCCAGAGATTTTCAACAAAATTGAAGCCCAAACAGTAATCTCATTTGTGAATGCAAATTGCCAGCGTATGCAAAAGTAAATAAAGAAAAAAATACCTCCTCACACTCTTTCACTGAGAACGAAGCCGTTAAAAATACTAAAATAATACCGAAAAGCTACCCAACTATGCCCCCTGCAACGTCAAGCAAAGCAACTGGGTAAGTTTTTGATAATGATTATAAATCGATGTCGTGTGCAACAGATTCGAACTGTAAACCAACAAAAAAAAAAACAACAACTTAAAGGTTATTTTCAGACGACAACTGCCTAATACCAAGTACCATGAACCAAACCAAGTACCAAACAAGAATACCAACTACCATCTTCCAAAATAATTCCTTTTATCACACACACAAACAAACACACGGTATGAAGGCTGCAAACCGAATCCTGAGAAGCGATTCATTTTAAGTTTACAAAACTAAAGTTAAACAACGAATTCAACTGAAAGTTACTGGTATATCCCACCCAAATTTAGTTTTCTTCAGTATGTAACCATTGATATTTTGATAAATTTTCCTTGTTTTTCTCCCTTAAATCTCAAAGGTTTGCAGCCATTCCTCCTGCCACACTGACACCCACAACATCTAGCATTTAGCATTTAGCACTCTCGCATATTCATATTCAGCTCAAACAGTTCCAACTGGTTCATGAATCGAACGCATGCGAATCTATCGTTCTCAGTGAATACACACGATTAACATTCCCATACTCAATGCGTACCAAAGCACACTTTCTTAACTACCTTAAGCACTTCAATCAAGAAAAAAAAAGAGACGCAAAGTCATTTCATAAATTACTCGATACTAAAAGTCGAATGTCAAGCAAAAAAAAAGTACTCACATCTAAAACTTTAACACTTACAACTCGATGTTTATCTAAACTACTTTTTAGTTTAATTTCACCATCCGCAATCGTTGGCCAGCTTTTGGCCAACAAAGTTGCTCAACGTATTCAGTTTTTTGGAATCATCAACTTAATTTAATGTTTATTTAAGTCGACCATAATCAGCTCAATTTTGGTTTCGATTTGCATTTGACTTTCAATGATTCATTTTTAGTTCCTCAGTGTTCAGTGCTCAGTTTTTGTTCAGTTTTTTCATCCTTCCGTTGGCACTAATTTTCAAAACTGACCATTCAAAAGCCATTTCATGTGTCATTCGTTTTTTTTTCCAACATTTCGAAGCCCGATCCTAAATAAAATACTGCGAAGAGCACATGCTATACGTTTATACATCTGTATACTCGTATAGTCTTTCAATTATTTGTGTACGAATTCTGGGAATAACGATGATGATGATGATGGTGATTTTAATGGCGTCACTTTCAAACACAGAGTTCTACTCGAATGCATCGTGTTAGTTCAATACAGTAGTTCGCTCAATGGCGTTCAAGTACTTGCCCTTTTGTAAACCCAATCTGCCAGCTAAATTAGTTTGTCTAGTTACTTTTAATTGGATACCTCTTGTAATCGTATTCGTATTCGTATTCGTACTCGTAATTGCAACCCTAATTAACAATGTTGAAACCAAACTATACCTAAACTAATACCACAAATAAAACTAACATAGTCTAAAGCATAGCACTAGTTATAGCCTAAATGGTATGTGGCTCTTATGCCTGTATGTCATACACTGATAAAAAATGTTTCTAAATTCAACATTTTTCGTATAAACTGAAACTACTTAAGTGAAAATATTTCAAGGATATTTCAACAGTTCTTAAAATTGTGACTAATATTTAAAAATGATTTTAGGACACATTCTTTTTTATCAGTGTACTCTCTATTCTGCATTCTGTATTTTGTACTTTGTACTCTTAGTGATTACCTAGTAAACTGCTAAATTTTTAACAATGTTAACACAACAATGGCAACAACAACAATGCTTAAGCTAATAACAATAATGTTATTTCTGTCGCTGTTGTTGTTGTACTTGGAAATTGTTGGTATTGTCAACGATGATGCTCCGATGCTAGCATGCAAATTGGCATAACGTCCGTGTCCAAATGTCCTTTTGTTCATGCGAATGCACATGCATGTACAGCGTACACTGGGAGAAACTATTGGCAACATGCAAGAGCTCTTGCCCAAAAAGAGTTTAGGTTTATTATCATCTCAGACACTTTGTCTCTATTTACTATTGTAGTCTTCCAGTCTGTTTTCTTCGAGTGTACTCGATTGCTGTTTGGGTGTCAATGACCTGACACCGCACCGCTCCCTCCCAAAGCGTGTGCTCGCCGTGCTCTCGCATATGAGCAGATAAGTTCAACTTATTTGGTTTATAATCGGGTGACTTTCCACTAGGTCGTGTTATGCCAGTTTGCGCTAGTTCGAAGCGTCCAACAGCAATGGAGCATATTATTGGAATGAATGGCAGAAGAGTACCCCTATTTGCCATATATGTATGTGTATGTGTATATACTACAGTCAGATATGTATGGGTATAGCAGATGTGTAAATGTTGGTGGCTATGTATGTCATACGCTGCGTATACGTACTCGCTCGCTTATAGTGTGTGCTTGGTAGCTGCTATACGTATTTTATTTACCGGATAGGATGGCTCACACTGCACGCCAAAATTAATTGTAGAAATTATACGTTTACAGAGTTCAACATGGTAGCTTGCAGGATAACGGACGCTCGTAATATTGCAGTCAATAATCATCATTTGCACAATCGCAGTACGGGCTCACTTTCCTCTGGTCAAGTGCCTTTAAAAAAGTGAGTATAACCTCCAGACGCACACAACCACACACACACACACACACCTGCATCCCACCTTTACTCCATAACATTCTGGGAGTTAATTCCTTACATAAATGTAGCCTGATAATTAAATTGATCGAAATTTATCAACTGTCTCTTGTGCCCATCAAAAATAAAACACTCTGATTGGTATACGTCATCACGCACCTACTACTACTACTACTTAATCTACTACTACTACTACTACTTCTACTACTGCTATTTGTTAAACATAGCAATACTGAACATTATCGTGATTATGAAAGCGTTTTTATAGTTCCAGGTCCATCCTGTCATAATCAAAATCGTAAGCAAACTTTTCTATACTAAAACAAACCTTAATCATTTTCTGTTCCTTTCCGTTACGAGCTGCAAGGGCATCGATGGAACTGGAATTGGATTTAAATTCCTTATAAATATAAATTTGTTATACTTTCTCCATCGTTGGCTTTGCAGCTCTTCTTCTATTGTTCAGTTATTGTTCAGTTTTTAACAGATTTATTTTAGTTTTGATACATATTTTTGAAAGCTTTGAATTAACCAAATATCTTTTCACCTGTGACAGGTACAAACAAACCCGAATATCAAGTCTAACTGCCATACTTATTGCCATACTGCACTGGATATGGCCACCTGATCGCTGCACCAACTGTCATTCCATCTACAGTTCCCCGCACCCGAATCCGCCCGAAGACTCAGCCCAAGAGACCAACAAGCTTGGCTACCTGACACCTACACCTGAGCACCTAGGCCAAGATGTGCTCGACTCTGGCCCTAGCCAGCGTCGCAACAGTAACGCTTCACAGCAATCATCCAGCGACGACGGCGGCTTTCTTTCACGACGCAATTTCATCACTGCTCGCGCCAGTTGGCGCCGTCCGCTAGTGGCCAGCTCCAGCCAGGTCAGCCTGCAGTCAGCGGCGGATTCAGCTCGTGGTTTCCTGCAGGGTCTTGGAGGTTTGCTAAAAATCGGCAGTGCCACTCAAAAGCAACAGCAGCATTTGGAGGAGGCGGTGACAGGTGCACGCTATCAGAATCTACAGCACAGCCACGCCCATAACCATACACACAGCGCCCATAATGGCCCACTGCACATTAATACGTTAGTAGGACCGCAGTTCAACACTCTGACGTCACGTCACGTCTCTCGCATCTACTCAAGCTCACCAGCCAGCACACCAGGTCAGCAGCAGCAGCCACACCCACTGTTCTCGTACAGTGCTGCCTATCCAAACGCCCATCACCACACCCACTTTAGCGATCTGAGCACGGTGTATCCCAATTCAGCGGAGCGTTCTCTAAGTCGCTATCGTTATCATTCACAGGAGCTGCCTGCTCTGCGACCCATTCAGGAGGAGACTCGTCGCCTGCGCAACGCCCCGCACACGCCACTACGCGAGGAGCACTTTATGCCGCTGCAGCTGCCGTCACCGCCGTCGTGGCGTAACTACTATCGACCTAGAACCCGCTGGTATCCACGACACTACTCGCGTCTCTTCGGTCGCAGTCAGCAGCAGCTGCAGCAGCATCAGCAGCACTCGCTTCTCTCTCTATCGCCACTGCCCGCTTTAAATCTCTCGCTGCGTGGCACTGCCAGCGGAGCTAGAGTGGCTGGTCTGGAGGCATCGCCTGAATCGAGATCAAGCTCAAGTGGTTTCGGCTCCAAAAACACTTCGAATCATCCCGGCAGCAGCAGTGATTGGCGACTCCTGCCTCCCTATAGGGCACCCCCTTCGCCCTCGCCACCCAAGCATTCAGCATACTTCGGCGCAGCTTCGGGTAATCAGCAGGCACAGGCCCAGACGCTGGTGATGGGTCAGCAGCAGCATCAGCCCTACCACTACTCCTACCAGCACAGCAGTTCCCCTCCCTCCGCAGCGGGGGGTCTGACTCCGCCGTATACCATGGCACACTGGCTGGAAATGATCTCAAGACTGAATGCAGCAACGGATAGTAATCTGCCCAAGACGTGCTCCGTCGATGTTGGTAGCGTCGATGGCCACTATGAATTTGATCCGGCAACTCCCACGCCCAGTGCCTCAACGCCCACGGGCGTAGGCCTTCTTCGCGACGATCTCAATCTTCACATAGACACACATCATTATCCCCATCAACTTCATCCACATCATCATCAACACACTCTTCATGGGCCTTCTTATCATCACACGCTGGGGCCGCTGAGCGGCAGCTTTTTGCATGCCTCTGCTGCTGCCGGCTCCGCTTCCACCTCCGCGGCGCGCAAGCTGCGCTCTCTGCCGCGTTACGACAACGTTGAAGCTCGACTGCAAGCCATGCGGGAAGAGTTCTATACGTATCGAAAGCGCCAGGCCATGCAGCGAGCAGCTGGTCCCGAAATTGAGAGCGTGTGCTAAACTCCCGAGAGCAGAGAAGTAATGTGACCAAGAGAACTGAGTGCGGGCAGCGGTGCTTGCGTTAATAAAGCAATTGTTTTCACACCCACAAAGAAAGAGAGAGAGGGCTACGCAGAGCACAAACCCAAAGAGCTTAAGAGAGCCGATCGCACAGCTTAACTAACTCAGCAGAGCACATAAAAGAATGTGCTGAACCACAGCTGACACTCTTTACGTGACTGCTGAATTAGACTGTAACGCTCTCTCGACGGCAGCGACGCTAGCGAACACACACAACTGCACTACACAACTGCAGCAGAGACATCGCTCACAATACAGCGCTGGACCTTTTCATAGAATCAGTTGGATGCAGCCTACTACTGATGTTCTTTCGTATGTGGAGCCCTTTAGGCCCCGCGAGTTAAAACTAAATTAGTTGTGGTTTAATAACGCTAGAGGAAAATACAAAAAACCGACACCAACCAAGAAAATAACTTTTGTAAATATATAATAACAAGCAAGAAGAACAAATTAATCGGTACACAAAATAAGAAGGCACCGCAAGCAAAGCAAAGTTTAAGCATAATATTAAACATAAAGAAAACCAGAAATACAATACAAAAAATAAAAATAAAAAAACAAAAACTATAGCAATTATGAAAACATATTACTTGAAAAAACACAATATAATATTTAATTGATATTTGACACACAGTACGTGTACGTGCAAAAAATGATTATTATTATTATTTATAAAATTATATATTAGATATATACATAAGTATAAAGACCGAAACAGATTGATATGTTAAACATCAATTAAAAAGAAATCCACAAACGTAAACATACATTATGTTACATTAACACTAACGTAAATTAATTAAAAACGAAACAAAACGAAAATTAAAATGATATAAAAGATATTAGAGTTTAAGCCATTAGTTGTTAAACCGGATAAACAAATAAACAAACAAAAAGTGTTGAAATAAAAGCGATAAAAACTCAGTTAAACTAAATATAGACATTGTTTCAAATTAAATTATTTAAATGCTAAAAACAAAGTGAAATTCAATTGATAAAATGGGAAATCATTTAAACAGAATAATTACGTAAAATATACATATGTTTACTGTTGAGCTAACAAGGAAAAGTCACAGATTAAACAAAACCCAAATACTTTTTTCCAGTTCAGAAAATAGGACACTAAACTTACTAAAAAGCAAAAAAAAAAAAAGAAAGAAAAGAAAAAGAAAACACGCTCAACTCCAAATGAAGACAAAAGACAATTGATTAAGTCGGATAATATTTGCGTTAGTGCTAATTGACATTTATTAAACTTATAATACTAATTAAAATTTAAAGAGAAATTCTAAAAGCAGTAACAGTAACAGAAAAGGAAATAGAAATAGATACTGAAATGGAAATGGAAACAGAGCGCATTACACATTGGGTGGCTATGAATGAGAAGTGATTTAAGTTGTTCCCGATGTGATGAGGTCCTAAACACACAAACACACATACTTAGAAAACGTATGTAGTTTGATTAATGCGATTTCAATTGCGGCATAGTAATAGTTAGTCCTTGATCTTCTTCTACGATCCAAAATCCATTTAGTTCGAGTTTTGTAAGACAGTGAGTGAGTGATTTGATAAGTTTCAGCTTTCAGTTTATTAAGTATAAATACTTGTTAATGATAAACTTGTCTGAACTAAATTGTACGGAATGGTTTGACACAACTTGACGCCAAAACACTGCCAGAGCGCGAGATGCGGGATGCAAAATGCTAGATGCTAGATGCTAGATGCGGAATGCATGAAGACGACGATTACCGTG
Organism: Drosophila nigrodunni; assembly: GCA_020829145.1. NCBI lineage: Eukaryota > Metazoa > Arthropoda > Insecta > Diptera > Drosophilidae > Drosophila > Drosophila nigrodunni. The sequence continues at coordinate 359,706 of JACVCZ010000008.1, forward strand.
TGTATAACGTATGTAAATTACATCAAAGGAATATATAATGATAATGATAATAATAATGCTATACTTAACATAATAAATACAAGTTTAAGCAAATCGTTGAGCAGCAAAATATGAGAAAAACGAAAAAAACGATAACATATTTAAACTAATTACAAAAATTCTGCAAAAAAAAAGAAAACAAAACTCTTCACAAATGATCTCAATAATTTGTCCAGCCTTTTTTTGGATCCCAGTTATATTTCAAATAATTTTAAATAGTTCAAATTAATGAGAAACAGTCTGTGCTAAGCGCAGTTAATAAGTATTTTATTCAGGATGCAGAGAAATAAAAGAGAAAGAGAGTTTCAGTGTAGAAGACGCTTCTCGAAATGGTTTCTCATTTGATCAAACAGAAATCGAAAATGGAGAAAGGAGAAAGGAAAATGGAAAATGAAAACAAACATATAATTGCATGTTCTATTAAATTGTAAATGCTTACGGAGAATATTAAGTAAAGTTAATTTTTATATTGAGTAGGCGAAACACACACTTACACAGACACTGCAACACAAAGACACACACACACACACACACACACAATGTTAACTAGAACGCAATGAATTCATTAATTGAGCATTAACGAAAATCCAATTATGCAAAATATTTAAATAAAACTTTCAAGTAAAACCAAATGAAAATGGAAAGCAACAAACAATTACAACAACAAGTATGCGTATTAATGTATCTATTAAATTTTAATTGAGAATTGAGAATTAACCATTGAAAGCTGAAGCGATGGAAAAAATAGTGCAACAAAGAAAAAATAAATAAAATTAATAAAGAACACATACACACACACGTTAAGTGAAGGACTTTAAAAGCATATATAATTATATATATATTAAAAAATATATAAATATATAGTATATACATACAATTATTTATAACTATAACTATTGAATTAAATGGCATGTAAATTAAGTAAAAGGAATAAATTACAAATTAATTTACTCGTAAGTAAATCTAACGCTTTAGTCTGCCACTTTGATTTTTGGACAAGGTGCGCCAGTCAACTTTAACATTTCGACTTAAAACAGTAACAGAAAACGACAAAAGTATAAAATGAAAATGAAAATTAAAATGAAATCAACAAAAAGTAATGATAGAAGAATTCAATCCTATGCCCAAAGAGAAAAGAGAAGCACAACTATCAATAAAAAATAAAATATTTTCCTCATTACTTCATTTCTTTCTACTACTTCTTCTCTTCCTCTCTTCCTATCTTCCTATCTTCCCTTCTTCCATTTGCACCTTTTTCATAAATTTCGCTTGATTTCCACAACTTTCCATTCCCCAGCAAACAAAATGATAAAGAAAACGAAAAAAAAATGAATACAAGAAAAACGTACAACAAAAAATCCGTTTAGAACAAAATATATTGTAATTAACACAAGACAACACACAATTATAAAATGAAATTAGCAAAATGAACAAAATTTTTAAACAAATAAAATTACAAAAAATAAAATAAAATACAAAAAAAAACAAAAACAAAAACAACAAATTTGAAATTGATCAAATAAAAGCAAGAGCGAAATCATTTTTCATTTGGGCGCACTCAGCTGTGACCTGCTGACCCGGAAGCACAGCACAGCAAATAATTGAGACACTCAAACAGTAATGAATACTGTGTACCAAATACTGTGAGTAATTCATTTAACCCAAACGCCTGCGCAACGAATAACTGAGTAATTAAGCGAATAAAACTTACCGAGATGCAATGAAAATAATTTCTTATTTCTCAAGTCGCTCCCAATAATCATTTAAGTGGATAAACATCGATAGAAGTGAATTGTGAATGCCAAATAGAGACTGACACCAGACACAGTTCCCTGCGATTTGTGGGCGTTATGTCAAATGTCAAATTGTGCGAAGAGCTTAGACATGTGAAAGTGGAGTGAGCTCAGGTCTACACGATCGCATCATGCTCGACATTGAGCATCAAACTCATACACTGTTCAAACACAGGGGTACTACAGCTTGGGTTTTTGGTCTCCAGAACATACAATTATTACAAACACTCTTGTTCATGCTATTTTTGAGCAGTGTACACGTTTGTGAGCACATGAGTATGTGTGTAGTTCTGATCATCGTTCTGCCTCTTGATCGCCTGTTTTCAGTGGCATTTTTCAGTAGCGATTCTGCAGTCGTCGTGTGCTGTTCAACCGAGTACATCACTATATATCCCCCTACAACTGAACAATCGGTCTCGCCTTTGTTGCGCATATTGTACAAGCGTGGATTATATTACGAGTGACAATTCAACAATTCAACAGTTTGACAGTCGAGTCATAGCATTTGGTTTATTGTTTTGTGCCAAAGAAAAGAAACGAGAACCAAGAGAACAGAGCGGCACAATTGACCTGGTTTCAAATTTGAAATCACGAAAACAATGCGGAAATACTTGTACTACACTAAAGGAGTATTTCAGCTTGTGTGCCCAGCGAGTGTGTAAGCCAGACAAACCAAGGAAGCCAGCAAATACCCTGTAAAATGCCAAAGTTACGCAAAAGAACGAACGAAACACCGAAAAAGTGGGCAAACGAGCAGGCAAAAAGCTGCCACATTACAACAACTGCCAAAGTCAAACTACCCGCAGATGGAGCTGCTAATATAGGGTATGCGAGGGGTATATTGCCCCTCGTAGTTACACTCACGTTCGCTTTCTTAATGAACATATCCTGTGTGACATGTGCTCGCGATCATCGTAAACAAACAAATCTGGAGGCCAAAGTCGGTTCGCATGTCGTCTTCAATTGCTATATAGATTTCCCATATGATTCCCCCATACCTTACGTGGTCCACTGGAGCAAAGATGTAAGTCAAGTGTAAAGCGCATTAATATGGGCTGCCCATATTGCGCATACGACACGTTGTGCCCTTTTAAAAACCAGTGCAAACCCATAGACATAAATTGGATGATAAAGAGCCAAGCGTTGACTGAACATCTTACTGAAGGAGTACGATACCAACAATTGGTGTTCTGGTTATAGGTTACTCTTTGGTTGGAGTCTTCTGTAGTTCTCGTACAGCTGATTTAATAACAGAACAAGTGTCTAAATTAAAGCGTCTGATTAATTTTTGTGAGCTTTTCAAATTTGCATTTTATACGAGTTGTTTTTGTGTCTGGCACATTTGTAGTGTAACAATGTATATGAATATAATTTATTTTTATGCGCAGCTCAGACACACGTCAGTTCCCACACGCACCTTTAAATGAAATTGTCGAAATTATTAATTTATGAAGAGTGTATGAGCTCTCCCTCCTCCCTCTCTCTCTCCCTCGCGCTCTCTGTGTCCTCCTCCCGCCTACAACTGACAGTCAGACGTGGAATGCCATTCGCTTGGTTAGCCTTAATTGCAGTTACTGCCAGGGCTGCAGTGGCAGTGGGGCAAAGTGCAACAGAGACAACGAAGCTCTCACATTCATTAAAGGGCTACGACCATATGCATTTTATACGGAAGGAAAGCAGCAAATTGAAGGGGCAAAGAGGCGGAAGGAGTGGGGCGTAGGTGGCCCTGGCCACTAATTAAACACGACCACATGCGGGGGCGGTTCTACTGCCCTTTTTGGAGGCGTGTCTGGGGGTGTGACTGCGTGTTTTAAATTTCACTGCGCTGATTTAACAGTATCAGAAACACTTTAAATTATTCCAGTGCTCGATAAGTGTGAAACTGAAGTGTGGCATCAAAGCGAGATGCAAAGAGTGAATAAAAAATAGATACACTGGGAAAAATCACATATGTGTATGCTAATAGGGATAATTTACCTGTTTGTAAGAGCCAAGAGTACTTAATCAACTCTTTCACACTCGACTTAAAAACATAATTCACTATCTTAAATCTGACAGATATCGGGATTGACTTTCATCCCAGAATCCTGGATTTTCTACAGTGCAGTAGAGAGTTGAAATCAAATTCAATTGAATTGAAACGAATTGAATGGCTGGCATTTTGTTGACAACTGTGAGTAATGCAATTAAATTCAATTGCAAATTCATTGTCTGAATTCAGCGTCCAAAACGCATTGCTTTCCGCCCACTGCCCACCGTCCACGCCTCCCTTTCACACTACCGCCCACTCGGCGCACGTTTGTATTTAAATCAAGTGAATTACTATATGCTAAAAATCCCCAATCAAATCACACACTGTGACTGTGACTGTCACTGTCCCAGTGACTCTGACTGTGACTGTGACTGGGGAATGTCTGCTATCTGGCTCGCCAATGCTTTCAACTATTTAGTTACTTGCTTAATTTGCTGGCACTTCTGAAATTCACACAAACACACACAGCACTAGTGTGAACCCTGTACTTAACTATGGAGAGTGGTCTGTTAGCTGTGTGGGAAAGAATCTTTAAAAGTTCGTGATGAGCATCAACATCAGTTCATCAAATGATATGAAGTGGTAGCAAATAAATTCGACTGGATCACAACCCGTACAGGGACTTTTACAGCCTACACACTCTACAGTCTCTTACCATGTTCTCCTCTATATTTCTTCTCAGTGCTCTGCCCGTTTTATTGTATTGTATTAATGCACAAATGTCCACTCGGTCAACGGGTCATGATGTCATTTTGATAGATTCACTTTAATTGCGGGTGGAAATTTGCTCTTGTGCGACACAGTTTGGCAAGAAACAGATTAACAGAGTTATTTTTAGCTAAATCCAATTAAACCAAAGATAGTAGAGTCTTTTAGTTTAGTTCGATTCAAGGCGTTGTGTCTTAATTCAAGTCGTTAAAGTTTTAAACGCATTTCCTAATTTTCCTTAAAAAGTTTAAATATTTTTGGTGTCGTCTTTGGAAGTGTGCACAACACAAAACAGCAAAAATTTAGAATTATGCAAATGCGAAATTGGTATGTGTGTGTGTGGGGGGTGTGTGTGTGCTGGTGTGTTGGTGTGTGCAATCAAAAACTACTTTTCACGGCCAGTCGCGAATTTTTTTTTGCCGCACGTTTGTTGGACGAGCCGTAAAAAATTACCGGATAAATCAAGTTACGTTTGTAATTTGTTAGATAATGTTGATAAATGTACGTGAAGGCAGCAGATGGCAGCCTCACTTGACACACAGCTGGGTGTACTTGGGTGTATTTGGGTGTACTTGGATGTACTTGGTTTCCCTGTCTGTCTGCCCAGCTATCCGTCTGCCCGTGTGTCTCTGTGTCTGCTTTAAGTTGACAAAAATGATGCAACGCATTAGACAAAGTGAAAACAAGTTGCAAAGAAAGATTGCCGACAGTTGGATGCCTGGTACACATTATGAGCTCATGCCAGAGTTTCTACAGCAGACTTTCTTTCTTGTGGCTAGATGGGATTGAAAATAATGCCTAACTTTTCAAGTGCCACATAAACATCAGCTCATGGTTACCTTTGGGTGCTAGGCTAAACATTTCTGCTGACATTGATGCTCTTTCTAGGCCACATGTGGCTCTCGACTCTCAAGTCTCGTCTATCGACCAAAAGCCGGAAAACTGCACACAGTCAGGTCTTGTCATTCATCTATGAGCCGATTTTAATTAAAGCAACACTCGACAAATAATGTCAATAGATCAACCAACACTTGTGGCACACAATTAAAAACTATCAAATTGCAAATTGCAACCGAACTGACATTTTCTGCGGTCGTCAGCTATCAATAACTCAACACTCGCGTGTGGCTGCAACCAAATCCCTATCATGCGGTTTATAACTGCAACTGCAGGGCATGGGGGGAACTTGGCCAACTGACGAGTTGGCTAACTGATGAATTTCCTGCTTGGATTAGACAGGTGTAGATGTGAGACTGATGGAAGGGAAACAGGCCAGATCTTGTAGTTCAGGAAAGTTCCCAAAATGAATTCATGTGTTTTCAAGAGAGCAGGACCGAGAAGAAACTAAGATGATGATTAAGAAGAAGTATACAGAAGAGAAATCGTGAATATAAAACGACACTTCGACTAGAAACACAGTCCGTACCCGAGTCCAGCATCTCCTGGACTGTAGCAGTCTTACCCCATGATTAAAGTACATCAGAAGGTTCTTATACCTTTCCAGTCCATTCTCCATTGTTTACCTCTTCTCCTCCTGCTTCTCAGTGAAAATTCATTACTTTGTAGATGGAATTGTCAAGACAATTAGCATATAAAGGATGCCCGACCGCATAGTTATTGAAGCAGAATTTTAATATATTTAATTTGATTTCGTTGCCTTTTTGCGAGTATTTACATTACGTTGTTTAAACTGATTTTGTTTTTGTGCGTATGCAATTAATTTCAATGAGCGTATTATAGACGTGAAATATGCTTAATAAATATTGGCATATCTATTCAACATTAATTAAAACAATAATAGTTTAGCAAACATTATCCAAATGTAGCTCTTTAAATTTATAGAAAATTAATTGTTGTTTAGAGAAAGCGAAGGGAAACAGATTTAAAATTGTAGAACGCAAATTTTAGAAATATAATAATTCAGAAAGAACTCTAAAAATAGCATTTGATTGGGCAAAAGGTGGAGTAAGGGGGTATAAATGATAACAGCATGTCAATCGGTTCAGTTTTGATGGAGTTATGACATTTCTGCGCCACGTGAGCTCATTTTAATTTGTCAACAATGTTTTGAACTGGGGAAGTACCCAAAACACAGGGTCAAACCATAGAGAGGGGCGCCCTTTCACGGCCATCGACATAGACACAGTTGTAGTTAGAAGAGACATGGACAGCGTATGTGTGTGCACAACACAGCGGGTGTTTGCGCAAATTATATTGGGCGTATGGATACCCAGGGAGACAGCTCAGTGGGCTTTGTGTCTCTGAGTGCACACACACACACACACAACCACACAGTCCCAGAATCCCACACAGTCAAAATAGAGATGTGTGTCATTTAACTGTTACATAGCAGAGGCTGACGGGGCGTATGATTATTTACTGCATTCCGAAATGTGTTTGATTTATCGCTCAATAGCTTTACGTATCGAAAGTTTGCTTTCAAAATCAAATCACAGACTAAAACTCACTAATCAGACCACGTAAAGTAGAGGCCACCGGTGCTCTGGGATATTTTGATTAATTTAAGAATAATTCCCAACTTTCCTGTTAAATTTACAGAATAAAAAGATCTTCACTTGGTATGAGAATGAAACCTCGACAAATGAACTTTTTAATGGACGCCTGCACCTGGTGAGCCATCATCCCGACTACGGCAAAGCATCTGCAAATCTGACTGCCATACGTGAGTCCGACCAGGGCTGGTACCACTGCCAGATCATCTTCCCGAATCGCACGCCGAGTGTGCGCAACAATGGCACTTCCTACCACCTGGCGGTTCAAGGTGGATCCCTTATCAAAATCCCACCCGTTAATCAAACCATTATGGAGGGTCAAACGGCCTTCTTCCACTGCGTAATGAAGTATCCGGACAGCTCTCAGGCTTCCTGGTACAAGGACGGTGTGCTGCTGCAGGAGGTGCAGGATCTGGTGAGACGCTCCTACATGGGCCCCGACGGCAGCCTCAGCATCGATCCCACCATGATGAGCGACCTGGGCGAGTACGAGTGCAAGGTGCGGAACAACGAGGGCGAACTGCAGACAGCGAAGGCCTTTCTCAACATTCAATGTAAGTAGACAAAAGGGATGAGTCTCTTGTGCTTAAATCTATTTCTCAATTGGTTTTAGATAAGGCCAAGGTTATTTATGCACCGCCGGAAGTATATCTGCCCTATGGCCAGCCCGCCGTGCTCGACTGTCATTTCCGCTCGAATCCGCCACTGAAAAATCTACGCTGGGAGAAAGATGGTCTTCTTTTTGACTCGTACAATGTGCCGGGTGTATTCTACAAGATGAACGGCAGTCTCTTCTTCTCCAAGGTGAACGAGAACTATGCGGGCAGCTACACTTGCACTCCCTACAACGACCTCGGCACAGACGGACCCTCGCCCATCATTAGCGTAATTGTACTGCGCCCACCCATATTCAGCATAACCCCGAAGGCGATTTACATTCAAAAACTGGGCGAGACGGCTGAATTTCCATGCGAAGCCATCGACCGGGACGGAAACAATCGGCCCTCCATTGTATGGACTCGGGTAAGTCCGACTCATATTGTTCTGCAGCAGCCCCCTGTCCACCCTCCCCTTAACAACCAGCTGGTCAAAATGGCAGATGGGCCAGAGTCTACCTGGCTACCAAAACGCTTGATTGCATTTTCAAATATTCATGTGCACTCGAAAAACAAAGAGCACAAGAAGTGCAGATTTGCATTTAACTCGAAAAATCTGCAAATTTCAACTGTTTTGATCGAAGCCAAATTCCATAAAAATAAACAGTTTTCTAGCTAAACTTTGAAGTATTTTGAGCATAACAAACTTTCTGAAACCCGATTTTATTGAGTTCCCAAATTGCATGTTTTTTTTGCAAGTGTGGCAAACTCCAGCTTGCCCCACGCCGTGCCGCAGTTTGTGGCGCCTTTTTGATTGTGATTTAACTAATTTATACGCAGAAAGATGGACAGTCGCTGCCACTGGAGCGGCACAGTTTTAGCGGCGGCAATTTGACCATCACGAACCTAATTGAAACCGACCGGGGAATGTACGAGTGTTCGGCGACCAATGAAGCGGCAACAATAACGGCCGAAGCTGAATTAATGATTGAGAATGTGTCCCCCCGACCGCCCTACAACCTCACCGCCAACAGCACAGAGACCTGCATCACAATACGCTGGCAGCCAGGTAAGAGTTTAATCAAGCACAGACTGGAGTCCAGAGACTAGAGACTGGAGTCTAGACACACTGGTCTTGAATTCCCTGAACACCTCGTCATTTCTTAGTCCTTGCTTTAATTTAAGTAAAAATTCAAATATTTCTTACCTTAGGTTACCTTAGGCCCCATCTTGAGTATACGGTGTGGTATCGACTCAGCGATGCTCCTGAATGGCGAACACTGCGAGTCCTCGATAAGACTGCAATGGAGGCCACAGTGCAGCATCTGCTTCCTGGTAGGGAGTACGAGTTCATGGTGCTCAGTCAAGACAAGTACGGGGACGGCATGTTTAGCAAGCAGTTTCGATTCGAAACACAGGGTAAGACCAACTCTATGTCGACTGTACAAGACCCACTCTAATAATCCACTGATCTCTAGCGTCGCCACTGCGTGGAGAAGACTTTGACGCACAGCACTTGCCACATCAGCAGAATCAGATTCCCAGCACTGGAAATCTGGGAGCACCAACGAATCTGAGCATTATCAATAACCCCCAGGGCTGGCTACTGCACTGGGAGCATCCCACCCAAGGACTTGAAACCCTACGACTTTACACGGTTCGTTGGTGGAAGGAACCGGAACATTATCTGATCGGAACCGCCGAAACCTTTGATAATTACTATCAGTTGAGACACCTGAAGGAAGATGCCACTTTCAAGATCCAGGTGCTTGCAGTGGGCTCTGATGGACGACAGGTAGCCAGCCAGGAGCTGACACTGGATGTACCATCACAGCGAAAAGTTCGAGCCTTGATCATTGGCAGCTCCGTTGGCATTCTCTTCTTACTCTGCGCACTGTGCGCTTTTTTATACGTGAAACGTAGTTGTCTCCGGCACCTGTTTGCCCGGAACAACGAGGGGGCCAGCGGGGACGAGGACACTGCCGAGAGCGGTGACTGCGACAGCGATCAGGAGCGGGACAGCGGAAAGATACGAGCGTCTTCCTGAATACTACAGATCAGATGGCGCTTTGGGGAAGATGATGAGCAGAATTGTTCAGTAAGCGTTACTTTTGTGCCAGAATGCGACGAGGGACGGGGGATTCCATGATTCAAAGAATTTACGAGTTATACCAGTGTTAAGAGATTTAGTAGCTGCAGCAATTAAAATTAATTCATTTGGGAGATTATAATTTATTTCACATTTTCGCAAATAAATCTTATGAAAACTTTTAATAAAAGTATTAACAATTTATTTTAATACAAAACCTATGGAAACTAGCGATTGGATTCCAATTTCAAATTACGCGCTTTATGGGCAGCACTTTGGCCAGCAAAGCTTTTAATTTACACTCCTGTTGTCTCTTTCCTGCGCACTTCAATACCTTTAAGTTGAGCTGGCAGCGTGTGAGTGCGTAGAACAGAGACAAAGCGACACAAAATGTTGCCATAAAGCTGCCATAAAGTGGTGCGAGCATTGGCTGCTATAAAAACTTTGCCTATAAGTTTACCATAAAAAGCTCTTACCGCTTCAATCGTAGAAAACAAACGGTTTTCAAAGTTCCCAATAGTTTAAGCAAACTTTGAACATTTAAATATTGATTACAAGCGATAGCGTGAGCTAGTCACGACAAATCTTAAGGCGGTAACGGTGCTGAAGGGCGTGTCAGCCGGTTGGTAGCATTGAAGGCTAGGAATGAGAACACCTGCATGCACCGGGAAAAACACGTCTGTTCTCTCTCGCATTGTCTTAATTCGTCGGTCGAACAAGTACATAATGACATACAAAATGTTTGTTTTGGCTTCATCCGCAACCACAACAAGTTCAATTGATATTTAACCCACACTGGCAAATGCTTTGCACTCGCAAACCTTTGATGCAGTTACTCGACTGTAGTCTTCGCAGTCTCTCAGTTCATCAAGTCGTCAGTTTGTCAGCGCATAAAACGAAAATGTGCAATTTTGACCCAAAAGTCGAGGGTGGGAGAAGACGGAGGAAAGGGAAATTTATCGTAAGTAGCACGACATTCGATATGCTGTGTTCTATTCTATTTGATATTCAATATTCTTTATAGGAAATGACAATACAGATACAACGATGTCCACAATTCCTCACTGATCAAACAATCAAATGAAATCTATGTAAGTCCATATGTATATCGCTTACAGTGTGTCAAATAAGTGAGAGCACAAAGAGAATCACTCACAAACTTTAAACTAAATCTTCTTGTAAGTGGAAGAATTAGTTAATACTTAAATTTTGTCCAAACAAGTACGTGACTCAGTGTACATTGTTGTTGCTTCCGCTCTCATGTAAAATTGTGACTTCGACATCGCCAATAACATCGTCATCGACTGCTGATATTGTAACTGAGGCTCAAGTTCGTTTAGCTAACAGTTGTAAATTCATGTACACAAGTTGTGTACACTGACAGAAATCAAGTACTTCCATCACTATAGAAAATATGATTACTTTAAGATGCCATTATAAAATTATCGGGTTATTTGAGATATTTCAGAAATAAAGAGGCGTTGACAATTTTTAAGTACTTTTAGTTTTCGACTCACTTTTGTTTCAGTGTTTGCATGAATTCTAAATAGAATGAGGTCAATGCTATACACACACAAGCACAGGTCAGAGTTGGAACACGATACAAACACAACCAAGCCACATGTGCATGTATGCGTGTGTTTAGTTGTGTGATCGTCACAAACGAGTGCGAGTGTACTCAAAGCTTGTACTTTGCCACAAATCACTACTGCGTTTGTTTTTATTAGTAGTTTTTTATTCAAGTTTGCTTTGTTCGCAATCCCGAGAGTATCTGACATATACTCGCAACGTGAAGTTCAAAGTTCATTTGAAATGAGACAACTAAAAGGAAGAAAGACATTATTAAATGGCCATAGTTAACCTTAATAATAAACGGTTAATTGTTGTTTTTTTAAGTGCTGCTTTATGTGTAATTTATGGCCCACTTAGTGAAATATATCAAATTCCAAAAGAGACAAACAAAGAAATCTGCAGCAGTGCAAGTGCACTTGCACTCAAAACGCATGTGCAATATGATTGCATTGGGCATGGGGTATGATTATTTTGTGTTTATGATCAGCTGTTTACAGTCAGCTGAATAACACAAACACAAACCCACACGCACACGCACAAAAACTGACGCATGCGCTGCAGACTGCATAACGCACACTCGCTCGCACTCACACGCCAACAATAGTGTAACCGATAAGGAGAGAGGCCATGCAGCAAACAAAGCTACAGCTTGTGGGACAGGGGTAGCAGAAGGGCAGTCCGCGGTCGCTCTCTCTCTCTCTCTCTCTGTATAGGAAACAATGTAGCGTCGTTTCCACACACACACACACATGCACGTACACAATCAGAGTAGTGCTCTCTGTAGGAAACAACAAAGTAGCGTCGTTTATACACACACGCACACGAAGCGCCCACACGGTCTGGCAACAACAACGCATAAGCAAAAGAGAGCGTGACCTCTCTCTCTATTGCGCTCTCTCAGAGGCAACACTCAATTGAGAGAGCAATGATTCGCGTAGCTTAGCAGCAGCATTAAAGGTGCTCGCAGTTTCAGTTCTTTTTCGTTCGCGCTGCGCTCAAGTCTCCCATCGACTTTGGGGGGAAAACTCGTCGCGCTCGAACCGTCGCCGCCAAAGAAATAAAGAAACACGTTTAATTCTTTTTCATTTATTGTTGTTGTCGTTGTCGTTGTTGCTGTTGCTGTTTCTCTTTTTTTGAGGTATCTTAATTTAGACCTAAAAGACAACAGTCATCCAGTCGCATCCAGCCAGCCAGCGCCAGCTCTCAATTTCAGCTGGAGGAGCTGCTGTTACTACTACTGCTACAGCTGCTTAGCTGTTTCCCTGTGCCGTCACTATCGTCGGTCCCCTTTCCCCAGTGTCTGCGGCAGAATCGTTTAATAATATAAAAACAATTACGTATTCAGAAACAACAATAAAAACAAAAACAAAACGAACTGAATAAAATAGTGAGAGCGCGTTAGACAGTAGAGACAAATTTATGTGAAATATTTGGCTGTACAGATGGGCCTAAAATAAAGCAAATTCAGCTAGCAACAGAAACGTATCTTTTTGAAGAACAAGTTTTACGTGCTCTATTCTATGGTTTTAAGGTGAGCTGTGAACTGAAACAATAGTTTTAAGTACACGCGGAATAGTTTTAAGTAAATGGAATTGCGTCTTTTCTAACGTGACTTTGTTGCACGTTCGCTGTACTCGGTGTTCTCTGTACTCTGTACACTGCACTCTGCACGCTCTGCTCTGTGTGCTCTGCGGTGGTTGCAGCACGCATTTTCCAACAGTCCCCCCTCCATGCGTGCCTACCCTCCAAACACAGCAGCCGAGTGCACCACCAACTGATTGATGGGCTCTACCTATACCCTACACCCCATACCGCCCCCCGCCTCAGCTGTTAACCCCTACTGTGACTAAACTGTGTAAATTTTATAGAGCTGACTGTGGAAACAGCATGCTTATTTTAATTTAAACAAAAAAAAATGTATCTTTAAATGCCTTCCCGTTTTGTATCTATTGAGCGCGCGTGCGTTCTATTTAATCTCTCGTTATCTCGCTCTCTTTCTCTCTATCTCTCTCTGTGTGTCTGCTCTGTGCACAGAATTGGCAAAGCATTTTTATTTAATTGTTTACAGTCACACTTTGTTTATGAATATTAAGCTATATATAAATAAATCTATCATCAGAGCGATCTGAAAACCTTTTAGATTTGTGGTTTTGTAGCAAGGTCAAAGGTTCGCCCTTTTGCTGATAAGACGCACCTCCTGCGCTCTGCTCCTCTCTTTCCTTTTGCACCACTAACCCACTTCCAAAGATATTAAGGTAGGACCACCTACGTTCTATTTATATGTAAATGTATCTGCTGGCGCCAGGATACAATCTTTGTCATCGTTTGGACATTTGGACAACTTGCAGCTGTGTTGATTGCCCGATAAGCCGATAAGCGGCAGCTTGGCTGGCATAAAACACCCGGCTGGCCAAAAGAGATTAGCAACAATACAGAAAAAGTTTAAAAATACGTCTGCAAAAGGCTATAAACGGAACAGCTGACTGCAAAAGACCCTGTACTGTCAGTGGAGCCGTTACACCACGTGCCAATGTCAAATGCCAGCCAAACTGATAAAGAAAATGTGCTAAGCCAAAACTTTGTTCTCGCAACAAAGATTTTTTGTTTTTAAATGAGTTGAGCACAGAAAATTCTATTAAAGAGCGAACACAACTTAAATAGGGACCCAAATGTAAGACCATTTGATTGGGGCTAAACTTAGTGACACTCGCTCTTAAAGTTTATGAGATCAAGACTGAATTATAAACAGCTTTGGCTTTAGGGCAGACCAAAACTATATTCTCCTCTTCTTACAAACCTAATAAACCCCTTTGGTTTTTTGTCTACAGGGTCCAAACATAGAAAACGTTCAGTTTATTAGTCTTTTACACATCAGCGATTAGCTGGAAGAGTAACGACTAAATTGTGATTGCTCTTATCGGACTTGTCGCTAATCGCCGAGGCAAACAAATCTGTAATAAATTTATACTAAACTTTAGTATGGCGGTACTATATAGACTGAATATGTGCTGAATAATCGCTGAATTGCGAATCGATTCCACGCAGCTGCAATCTTATCAAACCGGACACCTGCGAAAGCATCCAGTCCTCAGTCCAGTCTTACTTCCCGGGTGCACCCAAACTCAGATCTTTCCAGCGAGCACGTGGGAGACATCGCTAGCGTACACTGTGCTACAGAAACAGTTTACACAATGTCAAAATAGAAATTGTTTACTCACAGATTATTCAGACAAGATGATCATCTGTTTGTCGATTGCTTTCAGTTCATTCACAAATAATAAACAGATGCATTCTGTTTTGTGAACAAACGGGGGGAAAAGTATAGACTCATGTGTATATAAGACCAATTTGAACATCTACAAGCAAACTCTGAGAATCAGATATAGTTATCGGTATAATCATAAAACATACTCCAGGAAAAGTCGTGATTAGCATGGAAAACTTTCATATTATTGAGATATCTGAGGCTAACTCGCAAACTAGTTACTATCTTAGAACTATTTTGGTCGAGATTCAGTTACAAAACAAGTGCAGGGTATCTTACAGTCGGCACATTTGGTGCTTCTTACAAATGTTCTTTCTTGTAGTGTGACAACACATTCTTTCTCTTGTTCCTCTTGAGGAAGTTGCTTTGTTATACACAAATGAAAACTACATTTTTGATTTACATGCTCATCTGAAGAATTTCCATCTTTGCAGCTGGAACCTGCATAATTCATCGACTTCCAACAACGTACACGCAACAAACAGATATGCCAAGAAACTGTGAGCATGATAAACAAATGAATAATTCACCGAGAGATTCATATGTAAATAAAATCAACGCCAAATTAATCAAATCAAACTAAAGCTAAAGCTAAGAAAGCTAAAAATAAGAAATAAAGTAAACGGAAAATTCAAAACTCCGATGAGACAACACTTAAACACTGACTGACACATCCCAATGCCAATTGCAACTGCAACTGAATAAACTGAGTACTGTAAACTGAACACTGAACACTGAAAGCACAGACATTCACAGTGATTCACAGAGAATTAAGAGAGAGCCATGGATGAGTTGCATGCCACAAATGTGCCACTTGTGGACAAGGAAAATACATCCAGTGCCATCATACTGCCCGCCAAAGTAACAAAAACATCATCGTCATCATCATTGTCATCATCAGCATTGGCATCGACATCGACATCAACAGTTGTCTACAAGAGTTGTAATAATAGCACAATAGCTGAAACATCTGAGGATGCAGCCCCCCTTAAAGGCAGTTCCAAGTCGGAACCAGTTCCATTATTGAACCAACTCCAGACACTGCCCCTACAGAAGACCAACGACCTGAAGCAAAGCAATGCCAACTATGGGTGAGTACAAAATTACAGAGTATTTCATCACAACACACGTTAATAGCATTAGCATAGATTATGCCTTTAGCCCAGTACCCAACGCGAACTTTGAGCTTATGGTTTTGTGCTAATTTCAGTCTGCCCCAGACCTACACTGTTCGAAAATCCTGACTGTGTCCCAAGACAGCTATAAATGAACTTGCAACAGACACATCAGCTTAGCACAGCCAAAATCGGGCTCGGTTTCATGTTGACCCAAATATTTCGTACCTCATTAGGTAAATATTTCCATGCAAAGTATCTGGCCAATCGGGCAAATCACGTCAGGACAATTTAACGCTTACTTTGTTCTGTTTTCAAATAAATCACAAGGATCCAAACTTAGCCCAGCGTAGGTGTGTCCCATGAATGGCTAATTGAACTAGGCCAAAATAGAAAATGGAAAAAAAAACTAGAACAGTCTTCTGTCAGAATGTCATCTCTTGCTAATATTCGGCATTCCTGCGATGTCGCAAACACACGCAAAAGGTGTGTCTCGCCAAAAGCAGCAAAAAAGCAAAAAGTATAAATAAAACACAAAAATAAAATCGATAGCGAACACATGCAACAAATGTAAGTTGCTTCCAGGCAGCAACATCCTTGAGTATAGTTCACTCCTTACCAACCAAAGGAGCAGCGTAAATCGCGTGAGAATCCCGCCAGCTGTGAGCTAGGAAGGGTGCGAGTTCTCTTTAAATTTTAAAGGAACGAGTAGCAGACACTTAAAGGAGGATCTTTCATGCTTACTGTATACTTTATGGACACGCGGAAGTATCGTACTTCTTTTGGCAAACTTAAACACAGTTCTTTCTGAAGTACAGGGTCTAACAAACCAGATACTGTGATTTATCCACTCTATGTGAACATCTCGCAGAGACACCGACTGTTCAATCTAATCAACGTATTGTCCTTCAGCTCGTGTGAAAATGTTACTTGAATGGTTTTTCCACACATGAGATAGCTTTTCACCTTCACTCTGTGCGACCTTGGGCAGTCAAGTCTGTAATTAAATTGCTAATAGGAAATCTGAAAGGACGTGGTAGCACCCACGCTCAAATCAATGAGGTCCTCTTCCCAAGGTATGTGAGTAAAATGCTATTAAAATGCTCAATTCCGGACAGTTCATTTTCCACACAGATGCAACAACTGCATTGTCGGACTTTTCCGTGTTTCCTTCAGCGTCGACTCGGGCCGAGACAAAAGCAAAGAGTATTTCCATAAAAAATGCTTTTTAAATGCCTCTCACACATCCTTCGTGTTGTATCCTTCAAAGCACTTTGCTATTCTGGTTCGTTGTTGTCGACAATGCCATAAATAATAGACATACAAACACACACACAAACTCACTCACATGCACACTTATTCCCATTGAATGGGCCCACATGTCGTATGAGTAACGACAACAGTGAAATAAATATGTAACTGAGAACAAGACAGCAAAGGGCGAAAAGAGCGAAAAGGCCACTGTCAGAAACAATAGAGTAACGAATCTAATATACTTTTTAAAAGTCTTAAAGACACCGTTCGAAATGGGGACTTGGGGATTATATTCTATGTAGAAAAGTGTTGAAACGAAAGGAATTTAAACAAACCTTTTAATTAAGAGAACTTTAAATGTAAGTTCACAACTTTAGTGGTTGAACTTTGAAGCGGTTTAGGTTTGTCATGCCAACTTTTTCCTCAGTGTAGACAGCGCACTTTGATACTATATAGAAGGGACCTCGTGGCAAACGACGACGCCGCGGGCCTGGAAAAATCGAACAAGCCGACAAGTTGTCCAAACTTGGCTGTAGTCATTTTCGGTGTCGGCTTCTGCTTCTGCTACTGACTCTGCTTCAGTTCCACTGTTAGTTTCAGTTTCATTTGAGTTGAGTTCAATTCAGTTCAGTTCAGTTGTCGGCAAACATATTGCGTTGGTGTCTCCTTCACTCGTTTTTCCATCAATTGTCTTGAAATATTTATGTGCATATTTAAAGCAAATTCCATAAGAATTTAATACATTCAAACGGGACGCGATATTGACGCACTTCGGCTCACTCAAAGTCGGTCACCTTTCGGTTTGAAATGTGCTACGATTACCACGGTTATGCAATTCCTAAGTTGCGACGACTCGAAATGGTTCAATGCAGAGCCATAAACATAGAGGGAAAAAAAATAAAACTGACAGACATTTTGGAGCCGCAGTTGCCAAGTTTGCTAATTCCTGTCAAGTTTGTCAAGAATCCTCGAAGGCAGCCATAAAAGTCAGCCACGAAGAACACACTCTCCAGACACCTCTTGACCTTTTCCCTCACCTCGAGGTCAACCTGGCATTCGGGGAATACGCTGTAATCGCTCAGTCTCCCACTCACTTTAACTACCCGAACAAAGACTAAAGTTAGATAATACACTCACACTCACCCACTAGATACATTAAATGCGCAGTCTTTAAGCTTTCTGGTTTCTTAAAGGTTTTGTATTTCTCTCTTGTGCTAGCGTCTTGCAATGAACCCAGTCAACTTATCGGTTATGGGTTCTCATTGTCAGCGTTGTCTTTGTTTTGTTTTCCCCGAAATATTGAAACCTGCAGAGCTCAGCACCTCCAGCTCTTTAAACAACAAACTTTCCGCTAATTGAACTTTAAGCGAGTTTAAAGAGCTAATCCGTCTGCTAAAACAGTTTCGTTAGCTAGTTAAGAACATTTTCTTTAGACAAACTGTGTGTACCCTTTGTGCATTCAAATTACAAGGTCATAAAACAATTGTCGCCCATGCTGGAGCTGTTTACTAATTAAGAGCACACATTTAAGTGCGAAAGTCCCCAGTTATCTGTATCTGTAGCTGTATTAATAACAATGAGCCCAACTATGCATATGACTGTCGTTTAGATTAGTCAGTTTAACAATTTAGTTTAGTTTAGTCCAGTTCAGTTTAGTAAGTAACTCACCGTTATTCGCTTTGGAATGCTGTCGAGCTAATTGTCGCTAAGCCCATGACCAGATGATCTAATGCCTTTCAAACAGCTGATATTTCCGGTGGGTTTTAATCAGTGCCAAAAAGAACAACAATGTAACTAAGCCAAAGTTCAATTCGCGTATGTGTGTGTGTTAGTCCACTGATAAAAATAAAGAACAGCATGTTCCAGAAGCAAATAAAAATTGTGGTCTTAAAATGAAAAATGAATTGCCAAACATAAAATAAATTTGTAATTCAAGAAAGAATCATTTTTATAACTTCCGCGACTTTTGTCTGCCAAAAGTTTCAACTTTGGGAGCAAAATCTTAATTGTAGCACCTTTTTTTTATCAGTGTACCTTTGCTTGTTTGCTAAAACACAAGTAGCTGAAAGTCTTCAAGCAGTTGCAGCTGTTTTATTGGCCTCTAATCAATCAATATAATAATAGTAGTATAATGGCAGTTTAAATTGGCAGCAGGAATAGGGCAACAATTACAAGCCAATAAAATTGATAAGCACTTATCGCACCCTGTACACAGCATATGCCCACTGTGGGGTATGATATAAAAGGAAAAACCTTCAGTACTTACATTAGAGATTTGAATACTGGGCATCCCCGTGCACTCTCGGTGTACTTTCTCCATAGTCTGAAAATAAAAGATAATTAAAGGCTTTATAACGTATATCTTCATAAGTTCGTATCATAAGTAAATACTGGATATCTTCAGATTATGCGCTATCTCCGTGCTTTCTTTATTTCTTCTTAAGAATGAAGTAAATGCAAAATTAAGTTGGAAAGATGAATACTTAGAATAGAGCAATCCCCACTAAGATTCTATTCTTTAAACAGCATTCAATACAGGGTATATTTTAGTCGATCTCTATTAACCAACTGCTTAGGTTTTATCAGCCTTCACTCAGCTGGCAACCATATACAGGGTACGTTCTAGTCGATCATTTTCGACATCACGCTTATTGGCTTTATTGCTGGTGGTTGGCTAATTTACTGTAATCCACCAACTGAGCAGCAGTTCACAGCGAGCACTCGAATTACTCCTGACCCACACAAACAAAGAATTTCAAACCTCTGTCCATTTGTCTTTCTCTCTCCTCTTCTCTCTCTGTCTCGCTCGATTGCTCCCTTTCTGTTGTTTTTGTTGGTAGACGTTGTGTGTGCATTTGTGCAAAGTGTTGTTGCTTCGGGGCTTCGTTGAGTTCGTTAACATGAACATGCACTGAACGAAGCCAATGGGCTTCTCAGTGCAAAGCGAGTACATGCGCACTCAAAATGTACCCAGCGTATCCACAAGTTTAGGTGCACTTGTACCGAGAAATTCGCGGGAAGCGACACACGCATACAACTTACAAGCAGATGTACTTGTATTTGCATTTGTGTGTGCTGTGTCTTTGTGCTTGTAGTTGTCTTTCTGTTTCTCTTTCTGTTACTGCTTCGCGTTGTGACTGCTGTGAAGCAAGCGGAGTTGAGTGTGGAGGGGAGGGGATGGAGGCGTTTCGTTTTATCGTGTCGAAAAGCAAATTGCAAACTAACAGACACAAATGAGCCAATGACGTTGACGTCGACGCTGACTCGTTTCTTTGTTTTGTTTTGTTATTGTTATTGTTGACTTTGGATAACAGTTACTTTGCATGTGTTGAGTTGCTATCGTATGGAATTGTCATTTGTGTTGGTGCACGCATTAGTATTGAATAGACAACAGCTGACTAGACGCCAGCCGCTCTCTCGCTCTCTCAGCCAAACACAACAACGTTCATAGCCAACTCGATCTCTTCGATTTTCCCGCCAATTGCAGCCAATTTGTATTAGTTCCGCTGTAATTTGGCCACAAGATGATTGTTACCAAAGAAAACAACAAAAACTAATTGACAAATAACGCGTGTTGCATAAAATTACAATTGATTGCTCCAAAAGGCATTAGAACTAAGCAAGAATTTCAATTGCTTCATTAATCCCCAGAAAATTTTATTATAAATAAATTATAAAAATAAATTCTTTTAAATTAAGTTTATTTGAGGTATCAAAGTGGCTATCTAGATACGTTAGCTGTTTATTACATTAAAGTTAGCCGCAGTTCATCTATAAGCTATTGTCATCAATCTGTCACGCACCTTCAATCAATCAATCCTAAATGGTTTGCACTCGAAATGTTATTATATGCAAGTTTAGCTAGTTGTCACATCAAGTCGGCACACTTTGGCAATATAGAACAATATGAATACTGAATACTTTAGCATGTTAATAAACATGTTAAACATTCTGTCATGAATACCGTATGTCTAGCACACGGCATTTTATGAATGGAAAGCAAGTCGAACTTTGCCCTTTACACATTTTGACTACAAATGACTGTAATGACTGCAAGAGACCCTGTACCTAATTGGGAGTAGTCTGAGTTATCTAGGTAGACTTGTCTACAACTTAAGACCTTCTGCCTTAATGCTTCACATTTCAATACCACCTCTCACAGTTATCAACTACAGGCCTTCAAGACTGTTGTTGAATGGGTATTGCCGACTGAATGAAGAATGAATGGCAACGTATGAATCTCGTTTTATAGCGATGCTGATAGCAGTTGATTGATTGGACTATTGCACATTTACTATTGATAAAAGCAGAAAACCGCCTACAAGTTGAGCTGATAATAGACCAAAAGAGAGGGAGACTGAGCGAGCGAGTGAGGGAGAGAGCAACACAATGAGTCTTTGACAGAGCAAAGTACAAAGAGTATGCCAAACAGCTTGGAGCTAACCCTTATCAGCTGCCACAGCGCTGACAGCAGCAGTAGCACGTTGATGCAACATCAACAATTCCAGTCCCACTACCAGTTCCACTCCCAATCCCAATCCCCGATCCAATGCCAGTCCCACTTCCAGCATTCCCCAAGCGTAGAAAACTCCGGCTTTGAAGTCACTCCTCGCAGATGCTCAGCCTATGTGGACAGGATGCTGCAGGATGTGCCCAAAAACCGGCGTTCCTTGTCCTTTGTCCAGACAAAGTTAACCAAAAATGGCTGCGTGAGCGCACTGCAGCGACCCGAAGACTGTGCTCCATGCTGGCTCAAGTAGGCCATAGAAAAACATTGCCTTGGCTTGCCAAGGTGCGATACCCTTGCAGATATAAGACCAAGTAGACAAAGTACTCAGTTTAAAACCAATAAGTAGAATTTTCCATTTCCGCTTTGGTCATAATCAAGTCAATTTATTAGAACCCCTCCCAGAGTTCGTATTCCCGCCTTTTTATATAGTTAACCGATCTAACCAACTTCTGCAAGGGTCTAACTCTAATTCAAACCTATCCTCACACAGTTACTAATCACTTTGGTTACTTTCTTTCTTCTCCTTGCAGTTCCCAGAACAATTTGTGCAATGGCAGACTCAATTCCAATGCAAACAATCATGTGCTGGCTCCCAAGATCCAGAACAACAGTCCCAATGGACAGAAGAAGGGCACGATATCGTTGTCACATCTGCCCCAACGACCTCCGGTGGACATTGAGTTCTGTGACATCTCCTATTCAGTGCCGGACGGACATATACGTGGCTTCAAGACCATTTTGAAGAGCGTCTCGGGCAAATTTCGCAATGGACAGATCACGGCCATCATGGGACCCTCTGGAGCGGGGAAGAGTACGCTTATGAACATCCTCGCCGGTTACAAGTAAGTTCGTTTGCCTTAACGGTGTCTCAAGTATTCTATAAAAATCCAAAAACTCTTGCAGGACATCACAACTGAGCGGTTCGGTGCTGATCAACAGCAAGGAGCGAAATCTGCGAAGGTTCCGCAAACTCTCCTGCTACATCATGCAGGATGATGTGCTCATAGCGAACCTCACGGTGCGGGAGGCCATGATGGTGGCTGCCAATCTGAAGCTGGGCAAGAACATGATCAGCTATGCCAAGTGCGTGGTGGTCGAGGAAATACTCGAGACAATTGGCCTAAAGGAGTCGGTCAATACGCTGACCTGTAATCTGTCGGGTGGTCAAAGGAAGCGACTGTCGATTGCCTTGGAGCTGGTTAACAATCCGCCGGTGATGTTCTTCGATGAGCCCACCTCCGGACTGGATAGCTCCACGTGCTTTCAGCTGATATCCCTGCTCAAGTCTTTGGCCCGCGGAGGACGCACAATTGTCTGCACAATTCATCAGCCATCGGCTCGTCTGTTTGAGAAGTTCGATCATTTGTATCTGTTGGCCCAGGGTCAGTGTGTTTACGAGGGTCGTGTGCATGGTCTGGTGCCGTATCTATCATCCCTGGGCTACGAGTGCCCCTCCTATCACAATCCTGCTGATTACGTGCTTGAAGTTGCCTCCGGAGAGTACGGCGAAGCTGTTCCCAAGCTCGTTGAGGCCGTCAAAAGCGGAATTTGCAAGAAGTATATGCACAAGGATTACGGAATTAATCTATCCCATGCCAAGGGCATTGCCAATGATATTATCAAGGGCAGTGGCAGCGGAAATGACAACTGTAGCGCCAACAATACCACAACAGGGATGGGCACAACAAGCACAGTCGCTGCCACAATCACGCTGGAGGACGAGAAATCGTCCCCAAAAATCACTGATGACGTGGACGAACTGAAACCACCGAAACTGGAGGCCCAACAGTCCCAGAATTCCGACTGTAGCGTGATCAATATGCCCATCACCGCCACCAACAACGAGGACAGCTGCAGTTTCAGCTCCTCCAAAGGTGGTCAGAGCCAGAATGCCGTATCCGGTGGTACCAACACTGTTGTTGGCTGCATGACCTCGCTCCTGGACTCCCACGAAAGCGTCGTAACGCTGCCGAACAAGACGGGCTTTCCCACGAGCGGTTGGACACAGTTTTGGATACTCCTCAAGCGTTCGTTTCGCACAATCATGCGTGACAAGATGTTGACCCACATGCGTTTAGCCTCCCACATCATTGTTGGTGCTATTATTGGCATGATCTATTATGATGTGGGCAATGAGGCTAGCAAGATCATGAGCAATGCTGGTTGCATATTTTTTGTCTCGTTGTTCACCACTTTCACGGCCATGATGCCCACCATTTTGACCTGTAAGTCAAAGCAGTCCCAACGGATTAAACGAATTCTGATAAATCGTTTCTTTCACAGTTCCTACGGAAATGTCGGTGTTTGTGAGGGAGCATCTCAATTACTGGTACTCTTTGAAGGCTTTCTACTTTGCCAAGACCATTGCGGACATTCCCTTTCAGGTGAGTTGACATTTGGCTCAAAGGAAACACCCCAGTGAACTCTGTTACTTTCTGCAGATTGTCTTCTCGAGTGTTTTTGTGCTGGTCGTCTACTACCTGACGTCACAACCCATGGAAATGGAGCGCATCTCAATGTTTGTGCTTATCTGTGTGCTCAATTCTCTGGTGGCCCAATCTCTGGGTTTACTCATCGGTGCTGGCATGAATATAGAGACTGGAGTATTTCTGGGTCCGGTCACAACAATTCCAACTATTTTATTTTCGGGTTTCTTTGTCAATTTCGATACCATACCCGCGTATCTACAGTGGGTCACGTATGTCAGCTACGTACGCTACGGATTCGAGGGTAAGAACCTACCAAGCCACCAATCAACAATATAGAATTAATAACTTGACTTTTTTAGGTGCTATGGTATCGATTTATGGCATGGATCGCGCCAAGTTGCATTGCAATGAGATCTATTGCCATCATCGGGTGCCCAAGAAATTCCTGGAGTGGATGTCCATGCAGGATGCACGATTTTGGGTGGATGCCGTTGCACTGATAGGCATCTTCTTTGCACTTAGGATCATTGCATACTTTGTGCTACGGTGGAAGCTACACATGATACGTTAAGTCTTTCACTCGGTGTATCTCGCTCTCTTCTGCACTTGGTACTATTTCTAAGACTAGGCTTAGATTCACATCACAACAAATCTATTGTAAATAGAGGACGCGCAATAGGAATTTAGGAATTGGTGCTTCGACTTTTCGTTTCCCTAGATTATTAATTTCATTCACTTACTTATGTAGGTCTAGGTTCCATATACACAGAAAAATATCCAGAATGAAGTAAACCCGAATTTTCTTTCAACTCTTAGTATGGTCTACTTGATTAAATTCTTATTTTGTTAAGAAAAACACTGAAATAAATTCAATAATTGAATCAAACAATTGATTTCACAATTTCAAGGTTTTTTTTTCTGTGTATATAAAAATACACAAATTCAATAGGACTTTTTGGATCATTAGGCACGTTCACAAACAAAACTAAATACAAAATACTCTCACATAGTAAAAACAAAGAAAAGAAAAACATTTAAGAAAGAAAAGTGTTAAACTTGTGACCAAGCAGAAGAGTCTGAACTTAAATAGGTTGAGAATTATAACAAATTGTATAAAAGTCTAGAAGTCTAGTCGTCCCATAGTTAGCACACTGTAATACTCCAACAACAACTAGAATTCTGTTTTACCCAACGTCTAGATCGGTCCGTCCCTATCCAAGTTGATTCAACTTTACCGTTTTACCGTGACGTGTATGAAAACCAATCCACCTTTTGTCGAGTTCGTGTTCAGTCTAATTTGCAAATAAAAAATAAATATTAGGAACGTGCTGAGTTTAACAATAGAAAAATGGACATGGGAATGAAAATAGAAACCAATACCGAACCTTGTGATACACTTTAAATCAATCAAAAGGAATTTGGGATGAAAATTCGTTAGTGTCCAGGCAAAACTGGTGATATGAAGCAATTATTACTATTATTACGATTATTATTATTAAATAGAGTTATTCTTACGGAAAGTCGTTTAATCTTCTTATAGCATGTTTGTAATTTACGGCATATGTGTGATTATCTTATCTTATAATTTAGTAATTGTTTAGTTTTACATTGAAATCTGTCGGAATAAAATGCAATAATAAAAACAAAAGGAATTAAGTAAACATATATATTTAATTTATAACGCAATCAGAAAAGGCCAACAAATCAAAGCCAAAGAATGTAAAGAAGTGGATAAAAAATTGAAACCAGTTTGATTAATTTGTCTAACATCATTTTGTGATAAATGTAAAAATTAAAAAAAATAAAATCCTAATCCAAATTTAAAAAACATTTGTACACATATTCTGCTTCCTCAGAGGAGCGCTAAACTTATGTAACTAGCGACGAAAACAATTATTTAGCCATATATAAGTGTGTACTATATTCTCAGCAGATAAATACATAATTATAGCGAATGTTCAATTGTATAATAAAATGAAATACAAATCAAACACACACACACACACTGTTCGCACATGTACACAAACATACAATGCACACACAATTAAGTAGCATATTTTTAATAAAGAATATAAAATATTAAATTAAATATAAAAACAAATTGGTTTTCATTGCTATTAAATTTTTCAGTTTTGAATTATGCGCCCATTTTGATTGTTTTCTTGTTAGGTACACAGCTGTTATCTCACTCACGCTGAGAGCGTTCACTGCGTAGTGTGCTAGAGTGAAACAGCTAGTGATGTTTGCGTTAAAGGGTCATGTCTCGGCTAAATATTTAACGAAGCATTGCTTGGCAGTGTTGCCAGACTCTAAAGCGTAGTCTGAATGAATTGACTAAGTTTTTAGTTGAGTTCAATTCACTAAATTAGTTTTTTTTTTAAGCCGTGTTATTTTTAATGAATTACTCATATAGTTAACACAGTCAAGAATGAAGGAATAAAGAAGCTAAAATATTTAAAATACAAAAAAATCCCTATAGATGATTGTCTGCAGTGTAATAAGTGAACACACACACAACGACACACACAACGACACACACACTCACACACAGCCAAGCTCTCTTCTATTCTAACTCCAATATTGCAATGTCATTTGACATTTGTTGGGCGCAAAAACGATGCCGACTGCAGCAAAGTCCGTGTAATGGGAGCGGAAAAGGCTGCAGCATGAATGGGGAAGAAGAGGCCATGACAGGACAGGAAGGGACAGGAACAGGCACGACCGGACAGGGCACAGGCTCAATGTAGCCGGTCAAACGGAGTGATTTTTATTGGCTTGTTGCTTTTTCGATTCACTGATAAATTGTTAATGTCAAGCCACGCACACACACACACCCATACTCACACACACGCACATATGCTCGTAAAATGCAATGTTACAAATTTATTATTTATGTGGCGCTAAGCTGCATAGAGGAAAAGAGAGCAAAAGGGAAACAGAAGGAGAGAAAGGAAAGGGGCAAAGAGTGCAGTCAATTTTCATAGCGCGACAATTTTAGCTACTCGACAATGCAGAGAGAGAGAGCGAGAAGAGCAGAACGAGAGCGAGAGAGAGAGAGAGAGAGAAGGCAGAAGAAATATTGATATTTCGGGTGAAAATTTGAGTGTGTTTTGTGTTGCATAGAAAATTGTTATGCAAAAAGCAGAGACTATTTCAATAAATCAAGCAAACCGTAAACGGTTTTCCAAGGGAGCCAGAGGGGGATAGACAGCGAGGGGGGAGCGAGAAAGGGATAACTATTAATGCAGCTGGCAATAGTAGGCACTTTAATTAATTAGACATTAATTTTAACAGGATTCTATAGCCTACACCCCTAGAGGCAACAGTGTCTACTCCACTCCCACTACAATGACTACTACACTTAGGAAAACTACAGGGCACAATAGGTTTATTGGAACGCTTTTGGAGCGTTTTACTGCTTCAAACTGAGCCATTAACAGTCGAGCATCTCTAGTGCAGCCTTGCACGTGTCTGTCTGGGTTTCTGGCCAGTTGTCCCCTTGGTCCAAGGGATCGTCGTTGGAATTTAGGTGGCAGGTGGCAGGTGGCAGGTGGCATTATGCTTCGCAGGCGTAATAAATTAGCACAAACATGCCACTAAAACCGGAGCACACGCCCACCGGCGGCAGTCTACGCCCAGCTGGGGCCCAGAGGCGTGGCTGACCCACTGTAAAATGCTGTCAATGCAGTTCGCATGCCAATGCAATTCCATTTTGGATGCAACAACGGCACGCTCGGGATTTGATCTGCGATTTGAGCACAATGTGTTTAGTGGCAAACGGTTGCACAAACAAAGGCGTAGCCAGTTGGGGGTGGCAGGGGCTGCCTTCCCCTCTGCATCATACAAACTGCAATGTAAGATCCCCGGTGCTATATTAATTAAAAGTACACTCATACTAAAATGTTTTAAGCTCACAGTGTGGCACTCAAAACATAGCCGAACTGAGTTGAATTTTGAGAAGGAACTGAGAATCGGAAATTGGTAGAAAAAGAAACTGATCGTCCACCTCGGTCTGTGGTCCACCTCTGATTTGTGTTCTGACTACGCCCTTCTGCTTCTTGCCCAAAATGAGCTCAATGACAAGGCATAGAATGATCATGGTTATGTAGTTGAGCTCATGACAAGAACGAACACAATTATGGCATTAATTGTGGTTGCAGCTTAAAGTTTGTGTTGCAACAACATTGTTGCTCTCTGGGGAGGCAAAGAAAGAGGGGAAAAAGAGACTCGGAGTGTAGTGGCTTTAACATTATCATTCATTTCGATGGCTGCCTGTAGCTGTTGTGTGGGAAGTCCGCTTGCCTCTGCTTGTGTCCTTCTTTGGATACCTTCAAAACATACAGAATAGTGTATCTTTGTGCCTATCTGCATCAACATAGAATGTTTTATTCAAACCTTGAAGTTCCTAAGGTAGCAGACAATTTGTGTAATCTACAGGGTATCTTACAGTTGTCCCTTCCCGCTGTGGACCATTCTCCCTTGTTCTTTTTTGCTGCCTTCTCTCTGGCGCACTTTTCATCTTGGCGCTGCATACGAAATTTATGGGTTTTATTATGTGATTTATGCAATGCGCGCTGTCCGCGATGGGGCACGCAACTCGCAACTTGCAACGCGCTGCTCGACGTGCGGATTTTTACGCCGGAAATGTGCCCATCGACTGCGTGTTAAGTCTCACACACACATACACATATGTTAGGGGTAGAGTGAAGTTTTTTATGGCTACACTGAAAGAAATTCCGTCATTCTGGGGCAAAAACAATCCCAAATGGAACTGAGTAGAATAGTTGATCAAATAACACATGATTTAGAACTAAATTTGTAATCATCATTTTAATTTAAGAATTTTGTTAAATTTTTTTTCAGTGTAGTTTGGGAATTTTATTGCAGCGCGTGTTTTACTTATTTAATTTCTCAACTGGTCAGCTGGCGTTGTCTTTGTAATTGACAGGACAACGAGTGATATAGAGCCGCCTCTCGTGCTGCATTATGCGGCATGAAGCATGCCACTTGCCACTTGCCACTTGCCACAATACGCATTATGGAGCCCAATAACGCCATCTAACCGAAAACGTGCTATAAATTCCAATCAGAGTCGCCACAACGTCAATCGGCAGACACACACACACACACACACTCGCAGAGATACGACCTGAATGTATTTACATTTCCGGTCAAGTCATGCGAGCTGGCTGAAACACAGGTGCATACAACGCGTGCCCAGGTGTGAAGACGGTACAACGTGGGTAGAGCAAGACTTGAGAAAGACTGTAAAAGACCGTGTACTGGGCGTGGAATATTGGCAGACACTGTGTTTAGTACAGCCCCTTAAAAGCTCTTAGAAAAGTACGGGGTATTTAACAGTTGGTTCGCCTGACTGTTGCCCCTTCCAACAGACTTTTTTTTAGTGTAGGGTCAGGCGTTACGTCACTGGGTACGACTTTCTCCAGTTTAAAGCCTAGCAAATAAAAGAAATTTATTGCACTTTTGCAATTATTGCAAACCAAAGCCATAATCGAGAGACCGAGAGACCGACAGCCCGTGAGCCTGTCACTGCCCCAAGAACGGCTGTTTCACGCCTCGCTAACTCGCACTCTGCACGCCCCTACCCTAGCCTCTAGGGGCTGCAAGTGGTTGCCATTTCGAGTGGCATATAGGCCTGGGGACTCGCACAAATTTCATTTTTATTGTTCTCGACACTTAACTTTATTAATTTTCCAAGCACTGGCGAAAGGGGACTAGAGTGGAAGAGGGGGGTAACGGGGGTCGTAAGGGGCAGTTGTTGCTTTAGTAATCCATTACCGCAGGTGCCGTAAAAATGCTTAGTTTACGATTTGCGATTAACGCGAAACAAGTGCGCCATAAAAATTGCCGCGTTTCTGGCTTTTGTTTTGTACACTCTTAAAAATTAAGGAACAAGTTTCGGAATGAAGTAAATGTGGCCTTAATTTCAAGAATTTTAAGCTAAAATAACTAAAGTTGTGCTGGAAATCAAAATGTGTTTCGAAACATAAAATCTTGATTTAAGAAAGTTTTATTTTTCTCAGTGTAGGCATTCCCAACGCCTTCTGTTTTACACTAATGTTGTGTGTGTGTGAGCCAAGATTCAGTACACATCTGGGCCATTATTCGATTAATTTCAATAAAATGAAATTTCCAGCGACCGA
Organism: Drosophila nigrodunni; assembly: GCA_020829145.1. Classification (NCBI taxonomy): domain Eukaryota; kingdom Metazoa; phylum Arthropoda; class Insecta; order Diptera; family Drosophilidae; genus Drosophila; species Drosophila nigrodunni. The sequence goes on from JACVCZ010000008.1 coordinate 389,785, forward strand.
TTACCGTTTGTCTGTCATCAAATGTCTTCGATACACACTCCCTGTCTCGCTCTCTCATCTCTCTTTGTCTCCCTCTGGGGACAATATTTTGCGCCTTTTTATGAGTGTGCCACTAAATTTATTTAAGCAACTTTTAATTAAAAGTCGCCAGATAGCAAACACTTGACCAATCTGGCAATAAACTGATTCAAAGACAGTTGAAAAATAGCCACGTGACAGGGGAGGGGAAGGCCAGCGGGGTGGGGTCCAACAGGGATGTTGGACTGAAATTAGTCAGGAAAATTATGCAAAAAGCATAAGTGCAAAAAGCGGACACTTAATCACTCAACTTCCTGCCGGAAAACGGCAACAGCACCGAAAGAAATTAAAGTGAAGTATGCCCAAAAACTTTGGCTGCCTTTCAAATGGCCAGAAATCTGTGTCTGTGTGCGACAGTGTTGGCAACAGTAGATTACAAAAAAGGCTAGACTCAACCAGAAATATAAATACATAGAAAGATGAATTAAATAAGCAAATAAATCACTAAAATCAAAGTTAGAAATAAACAAATTTTGTCATAGCAGACACACTTAAATTAAACATAGTTTTTCTAAACTTTCTGTACTTTTTAAACTGTCTGATAAATGGCTAATTTGGCAGCACTGCTGTGCGCTATTTGAGCCTGGCCAAAAAACTAGAGACGCTGTCGTTGCCGTGCTTCGAAAGCACATAAATTTTAATAATTTATCCCATATTATTCCACTTAAGTCGTTTAGATTTTCATAATAAATTAATAACGACAAACGCTGCGACGTCTCTTACTCCAGCGGACAGAGGCGACCTTGCTGCGGCCGTGGCTGCCACAATCCTCTGCCTCAGTTTGCGTCGCGTATACGCCTCCGTCGCCGGACAAACAAGCAGAGCTTGCCTCGTGAGTGGCTGTGGCATCAATTGCCAAGGCCCAAAGTTCTTTTGCCGTTCCATCAGAGGGATAGACTATTAAACCAACATAGAGCAAACAATGACGATAATGATGATGATGATAATGATGCTGAGGAATCTCGGAAACAACTCGATTTTTGGGGAGTTGCCACCGGATGTGCGTGGTGGGTTCGGAAAGGAGTTGTTCGAGTTGTTGCTGCTGTTTGTGGCTTATTTATACGCTTAATTTGCGCCACAATTTTATTTACAAATTGTTGCCAAAACGCCAAAAGTTGCGCCTTGCGGCCGAGACTGAGGCTCAGACTGCGACTGAGATTTGCGGCATTTCGGTTTATGTTTATGTGAGACAAAGGCGAGAATTTATTGTGTTGCACGCACAGTCGGCGTTATAGGGCAAAAAGCGGGTGTAACTGTGGCAATTTATGGGTGCGCCGCAGTAGCCATAACAACAATAACAACCACAGGTCCATTGTATGCCCGACCTCAGCGAACCCGTCACGAGATTGTATTTTATTTAAAACTTATAACAAATTTAAGTCAGACATAACCTTCCTTTTGTTAAACCTCTTCAAATGCAAGGCTCGAGTTTAACATCAACAAGAACCCAATTCCTTCAAAAACTGCGCTAGTAGGTGCCCACTAGTAGGTGCCCACTACCGGGTATAGCTACCAAAACTAGCGTGGGCCGAAGCACTTGTGACAGGGCGTGGCACTGTTCTAGCAAGCAGGAGTAAAATGGAAAACGCCTCGTTGATTAGCAGCAAGCCGAGTGTCCATGCGTCGAGGAGCCTTTTTTGGCCTCAAACTGATTGTGGGCACTCGAAGAGTGGCGAAAGTTAATGCACGCTGCGTTAACAGCTCGTCAAATACAATTTAGTAAGAAGCACACTTAACCGCAGTCCAGGACACACATCAGAACATGCCAGAACATAGAATACACTCGCCACACACCACACACCCCACCACACAACACCACACTTCACAGTGCAGCTCTTCTTGGCCAGGTTGTTGATCAAATTTTGCAGTCATCGATGCTGAAGTTGAAAAGCCAACAACAAAAAGACCGCAATCATGAAACGTTTTATTATAAAATATGTGTTGGCCAGGCCAAGAGCGAAGAGCGAAGAGAGCAAAGACTTATACCCACATGCATATATTTCCCACATTTTCCATTTTCCATTCTCAGCATTTATCAGCACGGACAGACTGAGACGGACAGACTGAGACGGACAGATAGACGGTCAGTCAAGTCTCGAACTTGACATGACTTGACCAGTTTCAGGTCAGCTTCACGTCGTTTCGCTCCTGTGTTTCTGTATTTCTGCAAGGAAATCTTTTGGTCAGCTTTTCAGCTAACCGTAAAATGCTCTCAAGCTGCCCTAGACCCTGTAGGGAAGGCTGAAGAGGAGTTTAATAAGTTGCAATTTATACAAACACAATGAATTTAATTTTGCTTAACTGAGTTAGTTAATCAATGAAGAAATAAGTGTTGGCAGGTGTACTCCAAATAAATGAAATGTATCTTAATATACAGGGTATCTAACTGTCTAGCACTCTCTTGTTCCACTGTTTTTACTTGCTTTCTTGCTTAATGTACATATGATAAAGCTATCGAAGCTGTCATTATAGATTTGCTGCTGATCGAATGCTTCACGAGTTGCAAGTGCTGTTGATGCCTCGCCAGTCAATCAACACGTGTGTGTGTGTGTGTGTGTGAGTTTATCCTTTATTGCGTGTACTTAAGTCATGCACTAAATATTGTGGTTGTGTGTGTGTGTGCATGTGTTTTCCACTTTTCATTACGTGCTTCAATGTTCATTTTCCAAATTTCAATGGCTTTGGTACTGCCTTCGAGTTGTGTTGCTCTGTCGTTATCTGCGTATCTATCAGATACATGCACGGCTGTCTATCTATCTATCTGTGTGTGTGTGTGTGTGTGTGTGCGTGTCTGTGTTGGTTTCTAGTACCATTGAATTGATTGATGTTTGATGCACTCAACCACAACGACATGCAGCAAACCGCAACGCTGCTGCTGTGGCTGTACTTGTACTATCTCTCTCTCTTTCCCCCTCTCTATCGCTCACACTTTCTCAGTGTCTCTGGCGCTGCTAGCTGTCATTGCGCATTTGTGTTGCATACTTTTCGGAGTGCCGTTGGCTGACTGAGAAGCAAAGGAATCCTGAAGTTGTTGCGTATGAGTTTATTTCTGAAAGGGACCAGGCATCAATTGCGCTGCACCAAAGATGAAAGCAACTTGAACAGCACAACAACAAGATAGCAGCAGATACTTGAGCTCACCAGACTGTCAAATACCCTGTACTAGGCTACAAGCTCTTCATAGTTAAGCTGGGATTATTTTGTTACCTTAAGGACCTTTTGCTTAAAGACTTGCCGTCTCCAAAGGACCCTCGTGCTAGTTCACACCTGCTTCAGCCAACTAACTGTAACCCTGGCACTGGGTATGCAAGCAACAACAACAGCGTATCCCATGAATTACAACGATTCGAATTTCGAATGCGGTAATCTGACCGCACATAAATTTTCCAACCAGTTTCCTATACACATTCACACATAATACTTTACCCTCAATCCCTTGCCCAAGCTGGAGGCGGGGAGAAAGAAGGAAAACTGAAGAGGCCGGGGCACTACGTAATATGTTTGTATGCACAATAAAATAAATGTGAAAAAACGTTTTGATTTACAGGACGACGACTATGCGTTTTAATCATATTTAAATAAATTAAATATTTATTATAAAAAATGCAGCAATAAATAAATCGAGTAAATATGTACACAAATGAAAAACTTTAAAGTCGAGTCACGTTTGTTATTTTGAATTTTAATAAAAATGCAGTTAGTTGCCAATGCTTATTTAGTTCAAAATTATCCCAAAATTAAATGTTCCACAACACGAGCAAATATTTGTACATAATTTGAGCTTTTGTGATCCGTTTAAACTGAGTGAATTTCGTTTGGACTTTTAACAATCAGTCCAAAACTATTTCCATAAATTCAGACAGCTCGGGTTCTTGCCAATCGGGATTAAATGGTAATGAATTGGTATTATTATTTGGTCACGCATTTAATTGATTTTTGTTGGTATTTGAAAGAGTTTGAAAACTATTGAAGCGACTCAAACAATCGACCCATGTCGCAGGTCATTTCAGTTCATTTGCATAATTGCCACAAACCTGCTGAAATTAACCGCATTTATCAAATTGCAATCGTGCAACATGAAGCAAAAACTTGCTGCAAGTTACAAGGAAGCGCCTCCTTATGCTGGCCTCCTCCTCCTCGTAGGCCACGCCTCCACGACAAACAGTGTTTTCTCAAGTTTTTCCCCGAGTGCATTGAAAGTGCACAACTATTTTCGTATTTTGCACTTCCGCTATAAATTCCGGAATTTATGGTGCGTATCACTTGCCCGAATGTTTTACATGCGATTTCTGGCTCACACCACAGCAGCAGCAACAACCACAACAACAATAACAAAACAGGAACAGCCTGAGCAAAAGAAACCCTCAAAACTTCCATAACACCCTAACGAGGGTTGCTCCAACGAGCCACGAGCTACGCAGCCAAGAAACGAACAAGTCTTAACGACTGATTCGTTCTAGTTTTATTTACCTTAAAATAAGATTTAAGTTCATACCGAACACTGGAAAGATAGATTCTACTTAAATACACATCTAAGGTGCCAAAGTCTTAACGACTGATTCGTTCTAGTATTGTCTAGTTTTATTTACCTTAAAATAAGATTTAAGTTCACACCGAACACTTGAAATATGTGGAAAGATAGATTCTACTTAAATACACATCTAAGGTGCCAAAGGACAGTAAACTATCTTTACATTGATTCGATATAGTTAAAATTTCAATTAACAGGTAATTTAACTGGAATATTTATAAACTTATAACCAGAATCTCTATTAAAGCAGTGGCTGCCTTGCAAGTCAGAGACTTTAAGCAGCGCCAAATATCTTTTCCGACTTTGTGTTGACGTGTGCTTAAGGAAAAACTGCGACTGGAAGAATTTTTCCGTGTAATACAAAAAGCTTTTCTTGGAACGATGGCGTGTTGGCTTCAGTTAATGAGGTTTAGCAAGCGTCGCTTCTCTTTCTCCCACTCGCTCCCACTGGCTTCCACTCGCTCCCCCTGGTTTCACTCCGGGAATCAACGGAATATATCCCTTTCGCTGTGCAGTTTGGACAGTCTAAGCTGTAGCTGCATTGTCTCAGCACTGCGCTGTGTGTGTGCTACGCTACTGACAACAATGCCGTTGAATGCTTCTCGATTCGCAGCCGCATTTTGATTCTAATTCACATGTTGGCGCTGACTCAAGTTTTCTCTGTGTTTCAGTGCCGTGTTTTATGTGAGCTGGGAGGCAACCCATTGGCCCCATTGCTCATGCAGCTTGTTGCAACATTGTTGAAACTTTCCGGCTGTTGGTCAACCTGGGCACAATGACGCAGCGGCATTTGTTGTAATTGCCACAGTGGCCGCGACTCGACAGCAGTGCCGCAGATGAAAAAGGTAAGAGCTACACTGAGAAAGATTACGAGACTTAAACATTCCCCACAAATTTAAGTTTCGAGCTAAAATCTTTTTAGTCGTGCTTCTTTTTAACAGTGTAGTTGCTCGAAAGGTAAGTGGTAACAGGCAAACTTTCAGCCACGGCTGTGATTTCGTCGAGTTGGTTCACTGACTGCCTGCAATGCACCACAGACTCTACCTCCACCGTCTCCACATCCGACTACAAGTCTTAGAGAAACTCTTCTCAGCTCTAGAATGAAATGTTCCTAAACCACAATTACATCCACACTAAGCGAAACTTTAAGTAAAGGAATTAATAAGCTGAAAAGAATTTACTCTGATCATAGGTCGACCACGCCTCCTTCTGCCTCTAACCTAGGAAGTTCTATTCCAATTAAGCGGTAGTAAAATGAGTTATAAACATCAACAAAACGTTTTTAAGCCAAGTTTGGTAATAAAAGCCAATTGGCTTTTAAATTAGCATAGCAGAAAAATGCTTGCAACACCTGAAACCCCAAAAAAGAAAGAGACAGGAAGAGAGAGCGCAAGAGAGCGACAGGAAGCGAGATGGGCATCATTATTTATACAAAATAATGCACTTACAAGATGCTTACAATTTTTCCAAATATGCCACAACATAGACATCTACACACACACACACAGACGCTGATTGTTGACTGGCAAAGTGCAGGAAGCTGGCAATGCATCGATAACAACTGCCCGGAAACTGGGCAAAAAAGCGGAACAAGCCGCTAGGGGCGTGTAAGGGGGAGGGGCGGGAGCTGGAGCTGGGACTAGCCAACAAGTCAGTTGGCGAACCGAAAGCATTTTGCATTTGCATTTGAATTATACTACTATAAAGTAGTATAAAAAATGAATTGCTCTTGCCCAGGACCAATCGCCATTTGATTCTTGGCCATCTTTTCATGCACCTGCTCCAACCAATTGTCCCTCCGGCCATCTCCCTCTCTGTCTCCCTATGTCTGGGAGCAATCGACTTAAGTGGCCTGCAGTCTCGAAGAGCCTTTGGGAGAACAGCTCAATCAATTGCATTTTATTTCTTTGCCACAGAGTCGAGTTCACTTTAAAGTGCTTTAATCCACAGTCTTGTCAAAATTAACAAAACCCACTTTGATAAATTGCCAACAATTGACGAACTTGGTATTCAAATAACTAAGAAAACTGGACTATAGGAGCCCTGTAGCAGAGAGTATACACAAATATAGAACAACTTAAACTATCGTAATCAAAATCAGTCATAAAACTTGGTCAATATTTCCAGTTCCCTAAACTGCTACTGTTTGCCCACAAACGGCATACACACTGTGTACAATTTTGGCACAGGGTCTTAAAATAGAAAAATAAACAAAATTAACGATGCTGTGTTCCTGTTGATGTCCCTCTTGCTGGATTTTCTGGCCACACACCATTGCCGTTTTTGATCATTAGAAGCGACAGAGCTCCAAAGCCGCGCCCTTGCCTTCCCTCCCACTATCCCCTCGGTTCTGGCCCTTCTTTTGCTTTGTTTCCCTCTGGTTTCTGGCCCTGTCACGGACAGCCATTGTCCATGTTTCTAGGTCCCCCATTGACCATTTGTCGTGCCTCAGTTTTTGTCGTCAGTTCAATTTTCTGGTCATGCACATTTCAGCCGCTGCAACACCGTCGATTTTGTTCATTAGGCACGCACACTCGCGAACACACACACACTCACCCTGGAGATGCTTCGATTGTTGGACGAAGCTGCCAAAATGTTAGTTTCATCCATGCAACTGCAGCCGGCTGCTGCTGTTGCTGTAATACCCTGTGTCGCGGGTATACGCACGGCAGGGAGCTTTTGCTGGATTAGAAAAAAGCTGGTCAGCTTAGTAGCCACTCATATGCACGCTACAGGGTGCAGTAGAGTCGGCTGAGCTCGGTTGATTTTTCGTTTCTTGTTGCTGCTGTGTAGGCCGCAATGTAATCAACGAAATCGCTGGAATCGGCCAAAATCGTGGCGTGCACTGCATTTATCGGCGTTTTGTCTAGGCCCCAAAACAACAAAAACAACGACGACGACAACAACAACAGGAACGTGAACAATGGACAAACAACGGGAATAATCGCCAAGGGGCAAAAAATCATGGTTGGTGCAACCATTAACGGCAAATCCGGCAACGCTTTTAATTGCGCATACGCAAGGTAACACAGCATGGAAAATGAGTTGTGAGAGGCCGAAAAACGTTAGACAATTACACGGGAAAGCGTCCAAAAGCGGCAAATGGTAGCATGCAACATGGTGCCTGCAAGTTGTTGCACCAATAAAACCCTGCAGCTACATTTGAACAATGAACCGAACCTCATCAATTCTGTCCACTAATCTGCAAGGAAAATGCTTTAATACTGAAAACTTCATCATCATTTTAGAATTTATTGTGATTCCCTTTAGGCAGAAAAAAGTTTTCAATTTACATTTTAAGCCAATAGAAATAAAAAGTCGAATAAACTTCGCTGTCTGCAGCAGATAAAAATAAGTATCTTAAAACGGAGAAAACATATCAAGGGCAAAGACATAAAGTTGTAAATAAGATGTGGCAATATTTCAACCAATAAAGATCGATTAATAAGCCATGGTCATAACCTCAGATCCACTCAACAACTGTGGCAGCAACAAGCAAAGGCAACACCAACAACATCAACACCTACAGACATGAAGAGGAGGCAAAGCGTCAACAAGTAAAACTAATCTGACAGCAAAACAAATAATGGTGATTTTTATATGAACCCAGCAACCCAAAGCCAGAGCGAAGGAGACAGCGAGCGGCAGGGAGAAGAAGGCAGAGTGAGAGGCAGGGCGAGTGAGAAAAGACTAATGGTGATGTTAAACAAAACGGAGCAAGCGATTGGATTCGTAAAGCAATGGGAAAGAGGAATTGGAAAAAGTAACGGGGTTAAGTTAGATAAGGTTAAGTTCAAAGGGGTAATGGAGCAGAGGGGCATGGGGGAGGAGTGCGCTATGACGACACGCCATTCAAACTGTGTGTTTATTTATTAAACAAAATTATAAAATCAGGCAACAACATGCATTTCATAAGGCTTACTGTAATGGCCAATTAAGAGGTAGCCTGTTAACAATGCTTACTCTTTGGTTAACCATTTGCACATGCAAGACAAGGTAAGCCCAAGACACACACACACACACACACATGTACACACCAACACAAACACTTTTGCAGCTCTGTAATTTCTGTGTACACAAAACTCGTCAAGTGGCAAAGCGCAATGGAAAAGGAAATGCGATGCGAAAGCCAAGAGGCCGAGTAATAGAAACATGTCACAATCAAGTGGAGGAGTAGGTGGCATCAAGATACCCTGTAATCAGAATATACTGGATTTCTCGCCAAAAGGGGGTTAAAGTAGTGCTTTGACACACAAGTTAATACTCCCCTAACTCTTTAGCCCCACCTACAGGGTATCAAGAAAGAAAGTCACAGCACTCACAGTCGGTGGACTCGTGTGCCTATTTCTAATTTATGCACTGACGCTGGACTTGTTATGCTTAACAGTGGCTGCCACTTGAGCAGTGGAGTGCAGTGTGGGGAGGGGTGGCGTAGTAGTGCCACAGCAACAACAACTGAGGTAAACAATTAGAAAGTCTCGCATGTTGCATGCAAATACTTGCAACGAGGGGTCCACGTTGTGGTAGGCGCCATGTGGCAGGTGCTGGAGTGCAGCTGGCAACAAAACAAAAAAAACACGAAATTAAAACAGCAACAAATTTGTTGCATACTTCGCGGCAACGCGCTTCAAGTGCCACACACAAGCCTTGGAACACTCCGGGGCACATGACTGCAGCAAATTAACACAAAATCTTGTGAGTGTGTGGCTAAACAGAGTGCAAAGGAGAGTGGGGTTGAGGGAGGAAGGAGGCGGGAGGAGGGGGAGCAAAATGCGGTTGATTCTCGTGTTTTTAATTTTTTAATAAATTGTCGCAGCAAATTGGCCTCAAGGCAATTTATAAAAGCCATCACACTGTTTCTATTTTAGACCCTGTAGTCAAAGAGAAAAGCAAAGGTAACACCAGTATCCCGTAACCTTTGAGCTTTCGGACATCTCTGCTTCAGCCAGGCCATTAAAAGTCGTGCACACTAGAGCAGTGTCCTGTGTCGCTTTAGGGTCAACGAAAATGAGCTTAAATTGCATTGTTTATCGCATTAGTTGACCATTTTTCAACTTATACCACGAGCTGTGGATAATTGAAGTTGCCTCCTGTTTCAGAAATCACTTCATACACTATAAACGTAGAGCCCTAGAATTTTTACCCAAAAGCATTTTGGAGATGCGAGGCACACACACACACATTGTGGACAAACAGAGTAGCTACGTGTTGGAAACAATTTGCATAGAGCAAATAAACGCACAACCAATATCAACACACACCCCTACACTTCCACACACAGACACGCAGTCAAAGTTGCATGACACAAATAAACTGATAAACTGATTGCAGCCGCAGAGTGGCTGGGGGCGAGGGGGGTTGGTGGCTGCGAAGTATCCAAGCGACACAGAAACAGTAGCGAAATTTATAACCAAAAGGGAATTACAAAATCGCATATAAATTTATGTACGCGAGTGTGCGACAACAACAACAACAAGAACCGTTACAATATTGAGATGCGTCGATAAAAACAGATTTCGATATCAGCAGCGACAGCAGCGACGAAAACCAGTGCTGCCAGAATTTCAAGCAGAAAGCACTTAAAAACGACTTCAAATAAGTTTAGCTTGTTTCTTACTAATACTTATAAATTTAGATTTATTTATTCAAGAGTAATACTGAACAACATTGGAGTAAATTTATTGTGGAACTCTTACAATAACTGAAATTCCCGCAAAAAGTATCTCTGAGTTTTGCTTTGCTAAAACTGGCTTCAAAATAGCTGAAACAGCAGCACTATCAACAACGACGTTTGAAATGAAGTGCAAATGGAGTCTTTTACATCAGTGTGCATGTAGAGGTAGTGTATGTGTGTGCGTGTGCCTGTGAATGTGTGTCAGTGTTGGGGCGTTTGATTGTGGCTGTGATTTTCGCTGAAAATCTATTCGCCCATAATTTACTCGCTTTTTAAATTTTGCCACTGGTAATACACACACACACACACTCACGCGCGTATATGTACACACTCGTACACACAGTAAAATATCAATTTCAGTGAAAATGCAAATTCAAAATTGAAAGAACTGTAAGCTAACTGGCATAGCGATGGATGGGGGGAGTGAATAGGGAATTGTAAAAACTGTTGGAAACTGTTTATGGCTGCCGCATCGACGCGCAGCTAGCAGATTGTTTCCGCAGCTGTAGACTTTTGGCAGGCACACAGACGCAAACACACACACACATGCAGACATTGGCACACATATACTATTGCACGCATAGAACACACGCACACAAACACAGAGACCAATGACTCGGAAGTAAGTGCGAGAACTTGTACGCTCTTTCCAGCGAACAATCTCCCTCTCTCTCATATGCTCTCCCACTCTTACTCACGCTCTGTCATTTTCACAGCAGCAGTCTTTACCTCTACATTCCATTCCACCGTTCTTCTATGACTACTACTCCGCTACCCCCTCCACAAGCTTCGAAGTGTTAATTTACGAAATTGCAGGAGATTTCATTGAGTTAAGAAGTTCGCAGCAAGTTGTGTATGTGTGTGCGTGTGTTGTTGTTGCTTCTGTTTCTTTTCGCTTTGCTATTCCTTTATGCCGTCTTCTGTGTCTACACTCTCTCAACTCTCATCCAATTATTTATGCATGTAAATGTTCATGCACACAAACATACACACACACAACAACAACACGTTCCACTTTTACCTCTCACGGCATTTCTGTAGAAGTTTTATTTTTAACTCTCGTATTTAACTCATGGCCAGCCCTCGCCCCTGCCTGCTTCCTCTACCACTCATACTCCAACGTCCACGCCCACTGCATGTTTATAGTGTCTGGTATCGTTGGCTATCAGAGCGCTTCGATCTTGGGAAATGGAAATTTACACGTTAACACTTTTGGCCGCTTGTAAGTGATTTGGTTTTAATTCGCTTGATGGCGTCTGTTGGCTTCCAGCTGCAGCTGAGCCCCCGCTCCCCTTTTCTCTTCAGCTCCATCTCTCTCTCTCACACTCTCTCTCTCTCTTTCCTTGCTATAACTATGCCAAAACGTTTGCGGCCGCAGCAGCAACAACAACTGTCCAGTTGCCTCGTCCTAAGGGACTGTCTGTGAGTGTTGAGTAAGTATGTGTGTGAGTGAAACACGTGTGCTTGTGTGTGTGTGTGTGTTATGTTGTGTGCTGCAAACTCGTAGGCGTGCCACACACAGTCTTTAGTCTATGTTAATTTTTGGTTGTGCTCATGTTTCTTGTCTTTCTCTATCTCTCTTCCCCCATTTCCTCTTTCATTCTGAGCTATGCACAGTTGTTGCAACTGTTCACTTGCTGTATGTTACTTAATAGACCCTGTACTTTAAACTGGTGAGGTATATATCAAATAATAAAGCTTTTTGTTATAGAAAGTATAAAAGGAATGTTTAATATTTATTTTATTGTTTTTTTTTTTACTTTTTATTGTTTTTATTTTTTAGGTTTTTCATTATTCATTTTCTTTAGCCTGTTATATGTCGGCTATGCTAGTTATAGGGTCTCTTTGAGCCCAGTTCACGTATCTGTTAGTTGTAACTTGTCAGCGTTGTCCTCGTTTATGATGTAGTCAGTGAAATAAAAGAATGTGTGTAGATAACAACTCAACAGCTTGGACAAGCACATGCACGTTCAATTGCGAATTCCCCCACTTCACTAGCTTACACCCACCTCTTCCTATCACCAGTGACCATAACCAGATTCTTACTCAACTTCGACTCTAAGTCCGAGGCTATGTGCCTAAAAAGAGCTTACGCAAATTTCCACATAAGCAAAAGGCGACCAGTCACCGACTAAAAGATACTTATTACTGAGATAAACAAATTAAATTTAAATGCTTAAGTCTTTGTGACAGTTTAAAAAAGTGTGTAAAAAGACAAAATATTATCCATAAGCAACAAAAATTTCTCTCTTCCTGGTTAATTTGAAAACCATTTCGAAAACCTTTAACTTTGGACTTACTTTTAATACCCTGTGCCGGGTATATAAACGTTTTAAAAGTGGCTGACAAAAGGTATCACCTCTGATCCCTTGAAGTATACTACAAAAATCTAAAAACAATAGGCATCGAGCAAAGTTGAGCGCATAGCGCACAGCTTCTAATCAACCATTAATAAATACACAGCAGCGAGCTTTCTGTCTCACACCCCGTCTCTCAAACACTCCATCCTGCTCACTCACTAGCCATGTACTGATACAGGCTACACCGCTTGCTTTTTCTTTTAATAAATATACCGTTCGATTATCTAGGGTTACATTTGTTTGTCTTCCCTTTTGTTGTTTGTTTGTTTGTATTTGTGTTTGTTTTCACAGCATAAGGCGACAATCATGCGAAATTACATAGCTTCGGGATATCGAGATATCGTGATACCAGGATATTGACAGTGTTCCTGGCAACATACCCAGCCCCAATCCAATGGAAGGGACATTTCAACGTTTAACTAAATCAAATCGATATCGAATTTAGTTGTCAACGCGGCACAGAAGTTTTTTCAGTATGTCAAATTGTAATGGATTCCAAGGCACGAATTCACAATTCCAAAGGTCAGAGTAGAAGTGGAGTAACAGAGGCAAGGGAAGGGGAACCCGTCTTGTGGATTCTTTGTGGGTTTCAATTTCGTCTGAACTTGAGGGCCACGCGAAATGTGAAACAGTAGCAATAAGAAAAGGAACGGAAACGAAAGCAAAGGAATGAAGGAGGTAGCGGAATAAAAAAAAAACTTGTCTCTTGTTTTTGGCAGATCTTCAAGTCTCGCCTCGCCTTGGGCTTGCGTGTCAAGTTGACTTTCTCACTCCCAGTCAATTTGTCTATCTGACTCTCTCCCTCTCGCACCGCTTCTATTTTCGGTCTGTCTGTGTATGTCTGCGTGCGTGTGACCGCATAGCAAAAAGCCACAGGTTATGAGTTTTTCATTACACTCAGTCTCACATTGCAAGCCAGCAACTGAGCTAGAGTGTGAGCAAGACAGCGCGATTGGAATTACGTTTATGTGACTTTTGTTTAGTTGGTTTGGTTTGGCAAGGCACCAAAAATGTAATTGTATCAACTACAAGTGTAATTTTATGTTCATTTTGAGCTTATAAATTGCCCTTCCATGTGTATTTTCATTAATTCACTTAAATGCCTAGCAATAAAACTGACAGTTGCTTTTTACTCACGCACAAAAAATTATTTCACATAACGGTACATTAAACACAGCTTGCTTTTCATTATGAGCGTTCAGTTTGGATTTATTATAAATATGTTGACAAAACTTACCTGCACAGAAATAAATGTAATCATTTGGTTTTATATTCACTTAAAAAAAAAACACTTAAAAAAAACACTTACACCACTTAAATTCCGATATTTTTCAGCAGCAAATTCAATTCACTTGCACTATTACCGACAATTAAAAAATGTGAACTGACTCATTTTCGTTGTTCTCTCTGTGGATGATGAAAAATTATTTACAACCCACTTACAATTAACAGTTATCCTGCCTGACATCTTACTCGCTCTCTCAGCAAGTGCCATTGATGTGCATATAGAATCCACAAAACTAATTCCATCGTGCTTAGCTTCTCTCCCTCTTTTACCAATTGCAAACTATTGATGTGATATAGAATCCACAAAAATTCCAACACTGCTGGCTTCTCATGCTCTCTCTCCCAGTCTGGAGCCTGTAGCTTGAGCACTGTTTTAGTTCTTCGTGCGCTCTCAACTCGCGATCAATGAAAAGGTTTAACGCAAGCGTAGTTTAGTGTCCGTGGAATTAAATATGTGTTGTAAGTTTAATAAAGCAATTATAGCCTGCCTTAGTGTAGCAGGTGAAAAATGTTAGCTGCGTAGTTTTTTTTTTTTTGTTTTTTATGTGTAATACAAAATAAATGTGTATGTGAAAGTGAAGTGAAATTAAAAATGTGTGAGTGCAAGTGAAATTATTATTGTGAGTTAACTAAAGTGATGTGAATGTAAATAATTATTTAAATTTACTGCTGCGACCACCAATAAGTTTTGCGTTTCACGTTTTCTAATGTGAAAAAATTGGCATACATTCAAACATGCATGTACAGCTCGAAGAGAACGTGGGAAAAGAAGGAATCGGCAATAAGCGAAAAATGACAACGAAATGCCGGGACGCAAAACTAAACACGCATTTGGTATGTAAACGTTTTTAGTTCCATGTTCGTGGGGTGAGAGTGGATTCCGTTGGTGCGGGAGTGGAAGTGCGATGAAGCGAGAGCTTCTGCTTCTGTTCCACTTACAGTTTCGCTGTTGCTGCGAGCGAAATCGAGCAAAAAGAAGAGAAGAATAGATATTCACAAATACATACATGTGCACCTATGTGCATGTGCTCGAACAGTGACGCACACATCATTTGAATCGTTATTAATTAAACGGAGTTGGAAATGCAGTAGGCAAAAATAATTCGTGTACCACTGTACTTACATTTGTGGACACGTGTTTGCTGGAACAATTGCGATTTTTGGAAATATTTGTAATTATGTGCTTGGCTTTTTCATCGTGGAATTGGAATAGGTGGGAAATTGTAACGGTACAATCATGACTGTCGATTGTGTGGCATTGTTGTGCGCTGGGCAAATAATTTGTGGTACGAGTTCACCGTTAGGCAATTTCAAATCAACTATTGTAATTGAAATTCCAGTTACATTTTTTTGGGGCTCGTAATTTGATTTTAATGTGGCCCAAATTGTAACTTGGGCCAGGAATGCAAAGTAAAGTGGAGCCCAACATATTTTAATGTACCCCATGTGAGCGTAAAGTGTTTGTAGTTATGAAGGGGAACAAAATGTGCAAGCGAGACAGTGCGTAGTATTGCTGAATTCTTCCATGTGCTGGCTCTGTCTCGCTCTTACTCATCTGGTCAAACAGCTGAATTCTTTGTCTGCCTTTGTCTTAGCTAAACTTTTAGTTGATATTCCTGCATTAAGCTATAAAAAGTCATTAAAGAGTTATTTTTTTTATTCTTAAAGCGGCTGTAATTGCTAATGTTGCTTTGATGGGTCAGCACCGCTACATAGTTATAATAAACTTATACAGGGTGGAATAAACGCTCTCCCTCTTTTTGCATCTCTCTTTATCATATGGTTGCAAAAAGCTGCTTCACGTTGATTGCAGCAAATACCTTCAGCAAGCCAAGAGAGTGAGATAGGGCAAGCGGGGGAGAACTAGGACTTGGGCCGCAATTTGGCCAAAGTCATTAAGTTTGATGTTAAATCCAGCGAAGAGCTGCTTGTTCCTGGTTCCCCACCATGTCAACTAGATACGCTGCAGCAGCTACACTTAAAAAAACTTGTTTAAATAAAAATTTTTTTATAAAAAAGTTGGCTCAAAATTAAAAAAAAAAAATTGAATAATTTAAACTTACATGTTTTGGTATTAGCAAACTATTTCATGGGTTCTATTCTTGACATCATTTTGATTGTAGATCAGATTTTTTGATAAGTGCAGATTTACAGTCAGTTGCTTGCTTCAGTCAGTCATTCAATCAGTCAGTCAGTCAGTCAGTCAGTCAGGCAGTCAGTCATTCAGTCAGACAGCGAAAAGCGGATGCATTACAAAGGACATCAAGTCGGGGATATTGAGTTTTGTGCGCAACAAAGAAAAGCGCATACAAAAGCCGAGCGCAAAATAAATGCTTCTTTGTTGAATTGCTCAGCTTTTCATCAGAGCGGGAAAGCAAGAGATTGTGAGAGAGAGAGAGAGGGCAGCAGAAAGTCGAAGCTTGCGAAAAAATTGAATTACATGCAAGCAAGCGACTACCATGGCCCATACGCCCATAAGCCCCTGCAGCTGCCTTGCTCAAGTTACCGCAGGCGCAAAAACTACTCGGATTGCGTGTAGGAGGGCGTGGCATGGTGCGGCGAATATGATAAAGCAGCGGCATAAAAATAAGTATACAAAAGCAACAACGAACATTCAGCAAAAGTAGAATGCAGTGCGCCCTTGCCCCCGCCTCTTACCCCTTGCCTTCCCTTGTGCTATGCCCCGCTGCTCGCAGCGTTCCCTGGCTTTTTTTGTAGCTTCATAAAAAATTTCCCAAGCGGAAATGCAATTTAATTAAAAATGTCCTGCTGCTGGCTCGCTTTTCCTTCCACCTTCATCTCACCACCCCCTTCTCTAGCTGCTGCTCGTTCTTGTCCTTGCAACGACTGAATCTGAAGTCGCCTCCTTTGTCCCCTCATCTTCGCTCGCTGCAACTGCTTGGCTCACAGTTGTAGGCAAACATGATGAATCTGTTCCACAGATTTCCCGCTGGACAAAAGTGCCCTTGCCACGCCCCCTCCCTCCCAAACCACTGTGTGTAAAAAACAAAATCGTTTAAGATTAAAAACTCGCGATAAACAGGCAGCCGCTAAAATGCAGCAAAAATTGAATGAGTCTCCTTTCAGCTCTACTACCTACCGCTTGCCACGCCCCCTAACCAAATTACCATACTCAATTAACGCTGTACACATAGAGTTATCCTTTTAACCTTTCGCTCCTATCCGGCTCCAAAACTAAACTCCTGTAAAGCCGCCTTTGGGTCAGAGGCTGTTCCAAATTAACTGCTAAGGCGCCATTTTCCAGGCGAAATGAATGAATGAATGAGGGGTGGGGGATCAGTAACTAAGTGAATTGCATAATAAGCCAAATCAGACAATTAGGGACTCGGCAAATCGCTCTAATTGTGTGTTTAAGACAATTACTCAAATTACAATTGAAAAATATAAAAATAAAAAATTAACAAAAAATCCTTTTAAAGATCTGAAGGAAACACACTTAATTTAGTTCTTTAAATCAGAATTTACTAGGCTAATTTTCCCGAAATTTCTTTTTGAGCATAAAAAAAGTTAGAAATGCAAATAAATGATTTTAATACTTGCTTTAAAAAAGGAAAATATAACGCACTTAAAGTGCTGCTTAAAAAATAACTTCGATTTGTTTGCAATCTGAGAAAAACTTTTTGGGTCGTGGAAAACTCGTAAAAGTGTCGCAAAAGTTTTCTGATTCATTTATTTGATATTTTAGTGTCCTTTTTTTCTCTTTACATTCAGTTGTTGTTGTTGTTGTTGTTGTGATTTTTGCGCTTTTGTTTATTATGTGTTTGAATTGTTGTTGTTGATTGTCAAAGTGAAGCAACAAATGTTGTGCAATAATTCAAAATTAGCTTCTGGCACCTGTTGCAGTTGTTAATATTGTTGTTGTTCTGCGGTTGTTGCTGCTGTTGTTTGGTGTCCTTGTAAATTTGCTTGTTTACATGAATATTTTACACGCCAAGAGCCAAACAAATTTTTGTAATGTGTTCAATTTGCTTTTGCTGTTGTAGACATCAATATCGACAATAACCAGGGATGTATGACCACGCCCACTTGCGTATCCTACCACAAGTGTGCCAAAAATGAAAAAATCTGTTGGCTTTATGTTGGTCTTCTTAGCCAAGTTGGGTCAACTGCTGTTGTCGCATGTCCTGTCAATTTAATTATGCCATTACTTGAGGTCAACTGTAGCTAGCCACACCCACGCCACTGCCACTGGCCGGCCGCCCACAGCCGCACAGCGGACAAAAGCTATTTGTTATTTGCACAGTTTTCATGATTGTTAATCGAATTAGGCCCAACGAAGGATACGACAAGCAGCGGCTTCATTCGGCTCGGCATTTCCCTTGCCTCTACACTGCTAAAAACTAGGGTGCCATTTTAAATTTAGGTCTTAGTTTAAGAACCATTTGTGTGTAGTTTAGAAAGTAGTACAATTTTTTTAAATTTTAATTGAATTTAAGGAAATTTTGTTTTAATTCCACAAGCGCTTTTTCCAGTGCATTTCGTATATGGCTTTAATTCAATTTAGGCAGCGCCTTTTTGTGCGCATGTGTATGTGTGTGGACCTGTGTATGTGTGTGTGAATTGTTGGCAATGAAAACCGCTTCAGCCATATTGGCATATGTTGCTCATTATGCACTCGGTTCGTCCTTTCAATGGGCTGGATTGGATTGGTTTGGATGAGGCCTCTTTTGCTGGACTCCTTGCTAGCAGTTCTGGCCAGCTCTGGCCACAAGCGCACTTTTGTTAATTACTCAGAAAACAATAACAACAGCAAGAGGAAGATGTGGATAGAGAGAACAAGAGAGAGAGAGAGAGTGAGAAGGAAACCAAAGGAGAAACAGCTTGAGAAGCTACAACATTTGCCGTTGCATCAGTTTATTGAACTTAATTGCATGCAATAAGCCGAACGTGAAACAGAATGAAATCGAATTGATTGCTCTGCTTTATGGCGCAGGTATATGCACTGAAAGAAACGGGGCTGCATTAATAGAAGAGTGAAGAGTGCGTAAAGCAACAGTTTTATACTACCGAGAGTGGTAGACTTTTTCGCTCCGTGTAGCTGCGTGCAGAGAGCAGTGGGCAGCAGGTGAACTGGTCATGAGTATATTTGATTACGCATTTACTTTTAATACACACACGCACACACATATTCACACAGATACATTCACTCACACATTTACAAGTTGGTTGAAGCCAATTTTAGTCCGAGTTTCGTTTGGTGTCGACTCCAATTGAATTACCACCTGGTGGCAATCAGTTTTGATATGCATTAATTTGTTTAATACCTTAATTTTTTGCTCTCCTCCCTTTTAACCTTTTCTCTGCCTTCCTTTTCCCACTTCTGCCTCTTTTGTTGGTGATCGAATTCTCGTCATTTGTTGCGCTGCTTTGCCTTTGTGTCATTGCACTGTTTCCGCTTCCGTTTCCGTTGTCATTCGACGCCATTGTCTCACACACACACGCTCGAGTCACGTGCCACATGCCGCAGCATCCATTTTATTTGCAATTTATATTGAACATATAAGCTGGGACCCTGTAGCTTAAAAGGACAGTGGGTTTAATGGGGAGTGCTGGTATTGCACCCTGCGAGGGCCGTCCGTTAGTGAATATCTCAGAGCTATAGTCACTGATACCGTTTATACATCTACCAGTTTAAGTTTTCTGCAAATCTTCGCTTCGGTGCAGACGCTTGACTCTCAACACATGCAGTAAGAGGAACTCTTTGCTTCGGAATGAGTACAGGGTGCTTTGAAGTTGGCTCGCTCGCTTATAGCTTTTCCTACTTGTTTGTAGTTTATTTTATAAGCATTCGACAATAAATTATCGCATTAAACTAAAGTGCATAGAATTTAATCATTTGAACACAGAGCCACGCTCTGTAGCTTTTCCAACTAAATAAAATGCATTGTCGCTCAGTTTTGTAAGAGCTGACAAAGTATTTATAATAAATATACATTTGTTGATACCATATCATGTATTATTCCCTTTTTAGCAGTCGATCAGCTCAATTACAGAATTTTTACTAACTTAATTCAATTTGCACACAAAGCCAAATTTTGTTTCGGATTTTGTCAGCCTAAAAATTAAGAAAACTTTGATAAATCCACTTGGGATGACAAACATTGCATCAATATATAAATGGACATGGAGAATAAATTAAAGGGTTTTGCGAATCGAATCGAGTTTCCCCAATTGCTGCAAGTCCAGCTGGATACTTGTCAAAAGGAAATGAGCCTGGGACTGGTGCAGTCCAAATGCGAGTAGACATAAGATAGGAGTGGATGTGGTAACTTGCAAGCAGGTACTTGTACTTGCAACCAGTTAGTTGCGAGCTGCAAACTTGAATGCAATTTCCGTAATACGCGACACACGATGGCAGCTATGGAAGCAACGGGGCATGAATTTAATTACCAAACTCAAAACAGTCAACAGCACAAGAGGCCAAGACGATGCGCTAGCTACCTGCCTCTATCTCTGTCTCTCATGGAGATAGTGTCATGTTCGTGTTGTTGTCACTCTTGCTGCAATGTTAATCAACTTCATTACCACAAATTGCTATTAGCATATGTTAGTGTGCCACCGCAGACGTAGACGAAGACAGAGCAGCAGATACACTGAGAAAAGAGCACACGTCTCAGCAGTAAGCAGTTTGTGGCCCTAAATGATAAGACTTTGGGGATTTTTCTCAGTGTAGATACCCATTAGAAGAGGCACAACACACGCACACACATACAGTGAACTGCACTTGCCTGTTTGTTGAGTGACAAACAAGATCAAATGATGCAATTATTGGAACGTCGCGAATAAATCTCTGGCTTCGAAACTCGACCCGCCACTAATATAATTAAAAAGCCATTAGCACAAATAGACAACCTTGAGACTAATATGGAATAGAGAGGGAGGAGTGTAGAGGAGGGGCACGGGAACTGGCTCAAGTCAGATTTGCTTTTTATTTTGCAGCGCCATTAAATGCGACCGACAAATGCCGTCGCCATAAATTATAAGTCATTGGCTGGACGTGTCCAGCGTCCTTGCCGGTTTTAGGCGGTGTAGAGCCGGGGGGAGTGCAGGAGTGGGGCATTAATATCCCCAACATGACTATGACTTTGAGTGAATGCTTCAAATTAAAAAGAAATTTACCATTAACCACACCCATTTTGACTTGGGCTCAGTATGCCGAAAAAAAGGTTGGCAGCAGCAGCGAGCAGTGGGGGCGGGATTAAAGCCACGTTTGCAATGACAGCACGAAAAAAAAATAATAGCAAAAGCTGCAGTGGCATGAGTCGACTGTAAAAGACCACGCTTTCTATACTAAGCACATGAGTTGCCATACCTAAACGATATAGTTCTCTGACTCAAAGTTTTGGCGGTGGGTGTTGAACAAGAGTTACTGCTACTGCCCGCTACATACCTTTTTGATTGGCCCAATAAAACACTGTGTTCTTTTTGAGTACAGGGTCTAACAGAAAACAGAAAAGCTGGCAGCCAGCTTAGCCTTAACTTGGACCTGGCACACACACACACACGGCGTATACTTAATGTATCAAAAGTTTGGAGCGCGTGGGCGCCGCCTTGCGGGGCGAGCAACATCATCGACGTAGCACTAAACAACAACAGGAACAACAACAACAACAACAACAAAATGATTACAGCCAACTAATGACGCTGTCTAAAATGATTTATCTCGTTATGGCGTCGGACAGTCGGGAAGTCGCTGAAATTCCTGACTCGCTGTTGCAGCAACAAAAGTCAACGTGAGCAAGAAAAGAGAATGAAAAGAGCGAACAACTTCTGGCCATAATTCAAACGTGTTTATGATGTATACAGCCGATTTAGTGCGTATCCTCAAAGCGTTAACAGCAAATCAAAATGGCGAAATTTAGTTGTGTTTTCTGCTTTTCGTTTAAATGAAAGCCACTTAAATTGCGACCAAGCTGTTTTTAAAAGCACAAAACTGTGAATAAAGTTAGTACTCAATGGTTTAATACCAGTTCAAGCTTGGTTTAATATGATGTCCACCCACAGGCACACACACACACCCACACACACTGCATATCCTATTAACATGCTGAGCAAATGGCCAAAGACTCCCAATTTTAATACTCTTTCTTAGCAGAGTTATCATAATGTTAATAGGTGTTTAAGGGAAAAGAATTAGTGAAGTATAATGTAAACAAAAGGATTTCAGCTCTGCCACGCCCCCTAAAGCTACCAAGAGCACCTTTTCGAACCGACTTTCCTTGAAAACCACTTTTGAAAGAGCATTCAATGTGCGTTGAGTTTGTCTACAGACTTGTGTATTTTGTTTTCTTTATATATGTACATGCATATATTGTGTGGAATATGTACATATAAATGGCAGCAGCGTGCATAGATGCCATTTGAATGTGGACCTGGCCAAGAGCTAAACAGGAGGAAGTGGGGGAGTGGGGGGGAAGATGGAGCCAAGACTCTGCTGGTGGCAGTAGCATCTGTTACTAATGGATAGTAGCAGAAAACAAATGGACAGCGCACAGATTCACATATAGACAAGGCTAGGGGGCGTGGAGGGGTAAGCAGGGGGGCACAGTGGGCAGGGGGAGTGGCAGCAGGAATGGCAACGTCAACAGCTCGTGCAAACATCTTTGTAGATTTTATTTCTAAATCTCATTACCAAATGGTGTCCCTTTGGGTGCCAGGCAAAGCACACGTGATACGTGTGTGTGTCCATGTGTGTGTGGGTGTGGGTGTGTGTGTGGAAGTAAGTAAATCGCACATACACACACAAGAGCTCTATAAATGCAATAAACTGTAAGTGCGTTAGTTTCATCCCGCACTTTCCTGTTATTTGGTCAAGACACATCCAGAGTTGCCGTCTTCGCTTTTTTTTGCCGTCAGATTTAGCTTTTTATTAATTCCGATGGCGGTAAAAAGCCTAGAATATCTAGAAGATAACAATTGTGTACATAACGTTATGAAATAGTTCTACATTTATAATTTTTTACCAGAATAGTTCGTGACTTCAGCTTTTTCCAGTTTTTCAAACTCGACAACACTGGTAACAGCAAATAGAATGTCCAGAATTGAAGCAGCTCTCTTTCCCGCTCTTTTCCCCACTCTCTGCTCATTCGATTCGAGGGATATCAGCTGTGGCAAATGTTTTTATAATCGCCGTAGCTAAAAGTCCGTTTCTCTGTACATTTTATTAACTGAACAGAATGTGGCCAAAAGGCCTCATAAACCACTTTGTTTTGGATGCGCTTTTAGCACTTGACTTTAATGTACAATTTCTACTTCGATTTCGAGTTCGAATTGAAATATTTTCACTTTAGTGCAACATTAAATTTCAACAAACAGAAAACAACTGAAAAACCATTAGAAAACAAGCAGGAAATGTTGTAGTCGACGGTGAAAGACCTCGTACAGGAATATATGTATATACACCTTAAGGGGTAAGCCTTGCCGTCCAACTCGTGCTCATTAAGAGTACAGGGTCTAAAAACACACGACAAAAACTTAATCGCTCGTGTAATGACTGCATTCGACTTTTGTAATTAGCAACCCGTCGTTCTCCCTCCACTCTACCCCACCCCCACCCCTCTGCCCTGCTACCCCTGCAAATAAATATTAATTTGCCGTAGCCTCTGTGCTTGCCACTTCTCTGCTTCTTGCCACTCGCCCCAAATGCATTTGAGCCCTCGTCGTCTCTTTACGGCAGACTGAAATTTATGTGCAACGTACAACAAATTTTCACTTATTGCGAGTGGCAGCAACTACAACTAGCTGGTCACTGTAGTGGCGGGTGTACTCGACTGCCAGTGACCTTGTACTCGTAGACAAACGACTAACTTTTGGGTTTACTAAGCCACTTTTCTGTATACCTTTAGTACAGGGTCTAACAGCAACTGCAGGACGAATGGAATGTGTCGTGGCTGCCACTCGAATCGCTGTCCCTTCGTCCAATCTTCGAAATGCGGGTCTGGGTCTGGACCAGAGTCTGTTTCTGTTTCTGTTTCTTTTTCTGGGTACTTTGTTTGTCCCATGGCTGATACTCGTTCTGTCTCTCTCCCACTCCCGCTCTCTCGGTCTCGCTCTTCAGCTGCTGTTGCGTGACAAGAACCCGCGCGAATGCTATAAATTTTGTATTTAATTTTCAATTCGTTTTAGTTTTATTGCCCAGCAGGAACAACAAGCATCACAGCAGAACAGAAAAGTAAAATTGTTGGGAAAAGTTCAAGACTTGGCATCGACTGGATGCTTGCCAGCAAGTGCAGCACTGCCAGCAGTGCCCCTGCAACGCCTCTGAAGCGTAGCTGCAACTTCCGGCTCCGGCTCCGGGTCCGGTTCGGGTCCGTCTCCGGGTCCATGTCTGTTTTAGAGCCAAGAAGCAGGCGCTTCTTTCCTTTTCGACTATCGTTTTTAATGGTGCACGTCCAATTTGATTACAAGTGTCATCTATTTGCACGCCGCACTAAATTCCCTACCCGCCACTTCCCCGCCCGCTCCCCGTGCCGTCGCCAAAATCAACGCCGTCTAATGAAGTAATTTCAATTAGAGGCAACGCTTTGGGTTTGTTTTTTACCCCTTTCCACCCCTTTTTTACCCCTGTTTGGCTTGTGGCAAGCAGACACTAACGGCGGCAAGTGGCAAGTGATAATTTGAGAAATCGTTGCATTAGTAAATCTAACAAATTTCACTTGATTCAGTTATTGATTTTGTCAACTCATGCGTCAACCTTTGACCCATTGTATGTTGCAACAACAGCAACTCCAACGAATTGGCAAATTGCAAATTGTGGCTGCAACAAATTGCGTTGCGTGTGTGTCAGTTAAACAGTTGAATGCATTTATCTTATCGACTTTAGTGGCAGCCAAAATGGCCAAAAAGTCAAGACTGGAAATTTGCTTCTATCACGCAAGAGACGCAAATGGCAAGAAGCTCGCAACGCCCCCCCAACTCCATCTGCGTCCCTTGTTTGCTGCTGTGCAACAGTTGAAAAAGTTGTTGAAAAATATTTGTTGATTTTGATAAAAAAAGATGAGCAAGAAAAAGCCACAATCAGAAGAAGAAAGAAAGAAAATGAAACAAGAAGTGAAGGATTTCTTTGGCAAGCTAAACATTGGTTACCCTGGGAATTTCGATACTCTGTAGTTGTAGTTCTATACATAGAAGTAGAAGAGACTGATCCAGACTGTATATAGACTCTCGGATTTCATCAACTTCCCACAAATTGATAATACCCTCTGCAAGTGTATAAAAAATGTCTCGAATAGGAAGCAACTTCATTAAAGATGTACGAACAGCGCACGGGGTGGCTTAGACTAGCTGAATACTCCGCAAGATCGACTTCAACTGGCAGAAGGAGGAGGCAAGAGCGAGTAAAAGTTTACATGAAAGATTTAAGCAGCTTAGCGAGTCAAAAACGAGTCACAGACGAGTCATTGGCGGCCTTCAGATAGCGAGCAGTCGTTGCAGGTCTACAGCAGCACCCTCTGCGCCCACTGCCACACCCCCTAGTCCTTCTCCGCTACCAATTCCTCTACAATTCCGACTCGACGAGGTAAAAGTTTTAGTTGCTAGCTTAAAAACGTTTCTGCAAAGTACTTGAGAACATATTTGCTATCAGTTGGCGTCCAGTTGCTGTTTGTTTGTCTCTCCGTCTGTCCCTCTTTGCTCTTCCCCCTTCCCCTTCCACCCCCTCTCTCTCTCCCTCTCTGAGTGTCTCTGTCTTAGTTTGTTTGTTGCCACTTTCGGCAACTTTTCGCTTGGCAATTTTTTCTGCCATGTCCTCGTGTCTTTCTATAATTTCAAGCTGCGAAACTCACTGCTGCTGTCGACAGTTATGCCATTTTGGCATTTTAATCATTAGATCCAGCTTTTTTTAAGCCAAATGCATGGAGTTTTAGCTTTTTACTTGCTTTTCTGGCAGCTGCACAACACCGCTGCGGCAGCGACGTCTGCTGCGTGTGGTTGGCAGCGCTGCCAAGTGTTGCATCCGTTTCCTGTTGATAGTCAGTGGCGTGTAAATGGAATCTGCTTCTTACTTGAATTTATTTGCGGCACATCTGAGCCCCCTGCACCCTAGCAGTACACCCTTCCTCCCCAACCCCCAAACACCCTTTTACCGTAGCTGAGTTCATTCTCTGTTTAACAAAGTCAAACAATTTCATGCAATTAAAACCGTTTTTCATTAAAAATGCAAATTTCAAATGCAAAACGAACTGAAGTCACGTCAAGCATCAAGAACATTCACTCACCCACACCCACCCACACACCAACCCACACACCCACACATACATACATACTTATTTATGCCCATTCCATGGACTTGTCTTGTTGAGTGTTTGTTTTCATGCAACTTGGTTCGAGTTCTTTGGGTTCCAGGTACTTAACTTGATGTCACCAAACAAAAGCACTTTGTTTTAACATGTGCCCGACACTGTGACCCCTCCAGGCCCCTCTCTCCCCTTCACGCCCCTCGGTTGGCAGCAATGCAGCGTGCCTAAAAGCCGCTTGTCTTGTAAACAATCATAAAAAATAATAAAATGCCATAAAGTTGAAAATGTGCGACTGTTGGGAGCATCAAAACAAGTCCAGGGACGGCAAGAGGGTGGCCAGGGAGCCACAGGAGCACGGGGATTGAGACAAAGAGAATTGTGCTCTGGTCGCTTACATTTTTTGAGGATTCTTCCAACTCCCAACTCTCCACACATGCCAGAACTCCCTGCCTGGATCATTGTCATCTTGTCTCTTGTTTGTTGCCTTTGTTTGTGCCTTGTCTCCCTACCCCCTCCGCCCCTGTCCGAAGCTGCACTTAAACCTTGTCGCGTCTGGCATTGTCACGGTTTCCCTCCCAACTGATTGTCCTTCATGCATTGTTGTTTCTAATGTGTGCACTCCACGATACAGCCAAGATGCAGAGCCTGCGTTTTAAGCGGCTTTTCCTTTTACCATTCCAGTTCTGGCCAAAAAGTGTCGAGCCAGTGGAGTTATAACTTCATTGTGATCTCCACTAGAAATGGAATGATAGGATTATCTGAAATATATCAGCCAACAACCAAATTGTGACTCCAACCAAACTGAACTGGCAAGAAAAGGCTAAAGTCGCAGGAAGCGACTGAGATAGACAACGAATTTTATGTCTGCGTTTTGTCGTCATACATATAAACTCTACATAAAAGTTAATTAAATTCCTTAATATCTTCGTTCTATAATTTATTTGAATTAATTTTAATATACAACTTTTATATTTTGGATGATGCCCCGTACTTTACTCATAAATCACAACTCGGATCTAAGTTTTCTTCACTTTTACGTGACAACTAACTAAATTATAATTATGTTATATATATAAATGATATAAGGAATTCCTTACTTCATTGATCTGCTTGCCATTAGCAAGACTTCTGCTGTTAACTGACTTTGCATGCGAAAAAGCGTTTGCAAAGTGGGCTTTAAACATTTTGAGCTTGTTTCTAAAGTGGCTTATAAACTGACTACAGAGCCCTCATAGTGCATGAGTGTAAGTTTAATCTCTGCTTGGCATTTAGTCTCAGCCAAAATGTCTCCAACTTTTTTGGCTAAAAGGGTAGAGAAGTGTGGAGAGGGGGAGGTAGGTGAAGAGCTTGTTATGGGTCTCGTTGCGCTGCTTGCACTTTTGCTACCTGATTTTGCGCTTGCTGGCACGCCTCATTGGTGAGTTTATCACGGCGCAAACTTTAATAATGTCTAGGAGTAGGACTAAGGGTAGGGTGGAGAGGGCAGTGAAGGCGGAAAGGGTTCTGGGACGGGGACAACTACTTACTGCAAGTAAAATCGATAGTGCGATGTGAATTTAATTTTCAACTTGTCTGACATTTTGTAATTGAAAACACAGACATTGACACTTGACACAAAACACAAAACAACCAACAAAACGCAAAGAGACAACAGCGAGTAGTGGAAGAAGGGAACGGGAGGGGGTGGGGAAAGGGGCGCTGCGTATGGCGCATTACTAATACGCAGTGTGTGACAACCACAAGAGACAATTTGGCAGCTGCCAAAGGGTTGGCACTGGCGATTACGCAAACGGACAGGGAAAATGCTTGAATGACAGTTTGAGGGCGGAGAGTAGCGGGTAGAGGGGGTGCAAGGGAGCGAAATGGGCATAGGCGGCAAACCGGCAACCGGAAAGACTGCTGCCGCTGCAGTTAAAACATTTTGCAGCATCAGTTGGTAGAGGGCTGCAGAATGGCCTTTTTAGCCATTTAAAAGCTAACTTTGTTTACTTTGCAATGGGTGAAAATCTTTTGGCTATAAATCTAGCTGTTTTCGTATATAAAATTAAAGAGATTTCTTTAGCAGTGCTTTTGAACCGTTTAGCTACTGATAAAATCCGGCAACACTATTGTCCTAGCTAGCGAACACACACATGTACCACACACACACACACTGAAACACACATTCAATCCACAGGCATTGTGGCTGTCTCGAAAAACCAAAAATCGAGAGAAACGAGAAGTGAGAAGCTGAGACGAGAGAAGGAGACAAACTGAGAAGGGAAGTGAGGAAGAAACCATTGCTCGAGTGGCCGCAGGGCAATTGGATATAATTTCTAATTACACGCTTGGACGGACTTTTTACTGTCAGCTTAGTTTACTGATGTCTCTATATGTGTTCTCTGTCCGCCTATGTGTGCGTGTCTGAGTGGGTGTGTGTGCGTGTGTGTTTTGTGTGTGTAATTTGCTGCATGTAGCATAAGTGTAATTTGGCATTTTGATTTTTAATTGTTCGGCCAACACAAGCCGCTGGCATTGAAAAATAATTTTCACAACATGCATCCTTTAATTAAACGAGGCAGCTAGACAGCAAAAGAGACAGAGAGGGACGGAGAGACAGGGAGACTGACTGAGAATATAGTTGGGCGATTTGTAATTGTCGAAATTACAAAACTACACATGAAATTTGCATATTATTAAGCTCAATTGTTGTCTGTAGCCCAAAGAGCCAAGAGAAATAAATATAT
The DNA here is from genome assembly GCA_020829145.1 of Drosophila nigrodunni. Classification (NCBI taxonomy): domain Eukaryota; kingdom Metazoa; phylum Arthropoda; class Insecta; order Diptera; family Drosophilidae; genus Drosophila; species Drosophila nigrodunni. Next base: position 418,698 of record JACVCZ010000008.1, read on the forward strand.
ATCAAGTGACAGTCGTAGCTTCGTCTTCTGCATTCTGTGTAGTACACTCCTCCGCCCCCATGCCGCGCTCTCCACTCATCTGCCCACTCCCGCAGCTTGGGAAGCCGGCGATGTCAACACTTGAACACGCGCCAGCGACAGTCAGCTTCAGAAAGGCAAAAAGCGCCCCGAAAATTATGCAACAGATTCTGTGAAATTTGGCGCACGTTGTTACAACAACAACGGCAACAGCAGCAACAACAATAGAGCAAGCAAGAGGGAAATGGCGAAAGGCTAGCGAATGTTGCAGCCAGTTTATTTTTGCGCAATTACAGAATGGGATGAGCTCGAAAAAAATAAGTTGAAAAAAATGCTGAAAACAACTGAAACTTAAGGCTACGAATGTTGGTTACACTCACGGCAGCTTATTATCTGCCAATTTAGGGAAATAAGGAGTTTGGACTGGTTAGAGTTGGAGTGGTTCGTATAGGACAACTATAGTCTATAGCACCCATAGGATAAATCGCTCTCTTACAGTCGGCCTGCTATTTAAAATCCATTTAAAACTTTTTTGGGCTTAAGGAAATTTGATGTATGAGACACTAGTGACAAAAGCAGGCACAGCGAATTGTTGAGATACCTCTTTTTGTAGGGTATAATGAAAATCATGTTGCAAGAGCGTTGCTGACATCGCCAGCTCTTCCTTTTGCTGCTGCTTTTGCTTCAGTTGCAGTTGCAGCTTCAGCTTTAGCTTCAACTGTCAACTGTCAGGCGTTTTTTATTGTAGTTGTTGTTGTTGCTGTTTCACGCCATTATATTCGCAATATGATTATTATGCGAATGCAAAAGTGTTGACGTTGTCACGTTTGAGTTGCCAGCGTGACAAGTGCGAACAGCGAAAATGGCATTGGCACAAGTACAAGAGTGTTGAAAGTGTGGCAAGTGGTGCAAGAAACTGCTTTGCAACCAACTAATTGGCTCATTTTTTGCCCAACTGAAATATTGTGCATGTTCAAGTCGTCCCTGACTACATAAGTATATGCTATAACACACACGCACACATACAAACACTGACAAACTAATTTTTGATAAGAAAAGTATTTTTATAGTATTTTTATCAGTCAAATTATTTTTATAGGATACGATGATTAAACTATTTTGAGAATTCCATCAACAATATCTAATGTTTTTGAACCAAATCTTTTTTGTCAGTGTATGCTGCATATATATATCTATATATAAAGAGAACTCGTGCTATGGTCAGTATTTAATGGGACCCTCATCAAAAGCGATTTAAGTGCGAGTCCGGCAAAAAGTTTTTGCTTGCCTCTTGGCAAATGTGCAAATAACAAATGATTTTGGATTTGCCATCACCCACTTGTAAATAAAAGTGGTCTTTCTCTCTTGTCTCGCCTCCTCCACTGTGTGTGTGAGGGGGGACTGGTGTGTGTAATTATGTGTGGTATGTACCAGCATGTTTGCCTTTGTTTTTATGCCTGTCATGACATGTTGTGTGCCCTTTGGCCAAATCAAACGTAAGCCACAATTAAAACATAAAACTAGCAAGCATTTTCCTACATTTTTTGCTTGGTCTTTTTGTATGAGTGTGTGGGAGTGAGTGTGTGCGTGTCCGTGTGTATCTGTGTTTTACACACACATCAAACATTTTGTGCCAACCTTTGGTCGTTGTTCAAGACAGACCCGGAGGTTATAATTAGCTCGAATTAGTTGCAACTGAGCCTGCGTTTGGCAGCTGAGTCCAGTAGTAAGTAAGTCGGATAAATAAAGTAAGGAAATTTTCCCAGCAAGGGAAATGGGAAGAGAGAAAAGTGAAAAGGTTTGTCCAGCACTCAGCCGTAGAGCATTTGCAAGAGCAATTCCCGTTTATTGTCTGGCGAGCTAGAGATTTTCAAGTAGTTATCTCTGAGCGCACTCAAACGAAACCACCAAAGAACCAGCAAAGCACCAGTGAACTATCAGCGAACCACCCGCCCACTCACCGAACTCCAACCCCACTCACCCAGCGACTGCAGCTGAGCTGAGTGCCCTGCTGACGTACTATACTCCGTGGAACTTGCAACGTGGAGCGTCGAGCGTGGCACGTTGACGTTGCCTTGTCATAAATCCGCGCTGTAGCTGCTGAGGCTGTCAGTAATTAGCGCGCTCACTCAGCGAAAGAGAGCGACAAAGAAGGATAGAAAGAGAGCTACTCGTTCCCACACTTGCCCCACAAAGCTAACGAGTCACTTGTAAGAAAGACACTGGCACACTGAGCGAAAATTCAAGTACTTAGAACACAAAAGGTCCAATGGTTTGAAAAGGTAAAACATGGTCTTGTGCAGACTAAACTCCAAATAACCACCTTTTTCGCTCAGTGCAGCGAGCGAGTTGGGTCCTGATACGGGGCTAGACAGGCATCTGCAATTAGCGAGCAACACTTGGACGGCCACATTTAGTGGCCAACGTTGCTGTTGTTGCAACTGAGTGGCAGCATCGAGGCGCCGTCAAAGGAGACGATGAGACATACAGTTCCAAGTCACCGTTTCAGCCAATATGCAACACAAACCGAGGCAAGGAAGTTACTAACTGACTCTTTGACTGACAGACTGTTCGTTTGGGTGATGAATTCATATGTGCGCCTAGGAATTGCTCGTTGTACAGAGCAAACAAACATTTGAGGTGCCAAAACCACGAAGTGTGGAAGAAGGTAGCAGGAGTAAGGGAGAAGGTTTGAACTGATTTTAGGCAAAGGTTTACCCTCAGAGAGGTACAGAAGGTTTGTGCCAACTCCAGGTCTAGAACAAGATGTGGGCTTGCCCCAAAAGAGGTGGAAAACAAAGAGCGGCTTCGCCCTAAGAAAGGTAATTGGCGGAGAGTAGTTTTATTCCGTACGGGGCGTAGGTTCGTGGAGGGAGAATAACAGGTTTGCCCTGACTTTGCATGTCAAAAGTCATCACCTTTATCGTTTGTGCAGCATCGCCTTCGTTCCTTTCATTTGCCTTCAGTTGGCAAGCCAGTCAGCCATTTAGCTAGACATCGAAGCCAAGCATCCTACAGTTGCATTAGCTGTGGCAATATTATGACTGCGCCCAGACCCAGCACACAGGACACAGGACAAAGGAGACAGGAGACAGGAGCTGGGGAGTCTTGTTCTGCCTGAGCTGAGCAGAGCAGAGCAGTAGTCCTGGCAGTCAAGTATATTGTAATTCATAATCCTACGATTTAGTTGGCATAAGACACAACGCTTTATTTCTTGTTGTGGTTTGCTTTTGGCTTAAGTGGCGTCTTCACAAGGATGCAGCATCGTCTTCGTCTTCATCTTCATTTTGTTCTTCCTCGTCCTTGGCAGCGTCCACAACCCTTCAACCTCCTATCGTCCGTCGTCTGTCGTTCGTCTACATTTTCATCTTCGACTTGGTCGCCCAGTTGAAAATTTTGACACTGATTGTGTTTGCAGTTGGGATGGGATGGGATGGGATGGGATTTTAAGCCGTTAAGCACTGAAAATATTTCCACAGCCATCGGGTATAGTTTCAAGTGGCAAGTGGAGGAGCTTCAGACACTAGCAAAGTGGTCACAATTATGGGTTCAATGTGCCACTTGGGGGTACTTTGTTGGCAGACGAAGCCGAAGCCAAAGCCAAAGCCAGCAAAGCACTTGCTCTGGTTAAACTAATCAGCTTAGCGCAATTGAACAATAAAAATGCGACATCTGATTGTATTTTCAAATAGGTTTTCTCTTTAATTATATGTATTCTTCTTTTCAATATATATTTATATATATATATATATACCATATATCTATTTATTATGCACTCGTTCTATTCTCATTCTTGTATTTGCTTAACTAAAATTTACACATAACGCAAAAAGATCTTGAAGCCAACTGACATTCATAGGCATAGTCCATATACAGTCATACATATATATATTTAATTATTCATATACACATGTATATATATATAGTCAATAGTTATGTCTTTATAGGGTTCTTTATATTTACAATATTTTACATAGTTATTAAGCACACAAGTTATCGATAACATTTGCATAATTTCTTTGATCATTTACTGTACAGCACCTGCATTTCGATAACGATTAACAATTATCGATCTCTCGGGTTCACTTATCATTTAGGTAGTTTAATTATTGTTCTCTCTGTCTCCATGCTTTTTCATCTTCATTATACTTTCATCTCCATGTTTGTTTGCCTTCTTTTGGGATATTTACACGCTGCTTTCCGGTTAAATGATATACATATGTATCGAAGTCCTTCGTATAAATTCTGTAGAGTTATCTAACGGCTGTAGTACGGCCTCTCCATATTCCATATACCATATAAAAATAACTATGCTCTCCTCGGCTAATTAACGTTTTCCACTTGGTGCTTGCTAGACATTCGTCACTCCCAACTTGGCCAAATTGCCCAGCGTGATGGAGTCATCGGGTTGCAGTTGCAGCGCTGCCCTGTAACTAGCTGCCGCATGGCTTGTGCGTCCGAGTAAGTGTAGAATGGCGCCCAGATTGGTGTGGGCGTGGGCGTCATCGGGTCGCAATGTCACAGCCTAAAAGAAGCAGAACAAGTTGTTAGTTAAGGGATTAAGTTTGCACACTAGACAATCAATGAACTTAATGCTCACCTTGCGATACCAGATTTCCGCCTCGACTTTGCGATCGAGCAGCCGCAGTGACGTTGCAGCTGCCACAACCAGAGCGTAGTCGTTGGGCGCCAATTCTGCGGCTCGTCGATGATAAACAACGGACTCGTGATGTCGTGACTGCAAGGTCAGGAATTCAGCTAAAAGAATGGGTAGAAATTAATCAGATCAGGTCTAAGAAAACAGTACTTTTAGTCTCCCAACTCACCGTAGTGGTGATAGACGCTAGCCTGTTCCGGTGCCAGTTTTAGGGCCCGCTTGAACCACATTTCTGCCTCCGAGGCGCGACTGCTCTGCAGCGGAAAGAATTCAAAATTGAACAAACTGTCGGGGAGTGGGAAATAACAAGTCAAAGACTACATACATTTCTGGCCAACGTAATGCCGTAGGAGAGATGAGCAGCCACCTGGTTGGGCTGCAGCTCCAGAGCAGCACGATGATGTCGCTCCGCCTCGTCCCACTGCTGCAGACGCCCAAAAACGTCACCGATGCGCTGGTAGAGCACCTCCCGTTGCTGCAGTAGCGTTGGCAACGAGGAGAGCGCTTCGCGGTAGACAGCCAATGCCCGTTGAAGCTTGCCCTGTTCCACGTAGAGTGCACCCAGCTGCAGATAGGCGGAGCTTCTGGCCTGATCGTGTGCACCACGATCCCGCACAGCGGCGCCATCGAGCGTGGCACCCACTTGAAGAATTTCAATGGCCTCCTGACGTTTGCCCAGCGCAATGAATGATATGCCAAGGTTGAGATACGCAACTGTTTTATGAGAAAACAGAGTAGTAAATTGTACAGTGCATCCAAGTTTGGGACAAGGGGTAAATCACTCACCTGCTAGACTCGGGCGAAACTTGATGGCACGCTGAAAGCACTCGACGGCTGACTTGTAGTCTTGTTGATTCTGGTGCAGAATGCCCCTGCAAAATGCGAAAGTGAAAGTCGAAAGTGAGAAAGTGGCAAAAGCGCATACACTGATAAAAAAGAAACGCACAAAATGAGTTCCAGGTGTTCAGAGATTTTCATTTCTGTCCATTCAAATTATACTGATAATTCCACGAACTAAGCTTAGAAATTTCCTTTTTAAGTGTAGACAACTGCTGAACTTGTCGCGTACTTCAATGTCTCTTTGAGATCTAATTAGAACAACTTCCCAACTGCTTCTTCACCTGTTTCACTTTCTACTGCAGCATTCGAGCCACTTGACAGCGCCTAGAAAACTAGAAACCCGTCAAGTGCCCGCCAGTTGATTGCAATGCAGGAGATGCATTGCAGCGAGGGGACTTTTGCTTGGATTTATTTAATTAGTTTGGCCAGTAACTGCACTTGTTGGCTTTATTAAAGCTTTAATCTACCTGAAGCAGTTGCCAAACTGAGCCCTTTCCAGCTGTCAGCAGCAGGAGCTACAGTAACATTCAACGAATGTTGAATATTCTATACTTGTGAGCAGTTTTTGATTGTTTTTTGTAAATCACAGAATGGGAAACTGTTAAAAACATGATCTGATTGCAGTTTACAAGAGCCGGACTACCAATTTTGATAGCTCTTCTTTGCTCTCTGCGATGAATTCAATATATTCCTGTATCGAAGCAGTTTCTCTGCTAGAAAAATCAAATTACACAGTTCAGTGATTTCTGGTTTCAGTGTTTGGTATTTGGTGGCGAAGTGCGTTTTCTTAGCATGCCAGGAATCGTCATCGTCTGTTGTGTTGTTTGTCGTGTGTGTGGCAACTTTCCCCACTACTCGCCGCTTGCCTCAACCTTCGAGTCCTTGGTGGCAATGGCAAACACCGGTAATACACACAATTTCGACAACTGATTCGATTTCTTTTGCTTTACTACTGTCTGTCTTGGATAGATGCTTGAATGGATGGATGGATGGATAGATGGATGAATGGATTGTGGGTGTGTCCTTCTCTAGCGCTCCTTGCTGTGGGTGGTAATCAGTCAAGCAAACGAGAAGGGAGAACAGAGAATGCCGAGTGCCAAATGCCGGCAGCATTTGCTATTGATGACTTGATCGTAGTAAATAATATAGTATGTGCAAACAGCTGTTTATCCTTTGAGCGCGAACAGGAAATACAACAGTTCCAAGTCCCCAAGGGGAGTTAGGAAGCTAAAACTAAGACAGGAGCAGCTACTTCTCCTGCGGTTGGCCTGACAACATTGATTTTCGATTAGCACGGGGGCACAAACATGTCACAGAGTTGTCCTTTCGTCTCGTCTTTGCTCGTCCCCGGTTTTTATAGTTGTTGTTAGTTGCACTTTTTGAAGGGTTTCGGTTATAGCCGTGTTTACCCTGCGGCTAATACTCGACTCGCATTCTTTGTTCAACAGGAGAAAACAGGAGTTGCCTGAATGTGACAGCAGCCTTAGCAATGTGACCTGATTCTGAACCATTGACTTTGAGTACTTTGACATTAAAAGGGCTTTTTTGCTTAGCCAAAACTCATGCGAAAAGCTGGAGCAGTAAGGGGGAGGCAGGCAGCGAACAGGAGGGGAAAGGAGCGTGGAGCCAGAGTGGTGTCTCATGCAAAAAATGATGCACTGAATATTCAAAGCGCAACTCCGCGTCTAGTTTTTCATATTTAAATACACTTTCTAAGAGTATAATAAATTTGTCAGGAAGTCAAAGCGTTACATCGTAAGTCTTAGTTTTTAGTGCTATCGTGGCAATCTTTGGTACAAGCTTCTTCAGCATTGAATCACTGTATTATGTAGTAGCCATAGCTGCGATCGTTTCAATAAAAGTGAATACTATACAAACTAAAGTAATGAATAAAAGGGTATCAACTATTTGGTTGAGGTAGGAATCCCTTTACTTTTTGTTTCGCTGGGTCTCAGCTATAACACTTATTGTTGTTGTTGTTGCTGTGTGGCATAATATGGTATTATTGTAGTTGCAAGCTTTGCTTTTCCCCCGTTTTGCGTTATGTTGTCGCGTTGCGTTGCGTTCGCATTGCTGGCAAATATGCGCAATGAGCAAAAATGCAATGCGAATAGACAACAGAGACAACAACTCAAACTACAGGCTATACAGACTAAAGACTACAGGCTGTAGACTACAGACAAAACAGCACGTTTACAGACTTTGTCAGACGTTGACAGACAAATGGAATGGAATAGAAAAACTGTAGGAAAAGCAGCAGAAAGAGGCAGATACACTGATAAAAATTAAAGCTCAAGCTAATAAACCGAATTTGAAGATCAAACATTTGAAATAAATTTAAAGTCTTCCACTCTGAGTTGAAATCCTTTTTCTTTAATTTGAGACAACAGTTTTTATTCTGATTTGAGAACATGTTCCTTTTTTTATCAGTGCAGACAGGAAAGGCGAAGAGATCTCGTCCGTGGCTCTGGTTTGGAAGAGTGTGAACGCGAAGGACTTTTGAAAAGCTGGCAAAACTATACGAGAGTTTTGCAATGAAAAAGTAAGCAGCATGAAATGCGCATAGTTCTGCAGAAACAGAAAGAATTTCCCTGCTGCAAAATAACAACAACAAGAAAATGGGCTCCATTTGACAGCTTGTTCGGCATTGTATTACTCGCTTTCTCTCGCCTGTCTCTCTTTACAACTACTACTGTCTCTGTCTGGGATTGCAAGTTGACGGAAAAGCCTTGAGCATGAAATGGTCGCACTAAATGCGCAGTCGAGCTATAGGAAAAACAGACAGAGATAATGAAAATGGCTGGCTGGAAAAAAAAGCTGCCATTTATCTGAGCACTTGATGCGTGGAAAGCGTGTGTATTTCTCTGTGTGTGTGTGCTTGTGTGTGTCGCCTGTCATGTGGCAGAGCAGCTCATCAAATGCGAGTACTCCTCAGGGATGGGTAACAGCATTAAGCCCAGTGTTTTCAGCGTTAATTGAGGACATTAAACTTATTTTAGAATCATTGCTATAATTTCATTATTAAATAAAAATAAAACCTGCTCAGGGAGGGACTAATAGGCTTAATATGTTTAATTTAATTTAAATAGTTAAAATAAACTTAAAATATATTTAAAGTTTTCTAGAGGAAAGATGACAAACTCCGAGGGGTGTATAACACTTTTCTCCTCTAGAATCGTTTAAAGAACAGCCGGGATTACCCAACTTTAGAAATGATTAAAGTCCAGTCGACAGAACTCTTTTGAGTGGGTAGAAATGAATGCACTCGGTTTGGTTGCTTTTAAACTGGGCAAATGGGCGCTAAGTGGTTGACTTGTGGACTAGATGGGTTGATACTCACAAATTGAAGTGCACATCAGCCATGTTGGGCCTGTATCTGATTGCCTCCTGCAGCACCTGTTTGGCCTCCTCGTAGCGGCCCTGTGAGCTCAGCACACTGCCCAGATTTCCCAGTGCTGCGAAAAATGAAGGTGCTCAGATTTGGCAAACATTTGATGGGGCTTTTAACTTACCTTTTGGTGGATTGACAGTAATGGCACTCCTATACAGACTCTCCTCGTCCCGCCAATCCGCATTCCGTTGCACAGTTCGCAAACTCATCGCAGCCAGAAGCACACTGAACGAGATCAAGAGGCCACAACGTGTCTTGGCTCGAGTACAGGCCATCAGCTTAGAGATGCCATAGCCGATCAGCAGGCAGTAGCCCACACTGGGCAAGTACAGTAAACGCTCGGCCACCACGAAGCCCACATAAAAGAACAAATTGCTCGCGGGCAGAAAGGGAAGTGTGAGAAAAGCGCAGGAAATGAGCAAAACGCTGGCATTGCGAGCAGCAATCGACATTTCTCCGAGCATATAATCCGACGAGGGGGATGAGCTCAGCTGTGCTTCGAGTGAGCTACAAGTGGAACTAGAACTGGAGCTGGAACTGGAGCTGGAGCTGGCACTGCCGCTGCTTTTGTTGCTGGCTGTGGTGCTGTTGCTGCAGCTGCTGCTGCTGCGGGAGCCGCGAAAGGCCTTGTGCAGTGCCAAACTGACTGCGGAAGACACGAGGTGATTCTGAGCATGTTGTTGTTGCTGCTGTTGTTGTTGTTGTTGTTGCGGCACTGCAGCTAAACTTGCAGCTGCAGCATAAGCGTAGGCGCCATTGCTGTTGTTGTTGTTGCAATCACTGCACGGCTGCTTTGCATACGAAAGCGTCTCCTGGTGAAAGCTTGCCTCATAGGCTTGGTACTTGTTGTTATTGTTGTTGTTTTTACAGCTGCTGTTGCTGTTGGTAGCTCGCTTGCGCTTTGCGCGTGATTTGCGTCCCACCTTCTGTATGTGATACTGCGGAAATGCCCCATTGCCCTCCAGGAGTTCTCGATTGTGCAACAGCAGCTTGCAACTGCGCCATGCCACACCAAAGAGCACACAATAAAAGCCAGCCGATTGAGCATTACGACAATCCCATAGAGTTACAACACGCGGCAATGCATCCATGCCCCAGTCGAAGCTCAGCACCTGCGGATGCAGCAACAACTTAAAGTTCACCACAGGCAGGTGCAAAAAGGTCAACAGTCGCGTCCACGCGGACGCAGTGCGTGCGATTGGATTGTCCGCGCTGGAGAACGCAGTCTGTGGTCCCGGAACCGTCACAAGTCGCCAGTAGACGCTGAAGAAGAGCGCGCTCAGAACTATGCACAGCGAACGCAGGCGTTGCTAAGAAGGAGAAATGGAAATAAAGCCAAATTATTTTAAGCTGTTAGTAGAAAATACAATAAGCCTCAGATGTAAAGTGGGTAAGATATGCCCAAGTAGTTTCCAAGCTGATGCCACCCACCTTGTCCACCTGACCGCTAAGTCCGCGCATTACGTCGAAGGCGGCACACACCAAAAGAGCCGTTATTGCCGTCTCCTTGCAGAGCAGGGCTGCCACAGCGCTGAGCAGGGTTGCCGCCAGGGCCAGCCATTGTCGCGGATCGTTGGATTCACGCCAACGCATGTGACGCAAGTAGCTGAGGTACGTGAGCAGGTAGCAAACACAGGCGGCAACATCCGCACGCCCCACCACCCCCGCCACAGCCTCGGTGTGTATGGGATGGGCGGCAAAGAGGGCACCAGCAGCCAGCACCGCCCAGAAGGAGGCAAGCAGCGTACGTGCCACACGCACCACCAAAGCTGTGGCAACGCAATGCAACAGATTGTTGACCAAATGAAAGCCCCACGGCGCAAAGCCACCGGCTAGAAGGTGATTGAGCCTAAAGCTCAGCACGCAAAGCGGACGCCAGGAGCCGTGTGAACCGCTGTCCGTCAATGGTGTGCCCCAAAAGTCATTCCCGAAGCTGCGTTGCCAAGCCACGCCCCCCGACACATCTGAATTTCCCAATATGGCGCGTCTGCAATGATAAAAAAAGTGCACAAAGTTCAATAACCACGCAAAATTATGTTTTTTAGACCCTGTAGGAGTAGGGTAGGAGTGTTCAGGATGTTATACTACGGACAGCTTACTCTTTTTATTTAGCTGAAAGGATAAGCTGTCGGCATCAGAGCTAATTAAATACTCGCTTTAAACTAAAAAGAATTTGTAAAAATATTTTATAACTAAAAGTAGAAAATGTTCTTTATTTAACGAACTGAATTCAACTGTTGATAGCAGTAATTTAGGTACAGCTTAAAAATATATTGGGTAATAGCTTAAAAACTTGTATAGTAAGAATTAAAACAAAGAGCTTAGAGCTTTGGATGTTCCAAATTTGTTTCACAGAACCAACAGCAGTTAAATAATAAAATGCAGCACTTAAAACAATTAAAAACTAGTTCTTTGCAATTTGTTGGCATTTAAAATATGATCTTCCAAGTATTTAAAACTAAAATGCAATAAAAAACCAAATTGTACCATATAAAAAGTAAGGAAAATTGCATTTTCCCAATTGAATCGAGCTGAGAAGCCAGAAGTCAAATCAATGAGAAACTCTGAGGCATTTGGAATGGAAATTGATTTTGTCTGCGTCAAAGTGATGCGATTGAGATTCCTTAAAAGGGGAATGTTTCTTTGCTCATTGTTGTAGTCCGCACTACGGCCAATAATTCACTAACACACACACACACTCTCACAAATGAGGTGAGTGACTTTTCCTCTAGTGACTTTTCCACAGCTGCATCGCATAATTGTGCACTTTTGTGGTGTACACACTTAGAGCTAAAAGGAATGTTGCGTCTCGATGTTGTCACTGATGGACGACGAGAACAACAACAACAACAAGTAGTAGACAAAGCTAAAGTTGAGCGAGCAGACTTTAAAAGACTCTGTTCTCTGCCTGCTTTATGTTCATGTTGTTGCTGACAAACCTAAACGACTCCTCTACTCTTTTCACCTTACAGAGTCTAACAACAACTTCATCGGCTGCAGTTGAGAGTGTGACACACGCGTGGTCTTTGGTTCTGCTTGGTCTTTTGGTCTGTGTGGGCAGAATTCACCTGGACACTTTTGCACGCATGCCACGCGGGCTTTGTAGGATTTTCGTGTGGAGTTCGTGACTGGAACGAGGAAGAGACAAAAAACCGGCAGCACAGCTTGTATGTGGTGCCAATTTTGTTTGTACACCGACCCTGTACTAAACACAGCACAAGTTATGATGAGAACGTGCGCAATACACAACTGTTATTTTGGACAAACTTGACTAGATCGATTCAGTTGCTGTTATTTGCATTTAGTGCTCAGTGGCTGGGTCTTTACACTGTCAGGCACTCTTCGTTGCTGCTCTGGCCACTTTTAGATGTTCTCGACATCGCTGCTGTGCTGTTTCCCATAAACAAATGCCACTCTAATGCCGCACAAAGTCGCTAGAACGCCTTCCTGTCCTGTCTGTCAGTCTATACAGTGAAACCATGCGTCGTCGACACAAGGGTGTCTCCACCGTACACCCAAATGCTTCGCTTCGCTATGACATGGCTTGAAATTCGATTTTAAGTACCACTAAAATTCCATTGCAGTATCCAAAGCATGCCAAAGGCAAACTCAATCCCAAATATTTTATATATATTTTAGCTGTTTTTTTAAAGGCTGTGACAGCATGTGTGTGTGTATACGTATGTTTGCCTCCTCGGCGTTTAAATACATAAATTTGCCTTAAAGCTTAAACATTGTTGAAAAGTTCTACGGTGTTCTTTCTACCTGGCTCCCACCTCAGTTCTTACCTGTCGTCGTAGACGAAGCCCGCATTGAGCGTGTTCAAATATAGAACGAAAGCCAGGCCACAGCAGAGGAAGGTGGTGTAGTCCATGCTGTAAGATAAGAAGTAAGACAAATAAAACAGTTAATACTTTATCCACACGTACACTGCACGAAAATAACGAAATTTATTGATTTGCGTTGCTTTAAAATGGAGACTTGAGTAAGATATTAAAGATTGGGATGAAATCTGATGCTAAACGGTATAAGGAGTGGGATTATGCCTCAGATTTACATATAGACTTCTATACAAGTTAAAGAATTTAGAGCCAAAGTTTCTGTAAGGGATTCCTAACAGTAATCCAACTCTTGCTGCGTATTTTGTAAACTGATTTGTGGGTCACATGTAATTTTTATCTTAACCTAATCCAAAGACAACAGAGTCTTTTGCTGTCGAGTACTCCCCACTCTCTCCCACTTCTTCTCTTAATTAGCCCTTTGTAGCGTATTAAATCGTTGGTGTGTGCTCTTGTAGTTAACTTTTCTTTCCTGTTGCTGTATTATATTTCTCATTAATGTTTTTTTTTCTTGTTTTTTGTTGTTGCGCCCGCGGTCAATTGTAATGGCTGCTGTTGCAAGAAGCAACAATTGTGGCAGTGTCCCTTCCTTCTGCTTGCTGGTTGCCATTATGGGCGAAATGTGCAGGTAGATTGCATTCATGGCTTCCTTTTGGCAGTTGCAACTCGCTGCTGTTGCAGCCATTACACATAATGAGCGGCAGTTGGGGCAACATCCAACAGGATGTTGCCACCGTTGACTGCGTTGACTCTGCTGACTCTGCTGACTCCTATGCACATTTGTTGCTGCGGTTGCCAACGTCAACATGTGGAAGCATCCTGTGTCTTCAGTCTCCCTTTCTCTTTAATCCCTTTACTCCCCCTCTGTCTCTTTCGCGCTATCCGTTCGTTGACATTAAAAGTCGCAACAGTTGCAGACAATAAAGACTATCAACAAGCGCTATAACTGTGTGTGTATGTGTGTGTGTGTGTGTGGGTCTGCTTCATGCCTCTAGCTCTTAATGTACCAAATAATGGACACATGCCGCCTCATGTGAGCTCACCGGAACATTAAGCCGTTCCCGTTGAATGGAAAAGTCCCCCGAAAAGTTCTCTTTCTCTCTCGCTGTTTCTCTCTGACTGTCTGTCAGCTTGTCTGACTCCTTCTCTGATCTGTTGTGTCCCCTGTTTGCCTTTGTGTTAATGTTGGCAGATTTGTATACCCGTTAGTTATGAACTAAGCGGGAATTTCGTGTGTTTCCTAAACCTTGACCACCGCATACGACAAGGGCGATAGGGACTGTGCTTTTAGGAGTTTAGTAAAGCGTTACCAGATCTATATAGCCACGCCTAATCAAAACATCCTGTGCTACTTAGGCAATTGGGCATCTGGCAGTCGATCAGCTCGCGAGGAGCTTTCTTGCTTGTTGTTGCTGCATTTGCGGTTAATTATTTTTGGACCTGGTCCAAAGCCCCTCGGGCCAATGAGCTGGAGAGTAGTGTCGTCAGCCTTTTTTCTGAGTGTGGATTGCATATAAAAACCAATGAGATGAGATGAGTCCCGTTGAGTCCAGTTGAGTTCCGTTGACTGGGCAACTATTTGCTATTTTGCTATTTGTGTGGCATACTTTTGGGCGCACAAACATATACTACATACGTATACGCATACGTATATAATAAGCAGTTGGATTAGGAACTGCCTCGTTCGCCCCATTGCGTGGTGCTTATGGTGAGCTTAGTTAGTGGCCCAACAAAGTTCTGACGGTAAGAGATTTTGGTATTATGCACAAGGGAACTGGCAATAGGGAGAACCAACCAAAGCGGCTTATGTGCAAATTAGCAGCATTCAATATAACCAACACTCGCAAATGTCCATGGAAAAGAATAACACACTAAAATTGCTTTGCTAATGAGCCATAATGATGAGCTTTGCTTTTGGCTCCGGCTCTGTAGAGCTTCCAACTCGGCCAAAACAAGTAGTAGATCAAATACACAGTAAGAAAATATCATAACAAAATGAATCTGCTGAATTCTTGATTTTAATTTGCTTTCTTACGGATAAACCCCAAACTACCCTAGCTCTGACATAATTAAGAATTGAATTTACTACACAATTCTGGACTTTTTTCAGTGTAGTAGTAGTGGCAAAAGAAATGGAGAACAACTTGTTTGCAATGGGATTTGTGTGCGGCTGATTGATTTGCTTCCAAGCCATTGGTTGCACTGCTTAACATACTCATCAGCATCAACATCAGTAGAATAATCATCCTCATCAGCATCATCATGATAATCATTATCAGCATGAGCCTCGCTGTCAACTCATTTAAAAAGCCGCTCGCATCGCAATTATCTACAAATAATTGGCCAGCGTCTGCCCATAAAATGAACTTTTGCCACACAAAATGATAGAGGCAAATAGAGGGAGCAAAGAGAAGGGAATGAAGGGTCAATGGAGTTTAACCGACTCTAATGTATCCTGTGTGTGTGCAGAAAAGCCTCTTAGTTTTTAGACGATTCACTATGGCTGCTTGAAAGCTGCCTGCCTATCACACCCTCCCTGCAGGGTACACGAATAGGATAAAGCACGCGCTCATTGTTTGCTTGGTCTGTTCATACATTTCCTTGATTTTCCCGCACATCATGTGTTACAACTTAACTTTCTTGGCCAACACACACCCTGGCACACACACACACACACACATGGTCAGTGAGCCTTTTTGTGCCTATTGAGACCTCAGAGGCAGCTGGTTTTGGCAGCGCTCGGCATTTTATCGTGCTGGGCCCATAAATCATGTTTTATTTTTGCAATTAGCGCTGCCACACAATAAATTACGGGCTTTTCATTGTCTCAGTTTGCCGAACGCGTCGTCTTGGCCACCATTTCCAGTCGTTGTTGTTGTTGTTGTAGTTGGTAAGACTACTTGAGACTTGGGACTTGCCAAAGTTTTGTTTTGTTTGTTTTGCTATTTAACTGTTTTAACGTTTTAACGTTTATTGTTGATTAAATTGCTTGGACCTGCGTCTTATTGGGTCACACTTTAAACTGTTGACACAATTTGCCACTCGGCGTATCTAATGGCTGCCAGTTTGCCACTTGTTTTTATTAGCCCTTTCACCTGCCAGCTGCCACCTGCTACCTTTTACCTGCCTCCTGTCGTTCTGACCCAGTTGCTTAATGGTTTTCTGTTTTCAACGCGCTCTATATGTGTGTGTGTGTAAGAGTGTGTGTGTTTGTTGTGCCTTTGACATTTTGCGATGTTTCCGTTTCCGGTGGCGAGGTGTACGCCATGTCCATGTTGTTTTTAATGTGACTCATGTCACAAAACTTGTGCCCGAAGGTCACCGTCTCAATTTGCAACGGATTCGTATTTCACACACATACAGGCACACACGCACACTCCTCTCTCATAAAGGGGCTGCATTTGGTGTGTGTGTGTGTGTGTGTGTGTGTGCGAGCGAGCTCAGTGACTTTGGGGTATTAAAATTCAAAATTAATTGCCTAGCGCTTCGGTCGCAGGAAAAGCGGTGGGGATACAGGGAGGAGTGTCAGAAAAGCAAACGAAAAAAGCTTTAACCGAATGCCCGACTTAAAGATAACTGTTACTTAAGTATAATACAATTCTAAAGAAACTAAAAGGCGCGGCAAAACGATTAAAAATTAATTACTTTACAAGTCTAGACTCTAAAGAAACAAAAGGGATTCAGAGGAATATTGTTCGTATAGAAAAATCTGATAAATCTAAATATTTTGTTAATCATCCACTAGAACTGAAGACTCATCTTCTACACCCACTTTATACCCGCTTCCTAAGCCAGTAACGGGTATGAAATTAAAAAAATAAACAAACAAAATATATGGAAATTAGAAACTGGCTCAGCACTCGAGAGACTAATAGACGTGAAATTTAAGCGCATTGAATTAATTTCATTGTTCAATGTCGCATACATATACATATACATATATTTACATAGCTTTTGGAGAGCGGAATGAAGTCATTGGCTCAACTCCCTTGGATGTTGGGAGGCGTGGCGATAGAAAAGTGTATGCTGACAAAACTATAATTAATAGGCATTTTTATTTCACTTTGGTTTATTATTCATAAAATTAATTATACAGTGGGTCAGCAAAGGGGTTAACTGCCAGGAAGTTTGACTGCAGTAGGGACGTGAGGACTCGCTTGACAGCACAAACTAATCATTTGCCACTCAAATAAGTATGTTCTCCGGGGAAAGTGAAAGCGAAAGTTTATTATTATGCGCCAAACACATACCAAAAGTGCAGCACATGTGGGCGTAGAGACTAAAGCCGAAAAAATAGACATAGATGGAGATAGAGCAAAAAAATGGGGGAAAAAGGAAACCGGACATCAAAATAATGAACGGAAAATGCAGACATTTTCTCGGTGTGTGTGTGTGTGCTGTAAAATGGCGAAAAACGTTTTAAAAATGAAACGATTACACCATTGCGGCTTGCAAACGACCAAGTTATGATAATGTTTGGCCAACTAAACTCGTTTAGCTTGCCAAATACGAGGCCAGCAGACCCAAAAAACACACTGCAAAAACTGTGGGAGTTGTATGCCTGTGTGTGTGTGTGTGTGTCTGCTAGGTAAACCTGTGAGCAAGTGCGCAACACATGCAAACATGCAACACGAGGAGACTCCACAATGACCGATGGCCCATTGGGCGCATTGTAAGTCCAAAACTCAACTGAACTCGAGACTGAAAGGAGCAGAACAGGACTGCACTAAATTGGACGCTAGCTACGGTTGGACCCTGTAGTGAAAAACTGCAGAGGGTGAACCAGAATGTTAGGGAAGAAATAGGCTAATAGAATCTTCTGTAATGCAGTACAGCGTCTTTAAAAGTCGTGCTCACTCGCTTGTACCTTTGCCCCAATTTGTGGGTCTAAAACTATGACTGTGACTGTGTGATGTGCTGCTCTGGTTTGGCTTTTGTGTCCACTGTCGATGCCATTGCACTCGTAACAATATTTTTGGGTATTTAAAAACCCAAAAGCGTCCCATGTGTGTGTGTGTGTGTGTGTGTGTGTGTGTGTGTCTTGGGCATACGAATGTTTATGGCCCCTGCACAGACTTTGGCAGTTTTATGCTAATCACAAAAAGGCAACTCCGCCCCAGACACACACACACACACCAACACACACTTTCTGCCCACATGTGGTGGGCAGCTGGAACCACTCGACGAGTTAAACTTTTCATATTTGGACCCAATGCAAAACTTTTTGTACATTGAGGGAAATTCAGCTCACTTATTTTTCCGATTTTCGGTTGGCTTTTCATTCAACTCGTTCAACATTTTGCCCAACTATTCGTGCAATTGCCCCACTACCCTGTCAGTCAGTTATAAAAGTTAACTTCCGCTTTGCTTCAACAGTCAGTCGCAGCTGTTTCTGCACAGATGAATTTACTAAATACTTCAAAACAAAGATTTCACAAAAAAAATGTGTTTATATAAAAGAAAAATAATCCTACACAAAAAAGATAAAACCCTTTTAAAAAGTAAGCCAAATTTAGTTAGCAAAATGCAAGAAATTAACTTAAATTATGAGTTTATCCATCTTGAATCTTGATTAAACAAAGACCAAAAGGTCTGTAGAAACCTAGGAGAATCTTGAAATCTTGAAAAGAGAAAAAGATTATTTATAACTTTATTCTCTATTATTATTCTTTAGACCCAGCACGGGGTCCTTTACTGACCTTTCTATTAGCTAATTCCATATTTAAAACAAACTTTTCTTGGTGCATTCTAAAGAACTCAACGTGTTCATTGAGAGATGCTCATACTCGACAGGCGACACATAAATAATAATTAGGTAATAATTGGCATCTGTCAATTAACAAACTTCGATATGCCTTTAAGTGGCACACACACACAGACAGACACACACACAGACAGACACACACACAGACAGACACACACCAACGCACACACAATTATTAGAAATTTGCTATGTAAAATGGAAGCCAACGCGAATTGTAGGAAACTTCAACACATTGCCGTCATAATTTAATTTAAATGCTCAAACTGTGAATGGTTTAATTATGTATTCACACAGACACTGCGCCCACGTGGGCGTGGCGGGGCAGTAATTTAGTTGGAGCAGTAGAAAGAGCTGAATGTGCGATGGCAAAATGTTTTTGGCACCCGAAAAACTGAATACCCAAAGAGAGAGAAGGACGGAGAGAGGAGAGATAGAGATGTAGAAAGCGAAGCTGCGAAGCGTCTCGATAATCGCGCACATGGCAGACCGCGGATTAGCAAAGCGGGTCGAAACGAAGCTGTTTTAACCTAGTTGTGCCAGTGTACGAGTGTGTGTGTGTGTGTGCTCTGCGTTAATTGAATGCGCAACTGTCGTACCATCCCACTTTATCACGACACAGTCAGCTTTCTCCTATCTCCTCTCACCCTTTCTCTTTACTTTCCTTTTGCTGCCTCCGGTCTCCCCCTCATTCTATCTCTCTCTCACACCCCTGGTGCGTTGTCTGTTTAAGCCTGTTGAACAATTATAACTGGCGTGTCCAAATGCCAAGTGCCTGAAATTGAGTCCGGCCTACACGGCGTATGCGTGATGCTCTATATGCTAATTAAAAAGGCATGTGTGTGGTTGTGTGTGGTTGTGTGTGTGTGTGTGTGTGTGTGTTGTGTGTATTTGTCTGTCTATGGCGGCAACTACAAGTGTATGGGTATGTGTGTGTTTGCATTACATAATTATAATTACGCATACGCCATGTTGGCGCACATTTGATTCGCCTACAGACGCAGCACATCAGTAAAATTCTGTAGTTTTAAGACCCTGTACTATACAGCATCCCATAGAGTGTATATGCTGAAATCATACCTAAAGTCTAGACCAAGTTACAGGTTTGAATTGGCCAGTTATATCAGCAGTTTGAGAGACTTTTCCTTTAACACTCACATCTCTGTACAGGGACTTTTGTAGCTTATTCGCTTCGCTGCCGCCCTATCTACTTTTTTTTTATCTGACGTGCACGTACACGCACGTACATGTCAAATATTGACTATTTATTGTCCGACTGACGATTTTAATAGTTGCCATACAAAATATTTAACAATTTGAGGTTGATTCACCAATGAGTGGGAGGAAAAGGGAAAATATTGACTGGAAAACAAAAGCCGTAGTTTGAATATTTAAATATGTGTGTGAAAATACTGCGAGTGCTCAGTGTACAGCATACTGTGAGTTAAATAATCAGGCGGGTGTAATTTTTATCAGCATGTCACGTGTACATGTAAAGAAAATCCAATTGCTAACCGCAAACATAATTAAAAACTTTTGCGTAAACCACAATCGATGGCAATTGCGAAAAGGATTCGGTAAGTGTTGGAAAGCGTTACGAAATTGCCATTTGCTGAATGAGTTGCTAAAGTTGATCAGGCCAAAAGAGGTGATTTGTTGACTGTGTTAAAGTAAACAGCTTGAATGGCTGTTTAATAGCTAAATTTCCAACACTGACTGTTGGATTTCCTACAGAGGAGAATGCATTGAGCACCAAGTGCTGCGCTGGGGTTGGGCAGAAGAAGAGTCTCTGTCAGAGAGCACTAGCTCTCTGGGTACACACACGTCCTACGTGTGTATAAATCCAATTAAATCACAAGTTACGCAATGTGATAAGTCACGTTGTTTATTGTTTCAACGTACACACGGCAAGTGGGTGTTTGGTACCCCACAAAGGGGCAAGAAGTGGTTGCATTCGCACCACAATTTATGCACAGCCAAACGAACAATTCACACACACATACACAAACACACTCTGATCCAGCTGCGGTGTGTGCACAAAAAAAGCGCATAAAACCGAAGCTGAAAGGCTCAAAATATTATTGTATGAACAGCGGCAAAAACGCTGAAAATAAAAGCCAGGAAAACTAAATTTTTCACGGTGTGAGTGCAAACCACACGAAGTATGCTGCACTAAATTCAAAAACTCTACTCACATTTAATTAGATATACAGAAATAACTTTTGAAACCGGTAGTGATGGTATGACAGGTTTGTTTAAAGTAAATAAAAGGGGGATAACTCAGCCAATAAAGGGTATATTTTGATGATAAGACTATCTGCTACAACCACTTAGCTTCCAGGGCAAGCACAGAGTATTTTATAGTCAGGATTAACCGACAAAACTTTCACTTCTGGCCAAGATCTAACTCAATTGAGAAATTAGTGGGGAAATTGGAAATGGGTTTAAAAAGGAATCGCAACTGGCAAAGTATTCAACTTAAGTTAGCACTCGTTAAGGCCAACTCTGTCTGGAGGGGAGGTGGAGTGGTTGCTGATGGAGGGTCAGAAATATGATTTACCAAAAAACTGCAAAATACTTTTTGAAGAGTGTTTTTGGACATTGGAGTTTCGTGTGGCTTTCAGCGGTGTGCAAACTTGATTATTTCCGTTTGGTGGTATGAGTTCGCAAAGTGCTTTTCCGACCACCTTTCTCCTGGCCTTTAACCACTGTGTTCTCTTACCTGACTTGGTTGAAAAATAAAACCAACAAAACAGACTTTGGCTGAAGGCTGAAGGTTTATTGAAGCATAAATTTTTTGCTTGGCAAATTATTTATTAAGACCCAAAAAAGAAGAGAAAAGAAAATGCAGAAAAGGGGCAGGAAAACGTAGTCCAAACTTGAGTAGGAGCATAAATAAAAGTGAAAGTGCGTTGAGGCCTTTCATTTAAAAAGAGAGTTAAGCAAAGATTTTTAGGGCCAGGAAAAACCACAAGAAAGCAAAGCTGCCCCATTTCCTCCCCACCCACTCCCGTTGACTTTAAACAGCTTTAAGAACCTTTGGGTTTTTGAGCAGCAGCTGCAAGAAGTTGTCACGGCTTTTATGGCTTTTTAATGCTGCAAATTATTAGGTTGGCTCTGCTTTATATGCCGCAAATGCCGATGGCAACAAATTCGAATGGCGCGACAGAGCGTTCAAATTTGTCACGCGCGTCCCATGCACACGGGGCGTATGTGCAATTTTTCGTGAATTCGGCCTCTGGCGATCGATCGATATTTGTGCGATGTGAGATGTGCGATGTGCGATGTGGGGAAATGCGGAAAATTCGCAATGTGGCAGCTGGTAAATGTATATCAAACATTTCTATCAATCATTCAAAGCGATTGATTCGCAATGCAAACGAACAGCGCTCACTTACAACAGCGCACAAACATTTATACACAACTAGATAGATACACTGACAAAAATATGGGGTAGTAAACTTAAGTTATGTTTCTAAATTTTTGATAAGAACTTTAACTCATTTCTAGAGAGACTTTTCTGAACACACACCTTAAGTCCCTTTATTCCACATTTCTCTCAGTGTAGATATGCAGATATACACAAAGATGATAGTGAGAAATGTTTGTATGTGTGCCTGCATTCTATCTACACACTTTTCATGCAGTTGTTGTTCGTCCCCTTGTGCCCCTCCGTGTCCGTTTCCATATCCATTTGCCCCCCAATGATGCACGTTGCAAAATTGTCCAACTGTGCACATATTGACAACTAACAGATTTTTTTCCTTATTTTTTTTTTGTTGTTCTGCTTTTGTGCAATTTTTGTCATGTGCGGGCTAAATCAGTCGAAACGGACACAAACAAACAGTTGCCCAATTTGTTTGTGCTGCCCCCAAAAATGTGGGCGGACTCTTGGGGTGGGCATGGTTGCTGTTGTTGTTGCTTTTAAGCAAATTGCGGATTGCTGTTGCAAATTTGTATATTGCAATGTGGCTGCAACTGTAATGGATGTGCCATTTGTGGCATATTGAATGCTGCAGGGAAAAGTACCAGGAATATCGATGGAAATGGAACTGGAATGGAGAAAGGAGTTAGGAGAAATGGGAATGGAAATCGTTGTAGCAACTAGAGATGCGAGCTGGGATTAGAGATATGAACAGCTTTTTGCTTGATCACCCATTCACCATTGATTGCGGCGAATTGAATATTTGGCAAACTTATAGCTTACTTTTTTATAAGGGTATACCCTAGAAGAGGGGTGTGATAGGTTTGTAAAGCGTTGGAGATGCATGCGTTGCTTAGCCTAGCAGAAAATACTGATACTCCAGATACATCTTAGGTGTTCGCTTTAAAGAACTTTTCCCCATTACTGACCCCAGCTCTGTTTACACCTACAGGGTCTTAAAAGCCAGTTCAACTCTTTGTTTATTAAGTGTAGTTTGAGCATAAACCTCATGGTGCTGCATCAATTGAGAGAACTTCTGCCTCCCTCTCTCTTATCCAACTGATTATTGTACATTTTATACTCATTCTCTTTCACTTTAATTCGCTTTCTCACTCTCTCGCTCAGCCTGTCCATTGTTATTGTCGGTGAATCATTGTGAAAGTAACAAAACATTTTAAGTGAATGAAATGAAAACAAATATTGCAAAATTTATTCATTCACACACACACACACATACAAGCACACGAACACACACTCAGACATTCCGGCAGTTACATGAAGTTGCCAATGGATTGTTCTGCTGTGGTTGTTTTTGTTATTAGACCCTGTACTCAAGCAGCGTTCAGGTGTCTAAAAGGTGTGCGGGAAAAGAATTAAGCCTAAAAGGCAGAAGAAGGCGTGGTCGTCACATAATAGCCGTTCCCGTAGAATATAAAAGCTCGAGTATTTCTCCATTTGACAAGTACAGGGTCTTCTACAGTCAGCTAGCTTTTCTACCGCTTTTTCTACTATTATTGCAGTTGTTATTGTTGCCACTGGATGTTGCAAGTCCGCCTGCGGTTGCCTGCGGCCATTGTTTGCTGCAGCCACAACCTGTGTGTCGCTGTGTGCGAGTGTATTCGTAATGCATTTATGCACTCATTTCATTTCATTTGTTTGTTGATTTCCCGATAAGATGGAGGGAGCTAAGAGCAAGGGAGCAGAGGGAGTGTGAGAAAGAGATAAAGCCTAAGTGGAAGTTATCTAGTTGGCGGCTTTGATTGAACTGTCGTATAAATGACGAGTTAACAGCTGCCCCCAGTCCAGCCCAATAGCCACGCCCACCGCTCCTGTACAGCACTCCACCCCCCACTGCCTGTTTCAGGCCGAACTTGAACAAGCCACACTCCAAATGTTTGTGCTGAACAAATACAACTTACTGATTTTATTGCAAATTGATTTTATGTGCAACTCACCTGGGCAACTCACCACAGCAGACATGGACACGGACAAGGACACGGACACGGACATGGACATGGAGTTGGCTACAGTTACTGTTACCTGACCACGTGCCACGCCCACTCATTGAGGGCATTGGCTGATTGGCTCTGACCAAAGCAGAAAGAGTTTTCGATTCAAACAAATTTCTCATGTTTACATTGTATGGCGATAGTGGAAACTTTTTAATCAAAGTTAATTGGAAAGTTTTGCTTTGTCATTGCAATGTTACACACACACATATACATATACATACATGCCCACACGCACACATACAGACACGTCCATACACACACGAACACACACACACACACACACACACACACACACACACAGAGAGAGCAATGCAGACGTGCATAAAGAGGCAAACTAAAAATGAAAAGTAAAATGTAGGTTATCCTTCAGCGCACACAAAATGGTTGCCCTATTCCTACACACCCACAACGCCCACTCTGCCCCCACCTCAGCCCTTGTTGGCTTCTGCTTTCGGTTGCTCATTCATTTTATTGCTTGCAGTTGCCGCTTGTTCCACCTTTGATGATAAAATGTCATTTTGCTCGTGTTTTACGTGCTGGTTGTGCACACACACCCACACACAAACACACTCACACACGCACATACCAGGCAAGCTTAGCGATTGTGAGTGCGTGTCTACCCTGTGGGACTTTTGCATACATCTGCTGCACAAATTCAAATAAAGTGTGTGAGAGCAAAGGAGAGATCACAACGTGTAAGAGGCGAGAGCTGCGCTCAACGCTCTGCCGACGTCGCTGCCAACACAGTTACAGAGAGCGTTACACACAACGAAGCAGCAGCTGCTGCTTGAGACGGAAATGGAGCTAAGCAATTGACGATCAGTCGAAGCTAGGGTTGAGTTCTACGCTCTGCCGACGTCGCTGCCAACACAGTCACAGAGAGCGTTACACACAACGAAGCAGCAGCTGCTGCTTGAGACGGAAAAGGAGCTAAGCAATTGACGATCAGTCGCAGCGCAGCTTTAAATTGGGAGATGCAGATCAAGAGAGACACATGTATGAGTATGTGTGCTTTTATTAATATTATGAAATGGTAAGTGCTTTCTCATTTATAAACATACAACTTATTTAGTTCGTGCTGCGTTGAGGCTGCGTAGTTTTCAGCAGTGAGTGGTACCACTGGGTCGTTGGCGTCGTGTCGGCTGAAGTCGCAGCGCAGCCAGGGCCAAGCTGACATTCAACGAACGCTCTTGATTAAATTTTATGCAGTTTAACTATTTCTTTTTTCCTCCTCGCCTTTCGCACTGCCGGGAACAAAGAGAGCAGCGCTGCCAACGGGTAGGGGTAGGGAGGGGGCTTTACATACACAGCTTTTTATTACGTTTGAAGGCTGGCAGACGGACGGAGGAACGGACAAACGAACAGTCGCGTTCAACACTTAAGCGCAGTCGACTGCGTCTGATATTCCCCCTCTCCACTTCCCCGTGTCCGCCTTTCTCTTTTTACTTTCCCCTTTGGCAGCCTCAGCTACGTCGCCGAGCCCACAACGTCTCTTGTGTCTCCTGTGTCTCTTCTGTAAGCTTCAGTTTATGCTGCAACCGGAAAATTAATCCTAATGAGTGCTGACACACACGGACGGTGAGACAGAGACAGAGACAGCGACAGAATGCGAGAAGGACAGAGACAAAGCGAGTGAAAGAGGGAATGGAAGGGGGAAAGGCAGTTTGTTTGCGCATGTGAAGCGATTTATGCTTTTCAGACTCTGCACTTAAAAGTTAACATTGTATATACACACTGATCAGTACTAAAGTCGAATGAGTTAAAGCTATTAAATTTAATTCGTAGTTAAATGCAAGAATTAATATTAAGAATGCTTTCACTGAAATCTAGAAGGGTTTAAAGTGGCCACTGGCTATTGGCCATAGGCCACTCAAAGTCGAGCACACTCGACTATAGCAGTCTTATTCGTTTCAACTGTTCACGTTGCCTTCGAGCGATTTTATGTTGTTGTTGCTGCATCACATGTAAAATGCACGCCATCACACACACACACGAACAGGACGCACACACACCCGCACAGACACATACTTTAGCTCATATAAAACAACATTTTGTAAGCATTTTTATAGAGAGCACGGTTGGCTGCCTGCCTGTAGTGGGAGAGATAAAGCGGCAGAGAGCGACAGGGAAGGACAGCTACAATTGAATGAGTGAGTAGGAGGCGAGAGCGGGGTCCAAGTCGAGGTGAGTTGGTTCACCTGTTCGGTTTGTGTGCGCTTCCTTTTGAAAAGTGTTAAATGCCGCGTTTTGCATTCGCTCGCATTGCTTGCATTTTCCGCTTGCTGCTCGTTGGTGTCTTTTATGGCTCGACTGGATGGATGGATGGATGTATGGATGCCATTGAAGAGCAGCTGCCATTAAATGGAAATGAAATGAAATGAAATCAGTGTCAATGTAGGCAGGAAATTTGTTTGCCTTAGCTCTGCTGGTTTGCTTCTTTTTGCTTCATCTCTGTATGGGCTGGCGTACTCTGAATAGACACAATGCCCGGGAAAATTAGCTTGGGGACAAGTTCAGAACAATTGGCGTAACAGCAGTCAGTTAATGGATATATCCCTTACCAGGGTAAGAGATTAAAGGGAGATTAAAGAAAAGTGTAGAAAGCAGATCGTAAGCTCTTGAGACTGATCTTTGCTGTGCTACTCTTGTAAGGCTCAGCCGAATTTTCGTTGTTTTTTTTGTGTTGGTTTTTAGAGTTGTGAAGTGTGCCATATTTGGTCTCATGGCAGACGCCTTTGAAAATCGTTTTTGCTTCAACCTCTGCTCTGGCGTCCCTCCTGCGTCGCTTGCTGTGTTCCAGTTATTTGGTGTGCGGCTTTTGTGTTCACTTCGCTTCGTTCTGCTTTTGTTTCGTTTGTTTTGTTATATTTTTTGTTTTGGTTTGTTTTGTTTTGTTTTTGCTTTTTAACTTGCCATTTTTTGCGCATGTTTGACATCAATATAACTTCACTCGTCCATCGTTTGCTGCTTTTCATCTTTGTTTTCGTACGTATGGGTGTGTGGGTGTGTTTGGGTGTGTGTGTGTGTGTTGTGTACAATTTTAACTCTATTCACTTGATCCAAAATGTGCAGAATTGCGTTTTGCCTTTTGAAACTGTTGTTGAAATTGTCAGTTGTTGTTTTTACAGTTAGTTGCATATGCTTTATTTCCCTCCCTTTCTCTCTCTCTCTCTCACTCTCTCACTCCCTTTGTCCCTGTACATGTGTGTTTGTGTGTCAGGTTTATTTATTTGCGGCTTTAAAATGGTTTATGGTTTATTTACGTTGCGTTTTATTGATGTTTCCTCTGCAAGGATTCTCACATTGTCTCACACACACTTACACCTACACAGGCTAGCTGCAGGAATTGGCTTAATCCTTGGCTAAGTCTGGCCAAAGACTTGTATTGGCTTTACAATTAAACTGCAGCCAAAGTTCGCTTCAATTATTGATGGCGCTTAAGTGTTGCAAGAACTTCAACTTCCACTCCACTGCCCCGTCCCCAACGGGAACTCGTGACATTTGCAAATAAATTGCAACACTAGAGCAAAAGAGATGGCAGCAGCGCTTTTTATGCGCTTTCAATTTATGGCCGCAAATGAAATTGCATTTACTACTGTGTGTCCCTACATGCGTGTGTGTGTGTGTGTGTGTGCGGTGAAATTAAAATATTTCACACGCACACCAACGAGTGGCTTACGTCACATTTCAAGTTAAAAATTTCAAATACAATATTATGAACTTTATTTATCAATCAGCAGCTTTTAAATTAAATTAAATATTTATGATTTAAATTTGAGACTTTGCTCATAATTAAATAATTTTTTGATTTATTCAGTTAAATGTTTTTAAGTTCATGCAGTTGTTTAAATGTGTTGCAAGTTTCCTCATAATGAATAATTATTTGATTCATTTAGTTACATTTTTTAGTAACAACCAATAAGCTGATTTATTGAATTCTGTTTTTAAATTAACTTTAGTTGCTTAAACGAAAGCAGATACTCTTAATTAATTATTTATAATTGATTTTATATTTATTTTGCTGAAATAATTAAACTAATTGTGCTCAGTACACACTTTCGTCACTAGCTAAAGGCCCCTTTAAGGTCTTTACCTATTATCATTTACACAGACGAGGCGTGAAACATTTGTTTTGGTCTCTGTGTCTGCAAGTTCCCCCTTTAAAGTTATTTCACGTAAATTGTGGGAAAATCCACTTCGCGCTCTCTCACACTCCTTGGCTGTCCCTTTTGCTCCTGTTTATTTGCAGCACGCAGCGCGCCAATATTTAAAATATGAAGACCATTAGCTAAATATTGGCTTTGGCACGCGCACGCACACCACACCACAGCACAACACACACACAAACAACCACCCACCCGACACAGCCCCAATCACCGTTTTAGCCACGCCCCCCTCCTACTCCCGAGAAAGCGCACAAAGCAGTCAATAATATTAACCAGCGGAGTAAGTCTTTGGCAGTGGATAAGAATGGGGAACTAGAATTGGAACTGGAGCTGATGCTGGTGCTGGAGCTGGAACTGGTTTGGGAGTTGTATGCCCCGTGCTGTGCATACTTATTTGAAGCTCAAGGCGCACGGATGGGAGATGGGTGTGAAGGGGGAGTGGCAGTGGGTGGCGAGTGCATAAAATAAAAATAAATGTTAACAATGGCAAAAGGCGTTCAGGCCAAAAACTGAAGCTGCCTCATGCGGCGCATGAAATATCCCGAAACAACATTTTCCTCCGAGCCAAAAGAAAGGGGATGGGAGTGATGGAGAGGGGGTGGGGGCAGGGAAAATGTAGATGACGATGGCGGCAATTTGTTGTTGCTCGTTGTTGGTTTTTGCGTGTACTTATGCTAAGTAAAGCGATGATGTAAAAGACAATAACGTCTGGGTTGAGACTAAAACTGAGACAGCGACAGCGACAGACACTGAGTCTCGGGGCAGGGAAGGAGCGAAGGGGCGAAGGGGATGTAAAACGAGTAAGGAAATCCACTGAGGCCACAAATTCAGCATCCGCCCCGTGTGCTCCGCCGCCTCCTTTTGCCATTTCATAAAGTGTGCAGAAATTTGTTGATATTTGTGGTATATATCAGCTACATACACACCCCCACACCCCCCCCACACACACACACACATATTTTTGAATAACCTTCTTTGATATTTGAATTCGTATTTGTTTTCATTTCTTTGGTTTCCTTTAATATCATTTTCCTTATGCTCCACAAGCAAGAAAAAGTACAATAATTGTAGCAAAGGCTACAGCAGAGCGAGCTCTGCTTAAAAGACCCTGTAGTTTGGCTGGCGGGATTAAGATAAAGGTTTTTATAGATATATTCTTAGTCTTAGTTAAGAAAGTTCCATTCAAAACTTTATTTAATAACGAATACAGGGTACTTTGCAGCCCACACGCTCAACCGTTGCTGTTTCTTCTAAATTTAGATATATTTTTGAATAAATTTTAATGCTTATATATATAAGTAAATGCCTCCTTGAGAATTGCTTTCCAGGACAAAAGAATAAAAAATCTGTTTACGTTCAACATTTATTGTTTTCTCTCTTTTTGGCCAAGTTTAGACTGAGGCTAAAGTAGTTGGCAGAACCTTATGGTAAGGCTGGAGGACAAACTGAAAAGATTCACAGATATTGTAATATTATAGCACAGCTGTTTAAAAGTTTTGCACCACCTGTGCACCACCTTAAGCCACCACAACCACTGAGAGCATAGAGAAAAACTAAATTGAGACCAAGAGAATGAGAGAAATATTTAACTTGGACCTCAATTCGGTCGTTTTGTTGCTGCTTTTCCGGCAGCTAAAGGCCTGAGGCTTTTAAATTAAATAAACTAACACACACACAGTCGCACCAACACACTTACAGCCTCATAAATTGAGTGAAAGAGGAGGAAGAAGCAGCTAAAGCAAACTCCCACGGAAATGTAACTAAAATGCTTACACAGAGACACACGCAGATACAGATACAAGCACAGATACAGATACATTTTTGCCAGCTAGTTTGTGTGTATGTGTATGTGTGTGTGTGTTCGTATATATATTTTAATGCAAATTGAGCAGAATTAATTTAGTACTGTCTGTGTTTATCTCTGGCGCGTTTAATATGATGCCTGCCAGCGTCTGTGGCAACATCGTGTCGTCTTTCTCACACCCTGCCCCAGTCCACAGCTTACTGTGCGTCTTAGTCTCTCTCTCTCTCTCTCTCTATCTTCCTCTCTTTCTTTTGCTCCGTCTGTGTCTCTGTCTTTTGCTGTTTTGGTCTGTCTGCCATATGTTCAACGTTCGCCTGACGCAACATTTTCCTGCTATTTTTCCATGCATGCCACAGAAATATGTAGGTGCGAGTAGCAGTAGAAGAAGAAGCAGCTGCAGAGCAACTTCAAACGAGTATAACCGACTTGCAAGTGCTCACAATTAAGTGTTGACATCGAGAAATAAAAGATAGCTAGCAGGAGGCTTTAAAAAAGTTCATTAAAACCGGAGAAATACACTCAGCAAAAAGACTTAGCTAATTGTTAGGCAAGAAGAGCATCCAGAGGGGCACATGGTTTCAACAGGTGTCTAGTGAACAGTGTTGTAAAGCGATGCACGCATGTTTATTAAGAAAAAAGTTAGCCGTCTAGCAACAGAAAAGCAGTGAATAATTCAACTTTTACAGGGTATTAAGGGCTGTCTGTTGGGCTCTAACAAACGCTGCTGTTTTCTTGATTTTTTATTAAAAAATTGCTGTCGGCATTTTGTGCCTGTCATTGCGCTGTCATTTTGCCGACTTTTAGATTTAGGCAGACTCATACATATGGAAAAATGCTGTGGCCCTTGCTTGCGGTTAGTGTGAAAGAGAGAGAGAGAGTGAGAAAAGGGGGGATGCGGGGATGAAATTGGCCCCGATTCGCATTAGGCACGCATCATTTGCGCGTTTGTAATCAGGCGAAAGTGTTTCGACTTCCCTTTTGGCCTTGGCAATAGAGTTTGCTTTTGGCCTTCTTTTGTTTGCCTTTGTCTCAATTGAACAGTGCAAATACACACCCAGTCGCACACACACACACCCATATTGTACATATTTCGAATTTAAAGTAAAAGTTTTTCAATTTCAAGTTTTATGGCGACAAGTTCGCGCTGCGTCCACACACAAAATACAAAGCAGAAAGTAGAGGGCTTTTCCGTACTTCTCCCCTCCATTGGCTTCAACTCAAACTGCTGTGCTTTTACTTCAATTTTCCTGTCCATGCTCTGCCTCTAAATTGCGGCTGTTCACACCAGACTCCGAGACTCTGGAGTAGTGCTGTTGTATTAGCCTTTTTGAGGACGGTTGTGATCGGTATTTCTTAAAGGAATTAGCAGGAATTCTTGCATCTTAATACAGTAAATTAGCATTTTAAAATAAGTGACTAAATACTAGTAAGTTGGTTAAATATAATTATGCAGAAAAGTGTAATTTTGTTATTCCCATTTATCTCCATTTATCACATTTCAGTCACTTTTGTGTCTCTCCCGTTTCTAGCCATTTTTCGTAGTCGTTTGTTGGCATCACTGCCATGGAGTAGCCGTCAGCTGCGTAGCTGCGTAAATTTGCTTTATTTTATTTCCTTGGCGCTACGTGCTCACAATTCCTGATGCAATTCCAGAGCCAGACGTGCTTTAATGTCTCTTAAATTTGTGTGTTGCCCAATAGAGACCGAGCTGCAGTCAACTGTATGCCACGTGTGACTACACCACAATAAGCCACAAAATGTTGTTAAACTGACCCAACTAGTGTGAAAAACACCTATACCTACACATACATATATTTCAGCTCTGTTCTCAAGCACGAGTACAGGGTCTAAATGGCACGCTTGGCTGCCCCTTTCAGCTCTTAACTTGGCACTGATTTCAACTACATTTCCACATTAGCCGTTTAATTTTCCGCTTGATAAAGCTGCCAACTACCAAATTCGTATCCGATTCCCGAAATTGCGTCCGTTTCCCAAATTGTAGCACACAATTAAATTCCATTGTGAATTTGCTGCAACTGATTCACGATTAGAATTAAAGTTCTCTACTTTTTCTTGACTGAATCGGCGTCTGAAATCGGAAACTGGCTACTTGGCTATAAAGCGCTTAAAATAGCGGGAAATCCATGCAAGTTTCGCCCGTAGAAGAAAATGCTGAAAAGCTTTATGAGAATTGTCGAAATTCTTGCGAATGAAATTAACGCATTAAGCAATACAAAAAACCCCTTTTTCAGTTAATTTTTTCCTTCATTTTGGCTGGGAGTTTAGCTCTTCTCTTTGTACTTCTCTGTCTTTGTCTCTCAGCGGCGGCTCTGGCGGCTCAAGTCGCTGCTCGGTTTCGGTCCATTGTTTGCTTAAATTTGTACACTTTCTGTTCCCCCTCGACTTTTCACCACCCCCACCACACGGTGATTCCTTCGCCGATTCGTGCTGCGATTCGTTCTCATCCTTTTCAGTTCGGCAACTCGACTGTTATTTGCTTGGTGTTTTGCTGTCTGCTGTTTGCATTCGTCTTCATTATTTGTTTGCTCGGCTCGAGTGAAGGCGATGGAGATGACAGAGAGCAGGAGGAGTAGGAGTGGGAGAGAAAAAGGAGGAACTCAGCGAAGAGTAGGAGCAGAGGTATGGGAACATGAGACATAGGAGCAGGAGAAGTGCGATGGAAGCAGGAGAGCCGGAGGAAAGTAGGAGCAGAGATAGTAGTATGAGATTTAGGAGTAGGAGCGAATAAGTACATAGAAAGTAGCAGAGGAGCTAGAGAACAGCTAGAAAAAGGAGGAAAGGAACAGAAGCTAAAGGCAGACATGGAAGTAGCAGGAGGAGACAGCGGAGGAGCTGCTGCGCACTTGGTTGTAGTAAAGTTTTTGGCACAGTTGATTTGCATTCGAAATCCTTGGGAAAAGCTTCTCTAACAACGCCACCCTTGCTCCTTTCCGCCCACACAATGATTTATGGATTTTCATCATATTCTGTTGATTCAGGGAATATTTATGATTTGCCAGTTCCCAACCACGTTAACCTTTCTCTCCGTGTCTGTTGGGCTCTGTGAGTGTCCTTGGTTACATTCATAGTATTTCACATTTTTTTGAAGCATTTTTGTTATAAATTTTTGGAAAAAATTTTATCAAAACAAAAAGAAAAGCAACGAAAACGAAACAACAACAAAAGTAAGAACAACAAGTTTGCTGGAATATGCTGAATATGCGCAAATTGAATTTGATTTTTAAGCACTGATTGCTTTTATTGTTCTACTCTTGGCCATGGCCAACAACGGCGACCGAATAACACAATTTATATAAAATATTCTATGCCAAACGAGATAACAGTCGAAAAGGCCAACTATTCCCAGCATCCAGCTGGAAATTCGAATACTCGAATATTCGAATATGTGAATATTGCGACTACACTCATAAATGAATTTATTGATATTCAACTCTTTGAATTGCATGTCCTTCTGTCCTCTTTTTTCTTTCTGTGTAATCGAAAAAATGTTGTTTATATGTTTGAAATGATTTAAAATGAAAAATGAAAAATGAACGAATAAAATGACAGTTTTTTTTCGGAATATTGAAGTATTGTGCTGAAGACAATGGATGATTATTGCTAAGTGATTCAATTGATTTTGTTGGGCATTTGGGTAAAAAATTGCATTTTCACTTCATTGCGAAAAACACATTACAAGCGGAATGTGCACAAATGAATACTTAATAACACCAACCGAGGAATGAAGTCGGGAGCCCAAAATCCCAAATTCGACAAGTGCAAGTCACAGAGAAATTGGACGAGACAGAGACAGAGATGGAGATGGAGACGGAGAAGGAGAGAGTGAGAGTGAGAGGGCAAACAAAGCCAGCCCGAAACATTAGCATGAGAATAAAACGAAATTACAGTCTTTAAAATAAATGTATGCGAAATTTTCAAGCCAAATGCCAAAAAGTATTCAACTAAATGCGAAATAAATTTGGTAGAAAACAAAACGAGCAAAAAGCAGACGAAACCCACACACACACACACACACACAAAGAGAGGAGAAGAGAGGAGGTGTGGCTGGTGTTTTGGGAAGAGGCGTTGCTTTGTGGGGTTGGGATGGGATAACAGCGAAAATGTCAAATCCCTGAGCTCGGAATGCGATGTCAGGAGACGCAGAAAATCAATTTCGGCTACAAGTTTTCAATAAAGTGAAAATAATGTCGCAAGCAAGCCAGAAACCAGCAAAAACAACAACAAGATGAAAATACAGCAACAGGAATGAACGGCAGGGTATGCTATTATCCTGGCGATAAGATAAGAGTCGAATCGCGTCGAGTCGACTGCTACTTCAAGCAGCGGGGAAGCTGAACTCGAGAGAGCTGACTGTAAAAGACCCCGTTCCTTTATGCTTTTCAGTGTATTACGAAAGAGGTTATCAGAAGACACTCAATATAATTTAGAACAGTTTGTCCTACTTTGTAGCAGCCCAAGCTGTATCTATAATATATATCCCGTGTTTTAATTCCTAAACTAATAGACCCTGTACTCCTTTTGACTACGGGGTCTCAAAATCAACGCCAAGTGTCAAACAATGAGGGTCGTTAGAGGCAGCAGGCAACAAATCCAAAGTCAAGTGCACAAAGCGTCAAATGAAAAGGAAACGCAAGGACCTCACACTCCGCAAGGACCTACAACTCAGACTGGTGCCTGGACTTGGACAGGGATAAATTCATTGATGCGTAACACAAATCGAAGCAAACGAACGCACTGTCAAAAAATAAAAGTAGCAGCAACAAAACTGGAATTCCCAAGACCGCCGAGTGTCAGGCTCGGTGTTTATTTATGTGCCGTTGCCTTGTGATAAATCACTGACATTGATGCCGACAGGCATCGACTACCAGCTACCACTTTTACCCTGACTCACCCCCCAAGTGTGGGTGACATCGAAAACTTTAACCGACTCGAAATAGGCAGAGTCACGCTTTGGCTAACAAGCTCCACAGTTCTCCCAATTCCCTCGATTTTCTCCGACTTTTTCCGATTCCCGATTCCCTGCGATGTTCGCCAATTGCGTGTTGCGTAAAAAAGTATGAGACTATACATAATAAGTTTATCATTTTGCCAGAACGGAAAGAAGAAACCTCTTGCCTCATTCCCCTTTTCGTCCTTCTTGTGTCCTTGCTGGCGCCTATCGTAGAGTTGCCATTTTGACAGGAAATAAAGCAACGCTCAATCACAGCGCGCAACGGAAATCGGAAGTTAGCAGGCACACGATATCAGCTAGCGGTTTCCTCCCTTCTCTCTAGCATTCTCCTCCTTCTCCTTCTCCTTGTCCTTCTTCTATCTCTTTGTCGTCTGTCTTCTGGAACTTGGTCTCAGCCATGCCTGAGTGTGCCCAGATAAAATGTTGTTGATTGAGACGCAGTTGAGCGTTAATAATTATCAGTTGTTGCTGTTTTTAGACTCTGCACTTAGAGGGCATAAAGAGTGTGCCGAGTTTGTCGGCTACCAAGAGTGACAAGTCCTGAATGTTCGAATTTGGGATTGTAGCTTGAGTAGCTAACTAAGACCGAACAATAAGAGCTATAAGTTTTTCACAGAAAGGAAAGGATCCCTTTAGCCATCTGAAATGCTGGGTTCTACACAGTCTAGCCCACTCTGCTGCCTCCTTAGCTACCAGATTCATTTTCAGTTTTTTCGTTGGTGGTTGCTCAAAGTGGTCGCTCGACTTTACTCGAACCACTTTCAACTACGTGCTCAGCCAGTTTTGATGTCTTTCAATTTGTGGCAGATTTATTTGTGCATTAACCTCAAATTTGCACTGTTGAGTCCATTCCGCAATTCGTTTTCTCCCTCTGACAGTGATTATCGACTGGTCCAGTCGACCTTCGACCCGTTTGCCACTTCCTTCATTCCTACTACTTCCCTTAAAGACTTAAAACACTTTCTGTATAAATGTGTGAGTCTACACTGTTAAAAAAAATGTTTTTCAACTAAGATTTTGTGCTAAAATCCACACTACATTTAAGGAATTCCACTTTCTTTTTTTTTCAGTGTGTAAATAAATTTTCTTGCTCATTTTCACAGTGACTACAAATAAGCAGCAGCTGTTTGTCGCAAACTTTGTGCACGCCTTCAAACTTATTGATGCTGGTCATGTACTATACCCAAAAAAGGAGGCGTGGCTGTTAGGGCTCTAGCCACATCTGGTGCCGCTCTCTCTCTCACTCTCTCTCTCTCTCTCTTTTTACACTCCTATTCCAACTCTGATTCTTGCTAAAATTTGTTCGCATTGATTTTTCGGCTGCGCACATTTATGGCTTTTCATTTAGGACACTTTTTGACAGTTACTTGGGTCCAATTTAAGCTGAGAATCGGAAATCGGGTCTCATATGCAACAAATGTGTTAGATAATTACAACGAGAAAATTATAATTTTATCAACGGGTAGACCCAAAGATGAAGGCAAGGTCAACTGTAGTCAGCACTCAACCCAAATCAAGCACTCTCTATGGCTATTTATAAACTACGTCATGACTACGGAATGAGATTTCAAGTGGGTTTCCCTGTTAGCCGGGCTTAAATAAATTTTGGCCTAGGTATTGGAGCGATTAGGATTATAAATAACAGAGCAAACATGAAGCTAGACTGTTGGAAGCTTAACTGCCTCTCGGTTTTGATTATAATTTACACATCGACTGTGATAGGGGCTATAAATAGTGTTTAAGATAGGTGAGAACGGTACAGTCGAAGTGCTCGACTGTGAGCTGCCCAGCCACAGTCGATTGAAATAGTAAACTTCCAGCTAGAAGCCATCTAAATTTGTAGCTCATACGACTGGACACAAAAACATAAGTTCATAATCTCCCATAGGAGCTGGGCTCAAAACTCAATTGAATCTTTTCTTTACCTTTAAACTCTTTGCAATCTTTTTTGCATTTACCAACAATGCATTTGTGTAGAAATTTATCGAAAAACTTGCAAAAGCAAGGCGTGTGTATGTGTGTGTGTTTACCTAAAAATGAATTAGAATTTTAGAAACTTACTTGGATTTGTGCAGCCTGGACCAGGTCTCGTGCTTAAGCCAAGGCCACAGTTTGGCAAACATTTTTCCTTGTGCCCGAGCAGCCAGTGGTGAAAGCGAAGAAAGTGGAGAAAGTGGTGCAGCCAGTGGTGAATGTGAAGCAAGTGGAGCGAGTGGAGCTGTTGCCAAGCGATGCTCCATTAGCGTCATGCCCCAAGAGCACACTTGAGTTGTGCTTTGGATTCTGCTTGAGAATTTTCTTATGAATTGTTTTGCTTTTAGTTAGTTTGAATATTTCATGTATTTCAGTTGGCAATTATTGTTGTTGTAGTTGTTGTTTTTGCCTTTGCTTTTGATTAATTCATGCAGCAGATTTCGTTGCATTTTATGTGATTTTCTTTTGCCCTCCGACATATGGTGTGTGTGTGTACGAGAGTGTGTGATATGAGTGTGAGTGTATTTGTTGATTTTCCTAATTTATATGAGTTTCGTATTCGTTGCATTTATTTGCATTCTCTGCGGCAAGTTGCAAGCCGACACTTCCGGTTGCATCACAGCAGAGCTACTGCAAGGAAAAGAATAACAAAAATATATCAAGTTAGTTTTGTCAAACATTCATTATTTATTTGAATAAAATCAAGTTAAATATGCACATTATACGAAATAATTTAATATATTGCATAAAATAAATTAATTTCCTCTCAGCACAAAAATGCAGCTTTATAACGCCGTCCATTTAGGCGCCACAATGATCAGTTAAGCAGAACACAAAAGAATTTACTTTAAATTCAATTTTGTTGCATACTTTGCGGCGCCAAATGTCAGAGAATAATGTCGTGCTCATTTAACCTCAATTACACGCACACTAACACCAAATCACGCACACGCCAACACACACACGCGTGCATAATAAACGACCTGTTTGGAAGGGGTGAGGGGTAAGGGGTAAGAGGGCAATCATTATGTTATTTTCATGGTACATTATTTCTATTTGTATATTCATAATTAATTTCATTTCCTTGTTGTTGTTGCTGTTGTTGTTGTCGTTGCTAAAATGTGATTATTTGATCTACATTCGTCGATAATTACGGCTTATTGAAATTTTTGTTTGAATTAATATTGAAATAATTTGATATTGATAAATAATTGCCCAAAAAAACACCACCCAAAAAAACCGATGAAACTATAATGCGATACTATGTAGTTACAATAATAATACAAATAAATGGTGTCATTGGATTCCATTTGTTGTGGGTGTCTCATGACCCTGTGCTTCATGCTCTGAGACCCACTCACAAACGTACGTGCACATGTATTCTTTAAATTACAAAAGTACATAACTTGAGGGCTGCTAGAGTCGTCTCGACCGAACTGATACGTAGTGTGGGGAGTGATATTTTTATGTTAGGGGTGAATTGTTTTCTCATGAATGGGTGCGGGGCTTTCCACAGTCGACTTGCTTTGCTTAAAATATTATTTCCGATTTTTTCAATCGCATGTCGGTGCTGGGCTTATCAGCCGCCTATCTGCCCAACTGTACGCATACATACGTGCAGCACTGTCTGGATAGGTACACGTATGTCGCATTCAAATCGAAAAATTAGGTTAATTAGTGGTCAGTTTTTATGTAACATGAAGTGAATGTGAGTTTGTATGACTTTGATTACTGTCAGTGCGATAATGCATGCATAAATCATCTAGGATTCTATATATAGTCCTAGACTCGTATTTTCGAGTTGTTTTCCTTAATAGGAAGCGACATTTGCATTTTCAGCTGTCACATCTATTGTCTATTTGTTTAACTACCGTTTTCAACGAGTAATGAACTTTTATGCATTGTCATTAACTTTTATTGTATTTAACTTTTTACTGTCCCTTCCCCTCTCTCTCTCTCTCTTTCGCTCACACGCACACTGCCTTTTGTTTGATGTCTGTGGCTTTTTGCAAACATTTTAATAAATTTAAATCATTTGTTGCATTTATTTTAATTATGCACATTTAAAATGCATTACGTCCGCCCTGGCCTGTGCTGTCCTACTCGTCCGCCAGAGGGCGCAGTTGCACAAAACGTCGCGTAATTTAATTTCGCCAACAGAAATTCAATTATTTGCGTTTTCAATGCGACAACGAAAATCTAACAAAAATTTTGTCAAAATGCCTCGTGCATGCAAAACACGCTGACATCGCCAAAGGCAATTGCGATTTGGTAAAACTGGGGAAAATGGAACAAATTGGGAGTGTGGGGGAGTGTGGGGGAGTGGGGAAGTGGAAAAAAACTGGGATGTTGGTATTTTTGTTTGGTATGGCGATAGCAACGCTGCGTATACGTGTTTTCATTAAATTTTTATTTATTCGCCTCTCATATTTTCAGGAAAAACACCGTCCCTCGCTTCCGTCTGTCCCTGTGTCGTTCTGTCGCCGTCAAATTCTTTAGGTGTAATTTCATTATTTCAATGTTTTACTTTACTGAATTATAAATGAGCCTCCGGTTTTTCTGTGCCTCGTGTTTATAGCTAGTCATATGTGCTACCTGTCTCTCTCTCGCTCGCTCTCTCTCTCTCTTGCTCCCTTTCTCTGCCACTCATTTTGTAAAACTCTCGTTTGCTTAGAAGCAGATGTTTTTTATGTACAATTCTCTTTTTTTGGGAGTTGTTGGTGCTTTTTTCCCCATTTCTTTGGGGGGCGTTGGTGTCAATGTTTCCCGCATCGAGCCAAATGTTTTCAATGAGCTCAAAAACCAGCCACACCCACCGCCTCTATGTCGGTGGTCAACTGCACGCTCGTTGCCTATTAATATTTGATAATGTGTTGCTGTCAGTTAGCCGTCCAATTGAGTGATTTCCTCATTGCCCGTTGTCACATGCCACTAGACGTACCCGCCCTCCGTCCACTCACCGCCCCCTGCTGCCCACAGACACGCCTTTGATTTCCATTATGTTTTTCATAATTTTTCACATTTCACAGCGCAGCTGCAAGAGTTCACATGATGCAGCTCGATGAAGTTAAATCGGTTGTCTCTGTGTCACACAAAAAAAAAAAACTCCACGACATTTTGTCTTCATACTTATACCCGTCACTTGTGGACTTGGGGGGTATACAGAATCTATTAAGCGATGACTACTAACAGGTATAATTTAGCAGGAAACTCTGCACTAGCTTTCTCATGAGTTCTATTCTCATTGTCTAAGTCTCTATTCGCTCTCTTTGCTTCTCCTCTCTCCTCTCACCCTCTTTCTATTTTTTCTGTGTCGCTGACGCGCGTTTTGACAGTTTGACGTCTGTTTGTTGCCTTTTGGTTATGGGTTGATGGTTCTCGGTTCTCAGTTCTCAGTAGTCGGTTGTTGGTAGTTCATTGTTGGTTGTTAAAGCCCTTTGTTGTTGGCCAGCTTGACATTGTGACAAAATGCGGAAAGGACACGGGGAATGGGAATAGGGAGTTCAGTGTAGCTCGTTCAATTGGAATATAATTAGCGCATTTGACTATAATTAGCTTTTTTATGGCGGTGATAGCAAATTACACATATCGCGCATACGCCGCATTGCTCGGCACCAATTTAAGCTCAGCATTTTCTGCTGTCACTAGTGTTTAGCTTAAAGCACCGCAACCATTGATTAAACGAGCAGAGACAAGTCAAAAGAATGTGAACTTGGCCAAAACAAAAGTCGCTTGGCAAATTACAAAGCAGTGGTCACAAGAGCTCCAGTGACAGAGACACGAGGGAGATGAAGAAGATGAGCATGAGGCGGAGGCTGAGTGTTGCAACAGCTGCCGTTACTTGACACTGAGGAAGGCAGCCTGAGGTCATGTGCTGCACAAGTTGCAAAGTTTCTGATCTGAGAGGGACCAAGTGAGCGAGAAACTTCACTTTTTGCGGCGACTTGTGACTTGTGTCGCCGGACGCGAGCCAAAACTTTTAAGGACCCCGTACTCAAAAAGATTATAGAGGTCTATAGGATTTGTTGGAATAGAAGTAGCAGGCAGAAGAAGGCGTGGCCGTAAAAACTCCAACTGCTAACAAAATTAAAAAGCTGCCAAAATAACAGTCAGTATCATTCCGATTTCTATTATTTCAGTATATGATTGGGCCATAATGTGAACGCGGTCTTTTACAGTCGACTCACTTAACGGTAGCATTTTCCTCTAGTTTTGGGGCGTGGCAGCAAACAACAAATTTTTGGTAACCGCTTGTGCTCAACACTTTCTCGAAGAACTTTCCCATCCGCTTCTGCTGCAGTTGTTGCGACTTTTTAATTAATTCTTTAATAACTCGTCGCAGCGAGAATTTAATTAGAGTACAAAGAGACTGCTGTTAACTGCAGGCCTCACAATTCTCAGTACCCAATACTCTGTAACACCATATCTCCAATCTTCATTTGTTTTCCTGCCCAATCTAACTACTGTTGTGCTCCTCTTTACTTTTTTGGCCATTTCATTCGTTCATTTGTTGTTCTACGCGCAAAAGAAAAGTTTGGCAAAATAACATTTATCAATGTCGAATGTAGAAGAGTCTTTTGGATTCTCCGACGGGATTCGGCACCGAATTGAAGTGCATCAAATAAGTTTGAGCATGCGAGTTGGAAATTTGTTTACACACCATGCAACAGCAACATCGAGTTGCAAATGTAGTCGTGTGTGGCAACTGGAGCACGAGGCACCACAATGTAAGCACATGCTGTCAAAGTATTTTATCAATAATTCAACTTGGGTTTCCAAAAAGGAAAGGAAAAAAACATTTAAACTTGCGCCGAGTGGAGTCTGACCGCATTGAGACTCGGATTTATCCAGTTGAAACTAGAAACCACAAAAAAATAATATAATTTTATTCAACTAAATAACTGAACAAGACTTTTGGGCTAATGAAATTGTGATAAAATTGAAATTGGACAACATTAATTAAGTAATTTCGATATTACAAAAGGTGATATTTAACTGGGTATATAGTACATATATTTAGATGTATATATATTTATTTTTAGAACATGAAATTAAGAGATGCTGACGCTCTGCAGTCGGCACTTGATTAGCGCCAGTGAGAAAAGTTTGCCGCTGCATTTTCCATTTTCCATTTAGCATTTTCCGCTTTGCATTTTCCCGTTTTGCATTTTACATTTTACATGGCTTGTTGTGTCGCGGCAATTTGTTCGCTGTCACTTTGCACGCGGCTGCGACATAAATTTCGCTTTTGCCGACCCAATTTTCAGCCAAGAGGCGGGACTGAGAATTGGGAGACTGAAGACTGCGAGCTATGAGCTGAGAGCTGGAGACTGCGAGCTGTAAGCTGTGGACTGTGAACTGTGGACTGGAGAAAGGGCAATTGGAGGCGTGGCTGCATCGGCTGTGCATAACCGAAAAGCGTTGTCAAAACTTTGCAGTTGGCTTTTGTTTACACAGCAAAATATAGAGATAGACTGAGCGAGCAACAGAGCAAGGG
Organism: Drosophila nigrodunni; assembly: GCA_020829145.1. Classification (NCBI taxonomy): domain Eukaryota; kingdom Metazoa; phylum Arthropoda; class Insecta; order Diptera; family Drosophilidae; genus Drosophila; species Drosophila nigrodunni. The sequence goes on from JACVCZ010000008.1 coordinate 461,053, forward strand.
AAAGAGAGAGGAAGAAGGAGAGGGAGAGTAAAGAGTGCGAAGGCGGGACACGTGCATCGAGTCGAGTAACTAACTAAAAACTGAAGCGAAAAGCTGAAGTCGAAACAACCGACTGTAAAAGACCCAGTAGAGTTATTTGAAATAATTTAAACCTGCGTGGCACTTTTAATTTGGTGGCTGTACATCTTATAGTCTCTAAGATCTAGGCTATATTTTGATGCTGATCTGGAATATATATCATTTCTAGCTCTTTTTCGGTAACTCTTGTTACTTATTATGACAACCCTAGTTTACCCTATTTGTTCTTGAGCACGCGGTCTAAAAATGAAAACAAAAATAGACCATAAATAAAAACCACAAAGAGCAGCAGCAGTTTTCCCAAACAGCAGCGGTACGCTGGGAAAATAATGGAAAAAGTTAGTTTTGCATAACGCGGCAGTGGCGATGAATAAGAAGTAAAAGAGTCATAGTCGTAGTCATAGTCCGAGTCAAAATTCTAGTGCGAGTACGAGTACGAGTCCAGTGTCTACAGCACACTTGAAAGTCTCTTCTGCTTGCCACTGTGGAAACAGTGGGTGAACAGGACACAGGTGGTGGGTCGACAAAAGGGGCAACAACAGCTGGCATGAACCCAAAGCAAGAGAAAACTAGTTGGCTCAGCAACGTTGCAGTGAAGCGCCTGTAAAAGACCCTGTGCTTGGACCTAAGCTAGAACATTTATCGACTTTAAAATCGTGTACAATCAAAATATTTCAAGACATTCTCAACTTTTGCCTGATCTGCGTAGTTCTCGAGCTCTTATATTTTTAACGACTTGCTCAAATTTTATAGTGGAGAATCAGAGTGCATTCTAGTCCTTTTTTAAATACAGGGCAAACCTAGCTGACGCCTGGCTCGAGATCATTTAACAGCCAGCTGTGCATGTGTGTGTGGGTGTGTGTTTGAGTGTGTGCTAGTTTTGTGGTTGCACATTGTGGTAACACTCACACACACACACTCATAAATACTCAGTTTGAGCCAAGGTTAGTTTTTAAATCGCAGGAAGAAGAGAAGAAGGAAAAGCAAGAGAGAAAAAAAGGAGAAAGAGAGTGAAACAGAAGTGAGAAAAAGAGCAGTTTGCAAATTTACAGCAGCTGGTGTGCCAGTGTTGTCGTTTCCGTTCAAGTTGTAGCCTTTTTCAATGCGAAATATGTCAAAAAGTTTAAAATTGCCGAAAGTTAAAAACAGGCTTTTTATATTTAAATATTTTGTTACCAGTATTTGAAATATTTAAAACAAGAGCGTTTTAACTACATTTTTTTAATAATTTAGCCACTATTTTTGCTCTCAGTGTACACTCTCCGCTGCCTCCTCGTCCCCTGTAACTTGCCAAACTCCTTCGCAGACAAAGTTTCACTTTTTACTACCAATCGACTGACTACAAACTGCACTTGCAACTGCAACGAGAACAGTCAGCTGCAAAAATGGGTAGAGGAAAAACAGGGAAATGGGATTTGGATTTGGATGCCGGAGTGGGAATAGCAGCAAACTGACTTTGTTCTTTCTCTCGCAGCCTCTCATCGCACATAAACTAGTCCAAAATCGAAAGTTACATTGAACTTCCTTTTCATGCACTCAGTTTTTCATTCAGAAACACATTTCATTTCGATACGATTCGCATTGAAATTGAAATTGAAATTGTGCTAAAACGATGACATTGCGAAATGTTCGTTCCAATTCTGATCATCTGTTTAAGAAAGATTCATAAATTGCACTTTTAAACTGCACTTTAGTCGTAATCGTAAATCAACCAAATTTGTAATTGAATCATTTTCCAGCAACGAAATATGCGCGAGTTTAGGAAATGTGCACTTCAGTATTTTATGGATAATTCACTAAATTAAAACAGATATTTTATAAAGTTTTTTTTAAGTAACCAAGATACAAAATTGGATAATAATAGCACGCTTAAATGCTAATTTGGAATACCAATTTTGCAATTTACAACTTTCTTTTGTCATTGAAAGAAAAGTGTTCTGAAGAGAGCAAATTCAAAGAAGTCAACTTTGAAGAGAAATAAAGAATATTTTAATTAAAGGCAATTTAGCTTTAACTTCCAAATGTGCTGTATTTTTAATTGAAGAATTTGAGAGTTAAGCCGATGAATGTTTAGTTGGTTTCTTGGTGGACGTATCGTCATTATAATTTTCAGCTCCGGCAAACACTTAAAAACTTTGTCTAATTGTTGTTGGGCATTTTCGAATTACACGCATAATTTATTTAGTGGATTTCGGAGGCTTTGAAAGGAACTCTAATTTATGTGCCTCTAAACAGAAAACTTTGCACTTTCCTCAAACATACACATGCCATGGGAAAAATTGTGGGAAATGCGGAAATTGGGGCAGTTTTACTGTAGAAAAACATGCTAATTGAATTCCATGCAATAATTTTGCTATGCTTTATTCATTAGAGGCATAAAAACGCAACGTAGCAACAAACAAACTAATTTGCATAATGCTGGGCACACTCACAGAAACACACACACAACCACACACACAATTGTAGTCACGAGCTTTAGAATTGTAAACTAAATGAGTGAATGAATGAAAACGCAGTGACAACTTTTCAAGTAGCTTCCGTTTCTAGGAAAATTTGGAAAACTCAACAAAGGGCAAACGAAGTCAGCCATTTTCGGCTGGAAAATGAAAAGAGGAAATAAAAGAATAGAATTAACCACACGTAGCAATTTGATCTCATTATTAGCGCTTGAGGTAGCATTAGCATCAGTCGGAGCATAATACTCAAATAAAAGATATAATAATGTCTATGCTGTGGATTATTTTTTTGCCCAAATTAAAATTTAAATAAAATGACGACACAAAGAGCAAGAGGGCAGCAGGGCAACCGGCAAACGGCAGCTTTAAAAAAGTTATATGCCAGTCAGAAGACAAGTGCCTGTTGTTTCACTGCACCCAGTGACGTGGGTATAACGAGTTTGTCTTGGAGTAGAAAGTAGGAACTAAACAACAGCATAGAGTCCCTCAATAAAATGTTAAGAAATTAAAAAAATCAGCAACGTTTGGCACTCTCACAGGGTATTTAAATGTTTTGTTTGCTCTACTGTTTTGAACTGCCTTGTTTCATTTTATTTTCATTTTTGGCGCACAAGGTTGTGTATTTTTCTGCTCTGTGTGTGTGTGTGTGTGTGTGTGTGTGTGTGTGCAGAAAAGGAAGCGGCTACACGAATTGCCACTTAAAAATTCAAAAGTTTGCGGCTGGCGCATATGGCAGCGATTCAGCGAGGCAGCTCAGAGAGACAGAGACAGCGAAAGGAAGAGAGAGACAGGGAGACAGACATACAGCAGGCATAAGCAGGCAGCGGAAGTTGGCTTTGCGATACGAAGAATGGTATGTGCACTGATAAAAAAAATTGTCTACAATCAAGACTTTGTGCTCAAAACTAAAAGTTGTGGTCCACAATATGTTTCAAAGGAAGAAAGTTCTTAATAAGTAAGGAGACGTCTCTCAGATAATAAACTTAAAATAAAGTCAACCATTCTCAAACAAAAATCGAGTAAACCCGTATAAAGAATTAACAAACTAAGCTTTTATATTATTTCACAAAATTTTTAATAATTTTATTAATATACTGAAATAAAACACTTTTCACAAAGAAATCTTCTAAATATATAAACTTGAGTTCCTTATTGTTAATGTTTATAAATTCCCCAATTTTTTCTCCTTTACCACAATTTAGAATATGAGTACACTTGATTTCACAACATGTGCATTTTTTTATCAGTGTGGAAAATGTGAAAATGGAATGTGAAATGTGTGAGCTCGTTGCAAGGATCGCTCTCACAATTGCTTACAACAATAACAATAACAATAAGAATAACAAAATGTGCGGCATTTGGTTTTGGGGTTAGACCAATGCCGCGGTTTTTGTTTCATAAGCTGGCCACAAAAGGCCTTAACCCGAATTAAATTCACCAGCGAGACAAACAGACAGAGACACAAACACGCTGATAAAGTGGTACAGAAAGAGAGAGAGAGAGAGAGAGAGAGAGAGACTCTGGTAAATTTAATTTCAATTTTTGAAGGGCCCAACCTTAGATTTCTGTGCAGTACTTCATTTGCATAGCAAATTCGAGTTTCGCACATGAAATACGCATTGTGCAAATATTTGATATGAAAATATTTTGTGCTGGCAAATTTATACATGAAAAGCGCCACAGGATGAAAAGAAAATGCGTCACGGATTCACAGGCTTACAAAACTCGCGGCACAGACACACACTCGCATTGTTATACTTGGAAAATCACGCACATGTTCAAAAGTTCTTTTAAAAGTCGAAATTTTCATTGCATACTTTTCAGCAAAGAAACCGTCTAAAGTCAGTAGCGAAAGTCTAAAAGTTTATATAGATCTTAGAGGATAAAGCCAGTACGAAACACAACTAAAACTAGCAAGAAACACAGTTTGCTTTTAATTTATTCATTTTCCGTTACACAATTGCTAAGTTTTCACTAAATGCGATTTTTACTAAATCTTTTTGACAACACTAGTAATGATTCAACTGGTTATTTAAAAAGTCTTTTAATTTCTCTGACGTGCTGTATTTCTAAGATTTTCATAAAATTAAAAGCCTCATTTGTGAGAAAACCAAAGTAGAGGTTCCCCAGCATTCAAATTACACTCGCCCACATTGAAACGTCGTAGACTCATTTGATTGACGTTAACAAAGGGAAAGTTACAAAGGTAAAAAACTTAAAGCCTAAAAATAAGGGAGATTAATTTAAATTTAGCACCGAAGATTTAACTGCTTACACTACGCCTATACTACCCTCTGCAAAGAGTGTTTGCCTCACATATTATGCATTCAAATTGCATTTGACCGAATGTTCGCTAAATGTCACCTACATTTGATTGCCGTCAAAAACGGAAAGAGTCGGCGAAAAGTGGAAAAGTTAAAGCCTTTCACACACACTCGGTACTTGGTACTTGCCTGCTTGTCACTTTAGTTGCAGCAAATTCTGTTGCAATTTCAGCTGAAGTTTCAGTATCAATTATTTCACAGCAACGTCTACGGAAATTTATCCCGACGACAATACGACAACACACACACACACACACAAACACACACTGACAAAGAGAGAGACTCCGGCTACGATTCCGGTCTCCGGGTCCGGCTTTAATACACGCACACGCCACAGAAACAGCTGCAGCAACGGTTGCGAAGCGGGCGAGAAAGAAGAAAGGAGACAAGGGAGCAAGGAAAAAGGAAACGAAAAACGAGCGCACGAAAATTTGCAATGTCGATTTAAAAGCTGCTTTAAAACGACGACGAAGCGCGCAATTTTCCTTTACTCTGCAAAAAAACACAATTATTTCGGGCTCTTCTCTACTTAATTAATTTATATATTTGATTTTTTGTTGCTTTCAATTTGAATTTAAATTATATTAACATTTATTTATGAATTATTTCAATTTTGTTTGCTCATTTTTAGCCAATCGCGTCGCGGCTAGTCGCAACACGCGGGGACTCGCAGTCCAGTTACAGTTAACCGTTAACCGATAACCGTTAACGCAACAGCCGGAGTTACAGTTTCAGTAGCTGACCGCACGATTCAGAGGCAAAACGAAGACTGAAATCCGACAATTGGCGCACTCGTTGTTATATACGCCTCGGACACGAACCGCGCTCGCCGTTAACAGTCTGCACTTAACATCAACCGACTGTTAACAGAGCCCAACGATTTGTGGTGAGTTTGTATTTTCTTACTTACTCTCTTAACATTCGACACGATTTGGTTTGTTTTTATTGTGCTGTGCAGTTACGAGAATACTCGGCTTTGGTTTAAATACGAGTCTGTTTATTTCATATGCAACAGTGCCTTTTTTACCCCCAATTATGTTTTTCTATTGATGAACAGGCCTTGACTCTGTGCTATAAAATTTATCCGTAACTCTGCTAAGATAACATGGCATTGCTCTGCTAGCTTTACAGTGAACTGTTGTGGTGTTTTCTCGCTTAAGCAAGGAAAATAAGAACACGAGTCTGGGGCATGCAACAGTTTGTTGTCTTCAAAGAAGCAACTTTATAGTCCTTTTAATTATATAAATAAGAGAAACTAGATTAAAGGACATATATTTTAAGTTGTGAACTTGTTTTTAATATCTTAAATTACATTTCATTCCACGACAGTTAAGTTCATCACCATTGACAGGAGAAATTGTGCTATAACATTGCTATAAATGTTATGAGCTTGTCGTTTACAGTGCAGCTCATTTAACACAGCTGGGTGTTAGTTTACTTGTTAACTGTAGGGGTCGCTTTGTAGCACAGTTTCAATCCGAAACGGTTAACAGACAGGCGCAGGGGTAGTTCTGTTAAACATGTAACAGCTCTGCAATATTTATATGATGTTGAGCATGTAAAGCTGTTAGAGCATTATGTGTGGAAAGTACTGCCTGTTAAACGTTTACAGCCATGTTAAGACAACAGGCAGTGAATTTACAATTTTATAAATACGTGTCACATAAACTGACAAACTATTTAAAATGACATAAATATTATATTGAAGATGTAGTTTGGAAAATAAAGGTCTCCCGCTAGGGGCAAGTAGTGGTGGGTGGAGCTGTGAAATGCTAAGAGCAGCGCATAAATAACGACACTGTATGTTGCACAACGTGCACTTATACACTGATAAAAAAATATTTCTCAGAAAAGAATTTCGTTCTTAAAGTTGTCTAGTTCCTACAGTTACAAAACATATCTAGAGTTCTTAACCTAAATACCAAAAATAATATGCAAATTTACAAAAGGAACCAAAGGTCTTTTAAAATAAACCTAATTGGAATTTCACTTCAGACTTAGAAACTTGTTGACTAATATGCGTAGTCCGACTTTCAGATAATTTTCTTTTTATCAGTGTACATATGTATATGTTGGATATAGATATATAAAATACACACGGGTCACAAAGCGACGACGAGAAATAAATTGTATTTAGTTGGGCAATTTATGGGGCAGCAGAAGTAGAAGAAGCAGCAGCAGAAGCAGAGGAGCAGAAGGACAGCGTTTGAAGTGTATAACACACACACGCACACCAAAACACACACCCTTGCACACACACATGCATAATTCAATGCAATGTCGATGTGTGTTGCATTTTGCAGTCAGTGCTGCTAGCTTAGCTGTTATACAGCCACTTTTAACCTTTTTCCAGCTCTGTATTTTAGTAATTCAGTAAAATATTTAAATTAATTTCAATACAAAGTTTATTTTTATCTACTAGACTTCTAGAGTCAATTTAGTTTTCATAAGTTTTCGGCTTGAAAAGTAAAAAACTTCGATTTTTTCATCTAAGAAGCTTTTTATACAGTGTATTGCGGCCAGAAAGAGTTGGCAGCACTGTTTGTAAGAGGGAGGGAGTGGGGAGTTGGCACTCGCGGGGAGGCGATTGACGCGGAAGGGCAAAGGAGCAGAAAGGAGACAGCGGCATTTACTGTCTTTGTTCCACTTTGTTATTTTGTTATTTTCAAATTATTTATTGGTCACGATGCGAGGGAATTGATGGAGACAGAGAGCAGCTAAGAGACCGTGGGGAGAAGGGGTAGGGCGGTGTACGAGAGGAGTGAAGGGGGAGTGAAAGCAATGGCTAATGTGTAATTCAATAGAGTAAGTAATGTGCATCAATTTTCAGCTCAATAACGCATGGAATACAAATGCGAAACATGTGCAAATACTCTAAGCACACTCCACAGAGAGCGAGTGAGCGAGACAGAGAGAGCCAGAGAGAGCCAGAGAGAGGGAGAGACATAGACAAACATCCGCAGAAATAAATATCTAATAGCTTCACGCTGTCTTCTCGCAATGCACCTCTCTCCCTTGCTCCCTCTGCTGTTTTCTACTTTCGACATTGTGTGACGCGTTTCCGTTTCCGTCTTGTGGCAGCTGAGTACTCTAAGGAGGCGAGGAGTGGCGATGGGTGGCAAGAGGAGGAGGTAAACAACGTTGTTTGCTCTTTGCCTTCTCTCAGAGCTCGCAGCTCTTTATCTGCGTTTATTTGTTTTCGGTGTTCAACTGTTGTCTTTAGCTCCCTTCATCTTCCCCCCGCTTCCGCTCATCCACAAACTTCCTCCCTTTGGTCTCCACTTTTCTACGCTTTCCTTGGCAGCTGCAGTTTCCGGGCGCAAAAGGAAAAATTGCAATTGTTTTGCTTTTGGTGCGAAATGTAGCAAATGTAAAATGTGATCGTGCATTGTGAAACAAGCGCTAAAACGGAGAAAAATCACAGTGATTGGGGAAGGGGAAATCAAGGTATGGGAGGGATTGGGGGAGTTGTTTCGCTTGCGCCCTTCGTTTGTGCGGAAAATGGAAATCGACTGCAAGCAAATGCATAAATTTATGAGACAAAGCATGTAAACTTGGCCAAAACAAGCGGTCAACTAGCAAAGACAACAACAACAACTTTATTGTGTTGACATTATAAACCAACAACAGCAACAACAACAATGAAAACAACAACAAACAAGGCCAACGTTGACTTTTGACAAGAAACAAGCGTTTCAACTGCCACACTGCCTACCGTTAACAGCTAACAAGTCAAGTTAAGGTCAATTTAAGGCAACTTACGCCTGCACAGTTCAGTTAGCCCAGTTAGCCTATCAGATGTTTTGATTTGCTGCTTTTTTTGTTGGAAAATTATTTGACAGCTGAGTAGATAATTATAAATTGGTTGACTGGGAGAAAATGGAAAGAAAGAAGAAAATATAAGATATTTCGAACTCTAGTATTTCTTCATTTAAAAATTTTGTTCTATATTTTAGATTATTTCCTATGCTTTATCCACATAATTTTCTTGACTTTATGTACACTTTTTTCTTCATTTTTTGAAGCAATTGCAATAAATGGGACACAATTAACTGAGAGACTGTGCTATAAATCGCAGAATATATGTGGGTACACTTGGACATTATCACCTTGAGTTAATTAAAAATGTTGGCTAGTAATTTGCTACACGTTTAGCCTTATATATCAGGTAGATATATGTTTAATATATATTTGTACACATATCTTTCTGCCTTCTTAAGACTTGCCAACGTAAATTTCAATTTCAATTTGTTCAACAAATTGCAAAGGACCAAGAATCAAACGAAGGAAGAAGTGGCAGGGAAAGGGATAGGGAGAGGCTCATCAACAAGATGTGCAGCGAAGCCATGTCCTGTGTGTGTCTCCTAGTGTGTGTGTGTGTGTGTGTGTGTAAACCATGTGATTGCTTGTCAGGGCCAAAAGAAAGAACGTTGCCCTTTTAGACTTGGCTTCTTATTCCTCTGTGTGTCCTGGACTTGGTCTGCACAAACACTCACACACATGCTCACACACATATATCTATTTAGACTGAGAAATTGACAAACCGATAAACTGATAAACTGAGAGACTGAGACAATTTACAGTCGACTGCAGCTCATAAATTTCCCAAAGTGGAAAATTGTTCAATTTATAACTTTTAGAGGTGTTGATTGCCTTCCAAACACCTTTCAACCGCCAAGAGTTTGCTTGTCTGATTAGATATCATAATATTAAATTAAATTGTCAGTTTTTATATAAAAAATGTATTTTAATATAAGAAAATATATCTTTTCTTAGGTTTGTTGTTTGTCGCCCTACGTTCAGTAACTAGTATGGAAAATGTTGGTAAAATAATGAATAATTCCAAATTAGTACGAGGTCTTCTAATACCTTCTTCTTCTACTAAGAATTTATTTTATTTCTGTATTTCCGGAATTCAAGTCTTTTATTAATTTGTTTATACAACGTCTATCGCTCTCTGTCGCGCTAATCACTCACAGTCGATTGACAACTCCCCAACTTTCTCCCCTGCTTCCGCCTTCTATCCTTGCCCCCGGATAACTCCCTGTCAGCAGCAAATCAAGAAAAGCCGCAGATGAACCTAAACCGAAATTGTCGCTTGACATTCAACTCTTGTGTCCTTCCGCCTGTCTGTCTCACTGTCTCTCCGTCTCACCGTCTGTCTGTCTCTATCTCTATGTCCATCTGTCTCGCTCGCTGCTGACAGGCAACAAGAAATGTTCAAAAATTTGTTAACATCAAAAAGTACATTAAAGGCTCAAAGAATGCGCTTTCGTGCGGAAATTGCTTACGTGCGTGGCATTAACAAATATCCCATACAACCCCCTTTGCCCCTGTTCCGCTTACCCCTCATCCCATCACTATAGCGCTCTCACTGAGTGTGTATTTTGTATAAGAGCACGCCTCAGTGTATGTTGTTTCCACTGTCTTAAGGGTTGCAGCCCTTGCGCTATGTGGATCGTGTGGAACTTGTCGCTTTGCCGCTCTGTCGCTCAGTCTCTAGCCATTGGCCAGAGGTGGTGAGTTTAGTCCCTTCTCCTTCTCGGCTTGTGCGCATGGTTTGCATGGGCAACAAGTGTGTTGAGTTCCAACAGCTCAGTCTACGATAGTTGTGGAGACTTTTAACAGAGTGCTGTTAGTGCTAACAGTGCAGTGTTAAGTACCGAGTATGAAAATTAGTTAAATATTAGTATATTTAGTTATGAATTGCAAAAAATGTAGTGACGCATGAAGGCAAAAGACCCTGTAATTGAACTGTTCTTTTATTGAGCATCAAAAAAATAAAAAATTAGTTAATTCTGCTATTAGCCAGAAAGAGATAAACTGTTCACATTTCTTCTAAAAAACTTCTCTTAATAACAAATTAGTTGATATTGGAGCTTTTGCAGCAAGCTGAGGATAATGCAGCCAACAGTATTTTGCTGTTTTAAATTATCTCTGATGAACTGTGGCCCCAAATTTAATACAATTCCAATACCAACAGCCTGGAGCCACTGAGTGCGAGTCGAAGTCCGTGTCCTCCCTCGCCAGTGAAAAGTTCTTAAATTACACATGTAGCGTGAAAAGCACTTCACAATGAAATAATTAAAAAGAAAACACAAACTGAAACTGAAATACAAACAAGGGGAATGCAAAGGACACGTGTCCTGTTCACAGGTTGTGAATGCAAGGTGAATCCAATGTAAAATGCAGTTGGATTCGATGTCAACTTCAAATATCCTCAACGATGTCCTCAATAATGTTATGGCCAAAGATGTCAATGGCGACGGGCGTGGAAAACTGTTCACTTTTCACAGTGAAACCTACAAAGGCCAAAGGCGACACATTCCCCTCCACCTAGACCTCCATTTCCAACTTCTCCTCCACCATCATGTGCCTGATCCAGGCTTCATTTGTCCTTTGCCGGGAGCTGCTTTAATAATTTCCACGCTGCCACATATTGCAAGTGAGTGGAGGAAGTTTCATCAGCTTTTCAGTTGGTGGATGGAAAATGTCAATAAGCTCGAATAACGCAATTGACAATACTGCAGCAGCTTTTACAGAAGCTTCGCTGTGGCGGGCAGTGCTGATATTCTAGCTGTTTTAACGCTGCAATCGAACATAAACGGTGCTGGCAATTTAGCTGTTTTGAAACAGTTCAAGACAGAGTTGTAATAAAATGATTGTCTAGCTCTTTGGAGACAAATTTGGCTTCACTGCTGACAAGCGGCAGTATTAAATGAAAATTGTGTAGTAGAGGAAAACGGAGAGGGGAGTGGATTGTGGGCTGTGGGCTGGCCAGTGAAGCGAGTGGCAAGTTCATGCAGAGCTATGCAACGCGGAGTGTCTCGTGTTTCCTGCCAATGTTGCCACACGGTGGCATCCAATCCGTTCTTTGAGACTGAGTTGCCTCGCGGCATCGACTGTCAAGTAATTTCAAGCTTAAAGAAGCTCAAAAATTGATTACGCTGCAAATGATGGGCGTGGTTTTTATTGCAAATAACTGAAGACAAAAAATAACAGTAAATAGAAAGAAACATGTAGGCAATGCCTACCATTTGATACCCTACAGTGGGCTTTTGAGATAAGTTTTTCTTGGGCAGGAGACGCGTACATCCCATTCCATGTATGATTTTCCTCCTTGAAGGTGTTAGTTTCCTCTGCTGAGGTTTACACAACTTAGACGCCGTTTTCTTGTTCCCGATCTCGCTCTCGTTGTCTTAGTCTTTCCCGTCTCTTATCCCGATTTCCATTCACGCTGCCACTGCAAGCAGATGAGGAGCGTGTTGCGGGTGGAGGTGGCAACTCGCGCATTTCCTCAGACGAGCGGCCAAGCACAACGCGACGTGCGGACTTGGGAGTGCGTTCCGCGGATTTTTCAAGGGAGCGTAGGGGTGTGGTGCGCAGACTGGATTGGGGAGTGGCATTTGCAATGGGCTTCTTGTTGTTCCAAATGTGTAGCACAAACTTGATTTCCTTTTTAAAGGCTTCTTTATACGAGAGCTGGAAAAGTATACAAATAGTTGGCTGCCATTGGAAGGTAAAGAAGTTTGAATTCTGGACTTACGCGCTCCTCTATGGCCACTTGCTGGACATAGACAACGAATTCGGAGATGCCAATGATGAATGCAATCAGAATGCCAATATACAGGGTATAGAATATGCCGCGAAGTTCCTCAAAGTTTAAATCTTGGGTGCCACCGGCATCGACTTCTTTTGGACAATCCAATTGATTTGATTTCCACCATTTCTTCTTCATCTCAAAGAGTTGTCCTCGCTCGCTGAGACGCAGGATTGCCACACTCAAATTGGATCGATAGTCAGCTCCAAAGGGTACAGCAATCGCATAATGCTTTTCACCAAATTTCTCTCCCACCGAACGGAGACTACAGTTCGTATTGCGATTATACTCCAATGTGGTTGTCTCCATGAGGAACATGTAGTCACCGTTGCTACTCAGGACCCGCTCAACTCCTTCCTTGTTATCTTTGGTGTAGGGCGTCGGATCGTCTTTGTTCATCTGATCAAAAGCCAGGCGATAGGTTGTCTCATTGGATTCAGCCAGAAGGTTATAGGTACTACCGCCTAATATAGTTCCAAATTTGATTTTCTTCTGGGCCGCAAGATCCTTGAGATTCGAAACGGAGCCTCCCATATTCTGATTGGTCAAAAAGGCAGCCAAATTGGCTGTATACGAGTTGGCTATAATGATGGCAAATATCCACCACGTTGCCTCTGATAGACGCACCTGTGGACTCTTGGGCAGAATATCACAACCAGCCGTCATTATGGAGGCCACAGTCAGCCAGAAAGTATTGTGCAAGTGCCACATGTTCTCCAATGAATCCGGATCAGTGTCGCAGGGATGCGGATTTTCCCACTCCTCCTTGGAAATGCTGTGCAGGTGGGAACTTTCAAGTTAACAAGTCGAGAGTAGAAGATCTAGGAAATTTCACTCACCGCGCTATGATAACCTTTAGAAAGGACATGGCGAAGACGGCGACAAGTATCCAAAGCCACACCTCGTTACCAAAGGGCTCCAGGTACGCCTCGAGGGCCTTCTCTTCGTGCTTGGGCTGATAGGCCAGAATACTAACACCCAGCTGCATGAATGGTACAGTAAAGTCCACAGCTGTTTTACGTGCCTGGGTAATGGTCAAGTCACAAATACCCATGTGTGCATCCTTCAACGAGAGGTGAGGGTTAAACTTACTTACATTCTTGGCACCGGAAAGTAATCCCTACTCACATTGTTGACAATCTCACCGATGATTCCATTCCATTGTTTGGTGTCCTTGTCCTGTTTGCCATATTGTTGATCTGCCACAGGGACAAAGACAAATTCGAAGCCGACTTCATCGGCTATAGCTGATATTAGATCCACGGCGTAGCCCTCGTACATATCATTACCCGTCAGATTTAGCTTTTCATAGTCTTGTTTGTAATTAAAATACGGCAAATCGATTCGCGTGGCAACGCGATAAACAACCTTCTTGTAAACCTTGTCTGTTGTTACCAAAGGCGTGATTTGACCTCTGGTATCCCACACGGCAACGCCAATGTTATCGATGGGATCATAAATCTCAATCTCAAAATTAATTCGCTGTCCATCGTCATCAAACTGCAAATTGGTGGTGCGAAACTTCGTGCTGTGTACGCCGGAAGTCTACCAAACAGATTTTAACACGTCAGTTTAACATCATTATCGTCATCAACATCATAATCATCTTTAGCAGCACTTACCCCCTTCATTAAGTGCACCAAATAGCGGCCCATTTCCCAGGTGGGACCTCCCGAGGCGGCCAAATCGCAGTTGGTCCGAGGCATAACCATTTGATCGGGGTAAAAGTAGGTGGCATTACGCCAGGCTTGTGTAAACAGATGCAGCCCATCGTGGAGCAGGTCAAGGAGCAGCGTACGGGTGGGCGCGGTACTTTCTGAAATTACGTTGTCCTCTTCCGTTACAAAGCCGTACTGATACTTAAACTACACAGTGTTAAAAGAAAAATCTGAAAATTACCAGACAAAACGGTAATTTTCAACTGAGCACTTACCGCCTCTGGATCGGGATTAAGGCGAAGACGAGTCCCGGTTATATTCACTGCAAAGGTCTCATTGTCAGCAGACAGATCCTGTAAGTTATCGTTGTATGTTTCCAGATTAGTCAGCAGGAAGTTCTGAAAATGGTCAAGAAAATTTAAATTAAGACGCTCTAAGAACATTTTCGGTTTTTATCTCTGTACATTAAACTGTCTGGTCAGATTGAATTCGGTGGAAGTGTTAAGCAGTTCCACGAGCATATCGGGTGAACAATCAAGGACCACACGACGCTCATCCTTTATGCTCTTCCAGAGCCAGCGGGAGTCGTCATCTTTGCGGTATTTGCGAATTCGAACCACATCGTTGTGTAGTTCCCTCAGTTGGAGCAGATCTTGGAGTCGAGCAGTGGCCTTGTCTGAAATGCAGGGACTTGATGACAAATTGAGAAAACCTTGGGAATTGACTGACTTACCGTCTTCGGCATCGTAAACAATTGTGAACTTGCGCCATCCCAGATTCTGTACAATGTCCGCGTAGGCCTTGGAGAGTATTACCTGAGAGGGATACAAGTTGAGGGTCATCTGATGGTTGGGCTTCTCCTCCACGGGCTCCTCGTCGAGCATGTCGAATTCGATGTGGGGTATGCCAGTGTTGTTGCATACCAAGGCGACAATATCTTGAACAACGTGAGTGTAACTTATGAGAGCAACGCTCGACTACGAGATACTCTAGTCTATATAGTTCTTGAAGTCTAAAAAGCATCAACCCGAATGTTTAGCCTACATGTTTTCTATAAATACAGGGCATGTAAACATGCCGCACTGCTCTCGCTTCACTGCCTTCAGCAGATTTTCTCTGTTGACAAACAAATCAATTCTTCCGTTCGCTTTTCTAGCCATTCGCAATCCGAAAGCTTTTCGGGTTTCTTCTTTCTATTTTGCTCACACGTTCTGCACACAATTCCACTCGCTACGTTTCCCCTGGCTACTTACCGCTCGCCGCTTTTGAACTTGGTCCAAAAATAGCAACGACACCATTATCTACGAGATCGCAAGCTGAAAGTAAATAGTATTTGGTTGTATTCCATAAGAACTACCCAATACTTAATGAATACAAAATTAAATATTTATACGCACTGTGTTCCTGTAGACTAACGCTGCCATCGTCGGACTTTAGACGTTTTATCAACGGATTAAATTGGAAATTGGACTGGATATTGGGTCCATTAATGGCACGCAACACATCCATAAACTCCTGCTCCAGTTCCAGTTCATTGTCGTAAAAAAATGCACCTAAATTAAATGGGGGCAGCAGTTTCATTGAATTTGTAGTTATTTTTTGTAGTTGTTGCTGTTGTTTTTGCACTTACCAATGTTGATTTGCTGCTGCAAACTGCTATGCAGCAGAAGTGCGCAAATAAAAGCAATTCCTTGCCACATTTTTGCTGCCTAGTCTGGAATTCTCACATGAGCCATAAAACAGAAAAATTTGGCCGGAAAAATTGTTTCTGAAAATTACTGCACTGCGAACTCGGTGAGTGTGAAATGAGCACTGAAAAGCTTTTTTTTCTTCTGCCCTGTAGATCGTTTCGGAGACTTGGAGAGAATATCAGCTGTTTTGTTTTTGGAAAAGCTTTTTTACTTTTTGCCAGCTGTTATTAATAAATTTGTGACAGATCTTTTTTCAATAAAGCATGGATTTGTCAGTCAAGCATTTGGCCAATAACGAAGCATTTGAAATATGCCATGATTAGTTCCCTGGAGGACGAGTGTCGAAAATGTCAATGGCAGCACTATCATCCTTAAGGGTTTAAGGGTTCTAGTTCAATCAGACACAAACCGGATGCGAGTTCTTTTAGCATAACAAATTTATATTCCTCCAGTGTTTGTGTGTGTGTGCTTTGGTGTGCTTGTGTGGTTGTGGAACATTGATTTCTATTGAAAATTGATGAGGTGTCAATTTTTCATAGGAAAACTCAATAAGAGCTGCTGATGAGGGCAAGGAGCCGGAAAAGTCAAGGGAAAGAAAGAAGTGCCACAATATCAATTTGCATAAAAAATACATTCACTAAAAACACACACGCACACTTCGCACACGCACATTAACATATTTTAATGGTGTGTGTGTGTGTGTGTGTGTGTGTGTGTGTGTGTGTGTGTGTGTGTCTCCACCCACACATACACACGCGTAAATAACAATATGGCCGCTGGTGTCATTTTAGCCTTTGCTCCTATTTTGGATTGTGCCTGAAGTATTTTATTGATGCCAAACACGTTTTCAGCTGAAGCTGAACCTTTTTTCTTCTTCTTTTTATTTCTGTGGGGCATAGTGCAGTCGAAATTTGAATAATTTGTCGACAGAGGCCAACAGGTAGCTTCAGGGGAAGGGACATTGGGATGGCAACTGGCACGCGAACCAAAAAAAACCGTTTATATTCATTTAAAAAGTCAAACTAACAGCCAAGAGAACTGAAGCGGAAGAGACCCAGTAGAAACACCACAAGCATAGTATAATTGATTTGATAAATAACTTTCCTCTAACAATATTGGGATATAATGCTTGCATGGAGTCAGGATATATCTTGGAAATTAGAAATCAGCGATTAGATTAGAGGAATACCAAGTTATATTTTAGTAATGCCTATATACCCTGTGTGCTTTCTGTGTAAAGGGTCTACAAACGTTTGTATTAATTTCCAAAAACCAAAGGGGCGTAGGCAGAACCGCCGTCTTTGTTGATTGTGATAAATGCTGTTAGCGATTTATGAAATCAGCTTAAAGATTCGAAAAGTTTGGCATTGCCAATAAACAGAAATTGGACAAGTAAACGAAACAGGGAGAAGCGTAGAAAATGACAGCGAAAAAGTACTTTGAAAACATTTTCTATTACACGCACACACAAAAGCACACACACGAAATATTTATGGTTATCATCATGCAGAGGAAAAGCCACAATAACACACACATGATCAGGTATGAAAAAGAGTGCCAGACAAACAAACTCAGGGACAGCGTGGGGTGAGGGAGGGAAGGAGGGAGACCGACTGAGAGACACACACAAACAACAATTTGAAACCCAAGCAGCAAAAGCAAAAGAATTTGCAAAAACTTTTGCTAGGTAATAAGAGCGCGGTCTAGAGAACAGCATGAGCAGGGTAAGGGCGGGGAGAGTAGGGGAATCATGGGGTATGGGACAGAGGACAGAGGAAAGCTGGTCTAGTCTAGTCTAATGCTGGTGCAAAAAACTTTTTAATACTTGCCATAATGTTGCCAAAAGGATTATCCAAAAGAATGACTTTTAATGGAGACAGGAAGTAAGCGCATAACAGACAGAAGTATTAACTGTTTCCTTCCGCTTTTAGCCCGCTGCCACACACACTAACACACCGATGAGGTGGCTCCACAAACTAGAGTCCAGGGAGAACACATACATGTTTATACTTACAACTAGAGTAGAAAAGCTGCTGTCCAAACAACTACAAATTCTACTGAAAAAGACCCTGTAGTTGAGGTGTACAGAAAGTTAATTCTTTTTGTAAAGAGTTTTAAAAACAAGGTTTACAGCTGCCACCTTATGTAACACAAAGTCTTTTGCATAAACCAGTGCACCCTTTGCTCTGCTTGCATACAGGGTCCAAAAATGTCAGTTGCTAAGCGTTGCGAGTTTCCAGTTGGCATTTGCCAGTTGTATTTGCTAGTTTCTGCTACTGGGATTTAACGGTATGTGAGCGTGTCTACGCGTGTGTGCATGTGTGTGTGTGTGTGTGTGTGTGTGTGGCACATAAGCTGTACGGAAATATTACAGCTTGCCTCATAACGGGAAGCAGTCGAAAAGCTTATGCTTATTTTTATTATTCTATGCCAAAAACATGCCCAGAGTCATTCTCTTCCTCTTCCTGTTGGCTTCTGTCGCTGTCTTCCAGGACTATATTTGCTTGTCAGGATTAATCTGCACAAATTTTTTTATTTTTTTGTTTTTCTTTTGGTGTAAGCTTCTCACTGTCCAGGGATTGGTTATGACAGCGCCTGCCATTCGCTTGTGGCGTTTCCAATATAACCGAGTAGCCAAATGAACCGACTTTAGGAGACCTTGTAAGCAGTAAACTATATATCTAGTTAGCCGATTACAGCTATTCATTTTACACTTTTTGGGGTGTGGCATCCATCCGAAACAAACTTTACCTCTTAGCCACACAGATGGACATTTATTTGGTAGTTTTAACTTTAATAGTCCCCAGACTGGAGGTTGTCATATGGCCACGTCCCATTCTGACAACCCTTAACAACCACATAGTCTTTATTTGTACGGGGTCTAAATATAAAATACAAACACTTTCCTTCTAGGTACGAGTAAGGTGTACAGCTGGTAACTTGGGGCAACGTCTTTGCTGTCCTCGCTGTCGGCATTCTTAAATCTATATATATTTCTATATATATATTTTGCTCTCATTTTGCATTTTAATGAGTTTAGCTTCAGCGACTTGGCCTGAAATATGAGCCAGTGTTGTCACACACACACATACAGAAATACACACACAGTGAGCGCCATAATTTTGCAGCCAGACGCTCGCCTCTGTTTCCAGTTTTCCGCTCTATTATTCTAAGAAAGTGCGCTAAGTTGGTTTGACAGAGTTGCTCCTTCGCATCCTGCCTACTTTGCTGCCTGCTGCAGGATATGGCTTTAATTGAAATTTATGCTAAATAGATTGACACTAATGAGCAATGGCTTCGCTCCCGCTCCCGCTCCCGTTACCGTTCTCGTTCCAGCTCCTGTAGAGGTAATTCCAACCGGGAGCAGACCTCCTGTGATAGTCAGCTAGACCATCTACATAATTAAATTGCTTTCCACTTTTTTGCCCTCCTCACAGCCCACTTTTTTCCTGTCTCCCCTATCTCTGCTCTACCGTTCACCTACTTGAGCTCAGTGTCAACAAAATTATTGTTATTATGATTATTTTGTGTGAGAGTGGCTTTTTTTTTGTATTTTGATCCCAATTTGCATAACAAGGCGCTATCGCATCCAACAAATGGCTACTTCCGGTTTGGCTGAGTGCTGGATTTCCGTTCAGGATGTGACTTTTCTCAATATTACTACGACATGTAAACATATTTCTTGACTTAAAGCAGCCTACCAAGTTCCAGATCCACGCCAAAATCGATCTAGGCAGTGACATCTGTCTCTCTCTCTTTCGCTTTTTCCATCTCTTTCCCTTTTGTTGAGTTGCAAATGTACATTTATTGCCTTGGTGACGGAAATGAGTTTTTGTCGTAAACTTTTATGGCAATAAACGTTGTGCGAGGAACACGCGGGCAAGGAACGGCAGCCAGTGGGAAAACTAGCCAGCAAAAAACTAAAGAGACCATACAAATTTCAATATACACAATACAGAATACACTTGCTTGACCTTTTTGTGAGTTAAATCAAAATAGTTTAAGTATATTCCTTACTACCGCAACCAAAACTTGTTCAAAGGAGAAGAACAAATGTATTTTAATATAAGTTTCAACTACTAGTTTTATTTGTTACCATCAAATTCTTTTCTTAAGGCGCTAGTCTTAACTGCGTTACAAACTTCATAGTCTAAGCAAAGAAACCTTTGTTAGGGTATACAAAAAAGAATCTAGTACGGAAATTACGCACTTGGCACTGAATGCTATAGTCACAGTCGCAGTCACAGTTATAGTTACAGTCAGGGCACAGCCGCAATTCGCCATTCTCTGTTTCTGAGTCAGAAATCATTGTTGTGGTTATGTAGAATAAACATACACTTACAAATACACAAGCACATACACATGCACATGTGTACACATAAATAGGTTAGCGCCAGTTTTTTTTGTTCAGTTTTCGACACGACGTCATACATTGACACGCTGCATAAAAATGAGAGGCTGCAATTGAGGCAGGAGGAGCAAGAGGAAGGCGAAAAGGGGATGGCTTGGTGAGGAAGGGAGTACAGAGTGGCGGTGCTTGCTCGATCCCTGGGAGCATTTTCCATTACATTTGCCACGTCACGGCACATTTCTCTCGCCTGTCGACTAACCAAAGTCGGTGTATGGCAGCTTTTCGTTTCCGTTTCCGGTTTCTGCTTTCCAGCAGCCCAAAGAATGCCAAAGAGACAGCAAGGGGGTTTAAGCGGGGAGTGAGTAGGGTGAAGGGACAGCGGTGCCTTGCAAACTGTTGGCTGCTGTTATCATTTCTGGCTTTTGTTTCATTTCTGTTGTCTCATGCTTTTAATTCTTTTAACAATAGCGCTAAAAGTTGTGCATTGAACACTTCGCTGCGCCAACAATAAAAAAATGGCACGGAAACGGCGTGGTAAAGTATACCATGGCCAATTCCCTGCCACACCCCCTTCTCCCACTCCTCCCTACTGCACTCTTTTGCCACCGTGTGTATTGCAAAAGATAACAAAAATATTGCTTGCCGCAATGCAATTGTTGGCAAAGAAAACTAGTAGAATTGGCTATAGATAGCAACACTACAAGACCCTGTACTCATCACTGCTGTTTGGGATAAAACTTTTAAGAAACATTCGTATAACATCGAATTTTAGTGCCAAACAAGAGAACAGAAGTGAATATTTTATACTATTGGTTCAGATTTGACTTTGGTGTCTTCAGCTACTTTAAAGTCACTAGGATCTAGAGTGTACAGGGTCTAAGCAGTCGAACCAAAGGGTTGCGCGGTACTTGTTTGGACTTTGGGTGTGGCTTTTCCATTTGTTCCATTTTATTCACACGCCGCTGAGAAAGTTGGATGCCTTCTGAATGCTCCTTGCTCCCTGCTGCTTTCATCCTTCTTCCTTCTCTCTTCTGCCGCCTGTTGGGCCCAACGTGAACAGCATCCGTTTCCGCTGAAAGTTTCTTTTCGCATACGTTTCGCTGGCAGTGGTTGTGCTTTTCCCGCTGCTGCTGTTGTTATTGCCGCTATGATAAAGTACAAAATTAACTTTTGAAATCAACAAAACAAAAGCAACTTGAGCTTCTGCTGGGCAGCACTCACGGGGCAATGATTGTAGCTGCTGAGCCTCCACTTTCTGCTTATCACATACGGTATGTAAAACAGTCAACGTTGCGGAAAAAGATGAAAACAAGCATAAAATGTTATTCAGCAGATGGCAGGCGATTAAATGCTCTAACCAAAATTAATAATTGTTCTTAAGACTAACTATAGGATGATTGTATAGAACTAGAGAAATGACAGGAGGTTTCAGCCTCAAGCTCCGTTTATCTCAAAGAGCACAGAGCGTGGGTAAGTGAAAATACCCCAAGTGAGGGTAAAAAAGGCCGAGTGAAAATATGGCAAGCATCAGGGAAAACATGAAGGTAAGAAATGAGAGGGCTCAATGAGGGCAGGGGGAAGGCGGAGATAAGCAACCCACGCAGGGCGTAATAAAGGAACACGTGTTTACAACTGCTCATCGAATGTGTGTGTGTGTGAGTGTGAGTGTGTGCTGCACACCTTTTTCGCTTTATTCGACATCACATTTGATTTTTAGGCACGTAAAAAATATGAAAAATTTCGCATACGCAAGTTCATAACTCTGCAAAATCGCAACGCAAAGGACAACAAGGATAAGGATCTCGTGCTCATATGCTCGATATCTGCGATTCTCGCATAGGCATGCATATTAAATACAAAATCCGAGTCCTTGCCACTCCATACCAAAGAGCTACTTCATCTGTGCGAGGACAAGCAAGCGAAAGGACTGAAAGACAGACACTCATATTATGCACACATGGAGGAGTTGCAGGAGTGGAGGAGGACAGGGAAACAAGGAGTACATTGGCAAGTTATCGGGAGCACCGCCCCAAACCCATACACACCCCGTGACCTGCTCCTTCGCTGGATCAACACGAAAAGCAATCAAATTGCAAAAATTTGTTTCATTTTCTACGATAACATGACTTGAATTTGATGAATGCCTTGGCAAGGCACGACCGACCACGAGCTGTTCCCATTCCGGCTCCCCCTACCCGCCCACCTCCGCTTCTCCCCAGCTAGGTAGCAACGGGACGCAGGGCTGCAGACAATATGAAAGCCAGAATATTGGCAACGAAAGCCAGCCAAATGCCAATCTCAGCGCGCTTTTTACGACGACTACGAAGCTGGAAGTAGGAGTGGAAATAAGGATTGAGCATTGAGGACCGAGGATTGAGAATTGAGGACGAGAAAAAACTAGTAGGAAGCTCTGAAGTCGAGGGAGCAGACTGTAAAAGACCCCGTACTCAGACTTGCCACTGATTCCCTTGATATTACTGAGGTCCATTCCATTCCACTTTTGGTATATCTACATAAAAGGTACTATGACTTAAATAGCTGTCAAGTGTAGTCCATAGCTCCTCAAGTCTGCTACACACATTCTTTTTTTCGACAAACCTAGAAGACCCCTCTCCTCTTTTTTGGAGTACAGGGCCTAAAAAAGTGCAGATATGGGCAAATGAAAGAGTTATGAATCCGCAACTTTGTTGGCCCTGGAAGCACTCGAAAACTCAGACCAAACGATTGGCCACCTCGAGCGCTTTTGGCGCAGAGCTCATACGAATGCCAATGCCGATTACTAATACGCCCCGTGCCAACTCCTGCCAGCTCCTGCTGGCTGAAGGATTAAAATAAATGCGCCGCATTTGTATGTGCCGCACGACTGAAGAGCTATGGGAACCAGCAACTCAATCGAGAGATGCGAACTGGGTTATGGCTTATGGCTGGTGGCTCATGGCTTATGGCTTAGACCATAGACGAAGACCATACGCGATAACCGCTATTTATGTGAACCAGTCTATTTTGCCTGCCTCCTTCTCTGTCTCTACCTCTGCCTTCAATGTTCGAGTACACCCCTCGGGCTGAGCATCAAATGCAAAACAATTTCAGTTCTTTCCATTTTTCCGTTGGTGTTTTTTGTGTGTTTTGCATATTTAACGGCCTCTCCGAGAGAGATTTTCGTCCTCGGGCAGCGGACTACATCAACTTGATGGGGCCAGCTCAAAAATATTACGAAATTTGTAATTACGACCACGTCAGAAGCAGTCGCTAAGGCAGCAAATAAAGCCTCTGCGGCCAGTAATAAATTACCAGAAGATTTAAGAGTTTTATAGACTATTAGATGCCCATTACATAAATAAGAATAAGGCTTTGTTATCAAGCTTTAATCGTTCATAACTTGGGCTTTAAGTATTTGTTTGTAATTTAAGCGGTTTCTTGGGTCAATTAAATCCCACTTATTGGGGTGAAGTCCTCCCACTAGTATTGGAAATATATAAAGGGTATCACAAGTTGTGCGAGAAATATGGCCAAATGAATGCGCTGATGGCTAAATGAAAATTTTGAAATTGTTAAATTAAATTGTGGTCATTTTTTGACTTAGCTGACATGGAAATTCACTGTAAAATGTTAATTTCTGCATAAGGGAAAGTCAAAAACATTATTATCCTGTGAACACCTGACACCCAATCTTTTTTGCTGTTGCCATCCCACTTCCCCCACAATGCTTTCTGTCTGCCTCTCGAGTTGTTTGCGATACTTCAAAGTCGTTCAGTTCGAAGCCAATTTGTTATCGCAACTTTTGTTCTCGTTAGTGCCAAGAAAAAATGAAATCAACTTTTCTGCTAACGATACTGTTGCTGCTGATGCAGATACTAATGATGATGATGATGATGATGATAATGATGATGATATCATAAGCTGCTTTTGACGTTTGGCATATGCAGAGAGCAGATTGGAATATTGGCAACATCTTCCTACACATTACGCATACATGAAGGTCCATTTAACGTGGCATTTAAACCGATTTGTTGCCAAGGGACACACTGAACTTAATATCGCTTACCGTTTGTTGGCCCTGTACAGCAGTAATGCATAAGTCCCCCAAAACACTCCCATTCCTCACTAGAAATATTTATATATTTTAATGAATCGAATGACACTTGCAGGGTATAGGAAATAGGGTGTCTGAGTATTGAGTATTCGGTGTCGAGTTATCGCCAATCGAATAGCATTTCAATCGCGCGATATGACACATCATCAAAGTTGGCACATTTCATTTGATTCGACATCGATATTCAGCATATTCACGAAATCCACGCTACAGTATGTCAAGTAATTGTGTTGACAAGCAAACAAACAAACAAAAATAAATTCAGTTTGCTTAAAAAAAAACTTGAACTAAATTTGTTGTAAATAAATATTCAAATTCAAACTTATTTGTAACAAATAATTTAATTTTGTAAAACATTTTAATTCTTTAAGTGGCACTGTGAAAACAATTACTTGACTCACTGTATTTCCTTTGCGTGTTGCGTGTCAGAGTTCAATGTGGCAAATCGCAAAATGCTGAAAGCTGAAGGAAAAAAATACAATCAGAAACACAAACAACATTTCAAGTGTTATACTCCAACTCGATCTATGTATATAGACCACTGGAGGGTTAAAGCTGCGGAGGGTTAAGAAATTTTCATTTCATTTCGCGCGTCATTTGAGGCGGCGCCGTTTCAAATTGTTCTCATTGCTGTTGTTGTTTTTGTTGTTGCTTCATTGATTGAAATCGCATAAAAACAAAGCCAACTTGAGTCAGAGGTTTTACTGTACAGGTAACATAGGGTTCGGCTCGGTTCGTTTCATGACACGGCCATAAAAAAATTCACAAGTTTTGCCGTTCGATAATACAAGTTGCGTTTGCTCTCATTTTCCACACAAAACTTTTGATTGTTTTTCGCGTTTAGCGTTTCGCGTTTCAATTTGCTGTCGAGTTTTCCTAATGACAGTTGGGCATGCCATGAAATATGAGTTGATTGCCAGCGAAACAATTGGTAATGGCAGACATCGATGGGTTGTAAAGCACACCAAACTGAGAAAGAAAGAAAATAATTGTCAAAGGTTTGTCATCGGTTCATTTCGGAAATTTCTCACATTATGGCCGTTGGCAGCAAACAAGCTCATTAGACAGCGGCAATTACTTCTAATTAATGCCTTTGAAAAGCATAAAATTTTGTTTAATTTACCATCCTCCTCTCGCACTCCCTCCACCTCTCCTAACTTGCAGTTCAAGCCACAGACTCTGTTTGGTGCCATTGCCTCAGTTTTGGCCTCGGCAACATCAGCGCCTTTTACCTTTTCTTACACGCCAATTAACTCTGAACGCTCATTACAGACTGCCTGGGAAACTGGCAAGCTGTGAGTTGCAGGGGGAAGTGGGCGGTGGGCGGTGGCCTGTGGGTGGCTAGTTGTGTCACTCTTTGGTGCAACGGGGCGTATTAATTAGCCACTCGAAGCCACCGCCCATTGAACGCTCCTTGTTTCACGCTCGCAGGTAGAAGTCACCATGGCGCAGCGGAAGCTGAAGCTTTAGACAGTGCTGACGCCTTTTTAGCTGCAAACTGCGTTAACTTTAGCCATAAGCGGCACTTTTTTAAGCTAGCTGGAAAATTCACAAAACAAATATCATTTTGCTTGAGAAGTGTCCGTAAACAGTTTCTAAAATTTTCCTGCTGTAAAAGTAGCTAAAAGGACAGCACTGGCCAAACTAAAGCAGCTTCAAATGTTTCATTTTGCAGGCAGTTCAAAAACTGTCGTCGTTTCTCTTGCTTTTCCCCTCACTCTTGCTGCCTCTCACCTTCTTACTGCCAGTGTCTCTGTTAACTACATTCTTATTTTCATTTCCATTTTCATGAAATGCTGCTCAGCACCGTCGTTAGCATTACGTCAACTAATTGGCTTCATTTGGGGTTGCCTTGTGGCAGCAATGGTTCGTTTTTCCCTTTGTCGACAACGGCTGCAACTGAACATCACTCTCAGTGTGAGTGTCTGTGTGTGTGTAGATGTGTGTGGCAATCAGGATTTTCTAATTGGCAATGAAAAGCGCATAATTTATGAACATATCGCGCACTTATTTCATGCTACACTTAGCGAGAAATTTATACCTGTTTTGCCGTAAGGATTCAACCTGCTCCACATACTCGTGTTTTTTGAGTTCTTCACAAATTTGGGGTAATTTTTGGTCTAGTGACCAACAGACACCGAACAGCATTTCATGTTGAAGATGTATACAGAATTTGTATCATAAAAATACAAATCGAGGCTACGAAAATGCACAAACGGCACTTAACACGTTTTTTGGTCAGGTGAAAGGAGAACCCAAATAAAATGAAATCAAGAGCGAGAGAGAGAGAGAAAGAAAGGTAAAAAATATCCATCAGACCGCAATTCACTTGGTTTTTATCCACCGTCGAGTGGCAAAAGTTTCCGCTTTTTATTGCGCATTTTGGACATGCCGCAAAAAGTCAGAAATTGCATTTCACCATATGCGATATGTATTTGTTGTTGTAGCGGTTAACACTGCGTCTCCATGTGTGTGTGTGTGTGTGTGTGTGCACGTATATGAAGTGTGTATAGTGTGTTTGTGTTTTATTTTAATTTCCCACGACGGCTCACGGGGCGTATGAGCAGCAAGAGATGCCTTTTAGTTTTGGCCTTTTTACACTCTATCTCTCTCACTCTTTCTCTTGCTTTTGCTCTCTAGTTTTTTGCTCTTTCGACATACACTTTGCAGAGAGCATATAAGTTTTGAGTGTTAAGATATAGCATTATATATATATTTAAACCTTTACTGAAAAGTATAATAAATTGCTAAATATTATTAAATCGAAATCGAAATCAGTTTAAATGTCATCCACCGGTTTTTAAGGGTATCAAATCATAGATATTCTTTTTAAAAAACCTTTGATCTTGTTTTTATTTTTATGTTACTTATACGAAGCACTTTACATTGCACGTTAATGTAAAAATTGTGCACTGATGTAAGTGCGTCATCCGCACTTCACTGCATCCCTCCGTCTGCCACTCCCTCCACACCCCCTTCACCGGTCAAAACTCCAACCAAGTTCAACTCGACCAAAACAAGCGCAACTTTCCCGGGCTTGAACCTGGACACGAGTCGGACCCGGTCATTTTATGTTACCTGTGTGCATTTTAATGAAAACGAATTAAACTCAACGCTAATAAGCTTTTATTATTTATGTATTTATTTATATTTTTTGTATATTTTAATTCGCATTTTGACTTTTCAGTCGTGTGCATTTTGCAAATAAATTGCTCTCGAAAAAGTAAAGTGCCCACTCGTAGTTATATATTTATTATGCGGATACTTGTTAAAAATCCGAGCATATTTTCTGAAATTTATGTTCTTTCTAGCATGCAGATAAGTTTCAAGTGTGTTATTTTGTTTATAGCGAGTTTCATGAGAGGGTTTTGACCGAATGATCTCTAGACGAAATCAACTACTTTAATCGGTCAGTCAGTAAGAGATTTTAAAAGTTTTATAGGAAGTGTCCTTAATTTTATGCACTTTGGTGTACACTGCTGGCTAAATTTCTCTTGGAGTGTGAGTGTGTGTGTATCTGTCGGAAAATGTGTCACAGTGAAAATAGCTTTGTCAGCCTTCGTTCACTTCTATCCCAAGTCGATCCACTCACACACCCACAGACACACCACCACAAGGACCTACAACTACACACATTCTCATTCATATTATATAATTTTCCATATGCGGATTAGTCTTAAGTCCCTGAGCCGCCCACAGGGCCAACAACTTGGCAACAAACTGCATGCACCAGCGGCACAACCACCACCACAACCACCACCACCACCGTGACTAACAACAACAACAACAACTACACTTAGATAAACCGCTTTTGGTTGAGGCACTTTAGTTTGCGGCTTTGAGCGCGACAGGAGCTTATCATTTGTTTGACAAGCATCAAACTCGCTGTCCCTATTTTCCGACTCTCCCCATTCCTCTTTACCCTCTTCCAACCAGGCCCCTTTCATTTTACCAGCCATTTGTTGTTCGCTTTTCTATTTAAGTAAGACAAAAATCGGCGCATAAATCCGCAAAACTGTCTCATAATCGAGCAGTCTTCGTTAAATCCGATTATTTTCCATGTGTGCATTTGTGCTCCGTTTAAGCATGTCACAACATGTCGTATCACGTCATTGCTGAGCACAGAGGAAAGGAGGAACGAGGGAAACGAGCATGAGAAATGAGGAGCACAAAGATTTCTGTTTTAAGATCAATCCCAACGAGAAAGAGATTGAGTAAAAGAGAGATAAAGATTATTAATATAATATGTCCCAGAACACATTGCTGATAAGAAGTCACAACAGATAATGCAATTAAAGAGAAATAAATGAATGGAGAGGTATAAGTAAAAGAGACAATAAGAAAGCTGCCTTATCTCCTCACTTATTGCTCTTACTCTTACTCTTTGATAAGAATCAACTGAAAACGACAGTGAAAGAGAAGGGAAATTAGCTCTTCTCTCCGCCTCTGCTTTTACACAAAGAGCATTTATTTACTGGACACTGTTTACACCGTTTGACTCTTAACCAGTTCGGAACTCCGCCTGTACATCAAAGAAGTCATCCATGGTCCGGGATACTGTTCTCTTAGGCTTCGGCTCAGCATCAGTATAAGCCTGGAAGACATACTTGGCCTGAAGAGGATTGCTCATCTCGAAGAGAAGTCGATGTTTTCCCTCGTATTCAATGAACTTGGCTTGAACCACTTCTCCAATGAGACTGAATGTGCCCAGCTCCTTTAGAATGTCACGGGCAGCATCTACGGGATTCCCTACGGCTTCGACGTTCTCCGCCAAGATACGCGCGTTGAAATTCACATCTTTGGCGTTTTCTAAAATGATTTTTTCATAGACATTTATTTTCCCTACATTCAAAGTTGGGTCTTTCACCTGTGGCCTGTGCCGTGCACTGCCAGAAGAGCAGCAATGTCAAGATCACATATGAATTCATTTCCAGTTTCGACTCCAAACACGACAACAATTCACAATCAAATGACAGCAGAGCTTGGCAGCTTGAATGTCTCTCAATAGCTGTTCGTTATCAGCAGCTGATAACTCACAGGTCAAGCCCACCACAACAATCTCCCTCTCTCTTCCTATCACTCTTTCTCTTTTCCCAAGTCAGCACTCACTAGCCAGTGAGATAGAGTCGAGCAAATCAGCTGGCTTTGGTCCAATTGTTTAATGATGCACTGTGTCTCCAACATTCGTTATGGCCACTATATCAAAGGGAAAACCAATTAGGAAGAGTGCCAAAAATTATAAAAGAGTTGGGAGTAGCAGACTCAAAAAGACCTGCTTAGACTAGAGAACTCCGACCTAATGACTACAGGGCCTCAACAGCTCACCTATAAAATTGAATTAGAATATACCTACGAAACAAGTGAAAATCTGAATAACTTGTAGCCACAACTTGTAGGTCACATTTCCCAAGTCTAAGCAGTTTCCCCCAGCAGATTTCCGTTAAGTTCCTTCCCAAGAGCTTTCCACCGACTCACGCCACATTCGTTCAGGGTCAGCGGAACACGAATTTAAGTGAAGAACGTCAAATGATTTCTGCACGCTGTGATATCATCAAATTTCATGCACTATCAAAGTCAATTTCCTGTCAGCCTGATGGCACAGCACCTCAGCGTGGTTGCAAATGTTTGGAAATGGGAAAATGGAGAATGGAATGCGGGAGGAAAATGCCTCGAGTCGCGTCGCAAAAATAATTTATTCAACTGGATGCCTTGGTCGCAGTTGGCGGTCCAATGACTGCCCTGCGGTTCATTGTCAGTTAAGCTTTTTAAAAGAAAACCACTTAGAATGTTGACATTATCCTTCACTTTCTATTTATTTTGTCATTTAATCAACTTCCTGCTTCACTGTCGTCATCGTCATCGTTGATGTCGTCGCCATGGCGCCCTCTGTTTGCCTCCTTCTCTCCCTTCTTCAACATCGTTTCTTTTTTTCTGGCTGGACTGATTTGCATACCAACTGGGACGCCGCATCTTGAGATGGACGCCACACAGTGGCTGTTGTCAGTGTTTATCCCTCACCCAAGCCAGCGATGAGCATCGATATTGTATCGGAATAATCAATTTTAATGCGATATACCAAAAGTATGCTCAGCTCTTAAGTTAGGTCTCTCTTTCGTTTAAATCGTGGCTTATTTTAAGTCTATATAAACAGACTTTCAGCTTAGCCCATTTTGCTCAGCACCTTGGGCCAAGCTTCTTAGGAAAAAGAGTTTAGAAAGTCTGGTTTTAAATCGTGATTTTTTCTTTAAGTAATGCGCTATCCTTTGTAAAACATCTTATGTCTTCGATATTTATATATACCTTAACTTATGACGATGTCTTTCGATACGTTTTGCCGATGTCCTTACTTGTTTGGTGTCCCTCCTTCAGCTTGGTAAATAAAAATTGCTTTCTGCGGCATAACCTGAGACGGCTTTCCATCTATCTTTCTCCATCCCTCCTCTCTCTCTCTCTCTCTCTCTCTCTCTCTCTCTCTCTCTCTCTTTCCTTCACTGTCTCCCCCCTTTCCTGCATCAATAGATAGAGTCAATTTGATAGCTGAGTGAGTGAGTGAGGACTTGCCATTGGGTCCGTGGGCATTCTTTAGGTCTGACTTCTAAGGCATTTCAGCATTTTTAGGTCTGACTCACTAGCTTGCTCATTTAGCGTTATTAAAGCAATTCTATGAATATTTTAAACGCTTTATTTGCACGAGTTGGGGGTAGGAATAGGGCGGGGCAAAAGACTCCACTAAATGTCATAAAAGGTTTAGTGTTTCACTGAGAAGTCGAAGGGAAAATGAGAACAGACTTGAGGGCAAATACTACGAGTATGCAAATACTGGCAAAGTGATGGGTATCTTGAGGTCAGTCGACTGTTTGATGATGATGTCGGCCTAAGTAATGCCGAAAGGAGGAGGGACTGTGGCAGAGTAAAAGGGGATGAGCTTTGTGCCATTATGAGTTGAAAGCATCCGAGAAGCCTAAGCCGCATTTGGGCAATCAGACGAATAAGGAATTTGCCATTCACATTGAATGGTCTTTTGTTTAAGCACGAAAATGCTTTTAATTTTGCCACTTTCTCACAGAACATACAAAATACTTATTTATTTCTAAAAACACATAAAAGAACTAGTAGCAAAGACAACAAAATGGGAGTAAACACGACGCCAAACAGACCCTGTACTCAAATAAACTTATTTGGAAGGCAAAGTTTATCTATCTTCTTCTCTTCGGGCCAATATTTAACCAACTTTTTGTGCGTTTTAAGTACAGGGCTGGCATAAAAAGAAACACTAAAGCCGCACATAAAGAGCAAAGTAAATTTTATGTGTTTCTTTTGTTTATTACGAGCATTCGCATTTCGCAGTCGTTTTTAATAAAAGCGCTAAAAATAAGTCGACTCGAGAGCACTCAAATAAGTACGAGTATTTGCTGAAAATGCTACAGAAACTAGAGCCATCACAGTGAAGGGGAGAGGAGTAGGGAAAGGGCAGAGGAGTGGGAAAAAAAGTAGCTGAAATATGATGGCAAACTTTTCTTGACTTGTTCTGTTGCTTCTTGAACTGCCACTCGCGGCTTAATTCTGAAATAAATACTCGCCAAAGTTGATTTTCAATGCTTTCAAGTATGCTGGCTCGTGGCACTCGTATATATGTACACTATATACTAGATATATATCTCTAAACTATTCTAGAAAACAAACTGAGCTCAAGTACGTGACGCTTCAGTAAACTTGTGTTGAATGTGAATACAGTTCTGAGTGCTTTTGAATTGATTAAACATCAAATCCGATATATGGAAACTCATCAACAGAATGAAAATTGCCACAAACTACAGCAGAGTGAGACAGATGAAGGAAAAGAGGGAGACAGCGACATTTGTATGCGACTGCAGTCGAGTTAATTAGAGGTCTATTGATAGAAATGAATTTGCAGCTAATAGCGCAAAAGGTTTCAGTTGCTAATTTTGCATTAAACAAACGTTGCACCCTCCGAGTGTCTGCATCCCTTAACCATCTCCACCCTTAGCCCTTAAAGGGTGGCTGTATTTATTAATTAAATACAAACAGCAACTAAAAGAGAAAGATTTTTAATCGTGACAACGAAAATGCAATACCCTTTTCTGTACAAGCGGTTCCTTCAAACGAGTTGTAATAAAGTTGAATTAGTCTTCATTGTTGGGGTAAAAAGAGCATCAACTAAAGAGTCAGAATTTGAATGTGACACTCATTATCTCTGGACAAGTGCTCATCAAAAACAGACCATCATCATTTAATGATTGCCATGCATTTTAGTTTAATTATGCGCACGACTACACACACCACACACCCACACACCAATGGGCACAAGTACCCAGTGAAGCCTCATCGAGTTGTGGTTATTATCATTCACAATATTTCGCTGCATTTGTTGTCGTAATAATTGAAAAACATTCGGTACCCACAAAACAAAACACACACACACACACACACACACACACACACACACACACACACACATTAAAAAAACAACACAACATAAACAACAAAGTTGTCATCTAGCATAATTTTTGCTTAATTTGTTGAGGGGGTATAACAGACCTGTTCATAGTTTGTCACAGCCACTGTAAGGTTTATCATAAGCCATTGATCACTGAGCATACTGCTACCAATTGGACTCGATTTAATGTACCTTTCTTGTTAATTATGACAAAATAGATTTCAGTTAGCGAGTGCTTACTGTGGCCTGTGGCTTTATGACCATAAATGCATACACCTGTTTTGGTAGCATTTCATTTGTAATCAATTCGGTTCCCTTCAAATTTGAGGTTGGATCTCAAATGAATGGCAATTAGCTTGATTGAGTCAAGAATATAAAATGATAAATTGGATTTTAAAAGACCGATGTTCAATTTAAAATAAATGCATCGATATCATATGGGAACAAACAGAGAAGTCTATAGAAAACTCTGCTTTTATTAGTTTTTGATTGCTGCAGATAAAGTACACGGTCTACAACAGTCTTCTGGGTTTGCTCAGCTGCAGTAAATTAAATTCACGGCTTATTCACATTAGGCAGTCGCCACTTTAACTATGAGTACTCACACCAAACATGTCTGCCTAAGTAGAAACATGTTTACGCATGCAACCCAACAGGAAGAAGAAAAAGAAAATTGTACTAAAATGTAAAAAAAAAAACAAACTGACAAAATCCAATCAACGTTCTCTTTTTTTTCTAATCAGCAAAGTATAAAGTAAATTCAATTACGCGGCGAACAGCAGCTACTTTGTAAATCCCCAGGATCACATGGCTGAGTGTGCGAGTGTGAGTGTGTAACGTTATTTACATATACACTCTCATGGTGGAAGGGGTGTCGGTGGTTGTGCTTAGGCGTGTGTGTGCATGTGTGAGTGCGAAATTTGTCCCAAAAGAAATTTTGAAAATAAATAGAATTCCGCTAAAGTCAAAGCCAAGCAAGTAGGAGGAGGAGAGAGAGAGGGAGCGAGAGAGACAGATCTGTCCGGGTGTTTTGGATCCATGGCAACTAATCAGAAATTCCGTCTCATGCGCGACCATTTTCACGAAGCGAAAAATAAAAAAATTTATATATATACTATATACGGAGAGTACTCAAAAGCAAGTCAGTGACGGACAGTGGGACACTGTGACTGTGCGACAGTGGGACAGAGAGGCACTAAAGCAGCTCCATCGCTGGGATTATGCAAAATTCAATTTGCAACTTAAATGTGTTTATTTTGCGTTACGCCGGGGCAATTTTTATTTTCACTGAAAATGAGGGATTTACCAGTGAAGTAAAGCTCCTTCTCTGGGATGGTGGAAGGGTGAGGGGCTGTAGCCTAAGATGTGGCTGAACGGGTAGTTTGCAACCGGGCAGATAAGCAGAAAGGGCTGTGAAGAGGAGGAGGGAGGAAGGAAAGGGGATAGGCGGTAAGGCGGTAAGGCAACCAATGAGCGTTACCGCCATCAATTTTCCAATCTTATTGAGCGTTTAAAAAAATGTCTGCGTGTGTGTGGGTGTGTGTTGTCGCGATGAAGCGACATCGTTTGGTTTGCCGGCGTAAATTGCTGATTTACAAACAAAATGTGATTTTCACCAGCCTCCCCTCCACTTCCCTCCGCTGCCCCCCTTGCCTTCATCAAGCCTGCTGCCACGCCCAGTTCAGAGACCGCTTTTTATGGTGGCAAGCAACATAAACAGTTTGCTGCTCCCTTTGCATAATAAAAAACTGTTAGCAATGACTACAGTCGAGTGAACCAGGCAGTTAATGGCCCTGTGCAGAGTAAGCAAATATTTAAAGTGTTCCTTCCTGCCTTTGCTTGCCTGCTTCGCCTAAAACACCCTTTTATTTTCCAGATACAGGGTCCCAAAAGGAACGCCATGGAAGAACGGAAACGAGAACGGAATAAAGTCCAAAGACAAATTGCCAAATTGAATTTGATAGTGAATTTGGTTTCCGTTTATTTAATTTTATGAGCCCAAAGTCTCCTCCAGTTCGAGAGCAAGAGGCCAATCGAGATCATCGAGGGGCTTTCGTCAGAACAATATCTCAACGACGCATCGTATAGTTAACATTTTGACACACTGTCAGGCCACAGTGGTGGCCAAGTTTGTGGCACAAGGTTTTTAGATTTCATATCGCACTTTTAATTACGTGTCAGTCAGAGTCAAAGTCAGTTTACTTATGACAACATCATCACCAGCAGACAACAGTTGGAATTAACATTCAAAGTTTTACCGAGGAGTGGGAGGAGTTGGCATAATTTATGCCGCCACTGTAATTTGAAAAGCGCCTCAATAGAGCCGGGGCTCTAATGAATGTCACCGCCATTTGTGCCGCAAATGACAGTTGAATGGGAATTTAGTTTTAAACAAAGGCAGCGACTTTTCCGACTCACAAAACGCTAAAAGACCTGACCATGCCCACCAACCGCCCACCTAAGCCACTGCCTACAAGGGAAATGTTTTAGTTGCCGCACGCAAATTAGCTCAAACTTTTGCCCCTCGGCCAGTTGGAGAAACAAGGCGTAGGAGGTGGCAATGGGTGTGTATGTGTGTGTGTTTGGGTGTACAGGATGCCATCTTGAACTCTGATAGGCCCTCAGACTTGGAGCTCAAATGAATATTTGATGGCTCTTCTCTGCGAGAGAAAACAAATTAAAAGCGCTGGCAAAAAGCTTGTTGCATACTTTATGGCGCTAATTTTGGTAGAACAGCAGACGACACTAGACCAGGGCCACAACCAATGAAGAAGACAGGAGATAAAGGGATAGACAGGCAATGTTTATACGTGCATCATCATGAATTCCTAAAATAACAGTCTTGCTAAATATAGTTTACTTTAAATTGAGAAATGTTTAAGAAACAATAATTTCTATAGAATATTTCGGGGAATAAGTCAACTTCAGAGTACTCTTTATACCCATATATATTACCCAACTGATTTCATGAATTGTGCTACGTGTAAGCGGAGTGGAAGACAGCGTCAAAGACAGGGACACAACCTAGTTTAAATAACGGGCCATGTTGCAAAACTTAAGACCCTTGCCCCCCTTTTGTGCTGCTTGTTTATGCACGCACATTAATTTCAAAGGGCTGCTGCAATAAGGGATGGCAAATGGCTGGAAGGGTCGAAGGGTGGCACAGCTGGCCAAGAAAACCTCAAACCGCCAACCTCATTTCAATGTTGCAAATTTTGTCGCTACAACTAAATGCTTTTAAGTGCATTTCCCTGTTTCCAACCCTGTGGGCAGAGGGGAAAAGGGGCGGAAGTAGAACCCAAAAAATTTTGATGCTGCATTCCCCAAAAATATTGCCACAGGGCATTCGGAAAAGTGCGGTTCAGAAGCGCAAACAAACAACAAAGCAACGCAACAACCAAACAGACAGACAGACACAGGGAAGGACAGACAGACATTTACATAGTGAGAGAGAGATGAAAAACAAACGAGCTTTTCATGTCGAAAGACAGATTGAGGTGTGTGGTGAAATATGAGATGAAGAAGACACCGTTGAAGACTCCTCGCATACTGTGCGTATACTTAATGTTGCACGGTTTGTGAAATAGAGTTATGAGTAATAAGTCACTTGCATACCGAGCGTAGGGCTAACAAAATTTATTCTGTTTTAAATTACGTGAAAAGGAGTAAAATCCAAACATATTTTGATTACTTATCGTGGTAGTATTCTTTGAAGCAAATAATGTTTAAAGTAGTTCTGTTAAAGCCAAAAGTTTTTGGCACACAAGCATTAATAATAAAAATAATCCTATTTGCTCGGTAAATTCATCACTTAAGAGGCATCAATTAAAAGCGACATTCGCTCCACTCAAATCGACTCTACTTAACTCGATTCGACTCGACTCGACTAGGCTCACTTTGATCCAAACGGTTTGTGTGTCCAGCAAACCGAAAAAGCAAACCAAACAAGCGACGATTCATTCACTCTACACTCATGAATATTCATACGCTATTTATGTAAATGTCCATTGCACACACACTTTTGATAATGTGTCGCATTTTAATTATGAATTAATTGCGAATGATTTCAACATCATGCATTTTAATTGACATGCCATTGTGTGGCGATCTATCTGTAATGTGACACACACACCCAGTCGCTCACACACACACACAAACACACACGCAGAGACGTACAGTCGCTCACACACACAGTCATTCGCGAATGCCAAACAATGGCAGAAAAGCACACACATAATTTATCACACGACACCCGTCAATGGAGACATGCACAGCGAGACAGGGACAGAGAGAAAAAGGGCAAGAGTGAGTGAGAGATAAGACTATAGGGAGTACGAAAGAGAGAGGGAGAGAGAGAGCGAGACAGAGGTCGGACCATTGTGGTCGCTGCTCGTTTCAATCAATTTCATTCGTTATCGTTATTGACATTTTGTAATTTAATCGTGTGCTTTGTCACACACACACACACACACTCTGACACACACACACACAGCCAGTGACATGACTGCACTTAACTTTATCAGCTTGTTTGGCCATATGCCGTGTTGGCCCGCTTCACATGGCTTGAAAGCCATTTTTGCCCGCTTTATTCATTCGTGGCTTCAAAAAAATGAAAAACAACTTCAACATGGTCAATGGATAGTGTGACTGTACCTCTTCCTCTTTTGGCTTCCGTTTCCACATCCGCTTCCTGTTGCTGTCGACCATGTCATTGACTTTGGTGTTGACCAAAATGCCAACAACATGTCAACAAAATCTCTTCTGAGGCAACCAATTAATAACGACCAGTGGGAGACAAAATCGCGACTTTTTGGAGACACCCCGACCATACCACGCCCCTCCGCCACTCCACCTTTCTCTGCTGCGTGTGTGTAGCCTAAGATTCTACACAGAAATCCTTGTTATTTAAAATATTTAAATAAATAGTTGCTTAGAAATGCGTCAGGCATTTTTATTTACACGCCCTCAAACCAGAAAAGAGTAAAATGAAACCTTAAAATTTATATTATGAAATGAATTTTGGTTAAAATTCTAAAATAGTGAATATAGTAGCTCTCAAACACCCTGTACCTAATCAGTTTATTTGATTCAACAGTGTGTCATACCAAGTTATAACCCTTAAAGTAGTCTATCTGGCTATACTTTTATTTTTACTGACAACCCTGAACGACTCTTTGCAGTTTGTTGGGTACAAAGTCTCAAAATCAGCTAGCAAATTGAGTTTTAGGTAGAGTATATGGTCGCGTAGGAGCCGTTTTGCCTGGGTTCCTGTCCTGGTTTTGGATTTGGGTCTGAGAATGCTCAAAACCACAGCCACATGTTGCCTCTTGCCTTGATTTTTGCGGTTTCCAACGCACGAGACCAGAGACCAGAGTGTACCCAGAGTATGGAGTTTACAGCGCTTAAAATCTCATTTAGCCAGTAACAGCAGTGGTAACAACAGCAGCAACAGCAAAAACAGTAACAGCAGCTGCTCATCTCCTCAATTTCCTTCCATTTGCTGGGAAACTACACATTTTTGGCCTTTTTTTAAGCTGCTGCTTTAATATAAAATGTAAATTTACACCAAAACTACTTTATGGCTATTATTTGTCTACTGTGTCTCTGCTGCTAAAGTGAGGTTGCTGCTGTTGTATACCCTTTGTAGAAAATGTGGCAGTAAATGTTTTGAAAAGCTGCGTTTTAAACAAAAATATGTCTGTAATTATGATAAACTAGGCATATTTTACTAATCCAAAATAAACTGATATTTACAGGGTATCTTGTTGTACTAAACACATTTATTTGTTACATATTTTGCAGCTGCTGTTGGGTCAACCACAGGAAAACATTTAAAACATTTGTGTGGGTCATAATGAAACTTGATTTCTCCTTGGACCCTGACAGCCTCATATTTTAATTAAATTATGCAGGGCCGCTCTTGGGCTCAAGTTGTCCGAGCCATCATCTTGTGCTGCTTCTTCTCATGCATTTGCTGATTTGGGATTCAATTACGTCCCAGCATATGACTTTTGAATTAAATGACCTGAAAAGTGTCCCTTTTTTGTTGGCACTCGAGTATGCTCGACTGACAAACTGTAACACACACAGACTCACAGCATTTTACGAGCTAATCAACTAAGGTAATGGACAAATTAGAGCTGAGGAAGTCAACTGACCAGGCGAGGAGTGGGGAAGGGTGGGAGTATGATAGTAGAAAGGAAAAGGAAGAGGGATGGACAATCAACGTGTTCAAGTGTGTCTTTGACTGCCTTTTGACTTATCAAACTATATACAAAAATATGTGGCTTACTCCGACAAATAAATACACTACAAACGATATACGACTGTATTTAATCCAAACTCAAGGGGCACTATAACAAATTCACAGTCCCAAACCAGTTTACGTTTCGCATTTTAAACTGTATATAAACAAAATATTTTATAGATTTAATGATCAGAAAGTCAGCTGAACTTGTAGTACGCTGCAGTTTCAAGGTAGGGAAAAACAAATGGATGCCATATTGAGTTCTTTGTTGTAGACAATACTATCATATTTGCGGTCATGCGGTGACACAGGGCGAATGAGCAATAAAAAAACGAGAAAAGTATGCACTATAGACACACACACATACACACATGTATACGTGTACTATGTACATATTTAATGGAAGTCCTGGCCATAGAAGGACATAGGACATAGGACATGGAAGAGGACACAGTTGTGGCCGCGTGGCCTTGTGGCCATGGAGCAAATGAAGCTCACCAATAGCACCCAAGTGGGCTAATCAGCCAAAGCAACCACACACACAGTCAAACACACACTCACACACACATGTAGAGTCCACTGAAGTGCCATTCTGGTGGACAAAACCCGTTGGACGCTTAGTTTGTGAGTCACTTCGTCAGTCGCATCACAAAAAAATAATATGAAAGGTTTAAGTGTAGCCAGTAGACTGTAAAAGACCCTGTACTCATTTTAAAGCAATCATACGGACTAAAACTACTCAACCAGCGTGATCAATAGTTTTCAAGACTGAATGTTGTTTACTTTATGGCTTCAGCAATGCCAACTTCTGCTTTTCACAAACCTAAGAGGCCCCTGCACTTTTATTGAGTACTGGGTCGAAACAGCACACACAAAATGACAATTTTTCCAACGTTTCCGTTTCAACAGCAACAACAACAACAACTACAACGTGGACAACAAAAATGGCTACCACAAGCATAACAACAGCAACGACAACAGCAACAACACAAACAACAACAACCACGACAAAGATGAGTCAAAAAGTAAACTTGGGGACAAAAAAAACAGAAAACCATATAAAATGAAGTGGCAAAACGTAAACTATGAGTGTGGCAATATGTGTGTGTGTGTGAGTATGTTGTGTGTTGAGTGTGTGACTGTGTGTGTGCGCATTTTTATTTGTTTTCTGTTGTTATTACGACTCCATTGCGTTTAGATGGAGATTAAGTCGCATGGTCCCTGATCCTGTTCCTGTTTCTGTTCCTCATTCTCTTGCTATTTCTCCCCCTGCTCCCACTACTTCCCTCTCTACCTCTCTCTCTCTCACTCTCTTTTTCAAATGAAACTCTCACTCTCTCTTTCTCCCACTTCCTCTTAGCACAACTAGTCTCATACGCCTTTTGCTATTGTTGTTTTTAACAATTTTTTTTCCTTATATTTCTTTTTTTCTGCCTTATGAGCAGTTTGTGTATGTGTGTGTCAGTGTGTGTGTGGAGTGTGCCTGCCAGCGGTTATATAGGTTGTTTGTATGAACGAACGTCGTGAAAACAAGATAACAGCAGAGCGGCAAGTGCTGTTGATTATACGCATTGAACTGGTCTAAAATAAAGGGTATCCTAAGCACAGAACTAGAGCGTGCTGAAGACTGCCTTGATTGTTCCTTCAAGTAAGTTGTTAGGAATTAAAATTGTGGTGAAAATTGGTGATATTTTAAGTGAGTTCATTAAGCATGTATGTTGTCAGAAACATACAGGGTATTCGACTCTTTAGCACACTCTACTGTAGCTCTTTTTGTCGTAACAAATGAAAACTGTGAAAATATAAAGCGGCAAAATGAAAATATTGTATGCATATTACACGCGCTCTGTCGCTTGACTATTATATTGCTTTTGGGGGCGCTAAAGGGGGCG
Source organism: Drosophila nigrodunni (assembly GCA_020829145.1). NCBI lineage: Eukaryota > Metazoa > Arthropoda > Insecta > Diptera > Drosophilidae > Drosophila > Drosophila nigrodunni. The sequence continues at coordinate 501,901 of JACVCZ010000008.1, forward strand.
GGGCGAAGTCAAGGAGTCAGGGAGGACGCTCGATGGCTATTCGAGCGCTTTTATTAGTCACTGTCACACACACACATACTCCTTCACACACACACACACATGCTCCCCAAAGTGCCATCGAGCAAAACACTCTTGATGTGCTCGCTGATAAGGGCACAATGATATCTTTTTGCTGTTGTATAACTTTGGCATCAAGTAAATATATTAAAACAAGAAAGAATGCTATATTCGCCTCGCGACTTTAGGATACCCGTTACTCAGTTTCAATTTGTTATTAACAATGGTGATGGATATAATAGCTTGGCAAACACAAAACATTTTCATACAAATTCATGTTTAGAGCATATTTTCGACCGATCGTTCCTATGGAAGCTATACGATATAGTTGTCCGATTTGTATCAAACTTGGTCAGTATATATATATTATTAGCAGATGTATTCTGTGTGAGTTTGATTAATATAGCTTAGTTAACTCAAAATTTTTTCATACTTATTCATATTTGGAGCGTATTTTTGTCCGATCGGCCCTATGGGAGCTATACGATATAGTTGTCCGATTTGGACCAAACTTGGTAAGTACATGTACTTTCCAGATATGTACATTCCGTGTAAATTTGGTTCAGATAGCATAGCTAACAAAAAAGTTTTCTATACTAAAACATTCTACGTTTACCTGTACATTTACCTTTATATGCAAATAAAACGCCCTAAAGTGGGCGTGTCAAAAAACAAAAACAAACTTGTACTGCTTGGGTATTGTACCTTTCATTTGCGACCACTAGCATTTTTCTAGCTCTTATAGTCTCTGAGATCCTTTTGTTCATACAGACGGACGGACGGACGGACGGACAGACGGACAGACGGACAGACGGACATGGCTATATCGACTCGGCTATTGATGCTGATCAAGAATATATATACTTTATGGGGTCTGCCACGCCTCCTTCTGCCTGTTACATACATTCCAACGATTACAATATACCCTTTTACTCTACGAGTAACGGGTATAAATACACAGAGGCATATTTACATACCTACTCCGAGCTGTCAGTGTTGCCAGACTTTCCGTTCTACTTTTTTTTTCTTATGTTTATAATTTAACTTTGAAACAACAAAATGCAAAGTGGAAAATTTGCTTAGTGCTATAAAAACAAATAAGAAAGACTTATACCCTAGAAAAACTTGATTCCTAGTATTTGGCACACATTCATTAGACCTTTTTTTGCTCAGGTTGTAAAAACATGTGCGTATACTTATGTGCATGAGTGTGTGCCTCATAAAAGAAAATTGACTGCGAATATTATTAGATTTCCCTGGCGAACTGTCCGTCTTCGGAGTATCTTTTTGATTATTTTGTTTGTTTATATTTTTTTATCGCTGTGCAAAATTTTTAATTTAGAAACAGTGCCAGTTCAGCTCTCTTTCCCCCTCTATTGCCCACCTATTCCTCCCAGTCTCCTGCAGCTGTTGGTGTGTCATTTTTTAGCCCATTTCCACGCCAGACCAAGTGACAATGGCAATGACAATGGAGGCGGCAGCCACAGGACAGGACCGCCAGAGGAGCAGCAGCTTCCGGGGCGTGGCAGTGTCGGGGATTTATGCCGGTCTTTGTGTCGTCGACACAGTTAGTACCAGATAAAACCGGACGGGGGCATTGCCAGCCTGCAAATCGCAGACAAAGGAATGCAAAATCCAAACAATGCGAGTACACAAAAACACAGTGCGCCCTTTAAGCTAGAGAGAGGACATACCCAGTCTGCGGCTGAATTGTGAATCAACTCAGTGTACCGACTCTTGATCAACACGCAGTCCAGGCCGTAACAGCTAAGCAGCTGAAATTAACAAGTTAATGACCAAGGAGTCTCTGAAAAAACAGGTGCTGGATTTATGCAAATAGTGAATGGCAGTGCCAGCTATAAGTATGCAGACCTATGTGTCCAAGCAAATCTCAAGCTTAATGAAGCATAAAAGAAAGGAAACTTTTTAAAGCGTGACACGCGTGCTTTAAGTGCACATCAGGAATGCCATTAATTAGTCTTAAATGTAATGCAGCAAAGCGTGTGTGTTGGCACAGTGTATACGTGTGTGTTTGGGAGTGTGTTACGTTGTGATGGAGTGAGTGTATTCGAGAATATCTGTCTAATAACCCAAAGGTGTTGTTTGCCTCTCGTGTGTTGTATTATACCAGCTCGAGCATAATTTCTAATTAACTTTTTGCTGCAAAGCGCCAAAGTCATGACAGCAGAGGGGTACGAGGTGGTGGGGAGAAGTGGAAGGAGAGGGGGGCACTGAGATCCCTTTAGCACGTCATCATAAAAATGTTTTGCCAACACATTTACGTGAAACCTCTTGGGCACCTGAAGGAACGCAGCAACAGCTATAGGGGAGGGAGGGGAGGGGAGGAAGGGGGGGTGAGGAGTGGCAGAAATGCGTAACAAATGAAGTAAAGAAATATGTACGAGGACAACAAAACACACACACATACACCCACACACACACGCAAAACGGTAATAAAAACAACAACACCTGTAAACCGACGAATTGTTGTTGTTGTTGCTCTTCTTGCTGTTGTTTTTATGCGTTAAGTCATTAAAATGAAAATTTATTATGCGCACTGTAGCACACACTCACACTGACGCAAACACGGCGCCTACTCTGCTCGCTGGCTGGCAATGCGGCGTATACGCAACGCATATCTCATTAAGCCAACGCTCCCGTTACTATATCTCCTGTTGCTCCTGTTTTTGTTTCCACTCCTACTCCTGCTTCGTCGTCTTCTTCTCTCTCTTCCGTTCTTACTGCCTAAATGAAGCCAATAAAGCTTTTTATCTGCAGACAACGTGATTTATTTATATGCCCGAGAAATTATACTTAAAGACGTCTTTGATTTCAAAGCAAAGCTAAAGCTTAGCTCACATGATACAGGAAACTCGGCTGCTCATATATTATGGGTATTTCGATATTATGCTGAAATGTATATTCACAATTTTACTTACTTATTTTACAAAACAAAGACGGAATAAGGCAGCCCTGAAATGGACTTGGATTGGATGCAAAAGTGGCAGAAATTCTTTGTTAGAAAAGAGACAGAATCTGACTGGAAACATATTTGAGACAAAATAAAGTAGAGCCGATCGATTGGCACATTTAACTTTATTAATTTCTGCATATCTTTGAGCATAGAGTAATTCAAAATACATGGACAATATAAAAAATTTGACTTCTTTTATTTACTTAATTTTATTGTATTTTTATTGCAGCACTTGTCAAAAGCAACTTTAATTGTATAGCTTATTTCTTTAGTAGCTAACTTGACTGCAATTTAAAACCATATTTGTTGTCTTGGCTACGAGCTTACACTTCTCAAAATAAGTATAAACTTTGACTTGAAAATTGTATGTCTCATGAACCGTCTGTGAATTGTATTAAGGGTGAGAATTAGTCTTTAAAGAAGTCAGACGATTGGTGATCTTCAATCTTCTAGGGCAGAGAATGAAATACTGTTTTAAACAGCTATTTGATCGATTAAGATCAGTACAAAAAGTCGACTTAAATCGAATATTTCAAGAGTTTTTTATTTAATTAAACGATTATGTAGAAATGCAGAAAATATACCTTAAAAACCAAGCTAGAGTCTAGAATTTTATATATGTTCTAAGCATGTTTTTTCCGTGTATGTGTGTGTGTCTACGTATGCGTGTGTGCTCCCTGCTGTAACTATCAAACAAGTTTGTCAAATGAAATTTATGCGAGCTGCGCAAGTAATTGAAGCGGAAATCCACAAGTAGCAACAACATGGCTAAAAGATGCAGAAGGAGACGAAGAAGCAGCACAAAAATAAGAAGAAGAAGAAGAAACTAATAATTTACTTTATTTGCACCTTTGAAGAGTCATCGTTGTCGTTGTCGTGTGAGTCCTTCGTAGTAGTGGGAAAAACTTTTACACGCACACATGCCATCAGGAAAATGGAAAAAGTTTCGGTTTTTCCGCATACTCGCCTTGCTCTCTGCGTGTTTTTTCCCATTTCCATTCCCCTTTGCTTCGTTTTCCGCATCTCAAGTATCTGGCTGCTCATCAAGCCGAGCAAATTAAGAAAATTATCATGCGTCGTACCTAGGCGACAAGCATATCCATCCTGCCCCGCCCCTGCCCTCTGCTCGAGGGCAAAAACTTTTGCCAAGCAGAATCCAATTAAACATAAAAATAAAATAAATTGTGACATTTTCCAATTAGCGGCGAAAATAGTCGGAGCCAGCAACAAGAAAGATGAGCACAGTGACAACATGTGTCATACGGTCTCTCCAAACCGAAATCATTCCCAACCCATTCCCAACTTCTCCAGAGAGGAGTGGGATGGAAACCCCCTAAGACAAATGTTGGCACCAAGATGTCTATCGGTCCTTGGCGCTGTCCCTGGGGCTAGAGCTGGAGCAGGAGCTGACTGAGGCCGACTAGCTAGCTAATTAATGGCGTCAGTCACATAACAACAATGGGAACAACAACAACTAGTAGCAAAGGCCACAATCGAGGCAACCAGACTCTTTTAGACCAGTTGAACAGAAAATCTCCAAGGATTTGTTCACACAGCTCAGTTCGTTTGTATTAGGGCAAGCTATGATCAAGTTTATAAATTTAGTTCTCGAGATTCCTTACTTTTTACCAAGCTAAGTGCACCCTTTGTACTTTTGTAGCACTGGGTGGTAGCTACAACAACAGCAACAGCTGAGCACAATGCGAGCATTTCCCGGCTGCAAATTACAAATGAGTTCCATTGAGGGACAGACACTCGAATGTGAAAATAATTGCCAAAAATAACACAGCATTTATTTATGCTCTACTACACTTGCTTTCCTTCCTCCCCCAATCCACCACTCCCCCACTCTCCGCTTCTTTCCCATTTCCGTCTCCTCTTGAGGCGGTCTCATAAAGCGCAATTGCCAGCGAGTTTTTATGATTTCACTCAGCATTCCATAGACAGTTTTCTAAATGCACAAAAACACATAAAAATGTTGAGCAATTTCTCTCGGGGCCAACAATGCTGGACAATTGTGTGGAAAGGGGGGAAAAGTGGGGGAAAAGTGAGAAAAAGTCTGGCCCTTTTGGCTTGGTTTGCTACCATTTTCTTTTTTTTTTTTTTTCTTTTGCTTTCATTTCTTGCGCTCATTGTTTTGTTTGGTTTTTTCTTTTGCTTTCTTGCAATTTGCAACTAATTGCTACAAATTAATTTTAGTATGCTTTTAATGACATTTTGAATGTGGTAAATGACGTCGACGGAGATGACAATGACGCTCTTTTGTGTTTCAATTGCTGCCAAAAGGCAAAAGCAAAACCAAAAGGATTTTCTGGTTTACTTTTTGCTATGCTTCCCATTCCCCTCATCTCTCCTTTGCCCACTCCTTGCCTTTACCCGCGCCATTGCTTCAATTTAATGAGCTGAGGCCATTTCCCTTATAGCCAGCCAAATTGAAAAAAAAAAACAAAAAGCAGAAAGGTTATCGTTGCCACGCTTTGGGAGCCCTGTAAGCTTAGCTAAAACTGTCCAAGTTTAAAAGTTTCTGCTTAGAATACTCATAGAAAGAAGTACTTAAACTGAGACTTTCAGCCCTCTAACACTTTCCGACTAGATTGGTCTACAATAAGCCAACTAATTTTAAGCCCTTCTTGCTACAGGGTCTATAAACGTCGTGCTTCTTTCACGCATTTCAAAGCATACCCCACAAAGTTTTACAATATTGCAAAAATGCAGTGAAAATTCAAGGCACATTCAGTGTGTGTGCGTGTGTGTGGCTGAATGTGTGTGTTCATTAGTCAGCCATTGTGTGAGCTGCTCCTGGCTTGGGTACAGATTTCACATCCGGAGGGCTCGACTCGACGTACTGCGATCCGTAAATCAAATCGTCGTGTCAACAACAAAACTAATTTATGTATTTACAAGTTTGCATCCTGATTATTCATACGCACTGTGTGCCAGAGAGACTGCGAACAAGACTGAGAGACTGGGAGACTGAGAGACTGCAACGAGCTCTTCTCTGTTGACTTTCATTAGCTCTAATTATGTAGAAGCTCTCGAATGTCATTCACATGCTCGTGTAGAACTCAAACGACAAATCAACTGCAGTCGCCGCTGTTGTTGCAGTTGCAGTTGCATCCACACGAGTGGCAATTGCTGCAGTTGAAACTGTTCCGATTGCTGTCCACGTATACTTTTCAAATCGTTGGTAGCCCATAACTGCCAGTTACTTGGACTGGCCAACTGGGCCACACCTCCGAGAGGGACGTAGTAATACCCGTAACACATAGAATACAAGAGTTTATGGACGAGCAGTTTTGTAATCAGCAGAAGTACTCACAGCTTCTTTTAACCTAATTTAAAATTATTGTAAATATAAAGTACTACCTTAAGCATGAATACTTCTGTACTTTTAAGTATAAAAGCACTTTTAAATAAACATTTTAATGCATTTAAGAGCTTTGCTGAAAGTATGTAGTAATTTGTAACGCTACGGGTATCCTTTGATTGGTACTCGACCTTTACCAGTTTCGTGTACTTTCAATGCTGTGGATTCTGTCGATGCTGTTGCCTGTGTTTGGTTTACGTGCTTAAATTGGCAATTAGCAGATTAATTGTCACTGGCAATATATGCGTCAATATTTTGTGCAACCGACAGCTGCATCGCTTCTGTCTGTCCATCTCTCGCCGTCTTCCCTCTCTCACCCTCTCTCTCTCCCTTTCTGTCCCTGTCTGTCTGTCGATTGTACACGTAGTTTGCTTTACGGCCCTGCTGTTTACACAATTGTTTCACTGCTGTTCACTGTTTGATTTCACTAACGAGCATTAGCATAAATTGCAATGGCCATTTTGCACTGGGCAGCGATAGAGGGGCCAAGGGGTCAGGGTTAGGTTGCGTTTGGTTTGGGTTCTCAATGCTGGACTGTACCACTTGACCGCTATATATGCATCAATTGACAAAACGGACGAGCACGGACCAATACGGACGAGCACGGACACGTTCTATTGCCTGCTCGATGGCGGCACAATGTCAGAATTGACGTGTTTTCAGTGCACATTGTGCAGTCAATCATTTGTAAATTTTTAATGAGTTTTCATTTATATTAACTGACAGTTTGGTCATTTGGCTGAGCGTTTTGGGTTTTGTGTTTTGGGGTTTTGAGTTTCAGGTTTTCGGTTTTCGGTTTACGGCCTGCCTGTTTCTGCCTGCAACAGTCTAAGCAATTTGTCACTCAAATTAGCTACAGTTTATTCGACAAGTATACGCACCGTTGCAATTTTGAAAAATTACACAAATTAGAAACAGAAAACTTAAAAGCAAACTCGTGTTTGGCAGCACAAATTGGCAATTAGTGTGAAGTTTCTTTGTCAAGACATAAGACGATTATAAGTCAAGCTACTTGGCACACAAGTTTTTCAAAACTTAAAATTAAATACTAAAAAACTAGAAAGATTTTCTGTGGTTCTTGTTCAGTTAGGAAATCTACAAATTATGCAATGGAGGGTGTATTTTAGTATAAAAATGGCAAAATATACGAAATTCTGAAAGAAAGTGAAATATATAACACTTACATAAACTTTATTTTGACCACGTGTTCAGACAGAGTGGAAAGGTTGATTAGTTTTGTTTGCTACGAACAGAAAGTGCCATGAACGATCCTCTTCCCAAATGGTCTATGCATTCTATGTCAATATGAACTGTCTTGCAGTAAAGAAATGTCTGTTTGTCTGTATGACACTAGAGGACAACTGTTACTATCAGCTACAGAGTCTTTTAAAGTCGGTGCGCTTGCCTGCCGTCTTTCCTGCTACTTGCCTGTTGACTTCTAGCTCCCTTTGACCTTTTCCCTCTGCCGCAATAATTTCACACAAAATATTTCCACAGCACATCGAAGCTGACGTTGACAATGATAATGTTGTTGCATCTGTTTTTGTTGTTCAAAGTGGTTGTTGGTGGTGCTCTGGCTTATTCAGTTGCTCATACATTTCACTTGACTTCACTGCCATGTCAACGCCAGCGCCAACGTCTGCGTCGACGTCAGCGTCAGCGTCAGCATCAACGTCTTGAAGCAACAAAACTTATCATTTTCAAAGCATTTGAGTTTTTGTTTCTTTGCTTTTGTGTTTTCCTTGTGTGCTAAAAAGAAAACAAAATATTTTGTTGCATTTTGTTTTCTGCTTGCAGTTGCAACCGCGTACCCCACCCCCACACGCCCCCCTTTAGAGGCAAGAGCTGTCTGTGTGTGTACTTTATGTGACAGATACTTTAAAATGTGGCAAAGTGGTTTTTGGCAGAGCGTGCTATCTGCTCTGTGGTTGAGTGGTGCGTGGGTAGTGGGGAGGAGGAGGTAGGTGGCAGGAGTATGCGAGGAGGGTGGAAGGTGGAGGTGGTTGCCAACTAAAGTGAGTGTAACTCATACACAGCACACTACAGTTCGTATTCCACATGTACTACGACCATTCCGAGTCCAAGTCGAAAGTGGGCACAGCTCGGTCATTTCAAATGAAATTCATGTAAAATTATGTGCCACGTAAACTAATTTTTATGCGTTGGTCGAAAGGGAGAGGTGAGAGGGGGTGGGCAGGGGCAGCCAAAGGGTCTGCCGTCTACGATTTACGAGCGTGCACACTTGGTCGCAATCCTTTCATAGCATTTGGAGAGCGTTTTATTGTGCCAGAAAGAACTAGCAGTAAAGGTGACAGTCGAGCGAACACGACCTAAGCAGACCCTGGAATACCGACTTGTACTAACTTTGCAGGCTGATCAACTATTTTTATCTGAAAATCAAATATTTCCAGCATGAATCGCACTTTTTTGCGCAGTGTTTGGGATTTGTGCGATCACAGTCTGTTAATGACACTCCAGCTTACATGTCATGAGATTGTTTTTAGGGGTGTTATTCTGACGCCTGCTTCGATCGACCCTTTGCAATTTTTTACAGGTTCTAAAAATGAACAAAAAATTCCGCGACGCGCATTAAAATGTTGCCCAACAAACGACCTCGACCTCAGCGCACAGTTGTTGTTGAAGTTGAAATTTATATTAGGCCAACAAAGTCGCCATCGAGTATGAGGATGGGCATGAAGACGACAGAGGGGATGAGCGGGGACTGCGGCTGGGAATAGGACACAGGATGTCGTTGAGGACAACGCAGCCGTTGGCGATGGCGATGGCGATGGCAATGACGATGGCGCCTGCTCTCAAGTGCTCATAAATTCACGAAAATTTCAGAGCCGACGAAGAGTCCAACGAAATAAAAAGCGAACCCTTCAGCCAAGTGAACCATGGAGAACCAGTGCAGAGAAAACCAAAATTTCTACTAAAAGTATTAATTCAAAGTAAATGGTTGAGGAAAGTCTATATACCAGTATTTTTTTACAGTGTAGCTGAAGCTTGGAGAGGGAAAACTCAGCTGGCGTCAGCTGTTGCAGAAGCCGACTGCAGAAACAGGAGCAAGGAAGGCTGTTACATCACCGCTATTATAGGGTCCTGCCAACGCACACTCACACACACTCACACACACTCATACACACACTCGACTTTGGTTTGGCAACATAAATTGTTAAAGAATTGCCACTTTAGAGTCGTAAGGACCACATAAGCCGAGCATATAAAAACCGCTCACTTGGTTTTGTTTCCTCTACGCTTTTTACATTTTTTTCGCTTCTTTCTCTTTTTTTCTCGCTGCTGTGTTGGCCCTGTTGAAACCAGAAGCGGCCCAAAGTAGAGCCTGTAACTTACCTTTTGATAGTTGAGCTCCTTCTTCTTCTTGGGCTATAACAACTAGTCCTTCTGTGGACTGATTTCATCTTCATTTTCGCAACGCTGGCAATATTCACTCAACACTCGGTTTTAAGGCCTTTAACAGCACAATAAAACGCAATTGACTTCGCTTCGGTTGGAATGGCAACCCTCAAAAGGGTTGTCCATTGTTGCTTTGCTAATTTGTCAATAAAATTGAAATGACGAATTTCGGTATTTACTACTGACGTAATCAGTTTAAGTTCCATTGATAGAACCTAATAGAAATGGCTAAAAGTTTACTTGAAATATTTAAATGCCAATTGATAGAAAATGTGTATTAGTCGAAGATTTCACGACGGAGGCAATAAATAGTGCAAATCAAAGTTGTATTGAGTCGAGTCTGATGAGGTAGCAAGTCTCAATACAGTCCTCACTTATATTATCATTTATTATACTGTTTTAAACTTATTACTAAATACTTATACTTATTATAAATATAGCACATGCTTCGTTTAAACTGCTTAGCTTATCTGAAAAGTAAGACTAAAGTTGTACTTGTTTATCACTTAAAAGATTACATAGAAGAAAATGCTTTTCCTTAAAATTGCTTCAATCGAAGTTTTTTTTGGGTGTCTTTTCCCCTTGGGCGCAATGTGACATGTGTGGACAGTGGACTTCTATTATCAATGTAGGATTGCTTCTGTTTTCAACCCTGTGCCAGCTCCGCCTGCTCCTGCATCTTGCATGTGAAGTGCCGTGATTTATAAGCGCTTTGCTGGCGATAATAAACACAGAATGGACATGAGAATGGGAATGGAAAGTGGAATTGGATAGGGCACAAACAAATATAGGAACAAATGCTGGGAAACACATGCAAAATAGTTTGGCATCTGCACTTCTATGTATCCAAGCCCCACTGCCCTCAGCCACTCTTCTTCCCTCAGCCGTTCCACCTCTTCTTTTCATTTCAATTTTCTTTGTTCGTTTTGCGGTTGTTGGTTACGGGTTTTCTAGCTGCAAAGCCCTCTATTTTTTGTACTTTTCCTTTATTTTTTGGGCCAACTCTTTTTTACTTGATTTGCACTTGCGTCCGTTGACAATAAAAATGGGCAATAGACGAGGCCAGTCGATGTTCGGGTCATGCTAACCGCACGTCGATGGTCCAACTCCGACACCGCCACCGTCTCCTGCTCCAACTCTACGCTGGCCATATCATTAATTTTGCACAAAAGGACGGCAGCAAGGACAGTTTGCCTTTGCCAAATGCAGAAAGAACAGATCAACGGAATCGGACCAACAAATAAATAAGACTGAAAACGGAACGACTTTGTTGTGCATTGGCAGCTCTGCGGCTGCTGCTGCGGTTGACGCAGCTGCCGACTGCACTGCGACTGAGACTGCATCAGATCAGTCTGAAACCAGCTTGTTTTTGGCTAAGTTTACCTATGGTTTTATAGCCTTTTAGCCATTTTAGACTGGGTTGCCTTTTATCTAGCTATAATACAATTCTAACAACACTGGCTCCAACACCGACTCCGATTCCGAGTCGATTGTCTTGTGTCTGCCGCCTAGAACTCGACAAGTTCGACATGTTGTCGGTCACACGCTGCGTTGTGTTGCGTTCCGTTTGGTTTTGCCAAATTGAAATTGTTTTCCCAAACAACAACGGGGCGTATCAGTAATGTTGGATTGTCCTTGCCAAAAACGTATGTGTCTGTGTGTGTCTATGTGTGTCTATGTGTGTGAGTGTGTGTCCTGAGATTGAATGACGCAAGCACTCTCCAGTGCGCACCACCAAAAGAAGTGCAAACAAAAGACAATGCAATACAAGTTAATAATGCCGATTGACTTTTTAAATCAAGTGTTTTCTTTAATGTACACTGAGCGAAAACTAGAGCAATTGAAATGCCAATAGCCAAAGAAAACACCGAGTTTTTGTAATCTATAAATGACTCAATCACTAAATACAGCTAGTGAATTAACCCGCTTCATTTACTTGATAATTCCAAGAATTGCAAAGTGCTTAACTTAATTTTCATGCAAACATTTTCTCTCTGTGTACATAGGTAACAAACATATAATTCCACTCGACTGCTACGAAAAAATACACAGATGTATTTGTTTATATTTTCAATAGAAATTGAAAAATAGAAAAATGCTGTCGGACATCCGATATGTACAAAATCGCACCCGCAGTGGTAGCACCATGGAGGAGCAAGTTACTACAAACGAACCAGCGGCTTCAGCCACCACCACGCCCACAGCGATGGCTCCTACTAGAATGCCCTCTCCGGCGGATACTATAAGCATCAGGCCCTCCAATCGTAACGCCAGATTTAAGGCATCTGTTTGCTGCGTTGCCAAAGAGTGTAAGTTCAAGAAGTGGGTTTAATTTTGTAACTTGTAACTTACTTCTGTCGATTCCAGATTTTAGTGATTATACCAATTTGGTAGACTCGCTGCACATTTCGCCGAGAATGTTGATACAAAAGCGAGCATTGCGTTCCAATTCCACTTATGGATTCATGTTGATAATACGCAATAATGGACTGGTAAGTTACACATAATCTGTATTTAATACAACTTTAAGTAATGGTTTACGCTTCTAGTATCCGCGTCTACTAGAATTTAGCACAGATAGTCCCAGCGATACTGTTATAACCTTTACACAACCGGAAATAAATCGTTACCTCGAGACTGACAAAATTGTAAATGTGAAAATCTCAATTCGCAGCTCAACATCGAAAAATATTAATCGGCGACGTCATATCTTTATACACAGCTTTCATCCGAACATAACCTTCGAAGTGCCCATTATTGGTGAGTCCAGAAATGCATTAATCCCAGAGAAAACTTTGGTAGCCCAAGTATTTCATAGTTTTACACGATTTAAAGGACCCTTCAATAAGCGATCATGTCACGTTGCCATCGACTGTGATCAAGGACAAGTGTTACTACGAAATGATCCTTTATAATCCCAACAAAGATCCCGTGAAAGTCAAGTACAGAAAGTAAGTTTTGTAAATTAGTCAGCAAATCAAGCAACTCTCACATTTAAAGTACTCCACTTGCAGTAGTTACAAAGGACTTAGCCTGAACTACCTGAACCAGAACATAGTGCTCGCCGAGGACTATTCAAAATTACTTTTGACCTTTGAGGCACAGAAACTTCAGGTCTACAAGGGGTTCTTCAACGCCAAGTTTGGCTCGTGTAAGTATCTAAATAATTAAAACAAAAGATATACAAGTTCTTTACTTTATTTAATCAGTGACTGACTTTTGTGCTTACTTTCAGCTCCTCCCAGACTAGTGATATTTGAATTCACCCCCAAATCCATGTCGGTTTATGTCAGCCGAGGTTACATATCCTTTGGACGCTGCAAGTTTAATCAAAACCAAAATCGGTCAATAACAGTGTGCAATGAAAGTAGTCACAAGGTTAGTATGAAGAGTGAGTTTTTTAACGAACGTTCTAGTTCGGAGGAAAATGAACACGAGGGATCTCTGGGCATTACCAACAGGATGTTTGATGATGCCATCAGTATGCACAGTGTCCTGATGTATGACTTCTGTGAAGGAAACACCAGTCATTCCCTGATTTTTAATGAGGAAGCAGCCGTTCACTTTGTCCTAGACGGACCAGAAGTTCTCGAATCAAATTCATCCTATGAGTTCACCCTCGCCTTTAACCCCATTTTTGGTGAGGCTTCAAATTTCCCGGAAAATCTAGACCCTCCGTACTTTCAGCGCACCAAGATCTATATGAGTTTCACCGACTGCAGTGAATGCATCGAAACTCACTATATTGTCGCCGATGGAGAAATAGCTGGCATCGAAATTGAAATATTTCCGAAGGTAATCGATTTTCGTAAGGTTTATTTGGGTGAGGAACACTGTGCCTTCATTAAGGTCCTCAATGTGGATGGTCGGTAAATGTAGAGCTTAATATTTACTTGATTTTAATGGTATTCTCTTACTGATAGATGTCACCGCCAAAGTCAAGTTCAAGGAGTGTCAGGAGGCAGATATATGTGGTCTGCGGATTACACCCCCTGATGGATTCGTTTTGGAGCCCTGTGAACGAGGAGTTTTCCACCTATCCTTCTTCATCATTGTTCCCTCTCGATTTACGATCACACTGCGCTTCAAAGTCGAGAACGGCATGTCCTACAATGTGCAGATAAGGTAAGGTTAATTGGTTAGCCATTTACCAACCACCTCATCCCTCTCTTCTCCCATTCCCAGAGGCACTGGACAACATGTACAGCTACGCACGTTTCCCCAACTCGTTGAGTTTGGTACTGTTCCCTTTGCCGTGCCCCAGAAGCGGTTTATGCTGCTCATGAATCCATTAGCAGTTCCCATTACCCTTCAAGTCACGGCCACTGAGGATGGTGAAGAACAGCCCTTGGTGTTTAACATACGAGAGGGTAACAAAGTACTGCCGATAACGGTGCGAGATCCCATCAAGGAGCTGCAAAGAGCCCATGAGGATCTACTCGAGGACAATGATCCGAATGAAACCATTCAACTAACCACAAAGGAAAACGATTTGAAGTCAGAAAAGTCATACACTGTAAATGAGTCTGTCTATAGTCTAGAGTTCGAAGAGGATGTTATGGGTAATGCCATGGCGAATTATTTCTTTTCTCAGTGTATAAAGTAAATCAAACGTTTCCATTGTAGAACCTGTTCCTATAATGGCGACTAACCTGCTGAAGAACCTGAAGAAACAAAAGGTCTTTGACAAATCTGAGACTGACAAGCGGGTTATCCAAGAGGCATTACTGAGTCTCCTGGACACCAACTACTTTAGCATATTCCAGAAGCACAACAACTTCATTTTCATGGACTGGAACGGCATACCGAGTGATCCCAACGAGGTCTACTGTGACAATGAGATCATTTACCTGAGACCCAACACTGGACGTAGTATTACCATAATGATCATACCCAATCGAACCGGTTATTTCAATCGATCACTTACTGTGCGCATATGTCCAGCCATATCTCAGCCGAATTCCGAGTCCAGTGATGATCCGCAGAACAAAATGCTGATTAAATCCGAATATCTTTGCTCCAAACTGTGGTTCGAATACAACTGTACTACGCCTGAAATCGATTGGTATAACATTGTCAACCTGACCGAACGTACAATCTACGCCGGAGAGGAATACCATTTCAATATGCTGTTCACCAATATTTCCTCCGTTGGTGGTTTCCTCCACTTTGACGTCATTGTAAGTTGACAGACGAGAAGCTAATCTATTTAATTCAATTTTAATACCAAATTCGTTTAGCCAAATGAGATGGGATTTCGCGATGGAACCTGGAAGTTTTACATTGGCTCCAAGGCTCAGGTGCTGGCCAAGTGTATTGTCGTGTTTCGCGAACTGGGCCGAAACAAACTATCCGGTCTATTGAAAATAGTCGGTGATCCGCATCCCTATCCATTTCATTTGTTTGGCAATGTTTTGCCCACCGAAATACGCATAACTCCCGCCTTCGTGCATCGCCGGATTCAGATCTACGAGGAAAACAGAGTTCACTTCTATATCGACAACTTTACACCTACAAACACGAAGCTCATGATGACGTTGGTAAGACTATTGGTACTTTTCGGGCCTCTTATTTTCAATATTAAACTATTATTTTATTACAGAAAGACATCAGATTTCAGCATCTGACACTGCGGGGAGGAATGTTGGATCCAGCTGGACAGAGCATGTACACGACTTTGGTGTCGAAGTTTACCGATCCAGATCTGTATCAGAACACGCTCTACATAGACCTCCAGTACAATCACATTATGGAAATACCCATAACATTTTTGGTTGAAGGCGTGCCATTTAGCTTTGAGCCCGATCTAAGGAAGGGCTTCGATTTTGGTGTCTTTTTTACCGACCTCAAGGAAGACTTCCAAGCCAATAAGTTTAAGCATCGATTTCAGGTAAAGGTCCATAATCAGGGACATCGGACCTACCGTGTGGCCATATCACGGCTCAAGACCTATAATCCAGTAACAAAGCCAAGCGCTTGTGCCAATCAACCGTTGACTGCACGCTTTGAAATGCATCCGAAACTTTTGGAAATACCATCGAAATCGACTGATTATGTTGAAGTTTTGATCAGCGGCTATGAGGAGGGAGAATTCTCCTGCGATTTCTTATGGGACATAACAGATGTATTGCATCCGCAGCGCAAGAATGTGCTGAAAATCACAGTGAAAGCCAGTTTCATTGACTGTCAATTGGGCTGGGATCGCAAGCAGCTAATGTTCAACTATCAGCCCAGTACTCCCTTGAAGGAGCGATCGCATATCGAGACAGTTGTGCTGATTAATCATAACAGTCTGTCTATTGATAATGTGCTGCTTGAGGTTACGGGGCCATTCCGAATCAAGGAGTTGTTCGAGCATCCTTTTGAGAAACAAATCAGCGTCTCTTTGGACAAGTACGAGCGAAAAGAGATTTTCGTGATCCTCAACAAGGCAACGCTTAAGAATTTGTACTGCCGACAGGTGGAAGGTCGGATTAGTGTCACTGCCGTTGACAAAACGCAGAAACCTTTGCCTATCCGTCTATCGGTGCTCGTGCCCGAATTGCTGATTCTTCAACCGGAATTGGTTCTATTTGATCGCGGGCAACCTTTCAATATATGCGTAGAGGTCGTGAACAACGGTTGCTCAACAGCCAACTTTAAATGGCGGCGTATCGACGTGTCAGAGAAGTTTATTGGTAGCGAGGATCCCATGGATTTGGTAGCGGATGTATTGTCCCAAATATTACTAACCCTCGAGTACGACTTTGGCTGCATGGATGAGTCTAATATGACGCTACGTTATCAACAATGTCGTTGCAATCTCCAAAAGGAAACTGAGAACGGAAATTTGATTCTCGACATCATAGACGATATACTAAATGATCTGGATCTGGAGCATCGGCGCTACATCATTCACATGGATGAGGTGGACTCCTCCCTCAATGACAGCGATGAGCACAGCTCCTCCAGTTTCGTGCAACATACCATTGAGGAGATTCTCGGTCAGCTCAACATTGAGTCAAGTCAACAGCTTTCTTCAGCATCCTCTGAGTACTGTTTCTCCGATCGTTTCATATATTTCTATGAGAAATCGGGTCTCGTACCTAAGGAACAGCATTATGGCTGCCTACTCCACTTGCCCCACATAAGACGTGGCCACGAAGTGTCGTCTGTCTTCCAGCTGGACGTGGTTGGTGGACGCAGCCAGTGCCTGTCGGTGACTCTGGTTAATTTGGCGCAGAAAGTGAAATTCCAGAAGGACAATATCTATGTTAACATCAAGGTAAGTTGGTATTACTTCAGGTTACTCGAGGAGTACACACAATTAATCACTTCTTCATCTATTTTACAGCCCTGGTACGAGAGTTACTGCACCATATTCCGTGTCTCGAATGTCACAAAGTATCCACTTCACGTACTGCTTATGGCCATGAGGGATGAGCACAAGGGAAAGCCGCTGATTGATGGATATGCGAAGATCATGCAGGATGAGCATTTGGAACTGGAGCCCTTGGGTGCAGATAAAATCAAAATTTGTGGCATTCTTGGCTTCAATGAGAATTTCCTACGCACCTTCGGAATGCTAATCAACAATAGTTCAAATAGTTACTTCCGAGTACGCGGACAGGGTGTACTGCCAATACTGAGTATAACAACGCTGCTGCCCAAAGTGGAGCAGAGCTTGACGGAAATAATCGAGGAATATCTGTATATGCGCACCATATACAACTATGAGATATTCAAGGGTATTACAGAAGTCGATGCGGATTTGCGGGGTCCCCGCGACGAGGACGACGAACAGGAGGATTTAACTACAATGGATTTTTCTGAGCTGTCGGAGAGTGACGACGACATGTCCACGGCACGACAGCGCTTTCACGACTTTCAGCTATTCCAGATGGTTAAGACCTATGTCTATGTCAACAACAATCAAGAACTACCCAATGCCACTGTGCTTAATCAGATGCTTGTCACCGAACGTTACCTGCATCGACTGCGAGTCTACCCGAAGCTCTACGATATCCACGAAAAGGTCTACGAGAAATATATAGCTCAGGGAAACAAATCCACGATTGTAAAACATTTCACGGTCCAACCGTTGCCCTGTGAGCAACTCGCCTATGTCCTGGACTTGGGTCCTCTCACCTTGGACACGATTCGCAGATTCGAGCTGCGATTGCATTTCTTTGGTCCTGGCAAGCTTATTGCATGTGCTCGTACTGCGGTTAAGGTTCCCGGGCTCTACGTAGACTTTGAGGTGGAAAATCCGTAAGTTTACTCATTGTACGTGTCCGTCTATGATCTAAATTTACTGTTTCCTTTAGGGCTGACAAGAAGTTCACCTACTGGGCGGAAGGGTGCAATGCCCCTGAGTTCTTTGACAAGGGCTATCGCAATATGTGGGAGCGTCTGCTCGATGTGGATACTAATCCGAGGGTTAAGCATGCGCACTCCTTCGACTTCGACAAGATGGTGAAGCATCAACGCGACATTACAGATAGAGATCGTCGAATGATCGAGGAGTACTACAATAGCCTCAACCGATCGGTTTATCCTGATCACAAACATCATTTCGTGCTAGCCAAAGTTCTGACCACACATCATTCCAATTTCTCGGGCGTGGAAATGAAATTCGTTGGATTATTCAAGCCCGAGTCCAAGTATTACGAACGGGACCAACGTGTAGTTGACTATATCTTCATTGATGTGAGTGTATTTCTTATTAATTTTTAGAAGAAATTAATTAGATTGTATCTTTTTGCAGCTACACATGGGACCCACTCTGCCGATTCTGTTGCGAGGTGTGATCTCAGCATGAGACTCAATTTTGTTAGGTTTTAGAGTTATTTGAATTTTATTGATTGACACTGTGTTACAAATTCATGTGCAAATGTGCAAATAAAATACCAAGTGCACTCTCCGTCAGCAATACATGTTGAGTTGTCGGAAAAAGTAGTGAAAGATAAGCAGGACAAGGAAGGAGCTGGTCACCGGCAATCCCGCTGCTTTGACCCAACCCAGTATATTAAAGTCATCTGGATAAAACTCAAATGGCTCTGTGGGAAGCTCGCCACAATTGGATATAACTACAGTGTCAATGGGAAAATCATCTGTGTCGGTTTTTACCTGTTGGCCAAACTGGATTTTAAACCACAAATACAATCAATTAGAAAGATTGAAACACTTACGTCTTCAATGGCGTACACGGTGTCCATACCCTCAAGCACCTTCCCAAACACTGTATGCTTGCCGTCCAACCACTTTGCACCCACTGTGGTCACATAAAACTGACAGCCATTTGTGTGTGGACCACGATTAGCCATTCCCAGGTAACCAGGTCGATTGTGCTCCACTCTAAGTGCCTGCTGCTCGTCCTCAAAGAAATCTCCATAGATGCTTATGGATCCAGTGCCATCGCCATTGATAATGTCACCTCCCTGCACCAAAAAGCGGTCCACAATCCGATGAAACTTGGAACCCACATAGCTCGTTCCGTTAATTCCTCGCAGGCAGATATGCCGGAAGTTGGCCACCGTTTTGGGTGCCAGATTCCCGAAGAGGCCAAAAGTAATACGACCCAGTTTCTCCTTGTTTTGCTTAACATCCATATAGATTCTCGATGTCACCGTAAAGCTCAATGCACTTCCAACTCCAACTAGAGCAGACAAAATCAACAGAAATCCAATGAACTTCATTCTTACCGGAGAACTTGCCGTCGTATGATGAAATACCGTTAAACAACTGAATTAGATAAACATGGTACCGTGCTACTAGCACCAATGGAAGCCCTATAAATTTTAGGTTAAGTGCAACACACTAGACAAACCCCAGTTCACACCACGACCACCCTCGTCCCCTCTAGTTTTCTATTATTGATTTTCTATACAACGTATTTAAAACTTTTTCATTTCTTAAATACAGAAACAAACATTGCTCAGCCAATAAATAATAATTTAATATATACTTTATTTAATAGCAAATATAATGTTAAAATTAATTCAATAAAGTTTTTTTAATTTTTAATCGTTTACACATTTAAAATCCTATCTTCAATCGTTACTTAAATACAATCGGTGCTAGAATTTGCAGTTCACTGGGATTAACATTTCATCGCGATCCTAAAAGTATGCAACAAAAATATCACTCGAAGATCACAATGAAAAGTGTCCAAAATCAGAAAATCCTTAATATCTTGGTCATTTACAGGACGAATCTAATGCCCATTACTTGGTTAATAGTACTCACTGTGACTCATTGTTTGTCACAAAGATCGCCTGGATAGGACAAGATACAGACCAGTTAGAGGCAGTTTTCATATTACGAAAATGTCCTGAAAACTGTGATATTTGAAGGATTTTCGTACTTTTCGCCCCGTCATAAGATTAGGCACGACGAGTCCCATTTGTGTTCCAAAGGACATGATGATAGTCCTTTAAATGATTGAGATATGATATGACTCAAGAAACTTGACCAATTTTTGTGAACCTCGGCCTTGGTAAACTCAATGAAAATTTGTACGATTTCGAAATTATATAAATGCAAATCGATAGAGCATCAACTTATAAAAAGATTTCCACTGGACAAGTACTTCCTTTTTTCCTTAAAAAATATTCTGCTAGCACTTTATTATAAATTTTATGTTATGCTTTATATACTATTTGTAAAACGGCTGCACACATCTGTTATCTACCTGTTATCTACAAAATGAGTTTGATTTTTGTGTTCTATTGCTCAAGTTTCTTAAGCAACTTCCAATTGATTTAATAGGCGAGCAGAATAAACAGCAAGCAGTAAATGCATTTAAAATAAACAAACGACGTAACTGTAATATGCGCTCTCGCTCACTAACACAGATACTCTGGTCCCGCTATGTTCGCTCAGTGCAGCCACAACGCAGTGCGCTCTCCCTCTCCCTCTCGTTGTAACATAGCTGCAGCCAAATAGCGTACACTGCGCAGCGAGCTCTCCCACTCTGGCTCATTGGATCATACATGCATTTGGAGTCTACGTCACAGCTTACTGTGTTTACTGTTCGCCTGTTGTTTGGCTGGCTAAATGTACGTGTTCGACTGGAAAATTTATTTGTCAGACAACAGCTGACGCAACTATCGCCAGCGACGATCTCAAACAATAAACATAATTGGAACGCCTATCGATAGTCGCATGTAATCGATACTTATTTAAAGATAACAAACTATTCAATTGATTTTACTTCCTCCATATGACTTGGTCTTTAATAATTATTATTTACTAGCTTACAAATTACACTTTATAATATATAAATGAATTTCTTGAGAATCGCAAGACGATTTTCTACTTCATACAATGAACCTACATATGTAAGGTAAGTACATTTATAGTAAAAGCTAATTGTGTATATACATGGTAAATTAAAATAAATGTGAGGCTACAGTCTTCATTGGCTTGAGGCAACACTGGCGTGTGTCCGTTGGAATCTAGGGCTACATATCACCATATCGCAGAGATATTGAATGCATTTACATGAATGAGTTTATGTTTGGGATGATACTGTGGTTTGATGTGCCTGTGGGGCTTTGAGATCTATACGCGCGAATCTTCCGGAGAAGATTCTGGTGACTCCTACATTCGCTTCTTCTGCGGATGCACGTACTTGCACGTCTTTCCCATGTGACAGTGACCGCGCATGAATTGCTTACAAATCCCAGTGTTGTTATTGCCTCCGCCACCGCCACCTCCGCGATTGGAGCCAGATCCCGCTGAACGCCAATTGCCACCAGAGTTGTCCTGGAAATTGTTGCCGCCACTGCGCCAGTTACCACCACCGCCTCCTCCATTGTTCTTGCGATTATTGTTGCGTGGTCCACCATTTGGCATTGGACCCATGCCGTTCATCATGGGACCGTTGGGTCCTGGCCCTGGTCCTGGACCGTTCATCATCATGGGCGGATAGTTCATGTTATTGAAGCCAGCAGGTGGACCAAATGGACCACCAGGACTACCAAACGGACCCGGACCTGGGCCCATAAAATTGGGCGGCATGCCGTTCATGTCCATTCCAGGTCCTGGTCCTGGACCTCCTCCCATGCCTACCGCCGGTCCATTCATCATGGGATTTTGGTTCTGCCAGATGGGCGGTGGTCCAGTCATAGGCATCGGCTGATTGGGATTTGGCGGCATAAAATTGTTCCCAAAAGGCTGGAAAGGATTTGCCGGCATCATCGGATTGGGGTTGGGATTCATGCCAGGCAACATGTTGTTCATCATATTGTGATCATTAAAGCCACCGAGCAACATATCGGAACTGCTGGTAGCAAAGCCCTTCGGCTCTGGCCACGGCAAAGCGCTGTAATCGTTGACTGCATCCGGATTTCCGGTGAGATCATCAATGGGTATGATGGGAATGTCGTGTGAAAAGTGTGGCTCCAGTTCCGCTTCCGCCGGCGTATCGGGAATCATATCCGGCGAGAAGTAAAGGGCTCGCAACGTGGTAGCCTCTCGTTCTGCTTGGACCAGACGCTGCTTGGACAGATTACCGTTAGGATGATCAGGAACATTGTCGAGCTCTATGAGCGGACGCCATTCCATTTGGGGCTCCATGTTGTCGTCGAATCCCCGACGCGCTATGTTTAGGGCGTCGCGTTCACTGTACCGCTCCAAGTTCTTCATCTCGAGGAAGCTTTGTTTGGTCACATTGACGCGCTCAGAGCGATCTACCTCAAAGTAACGGATCTGCGTGAGCTTCTCTTCTGGCTGCCACGTTAGCTTCTTCTTGGGCCGACCCTTGCGACGATGCAACATGAGCACTCCAGGTGGACCATTGGGTCCGCAGCCGGGTCCTGGCTTCTTGGGCTCCTCTGGTGTATCATCAGCATCTGCATCATCATCTGGATCATCTGCATTCGCGCCAGCTTTAGCCTTTTGCACCTTCTGCTCAATATCCTCCTTGACCCGCTTCAGCGGAATATCATCGTCGTCCGCGTCCGTGTCCTTGCCAGGCGAGCCCAATCTGCTGTCGTCATTTTCCTTGGTGCTATCATCGAACCTACTGTCCTCTGACTTGGACTCATCCAAAGTGTCCTGGTAGAACTTCAATGGGGCCAGCGGTGCTTCCTTTTCCGTTGGCGATGTCATAGATGTCAGCTTTTTGCGCTTAACAACCTTCTTAGGCTCAATGGACGCCGCCAGCGCATCCGAGAATAGGTTCGTCTCCACCAAAGTTTGAACTGTAAAAAAAATGAAATAATTAATAACAAATACGTAAAGTATGAATTTAATAATAAAAAATAATATTAGACCATCTCCATGAGTTTTTGCTTTTGTCCTTGAACGGGGAGAAACGTAGATTAAACGAAGAAAACGATAAAAACCCCTTTGTTAAAACTGTGAATCCCCGTAAGCACTCTACGTGCCTCAACCTGCAACGCACCCCGCCCTCAACATCCCAGCAGGTGCGGGGAACACTAAAGCGCCACCTAGTATTTCAAACTGCAACTTGTAACTCTGATCACGCAAGTAAAAAGCGGCCCCCGTTCTCAGACCTTGGTAGCGCCATGGACATGAGCACAGCCTGCACAGTTCGGTTGACTATAGTCAATATACATAAACTAGCTGATCGCTTAAACCCTCAATGCCGGGTAGTAACCTGGCCAAGAGCCGTGTTCATGCCTTTTGCTACCAAACTTTAAGAACCGCCAGTTCATGTTTGATAATTTCTTTTCAATTTTTTTTTATTTCAAATAGAAAGTGTTTTTTCTATATATATATATATGAATATATATAGTGGTATAGGAAAAGTCGTATTTATTTGTGATAGGAGTAAATAGTGGTAATAATTGTTCTAGTTGTTTTTAGGTTAGTAAGCTGAATCTACATACCTTATAAGCTAAAAAGTCATTATAATAGTTGGATTTTGGGTCGAGATTTTTTAAGTTTTATACTTAACACCAGGAAAATAAACGAGACCCAGAGTCGGTTGGCTGTCATCAAGGTTTCTTCATTGAAGCGCATGCGCCGTACAGTTCGATTCTCCAGAATCATGACCCGCTTAGAACTCGCCATAGTCCATTATCCAACACACACATAGAAACTATATCACAGTTCAAATCAGTCTTACAAAGCCGATTTCGCGGAATTGACTTTCCACACCCAAAACTAATTTCTTAAGCACATAATCGAGAATTCTCAATCACAATTTATACCAATCATTAAATTATTCAAGCAAGCAAGCAAACAAACAATCGGTTCAATTCAATGTGTTTCAATGACCCACCCAATCGAAAACAAAGTTCCTTAAAATGTGATCAACAAAAGTGCGTCTAAATGCGGCAAACAAAAGCAAAAACCCAGAGAAGAAGCCTGTAAAGAGATAATGGGGAAAACGGGTTATTTTAAGGTGTTTAACACAGCAATGCTTACTCTTTTTGGGTGCTATAAGCTTTACAGCTCCAGGTCTGTCCACATGTCCGCTCACATTGTTTATGTCAATCTTGGCCTTCTTCTCCGCCGGACTGTCCCTAGCCGGAGGCGGAGAGGAGCGCTTCAATGCTCCAGCAGCTGAAAGCAATATTGAAGATGCTCCTGTGGCAGCGGTTGTTGTTGCAGCTGCTGTTCCGGGTTTCTTCAGTCCCTTGCGTGATGGTGGAGGCGGCGCCTCTTCGGTAAGGCCATGGGAACGGAACTTCGATTGATACGTTTTAACGGTAGCATTCTTCTCCGTGTCACGACGTATCTCAATGGATATCGATGCCTTGCGCGACATAATCGGTATCGATTTCGGTTTCTGGGCATCGACGCCTTCGGCATCTTTCTTCTTTGTATTATCGACTGCAGCTGTGTTTGCCGTTACCGCTGAGGATGTCGCTGTCGGCGGTGGAGGCATTAATTTATTATCTTTATCATGTTCTTTCTTTGTGGTCTTATCCTTGTCCTTGTCACGCCCACGATCTTTGGACGAACTAGAAGTGGACGAGGAGGACTTTGATGATTTGTGCTTTGTAGAGGATGAGGACGACGAAGACGACGATCCGCCTCGTTCCTTATCTTTGCTTGAGCTTGAACTTGAGCGCGCCTTGTCCTTATCGCGATGCTTGTCGCTCGAGCTACGATGTGACGATGACGACGACGACGATGAAGAACTCTTTGAGCTCTTGGACGTGGACGAGGATGATGACGACGAAGACTTATGGCTAGATGATGACCTGTGACTGCTCGACGAGGATTTTCTATCCTTATCACGATCCTTAGCATCAGAAGATCTCTTATGCTTGTCCCGAGCACTCTTGTGCTTCTTATCGCCATCATCCTCACCAGCCTTTGAATCTGATGAGGATACTGCCGCTGTTGTACTACTATCATCTAAAATGGATTTCTCACAACTGTCTACACTGGTATTTGCCTCGGGCCCTTTTCTAAACTGAGCATCGGCCGAGTCATGTGGTGTTAAGGAACTATCATTATCATCATCATTATCTATACTATCTGGCGATGTGGCTGCCGCAGACGCAGTAGGTTTCTCAACTGTTTTGATTGTTATAACTAGATTGCGTTTGCGTTCTGCCGAGGTAATTGTGTAATTGTGTGTGCTAGCTGCTATCCCTGATCCTGTTGGATTACAGCTGTCGGTGCTGCTACTGTCCGAGGAGCCCGATGAGCCATGTTCCACAGAATCCCCAGCACCAGAACTAGCGCCAGAACCCCTTCCTCCATCCTGTCCAGCCGTTGAATCCCTTGCCGCCTGAGATTCTCCTCCGACCGAAGCAGAAGTGTTGGTGGGATTTTCGGTTACGATCTTAAGCCATTGCTCGACCAGACGTTTCGCCAAAATACGTACACCTGAAACATTCAACATCACAATAAATATTGGCCAACATTCGGATTAAATAGTTGATCCACTTAATGTTAATCAAATTACAAAGAAAATACACTTAACATTTGAAATAGAGTGAAACTTACCTTCATTGCCGCCGTCTTTGCATAATCCTTTAACCAGAATGGGAGCAGAGTTAATTTTTAAACGATTCACATCAACCGGCGAGAGAAGTAATAACTCCAATATCTCCTGGACAAGGGGCCAATTCATTGTGCGTATAGCATCACTAAGCCAGGTACAGACAAGTCCCCAACCCCCGACGGTCATAAAGTCACCAAGTAATTCGGTCTTGGTAGACTTTAATATTTGAACATAAACGCATTTGGATACCAGCTTTTTAGAATATTTCGTCATCAACCTGTTAAAAATTGGAATAACAGTTATTATGTTTCCCGCTAGATGGCGCTAGTTGTTTCACAAAAGTTTGTAACTTACCCCGCTATGCGTTTCACTTCCGTTGTGCTCAGGATTCCGCCATTGGTGTCCAACAGCACCCGGAGACACTTTAACAATTGTAATGGTACTATGCGTGGCTATTAAATAATAAATATAAATTAATAAAAATCTAAGGATTTTAAAAACAATGCACAAACTCACCATATTATTTTTAATTTTTAAAAACTATACGGCAACGCCGTTAAATAGCAAATTCAGTACTGTCGTCTCTTTCTAACGCAGGCGCTAAATTAGACCGTGCGTGTGTATAACTAATAAAAATACAAACACCAAGGAGATTACGTAATACACCAATTTTAGGCCATCAGTTGCAATATTTTTAATTTCAGCATCTAAAATCGAAAAACAAAAATACCACTGAGTAATTGTATACACATCCAATGTTCACGTACACTTTGCGAAAAGAAACCTAACGACGTAATTAAATCAAACAAGAGCATAGGCCTACAACCATATGCAAAATAGACGATTCAATTTAATATGCAAAATTCGCATCAATATTTGAAATTAATGGTTTACAATTTAATGTAAAAATAAATTATTTATACCAATTTCTTAGCTTCGGCAGTATTCTGCAACAAAAACGTGTTTCGCGTTCTAATGCTTTGGTTAACTACGCCGTGGTAAAATTAATCGACTTATCGAAATCGATATATGCAACGAAAATGCAACCCAGGAGAAAGAGCTGGCAACTGATTAAGATTCTTTACCGCAGATTATTATTTTTATGAAAATTTTATTTTTATTTTATTTTTTTGAGTACGCGCTTGAACTATTTAAGGCAGACTGCTTACAATGAAAAACCTGCTTAAACTTTCATCAAAATTTGTAAGAGTTGGCAGCGCCTCCTTTGACCACGTAGAGACTTCGAAGACGCCATATTGATTTTTCACTAAATTTCACAGTAATACGAAAATCGTAAAATTTAATATTTTAATACAATACCAATATTTTCCACATAATATGAACAACAAATCGCCTTAATTTTATGCAGATTTTGCACGACACGTCCACGCCCCAAAGTGACTTGGTATTTTTTCCGAAGACACTTAATGATTTACGCAATTAATATAATTTTTAACAATAAGGCCTAGCAGAAAAATCAATTCAATTCAATTAGTTCTTCAGCTTAATTTGTTTATTTTTGTTACTGTGTATTGGAGATTATATTGCGTCTCAAATTAATTTCGAAAGTGATTGTCCGAGCCTCAACAAAAATAACGTCGACCAAACTCACCCAAAACCAACAATAGAATGGCAAAAGAGAGAAAATTTCCACTGGCACACCTTGTACTCGTGAACTATCGATACCTGCCGATATAAAAAGGAGAGATCAATAGCTATTTTTAATCAGAAATATAGAGAGACTATTATGTTTGATGTAACAGAAAAAAAAACAACAATTCACAACAGATTTTAAGATATTGGTCGCGGTTAACAAACTTTTTTAATACATTGGTATCAATATCTAAAATGCTGTATATATCGATAATTTTATACGGTCACACTGGTTTTGCAGCTGTTCAAAACAAACGTGCACAGTGAATTTGTTCAAGTTTATATTTCAACGAGGAAGAGAATAAATAATTGCATTAAATATGTCTGACAGCGAAGATGAGGGACAGACTAAACATAGCACAGAACCCGTGGACAATGCCTGGTCAATGAAAATACCAACATTCAAGGAGGATGACAATCCACATGGTCTGGTCGAGGAAAGTTCTTTTGCCACACTTTTTCCTAAGTACCGTGAAAAGTATTTGAAGGAAGTTTGGCCCCTGGTCCAGCAGTGCGTGGCGGAACACCACTTGAAGGCCGAACTGGATCTAATGGAGGGTAGCATGGTGGTCAAAACCACACGCAAAACTTGGGATCCATATATTATCATTAAATCCCGAGACATGATCAAGCTGATGGCCCGCAGTGTTCCCTTCGAGCAGGCAAAACGTGTGCTCCAGGATGATGTTGGATGTGACATCATCAAAATTGGCAATTTGGTGCACAAAAAGGAGAAGTTTGTGAAGCGACGACAGCGTTTAATTGGACCCAATGGAGCTACCTTAAAGTCTATTGAACTGTTAACCGACTGCTATGTACTTGTCCAGGGTAATACGGTTTCTGCCCTGGGACCATACAAAGGCCTGCAGCAGGTGCGCGACATTGTAATGGAGACCATGAACAATGTGCATCCCATTTACAACATAAAAGCGCTGATGATTAAGCGTGAACTCATGAAGGATCCCAAGTTGGCCAATGAGGATTGGTCCCGATTCTTGCCCAAGTTTAAAAACAAAAACATTAGCAAACGCAAGCAGCCGAAGGTCAAGAAACCCAAAAAGGAATACACACCATTCCCACCAGCCCAGCCGGAAAGTAAGATTGATAAACAATTGGCGTCGGGCGAGTACTTCCTCAACCAAGAGCAAAAGCAGGCCAAGAAGCAGCAGGAGCGAAGTGCCAAACAGGCTGAGGCAGCCAAGAAACAGGATGAGAAACGCAACAAGGACTTTGTGCCGCCTACCGAGGACGCTCCGACTTCGAGCCGTAAACGTGAAAACGACGGACCGAAATTGGATGTGAATGCGTTGAAGGCGAAACTTCTCAAGGCGAATAAAAGAAACAAAAGCTGATTTATTAACTGTCTAAGCTAGTCTGTAAGCCTACATTTCTTTGAGTACAATAAATATTCAGAATTTTATCCACATTCTTCTTCTGCATTTAAGACAATATAAATTTACTCGAAAATGTTCCGCGTATGCTATTTTTTACTTTTTCTATCGATGTGGCAACTCTTGCGACGTTACGCTTACGTTCGTTGTGACTGCCACTTGAAGGCTTAGCTCTTGTTGACTCTGGCTAACGGAGCTAGAGCTAGCCGAGTTGAGTTAGCCAAGTTAGTACCTTGGTTTTGGTCTGGCCTGTCGTACTAAACGCGGCCACAGCGGACAACGTTCGCGTGCGCTTTGAAACAATTACGACGACGTTGTGACTATTTATTATTTTCAATTATTTTTCATAATATTGCACGCAATAACCAAAGGAACTTAATAACTTAATTGTGTTCTAATGCAAACATTAATAAACTAATAAACACAAGCATACAGGCCACAACTGAGCTTTGATTAATATATATAATAGTGTTGTAAAATTAAGAAGAACGAACGAAAGTGGAAAGCCAAAATAGAAGGAAGACGAACGAGAATTCAAAAGCAAACGACAGGTAAAAAGAAAAACAACTAAGCTGAAGCTGGGATTGAAGTGTAGAGAGATACATAGAGATGTCAAGTGTAAAAAAAGAATGAAAGAAGGAAATTAGACAAAAGCATAAGCCCAATAACAGTTAACTTTTATGCTTGCATCGAAATAAATACTATGTACAATGTACATATATAATAAAGCGGTGTAAATGTCGGTATTAAGTGTTTGTTTGTGAATTACTGTAAGAAACATAATTATCCACAAGTTAGTTAATAGTTAAAAACCAGTTGAATAAATACGTGCAGTGAACGTAACAACAAAATTTCGAATTCGTGCTAATTAGAAAAGAATGCGCTACGTGCAAGAGTGAGAGAAGGAGATGATGTGCTGCGGGAGCAAATGAGAGATATGTGCATATGTAAAATACCTGTAGAAACACACACACACATATACATAACTAAACATACACAGTGAATAGCAATGGAATTTGCGTAATAAACAAATATAAACATTATATCTGTAGATTGTTGTCTCTAAAAAATATATATACTATAATGCGGCCAATCAGAATATGTACATACGACAACACCACAGATAGCGCAGGTCTCGGTGAATTAGTGAATGAATTGAACAAAAGCATTGAAAATCAATACGAGAAACCTGCCGCCGCTCCCAGTTTGTGTGTTTGTGTGCATATGTATATGCATACCTTTAGTATTGTTGTCTATGGCATGTACACACATACAGATGCAGTTGATACTCACTTACATACATATGCACGTATGTAAGTAGTTATTTATGTAGACTTTTATGTACTCAACAGTTGAGTAGCCGCCAGAGTGTGTATGAGTATGAGTGCATGTGAAAAAAATCATAAAAATATCAACAGACCAAAAAGAGGAAAACAGGTGGAAAAGAAAGCTTAAAAAATGCGGTCGTCAAAAAGTAAAGTTGCAGTAGTAGACGAAGCGGGGACAAATCCGAGTTTACCTTTTTAAAGCGCACAGGCACACAGCACTAACATACACATACACACACACAACTGTTCCATGCTGATGTAGTAGAGAGACTCACACTCTCGTGGAAGTCTACCTGCCGCACCACGCCACGCATGCGCATGCGAGCAAACGAGACGGATATAGTGTGTTTGCTTGGGGTGTCGGTGTCGATGTCTCCCCATTTGTAACTGAGCCTCGAGTCTGTCTCACTGTGTGTTGTTCGCAAGCTGGTTTTCACAGGGGCAACAAAACAACAGCAACTAAAGAAATAATAAAAACGTTTGTTGTTTTGCCATTTGCCTTTGCTTTGGAATGTTTTCAGATAAACACAAAATAAAAGAAAAAACAAAAACTTATCTAAATTTGTATACAGTATTCAAGTACTACTTGCTGTGGGTGCAGCTTAAGATATGTATGTACTCATGTACATGATATATTTTGAAATTTTAATACCTAAGACGAACGACTCTTGGGTTACTATCAAATTATTGCTTATCGTAACTTTAGTAATTATTTTTACCGGCCGGTCGGTCGACCGTTAACTACTTACCATAGCAGTGAAAACACCTGAAACTTGTTATAGATAGTTACACTTTCTGGTAAGACCCATTGCGTGTGATAACTTTTATCACCTGTATTCGTCATCACAAACTGTTTCGTTTTGCTACCGTATGCTGTAAATCTCCTAAATAACTTGCCGATGATGCAATTCGACATGCGAAAAATATGTAGAAGCATGCCAAACAATACTATGTATAACAAGCTAATAGTTATCACTTAGATTCAGATTATAAATTCCCACAAACATGTACACGTTTGCATGTGTGTTTGTGTGTGTGTGTGTGTGTCCGGCGCAGTCGGCGTCGCCGTTGGCACACGCCTAAGTAGTCGCTGTCACTTAAGACGAGGGAGCGGCTTCTCTTGCTATTTCAGTCTCTCGCGCTCTCAAGCTACTCACATCTCACTGCTCACTTGTTTGCAAGTGTGCATGTATGAATGTGTGTGTATAAGTATGTACGCTGGCACATTCCGCTGTGGTGAGGTGCCTTATTCTATTTTACTCAATCTCCACAACAACAAAATTGGCTTGCTTAAAGATCCTTTAAGAAGAGCAAGTGTGTGGAATGCGTCACCTTGTTACTAAATTCACCTTGAATGGGAGCGAGCGCGTTCGCTCTTGGTCTCCGCTCATTTAGCACAACTGTTTAGCGAAGAGAGAGAGAGAGAGAGAGAGGTGCGGAGACTGACGTGCGCGCGATTTTTGAATTCCAAAGCTGTGCGAACAAAATGTTAAAGTTTGAGAATAATTGCGATTGTGATCGCTTGTTTTTGTTTTTGGCATGTGTTGAGCGTGGAATGTGGTTTGAGTCACAACCACAGCGACTGCGCAATAGCGCAAGCCATTCGTGTGAATGTAAATATGCAGATACATACAAACATTTAATCGAGATAAACGTTTTCACTTTTAGCTGTTGTCGTCGATTCTAGGACCAGGAAATAGTCACAATTTTGCTTAACATGGTCAACCATCACTCCAACGGTGGCGGCAGCGCCGGAAACAGCAGCGGCGGCGGTGGTGCCCATGGAGGCGGAGGGGATTACTCCGGCGATGATCGCAGCGGCGGCGAGGAACGTGAACGACTCGAGGGGGATCTGCATGACAAGCCCACATACCTGCTGGAGCATCTGGCTACATTCACCGTCAACAAGGAGTCGGGCATTGTTTATCCAGCTGATGGCATGCGCAGACTTCTCCAGCTAGAAAAGACTACAGGGATTTGGTCACAAAAGATGCAGCTCTGCCTGGACTATCAATGGGTGCTCATCATGGATTATGAAACGGGGGTACGTCAATGACTTTAATAATTTCTGTGTAATCTGTTCTAATTAAAGATTGCTCAACTTTTCCTAGAACATTATCGAGCGTTTTCCCGCCTCCCTCGTCCAGGAGCCAACTGCCTTCACCTCCAACGACGCCATGGAGCTCTACAACAACATACTGGTCTTTATAGTTTCGGGTGGTGGCGGATCCCGGTCCGAAATGCACATATTCCAGGTGAGTATCACTAGACTCTATGGATTACCCAGTTATTTGCTGACTTTCTTCTTCTTGCTGTTAATTCTAGTCACAAAGTGTGTCTGCTGTGCACTTGGTGGAGGATCTGAAGCAGCTGCGCAGTGGCAAGATGATAACACAGCAGCGTGGTGCCACGCCCACACATCATGGAGGAGGCGGCGGAGGAGGTGCATCCAGCTCTGGTATGGCCATGATGATGAGCAAGACATCGTCGTCGTCATCGTCCCAACATCATCGTGAGCAGCGGGAACGGGACCGACTTAGGGAGCGAGAGAGGGAAAGAGAACGCGAGAGAGAGCGAGAGCGCGAACGGGATCATCACATGCAGTACGGCATGCGTGCGTCTGCAGGAGGCGCCGGAGCAACCGAGGTGGATATGGTGAACAATGGCGAGACGGACTCGGAGCAAGGCGGTGGCAACGACCGGGACGAGACAAGCTCCACGTCCAGCGAGAAATACGAACGGGATGTGGCCGTGCTTAATCACTGCTTCGATGACATTGAGAAGTTCATAGCTCGACTCCAGCATGCGGCAGCTGCATCACGTGAGCTGGAGCGGCGTCGTCGGAATCGTAAGAGCAAGAAACGGGATCCGGGCGAGGGTCTGCTTACGTTGCGCACACGCCCACCGCACGAGAAGGAGTTCGTGGACATCTTTGCCAAATTCAAGCTATCCTTCAATTTGCTGGCCAAGCTCAAGGCACACATCCATGATCCAAATGCACCCGAATTGGTGCACTTTCTGTTCACACCACTGGCCCTAATCGTGGAGGCTTCCAGTGATACGTACTATGAGTCACAGTTACCCGGACGCGTGATCAATCCGCTACTGACGCGCGAGGCCATCAATTTGCTGATCAATTGTGTAACCAGCAAGGAGACGGAACTGTGGCGTTCCTTGGGCGATGCCTGGGTTGTGCCCAGGGATCAGTGGAAGGAGGATGTGGGCTCGTACCATCCGGTCTTCTTGGATGGCTGGTCACCCGATTACTTAGTCATCGATGAGCTGGAAACGCCAGCTCACTCGCAGTCACAGCAGGTCCACAAGCGTCGCTTAGAGGTGCAGCCCGGCGGAGGCAGGGGAGCGGCAGTAGGCGGCGTGGGTGTGGGCGGTGGTGGTTACGATGACTACGACTCCAATGGCATGGGCATCTCCCTAAGCGAGAAGTACACCATCCATCATGGCAATGATCGCGATAGAAGTGGTGCCATCAGCGCCTCCGATTTCAATGCTCGCAGCGAGCTGTCATTCGATTCCATTGAGCGTGGCCCAACCAGTGCAGGAGGAGGAGGTGCAGGCGGACATGGACATGGACACGGACCAGGTGCTGGACCCAGTCTTAGCGCCATCACAGCAGGTCTACAGAATCTGCAGACTCGGGACTCGCGGGGTGGCAACTATGGTCCTGGTGGTGTTGGTGGCGGTGCCTCAGAAATCTCGATCAGTGCAGCCCAAAGTCCCAATGCCAGCGAGGATCAGCTACTCGAGGCATGGTTGGAGGATCTACAGTCGAGCGGTGCCAAAGTGGTGCTGGTCACCTATCCCCGCACCGCCAACAATGACAAAGAGCTGAGCGTTATGCGCGGCGAGTACTTGGAGGTGAGTATCCTGGATCATTAGAGTATTCCTCGCTAGATTCTTAACCAACGCCCTTTTGATTCTTTTAGATACTGGACGACACACGCAAGTGGTGGAAGGCGCGCAACATGCGGGGCCAAGTGGCGCACGTGCCTCACACGATTGTCACGCCCTTCAACTACGGTGAGGGCGAGAACAACGGACACTTTTACGCGGGCAAGTCGCGTCATTTAGCGACTGGAAATATGGTGAGTCCACGATCCTTTCTCGGTCTCCAACTCTGTTGGGTAACTAACCAACTGAGAGAACTCTACTAATCTCCTGCCAACCCATTTCTCTCCTTTGCAGGACAACGCAAACATGGATCAACGCTCTCCGGATGCCACGGACATGATGCGCAGCAAGCATTTGGGCAAAAAGGGAGAATTTCGTTACTTTTAAAGTGGATTATATAACTAAATTTAATGCTACGACTGCGTAGAACTGTTTCTATTTATGTCTATATACTTCTGTCTCTGTGTGTGAAATGGAAACTCAAACTTAGGCATAAGACTAACTATAAGTTGGATTTCTCCGTTGAGTGGACACGGCGAGAGCAATCGATTGTTTTCAAATAAAGCCTTGTCTTTGCAATAACTAAAGCAACCCAAGAAAAGCCAATGGGAGGAGAAGTCACTCGAGTATAACCTGTCATCTAGGGTGTCCTACCTTCATCGATCCTACATTTATAGGGATTAAAACACAATTCGCTTTCATTGTCTAAGCAGATCAGAGTATATTTAAAAGGTGAACAAGAAGAATCCAACAATTGCAAGCTACGATAACGTTTAAGTAGTTTTCCAGCGTCCCTTTAGATAATCGAGAGTTTCTCCACGCGTGAGAGGAGCGGCGAATCGGAGTGATACTCCAGATTCCTGACAGAAAAGTCGCCCACATCGTTGGTAAAGCACTTGAGGGTCGAGATGGAAAACGGACGCACCGGGAAATTATAGTAGGTAAAGTACTGCCCATTGACGGCGATCAAAAAAGAGCGATCACCGATGCCAAAGGCAATCTTGAACAGCTTTCCGCGCACAAAGGGAAACTCGCCCTCGGTTTCCTCATCGTCGCTGGCAAAGCTAAAAGAGACGAGAGATTTTTAGGTATTTCCTGTGTGCATAACTTCAACCCTGGATGTACTCACCTATTGTCCTCCCGCTGATAGCTGCGAGAAACGGTCGTTTTGTCGAAATTGACGTGAAACTTGAGCACCATTCGTCCGGTGTCGTTGCACTGGAAACAGATGGAGAACTCCGTGGTTGGCGGTCCTTTGGCAATGCACTCCATGGCCACAACGGTGCCAGTTTCGTAGCGCCTAGGCACATCGCTCTGGAAGGCAACACGGTCGACGCACAGGAGACTCCGTGGAAATACCAGAGGGAAGAGCATGCGATGATGAAACTGTTGGATTTTCTCAAAGTCTCCATAGGCGCGCACATAGTTGATTTGTTTGGGGAACTTGATGAACTCGAATGATCCATAGAGCTGATCATTCACATAGATCTCGAAGCAACGCTGCAGTACGGCCACCCTAAAGGTGAAGCATTGTCCTGGCACCAGCGGATTTTTAGGGCCATCACATTTCCAGTTCTTCGAGATCTCCTCCTGCTTCCAACCCTCGCCGGGCTGGAACATGCTTCTGATGATCTGACCCTCGCGAAAATTCGCCTCGATTTTGAGAAAAACCGTTTCACTCTCATTTTCCGCATTCACATTGTCCGTTAGGTCCAGCGATATTCTGGAAAAAGACGATTAAATGAAAAACGTTGTTTTTATAGAGTAGTTGAACTGAGGAGCTCACTAAAGTGAACCAAATTGAAACAACTTAAAGGAATTTCCGGTACTACAAAAGGTTGTAAAAAGATCAAAAATTCCAAAAATAAATGGAAATATAATATGAAGGGGTAAACCAATATTTAAGTTTGAGTTATCGCGAAAATCTGACAGGTTTGAAATCTCAAACTTAATTTTTTATCACACATTTTTTAGTTTTCCTCCAAAACTTATCTCGTCTACTTAGCATATTCAGTGAAAAATCCTTTTGGGAATTCCCCAAGTTGATTTAAATGTTTTTTGTTGCCTACTTATTGGGGTGCGGCTTGACTTTGCCGCTGACAATGAGCACATGACCAAAGGGAACTTCGGTGAGAACTTTTGCCTTCCAGACGTTCATTGCTATTCAATTGTCTCGATGTCGAATGGTTCCACGGGTAACTTCTGATTTCTACGGATTTTCGACTGTTTCAACCGCTTCAACTGCTCCAATGCAACTGATTTCAATCGGATTACCATTTGGGCTCCAAGTGCCCTAAATGTTTTGACGACGCGACGTAGACAGTTTTGCTTTTGCTGTTGTTGTTGTTGTATTGTATTTGGCTTTCTTGTTTTATGCGATGTTATGCTAATAGATTTGCCATTCATTGTTTTCTACATTTATGATGATTATGTAAAGCGGCGGCATGAAATGAAGAATTACCTGCAGCCGCATGCAAACTTGACATGGACATGGACATGGTAAGGTTATCGCAGTCGAAGGACCTCCAGAAACCCCTTTTGCTCGACCCCAAGTGCTTAGCCTGGCAGTCGAGGAGCTAAAAGGGGTGTGATGAGCTTGTGGCAATAATCGGGCCATAAACCCCGTTTTGTAGCCACTAACATGAACAGTTTACAGGGTCAGGGGGTAGGGCTTAAGACAACTATAACTATTGAACACAAAAGGAACAGGGTCTCAGTAGCCGTACTACTAGTACAGCCCGGAATACATTGAACTCAAAGTTTACAACCTAGTTAATTTGCTTACATAGCCACAGGGCACTTCACAGTCGAGCACACCCAACTTTCTATTTACACCCACCATCAGAAACATCAGCACATTGACTACAGTGCTGTGGGAACCTTGCGCTTTTATTTATTTGATTCAATCCTTGCCTTTGTAACCCATAACTGTCATCCTCAAGTTCTTTTCACGGTTGTTTACCCCTCCGACAGCCCCGCTCGGCCCCTGACCTCTGCGTTGCCCAGGCGTTGTTGTTGCGTGTCTTTGACGAAGGAGCGAAATAAAACAAGGCAACAATTGATTCCCTGTCTAAAGTTTTTGCATTTATCCAATCCCAGCACTAGAAAAGACCCTCCCATTGCCCCCCTGGACTGCCTCAAGTCGGGGCCACTCATCATCATCCTCAGTCGTTCGTCATCATCATTCGTTGAGCCCGTCTTGGGCTTTTTACAGACCCTGTAGGCAAGAAAATGGAGGAGCTATGATTGTGTAGCTTAATTTCAAAGACAACTTGATCAGTTTCCTTAGAATTTTATCCCACGTGGGAATGACCAATGATCAATTGGGGGACCACAGCCTCCACCACGCCAAACCTGCCTGTATTTCCCATACAGAACTACCGGGTGTCTTACAGTCGTGTACCCCGGGTTGTAGGGTTTTCTACACAGTTACCTTTTGGACAGGGAATTCATTTCTTTTGACGTATCTTTGGCACGTTGAGCTCCGTTGAGCCAAAGTTGCCAGCACCCGCAACTCTACGACTCGACAACTCTACCAATGACATCCACTTTGCCTACAGCCGGCTGGGGTCTGGGGTAGAGCCCTAGGACGTTTTAGTAGTTTCTACCTCGTCCTCGGCTGTCGCTTGCACCTGATCAATTTTAGGCTCAAGTTTTTTTTACCGCTTGTAATTGCGTTTCAACAAATACACTTTTCTGCTCTGCTACCCTGTAGCTTCTCTTCAGGTCACTCCTTTCGAGATGGGTATTGGGGGTACCCGACTCCAACTGCTACCAGTATTCCAAAGTTAATTGGTTAATTATGTCTCTGTTGATCTATTAATATTAAACTGACAGTCATAAATCGAGTTCAAGTTCGTTGAACTTTTTTGTCGACTTGCCGACCTTGTCGACCTTTCGCCCTAGGCCCACAACTAAGCCTAACCCTAACCTCAAACAAATAGTGTAGGTAAATAGAGCTAATGAAATAATCGTGTCGATTTCAACTTTAATTTCCGGTTGTCATTTCAGGCTGATAACTCGGGCAAGGTTTGTATACGTTGCACAATTATCAGTTACAATTCCGAATCGTCGGGTCTTGAGTTTCGACTCGAGCCCACTTTATCAACGCGAGAGAATGAGAAAAGGTGAGTGAGAGAGAGAGAGAGAGAGCGCGGGAGAGACAGAGAAAAGAGAGAAAGATAAATCGGTAACTGAATGAGCCACGTCGTCTGTCGTTCAGTCAGCGTTACCTGAACCTCATCTGGACCTCAAAAGTCGGTGCCAGCCCCGATAGCACTACTTAGTCCGACCCTTGGGCATAGCAAATGAGTTAAGAGTGAGCAACGACACGTCTACACAAAGTAACAAAATAAAATCAGAATTTACAGTCGTGCGATCGATAATGGTTTTATGGGTCCCCACCACCCAAACCTAAGGCCCCAATAAACGTTAACGTATTCTCTATATAGTATGTCTAGTTAAACTTTAACCAGAAGTTCTTCGATCAAAAAATGTCTAGGCATTTGGGGAACAATTAATAGGCTGATCACTTGGATGCTTAGACTACACTTGGGATAAGTCTTGAAGTAGAAGATTTTAGTAAACTTTTCTTTTCTTTTCTTTCAGTGTAGAAATATCTTTAGCTCGTGGTTATATTTATTCGGTAGCATTTATGGCACGCAATCAGTTTAACGCCCAAAGATTAGAACCCGAATATGGAGCATTTGGGTGTATATATCTTGGTGCGAGTATCAGTGTCATTATCAATTCCCGATTCTATTCGATTTGCTCGACAGTCGACTGAATGAAAGACCAACTGTGTTGTGTGCAATTTATGATTGATTGTAGGGTTGGCAGGTGAGCACAGGTAACGAAAAGAGGTGCTTTTATCTGCAGAGGGTAAGTCCCTCCGAAACGTCAGATGACATCGACAAGTTCAGGTAAAAGTATATAAGGTTTTAAAAGTTGCCCAGTTTCCGATCCAAAACGATCTGTGTTAAATGTATTTTTCAGCTGACGTCGACAAAATCATCCGGAAAAGGTTTTAGATGTTTAAACTGCTCTTGGCTTGTAATCACATTGGTTAAGGTTAGTACGATTTGACACACCCTACTCCCGGGAAAGTAGTCGTGGGGGAGTGCAGGCGGTTACACCCCTACACGTGGCGCTATGCTAGGCATGAAAATAACTTAAGCCAAACGAACAAACTTTTTGCAAAACGATCACAGTTTGAATTCCCTTGGCCCAAGGAATTCGCTGCCGATCTTGCAGTTAATTCCTTTAGGAACTACTCTCCCCGCGCACGATCCTCAACATAACTCGGCTATAACATGGCTATAGTTCGACTCGATCGATTCAAACGATCTTCACTCGGATCGGAGCAATTCACTATGCACTTGTCGCGTATCGAAACGTAACTGAATCGTTCAAATTGTCGATGAAATTTAAAACGTCAACGTTTCTGGCTTCTTGACGTTTTTGCTACGAGCTTCGTCGTCGCCGTTGTCGTTGTCGTCGTCTTCCTACGATCGGATCGGTAGAACCGACCTGAACGAGCCAATTCTGCCCCCGCTACCAGTCTCCTTACCCAACAGTGCAGCCACGTTAGCCGTTTAAGGCTATATTTGACAGTAACTAATATATGCCAGCTAAAAAGTAGTTAAAGATTCCAGCTCTTGAGTTTAAATCAGAAAATATTTATAATTTAGCTGCATTATGCCCAAACTCATCTTATTAAAATTTAAACTTAATTTTAATTTAGCTTGTTTTACATTTTGCTTGGCTACTTCTAGCTAGTTTTAAAGTTTAGCCTTTGAAGTGCTGACAACACTGCTCCCAACTGATATGAATTGCAACGTACACAGACACACACACTTACACAAACAAATACGAGTACACACATACGCACTCTCTGAAGGTAAGGAAGGTGGAAGGAGGAGCCCTGTGTAGGTGAGAGGCGAAAAGAGAAAACAAATAAATATGAAATATTGAACGCATGAAATGTGGGGAAAAAAAGTGGGTAATATTTCTGTAGATAACACACACGCACACACTGGCACACCCGCATCAGTGTATGTGTGTGTTTGTGTATTGGCTATTAAATTGACGACTGAAACTCCAAAGAAAACGAAATGAAAAATGTCGTTAACGACAAGTGAGCGTTACAATTTATCTCAATAGATTTCGAAAATAAAAAAAATAAAAAATAAAATAAACGGTTGCATTGAGTGCTCCTCTTATCAGCAGGTAGCCTACGCCTGCATGTGTGTGTGTGTGTGTGTTGTCTGTGTGAGACAAATGACAACTACAACAAACAAATGTTGTTTGCTATTCGCGCAACACACTTACACACAAACAAACAGTGGGTCGAGTAATTGTTCTGACCAAGGTAAAAGAGTCCATCAGGAAATGTGAAAAAAGATACGGGGAGGAATTTGAGTTCCACTTCGTTAGTAGAACAAGTCACAAAATAAAATAAATTAGTTTTCAACTTTAACTACTGGAAAATTTAAAAATTAATAAAGGTAAGAAAGTTATTGGTTTAAAAAAAAAATAATAAATATCACAAGGAAAGAGGAATATTTGCCATAAATTAAATATATATTTATTAGTTGTCTACCTAGAGTACAAAATAAAAATAAATAAAAGTTTCAATAATGAATAAATTGATGCTTCTTTTTTGTCAAAATAATTACTTGACCCACTGTAGCCACAAACACATGTGTGACGAGCGCGCTTCACGACACGTTTGCTTTTTTTGCTTTCGATAGTCGTGGCTTCTCCTTGTGCCGCTCTTCACCCTCCGCTGTCCTGGGAAAGGTTCTGCTTGGGGAGCATTTTATCAACGGAGAAAGAAGAACTCAGTACTCGGTACTCAGAACATGTCATGTAGTCTTTTGTGTGTCGAGAAAACTCATAATTTTCTTTGATGTTTGCACGAGCCGAGGTGTCATTAATTGATTTATTACTAAACTTGATTGCCATACACTGACTATCTACTGATTTACCTGTCTATCTCCACTATTTGTCTGTCTTTCTGTCTGTCCGCTCGACAGTCCGTCAGTTTGATCTTGAGATCTTCTGGGTCGAGAGGGACTCGATTCAACTAATTGCCAACTAATTAAGCGAACAATTTGGTAAATGTGTTTGTCTTACTTCGAGTATCTGAAACTTGTCACCATCTCACGATGCCGGGACTCGTTTCCTTTGAGATACCGACGAACATGCTCGAAGCACTTAGTAGATTGTTGGACACAATAGTTGGTAACCCAATTCTACTACTCCGGAGATTGGAAACATTACCCTCAATGCCAATTTTGTCGTTTAAAAAGATAGGATTACTAATTTTGAATATTTTCCAATTTACCAACAATTTGGAGCCTTTTCCTTTACCTTAGCTAGACATTTCAAAGTCGAGGCACGTTCTTTTCAATTGAAATTTTATTAAAGATAAATAATTTAAATTTTTTGTATAGAAAAATACAGGGTCTTCTTTAACTGGGATTTTAATAATAGATAGTCGTGTTCAAATGTAAGTTTTTGATAAAAAAATACAGGGTCTTCATCAATTTGGCTTTAATTTATAGACAGCTCCAACGAAATGACTTTTTTGGGAAGATTTTGAATCCAAAAAACAGCAACAGGTTGCTGGGTCTGATGTTTATTCGTTTTGGGTTCTTGTTTACACTGGGGGACAAAAGTATACAACTCTCATGAGTGTATGTGAACAGTGTGTACACCTCGTCGTCTATTTGCACAGCTTGGGAACTGAACTTTTTTTCAGTGGCGACTGCGGGCTGTGGGTGACTGTGGGACACGTCTTGTTTTAGCTATAAAAAGTACATAATGTAGAATTCCACAAAACAAAACAAAAAAAAAACAGGGTCTTCAAAATAAAACAGATCCGTCACTAGCGATAACTTTCACCGCCTTGTTTGCGCGCACTGTAGATCTCATAGATATTCTCCTCTCCTCTCTGATTCTCAGTTTCGCCTTCATCAGGTTTTCGTTTCAGACTCTCCAGTTCCTTTTTGTAATTCTCCAGAGCGCGCTGCAGCAATTTCTCCACCGGAGAATACGTGGAGCGTGAACGCAGACGGGCCTTGGCTATTTCTAGTGACTGCAGAGTATGAAACTTTTTATTTAATTCTTTATACGACTAGTTCTTATACTCTTACCTTCAAGGTGTTGGCATTTCGCTGCAGAGCCTCCTCGTAGGACAGCACTTTCGGGGATTGTAAAGTTGTCGATTTCTCAGCGAGTCTTTCTTGTTCCCTGTCCAATTTCTGCTCATCGGCTTGTCTGTGTGTAATATATATGTAATTTTCAATTATTAATTTACTTTAAGCTCA
Organism: Drosophila nigrodunni; assembly: GCA_020829145.1. NCBI lineage: Eukaryota > Metazoa > Arthropoda > Insecta > Diptera > Drosophilidae > Drosophila > Drosophila nigrodunni. Next base: position 544,243 of record JACVCZ010000008.1, read on the forward strand.
TTCAAGCGGTTATTTATGAAACCGCCGCAAAGTATGCTAAATTTTTTACAGTTGGCAATCTCAAGGTTTTAAACGATGTAAACTTACACCTTTTCCAGTTTCTTATCAATTTCCGCCTCAAGCGCCTGATATTTTTCATTAATTTCCTTTATTAAATCCATTTTCCCTTTGATTAAACTACTTTCATTTAAGAATTAAATTGAATGTTTGGCGTATGCCGACTGAGAAAACGACGCCACAACAAAATGTAGCTAGGCAACGGTGTGGCCAGTGTTGCCCTAAAAATTATATATATATTTTTTTAGTACAGCTGGGTAAATTATTCCTGATTCAAGCTGTTCCCATAGACAGAGTTGCCCTCCATATTTTCCGCTTCCAAAAGATTAGCAAACGCCTTTTGTGTAATACTGGTAAATTCACAAAAAATATATTTAGTTAAATATACATACAATATGTACAGTGTACAGTGCCATGATATTACGATAGTAAGCCTCCTACTTAATTACAACCCGTTTCGCTCAGTGTGCGATCAGCAATATTAGAAATAACCTGAACAAATCGGAAACCTATGGATATCTGGGGATTACTTATTTCGAAGAAATTGTACTATGTGTGGAGCGACACGCTCGGGGGTAACAAGATGGAGATGATGGGTACCGGGGACCTCGACATAGACCACATGCTGGGCATGCTGCTTGAGCGTGTCTATGACCTGGGCATAGAAGTCGCTCTGTTCGAACTTCATACCCGGTACCCCACGGATATTAAGTACTTTGCAACGGATTTGTCGGGCATACGCCAGGGTCTGCTCGGCAGTGAAGAGACCGAGCAGACTCACTTTGAGACGCAGATCACGGGCAAACAGATAGCCATTCTGATTGGCCTTCATGCCGCGTTTCATTAAAATCTTTACGGATTGCTCGTCAACAGAGCCATCATAGGCATCCATCACCAGCTTGATCATTTCCTCATAGGAGTAACAGGGTTGTTTGCTCAATGGCAGCGTTTCGTAGTCCAGAAACTTGTCCAACGCCTTTCCGGTGCCCTCAGCCATACGCTGTACACCTCGCACGGTGGGACCAGCGATGTCAATGTTGATCAGCTTGTGCACATCATCGGGAAAACTGGCTGCATACATGAAGGTCAGTGCTCCGCCGAGTGAGTGACCCAAGAGCGTGACATTCTTCCAGTTGAACTTGCGCACAATGCGACGGATCAAGCTGATGCCGTCCCAGAATATGAAGTAGTGCATGCCCTGTGGATAGTGTGATGAGTTTCCATGCCCAGGCAAATCGATGGCTAGCACCGAACAGTCCGCGGGCAGCAACGGTAACAGCCGATCAAATGAACCACAGTTGTCCTGCCAACCGTGGAGTGCGATGATTGGCTGCTTGTTCCGACAGCCCCACCATTTACCTGAAATCAAACAGAAGATCATGAGAATAGGCAATTCTGAATTGTTAAACTTCTCGAGACGAGACAACGTATCAAGAAGGAAGGTTAGTGGAGCAAGAAAGCGCAAATTAAATAAACAAATTGTTTTTGTTGTTTCAATTGCGCTCTTCTGAAGAGCCAAGAATCAACGAACTAGCCTTAAGAGCAACGCCAACGTGATAGACTCTCTTAAAGATTGTGGTGTGAGCGGCGGTGGCGGCGTCGGCACATGCGAATTCTAATCACAGGCATTGAAAACGTGCGTCGTCTGTGATTGAAGTGTGGCGAAGATAAGCTGAGTCGCGATGACTCAGCAATGCCGCTATAACAATAAATGAGCAATTACAGCTTATGCTATACATTTATGTACATACCTTCGACTGTTCCCCAGGGAACTTCTATGGAGAATTCGGACCAGTTGTTTTCGCCCAACATCGGCTCAGGTCCACAGTCTGAAATGTCAATTAAAAGACTAGGATGAGCAAATGCATTACAACACCAATACCAAAAGCAAAAGCAATAACAATAACAACAACACAGTATTGCGCAGAGGTGAACAGGTTTTGGTATTTGCCTAATTAATAAACAGCTGTTATCTTTCACATACGCACACACACACGGTGAGTGAAATCGTCTGGCAAATTTTGTCTATACTTTGGACCACAGGTCGGAATTGACCGTTCACTCACTTGCTGACTGGGCCGTCATTTTGTCTTCTAGAGTTACTGCCGTTGCTACTCGGGCCTGTGCCATGGCTTTCACGTTTCTGATCAAACGAAACGCGTCTCACTTATAAACAATATAGCGAATTTCGCACTGCAAGGCGAAGTTGGCAGCGCCAAAACAGCTGATGGGCACTGGAAAGCGCAACTGAACTTAACATTTCTGCAAATGTTAAGTAACAGTGGACATAGTGTAGTGAAGAACGCAAAAGTGCATTAACATTTAAAGCAATATTAACTAGCCACCGACAATTCTATTTATTTAATATAAGTACATGGTAAGTAAATATTGTTGTTATATCACTGTTCCACCCTTTGTAAAAGCAGAGGTGTGTTTATTTGGATTATGTAAAAAACTTACTCCCTCTGGCTAACAACATAAGCTTTTAATAACTACAGCCTAGACACATTTAAATTAATTAAAAAATAATATGTTTATGTTTGTTTCCTTAATTATATTGTTGGATACTTGTCTGTGTAAGGAAAGAAAATAAAGACTATTTACAAACAACTGAAATTTTCCACCTATGGAATATCGCTGTATAGTGTCATCGCTATTGTGAGTGCGTTTTCCAACACTGTGGCATCGTACGCACAGCAAACTGTGTAAATTATAAATAAATAAACGTAAACAAACAAAATGTGAGTTAATTAAATATTTTTGTTGTTTTCTATTAATTTAAATCGTTTTCCTCTGCAGGACGGAGTACTGGAAGTCAAATGAGCGCAAATATTGCGACTTCTGCAAGTGCTGGCTGAGCGACAACAAAGCCGTGAGTAACAAAAAGTGATAAACACTGAACATTTTAATTAATTGCTTTTATTTTAGAGCATTGCATTTCACGAGAGCGGCAAACGACATAAACTAAATGTGGCTAAGCGGATAACGGACATAAGTCGCAGCAGCGAGAAGGCAGAGCGCGAGAAGCAGAAGATGAACGCAGATATCCGTAAAATGGAGGAAGCCGCCATGAAATCCTATGCACAGGATATTCATGGTCTCCATGGGGACATGACGGCGCGATCCATCAACACAGTGCTGGGAGCGAGTGCCAGAGCCGCCGCATCAAGTAGTGGGAGGCCAGGCGACAGATCACGACAAGTCGATCCCATGCGACTAGAAGGCGATTCCGATGAAGAGGAAGACAATCGACGGGTGAATGTGGATAAAGTCGGCTCGGACGCAGTGCCCGATGCCTCACTGTGGGTCGAGGGCAAATCGGACGATGGCTACACATATTACTGGAATGTCAAGACCAATGAATCAGTTTGGGAGGCACCTAAGGAGGGCTACCTGTCGTACGAAGAGTACGAGCGGATAAATCAATTGGCCGTAAATCAGCAAAAAATCACGCAGGAGGAGGAGTCGCTACGGTTTCGGGCCAATGCTGATGAAGAAGTGGCCCGCTTCAATCGGGAACGGCATCGGGAAATGTACCGAAAGCCCGAGACTTCCAAGGAGAAGAAACAAAAGGAAGAGAAGCGTCAGGAGTTTAAAACTGAGGAAGAGGCGGCCACCAAAGAAATCGGACAATGGCAAATTGTGGAAAATAAGTAAGTTCGCTAAACTATTAATAATTAAACTGATCTTAATAGCCTGTTTTCTGCAGACCTCCTCCAGCGCCAATTGATTGGGAGTTGCCTCAGTCGAATTATTATGATGTAGCACCTGTTGTTTCCGCTCCGACGGAGTTCGAGCCGCCTGTAAAGCGTTTCAAGGAGAAGACTCTAACAACACTAGATGAAGGAGCATCTTCCTCTTCCAGTGCACCTGCCACGTTCAAGAAACGCAAGTTTGCAAATAAGGGAAATACGCGTAAACCTTTAGATGAATAAAATTAGTAGCAAATAATAAAAAATGAGTTCTTCATTTGAAAAGCGCGCTTTTTAATCTATTCGGTTCGTGGTGCTGTCAACTTTGCGTGTTGGAAATTTTATTTCAGGCACGGTCACCCTCGCAGCATTTTGCTGCTACCACGGAACGGTCACACTGTCACAGCTAGTTCATTTTTCGAGTTTGGGACGTGAGGTCGTTGTTTCGCATCGTCGGACGGGCGTCTCTTTTCCGTTGTTATTAAAAGAGAATTTTGTTGTGCTTAATTCTGTTAATAACAACAAACAAAAAATTCTACAACAACACTGTCGAGGGCGCAGCGTGTGATTCAACCATACATCATATTCAGTGTGTGTGTTGAGGCAAAAGAAAAAAGAGCACAGCAGAGACTGCGCTGCAAAAGTGTGTAAATAAATTCAATTAATATAAAAGGAAAACGAAAACGAAAAACCAGTCGTCGTTGTCGTAGTCGTTTATGTGTGTGTTTACGCCCGTCGGTTGTCGGTTGTCGATTGTCGTTGGTATTTGGTGTTGGTGTTGGTTATTGTGAGAAAAGAGTGCAGTGTAAAACTTAACGTTTAACGTAAACAATAATAATAATCGAGAAAAATTGCCTGTTGTCTGATAAATTACAGCACACACACACAAGCATACGCTACCAATACACTTAAATTCCATTGCGGCGGCGGCGTTTGTTGTTGTTGCTGCACTGTTTGAAGTATTCGTCGTATTTTGTGAGTTTTGTGAGTGTGTGTAAGTGGCCACAGCTGAAGAAAGGTCAAGCGTTGCGTAAACACACAAACACACATACAGATACACATACTCTTGCATAAACGGCATATGTGTAGTTAAAGTTTTGGCATCGATCGCAAAAAATCAGTCAAAATTCAGTTCGTTTACGTGTATAACAGCAGTGCCCCCCACGCCGCGGAACTTAGCATTGACTTGGACTCGGACACCGAGTGGCTTGAGGACACCGCAGAGAGCCATAGCAGGCAGCAGACGGAAGCAGGAAACAAAGCAAACACCAATAACAACAACTACAGCAACAGCGATTACAATAGAAACATCATGGCGGTGCGCAAAAAACAGGACGACAAATACCTGCTTGCTCTGCGGGAGCTGGTGAACAGCGGAGCGGGGAACCGGCAGTGCTTCGATTGCAACCAAAAGGGGCCCACCTACGTGAACATGACTATCGGCTCGTTTGTCTGCACACGCTGTTCGGGTGTACTGTAAGTAACTGAACGACAACCTGTCTCCCTCTCCTCTCTCTCTCTCTCTCTCTATCTAGCTCTCTTGCACTCCATTTTTATACACACACAAGATAAGAGATGCAATCCATTGGATCGTGTGAGTGACCGATAATTTGGATTGCATTCATTGAACCGACCCCAAACGCGTTCCCATCCACCAGTGGCCCCCCTGCCCCCTGCCCCTTTAATATTTTAAGCGAAAGCGAAAGTAATTTCGTTTCTCCATTTACCGTCGGGCTTCCAATTTGGAAATGCAAATCGCAGACAAACTTTCAATTGTCGTCTAAATGGCAGCCACTTTGGCCAAATCGAATGAAATTATTTGTCGTTTGGGTTTCTATTTTTTTATATTTTGGATTTTGGCCCAGGCCAGGCATGCAAGCAAAAGTCTTAGTGTTTGTTTTTTGATATTGTTATTAGCTCTTTCTTTTGTCCTTGCGCCAACTAATTGGCCAAATTGCCAGTGATTTATGCCAAGCGGTAAACAAGTTAACTAAGCACAAAGCACTTTATGCGATTAAATGCAAATTGAGGTCATCAGCGTTGCCTTTGCTTGGGAAAACCTGTAAGTTTTTTGTATTTCAGTTTTCGTTCCACTTGATTTACGCACTTCCGCAAATCAAAGGGAACTCACTTCCAATTTCCATTCCAATTCCAGTTCCATTCGCATTCCCATTCGCATTCCCATCTCTCGTTTCATTACATGATTGCTTTCAATCTAAATGCTTCCGCAGGGAGGTGGGAGTGCAGGGGAGTGCGTCCAGCTGTGTGCACATTTTCATACTGCAACGCACATTCCACACAGATTGTGCCCCAGTTTCCACAGTTAACTACATTACACGCACTTGGTTCCAATTGATTTAGATGCGGGCGCTGTCAACGCCGCCTCAGTTGTCAGTTGTCAATTTTCAGTGCCGAGTGCTGTGCCTATCGAGCGATCGATCGATCGTCTATCGATAACACATGTCGGGACACTTTAGACACTTCCAGCGGACAGGCACTTCCAGTGCACCAGCATAAATTTGCCTGTGAATGTTTAACCCTTTCTTGTTTTTGTTTTGGCCAATGGACTTGAGTTGATGACTCATTTGCGACATGCAATATGCCAACTGCAGTCCGCAGTCGCTGTCAAGCTGCAACAGTAAACAGCAGGCAGCAGTCAGCAGACAGCAGAAGAAATAAATAAGTATTACGACTATGTAAATGGAAAGCCGCATAAATGCCTCTGCCGCTGTCACTGCCTTGGCTCTGCCTCTGCTTGCGTCTCTTTTGGCATGACAACAGAGACAGCAGACAACAACTCCACTTAGTTGCCTCCTTCTCTTACTCCTTTTTTCGCCGTCCCACTATGCACTCCGCACTGCTCACTCCTTTAGCATTCTACTGCAAACAAAAGGAACTCAACTCGAACTCAAAGTCCAAGACAAAATTGTTGTGCATGTTCAATGTTTCAATGCTGCAATGTTTCCTTCCTCTCTTCCTCCTTCTCTTCGCTTTTGCACTGTGAGTGCCTGTGTGCGTGTCTGTGTTTGTGTGTGGGTATGAAAACAACCACAAATAGTAGGAACTGCCGTAATCCAAGCGACGGTCTTAGGTTTGGGCTGCATACCGGCCGGTCACTTAGACTGCGACTGGAACTGGAACGGGGGACTGGACTGGAAATGGAAATGGGAATAAAGGCGAGAAAACCTGTCGGGCAGCTTTTGCGCATATTTTTGGGACAGTTGCAGTTGCGGTTAAGTTTGTTGTTTTTGGTTCTTTTTTGTGGCAATTTGCAGACAAATTGTTGCACCTCAATCGCGCAGCAGTCGCAGCAACGGAACCATCTGGTATCTTTGTGTGGCAGTCTCATTGCCAAGAAACTTGTTGATTAGATAAGGCACTCCCCTTAGAATAGCAGACTGACTGTCAGCCTGTCGAACAACGAACAACGCTGACCGTACTGACCTCAACTGAGCTACTTTCTCAGGTGCGTCATCCCGACTCAGCTCAGCTCAGTCCAACTTAAACCAGACAACGACACGATTAACTGTAACTGCAACTCCAACTCTCTCGCTCACACTCACACTTCGCCCGTTTGTTCGTTCCCACTGCCCACTGTTCCTGTTCCCAGCTGTTGCTCTCTCGCTCGCTGCCAGCTGACAAATACCCAAATGTAGGTGATGAAAAAAATCACTGTCAGCGTGCACTCACTCACACACGCACAAGCTGTTAATGTCTGTATGTGTGTTTGTGTGTAGTGGTGTACGTTAATCAGCTGCACGTCTTGTGGTCAAATGAATATGTAAATTTTCGATTATGAAACCACATAAACACGTCGCAACACGAATGGCGGTTAAGTACAGGTTACGTTGAGGGGGAGTCGAGGGGGCGGGAAGAGGTCTGGGGCAGACTTTCACCGAGTGGCAGCGGTGTCAGCTGTGTGGGCCCTTCCAAAACAAAAAAATTAACTAAAAGCCAAAAGCCAAAAACCAAAAACCAAAACAACAAACAGTCGAATAAAAGGAAATGAAGAAAGAGCAGAAAAGAAACAAAAATCAACGAAAACGCGACGCGTAATGACAATTAAATAGTTGTCGTTGTGTATGCACATGTATATGTGTGTATGTGTGTAGCCATGTATCTTCTGCTACACATATACCATATGTATCTATACTTAACTATATATGTATGTATGTATTTATATCTGTGTGCTTCTCTGTAGAATTCCCAGCTATTTTTACACACGTAAACACTTCTCACTCGTTTTGTTGGAGCTTTTCCTCGTTTGTCACAATAATACAGGCTCTTGTTGTCAGAATCCAGTCTGCCTGATAATTCAGTTACCTGCTTCGCACAGACACACACACACACACAGCCACACATACACCCACCTGAAAAAGTATCCGTGTGCATTCATTAACATTAGGGAAATGTGAATCGCATAACGAGTAGAATTTAGCAACAAATAGCACAAAAACAAAATCCAAACAATACTCATTCAGCCCCTGGCCCACCCGCACCTCCACCCTGCCCCTCTGGCCCCTCGTGGTGTTGCCATCTCGCTCTCATTGGCAATTATTGCGCAGTTTTGTTGTCGACTGTAGACTTTGGTATTGAGGCAAACTGCATAGAAGGTGTCGTCGTTGTTGTTGTTGTTGTTGTAATCGCTGTTTGCTTTATTGTTTCGTTTCAATTTCAACACCCTGTACACAACAGGTGACTAAGAGAGGGTATGCCTAACCCACTCCTTGCTTAACTTAAATATTGATTTAAGTTAAAACTCTTAACTTTTAGTTTACAAATGTTTTTCTCTTGTCATCATATAACTAGGATATCTGCTAGTCGTTCATTTAGTGGCTGTTTGTATTGCCTTGAAATCGAGATTTGTATTCTATAAATATTGGAATATGGCAAATTTCTGCCCGTTGCAAAACTTTTACGACGACTTAATGCAATTTTTCGAGTGCCAAAGCATTCAGCATTCAGAATGCAAATGATTCAGATTAGGCATCGATATGTTTGGCATCGAGTATCTGGCAGCTGGTACCAGGAAACAGACAGCTGGCAATTCCCATTGCAGTGGTCGGGGGTCTTATTGCGCCTGAGTGGGGGTAAATAGGGGGTAGCGGGTAAATAGTGGGTGGTAGGCGCCTGTACACAGCTGGATGCTGTTGCTGACGCCGCTCGCCGTTAGCGATGTGTAAAAATGCACGAACTATCGCTGCAGCGTTCAAGAGTAGACGATGTTTTCACGAGTCTTTTTTGGGGAGCTTTCTTTTGAAGAAAATAAATAGTTTTCATTAATTTTGTACACTCTTCAAAGCATTGGAGAACAACCACAACTATTAACTCCTGCTACAGTCAAATCGTTTTACGATGTCCAATTTAAAATCGATGTTTAGTTTTGAGTTGCATCTCTAGCTGACAGTTTGAATTCATGCAGATATGAGTTCCAATTAAGAGGGAGTACTCGTCTATACAATTTGTTGTCCCTGTGGGCGGCAGCTGAAGCCCCCTTCCAAGCAGGCGGGTGTGGAGTGTGGGGTGTGGATTAGGTCTCGAAGGGCGCCCACGCAGCTGAGATTTATTACGCCGACAGTCGAAAGCAGAAAAAATAGAAAATCATTTACCATATCTGTTTGTTTGCGCACTTTAGACTGGTTGGATGCATGAATAATGGTTGAGGCCGCAATCTAGCGACGTCATTTGGCCAATAAGAGCAAAGGTCAACTAGAGACAACGCTTATCCTTGGTTATAACTGATTCATCCCCAGAGAAGCCCCTCCGATTACGCTTCATTTTTAGCACTGATTGTCACACGTATTTTCTTTCTGTGTAGACGAGTTGTGAACATGATCTAATAATGATAGACAGCAGTTATTAGCAGACGCATGTAATTAGTACGTTCTTTGCTGGAATATGGCAATCGACCCACGCTCTGAGCGGACTTAATGGTCATGCTTTTGGCCATTCATTTTTGAGACCATTTTTCATGGCTTTTGGACAGCCCATGCCCGAGGAGTAAGAAAAATAAAAGGAGCTCAAGGCTCATGACAGCAAATTGCAGCAAAGCGACGTCGCATTATTAAAATATTCATTGAGAGCAGCAGTCGAGGGGAGGGTGGGGGTTACTATAATATTTTGCTAGGAGTTGCCTCCAACCCTCATCCACTTAACCCCTTACACCGCCCACTCAGCCACTCGTCCACGCGCCCTCCAGTCAGTGCCAAGTTGAATTTATTTTGTGCGACAAACACTGACAGAAGGCCATCAGCGACAGCGAGAAGGAGAATCAGAAGGAGAAGCGGAGGAAGACGAAGAAGCAGTACGCTGTCTCTGCGCCAAAAGTGGCCACCATAAAAGACAGTGACAGACAGGGAGGGACAGCGAGGGAGACAGACAACGCAGCAGATGGCGGACATTGATATTGATGTGTGGAAAAATGTTCGCGACCGCGACAGCAGCAACAGAAGCAGCGTGGGATATTCTCATTCACCCTAAAGTTAGTGTAGTCTAATTGCAGATACCCTTTGCTTAGTCCCCTCTGCCCTTCGCTTTCTTCAGCAACCGCTGCATCTGCTAAAAATCGAATGTGTGGCACTGAAACTAGAGTTGCAACTGGGTCAGCACTTTTGGTGGCAAGCAGCAGAGGCAGAAGCAGAAGAATCCATTTGTTTGTTCAACAGAAATTCGTTGGGTTTGTTGGCCATTTTCATAAGTCATTGTTGGAAAAGCTTTACTTAAGAGCTGGAAAACTTTTGTGCATGGAAGTGGATTAAAAAGTTGATTTTTTACAAGAGCTGCGTTGGTCCTTACTCGTTAGTTTAATCCTTTAATTGAAGCTTCCTTGGAGCAGCATTTGCTTTTCAAATCGCATTACAAACTGACAACTTTTAAATCCACTTTAAGTTGATAATCTGAATAATAATCCATCACTTCTCTTTACTAAATTCCCACTCCGGAAGAACTTTAAATATTTCTAACTATAATCAAGTTTTCCATTGAATTAATTTACTTCTGATCAAGTTCACTTTCGGAAGGAAAGTATCTAAAGTTATGTACTTCCGTCCATCGCCAGCTTCTTATCTCGCTGGGAAAACTGTCTTTGAATACACCAGAAATTGGTTGAGATAGCGACTTTCTAATGTTTTTATTTTTGCACATATTTCCGGTCAGTCGTTTGTTTTATCGCAGAACCTTGAAAAATAGTCTGCTCCTTGACTGACTGACGAGTCAATACCATGCATAATTATAGCATTATAACAGTCTTCTTTATGGCAAGCCAGTTACGTGGAAATATCACATCTTTACAGACAGTTGACTTAATAATCTCGAGTCTCATCTTAAGCTGACGTTATGGGCACTTGACCAAGCTCTACGCTGGGCGGGGGCACAGCCAGCGTTGAATACGCCATTGCTAATGATGAGTTTACAGGGTCTAAGCAACGAAAATGTCGACGCTTCCAAGTTAGACGCAATTTCAGTTGATTTACAAGGCGATTACAGGCACAACTACACACACACTCGCGTACACTGAAATAAATACTTTACATATGTGTATTTATGACACATATCGCACTTGGAATCGCACAATTCTAAAGCTTTCATAAGCATATATTCGTACATTTTGTATTTGTTCGCCTTGTGTGTCACTTGACTGCGGTTGAAACTGAAACTTGGTTGAGATACACACACACACACTTAGGCACACACACACATAGGCCAACGTTTATATTTATAGCCCTGTGTCGATTGCAACATGACGTTTGGCAGAGTCTTCGCCAAAACTGGCAAAAGACTGCAGGCAAGTGCACTCGACTGCAAAAGAACCAGTTGAATTTCAAATAGAGTACAAGAAAATGAATTTGGTCATACCAAAGACTCTACCTAAAATAATCTCTTAAGCGCAGACTGTTTAAACTACAAACTCAACCCTTTAAGTACTTCCGCATCTTTTCTCTGTAAACGGTAAACACCCTCTGCTTACTCTGACTACAGGGCTACACTAGTTGACACTCTCTTGGCGCCTCCAGTTTAGCCATGAATCAGCCGCAGACTTTGACTCAGACTGAGTTCTAGAATGTTATTGAACTTCATTTAAACTTTTGAGGTCACCTCACAGCTGTTGATGAAGAGGAGTCTTCGCCCTCGTCGTTGTCTTCTTCTTGACAAAGAATAAGGAAAGAAATTCTTTGTAGATTGCTGATAAAACGCCTCGAAACAAAAGCAACGAGTCTTTTGTCGTTCAATTAAGCCCGAAATGTATCTACGTGTAAAAGTATCTGCATCTGCTTCTGCATTTAGTGCTGTACGTGATCGCTTGACCGCTGGCAAGGAAAAAGGGCGTGACATGGGAAGCGACCTATCTTCAAGGCAAATGCATTGGGTTTGTTTTCGAATTCCATTTCCGTGAATAAAAAAAAATAACAAAAAATAAAACATGAGACGCCCCTTGACATCCACTTATCGCGCAAAAATGCAAAAAATACAAAAGCGCAGCAAACAAATATTTGCCAATGCAAAATGAATTACTTGCAACGCATTTCGTCTGTTTTTCCGCACTCTCTGAGAAGCCAGTCGAATCCGAAGCTCAGACGGGTTCACAACGAATCGCAGAACCCCAAAGCCAAGACCGGAGACATCCACAAAGCGATCGGAAAACGAACCGTCAGCGAATTCCAGCACTGCTCAGTAAGTTAAGACGGCTTTGGGCCAACTCAGCAGAATTCATTTAGACGCGTTTGGAGTAGAGTGGTGGGGTGTATAATTGAACAAAATTGGGTCAAAACGGACTAACAATCGGGTGGTAAGCATATAATAACTTTATCGTATAGTTGTGATAGGAACAATCGCAGTGTTTATTATTCAGAACGAATACAGGGTCTTACCAGCCGTCCAACTCGACTGCAGCCTTCTCCCCTATGAAGTTTTAAAGCTAAAAATGTTTACACAACCTTGAAACTCCTTCAAACAGTCAGCAAATGGCAAATAAGCTTAAAGTGCCCCAAGTGCTTTCAGCCACAAAACAAATTCCAAATTTTATTTGCTACCCAGACACGACCTCAACAAATTGTGGCATTTCCAGTTCACTTTGGGCTCAAATTCCAATACTTTAAGCTTAGCTTAAGCTAAGCAAATCAATCGATAGCTGCAACTATCTGACTTAAGTAATTGTTTTTAAAATTGTTAAAAAGAAGCTTAAGTGCTTTAAGCAGTTATAACTTTTATTACAGATAAACATTTCAAGTGCGATAAAGTCAAACGATTAGTAACAATCAAAGCGAATGTTTATGACTAAAAATAAACCACACTAAAGTTGCTAATAATTAAATATAGAAAAGCTTTTCTCAGATACTTGAAACAGTCGTAACTTTCGTTGTGCGTATCCAATTATGATGCATTTCAATAAAGTTATTAATAAAAATACAAAACGAGTCATAAGTAATTAAAAATAGTCGCATAAATTTCCGACTTTCCAAGCAAATCGCTTCAATTTTAAAATGAAAATTGTAGGTTTTCCTTGTCCCCGAGGGACTGGTGCTTAGTTAATACAACAGTTTAAAGTTTTTGCTGACTTAATTGCATCTCTGGCGGAAAAAAAATTGTTTGGGCTGTGAGAAAAGCCATAAGTTGAATACGTATTTGTTTAAACATTCCAGCCTAGCGTCTGGGAGGGGAGGAGGTTAAGCGGGGTCTCTTTGCGTCTACGATGTTTTGTTCACAATTGCCTAATTGCCATTTCTTAGACTTGTTATCAGCTGTAGGAGGCCGCCTCCTAGTCTGTCCCCCTCTCACTCCCCTGCTTATCTCTCCCACTCGCTCTTTCCGCAAAATGAGTCATTGGATTTTCGCCCAAGTGAATAAATAAACATAAATTTTTAAACATTTTGCATTTATTTCAACGCTTACTCACAACTCGCAGCAAAAGTTCAATTGAATCGGCTGTCTCTTTGTATCGCTATACCTTTCTCTATCTCTACCTCTCTCTCTTCCTCGCTTTGTTTCTTTGTCTAGTGTGTATGCTGCTTATTGCTGTAATTGTTATTGTTGTTCATTGTGATAATTTTGAGTTGACTGATTCTTGCGGTTTGCTTTGAGCCAGAGTCAGCGCTAAACTTCATGTGGTAGGTCCAAGTAGTGCTGGCATACCCTGTAAAGTGGTAGGTAAAGGGTCTGCTCGTTGTGCTTGCTTTTCTTTTTTAAATACAGCTTAAAGACACTCTAGGTTAAATCAATTTTTCTATCTTTTACTCATTCATTATTGGCAGTGTTGCGCACAGCGTTCTTAGGGTATCTGCTAGTCACACACAAGCTGTTTGTACACAATTTGCTTTTTGTTTTTGCACTCGTTGGTGGTGTAAAAGTATCTGTATCTGTATCTGTTGGCTATGCATAATATTTCGCTAAATTTGTAGCTGTTGTTGCTATTTTGCCGCAACTCGACGACTTTTGTTTTGTTTTTGGTTTTATTTTGTTGCTTTTTGTTTTGTTTTTTTGTGTTTGCTTTTTACGCTGAGTGCGCAAAATGCGCAAAAAACGAGTTTTGCACTTTGTGGCAACAACAAAACTGAGCTCTGTGTGTGTGTTTATGTGTGTGTGTGTGTGCTGGCATTGTGTGTTTGTTTTAATTTTGTATCCACTTGTGCCTAGCACGAAAGATGTGGCGCTGATTTGGAAACCCCGACAGCTGTTTGATGCTTTTTGCCATTCAACTTAATGTTTTAACTCTGCGGTTTTTCCAGCAGTGACTCGATTGTGCACTGCACTTAGACCCTGTAGTTCAAAGCAAGCAGGGTTTTTGATAAAAGGAAACCAAAATCGTTCTGTAGCAACTATTACAGGGTCTTTTGCTATAGGGTTTACTCAAACACTCCCTGTACCTGACTACAGTCCAGCACTGCTCTGTTATTGACTCTGTCCGACTGTCGACACACTTTTTGTGCTAGTTAGGAGACCCGCTCTTCTCTCAGTTGCGACCTTTGGGGTCCCTCAGCTATTAGCTCTACCCAACCTGTCTCACTTTTCACATCTTGTCTTTCAATTAGCGCATTAGCAATACAACTAAGTAACGCTGCAATGGAGGTACTCGCCTGTAGAGTGCCCAGCTCACAGGTACTTGTAGCTAGTAGTTTCTACCTGTCTCACTTTTGAGGTCTTTCTTTCCATTAGCACCTAAGTAAACTAGAGCAGGAGTGCTCGACTGTGTAAAGCCCAGTCTAACACTTTCTAGAGCTTGTGTTCACGGCTTAAGAACAGTACTAAACACATTTCCTTCTCTGCTGCAATACTTATGTACTCTTTGAGCTACAGGGTATTGACAGCCACTGTCACCGACTACATGAAACGATTCAAATGTTTGCTGTAAACGGTGGGCGTGGCATGTGTGTTGTTGCTTTTGCTGTCTTGTGTGAAGGGGGCAACTTTCACTTTTTTTTCACTCGGGTTTCAAAAATAGCTGCAACGGCAGCCACTTTGCTTGCAGCTAACAAAGTGCGTGTGCGTGCCTACAACACACACTCACACACACTCAGCCACACACACCTAAGAGTGGCCAAGAAGCTGACAACAAACTCACAAACACTTGGCCCACAAATCACACTACAAACTGATTTCAATTTGTTGCCGTCTGTTCCTGTTGCTCCTCTTCCTCCGAGCTGTGACTATTTTCCGATTTCCGCTCGGCTTTTCCTACATTTTCCTCAAATCAATGGGCAGCTGGCGGAAATGCCAGCAAAATCGAATCGTGACTGCATTTTCCAAAGCATTTCCCAAAGCACTTAAACTAAGCGCTAATTGAGCCAAGTGAACGAACAAAAAACGAGAAACGACAAAGAGTTTTGCTTCATTCCAGGCACAAAGTGCACCCATTAATTGAATCACTTGCACTCAGGTCCAGCCCAGCATAGAGAGAAGCCTCCTCTTCCCTTTGACAATTGGCAGGGTCGACGAAAAGGGCATAAATTATAATTAACATTGAAATTAAATTACTCTGGGCAGCTGCAGCAAGTGACACCAGTTGGATATGGTAGTGCAACAAAGATTCCTATAGCTAATGATTGGAGAAAGATGTACATGTGTAGTGCCTTAAATTTCAGCTTCTAAACTCCATTGGTAGATTCATAGTAGAGGGTAGTAGGGTTAGTAGAGGGATGGAGCGATGTCCGTCTGTATAAACAACTGGATCTCAGTAATTTGATGAGCTAGAAACACTAAATTTGGAACAAAAGTCCGTCTATATGTCAAGAAGTTGAGGTTTATTTCAAATTGTGGCCACGCCCTTTAACGCCCACGCAAACAGTATAAAACTATGGTCACCTCACCTACAACTATGTTCAAATGACCAAATCTTCGAACTGACTAGAGCTATCGTGACCAAATTTGCATAGTATGTGTATGGTGCCATTATTACTATCCTTTTCCAGTGTGATCCGAATCCGACAGCTGTAGCCTATAGTTCCCATAGGCCAAATCGATAAAAAATTGGAACTTTGTGAGGAAAATGCGCACTAGCATGAGTACAGGGTCTTTTACAGCAGGCTTGCTTGATTGTAGCCTTGTCTTTAACATAGAAATTAGTAGAGAATATTAAGGAGTTATTTCCTAAGAAATCATAACCAATCAAACAAATTGAGTCACTTAAATCCCCCTCCAATGCAATTGATTCCTCCCTACTATATCGTATAGCTGTAATGCCAGAAAGATCAATATTTTTGTCTGCTTGTCTATTGTGCTATTCCTGGCTAGTAACAAGTAACTGCCAAACAAGTAACAGGTAACTGGTAACAGGTGGGTTTTATTGACACCCGTCAAACACTCGAATGGGGTCACAGTGAGCCGCTAAATGGGCATTCAATTTCAGATAATTGCACAAATTAATTACCGGCCTTGGAGCTGACTGCAATTAGAGCAGGCCAAGTGGCTGAAAGAGCAGAAGAAGACGAAGGAGGAGGGGGAAGAGGTGGGGAAAAATGAAAAACGAAACTCATAAATGAAACTCAAAGCGAAAACCGGCAACAGTGAATTTGCCTCATCGACTCGTCGTCTCTAGAAGCTAATTTCTGTTTTTCACGAATTTCCCAAACGAAACGGGCACAGCAAGAGCAACAACAGCAACTGCTGCAAATATGGCATATGCATACACCAACACACACACCAACACACTTAGACACACATAGATACACAATGTATCTGTATGTTGTTGTGTGCATATTTAAGAAACTGGACGTTTCACATGAACGCTTCAGTGGCTCACACAGAGCCAATTCGTTACGGCAAACAAGGCGAGACGAAGTTGGGTAGGGGGTGGGTGGAGTGCGGTGCCCCTAGGGGGATGCGAATGGGGGCGAAAAGCGAAAACTTTGATCACATTTCTCGCATAATTCTAAAGATACCAAATAAAATGTTGCCTCTCATAGATTAAGCGCTGCTGATAAAGCTGCTTCTGAGCTGCTTCCAAACAGTCCAACAAGATCAGTTATAACCTAAGGTTTTATATTTTCTTTATGTGCTAGTTTGCAGCTTAAAACAGACATAAGCTGGAGACATCAGCTTCATAGCATTCCTTAGATTTCTAATGTTAATGTGAATGTTAATTTTATCACAGTTTAAAGAGTCGTATCTTTAGTAATGTATACCAAATCTTGATTAAATTAAGTTATATGACTAATAGTTGATAATAATTAATAGATTACTAATGCTGCCGAAAAAGCTGCTTCAACTCATTCCAACAAGCTCAGTTTAGATAAGAAAAGCTTATCATTCCCATTAACTCAAATGTAGTTCTCTTTTAGCGTCATTAAACAGACATAACTTTAGTTAAATGATTAATTGTAATACAAAGAATGTTTAGCTTCTTTTCCCTGTTCTACTTAACTTTCTGATACATTCCTCTTTCCTACTCAAAGACTACTTCTAACCGGATCTCTTCTGATTTTTAGACGCGGCCTGACGCCTCCACATCGAGTGAAATCCATCTCGATGGCGACTTTCACACAGGAAGAACTCGACTTTCTCAAGGCTCATGGCAATGAGCTGTGTGCCAAGACTTGGCTGGGCTTGTGGGATCCGAAGCGTGCCACGCCCCAGCAGGATCAGCGTGAGCTAATGATTGACAAGTATGAGCGGAAACGTTACTTTTTGGAGCCGGCAAGTCCGCTCAAGTCGCTGGCCAATGCCGTCAACCTGAAGACAACGAATGGCAATGCAAATGGAACTGGAAATGGTCAAATGCACAATGGTTATCACACGGGCATCTCAAGCAATGGCTATGCCAGCATTCAACTGACTCCACCCTCAGCTCAGCGCACTGCCGCCAATGGTCTGGCCAAAACAGCCTCCACAACGGCCATCAGTCGACCACATCATCAACAGCAACAACAGCAGCAGCAGCACGACGCCTTCTCCAGCAATCTGGGTGGTTTGGGTTTGGGTCTGGGCTTGGGCAGCCTAAACAGTGCTGGTTCCACATCCACAGGAGCACTCTCAGATACGAGCAGTTGTGCCAGCAATGGATTTGCCGGCGAATCCGATTTTGTGGCTGACTTTGGCAGAGCCAATATATTTGATGCCCTCTCGGCTCGATCCACTGGCTCACCGGCTGTCTCCTCGGCCAGCTCCGTGGGTTCCAGCAATGGTTATGCCAAGGTTCAACCCTTGAGAGCAGCACATCTCCAGCAGCAGCAGCAACAACAGCAACAGCTCAACGGCAATGCATCGGAGAATTTTGCGGACTTTGAACATGCGCCCATCTACAATGGAAATGCCGGTGAGTTCAGGCACAGCTTATACCCTGTAGTATACCCTGTTATGACCACTATCAAAAAAGGCACGAAATTGGCAGCGAATCTTTGACATCAAACCCAATTGAAGACCGTACGAGATCAGCAAAAGGAATGCTATTTGGAAAAATTAGGTACAGGTCCGTCTTAAAATGGGCCTAATTGGATTACTATTTCAAACTATACGAAGTATAGAATTATTTTAAAGTCTTACTCTTAAAATGCTTTGTTTTAATTGAGCTCTTCCTACGAATACCACAAAGCACGCTTATTAGCATTCTTAGTAAACTGAAATCATCCCGATCAAATTGAAAGACTTTAAAAAATAGCTACCTTGGGGTGATGCTATGTAGCTGCCGATTTCAGCATAAGGTCAGTTGAAGATGGAGTAATTTCTATAGACAAATCTTTGGCTTGCCAGATGAAGACTTTCCTGTTTTTCCCCAAACTGTTTTCCATTCCATTTTCCGTTTATTTCATTGATTTATTATTTGAAAGTTGTACCGAGTTGATCGAATCTTCCTTTGTTATTTTTACCACTTAAGTTCATGCCACACACCCCACACACACACACACACACTGATCTCCTGCCACACGTTGCAACAATCGAATTCGCTACTTCGCTTGACACTCATTGCGCAATCATTGTGCCATTTCGAGTAAATCTCCAAACAATCGATAATTTCTCTTTCTAATTTCTGCGCCTCCTTTGCCACGCCCACTTATCCCTCCATGCAAATTAGAGACGTCCTTAGAGACGAATCATTTCCACGCGAAGACATCGCTAACAGCTTGGTGCGATTGGAGCACGCCAGCTCTGTATCCCGATCCATTTGAAAGTATCTCCGAAGTGTATGAGCCTCGAAGGGAATCCTCACTGCCCACATACTCACTGCAGACACTGTGGGGTGATGAGCCGCCAGAAGTGGAGCAGAAAGCAGCGGAGAATTGGAATAAATCAAATAAATCGGACTTTCCACAGCCAGCACCCTCGGTCACATCCTTGTCCGGCAAATCCTTCTGTTCAAGCTTTGATGATTCTGGGGAGGATTCCTTGGCGGCACTAAGCACAACGCTGACGCCAACGAATCCCTTTCTGCCCTACATACTGCAGAACAGCTCGTCGAACACCTCACGACGCAGTTCCCTGTTCAGCAGCGAGGAAAATCATACAGAAAGCAGAAAGGAAGCAACTGATTCCAACAGCAACATTTTAAATGCCTATTACAATCCTTTCTTTACGTGGAGTAAGTTTCCTTTGGCTTTTGAGTTCCCTGCGTTGCCTTTCGCTTGATTTTTTATATTTGATTATTTAGTTATTCACATCAGGGAGCGTCAAATTTAATCCCAAAATTCTTTTGGCCAAAATTTGGAGTCTTTGCCTTACGTTGAGTCGTTCTCTGATAATTTGAAATTTGTTACTTTGTTGTTGCTAGTTTTGTTGCCTGCTGGTTTTGCCTACGTTGCGTTGCTACCATTTTGACCAGGCTAAGACACAGACCTCACTAATTCCTTTGTTCTTTTCCTTGCAGGCGCCAACCTACAGAACAGCCAGCTGAGTCAGTCCTCGGCCCACAAGAACAGTCCCAAGGCAGGAAGCTGTGCGCCCAGCGCCGACCGTTATGCCGCTCTCAAGGACCTCGATGAGCAGCTGCGTGAACTGAAGGCCTGCGAAGCTGTTGGCACCACGGAGGCACCAACGCCAACCAATGGCAACAACCACATTGCAGATGCCTTTGGCGCTGGTAAGCTGATTAAAACGCCAAAGTTTGTGAAACCAAAAAGTAATTAACTTTTCTTGCAGCTGCTGTCAACAACGGCAATGTCAATCCCTTCAAGAGCCAGCAGCAACAACAGCAGCAGCTGCTGATGAACGGCAACCACGTGGTGAATCCATTCCAGGCCAACAGCAACCACAACAACAACAACGCACATCAACAGCAGCAGAATCTCTACGGTCAGCTGACGCTTATACCAAATGGCTATGGCAGCAGTCCACTTCAGCCACATGTTGGCCCACAGTTGATGCAGCCAACGGCTGCAACAATAACGGGGTCCACACAGCAGCAACAGTTGCCACACGCCAGTTTCTTTAATTTCAATAATAATGGCTTTGCTGTCGCTCAAGGATTGCCCAATGGCTGCGGCTTTGGCAGCATGCAGCCGGCGCCAGTGATGGCCGGTGGAATGCCAGGCGGCTTCAACAACCCATTTGCAGTGAGTACAATTTAAAGGGCATAGCGGATGAAGTGAAGTTTAATCACATGAATTCCTTTTAACAGGCAAGTGGCGCCATCAATACCAACAATCCGTTCTTATGAGAGTCAGACAGAGAGTCGATCGTTAGAACGAAGGACCAACATCAGCGTCAACAAGAACAACAACAGCATAAGCAACAGCAACAAACAGAGCAACACACAACTTGGCTACGACGCTAAGACGCTAAGAGAAGGGAAATGCGAGAAGAAAAGAAAGAAAAGCTATGAAAAGCCGCTGAACAAATAAAAAGTGAACCGAAATTAGTCCATTTTACGAACAATAGTTATAATAATCAAAGTAAAACAAGTTATATATAGTACATATACTAAATGTATGTGCTTGCTGAAGATGCAGACAGATCGTACAATATATACACATAAATATATATGTGAATATTCTTTTACAAGCTAACTCTACATATATTTATACTCCCAATATATATATATATAGGCGATTTGCGAGTAACTAAAGATTTGTATTTAACGTTGCCTTTAGCATCTATAGACTTTTTACTAAACTAAAACTAAAATTAAATCTTCTCGACGTGAGCATCAGTTGTCGTGTTAGCTTAACTTAAACTATAAATATACATATAAATAACATAATATTTATAACTAAAGAAAACAAAAAAACAAACTACTAATACAATTAACTATAAGATTTTAAAGGTAGTGCATCATCAGATTCGGTTTAGTTCTCTGTTCTCTGTTCTGTTTCGTTTCCGTTACACGTTTATGTTTTGTGTATCTCTTAAGTGTAAGTCGAAAGAGAAAGGAATGAGAAATTGTAAAGAAAACTGAGAAATGTTTCATATATTTTATTACATGATTTTAGAGCTCTCTTTTTGTCACTTTTCCTGATTGTTTATGAAAAGCTATTGTGTGGCCTTAATAAGATTATGGAACTGTTCATTAAACTTACGCAACCATAAATAATATCATGCATATACCATATAATAATACATATATATATCTAAATAATACATATGCTTTTGTACCTAAATTCAAAATGCTTCTTGTTATACCGATCCCATTAATCACACACTTAGAAGAAAGTTCGAGTTTGCTCAACACAAAGTTAAAGTTTGTTAATCGCTATATGGCATATATATAGTATATGTATATATATATATATTACATGTCTGTAATTCAATCATTTGATTATGTCCAAGTCCAATAAGAAGCAAGAATTTTTCCATTTTTAGCCTTAACGTGTAAAACATTATCGAAGCCTTAAAGAATATTTAAAATTACAAATTTCAATAAAAACAATGCAAAAAATCAATAAAAATATGTTTTATTTTCAATGGTACTGCTAGTGAGAAACCTCACAAGTTTCCAGAAATGCTTTAGAGACCAGCTGTGGGGTAAAGAGCTAGATTACAGTATTCCAGCTGGTATACCAGGCGAACAGAGGCAGTAGCAAGGTACAGGATGCAGCTCGCAAAGTATAACAGTTTAGATATGCACATACACATTCTGTTATACTGCGGTGCGGCTGTGGAGCCAATCGGAATAGTATAACAGAATTATGTAAAGGGAATGGCCGCTCTAGCATTAATGGCCGCTGTTTAAAGTCCTGTTATGATGATTTCTGTTCTGTTGTGCTTTTCCCCTTCTGCTCATGATGTTTGCCTGGTAGGTCGTTTGCCAACAAACCCTCGACTTACTTGATTGGACAAAGCAAATCTTACCTACAATACCAGGCAAACAGAAATACCAGTAGGACCCACAATTAAAACACACTTGTTATTCATAATTTATTTGATGTTTATTTTTATTCATTTCCGTTTCGGTATAATTTCTAGTTTGTTCTCATCTTCTTTTGTTTTAGTACTAGTTGTGGTTTAGCAATTGTTTAAATTACTATAAATTATTTAATCTTTATATTAATATGTATATATTTATATATATATTTAAAAAATTCGCATATGAAATAAAGTCGAGTCATTTAAGCCCTTTCTGCTGATTCGTGGTTTTCATTTAACCAATTCTTCAGCGCCCCGTTCTTCGGATCTTCCACTCTCTGATCTTCTCTCACTTAAGCTAAATCAAAATATCAAAAACAAAACCAATAATAATCATAATAATAATCAAAGTATACAAAAACGGCAAACAAAATGTATTAATTAAACAAAATTAAAGCTGGAATCGCTGTGTTTCTACTTATGAATAAATCTAAGAGTAAATTATAGTATTTAGAGACGAGTAAAGTAAGAGTAAGATGTGTTTTGTTTATATAAATAATAATGTATGTAAGAAGTATGTGAAAGTGTGCTTAGTTTAGCATTGCATTGCGTCATCATCAACTGTACAGTATGGCTTATATGCGTATGTATGTGTTTATATATACTATATGTATATTATTTATAAGTATAATAGGGATTCTTTCATGAGGGGGCCGAGGGGAAGGACATGATTATGTTTATATTAGTTATGCGCCTAGAACAGCTGTTTGTGTAGTTTTTTCTTATTATTGGAATTCCTTTTATGATTATATCGCTAGATGATAATTAAATTTGTAATAACAAGAATGACTGTAGAGGGGAAGGGCTAGGGAGTGCTCTCTCCTCTCTCTCTCTGTGTCTGCTTCTCTAGCAGTCGGCTGAACCGTGAGTTTCTATTCGTTTATATTGGTGGTTTGCATTATGTTTTAATGGGTTCTGGGTTCTGCTTAAATCCGCTTATATATTTACATACTCAAGGGAAATCGGTATGATTTTGGTATATGCGGCATTAATTTATAGCCCTGGACTGAGCATTATTTAGGTATACATTTTATGGTTTTACAAAGCACACAATCACGTACGGATAATAGACAATTCTTCAATACTTTTATATATTTTATATATATAGTGTTTTTTGGGGGATTTAAAAGCGCTTTCTTTCAATGTGTACAATGACAAGTTTCTGGCTACAATCAATATCGTAATTGAATATCGTACACGGTATCGAGTATCGCATATCTCATATCGTATCGTATTGTAGTTTATGTTTAAATGTTAATGCATGTTGACATCTAGAATTGAGTTAAAGAATCCTTTGGTTCGCGTTCTTTATCATTATCGTTATCATTATCTGGTTTCCTAGTTAAATGGCGTTACATAGTTTACAAAACGAAGCCTAATCACAAAATGATTAACAGAAACCGACTGAGAGACGAGAAACCGAAACAAATTTTAATTTCAAAAGCTAGCCAATCTCGAAGCGTTGTTAATTAATCATCATTAATATTTTATATATGTATGTAAGGTAATTTTATAAAAGTACAAAAAGTCTGTGTGTGTTTTCTGTTTGTTTTCCTTGTTTGTTTGCTCTGCTGGGCTAATCTGCGAATTAACCAATCGTTTGAATCTATAATCGCACATAACCAACCGATTTTCTTTATACACACATACATATATATATAATCGGTTAGCCGTCTAGACGCGATCGCAGCATACAACTGAAGGTTTGTGGACAATGCGTTAACATCTTTACAATCAAGCCATAAATTTAAATTGTAAATTGCTACGTTATGTATATCATTGAAGTAATTCTTGTTCTTGTTGCTGATCCAGTTGCTGTTGCTATATGTTTGTATTATGTTTTAGAGTAATATTATATATATAAGCTATATATATATATATATGTCCTAGCTCCGCGTTCCTCCTGGCCAAATTTACGTGCCGTTGGCCTTTGGCAGCGATCGCACCAAGTACAATTTCTCGCCCTGTTTGTTTGTGTAGATGGGCGCTCTTTGGTAGTGATCGACCAGTTGATCCAGCGAATGGAACTTCCTCTGTCCAATGCAGTACATATTCTGCTCCACATGCACCCGAAAGTGCTTGTTACGACCGGGAGCCTTCAGCGAAACCGAATAATCGCCCATCTGCAGAGAGTAAGGAATTAGTATCAAAGTTTACACCTTCTACTTCTAGAATACAACGAATAAAACTCACGTTAGTCTCACTGTCTCTGATGAGGAAGTCACCATCGTGTCCATGTCCATTGAGGACAGTGTCGCACTGGCTGCGAGTGATGGCGCCATAGTACCAAGTCTTTCCCGCCAAATTTGGACGCTCGATGGGCTGAGATGAAGGTTGTGATGATGGTTTGTTGTTGCCCTCGTTGCGTCGTTCCATGGAATCACCAGCATTACCGCCGGAATTGGCGCCATTGGTGCCAGAATTGCCATTGCCAGCATTGCCGCTGGTATTGCGATAGGGCGTGGCCAAGTAGTCGTTTAACTCTTGTAAATAATTGCGTGGAACTAAACCGACTTGACCCTGATTGTTGCGTGCCTTGTACCAATCAGGATCCGAGGCGGGCCTATCGACAATCTCGAGGCGATCGCCCTTCTCAAACGACAGCTCCTGATCATTGTTCGACGTGAAACTGTAGAGCGCAACCTGTAAAGGAATTTAGCATTAAATAACTTTGATTCAAGTAAGATTCTTAACTATATTCTCTGGCTTCGTCTGTCATTCAACAGGCTCAACTCTTTACTTTACTTCATGAGCTGTTATAAGTTAAATTAGAAAATATATTATTAACTACTTTAAACCACAAAAAACAATTTAAAACTAAATTTCCCAGCTGACTCTTAGCAAATAAATAAATATAGAAACAACTAAACTTTTATTATTGACAAACCACTGCTTTGAGGCTACTAGGAACAAGGGAACTCACCACAATGTCCAGCACGTTCTCGGCCATGGCGTAGGTGTGTATCTCGCCATCGTTATCACAATCTTCGGTTGTGTAGTTGCTGGGGAACCAACCGACAGAGTTGCCGCTCTGTCCACGCCACCAGCCATCGTTTGACTTCTCCAGGATCAGGATGCGGGTGCCTTTCGTGAGTGACAACTCGTCCGGCTGCTGGGCCTGATAATTGTACTTGACAATGGCGCTGCCAATGGCCTCAGATGGATCCGGTGGCAAGCGACGTGACATGGTAGGACTCTCGATTTGACGTGAGGGCGAACAATTGGGCAGTGTCTTCGAGCCTGAACCCTTTTTCACCTTCTTCTTGATGCTACAAGAACAGAGTGTGCACAATTAGATAATTAACTGGTTAGACTACAGTGAGGACAAGCACAGGGTTAATACAGGTGGGTAAGAGAGACCTACACTCGTCAGGGGAAAGGGCTTTCATTCAATACTTTGGTGTGTGTGTGTTTCTTGCGGGTACGGTCGGATCGTGCGGGGTTTTTGGGGGTTTGGGAGTGAAGGGAGTAAAGAAGTACTACTCGAAAACATATGGAAATAAAGCCAACTAAATGTACAATATAAAAGCCGAAAGCGTTTCAAAATTAATTACAATACATAATACAAAATACGGAATCAAATGTAATTTAAAATTAAGATGGAAACAAACTCGAAATATTTTTCTATTTTCATTTTAGTTTTTCATTTTTTCATTTTTTGCTTGTCTTTTTTCTGCTGAAATCAGAATAAAAAGAATACTTGAATTGTTTTTAGTTGAGATTCGTAATGTTCTGGTTTTTTGGTTTTGGGCAAATGAATGCAGCATCAGCAATCAATCAATCACTTAATCAATCAATCGGGAAGTACGAACAGGAGAACCGTTGGCGAGAACGTTGGGGAACACGCACCTGTCGAAGAGCGAAGGTTTCTCCTTCTTCACATAGTTGCTGGGCACATAGCCCGACTGATTGCGACTGTTCTGGACACGCCACCAATGCTTCGAGTCGTCTAGGAGCAAGTAACGCTCGTTCTTGCGCAGATCCAGCTCCTGGGCACCCTGGGCCGCATAGTCGTACTTCGCTACCACGTAGCAGACGTCTTCCTGAGATTTTCCTGCAAACCCAGAGGGGAAAAGGGAGTTTTCAGTTGAAATGGATTGACTAACGGTGTGAGTTGTGTGTGCTTGTGCTTACCGTGCTTCATGTTGCCCGCCATTGATTGTGGTGCCAGGTTGAGGTTGAGAGGAGCGTTCCCTCCGCTGCAGCTGGAGTTATTGCTGCTGCTGCCGTTGCTGTAGTCCAGTGGCGTCCCCGATGTCGACGTCGCTGTCGACGCCGCTGACGCTGCCTGCCCAAAGGTCACGCTCTTGTGCTGTGCACTGCAACTGGATGCGGTGGACAGTGTGCGGTGATGTTGCAGTTGTTGTTGTTGTTGCTGGGACAGCGAGGACTGCCGCTGATGGTGATGAGCTGGTGAACCGGGCGGTGCCAACTGACGATATGAATTCTGATAGCTCGAGTAGTTCTGATGCTGTGGCAGTTGTGGTGCTGCTCCTGTTGCTGTTCCTGTAGTTGCTGTTGTGCTTCCAGTGGAGGAATTGGGGATGTTGCGCGCAAAACGTTGTGGGTATTCCAACATTCCAGTGTTGGCTCCTCAAAGGGCTCCAAAGAGAGTCGATCACCTGTGAGATGATGAATTTTGGAGCTTCTACTTGTTGTTGGGCGACAACAACAACAACAAGCAGACAATTTGCAAGCAACAACAACAATTTCAAGCTTCTTGTTAAATGTTAATAACTATGATAATAATAATAATAATGATGATGCTGTTGTTGTTGTACTTGATGACGATAATGAAGTTGTTGTAGGTGTTGTAGTTGCTGTGGTGTGTGTGTTAGATGCATGTTGTAGTTGTTGTTGTGGTTTTCTTCTCTTGCCAATGCATTTTGCTGTTGTTTGTGGTTGTTGCGAATGCGGCGAGAATGCAAAACAAAATAAAATGAAAGAGAGAAAGAGAAACCAGAATGTGAGCATTAAAAAAGCAGTAAAAACAAAGCTCTATATGTGTGTGTGTGTGTGTGTGTGTGACTCAAAAAAGCAGTTGCAAGAAGGCAATTAAAACTATTTTTATGAGCTCAAAAGTGCTTAAATATATAAGTTTATAATAATTAAAAAACACGACAAATACAAGAAATTATTTTGGCATAAATTAATTTGAAAAACTAAAATGAAACGGACCTTTTGGGCAAGGATATTTGAGAGCAGTTCAAAGTGGTGTGAGGAGTGATAGCAGTGATGAATGATAACGATAACGATAAAGATAACGATGATTATGATTGCTATTTCTTATGTGGGTCAATCAGAAATTGAATTCAATCAAAAGCAAGAACAAAAACAACTGAGGACGAGCTTTAATTGATGCTTTCTGTTTTTATTGGACAACTATTGATGGGGAGACACAAAAACAACAACAAGGGGCACAACGGGAACAACAACAACAACAAGACATTGTCCAATCTCCAAGGCAACGTGAACTGAGATTGAAACTGGCACTCGAGTGTTGAATCGATGAGTCACGAACAGGAATTGAATTTGAATTCAAACTATCGAAAAGCAGGCAGCAAGCGAGTGACACAGACTGTGAGAGACCCGGTAATGTAGACCAGAACTAACTGCTCTACATTTACATAGTTTTTAGCCAGTTATACCCTTTAAAAACTTTGTCTCGAAGTTTCTTCGCTTCACCTGCCGCCTGGCCACACACTCTGCAACCCCTTTGCACCCCTTTCCAGCTGGGTCCAAGCAGACCAATCACATTTCCCTTTGCTGCGTGCTAACAAATGTGTCACATTAGAAAAGCAAAAAGAAAGACAAGAATATGAGCTGTTTTTTGCTGTTTACGTAATTGGCCGACAGGTAAAAGATAAAAGAGACAAATCTCAGAGAGGGAAAGAGAGCAAAAGCTAATAGCCTCTAAAGGTTGTTGGCCAGAAGCAGCGACATAAGCTGAAAGCAAAAATGGCAATGCCAAAGTCAATGTCAATATGTCAATAGCCAGAAAAGACAAAAAGTGGTCAATAATTAAAGATCAATAATCACTAGAGCCCAGAGCAAAACTATTAGCGGGAAGACTGTAGAAGACCCTGTACTCGTATTAATAAACTACGACTGATTGTAACTATGATGTAGTGCTCAGATTCTCATCAAGTGTTGAACAGCTTAGACTTATGTTACCCAAATGTGGCCAAAACCTTAAACAAACTTGATCTGCGTGACGCATAGTCAATCTGCTGACTGTGACACACTTTTTTCTGACAAAACCTATAGCCCCTCTGCCTTTTTGCATGCGGGGTCTAAAAGAGTTAAGTGTCTGCATAAGACACTGTAGGTGAGTATTAAATTCCCCTGCTTCCCAGAGTTGAAGGTCGTTGGAGCTTAATTTAAGTTGCCTACTCATAAACCATTCGACTCGTAACCTTTTTCCTCTACGAGTCTTTTACCATGAAATGGAAATGTTGTCATCAGAGATAAGAGTTCTGTTTTGGCAACACAAACATGGAATTGCTAATGGAAATGGAAATAGAAAATGCGATACGAGAATCGTGTGGCTTGAACTGAAGGCGAAAGTTTTGTATCGGACAAACAAACAAAAGAGTTTTGTATAAAAAACAACAGAAAATACAATGATTCTTTCTTCCGTATCTCGCACGTTTGGATTTCCGTCAACTTAAGTGTTTGTTTTCACTTCTGGCCTCGGGAGAAAGCGGAGAGCTTTGCAATCTAAAGAGAAGAACTCTCCGCTCTGTCAATATTTGCATTGGAGAAGCCACAAAGTGTCTGTTTTAACTATCTTTAGTTTGTTTTTAACGCATTGTCTTCATGATTAGACCAAAACCGTTAAGAATTTGAATACTTCTTTGCTATTTTCAGTTTATAGCCCAGGTTAAAAAGGGCTATATGAAGTGATGTTTATGTGACAATTTCAGTCAGTTCTCAGCTGATTTCAGTCGAATTAAAGGCATTAAAAAATTTAATACTTTTACGTGACTGAAGTCAAAACCATCTAGCTACAATATGGAACTGAGGAGTGATGCTTTCCTTAACAAACTTTTAGAAACATTAAAATAAAAAATCTTTTTATAATTAACTGACTTGAGAACTCTTCAATTAAATTTCCTACTTGACAAACTTTCTTACACTCGGTACTGGGTATAAAACAGGCGAGCATAAGCACTAACATAAATCTTAAAAATTCATGATTTTAGTTTGACTTTTTGTCAGTAAGAAATCAAAAAATAATTTATAATTTACGATTCAGCTCAAGTTTATTGCTAAAATCATGTTTTCAAATTTAGTAGATTCTGTTGAATGTTTAATAAACAAAATTGGCAGCTGAAGAGGGCCAAGACACGGAGTAAAACAAGTTAAGACATTGTTTTATTTTGTTGGCAACGCTTGGATGGTTTCTATTTATGGCCATTGAACTGCTTTGAGCAACTGCGTCCAACTGAACAAATCTTTGTCGCCTTGTTGTTTCTGTTGTTTTTGCTTTTGTTGTTGTTGTTCTTGGGGCAGAAGACACATTGCCAAGGTAGCGTGGATTTTGCTTTGTGCCTGTCTTCGTTGCGTTACGTTTTGGGAGACAATTCGTCAAAGAGAAATTAAAAGAGTTTAGTACACGTGCTCTCGTCGCTGAGTTTATGAGGCGGAAAGTTGTTTGTTGGGGGGAGGAGGCAAGGTGTGTGCGTGTGTGTGTGTGTGTGTCGGAAGTATTCGTTCCATTCAACGGACGAAGACGCAGTGAGCATATCATCAAGAAACACTCCAAAATTATTGAAACAAATTGAAAAACAAAGCACAAGGGATTGGCTAACAGAAGGGAGGGCATTGAGCAGTGGGACGGGGCATTAAAATGGGGACAAACTCTTAAATCACAGAAAAACAACAAGAGGAAAAAGCTGTGTTATCTCTTGGTGTGTGTGCGTGTGTGAACCAAAAGGGCAGCCACAAAACATAAACATTCAGATATGTACATAAATCTTGGAGGCAAGACTTAATATAGATCAGATCAGAGAGGGCGCACTTTATATAGATCAACTGCATCCATCAAACTATACGACTTGAGTTGTTGTTGTTCTCTTCAGTGCATTCTAACCAAAGAGGGAAGGAGAAAGACAGAGAGAGTGTGTGACATGTGGATTGTGGGCTGCATTGAGTCACAATAGACGAGCGGTGGTTGTTTGCCCTCGAAACGATGGGTGCACAAGGGAGTGAGCGAGAGGTAGGGAGAGGTGAAGTGTGGGGTAGAGTTGCTTGCTGACACATATAGCCACGGGCGGTATTCCGGACATGGTTACCAAAATCTCTGTTAAATAGATGGACCACAACCAAAAGTGCAAAAAGAGCAGAGAGCGAGAGCGGAGAGCTGAGAGCACGGCAACGCATTGGGGTTGCTCTTGTGCCCAAAAACACCCAATGAACGACAGAGAAAGGTAGAGAAAGTGATAGATGAAGATGGCAATGCAAAGAGAGCAGCAGATGCGCAATTTCAACACCTACACACTCACACACGCTCATATGCACACGCACACTTGTACGCTATTGTGTTGTCCTGGCAAAGTACCGTTGGTTATTCCATTTGGCAATGTGTAAGTGTTGAGAGAGCAAACCAAACATAACAAATGAGAGTGACTTTAAAAGAGAGTCAGCGAGTGAGAGAGAGCTTAACACACGGAGAGTTCAAGATTGAGAGAGAGTAAGAGCGAGACACAAAAACAGGAGCTAAACAGGAGCAGCCGTATATTTTGTGTGTACCTACCGGAGACGAAAGTTTTTTTTGGCGACGGCAACGGCAACGACGATATGACGGCGAAGACGGCAACTCCTAGCAGCAGCAGCCAACGGCCCCAGCCCTTTGTGCAGCACAAGCAGAAGCACTCATGTAAAAAATGCACTTTCTTCACTAGCAGCAAAACAATATGTTCCAGGCGCTTGCCAAAGTTTATTGCACTTTACACACGTTCACAATAATAATAATAATAATACTTTAAATGTACATTATGTGTACATCTGTTCGTTTGTATATGTCCGTCCGTTCGTGTGTGAGTGAGTGTGTATGTGTATATATTATGTTGGTCAGATGAAAATCACTCAAAACCGACGAGTTTAGCACTTTCGATACAATTTTTAACGCTATAGCACTTAAGTGTATGCAGTTAATGCAATTTCATACTTTTTAATCAAAAATTCGCGTTTAATTATTAATTTTTTATAGCAAATTTACCGGAGCTACTTCTTCGTCGCTCTCTACAATTTCGATAGTATTGATGTCGCCCACATCGATATTTCTTCAATATAGCATCGAGTACTTAACATAAACAGCTGTGGCATCGATACACTGTTTCGTGTTCGTAACGATGTATCGTTTGGGTAAATATCGATAAGTTTCATTTCAAATTGCCTGCATAACAAATGTACTCGATTTAAGCCCATAGGTTCGTAATTAACATCGATAGCTTTTACCTGAAAGTTATCGAATTGGCTTCAATGCATGGTTATTGGTTATTTAAAAGAGAATTAATGTTAAGATAAATTTAAGATGTTGAAAGGCGTTAAGGTGGTGATTCCTCGGCTTGCCCGACAGTACACAGCAAAGGCAAAGCAAACTGTGCTGGCACAGGATAAGAGCAAAATAAAAGGTAATTAAAAATCCTTTGCAATTCAATTGTTATAACTGCTTTAATTAATTTCGTTCAGATTTCGAACCAAAGATTTCGGGAACCCATGAGAATCGCGTTTATGTATGGGGATTCCAGGAGACAGGAGCTCTGGGTCTGCAGACGAACGTCAAGAAGGCACAGGAGAAGTACACCGAAATGGTACATCATCCCACACGGCTGCAGTTCTCCAACAACAATGATATAATCGATGTGACCGCTGGTTACGGATTCACCGCCTATGCTGTAAAAAGATCTGATGGACAGACACTCTTTGGCAGTGGCATCAATACAGACGCGCAGCTGGGCTTCCAGTTCAAACCGAAGGGCAAAGAAACCACCAATCTGGATGTGCTCATTTACCCCACTGCGATTCAGTTGCCTCGCCTGGAAAGTGACACGGATGAGGGCATGCAGGTGCGCTGTATGTCAGCTGGGAGAGCCCATCTGGTTGTGGTCACCCAGAATGGCACGGTCTTCACCCTGGGCAACAACTCGTACGGCCAGTGTGGCCGTGCCATCATCGAGGAGGAGTGCATCACCCGCAGTGCTGTGATCCACAGAATACCACAGGTGGACATCTGCGGCGAGGAGGATGAAATCGTAAGCGTAGAGTGCGGACAGGATCACACCATGTTTCTAACTAAACTAGGACGAGTTTACACCTGTGGCTGGGGTGCCGATGGCCAGACGGGTCAGGGCAACTATTTATCCGAAGGCGACATTACCCTCATTGCGGGCGACATTGAAAAGGAGCGAATTGTACGCATTGCATGCTCCTCAGACTGTGTGCTGGCAATCAACGAGCACGGCGATGTCTTTGGCTGGGGTAACTCGGAGTACGGTCAGCTGGATGATTCAGCCGATGCTGAGATGCAAATCTGTTCACCGCGTGCGCTAAAGCTAACGAAGGGCATTGGTCGGGTCAAGGATGTGGCTGCTGGCGGCTCCTTCTGCATGGCCCTCAATGATCAGGGCCTAGTCTACACCTGGGGATACGGTATTCTAGGTTTTGGACCCAACGTGGAGCAGACCTCGAAGCCACAGCAGCTGCTGCCACCGCTCTTTGGACGCAATGACTTCAGCAATGCAACCACAGTGGTCTCCATTGGCTGTGGCGTCTTTCAAATGGGCGCAGTGAACTCCGACGGAGATCTGTTTATGTGGGGAAAGAATCGCTTTGGGCATCTCGGATTGGGACACAAGAAGGATCAGTTCTTTCCCTTCAAAACGGCCATCAATGGACGCGTATCCAAGGTGGCCTACGGAGTGGATCACACCATTGCACTATGTCGACCATATATTTAAAATAAATGAAAGAGAAACTCGCTGGTTTTTTAAAGATCACAAATTCGCGTTTTAATACATTTAAATCTCGATTAAAGAACATTTAGATTAATTTGTTTGTTTCTCCGATTTCTTTGGGTTTTCCCCTCCTTTTGCAAATGTAAATAGCGATTTCGATTCAATTTCGTTTTCGTTTCTATACATAATTTAATAGTTTAATTATTAGCATTTCTTTCATTTTTGAGATATAGAGTTTAAATAGTATATATTTTTATGTATAATATAAAATATGTACTTGGAATGGAATGCAGTGTTGTGTATTTATATGTATCAAGTGTATTTCTTAGTTTCCATTTTGTTTATTTGGGTTTTTGGGGCTTTTGGGATTTCCCCCTTAATCATTTACAATAGAAATTTGCACGAGTTGCCTACTGTCCACTGAAAAGCCACTCCCATCTGCCTACTGCCCACTATCCATATATAGTTATATCCTCTTTGGTTCAGGAAGATATACTATATAAACTCTCGCTCGCACTCGTTTTGTATTTGTCACAATTTCGTCAATCGCATTTAATTGCTTTCTAGGTACATTTCTTAGCAGCAGTGTTGACAGTTTGGCTAATTTATAGCTAGATGCTTTTATTGGTTGTTAATTTGTAGAGCGAATCAAATGTGTGCCCATAAATTTAAATTAAATGGAATTTACAATACTTTTAAACAAAGAAGTTAACGAATTGTCAATTAATGGCTAATATAGCTACATTTTAGCTTAAAGTATGTAGCTATTTTAGCCTTTACAATCAAGAAAAGATAGGTTTACACTTTGGGTGGTTAAATATAATAATACAATCAAAAACAGAATATAATTTGTATGTCTTTAGCTAATTCAGTTAAATTTGAATTTATGGCTTTAAAATAGCCAGTTTTAGCTCTTGTTTCAATACCAATCGCGCTGTTTTAGCCTCTGAAATAAAATCAAGCAACTTTTACAATCAAAATAAATAGAATTGGTCTAAATTTGGACAACATATTGCAGTTAAATAAGTTAAATTTAAATGTTTAGCTACTGTTTCTTAATCAATCTAGCTATTTTAGCGCTTGGAACTTAAACACTGCTCAACAGGGTCTTTTCTATATATAATTCCGATGCTCCTGCCCCGAAGGATCAAATACAATTCGGTTATCGCTGTATCTGTCGATAATTTGTTGTGTTCTGTTTCTGTTGGATTCTTATAAGCATGGTTCTCAAAACTACAGACTACAAATTGAGGCAGAGACGCCTCCAGATCATCGTAATACAGTGCACATTTTACACAGATCAATAATGTGTTTGATTTTTTTTTTTTTTTTTTTTGTTAAGGTTTTTCTTTTGTCATTGTTTGGATTTTGCATATTATTTTAGATTTAAAATATTTGCGGCTAATGATAGAAGAATTCAAGCCGATTACTGCTGCTTCTCCTTTTCCTGTGCCTCGTAGGCCTCCACCTCGGCGATATTGGAGAGATCGTATTCGATCACGCCCTTGCCCATGAACTCGGCATATTTGCCAGCCTCTGGCAGCGGATCAGCGGATCTCTTGGCAACTGCAAGGGATAGAAACAAGTTAGTAAGCAATTCCTTTAGAGAACTGAATGTTTACTCACTGCCAGAGACAAACTTCTCCATCATGTAGACCTTCATGTCGTAGCACTCGTTGGCAATGCGCTCCGATATGGTGGAGATGTCTGTGATGCGGGGCGTAATTACGCGCATGTTACGGCGTACTCGCTCCGTATCGATGTTGTAGTAGCCAGAGCCCATTTTCTGCATCAGATCGACAAAGCTGTTTGGCGGCATTGTAGTCTCCCGATCCAGTGGCATGATGAAGCACCTGTTGGTGGTGGTGTCAATGATCGCCGATTGGTTCTCCTTGAAGTCGTGCATGAAGCGACCCCGACGACCATCCTTAAAGTCCGGCACATCGATCTTGGCATAGCCATCGTCATCACTGCTATCCAGTTCGATTTCCTCGCGGAAGAAGTTCTCGTTAACCAGTTCATCAAACTGTCCATCGATGGCCTGGTTTCCGCCAGAATTGGAGTTGGAACTGGGGCCGGTGAGTGGCAGCAGGGAGCGCCAGTTGAGAGCAAATGCATCGTCGTTTCGTGGATAGAAGCGAGGCAACTCCACCGAATCCTCAGCATAGGGTATATCGCACAGGGCGTGATAGCGCATATTCGCGTGATTCGGCGCGTAATACCTGTAAAGCGTCCAACCACCCAAAACTCCCATCAGCATCACAATCACAGCAATCAGGAACAGCAGAAACGACTTGAGACAGGGATACTGTGGTCGGTTGAAGACCATCGATTCTGTATCCGCATCGCTGTACGCAACCTTAGGCTGTAAGCAGAAACACCAAAGACATTAATTAATTAATTAAGCAAATCAAATAATTATAATAAATTACTTAGCTCCTAATCTACCGCGAATGTGACTCATTTGCAAACCTTTGAACTCCTCACAACAAAAAATAATAACGTAAATACTCGCTCTTATCGTGCTTTCAGTGTTTCTTTCATGCATACCCTGCATTGTGGGTGTACTGAGCTTGTCAAAAGGCCTCTCTAAGCACATACATTTCAGATCAACAAAGAAAACAATAAACAATTAGCTCGTATTGTACTAATCATCAAACTGGTTCACAATAAAGTCATTAATATTGAGTCTTATCGCTTGTTTAGTGTTTCATTCTTGCATACCCTGTGCTAAGGGGGTTTTAAGTTAGTTAAAAGTATGTCGATACACTAACAGATGTGTGGGTCGGCAAGCTTACAACAGGGTATAACGAGATCTATCGAGCTCGACTTGTTTATTAAGAGCTCAATAAACCCAGAAAAGTCAACTTTTGCTGAGGTGACGAAAATGAAACACATTACCGAAAACGATAAAAAAAAAACTCACTAATAGCCCAGTAGAGACCTGCTTGGCTAATTTTAGCCTAGTACTGATAAGTATGTATACAATTTGTTTGTAAACACATGCCCTGTGACAAATTTATAATACCCTGCCTGCGAAAGTATTCAATGGGTTAATTGTGCATACACTCACACACTCATGTAGTGCATGCACTGCACACACACTGTGCACACATACATATGCACTTGCAAGCAAGTAGATAAATGTGTGTGTGTGTGTGCAGAGTTTATCGTGAGTGAACAAAGGGCAGCAATTTCTAGAAACTAGACCACTTGCAAAATAGTCATACAGAAAAAAATATAAAAAACCCAAGTTTAAATTGTAGATACACAAGTAGATAAAAAAGTATCTATGTGTGCATGTAGAGGGTTTCTGGAACGCCTGCACTGGAATGAATCTCCTACGAAATTTGTATGTAGTGACATTGAATATTAATCGAAATCGGGCAACAACAACGGGAAGTTTATGTGGCCCCAAAACGAGCGAAGGAAAGAGTGCAAGGACACTGGGAATTCCAGCATGGAAAAATCGATAGGAATGCATGCTGCTGAGAAAACACACACACACACACACACATGAACAAACGCACACACCAACGAATGCATGTACATACATAGAAATCTCACAGTAAGAGACGACCGCCCACACAAACACACAGACACTCACTCACACACACACATAGATATGCATGTACATACACGAATGAAAACGAAACTTGTAGCGTTAAGAGCGCGAAGGACACGGGATATAGGGCTGACAAGGACATGTCAGGTTGCAGGTTGCGCAAAAATAAAAAAACAATTTAATTTTTTAATTGAACGCAACTTACACTGATTAGAGAGCCGTGGTGCATCATGGACTCATCGTTGAGATGCAAAGGCAATGGTACCTTCTCCAGATCCTTCTTTTCACCTGTTAACTTCGCTAGAATCGTCATTTTGCTATTGGTTTTTCTTCTCGATTTTCTTTCGCTTGTTGTACAACGAGCCGAGTCAAACAATTTCGCTTTTAATTTTGTTTTAGATTTTTGTTGAAGTTGATCGGAATAAAAACTATTTTACTTTAACAAATTGTACGCCTTCGATATGTTTACTCTTCAACTGTTTTTTTCACTTTGTT
Source organism: Drosophila nigrodunni (assembly GCA_020829145.1). Taxonomy (NCBI): domain Eukaryota; kingdom Metazoa; phylum Arthropoda; class Insecta; order Diptera; family Drosophilidae; genus Drosophila; species Drosophila nigrodunni. The sequence goes on from JACVCZ010000008.1 coordinate 581,775, forward strand.
TTTTTCTTCTTGTGTTTGTGCGCAGCAAATTGCGTAGCAGGTATCCGATAGTTTTTCCCACTGCAACTCGACTTGCATCGATACTTACATATCGATAACAGCTGAATGCAATTTTCTTGAGCTGAATGCAATTGCAGTTATTTTCTAGTTATTTATTTTGCAAATTTAATAACAGCAATCACTTTGTTAATTTGAACACATTAGAGAAATGGATTCGATGTTTAATCAGTTCCATAACTGATTTTGGACACACATGAGTCGAGTACACGATAGATTGAATGCATGACAGTTATGTTGGATGATGTATGACGTATGAATTTATACTCTGCAACTCTCCTATATAATAACTGAATTCTTAAGCGTACATAATGTTCGGGACATGGACTTATTACTATTTATGACTATGTTGATTTGAGAGGAACGCCAGATGACCCTTGGGACACTTGTTGGCATAGTGTCCCTTGTGTCCGCACTTGTAGCAGGTGATCTCCTCCAGCGGCGTTGGTATTTTCTGAAACGTTGGCGGCGGATGATTAGGAGCACCCTCCTCATTGCTATCTCCACTGTGATCCATGGCGTTTATGTTATTGCGATGCTCCATACTGCCCACATACTGTTTACACGAGTTGGCCTTGTGCCCCAGTTCGCCGCAGTAGTGACACGTGGGTAGTTTCTTGTGTAGCTGATCCTTGCTGAGATCGGCGAGGGGCGGCAGCTCGAAGCGTGGATGCATGTGCTTACAATTGGGTCCGTCGGGACAGAAGCCGGCCAGGTAATTCATGCAGAGCACACGCCTCAAATGCTGATGCCGGCAATGCGGCCCATGCCGGCAAAAGCCGCGCTTATACCACGGACAGTCTTTCACCTTGCTCTGTGGATCGATGTGCAGGAACGGACACTCTTTGTTGTGGCAGGCATTGAAACGCGAGTAGAAATAACATTCGGGCATTTTGGTCATGTCGTATTCGTGTAGGAACTCACACTGATCCCCCTTCTTGCAGAGACCGCGCAGCCAGTGCTTGCACACAATGGTCCGATCGCCGCGTATGTGCCGGAAGGGACAGGCACTGCCCTTGTCACACTCCTGGCCATTCTTTGTGATGAAATTGCAGACGGCGGCAATGGATTTGTCCATGCCATAGAACGGCAACGGTATGGCGCCCACCTGCTCGATGAGATCCCGCTCCGCCTTGAACTGCAGGCTATTCACGTTGGCTAATATTATGTCCATGTCGATTTAGTACTTTTCTTATAAACAATTAAAAAGCGCGTTGTTTTCTATCTGTTTTGTGTGTTTTTTTTTTTGCCAAAACTCGAGGCGATATATCGATAACGTTGTTGCGGCAAGCCGTCGTGTATCGATAGATGAGCGAAAAAAGCCGGTATAAATGGTACGCTGCTTACACTAGAATTGCTGTTTGGTACGCTGTTATATAGTGGCATATAAATAAAAGCAAATTACATTTGTACCGTTGTATGCAATAAACTATAAATAAAAATATGCAAGCCGTAAAATTTAATCTCAAAAGCGAAAAAAATAATATTTTGATCTCACGATAATGGCGACCAACGGCCAGTTCAAGCACGACTGCGCCTTCGTGTATCGATAGGCAAACGACAAAAGCTGTAGGCGTGGTACGCTGCGCAAGATAAGATAACTCAGCTGACTGGTACGCTGTGCACTCTTTACTGCAAATAGATATTAAATAACTAATCATTAATAACGGCAATAACCGAGATAAATAAATTTGTTGTTGTAATAAAATGGTGTGAATAAAAGGAGTTCATGAGATAAGCCTAAGACATTACATAATTATCTAAGCAGATAAACTTTTTGCCAACTAAGCAATGGCGGTTAACGGTTTGTTTACACCTGCGCTGAGTCAGCATACCAGACACAGACATTTGTTTACGCGATGCCAAAGAGCTGCAATATGAGCGTGCGGTTAAAAGGTTAACAATAACGGTTATAGCAACAAATTGGGCGCGTGCAGAAGGGCAGCATAATGTTGCCCACATACGAGCGTCTAAACGATACCAAAAATAAGCAGCTGCTGCGCATCTCATTCGCCAAATTGGCCGCAATTGCCGTTAGTTTGCCATTGGGTGCGTTCTGCTTCTGTGTGATCTGGTCACTTATCTTTGACTTTGTGCGCTCCACATTCACGCACTGCGACGTGGCCAACTACCTGCCGTCGGTCTCCGCAGCCATTGGCAACTATGAGCCACAAAAGACCGTCTGGCGCTTGGCCATCATACTCCACATGCCATTCCGCTTGGCCGTGGCCAAGATGTACTTGGGGTACTACAGGGAGCACATCAGACGCAATCGTCGCATGTTTGGCATACTCGCGTGCACACTGAACGTGATCGAGGACTTTGCTCTGTTTTCGCTGTCGCTCTGGACGTCGGCGGATAACTATGAGATTCATCGGAACTCGTTTGTCGTGTTCATTGCCTGCAGTGAGTGCTACATGCTCATATCCTATCTGCTCAACAGAAATGCACGCAAGCTGGTGCTGCTGCCCCACGAGCTCAAGTCACTGAAGTATAAACGTAACCTTTTTGTGATCAATGTCGTCGCCTTTGGCCTGGCCGGCTACTGTTTCATGCGGCACAACGCTCGCTGCGAAACTGGAGGTAAGCAGATGCTCCAGCTGTCCAGGCTACCACACACTAACCACCTCTCTCTCTCCCTGTCTGTCCACAGTCTACACATTCTTTGCGCTGTTCGAGTACATTGTGGTGCTCACGAATATGGGATTCCATATGACATCCTGCTGGGACTTTTATGCCCTCAACGTGGTCTGCGATACCAGGAATGGCTTCTATTTAACGCATTTATAGCTTCGCTTCCAATTCTGTATTTATTTCCTTGCGGTATTTAGCTTAAGCTCAAAGTTTACTTAATTTTTAACATCAAAATAAAAATATATAATATTTGATAAACTCATCGAGATTTACAGTATGTCGGACAGATGGAAGCTGTTGCCCAGCTCGGTTAAGGATTTGCCCACTCTTGCTGCTGCTCAGCTTAAGTTATCCATTGCCAAGCTGCTTTGCTTTGGATTCGCCATTCCTCCGCTTGGTCTGACCTACTTCATCATAAACACCTTGTTGCTGGACTTTGAGGCATCCACTTACACCGACTGCGAGGTGCTCAATGTGCTGCCCTCCGTCTCGGCAATAGCCAGAGCTCAGCTGCTCGGCTGGAAGCTGGTCACCTGGATACTGCTGCCATTTCGCTTGGTAATAGCTTGTCTCTACTGTCGCTACTATCGACTGGTTTTCTTGCGAGGATTCTGCCGCTTGGGTTGGCTGGCGTTGCCCTGCTTCGTGTACGAGAGCGTGAGCACAGTCATCATGGCACGCTGGGCTCATATCGCTGGAGACACTTGGTTCCACAAGGCCGCTGTGCTGTCCATTTGGTGCTCCAGCTTGGGCTACATAACCATATCGTTCCTGTGCTTCAGGAAGCATCATCGCTTTGACAATGAGCCACATCAACAGCTCTCCTTTATGCTGAAGCGCAAGTTGTTCCTGATTTATATCGGAGGCACTGTGGCCATGTGGTGTCTCTACTTTCTGCACACGAGTTACTGTCTGCCACTGGGTGAGTGCAGGCCGTCACGTACCCCAAGTAGTCCATAGACTCAACTCCTCTTCCCTTAGCCTACACTTTTTTTGCTCTCAGCGAGTACATCGTGAGCTGGTGCCTCATGGGCTACCTCTGGACCTCCGTGCTGGACTTTTATCCACTCTATCTCATCTACAGTTCCAAGCTGGGCCTCCAACTCACATTTATTACAAACTAATTGGGTAAATAAATTAGAAATACAATGGGAATTCAGATTCTAAGATAGTGGTAGCCACTGGTGCCTGGCACACGCCTCACATTCGTCAGCGGTTTCAGTAGTTTCCGCTTGGCAATGAGTATATCGGTGTGCACAATGTCGCTGCCTCCGTTGGTGGATGGTGAGTCGAGGAACTGAGCTGCTGCCACGCCCTTGGGTTTGAGCAGCACGGGGCGACAGCCAGCAAACTTGAAGCGTATGTTACCAGCACAATTCATGCGCAGATTAGGCTGCACAAGCTCTGGAAAGGCTTCGCGTAGTGTGGGCTTCGGTTTGAGTGCCTTGCTGGGATCATCGCCATGGCACATGGCTGCTGCCAGCGTGCTCCACTCCAGGCGACGCACGCCAGGCTGTGCCTCCAGCCTGTAGGCCGCTGGCTTAGCCCGTACGAAACGTTTGAAGATGAGCTGCTCCTGCGTGGCCGCATAGTGCACCAGAAAGGGCTGCAGTGCACCAGCGCCACAGCCGTACTCCAGCCACTCGTACAGGTGTATATCGTCGCGTCCATTAAGGAACAGCGCTGCTGGTGCCAAATCTCGCCAGAGACTCTCGGGCACATCGTTGGCGTTGAGTTTGTAGATGTAGGGAATGAACTCGCGGAAGGCGTATTCCCCCAGAGCAATCAGTCCTCGTATAGCGCGACTGATGTACCTATAATCTGTAGGATTAAAGAGACTACTCTTAGTTTCTTGTGGGGATTAGTGTGGATAAGTTCACTTGCCTCTGTCGCTGCACACGTCGCGTCCTTCGAAGAACCTCGCCAAGCGTCGCTTGATTAGAAACAGACACTCGTCATGCAGATAGCCACTCTGTGCCGCCAATTGGCCAATAGTATCGCATAGTTCATCCACCAGGCCATTGGCCACGGGTGTGGCAAAGTAGCAGGACAGCTGTTGTGGCTCCTCCGTAGTGGCTTCATTGCTGGCCTCGTCTAGCTGAAGTTTGTAGATGGTCTGCTCCTGTGAAGCGTCCCCGCTGAAGGCCACTTCATCTGGCTGCTGCTGCTGCTGCTCCTGCTCAAATTGTGCTGGATCAAGCTTCAAGGGTTCATTTGTCTCCATTTTAACCTGGAGAGGTCTGTTCTCGGCGGGCTTAATGGTCTCGTAGGGCGCCATCAGCTGACTGATGAGCAGCTCGGCTAGGTGGAAATACTCCTGCCGGCAGCTGATGTGATTCGCTTGAGGATTGTAGTTGCAGGCGCGAAGCAGACGCCAGCAGCGCTGACTCAGCTGATCGTGCTGCTTGAAGGCGAGCAATTGTAGCATCTTGCTCACAATCAGGCGGTAGCAGGTGCCCATGAGGGGCGTCTGGAAGGCCTGCGAGTTGGCCACGTTGCGTGGCTGCGTTTCGCCAAATATAGCAGCTGCAAAGGCGGAGGAGGATGTAGCAGTAGCACCAATCTTAGAGTAGTTCCAGTTGCCCAAGCTTACCTGTTACCAGACTCTGTACAAACTGTTTTAGCTGCTCCGTGTTCTTGTCCTCAATGGGACAGGAGCAGCTGAAGTCCACGTCGTTGGGCAGCGTTAGAGATATATCTTTTTGGAACTCATCGCGTAGCTCGAATATCTTGTCGGAATGATAGAAGTAGCTGCCATCGTAGTCAATGCAATCCCAATCAGTGTCCATGGCACCGAGCATGGGTGGCACATCTGCATCCTTGAGCACCTCATTCACTAGATCATAGGTTACCACACCGCCCGAGTGACGAGCATAAATCTTCACGTTCTGTTCAGATCAATTGATTAGCTATAGTTTATACTCTTAACTATGTATATTGGAGACATACGTTTATCAGTTCCCAGACCTTGTAGGAGGCGTCTTCGGCGAGGCGTGCACACACATCCTGGGAGAGTTCCACGTCCGTTTGATCGTGTTGCTCCCAGAATATTTTAATACTGCGTGGATCAAAGCCGGCATAGTTCTTGTGGTGGCCCTGTAAGTGAGAGTAGGTTTATAGCCACAGTAGCTACAGGGTTCAAACATTTCACTCACCGATCGATTTGCATTGTTTGCCGTTTCTGCGTTGAGACCGTGGGCATGTCCTGCCACCGCAAAGGATGCGTCAAACAGATTATAGTTGGTCAAACTGGTTGTGGGCGTTGTTGGAGTTGTAGCCATGTTCACATGAGTGGGCGCGGCCGGTAAGCTGCCCACCGGAACACCAAGATTTGCCGACACCAAGTTTTTGCTGGCAGTCTCCAGTTTCGTGTTCTTGGAACGTGATTTTGTTGACTTTTTGCTAATTTTGGCCACCGTCGACTTGCTCGGCTCCTCCGACGAGCCTCCGCCTGTTGTTTTCATTTTGGTATATTGTTGTTTTGTATAGAATTATAAAATTCCACCGCGATTTCTTAGTAAACAATTATAGCTACAGCTGTTTTTCGCAGTGAACTAAATGTGGCGGTCAAACGATAACTTATCGACACACGTGAAAAGTCGAGCGGTGCTAATTCTTGTGGCGGTTGGTCGATAGGCAACCGATAAGCACTACTACCACAACTGTTGCGTTTTTAATTTATAATACAAAAACAAAAAAACACTAATTAAACTTTGACTGTGCTTACAAAACCATGGCGGAGGCAGCCAATGTACGCCAAAATCTGCAAAATGTACCCTCGATCTTTGAGATATCAGCGGCAGAAACGCTGGACAACTTAATCTATCCTGCGCTGAGCAAAGTGTTTGATTACTTTGGCCTCCGATTGGACTTTAAGCTCTGGGGCCAACTGCGAGTACGCGAGGAACTCTCGCCCGTTGTCACCTGGATACTGCAGTATATGTACCTACGCAAGCGTGCCTCCTCCTTCGGCGAGAGCTTTTACGGACTGCAACGCACAGCCACCGCTACGGGCGAGGTGCTCACCCGTCGCCAACAGTTCAGCTCCGCGACACTGCTTACGCTGCTGCCCTACGTGGAGCGCAGGCTGAGGTCGCGTAGCGCCCAACACGAGGACACCTATGCGTGGGAAGCGCATCTCATAAAACTGTTCCATTTATACAATGCCTCCAAAGCTGTGCACACATTCCTGTACCTCATTAAGTACGCATCCAGTCACTCGCCGCTGTTCCGTGCCCTGCGTTTGACCCTGCGATATCCCAGTGAGCCACCCCAGGAGGACAAATGGACGTATCTGTTTCTTAAGCTGCTCGAGGTGTTGGCCTTCTTCCTGCAGTTCATACAGTGGTGGTATTCCAATGATCAGCGTCGCAAGGTCGGCGGCACGCTGCAGAATCCCCAGCCAATGGAGCACCGCAATGCTGGCCACGAACAGGACCCACAACAGGAACGAAACGCTGCCAAGCCAGGCGAGTGTCCCGTTTGCCTGTTGCCGCTGCAAACGCCAACGGCGTGCGCCGTTTCCGGCTACGTTTACTGCTGGAAGTGCATCGTGCTGCGTCTGAAGGAGCACGGAAGCTGTCCAGTGACCAACTACCCCATTACCCTGGACGATCTGGTGCGCATCTATGAAACGTAACCGGGCATTAGTGATAACAAACTTTTTTATGATTTTATTAAATTATTTGTTGGATTTTTTAAATCGAGTCTTGGTGACTGCGTCTAGAAGGCCTCTGCCTCTTCCTGTTTCTGGTCCATATGGACCCCAGCCGCCTTCAACTCTGCCACAATACGTTTGTTGATTATGCTCTTTATGTTGGCATTCACATCCGGTAGTTTTCCACCAATTCGTGCTGCATGCTCTATGCGCTGTACTACATCGATTTCTCGCCGGGAAGAGATCAGATTGGTAACCAGTGCATTGTCCCTGCTGCCCACACGTCCAATCCTGCCACAGCGATGTATGTAGTCCGACACGTGTAGTGGAAAGTCAAAATTAATGACATGCCGCGCACGTGTCGTGTCCAATCCACGGCTACCCACGTCCGTGGTGGACAGAATGTCGCATTCCCCACGCTGGAACTCATCGAATCTTCCCTTCCGTATCTTCATCAACATGTCCCCATTTAGATTAAGGCACTTTAGTCCACTATTGTTCAGGAATATGGACACATAGTCACTCGTCGCCGACTTGTTGCTGAACACGATTAAAGGTCTTCGCTTGGCCAGATCCTGCTGAGCCAGCTGAAGCAGTCTGGCAGGGCGATCTGCCTTCGAGATGCGCAGGAACTGTTGCGTCACGTGTGGCATTAGATAGTGCAGCTGTGGACTGACCACTTCCCTTATGGTGGCTACATCGATGACACGTTGGAGCAGCTCGTTGGTGTTTGTGGGCATCGTGGCTGAGGCGAGCAGTAGCTGGGTGCCCACTGTGTTGGGGTCCTGCGTGTGATTTCTGTGGAACTAAGCTGGGAATTAATAGTGTCTCTTGTAGGGAGACATTACTTACCGGGAATCTTCTCAGGAAGTAGACTAGTTTCTCGGTGAAGGAATCATCGAGCAGCGTGTCTGCCTCGTCCAGCACCACATGACGCACTTGCTCCATGCGATAAATGCCTGTTGTGACGAGCTTGCTGATGGCCCCCAGTGTGGCCACTAATATGTCCATCTCCTCAAACGCTGGATTCAGCATTAGTTGCTTGGTGTTTCCGCCCAGCAGCGTTTTCACTCGAAGATTTGTGCCCGTGCAGAGTTGCTCAGCAATCTGTCCGATCTGGCTGGCTAGTTCCCGTCCTGGTGTCAGTATAAGCACTGTGGGCGTGTTCAGCTGACGGTCTCCTGAGCTGGGACTCGTCTGCAGCGCTTGCAAACGCTTGTTCAGCACTGGGAGCAGGTAGGCGAGTGTCTTGCCACAACCAGTTTCGGCGGCAATAAGCGTGTGAAAACTGCCATCCACAATGGGCATGACTTCACGCTGTATTCCTGTTAGTTTCGTGATGGACATTTCTCTTTGTACATTCTGCAGGAGCTGTTCGTTGAGCTGCATTTGGGATGTGCCCAGGAAATCGTTTAGACTCTGCATCTCCGCCACGCGTTGTTCGCCGCTGATGCTGGCATTGAGCGTGAAGTGATCGCCTTTCGACTTGTGGTGCAGCCAGCCCTTGGAGCATAGTGCCACCGTCCCGAACTTTGCATCCGATCTCTCGTGCTCCAGCAGATTAAACTGTGTGCGGCGGCAGGTAATCAGTGGCTTAGTCTTTATCTTCTGCTCTTTTGCACGCACTTGTGTGGCCAATCGCCGGCACGCGTGTAATCGCACCAACAACGATATGTTTTGTAACATTATTTAAAAAATTTACAAAACTTTGGCTGCACGCCGGCAACAATCAGCTGATATTGTTATGGTATCGAAAGAGCAGTGTTGAAAAGTTTACTATCGTGCTGTGCTGCATATTGTTATCGATACCTTGCCTATCGACAACGTGAACAGTTTAAGATACTTGTGCGCCACTAAAATGATCACTACGAGTGCTATTGATAATCTTTATTAAAATTAAAGTTGTGCATTAGGTAATTAAATAATAAATTTTGTACATGAGTATTGAGTTAAAAAGTATTAATTAATATGTATACATATTGTAAAAATAGAATGCTAGTCGCAAGTATGCGCATAGTGAAAATTGGAAAGCAACGGTAAATTGGCGCTTCACACGTATATGTTGCTTATGTATGCATGGTTGCATTTCTATGAGAACAGTTTTATACGTTATTGCGCAGTTGAAAAAATCACTTAGGCGTCCATTTTGAATTATTTTTCGTAAAAATTGCAAATTATGAAATGTAATAATGAAAGTAAGAGTGAAAAGAGAAAAATGTGAGATCGGTCAAAGTCCTTGTGCAAAATTCCTATGCAGTGGCAAATTGAAATTCAATTCACACAGGCATATGAAATCCATATGCAGATCGGTTCAAAGTCCAAAGTTTAAAATTCCTATAGCTGCGGCAAATTTGAAGTCCACATACACATACAAATGTGTGGAAGTATTAGTATTTTTTTAAAATTTTTTTTTTTTTTTTTTAAGTGCATCTTGTGTCGTGCATGGTGAAATAATAAAATAAATGAGCGTTGTGAAAAAAAGTGTTGTGCTTAGTGTAAGTGTAGTGAATGAAGCAATATGAGCAAAGTGAAAATGAAAAGTGCAAGAAAAAAGTGCGATCGGTGTAAATCCTGGCCAGTAATAAATGTGTAGTGTAGTGAAAAAAGTAAGAATGGGTCAAAGTCCAAAGTCTAAAAGTCCTATACCAATGGCAATTTGGAGTTCACACACACATACACATGTGTGAAAGTGTCTGCATTTTTTTCTTTTTTTTTAAGTGCATCTAGTATTGAGCCTAGCGAAATAATAAAATAAATGAGTGTTGTGGAAAAAAAAAGTGTTGTGCTTAGTGTAATTTAAAGAAGCGATATGAGCAAAATGAAAGTGCGAGCAGCTTAAATCCTGGCCAATAATAAATGTGTAGTGCAGTGTTGTGCAAAATATAAGTGTAGTGAAAAAAGTGAAAAAAGTAAGATCGGTTCAAAGTCCAAAGTCTAAAATTCCTATACCAGTGGCAATTTGGAGTCCACACACACATACAAATGTGTGAAAGTGCATGTATTTTTTTCTTTTTTTTAAGTGCATCTCGTATTGAGCATGGTGAAATAATAAAATAAATCAGTGATGGGGTTAATGTAAGTGTAGTGAAAGAAGCAATATGAGCAAAATGAAAGTGAAAAGTGCGATCGGTTAAATCCTGGCCAATAATAAATGTGCAGTGTAGTGTTGTGCAAAGTGTAAGTGTAGTGAAAAAAATGATATGTAAAAAGTGAAAAATCTGCGGAATATTCCTAAAGCTTCCTAAATATAGACAAATTTGATGTCTCACTTATAAAATCACGTGGTAAGCTGTAACTTCACATACCATCAACCCACATGAACACATGCATGCATAGTTGTAAGCGTGTGACACATTTCTATGCAACTTCACAAATACAATTTCAATCAAACTAAAAGGGGAGAAGAGAATTATGGTTAAATACCCATAAAAGCGAGTTCAATATTTAAAATACTTTTTAAAATGTACAATTATATTCAATTGGAAAAAATACGTGCATGCATAATCATGTAATCAATAATGCATAATTTGAAGAGATTTTTTTTTGATTTTGAATTGCTTATCTTACTTAAATATTCATTTGTATGTGTACATGTAGATACCAATACATACAATAAATAACGGCGCTTATTGAAAGCAAAAAGAACGAAAACGAAAGAGTGAACAAAGGAACGCGAGTAACGTTGATGCGCAGTGCTGGGCACACGCACACTAGCAAGTGCATTAGTGTGCGAAGTACCGAAATTCAGAGCAAAAGAGACTAATAATAATAGCTTAGCCGATCTCTTTTGGCTTCTCATTTTCCGTCTCCAGCTGAAGTCGACAGAGTAATGCGTGCTCATTACAACTGCATTCCAGCAGAGCAGCGACGTCGGAGGAATTTTTTATGTGTGAAAAATTTGCAACGACTGAAATAAGGCGATACAAATACAAATGTGTAGGAAAGAGTAACACATATATTTAATAGGTATTGCTGTAAGCATGAAAAGGAGAATAGTAAAGAGTATTTAACAGTGGACTTTGGACTTGCTTGACTGCAGCCCTTTCGTTTATGTTAAAGACAAATGCCAAATGAAATTTTTAATGAACGACAACGACAAACTAAAGGACATACTAAATGAAGAAAAGTTCGTTACTAGTTGTTAGTTGCTTGACAATTGACAATAACTTAACATTTACTTAGTTTTAAAAAGGTTATTAATAACAAAGTTACAACTTTATGGAAGTTTCAGCAAAATTGCAATGATAAAATTGGAGTATAAAAGTGCATGAAACTTTCTTCGTCTTCAGGCAAAATGGAATTTTCTCTCATGTGTGGGTGTGTGTCTGTGCGGTGGATTTTTAATTTCTGCTACGTTGTGAACAAAATGTCAAAGGGAAAACTCGTTTTTTTTAATATGTTTTAAGTAATTTGTGCACATTTACGCATTTTTATCGCGAACACAAAACTTTGTCCTTTGAATTTAACAATGCTCTTGACTTCTTCCGCAGACTGATAGCCCCAATTTCAGTCCCTTTGCTCTCTGCTATCACCTCTACACGCAGACAAATTTGTTTAATTTTTTAATTTATTTTTAAGTTTTAAAGTTTTAAATACTTAAAAACTAACAGTTCTGTTTTTTATTTTTCAGCTTGCTGGATGCCAGGTTAAGCATGTATTTGGTAAGTGCAAATCTTTTTCTCTCAGTGTATGCATTCTGCTCAGTATCATTGCTTGTTGGCGAGCGTGTAATGATGACTTTATGACTTTATTTACGTGCAATAAAAGCAACAATTCAGCCTGGGGACATTTCCTCGCACACACACACACACACACACACACACACACACACACACACACACACACACACACACACACACACACACACACACACACACTCTTGCTGAGCATATATAAAAGCGATTTTCAACTTAATTTATTCGGTTTTGCTTCCTTTTCATTTGCAAACCGAGAGCTCCAAATTTTGGGTCTGCATTTTAATTCTGCTCTTTTAGTTTTGTGTTGGGGCTCAAAAATATGTTAAATATCCAGCTGCGTTTTGGTTCATCTTTCTACCTTTTTGATGTCGGACTCTTGAGTCTGTGTGCGTGTGACAAGAGTGTTTGTGTATGTGTGACAAGTGTGTGCTGTGTCTTGACTCAAGTTGCTGGCAAGAATTTGCAATTCCAATGATGTTGCTGCTGCTGAAAGTGTTAAAGTTCTGGTCGAAAAACACATACGACGACATAAGTTTTGGCCATAAGAACTTTAGCTGTTAGTTGTTAACTAATGGGCTTATAATAAGGCCTTTTGGCCTTAAACCAAATGTAATAATAATAGCACTCAGGCAACAATTGCTTTTTTTTTGTTAGACTTTTTTGACAAAATTTACTTGTTTAAAATGACTGCTGTGGCTGAAGTTAACAAAAATGTTAAACAAATTATAATATTGGACGGTTTTTATATGCACTTTAGAGTTACACCACTAAATATCACACATACGCCACATATTCCAAATTGCCTGTGGCCACACTAACCACACACACACCACCAGACCAGACACACACACACGCGGGTGACCAGGAAATTGAGATACGCGTGAAAGTCGTCTGTTGGCTGATAAAAATGTTGAGAATTTTTTTTAATTGAAATTTGCATAAATGCTACACTTTTTGAAATGTGTCGTGTGCAGCAAACAAGAGACACGAACTGCGGGAGGCTGGCAAGCAGGCAGCAGCGCGGGGAGTTTTAGAAAGCCTAAAATTTGTCCACACAGCCAAAGACACTGACTAGGCCATAAGCCACGCCCATGCGAGCGCCCACGCCCACAGCGCTAACACTAACACCAACGGCGACAGCCGCAGTCACATCACTTGACGACACTCGCAGATACAAGCAGAATGAAGGCTGAAGCGACGTATTGGGAAGAGAGGGGCATGGTTGATGGCGAGGGAGGGAGGAAAGAGACATACAGAGGAAAGACCGTCAACCGCAGTGCGTGAAATGCATTTAAAATTTCTGTTGCATACTTCTCGGCGTCAAGAGCGAGTCAGAGCTCGGCTGTGTGTGTGTAGAGGAGTAGGCTTGTGTGTGTGTGTATGTGTGCATTAGACAGCTTAAAGCAGAGATCATTTTGAAAATGAAATGTTTAAACTATTATTAAATTTATATATGATTCAGCAATTAAACTGAAACTACAAGTCAGAGTTTATTCCCATTAAACTGAAATAGCTTTGTGCTAAAATTAAAAGGCAAATTCAAAATGAATATCCTATAGTCAAAATTAAATTGAGAAAATATAAATAGGTTTTTATATATATTATATTTTTATTTATTATAAATTAATACTGAACTTAAATAAACTTTTAGTTTTATTATTCAAGAAATTTTAGAAACATATTTAAATATATTAAAAAGGAAAAAATAAAATGATTTTCCTGTTTGAGAAAATAATGTGTGTGTTTCTCGTTAAATTTTAACAAAATTCAAAGCTCGCATTTTCTGGCAATGCTTTAAAGATAATTGCAAATGCTCTCGATTTAATGTGTGTGATTTTTGGGCTTTGCAGCTTTTCAATCACAACCAGCAAAGGATAAATCTCTTGGTTCATTGTTTTACGTGACCCAAAAACACAACAACAACGAGTAGAATAACAAACAATAACGATTAGAGTTACGAGCAGGAAAAGCAACAGGAAAACGAGCAAAACAAAAACAGTAAAATTGTTTGGCATCTCCGTTTTAGGTTTTAGGTTTTCGGTTTAGTTTACGTTTTAGGGGCTTTTATGGGCTTAACATATTAATTAAACTTAAAGTGGAAACACAGCAAAACAACAAACTCTGACCAGTTCAACTTTTAAATTGGGTTTTAATCTGTTGCTCATATTTAAGCAGACAAGGCATTAAAACTATCACAGGCTGTCAGCAGTGCACACGTAAAGGGACAGACAGACGGTCAGACAAAGTGATGGACAGCAGTACAAAGTGACATGTAAACTTCATAACTACAAACTGACAGGGACCTTAAAGTTGTGTTTACTGCCTCTGTTAATTAACAGTTAAGTGGTCGCTGAATGCACTCAGTGGCTAAAGTGAATTAAATTGATACGAGCAAAGTTCTACAGCTGAGTGATCACGGCCGCAAAATGCCTGTACATACAAATAATCAATTGCAAATGGAGTTTTGTATAGAACTGGCTTTTATTATGTGAATTTATTTAGTTACATACAGCTTATATTTAAATAAAATTTTATTAGTTGGTCTGAATAAGTTAGGATTTTACATACAAACTAAACACACAAAGAAATATATATTTTAGGAGGCTCTGTGTGTGTCGGTGTGTTTTGTTGGGTGTTGGTTATTGGGGGCATGTGCTCTGTGTTCCCTGACGGATTGACAGCTTAATAAATTAAAATGCATTAAGTGGCTGGCGTAGATTTGCGGCAGCCATAAATCCTTCAAGCAGTCAGAGATGGAAGCCATGAAGCTTTCGGCTTTGGGCTTAAATATTATATTGTAATTCAAATGTTTATGGCCATCAACGTAAATAAAACTGTCTGCTTAACACTCTCGCCCTTTGGCACGGCACAGCTGACGCCCAGGTGAAACCAGGTGAGAAACCGGTGATGTATGTGGCCCTAGTTGAGCCGGTGAAAGCAGATATTCTCTCAATCTTTTTCTCTCTTTCTCTCTCTCTCTCTTTCTGCCGCTCTGCGTAAGCCTGGCAAGCAACAAATTTGCACGCACACAACCAATGACACGGGCGCCTAAGCTGCGTTAAGGGAGGCCGTGGGAATTTTGTTAGGGGGCGTGGATAAGGGGGAGACAACCAGGTGCCAGCTGACATACAAACAAACAAACAAGTTTAAGTGATTTATACAAAGTTAACGACTATAATATACCCATTCTCAGCACACTTTTAGAAACAACAGTATACAATCAAAATATTTATCTTATTTTTATGGGATTGTGTTGAACTGATTGACAATAAAAAGAAGCAACGATGAGCATTAAATCAATGGCTTAAAAATAATCTTTTTATAAATTTATCAATTGAAAGTCCCTGGTGTTAATATTATGTGAAACTACCCTGTACTTTTCTGATCTAAAAGTAACGACAAATGACAAATGAAAGAAGTCAGCGAAAAAATCAAAAACATGTAAGAAAGCTTTCGAATTCAAAAGGGGCGTTCATACATATTTCTCAGCGTGTGTGTGTGTGTGTGTGTGTGTGTGCAAAGGAGTTTGCTTGGGGGAAATTTGTGCTGTTGATAATAAATACACGGCATGAATTTAAGCTTATTTCGAACTACAAACATTTCTGCAGACAAAACACAATTGATGAAAATTGAGAGCAATAAATAAACATCCGCACTGAGCAAAAGTAGACACGACAAATACGGATAGAAATACACATACAGTTAAAGATAAACAGAGAAGCAGAATCATAGATACCATAAGAAACACATTCGGTAGAAATCAACAAATCATCATAATCGTGAGGTCTAAGGAGACTCTTGGAGCACAAATGAAATGTGTTCGTTTGCACAATGGAAAAATGCTGAAAATTCCATAATGAAAAGATTTAGTACGATAGGAGTAATTTAAATAAATGTAAAAGAAATAAAATTATTTAATATTTGAATCTATAGATTCTTTGAGTACTTTATAATTATGGCTATAAATTTGTTATTTGACTGTTTTTGCCCACTGTTCTTACGTTATTTTTGGTGTTGCCTACTTTTGTGCGCATCTGTCTCCGCTCTGTGTGTTGGTGAGTTGTGGTAAGAGGGGAGAAGGGACATCAACTGGTCAGTGAGCTGCGCTTCAATAAATTGTCTGTTATCATTTTCATGTTTTCGTATTGACGACGGTTTTCTGACTATCTTCGACTGCTAGACGGGGCGTATGAGCAATGTCAACGTTAACGAAAAGCTGCTGCTAAGAAGGAAAACGGCTTTGGGTCAAGGCTTGGGTTCAGACATGGGCTGAGCCTAATTTGCCGGAAATAAATGTGCAGCGATGTGAACGGACTTACGAAGTCAGAGTTTTGGCCCCGCGTCTAGGCGATGGAAGGAGTCCAAGGGGAAAAGCGGCGTAGGAGGGAGGCCAGGAGAAGGAGGTGTCCGGACAGTCATAGTGGCAGGAAATTTGAAACTTGTTAGAAGTTCCTTCGCAGTGGTAGGAAGCGTGCTTGCGGCAAATCCAATTTCAAAGCATGCATTTTCGATTAGAAGCGAAATCTTCCCCTGCCTTCTACTCCTTCCTCTTGTACGTTTTCCTCTCTCATGGATTATTACTCAAAAATTTCACTCCCATTTCAATTCCAATTGCGAAATGTCCAGCCAAAATGTGCGTTCAATCAGTTGGCACTTGGCAGCTCAAATAAGGAGTAGTGCACTTTAATGTAGTTTAAAACGCCAGCAGTCAAATGAACGTGACTGTTAGAGACCCTGCACAGACCCTTTAACTTAGAAGCCACAATAACCAAGTTTAATTTTGGTGCCCCTAGCTATTAATCTTCTTTAATCATCTTTGTGCTTTTCGAAGTACAGGGTCTAAAACAAAACCATTGAGTAGAGCAGAGAAATCTCAGCAAAAGAGGGCAATGTCCAAGGCTCCCAAATAACTTAATGGATATTGTTGTCATTTACTGAAAGGAGACGCGCTGTGGCGTCTGCCACACAGACAGAAAGAGAAAAGGAGAGGAGAGGAAAGAAGAGGCGAGGCGAAGAGACGCGCAAGGAGCCAGGGTGTCGTGGCATGCAATCCCCTGCAGCTGTCACACTTTATTGGCTTCCCAAATGGGGACGTAGAAAGAGGTGCAAGTGCGCTCCTCTAGACCTGTGGACCTGTTGTGGTATCCGCTGTGTCGTCAGGACAACGGTCGCCTCCTTCAATTGTTTAAGTTTCGGTTTCAGTTTCAGTATTGGGCTTCGGTTTGAGCGCCGCCATCAATGTCGTGGCGTTGACTGTCGGCAATCAATCAGCGTCTTTCAGCAAGCTCTTTGCATAATTAAAACCAGATGCGTTATGCTATCACCTGAGCGTCACGTGCCAACGCTTTAATAGACCCTGTGTATCACGAGTTATGCAGGGTCAAATGAGTTTTACAAATAGTGAAATTAAAAAATAAACGCAGAGAACATTTAGCACTGCGTTAGACCCTGTACCAGGGACCATTGGTTTTAAAGGCAATCGTAAGAAATGTAGACAGTTTTACAGCAGTACAGGGTGTCTTGCTGTTGCATTACCCTTCTGTAGTTTGTTTGTACTTAAAGAAGACAAAGGAACCGGGCTGAGCGTACTTAAGTTTCAGGATTCTGCATTCGTTGGGAGCTTTACATAATTTCATCGACGTCATCAATGAGTACTGAGTAAACATTAAAGCCGGAACACGTGCTCCGCCTCTGCCACTTGGTGATCTCCGCCGTTCGCGGAAACTGAATTCAATTTAGTTGATGAAACGACAATTGGCAAGTGATAAGCGATGCGGCGGGAAATGGTGGGGAAAAAAAGGGGGTGGTGGGTGAAGGAGTGCGAAGGGAGGAGGGTAAAGTAGGTGCAAATCTCGTTGCGTATTTATAGAGAAGCTTCTATTGCGAGTAGAATGACATTTGATTTCAGTCCTTATATTCTTTGGGAGGGTATTATAAATTTGTTACTACCCGGGATTTGTACTGAGATTTGATATGTTTTAAAACACCAGTTTCAGACATATTGTTGTGTTTATTCTTATAGTTTTAAGGGGGACTGTTTGATTTCCAGACTAAGAGGTATTCTGTAGTCGGTGACTTTCTTCTTTTGACTTGTTTTCATTTCCATTTCGATTTTCCATTTAAATACGTGTGTCGTCTCAATTAACAGTGGGCGTAAGTGTTGTTTTTGTTGACGTGAAGCGATTGTAATGTAGCCCCTTCTCCCGCCTCATGTCACAGAGAAAGAAGTGATAAGTGAGGGAAAGAGGGAGGCAGACAGAGACAGAGACAAAGGTAACTCAATTGAGCAACGAATCGTGACCAATGGAACCAGTTGACTATTTGAAATGGCTAATTGAACTGATGGCCATGCAGACCATGTGAGTGAGTAGCATGAGGCAGGTGTGGGTGACGTAGAGGGGTTTTCAGATAGATTTAATTCCGTTTAATTGAATTTGTGCCGTTTATTAATTGCCATGTGAAGGATGCAAACATACAAATCGAATGAAGGCAATGCCACACAACTCACAGAGGGAAGGGAGGGGCCGCGGCCAATTAGTCAATCAGTAGACAGTTATATTACTACATCAACGAGAGCCATAAACGTCGTATAGGCGGCACAACCAATTAAAATGGCAAATGACGCCCCGAGGATACCCATCATCATAATGACGACGATGATGATGATGATGATGAGGGAGCTTTACAGGCTCTTCGCTCCTGCAATGGGACACTGCACAAGTAATTACTGCACTTTTGAGGGGCGTACTTCCACTTCCACTTACTTGACCGTTGTCATACCCTGCAAAGAGGGTGTTATGATGTCCTCACACAGTTGGTTCATCATAAATAACTAAAGTTAGTTCTTTCGAGATTATCAAGACTAAACCTAAATTAACACATGACAAAGCTTGCCAATGGCTTTGTAAGGGTATCAAATTGTTGGGGTGGCAATGAAAACATTTCGTAGTTGTTATTTCACATTTTTGATTGGTCTTCTTTCTTCTTTGTCCAGCTGCCATTTGAAGTGCTCCTCTCCTCTCGTTTTGCTTGTATTTGTGTCATTCTGTGTGCTTGGCATTCTCGGTTTGCTTTGCTTCGGTTTTCTTTTGGTTTCAGTTTTTTGGGCTCTTTTTGTTCATGTTTCTTTTGCTTTTGCTTAGACGCCTTTGTTGATTCTTTTAAATTTCGCCTTTCAATTATTTTATGCAAATAAGCAAACGACGCTCAGCGCAGATTATGCCAGCTTGACGAAATTTCCTTTCTCTTTTGCTCTCGTCTTTTAACTGCTCTCCCTTTCCCTTTCTTGTCACTTCTCCCGCTTTTGTCGCCTGGCGGATTTGGAATAGCCCCGAAAGAAATCCGCGCTCACAATTCTACTTGCAAAATGAATTGTTTGTTTGTTATTGCTGTTACAGGATTCCACTCGCAATCCCCCTCCATTTGCCTCCTTCTCTGTCTCTTTCTCAGTGTCTCTTTGGACGTAATCAACTTAAGTTGGTCAAATGAGTTTAGATATAACATAAAACGCAAGGCAAATGTATTGCCTCGAGTCCTACAACATTTTCATTCAGTATCAATGAGTCTTCTTCAGTTACACTGGTTTAATTGGTGACCTTTCCACTTGCCACTCGATTCTGCAGATTTTTCAAAGGGCTAAAATAATGAATGTAATTGGTAGTAAACTGTGTTGCTTTGTTTAAACACAGCTGAAAGATGGAAGGAGGCGGCATAAACCACTTGTTCATTTGGCAGCCATTTTGTTAATTATGTGTGTGTGTGCGTGTGTAAGTGTGAGCCTTTAGACTTGAGAGTTGAGCTGATGATGAGGCGGGAGAAGTTGGTGCATGAGTGTGTATGTGTATGTATGTGTGTGCTCCTAGTCAAAAATTATGATTTTTATGTTCAGCAACATAAAATCGTATAAATTTAGTTTTATTTTTTGGTTTTATTTACGTCTAGACTATAAAATACAACCGCTAAATAAAATAAATTCGTATTAAATCCCATTTTGGTCGTTTTTATGGTAATGGTAGAAATGTTGTTATCTTGTTTTGATTTATGCGCTTGTTAAATCTGTGTATCCCCTGGGAGGGTTCGTCTGCCGCTTTAGGTGTCGCTAGTAATTAACTAATAGCATAACGACTACTTCACTTGAAACAACCCAAGGCGTCTCCTTCCCCGTCCGCTCTACCTCCATAACTTTGCTTAAACCGCTGCTTAAGCTGCATTTCTGATTGCATCGCAAACTAATTAAATATTTAATACTTAATGCGAATTGCGTAATGAAATTTTAATTATTTTGACACGCAAATGTCGCTGAGACCTTGAGACTTGATCCCCAAAGATAAGGATGAGAAAGGTAGAGAAAAGCACAGAGGAAAAGCCAAAGGAAAGCGTAAGAGCAAAAATAATTGAGATGTCAGTTGAAATTCAAGTGGACTTTTATTGACTGTTTCCTGGTTGGTTGCCTGACTGGGTTGACTGGTGCTGTCTCTTTAGCTATTTTATAGAAAAGTTTAGCTTGGAAATAATATTATAAAGTAAAAGAAATTCTTCAAATTTTTCTATATTTTTTTTCTACTTTTATTTTGAGCTTTTTATTTAGCTGTTTATTAGCTGTTTAAGGACATTTTTTTTTGACATCACTGTTCTGTTTTGTCGGTCGAATTCCTGCTCTTCTCGGGTAGCATGCAATGCCATCACCTACTCACACACACATTCATACCCAACATCCACACTCTAGAATTTCACACAGCGTTTAAATGTCATGCATTGTGGCTTTGATGGTTTTTTCCTTTTGTCTTGGACCTTCGATTTCTAGAGCAGTAGGTGAGAAATGTTCACTAAAATCAATAGATTGTGACAGGTCGATTCTTGTGCTTTAAGATTGCAACAGCTTGAGGCACATGAAAACTTACCTCTGACTAATAGAAACCTCTTGATTGTGTGTGTGTGAATGAGCTTTATCCGATTAACAGTGGGCTCCTTAGATCCTTTAGGTAAAATTGACGAATACAATATTTCATTGTACAGGAATCGGTTATAATAAGCAAGTGCAACTTAAACCCAGAATCCTGTTGAGCCATAAGCCCTTGCCGTTTGCCATTTTACCTGCCAAAGCTGCCACCTGCCACCTGCCACCTGACACACTCTACACTCTTTACATTCATATCCACATTGAGATTGGAACATGCTCTCAATGCTTGTACGTACACTCATCCGCATGCTCTCGGCATTGAATAGCGTCCCTAAGTGTCCTTAAGCGTCGTCGAGTGGCATTTCAGTGTTAGCAGCGACTGTGAGCTGTAGCTGAAGCCGAAGCTGGAGGAGATTGTGTTGCGGTTAAATTGCGCCAAACATATTTGACATTTTATTATGGCACAGAACGCACGGCGTCTGCTTCTTCAGCCTTTGGAACTGGGTCTGAGACTTAGGGATGCGATATCAAAGCTATCAAGGGTTTTCCTCTTCAGTATATCGAAACACAAAATACTGGGCTAGGTGTAGCTCAACATCGAAAACTAATCGGTATAAAGAGACCTAAAAGTAACGATATTTGTTGTCATCCCTAGGACAGAGCTTTGGAGTCTTTGGAGCCTTTCGTCTGCAGCTTGTTGGGTTGCTGATATTACCCAGGATGGCAACCCAGGGCTAATAATGACTACAAGTGCTTTTCATTAACTGCTGCTTATGAATATTAAATTAAAAGTGCGTTTTGGCCGTAGACCTGCAAATATCACGCATACATCGCATTGTGCAGACGACGCCTTTGAAATTCGCTTTAATTCCACTAAAGGGTAGTAAGAGCAGAAAATTTAAAATAAAGAAAAGTAGGAGTAAGAGAGGGAGTGTGAGGGTTGAACAAAGGTGGAAAAGGCGCGGGACGAGGAATCGTAAGTAGAAACAATGCTTAAAATGGGGCAAATATTAAAAAGCGCGCCACATTGCGACCTGAGCTTAAATTGAATTTTCGCCAGACCGAAATAAACCTACTTAAATGTTGTTGTTGCGCTGAGAATTCGCTGAGAATTCAATTTGTAGATTGCCCGAGAAACTTGAAGCATCGACGACGACGTTGAGAAGATGGCGATGCAGCTCATGAATTTAAAATGAAATTAAAACCTTTTTCCAGCATAATACAAACTAGTAGTTACACTTAAGCACGACGCTTACAGACCCTGTTGTTAATAACTGCGTTTCTGATACGACTTAAATAAGACCCTGTAGTTTATTTATCAAATAAGAACGAAACTAAATTGAGTTTCTAAAGTCTGTTTTTACGGCCAACTTTAAATACCTTGTGAACCATGCATATACAGGGCTTAAAATACCAACAACACAAAGAACACTCAACAGTCATGTTTCATTCGTGACTGCAACTACTTAAGGCAAACTTGCAGTCTGTTTGTGCTGCAAAGGGTAAGCAAGGGGAATCAGGAGAGAAGGGGATGGAGGTGGAGAGGAAGCGGGAAGAATTGCTGCGTGTGGAGGGGGCGTGTCTGACAGCAGAGAGATTATTGTAAGGCACGCCAGGACTTAGTGATGTAAGCTCCGGTTGCCAGACTCTCTGCTGCCACCTCCTCCCTCCTGTTATTGTTGTTGCAACAATGCGTTGCAAGTTGCATGTCTTTGGGCAGCAGCGTCTCAATTAAGTCGAAGTAAATAGCTTTATGGGTGTGGCAGTTCACAGAGACGAAGAGTAACTGTCATTATATTACTCTCACCCACACACATACACACACACACACCCACAGTGTAACAGACACAAAGCCATTACAAATTAGAAAATTCTGTGGTCTTGGCCAAAGTTAAGTTTTTGGTTACTTTGAAATTCAATTTTACGCAATATGCGCAAATCGTGATTAAAATCTTGTGCGTATTTTTGCGGCAGCATTTACAGCGTCTCATGCTGAACTCTCCTCCTCCTGTCCTCCCCTTTATTCATCCAAGTGCTGCTGATTGCCAGTTGGCAGCCCTCATAAATACAAGTGGCTGCCGCTGCCATTGCTTCTGCCTGCTTTTCTGTCAGCGCTAAAACTATGAAAATGAAAATGTGTTTTCAAATTGCGAAACAATTTGCTGACCGTAATTGAACTTTGCTGTTGCCATCGTCATAGCCGTCATTTTCATCATTCTCCACCTCATTTCCATTCTTGTGCTCGTTTTCAGACATATAACTAGGTGCTAGGGCTAATGTTGAGGCATCCTGCCTGAAATTAACCCTGTAAAATAACCTCAAAAAGTGGTCTAGTTTAATATTTAATAAGATTGAATGGGAAGACAAATCTGTTTCCGGCTGACACGTATAAATTACATTTATTAAGCTAATTATGAACTTAACTTCAAGTATTGCACACCCTTTGTGGATTTTTAGTACAGGGTCAAACAAACTTTTAGTTGCTCGGAAAAGTTTTCGACGCACAGCCTGTGGCAAATGTTCGCCGTGGATTCAGAATCGACTGTGAATGCGGGATGCGAATGAGGATGCGACGTCGTTGCTGATTTGTGTGTGTACATCGTGGTTAGACCAATTTGGCAAATCCCTGAAGCCTAATTTCCCACTTTCCCGCTTTTCTTGCATTCACTTCTTATTGCTCAAACGTTAACAATGACAATGCTGCCATTTGATTCAATTTGCAGCCGCCTTTTGTTGCAAGCGGCATTCTTGCACTTTTTCTACTCCTTTTTCATAGCACGCATGAATATTTTAGAATTCGTAAGTAGTGGGAAGGAGCAAGAAGAAGGCAACTGGACTGCAGGACAAAGTTTTGAATAATTTATGCGAGTGCGGAGCGTGTCTCACTCGTAACCACTGACAGAGCAACCCACAATGGCCAATGCCAATGCCAATTTCTGTCGATGATAGTACTGTCTCTTTCTTAACTTTTACTTCCCTATACTTGTGGATTTAATGGGTATATAACATTGTAACTCAATATAGGTGTGAATTGAGTTAAAGGGTGTCTATTGGTCGAGCATTGTGGCATGATGGCTGGCTTTTGTTGCATACTTCAAGGCGCACGCAACTTTTACAGCGAGAAATTTCAAGAGTTTTTTACTACTTTTTATTTCCCACTCTCACGACAGTCTCTTTGCTATTTGTCGAGCGTAATTAGCCGCAAACTATGCAACTTGCGTTTGTGCAACCAGGCATCACCGACGCCAACGCCAACGTCAATTGCCTTGATTGAGACATTTTGCTGGGCATCGTTTCTATAACCTCCCACTCCTCCCCCTTTACCGCAACAGCTTTTCACTTTGGTGGAAATAGAAGAGAAAGTGCAACAAAGCCACTGCAGGCGAATCATGGGAAACTTGGCAGCCATCGTTCGTGCTCTCTCGAACTCCATTTTCATGGGTGTTTGGGTGTGTGGGTGGGTGGGCGTGTGCACGGTGTGTGTTAAAATACCACAATTTCAATTTCAAAGTATCCTTTTAGTCGAAAGGAAATGACATTTACGCGCTTTGTTGTGGTTTGCTCATGCATAAAACATTTTTAGTTTATATTTTTTAAGATCCCTGTACTTTTGAAGCTTGATAGGTGTATTAATTTTGCAAAAAACTGCCGCTGATGCTTAAATAAGCAGATTGAACGCCAGAACACCAACTGTTCTCCTCATTTATAAGTTATTTTAATCGACAAATAATGAAATAAAAAGTTGGGCATGGTATTTTTCAGGCAAGCACGCTCTTTACTGTGACTTTACGACTGTTTGTATTTTTTTTATTTTTAAGTTCTTTTTACTCTGCCCTCTCAAGCTCAACGCACTCGTTGTGCGGTAGGCGTGGCAGCTGCAGCTGTAGCAGTGGCAACTCTAGTGGTAACAATACAAAACTGTTTGCATGCCGCGTGGTCATGTGAACAAAGCTCGACTCTATGTTGCCTCTTGGCCACAAGCTGCCTTTGCGGCAGCAGCGGAATCGGCATCAGCATCAGCAGGAGCTTAAAACTGAAACCGAAAACTGAAAAAACGTAAATAATAAAGCAATGAAAAAGAGACTGAAAATCAAAGGAAAAAGGTAATAACCGCAGTAAATCAAAGCGACTGATTTTGAAATACCCTGTAATTAAATTTGATTAAACATTAAACGCTTAAAGGAATTTCAGAAAATAAAGAGATAGAAGAAGAAAATGAAGCGAGCTAGCAAAATTGCAAACAATAAGTAACAAAGTGACAAAAATCAATGGTAAACTTTTGAAATGTGCCGATGGCTGCTGCAAATGCGCTTCCTGTTTCCTCTCGAAAGCGCGACAACGGGATGCAGTTAGGATGGCTTTCACCCCTCAGAGGAGGGAGCGATGGAAGCATTTTAAGTTTACTGTGAATGTGGTACATTTGTTGAATATCAACAGGAAATGCAGTGAATAAACACGTCGATGCGATGCTACGAGTTCTGTATTGTGTGTACTCCTCTCTGTATGTGTGTGTGTGCTTTATTGTTGCTGTTGTTGGTTGTGCCGTGTGCAACGTTGAGACTCGCAATTTTGAATGCCATTCAATTCAATTCTATTCGATTCGAATCGATTCAATACTCGATTTAAATGGTGACTCATCCACTGACTGCGGGCAATGGCTAGCAAATAATCTAGAATGCTTTTTCGATTTCACTGACAACAACAATAACAACAATAATATCAGTAAAAAATTAAGAGATAATATTGTTCAGGACGACATCCTGATACCCTCACATATTATAAAGTTTTCTTGATCAACTATGTGAAAAAAGAAGGAGATAGAGAGAGAGACAGCTTTTGAGAGGTTGATAAATACGATATACGATATTCACATCTGGTTTGATCCTATCAAACTTAAAGTAACCTCTGCAAACGGTATAACCAACGATTTAAATGCACAGTTCATTTCATAATTTCATTCATTAAATTGAATGTCGTTTATTGTTCAGCTCTTGGTTTCTTTTCTCTTCTTTCCTCTTGATGTGGTTGTACTGATGTAATCAAATTAAATGTAGTGCAAAATTTGTAACTTTTAAATGGATGCCGACACTGAGCATAAATTTATACAGGCTGCAGGGTTGTTGGAGCGTTTAAATACCCTGGGCTGAGGGTGCAAAAGTTGTGTGACGACTTTAATAGTAACTCATTTATGAGTGAGTTTGTTTAATATACACGGTATTATAATGTTGAGTGTGCTCGACTGTAGCTTTCTTGTTCATTTTGTGAGTTGCTTTGAAGGAACACGCAATCAACAGCAAACATCAGACATACCCTGGCATTCCATCATATGCACATGCCATCATTCCAACAGTTCGACGCTTCTCCCTTCCCTGCTCCCTTCATATTGCTTGTCGTCCATCAGTCAGTCAGTCAATCATATGAATCGTTTTCGTTTACGTTTCGTTTTCGATTCCAATCAATTTGTTTGGCATTTTTGGCTGGCCTTACCACCTTCGCCCTGACCCAAGCCCACTGCCCTAGCTAACCCATTGACGAACCCATTGACCCACCCCTTGACGCCCATTGGTATGTGGATATCTTTGTGCATCATTCTATCGATTTTATGCCCTGATTTCAAAGAACAAAATGGAAACGCGGTGCTTGTTGCATTTTTAAATACGGCTAAAAAAAAACAACAGAAGCAAAAAAGGAGCTAAAAGCTCAAAAGCTTCAAACTGAACATGCATCCATCTTAGTCTGTGCTTCCGCCTGTCAAAGAATCAAAGAAATAGCTTGTTTTTTATGGTAGCTGGGTCAGTTGGGACACCCAAAGGATTTATAGAGCAAAACTTTCCAGATCAACTCTTGTTCACAAATCGATTTTGATAAGTTAATTTCCGCATTTTTAAATGAAAACTTATGATTTGTTTCTTAAACATCAAGTTTTCCAATTAATGCTTGCTTGAGTATTTAAATATTTAACAATAAAGGCAATAGTTCAGTGAGCCTGCATTTGTTTTCGACATTAGTATTTATTGATATGTATTTTTGGGTATCTAAAAATGCCCTTAACTCTCCTTAACTCCGATTGTACACGATTCGTTGGATGAGTTTACACTTAATAACATCGTACATGCACGTGAATGATTTTGATGTGGCTTCAATCGAAAGGGTTTTGACTTTTAGCTTAATCGGCACTCCTACTTTTTCTACTGCAGTCTACTAAATATGGTATTACATAAATAATATCACAAACTTTAAACTAACTGCGTTAAAAAAAGGGGAAAGTAATGTTAACGCCACTGTCGCCTACGCTCCTGAAGCTTTTGCTGTAGCTGAGCCTTTGATGGCGGTATCTCTGTCTTGGTAACACCTTCTCCTGTATGCGAAGTATCCACAATTTTGCGATTCGAGTGAGGTTTGTGCTGCAAACGATCTGTTTTCGATACTCTTGGTGGCACCAGACACTCGCGATGCTCAGATGTCTTTAAAATCATAGTCTTTTCGCGATTCGTCTTTTCCCCATAGCCAACCTTTGGTACTTCCGATCGGGCTGTACGGCTTTGTTGCACTTTTGGGTAGAGTACCTTATTTGTTTTTGACGGATTATTGCATTTTGCCGGATATCTTAGATTTGCTGTCGATTGCGCCATGGGTCCACCCGTAAGTATCTTTCCCCGAGTATTTGTTTCTTTATGTTTGTCACAACCAGCATCCAAACGATCGTCAGCTGAAACTGAGCGTTTCAACTCGTTTTTGCACAACTTTGGACACTGTTTGATCAAATCCTTGACAGATGATTGTATTTGATATTTGTGTGGTGTCTCTCGTTTCTTGTTTAAAACTGCCTTGACCATCAGCAGTTGCTTCATCATTTGTATTTTATCTTCGTTCTGCTCGGGCGCTTCTACGCCATACTTTCGCTGATACCAATCGGAGATTGACGAGCGCATGCCGTGTTGATTGACTACAAATTGACGAGTTAATAGATAGAATATCTTTGCTTTATAGGCGCAAATGGTACAGATACGCGAGGGTAAATCGGGCATGGTATGAAATTGCTGAAATAAGAGAATTTTAGTTAATAGCTTATATTAACTTGCATAAAACGTACAAACTGCAGCGAGCCGCGCTGAAAGAGCACGCGGTAGCTGGATATTGATGTATCAAATTCGAATTCCTGCACGGCGTCCAGTTCCACAAAGTTTCCATCGTCGTGGCAGCCACAGATGCGACAGCAATGCTGCAAATCCTCAACCCTTTTCAGCGTTTTCGGTGTGCGATGAGCGATTTCGTGGCCTACAAGGGCCGCCTTATACATGGCCTCATAATGGTCAAGACTGCAGAAAGTGTGGGAGAATGGTTAAGAATGTTTAAACAATAATTCATGGTGTAAACTCTTGATATTCATGGCAAACTTTACTCTAATTGATAATTAACTACTTTGCTTGGTCAGAAAGTTTAGAAATTGCTGCCAGAACTGGGGAGCAGAAAGGGAAGTCAAAGGTCTTGCCTTGGCTATCAGATGTGCGTTCTCACTCACTCACTCTCTCTGATTGTTGGGCGTAAAATGGGAAACTTTTTAATTGACTTTTTCAATTACACTTTAATTTTGTTGCAAAGACTGTTGGCACTGCCAATTGAAGTTTCGAAATGTGTATTGCATATAGAATGCATATAGAGAGAATGAGAAAGCAGGAGGAAGTGCCGAAGGCCCATACAACTATCTATCATTGTCCGCTGGTCATAGGACTCCCTAGTATGTGTGCGTGTTTGTGTGTGTCTTGGCAATTTGCAAAACTTCACAAACACGCACAGCCGACAGCATTGAGAGTCGACGCTTAACAGGAACTGTGCAGTCAGTTCACGAACATCATGAAGGCAAAAATCTAAATTTATTTTCAACACAAAATTTGGCGGAACAAGAAAGAACGAAGATTTGATACCCAAACATAGCTCTGCATGAATGGGTAGCAGGGTATCAGCATAATAGCTTGAAACTCACCTCGGATTATAATCCATGACACGCAATTGGATGAACTGTCAGTGGGATAATGTGAGCTAGGAACTGTATCCTGTGTTATTGTGCTGTATCTTTATCTAAGTGGCAGTCCGAGTCCGCTCTCCGTTCGGTGGGTTAAGCTTCAATTAAGTTGAATATCACATAATAACATCGACTTGCAGCTGAAATCACAAAAATTAGACGCACAATTCGAACATTGGTCATTGAATAATTCAGTTGGTTAGCACATGGTGCACGGGATCAAGATGAGGCGTAAACGGGGTAAAGGTTAGAAATCAGCAGGGTCAAAGTAAACATGTAACTATTTATCTGGCAATGGACAAGGCAGAGAAGTAGACGAAGCAATACCGAAGTCAAAATACGCTTTGCAGTCTTAACTTAGGGAATCCTTAAGGATTGGAAGCAGCAAAATGAAATTAGTGCTAGGATTCGACAGCTTTTGTAGAGCTTAACCTTGTGAAAAGGTAAATGATAGGATAAAGGAAGTTAGTGTATGACAAAGGACAGCGGCAGAGGCAATAAAACAGATACGAGCACGAGCACAAGCATAAAACAACAAAAGACCGAAAATGAATGAGCTTGTCTTCCTTCTCCGTTTCTCTTTCGCTTTTTCTGTTTCTCTTATCTGCGGGTAGGTGAAATACCTGGCATTGAAGGCCGGATTGGAGGGCAGATATTGGCCTGGTCGGTAGGTCTGTCGGTCGAATGCCTGGAATTAATCCCAGGCGTGCACTTTTTGGAAACCACCACTCTCCGACCACCCGCGTTTGTCCCCTGGGCCATTTTCCACGGTGCGAACAATGCGGTGGAATTTGTTGAGAGTGTAGACAGCGAGTGCGTAGAGATTTTAATTGAATAACTGCCAACTGCCGAGCACAGTCATGTGGGAAAGATGGATTTCTGTGCTTGCCAGCTGGGACAAAGTCAAGTTACAGCTTCATTTGAAAAGAGTATGATTGTGAGTTAAAGTTCTTTCATTGGCCTCGAGAAGCGGCTACCATAGCTCAGGGTAAATTGCAGTCGTGTACTCTTTGCCTAAGCTGTTTTACTTTTTGCTGGTTGCATCTGCAAAACTAGAAACTTATTGCTCACCTGTTTAAAGGACTCTTGAGGTTGAGGGAAAAATCCTTTGTATGTGTATTTTCCAAATATTTTCTTAGTTTTAACCTTTATTTCGTTCTTCTCACTCTTACTTGGATACCGACTCTGACTACTTGTCCCTTTCTCCCTCGCTTCCCTTTGCAGATATAAAAATACAAATTTTTGGTATATTTTTGTAAAATCGTGTTTTGATGCTATTCACATTCACAACAACGTTGAGAATAGAACTAAATGTAATGCCAGGTTTGACTGTTACACAGTTTGTTAGGTTTGTTTGGTTTCGAGTGTGGAATTTGTCAGAGCCTGCTTAAGCTCTCATTTACATACAAGTGTATGCAGGCGACGGATTTGTGACTAGACATGGGAGCACCGGAGCAGAGGAGAAACCACAGCGCATATGATGGGATAACATTACTTATACGCTCATAACCATAGATTGTCACTCGATTTGCCACCTTTTATGCACGTATTCGTATTCCTCTCTCCCTATCTCTTTTCCTATCTCCTATCAAAAGCTCCTCATTCTCTGTCTGTCTACATGTGTGGCAGTGTGTGGGTATGTGTATGTCTTTGTGTATGACACTTATCACACTTATGTACCATTCTCTCCTCTTCCCCCGTCTTCACTTGGATTTCTGGCATATGGCAGTGACATGGGGAATGGCAGGAAATGCAAAACACAAATGGATATTGGCCTGGGGTCCACAGAGCTTCCATCCAGGGTTGCTTGTTTCTTGCTCTGTCACTGATATGCAATATTTATTATGTAAATATTGGCAACAAATCCCGTTAGCCAGTTAGCCTGTTAGACTGATTGCCATTGCCTTTGCCATTGCCACGACTATGGATTTGCCTTTGTAATTGAGGTTGACTCGCTTGACTTATCCTTGCATTCCGGATTCCTGCACTTAATGCGGCACAGACACTTTTATGATAACGACGACGAGTTGACGATAACTGCTCACATCTTCCACTTTTCTTTTTTTTCTCTACACTCTATGCTCTCCAGCAGGTCGTAGTTCAAATTAGCGTCCATTAATTAGTCGCTCTGTGGATTGACGTTTAAAGTAATGCGACGTTACCTTGGGGCAATTAGTTGATGGTGAGGAGTGTAATAAATGAAGGGAGTGGTAGGAACTTCTGAACGCTTCTGAGCTAATTATCACAGTTTTTGGCGCACAAGCGACGAAAGTTTTGCTGAAGAAAATACTCTCAACAAATTACGGAGTATGTTCGTCTCTTTCTCTCCGTCGGCATCTCTACATGCACAGAATATATTGCAATTTTAGCTATGCCTTTCAGTAGCAGAAGTTTTTTGACTTGTAAGTAAGAAACTTCTCTAAATGCTTATAATTTTTGGACGTGTTGTAGCTTTTAAATTTTTTTCTTCAAGTGTTTTGTTTCCTCTGCTGCTTGAGATAATTTTCTACATCATTTTGCATAGGTCGCCTATGTTGACTGTTGGTTGTTTCTCTCTTTGTTTAATCCTTTGCTGCATTAAGATTTCTTCAATGTTGTCACGTCTCACAAATCGCAGTGGCATTTTTCTTGCTAGCACGCACTTACAGAGTCACATACATCACTGTCTGCTGTTGTGCCTCTTCCCATCTCCAGTCATTTTCCCCACAGTCTGTGCTGGCCGCAGACACAACCGCATTTAATGTGGGCCACAACGTAGCGGATGAAGCGTTGCTTAGATTGCCGCCAGCAAATCGGTGTCCTTGCCTCTCCGTGTCCCGTGCCAGTCTCCGCTTATCCCGAGCTTGTGCTGAACCCTGGTCGCCTGGCTCATAGTGAGCACTATAATTCTATTATGGCTGTAAAGCAATTTTATTTGGGGCCGCGACTCGTTTAGCTGCCATTTTCATTTTCATTTCACATTTTTACGCTTTGTGTCAGTACTTTGACTTCACGCCCCTACGCCTCGTTGTTGCCCTAGCGCCTCCTCATAGTCATTGCCATTATCCCGCGAAGCTGTCATCATCAAATTACGCTCGGCTTTTGTCTTGGAGTTTTGCTCTAATGTAAAGCACAAAAGCGACTACTTTTCTTTCATTTACACCCGTAACTTAAGCTGCACTAGGGTATGCTATGTAGTCTAATAAACTAGTTGTCACATTCTTCTTAAAAATAGGAAATCATCCTAGGGTTTAGCACAAGTCTTATCTAGCCATTAAGCTTACCTAGAGTAACGGGTGTATTACAGTCGGCTACTCACTCAAAGTGCTCGGACTTGTTCGCCAGCTGTTGTTGCTGCTGTTGTTAGACGCGTTGTTGTTGTTGCTTTATTTGATATCAGTTGGCCAAATTAAATTCAACTCGCCAACGCCAACCCCTTTAGTTATCTCTCGGCAATTATCTCAACTGATAGCATGGACTGTGATCTCTTGCCGCGCCTCTCTTTAGCTCTCGCTCTTCCCATATTGCTCTCTTTCGTTTTCGGTCTCTTTCGCACATTTTGCAAACCAAAAAATCACACATACGTCGCGTCGATCGCCCATGGCATAGAAAAGTAAAAAAAATAAAAAACCAGAAGTCAAAACAGCCGCCAGTCGTTATCCGAACGCGTGCGAAAGCGGAAAGCAGAAAGCTCGGCAGATATTTTATAAATTGCGTTAATTTGTCGTCGAGTGTCGTGTCTGGATGAATGGAAAATAGTTTCGGAATACACTTGAAGATCATCTACGCGGACATAATCGAGAGCAGCTGACATGGCTAGACCGTTGGATGACCTGGAGCGAGACACAATCGTTAGTAGTCTGCACAACGATGTGCTGGCCCTCAAGGAGTTGGTGCAAAATCGCGAGAGTGAATTGGTTAAATTGCATCGAGAAATCCACAAACTGAAGGTAAAAGGAAGGACAACTAGTTGGAGTTGGAGTATTATAGGTATTGAAAGGTGGGAAAGACAACGTGAGGAATGAGGAAAATAGTAGGGAAATTTGGAAGAAATTAAGTTTCTATAGATAAACATAGGATAGGATTAAATCAAAATAAAATGGTTTTGTAAGACTTACCTTTAGGAAATTTCCAGAGTAGAAATCTAAAAATGTCCAATAAAAACTAACTAAAGGCTAACTCATTTTGGAATTCTTTAGCTTGGCAAAGATTAGGTATACTTGGACTAGAAATCCATGAGTTGTTCCAAACAGTTACAGCTGTTTCGATGTCATTGTTTAATGCATCGTTTGTTTGTTTTGTTTGTTTGTTGTTGTCGCGTCGCAGATAAGCAACAGTAACAGCAACAGCAACAACAAAAGCAATAGCAACAGCAACAATTGCCCTACGTTTTTCGACTAATTCGAATTCGTATTCGTATTCGCTTTTGTATCGTGGAGATACACAATAAACTGGTATGAATAGCGTTAGTCGGGGCAACACGACACTTATAGACCCTGTATTTGTTGTTGCTTATCTATGTTTAGCGCACTCTGGCATACAACCAATAGACCTTTATTTGTGTGTCAAGTGCAGGGCCAACAAAAGTCTGTGAAAAGCGCACACACAATCGTATCAACTGCGTCGCACGTCGTTATCTTTCTATGGGGGAAGCAGCAGCCACAGCCACAGCTCAGCACAGCACAGATATCAGATACTGTATAATAGACAACAGAAAGCAGTAGATACTACTTATTAGATACCACAACACCACGGCTGCCCTATGCTCTAGTCAGGTCGAGTCCCCGATGCCCTGTGAATACACAGAAAAAAATTCTCAAAATTGTTAGACATAGTAAGATTACTTCTTGTGTCATTTAATCATTTAATTTTTCAGTGTAGTTTTTTCGGTGTATTTAAAGTATCTATTGCGGTTTGTGGCTCACATTCAGTTAGTTTTGTATCTTTGTATCTGGGCCTCAAGTTGAGTGCCTTATAATAGGTTTGTACTTGAACATCATTTGGCATTGTTCAGTTTAGTTTCCCTTTCTCCAGCACCTCCCTTCACCATCGCTACTTTGTCGTGTGTATATTTAAATTGTAAAGCATTTTTATTGAGCTAAGCGATTAGCACTTCTTGGTGAGATTTTCGTGGCGTTGTCGCGCGCACTTTAATGGCTCAAAGAGCACAAATAACGACCGGCTAAAGAGAGCGAGAGAGAGCGCTAGAGAGAGACAGAAAGGTTAAGCTGTGTATCGCTAATTGCCGGATCAGCTGCGTTTTTAGCTTTAACATCAACTGGGATTCTGCTGGGTATCTGCTTTATGTAAATAAATACATTGTATTCCGTAACTTTAGGCCGGACACGCACACGCGCTCTAACTAGCTCGACTAGCTCAACTAGTTGTTACCTCTTTTATCAAGCCAAAAAGTATCTTTCATTCACACTCCTCTTGACTGATTTATTGCTAAATATATTATGCGCTTAACCTGAATAGTTGCAAAGGAGTAAAATATTTCGCCTTAACCTAATTTTGTAGCTACCTGCTTTGCACAATTTGAGTACAGGGCTTGTGTACAGGGTATAAAGCGTAGACCGGCCATTTGTGAATTGCTAATTTCTGTGTAAATAATTTGGAAGACAAACATGGAGTGGAAATGGGTTGAGGGGATGGCAAGGGGATAATCACAACTGGGGCCTGGGCTATACGGTATGAAACAAGAAAACTTGCCACACTGTGCACACTGAAATTATTTTGTTTTCTTTTTTTTTTTGGCTTATCTTATGTTTGAGCAATGAGTCGACTTAAGTCATATGTGGATTTTGGTGTTTTATCTTTACGCCCCTTTGTTTTTTGGGTCAGTTTTTGCATGCTATTTGTGACCAAAAACGGGTGATAAGATGACTGCTATTCTTGGCCCATTTAACGTACTCTGAAGGTCAGTCAGTTAACTTGATTCATTTGGAAACGGCACGTGAGGGGTCATTGTCCATTGAAATTGGGGTAAACATGATTTAAATTGACTTTCCATGTGACGCGCTCAATTGACAATAAATTAATTGAAGCGACGCCTTTCAATTGACACAGAGCGTGCTCCAGCAAACAACAAATCAGCTGAGCGTCTCTAGCAAGCAGCAGTTGGGCAAATCGAAGCTGTACCCGTTGCCAGAGCAATGTGGCGAAATGACAGGCGGTCAAAGGAATCCATATTTGTGCAGTTCCTGTGGCATGGTGATGCCGGGAAGTCCCGAGTTTGCGCTGGAAGCACTCTCCTTGGGCTCACCGACCACAACAATAACGATGACGTCACCAGCTCCAACGCCATCGCCAACTCCCACACCAGTTACTTCGCCTGCTGAGGCTGGAACTCCAAACCAAAATGATTTGCGTCCTAAGCCTCTGCTGGCAGCCATAAAGAAACAAGGTGTATCTGCCGAGAGTTGTGTCCAATCCATGCAGCAATCTTACACGGTACCAATACCCAAATACGAGAAAGATTTCAGGTAAACGGAATGTGGAACGTAATCATTCCCAACAGGACATAATTTATACTGCCTTTTTAGTGCCAAGCAACAGATCAAGGATGCCATAATGGACAATGACTTTCTGAAGAACATCGATGCCTCACAGGTGCGTGAACTCGTAGATTCCATGTACTCGAAGAGCATTGAGGCGGGAGAGTTTGTGGTTCGAGAGGGTGAGGTGGGAGCCCATTTGTATGTTTCAGCGTCTGGAGAGTTTGCTGTGATGCAAAATGGTAAAGTGCTTGACAAGATGGGACCAGGCAAGGCGTTTGGCGAACTGGCGATACTCTACAATTGCACCAGGACGGCGTCCATAAAAGTGTTGAGGGAGGCGCGTGTGTGGGTGCTCGACCGAAGGGTTTTCCAGCAGATTATGATGCGCACAGGATTACAGCGCATAGAAAACAGTGTAAATTTCCTAAGATCAGTGCCGTTGTTGCGGAATCTCAGCGAGGAGCTGCTGGCCAAAATCGCCGATGTGCTCGAACTGGAGTTTTATGCAGCAGGCACATACATCATACGTCAGGGAACCGCTGGAGATAGCTTCTTCTTGATCTCGCAGGGTAATGTGCGAGTCACACAGAAATTGACACCCGCCTCGCTGGAAGAGACAGAGTTGCGTACTCTCGAACGGGGGGATTACTTTGGGGAACAGGCGCTGATCAATGAAGACAAGAGGACGGCCAACATAATTGCATTGCCGCCTGGGGTGGAATGCCTTAGTTTGGATCGGGACTCGTTTAAGCGTCTGATTGGTGATCTATGTGAGTTAAAGGAGAAGGATTATGGTGATGAGAGTCGCATGCTGGCCATGAAGAAAGCGGCTCAAAGTGAGGAGGCATTTGGTGCACAAGCCCAACAAGAGTTTCCTGATCTTAAGCTCACCGACTTAGAGGTGGTGAGCACTCTGGGCATCGGTGGATTCGGTCGTGTGGAGCTGGTCAAGGCCCATCATCAGGGACGGGAAGACACGTTCGCCTTGAAGTGCCTCAAGAAACGACACATTGTGGACACGAAGCAGGAGGATCATATCTACAGTGAACGCATGATTATGCTCAGCTCCAACTCTCCGTTCATTTGTCGACTCTTTCGAACCTTCCGGGATGAGAAGTATGTCTATATGCTGCTGGAGGCGTGCATGGGAGGGGAGATCTGGACCATGTTGCGGGATCGTGGCTCTTTTGATGATAATGCTGCTCAGTTTATCATCGGATGTGTCCTTCAGGCCTTTGAGTATTTACACGCTCGTGGCATTATCTACCGAGATCTGAAACCGGAGAACCTGATGTTGGATGAGCGGGGTTATGTGAAGCTCGTGGACTTTGGTTTTGCCAAATATATAGGCAACAGCGCCAAGACTTGGACCTTTTGTGGCACACCCGAGTATGTAGCACCCGAGATCATTCTCAACAAGGGACACGATCGAGCTGTGGACTATTGGGCACTAGGCATACTCATTCACGAGCTACTTAATGGCACGTAAGTTACGACAATGGAATGATTGATATCTACTAGACTTCAGATGTTACTATCTGCTATCTTCGCACAGCCCACCGTTCAATGCTCCGGATCCCATGCAGACTTATAATCTCATACTGAAAGGCATCGATATGATTACCTTTCCGAAGCACATGTCCCGTTGGGCTGTGCAGCTCATTAAGCGTCTGTGTCGCGATGTTCCCTCCGAGCGTCTGGGCTACCAAACGGGCGGCATTCAGGACATCAAGAAGCACAAGTGAGTGGCTTACGGACTGGAGAAAACTTAAAATCAACCTATTCATCCCATTTTTTTTCTAGATGGTTTCTCGGCTTCGATTGGGATGGTCTGGCCAGCCAACTGTTGATACCGCCTTTTGTGCGTCCAATTGCGCATCCCACAGATGTGAGATACTTTGATCGATTTCCTTGCGATCTCACTGAGCCGCCGGACGAGTTATCAGGCTGGGATGCCGACTTTTAGCATAAACTGTTGTTATAATTATTAATAATATTTTTATTATTGTTTGCTGTACTATTGGACAAAAAGTTTCGATTAGTTGTGCGGGTAGGGTCGGGGGGGTACATTACACAGTTTGTCTCATTTGATGGTTGTCGGTATAAGTGCTGGCCGCTAACACGCGACACATGCTCCGACAACGCTCAATCAGCGGATTGTAAATCGCGGCACATCCCGGCTGCGGTTCAGCGGAAAGTTTAAGTTTTTCCGGCAGATGCTTAAAGAACTCCGCGAAGCTCAGTTTGGGAGATCTATGCAGTTTCTTGCACATTTGGCAATTGCAATTGGCTTCACGGTACTCGTAGAAGGCGTAACGGGCCCGGTTGGTGGCACCCAAGAGGGTAGCCGAGATTCCGTCTTGAGTGTAGACGGGCATATTAAAGACATTGGCAATAATTTGCAGAACTTGTGGACAATCTGGGTGATTACCCAACACAACGATTCTGGAATCTTTCTTGATTTTGAAACCAGCATCGATGGCAAGCACACATCGATGCATTATCTGTCCTTCGATAATGGCACGAGCCTCGTAAATATCATCGTCGAAATGAGCTCGTCCTTGCAGTGCCTCCGCAGACATTTCGTCAATGTTCTTGTCCCAGCGAAGTGTTCCTTTTGCTTCGGGCGTATATTCAACTTTGTCCAGACGCACCTCAATATTTCCTCGATTGCCCATTGGTGTTGCCTCAATGAATTCATTAAAAAGCTTCCAATCTCCTTTGGCCAGTTGCTTACAAATCGACTCACGAACTTCGGATCCGTT
Organism: Drosophila nigrodunni; assembly: GCA_020829145.1. Lineage (NCBI taxonomy): Eukaryota > Metazoa > Arthropoda > Insecta > Diptera > Drosophilidae > Drosophila > Drosophila nigrodunni. The sequence goes on from JACVCZ010000008.1 coordinate 619,986, forward strand.
GCGGAACAGCAGTAGGCCGTAATATTCACCAAGATTTGTGGGATGACACATGAGAAAGCCATCCTCCAGTTGAGGTCGTTCCTTGAAACACATTAGAAGTCTGTCCACGTTTGTCAGCTTCAACACAAGATAGTTTTCGGGCAAATTAAGTCCAGAGACAATGGATGCACTGCAACCAGTTGGACTGACGATCATACAATCAGAACGGAAATTCCAACGTTTTACATAATAATCAGAGATGCTTCCCTGTAGTCTATTGGACGCAATGGGACTCATCAGACGCTGTTGCAAGTTGGGAGCACAGGCAGCTAAACACAACGGGGACCAGGTTTTATGTGTAATGTCCAATAGATTCATGCCGGAGCCATCGCTGTAATCTATGGAGCCAATGCTGCCCACAAGCAGGGATGCCAGAAAACTGCTCATCAGAGAAATGCGAACTGTGCGATCGTAAAGCTGCGGAGTATCGTTGTACATCTTGCGTATCTGAGGACCCGAAAGCCTACCGTAGCACTTGGAGCCAGTGATTTTAATCATATTCAAACCTCCACCCACATCCTCCTCCATTTCGTAACACTGCGATATGGAGGATCTAATGGCCCAACTGGGAGTACAAATCATCTCAAAGGCATCGCCGTTGAGCTGCTCGTGGAGGCGCATCACAGGATTCAAACCGCAGAGCCGACGAAAGCCAGTGTCCGTCCAAAAGACGGTGGCGCAATGATGGGCAGCACCACTAATGGCGACCACCCTGTGCAGCTGGACACCCTGTGATTCCAAGCAATTGAAGAGTATGTCCAACGCCTTGACATACATCACAGGATTCACCTTGAACTCATCGGGCTTGGCATCCTTGGCAATCCCTTCTATTGTGTCATATTCTGGAAGATCCACATCGTAACGCACCACAGCTGTGTATTTCAACTCCAATTTTGAGTTCATTACCACTGCCAGCAAGTGCTCCACGTCCAAAAAGAGGCCCATATAGCAGTTCTTGCTGTGCTTTGGTGCCGCTCTGTGACACATTTCTCCGTTTAATAACTTAAAATTTTTGACTAAAAAAGAAATGTTTATTGATTTTGATAGGAGAAATTTAAAAATTCGAATAGAAGACAGGACACTAAAGGTACTATTTTGGCAGCACTAGTCGTGGCTTTCTCAGTAGAAAGCCTTTTACTATCTAAATGGAAAAGAGAAGACATTAAAGAGAGGGAAAATGCTAGAAAGTATTTATTTAAAATTATTACAATTTAAGCAAGAAAAGTTTTAAGCATAAAATGAACATTTTTATGTGAATCCTAAGACGTTTGGGAGCGCCTCTGTTCCGTGATTTTGAATTGAAGCAGAACAACTAGATAGGTAGCCATAAAAGAAATGTTTGTGGTGATGAGTTCACGATTAATGTTTGCATAACCATCGAGATTCATGATCGGTGGATTCTTGTTAATGGCTACCAGTAGCATGTCCACCTCCTTCTGAGTAGCCGAATCGACGGCCGTAAGATTGATGTTTAGTAGTTTTGTCTGGAAATCGAGGCCCACCTTGCGAGAGGCGTAATGGGCCTCATTGCAGATGATGTAGAGCAGACACATGCAGTAGAAGACGATGACAAAGAGTCCCACCTCCTTGTAGGTGGCACCATGATCAATAATCTCACTGATACTTCCATAAGTAGCAATAATACTGGTAAAGAATATCACCAGACAATACATGCCATACATATTTGAGTAGGCACGTCCCAGTTGCTGCATCATGTGGCTAAGATCGACCCACAAATGGCGATATTCGGTCAACTTCTGGGCCGGCTTGCCATCCCTTATTGTGGCCTGCAGAGCATCGGATAGAGCACGACTTGCTGTGCCAAAAGCATTGCAGTTGATGTACCACAGACTGCAGAAGCAATTCAGCATGGCAATGATGGGATAGTAGGCAAAAGTATACCACAAACGAAAGTCCGGCTGGAGAAAGTACTGCGAGAGATTGATAGCGATGCTCAGCAGCCAGGAGAAGATGCACAATGAATAGGTCAACCAATAGAGATTGGGAAAGACAATCGGAGTGCCAGTTGTCTTGTAGAATTTATACTGGTAGTTGGTCCACATGTTCTTGAATATGGCTACCTATGGGAGCAAAGGAAAACCGAAAGCATTATGTCTGGTGGCCCTTTTTGAGAATAGGGTCTACAGGGACCTCTCACCTGAGGTCCATGCCTCCAGCTGGCCACAGGCAACAGGAAATTGGTGAAGAGCAAACTGATGAAGATAACATTGTAGATGGCCTCGTCGAAACGCTTGTCTGGACTTGTGATGAACTTCTTGACCCGCTCTCGGAGCACCAGGACCACAATGGTGGTCTGGCAGCTGTAGGTGAAGATGGCCCACATCACCTGCTTGGAGGTCCATGAGTACTCAGTGCGTGGCAGGTTCTTGATGGGTGGATTTCTGTGAATCGGCATAACACCCATGATTTGAAACAATACTAGTAGACTCTTGGTTGTGTTGTAGAATGCATCATGCTTGTCCAGCTCGAGAGGATCATCGACTGTATCCGGCTTACGCACATAAACATCATTCATGGCATTACCGCCTTCTAGCATCTTTAGTTTTTCCCGATATCGCAGCTCATCCTCTAGAAATTGACGTTGATTCGGATTTAGTTTGGGTGCCACCTTACCGCTACCTGGCGGTGTCAGACCGCGGCTAACCGCCCAGAACGACATAGTAGAATACCGTACACTGAAGACCGAGTTGGCAACGTGTCCTGACGGTTTTATAAGCGCCGTTTTCTGCTATTGACTTTTGATTGAAAAGCAAACAAAAGTGCGGAGCCGCCTCTGGGCGTTACTCTATTTGCTTGTTGTCCATTAAATATGCCCAGGCTCGTATATAAGAGACGCTGCCTCACAGGCACAGTGGGCAATGTAACTGATTGAGCGTAGAAATAAAGTTAAGATGTTATAAATGTAGTCTTTTGTGCATTATATTTTAGTAATAAGTAATAACTAATATTTGGTTAATTTAACTATTTTTTCAACTTTTGCTGCGAAAAATCATGTTTATTGCCTACTGTGACTTTGGTTTGTTGTGGTCATTTGCTGCTGTAAAGCCTCTTTAACCCTCAACTGTTTACTCCTCTTCCGCTCTCGTCCTCTCTCCGTTTCTGGAAATGTTTTGCTGACAAAGATACGAACGGGTGACCAAACCATGCGATGCGATGCGAAGCGATGTCATTCCAAGGGGGAGTGAAAGGACATGGCGTGAATATTGCTTGGTGTGTGTCAGGACGGGACGGGACAGGACTGGACTGGACAGCAGAGGCCACCACGGGTGGAAGGACAGGCGGACAGCCGGACAGAAGGTATATAGAATGCGCTTAATTTGCCGGAAATGAAAGTTTAACGATGTGTAAATGCTTACGAATGCCGATAGAGGCCCGGGCACTAATGACCAATAAAAATGTGCCACCATTGACCCACAATGTGTATATATACTGTACAGTAGTACTACTATACTACATTGTATGCCATTCGATTTCACTTTTTCCCATGGCCCACTACTTTTTCTTCTTGTGACTTTTCATTCAGAGTTTCTGCCTGAGAAATTAAAGGCCAAAAAATACGCACTGAAGCTGGCTTCAATCTTTAAACCAAAGTCAAGTGAAGCATCAAGTCAAGCAGCATCAGCAGCTGGCACAGCAAGTGCTCGTCTGTTTATGGCAGAATCTCGGCACGCATACAGACTCTCATACACATACAGTTAGTGCAAACACATGCTGCAGACTCAGCAACATTTGAAATGTGTTTAAAATAGACTTTTCCAGATCTAAGCAAGCACTTCAAAGGAGGCATTTTTTACTTTTCGGCTTCTGGCCAACTGTTGCGGACTCTTTTTCTTCTATTTTTTTTATTTGGTTCACTTGCAGCTGCATTGAAAATCCTGGGGGAATGAACAATTTTCCATTTCCTTGTTATACCCTGTAGCAAAAAGTTGTGCAACAAAAAATTTGACAAACCTATAAATGCTGGAAAAATTCTCTAAATAGAAAGATTTTTTTTTGTAAAAAAATATATTAAAAATTTAAATACATACAGTTTTTTTCCTATTTTGATGAAAGTTTTACTAAATAAAGAAAAAAGATTTTATTTAATGGCTGGGTATTGAATAGTCGAGCAGTGCATAGCGAAGTTTTTGTCGTATTTGTCGAGTCTCTCTTTCTCCTCCTCACAATTTCATTGCACATAGTTTGGCAAACTGTTGTGCTCTCGCCAGTTTAATGCGAAAAGTTTCAAGAGTAACGGCAAAGCAGCACCAAATAAATAAAGTGTTTAGCTTGTTTTTTATGGCAAACATTTTGTGTGACATAATTGCAGTCAGCCAGGCAAGTCGGCCGGAAGATAGTTTCTAAATTTAAAGCACAAACCAAAGCCAAGTCTCAAGCCTTTTTGTCTGTGGCGCTTAAAGCGCTGAAGCTAAGCTTCCTTTTCCTGGTCGTGGCAGAAGTTGCTAGCATGGATTTATGCTGGTAATGCCAGGCTTCATCTTCAAGGCTGTCGCCTTTGTACGTGACATATTCGTTGTCTGCCTCGTGCCCCCCATACCCCTCGACATACCTCCTACCCAATGCCACATGCTTTATTCTGCCTGCTGTCTGCTCGACTGTCACATCTCCCATGGCCGCAGGCTGTCAACTGACTCTGATCGCCACGTCGTGCAGCTAGCAAATTACATTTCGATTTCCGTTTTCCTTGCCACACAACACACACCACTCCCCCATCTCCATCCTGATTGCCGCAGGAGTGCATTATGCAAGTGTCTTTCTTGCAATCACTCGACATCCACCGGAAAAGGTGTACACCATTCATACAGCGGCGGCACAGATATAACTTTTATTAACACGAACAAGCTGCATAGGATTTGCTGCAACACAGTTAAAATAAAGTTGAAACAATTGGAAATTTTGGGTAGAAATAGAGGAAGAAGTAGAGGAGCTCTTTAATTTATGATCGCCATTTGTTTGAAGTTTCTTTATTTTAAACTTGTTTCTACTTGTTTTTCTCAGTGTAGCTGCTTGTAGAGAACAGGCAGGAAACATGCCTTAGACCCCTGTGCCGCTTGGTCCATTCTTAATTGAATGCAATATTCCATGTGAATCAAACATTAAATTTGACATAGATTGCCTTAGAGAGAGAAACATTTCTCTTATCGAAATTGAGTAAATTGCTTTATCGTCACTTGTGTTATCATTGTGTGATTATTGACAAGAGTAAACCTGAAAATCAAATGCAATTTGAAATTTAATCATCATATTATGAATATTATAACTATTATAAATTGTGTCAGCCACAATTCCCAACAACAAAATTGTTGTTGTTGCTGCTGTTGTTGTTGTGTGTCCAACCGGATGCACTTCAACTGGTCTCTCTCGATGCGATGTATGAATTTTAATTTAATTTTGTTTGGTTGTTTAAATGGCATCACACACACACATGCACACTCTTGTCGAGTGCACTTTAGTTTGCAGCATTTAATATCCGAAAGCATAATGCAATTAAATATTAATCATACGCACTGTGTGACTTACATACAAGCTCTATCATGGACACCAGCATATTGGCTTCGATTTGGATATTGGCAAATTAGCAAAATTATTCACACACACATAGCTTGACTAATTAGTGTTAAAAGCAAGTGCAGTGTTTGGCCCAAAACCACATAAGAGGGTTGTGTAAACTGCAAAATGGGAAAGCCCAGAGAGAGGGGCAGAGGGAGGCAGACCGGAAATGAGTGAACACATTTGTATGTTGTGTCTGGTGCGAAAGTTTACCAAACTAATTTCCTTATTTGTCAGGTAAATGGTCAAACTATATGGCTCTTTCAGAGTGGTTTTCCACATCCCGAAATGGAAAAAAAAATGTGAAAATGAGAAAATTCGATCAATTTGGGGCAATGCAAAAATTAAATTGCCGCTTTAATGTCAGTCACAGAATTTCCCTCTTTATTTCCATTTTATTTGCTTGTATTTTTCCTTTTTCCTTTTATTTCTGATAATTTTTCCTGCCATAAGCCACGCTTCACTGCGCTTACGTAATAATGATTTCAATTTGAGCTTAGCTGCTGCTCTGTTCTGGGCTGAGATCTTCAAAATTTAATTAAAATCGGTTTGCATATTTTTGCCCATTGGTTTTTACACAATGCGCTTTCTATTGATATTTGGCTTAGATTTCATTTGGCCAAAGAACAAGTGTGTGTGTGTGTTTATGGATGGGTTTAGTTTGAAAAAGTTGGCAGGAGCAGCAGCAGCACCAATTAATTCCGTTGTGGTTTCGCTAAGCCTCAATTGGTATTTTAATCAGTTCAGCGCCTCAGCTCGGACCTTTCTTATTTCACTTAGTTGCCATCTTTTGCTTTATTTACACTTAGTTTTCTTCGGGATTTAGACGCTCTCTCCCCTTATTTGCCTACGCGTTACACTCAAAAACTCATGAGCTTGACTGACAGATACTCTTTAAACCATAAAATGTTTTAAATATCAATTTCATTTATTAACAAATTATTTTTATTTGTTTATTTTAAACATGATTTCATGTATTTATTTAGCCCATTTCCTGTCGGATGCAGCGCTTTGAATTTATGTTTAATAAATAATAAACCAATTTTTATTGAATCAGTTTTTAGCTCATTTGGGCAGCTATACAGCAAAAAAAGACGTAATTTTGTCAACTGAAAACTTTCACAAATCCTGTGACTATTTAATTGGGACTTTCGACTCTATAATACCCTTGCCTTGTGCTTGCATATTGTAGGGTATATTTATAATAATTCGGAGAGTACATAAGTGCTAAGTAGTGCATCAATTAGTAAAGTAAACGCAGCCATTCAGCTGGCAAAGAGAAAAAGCAAACGATTCAATTTTTCGCATTCAGCGAGTGCATTTTACAATGCCCCATCCTTAGGTTGCTCCCTTAGTCTGCTCCCCACCATCTGCTGCATCTTCTTCAACTGTCGGTGCTTGCCATTTAAAGAGTCAGAGCTTCTGGCATTTTGTTCTTTATCTCGGTGCAAACAGTTGGCATCGCAATGGGCGCTCAAAGACATAAATGAAGTGTCACCATTGTTCTGGCTCCCACTGCAATTCAGAGAATGGTAGTGGAATGGTAGCGAGCAAAGGGAGCATTGCTAGAGCATTAAAGGATTTTTCGGGTGTAAATGTGCCGAGCACTCAGCACCCAGCTACACGGAAAACAATCGGCTTTTAATTCTTGAAGTATTAAAATGTAATACATATAATGTGCATCAAACTTTTCCAGGCGACTTAAGCATATATAGCATAGTATATATACTTCTGAAATCACATAGGATTGAGTCCATGATTTTTTTTCAGTGTAATTTTGATTCTGCAGCCAGTCTGCTCCCATTTGCATTCCCATTTCGGTTGCTATCTTTAAAGTCCTTATTTAAGTATCATGCTTTTATTGACTTGGCGCATTTAACTTTTAATTTTCACAATGTTCAGAAAGGGGCGCTAAAAAGGTGTCGCAAATGCGCAAAGTTTCGCTCTAAGTAGTTGATAACTGAGAGAGCTTGGAGCTGGGGAGAATTATTCAGTGCAAAAGTTTGTGCTGTTGAGCGTGGAAATAACCTAAGGCGCTTTAAACGTTTGGCTTGTAACACCTTTTTAACCTTATTTCGTTGGCGTGAAATCATTTTTACGGCAAACCTTTACCCTCACTCCGTACACCCCCCTCCCCTACCATTGTCCCTATACCCTACCCTCTTGTTGCTTTTTGAATAAGTGTATTTTCTTTGCCGTGGGCGGGCCATAGAATCTGCCTGTCCCCGACGAGTCAGGTAAATATGCAGAGACGCCCTTTTTATTTTGGTGGAACATTCGAGGACTTTGCTTTTGTTAGCCCACGTGGCGTATACTTAACGGCAGCTGCTTGCATTTTCTTCAAAATCCCCCATCTCACTATTTCTAGCTATAAAATACATAAAATGATACCCAATGAAATTGTTATGCTGCTGTATTCGGCACTATCGTGTGCATAAGCTTAAATACACAACAGAACGAATATACTCTCATCTCTAGTAGGTAACGGGTACACAAATAAAAAAAAAACTCAGCTTGTACAGCATGCAATATTTATGATTATTACATCATTTTTTTTTAACTCTCTCTATTTTCTTAAAAAAAAATAAAATTTCCTTCGCTTCGATCCGGCTGCAGGTTGAGATTTCTTCATGCGGTGCATTTCACTTGTCAGTTATGAGTATCTGACGTTGTTGTCGTTGTTGTTGCCAGGATGTCAGTTGAGGCAAGGTTATGAGGCAGCAGCAGCAGCAGCAGCCGCTTTATGTGAAATATGTGCGTTTTTATTTTGCAGTTTTTGCTTGAAAAATCAGTAAGAGCCAAAGCTAGCCGTAGCGGAGCGAAGTTGTAGAATATGTGGCTGAGTTGGAAGCAGTTTCCTGCATCCTGCTGTGCGAATGTTCCTGCTCGAGATGGCCAACTAATTCGTATACTATGTAAGAACTATATAGTACTATATATATGAGTATAATATGATTTTACTCTGCTTACGTTTTTTACCCTCTTTGGCTTGTCTTTCTACCCCTTCATTTCTTTCAAGAGATTACATTTGCTGCTTTAGTTAGATGCTTTCATGTTTGTAAAGCGCGAATTTAGCACACACTTGCACATGAGTGTTCATGTGGATGTGTTGGAGTATGTGTTTTGCTTGTTTGTATGTGTGCATTTCAGTAACCAATTTGTGCTCTGCGCTCGATGCGCTCGACGTGATTTACAGTTCCCCAGCGAGCTTGATAGCCTGGCCAGCATGAGCAGAGCTAGAACCAAAGAAAAAGTCGAAGGCAAACTTAAACTGAGTTGGCTTTCAGAGCATGCAAATCAATTGAACATTTGACTGCCTTTCCTACGCTTCCCTCCACTTCTCCGCTCTTGCTGACTGTCTCTGTGGCTGCCACAGTGAGTGCCACACTGCCACAAATGGCAGTGCCAGAGCTGACGTTGATGAGGAGTTTGTGTGTGTGAGTGTGTGTCTGTGCATTTCATGTGCAACCGCATGCCACTCGCCATTTGAGACTGCAACTTAACTCAACAGCTGCCCGTTTGTCACAAATTTAGTGGAAAATACACTGCGCGAAACTTCCAAGTATTTCCCAGTTTCTTTTTAATTTATGACTTACTTTGAATAGAATCGGTTGTCTTTATTACATAGTTTCCTTATAAAAATCAATTGAAAATCAATTAGTAGCATAATAAAACCGTCTTTAATGCTTACTTTGCTTTCTCTCAGTGTTGCTGCTTGCAACATCTGCTGATGCTGCTTCGAATGGCGTGCAGTTTGTTCCCTCAGAGCAGATTGGGATTTGCGCTCGAGTGATTTAACATAAAGACACTGCCACAGAAAATGTTGCATACTTTGCTGCACAGACTTGCAGCCAAGCTGAGCAGAGAACGTAGTGGAGGGAGTGACAGAGGAATAATTAAAGGCTTTTGGCTAGATCCCATTCAGAAGCATTAGTCATAGTTGGGCTCGGAGCTGTTTTGTGTTAAGCCCGAAAACACACACACACACACACAAACTCACTTGTACTGAGAAATAACAAATTGAGAGGCTCTGAACTCTTGCAACATTTGGATAATAAATCATCTTTGGGCCCAAAGCATTTGCAACTTTCGTAAACGTCTAATTATCACTGGCAGACATTGAAGAGAAACAGTTTACGAGTATGACTGCCTATGATGGACACTGTGCACTGAGTGTTAAGCCAATGCTGATTAGTAGATTGGGGATTTCTACAGACTGCCTCCCTCCCCAGGATTATCTTGTGTCCTTGATAAAAGTTGCGTCAATGATGCGATTGAGCTGAGAATAAATGCGGGTTTGTCCAGTCTTCAGCCTCCCATCAGCAGTAACCTCATTCTATTCCCTGTTCATCTTCAACTACAGTGCTGTCTTTCTGTTTGTGGCTCAATTATTTTGCTTATTTATATTTGGGTTTGGCGGTGTGTGGTGGGCGGTGGGCGTGCCAGTGTGGTCTTTTGTTCGTCTGTTTGTCGAATTGGAATTAAAGTCGCCTCTTGAAAAACTGTGGAAAATCTGTTTAAAGCAAAAATATGTGTACACTGTGTCAGTCAAAATTTGATTTTAATTGAATTTCTCATTTTCAAGAGGCGGCTGCCTATCTAGGGGGCGTGGCACGAGATGAGATGACGTGGGAAATTCAATTTGCCGCTAAATGAGCTAAATGCGATTAAATTTACGCAGACAGACATTTTCTCCCCACTCATCTCTCTCTCTCTCTCTCTCTCTCTCTCTCTCTATCTTATTGTCTCTGCCATCATTGCACATTAAATTCGAAGCCTATTACACGAGGTTGGCGGAAGCTGGTCCAACATGTCAACCAACAAACTTGCTGAAAAGTCTGTACTTGAGTGAACTCGACTGTTAAAACCCTGTGCTTAATCTTAAGACAACATATTGTTGTAGAGTAAATGTTAACGTCTTTTTTTCTGAGCCCTTTGAAACACCTTTTCAGCGTTTCAGCAAAAACAAGTTCAAACAATAAGGATGCGAGCTCACTGTAATTCCCTCTCTGTTTGTGTCCTGCCACAAGGCTCAAACTTGTGGCATGTGTTACATATCACTTGCTGATGGCCAAAAACAGTGGTTAGGGTGATGAGAGGGGGATGGGCATATATATCTTGGGCTAAATCAATAGCATTCGCAATTGCTTCGATTGTCCGAACATTTAAACAGCCAGCAAATGAGAAAAAACAAACATGACAAACAGGATAAAAGTCTCTGGATCTTTCTCCCTTCCATCTCTCTGTCCCTCACCCTTACATTTCTCGTTCCCAGCTTGCTGATGATGATTTGCATGCAGCAGAAGAGAAATGAGAAATGACCAGGCAAAACTTTACGAGACGACAACAAGTTGAATGTCTCGAACTTTTTTCTTGCTCAACGATTTTTTCATTGCCAATTGTGAGTTGGCTAAGACAAAGAAAGTTGGAAACAGCTGCCTCTTGTTGGGGTTTGATTTAGGTAGAGGGGTAAGGGGAGCGGAGGGGAGGGGATGTGGGTTTACCACAGCTGCGGTCAGAGAGCCAAAGAGTTAATAAAAAGTTGTCTTGTCGCCACTTGGATTGTGCTTCCTCTTCATTTTCTTGTTGATTTCTCTTTTTTGTTAGCTTTTCTGACTTTTTATATGTGAGACTTGCTGATATTGCAACGTCAGCCTTTCTATTGCCACTGTTTGTATACCCGTTAATCGAACGTACAGAGGGTATATAGAGATGGAAGCGAGTAGCTAAAAGACTATAAGAGCTAGAGCACTCACCGATAAGAGCCCGAATGTCTAATAGTTCTTAGATCGGTCAGATGCCATGATAGTTATGCGTTTATTCAGCTTAAATATTATTATTAGCCAAATATTTTGTGTATAACTAAAGAACGGATATTTGATTGTCTTAAACGGGATTATGGCATTTTAACTTGTTAGTTATTGCTGTTTTCCAGGCGTGTGGGGAAGGGCGGTCAATGGGCGTGGCTTGTGGCGGTTTGTCTTGCGGCATTCGCTTGTGTTTTATTTGCATACAATTTGCCCGTTTATGGCCGCCAAGAGCTCCTACTCTCGTTCTCTCTCTCCCCGACTCTGACTCAAAGAATGATTTTGGTTCTGATTCTGGTTTTGTGGCATTGGCATTGCCTTGGTTTTTCCACATGGTGTGGGGGCGTGCCTTGTGGGGGTTTTGGTATATATTTGTTATTTGTATTTATTGATTTGCAAGTGAAAACATTATTGAGGTCGGTAAATTGACGAACCTGCATGACGTCAATGCAAGCAGGCAAACAGCTCTGAGATATCCTGTAATTTCTTCTTTGATTTTCAATTTAAATATTTATAATATTATTGAGCGAAATCCACAGTGCGTATACCCATTTGAGGCACTAACATAGCCACAGGGTATACAAAATTGTACATTGAGTATACGCAAAAGCAAAAGCAAATTTGTGTTGAAAATGTCGGAACAACAAAAGGACTTCATTATTATTGGCTGCATTGTGTGCGTCTGTTTGTGTGTGTCTGGCTATGTATTTGGGTGTGCGTGTACGTGTGTGTGTGTGCTTGTGATGACAGCCTATGACCTGGCAAACTGATTAAATTGAATTTCATATGCAAAAGGTGAAACTCAATCAAGAAAACATAAAGACAGCCGACCGAGCCACCTGCATATGGTGCTCCTTACTCAGCTGTGCATGTATTAGTTCCAAGGCTTACCAGTGTGTATGTATAAGTGTGCGTGTGTGTGTGTGTGTGTGTGTGAAGGCGAGACAGCTGCTTCAACTGCCCGGATTAACCAAAGCCCACGTTCAGCTTTGCGGCTTTGTGTGTGATACGACACTGATATGGCCTTTTTCCCTTTTCCTTTTTCCCTCTTGATCCCCTTGATCCCCTTGTTGCCTGTCGAGCTGTGCAACCTTTGAGGTCGAAATTAATAGCAAAATGTAAATTAAAAGCCTGCCGCTCAAAGCCAATGCGAGTGCTGGAGGCATGCGGTATGCCCAATGTAATGGACTTTAAAACTCCTGCATAAAAGCACAAGTAAGAGAGATTATCAATGACAAACGAAGATTTAATACGAGTAGTGTGAATGCATCAAGTAATCCGATTCCTTCAGCTGTGCCGAGCACAGAAGAGACAACTTTGACGAAAGTTTTCTTGAGGCAGCTGCAAAACTGAGGAACCAAAACAAAGCTTTTTGAATGCTTTTGCTTTATAGAGCTCATTATTGAAGAATGAATTTGCATGCATATGTTTTATAGAGTTTTTTATTAAAGCCTTCCTAATATTCATTTTAAAGTGCCATATAAAAATCATTGCTATTGAAATGGAAGTTATTAAATTCTAAAGCAAATTTCCGACACTTTAAACTAAGTGTCGACTGCTTTCACTACGCAAAAGGTGGTGGGGGAGGAGAGCAAGGTGAGTGAAAGAGGCAGACAAAGTGCTGGTGGGTGTGAGAGAGTAGGAGAGTAAGTTGGCTTCATTTAGGTTCATAATGCACATAGGTGATAATTTCATTTGCGCAGCTGCTCAAATAATATCATACGTACACACACACACACACACACACTCGTGCTTAGAGACACACACTTGTAACAACCCGCACGCATATCGAGCTAATAAAATTTTAATGAAATTACGAGCATTCTCCTGGCATTCTCTGCCTCCATTTCCACCTCCATTTTGGGTATCTATCTTCATCTTCAGTTTGTATGCTGCCAAACTGCAAAAAGACCTTCGACCCTTCATAATAATCACGGCAAACATTGCCAGCATCGCCGAAAAATTTTATGTTGCCTACGTGGCAGAGTGGCAACTAAATTGTGGCATAAAAGCAGCTATTAGCTACTGCCACACACCCCTGCGACCTCCTGCCCTTTGTACTTTGTACTCTGCTTGTCTTTGGTCGCTTCATAGCCCATTCGCGGCACACACGCACATAAAAGAGTTGTGTGTGTGTGAGCGTGGGTGTGTGTGGTCTGCGGTGTGTATATGGTGTGTGTGTGTGTGTGTGTGTGTGTGTGTGTGTGTGCGCTTGCATTAATGTTGCATTTGCCTCATCTTCGTTTTCTAAAAGACTTTGCAACGCTTAATTAGAGGTGAACTGACAGCTACTGCGAAGAGAAAGAAGCCAGTAGAGAGACGGAAAGAAAGAGACAGCGAGAGCGGTTCAGAGTCTGCAGGTGCAGCGTCTTTTTGTTGCATAATTACTGAAAGCAGCGCGACACAAGTTTTGATTAAAAGTTTGTACGCTTAAGCAAGATTACGTATACGCCGCGAAGCCAAAAACTTTGGCGTCTAATTAAAACTTATTTGAATACTTATGCATGTATAGAGTTGTCAAAACAATAGACCACGTAACAGTTTTTGTTGTTTTTGGGCATCAATGAAAATATTTATCATGACATAGCGCCACAAGTTGCAGACAGCAGACAAAATGCTGCAGGTTACGCATACGTCGTGTGCGCCACTGATAGATGAGTGTCGTCTGTGTGTTTGCACATGTGTGTGTGTCTTATTGTACGTATGTGTGTCTAGATTCTTGAGGTCGCGTCAAGTTATGTTTGTCGTTCAGCTCGAGTTACCTAAAACTTAAATGAAGCGCAGCTTGGCAAAAACTTTTAGCCACTGTGTTTGACGCGACTGTTCTCATTGCACACTGTGTACCAATTGTCTTTTTTTCCTATTAAAAAGCTGTGCTTTTCGGATTAAGATTTGTGTAGTTTTAGCTTTAAACATGACTAGCTTTCTGGCTATAAACTTTCCTGAACTTTCTTCAGTACCAAGTGGTACTCAGTTCATGGTAAAAACTTATAACTTGCTACCAGTGTGCCATGTAAGCGTAATTTTCAACTTGTCCAACTGTCTGTCTGTCTGTCTCCCCATCTGTCAGTCTGTCCGCTTGTCTGTCTGTCGCTTGCGTTGCTTTAGATTTCGCACTCGGCTCTAATTAAAATTTCAGCGGCTGCAAATTAATAATGTCGCTGCCGGGCCAATACAAGGCAATTGAGCTGAATTTAATGCTGGCCAAAACGATTTAATGCTGGGTCAACACTGTGTGACTGCCAGTAGAAAGAGAGAGGGAGACAGAGAGAATGAGAAGAAGAGCAGAGGACAATGAACAGTAGAGAATTGTGTAAACAAACAGAGACAGGCTTAGAGGGCGACATCTAATGACCACACGGGTCGTTTGCTTCATTTGCAGTGCAATTGGATTTGCAACCGCAAATCAAATACAGAAAATGTGTGCGGAGATAGGAAAATGTGGAAAATGGAAAGTGCAGAGCAGATGTTAAACTAGGTAAGAAAATTGTGAAATCGTTGCAATTTGAAGCAATTGAAAAATTTGCTCAAATGCAGATAAAATCAAAATTCATTGCAGACAATTACAAATGTTGTGTTGCATGCAACATGAGGCATGTCGTTTTACAGTTATGTGCCTCGTGTTGCACTCCTTGGCACTCTTTGTCACCCTGCTGCTTGCAGTCTTTCGGTTTAGTGTTATTTTGTGGTTCATTTATTCTTTTTGAAGCACAAAATCAGCGCACGTTGTCGCAACTTTGCATTCCGTTTACACACACAGTCAATAAACCCAGACGCAGTCACGTTCTACGACAGTTCTGCGCTCTCCTCTGCTCTCCTCACCTTCCCTCGCTTCCTCCCTTCGCCACTCCACTGGTGGCTACCTCAACAGCTTGTGGCAGCTTGTCGAAATTAATCATTTGGCTGCCAGGCCGAAATGCTGCCAGTGCTTTTCGTGTGCGTCGTCGTTTTCTTGGCGATACCCTGTGAAGGAGGGTATGCTGAAGCAGCAAGATATCCTAGAGTTGTTTAAAGAAGTTTACAAGGGTTGTGTTAGCTGTTTATGGCCTTCGTTGGCTTGTTTTTGTTTTCCGCTAAACCATTGAACTCTTTTGCTTACAGGGTATTAGTTGGCCTATTTGACCTGCTGTTGTTGACTTGTTTTCTCTGCTGTCGCAATCAGTTCTCAGCAACTTGCCCAACTTTCTCACATTCTCATCTGTCGTTGTCATTGTCGCTGAACTTCCGTTTCCTTTGGTAGTTGGCTTTAGCTCCTCCCTTTCTCTTTCTGTTTCTCTCTCCCTCTCTCTTTGCGTCTCTTTCGGTGCTAGAATGTCAACAACATTATATTATTTGTTGCTAGCAACATTCGCTCATGTGTGTCGCTCTGCGTGGGTGAATTAAAGTGTATGTGTACGTGTATGTGTATTTGTGGGTATGTGTTGACTGGTATTCCATTCGCGTAATTTCCCATGGTATTTTTACGCATCTTAACATGTGAGTGCATCTGTTTGCTTCAACCCAAAACCAAACCCAAGATCTGAAATCGTCCTCCATCCTTCACAAGTCACACAACTCACAGCTGTTTCTTGTTTCCTATTCCTCCCCAGTCCTCCAGTCGCTCTTTCTTTGCTCTACTCCTTTGCTTTTGCATTCTGACAATGAAATCAACAACTTGTATCGTGTTGTTCCCCTCTTTCTATCTCTATCACTGTTCCCCTTCGGCTTTCTCTCTGTGCCTTCCTTGAAACATTCATCATCCTTGTAATAACCTGTAGCCATGCCTGGCAATGTCACTCAGATTTTCTCCGATTGTTGTTGTTTTTTTTGGAAGCAGATTATAAACAGCTTTCTCTCTCAGTCTCTCCCATGTCTCTGGATGTGTGGAAGTCTCTGTCATAGCTCCTGTTCCTTAGTTAGCATTAGGCATTTGGCTTTGACACTTGAATTGTCAATCAAGTGTTCGCTCGTTTAGAAATCCGTTTTCCGCTTGTCATTTAACATTGAATTGAGATTCCATCGCAGCCACCAATTTCCCTTCTTGTCCTCCATTTTCACTTATCGTTTTATGTCTTATAACCAATTAGAGTTTTCCCTTTAGACCCTCCGATAATCTTGTCACCTTTCAGCAGCTCCAATTAAAAAAATGTTCGAAATTTTTCGCGTGTGTTCAAGATTTCCATCAAAGTGCCAAATTTGTCGTATATTTTTACGCCTGATTAGGTCTCCCTTGGGGCGTGGCAGTGGTGAGGACGGAGGGGAATGGGTGCGTGCCATTTAGGCCACATTTCCTAACTAAATGTATATGAACATATTTTGTCATTTGCCAGGGAATAAGTGAAACTTTTCCTGCTTTATTCTTTTTTTCTCTTTGGGGTTGCCTTCCACATTTTCACATTTCCACATTTTGACGCTTTTCTCTGCACTGTTTCGCTACATCTTCAACACACATTGTCTTTGTCTCTCTCTTTTTGGTCTTTCTCCCAACTTTTTTGCGTTGAATTACTGGCAATGCATGGCAAGCAAATTTATTGGCAAATTGGGAGCACAGAGTTTTCTTTTCTGCTGTTGCTTCGCTGTCTTTCAGTGTGTGTATATGTTGGTGTGTGTGTGTGTATGTCTGAAAAACACTTGAGTGTATTTTTTACAGCTTGCTTTTTTGTTTATGTTATTTTTATTGATTGAAAATAACTTAGTGCCGCTTTATGTGCATGTTGTGTGTGCGAGAGTGTGTGTGTCAGTGGGGAATGTGATCCAGACACGATATAAACTCCAGCAGTTTATGCCAAAGGTATGTAAATAAAATGAAACTTCACTTGTTACTTATTTACCTGTGTGTGTGCCAGTGTGTGTGTGTTTGTGGGAGTTTCATTGCCTCTGGGGTCTTGTAACTGAAATTCATTGAGCGTCTTTCGATAATCCCAGAAATCATGCAAAGATGGAAGCATTTCGGTTGCTCGAAAGTAGCTACGGGCAAAAGTCCACTAATTATGTGAGCTGAATTGAGGCTTTAATTTTAATGAGCATTGTGTATATGTGTGTGTGAGGACAATAGGGTGGGGTCAACAATTGAAGCTGAGACAAGCACTGTCATTTGTCAAGGGGGCTCGAGCGTTGTACAGTGGGCGAAGTAACTGAATTAGACTGAAAACTTGTGAAAAAACTTCAAGTAAGTTTTTTATCAGTTAATACTTAATTATTAAGAGTTTTAAAGCCTCTTATCCTAAATAATTTTTACTTTACTTATAAAAACTTCCACTGTGCGCTACTCTTATTTTTATTCATTTCATTTAATTTCATTTGGCATTTTTGGGGTCTGCATAACTGGACCAAATTAATTAGCTTGATTAAAATGAATATTTGTGGAACTTTTTGTCGCCAGCTGTGAATGAGGTGCCAAGGGGTGCACTTCATCCGGAGGTGGAGCAGGTGGTGGTGGAGGTGCTGGGGGGTAGCTGCTGCACGACACACAATAAATAAACACTTCTTGCTATTGTTACGCCAAGTGACAGTCCCCTGCCAAGGTACTTGAACTATATACGCCCCGCACCACGCCCCCTTGTCATTCGTATTTTCCCTATATTCCATACAGAGTGTGCCTTCAGTTTGTAATAAAGCAAATGTAAGGCTTCCCAAAAACTCAGCTCAGTTTTATTGATGCGGCACACGCGACGTATGCGCAATGTGCGGCGATGGCAACAGCCGGTAAAAGCAATGTGAAATATGTGTGTGTTAGTGTTAGTATGTTTGCGTGTGAGGGTAAAGTGGTCGGTGGTGGAAGAGGAGGAGGAGGAGGTGAAAGGGAAAGGGAAAAGAGTCGACGTGTCGACCAGATAAATCTTCATGCCGCATTCGAGGCAAAACGAATGGAGCCATGAAAAATGTCGGAGCATTCATTCGCCACAACTGCGGATGTTGGCCATCATCACCATCATCGTCGTAGTCTCCAGTTGTCGCTGTTTATTTGGACGATTTCGTTTCATGTGCTTTTTTGTTTTTACGAGCATAAAGATAAATTCACACGATCCAAGCCAAGTTCAAGCGAGCTGACACCTAGAAAAATTAACCAAGGAAATTGCAACATTTACAATTTGCAGTTAACGACGATAGTAAACAAGTTGAGTTACTTTTAATTAAGTAATGTAAAACATATTTTAATTAAAAATGGGATTCTGAAGGTCAACCTAAAGTTATTAGATTTATTTATATAAAATATGAAATCTGAAATATCGATAACTTTAGTTTATTTAAATGTATTTATTGAAACTGTGGCCTGTTTTCTTCCAGTGTAGCCAAACAGTCTGGCCATATTGGATTCCAGGTTGAGTTCCGTTCGGTTCAAGAGACCGCCCGGAATTTCGTTGATGCGATTTTATTTATTTATTTATAGTAACAAATTGCAATGTCAACTTAATCACCGTACTCTATTAGTTTTGGTTCCATTCTTTGTGTTCAGTTCACTCCTCTCTCTCTCTTCATTTTGCCTACATTTTGCTTGCTCTTTGTGGACAGTTGGTAGATGTTGTGTAGCCGCTCTGTTGGCAGGGCAAACTTATTTTACGGCTTTATAGAAAGTCATTTATTTTTGTGCAAAGTCACTTTGGAGTCAGCCCGCAGCCCGCTTATCGCCACCCAATAAAACAAGTTAATTAATTAATCATTACTTTTTTGGCAGCGCAGTTTCTGCTTTGTTTATTTTTTTCTTTTTTGTTTATTGACATTATTCCGCATAGATTGAGGGAGGTGGAAGTCAGAGAAAGGTTCGAATTGGATTACAATGCTAAAACTTAAAGACTTAGTCTAGTGTTTTTTGAGCTACAAACTACAAACTACCAACTACTTTTTTTTGGCTACAACAAATTGAGAGAGACGTATTTAAGTTTGTAGTTTTCCTTAAGTAAGTTTTGTGGTTCTTGTTGTTGTTTTTGTTGCTTGGTGGCAAACGTCCCTATATGCATCATGATATTGAGTTTGAAGATGAAATCCTAATGCACTCATTGGATAATTAATCATATTTGTTGACTAAACCTACAAACTATATAGTATTGCTCACTGGATACCGTAGATGGGGCACAACCATCACAATTAAGACGACGAGAACGATAACGATTGGCACAATTGAGAATTAATAACCAAAATGACGATGATAACGAGAAGAGAGAGAAAGGGGAGAAGAAAGCTTACGATTTATGCAACTAATGCAGCAAAAGTCTTCTACTTAGCCTATAACGAGAAAGAAATTCTAGGATTAGCTAAGGGCAATCACATTAAAGATAAGCTCGCACAGTGGGTGATTTTCACAAACTGACAAATAGAATTGAATATATAACGAAATTTGAATTTCATTGCGGTAAATCCGCAAATTTACCCACTGTGCACACTATTTGAAGAGACGGAGGTTTGAGATGACTAGCTACTTTTGGAAGGGCAAGGACTACGAGTATCGTAAACTTAACTAGCGTTGTTATCCTAATGCGTTTGATTGCTTTAAGCCGATGATTGGTCAGTTGCACACGCGCGATTCCCTGGACACTGGGGACACCAGGGCTGGACGACGAGCTGCGTGTCGAAAATAATTGCTTGGTGTTCACTTCTAATTGACAAGGATTTTTGGGTAGGAGAACAAGTTGGGATGTGTGTGTGTGTGTGTGTGTGTGTGTGTGTTGGGGAACCTAAGCAAATCCATTTGTTGGCGTTGACAGCTCGCCAGCTGCTGGTTTGCCATTGAGTTGCTCCTCCTGGGAGTCCAGTGAGAGACGGGACTTGGCCGCCGTCTCCATGGATTTCCAGTTGCCACCGCTTGTTGCGTGCTGCAGTGATATGCGCGGTATGCTCTTGCAGCTGCCCGCCTCAGAACTACCACCGCCAACACGGTCCTCCGATTCGGCCAGAGCACTCAGACTACAAGTTGGCGGCAGAATACGATGTGGGAAACGCGGAGATCCTCGAACACGCTCCCTTAAGCTCGGTGCTGGTTGCATCATCGATGGACGTCGACTGCTGGGCAGCTGAAAGTTCACCTTAGTCTCGGCCAGCTTCACATACTTGCCACCATCCATCGTCGTGGGCTGCTCAGCCACGGGCTGTAGATCGAGACGTTCACCGGAAATGGTGGGAATGGGCAAGAAATTGGGATCCTTGGTCAGATGATCGAGATGCGTGCCACTCTTTGTCAAAGAACCGCGATGAATGGGCTTCAGATGAGCTCCGTTCGAGCTGCTCTCAATGGCCAGAGCGCTACCCTCGCCCGGACTGGGATTGCTGTAGATGGCATTGCAGGATGCCGTCTGCGAGGAGGGAATCAATCGCGTGAAAAGACCCATGTGTGACTTGAAGGCTGCCTTGAGACCCTTTTGATCCGCCAAACTGGCTGTGGATCCCTTGTTACTGCTCGTGGTGCGTGAAAAGATGCCACGCAATCGATTAATCAAACCCGTTTTGGCCTCTGTAGCCTGTTGATGGGCCAGCCTGAGATTAAAGAGGTCTTGGGCCGGCAGACACGCCTCCTCCAACTGTGGTTGCGAGGCGAAAGTTACTGAACGTCTCATAGGAATCTGCATATACTCTGCCGAGGGCCAGCTCGCGCGAGGAATCACGGGTGGAAGCACGGACAGCAAGAGATTCGGAAGTATTCCCGATATGCTTGGTGTGCGTGATTTGTTGGGCATCGGTGGTGGAATGCCGCTAGTCACTGTCAATTCCGGCTTTAGGTGACCATGTCCCGTGAGCAGTGAGGTGGAAGAGGAGGTGGTCGTCGAGGCAGTTCCTAGTCCGGACTCTAGCAGTCGCTCCAGTTTTCGTATCTCAGCATCCAGTGCCTGAATCTCCTTCTTATAAACACGATTTTGCACCTCAACGCGATACTGAAGTTCCCTACGATCATCGACCACAAAGCGTCGAGTATTGCACTCCATTTTCAGTCCCATGCTGTGTATTACCGGATCAATGATGTCGTCTGTGGAATAAAGAGAAGGAATGGAATTCAAAAATACATATTTTATTGATTAAAAATGTGTCCCTAGCTTAAGAGAGGAATGAATAAATAAGATAAAATGTAAGTTTAATAATTTATATATTCACTTACTGCGTGCCCAGATATCGTGCAGCTTCGGTATAAAGAGCAGGCAGAGCGTCGCCGTCGTGGAGGTCAAGATGAGTGCAGTTATGGTTAGGAACGCCAGTGTTACCCGCTCCGAGATCAAGTTGGCTAGCACTACAACGATGGCACTAGTTATGACGACACTGTAGACGGAGACTCCAATATACTGGGAATCATTTAGAGCTGGAATCTTGACGTGACGCGTCTCCCAGGCCATATAGACGCCCACGACAAGGAGCAGACCCTTGTAGGCATACAGTACACTCAGCCAGGTCTGTGTGTGCTGAGAGCGACAAACCTCGACCTGAATGGAATGGAAAAGAACAAGTAACAGAAAAGTAAACAAAAACACACAAGCAAAATGGAAACAAGCGACGCATTAGGCAAGAGGAAGTTGTTGGGTGATGCGAGTCAATTTACAGGCTCAAGAAGGGGAAGCTGGATTTGGTAAACCGAAGTTTGGATACCCTAAAAGTTCCATACACAGACAGACAGTATAACATTCACTTAGCTGCCTTAAAAGGTCTAATACTTATTATAAAAATCGTGTTTAAGTTAAAAGGGATAAAACCCGCTTCAAGGATATACTAAGAGAGACATTCACCTGGGGCTGGTAGACAACGCTCCGATCTATGGCGCTGATTTCGAGTGTCAAATTATGCAAATGTCGTTCCATGGGGTCGGCGACGACCCAAAGTGTGACGAGGAGGGCATCAACAAGCAACAGGCCACACACAAGCAGTATTAGCTGAATGTCCTGCAGCATTTTGTCCTTGAACACGCTACCGGTGCGTGTGAAAATGCGGTGCACTCGATATGTCTTTGCGAACATCGAACCGAAGGCAAGCGAGAATCCAGCCGACAACAGATACACGCGTGCCTGCAGAAAAAATAGAGGGAAGAGAAGAGACAGAGAAGTAGGAGATGCTGGGATTAAAAAGATGGAGATGTTGGTGTCATGTTGAGAGGGTCTAAACAAGTCATCAATGGCCAACAACAGGGCTCAACAGGAGGCGTTTTCACTCCCTGTTCCACTTCCACTTCCAAAATTTATGCAAAATAAAGAATATCACAAAAGTTGTGAATTTTTCGTGTACCAGTGTCATGTGTTTTTCCCCTAGCTCTGCTCCTCCAGTCCCCGAAATTGAGCCATTACATGATGATACGAAACAACAACAACAAGAACATCAAAATGAGTATGAGAATAAACAACAAGCAGAGTCTGAATTACAGCGGACTCTGAATTTCCCAGGAGTGGAATCTTTTGGTAAAAAAATTTCGATGACAAGGGCATCAAATTGGACTTTATGGCTCCGGGTAGCCTGCTAGCCTGGTAGCCAGTATATCAGCTCGTCTAGGTTGAGTTTTAAGATTTACGTAGCTTGGCAAAATGATGTTCTCCGCATATTTATGCAGCTGCTATTTATAGCGCAGCAACAACAACAATCCACCAATCCGACAATCCGACAATCCTGCAATTCACATAAATAAGCAAGTAAGAAGCTTTATCTGAGCTGGTGACTTTGAGATACTCATTGCAAAATACCCGTTAACAAAAATAATGCATATTTTTAGGAGTCCAAAAGGGACTTCAGCTCAAAAAGTCGTTCTGAGACGATATTAAAGGGATGAAGAAGAAGAACTATAGACTAAACTGTTACACACATGGCAACGAGTACAGCATGCCCTCATGCTAGCAGTGCAGAGTATTATAAAACAAACACATGAGCCGCGACTTGAAAGTTTTGCTGAAACTGAAAGTCATATTTGATGAGCAGCATAAGAGGGAAAGGCATGATGCTTGCATAACCGAAAGTTAAACAGAAAGACAGCAGAGAGATAGAGAGAGGGAGTGGTAGGCAGACTTACCGTGCACACGGTGGCAAAAGAATCCTCCGCCGATGGCAACGTCGAGTGGTCCAGACCTAAAAGAATGACGGTGGCATAAACGAAGATGCATCCCACTGCGGTGATGTTGCTCAGCTTTGGGCTGGAAAGTTTAATTGCTCTGTGGAGCAGTGAAAGAGACAGGCAGAGACAGGAGACGATGGTTTAAAAAGTGCATAGTAAGCAAGTCAAGTCCTGGGACTTAAATCTCAAACTGCAAACATGAAACCTACTTGAGCTTGCGAAAGTGTAGATTGAATGCGAGAAAGGCAATAGCCAGCGCAATTCCCACGCTCGACAGTGTGGCGATAGTGTAGAACGCCAGTGGTGCAATGGTTGCCACACGCAGCTTAAACACCCGCTTGGCAATCGGCACCTGACCACTGTGCCACTTGACTGCTCGACAGCGCGGACACCGGAAGTCGAGTGCATCTGTGGCAGGATAATACAGGGCTATGGGCTCCAGCATGCCACGTTGGATCTGATAGAAGGCCGTGGTGCCCACGCGATCGGGACCACTGAAGGAGACAGGACCCTGTAGTTAAAAATATGAAACATATTACATTAATGTTTAGACCCTGTACCTTAAGGAAGAAAGAAGTCTTACAGGGTCTTGTAAAAAGGTTTACGGGCTAGTTGGGGCATTCTTACCGATACGCCCAGAAAGTGCAGCTTCCCCAGCTGCTGCAAGAACTCCCAGGCCATGTCACTGCGTGTGTAGTCGAATCCATCGAGCTTCGATTGAGCTGCATCCTGCCGCCAGTGCTCCTCGGCGGCCCGGAGAGCCAGAGCGATTGCCCACACGGCATCATATGTTTGTGGTGCATAGCGGGAAATGGCCTCGGGCAGTAAGTGGCTGGCGGTGCCACGCCTCTTTCTAGCCCGCAAATCGGATTGTGGAGTTTTTTTGCGGCTAGCGACCGCATCATCGTTGTGGAATTGAGAAAATTGTTTACGCAGCTGCGAGTTAAACATGTGATTGTTCTGTGGAAAGAATGAAAATTGCAACGATTAAATAGAGCACTCATCATGTCCTCCCCTCCAGTTTCCTTCTGTTCCTCCGATTTGCCCCGTTGTTCCTAGTTGTCTAATAATGAGATTGCCAGCTCATTATGCGCCGCCGATTTCATGGCAGGCACTAAAACGATAATAAACATTTTATCATGCTGCGACTACGAGCTGTGAGTGAGCAATCGTAGCCTCAGGGTACACGAATCAAATGAATCATTTTACCCGGTAGTTGAAGTCATCAAGGGGTGTCATAACTTTGTGATGGAGTCAAAGAAATCAAGTGACTTAAGTAGTTTGGGGACTAGTTGTCTTTGCTCTTAAAATTTATTTTCAATCGAATCTTACTTCGTCTATGGCTTGAGTTAATGCTTTAGCGGGTATCCGGCTGTTCTGCTCACCCCACTCAAGGCTTAGTGCTTGTTTTATGCTCAGACTGACTTGGTTTTGACTGTGGGGCAATCTATGTAATCAATCTACTTACCAGTCCGCTGTAGCTGACATTATTCCCCACGATGCTGTTGTGGGTGGATACGACAATCAGATTCTCGACGGCCAGTTGGAGTTCGTGTTTGGTGCAGGGGGTCTGCTGGTCTGTCCACCAAGGAGCACCCATGCTCTCGTGGAGTATCCAGGCGTAGTCAGCACCGAACATGCGTAGCCTGTAGGCTTCGCAAAGGATCTGCGGTGCCAATTCCTGGGAGAAGCTGCCGATAATGATGCGTGTATCTGTCTCCTGCGGGCGACAACATTTTTCAGGCCATTTGTCATGTTTGTGTCAACGTGTGGTATGTGGTAAGGAATTTGTAGAGTCTCACATTTGGGCAGAAAGGTAAGAATGACTTACCCTCAGGAGTAGCAGCTGCTCCTTGAAATCGGTTGCCGCAAATGTGATTGTCGCAGCGCAGGAAATGTTAGCAGCCTCCAGTTCTGTGACCAAATTGTTCACTGCCAGCGAATGTACCTCCTCGTTCTGGGAGAATGTCGTAACGGTGCCCCAGCCAAAGCGACGGATAAACGCAATACGGGCCGGATTGTGTGAGGAGTCCGGCGCAACGGTGCGATAGAAGTAAGGGAATTCACGTCTATCGCTTAACGCAGGAGACGTTGAGCCAAAGGAGACCTGTAATCAGTAGCATTCGGGCCAATTGTTATGCAACGTGCAGCGTACAATGTGCCACAAAACAAACCAGAAACCCATTCCAACCCAACCCATTCCTAACCAAAAGTTTGTCTTGCCTCGTGTGTGTGTGCCTACGAAGTTTCGCCTCATTTAGTTGCCACATTCGCGAGGCAAGTCAAGCAACCACACTGAACTTCAAAGGCCAAACTCTCTCTCAAACTGTGCCTCACTCGACATTTGCATGCAGCGTGCTCCTAAGTGAATTCCTATCCTCCTGGCCCCTGTCTCTTTTCCTTTCTGGTAATACATTGGCAATGCCTCCTCGCTTGTATTCACGCATTCCTTCATATACCCTTCAATAAGGTAGTTAGATTTCTGGCATTAAGAAGGCAGATCCTGTTCCTATTCAGGTTATGTACTAACTTTTCTCTAATTTAATAACAATAAAATCCATGCTGAAAGGCGGAAAGAATTCCTTCCTTCTTACTTCTACTCTAAAACTAAAATCCTATGCTTAATAAAAAAGAAATGGACCCGGGAAAGAACTCCTTAAAAGTCGCATAAAAATTCAGCTTTTATTAACACACAATAAAAGTAATCATTTGGGGTATTCTGATTAGTAAGGGTATTACATTTTCACCAGAATGTGTATAACTTTTTATATTTTGTCTAATAATTTGTAGAAAGCTGTTTACTTGAGCGCGGAAATGTTTATTGGCTTGGCCTTTGAGCTGCGTGGTATTTATGCTAATCGAGCGAGTCGAGTCGAGTCGGCACGTGAGTTGATTAAATTTTTGAGTAATAGGCTAATAGGCTCCGGCATATTTACATATTTTAATCAGTAAACGCATCCCATAATCGCGGACTGGAGGCGGCTTACCTGTACAATATTCCAGTATGGCACCACCTTGGCAAGACTTTCTGTGACCTCCGAGCACGCTGAGCCCAGTAACATCATCATTCTGGTCGATGGTTGTGTGTAGATGGCATGAAAGAAGCGATCCACTCCCACGCCCGGATCACACTGCAACGAAATGAGTTAGACACAGGGAGTATTGGAGGTAGCAGGAGTAGGAACAGGAGCAGCAGCTTCTCTTTCACGCGAATCGCGTCATAAAATGAGAGCCAAGATGGCGCAATAAACATTTTTAAAATGTCGACTCTTGACTTTGATAGGAGATGCCGCTGATATGAAGCGACTCTTGCTCTCTTTACCCTCCTTGCACAATGTCCCTCATTTTGCTGTTGTTGTTACTCGCAATAAAAAATAAATAAAAATTCTAAAGCCCATTTACCGACTTTAATATACCCGTAATTCGATTCCAAATAAATATTAATGGTGTCTATGAATTTTTAATTTAAATATGTTTAAAACTGTTCCATATTTCCATGTTCCATAACTTTTGCGGTATTGAAACGATTTCAATTAAGTTCAACTTGTTTTAAATGGAATCAAATTTCACTTGTGAGCTGATATAGTAATCTATTGCTCTTTTCATTACTTTACACACATTTCATAGAAGTTTATCTATTGACTTGTAAGCTTTAACTTTTAAGTCTATCATTTCGGTTGCTAAAACAATGAATGCACAAACATGAACTACTTTTAATAAAGGTCGGCTAACACATAACAGACAAATACACCCTCGTTATCCACTTGGTACGGGTATTAAGAAAGTTGATGACAAATATCTTTTTAGCTGCCTCCACAGCTGCTGCTCTTGCGGTTGCAGATTTTTCTTATTAAGTTTTAATGTTGCACGCGCCACTAAATGAAATTCAATTTCGTAATGGAAGAGGCAGAGAGAAGCGTGGAAATCTTTGCTGCTCCTACTGCTGCTGTTGCTGTGCCACACACAAAATGTTGGCAACCACTCACCTGAGTATCGTTGGTGACCAGCTCAAGAGTGTAGCCAGGTAGCAATTGCTTGCGATTGATGTGCTCCACGGCCATGATGGCTGCTCCCAGTTCACTGAGGCCATCTGGACGTGGACCTCGTTTCGTGGACAACTCGAAAAGACCGAGCAGCACAATTTTGCCGTGATTTCGTTGAATCTCATCGTGGGACATGCGACGTTCACTCTCAAACACCTGATTCACTTTGAGGTAACGCTGTTGCTGCCAACTGCTAAGATTTGTGGGAGAACCCAGATTAGAGGCGGGCAGGTTGCTCTGTGAATTTAGTCGTTGTCGTCGCTTGACTTTCGTCCTTGTGCTCTTCCAGTGTAGCAGATTGTGGGTGGGTGGGAACGAGGATGGGGAGGAGTGCGAGTTCTGCTCTGGACGGTTGCGATGCCTTTCATTGCTAATTGAGAGACGAGTGTGTGCTTGTTTAATTGCTCCGCTCAACAGCTCGACATTGTGTTGGTTGACCTGCAGTTCAGCAGAGGATTCCATCGCTGCTGATTCGACAAAGAGCAGGAGGAGTGCCACCAGCAGCCAGGGCCACCATTTAACATCAACCACTTGCTTTTGGCCATATCTCGTTTGGCTAACGTGAATTATGCGCATTCCGGCTGCAATGGCCCCTGGCCCATTAATCACCACGGCATTTGAATTGCTATCTCGCACGGATGTTGGTCTCTATAAACACCACCTGCTCTCGTCTCTCGTCTCTCTCTCCCTTTCTCTCTTTCTCCGTCCAGCGCCTTTGCTGGCTATATGTAGATATCGCCTTTTTATGCACTGTTTGTATGTTGTCGACAGGACATGAAGTGCCGCACACTCGCTTATCAAACCTTTCAATCGCTTTCTCCTTCTCCCACTCTCGCTCTCTCTATCACTGTCTCTGTCTCCCTCTTTCCTTCCGTTGTGTATCAATTTCAGCTTGTATTGGCGTCAATTTTATCGCCTTTTTATTGGCCTCACTTTTGGTCTCTTGGTCTCATTTTGTATGCCCGGCTTTTTGCCTGGCTGCCATTATCGGTTCTCGCTCTGGGCACATACTGTAAAGCATTTGGTCATAAAAATATGCACTGGGGCACCACCGGCACCCACATTGCCCCACTTGATCCCCAGTTCTCATGCAAATGATTGGAAAAAAAAAGAATCGAAACAATAGGCATGCAGCAAGCAATTGCCAGTTTGACTGTCGAGATGTTGAGAAAGGATTAAGTCTTCAATGAAATGAAAATATTCACACCAAACCCAACACACACACATACACATCATATACACTCATCCACTTGCCTATCAAGGCCATGAAATGCCAATGCCATAGACTTTTCGCCAGATTTGTTGTGTGTTTTGTATTTTCTGTTTGATTTTTATACCCTATCGGAGAGGGTATTTTTATTGAGGCTATAAATGTGTGTAGGCGTGGCATAGACTATATAAATAAACTAAATAAATGGTTAATTAGAAATATACAGGGGCCAATTTGGCTTGAAACTAGTACTTTATTCACTACAAGTATCGCTGCAATCAGTTGGAATTACTATATTTAATGGGCTTAGTCTGTTGGAAATTTAATTAGGCAACGAAACCCTAGGTAACCTTCGAGTTAACTAAAATTTTGTGTTTTATATTGGGGTACTACTAAACTTCTTTATGCTTATCAGTGTATGAGCTAAGACAACTGACAAAGACAACAAAAGTTTTTGTTCTTTAATTTCTGCATTTTAATTTTCAAGAGTATTAAACATTTGGTGTGCAGAATCGCAAATTGCTTTCTTTTTAGTCATTTTGGTTTCTTTCTTATTATATTTTCTGGTCGATGCTGCTGTTTGTCCATTGCCCAGTTGCCAGATGCCAGTTGCCAGTTGCCAGCTGTCATTATTTTTTATGCTAATGGCAAAGTAGAATCGCTTTTATTTCGAGGCTTTTTGGGGGCTACTTTTGAGCAACACGCGCCACAGATTTCTATGTATGCACGTATGCATAATTGTTTCGAGATTACTGAACACAGTTTCGCCCACATACACACACACACACTTGCATGTAGGTGAAAAAGGAAGAGAAGAAATCTCAGCGCGTTCTTTCTCGTCTCGCGTTTCACTTGGGTTTTTTTTAAAACGAGAATCGCGCACTTTTCAGTGTCCTTAAAATAAC
The DNA here is from genome assembly GCA_020829145.1 of Drosophila nigrodunni. Classification (NCBI taxonomy): domain Eukaryota; kingdom Metazoa; phylum Arthropoda; class Insecta; order Diptera; family Drosophilidae; genus Drosophila; species Drosophila nigrodunni. Next base: position 649,550 of record JACVCZ010000008.1, read on the forward strand.
TTTTTGGCCCATTTTGTTCTTGGCTTTTGTTTTGTTCGCTTCGCTTCGCTTTTCACATGCACAGTGCTCATAGTGCTCACAGTGCACACCGAGCACTGCACAGTGGTTTCGAAGGCAAAGCCCACATGTCTCTTTAAGATTTAAAGCCTTTGGCAATATTTTTGTGAGTGTGTGTGTTTGTGTGTTTATTTCTGTTGCTCCACAATCATAAAGCAGTTGACGTTTGCCACACTGTGCGGGTACACGCCCCCTTTTTTCTCCGTGGGGGCTACTTGTAGTTACATTTTCATACATTTTATTTTATGCTTTCTGGTCTTTCTATTATTCTGCCATATTTCACAATTGCTGCCGTGGTATTTAAACCTGCACTTATTTATGACCATGCAAGCGTGTACCACCTCACCACTCCCCGTCCCCGTCTCTCACTCCCTCTCCCTCTCCCTCTTTTAGCTAGCCACGCCCCCTTAACTGCTGTTGTGCTTGACATAAATTATGCAAAATGTTGCCTGCATTTGTAATTGTGATTACATTTTTCTTTTGCTTTAGCTCTCATGTGTGTAACGCGTGTATACGTGTGTGTGTGGGTGTGTAAATGTGTGCATGTCTGTGCATGTGCGTGTGCACTATGAAGTTCGTTGGCATTTTGTCTTGTTTGGCTTGCAGGATACATTAGATTGAGCTGCCAAGCGCATTGTGCACTTCTGAGTCTGATGAATAGTTGATGCGATTTAATTTGTTATGCAGCTTTATTCACTTCACCAAACCCATTCAGACCCATTTAGGCCAGGCCAATGAAATGCACCAGAGAGATAAGCACAAACAATGGCATAAAAATGATAACCAAAAAAGGAAAATTTTGTGATTATTGTTTTCATAATTCCCCATGTTCATTTACACTCGAGTTACGACTCAATTATTTGAATTATTTGCCTTTTTAATGGCTGAAACACAATATTACGTATACGCCACGAGCCACGCGCACATCTCGAGTGCTTTCGCTTATTTATATTATTTATTACTTCAATTGTTAATTGGATTGCGCGAAAGAATCTCTTTCTCTCCCTCTCTCTCTGTCTCTTTCTTTTTGGTAATTTCTTTTCTTTTTCTTTTTTTTTTTTGGCGGGGAGAATTTTGTCTGAGCTAAAATCCGAGCGAGAAGCGCACGCGACGAGCTTCAAACCGCAACTGTTGTCTGCAATCGAATGCGAGCTGCTTTTCTGTTGAGCTTCTAGGGAAAATGGAATGAACTGAAGATTGAAACAGCGGATGCTGTGCTTTCAATCGTCGCGATTCAATTCAACCGGCTTCTGCTCTGCAGCAAACTGCGCAGTCTCCGAAAAAGCGCGCCAAAATTCATTCATAAGAAGCAACAGCTTCCGGAAAAACTGTAAGGCCAAGAGGGAGCAGGGGAAGGGAGATGGAGGGAGTCAAGTTGAGCAACAAGCTGGCTAAAACTTTCTGCCAGCAAAAATTAAAAAAAAAAAAAAAAATATGTAAAACAAGTTTAACATTAAATTATTCAAATTAATGCCCAACATGAAACTAAATAATTTGCAACTGTCTTAATGCAATAATCATTTATTGTGCCAGCTGAACGATGGGAAAGATAAAGACAGTGGCAGAGGTAGAGGGGAAAGCACAGGACGCAGGGTGTTAGGGACAGTAGCAGGACTAGAGCACAAAAGGACGAGCAGAGTGCGCTGTCAGACTGTCGATTGCATTTCTTGAACAGTTCTCGAACAATGGCGATAGCTGACAGCTAGGACACTCTTAATTATAGCTGCATTTGAAGACGGAGCCTTAAGAATTCCCAATACTCCCTCTTTTTGAAGGCAAGCCATCGAATGAAAAGTTTTGGGTGGAAGAAATAGTCTTTCTATTTGTTACATTATTGTATTAGTCAGACATTTCTATTAAATGCTAAAAGAGCTACAGAAATTGGAACACAGCATTTAAAAAAGAATAGACAAAAAAATGTGCGAAGCAGGCAAAAGTAGACATCTTGACAAATTATAGCATTTCTTCAATTTAATTTAAATTTAAGAATAAATTATTAGAAATTTGCAAATGTCGTATTGTTTAAGGCAGGGTATTTTTCTGGTATTTCAGAGTTACATTACCTGCGTAGGGTATAGGGTATTTGTTAGTCGTTCAAGTCGTTCCAATTTGCCGTCAAACACTTTTATAATTGTGCATTGGGCTTGAAACTGAGTTGCTTTTCAGCTTTTGCCCTTCACACTGATTGCATCTGCTCCACACTTGGGATTAAAGGAACAACATAATTTGATTTTTTGACTTTTGTGCAATTCAATGCAAACGCTTTTCAAAGGAAAGCGAAGCTTTTCCAAAAAAAGTTAAAATGCAAAAAAAACGTAATTAATATTTGCACTTTGGCGTTGATTCAGCTGCAAATTGAGTTGTTTTTCAAAAAGGCTAAGGACTGAGTACAATTTACACACGCACACACACTTACACCAAGCAGACTTTTCCCTTGCACAGTGGGGCAATTCATTTTGCCAAACACTTAGGGGGAGATTTGGGCAGAGGTAGCAACTTGAGATTATCGTCACTTGAGTTGAGCTCGAGTTGGCCTCCATGCAAATTTGATGCAGCAGCGCAGCAAAGCAGCAAATGCATAAGCAACAAAAGGAGTCAAGGAGCCAAGGACTTTGAGAGTCATTCCAGCTGCAGTTTTATAGGGAGCTGGAGTTACATCAGAGCCGTTGGGCATTCTCTGGAGGCAAACTGCAAAACACAATTCGACAATGCGAATACTTTAGCTGCAGTTTTGTGTTGTGCCGCCTTTTCACTCTGTGTATTTGTTGTTGTTTTATTTTCAGTTAGTGTTTTAGTTTCTGAGCTGACTTTTGTTTTTCCGCGCTCTCGTTTGGGGGAAAGCCCCGGAAAAGTTGAAAGCTCAAATAAAATGCAATTACACCGCAAAACTCAATTTCAAGTGTCAAAAAGTTGCGCTGCACTTAAGAAGTTAACACTGCCAGCCGACCAAGTTCCCCCATTCCTTCTCCTCTCTCCTCTACCCTTTACTCTACCTAGTACATTTCCATTTTAACGTCTCTGTCTAGGCTTTTGTTTGGGCATTTCCATTTCGTTTGGCAAATGTGCGCAAAGTGTCGAGAGTCTAGAGAAAATGTGAATAAAAAACAAAAAGAGGAAAAATTGTGGCCAACAAAATAAAGCGGATTACGTTGAAAGCCGCATTCCCCCAAATATGATGGCCGACATGACAGTCAGCCTTTTCAGACCCAATGCTTGTCGAGTGGCAAGGGTATATTAGTGTTGTGGAAAGCAGAGACAAGTTAGAGGATTAATGTTTTAACAGAGCCATCAGCAGTTGGGTGTACCAGCACCACTCACTTCCATTTAATACTCTACACAAATGCGTGATATATTAGCCGTGTTCTTGTCTCTGTTACCAAAAACAAAACTACATTGGCCCAAAATTTGTATCCGTATCTCAATCTGAATCCCAATCTCCATTTGCATTTTAAATGAAGCTGACAACTTTTTACACTGCCACTCGAATCGAATGAGGTGTCGTGTCGCTTTAAACCAAGTGTCATAACTTGGTCGAGACGATTGCCGAAAAGTCGAGTTAAGGTAAATAGAAAATTGCGAATTAAATGCGATATTTGTTGAGCTTGTCGCTGCTGTTGCTGCTGAGTGGCCGTTATCGCGTTCGCTTCGCACTCGCTTGCGATTTCTTATTTGCCAAGCAATCGATCATTTAAATTGATTTGCCAGCTGTGTAACAATCAATCCAAAAGTGTGTAAATAGTTTTTCTACTTCATTGAATACCCTGTAACGGGGATAAATAAAGTAGTTGCATTTGCTATACGGAATGTATTTGTGTACTTGGTCTAAACTAATGCTATGTAGAGGCAATTGTCTGTATACAAGTAATGAATAGTTTCTGCAGAGTATTTAATATTCGTCTCTTAGGTGTCTAACTATTTGATGCTTTTGTTTTCATTTGATTCGGTTTTGTTCCGTGTTTTGTTTGCGGACACTTGGCAAACTGGCAGCTGGTGACGGTGATGGGTTGGGGAAAGTAACAGTTACAGTTACCGTTACAGTTGCTGTTGCTGTTGCTTTGACTGTGCCAACTGCTACGAGATGCGAGACAATTTACACGTTTCGCTTGTCGTCGCACGTGGCGTATGCGTAATTTAGTGCTGCATACTTTGAGGCGCAAATTTGCACTTTTGTGACTTGTTTAGCTACACTTTGGGGTGTGTGGGTGTGACATAGGGTGTGTTGTGTGTGTGTATATTCACTAACTGAGCAGCACTTAAAATCAGGAATTCAATTATCTCCGAGACATACACACGCAGCAGGCGAGGAAGATCTGAATGCTGATGCCATTTTGTACGCACTTTTCACACCTGCTCGCCGCTTCAAGGTCGACAGAGACACAGGTGTGTGTGTGTCTGTGTCTGTGCGTTGTGTGTGAAATGATGGAGGTTGGTAGTTTTTCCCACAAACTTTATGGTCTGTCGGCTCGAATGTGTACCTTCGTTTTGGGACAACAATGGAGGCTTACTTTGCTCACGGGATTACGTTGGCAGAAGGACCACTTCATTTGCAGAGCCAAAGCAAAATAGAGAGGAGAGCAATGGGGTATCTGGGGCATCTAAATTAGCGTCGCTTTGCAAGCAATTTAATTATAATTTCTTTATTTTTCCAACTGCGAATTCAATTTATCTCGGCGGGAAATTAGCTTGAAAACAATTAACACCTGTTTTGTTGGCTGCTTTTGGCATCTACTTAAAAACTAACAAGACATCGTGCCCTTAACTCCCTAGCCCCTCTACTTTGCGGATGGCCTAACCATTTCCTGGGGTTGAAAATTTTCGCTTGTTGTAAATGAAAAAAGTTGGACAAAAAACTTTTCAAATTACAACGGAAATCCGTGAAAATCCTTTTAACAAAGCAAAACAGGCGGCAAAAAACAGGAATATACAGGATACTCCAAAGTGCTGAGTGGAATGTGGCGGTGTAGGGTTGGAGGGATTCGGTTCCGCTCCGAGAATAGCATATTAGTGACGAGACCGATGATGAACACGAACTGATTATGAAGGCGGTTCCACGCCCATGGAGCTCACTGAAGCAACACGTGCGTTTTATCCTTGTCCAAGTCCACGGTTCGGCTCTGCTGCTGCTGAAGCTTCTGCAAATTGGTTTAGTTAGGGGAGGAAAGGGCAGGAAGAAAGCAAGAGAGAGCGGCAGCAATTTCACAGCCTCTTCAGATACATTTTCGAGCACTTTCAAAGTTTATTTATTGGTTCTTAGTCTGAAAGTCTGTCGCTGTGAGTATTAGTGTGTGTGTGTGTATGTGTGCTGGTGTATGTGTATATAAGTGGGTATTTGTGGCTCACTTGACAGCCGCTGCTGCCATCGACGTCAAGCTTTTAACTTTTAATGAAAATATTCAATTTTCAGGTGTTGCACATATTTAAAATTGCTCAAACTTTTTCGCCATTTGCTTCAGCTGCTCTTACTAGTCTGACAGCGCGTCTGCGTTAATATAAGAGTTTGTGTGTGTGTGTTTTTGTCTACACTTTAAGAAAATGCCTAAAAGCTCTTAATTACTTAAAGACTAAAAATTAAACATGAGTATTAATAAATATTTTTTATATTTCAGCTTTACATCGCTTTTACTTGCTACTGCGCAATGATCAAGTAATGAAGTGGTAAGTCACTCTAAACAATATTCTTTAATATAAACAGATTTTGTCTCATAAATGTTACTATGGGTTTTCTTAAAAAACTTGTTGACGATTTTCATTTAAAATAAATTTAAATTTATAGTTTGATGGGAAAAGAAATGAATTTCTTCGAGTGTAGCTGTGTGTGTGCTTGACTTCCTTCAGTCTCAGAATCCCCACAATTCTCCTTTTGAGGCCAAAAAAAAAATGAGATGAAAACTTTTAAATATTTTAATATTAATTAAGAGCGAGAGCAACAAAATTGGATAATTTGCATGTTTGTTGCCCTCAGTTCTCTTGTCGTTGTTGGGTTCTTTTGCCTGCTAATTGAATGAGATTCTTTTTGAAAGTTGACTTTTTGTTTTTGGCTTTTATTGGGCATCGAGTCTATGGTCTGTGGGCACTGGGCGGTGGGTAGTGGGCGTGTCTGCTTTATTGAATTAGCAACCAAATAAATCGGTTTCTTTTTTTTTATTATTTTCATCTCGTTTCTTTGCCTTTGTAAAGCGAATGGCGAATGCGAATTTGCGATTGCTAACTGCGAATGCGAAGCATTAGCCCAATTGAATCGTATCGAATGTTGGCCAACAAATTGAAGCTGATTCAATTTGTCAGAGCTGCAGTTTTAACTCAATTGCCGCATTGATTGACGGCTTGTGTGTGTGTGTTTGCAATTCGCTTTGATTTGGTTACACACTCGACACTTGATTCAGTTATTCAGTTCGAAGCTATGACGACTCGTCTCGTCCCTTTCATATTCTCTGTGTTGTCTCTTGTTGCTGCTGATTCGATGGAGAACCGCGTACTGCGTTATCGCCGCAGATAGTATGCTTCTTTTATAGCCAAGTTAGCAGCCAAATTGAATGTGATTTGCTTTCAACTTGTCGCTCTCTTTGTCTCTCTTTGCTTACCGGTTGTAAACAAAACACAGCTGTTAGCCAAGTGTCACCCTGTGAGCCCCGAGAGCTTTTGTGGCCAGTCAAGACAGCCACCTGCCATAATGGCCAGGTCAACATGCCATAAAGAGCTCAAATGCTTTCAGCCATAAACTGTTTGCCATAAGCGAGCGAAGCGCATGTCCAAGGAGAGAGCGCAGGAGTGAAAGAGAGCGACAGAGTGTGTGCGAAAGGGATGCACCGTAAACAAAACGAAGTGAATATTTGAGGAAAACTCATTCGGGGATTTTCCATCTCAGCGCTAGAAAGAGATGGGTCGTAAACAAAGACAGCTGCTCGGTGTCATTGTACTGCTCGGTTCTCATTCAGTGGCAGTGCGCTCATTGAGAAACTGAGCAAACCGACCGACGGGGACAACGTGCTCTGAGTGGGTCAGGTGCAAACTTATTCCCCTCTCGCTCACCTGCTTTCCTATCGCTAAAGAAAAATTGGATGCGCCAGCTGCGCGTGACTTGACTTTTTGCTGCTTTTTTTGGTTTTTTTTTTGTGGCGAGTGCAGTTTTTAGACCTGACCCCTAATTGGCTTTCAGACGACCACAAAAAGGGGGTCAAGAGGGGAAAGGAGTGGGTGTGTGGGTTTATATAAGTTGGGTCAACCTTTGAATCGGTTTACTGTTTGATCGCTCGACCGACTCGATTTACTTGCTAATGACTACAAATGATTATGACCCATCACGCAATTTGCCTGCACATAAATTATGTAAATTACCTGTATCTCTCTGCGTCCCGCTCTTTCTCACTCTCACTCTCCCTCTCTCGATTTATTTTTAAAACCTTCTCTCGTTGACAAGAAGCGCAAAAGAGTGCACCTCTTGAGTGCCTTTATATATATTTATTTATTAATTATAAGAAATTCAGTTGCTTTAACCGCGTATTAAACTAAAGCGTGGGGTCTGCTCAGTTGGTCTGAAAAGAAATGGTGAATAAAACATGCAAAAGGAATTTATGGCTATCTGATAAAGTATTTCTGATATTATATGGAAAGTGTATTTATTTAAGATATTTTATGCCATGTCGATTCACCATATATAATTGATTGTTGAAATTAAGTAAGGGTATCTCCTGTCACTTTTGATAAATTTAAATAATTAGCTTTCCAACATTTGTCTACTGTCTACAGCTATAACAAATATATATTAATTTAGAAATTCATGTAAACGCAAATATTAAAAATTAAGAATAACTTTTGTCTGCTGGGAATGAGCTAAAAATGTGTGCATGTTCTATATTTAATACTAATTAGGCGACATGAACAAATCGTGTAAATGTGGTCGATCTTTTGTTTGCACTGTCATTTGGTTGTTTGCTCAACGCGGCGTATGCGCAATAAGCGGCCAGTGTCATTTATCAGCCCAATTTTCCACTTGGGGAAAATTGTAGGCGAAAAACAAAACAAATCAAATCAAATGAAATTCACTTGTCATCAATTACACATAATGTCGAGATGATAGCATACTTAGTTCACGATCGTCGCATGAGTCGCAGATTGTTCACTTTTCTCCCTCTACAGCAATCTTCCTCTGCTTCTCCCCCTCTCTCGCTGTCTCTTGAGATTTGCTAATCGTTAGAGGTAAGTCAAACGAGTGAACGCTGAACAATCTCAGGCAAGCACAACATACACTCAGCGAAAAAGGGAGTGGACATTTGTAGAAGAAAATGAGTAATAATAAAGAGATTCTTCTTTTTGTTTTCGCTGAGTGTAGTTATTAAAAGCTCATTTGCCAAAACAGTGGAAAGAGACAGACAAAGAAGAAGCGTGGGAAAGCGAGAGAGAGAGAGCAAAGCAGATAAGAAAACACATTAACACAAAGTAAAAAGCAACTCGAGAAGGAAACTTCAAGCGGCAATTATAGAACACGCAAAAAGGAAACCAGAAAAAATTTGGAAAATGGTAAATGGGAAATGGGAGACTCAAACGACCTTCGAAAGAGGATAAATAAAGTTATCGTGTCGTAGAACAATCAAGATATGAGAATTTGATACAAGTTAATTAAAACTAATCCATTTGGACTCGTGAATCTTTTAGTTGCAGAAGAAAATGCAGCGGGAAAACCGCTGACAATGTCAAGTTCAAGCTCTCTTGGCATTACCATAAATATCTGTACCATAAATCGACACTGACAGCGCACAAAAGTCAAATTGAAATTTAAATTCAAGTCAAAAGCAAAGTGGACAAATGTCAAGAAGAGAATCGGAGACTTTTAAAGAGTACAAATTTCGCAATTATCTCAAAGAGACAAAGAGGGAAAGCTTTCGTCATGCATTTGGCACGGAATTATGGCGAGCAACCAAATTCAACCGGATCAGAGCGATCCGTTTGTTATAGCTGTGTAAATATACGAGTATTAGAAGTATTTTCGCCCTATTCAGTTGGAAGTCTGCCCAAAATACTGGCGAACCGCAGGCATCGCAGTCCTCGGCGAGTGAGTGGACTGCGCATGATTTATGACTGACAGCTCGATGGATCGATTGATAAACCAACAAATAGCAAAGGCTGCAGTAGGGGTAACACGACTATGGAAGACCCTGTTAACTAACAAACAGATGCAGCGCGACTATGGAAGATCCTGTACTTGTACAATAAGAAATGATTTTATTCCATTGAATGCTATATAAGGGAAAGAGTAGCCCACTGTTCCTAGAAATATAGAACTAACCAAAAACAATTTGGTATCAAATTTGTTACAATAGCAATACACTTCTAGTATATTTATTCATGAACGGCTATGTCGCTGTTCATAGCTTGTATGCACACCTGAAATATTTTAAAACTTAAGCCTCTAGTTAGTATTCTATGCGATTCCTTCATTATAACAGGGTATTTTGTAGTCGATTCAATTCGATTTTCCTCTTACTTGTCAATAGACTTAATAGAAGCTTTGTGCTAAGTACAAGGTCTAGTGGAATACCAAAGTTGACACTGTAATTTGTCTTTCTTTACCTTTGGCTCGCCATCAACTCAATCGTCGTCAGCTCATTTAAAGTCATTAAATTAAATCGATGAGAGCCAAAAACAACAAACGACAAAAACAAATTTAGCTGCGAGTCTTGAGTTGCGGGTTTCAAGCTAATCAATTTTAGCTAGAGTTGTTTTGGAAATTTTCCGCTAGATGATAATTATGAGTGCGTCAATCAAACAGTTTTCCATTTCCCAATTACTCAAGGCGAACTCTCTCTCTCTGTCTACAGAGTCTATAGAGTATATGTTCGTGTGTCAAATTGGGCTTTAGCCATAATGAGAGAAGTCGGAGCAGCGGAGAAAATTATGGCACTCTCCGAGGACGAAGCAGAGCATAAAAGTCGAGCGTTTGTCGAAAATGTCGCACATTCGCAGGAGCAAGCTTGGAGTAGACGGTTCGTTAAAGGAAAACAGAACGGAAAACAAATCAAGTGAAGGAAAGAAAAAGGAGCAGGGAAGGAGAAAGGAGGAAAAGTGCATAAGTGAAAACGAAAGCTGAAAGTCGTAGAGTGAAAAAAGAAAAAAAGCAACGAAAGAAAGTGTCGCAAAAGTGATTAAAAGTTAAGCACACACATCTATTAACACTCTGTTTGCACTGTGTGTGTAGGTGTGCGAGAGTGTGTGGGTGTGTGACACAGATTCACGTCAATTGCAATCAGCGTTTGAGTTTTTGTTTTAGTTTTGCCGAGTGCAGACTAAATATCGATTTATTTTAGACGAGTTCAAGAGAAACTGCAAGCGCCCAGAGTCCCAAGTTGGGAAACAGGAAATAGCCAAAAGCAGGAAATAACTGACGAAGGTCGTCGTCGTCGCTAAATTCGTCGGAAGAGGAGCCAAGGAAAACCACAACAACGGAGCCGTTAATTAATCAAGATTTGTGGATAGGCGCAGTCCGAGACGCCGCTAAAAGCGCAGCGGGAATTTCAACGGCTAAAAAGACAGAGCCGCATCGATAGGAGCTAGTAAACGCTGCTAGCAGCACCAGCAGCAACAGGAAACCGAAGTGAAATTTTATGCAAATGGCTTACTTAATCAACATACTCAAGTTCAATGTGAAGTATCTAAAAAATCAATAATTACACTGGTCAGCAAGCAAAGGAAACGAAACGAGTTATAAACGATACTTGACTAAAACAAGCTGAAAAGGATACACTTGCCGAGCTCTCTCTATCTCTCTATCCCTGTCTCTCGCTATCTCTGTCGCACACTACCTGTCTCTCTCTGACTTACTGTTGGCATCTCGCTCGCACTTGTTCATTGCGTTCATCGTCTCCACTGTCGCGCACAATGGAAAAGTCTGAGAAATTTTCAGATTACCTCTTTGCCAAAATGGGACCACCGAATGTGACGTCATCGATGCACGGCACGGAGCTGCCGCCAAAGACAACGGAACGTAGCGATGCACCGCTGGAGCTCACCGGCTACCGCAAGTGGTTGAGTGACAATCTCATGCTGCTCGTCACGCTCTCTGGCGTCCTGCTGGGTGTTGTGCTCGGTGAGTGTGACAAGTCACGGAATGTCTTGCAGATTCTAGATGTCTGTCTCGCTTTCCAGGTCTCTCGTTGCGACCCCTGCAGCTACGCGGGGATTCCATTATGCTGATCTCGTATCCGGGTGAATTGTTTATGCGCGTGCTGAAGTTAATGATTTTGCCCTTGGTGATATCTAGTCTGATTGCCGGATCGGCCAGTCTTAATGCGAAAATGAATGGAAAAATCGCGTTGCGTACTTTGATTTACTTTGCATCCACGTCGCTCTTCAATGCAGCCCTGGGTATCGCTCTCGTTATGCTCATACATCCAGGGAATCCGGAGTTGCACACTGCAGATGATCGCATCACGGACAGAAAGTCGGTGAAATTATTGGATAGTATTTTGGATTTGGGCAGGTTAGTGTTTAGAAGTCGAGCGCGAGTCGCGCGCGAAACGCGTATAAACTGCTTTGCTTGAGCACCACTGTGAAACGCTGTGCACGGCTTGAACTCTTTGAGTGAGGCAGTGCTCTGCTGGTGGCTGTAAAAGTCGCGCGAGACTCGTGTTTAAAACCGCGCGTAATTTTTATGCAAATCTAAGCAGTTTACTGTAACTGTTTAAAGCAGCAAGTAGTTTAATGGGCGAACAAGCAGTGAGTCACTGCTTGCAAGCAGTGAACACTGCTTGAGCCACTCTTAAAACAGGCAAACGCTCGTAAACCATTTTCAACTGCTTGCAGAAACGTATTTCCGGACAACATTTTCCAAGCTTCGATTCAACAAGCTCACACCGTATACCTGCCCAAACCAACCGGTCTAAGGATAAGCCACAACGAGACATCGCTGAACGACACGAGCGTACTAAGTGTGGGCGGAGTAGGTGTTGTGGGCGGTGTGGAAGCTCAGCATCAACGACTGGAGGACATGGAGGAGGTGGTGTTGGTTCGAGACATTCAATATCGAAGTGGAACAAATACACTGGGAATAGTGTTCTTTTGCCTCGTATTTGGGACATTCCTGGGCACCATCGGACAGAAGGGTCAGGTGGTGGTGGACTTCTTTGCGGCCGTTTTCGAGGTGGTCATGAAAATGGTCACGTGCGTGATGTGGATGACACCGATTGGGATCAGTTCGGTGATTGCTGGCAAAATACTAAGCGTTGATAATCTGAGTCTGGTGATGGCACAGCTCGTTTGGTTCATCATAACGGTGACAATTGGCGTTCTGATCAACCAGTTGATTGTGATGCAGACGATCTACTTTGTGTTTGTGCGGCGAAATCCCTTCAAGTTCTACAAGGGCCTCATTGAGCCCATGCTCACTGCATTTGCCACCGCATCAACGTAAGCCACTATAACTCTCTATAACTCTTCTCTCTCCCTGTGTCTCTATTTCTCTCTCTCACATATAATCTCTCAATGTCAAGCACTTTCTCTAGTCAGGAGAAATAAATCTGTCTCTATCTGTCTCTCTGTCGTTGGTATGCGAACGTTTAACATGTTACAAGTATTTTTCCTTCTTTTTGGTTCCCAAAAATCGTTTGATTTCCCTTCATCGTTGTTCTTTTGAAAACAAATTTTGATTTTCAAACATTTACAAAAATTCACCACCAATAAAAAAAAACAACAACACACGCACAACAAACTAAACCTCGAAACTTTACTGCAAATCAATCGAAAATCAACCGCAAAAAAAACATCCACACCAATCTGGCAACGCTTGCAGTGCGGCCGCGTTGCCAATCACATTCCGTTCCATGAACGATAAGCTACGCATGGATCCTCGCATCACTCGATTTGTCCTTCCCATTGGCTGCAACATCAACATGGACGGAACTGCTCTCTTCATCGCCGTCGCCTCCATTTTCATCGCCCAGATGAGCGGCATGGTCCTTGGGTTTGGAGAACTTCTCACGGTGCTGCTCACCTCGACGGCTGCTTCGATGAGCTCGGCCAGTGTGCCCAGTGCTGCTTTGGTGCTGCTCCTTGTTGTCCTCACCGCCATTGATGCTCCCGTTCAGGATGTGACGCTGCTGTTTGCCATCGACTGGTTTGTGTAAGTATTCACTACACTGAAAGAAAAGAGAGTCATCAGAAACAGTGCAACTTTGCCTACTGAGAATCTATTTTGCTGCTCCACAGTGATCGCGTTCGCACCACCAACAACATGCTCGGAGATTGCTACGCAGCCGCCGTAGTCGAGGAACTGTCTCGCAAGGAACTGATGGCATTGGATGCTGCAGCAGTGAATTATCAGGTATCAGATGAAAAAATTCCAGTATCTACTGCTGTGCCATGATAAATGCTGAATTTTGTGTGTGTGTTTGCTGCAGGATCTTAACGCTGGCACCCCAAATGGTCACCAATGCGGTCTGCTCGAGGGTCAAACCGAACTGGAGGGATCCGTCAAAGGTGGAATGTCGGATGCCGTTGTCGTGGATATGAGTGCAGTCATGAACAATGTAAATCTACAGCAGGATCACATCAACCGCAGGGTTTAAGTTAAAGTATCCCAAAAGCTGAACCAAGTTGAGACAGAACAATAGACCATAGTGTTCCCAAAACAAACCGAAGAAACACATTTTGATAGAAATTTATTTTTATTATTTTTGACAATTGATTGACACCCAAAACTGATTACGAGACTGTCCACAAACCCACCCCAAGAAAAGTCTCTTTATAGATCTTTACTTATACAGGGCACTTGAGCTCCGATTCCGATTTGAATCAGATGTTTTGAGCGCAATTTTCCACAAGGTCTGACCAAATATCAATAGCAATTATAACACGAGAATTTCCTTATCCAAATACCATTATATACCACTATATATATATATTGTAGAAGCAGCAAATATTAATGTAACCAAAATTTATATGCTAACCAAAAAATCTAGAAAGTATTTAAAATCTTTGGCGTGTCGAAGATTGAGGGCTCCTGCAGAAAATATTATACTTTAAAAGTGCTCATGAAGTCAAAATTCTGGTAAATTGTCCGATAGTTGGGGTAAAGTCTTTCCCAAGGGAGTTTTCCTCTGCAGAAGTTTTCAAAAAACATAAATGAAAACCAAGAAGAAGAAGAAGCAGAAGTTGATGAAGAAGAAGAAAAACAGTTTTGTGATGTGTTTTAAACTATGCATAATCTATGGGTATTATTTTATAAGCTCGGTCGACTAGGCGACCTTTTGTGATTGAGTCAATGACAGATTAGCAAGGGTAAAAGTAAAGGGAAAGGGAAACGATTGCAATATGGAAACGATAGCTTAGTATGGCGCGAGGGGCGATTCAAAGGTTTTGATATAGTTTACAATAATTTAGTAAAAATAGTTTTGTGTCTGTTTTCAGTTTTAAATTGAAATTTTTGTTCTGTGTAAGTTAGCAAAATGCAAATGCAGGTTGTATACGATGTTGGCCTAGTTGTAGTAGAACCCAACCGAGATCCACTCGTTTTTAAAAAGCAATTCCCATTGATACCTAAGTTTGTTAACACATCCAAAGAAACATATGATTATCCCATTGCATACGTAGACTGATAGTAGAATTAGTGTGATTCAGAAACATATTAAACCTATATAGGTATATACACCTTACATACACGTATATATAGAAATGATATCCGACATTCGATTTGTATGCAAGAATAAAAGTTATATATAAATCTTTAAGTGGCTACTTTTATGGGTTCTGCGAGTGCTAAGCGAACGGCCTATCGAATGCGTTGATTTATCGAGTTATCGAACGTGTCATTGTAATAACCCTTAAGTACTCCACATACCTGATTTGTTGCACTTCTAAGGCGGATATTTGCCTATCAACATGACCATAAATCGTTGAAATGATCGATCGATTGCTGCATCGAATCGAATGGTATCGAATTGAAAAGAGTGAATGAATCATCTACGGGTTTTATTTGAATTCAACGCCTGCAGCTAAACAGCCGCAAGTGGTTAAGCCAAATCGGGCTTATAT
The DNA here is from genome assembly GCA_020829145.1 of Drosophila nigrodunni. NCBI lineage: Eukaryota > Metazoa > Arthropoda > Insecta > Diptera > Drosophilidae > Drosophila > Drosophila nigrodunni. The sequence continues at coordinate 664,628 of JACVCZ010000008.1, forward strand.
AATTACTATGTCTGAGAACAACTACTTATAAGCAGCTACAATTAAATCAAGCTTCGCACCAGCAGAGATAAGACACTCGCAGCATTGTCCAATGGGCTGTGTACACTGTGGAAAAAAATAGGGACAAATCCATTAGAATGGAAGTATGGAACATGGGATTTACTATGTGATTTTATAACAAATATATTAAATATTTAAAAATAATTGAAGTGTATAAATATAGTTCAGCTTTTAAGCTCACAGCTTTTAGCTCACAGCACACATGTCTCACCTTGCTGCCATGTCAGGTGTCAATCCGCAATCCACAACTCGACCCAGAGCAACTCATAGACTCGCTGACTCTTTGACTGACTCTCTGACTCGCTCTCTGTCTGTCTGACTCGCTGGCTGGCTGCACTTGAGCCCAACTGTGCAGGTGAATGAATCAAGCGCTGAATAAACAAATGAGCTGCAACAGACACACATATGGTGGCTGTATACCCTATAAACTTGGGATTACGAGGGTATATTTTTATCAAACTGTAGACTTCATTTAATGATTTTATGCAAACAAAATGAACTTTAGTTATAATTTAGACCATCACATATTTTTACAAGCACAAATTACGGGTATTTTGCAGTCGATATTTGGGTATAACTTTTCCATGTGTTTCATTTAGAGATGGAAAACAGCGAGGCATATTTGTGTGTGTGTTTGTTGCTCTGTCGGCACAACAACATATCAGAAATTGTATTCGCATTCAAAAGTGCGCAATTGCAAGCCCAACTGTCGACTATTTTTTGCCACACAATCGCAACAACAAACTGTCTTTTTTTGCTGTCCAATTGTCCAAATGTCTCAGCTGTCCAAGTGTCCCACCTGTCCCATCTGTCCCACCAACTGACTGACTCGCTCTTTGACTGCTCTTGTCGCGTTGGCTGAGGTTGTTTCGTTGTTGTTTCGCTGTTGTTCACTGGCGTTGGAGTGTTTGGCGTCTGAAGGTCTACTTGGCAGCGGCTTTCGAGTGTGTTGGCGTCGTCGTCGTCGTCGTTGTTGCTGCTGCTGCTAAAATGAAATACGAGTGCAAACAAACCGCACAACTGCCACAAGAATGCCACAGACTCGACTCAACTTAAAATAAATGAATGCTAAATACGCTTACTTTGATTAAATAGTATACTTAATAAAAGTCCCCCAAAGAGGCATTTAAACAATATAAAAAGCACAGTCGTTATCATTAACTAGTTTAATCTAAAGTTAAGCTTAGTTAACTTTGAGATTTGCTTCATTGGCTTACGGAAACTCCCTTTTTTCTGGCAGTGTATAGCCTAAAGAGCTGTAGATCGAGATCAGTCAGATTGCGACTGCTTTTGCGGCGCAGTTTAAAGAATAATGGGCCAAAAGCAGCACATGTGAATGCGAATGCGAATGCGAATACTCATGTGAATACACTCACACTTGTGAGTGTTAGCTCACACTTGGCGAGAGAATATGAAATTGTTGAATTAGTGTTAAGCCAGTTTGCAGTTTGCATTCGGCATTTGCATAACTGCAGCTAATTAATTCAATTAGTAGATCAAAAGTATAAACACCAAAGAAATAAATCCAAATGGATTTCAATTCACTTTCGATCCCCGATGGGGGAATGATCGAGCACTTGCGGAAGTTGATTCCATGTTGACAACGACAGTTTGACGAAGCTTATCGCAATTGAAGTCCCCAGCAAATAGATGAATAGCTTGATAGCTAGATAGCTAGTTATCTAGATAAATAGTTAGTTTAAAAGATAGTTAGTTACATTGATGGTTAGATAATGCAACTAGGCGTTTAAGTTGTAACTTCTGCTCAGAGACATGACAGTTTATGGGGCAATCTGTGTGCAGGCTCCTCTAAAATCTCCACTATAAATTTGCAATCAACTTTTATCGGACTAGAGCCCAGAACGTGGCTCAACTAACGTTTCTATTCACACGCTTGGCAACGCTTCAACGGGATTGGCAACGCGCATGATCCAGAAGTTTGAGTAGTCTCGGATCTGTTCGGGGTATCTGCTCCATCTCCTCCTCTGCCCTGCCTGCCTCCTCCAGTGATAGATTGGCCCACATTCGTTGTGATCTGCGAGTCGCCAATTTGAGGCAAACTCATGCCTCTTCTCATTTCCATGCTCAACGTCATATACATGTACACTGAGAGAAATAAATGTTGGATCCTATAGTAGATCGTAAACTAAATTAAATATATTAGCTTCATTTGTATATTTTAAAATATTTATTGTTTTTGATTTTTTTAATCGAAAATTGATGACAGTTTTTTTCCGTGTACTCGCAGTCACCGAGGTAATCTAACCAAATTACTATGGTGTTCACAAACACGTTCTCTAAACGGTTTCATAATAACAACGCAGCAGCAGCAGTGACGCTGGCAGAGGCAGCAACTGCGACTGCGGCTGCAGCAGAGCGAAAGAATTTGCGGGATCGTCTGTAGCTTCCTTCTCATAATGCGAGTGTTTGGCTCATCTTATGGGTGCATATGAACAGTATACACAAACATGAGCACACACACACACATGCCAAAATGCACGACCCTGTCTTCAAATTAGAAAATACCCTGTTATTGTAAGGGAATAAATCTTAGATAGCTTTTAAGCAGATAAGTGGAATGATATTGAATGAATTTATTAGAAGCAGGGTAACTGCTAGTCGAGCTTTGAACAGTTTCTAGCTTTTAGTTGGTCCAGCGGCTCTGTTCTAATGCAAATTGCAGTAATAATTGGCCTATTATGCCAGTGGTAGCCAGGCAGTAGGTCGTACTGTACTACAACATTTTTGTTGTTGTCGTTGTTGTTGTTAGTCGTTGTGGTAGTTGTAATTGTAATTGTGGACACGCCCACCGCCCATCCCGCTGGCCGCCCCTTTTCACGCGGCATCATCAACAGCAGAAGGAAGGAAAAAAAACGTCAGCAGCGAGCATTTAATATGTGTTTTAAACTAAAAGTTGGCATTAAACGAGAAGCTCTAACCAAATATGGCATATGAAAGGAGTGATGGGAAAGGGAGAGGGGTAGGAGAAACGAGACTTGGGAAGAGCACTGAGTCAAGATCGATGCTGAGGGCGAATCCAGAGATGCTCAGAGTTGAGCATTGTGCGATCATTAATTAGTAGCGACGTCAAATTAATGCCTAATCAAATTTTATTGAATTATAAACTAGTCGCTTAGAGATGCAGATGCAGATGCAGATGTGACTCTGAATGTGACTGCAGCAGGAGCAGCAGGTATCCTAGAGCTGCAACTCGGTGGTAATTAATGTGCGCCAAAGCTGCCGACGACATTAAAATTAATTTGATTTGCAAAATGGCAAAAAAAGCAGAAAAGAAATGCAGAAAGCTGCAGGCCAAACTATCGATACTCTTGCCGATCTTATACCCTGTAAGCAGCCTACCATTCAACGATACTGAAGTATTCAAATTGGGATCTTCTTCCAATACTTCCAGCAAACGCTTTGACAAAATTATAATACCCTATCTGAGGGTATAAAGAGGCCGAAGAAAAAAGAGACTTTAAGATTCATGGGAAGAGTTCACATCGGAGTTGTAGTTGGAGCTGAAACTAAAGTTGTTGGTGGCGCTTTGAGAGGCTGACAAGTGTCGAGCTGGCTTGGGAGCTGCCCAAAATAGCCAGCGATGCCACCAAGCAGGCAATAACAGCCACAGCAACAACAACAACTGCAGTAACTACAACAAATGGCCAACAGCTTGTTGCAATTTTAATTAACTGCCGCGTCGCAGCGCATTAAAATTGTTTTGACTTTGTTAAATGCTTGCAAATCAAGCAACGACAAGAAAATATACGTGCAAGAGCAGCGGCAAAAAAAAATTGTGGTAGCCGCAGAAGAGGAAGAGGAAGCAGCAGATGAGCTGTTGAAATCGATATGTACTATGTGTGGTAAGCTTTAATACGATGGTCGAAAGGCATTTTAGCCAAAGCCAAACAACCGGGCACTTACCAACTTGGGGGCAAAACACAACAATCAGCCAAATAGCCAAGAACGCTTCCGATGCCAACAACAAGACCACGACTAACCAACAGACCATTGTTACAGTCTTAGATCAAGACTAAGTTGTGGTATTAGTCAGAGTCTCTACACTGACAAAAATAACATGATTTTTCTCCATAAAATAAAACATTTACTCCAAAGGAAACTACGAATCTGATTTTGGGTTGTCCCATTGTCTCTGCGAAAAATCTTGTGTATTTTTTATCAGTGCATCCACCTGGCAACGCGCAAATGTTTGCCAATGTAATTAAAAATGCATTTGTGCGCCTAAAGAGGCGCGTATTTCAACGCCGCCGCCATCGCCATTGCCATCGCCATCGACACGGCAGCAGCAACAGCAGCTAGCAGATATATCGAGCCTTTTGGCTAGGAAGCAAGCCGACGACAGCAACGGGATCTGCATCGGGAATGCTAAGCTGCAATCAACGATCAGCACAAATTGTCGTGAATTAGACGCTGGCATCAAATGTATGGCATTAGGAGACAGACACGGAGACAGAGAGAGACAGACAGACACAGAGACAATGCAATCCACTTGGCCAACACCGCGCCTCCGCTTTCAAGTGCCGACAGAGTAACAGAGTGACAGAGTTGCCAGGTTACTGCTTGTTTTGTTGCTGTTTACCGGGTTTCGTTCACGGGTCACGCCAAAGACAAAAATTATCACATCACGCATACGACGTGTATGACGACGGTGCACGCGTGAAATGTCAAAAGCTAAAAATGCCATTTGCGATTTAAAGCTAACTAAAATAGAGACAAATACATACACACACACATGGTATGCGCTTAAGCAATGGACGCGTGTCTCGTGTCACGAATCATTAATCAAACGAAAGCCAAGTTATTTTAGACTTGACGAAGTTTGAAATTGGTTTTAATATTAATTTAATTTAACTACTTTACTTTGCTACTACTTTTTTCCACTACTTTTTTCTACCTCCTTCACGCTTCAAAGCATTTTTTCGTGTTAGATTCGTGCCCCTAAATGTGAGACACGCGTGCAGCTCTACTCTTTAGCCTTTGGTGTGGCATGCAGCAATAGAAGCGGAGGAGGAGTGAAAGAGAGAAAGAGTGAGAGAGTGAGGGAAAGGGAGCGAGGTAGAGCGGGTGTTTGGCAAATGCAAAGTGCTCATGATTTGTTCATTGTTGTCATTGTGCGCTATTGCAGCTCCATAGCTTCACTGTAGCTTAGCTCACACACGCAGTCAACATTTGTTGCATTGGCGCACATGGAGATTGTCCAAAAGCGATAGCGATAGCCTTTTTCCATATACTTTATTTGCTTTTCGTCTGTTTTGGACTATTCGACTGGGCCAACAGCGCCAACAACTCCATTCGGCTCTATTTGTTAGCCACATGAAAAATTTCCTTTTCAACGCGACACGACAACCGCACCTGCGTCAATTCGGGCCGGGCTGCAATTCGGGCTCGGTCCGAAGCTTAGCTAGAGATGGCCCTTATAAACTATATTATATGTTATATAAAGGCTATTTATCAGACTCAGCTCCCAATCGGCTTTTCATAAGGTCCTACATCAGTTCGATATTTATTGCACTTAATTTGTTTTTTAGGTCTCTTTCAACGATAGTTTTTCCTATCTTCCCATCGCTAATTGAGCCTACGCCAAATGGACAGCGCCTCCATTTTGGTTTGCAATGAAAATTTGCAAATTGGAAAAATACTTATGCTCAGTTGACTTGAGTGTGTGTGTTTAAGTGTGTGCATCTATTGATGCCTGCTTGATGTGACGCTTTTGGCCCTGCCATCGCTCTCTGCACTTTTTTCTTCCAACCTTTCCCTGTCCATCCCTTTCCTCACATTGGCATTGCAGCGTGGGTCGATTTTTGCAGCTCGTGTGTGTCGAATCGTTTTGCATTCGTTGCTGCGGGCCACATTCACACTCACACACACACACACACACTCGTATTCCCAATTCACACACTCACAGCTTGCACGCGAAAAATTGTTGTTTGTTTTATGCAAATGATCGCGACTTGAACGCGTCGCTGGCGGCTCTTTGGCATCGCAGGCGGCCCAGGTGATAGCCAGGTAAGAGCCTGGTCTGGCCCGTTACCTTTACCTCTGCCATTTGTTGCTTCCCGTTTTAATTTTGGTACACAATTAAAAATCGAAAGTGTGAAAGCAGCACAAAATGGACAGTGTTTGTGCTAAGATTAGAGCCGTAACTAGTGAAAGTGTAGCACTTAAAGTTGGAAAACAAGAGACGACTGTGTAAATAGATTGCATCACAAGAAGGGAAGACTTGAAATAAAATTCAAACAACTGATTAAAAGTAAAAACAGCTAGAGTTTATAATGAAGATTTACTAATTATGGAACCCTTAAATAATAATTGACAACTATACAAACAGAATTAACGCCGTTTAAGTGGTAGAGGAACAAGAAAATCAGCTGCAAAATGGCTAAATGCTGTGAAGGTCAAGGTTAGCTACTAGTAACACAATGGTTTAACACGAATCCAACACATGCAAAGCAAAAGCTGGAAAATTTTCAACCAGTTGCGAATTTTCACAATTTGCATCAATTGTTGGCGCCGTCGCGTCTCTCAGCTCTATGCGAAGATATCCCCATTCTGAATTTTCTGTGGCTACAATAAATTAGCGTGCAAGTAATAAGTCCAAAGAGTTACCAATAGTCTCTCCCATTTGGTAGGCAGCTGTCAAAAAGATTTTTTGTTTGCTTGCTTTGCTTTCTGTGCTGCATCTGGCGCCGTTCAAGATTTCACACATATCGCTGGAAGCCAAAACTGCAAACGGATTGCTTAACTGTTTGTGACTTTGGCAGCGGAAGGAGGGAGCTGGAAAAAAGAGGAGCCTCAGCGTTTGGTAGAGTGCATTTCCTGGCCATTTGACGCGTTGATTGCCGTACTGCGCAGCACAGTAGCCGGTCCAAGTGTCAGGAGATGTACGACAGCAGAAGCGTCCGCATAAAAGGTCGAATTGCGGCTGATTGATGAGGCATTTGCATGCTGAACATGCTCATGATCACATCCCAACGAATCACACTGAATTGGTGATGGGAAACAATAATAAATGCAATATCGAAAAGTAAATATCGTGGAGGGAATAAAGTATAGTATAGTATATATAGTAAAGTATAGCGAGTGTAAATGAAATTAAATTCCATACTATAATCTCTAAATCCTAAGTTTCTCTGCTAGTTACAACCGAGAATTTCTTCGCGTTATCGATATCCACATGGGAAATCCATCACTAGTTCAGGCCTAAGGCCAATAAGTAGCTGGCGGAAGGAGACACAGAATTAACGATAACTTTCGCTCGTTTCGCCAACATTTCATACTTTGTTGCTGGAGTTGGACTACAAGCCAAGAGAGAGAAACGAAGTCAGAGGGCATGATTAATTGGGCGCCCTGCGAATATCATCGTCTACAATTTGAAATCTACAATCTTGTGGCCTCTGCAGCTAGAGATTTCCTGCTACAATTAACCCACTGACCGCTGTCTGAGTCAGTTGGATGATTTTGAACAAATTTTCCTATTTGGTTAGAGCAACGAAGCTGTCATTAAAATTATGAGGCCGCCGTTGAATGAAGTAGTTTTGAGCTACATGATTGCAGTCTTGCAGTTGGGCCAAGAAGAAAGTTTTTAATGATCTCAGGAGCAGACATAAAATCAGACTTCGATTCAGGTTCAATTGCCAATTTGCCTAACATTCTAGTTCAGGTGAACTGGTAGGCGAACTGGAACTGGAACTGGAACTGGCAGTGGCTTCGATCATATTGTCACGTTCCGGGCGGTGTCAAAAGTGCATGAAAATTGCTGGCTGTAATTAACTTATTGACTCGATTTAACTTTGGCCAGAAACAGAAAGTAAAGCTGCCGGCGATACACTCAGAGAAACTTGTGTTAAGTGCAAAATTTATAGAGAAATATATTTAAAATAGTGTGCAGCTTTAAGCCCAGTTTAAATAGTTAAGAAAGGCTTATGTTTTATTGGCCTAAACTATCTGTTTTTTAATTTTTCCCCAGGTGTATGCTGACAACTATTGCCATTGGCAGTTGCTTGGGAAATTGGTTAACGTTGGCATTTGCTGCCCCCAAGCCCGATGACCATCGACAGGTGCGACAGGTAAGACTCTGACTATGAATATGAGTCCAAGTCTTAGACTCGTATGTGGTAGCTTTGCCTTTTGGCTGCGATTTCGATTTCATTGCAATTAAAATTCCAGTGCAGACGGCAGTTTGCCACTTGGCCACTTGTCCGCATTGCCACTTGGCCATTTATCCACTTGGCCACTTGATTAACCGCGGAATGCGTCGAATTCAATTTGTTTCTCTCGTCTTTTTTCGTTTGTTTGATCGGAGCAGACAAAGCGCCGCGTAACAATTAAAATTGCCAGCAGTTTTAGCTCTTTTTAGACACACCCCCAGCGCCTCTTGAAGCTCTCCAAATTGCCTGTCCAAAATAATTTGCATAGATGCAATCGCAGATCCCGCATTGGTTATGAAATCAGCAGCAATATTAAGTATACGCACAGTGTTAAAGAAGCCATAGATCAAATTGAACTTTCAGCCGCAGTTCTTGATGACCTCAAAGAGGTTGAGAGACGTAAAACTGAATACTCCATTCTCCATTGTCGTTTTGTCAGATCTTGCTCTTAAATTAATCCAATGTTGTACTTCACACGCTGCCACAAAGTGCTGCAACAACTTAATGCATGCCAATTGTCGCGCCTTCATCTAGATACACTTTGGCTAACAGCAACAACAGCAACAACAACTACAACTAACGAGGAGCCAGGGAGGCCATCAGTTTGTGGAAACATCCAATCTCCCGACAAGCCGCAACTCAAATTGAATGGCAAAACTATTTTTTTTTACTTTTTGTTTTTTATTTCTTTTTTTTTTAACTATTGCAACACGTTACTAGTGCTGTCCTGCTCACACACACTTGTTTATACACATATTACTTCGCCGCTGGCCGAGTCTGCTGTCAGTCTTCTGCTGGCAGTTCCAGCTCCGACTCCAAGTTCCAGCCTGTATATCTGCATGCGCGTTTCGGTGTCAAAACTTTTTAAACAAAATAATTAAATGTAGAGAAGCGGGATGCAGCAACAACTACTAAAAAAGACAAGCAAGAACACTGTCAGGGAGTGTACTCGACTGTAAAATACGCTGCACTGGGTTAAGCAAAAAGATAGAAAATTTATTAAAAAAAAGAAAAATTTGTTCTTAACTAAACACTTTAAATTTAAAAACCTTTAAAGTGAAATAGTGTATATTTTTTAGGTGGTATAACTCCTAGGCTTGTGTTTCGAACCAGCAAAAGTTTAAGAAGAAAAGGATTTTTATAGTAAAATTAAATGACAAATTAGTTTCAATGTTTTGAATTTCCAAACATAAAATACTTACAGAAATGTGGGCCAAAGTAATTGAAAGCTAGGACACCTCGTGTTGGTCGCTTTTAATGGGTGTAGGGTATAAAAACAGCATGGTATATGTCTCTGTGAAGTCTTCTGCCTCCCTTACTTTCCCCCTGCGGCATGCTTTACTCCCCCTTGGGGAGCGACAACAAAAGCGCGCCGGGCGCATGCAAAGAAATCCGCTAGAAAGTCATGTTCGTGCCGCTGCATCTTGTAGCTAAACTTGTAGCCGGGGTTGTACTAGCCAAATGGCCAAAAAACTACGTATATATATACTATATATATAGAAAAAATTCGCGACATGGCTCTCGAATTGAGCAGCGGCAGCAGCTCAACTACCTCGACTGCATAATAATTTATGATCGCGTCGTCCAAGATGTGGGTTAATCGTGTTTTGGGCTAGTTTCTAGGCAAAGTGGCCCCTCTTCTGCTGTCCATGTCCTCATTGCTTTGAGTGGTGCAGTGGTGCAGAGTCTGCCGACTCTGTATGCATGCTCCTCACATCCAATTACTAGGTCAGAACCTGCAGATCCTGATTTGTGTGCAATTTCATCCAACTAGGCAGCAGTGGGAGGAGCTGCTGCTGCTAGTGCTTCTGCTGTGGCTGTTATTGTAGTTGCAGCTCTGTCAATCATAACCAGGGATGGAGAGAGGAAGCGCAGCAAATGGTGCATTTAATCTTTTGAGAATGAATGCGTAACAAGCCCCAACTTCATATGGCCAAAGTGCTTAACCATTTTGGCCACGCACGACTCGAGCATAGTGAACTGAAAGTGCCAGGCAATTTGCCTTGACTTCAGCCACGACGGCATCATACCAGTTCCCATACTTATGCACTGAAAAAAATTGAGAACAAGGAGAGACGAATTAGTCGAAGGTACGAAATTCCATATTTTCCTGAATCGCGTTTAGAATACTTGAGGAATATTTTTAACAGATATTCAATTTATATTATTTAAAAGTACTACGATATTTTCTTTAGTGTGCCCATTACCATTACGATTGCCATTGCCGTTTCTAAAGCCATTGCCGAGTACCATTTCAGCCATGATGAGCAGCCAGAAAGCAATAAAATATCGTTTTATTAGCCAGCTGCAGTAACTGGGTGTCAGGTGAGGGTGGAGACGGAGCCACTGTCTGAAGCCTGTCGGACCCTGCACAAAGCAATTGTAGAGGGTCAAACATGTTGTCAAAAAATCTACTTAACCCAAACTAATCACTGATTTCAGACGGAATATAACTTTTTAAGCTAAAAGGCTATCTAATTTTAACAGAGAACATAAAATGAAACAACATACTGAGTACAGACAGGGTCTTTCAGAGTCGAGCTCCTTTCTTCTGTTGTCTCCGCTATTGTGGACAACAAGAACGAGCCACGTGCACTTGCCAAACGAGAAATCGCCTTAATTCTTAATGAAAAGCACAAACTGAGTCAGATGAGGCAGCAGAAGAGAGAGAGAGAGCGAGCGAGGCAGGAAAATAGGGGACTGATAGAGACAGGAGTGGTGAGTGGAGACAGCGAAACAGTTCGTTTAGAAGGGGTGCATTTAGTATTCAGCTAAACATTCTACAGCCACTGTAAGACAGTCCTTTGCACTCTCCTCTCTTTTTCTCTCTCTCCTCATTGGGTCTCTGGGTCTCCGTGTGCAGCCGAGACACGACGTCGGCCCCATGAGCAGAGAATTTATGCATATGACCTCAGTTATTGACATAATTTCGTGGTCGGATCGCATTGAAAACGAAACGAAATGTGCGCATAAACGCAGACAGTTTTATTTTGCTACAGACCCTGCTCTAATAGTGCTCAAAGGGTCTGTTAAGTATGTGTAAAACTAAATTTAGTTGGAAAGCTTCTAAATTTAATTATTTTTTAACAAATATTAACCTTTGTTTCCCTTTTTCATGCGTTTTATAAGTTCCTCTTTCTTATGTGACAGTTACAGGGTAATTTATAGTTGTGTTGCTTGTGGTTGTGCGTTTTTATTGTCCCCTTTGGATTTTCCCTTTTTTTGCTGATCATTGAATGCGAACTGCTCTGCGCTTCTTAGCCTCTTCACCCCTCCTTCTCTTCCTTCTCGCCCTTCGTCCCTTCCCATTTCTCCTGTTGCCCTCTCCTTTCTACCACTGCTGCCTCGTTGATTGTGCAAATGTTCACGCTGCTTTGGACAAATGCGCAAATTTGTATGTTTCCGCAATGTTGGCCAGGCAGTTGGACCGTGTTGGCCAGGTTAACTGGTTGGCAGGCTGGCGGGGAAACAGGTGATTATCATCGAGTCCAAGCTGGAAGCCAATCTCGGCGCATTTGTCAAATTTCCCACTTAATCCGACGCGTCGCTTCGCCACTCGCAGCTCCAATCCATGGAAAATTGTCGCAGCCAAAAGGCGCCCCACAGTGTCCCCACAGTACCGCGGCTCCAACGCACCATTCCAGCGTTCCACTCTACCAACTGATCGGAAAGTCGGTTCAAAGCTACCAGATCCGAGCTCAGAGCGAGGCGCTTTAATTGGTCTTATGAAATGGACAAAGTGCGAAATGAGTTATGCGCACGCGCACGCGCGCACCCGCCACGCCGGCTGAGTCGCAAGTCCGTTTTGAGTGTGACTGCGAGTTGGAGTCGGAGAGTGTTTGAATCCGCATTTGAGAAAGAGTGCACTCAGAGAAACTTTTTTGGGTTTCAAGACATTTCCTTTTTGCCTAGTTTGTTAAGTTTAAAATTATCCTGCCGAAAAATATTGGGAAAGAGAACACCGAATAACAGTACAGCGTATATGGCAGTCGAGTGAACTTGACTTCATTTTTCTTGCACTTTCAATATTTACTAAGCAATCTATGTATGTCTCTGTTTTTTCAAGTGTACTAGTGCGAGCCTGAGTCCGATAATGAACGCATGTGGGAATTCGAAAATTGGATTTGGGTATTGTGCAACACACACACTATCCCACTCGCTTCCCCCTCTCTCTCTGTCTCCCTCTGTTTGGCTCTTTTTCTCTGCTCTGTGGTAGCTGCAGTTAGAGACTGAGACTCAAGTGTGAGCACGCAAAGTATCTATTAACGTCGCCTTTGCGCGCCAGAGTCAAACGGAATCTGTTTAGCAGTCACTTTTCGCTTGTCGTTTGTTTGCTGTGTTTGCTGTTAGTTGTTTTGCTGTTGTTTTTGTTGTGGTTTGTGCGTCGCTTGCCTCTCATTTTGTATTTGTATTTCCATGGCATTGCAACTTTGCAAGTCTGCGTCGAATTATCTGTTAATTTGTGGCAATTTAGAGATTTGCAGATACGTTAAGTGAAGCGCATTGAGCAGCTGATAGCCAAAAACAGTAGCCAAGTTAACTGCCAGTTGCTGTGATATGACTCGATTGAGTTGTTGCTGACGAGGCAGGGAAATATTGGCAGTTGCTAAGTGCCAAGAGCGCTTCCATAGCAGTCAGCTGTGGTGCGGGTGCCGATCAAAGATTTCATGGTTTATATTTGAAACATTTCTATTCTTAGAGTTTCGCTTTTTCCTATAAATACTCAAAGCAATCCCTTATAAACTCTAGTGACTTGTTAAACGCTCTGAGGCTCAGCCAGTTCTTCATTTGGGAATGTTAACGAGTTTGTATGCAAAGTGACTGTGACTGTGACAGGAACATGGACATGGATAATGGCAATGTTAAACAAAAGGGTGTGGCGTTCAGGACAGAGAGATGGGGCTTGGGGTAAGGTTTGTGGTCGGGTCAGCTGCACAGTGGCACAAAAAGCGACGCAAACGGCATATGATTATGTATTTTTATGATTTGACATAACCAATTAGCGGTTAAATTTACTGACGTTGCCGAAATTGCATTTTCTGGTAAAAATTGCTGCCACACACCTGTACACACACTTGGAAAACACATTGAACACACTGTACACTCAGCAAAACTAGCAAAGAATTCCTGACAACCAACAAAAAGGGAACTGCGAGTTTTTTCAGCATTTCAAAGCGAGAAACGAGAACCACAGCAGAAAAGGTTGCACAAAAGGAAGTGAAGGAGGGAGGAGGGCAACGGGTGGGGGGTTAAGTGGGCTCGCTTCCAATACGCATGCGCAATTTTTCAAAAGCTTTTCAAGTGAAGAGCCCGAGCTGAAATTACGTTGTAATTTTTGTAATTTCTGTAATTGCCTAATTCTGATTAATTTGAATTGACGAAGCGCAAGTCGCGAGACTAGCCAACTGGAGCGCCTGCCGCAAATAGCAAACACGATTTTGCTTACTTGCAGTTCAAAACCTAAACTCCAATCCTATAAAACATTCTCAAACCCCGCAAACCCAAACCCAGTGGCCAAGTTTAGTTAACGATCCCTCGACGTCGAATTGAGAGGTCAAAACTGAAAATTATGCACCATTGTTGGCAACAGTCGCGACTCTTAACCAGTTGGCCAACTTATGGGCCCTGCAGCACGGGGTAATCCTTACTTATGCGCACTTCGCAGCACCAAAGTCGTCTTCTACCGATTCCAAGAGATTTTCAATTTATTTGCACCTCTGCAGTGCGTAGCGTTCGTTTAATTTGATTAAAATTTATGTAGAACTGCGAGCAGCAATCCCAGTCCCATACTCAGTCTCATTCCCAGTTCCAATTCCAAATCCAAAATTACACCCGATACCAACTTAAAAACCTGATAAATGTTTTGGCTTAAAGTTCGGGTGATAAGTTCGCATAAGCTCAATGAAGGCAACTCTGTTTAGTTCAAGAGAATTTCTAAATATATACAGGGTATATTAGATAGTTGTGAATCGAACACGCTAGGGAATACAAACAAACAAAAGACTTAAGCAACAAACTTGTCACTAGATTGTATCCCTAAAGTCTCTGCTCGTACTCCAGTTGTGATACATTTATAGAGTAACTGTTAGTCGAGCAGTTAAGTGCCTTTCTGCATTTGAATTCTGGGTATATTGGCGACAAGGTCGCTGGGTTAATCCAACGCCAACGGGGCAACAATAACTCAATTAAATGCCGGGCCATTAATCATACGCCATGTGAGACGCATCCGCAGTGCCCCTCACACCGCAGACTCCTCTTCCTCCTACTCCTCCATCGTCTCGTTGATGCAGAAAATGTGTGAAAATCTCCCGTCGTGATGAAAAATTAAATGCATATCTAGGCGTACATAGATCATCAATGAAATTTAATATGCGAAAGCAGCCAGAAGAGATCAGAGTTTGCTCGGTAGTCGACGGACATTGGGGGCAATTCCCCAAACACTCTGTAGTCCCCTTGGATCGGAGTTGCTTGTGGATGTGGACTGAAACACACAATGACATTGTGTAGCTTAATTAGCCAAAGTTGTTGCTTGTGTTTTGTTCAACAGCAACCCGCTGATTAGAATATGAGTGGAGCTATTTGTGGATAGAGGAGAAGCAGTGGAGGGGAGGAAAATGTGCCTCAAACTCGTTGCATTTCCCTAATGAAGCTGTTGCCGGCTTTGTTGCTGCAATTAATCAAAACTCTAATCAAATGGAAAAACAGAAAAATGGAAGAAATGAAAACTATGGAAATTTAATGGTGGACAAAGCGCGATTTGCCCAAATGATGAGAAATTGCGCAAGCGAATCAATTTATGAGTGAAATCAATGAACAACTTCCACTACCACCTTTCTCCCCGATTCTCTTTGCTCTCTTTCTCTCAGGTAGTTAGTGTTTGTTAACTCTCTCTTTCACTAAATGAGCCAACAAATTGCAACAAGCGCAATTTCATGGAATGCTTAACAAACTGTTGTTTAATGCGTGGCCATAATTTATGCAGCCGAAAGTAGGGTGCAACGAGAGGGAGGCATGAGAGTGAGCGAGATAGAAGAGGTTAGAGAATACCAAGAATAAATGCGACTTTTGGACATAATGCGCGAACTTATGCAAATGCCGAGCTGCTGCTGCCGAGTCCAGCAAACAGAATCCAGAGACGAGGCATGACTTATGCCTGAAATTTGTCTAGTTGTCAGTAAATATGGGAAATCAGTTTACAACATGCGTGCCACAGTTGCAGTTGCACCTTCAGTTGCAGCTCCCATGTCCGTGTGCCCAGTCTCAACCCAAGCCCTGACTTGCATCGACTTGACTCGACTTGACTCGGCGACGACAGCGACATTGAGACTTAAGCGGAAGGCACAGCAGGAGCAGAGATAGCAAACATCAGATACTGTGACTCGTAATGGCGACAACAGCAACAAAAGAAGGAAACCAATGCAACAACAACAACAACAACAAGAACAGCAACAAGTTGTGGATGCAGCTAGCAGAACATGCAACAAGGTCCATGTTGCTCATGATGAAGGGGATACCCTTTACCTTCCTCCAGCTTCCTATCTTCCTCTTACTCCTCTCTCACTCTCCCGACTGTGGGACAGAAGACACAGCATAGATTGATGCCTGCATACAGCCGCCGTTGTCTATTGACTATTGATGACGAGGTGGGACTTCATACCCCAACTCTTCACTCTCTCTGCCTCGAATTCCTCTGCCTCGCCCTGTGTCATATGCATATAAGGCTGTTGCACAGTGGACCAGTTAGTTAATTTGGAGAAGGAAAATGTATACTAATTTACATTAAACTCCTCTAAAGATACTTAACTGAAATTATTGACAGATTTAGTAAGAAACTTCCAAAAGCAAAATTTGAAGGGCTTGTCATTATCTGCTCACAGAGTTGTAGTCATTCCTCTTTGCTTGGTCAGTCTCATTGCCCACTGTGCATGAGAGACGCGAGCAGTTGCGAGATGCGAGATCTGTGCGCCTATAAGGATAATGCGCAAACACACGCAGGTTGCCTCCGAATTTGCATTGCAAAGCTACAACCCAAAGTCAGAGTCCGAATCCGAAGCCGAATCCGATTCAGCAACATTGCCAGGCTTACAGTGTGTGAGCCGAAAAGGAGAAAATAAAAAAAAAATATGAGGAATAGGCATAAGAATGGGATGAGAATGAGAATACTTAGTACTTAGTAGTTTGCAGTTCGATGAACTCAACTGAGAGATCTCAAGTTTCAAATGAACACAACACAACTAAATGCCGTGAATTTATGCATAATGTGGCTTGTTTCAAAAGAATCGATCAGAGAGCGATCAATGGCGAAGAGGGGATTGTTTAAGAGAAGGGAAGGGGGAATGGGGAATGATACTTTACTACTTCCCATAACTCTGATTTCTGAATTGAGATTTCAATAAATTTCGCATAAAACCAAGTAAATATTTAATTTTCTTGTTTGGATATTTTTTTCTATTTCTTTATTATTTTCTTTTTTAGCTGTGTTGTGTAACATAAATTCACCGCTAGAATTAATCCTCTGCTGGAGTCAATTAGTATTTTATGGCGCTTTTATTGGCCGCTTCTTGCGCTTATTGACCAAAAAGCAGCGACAAATCGAGGCAAGATCAAAGAAAAAGATCGCCAAAGGTTAAGCATTGAATGAGATTCAAATTCACAACTAGTTAAAATGTATATACGTGTGTGTATTTGTATAATATATACTTCTAAATATGTATGTCCAACTTCATTAGCGACTGGTCTTTTGGCTGGGAACCCACCCAAGTGGCCGCTGGCTAAAAACTCATGTAATTGGAACGCCGTCTTATCAGCGACTAAATACTAAATACCAAACAGAATCGAATCGAAGCGAGTCAACTTCCAACCGAGCAGCCGTTTCAAGCTAAACTTTATAACGAAAGCACTTTTCAATTAAAACTAAAACAGAAAAACAGCCGAGAACAGAACCGAGGGAACAGAACAAGTTCAGGTAGCGCCTCCAACTCGTACTTCTATTCCGCTCTCCCTCTCCCCCTCTCCTGCTCATCTGCAAAACGAAACGCATGAAAAATCGAACAAAATGTGCGCTCATTAAAAATTCGCATAATTTATAGATTAATGAATGTTGCCGACATGGCGAGGTCGACTGACTTCGATGCCGGCTACCGAAATAAAATAGTAATATTTATAGTATGTCGCCATGCTAAAAATGGCGGCGATGCCATCAGCGGGGGCGCTGACAATATAGAACGATCCACCGATCAAACGATGCCAGCGATCACTATGCTAAGTTATGACTCGATGATGAGTTGCCAACTTGAAGATCAGACAGCCAAAATGTCATTTGCATGGCCAGAACAAAGGATTTGGTATTAGAGGAAGCAGATAAAACCGGGAGAAGCGACGAGGGAAACGAGAGGAGGGATAGTAGGGGAGACAGGATTGAGAAGCGTAGAATACTTAGACAAATGCGCAAATAAATAAAACTTACTATCAGCCAGATGAGATCAACAAGCGGACAACGAGCACATGTGCAGCAAAGTCATTAAACTAACAACGAATTGTGAATACGCTCATAAATTGAAAGTTACTAAAAGTGGATTCTTTATAAACGATGTACACAGTACAAAATTAAGAAATTATAGGGATTCAATACTAAAAGATGTTAGAAACTGTCTTACAGGTAGAACTTTGACTGCTCTATACTGGGGCAGATATTTTTCCTCTATATTTAATTTGTTTTTCGATCCATTCGAAAAGAATCTCTCTAATCTAAATAATTCCTCTAATAAGTCCTTTTGCGGTCCCTTGAGCAAAGGCATTATCCGGTTTTATTTGTATTTACGCCGAATATGGTACTTAGTATTGTTTTATTTGTTGAAATTAGGATACAATACTCGTAGTTAAATCAAATATTATGGCCTTAAAACATTTAATGTGGACTACTTTCCATAGTTTCTGTACTAAAGATGTGCTGTATGAAAGGTACACTTAATAAAGAAATACTATGTTTTATATACAGTCTTATTTAAATACTATATATTTTTTGCTGTGCATGTTTAGACCAGAGTTTGATAAACACACGTATCGATTAATGAAATGGCGGATAAATTTACAAAGTAAATGAGAAAATTAGAATGCCCTCTGTCGCATAACAAACAACATCATCAGCAAAAACAACAAGCAGCCGATGAGGAAGAAGAGTATGCCTATGGGCAAGGACTGGAGAGGGGGTTTCGGAGGGGTTTCCATGGAGGGGAAGAGAGCGTTTTGTGGAGCCTTCGTTGCAAACAGCAACATGTGGCAGAACAACAATTTATGATGTTGCCGCTGACAGGCGAATGTTGTTTGCAGTTGTTGTTGATGACGATGATGATTCCAAGGATGCGACGACGACGGCGGAGACGATTCGACTCTTTTTTGTATATACTCGTATATGCAGCTATTGATTTTTGATGCGAATGAATGGCCTGACTTCGACTTGGGTTGTGGCATGCCACCATCTTGCCACAACACAACTTGCTCTCTGCCCCTCTGCTCTCCCCTACTCCTACCCCCTCCACTCGTTTTTGGGAGCTGCTTAGCTTTTTTGCCTGTTGAGTTTTGCATATTAACTTACATGATGGATTCGAATGCGGATTCGTTACATTTGAGATTGCGATTCGACATTCCCCGCTCCTTCTCCTCCTCTTCCCCAACCATCACCATGCTGCTTTGAAACGTTTTGTGTGTGGGCCTCAAAAACAGTGCCTAGTTTTGTTAGATCTGCAGCTCAATGTCGCCACATGCTGACACAACCGGGAAGCCAAAGTCAAGCAGATTGTTCTGATTTCTTATTACCGATTCCCGGCTCACAACTTCCAATTTCCAATATCCGATTCCCGATCTCGACGATCAGTTGTCGGTGTCAAATATTGGCCTCAAATTATACGTCATTATGCACTCAACTCAACATAAATCTATCAACTCGGCTCACAATTGTGTCCATTACATTAATCCCCTCTCTCATCATAAATGTGTCTCTGTCTCTGTCTCGCTACACTTGAAAAAATCACATTGTATTATAAACATCTTAAAATGTTAATTGCACATTTCTATTACTCACTTTGAACGGTTGTAATAAAATATAAAGTGATTTTGTTGAGTGTATCCCACTCTACTAGCTTGAAATCTGTCTCAGTGTATGAGTGTGTGTGGGTGGCGTCGATCAACGATCGTCGATCAACTGGCAACACATTGAGATATATATTTATATACCCAAGACTTTTTGCATATGGTCTCTCTGTGCTTTTCAAGTGCCTGTCATGGTGTGAATGCGAGTATGTGTCTATGCAGGTGTGTGTGTGTGTGTGACTGTGTGAGTGTAAGTGTGTTTGAGTCTCATTCATATCAAAGTGCAAATGCAAGCCGACAGCTAAGCGACGTCATTTATAGTTTTTGACAAGCGGCGGAACACAAATGCCCAAATGCCTAAATGGACGCCCTCAAATTGCGACGACTAACAGAGAACTTGAGAGTTTGTGCCACCAACGTGCATTCCAGTTAAACCAACAACAACAACAACAGCAGCAGCAGCAACAGTAACAACAAGAGGAGATCTAGTGGAAGCAGGCTACATTCGAGGCAGTGCAGCTACATAGAGACCCTGTACTGCATTTTAAAAGGGCTCAAAAGGGGCAAGCAAACATTTTAAACCGCGGGGTTTCGTTTTTGTGCTCTTGAGGCTCTGCCACGCCTACTACTAATATATTTTGCCACTCATCGCCAACCCATCACCCCTTTTTAACCAAAAAGTACAGGGTCTAACAACAACTGAGACGATGGCACGCACATTTCGTGTACGATTCCCAGACAAATTGCAGAATTGGCGAATGCTTGAGAATTCTACAGAATCGCAATTGGAATCTACTGTATGGGATCTATGGTGGTCCCTTTTGGCTCAGTCAGCGGCAGAGTGAGCACCACAGTGAGCACTGCAGTTGGTGCTAGCTGTTGGGAGTTGGGTATGAACCAGGAACCAGGAACCTCAATCTGAACCTGAACCTGAACCAAAGTCAAATTCTGTGCTTAAATGCGTTCCTGCTTTTTTTCTGTTTTTGGGCGCCGAAATTTGCACATGTTGCGTAAGAAATTGCAGAGGAAGAAGAAGAGTAGGAGCTGGAGCAGGAGCGAGCGGAAGAGGAAGAAGATCTTGTTGTTGTCGCTCAATTTTGGATGCGGCCACTTCACGCAGTTGCGGCAAACAATAACAACTTCGGGAGAGAAGGCGAAGGAGAAAAGTAAAGGGGAAAGGATAGCGGGGGGAGGGGAAGCGAACGGTCAGCATACCAAACACTCAGCGCCAAAGCGCACTCCAGCGACCACTTCACTGCACTCGGCGGCAAACATAGCCCAAAACAACAGCAACAACAACAACGCGGAGCAAACTTCTTACACAGGTGAGCTGCGAGTCAGACTCTGACTCTGCCTCTGCCTCTGACATGGGACCATTGCCAGTTGGAGCAGCGTCAGATAGAGAGAGAAAGAGAGGGAAACCGGTTTATGCTTTGGCTTTAATTCTCTCTAACTTACGCTCTTTTTGTAGTTATTGTACCGCTCTCTGTTTTTCTCGCGAGTGTCTGGCTTACGCTCTCAGTCTCAGTCTTTGCGCTCTGTGCTCTGTAGCTAATTTACATGCCTGTGTTCTTGTGGGCAGCACTTGGCGAGGCGTTGGGTGCATTGCTGGACTAGACTTTTATAAAAGAATGAAATGAGCACGATTTGGGCACGAAGAAAGCACGAAAAGGCATAAATTGGACACGACTTAGGCACGACAGATGCAAGAATTGGGCATGGCTTAGATGGTACTGGGACACGACTTGGACACGACTGGGACACGACTTGTTGCAGCTGAAACAACAGCAAATTTGCACAGAGCATGTGGGTGCCCTCTCTCTCTCTCTCTGTCTTCCATACTTTATCCGATTCTCTGGAGAGAACTGGTGCTGCTGCTGCACTCGCTGTTGGCTGCTTTGTGGCTAATTGTGGACCTGTCGTCGCTGCTCAGACTCGACTCTGTTGTGGAGCCTTTTAAAATTCTTGTCTTGTTCCACTCTGGCTCCATTTGGCATGCATATGCCGTTTCTCTCCAGCTTCAGCTTCAGCTCCATGGTTTAAGGCCAATTCTCGACCGCGTGCTGTGTGCAACATCTGAGATGCTGAGGCAGAGAGAGCAGGGCTCTGGGATGAGAGTAGGCTCAGCTAAATAACAAACCGCCCAAACCACTCTGGTGGGTTTAAAGACGCCAACATACCACGCACACCACACACAAACGCACACACACACACCATATATGCATTACATTTAAGCCAGGCCTGAGCTCAGGTGCTGAACTCACCTCTGCTTGCCACATGCACTTGACCACAGGTGAGTTTAGCGCCCTGTCTGTCGGTATCACTCTCTCTCTCTCTCTCTCTCTCTCTCTCTCCCTTGATGGCTCTCTCAGCGGTGTTGGCCAGCAGTGGAGAGCCAGTTTAGTGAAGAATTCAGTCAGTCGTGTGCTTGCGTCGCAGAAACATTGAAGAATTTTAACGCGCGGATTAACGCAACTTTTTGTCGCCGCCGTTGCCGTCGTCGTCGCAGTTGACAACAAATCAGAAATGAGAAAATAATCAAAATCAGAATCGGAATCCATCAAGTGTTGAAGTGAAGACAACAAGTGCAAGCCAAGAATCAAATTCGATTCCAATTCCAAATCCAAATTACAAGCCACAAAAAAGTTGTAGCTTTTTTACGCCAACTGCGAGTTTTTCTCCCATTTATCGCCGCGTTTCTATTTTGTTTTCGTCGCGATCGTCGACGTTGTTATTGTTGATCGCGGCTTTTCGCCTTTTGCCGTCTCTTGTCGTGAAAATGTAAAAAACGAAAAAGTCGCTGAAAATTTTGAGAGTGCGGCATCGCCGGATCCAATGCCGACTGCAATGAAAATCGCAATATTTGCATTTTAATTAAATTGCAAAGAATTTCCAAAGTGTGTGTGCAGAGTGTGTATGTGTTGTGCGTGTCTATATTCTGCTCTGTGTATGTGTGTCTGTCTGTTTTTGTATGCGACAACAACACACCGAAAAAAAATATATAATCAAAAGAAAAAGAAATACAACAACAACAAAAGCAACAAAAAATAAACCAGAAAAAGGCGAAAAGAAATATTGTTCAACAAGTCAAACGAGTTCTTTTGGCTCGCTTTGGCCGTGTGGCCAACAGCAGCAGCAGCAGCAGCAACAACAACAACAACAGCGAGAGTCGAGTTTGGTGGCAGTGGCAAGCAGTGAATTGTTGTTGTTGTTGCGTTTTGCGCCTTTGGTGAAAAATATTGACAGCATATTGCCACAAAATGTAAGAAAAAGCACGCAAAATCAAGTAATAAAAAGTACTTCAACACTCGCTTATAAAAGTGCTCGTACACTTAAATAAACAGCCATGCGCAGCCTAATTACAGACGCTCAATAAAGTAGCTACAACAACAATAGAAGTAGTAGTAACAACAACAACAGCAAACGGCAGTGAAAACAACTTGAGAATAGTCAAATTGGTTATCGAATTTGAGCAGCGAAGAGAAAGAAACGAACAGAGACAACAAAAAGAAGGCGAAAAGAAAAACACTTTGCTGCCTTTTTTACCTTCTCAGCTTCCTCTGATTCTTCCTCTTCTTCTTGTTCGACTTTTTCTATTGAGTTTTCGGCTGCTTCCAAAAGAAAATGTGGAAAAGTAAATAGAATTGTGATTGCTGTGTTTGGATATTCAGAATACGATTTCGGTTCTGTTTTCTACCTGTTTTACAAACACACAAATAGTTTCTGAAAATAAATCTCCCTCAATACTCGAACGGTAAAGATAATGGCACCTGAGTGATCGTTCGAACGTGTGATCATTCGTTATCGCTATCTATTGAGCAAAAACGTGACAGGGGACGGGCAAGAAGGGAAAGGGGAGCGGAATGTGTCGCCAAGGCAAAACGATTCCTGGAAAACTCACACAATCAGTGAGATGAGCTGATGGCACATGAAATGATTTTGTAATCACATTCCAGCCGGTCACTCAATGGCTTTGCTCTCGTTCTGCTACGGTGTTGGCCATAAAAAATAATAAAATCCAATAAAAGCCAGGAAATGCTAGTCGTGCTCGGATTTTTAATGTTATTACCATTAAAGTGCATTAAAAATTCCACTGAAAATTATATAAAATTATTACAAAAAGTCGCTCAAAACTGTTGTGTGTAGAGTGTGTGTGTGTGTGGTGTTGTGTGTGGCACTTATATACCAATTTTCGTGGTGCTGCTAAAAGCCAAAATAGCTTGACATTAGAGAAATAGGCACTAACTGAAAATGGGTATGAAAATGAAAATGACTAGGGAAAAACAAACATTTTGGGCCAACAATGAAACAAGAGTCGCCGACTTTTATGGCCCTTAATTTACACTTCCTTCCAATTTCTAAGCGAACGAGAAACAACAGAACGACAGAGAGAGAGAGTGAGTGAGAGACAGAGAGGGAAAGAAAAAGTAGAGTTCGGGGTCGGCATCGGGTTCGGGGGTCTGGTCATCATCTTAACGTTGTTGTTTTTGCCGTGCGTCGGCAGCGACCAAAGGAAAAATGCGAGCGATCGAGCGGCAGCAAAAGCGAACAAAATATAATTTTCATTTCCCATTTTCCATCATTTGCTCTCGCGCCTTAGCGTAAAGTTTTCCCCCTTTCCAGTCCCCGTTCCTGTCCCTGCCCCTTGGCAGTTGCTATGCATATTTCTGCTTTATCAGCCCGCCGGCGACCTAACGGTCGAGTCACTGCCATGGTCTATTTTGTTTTATCTTTATGCTAGAGTGCGTCAGTTGCGGGAGATGCGATGCAGCCATCGTATTGTATAATCGATAAAAACAAAAGACTGGGGCAACGAACTTGGCAAAGCAAACAAATGACTTAGAAAACGAACTTGAATCATCCAGTGAGTTCTGTAGTAGAAGCCAAAGACTTGCCAAAGGAAATTTATTATTTATAATTATTATGTACTCAAGTAAGAGTGCGTCAGTTGCATTTGATTACTAAAGTTATAATAATAAAATACTTTTATTTAAAAGGCAGTAAAAATAAAGACGTTGAAAGATGGCGTCAGCGTTGGAAGTTGATCTATTTAGTTGTGTGTGATCAGTGACAAACGAAAGACTGAGACAACGAACTGTCGATCTTTAAAAGCGATAGACTCCGACAACAAACTTGCCAAACGCTATCTAATGCGCTTTAAATTGTTTGAGTCCTCGTCATCGTCGTCGTCTAATTGCTGCAATGCTTAGCGCTATACAAACAAAAATTACGCTTTAATCTATTTTTGCCCCGCCACACCACGCCCCTCCCTCCAAACTCACACCACACACACACACACAGGTGAGCTGCCTCTTTTCCCGACCTGAGACCACACGCGCGCCTCGTGCTTCGTGCCAAGAAAATTACATTAGACAGTGCAGCTTAGACCGCGAATGTGTTTCCTCTGCCTGTGCGCAAAAGCACGCACTAGCCACCTGCTACCAACCGCCTCACGCCCCCTTCTACCGCCCCTCACACTCGGCCAACTCTTTCTCTCTAAGCCACGGCGCTAATTTCTTTGTTGAGCCTCATGCGAGTTGGCATCGCGGACATTCGAATGTGCTAGCCTGTGATTAAGCCTAGAATATGTTCATCGTTTTGTTCCAAGTGTCTTCATTCACGTTGCGAATATCAAATTGGATTGGGAACGTCAGTGGGAACGGGAAAGTGAACGGGAATGGAAATGAAAATGGGAATAGGATTGGAAATGGGACTTCGGAATGGGATTGATATTGGCAGTGCCATGTGGATCGCGATGTAATTGTTATTGCGCCCCATGGCTGTTTGTTCAGACTAGCTAGCCAGTAATATCATTCTATATGCGTAATGTAAAGAAATAAAACAATAAACAACTTTAAAAGGCAACTAAAAATAGATGAACACGAGTGCAAGGGACCACGTAACTAATCAGACAACGGCCTTCGCTCTAATTGTTTTTTATTAATTTGTAAATTTATTGATACTAAAATGACTGCAATAAATTGGCACGAACTTGTAGAAAAGGTATTTAAATAATTAAACAAGCTTTGCTTAGCTACATGAATTAGTTGTAAAACTAGTTACAACTTTTCATTAATAATTTTTAATGAATTAAATTTTATGCTTCAATTTACATATTTTAGTTTGACAAACTAAATAAACTCTTCTATTTCATGACTACAAGGCTTTAAAAAATCTGCATTTTATCTAGGTTTGATTTGGTTTAGATTGGCGTTTTACTGCCGCACATGTACCACACGAACTGGCATTATATTGCATGGCTATATACTGAGAGCAGTGAGCTGTGAGCAGCATCAAATTAAGTCTTAAAGATGAAAGTATGGCCATAACAGCCTTTGGGAATGCGTGTCGTAAACTGAGCTACCAATCGCGTGGAGCTGTAGCAAGTGTATTCAGCGTGTTCGGTGTGATTTGGCGTCCCATAAACACTCAGTCTACATAATTTGATTGTGTTAATAGTTGCCAGCATCATTTCAATGCGATCAACATAACGAAACGTTACAAATTCTTAGTTTTTGTTATTGAATCGATTTTCGATTGGAAATTAGATGCGGAATTCATTTTTAATGACAGAGGGGCGCGGACTAACGAGCTAGAAACAAGCAAAAGAAGTAACAAACTAGCATTGCCTCTTAGTTTGAGCCAAGTTTATTTTTAAATTTTGCCTGTTTTCGCTATTTTTACGACCAGACATTAAATGGACCAGACAATGCCCAAAATGCCAAGACCATCACAATTATCGCTAAATGCTTTTGGCTACTCCGAAAATAAGACTCATAATGCGATGGCAATCCGAAGCTAAACCAATCTCAATCTGATCCGACCCAATCCAATCCAATCCGATTCGAATCCAGTGAATGTGGTGGGTTGTCACTGTCAAGTTGTCTACCGGTTTCTGCGTTGAACTATTAATACCTCAT
This sequence comes from Drosophila nigrodunni, assembly GCA_020829145.1. Classification (NCBI taxonomy): domain Eukaryota; kingdom Metazoa; phylum Arthropoda; class Insecta; order Diptera; family Drosophilidae; genus Drosophila; species Drosophila nigrodunni. Next base: position 690,864 of record JACVCZ010000008.1, read on the forward strand.
AATTGTGTGTGGAAAAGTCAAGGAGTTTTGCTCAAAACGGTAACACAAAACCACGTTGCAAGTTGTGGCAGGTTGTGGCAACTTTGAGATTAGAAACAGACTTGACAACCTGCAACCGATTTCTGGTACAGGTTCAGTTACTGAAATGCCATGGGAAGATGTTCATCGCGAGGCGTCATTTCATATTTTCTTACACCTCGATAGCTGCTCCAGTTGAACCTCCTCACGGACGCTGTTCTGCGATAAGATAACTCTAATAAATGCCGCTAATTAATGGCGTTGATTACGCCAATGCCACAAAATGACGATCCTCTTTTTCTTTCAGTTTCTGACGCTCTCAAACTGTTTTCTGATGATTAAAATATTTATTACAAATTTATTAGTGCATGCAATCTGGGGCAGGTTTGTTTAAATGGCAATAACCAAATAATATGGCCATTTAGACACAGTTTTTACAACCAAATATGAGAACTGAAATTAAAATTCCAGTCAGTCTAAAATATCTAACTAAATTGAACATTTAGCTACAGTTTTTAACAACCGATAACTTGTTTGATGCGAAATTAATGCCGTTTTATGTTTTTCCATGTTTAATTTATTAACTTGAATATTTTTCTAATATTTTTCAAAGCCATAAAACTGTTAACGATATGGCAAAAAAAGAAAAAAAAAAAACAAAAGTATGCGGAATTTATGCTAGTAAATAAAATAAATTTAAAATAAATTGCATTTTAAATTCTTTTTGGCTTGAATTATAATTTGAGTAGGTTCGAAAGGAAAATTCACAGTGAAAATGGAAGTGGAAAAGCCTTGCGTGCAATGCTCTGGTCAGCTTAGTGCTTGAAGGTGTTGGAGCGTTATTGTTCCACTTACATTTTCGCAGCTTTTCTTGCAGAAAATCTTTCACGCTTTCCCTGTCTCGAACAGACTGTCTTTGGGTCTTACGGTCTTTCGGTCTGTCGTTGGGTCTGCTTGGCTGATCATGGTCCAAGCCAAGTCGAGGATTTGCATCTTAATGAGCTCAATTAATATGCAAACAATTAAAATGTTACTGCTTATAGCTTATGGTTGCCACAAGTCCGACTCGAATCGTTGAATTGACTCGCTCGACTCGTGTACGTACGGCAATTAGAAAGCCATTAGAAATAACTTATTAACAATAGTACACTTCCCCCACCAGCGTTCCCCTCTCTCCCTACGCAACTCTGTCTCGCTTGCACATTTCATAAATTACTCAACATTTAATTAAACACGCTCTAAAGCGCTACTTACCACCTACTTAGCCGCCGGTTTTAGACAACAATTTTGCATAATTGCAAGTTAAATCATGAAAACTCAACCGCAACTGGATTGAAAGACCAGACTGGAGGGTAACCGACTGAAACTGACCGTTTAACATTTGATACTTTTAAGTCTTGTGACTAAGAACTTGAGTCTGAAAGTCTCTAGGAAGAAAAGCAATAATCTTAAGGTAACCAAGTTGAAGCAAGCCACTCCTCTCTTGTCGAAAGTACAGGGTCTAACAACTACAACAAGTTGATTTTCTGGCTCGTTTCGTTGCCTTTATTTTTAATTGTGCTTACCATATTTTTTTTATTACATATTTTTTATTCAAGTTCTTTTACCATCGTCTGAGTAATTAAACGAACCCTATGAACATGTGTTCTGCTCATGTAAAACACTGGCTCCCGATTAAGCGCTGTTTCCTGCCTGAGTGTGAGCCAGTGGCGCCTTTGGAATCAGTTGGGCAACCAAGGAGACTCAGTCTTCTGACCGATCTGTCTAGGCTGATCAACACCTCCTTCTTGCCTTGGCTATTGGTATTTTCCGCCTTTCTAATCGAGTAAATTTTATATCGAATTGGGTCTCAAGTCCCAGTGACAGTTGCCCCTATTTCCAATTCTGCTTCTCACTCCCCACTCCTCACCCCTCCACTTCCCTTTCCCTGTTACCTCTCCGAAATTCCCGCTACCTTTGTCTAATTAGTTGCGCCGTAAAGTTTATGCTGTTTGCGTTATTGTTTTTTATATGTATTTCATTATTTTTTTCGTAGTTATAGCTAAATATATTTGTTGTAACTTTTATTTGCCATTAAGTGGATTTTATTAACTTTGCTTCAGCTGCTCATTCGACTCGCTCGCTGTATTCCTCTCTCTTTCTTACTCCTCTACTTATCTCTCTTTCCCTCTCATTGAGTGTGCACTTTTTTGAGCTTTACGAGCTTTGCGCTCGTTAAAGTACAAAACACACTCCCAGGAAAAATAATAATAATAATTTTAATGCCTCAGGTCTGAAGACAGAGGAGACTAGAGGCCTGGTTAAGTCACAGCAGAGCCAAAACTACGATATAATTACAAAGTTTGTCATATGATATTAGACAGCGGTAGAATGCACATGCCAGACACAACACTCCACACTCCACTCGGCCGGTTGTCTACACTTAGAAAAATTCAATTTTGTTATTTATATTAGTGAATAATACTTAAAACTTCTTATTGCTTAAAGTGAGAATGTTAACTGGTTGAGTAGAGTGACTTTTTTAAGTGTAGCGTAACACAGACAAAATGGTGATCAGTTCTGAGTGGAGTCAGTAGTAGGGTATCGAGAATAGTATTAGAAAATGAATCCCGTATCGGTGTATAAGAAAGCCACAGCTTTTTCTTCCTGTGTAGTCCCTGCCACACACGCAACTAGTTGAATCTTTCTCAGTGGCAACTCGGTGGTCGGTCTGTGGTCCCATCTGCCAAACAGTTTCCAGGTCTCTGCCCTCTCTCTGTCTCGTTTTACTCTCTCGACGTGTGTCTCGCTCTGTGGCGCTTTCTAATGTGTTTGGGAATTAGCAGTTCATCTAAACTTATGACAACTGCAAATCAAACTGACATTTCCGCAGCAGTGCAGTAGCAGTAGCAGCAGAAGCTGCAGTCGAAGTCCAAGTCAATCCCCGAGAGAGTTGGTAATTTGCTTATGGTCCGTCAAGTGTCAGTTTTGCCTGTACTCAGACCGGGGTTCATGTCCATCTTTCCTGCCTTTACTGTACTTCTATTGCACTTCTAGCTGCAGCTTATTAAATTACATTTCATGTCTTGACTTTGCTTCCAGGAAGGTCCATCATTATAAAGTTATTAGAGACACGTTTACCCAAACCCCCACACCTCTCCCCCGTACACCTTCCACCGCTTAATGGCAATCAGTTTGTCACATAATTGAGATCCAAAGAATTTTGATCGCATGATGTACTTATGACATGCCGTTCTAGTTATTCATTAATTCACTTTTAATTGCTTTGCTGATCCTGCGATTATCTGCCGATGAATGAGCCGGCACTTTTTCTAGGGTGTCCCAAAAACGAGATTATTATCGCAAAGAACATCACGAACCAAATGCCATGTGAAAATATACGAAAACCGTAAGAGAAGCAACAAAAAAACTAAAATTTCTTTGAGCATTTCCCCCAATTGACTGCGTTGAGTTGAAACAAACAAAATAATCATAGTTATACCCTATAAGAAGTGGGACTGAATGCATATACCCTATCCACTTTATACTTTTGTGGGCACTATAAGTACTTTTTGTACAGGGTAGCAGTACGTCTTATACTTCATGTTTAATTTCTTTCTTTCATTTTTTGGCTTTTTTCGCTTATCGCGCGAGAAAAATCTTCGAAATTGCAGCAACCGCAGTTGAGCATTGCTATTGTTGTTGTTATTATTTATATTTTTTCTGTTGTTGTTGTTTTTGGCCACAGAAAAGTGTTAGTCATGGTCTTGTTAACTAAATTGTTGACCACGAATTTGCTGGTCAGCCACAGCCATTGCCACAGCCACAAAGTTCTTTCTCCTTTTCTCTCTTTGTCTCTGAGAAGAACCTAAAACATTAAAATTTTAGTTTAGAAATTATTTGTTCGACTTTGTGTGTGTGTGCCATCAATATTTGAGCTGTACGACCATGAGAGACAACAGCAGCAGAGATCGGACCCTTTTAGCCTTTGAACCTTTTTTTTTCATTCTCTTTTTATATTTTTGTTGGAACGCAGGTAGTTTCGTTTGGAGCTTCTTTTGTCTTCATTTGTGTTCAAAGAACATCGGCATTCCCTCGTTAGTTGAGCATTTGAATTTGAATTTTAAATGTCCAACCAGTTGGCCAAGTGGCCAACTAAGCCAACTTTCAATGCCAACACAATGCGTAAAGCTCTGATCTGATGAGCTGCATCAAGCACACTAAGCGCTTTAGTGCAGTTATCAGTCTATTAGTTGCCATCTATCAAGACTCTGGTCTCCCAAGTCTCCAGTCACCAGTCTCTAAAGTTGGCAGTCTTTATAGTCTTTAGTCTTAGCGCCTTCTTGCTCAGAGCGTGGGCAGCGATTATATGAGCGTATTATAAGTCACGCTTCCACTAATATTTCTAATGCCATTGTAGCAGTGATTTTAATTTTGTCACGAAGTGTGTAACGCATTGAAGGAGGAGTGGCAAGAATGTTCAGCTTCGATCGACGTGTGGAGCGAGTTTATTTATCCGTTCGAGAGTAGCGGTGGTTATCAATTTAAGTTAAACTTATTAATTGTATTAATTTTACTCTATAAGACATTATCTAATAAAAAGTATTTACTTTTTTTTACTTGCAGCTCGTAAAATGGCCACAGCTGGAGGAAGCGACAACCCTAGCGAAGGGCAATCACAGTCGGCGTCTTTAGAATAGCGCCATGTTGGCTTTTTAGCACGCAAACAACGAGAAGAGTGAGAGAGAGATAGGCAAAGAGTGTTTGAAAGAGACAACAGTATAAAAAGCATAAAAACAAAACACGCTGAGATGCATCAGGGAACCACAAAAACACCAACAAACAGAACAACAACAACAACAAGAAGAACGCGTTTGAGTTCGCGTTCGGTGAACTACAACAAACACAAGAAAGACGCCACGCCCACGAGCAGTACGCCCAGCAGAGATTACACAATGTTCCATAGATGCCGACGACGCTCAAGGTCAACAGATTTAGCTTTATTTCCACTGCGTTTTACCAACATGTCGCTGCTTTGGACGCTGCTGATCAGCTGCCTGCTCTGCAGCAGCAGCATGGCGGGCACAGCGGGCGTGGACAAGGAACGGGAGCGGGAACGCAACCTGGAGGTATACGAAGGCGTTCCCATCGATCACCAGATCGGCTACATCGGTGACTTCGATAGCATCGACAGTGGGCCTCCGTATATAATTGTCGCCGAGGCGGGTGTGGAAACGGATCTGGCCATCGATAGGACCACGGGCGAGATACGCACCAAGGTGCGGCTGGACAGGGAGACGAGAGCCTCTTACAGTCTGGTGGCCATACCACTGAGTGGTCTCAATGTGCGAGTTGTGGTCACAGTGCGGGATGAGAACGATAATGCTCCTACGTTTCCCCAGTCCTCGATGCATATCGAGTTTCCGGAGAATACGCCACGGGAGGTGAAGCGAACGCTGCTTCCAGCTCGTGATTTGGACCTGGAGCCGTACAATACCCAAAGGTATAACATTGTCTCGGGCAATGTGAACGACGCCTTTCGTCTGTCTTCGCATCGGGAACGCGACGGAGTGCTCTATTTAGATCTGCAGATCAGTGGGTTCCTCGATCGAGAGACGACTCCGGCGTATAGTCTGCTGATCGAGGCCCTGGACGGTGGAACTCCGCCGCTGCGTGGATTAATGACTGTTAATATCACCATACAGGATGTGAATGACAATCAACCGATCTTCAATCAGAGTCGTTACTTTGCCACAGTTCCGGAGAATGCTACGGTGGGCACAAGTGTGCTCCAGGTGTACGCCTCCGATACGGATGCGGATGAGAACGGACTCGTGGAGTATGCGATCAACCGAAGGCAGAGCGATAAAGAGCAAATGTTTCGCATCGATTCGCAGACTGGAGCTGTCTATATAAACAAACCCCTGGACTTTGAGACCAAGGAACTTCATGAACTGGTCGTGGTGGCCAAAGATCACGGGGAACAGCCGCTGGAGACGACAGCCTTTGTGTCGATCCGTGTGACCGATGTGAATGACAATCAACCTACGATCAATGTCATCTTTCTCAGCGAAGATGCCTCACCCAAGATATCAGAGTCGGCACAGCCAGGAGAATTCGTAGCGCGTATCTCAGTGCACGATCCGGATTCTAAGACAGAGTACGCGAATGTGAATGTCTCGCTCAATGGCGGCGATGGACACTTTGCCCTCACCACACGGGATAACAGCATCTACCTGGTGATTGTCAATCTTCCGCTCGACAGGGAAGCCACTGCCAACTACACACTGAGTGTGATTGCCACTGACAAGGGCACTCCACCGTTGCATGCCACCAAATCGATCTTTCTGCGCATCACTGATGTGAATGACAATGCTCCCGAGTTTGATCAGGAAGTGTATCATGCCAATGTCATGGAGGTAGCTGATCCTGGCACCTCAGTGCTCCAGGTCCTAGCCAGGGACCGGGACGAAGGCAGCAATGCGGCATTGAGTTACTCCCTCGCTGATACACCCGATACGCATGCACAGTGGTTCCAGATCGATGGTCAGACGGGACTGATCACCACTCGATCCCATATCGACTGCGAAACGGAACCAGTTCCCCAGTTAACGGTGATCGCCAGTGATGGGGGACAGCCGCCGCTTTCCTCCACGGCCACCGTTCTAGTGACCATCCATGACGTCAACGACAACGAACCCATCTTCGATCAGAGCTTCTACAATGTGTCTGTCGCCGAGAACGAAGCCGTGGGCAGGTGTATACTCAAGGTGAGTCATTAGTCCCCCTTTTTCATTATCTACTTGCTTTACACTGGGAGAAAATGGGGATGTAGTGGGAACTGTTTGGAAAAGCCAAAAATGTATTTGTTTTTTAAAGTTTTGTATTCAAAATAATAACTAATGTGACCATTAAGTAGCTTGTGGGTGGGTGGTTACTCCAGTGAGCCATTAGTCTCCCCTACTGTATATTCAGAGTTGTAAAGAAATTTAGACTGGCATAAACAATAAGAGATGTGGCACACTATTTGGACGGTTTTAAACGCCTGTAATATTTTTTTCCTAGTGTAGGCGACTGTCTAACTCGAGTCTTGGCTCTTAGCTGACCCATTTTGGCCTCGCCAAGTGACTCGAATCACACAACGAGCGTCACTTATGGATTTTCTACGTACTTGAAACCCAAACTAATCTCATGCATCAATTACCCGGTCCCCCGCCCCTTACAGCCCCTCCTACTCTACAGAGTCGTTGGTAATAGTTTCAGTCAAATCACTCAGACATCGACATCCGTAGGGAATTGCGACGTTTCGGCTACTTGTGCCTCTAAGATATTTGTGCCCCGGCTTGTTATACCCTGTCATACACTGCAGGTTAAAGGTCTGTTCGCTGGGCAAGTACCTATACCAATCTTTTGGAAAAGGGAAAGGGTTGAAAGGAGTGAATCCAATTTGATTATTCAATCAACTTTTCCTCGACTTTTATATATTGATGTAATATTAGAAAGTAAGGGTATATTGAATTCGTGTTGAAATTGCCATTTCCTTCTTGTTAAGTGTGCTTAGTCAAATTCCAAAACCGTTTCAGTTCTGTCTATTTCCCTTACTTACCCCTTTCCCCTTCTTAGCCACGTTTGCCATCCGCACCCGAAGCAATGCAGGCTTCTCACTCTTTTGTAGTTAATCCATTCATCATCGGGTAATTACATTTTTATAACATTTTTCCCCGCTCACAAAACAAATGGGCAACCAAAAAGAAACAACTGCAACAACAACAACAAAAACAACTGAGCCAACAACAACACAACACAAAACGGGGCCTAAAACCGTTTCTAGCGCTTAACGAAGGCATTTTGTTCGCTGTTGTTGGTCGTCGGCTCTCGATCTCTCTGAGTCTTTCTATCACCCATTTTTTTCACACACACACACACAAACACAGACACCACCGTCGACAAGATTTTGTTCGGACTATCAAATGTGACCTCTCTTGTCTCTTGTCTCTCGCTTCGAAACAAAAATGTTACCGAGATTCCAAACTTCCCAGCAATTTAATAACACGAGTTTCAACTCAACGCAATGTTGTAGACAAATACACAAAAATAGACAAAAAACAAACACTACTTAGATGGTAAAATCAATTTATAATTCAAGCATTTAGATTCTAAGGCACTTTTGTGTGAGTCTTCAAGTGTTGACTTTAGTGTCAACTGAAGAGAGTGTGTTTTATGCTGAATTTCTAGCTGTTATTTCCTTTTGAGATTACCTGCTGCCAATTACCGGAGTCTTGTAGACATTTCCGCAAATCAAATCAAACCAAATCTCATCAAAAATGGCAACGTGAGATGAACGAAATTAAAGGTTTTTGATGGCCAGAAATAAAAAACCAAAAACTACTAGAAATAACAACGCCAATAACAACTGGCTACAAATTTGATTCGATGAAATCTGAAAAAAGTCACGTTTCCTTAATTACAATGAAAGAAAAGCAGATTTGACTTCACCCCCCTTCCGTACCCTCCTTGGTTACTTCTCTGGCAATTGCCTTGAAACCACAGACGAAAGATATTCGAAATACAGAATACAAAACGCATAATTGGCTCACGCAAAAAGTTAAAAAAGAAATAAAAACGAAAGAGAAAAAAAAAACACCAACAACCTTAAGAAATAAACCTAAAAAATATGTGAAATGAACATAAGATATACATCTAGAGTTTTGGGAAAGAGATAGACGCTTGGGATGATGGGATCTGTTGGGATCTGTGCGAGTGCGAGGGCTCAATAATCATAAAAGCGGCATCCACCAGCCAAAAGGAACAACAACAACAAAATCAAACCAAATTCGGTGCACACACAAACACACACACACACAGAGAAATTGTGCTCGGGTTTCTTCTTATTGAAGCCAATCTGTGGTTCTGAAGACAAATAAAAACCTCGAGAAAAAAAAACGCAAATCGGAATTTGGAATATCATAAAAAAATAAAAAATAAAAAAAGGGGGGAAACAAGCAGCCTATGCCGTCTGCCTGAAGGGCCAGAAACGATAGCATTATTTTTTTTTTATGGCACACACAACTGAAGAAAATTAAAAACCCAAAAAAAAGGGAGTTGGTAATATATTTAATATATATAAGCCAAGAGCAGGGCAGGGCTGAAACAAACAATAAACCCAAATAATGCTGAAACAAAAAGCCAAATATTTGACTAAAACAGAGCTAAAAACAAGCCAGTTCAGTTTGTCAGCAAATAACTGCGACCCGAGTGAGAACAGAAAATACTTTTCAGCTGCTCGTCATTGTTTGCTCGACTTTTGGCACTGCACGTGGGCGAGTTTGGTCACGGGACGTAGAGAGGGAACGAGTCTTTCGATCGATTGGTAGACACTCTGCGAATGGAATTTCTTGGGCATCAGCAAAGAGCGAAGGATAATTACAGTGAAACGACTTTCGTTTCCACAACCACCAGAAGTGCAAAGAAATATGCAGTAGAAACAAAAGTTATTTGCCCCAAAAGAAAACAAGAAAAGGGAAACAATTGGAAGCGAAACAATCGACTGAATTTCCCAGCGAAAGTTCTGCCAAAAAGCGAAAAAATGGCAAATTAAATGCTATAATTTTTATGGATAATACACGTACTCAGATGCTCCAAAAAATTGTTTGCCCTACGAGTGTAGTGGACTGGAGTTGAGTCAGACAGTTCCCAGCTAGGCCACACCTATTTGGCCGAGTGTATTATTTGTTGTGAACCGAGCGGAAATACTATTTAATTAGAGGCGATCAAATGCCGCCCGATTCCGACTACGACTACCACTCTGAAGTCCATCTAATGGCTGACCAAATTACACTTTAATTCGGAACGGGAACGTGGAGCTAGAAGGCAAAGTGACTTGCGACCAAAAAACGAAAGACTTAGGCAACAAACTTGCGGCGGATCGCATTAATATTCGAACCAAAATTAAAAACTCATTATGCAAATTGCAACAGAAAGGGTGAGAGGCAGGAAAGGAGGACAAGGAGGGGCTGCCTCCCCCGCAGTCAGTTGCTTTCTAAGACAACATAATTTCTTTAGCGTGTTTTTGTTGCTGTTGTTTTGTTGTCATCCGTTGCTGTTGTTATTGCAGTTACACACTAAATTACATGCAATTACATGTTGCTGTTGCTGTTGTTACTGGCGATTGGTTAGTCACTCCCCCTGCCCTTCCCCTACACCTACTCCAGCCCCTGCCTCTGCCCCTTGTACTTTTCTACTCGACTTCTAGACAGACAGCACGCGGAGCAGATTGGCAGCTCAAGTCGTAGTCGTCTTGGATTGGGAGTCCGACTCCGAGTTAAAGTTGTTGCTGAAATTAGCTGCATTTGGCGTGTGTTGTTGTTGTTGTAGTTGTAATTTCGCATTGTTTGGCTAATCTACGTAAATCTCATTTTGGGGCTCCCACAATTACCAAGACAGCAGGACTGAAAGCGGTGCAGGGGAGCGGCATAGGGGCGTGGCCTGCCCATTTTGCCCATTTGGCCATTTGGCCAAAGTTATGTGGCTGCTTCTCTAATGCCATTGAACTGGTTTGTGCCGAGGGTGCAAGTGGCAGGTTTGCCATCGCACAACCACGCAGCTCATGTCTCTCTTTCTCTCTGCTTCTTACCACCACTCTTCCTCTCTGCTCCATCTGCCCCCCTTGTCACTCTTCCAACTTCACTGCGTATGCAACGCTTTGCACCAATTTTCTTTGTCTCTTGCATCAATTCACTTTTTTCTAAACATACCTTTGCTCTCTCTGCTTAATCCGCTCTCTGAGCGTGTCTCTCACTCTCTCAGTTTGCCTCTCACGCGCTCTACGCAACTTGTTTTGCACAATTTTAATTTTATAAACACCTTTAACGCATTTTTGTGCGCTCACATTCCATAAATGCCACAGCACGGAGAGAAATGTTCGCAGCTGCCGCAGCTCAGCACAGAGAGAGAGGTAGGTTCCATGAGAGAGCGAGAGAGTGCCGAATTCACCTCACTTGTTGCATGTTTCAGCGGCGAATTCAGCGCTTGCCATTCAGAAATTCAGCGCTCTTCCTCTCTCACTCTCTATTGAAGTGTATATGCATGTGTGTGTGTTTGTGTGAGACAAAATGGTTGGAAAATCATGGCGCAGGCGCAGCGCCAAGTTGAACCACAGCCGGTTTTCGGCTTCGATTTGATATTCGTAGTAATCGTATATGTATTCATAGCAAACACAGAAGTGTGTGTGTGGGTCTCTCTCTGTATGTGTGTGTGTTTGCGGGGTGCCTAATATATGCAGTTGTTGTGTGCTACCAATTGTGCTACCAACCGAATGCCATCTGATATTTAAACCGCTTAATATATTAATTAAGTTGTGTCGCATCCCCTCTCCATGCACTTCCTCCCTGCTACCGCCCTTTGTTTCGCCTTGAGCAGCAGCAGAGATAAAAGAGCTGCAACTGGGCCGTCACACACACTTGCCACACGTTGCAACAACATAATTTTTGACACAATTTTTGCAAAGTTAAAAATCGCAAGATAATCGCCGAGTTTTTAAAACTGTCTTAAGTGCGTTTCCTGCAAAAAATGGAAGAACCAAGAACAGTAATAACAACGACAGCAACATGAAGAGGCAGCCATAACAAACACCAAACACCGTGAAGAAACCAACAAGCAACAAGGCAAAGGCGCAGAGAGGCAAAGAAGCAAACAGGCAAAGAAGCAAAGACGCAAAGAGGCAACAAGCACAATAGCCACAAGCGCTGATCACAATCAAAACATCAATAAACCTTAACTGATAGCCAGGCCAAGACTGCGTTGTCTAAAAGAAGGCTCTCCCTCTCTCTATCTCGCTCTCTGTCTATCCGCTTCTCTCTTGCTTCATGCTGCAGTTGCAGTTCAAGTTGTGTTTTGCATTGCCACTGATCGAAAACTGCGTCATCGTCATCGGTTTTTGGAACGTCGCGTCGTCATCACACATCAAATGTGCATCAATTTGCGGCCCAAAATCGCGACAGCAAACTTGTGGCCTCAGTTTGCTGGCCCGCAGCCCAGACACGCGTACAACATTGTGGCAAGAGTCGCTGGCTCTGAATCCGTTCCTCAGTCACTCTTTCTACTTCAGTCACTTGCACTGCACTCGCAGAATTTTCATTTCTTTCTGAGCTGGAATTTGCAAAAATTTGGGGAAACTAATTCTTTGATTTCAGGGCTTATAGTCTAAGTTAAGCAATAACAATTAAAATATATTTAGTTTAGTTTATCAAACAAATTTAAAATAAAACTACTGTAATTTTTCTGAGTGTCTTCTGCTGTCGTTGCCGACGTCGGTGCTGCTGTCGCTGCCTCGGCTGTGGCCATATTTAGTAAATGCCGCTTCTGTGGCTGCCTTTAAACGTGCAATTAAAGCGTACACACAGACACACACATCCATACACGCGGAGAGAAGCACACACTCAAGTGCTGTTAGGACGATGGACTCTGTGACTCGAACTTAGACAGGACAGACAGCTGGACAGACAGACAGACGGGTGGATGGACAGAAAGACAGACAGCAGCGCGCGCGCACATCACAACAACCCGAGGGCATTGGCTACTGCATTTGCATAGCCACCACTTGGCCCCTTTCTCCCCTCCTCTCGCACTCTCTCCTGTCTCTCTCTGTCCCTCTCTCTTTCTCCTTCTTTCTCTCCGTGAAAGACAGGCAGTGAGCAGCAACTGAGGCCAAGGCACTTTGGCTATAGATGCTCAGTGGTTTCCACCCAAGAACCTTCTTTTGGCTTGTGACTTGGCCGTCAATTTCAGTTATGTTGGCCAAAATAGCTTCTTTCTGAAAATGAAAATGAAGATGAAGCTAAAGTTGACTTTGGCTGCTGTTGTTGTTGCCGGTTTGTTGGGGTGTCAAGTGTGCGCAGCTCAAACAATTAACTCGTCTCGTTGTCCATTAGCTTGACTTGGCCACGTAACCCTGCCTCTGCCCCTCCCACTACCCCTACAGTCGTCATCCCTTTGCAGTCGGCTTAAATCAATGCGCGTCTAGCACTTTGGTAGCAACTCAAATGTTTTTTAGCCGCCATTAGCAATCGAAAAGTGCAGAAAGAGAGGAAGCGAGAGACGGAATGAGGGAATGGGGGTTAGAGGAAGAGAGGGCTAAAAAGGCGGCTAAAAAAAACTGAAAGTGCGTTGATTGATGGACAACTCGTCTACGTCTCTGTTCGCATTCGATGAACTGCCAAACTGTTTTTTGGTCTTTCTCTTCCTCTTCTTCGTAGCTACTTTTGCCAATTGGTGTTGGAGGTCAAGCCACACGTGTGTTTGTGTGTGTGTGTGCTTGATGGCATTTGCATACGGAGTAGCAATCAACGCAGGTTTTGAGGAGTCGTTGTCGTTACCTCAACACAGATCCTCCCCACTGCCCCTTGCCCCGTTAACCCTTCAGCGTCTTCTGGTTGTTCTTAACAACTTCTGCTGAAAAACGTGCGATTCTAAATGAGCATATCAACAGTTTACAAGCCAAGCCATAGCCACATTCACAACCACAGGCTCTCAAGCACTCGGGCACTCGATTCAAGCCACACACAAAAAACAGCAACAGCAACAACAAGAACAACTTGAAGACGAAATACGAAAGACTTAGGACACAAACTTGGCTGCCTGCCTTGGAGATGCAGCGTTGATAGCTTTTGCATATCGTCGTTGTCGGCTTCCAGTCGGAGTCCTCTCGCTTTGCGGCTGTTGTTGCCATTGCAAAGTCAAAGTATTTACCACAAAAACAAAAAACGAAACTTAAAAAAAAATGCTGAAAAGTTGGCAGCTTATTTGGCCCTAATGTTGCTGCTGTTGCCGCTGCTTAATAGCGCCGCTCGAGGAGCTCCAAGGAGTTGCAACAAGCGAGTTCACAATTTTAATTAGTTAATTATTTTTACTTTTAAGCAAACAAGATTTCAGAGACAAATAAAAAAAAAGTCAACACAGGCAAAGGACAAAACACACAAGACATAAACCAAACTACACTCAGCAAAATCATAGCTAAGCTCAGTAAAACTTAAAGTTAATCGTGACACCTTTTAAGACTAGTATTTCATTACATAATTAAGTTTTTGTGATTAAAAAATCAATATTTTCATGTAGACAAAATAATTAAAATAATATATTTTTCTAAACAATAACTTTTCTTAGTGTAGTGCTTTATTTTGCACACAAATCCCTGCCAATTCAAAGCCAATGATTGTGGCTGAGTCGCAGTCTGTGGCAGTTCAGCTTTTGGCCTTAGATTTTAGCCAGTTACCCAGTTGGAATGGCCAGCAATCTGCATACGTGCATCTCGTTGTTTGCCGCAGCTCAACTCAAACTCTTTGGCAGCCTCCAAAGCCTGTCCCTGTCCCTGCCCCGCCCATTCCCTTTCTCGATACTGGGTCTCATCTACGCCTTCTGCTTATTTGTCGTTGTCGTCAGGCTCCTTTCGTGGCTCCTTTTTCTTCTTCCCAACAGATTCTGCAGATTTTGGCCAACGATTTGAGCTTTGCTGCTGCTGCTTCCGCCTTCGTTTACATGCAGCTCACATGACTCTCTTAAATCGAAATCTGGCCACATTTCGGCTAAAATTCGAAAATTCCACAGCGTGTGGGTTGCTCAAGATTTTATTCATCCGCTGATTGCCGACTTGACTGCTATTGTTGGCCCATCAAATGGCCAAGACAGCCAAAAATACCAAAGCGATTTTCGATTTTCGGTTTCTTTTTTTTTTGGCCGACAGATGTGATGATGATTATGATGATGGCGCACTCCCAAAAGCCAAAAACTCACACTTGGCTTGGACTGTTAACATGTGTACGGATTTGCATATTTTCTATAAGCCAACAGCAGCAACAACAACAGCAACAACAAGAACAACAGAAACCACGACAATAATCATAATAATAACATATAACAAAAGAACAAACAAAATATCAAAAAATATTTCATAAATCCCCCACAGCCTCAACGGACTTGGAAATTAAATTGTCAATCATTTTTATTACGTGCCCACAATTCGTGTGCGTGTGTGTGTGTGTGTGAGTGTGTGAAAAGAAGTTAATGCCAAAATGATATGTGAAAAGCAAAGACCAAAAAATCAAATCGTCGATAGCCAAAGACCAAACATGTAGATAGACAGCCGAGTAATACAAGTCCTAATGTTTAGTTTCTTTTCATTAGAGAATAACTAAGTTTGGAGTGGGTATGATGGACTACGGAATTTGTTTCTTATAGTTAAGCTGTCTAGAAATATTTAATGAAAGAGTTTAAGTTATTTTAAAAGCTAATTTGGCAAGAGTTTTCATCTTCATTCCAAAGACTTAAGCATTAAATCAAGCTTTAAATTGTAGTTTAAATTATTGAAAATAAACGATTAGTTTTACATAAATTTCAAGTATACTAAGTGCATTTTTGAACAATTATACAGGGTGTCTGCCAGTCTAGCAATTTATACTCCACTCATACATTTCGGGCTGCTTGAATTTTTAAACAGTCATTGGCTGGCTTTGTTCGCAACTTGTTGTTTCTGAGTTGTTGTGTTGCCTTTTGAATGCTGAATGTTGTTGGCACTTTGTCGAGTTGACGAGTTGACTGACGATGATGGAAGATACGAGTAGACAAAGATCTAACGATCTGTGTTTAGTCAGCTCAACAAGTGGCTTGTCTCGACTTGTCCCGACTTGTATCGACTTGTCGGCGTTTGCCTCAATAGTCGCTTCGTTCACATAAATAATGAATTATGCTGATTATTAGGTGACTTATGCAAAACTTGCCCCGGCTTAAACCACAAAAAAAGGCTGAAAAATCACTGCGATTAGCTGATTTGAGTGTTTATGGCTGATCGCAGCTACTTGGCCATAAATCAAGCGCGTGCTACAAAGAAACAAGCACAGTAACAACAACATCAAACCACTTGAATCGATCGTCACTTTGTGCATTTGATTGAACCTCATCAAATCTCCTTTTCCCCTCGATTGCATTGGCGGCCCCCTTTCTGGGCCTCAGGCCGCTTCCTGGGGGCCAAAAGAGAACGAGAAAGGCCAGAAAAAAACTCAAATTAAAACTCAACCCAAAAGAGGAGAACAACTCGAGCTTAATAACACTTTGTTTCTTGCCGACAACATTTTGCCGTCCGGTGGCAATAAAACTGCAACATTGTAAGATGTTGATGAGCTGCCACGACAGCAGTCGGTCTGACAGTCGATATGGCAGCCTGTATGTGCCACACAGTTATTGATTAAGGGCCATAACAAAGCGAAATGCAACGAAACAGCCAAAATTGATGATTGAATGCTGAAACCAAGCTCAGTTCAGAGAGAAGACGTAAGCAGAGCAAAGGAGAAGGAGGGGAAACGAGAGCATCGCAAACAAAACCAAAGCATCAGAAAGATGTGTCGAAAGCAACCAAAATAACTGTGTCTGTGCCAGCAAATTCAAGTAATTGCAGTTGGCCAAGAAACGAATGAACTGAAGTTACACCTCTTTTTTAGCCTTTTTTAAGCTTTTTTTGTGATTTTTTGTCGATTCCTTGTGCCTGATACTCGATTTCTGACTCTGCCCTCAAATGCCCTTGAGGAAGGACAACAATGCGGACTGCAACCCTTTTTTCTGCTGCTACATACCCTCGAGGGAAACCACACTAGTGCCACGAGTAGGTGAGCCACTTTGACCCACTGGCTGGTTGCAGTTACAGAGAAAACTAACTGATTTTTGAAGCTTAAGAGAATTTTGGATGGTGTGAGTTAAATTAAACTGGCTTATAAGAATTTTAAATAATCGAAATCAAAAAGAACTTTTTTTTTGTCTTCAAATTTCATTCCGAAACTCTTTTAGACTCTATTTCAAATCGTATTTCTATCAATTAAACGGTTTTATCCTCTAAAAAGAGTGTTTAATATTCGGCACCACAAAGAACGCATATTGATTCTGGCAGATATTCGATTTAAGTTATTGAAACTAAAGGAGTTGGCGGAATTCATAAATTAAATCAAGTTAATATTTCAGTGTCGCTTTGGTGCAACACCCTGTAACACCTACTTGCTCAGAGAGATATTAAAATGCTTAATTGAATTTGTTAAACACAAACAGAAACGAGCAAAAAATGCTAACAAAAAACAAGGCCAAGCTAAAGATAAGACGCACACACACTGACTTCCTACCTACCTACGGTTTGCTGCTCCTTAAACCCTTGTAAGTTCACACTGGTCCTCGTCCGCTTTCATGGGTTAACACTGTGGTTCACTGTGTGCTTGATCTCAATGGCCGCCATAAACAAACGCAAACATTTATTGCCGCTGATTGTTAATTTGTGAAGCGATAACGCAACTTAAGCTCGACTCGACTTGAGTCCACTTTGGATCCGTTACCAATGCAGATACAGTGTGTCAAGTAATTGTTTTGGCCAAGTTAAGTACTTACTTCTAGTAGAGTTTAGAATATTCTTTAGAAATTCCATCAATAATAATTATAAACTCTTTATTGGAAAGTGTTGTTTGTCAGTTAACTTACAGCAGTCAGTGTTTCGCTACAGCGCGAACTTGTGACACCAGCTGTAGAAGAAATTCCTTCGTTTGCTTTCTTGCTTTCCCTTTGCTCTGCCCTGATCACTTGATATCGATAAACTCATCCTCATTTTTCCTCCTCTTTTTGTTGGACTCAGTCGCACATTAGCACGCATGTCGTTTCCTGCACCACACAAATGACATGACAAATGTTTTTGACCAGAGTCCAGTGTAGGAAAGAGCGAGAGGCGAAGTGGAGTGTGAAAGAGAGAGACTCCGAGAGACCCAAAGGCAGCTGAGCTGGCTTAAACCCAGCCCATCTCAATGCTTTTCTTGGCCATGATTCCAGCCGTTGTTGCTGTTGTGGCTGCTTTTGTTGTTCAATTCAATTTATTGTCGAAAGTTCGTAGTTGAAAGAACATTTTAATTTGGCTGAGATCGGGCTGCAACTTGGGACTGGGACCTCAAACTTGGGGCTTCGAATTGGGACTTGGATTCGGTTTGCGTTCGCTTGAAGCTGCTTTCCTTATAGTTTATGTGGCAGGGAGTTTTGTTGCGGCACATTGAGTCTTAAATTCAGGCTCGCTGGCAAATTGAACTTACAACTTGCCAGCTTGGCTTGATCCAGGATGACCAAGACGACGAGAATGGGGATTGTAAGCAAACTGAAGCGACGATTAAAAAGTAACTGTTTTGGCCAAAGTGTCGAAGTTGCAGTCGCAGTTTAAAGTTAGCTTTATTTAAACGCTTATTTATGCACTTTAAGTCGCTCTCTTTCACACACTCTCAGTCTGTCTCTGTCTCGGTAGAGATTTTTCTGTTTTGTGTTCTGTTTACTTTACAGCTGTTGCTTCTTTTGTGGCTTCATTTCTGCACAAATTGTACAAATTTATTTGCAAGTCTTCTTTGAGTTTCTTCCCTACCCCCTTTCCCTATACTCCACCCCCTTCTTCCCACACTTTGGGCTGCCTCTGCGGGTTTTGTTGGCGTGTTTATTGGGGAATTTATGACGTGTTCCCCGTGGCTCGTTAGTCGAATTGTGAGTGGTAACCTCTGACAGCCATCAATTGCCATCAATCAATTGGACATTGTGGCCAGTCTATCTAAGGCCTAACTGTACAAGACACACACACACCAACACACACATATACACGCTCACTTGTAGCTTACTAATGCACATATCAAAGTTGATGCTCGGAACCGTTGAACAAAACTGCGCCTGCTTACCGGATCATAAATTTGTGCATGCGTCTCATTAAACAGCAAAGTGAACAAAAGTATCCGATTACTCAGGTACAGAGAAAGACAGAGAGAGGGAGAGAGAGATTGGTAGAGAAAAGCATTTGCGTCTCCATATTTCATTACTTCCAAAGAAGCGATGCAAACTGAGCGAAACTTTCTGTCTCTGGCCATTCTTGATGGACACGAAAGTGGATCGGAGTTGGCATGTTTGAAATTTCATACACAAGGCAGGCGGATTAAGAGATTTTTGGCTTGATTCTTAGAGGAGCGGGAGGAACAGTAGGCGGTAGAGAAAATAAAAGTTAAAAAAACGTCAAAGTATTTGTCAAACATTTGGCGATAAGCGTGGTCGGGGTAAATGGGGACTGAGGGGAAAAGGGAAATCGAGGCAGTGGCAGCAGCATCAAATTAAAGTTAACAAGACAAAGTGTTAATGAATTATTTGGAGGACACGTTGCAATGTGGTCAACAAAAGGAAATGAAAAGAAACAAAAAGAAAAACGAGAAGAAACAAAAGGCAAACTAAACCGCAGAAGACAACAAGGCAGTGGCACTGACGGTGGCTCAGGGCCAAGCCACGA
Organism: Drosophila nigrodunni; assembly: GCA_020829145.1. Taxonomy (NCBI): domain Eukaryota; kingdom Metazoa; phylum Arthropoda; class Insecta; order Diptera; family Drosophilidae; genus Drosophila; species Drosophila nigrodunni. The sequence continues at coordinate 710,182 of JACVCZ010000008.1, forward strand.
AGGTTGTTGCAGTTGTTGTTGTTGTTGTTGTCGTTGCTGCTGCAATCGACATTGGCGCACAAATGAATTTCATTAAAAACTGCTACAAACATTGTCGACAATTAAAAAAGCTCAAAGCCACAAACCGTCGGTGTCCATATCCATGTCCAACTGCAAGTTCGAGTTCGAGTCCATGTTGCTGTCGTTGTTGGTTGTTAGTGTTGAAGCTGCTGGTGTCTGGGGATTGGGGGATGAGCTGCTGGTCAGTGCTGCCAACAATCAATAGCAAAAAAAGGCTAAAGTGATGCCGTCAAAAGCATGGAAAATGGACGAATCAGGAAGCACAGAAATATCAGGAGGAGCATTTATTTCATGACTTAAAAAAGTACTAATCTATATTAAATTAAACGAATTATATATAAAGGGATAGTTTACAAAATTTTCCAACTTATTCATAAAAAGTAGCTGCTTTGAAAAAAGCTAACAGGCCTTCACTGGCGCTAAGTGGCCCAGCTCAGCTCAGTTCAGTTTCAACTGAGCCCCGCACTATTTTTAGTCGAAATTGAAAGTGGAAAAGGAACTTTTCAAAACTGGAACTCTCTGGGGAATGAGCCAGGAGTGTTGGCCAAGAGTATTGTCCAGGTAGTGCCATGGTATTGACTGTATTTTAACGTTTGCCATTCCCATTTTGCCAGCAATCAGGCAAATTAGCAAACATTTAATTTCAAATGCGTTCTCAAGTTCGTTGCCTAAGTCTTTTGTTTTACGAGCAGCAGAAGGCGACTATTTGCACTGCTCTCCACTGCACTCCAATCCACTCCACTCGTGTTGGCAATCAGCCTAAAATTAACCAACTTGATGCGCATTAAGCGTGCACCAAGAAACCACAGCAACGGGAACAACAACAACACCAACATGGAGCGGGTGTAAGCCACTTGGATGGGCAAGATGCGTGCGTGTTAAATTGGTTGCCACTTGAGCTTCAGTTGCGGGTTCAGCTTTGGTTTGAACTTGACTTTTCCCTATGCCAGTCCCAGACACTCCCCCTCACTCAGCCCCGCCCATATCACCCTTCTATTCCCTACACTCCTTTGGCTGCTCTGCGTTGTTTGCTGTTCTTGTTCATGGGGAGTGGCAAAGCTAAACAAGCTAAACATTTTGCATAATCAAATATTGATCTTTTGCATTCTTTATTCCCAAGGATCGTGCTTTAAGTGTGTGTGTGTGTGCGTGTGGGTGGGAGTGACTGTAATGTTGTGCCATTTAAGACACAATATAAGCTTAAACTGATTCTATTTGGAAATCGGAAACTCAGAGGAAACGCCAAACAAATTATAAATGTAAATTGGCAATAAAAACGACAAAAAAATTCAAATAAATTCAAAGCGAGGGAAGCGACAGTGGAAAGAATCGGCGTTCACAATGGGCATCAAGTCATAGTTGTTGACATTTGGTTAAAGTTCATTAAACGCTACGCACAGTACAGTAGAACTAAACTAAGAAGAATGCTCAGGGCTCTAAAGAGACTCGAAAAGAACTTTGAATTATTTTGTATGTATTCTTCGGTTTATAATTGATTAATTTAGATACAATAATGCTTTATAGCAGAGCTTGACTGTACTAATATATATGAATGTGATGTGAATGAAGACGGCTGTGGAAATGGCTGTAGAAGCGACTCTGACTATGGCGAAATGAGGAGGCAAAGCCAAATAAGATGGCGCAAATAATGGCAACGGCTTCTCGACTGGACAACGGACCGCGGACGAGGGCCACCAGCAGCGTGGTCAACGCAAGAAACTCTCTCATATATATAAATAAAATATATATATATATATATATATATATATATAAAAGAGACGCTCTTGTAGTTATTGTTGTTGTTGTTGCTGCCATAGACATTGGCAACATTTTTTCGAGCCTCGACGCTGTTGCTGCTGCTGCTGCGTTGACAACTTAATAAATTTTGAGTGAGCAGCTCGAGCGATGAGAGATGCGCACTGAGAATTGTGAATTGGGAGACGACGGAGACGAGCGATGCGAGACAGAAAATTTCTTCAGTTGTTTAAGTTAGTTGCTTGGCTTAACTAGTTAGTTTAGCTAGTTGGCCAACTTACTGGCTCTGTCTCTGGCTCTTACCTGGTTATTAAACGCGCATATTTCTAATAATTTGCTCAATGTCTGCGGAGACATTTCCTCTGTTTATCAGAAACGCATAAATTTCTCAAATATTTTGCACAGACAACCACACGATGAACAGCAAAAAACAACAGCAACAACTACGACGTGAACAATAAATTTCTTGTAGGAAAGAGAGCAGTTGGTGGTGGCGCACTTTTAGAGACCCTGTATTTATTTTATTTTTACTTCACTTGCTCAAAAATCTGTTCAGATATTCCAACTTCCCTTTTGGTGTCCCGCCAACTTAGTATACCCTTTTTGTTTGTGAAGTACAGGGTCTAAATGCATGTTCTTTGAGGGAAGGTCGAGTGCGATATACACACGTGCATTTAACACGATCGAACTGCAGTTGGAGCTGCAGTTGATTCTTCTGCTGCTTCTTCCTCATCTACGTTTCATTTCAACACCAAACGTAAATTTGTACTTCCTGCTCACAGAAAAGGCAACTGAGTTGCTGTGGTTGTTGCTGTTGTTGTGCGCGCTGAAAAGAGATTTATGTTCATTATAGATTATTTCTGTCTGATGATGTTAATTTTGTTGCATTTCTCGCATTTGCTGCATGCAGCATGTACTCGGCCTCTCTGTATGTGTGTGTGTGTGTGTGTGTGTGTGTTGCACGTTGCAAGCTGCTCGGTTTGGTTACCGTTGCATTCAAAAGGAAGTTAAGAATTCAGCTGGCGCTGTCTCTGCCTCAGTCTCCGTCTCAGCTGTCTCATAAATGTTGTTTTAGATTGTTGTTGTTCTCGTTGTGCTTGTTGTTGTTGTTGCTGTTGCTGCTGCTGCTCGTGTTGCACGGTCATTGCATGGTAACATTTGATTTGTAGCGCGCACGCCTTGGCTACATTGTTGCCAACGCAATCAATTCGCAATCGTTGGCAATGCGATTTGCACACGACTTTTCAACATTTTCGCATTTAATATCCAAACACTTTGATCATTTCAACTAATGTCTATTCTCTCTCTCTCTTTCTGTCTCTTCCCTCTCTTTCAGGTAAGCTGGAATTGCATAATGTTCATTGTCGGATTCCGTATTGGGTTTAAACTAGTGCGTATTAGATGACTTTTCGTGTCTCCTGTCAGACGTCTGTCAACAGACTTGATGTGCACTTACAACGCCGCCCGCGCGGACCACGCCCCTACGCCCATTACGCCTTTCGGCAGCCATATTACTGCCAGGTTTGCTTTGTGTTACACGTCACTCGTCCAACAGTTCTCAGCTTTTTAAACTCTTTGTGGCTATAAAACGTTTCATTTGTGCCACATAAAGCCATAAAATCGAAGACATTTCTCTGTCTCTGTCCCTCACTGTCCCTCTTACTTTCCTTCTCTTTTCATTGTGCTCAAATTTGTTGCTGTTTAGCCCCGCACTCAAGGAGCATCAGGAGCTTTAAAGCTTGTGCCGGTAAAGAATCTTGTGAACTATTTTATAAATTAAATGTTAAATACTATGATTCATAGTTAGTCGGTGGAACAATTCCTTTCTTGTATCTGGAGTACTGTTCATTTTAGTTAACAGTTTCAGTCCCAATCTCAATGCCCGCTGTACGCAATAAGCTGTGAGCCACTGTAGCTCTGGCCACACTTTGTGCTATGTTGGTAACCCTAGACTCTTTCAAGATGCATTCGAGTGTGCGCTTTTATGTGCGCTTTATGTTCTACTAATGAAACTGTGCGACGCGTCGCGACGTCGGCGTCAGCAGTGACTGCGGCTGGGGCAGCGGCAGAGGCAGAGCCATTGAAGTGGTCGCCCTAATGTCGACTGTTGTTCACTTTATGATCGCGTTGACATTTTTATTAACGCTGGCCTTAATAACAGACACGCACAACAGCCGACTGTGTGTGTGTGTGTATGCGGTGGTGTGTGTGTTGTCCGGTCCAAAGTTAGAGCTGGAGCTGGAGCTCAGATTTATGAAGGCCATAACAATGAATTAAATATGACATTGATTGCTATCGATAGAGTTGTGGTCCGTTCTTTTTATCGTTAATCGCTGGCATCATCGATGCATATGGAAATGGAACTTGGCATTGTGAAAGATATTGATAAGCAGCTGTAGATCCGAGAGAGCCAAGACTCACACACACACACACCACACACATACACACACAGTTCTATAATTCCCGCTGTGAGCTTATGCAATCGACTGACTCATATATCAAAATGCTTTGACGTGTATATTTCATTTCCTCGAGCAGCGAACTCGACTTTACTCGACCCAGCGCGCCTCGTCTTCATCTTCTTCTTCTTCTTTGTCTTCGTCTTGTATGGACTATATAATTAGTTTCATCAGTGCAATAATCATGGTGCAATCAAAAGCCTAAAAGGGACAGCAGCAGAGGGGGTATGAAGAGATCAAGGGTACGAAGAGCGCAGTGGGGAGAAGGAACACCTTTGGTGCAATAAAACTGAAATTACTAATTCTGGGGTTCCTCGGCGACTGCATATCAATATTACCGTTTCAGACAAGTGACAGAGAGAGGGGGAGAGAAAGAAAAAGGAAGTGAAGGAGAATGAGAGACATGTAGAGGCATTCAGTTAGAGGTTTTCTTAGTTCAAATATAAACAATTCAAGCTGAACAAACTTTTGAAATCTCTTATAGTTAAGATATAACTTAAATAAATACTGAGAAATTACGAAGCTTAGATTAAAATTCCATCGGAGCAAGCCTTGTAGGTTGTAGTCTCCTAGTTATTAATTACCTGACTGACTATCTTAGAGATCTATTTTTGATACATTAAAACTTCTGTCTACTGATTTCCAGTAGACAAATGATCAGAACATTGAACTGAGTAAATTATGTTGTAGAGCAAATATTGTGAGGCCTGTCAGACAGACAATTAGCTAAAGCTCTTAATGTTGTTGTTTTTGTTTCCATTCGGAATTAAGTTTTCGAGTTCACTTGCGATTTATGAATGGGATTTTTGACTGGCCTCCAACGTCGCCAGCAGCAGCAGCAGCGACAGCAGCATCGGATTTCCAACTCAATTCGTTAATGGGGCCAACAGACTGAAACTCAGACAAAGACTCGGATTAAGGCAGACGGAATGAGGGACAGAAAAAGGGGGAGAGTGAGGCAGAGCGAGATAGGAGGAGATAGAAGCGGACAGAACTGAAACAAAAGTGCTTAGTTAACCACACACAAAAAGTTGTAGCGTTTTAAGCTTGCATGTAATGAAAAACAAAACGCCTTAGTACTTAAATCCCACTTCTCTCATTGCCTCCTCCTCTCTGCTTGAGTGTGTGAAATAGACGAATTGATTTCGCGCTTCGATGCAAATGATCAAAGCGGATTGTTGCTCAGGGTTGCCAGGTTTCCAACTTGCCGCATTGATGACTGCTGGGTCAGGTGTCGGCTCTGGTCTGAGATTTGACAGACTGTCAGAGGCAGAGAGACAGAAAGACAGAAGTGGAGAGAGACAGACACTTTGCGGTTTGCTGCACAGCGTTGCCAAATATGCAATGCAAGTAGAAGAAGAAGAACAACAAGCAGAAGTGGAAGTGTCTTCGTGCCGCCAACGATGGTCGCACTTAACAACCTGACGGCCATTTTAACTGTTTACTTTGTGTGAGAAACACAAGGAGAGAGCAAGAGAAGTTCACGAGAAGCGAGTATAGGGAATCGTTTGCTTTCAAACAGTTTATGATAGTTTTCTTTATAAAATTAAAACAGTTAGATAAATTAAAATTAAATAACTTTTTGGGGCTTATTTTAGTTTTCTTAAAATCGAGATAAGTTCTCCATTTGCATTAAAAAGTTTAGTTTTAGAAAACTTTTATTTGAACAGTGTAGTCTCGTTAAGATCGTGTGGCTACCAACAACGGTCGGTTCTCACAGCACGGGTTCCTTACCAATTGGAGAGTTTACGACTTTGAGCTTCCAACTCCCGACTTCGGAGTCTCAAGTCCCGTCTCTGGTTTGGAATTGTGACTGCAAATGCGATTTGGCGGTAGCGCATTAGACTTTAATTATCGTCTTTTTCATTATTTTCGTATTTTTTTCTTTCAATTTTCTGTCGTTTTTTTTTGGTGTGTCGTCAGCGGTAAAAAACTAATAATTTGCAGTAAAAAAGATAACAACATTGGCAATGGAAATGCAGTTGCAGTGGAGGTGAACAGAGCACCTACTGGGGTGGAGGCAGCGGGAGGAGCAGCAGCCACACAAGTTGCACAAAGCAAACCATAACTTGAGTGTGGCCAATGTCCCCTTTAGCAGCTCCAACTCCTCTTCCCCTCTTCTTCCCTCTCCTCGCTCTTTAGTCACCAGCGAAGTCGTTAATAGTTCGTATGCTTAAAGCAGAAGAGAACAAAAGTTGGCAAATAATTTGCAAATTTTTATGAGGCAGCGCAAAATTATTACAGGAAGCTGCTCAACGAAACAGTTGCAAGTTGCACGGGCAGGTTGCAGCAAGAAATTACCTTGAGTTTTGCTCGTAACCGAAAAAAGCCAGAAAATAAGTATGTAAAAAATATTACAGCCGTAAAGTTTTAAGTTTTTTAGCAATCACTTTATTGAAATAGAAAATTTGGCAAAACGAAAATTTGCTTTTCCCAATGTCAATAAGAATATCTTTAAACGGAAATTATTTTTCCGTTAACGTTTTAGTTTTTTATGTAATCAGTCCCCCCCTTCGTCTTGTCGGAATGATTGGGTTTAGATTGTGTGAATTCCTTAGCATTCTTGTTAAGGTCGCCGATCGTACTCACATTCTCTACGAGTACTTGCTGTAAACGAAGCGTTATTAATCGCTTTAACTAATCAATTATCTTTAGCATCTTTAATTAATTTCATATTATTCGCGTCCATTCAGTTTTTTTCGCCAAGGACAGAGGACAGCAACAGCTGCCGCCATTTACTGATCAACATCAGTAGAGTGTCTCCGTCTCTCTCACACTTACTTGGGCTATCTCTATTCCTCCTTACTCGCTGGTGCAATTGCCAGCTGTAAATTGTGCTCCCTTTGCCATAAATCGTGATTCACATAACTCAGCCCAATCGGAAATTGCTTTTGTGCTTATCGATTTACGCGCCTAATCGACACAAGACAATTTTCAATTTAGCACTCATTTACTTAGAATGAGTTTTCCGAACCCCTGACCAAAAGCTTACAGCTAGAAGAAGAAAACAGAATCAAAACGGGGTATGAAGCATCAAAAAATACAAAACTGAAATTAAACAACGGCAAAGTCTTCTTTATTATATACTATATATTAAAAGTTTATACATATATCTTCGACTGATTTGCATAATCTGCTATTAATTGCGTTGATATCGAATTCAAATTGGGGAAAAGCAATCGAGTCCGGGAGAGAAAGGGGCGATAGAGGGGGGGAACTAGAGAAAGAGACCACAAATTGATTGGGCTTAAGTACCAAACAGAAACATTTGGACAGCGGGCAGCGGACGGAGATCATGAAATCTTCGCTTCCCTGGGCCAAGTCAACAATCAGCCCATAAATATTTTGTAGGCTCAGAGTTGAGAAAGAAGAAGTCGAAGAAGAGGAAGAGGCAGAATGTCGGCTTATCGGTCGACTTGTCATTCCATTGATTAATAAACACAAAATGGGAATTTAAATGTAGCCACACAGCGAAGAGTGTAACTGCGAAGAAAAGATGAAGAGGGAAGGGAAAGAGAGAGAGAGGAGGGAGAGAAAGAGAGAGACACCTAAATTATTCAAATGAGTATTTGAATTCAGCTGAAAATGACACTAGCTACAGAAAGTAACTCCATTTCGTTGGGAGCTTTGTGTTTAGCTTGAAACCTGCTGAAAAGTGACATTAGCTACAAAAATAGCCAGATGAAATTAGCCATTTTTCTTGGCGTAATTTCATGTAGGAGTTTTGCCTCTGATGGAACAGCAGATTAATCCAATAAATCAGCGTAAATTCCAGTCAAAATCTGGCTGCTGGCACCTGTTGGTTGCCCACTGTTTTGGGCCAGGTTTACTGCAGTGCGTTGGCCAACTTATTGATAGGCTTTAGCCGTAGTTAGCTGTACTATGTTTAGTTAGTACATGTTTTCCTTTCTGGCTAACCAACACCCACAAATTGTTAGCCAGGAACGGGGAACAGGCTGCCAAAATGGACAAATGCTTTAATTAAAAAAATATGTTGGCCTATTTGGACAACGGTTTAGTTATTGTCGTTGTTGTGGTTGTTGTTGTTGTTGTTTTGGCTGTGGTTGTAGGCTGTTTTCTCATCTGGCGTTACACCATTAACCGTTACTATTAACCAACTTGGCTCAAACGACTCCACATGCAGCAGCGGCAAAGTCAGTCGAAAATCTGTCATAAATTTATTATTTTCAATTAATTATCAGCTGGATTTCTTGTTGTTGCTTTTGCTGCCTGTCGATCGACAACGAAACGCCCAAAACGCCGCTAAATAAATTTCTAGGCATAATTCCAAAAACAAAACTAATAGAAAAGCGTAAAGCAGTCGGGACAAACTGACTTTAGGAGACTCTGTAGTTTACCTGTGGTCTTCTTCTAGCTGGTCAAAGACACTCAATTCTGCAATTACAGGGTGCAAAAAGAATAAGCTTATTTGAAAAGACTTCTACCAGAGTTAGAAACTATTTTAGCATGGTCAAAATGCCAAAGTGCTCATTAGCGGCCCAGACTCGAGTCGCGCTGTGGGACCCGCTTTAGCATGGCCAAAACCAATATAGAAAATACGCCGTAACAAACTGAAACCGTGTGTAATTTATTGCTGCCAAAACAGGCGCCGGTCGTTGCTTTTATTTTGGCCAAAACATGGTGGAGTGGGTAGTGCAAGTGGCAGGAGGGGACAGAGACACACAAAAGTGTCGCTGGAAAATGTTGCGATCAAATGTCCAAACGATCAAACGATCAAATAAATGATCAAATGGCCAACGGCAATTTGGCCCGATGCGTTGGCATGCTCGCTATTGATTGAGTTTTTCCAGCTGATTTTGTGATTTTCCAACAATGAATGCTGCCTTGAATGAATGAGTGAATGAATGAACCAATGAATGAGTGTGTGAGTGAGGGAATAAGGCAAAATTGACAACTGTCACGAAAAAGAGTCGAAACAACAAATGCACTCAAAAGGCAAACCTCGAATTGGTCAAAAGCGTTGCGTAAACTGAAAACTGTTTTTGGCCAGCGTTTAAAACAATTTCGTGAATTAAAATTCAACTGCAGCTGAAATGCGCAAAAATGCAACTGTTACAAAGATGGGTAGACTAGAAAGAGACAGGGAGAAAGAGAGAGGGGAGAGAGACTTTGTGCAATTATTTTGTTTGTAAAACTAGAAAAGTTTCTTAACTCGATTTTTGTTGGCTTAGAATAGTTTAGTTAAGTAAGTTGTCTAATTACAGTTGCTGCCAGAAGTATGACCCCGAAGCACTCTTTTCAGAAGCTGTTAGTGCACCCATAAAAACAAATGAACACTTAACTCATACTCAAAGTCATACACAGAACAAATTCACGTACTTAAAATTTAAGTGCAAAATTCTTTGACTTTTTTAGAGAAAGAATTTGTCAGATTTAATTCCAAAGGATTTCTGGTACCCTGTTTTTCTCAGTGTACTCGTCTCCGTCTTTGTGCTCAGAGAAATGCGACTGCCTCTTTGCATTTTATGGCATAGGCATCGAAAACTTAACCAGTGCCGTCCTCTAAGTCTGCACCTTCATTCACCTGCCCGTTTTGGCCATATTGGTTCGTCTCTTTCTCTGGGCCTGGCTAAAACGCAGCGACTGTGGCCTGTAATGTGTTCATGGCCATGGCAAACTAATCAGAAAATTGAATCGCTTTAATTACTGCAAAAGCAATGAGCATCTCTTTCCAAGCCAAGCTGAAGGGAGGCAGGGGCGTGGCAGCTGCGAAAGGCGGCACTGCAGTGCGATGAGTGCTCATCAGAGCAGCAGCTGCACTAGCTGCATCCTGGGTTGGGTGTATTGGGCAACGAAAGCGGCACTGGAACTGCGACTATGAAGTCACTAGCTAAAACTAAAAAGCTACTCGTCTTCTATGAGAAATTACTTTGAAAGTTTGCAATAAATTTTAATATGCGTGTAATAAGTGAATGAAGAATGCAATGGCCAAATGGAAGGCCAAGAGGAAGGCCAACAAAATGGCGAAATAATTAGGAATGGAATTTATGCAGCAGCATGACTGCATTTCTGGCTCAATCAATTGGCTTTAATTGCCCAAAATAATAGGCAAGACTGCGCCCACACAGTGTGCTGGAGTAGGTAAAGGTGGGGCATGTGGAAGAGTGGAGTAAGGCAGGGGCAGTTGGACAAGCAACCCAGTGACACATAAAAGTGTCGCTTGTCAGAGACAAAAAACCAACAAAAAATACAGAGAAAATCACCGTTAAACGCTTGGCGGCAGAAACAGCAACTAAACTTTAAAAAGAATGCTTTATTTTTGCGACAAGGAGGGGGAGGTACCCGGGTGAAGTGAGCAGGGGGGAAGAGCAAGTCTGACTCCAAAAGATAAATAATTGAAGTGTACGAACAGCAAAAGCGGTCAATAAACTTGCATGGACCAGAAACCCTCGAATTGCAGTTGCAGTTGCAGCTGCTGCTGGTTATGGAACAGGTAGAGATCGAAATAGGACTAAGATTTTAAAGTATTCACTATATTGTCGTTGTGCCCAAGTAAAGAAAATAGTATAAACAGTAGAAATGTTTTTATGACTGTATAAAGCTATCCCAGTTGAAACCCAAAGTTTTAACTGCTAAAAATATCTTGGCATAATCGATATCGATACTATTTTTGGCCAAATACTCATCTCTAGTTAGAAACTGAACTGAGGCTGCAGCTGGTGGCACTTCAGTGGCAGCTGTTGTTGCTGTAATTGCTGCAGTTGTTGTTCTGCTGCTTGTACCTGCAGTTGTTGCTGCTGTGACTGTTTCTAGCCCGAGGGCGTTAGTCAAGCTGCCAAATGTCGAATTCGCTGGCAACATTTGGCCACAACCAAATACTAAATACGCTATGATCGTATGAGTTGAACTTAAACATGTGCTGCAACAACAACAACAACAGTAACTACAACAACTTCATTGCTGACCGTGGGTAAACTACGAGTACTCGTTTAATAACACCAAATATTTACCGTCCCAAGAGATGGCAAACGAATTAAAAAGGGCGCTCAAAAGTAAGGATTGAAGAGGGGGAGAGGAGCATGAGGAAAGGGGAGTGAAGTGTGGGGAACACGATGAAGCCAAATTCCGTTTGCCACCGTTGCTGCTACTGCCACAACTTGACTGTAACTGACACTTTAACAGCAACCAGCAACAAGTGGGTGGACATTTATGTCTCTTTGTTTTCCGTTCCCCACAGTCTGCCCCTCCTCCACCTCCTCTCTTTTGTTTTATGTCTTCTAACTGCCATTTTCCAACTTTGCCTCAGTTTTTATTTAATTTTTTGTTCATTTTTCTTTCAAACACAAAATCACACGGCAAATGTGGCTTAGACCCAGCGCTTGACGTGGCACAAAGGGTTTATTAAGTTTGTCAAAAATATAAATGTGACTCAAAGGCGGAAGTGGGCGTAGTCAGAGGCAGTAAACCGTTGCTTGACGTGCCCAATTTAACATTTATCAAGTTCAACTTTTGAGTTTTTCGGTGGGGGAGTACACGGTCTCACACAGTCGACTATACCCATTTGCACTTGTTTTTGAGTGTAGCTGCAAGCGTTGCCTTCGGTTAAGCTTCAGCTTCAGCTTCTGCTTCTGTCATAGTTTTAAGTTAAATGTTTAACGTTTTATGTGCAGCCCTGGCTCAGTTTTATGGCCCTCGTTTGCCGCTGCCTCCCCCCACTATTCCCTCTGATAAGGGGGACCCTCCTCCCACAGCTGACACAGTTCGAGAGATGCTTTCATTGGCACATAATACACTGACTTTTTGTGAACTACAGCGAAGACTGCAGACAAGACACAACTTGAGCTGTCAACAAATTTGACAGCTCGATGGTTGGCCTAAAAGAAAAATACAGACAGCAAATACACGTTAACACACGTTAACGTATTTGGCCAAGTGGGCGACAAACTCATTTGTCGTTTAGTGAAATGAGTTTGCCGATAATTGTGCACACTTCAAATGACTCAAAACTGACAACTCCGCTCTGCTCTGCGCCATCGAGCATCGAGCTGGCCAAATAGGGTGGCATTTTAGGGGTGTGGGCGTGTCATTTGATGAAGTGCCCACCGAAAAGACGACTCCAAATCAGGGGAAAGGAGGTAGGGAGGAGGAAGGGCCACTGATGACGCAGTAGCTCAGTTTTTACGAGTCGATTTAAATTCGATTCGGTTGCTTAATTAATTTATTTTATGCGTTTGATCAGCATACGGCATTTGTCACTCCATTTCCATCTATCTCTGCTTAATTTCCAGCTTTTTCAGCTAGAAATATTTTCCACTTTCACATCAATTAGTCCCTTCACTTGAGATTTCACTTTTGACCACAAAAACAAATTTGAAAAGAAACTTTAAATTGTTGAATTGCTAATTGAGCTACGTACTTGGTTTAGGTCTTACAAGAAAACGTGTGCTACACTGAAATAAATTGTGTAATTTTGAAGCTATAAAGTTTTGTGGGTCTCAAAGAAATCGACTTTTATAATAACCTAGAGTTTCATTCGGTTAAACATGGTTTAAAAATATTATACCCATTATTAGTTAACAAATTTTTTCATCTGGATAGTAATTTTTGCATTAACATTAACATTTTCCTCTTACTCATTTTGCTTTCTCTTGTTCTTTTTCTGCTTGCAGGTAAGTCAATGACGCCACTTTGTCGGTTAGCTGAGGGTTTAGTGTCTAAGACAAAGGCCACGCCCTTTGGCCATAAAAAGAAGCACTAAACTTAATTCACCAGGTGAGATTTTAGACCACAAGGTACAAGCACAAACACACACAGTTGGAGAGGGAAAGGGACAGAAACAGGGCGTATTATTTATAGTATGTAGTGGAAGACCCTTAAGTCCAGTTGGCTGACGAGAAGATCTCTAAATTTGGTAGCCATTTTTTCATAGCCTCTCTCCCTGTCGCTCTTACTCTATCCCACTATATGTTTCTTTTTCGCTCATTGCTAGCGTGTACATGTTTTTTATGTTTCCTTATGAGCAGCTTTTGCTTTTGCTGCTTTACATTCTCATATTATACTTACTTTCCTTGTCGACTCGAGTGCTACTGATTGCCTCCCCAAGAACAGGAAGGGAAAGGGAGCAGAGGAGAAGGAGTAGAGGAGGAAGAAGGGCTACTCCCAGACGCCGCTTCAGTTGGCCATTTTGACAAACAACAGACGGAGTTGGAAGGGCACAAAAGTTTCTGTTTCTGTTTCTGATGATTCTGATGATGATGATGATGACGTGACTTTGAGATTCTCTGACTGAAATTGACGGCGACTCTAAAGTGAAATGCTGTCTGCTGTCAGTGCTCATTTGTTGTTCTCGTTCTCATTCTCATTCTCGTTCTTGTTGTTGTTATTAGTTTCTGTAGGCAATCAAGTGTCTGTATCTGTGTCGCTTGTCTCCTTCTCTCTGTCTCACTATCTTTCTCTGTCTGTGCGTGCATCGAGTGGGGGCTGCTGTCAAATTATTATTGTCGAACCCATTTTTGGGTCACAAATTGGTCAACAATTTGCGAGTAGTTTGCCAAATGCCTCGACTCACTGTCCTCCTCTTTGGTCCACTTCAGTTTCAAGTTTGTGTCTTAAGTCTTTTGTTTTTTTTTTGTCTGCTTCTTGCTGCTTTTGCAGAGCGGCCATGTTTGTAATTACACACTGCAATATTTTTGCATGCTGTGCCTCATGTTGCACCGCAATGCATGTGCCATGCCTCCAAACCCCTTCTCAGCCCCTTTGACCGACCATTTCTGTTGGAAAGCAACAACATGGCCAAATGTTTGCTGCCCAAAATGGCAAATTCTAGCAGATTTTCTTGGCCAACAGATCGCCGCAGTTGTCGCCGTAGTTGCTCTTCGACATTTTACCCTTATTCGGCAGCAATCCCCGCATGCGGTGCGTGTTCCGGGGACGCAGTGGGGCAGGTAAAGGGACAAACTGTTAGCCAGTTGAGTTTTTGGCCACTTTGCTAAAGAATTTGGCAAAGAAAGTACTTAAAATCTATATAAATATACCTTAGAGTACACTCTGTGCTATTACATCTCTTTAGTTATGCTCACAATTAAAAATATTTACAGGGTATGAACGATTCAGCGTAATACAGTTGGATTTCTGCTTACATTGTTTCACTTGGAATTTTCATTTGCATTTCGCGTGACTCGCGGCGTGTTCAGAGCGTGGGCATTTGGGCGAATCAGTTGTCAGTTGCCACTTCCCACCAGCAGGTGGCGCAAAATTAGCCACATCCTCATTAGGAGCCATATTTTTGCAAAGCTTCTTGCCGCTTATCAACGGGAAACGGTTATTCCGCTCTCAGTCTGCTGTCTGGTGTCTGCTGTTGTTGCCCAGATATGATTGCCTATGACAAGTTCTGGCCAAAAGCTAACAGTGGACAGAGAGGTGGACGGATGGATGAACGGAAAGACGAATGAATTGATGGATAGATAGACAGACGCTTGCTTGTCTTGTCTTTGGCTCTCGACTAGTTCAAGGTGTCGCCTCATGTAAATGGCTCAGTCCAAACCACTTCCCACCCTGCTCCACTTCCCCCACCCCCTTTCTGTACCTCCTCTCTCTCGTACCGCCCCCGTGTCCGTCAGCACGCTTCAATGGCGGTTAGTTGCCGCATGATTGATGCCTGTTTTGCGTGTCGTGCGCTGTTTTCCATGTTTTTTTCTACTCTCTGATTTTTTCTATCTTTGTCTTTGTCTCCCTCTTTCGTTTTTCCGCTTTCTGCCTCAGCTTCTTACACTGCATCGCATGCCGGCGGCTGTAGCAAGGCCATAGAGCAACAGAAATACAGTTAGAAGCTCCGGCTTCAGCATCAATCTCCGGCTCAATCTCCCTCTCTCTCTCCTTCTGTCGTTTCTTGAGCTGATGTTCTTGTTGCGACATCTGTCGTCGTCGCCTGATTGTCACTGCATGAATTTCTCCCTGTCTCTTGGAATAGTTCAACCCCACACAAACTGGGGAAAGAGATAAGGTGAATGAGAGCAGGAGAAAATGATAGACGAGGGAGAGAGCAGCGCTTAAAAGCTACACTGACAGAAATGCTTCTGCTTTTAAAGCTCAAAAATGTGTAAAACACACCCTAGAGATAGAGAAAGGGAATGTGTGAGAGAAAGAGACGAGTAGAGGAAGACAAACACATGTTGAATCCTTCTCTTTCTCTTTCGGTTTTTCGCTTTTGTGTGTCTCGTTACGCGCAATAGTTTTTATTTGCTATTTTCGCTCATTTTCCGCTGAAAAACGCACTTGACTAACATAAATTTTCACATTGTTTACTTTGCGGGGCAAGGACAGCGTTAGGTAGGGGGCAAAGGGGCATGAGGGCACGGGGCAAAGGCGGCAAAGAGGGCCAAGGGGCACGTTGCATCTGCTGCTCACTTCAATACGAAGCAACTCGAATCGAAACTGGAAGTGGCTCTTTGTTGTTGTTGTTGCTGTTGCCATTGTTGTTGTCAGTGTCAGTTGCTGGTGCTGCAGTTGCTGTTGCTGTTGCCTTCGCAGAGCAACTCGCGTTGTTTGTTTGTTGTTGCATTTACATTTTTGGTGTCGATTCAATTAGTAAATATAACCAAAAGCAAACAGACAAACAAACCGAGAAGAGCCCAAAACATACACCAAGCAAATGTTGTTGTTGCTGTTGTTATTTTAGTAGGACTCCAAGTCGTAGTTTGGTTATGGAGAAACCTGTAGTCATACATTGTTGACCATGCTCATGCCTAAATAGCTACAGCTGGACAGCAGCAGAGTAGAGACGAGTGTATCAGACTGTGGAAACACCTGCATTTGAAAGCGGTTAACTGATAGACTGGATGCAGGGTTTAAATCAATGCTATTCCATAACTATGCATAGCTTTTAACCACGCCTGCTTCTGGCTGTCCTTCTTTTTCATATAGTCAAACTATTGACAAACCTTAAATACCCTTTCACTAGCTTAACTACAGATTTCTTAAGCAACTGCAGTCTGCGGCAGTTTCCCCCTTTCCTCATCACCGTTCCTATCAGGTGCTGCTGCAGGTGGGGCAGAGGCAACATACAAGGCTGATAAATCTTTGGGTGCATCAGTTGGACTCTGAATTGTGTTTGTGTGCTGTTGTGTTGCCAACGAAGGACTTCCTGCTGGCCAACAAACACAAGCAGCTCAAGTGTATGTGTGTGTGTGCCTATGTGCCATGTATGCGTGTGTCGAGTGTGTGTGTAAATTAAATTGCACGCTAATGAAGTGCGTACCAAGGTTTGCTTGCTTAGCAGCCAAATAGATGAGCTCAAGAGCCAGAAATGCCAATCGATAAGTCGATAGACGATAACAGACTGCACCTACAAAGGGGACAGTGGGACACACAGACGGACAGTTGGAGTAATGGCTTCATCTCTGTACTATCGACAATATGACACAAATTGCCAGCAGAATTGGACAGCTTTAAAAGCGGGTTTACTGGGAAATTGTAGCTCAGTTCACTCGAATTGCCATTAAATGGCAATAAATACGTTTGGAGTGTGAGCGCTATCACTCGCTGCCCAACAACAACGGCAACTGCAGCCACAGCAATAACAGCAGCAGCAACCACAACAGCAACAACAGCGTGAGACGGCAATGCCGTGAACAGTTTTTGACATTTAAACGGCCAAAAGGCGCCGCCTGCAACACACACACACACACACACAGTCAACACACACGACTCTATAATGTTCAGTTACATGGCTAGATTTTGATTAGAAGGTGAAATAATGATGTTAACCTCTTAAGTTGCTGAGTTTCATAAGCAATGCACAAATATTGTTGTTGTTGCTGTTGTTATATCTTTTTATGTTGTTGTTGTAGCTGTGGGTAAATGGGGCCGGGTTAGAGTTGATTTGAGCACATTGCATTTTAAATATGAACATTTTTAGTCAGTGCAACAGCCAAAGGCAGGAAAGCACAATACCCGCAGTTTAAAGGCAACAACAAGAACAACAACAAGAACAACAACAACAAATGTAGCAACATGGTCAAGTCGCATGCTGATTTTGTCGCCAGCAGTTAAATAAAATCAGTTGAAAATCAGAGGAAGGGAGAAAGGGGAGAGAACACCGGAAGAATAGTTGACCATGGCAACACAACCAACGCAAAACTCACACAACACGACCCAATGATACCCTGTACTTGACAACCGGAAAATACGGAGCATTTAGACTAACTCAGATCTTATTTGGTACATCGGAGAATTTTCTAGGTTTTACTTGAACTCTGTGCGGAATAAGCTGTGATCTACAGCAAACCCAGCCAATACCTCTAAGTTTTAGCAGATATTATCCAGATATTAAAAAGCTTCGAAAACTATACAAAACTTAATGACCCTTTGGGCTGCTGAACAACAGAGTCTAACAATGTGCAGAAGTGCAAGACAATCAACAGCTTAAAACCGCCAAACCGGCAAACCACTAAACCTCCAAACCAGCGATGCACCGCTCAGTGGTGCAGATGATTTACTGTCCAGTTGGGTTTGTGCACATAAATTCACCTGCGCTGACAGTCGACGACGTTGTCCAAGAAAAGCGAAAGGCAATTGCTGAGTTCGACTTTGGCTTCGGTTTCGATTCCTATTTCGATTTGGAATTGAATTGAATACATTTTGGGCTGGGACGACTCCAGTGGTGCTTCTGAGAAGCGAAAAGCGAGAAACAAGAATTGGGCAACAATATATGCAAAGAAGGAGAAGCCAGTGGAACAGAGAGGAGACTGAAGGCATGAGGGTTGAGGTAATGCAGGTGAAGGAAGGGAGAGAGCAGAGAGGAAAGTGTGTGATTGACTCATGAAAAGAAGCGAGAGCAACTGTTGAAAAGCAAACGAAATACAAAATTCGAATCTAATTCTCGTAATTCAAAAGAAATGTGATTAAAATCGTGCAACAGCAACAGCAGCAGCAGCAGTGATGCGGTGATGCGGCTTATTGGCTGCTGAAAGAGAAGCTGAAGCTGAAACTGAAGCTTTTGTGATGTCATTATATTGAAGAATGGCAGCCAGATGCAGACATTGACATTGAAAGAGCCCCAAAGGCGATGCCAGCGAAAGGAACAAGCCACGAAGGAACAGGCTCCAAAGTAGAGCTAAGCAAAGGAGACCCTTGCTACCTGTGTGTACCTGTGTCTCTCTCCCTTGCTCTCTCTCTCTCTCTCTCTCTCTGCCTCACTGACTGACTGAATGTCCATGTGGGTCGTCTGGCTAAACGCAATGGCCAAAGCCAAAGCCAAAGCTAATCGCTGCACAAGGCACGTTGAATAAAATGCAAAACGAAGGACAGAGGGACAAAGAGACAGTGGACAAGTGGGACAGAGGCGTAGGGGAAACAGAGGGTAAGAGGGATCAACAAGAATGGCGGCATTTGCGCTTAAGCCATGGCAATGAATTCATCGTTGACATATCTCGTTAATTTAATTTCTTATCGTAGGGATAGCATCGTCGTCGTCTCCTCCGTCGTCGTCGGAAGCCGCATGGCTGACTGATTTCGGCATGGACTCGACTCGACTCGATTGGACTCCACTCAGCAACAGCCTGAGAAGGGGCAGTAGGAAGAGCGGTATACAAATCGGGGGGAGTGAAGTGGAGTGGAGGAAAGTCTGTTCTCTGGTATGCAAACTAGCAGCAAGGATGCGCCGCGTTTTTGACTTGAATCTGTTCTGTTTTATTCTTTTATTTTGTTTGCTGTGTGCTCAGCGAACAACAACAAGTTCTAGCAAAGGCAAAACAGTCGAGGAACCAAACTGTCAAAGACCCTGTGTTTGGTTCTGATAAGCAGGGAGTGCCGAATGAGTTACTTCGATAGTTTTTTCTGCTGGCGCTTGCTTTGCCAACAATTTCCATCGACCATTTGTGCCTCAAAATGTACAGGGCAGCCAAGACCACAAGAGCTAAGCAGGGGCAACGACAGTCTAGTTGACCCCCCGGCCGCCCTCCTCTCACCTGAATCTCTGTGCGTTGCTTCTTTTGCTACTATAAATTTTTGTCAACGATTTGTACGCATTGTCTTCTTGTTGCTGCTTCTTCCTCTGCTTTGGCTCCTACTCTTACAACTTCTTTTTCTTCTTCTTGTTCAGTTTCTTCTTCTCGCTGGTTACCCACATTGCTTTGGCAGATTTTTAGCATAACATTTGATTATCATTGTCAATTGTGGTGTATTTATGTGGATCGCTCTCGATCGGATGTCGCGTCGGTTGCCTTTGTGCTCATCTGCATCTCCATCTTCATCTTGCCCCCCTTCGCCGACCGCCCACCGCCCTCTTGCTGTGCCCTGTATTGCCATTCCCATAGCTCGTTCACAGTCTCATTCAAGGACTGAACTGACACTTTGGCAGCACAAATGATTTAGCTTCGCTGTCAATCAAATTGGCGTAGCATCAGCAAAAGACCAAAAAGACCAGAGATGCCAGCGATAAGCACTTGATGCAAGTTTGCTGCTCAAGTCTTTTGTCTGTCTGCATTTCAGCTAGAGTTGTGGCATTTCCATTTGGGATATGTTCAATTGATCAGGTCAATTGAATGAACTTAGTCAAGAAATCTATGGTTGAATTTCTTTGCTTGTTATAAATATATATTTTATTATATTACTAAGACTCAATTTTTTATGTAGTTGAAGTCTTTTGTTTGCTTCAGACTCATTTGTTTTAATTGTTGTTTGCTTATCAAAAATGCAGACGCTCAAAATTCGCAACGCTTTCCCCAATTAGCGATAACGCATCTAGAATGGCAATGCATTCCCCTGTCCCTACCCCCTATGCCCTCCCTCTAGGCCGAGAAGTAGCGCACATTAAGCAGCATTCGCGCAAATTAACTCAAAATGCTTATCACACAGCGAGTAGGTTCCGCTCCTCCCCCTAGTCTCTTTTGTCCCTTCTCTCACTCCTGCCTTCTACCACTGGCTAACGAAGTGCGCGTACTCTGCAGTGGGTTACACCCCACGCGAACCACTTCCGCCCCCGCCCAAAAAGCAGCGAGTCTTGGAGTCTTTGGCTCTCGTATCGCTGATTCAAGCGTTTCTGTTGATGGTTTTACGCGCCACTCAAACGAGCTCTGCACCATCGAGGGCAGCAGTGGCGGCGGCAGTGGCAGCGGCAGCGGCAGCACCACCGCCAGCAGCACCTCCACTTCTTCGAGCCAACTGGTGTTGAAAGCAATTTCAAAAATGATGAGTATGATCGAAAAGTTCTGTCCGTTTGTCCTTCACATTGAGTTCGACTTGTTTCTGCGCTTCCCCGCCCCACTCCTTCTGCTCTTTGCTACACTTTGTGCGCATAAATATTTTTGCTGCAAAAGACCCTTCCCGGCATTGTCTGTGCCCTGTTCCCAGTTCCTTCTTCCCTCCTTCCTGTTGCCTTCTCTCCACTGCGAGAAGCCAATAAGCAGTTTTGCTTTATCGCTTATTAAAAATCATTTCGCTCTTCGTATTTCAGTTTCACCTCCATCGACAGCAGCAGCTGCTCTGCCCTTCCCCCTCTCCACTCCACATGCCCTTCTGATCGACTTGCAGCTTTGTTATTAACTTTAGCTCACATGTCGATCACTGCTCTGATGATTTTGTTCAATTTTAGCGCACATGAGAGCGCCGTCTGCACTGCTGCACTGCGTTGCGTTGCTGTACGTCTCCATTTTGCAGGCTCCATCATCATTTGCCGCATGCCGCATGCCACATCATGCCGCACCCGCTGCATGCAATGGCTTCCTACATTCCTACAGCCGAGTGGTGTGTGTGTATTGGTGTTGTGATTGCTATCGTTCGCCTCAGCAGAAATATTTATTCAGCCCCCAAAAAATGTAATGTTATTTTGCTGCCGTTGCAGTTGTTGTTGCTGTTGTTGCTGCTGTTGTTGTTGCCGTCGCTTTGAGTGCCCATCAAAGTTGATGACGCTGCTGATGATGACGTGCCGTTGTCAGTGGCCCCGAGAGTTGTCCAAGAAGTTGAGTTGTCCTCGCTTTCATTCATGCAACAACAATCTCAATCTCAGTCTGAGTCTCAGTCTCAATCTCAGACTGAGTTGAACATTACTTCGGCCATTTTCTTGGGTCTCTCTTACATTTGTTGCTTATGCGTTCGCTGTGGCAAATTATGGCAAATACACACCTTGCCTTACTTTACCTTGGCTTACCTCCAGACAATGGCAAACGCACTGAGGATGGAGACACACGGCCAGTGCCAGTGCCGTTCCCTGTCCCAGTCCCAGTCCCAGACCCAGACTCGAGACAGGCTTCAAAGTTTAGGTCGAAAGAGCTTTTAATACCAACTTTTCGTTTCGTTTTCGTTTCGTTTCGTTTTTCTTTCGCATTTTTATCGATTTTATTTCTTATTGTTTTCCCCTTCCCTGTCTTCTTTCCTTTTCCCTTGCCACACTGATGATTACAAGATCCATTATCTGGCTTCAATAAACTTCGGCGTCGGCTGCTGTTATTATTTTTTAATGTAGTTTTTAAGTACCATCAAACACTTGAGACTATGAAGCGAGAACAGTTCGACTTTGACTTTAACTATCGATCGATATCCATTAACAGACAGAAGACAGACTCTCTCACCCTCTCCCTCTCTCTCTCTCTCTTTTTCCCTATATGGGTCTCCTCCCTCTCTTCTATTATCTACGAGATCTAAAGCAGCAATTACCAAAGCACTTGATTCATACACGCATTACATCAACTTTGTGCACTTTGAAGGCTTTCGTATCTTATCCAGCTTATCCAGAAGACTATATATACTTATATATCGTGGAGAATTTCAATTTCCCAAGCGCATTTATCTGTCCAGCCCCAATCTAAGTAGTGGGCATAGCACATGCTCCCCCGCCCTCTCTCTCTCTTCCTCTCTTTTGTCTCTCTGCTGTTGCACCTGCAACACTTTCTTCTTGGTCCCACAATCAGCAGTTTATTGATATCTTTATGGCAAAACCCCTTCCAGAGATCCCTTTCAGCCCTGAGGTCTCTGGCCATTACACGGCTTCTGACCATCAATTGCAAGTACAGTAATTTGCCCACATGCTTTATGTGAGCTGCGTTACATTCTGGCCATTTGTTGGCATCATTACCACATAACTCGGGTTTATCGCTCGAGCACACACAGACGCACACTTACACTCTGTAGCTGCGTTGTGTTTGTTCTCGGGATTGTCTCGGTGACGCACCGCTGAATCCAGATTCCACTCTAGAATATTTCTTGGATATCCTTGTTTTTAGTCATATTTTTCTTTCAAAACTTTGTTCAATCCCTCAACTTATTTCCATTTTTCTACCACTCTAAAATTGTAGTCGACTTGCAACGACGTTGCTCAACTTATTGCTTTAATAGCAGACTATATAGACTGGTCTGCTCAATGCATTTTCCTGCTTCTGCTTCTCTTACACTGTTCCTCAGCTAATAACTGGCAATCTGTGCCCTTTTCTCAATCTCATTGCGTATTTCAAACTCATTCTCAAGCTCAACTTGTAGATCGAATTCCAGTTGAAGTTTTTTTCAGTTTTACTACGTTTTATTCTTAGTTTTTCAGTCTATCGATCTTGCCTGAATATTCCGTACTTTTCTGCCTTTTTCTACCTTTATTCTTCGGACTGTCTGACTGTTCGACTGTCCGAGCTGCTCCACAAACACACGGCGTGCCATCTGGCCGTTTTTGATTTTAATTATATATTGTGACCACTTTGGTTCGCTCTCTTGGACTCGCTTGGCAGCGGTTGCCAGTTGTTGTTGTACCTGCGCCAAGAAAAACTTAGATTATTTAGCTTATATCGCTGTGGGCGTGTCACTAAATAAATTACTTTTCTATATGTATATATAAGCACGTCGCTCTCTGAGTGTGTGCTGTGTCTGTGTGTGTGTACATATATGAGTTACCAAAGTACACTCAACAGAGTTTCCCACACGTGCAGTCGCGACTCGGGGAAAATTGTTTGCTAAACGCCCTTTCCTACAACTGCAACTGCAACTGTTGCTGCTGTCGCTGTAGCAACTGTTGCTGCTGTCGCTTGTGGGCTGCTAACAAAAAAAAAAACGGAAAAAACAAAACGATGGCAAACGTTGCTCGTAATTAGCATAAATCACTTCAAAAAAGGCTTCCTTTTTGGCTTGACCAAATTTGTTTTATAGTCTCTGTGGCTCTCTTTTGGCATTTTGGCATCTCTGACTGGCAGTCTACGTATTCGACCCCCAACCCTCGATCCCCGACCCCGCCCACTGCTAACACCGCCTACAACAAAGACAACAACAACAACAACAAGAAAACACGACATCGACAAAGTCACGCATCGTTGACCAAAATTGGCACAAACTGCACTCGGAGATTGGCGAATTTGCAGTTTGTTTTTGGGCCTCTTGAGCAATAAATACCATTTGCATGGCCTGCCCCCAACAACAACAGCAAACGTCTCACAACTCCAGCAACACAAACCAAAAACTGGCAAATAGAAAGTCGATTAATGTACATTAAAACTTAATTGAAAGTTAAGCAACATTTTGTGTTCCCAGCACCAAATCTCGCTTCCCTCTCTCTTTCTACCTCTCTCACCCGCTCATTCACCCCCTCTCTTTCTATTTCTCTTTTGCGCTTCCCATGCGTTAAATTCCACACTGGATTTATGAGCTATTCCAAAGATCAATTAGTGTTCATCAGTAGCCGATCCTTGGACTGTCAGTTTGGCTTAACACTTGCTCACATCACCAGTCGCCAGCTAGAGATGGGAAACGTCTACGAAAAAGTATCGAAAGGCATAGGAAATTTATCGTTGATCATTACTAAAAGAAAAGTATTACTAAAAGTTTATAAAAATAACTTTAAATCTAAAATATATTTTCAATACAAAATCAAATAGATTTTCAAAAGTTTTTATATAATGAATTGAAAATTTCATGCCTGCCTGAATTTGAAATGGCATTTTTATAATGAATTGAACATTTCATGCCTGCCACGTCAATAACGACTCGCATTCCCAATTTCATCTTACGCTCTGCCCTCGCGCCCCCCTCCTTAATTTCTATCTGTCTGTTTCTTTGAGGCTTTAATCACTCAACTTGATGTGACTGCGGCTATAACTCAATAGCTGCTTTTGGCGACAAAGTTGCAGGAGTGCCAGGAGGAGTAAGGAGCGTGGACTGGAGATGCTCTGGCCACCAGTGAAGCGGAGATATTATTTTGCGGCCAATTGCAAACTGTCAAAAACTATTTGGCTGCATCTTCATAACTCGGCCAAACATCTTTGGCTCAAATGCTGGCTAAGACTGGTTCAACTGGACTCAAGACTTCGAAACGCAACAGTTGAGAGTCAACTTGTTGGCCATTCCATTAGGCCACCGCGTCGATGGCCCACTTGCCCCAGTTGTTGGCCAAGCTAAGCTGCAGTCTGGCTTACTGGCTTTTTGGCCTAAGCTATGCGCATTTTTGCATTGCATTTGCTCGACTTTTTGAGTGTCTGAGTGCGCTTTCATTCTGTGACTGTCTCTCTCCCTCTGTGTCTACCGCTCGCTCTTGTTCCGCTAATTGAAAAAATGGTTTATTAAAATGACATGCGATAAGCGATGAGAGACTTAGACTGGTAAAAAGCGTAGAGAAGATAGGGCAGGAGTGTAGAGGGGACTAATAGGAGAGTCGGCTATAAACGCATTATATTTCCGTCATTAGGCGCAACGAGTTTCGGTCATTGCATAAGAAGTTGCAACTCTTTTGGCTAATGGTCAGTCGCAAGTTCGTTGCCTAAGTCTTTTGTTTTAGTTCCCATAATTTGTAATACGTGGCAAGGCAACAAAGCTTGCACCCGCACTAACAACAACAACAATGAAGCGCGTCCCAATTAAAAGTCGCGCTTGTATTTGCAAATCTTGCTGTTGTTGTTGTTGCTGTCGTTTGTTAGTTGCTAGTTGTTCGTTGTTCATTTTTGTTGCTGCTGGTCATAAATCGCGTCTGCTTATCATTTTCATAAACAAGTCGCAATGAAAACGACGAACGACAAACGAGGCGGCTGCTTATGCAATTCTATTGCCAAGTGTCAGACTTGGCCCAGTCTTCAAGTCTACTACACTACTACCAATCCGATCCCAGGCGATCCAAACCAATCCAATCCGTTCCGGCTATATGACTTCTAGGCACCACCATTTGCCATTGTAATGACAGGTGTTTGTAACTCGTTTGTAAGCGACGGCCAGCTATGGAAGCTAACGGAAGGCACCAAAAAACTATGCTAGGTACACTGAGAAAAAACCGATTTACCAAGTAGAATATTGGAGTAAATTTATAACAAATTTGGTGTGCATAAACAGTTTAGACAAGAGCTCCAAGTACCTTATAGCGTAGTCTACTTTCCACTTGAGTTCAATTTTTGTCAGTGCATGTAGTATAGATTTTGTAGGCAGAATTTGAGAGGGAGTGGAACAGAGGGACAAGAAACGCAGACAATCAACAGCAGCAATCGAAAATGGAGGCTATGACTGCGTCTAGAGTTGCTGCTGGTGGCGGTGGTGGTGTTAGCGGTGGTGTTGCTGCTGCTCATACTGGCAGGGGTCGCCAACGCAGAGCAAGAGACCCCAGCAGATATTTGCATTAATATAAAGCTTCAAACAATTTATGCTCGCCAGTTCGCAGCTGCAGTGGTCCAAAAACAACAGCACAAACCCAAAAAATAGTCATTTAAGCATACACTTGCAAAAAAATAGTTTTGAAAAAGTTTAAAAAAGATATACAACAATGAAAACTCTGTAGGGCTTTGAGTTGGTGTTAGTAGAGATTTTTATGAGTGTATGTGGAAAGAAAAAAAACAATCAGTAAGAAAGAGAGACAAACTGAGGGGCAATTGGAGTCATAAATTGTCAGCAATCAAACACTCGCCGCATTATGACAAGGTCCAGTGAAAGTGATCTTACATCTTGTGGTTGATTGGTTGGAGTGATTGGGTGCTTGGATGGTTGAGTGGTTGGGTGGTGCTATCTACCTTAGGGATACAACATTTTTATTAACTCTGCCATTTGTTCCTGTGGTCACCACAAGGAAGCTGAGAAGCAGCTGAAACAGAAACCAAGTTTTAGATAGACTTCATAACTCCGACTCAGAGTTTGATTGGGTTTCAAGCTGGACCTGCAATTGTGGTTACTTTAGCTGTCAGTCGATTCTTCTGGCCAGACAATAAAAATTGATATTTGCGGTTTGTTTTGTGCGGTCTACCAAGCAGTCATTGGAATGTATTCCCTGCTCATCAGAGTCCGATCTAAGGCAGAGCATTGAACTCGAATCGTGCTTTAATTGCTAAACAAACAAATGATTAGGAAACTGAAATCATACACTTAATAAGCAGTAAAATAGTTGAGTACAAAAATCTGATCTGTCGGACAGATTGTGGAACATTTGTCATTGTTAGCGCATAATTAACACACGCCCAATTGAATGTCTGCCGCCCACAGTGTCATTTAGATAAATCACAGCCCCATCAAGTGGATGGAAAGTAGGGGAGGAGCAGGGGAGCGGAGGAAGTGAAGAGGGAGTGCATCTATGTGGTAACTGGCAACTTAATTGCAGAGTTTGCATAATGCTTTTAAAAAGTGAAAAAGTGCGCGTTTCATTTCGCAGTGGCTAATGGCAAAAATATTTCAAACAAACATTGAAAAACACTTGCGGCCATAGCGGTGCCACCACAGCAGCAACACCGCAGCACAACAGCCAAAACAACAACACTTTGAGAGTGGATATTCAATTTGCGAGCGAGGCACACTCATAATTAATTTTCGGTTACCGACGGTTATCGCTTGCTCTGCTTCCAAACCACTCAGGCAAGCCGATTGCCCTCCTTGGCACCCGCCACCCCCTACCTGTGATTGGGCATACGACCCACCTGCCAGGCTAAAAACTGCAACAAAAAATCAACAAAATCGATATTTAAAATCGCATAAATCGTTTGGCGCGCATGTGCAGCGTTTTGCGGCGATTGCGATCCATATGCTGTGGGACGCAGCACCACTTGCGTTCCACATGCAGTCCACAACACTCCGCCAAACACTGGTGTCCACGGTCCACAGTCCATACTACACAACTGCGACAAGTTTGTCTGTTTTGCCTGCGAACCACTTTGTGGTTTGATTTATGCGATTGTTGGCCTCACTATTTAGCCCCATGGGCGCAAGGGGGAGTGGCATCGAGTGTGTGGTGGTAGGCTAGAGCGAAGGAGGCGGGGGAGGGGCGTGTGGGTGCGTCGTGTGTAACAGGAATTGCATTAAATTACGCAAATGCAGAAACAACAGCGATTTGCGGTGGCAAAACTTGAACTTTTGATTAACTTATGGATCGCCAGTGTAGCGTATACACTGAGAGAAAATTATAACAAAGTGTGGCTTACTAAATATTACAGTTTTTGACATGCAGTTAACTCTTTTCGCGCTGTGTAGAGCCTGGTACCGTTAGACTCTGCCCCAGCACTTGCCACAGGCAGCACTTTATGTGTCGCTCAAAGACATTTATCTGCTGGCCAGAAAGGCGCAGGCGAATGAAACTGAAAACCGACTTTGGCCAAAATCGAAAGTGGCCAAAAGTGGCGGCTACGACAGTCAAAAATAAAATATTTACCACAAAATGTGTTGCCTAATTTATGAGTGCGTCCAAAGCCAAGTGCAACAATATTTTAAAACTATAAAATTAATGTTTTTATTTAATTTTTATTTATGTTTTCTATTTTTGGCAATTTCTTGTTAGCCGTTTCTTTCATTATTTATGGCGTTTCCAAGCTAAGCATTTAATTTCCGGCTGCGATTTAAGTTTTCTGTTTTCTGCTTTGTTTTGTATCTTTTTGATTTGCTGCACAAATATTTACACAATTCCAATAAATTTATGCGCTCTTCTTCACATTTTCAATTTGCAATTCCTTTGGTTGCCAAAGCGGCGGGAATTGCAAATGGAATTGCCTGAATTTATGCAAAAAGCCAAATACGAAAACGGTTCGACTGTGATTGTTATTGGCCTAGAGAACGATCTCAACAAGCGATCAGTTCGATTGAACAGGGAACTGGGAACATGGAAACTTGTGGGCGGATGAAATTGAATGCGTGGTTCAAGTTTTGCTATTTATTCCCGTTTTCAATCCCAGTCCAAAACCCAATTCCGATTCCGACTTGGGCAAGGGCTGCTGTGATTTTTATCGCTTGGCTTTTAGCCAAATACCCGGCCAAGACTGCCTTCGTCTGCCTGTGCCTAACTGGGCCAAAAGACGGCTCCTTGTGTGGCCCCCATTTGCTCTAGTTTAGACCCAGATGTTGTCTGACTTTGAGCTTCAAACCGGCAAATAGAGACGCAACTGCAACTGCAATTGTAACAGCAACTGTTGTTATGGTCAGCGGATTCAGACATTGGCAGCCACTGTTGGTAACACATCAGCAACATCAGCCACAATTTCCTA
This sequence comes from Drosophila nigrodunni, assembly GCA_020829145.1. Classification (NCBI taxonomy): domain Eukaryota; kingdom Metazoa; phylum Arthropoda; class Insecta; order Diptera; family Drosophilidae; genus Drosophila; species Drosophila nigrodunni. The sequence goes on from JACVCZ010000008.1 coordinate 738,821, forward strand.
GTTTTGCCCAGTTTGGAGCGACTTTGGTGTTTGTGGAAAACGGCGAAAGTCTCAAAACAACAACAAATCTCTTATGAAAACCCAACAGGAAAATTAAACAACGCAATTTTATTAGCAATTGCTGTTGTGTGGGTTAAGTACAGTGAGGCCCAGCAAGTGCGGACAATTGCCGGTTGTATTTCAGTTTCCCAGACCTGTTGACTTTAGTTGTTGTCACTATCATCGTTGTTGGCACCATCGATAAGCTCAACGAACAACGCATTTGTTGTACCCTGTTTTTGGGATGGCTGTTAAAATGGGGAGTGGAGTGGAATCAGTTCCTTTTATATATGAACAATCAGTCTGAAATGATTCTAGGGTATCAAATATTCGAAGTGCTGAGTTTAAGTCTTCGTTTTGGTAGTTTTCGTTTTATTTTTCATTGTTGAAGCGGAAGCAAATTGCAATTGACAAAAATCGCAACAACTAGCTTTAGTTTGAAACATAACGATGTTAATGATGATGACGACGATGATCATAATGAAGAGTTGTATGCAGTTATTTCTCACGAGACTTTAATTGATGTAGTCATAGTTTGATTAATTGCTGATCCAGTTATGCAAGCAAACAAGACTTTAGCTACTGTCTCACAGCTCGACACCTTCGTCTCCTCCGACTCCTGTTGCTCCTCCCGCTCATTGTCTCCTCTGTCTACTCCTTCTTCTCTTTTGTGGATGAGTTTCCTGAGGCTTCAGTCTGGCCCCACGTTGCCTGCCAATTAGAATGCTTTATGGCAATGCTTACAGACGACACTTCTTGCTCTTCTTACGCCATAAACCCGCCTATATCCCCTCTGGTCCGTCCCTTCTCCTCTTGTCGCTTGGGCACCCGCATGCGTCTTCTTAGGCTGATTTGTCCACGAAGACGACGTCACTTCCTGTGGCTCTTGATTTCATTCAACGAATGCCAAGCGTAGGCCGACTCGTTAGCCAAGCTAAAGTGGCAAGTGGTGGGCTAGGAGCTAGGGGGGCGTGGTAAGAAGGCGTAGCAGGAGCCAACTCTTAATTAGCGTTTGCTGCAAAAGGAACTGCGGCTTAATGAGGTGTGGCTGACCATTGATAAGCTCCAGAGTTCATGAACTTTGTCACAGACACTTTGCATGCCTTTTGAGCCAACTCGATTAACTTGGCCAATTCAGTGCGGCCAACATCGACGCACATTTTGCAGCGACAACAAGCCGAAGACAAGGCTTAAAAACATTCACGAGTTTAAACAACGATCCATCATCTAAGCCAGCTCTTTTTTTTTGTTAGGAGTTAGGGAGGCTGTGGTCTGGGGCTGGGTAGGAAGCTAGGTTGGCTGAAGAGCGCTGCACAGTGGAGCACAGCTACTAGTCATCATTATATTTATTTAAAATTCTTGGTGCTCAATGACTAATCAAGCTACAGTCGCAACCATTCTATTAATAAAATTTAATTTTGAAATTAAATTGTGTTACTAATTTAGATGCTTTTGCCCACTGTGCGACGGCGGGTGGCAGCTGCAAATGCAATTGCAACAAAACAGCAAAAAGGCATTTTTTTGCAATGCGCAAACACAAAAAACGCATTCGCATTCGCAGTGGTTGTAACAGTGCTGTTGTTTGTTGTTGTTGTGGTTGTTTGTTGTGTGTTGACTGAGCTTTTGCATAGCTAGACTATGCTTTGACTTGGGGTTTCGGGATTCGCATCGCATGTTTTTGGCCATTTGTTGATGTTGATGTTGCAGACTTGGACTCTGAGTTGGACACGGAGTCTGAGTCGGAGTCAGAGTCAAGTCCAGCTTCGCGCTAGCGGCCAAATGCAAATCTCTCGCTGCTCTCTATATCTCTCACTCTTCCTCTTCCGCCACATCTCTTGCTGTCTCTGCCGCACGCATGTAATATTGGAATTTTGATTTATCAATAGATGCAAGTGGGCGCCCAGTTGGAGCTAAAAGTTGGGAAGTTTTTCAGTTTTTTGGGGAGTTCGACTCGTGGCGAAAGCAAAAGTTTCTTGAGTTGAGGGAAAGGCGATGGTTTTGATGCCTCAAATGGCTGAAGCGTGGCCGTGGCCCGACAGCTGCATACAGCAGAGTTGCCACGTCTCAGGTAGAGTACACAGCTTACCTGAGCACCCCTTGAACCCCCCTTGAACCCCCCTCAAACACTCTGCTAACTGCCTGCTCATTTGACTTCTTGTGGCGGGCGAGCAAACATAAATCAAATGAAGGAAAATGTACAAGATAAATTTTTAAGCACACTTATTTAACACCTAACAACCTTGTTAGATGCATTTTGATGATGCAACCACAGTCCACAGTCCCCAGTCTGCAGTCTGTAGTCTTTGGTCTGCAGCTGGAGACGCACCTGAAACCACAGCCAGCGACAAGGTGGAGCACATAGAGCAAACTCTTAAACTCAGACTTGGTATGAGTCTGAGACTTGAACTGAGTCCGAGCCTGAGTCTGAGACACGTCGCATATACTCAGTTGCGGCTCAGAAATCTATACCGGAAAATTAAAAAAATTGTTAATAACACGACAAGCTGCGTGGCAATTTGATGGTGCTGCGGTGTTGCAGCGGTGCAATAACTGTTAGAATTGCTTTTCGGTGTAGGACTCATTTTTTCTTCATCTTCTGCTTCTTCTTCTCCTTGTTTTTTATGCCTAAGCGACAACAGCGATGAGAAAACAACGTGTGGTAAATGTGAATGTGGATGTGGTTCAACTCTAAATTGCAATCGCAAATAGAGAGCGAGATGGTGGAAAGGGAGGTAAAAGAGAGAGAGAGAGTGAGTGCAGAGACTCTGCTTGGTTGGTGCTCCATCAAAAAGTCACATCTGCTCACATATAAATCTTGGCATTGGCAAAGGGAGCCGAAGCTTTGAAAAGTTTTAAATAAAAATAATTTATAAAAATTGCAATAAATATTGAGAGGCGCTGATAAGGCGTCAACATAAATCAGGTGCCATGTAGCAGAAGAAGAAGAAGCAGAGAGACTAAAACTGGTACTGAAATTGGGATTGGGATTCGGTTTTGAAATTGGAACTGTGAGCGGAGAACCGTGACTAATCAATGTAATGGTGTGAAATCTTTACATGCCACAAAGCTCCGGTGCTTGCAGTGACTGTGGCATCTTCAGGCTTTGCCTCGGGTGTAGGGTTTTTATGTCTTTATAAATAATTCGATAGCCAACAAGACAATTGCACGCTTTCTGCACCCAAAAAGCAAAACAGCAAAAAAAAACATGTATTTGAAACTAAAGCTGCCGCCCACACACAAAACTACATGCAACAAGCTGCAGGCAGGAGGAAAACAGTCGAGAGGCAACTAGCCACTTTCATTGCCACAATGTGTGCCATTGAGATTGGGTTTCATACACGATTGATAGACGACTGAAACGACTCTCGGCTCTCGAGGCGGTCTCTCTCTCTCTCTTTAGATTGATCCATAAGTATGGAGTTCAATGATTTCGCTGCACCGCAAAGTATTCTTTTTATCTATCTCCCCTCGCATCCACTCCCCTGCACACTCCTCTTGCCTGCCACTCTCTTCGCACGTAAACATTTCTCATGAGGCAGGCGCACAGGTAAATCATCCACATCTGCCGGAAATTGCATAAAAAATATGCAAGGCTGCGTTCACTTCAATGTCCATGGTCTATGCCACATGTTGCACTCTGTTCCATCGTTGGGCAGAGGGAGTGAGGAGAAGAGGAAGAGCAGTGCAACTACAGTAAGCCACAGGCCGAGACATGTCCGACTGTTATCAGCTAGCAACGTTCTGACTACGTGATAATCCGCGGCAGAGACACGACCGAATTTGGCCAACTTCTAACAGCCTTTCTCTCCCTCACTCTTTCTCTCTTTTGACACTTCCCCCTCAGTCGGTAGAAGTGTTAATCAACAGTCACATTGCCCAGGATGTGGTTATTTGGCTAGCTTTTCTTGGCCAGAAAACAAACTTGGCTTTAATGCACTTTAAAATTGCCACAAATTAAACGGTTTTAATGTTTTTTCTTTGCTGTAATTTAAACGAATATATGCTATGTTTAGCATTAAACAAGCTAAACTGTCAGCGCTGGCAGACAATGTTAGCTATCCCAGAAGCGGAGCAATCAACTGACAATGAGTACGAGAGACTCAACTTAACTCAACTCGACCGCATTGTTGTTGCTTGTTGCTTGTCAGCTTCGTATTCGTTTGGTTTTCGTTTTGGTTTTGGTTTTGGCCATGACAGAATTTCTCTTCGTTTTTGGCTTTTTTCTTCATGCGATAAATAAGGTAATTGAATGAAATTACTTTTGACAGCTTATTTGCATACATCAACAGCGCTCGCAGTAGCCACAGCTGGAGATGGAGTTGGAGTTGGAGTTCCAGTTGGAGATTGAGATGGAGATGAATGAGAAGATGGAGTTGGAGTTGGTGGTGCTGTTGCTGGTGGTGCTGAAAATGGAGGCCTTGTTAGGCTGTAATTGGTTATTGAATGCCTGCAGTTGCTCTGCTCTCAAGTGTTTTGTATTTTGTGTCTGGGATGTGAGAAGTGCGTGCTGACAACTCACATTTCAAAATTGACGATTTCAGTTAGCTGTGCAAGCAAAACGAATGACTTAAGCAGCAAACTCGAACTCGAGTGTAAAAATAAAGTCGAGAGAATTTTGAAATACATTTTATGTGGGAAAAAGTGTTTAGATACTGAATCAGGAATATATAATATAAATTATTTCTTTACTAAAACTAGTCTCAATGAAACAGAAAAGATATAGAAAAAGATTTTATAATAATATTTGCTAGAAGTAAAAGCTTAAATACTAAATTAAAATCAAGTATTTTAGGTAACTAACTGACATACTCAACGAACTGTAAGCAAAACGAATGACTTAGGCAACGAACTGCAGTTTGAGCTGCCAACTGTCCGATTGTCTTTTTGCTGGTGAAATTTGGCAGCTATCAGTGGCTCATACTTAGCCAACCAGTCAGTGCTGCAGTGTCAGGCGTTGGCTTCAGTTAAGGAGACTCATCATCATTATTGCACCGCATTTATCGTGTGGGCGTTCAATCTTACAGCTTACAAACAAACTGGAGGGCTGTCGTCTTGGTTGTTGGCAGTCGTCGTGTCGTTCTCAACAGTTCCATGCTGTTGACAGATAAAATTGGCAATCTGTTGACTGTTTTGACGACATCGTTGCCCGGCATCGTTTGGCGACAATTTCGCTCGGGTTAAACGGGTTTAAACTTTTGCCAACTAAGCTTAATGAAAGTCTTTAGTCGCAACTTGAACACCAGCAGCAATCTAAGTAGATCTTTGCCAGCCTCCGACCAGGTAACGAGCAGGGCACAGACTTAGAGGGGCACAGAAAGCACAGTTCGATGCCGATGCCTTTGGCTTACAAAATGTGTAATTAGCGCTGAAATTGAACGTGAGGAGTCGCCGAGAATCGTTGGGGACGTGGACACGTTTCGCTTTAAATGCATATCAGTCTGGGCCAGAGAGCAGACAGAAGGACAAACGGGGAGACAGCTATGGCTGCTGTCTTGTATCAGCAAAGGGATCGAGGGGTGAAGGGGAGGGAGAAGGAGAAGTGGCAGGAGTTGGAGGAGAAGAGGTAAATCCACTATTTAAAGTGAAATAATGACAGTTTTAATTGCTGATTTTTCTCGTTGTTTGTTGGCGTCAAAATGCCAGCTCTTGCTCTAGACTGCCGCCCTCCTTAAGTCCCTGTACTCACCGCTCCCTACTGTGCTATTTTTAGGGCCAACAAGGCAACCAGTTAAAGAGGGTGACAAGGGGCAAATGTAAATGTAAATGATGATTACGCAAATGCCAACTAATTGGCAGCCATTAAGTGAGGTCGTTGCTCCTGTCCCCAAAGACAGTTCGGTAGGAGATACTGGGAGGGGGAGTGGTAGTTTTACAGTTGCGGGCGTTTGTATGTTGACAATCGCCACCGAATCGAATGTGGCCAAGTGTTGAGCTTTGAGTGTTGGCCAAAAGCTTCGGCTTTTCGACTGTTTCGTTCTGCCTCCGCCAAAGTATGACCGTAACAAATTGCGCACCGAGTGTTGCGAATTAAAACCGCTCCCCTCGTGGGTCGAGGAATAAGCTCCCTGCCGACAAGAGCGGGGGCAATTTTAAATCGAATTAAAATTATGACAACTTCATTTGTACATTTTGAGAGCAAACGTAGCAAATTTTGATGTCCTGAACTGAATTTGTTCTCCTGCCAACAATATTTTAATGATTATGCGTTTCTTCTCGTTTAGGTCTCGGCAAGTGATCCGGATTGTGGCGTCAATGCGATGGTTAACTACACATTGGGCGAAGGATTCAAGCATCTCACGGAGTTCGAGGTGCGTTCCGCATCGGGCGAGATCTGCATTGCCGGAGAACTGGACTATGAGCGCCGAAGTAGCTACGAGTTTCCAGTGCTGGCCACAGATCGAGGTGGTCTCAGCACTACAGCTATGATCAAAATGCAGCTGACGGATGTGAACGACAACAGACCGGTGTTTTATCCCCGGGAGTACAATGTATCCCTGCGAGAATCCAGTCCCAATCAGGCTTCCAGCACACCACTGCCTATTGTGGCTGTGGTGGCCACAGATCCCGATGCGGGCAACTTTGGACAAGTCTCGTATCGCATTGTGGCCGGCAACGAGGGCGGAATCTTTCGCATTGATCGCTCGAGCGGAGAGATCTTTGTTGTACGTCCGGACATGCTCTCCGTACGTATTCAACCCCGTCACATGCTCAACATCTCTGCCACTGATGGCGGGGGACTTAGGACAAGCACCGATGCTGTCGTCTTCCTCAGCATTATCGATGCCATGCAACGTCCTCCAATCTTCGAGAAGGCGCGATACAATTACTATGTGAAGGAGGATGTGCCTCGAGGCACAGTCGTTGGCTCTGTGATAGCTACCAGCAGTGACACAGGTGAGACTTCCCAACACACTAAGACACTAGTAGGAGAAGTCATAGAATATATGGGTTAACCTTGCCTCCCTTGAAACTTATCAGATCCATCAACCTTTCTTAAGCTTTCATTGCTGAATTCTCTAATAATTTAGATCAATTTGCTTGAGATCACATTTCTTTGAGTGTACCGAATTATGGGAGAACAACTTGGCTAAGCCTTTGTATTGGGATGGCATTCATTAGTTCAGTGAGCTGGAAAGCAAAATATGCGCATATGATGGACAAAGGGACAGACGAATGAAGAAAAAGACAGGGAGAAGAGGGAAGAGGGAATAAAGAGGGCACAAGGAATGAACAGACGAACGGTTGAATGGTTGCGCCACAAACAACATAAAAAGGCAAAGAAAATTAAAATAAAATTTGTACAAGCCAAAAAAAAGCTTGCAGCGCTTGCAACAAAATGGGCCACATGCAAGCCACTGGCCATGCCACAACCGGGAGCACCACGGAGCAGACGATGGGTAGTACAGAGAAAGGGTAAGAGAGGAGAGCTGAGGGAAGTTAAGGGAATCCACAATGGCGAAAGCAAAACACTTCAAACGCAAATTTCGGCAGAAATCTGCACCCATCAACGAGGCAACGACGTCCTCGTCATCGCTCGATGATACAAAAGGCCAAGACACGAGTGCCAGAACAAGAAGAGGACTCAGGGTGATGGGAGAGAAAGGGTTGAGCAGGGAGGATTTGAAGTATGCAGTGGAACCGAGAAGACACAAAGACTTTTTTGCTTGGCTATGCAAAAATGATTTTAAGCTTTAATTTGCTGCTTTCGCTGTGCACTTCCTTTCATTGCTCATTCCCAAAACCGTTCCCAACCGATCTTCTACCCTTCTCCCTTACTCCTCCCCCTCGCACTCCTCTGCGGATCTGCTGCTCATGTGTCAATCTCTTGGTTCTATTGTTCCTGCAACTCATTGCAAATCCTTTGTTCGGTCGGGCCTGGCATTTGAATTGCCTTTAATGAGGTGAACCTTTAGTCTTTTTAAACCCTGTATGAAACAGAAGTGGGGTGGTATGTTTGGCAGTTTAGAAAACAAGATAAATAGATGGAACTCTACAGCAATCAAAGTTCGGGGTCTTTTGTAGTCGGTACGCACGACTGTAGCCCTTCTTATTAGTTTCCTTCTTGTCTTCTCAAATTCCTGCCTTGCTTGCTTTAATCAATTTGTGTCTTCTCTGAAAATATTTTCCATAACATTGAAAAGTGAATAACCAACTCTTTCTCTTTCTTCTTCTCCTTGTCTCCACAGCACAAAGAAGTCCGGTGCGCTACTCAATCTACTCGGGCGATCCGGATGGTTACTTCAGCATTGAGGCTGCCTCGGGGAATATACGGATAGCTCATCCACTGGATCACGAGGCCAAGTCTCAGGTCTTGCTGAACATTCAGGCCACCAGTGGCGAGCCTCCGGTTTATGGCCACACACAGGTGAACATCGAGGTGGAGGATGTTAACGATAATGCACCCGAGTTTGAGACGAGTATGGTGAGAATTTCGGTGGCGGAGAATGCTGAGCTGGGCACGCCCATATTCGCAGCACACGCCCACGACAAGGACTCGGGCAGCAGTGGTCAGGTGACCTACAGTCTCTCCTCAGCTCGAGCATCCTCGATTTCCTCCCTGAGTAATGCCACCCAACGCGAACTCCTCGGCAGAAATTCACAATCTTCGCTGTTTGCGATCGATGCACGTTCTGGACACCTTGTGCTATCACGACATCTGGACTATGAGACATCGCAGAGGCACTCGTTAACAGTGACTGCCACTGATGGGGGCATGCCTCCGCTTTCAGCCGACGTCACAATCATTGTGGATGTCCAAGACGTCAATGACAATCCGCCCGTCTTTGAGCGCGACGAATACGCTGTGAATGTCTCCGAATCGCGGGCCATCAATGCACAGGTAAGTTGCAATCAACTATAAACTGGTTAAGGAGGCTTCTGTCTTCTGTCCCCCAATCCCCCTCATCCTTCTCCTTCTCCTCCTCCTCCCTGGGGACAACGAGTTCGCTTCCAAGCGGTTGCCTGCAGTTTTATTGAAAAATAAATTTTTGTAATGCAAACTAAATGCGCAACATAAATTTGATTAACAGCCAGTAAAAGTCACGCTTTTGTCAGGCCAGGCGTCATATCTTTTTTAAAATATCTCAACACCCCAGAGAAGAAGCAGAGCGAAGATGCTCCTTCAGTTGCAAGTTGCAAGTTGCACGTTCCACGTTGCCTGTAGCTCGTTGTCTGTGATCTGTTCTCTGTTGTCTGTTGTCTGTTGCTTGCTGCCTTAAACTCGTGCCTGGCTGAACTAGTTTTGATCATAAAATCACTTTATATCTTTGGAATCTCAAGAGTCAGCGCCGAGAAATGCGAAACGAGAAACAAGTTGCTAGTTGCGAGTTCTGAACTGTGGTCATTTCTAGGGATTCCTCTGGAGATTTACGCAGACATGCATCACAGATTCCGCTTGAGATGATTGATGACCGCCAGCCGAGTTGGCATTGTAGATCTATACAGTTTCTAGACCCTGTACCTTACCTTCAAGCTTCACTAAACTGTGTAACTACAGCTAGAGCTTACAGGGTTCGTGGCAATCAAGCAGCCTCGCCCATTTATTCCCTTTGTATCGCTTGTTTTAACCAAATTAACTGTCGTATTGTTTTTTGCAGATTATCCAAGTGAATGCCAGTGATCTGGACACGGGCAACAATGCTCGGATTACCTATCGCATTGTGGACGCAGGTGCCGACAACACCAGTTTAAGCCATGGTCACAGTCACAGTTCCAGTCACGGCCAGTCAAGTCTTAGCCTTAATGGAGCCGATGCCGATTTGGCCCAACATTTTGGCATCTTTCCCAACTCCGGTTGGATTTATCTGCGTGCTGCCCTAGACCGAGAGAGTCGGGATCGCTATGAACTCACAGTTCTCGCCACTGATAATGGCACTCCGGCAGCGCATGCCAGAGCGAGAGTTTTGGTTCGAGTTCTCGACGCCAACGATAATGATCCCAAGTTCCAAAAACCGAGCTACGAATTTCGCATTGAGGAGAATCTAAGGCGTGGCGCCGTCGTGGGCATGGTGCTTGCCACCGATCTAGATATCGGCGAAAACGCAGCCATACGCTATAGTTTGTTGCCGGCTAACTCTAGCTTTCAGGTGCATCCCGTCACAGGTGAGTCGAGGCTTCCTATAGCTATCAATTAGTGTCCAGATCGAGTACAAACAACTCACTTAGCACTTATCCCGTTAGTGCTGAGACTTTTAGACTGAATTTAGAGATGGCTATCGGATAAAATATATAGATTGGGATCTATGGAAACATATTGATAAGAGTAGTAAGTTATCAAATTAAAGGATTTGCATTTAATTAATAAAGTTCAGAATCGAAATTTAGTATGAAAAACGATTTAAGTCTAGCTACAGAATAAGAACGGTGTCTTTTAGAGTCTCAACAGTTTTTTCCTGTGTAGTTGAATCCGAATTGAAATCAAAATTCGGATCTAAATTCAATGTGGACTGAGCTGGACTGTCAAGGCAGCAGCCATGACCCATGGTCATTCATTACTGCGCTGCACTTGGCTGTCGCTTCTGCACTTGCAGCTTCTAGCTTTCAGCTTCCAGCTCCTGCCTAGCAGCCACGTCAATGGCCATAGATCAAACGGGCACGAGCAGACACACAGCGAGTAGGAAAAGGAGAGAAGGAGCCAGGAAGAGGAAGAGCCGAAGAGAAATGAAACCTGTTTTTCCAAGCAAACTATGATCATGATGATGACGATGAGGCAAGCGATAGAATGCGATCTGTTTGGCGATATCAAAGATGTGAATGAGGTTGGGGATCGAGTCAGAAGGGGGACAGGGTCGGAAAGGGGACTGTAGATCTGGCAGATCGGGAAGAAGATGTAGAGCTGGCAGCAATGAGTTGCAGCTCATGACCATTAGTGTTTGAGCAACAACAGTTTTAACGCTGTCAGCTCATCCGTCAATGGAATATCATTGGGTTGACATTCTGCAATCTCCAACCCTCTCCCCTTCAGCTCCTCCTTCTCCTGACTCGTCTACCAGCTAAGCGTTTTCCTGCTCCACATGTGCCATGTGCGTGTCCGCCTTTGGCTCGAAAGGAGCTAGCTTTGTTGTTGTTTTTTTTTTTTTTTGGTTCATTTAAATTAAATATGGAAATCGCGTGCAGCTAATCCTGGCATCAAGCGTCTGGGAAACTTGTTTCTCCTGACATGATTTTCTTTTGGCCGCAAAACTGCTGCAAGGCATATAATTTTGATGGCAGGCGCTGGCACCACCAGCACCACTAGAACCACCACAACTTCTGGCATTAATCATCGGCGACCCAGTTTCTAGCCAGGCTAGCAAAGAAACTATTTTTCTTTCTTCAAACCCTGTACCTAAGAGCGGTAGGAGGGTCTATTGTCTTAGTTTGGCTACGCAGTCTAACTACAGGGTTTTTTATAGTCGCTTTGATTAATCCTTTCTCCCCTCTTCTCTTTCTTATAGGCGAGATAACCACACGCGAACCACTTGATCGGGAACTGCGTGAACTCTACGATCTGGTTGTGGAGGCCAGGGATCAGGGCAGCCCCTCGCGCAGTGCCCGTGCTCCGGTGCGTGTTCACGTGACGGACGTGAACGACAATGCTCCGGAGATAGCCGATCCACAGGAGGATGTGGTCAGTGTGCGGGAAGAGCAACCACCTGGCACTGAAGTGGTGCGAATACGCGCCATCGATCGGGACAACGGACAGAATGCATCCATCACCTATTCTCTGCTCAAGGGTCGTGACTCCGATGGACACGGCCTCTTCAGCATCGATGCCAACTCGGGTGTGATCAGAACACGGACCATGTTGGACCACGAGGAGAGAAGTATCTACCGCCTCGCTGTAGCGGCCACCGATGGGGGAAATCCTCCCAAGCAGACACTTCGAATGCTGCGCGTCGAGGTCCTCGATCTCAACGACAATCGTCCAACATTCACCAGCTCGAGTCTCGTCTTCAGGGTGAGTTTCAGATTTATTGCAGGGTCAATAGCAAAAAACATGAGGAAGAAAAGCCAACTAGGGAGTAACTCTTCGGTACGCTGAAGATTTCATACCCTACCCTGTAAAGGCACAACTCTTGGTTTCCCTAGTCTCAATACAGTCGCTCCACCCAGTCGTAGTATCCTTAGTTAGAGTATACACAACGATTCAGCAGACTCTTCCTGGCGAGCGTCGCTTCCAGGAAAACTTTTGTCTATTTGACGCTTCTAGTTTTACACGACGATTGCCTCGTTGGTTTCCTGCTTCATCTGTCCTCTGCCCTCGGACGACGCCTCAGTTGCTACTCTGCCGTGTCGTGAGCTGCGCGTTTGTCGCCTGCCTTTGTGTCTTGGATGATTTGTAGCATCAGCATCACGTGACAATGGCCAAGAACACGACTCGCTCTACCAGCGAGGGAGGCGTCTCCAAACTCCCAACTGCCGCGGGTGCGTCAACTTGCAACTCCGATTTGCATTCAAGCAGAAACAAAGTCGTCGCTGTTGCTGTTGTTGTTGTTGTTGCTGTGCATGGCGCACGCGTAATTGTCACTCTGAACTGTGACTCCAACGCCAACTCTGACTGTGACTGTGACTCTGAGTGTGACTTAAACTTCAACTACTTTACCGTTCCACTCTCCGTCTCCTTCTGTTGGCCATTCCCATCTTCTCCTGACCCATGTGTCCATTAAATGCGATTCGTAAACGTCACTTGGTTGTTATACCCTAGCAGAGGCTGTTATAACTTTGTCACAAAGTGTGCCAGGCATAAACTGGCCATGTCCACATGTTTCTGTGTTAACTTATTTCAAGAGTATCAAAGCTTCGGCTTGTTAACTTGCAGAATTTTTCTGCCCTCTCTGTTGGGGTTTTCGGGCTTTTCGGATTTTTCATGTTGAAGCGTTGAGTCTTTAACATTTTTATCACGTTCGATTCGCACATGTTTTGCATACCCCGCACACATCACATCACAGTGCAGCACATCACATCATTGCATACACACACATGCCTATCCACAATCCATTCCCATTCCCATCATTCCCCCTTCGCACTCATCTTGCCCCTCTTGGTTACCCTTCACTTGCTGCATTTCCGACACTGTCTCTTTGGTCTCTTTGGCTTGATGGCTGCGACGCTTTGACATGCATTTAATTGCCTCTCTCTCTCTCGTCGAATGGGCCAACTCTGTCTGCATCCCTCTCTCCCTCTATTCTCCTTATGGCCCAGTGTCTGTCTTGGCCCTTAAATCCGCTTTGGCAACAATTAAAATTGACACATTTCGTTGCGTTTCGTTGGCGGTTCGCCTTTGATTTGGCTCTTTTTTTTTAGTAGACAGACTCTGCGGTCTTCTTAGTTTGTACTAACTGCATCTGCATTCTTCTCGCTTTGTGCTTTTCTGCTCTGTGATTTGTACTTTGTGTTTTTTGCTTGGTGCTTTGTTCTTTGCGTTGGCGTTGTCTTCTTGCTGGCTTACCACACAAATAAATCTGCGGCATAATGCGTTGTTGTAATTAAGCAATTCCCCCGCAAGCGAATGATGCCAACAGTTTACTCACTCTCCACTCTTCCCTCTGCTCTCATCCTCCCTACCTATAACTGCAAAGCAGATTAAACTTGATGCAGTTGACAGCTGGACCAGGATGCAAACCATACACTGATAAAAACCGAACGTGTTCTAAAAACTAGCAACACAAATCTGTGGTGCACAAGACTCTAAATTTAAGAACTTTTCTTTGGATTTACTGTCTTTAAATTACTGTCCTAAAATTATAAGAAATTTAGATAGTCTTGTTTTATGAACCTAATCTTGAGTTTCAAACCTTTTTGTGAAGTGTATGCCACAATCAGCTGCAGTTGCTGTTGGTTCTACTATAAAAGTGCACAACAAATCATGCGCCATTTTGGCAGTTTGCCATTTTTGTAGCAATTCCGTGCATAATTTGGTGGTTTGCCGAAACTGAAACCACAAGAAGCGCAGTAGTCATCGTTAGTCCCAAAAAAAGATGTGCGGTGACCACTGCACAGTCTCTGCCAAAAGTACTCGTACTGCGAACCTTTCCTGCGTAATCTTGGTGGGGCATAAATCTCGTGACTGTCATTTTTGTGTCTCCATTTTGGCGACCCAAACAATATTTTCAATGTTTTTATTTTATGAAAAAAAAATGTAAGGTAAAAGATACACACACCAATACACACACATGCAGTTTCGGAGGGTTGTCCCAAAAGAGTTTGAGACAACAACTAACAACAGAAGAGACTTAAATTGAGCAAGGCGACTGATACAGACCCTGTATTTAAGCTGTGAAAGAAAATTAACAAAATTTACTTGTAGGCAGTGAAGATCAACTTGAACTACAGAAAAAACATTGTTTGACAGCCTTATTATACCCTTTGTTTGCTGCCTGAACAGGGTCTAAAAATCTCCTTCTTGTTTTTATGCTCAGAACGGTTTTTGCGGTTTTGCATATTAAATTCTTATGCGAAGCGTTTTTTCTTCTTCCTCGGCAAGAAAAGATGGCCCAAACTGAGGCCTACACCCCTTCCCCATCCTCCAGCCGCTTCTGCCCTCCACTCGCGTACTCCCCACACTCCTCTGGCCATCAACTTGGATGGCTCACATTTTTCTTCAGTGATTTTCGGGGCCGCCAACTTGGTCGGAATGCATAATTTCTTTTTAATGCCATTGCCATTGCCAATGCTTCTTGCCTCTCTCTTTCTGTCTCCTTTTCTCTCTCTCTCTCTTTTCGTCTCTCTTGTTGCTTGATTCGCCTTAGGAACGCCTGGGAACTGGAAGCAAAGTTCGGGCAAGAAATGAAATTTTTAAATGTTTGCTGCCTTCGTAATCTTGAAGTATGAATTATTGCTTTAAGATTGGATTTTCAACACTGTTGTTGAGATTAAGATACGCGCTTACAGGCTCCAGCCCCAAGTAGAGCGAGTCCCAAAGACAGTTCGCCCCAGACACTCTCCCTCTCCCCCTCTTCCCTTCTCCTCTTCTTTTACACATAACAACAAAATATAATCTATAATTGCCTTTTGCGTTTATTTGCCATTCGCAGGTACGCGAGGATGCGATCGTGGGCCATGTGGTGGGTTCGATTAGTCCCAACGAGCGATTGGAGCTGCCACAGGAGAACAGCGTGGACGGTATGGACGAGCTCTGCGTTACGTATACACTTAATCCACTGACCAAGGATGTCATCGAAGGAGCCTTTGACATTGACAGGAACACAGGAAGTCTCGTGGTGGCCCGAAAGCTTGATCGCGAAGTCCAGTCGGAATTTAGACTGGAGATTCGTGCGTTGGACACATCTGCCAGCAATAACCCTCAGAGTAGTGCTATCACGGTCAAAATTGAAGTAGCCGATGTCAACGATAATGCTCCATACTGGCCTCAGGATCCCATTGAACTGCAGGTGAGCGAGTCCATGTCCATCGGCGAAAGTATCTACAACTTTACGGCCACGGATGCGGACTCGGGCACTAACGGAGAGCTACAGTACCGTCTTCTGCGCTACACTCCCGTTCTAAACGAGAGCCTGGAGCAGACGACTCCATTGTTTACCCTGGATTCGATCACGGGATCTCTTAGCTTGCAGTCACCCTTGGACTACGAATCGATCAAGGAGTATTTGCTCATAGTTCAGGCCCTTGATCAATCCTCAAATGTAACTGAACGCCTGCAGACGTCAGTCACTGTCCGTTTGCGTGTCCTGGATGCCAACGACAATGCTCCACAGTTTGTCGTTCCCGCTACAAATGGAGGCTCTGCAGCAATGGTTTACCTAAGCGATGCCACGCGAATTGGCGATGTCGTCACCCACATTGTGGCAGCGGATCGGGATGCGGGCGAAAACGGTCGTGTCACCTACGAAATTGTCAGTGGCAACGGCGAGGGAAGGTTTCGCATCAAACCCCAAACGGGCGTGATTGAATTGGTTAAGACTTTGCCTCCAGCCTCCGAGCAGTTGGATAAGACTAGTCGCTTCACGCTGACAATTCGTGCCAATGATCAGGGCACTCCAACCCCACTACAATCCACCCTAAGCCTTCAGCTGTTGATCCAGGGCAGTCACAGCAATCCTCCCAAGTTCCTGCAGGCTGTTTACCAGGCGACCGTTCTCGAGAATGTTCCGAGCGGCAGTTTCGTGCTGCAGGTAGCAGCCAAGGCATTCCACAGTGCAGACAATGGTAAGAATTCAAAAAATTACTAAACATAAATTAGAATAAGAAAACCATTTAATAAATCGCTCATGAACTGATAATTTCTTTCATTTTCCTGCTTTTCTTCAGCTAATCTAACTTATGAGATACCAAGTGGCGTCGCTGACGATCACTTCCACGTGGACTGGCAGCGAGGCATTGTGACGTCACGTGGTCAATTCGATCGGGAGTTGCAGGCCCAATATGTGATACCAGTCTATGTGAGAGACGCCAATCGCATGATTGTCTCACCGTCATCTGCTGTGCGGAAACAGCGCTCCTCGGAGAACATTCTGGAGATGGCAACTGGACAACACTTTGATGTGGCCACGATCATCATCAGCATTGGCGATGTCAACGACAATACGCCTGAATTTCGACCTGGTTCATGTTACGGTCTTTCGGTGCCAGAGAACAGCGACACTGCTGTCATTCACACTGTGGTGGCCAGTGACCTTGATGAAGGAGCCAATGCGGAGCTGGTTTACAGTATTATTGGTAAGTTCTCTATCATTTAAGAAACTTAATCTATGTGCAGATTGATTGCACTAGTACAATAATTCTGGAAATGTTTCTTTTTTTTTCTGCTCAACAGGCGGCAATCTGGGCAACAAGTTCAGCATCGATGCACGCACAGGTGAGCTGAGTGCTCGTCCACTGGATCGCGAGCAGCATTCGCGCTACGCTCTCCAGATTCAAGCCTCGGATCGGGGTCAGCCCATCACACACCAGGGACATTGCAACATCAGTGTCCTTGTCGAGGATCAGAACGACAACCAGCCGCGTTTCGAGCTCCCAAAATACGTGGCCAGCATTCCGGAGGATGCAGCCATTGGGAGCAGTGTGCTGCGGATCAAGGCCACCGATGCGGATCTGGGTGTGAATGCGCGACTTGTCTATTCACTGGCCAACGAGACCCAATGGCAATTTGCCATCGACAGCAAGAGTGGACTCATTACCACAGTCGGGTAAGTTGATTTTTGAATTCGGCAATTTATGAGGGTTTGAATAGAATATAGGAGAGGGAGGGACAGAGGTGTAAAAGGGCTATAGGTATCTGTCCTTGGGTCAGCTTATCTGCGTGCCACATCTTGAGGCAAGGACACCAAAAACATTGAAACAATTTCTTGGCAAATGCAATAAAAGCAACTACATCCTACGCAGCGACAATCCCATTCGCAATCCCAATTCCGAATTCGAATTCGTCCGCTATAAATAGCACTCCCAACTAGAGATGGAAAAGGGCCCTATATACTTGGCTAGCACTGCCACAGCTGCACATCTCTAGTACCAACGCATACGCACAAAAAAAGGGTTGATCCTACTTGGCAGCTACTTCTCGAACTTGGCTTTTAAGATCTGCCCTGCCCTCTCCAGTACCATCCCATCCCGCCGTGGACTTGTCTGGGCCCCCTTTGGTGCAAATTTATGCTTATTGACAATCAATGATGACAACAATTGCTTGTTCCGTCCGATACGAAGGCAAAAGGAGGAGAGAGAGGAGGATGCCCTGCTAGAGCTCACCTCAGTTCCGGAGTCAGAACTAGTGACAGTTCGCGGGAGAATTGCAGTTGACTCCATTTTTAGACACGAAGAGGCGAGGCGGAGTGAGGAGGGGCGGGGTCGAGAGTGGGGGCAAGAGTTGAGATGACAGTAGCGTCCAGTGTTTGGCCATTTATACAAACGCGATCCGCTGTCATGTACCAATTTTTATCTTGCGCTGATTGTCGGCAAACAATAAAAACGAAATCCCGCCACCAAATACACAAAAAAAAAGAAAACAAGAAAGAAAAGTACAGTCGAGCGCGCCCGACCGTATAATACTCTCTGCATTTTCCCGATTAAATTATTAAAATCGGTATCCAGATATTACAATGAATAGTACTTGCATTAAAACACGTTGAAACAAAAACAATCTAAGCATAATCAAACACACATCTGTTTGTTTGTTGCGAATACACATACGTTTGACAATATATGATGCATGCATGTATGTATGTGTGTATTCGGCGCAGCCAGCGACCGCGGGCAGCGCTGCCGCCACACAGGCAGCAAAAACGTTCGAGCATGTGCTTGTGTGTTTCTGTCTCGCTTGCACCAATGGGTTGATATTGCGTTCAATTAACAATATTGTAACGCTTCTAGTTTTCTTGTTTATAGTCCGATTTTAATGCGCCTTTCAGGATAGTTTAATATAGTTAGTCTCCACACCAGTTATAAACTACAATACTGTACGATACGGAAAAAACGGCATTGAAGCTTGAAAACTATTTTATAAATTGTGGGAAAAGTGGGCGTGGCAGTCCAAATTTATAGATGGCAATGCAACTATGCTGTCGCTAGGAACTCCCGTACAAGAATTGGTGATCCTAGGTGCCATAGTTACTGAGATATTTGCCGAAAACACCAATTTTTCACGAGGTGTGTCCAGTTTTTTGCTTTTTGTGGGGAATGGGGCGTGGCATCGAAAAAAAAAAAAGATTCTTGTATTGACTGACTAAATATCTGATCGTTTGACACCAAGCTCGAACTTGTAGCTCTTACCATCTCTGAAATCTGTTTGTTCATACGGACAGACGGACAGACAGACAGACAGACAGACAGACAGACAGACAGACAGACAGACAGACAGACGGACAGACGGACAGACGGACATGGCTATATCGACTCGGCTTGTGATGCTGATCAATAATATATATACTTTATGGGGTCTGCCACGCCTCCTTCTGCCTGTTACATACTTTTGCACAAACCCAATATACTCTTGCAGAGAGTATAAAAACAGACAAACAGATACAGCGAAAGAAACAGAAGAGACACAACGAGAAAAAGAGACAAAGACTAAATCAGAAACAGAAACAGAAACACGGCGATCAGAGAACACCACATGGCGAGGAATTGTAGAGCGACAGACAGAAAGACTAAGCGACAGACGGGGAGACAGACGAACGGACAGCTAGAAAGACGAACAGAGGGACGGACACACGGGACAAACAATTCGTGACGTTGTTGTTAGTCTTGGTCGCTCGATCGGTTGTTTGGGCGCTTTCGCGGTCTCGGTCGCGGTCGCTGTCTCTTTCCCTGTCTCAAACGCTGTCTCTGTCTCGTTCGCAGAGATTCCTCTGCTTGAGCTAAATAAAGTCAGGCTTAAAACAGGCAAAAAACAAAAGCACAACAGGAAAGAGCGCAAATATTATTTGATTAAGACCATTAAATACCCTACATCGAACAAAAGAAGTTTAAGCTAAGACTGCAGACTAAACTAGCCATCTATTTTAGACAGCTAAAGCTGTTTGGGAATTATAATTATCAAATAGAAATAATGATTTACTAAATAAATCTCCAAGTTACATATACGATCACAATACTATAATATCCTTCTTGGCAGTGTATACTAATGTGGCTTGTTCAGACTCTCTGGGCTGTTGCTAGTTCCTTTCTTGTTTTTTTTTGTGCTGACTGACGAACTGACGAGTTGACGGACAGAGTGGATGACGATGGACAAGAACTAGGCGCAATTTCAGGCTGTATCGTTTGCTTGTTTCTCTGTCTCCGATGATCAGCAAGCGCAGCTCGAGACAATGACAACAACAACTGGAAAAACACAGACAGTGGTAGGAGGAAGGAAATGAGCGAAGGGCAAAAGCGACCCTTGAAAGCATTTTAGGTTTTGTTTCCTAAAAAGACAACAGACATTGGATCAGACTCCAACTACGACTGCGATTGCGATTCGTAGTTCTGGAATCAAAGTCCGTCCAGAATTATACTCGGAATGTTTTCTACTTTGACTGATTCAATTCATAAAATGGGCCTCAACTTCCACATCAACTACGACTTGGATGAGCTTGTAATTTACTAAATTCGTTTTATTGGCTGACATGCAAGCGCAGTCAGGAATCCTCCTCCCTTACCGCCCCAGTCTAGAATTGCAATCATTTTGGTTTATTATTTGTGCCTGTGGGGGAATAGACGGAAAATCGCGTGCCTACCACATTTTGAGTGAATGGATCGCAGGCAAATGACTTAATTACCTGTCTCAACCACAACAACCCCGGCCACAGTCACCGCCACAGTCACCTTAACCCTTTGTGAATGTGGATTAATTCCATATCATTTCGTGTAGCTAATTATTGCTAGGATTACTTTTTCGATTAGCCTGGCCTTCTGCTCGCAGCGGGCGACTAATTAGTGTCGCTAAAAATCTGGTCAAGACCACTCCGATTCACCATTTCGTACTGTAATCGGTCGTGACGTCCGTCTAGACATTGCATCTCAGTTTTGTATTTAGTATTTAGTCAGAGTCACTAATTGATTTATTTCTCAACCTCTTCGGAACAGGAAATTGGATCGTGAGCTGCAGTCGAGCTACAGTTTTATGGTATTGGCCACCGATTGTGGAAAGTACGAGGTGCATTCGGGCAGTGCTACCGTTCAGATCAATGTACTGGATGTTAATGACAATAAGCCTGTATTCGAGCGCTATCCATACTCTGGTCAAGTGCCGGCTCTCATTCAACCTGGACAGACCCTGCTAAAGGTACAGGCCCACGATGCAGATTTAGGCTCAAATGGGGAGCTGATCTATGCCCTCAAGGCAGACAGTCAACTGGGATCGGCGGCAACTCGTGCCAAGTTTCGTATCAATCCCAACTCTGGAGCTCTGAGTGCCACCCAGAGTCTTGCCAGCGAGACGGGAAATCTCCTACAGCTTGAGGTGATTGCTCGTGACAAGGGTAACCCTCCCCAGAGCACTGTGGGACTCATCGAACTTTTGGTGGGCGAGGCCAGTCAGGGCATTCCCGTGCTGCAGTTCCAGAACGAGACGTACCGCGCCAAATTGCCGGAGAATTCGGCAGTGGGCACAAGACTGCTCCAGGTAGCTGCCGTACGCAGCGATGGGCGTCGTCAGAAAGTGAGCTTCTCCTTTGGAGCTGGTAACGACGAAGGTATCTTTTCCATCCATGCCACTACGGGAGAGATTCGGGTAGCCAATCCCATGTATTTGGACTTCGATCGCTTTGCTAAACCCACGCTAGAGTCACTGTCTCGAGGCAGGGCCATGCACTATGAGGAAACCGAGCAGAAGCCAGAAGAGGATCAGACAGAAAATTCAAATTCATCTCGCAGTCAACGCGCATTGCTGAGTTCCTCGTTTGCTCTGACCACAACGCAACCACATGAATTACGTCTGATAATCGTTGCACGCAGCACTGAAGCCCCCTTCCTCTCGAGCTACGCCGAATTGGTTGTCCAACTGGAGGATGAGAACGATAACAGCCCGCAGTTCTCGCAGCGTCAGTTTGTTGCCACCGTCTCGGAGGGCAACAGCAAGGGCACCTTTGTGGCCCAGGTGCAAGCCTTTGATGCTGACGAGGGCGCCAATGCCCGACTCCGATACCATATTGTGGACGGTAACCACGACAATGCCTTTGTCATTGAGCCCGCCTTTAGCGGCATCGTGAGAACGAACATTGTGCTCGATCGCGAAATACGCGATGTCTATAACCTCAAGATTATTGCCACCGACGAAGGTGTACCTCAGATGACGGGCACCTCGACCATACGTGTCCACATCGTGGACGTCAACGACAATCAGCCGACGTTTCCGCCCAACAACGTTGTCAGCGTGAGTGAAGGTAAGTTTCTGATACACTAACACGCTTTTCCCAAGCTCCAACCGTCTTTAGAATCCTACATTTGTGGGGAATTCTTGGTAGTATTCCTTTGCGAAAAGAGTAGTGACTTTCCCTTGGAGCCCCAGACCTAACCCTATGTCTTCCCTTTCTTCTCTTACTTCACAGCTACCGAGCTGGGCGCTGTGATTGCCTCCGTTTCGGCTAACGATGTGGATACCTATCCCGCGTTGACCTATCGCTTGGTTGGAGACTCTCCCATTGAGACGGAGAACCTTGCCATCTTTGGCCTGGATCGCTACAGCGGCAAGCTCGTGCTGAAGCGGAGTCTGAACTATGAGTCGCAGCAGGAGTACCAACTGGACATTATAGCTTCTGATGCGGCTCACGAGGCACACACTACACTGACTGTCCGTGTGATGGATGAGAACGACAATGCTCCTGTATTCCTTGCCCAAAAGCCGCCCGCCTACTTCGCCATTCTGCCAGCTGCTTCGGATCTTACGGACAGTGCCTCGATGGATGTGGAGCTGCTGACTGTGAATGCAACTGATGCGGATGCCGAAGGTCGCAATTCGCAAATAAGCTACAGCATCGATCCTGCTTCGACGGGTTTCACTGTCCATGCCTCAAGTGGCGTTGTCTCGGTCAACATGAGTCAACTGCCAGCTGCGATGTCGCCAAGTGGAGATTATTTTGTGAGAATACTGGCTAGGGATGCAGGCAAACCAGTGCTTAGTGGATCGACACTTCTACGAGTGCAACCAGGTGACTTGGGATCGGGAAGGATGCAGTTCCTGCAGACCCAGTACAGAGCTCAGATCAGTGAGTCCGCTGCGGTGGGTTCAGTTGTGCTGCAACTGGGACAGGATGTCAAGGATCACAGCTTCACCATTGCACAAGGCAACGAGGAGGGCGCCTTCGAGCTGCTGCCCTCCAAGGCGATTGTGCTGATCAAGCCATTGGATCGTGAGCGCAACGATCTCTACAAACTGCAGCTAGTACTCAGCCAGCCCATAACCGGTTCCAGTTTCTCAACCAGCTCCAATTCCAGTGGAGGCATCACGGTCTTCGTCAATGTACTGGACGCCAATGACAACGCACCAATTTTTGATCCCAGTGCTAAGTACGAGGCGGAGATCAGTGAGTTGGCTCCGCTGCGTTATTCGATTGCCCAGTTGATGGCACTCGATGCCGATCAGGAGAACACACCCAACTCGGAGGTGGTCTACGACATAAGCTCCGGGAATGACGAGCACATGTTCACGATTGATCTGGTTAGCGGTGTACTCTTCGTAAACAATCGCTTGGACTACGACAGTGGTGCCACGAGGTATGAACTCATCATTCGTGCCTGCGACAGCCATCTGCCACGCCCATTGTGCAGCCTAAAGGCATTCCAGCTGTCGCTGCACGATGAGAACGACAATGCACCGCAGTTCCCTCTCTCGGAGTACGTGCATTTCCTTGGCGAAAATGAGCCTGTGGGCACCTCTGTGTTCCGGGCACATGCCAGCGATCTGGATCGCGGCCCATTCGGTCAGCTGAACTACAGTCTGGTGCCAGCGACGGATGACGACAGCTCTTGGCGATTGTTTCGTGTGGATGCCGAATCGGGACTTGTCAGCTCGTCGGCGGTATTCGACTACGAGCAAAGGCAGCGCTACAATCTGCAGCTGCAAGCCACCGACATGGGAGGAAAGAGTGCTCGGGTGGCTGTGAGGGTTGAGATCGAGTCGCGGGATGAATTCACACCGCAGTTCACCGAGAGAACGTATCGCTTTGTGCTGCCAGCGTCGGCGGCATTGCCACTGGGCTTTGTCGTGGGCCAGGTGATGGCCACAGATGCCGATTGCGGTGCTGACGGTCGGGTTGTCTACCAATTAAGCGCGCCGCACAACCACTTCAAGGTGAATCGCAGCAGCGGTGCGGTGCTCATCAAAAGGAAACTCGACGACATCGACAGCCTCATCGACGATGCTCGCGATATCAGTCTCGTGATCGCGGCCTCCTCGGGTCGCCAGGGCTCGCTGACCAACATGACCGTCGTGGAGATTGCCCTCGATCCCCTCGCGCATCTCAACACCAATATGGCATCTATTAGCCTGCCTGGTGGTGTGGGCAACTCCCCCTCCGCGGGTGGCTCTGGTGGTGCTGGCAGCATTAGTGATTGGATCGTAGGTCTGCTGATCTCGCTGCTTCTCATTCTTTGCGCCGCTGCCGGCATTTTTCTCTTTATCCACATGCGAAGTCGACGTCCTCGGAACGCCGTCAAGCCCCATCTCAGCACCGAGACAGTGGGCATGGGCGTGGGTGTGGGCAATTCCAATAGTTATGTAGACCCAAGCGCCTTCGACACAATTCCCATACGTGGTGGCATGACAGCAGCTGGAGCCGGAGGGGCTGTGGCCTCGGGCCAGTTTGCACCACCCAAATACGATGAAATTCCTCCATTTGGACCGCATGCGGGCAGCTCTGGAGCGGCCACTACATCGGAGCTCTCGGGCTCGGAGCAGTCGGGCTCCAGTGGTCGCGGATCGGCGGAGGATGATGGCGAGGACGAGGAGATTCGCATGATCAACGAGGGACCTCTGAGTCATCGAGCGGGCGCCGGCGCTGGCAGCGATGATGGTCGTATCTCAGACATCTCCGTGCAGAATACCCAGGAGTACCTAGCCCGTCTGGGTATTGTGGATCACGATCCCAGCGGGGGCAGTGCCGGCGGCGGAGTTGGTAGCGGTGTTGGTGGTGCCTCCAGCATGGCTGGATCCAGCCATCCCATGACCATGCCAATGGCCATGCCTACTCTCCACATGTTCGACGAGGATGCGACAGCCAGATCGGACATCACAAATCTGATCTATGCGAAGCTAAACGATGTCGCCGGCGCTGGATCGGAACGAGGCAGCAGCGCGGATGATGCGGCGACTACTGCGGGCAGTATTGGCACCGTCGGCCATGGACATGGACACGGTGTGATGGCCAGCTACGGGGAGGTGCCTGTTCCCGTGCCCGTAGTCGTGGGAGGCAGCAATGTCGGCGGATCCCTGAGCTCAATTGTACACAGTGAAGAAGAGCTCACAGGGAGCTACAACTGGGACTACCTGCTCGACTGGGGACCACAGTATCAGCCGCTAGCGCATGTCTTCTCCGAGATAGCCAGACTGAAGGACGACACGATGTCTGAGCACAGCGGGCACAGTGGACACAGCGGCAGCGGAGCGTCCTCCAGTGCCAAGAGCAAACAGTCGCTGGGCCACTCCTCGCACTCATCAACAGGTGGGGGCAGTGTGGTACTCAAGGCTAATCCCCCTACACACATACCGCCTCCGCTGCTCACCAATGTTGCTCCCCGTGCCATCAATCTGCCAGTGTTGGGCAACGGGGGTGGACTTCGTCTGCCGCCTCCTCACCTGAGTCTCGCCCACCTGCCACGCTCGCCCATCGGACACGAGGTCAGCGGTGGATTCAGCACCTCATCGGCTATGTCGCCGTCCTTTTCGCCCTCCCTCTCCCCGCTGGCGACACGCTCGCCGTCGATTTCACCGCTGGGCGGACCGTCCACTCACATGTCCCACGTTTCGTTGCCACGCCACGCCCCCCAGCCCAGTCAGCGCGCAAATGTGGGCACTCGCATGTGAAGTGCGATCTAAAGTAATCGATATCGATATCGTTATCGAAATTCGTGTGATCACCATTAGAGCATAATGTAGCGAGTACTTGTTTAGTCGTAGTGATTAGCCTTTAATTAGTGCCAGAGACTTTCGTCGAAGCCTTCTAGAATGGAGCGCAGCTGTACATGCATAGTATTACTTGCACCACCCAACCACTCACACTCACACTCACACACATACACATACACCTGCACAACCACATATATTTATACCTGAACTCACATCATTGAAACCGATTTCAACTTTCATCTTTCCATCTCACACATCTTTACTACTGAAGGTCTTTCTATCTCTAAGGTAAGACCCGAACTTTCTTCTACCATTTTATACCCATGCAGATGCAATTATATACCCTGTCTAAAGGGTATCAAATCTGCGATGGTATCAAATCTTTGGCATGCCAAAGAAAGCCTTTCTTACTTTCAATGCATTTCCTCTCATACAATCATCGAATTTGACACTGACATTAATACAAACTCACACACATGCACACACACAGTTGTATATAGGATCATAGTTCATAGTAGATTATACATATCGACCACAAAGCCAACAAAGACTCTCTGAAATTCGCTTGGTTGATCGCTTTTCAGCGACTCAACGGGGCAAACAGACAACGAACCAAGCCAGCCATAAATTGTAAGCATTTCTTAAAAGCTAAACGATAGTACTAAGTGTTAGTTATAGAACTAGGCATACAGCGATAACTAGTTTTAGTAGAAACGAAATCAAGTGCACTTACTCATTAAACATTATCGAAATCACAATCACAATCAAAATCAGAATCAGAAGAATCGCTCGCATGTCTGCCTCCATTCCCAATCCCATTTCCAATCTTATTATAATAACAAAGCAGAAGAAGACGTTCATCTTGAGAGGAAAGAGATTTGTATAAAGTTGTTTTTAGTAATCATTGGAGAGCCCTTGTAAATGTTTATTTATAGCACGCAGCGTATTTAAGTACATTTATCATAACATATCTTAACTAGGACTTAAGTTTAGTTTCTAGCTAAGTATACGATTTCACTTAAGAGAGAAAGAGAGAGAGTGTGTGTGATGCTAATTGTGTAATTGTTTACCAACTAGCAAAGCTGTAAAAATATCCATAAGTTTAAATACGATTCACTCTCCTTCGATCGATAATAACCGATAAGTTTTAGTATTTAATAGCGAAAGAAATCAAAAATAAAAACAAAAATAACTAAAAATACATATGAGTGTTATTTGAGAGATCTTAACACGAGTGAATACATTCGTATTCGTATTCGGACTCGCATTCGCGTTCAAACAAATTGCTGTTGTATTTGTGATTAATTTCCATTAACGTGGCGACCCTCGGGGGCAGCAGCCAAAACCACAAGGACTGCAGACGACGACGACGACGAAGACGATCGCTTGTGAGACCAGAAAATGGAAATGGATTGCTGGCCGAATGCCTTCATTATTATTATTATTTTTTGCAGTTTCTTTTCTTCCACTTTTAGACCACGTACTCTGGAAGGCGAAGGTAGTTTGATAGGTTTGGCAAAGTAATTAGTATAAGGTACATATATTCCTCAACAGCATTAGCAACTCTGACGTTGTGGTGATCTGAAGGAGCCCAAAATGAGTACTATTAAAATTCAATTCATGTTGATTGGCCAATAAAATTAACAGGGTCTTTTACAGTCGATACGCTCAACTGTACCCTCTGTGTTTCGCTGCAAAAGCAAAAGTGGCAGCCACGCCCTCAAGCAGAGTGAAAAGGGGTTGCAACAAGGTCTTGAATAACTGCCTCTTGTCTGTTCTCCGCTCCGGCTGTTGTAGGTGGCAAACTTGGATTTGAACTCCTGAACTAGCACGCCACATACAAAGAGACTCCCGCAAAGGGGACGTCACTGTTTCAATCCTTTTGTTGCCACACTAAAAGAAATTTGCTTAAATAGCCAATAAAATTTAGAAATATCATATTTTGAGTAAGCTTTCATTGTGTACATTGAAGTGCTTTTAAAAAAGAGTTTTCCTTTCAAATGAATCAGTAAAAATCTGAAATTGGCAAAGAGGTTTTCTAGCTTCAATTACATTCACAACTACATTTTTCCAAAAAAGCTTTAACTTTATTTTCTCAGTTATTATTTTATTCTCTGCTCTGGTCTTTATTGTCTCCGCTTTGCAATCTTAGCCATTGATTAGCTCAGACGCCTATTGCCAGCTGCAATTGGAGATTAGCAAATAACAAACACTAGATGCAACACGCAAACAAGGTATAAAGGGAGTAGAGCAAACAGAAAAAAAGAGACTGCGAGAGGGAGAAAGAGTGATAGAGAAAGAGAGAAGCCAAAGTGACGGTCGCTTTGTCTTCATTTCAAAGTTGTTGCTTGAAATCATTTATTTGTTTCTGATTTCTGGCCAACACCACGCCTCCTGGCCTTCCCTTCCTGAGTCTCTTTCCCTCATTGTATTTGATGGAGCAAGGAGTTGCTCCTGCCTTTCCACTCTTAGCTTCTCAGTTCTGTGTTCTGGCCTGTCGTCATTATCATTATGGTCTCCTTTTAGCCAACTTGAGTTATTTGCCATTTGGCAGCTTTGACTTTTCGCCTTCTACACTGAGAACAAATTCTTACTTATGTAAATGTGAGTACAAAATAAGTGAATATTTCATAAATGATGAAATTTATGGTCAGTATCCGAAAGAGTTTTTTTTTTCTGTG
The DNA here is from genome assembly GCA_020829145.1 of Drosophila nigrodunni. Lineage (NCBI taxonomy): Eukaryota > Metazoa > Arthropoda > Insecta > Diptera > Drosophilidae > Drosophila > Drosophila nigrodunni. Next base: position 767,015 of record JACVCZ010000008.1, read on the forward strand.
TACGCAAACTGCTGCTGCTGCTGATGTTGCTGTTACCGGTATCAGTTGCTGCTGATCATGGCAACAACTGTTGAAATTTGTTGGAACAGAATGCGGGAAAAAAGAGAGAGAGAGAGAGGCGGACAGTGAGTAAGAGAGGGGAGGGGTATTTAAAAGATGCGTCTCGTAGACGCTGCTGTTTATTATTAGCGGCAGTCAATTCATATTACAGTAAATACAAATAACAAATAACAAAGACAGCCCTTTTGGAATGGGCCAACAACTATGCCACCTGGACAGGGAGTAAGCTCCTCCAGCTGCAAGGTAATCCCCCTCCCTCCACCCCAACAGACCAACAGAAACTGCGACGACTTCTACTTCGACTTCGACAATGATGATGATGATGATTATGGGGTATGCTCGTCTAGGTATTCATTTGGGCCACGCAACATATTTTTTTGGGGTGTGTACGCAGACAAAGCTGCCAACAACAACAACGAGGCGACAGCGGAAAGTGAAAAGCCTTAATTTGTTAAAGACCAAAAGCAACGCGAGTCTTAACCACCGAGTGCCGGGCTTAGCCCGTTGGTTTATTTTTAAAGCCATTTAAGTGGCCTCGACTAGAGTGTAAGTGTGTGTATGTGTGTAACTTCTGCTGTTGTTCTTGTAATAACTATAAGCACGTATACGAACATTGTTCTATGCACATTTTTCACTTTGGCTGTCAAATGGCTAAGATTTCGACAGCTTTTAAAGCGAGCAGCAGTCTCAGCAGCAGCAACCCACTAGGGCTGCCAAGCTAGGGATGGGCGGAGCCAAAAATATTACGCAGAAACAAAGTAGGCACCTTTTTTGGGACTTTATGAAGAGCAAACTTTAAAAACAACTCTAGACAAATATAACTATAGAAAATATTTAATTAAATATATTTTGACACAAAGTTATTTTATGCAACAAAACATAATCATATTTTGACAGCGATTCAAGTCAATTTCAATTTCAGTTGAAAGTAAACCGTTTTTCTACGTATTCACGATCAGTTTGAAATTCATACTATCGATTACTATAAATAAGTTTGAACCTCATATACAACTATCGCTATATCGATTTGACTACACATCTCTAATGAAGTTCTGATAACCTTGCGCTGGAATATAGCTAATTTTTCTAAAACAGATCAAGTTTTGTGGGTTTCGAGTGCAACTCCGACTTCAACTTGGACTTGTTCTGAGATTTGCGATTTGCCAGCTGATTACAAAATAAGTGATTTGCTTGGCTGACTGCGTGATAAGATGCAATCACTCGTAGAAGTGGAACGCAGCCAACGCCTGGATTTAGCATTGGGATGACCCTGATGTTTATTTGTAGCGGGACGAGTGAGGCGGCGTTATGCCTTTATAATTTGTCAATACATCAAGCGCACAATAAAGCGATTATGAGTCGCAAAAGTGCCAAGCAGATGCCATAAAGGCCAATCTGGCAAAAATTGGCAACTGACTGTGGTCTGTTGTGTGTTGTTCGAAATTCTTGGGGATTGCCAAAGGCAAGTGACGAGTGCGTATGAAATACAATAATAATTTTATTTCAACTCAAATGCTCGAGCTGATGAGAAAATTAAAGCCGCCAGCGAACAGAGTCAAACCGAACCGAAACCGAAAAACCAAAAGCCATCAACTTGAGACGACGAAGCTTAAGCTGCTCAAAAGACTGACTGAAGACGCGCGCTTCAACGCAATCGAGGACGAGGATGAGGATGAGAAGGAGGACATGGGATTGGACTTGGACTTGGACTCGGACTTGGATTGCAGACTTGAGTCTACAGACAGAGGCTTAATAACAATTCCATTAGCGGCTAATGTCTTCATTGCAAGTGTCAGTTATGGGGGCGCTGAGCTGAGAAGCTCAGCCAGCTGCCAGAGACATAGAGAGGAAGAGCAGAATTACACACAGTCCTCCTCCCGCTTGCACGGAATGACGCTAAACTGACTGCAGAGTCTCTGCCTACTCCGGATCCTTTGGCTGCTTGTTACAGCTGCCTCAACGTCTCGCATGTCAGTTTAACACTTTGCCGCAAAATCATCCACAACTCGCCACAGAAAATCCTTTTGAAGCCGAAAGGCTTTGCTCACTGCTCACTGCCTCACCTTCAGCTTCAGTTTTTGCGTTTTATTATAGCGCACGCTTGATTATTGTTCAAATTTATTGCAAATGCCTGCACTAATAAGCTCGTTCTCAGCTCGTCACTCCCCCTCTCGCTCTATCCCCCTTCCCTCACTCTCTCTCTCTCTCTCGCTCTGCTCTGCTTACATTGGAATTAGCATTCAAAGTGGCCAACAAATGCGAAAATAATTGCTACCACGAAAATGAGGAGCGAAGTGCAGAAAGATGGAGAAGTGGTGCAAGAGGGCGGGTCAAGAGGGAGTGTCAGAGGGGAGTGGTCAGTGTAGTGGACAAGGGAATTGCTAATTGCCGACTTGATTGGCGCAGTCGCAGTCGCAACTCAACTCAGCTCAGCTCACGTACAAAATAAAGAGATTTTTCTCAAGATTTTGATTCAAGTTTGTTGCCTAAGTCTTTTGTTTGAGTAACGTCCATTTCCGGTTCCGCTAGGGCGACAGTCGCTTAGGGATGAAACTTGTGTACTGCAAGCGCCGCTTCTGATCCACAGCAAACACACATACTCATACACGCACACACACACACACACACACACACTTGTAGCGAGAGAAAGAGACAGCCTTGGAGTGCATCAAAGCAAAGTTTGCGATGCCGCTGCCAAATGTAATACGATACGTTTGTGGACAACACTGGCGCCGCTGTCCCCCCCTACCCACTGTCTGCCTAAAACCCCTCCGCTTGCTCTACTGACCCCTCTCCTGACACAAAGATGAGTTGAGCTTGTATTTCAACAAACTGAATCCCAATTTCAAACCCTATTTTGATGACGATGACGATGATGATTCCAATGCACGGCAACAGGAATCCATTAGAGACTGACAACGGCAACAACAACAGCAAGAACAACAACAACAACGCTGCATAATGAAACACGCGCAATCTGGCCATAATGGCAATGTTGTTGCCAATAGAATCATTGGCCTTCCATCCATCCAGCCACAGAGACGAAAGTCTGTAGTGGCCCCAGCTTAAGCTTAGGTATGGGAATTGCCAAAAAAGTATCGGTGAGAAACTAACGAAGTATCGGATAGATCGTATTGAGTTAAGAAGTTAAAAGTAAGATACATATATCGGTTAAAGTTGTATGTACTATTTAAACTAAAATCAGTTTTAATAGCTCTAACAGCACTTCGGTTTCCATCCCTAAATCAAGCCCAATTCCAATCGCAATTCTGCACAAAAGCAACCATTAAAATATAATAATAGCTGCCATAGCTGCAAATGTTGTGCCTTGTTGTTGCCAGTTGTTGCTTTCCCCCAATAACAACAACAGCAGCAGCAGCCGCTACTGTGGCCAAACAATTTGGACATGACACACCAAGGAATCAACTTCAGAGGCTGCAGGAGCTGATGGAGCAGCAGTTGCTCCAATGCGATGATCGAATCTCATAATGCAGCCAGCTAGTGGTAGTGGGAGCGATGCTTAGAGAGAGAGAGAGAGACTGAGAGAGAGAGGCGATGGTACGTCAAAGCTAAACAAGAACAATCTATCCAAATGTCCATCTATTGAGCAGATAAAGCTGCACCATCGCCGTCTGCATCTCTGTCGCTGTCACTAACTGCCCCTCTCTCTCCCTCTACACTTATCTCCCCACCTCTCCCTTTCTCTCTCTAATTCTCTAGCTGCTTTTGTGCTGAGTTTTGCGCGTGTGTCTAGGGATTTATGTGAGCTTACACTTTGCGCAATCCTCAACTTCTGCCGACTACAAACGGCGGCTGATGAAGATTAGCTTTCTCCCCACCACCCCCTTCAGTCACTCCACCTCCTTCACACAGCTACACTTGGCAAAAAATAGCAAGCTTTATGTTGCTGCTGCTGCTGTTGTTGCTGCTGCCAACGTTGATGTGCCACCAGCAACATGCAGGCATTTTTGCAGCCATTGTTTCGACGCGATGTTGAATGGTTCTCATTGTTGTTGATGTTGTTGTTGTTGTCCTTTTAGCATCAAAAGAGATTTGCATTTTATCGCATTGCATTCGCCAGCGGAAGCAACAAAATCCAACAAAATCCAAACAACAGCATCGTCACTGTCGTTGTCGCTCTTTGATACCCGCTGACAGACAGTCCAGACAGTTGCTCAGTTTCTCCATTGAAGCAGCAGGATTAGCTGGAGACGAAGAAGAAGAAGGAGAAGGGGATGGGGATGGGGAAGAAACCAGCGGATGTTCAGTCATTTTCGGTGGCCTGTCAGTTAATTGAAATATTCGTGCTGTCGTCACACACTGCTCAAATTTGATGCATCCCAACTAGCACAAAGAAATGTTAATTTAAGCATTAAATTTCCAACTCATAGGCTATAAAGGTAACTCAATTTTGTCGGCTATAACTGCCAAATTGACCACTGTGCTACCGTGCCACTGTGATTACTCATTAAAGCTGGGCTTAGGCATCAAACCGCGATTTGCATTGAAGCATCAACTAAGCGGTGATCAAACACAAAACGTGTTAATGTGCCAAATGAAAAGATGCAGCAGTTGTCAGTGGAATCCACATGTGAATCTGGAAGTGGATCCGATACGAATGGGAGGCAGAGATGGTCAAAGAAGCGAGCTACCCGCTGTGCCACAAAGTTAAACAGAATCAATTTATAAATCAGCGCATTGCGCGGCTTTAAAGGTCAGCGATAACAACAACAGCAGCAGCAGCCACTGCCAACTGGCAACTGGCAGCAGCAGGAACCTCTCTCTTCTGAGCTGCAGGGGATTGGCTCAGTCTCCTCTTTGCGATGAGCAATTTATTGTGTCAAACTCAATTATACTCGTGTGATATTTTTGTTGCCCACAAAAGAAAAGAAAACAAAGCAACAGTAAGATGCCAAGGCACACACATAAACACTCACACGCTCACACACACAGTCGACACAAAAAGGAGCAACCTAAATTCTCGAAATGCTGCAACTTTGGCCCGCGAGAGCAAAAGACACAAGAGAACTGGAAACTGAACTGAGAATTGAACTGAGAACTGAACTGAGAACTACAAGCGAAATGAAATGAAATGAAAGAAATGAAAAAAAGCAGAACAAAGTTACAGATAAATGAGCTGAAGCGTTTGGCGAAAGGCGCAATTCAACTGCCAAAATAACAAAAGCCCAAAAAAAGACAACGGCAAAAAAATTAAGAAAAACTTTAAGAAAATAAAGTAAAAAATAACGCAAAGGGAAGACAGAAATGACAAAAACAAAAAGTGCATCGAAGGAAGAACAAAGATTGAACGAACCATAAATACCCTACAGTAGAGACAGGGTTTTCAGAGACACCCTACACTATATTTAGAGTTATATAGTCTGATTAGCAGACCCGAAAGTTTTTTATTACCATGCTTTAAGTCCTAAAATATTTGCTGAAATATATTCAAATCTTAAATTAATTATTAATTACTTGTTTTAGTTAGTTAGTTAGTTTCAAATTCTGTTCTTAAATTTAGCTGGAGTGTTCTTTTAATCTTTTCTTATTCATATTCATTACTTTGTACAGATCCCAAATGTAGCACATTGATCGACTTCCACTGGCAACTCAACAATTGGTTTCCCAAAAACAGAAGTTCGAAAAACCACAAGACTTCCCTGACTCCCGTCATCTTTCTCCTGTCTTCTGTCTTCCCTTTCCCCCTACTGCTGCTGAGCTGCTGCTGCTCTTTAGCCTCCTCCATGTTCAGTTTGTTCTGCGGCTCGCGACCAGGCAAACACTCACTTTTTTGTACACTGGGCAGCCAAGAATTTCACGTTGACACTTTTAAGTGGACATCAAGCAGTTTGCGCATATTTCCACTGCTGCTCCGCCCCCTTCCCTGCCCTGAGTTGTGCCCCACCCCAAGAGTCGGAGTCAGAGGCACAGCTGCAGCTGCAGAGGCAGCACAACAACAAGAACTCAGAGTTTGGATTCGACTTGGGCTCTTTTGGAAATTTACAGTTGAGACTTTTGTACAATTGATGAAGGAAGAAGCGAGGGGGAGGGGTAAGAGGGTAGACACCTTAGGTTGGCTAAAAGGCAGCAGGGGGAAGGGGTGCGAGTTATGCGATCTTTGGACTCTTAACGATTCGCGTTTGTTTTTCTTGTTGTTGGCGACGCTTTTGCTCTGCTCTGACTATACCCTGCAGGGCTAAATTACAGAGCATATATATTCTTGAGCTGTAAAGTAAACTGAGCCGATTTGTGGTAAATTAAAAGTCTGAGCAGCTGTCGAGCACTTACTAAATATAATGAAAATATATACTATAAATTATTTCTCCACTTGAAATCTATTTAAATTACAGTGCATCAAATCTTCCATTTGCCGGTAATACAGATACTTTTCTCACTTGTTTTGCTTGTGGTCTCGTCCTGCAGCGCTGGGTCAGAAATTCAGTTAATTTAGCGAGAAATGTACAAAAGTTGTCAGCGACTGTAAGAAAAGAAGCAGAAGAGAGGGGAGGAGGAGTGCCAAGGAAAAGAGGGAGTGAGGTCAGTGCAAAGAAAGAGAGTTCAAAGCAATCTGCAGTCAATTCTTCAGTCTTTCTATCAAAGACTGCATTGCAAATATGCGAAACAGTTGCATCAAAAGGACACAATTAGGCTCGATGTTTTATTTCTTTGCCATTTATTTTTTTGGGTAGAAGTCTCATCAAAAGGTTGGAGTCTAAAGCCGACTATAAATCTTTGGACAATATAAGCTAAATCCAGCGGAATTTTTATTGCATATTATGGCCAAAGCGCTTGCATTTCGCATTTCACAGATTTCGCAGAAACTACAACAACAAGAACAACAACAACAAAAGCACAAAAGTATCGAATTTCATTTCCTGTGTGCAAAGATCGCTTTAGAAAGCCCGTTCACTTGTCATTATGATTCTGAACAATGGCAAATTTGCAGTGACCTACGCCTTTGAGCTGGCCCCGCCCCCACTTCAGCCCTCTCCACGTGTAATCAGATCCTTGGATGAAAATCATTCGCACAATCAGCGCACACAAATCGTAACGATTTCTCATTTTAATCAATTAAAAAAAGTCAACGAACGTTTCACGTTGATTCTCGTTGCTGATTTCGCCGCCAAAACTAACTGTAAACCGCTGACACTTGCCGAAAATATGCCAAAAACGTTCCGAAACTGAATCCGACTCGGAGTTGGAATCGAAGTCGAAGTTGGAGTTGAAGTCGGAGTTGCAGACTCGCCAGTTTGTTTGATTAATGAGGTGAAATGTTGTGAAATATTGTCGGTTTTGCGATGCTGCGAGAGGCGAGTGCAGCGTGGAGTGGGTGTGGCAGACAGGCGGGCAAGGGCTGGGGCAGCACGACAAATCAAATGGAAATCAATACTTGCAATACCTACATGAAATTTAACGCCTTGCCATAATTCCCGTTGTCAGTTCGTTTTGGGCACCTTAACCAACCGACCGCCCCCTGACGACTCTTGGTAGTGCTTGCTTCATACTCTAAATATGGAAAGACAACAACAGCAACAGTTGTCGGAGCAGTCAAAAGTGCTACAGAAATGAAACAAAGAGAAGGAAACTTTGCAAGAAGACACTTCACAATTACCCAACTGATTAAAAACAAATTTCTTAATTAAAGAAATAGGTAAAACGAAACACTTGCCTAACTCATTCAACAGATTTCTGACTGTAATTCCATTTTTCCCCTATTTAAAGCCATAGGAAACGTATAAACTTACCAGCCAGCTATGCAGGGCGTTCAGTAGACAGAGTGTGAACATGTAAACGTCAGTTCAATGAATTCACTCTACTTGGATACGAGACAGAAACCTGAGACTCGATTGCAGGTGTTCCCAAGAAAAGCGCTTGCCAAATAGTCAGCTCCATCTATAGCTAATGCTATTTTCGAGCTATCTGTCTTTCTGTCTGTCCATTTGTCTCTCTATCGTTCGCGTTTTTTAAGTAAAGCGTTAAAATCGTTTGAAGCAAAATCAATAACTACGCGGCGTATACTTAATCAAGACATAACGCACACCCATTTTAGAGAATAAGTAGCACAGACAGTATTAGCAGAGAGTAAGCGAATAAAAATGACCCTGTATCAAAGTCATAGTATATTCCTAAAGTGTCTTAAGTCTAGATGTTTATGCAGCCAGCTTCTCATATCAGTTACAGGGTCTACAAAGTTTATGAAAACCACCCAAGTACAGTTTTCAATTTCCAAAGCCGATGATTACTTTGATTAGAATGATTAGAGACAACAACTGCTGCTGATATGGCCACAAGCAATCGGGCATTCGGCCGATAATGTTTAATCGATAATCGATTGCTGGCGAAAGTCGATCGATTAGATCTTTGATACATCCCGGGGGCAATCGCTTCACACCTAAGAGCAGCCAGCAACAATAGAACCAAGGAAGCATCACAAATAATACTCCATTGTCGTGGCAACTGGTGACCCAGTTTAGCCTTTTATTTAGCCTTTTTTTTGTGTTTTGCTAGACTTGAATAAATATGGCACTGTGGTGCAGTGGTTCAATGTTGCCCCAACGAGACGGTAACGTGCAACGTGCAGCTCGCAACTGGCAATCGCATTAAATTCTAATAATTCGCTATTATGACATGATAGTCACGTATTAAGCCAAGCAACTGTAACCAAAACAGCCACAGAAATTATGAGCCGGCCCACAACCGGTTAGTCGATAGCTAGACCCCGAATCCAAAGCGGACCCAAAAGTAGTGCCAAAGGTGCTCCGACTGTAAAAAGCCCTGTGCCACTGACGGACAACAGTAAGAATGAAGTTGGTTTTGAACGGTTTCCGCTAGGGAAAAAGGCAAAGAGACCAGTGCAGAGAAAATGTGGGAAATGAAAAACCTTTCAAAATAAATGTAGTAACCGGACACTTCTTCTATCACCTCTGAAACCTCTACAGTACAGGGTCTAAATAAACACGCGAGTCTGCAATGTCGACTTCAGAGTGGAAGTCGAAGTCTAGAGTCAGCAGCGATTGAGAAAATTAAAATGAATGCGCAAAATGCCAAAATATTTGTGGCACAACAAAATTTGCATTCGCATCGTAAAACTGGCCCAAAAAAGCAATGTGAGCAATTCTCGTGCCACATGAGGCATATGGGACAGCCAGGCGGTGCGACAGGGATGCAGATACCCAGGGAGATAGGTAGGGAGACAGTGAAAGACGAAGGGGGAGCGAGAAAATGTTGCCACATGCGATTTGCGAGTAATGCTGATTTTGGCATACGGGCATCAAATGGGAAAACGCAAAAACATTTGCATAACAAAGGCGCAAGAGTTGGCGCCTTGGGGCAAGTAAACAGCCAACAACCCCCTTGCTGCCAAAAAGCCCCTACCCCCTGCCACTCGTCGCCCCCGCTAAAATCAACTGCGAGTTTCTGCGGCTAAACAGCCATTTTGGCATTTGGCAAGTTGCGTTGACACATTGTGTTGCAGTTGCAGTTGCTGCTGAAGCGTTGAAAGCCCACACACAGACACACACACACACCACACACACTCACACGAGTGTTTGTTCCGCTGCTGATCGATTTGTGCGCTTTAATTTGATGCCAAAATATGGCGCACACACGAATTGTGTGTCTCATAATTGTGCCACAATGACACTGGCTTAAAGAATTTTGGCATGGATGCAGATTTATTCGTAGAATAGTTTTTATTAAATATTAGTAAAGATATATATAGTTTAAAATATTGTCCATGAAGTTCTTCTACACAATTGATTTTCAAACGCTCTTACTTTAAGCAAATGTCATTTTGGTTCTTTGCTTGACCAGCATAGCCGGAATTGTTGTTGTTCTTGTCGACGTATTGCTGCACCCGCGCTTTGAGCGAAACTTGAACTTCGACTTTCAAATACTTGGCAGCTACACCAACAACAACAAGAGCAACTATAGCGACAGCTGACTAATGAGAGAATTATGCAAAATGATAGAACGGCAAAACGGCTGGGAGAACGCTGCGTATGCGCAACACAGCAGGAGGCAGCTGAAAATCTGGCTCATTAGCCCCATTGCTGGCGTTGGCTTAAACGGAGCAATGCCTGGTGAATGGCAGCAACAACAACAGAAACAACAACAACTATCAAAAGCTCAAGCAAAACGGCAACAACATGAACACATCTTATCGGGCAACCAATTAAGACTGAAAACCAAAAACTTAACTTGAAAATCGCAATGAAAATCAACAGCGACAAGTCACAATTTAATTTGATTTGTCAGCGAGTGGCGTGAGTGGAGCAGGGGAAGGGGGTAAACTGTGTAAAGTTTTTTATTTGCTTGTAGTTTTCGATTTCATTTGCGATTAAGCAAAACACTAATAGGTGAAACCACAGTCGATGAAACCCGACTGCAGCAGACCCCATTAAACCACTAAAAAACTATCATAAAAAGGAGTTTAAACTTTTCTTTACTTGCTAAACAGTTTTATGTTTAATTACTTAACTTTATATTATTTACTTTTATGGAAACAAACCAGTTAAGCATACACTGTGTGTTTTGCAACTACAGGGTCTACGCATGGTGAGTACATTTCGCAGTTATTGACTGCTGAGTGGCCATGTAATGAGCGACGTGTGACATGGCCAATGGCAAACGCCAATTGGCCATTGACTGTTGACTGTTTGCCTATTGCCTATTGGCAATTGGCAATTCGCAATTGGAAGCTGTGGCTGCCACCTGCTGTTGTGGCAACTGTTGCTGCTGCTATTGTCTTGTTACTGCCAGCAATTGTGCGAGCCACTCAGCAACATGTCACAACAGTCAGCCGCAATTGGCCATAATTTGAGATCAGATCACAGTACCTGAAGGTCGACAAACAGACAGATAAAAGAACGTACGAGGAGAGCAAGAGCACAAGCGGGAGAGTGGATAATGTGAGAGGGAGACAGCGAGTCAGACAGCAACTAATTGAATTGCATTTGTGCGGAGAAGTTGTTGCCCACGCATCATTTGCTGTTCTACCAACTCAGTTCTTCTCTGCATTTCTAGGGATGGACAACAGCAACCAGGCAGGCTGCCTCGACTGGAAGGCAGTCGTCTTACTAATAAATAAATATATTAAAGTTTTCCATTCCTATCGACATAGTTGCCCATCTCTAGACGTGGCTCTGATTTCACGTTCAAAGGTTATGACGTTGTCGTGTCAACGTTTCATTATTTATTGTTGTCAAAGGGGCCAAAAAGGGTTTGCCGCCCAAAACAAAAGGCAACTAATGCGCCCACTCCTCCAGCTGTCTCTAGACGGTTCTTGCACTGCCACTCCCCCCTGGGTCTACAGCCTCTTGCGACTGCTCCTGTCAGTTATTAATGGAACTCCATTGTCTGTTCGAGCATCTTTTGCTGTTGGAAATGGTTTCTCTAACGGCGCTTTGATTTCGCTAAGAAAATTAGCATTCAATACAAAATATTCTTAAGCAATAGACGCCAATCAACGCCCAAGCTAAAAGTTTTCCCGCCTCTCCACTCCCCTCTACTTGAAAAGGGGGAAATTATGCACAATTATGCGCTGAATACAAACAGAAATTAAGAACGCACGAAAACTGATCTCAACTTCCGCCGAGAGAGTTTTCCCCTCAGCGCCCTTAGGACTAGGAGTCTTCACATGTAGGTGGCGCTGTCGACATCGACTGCCGACATTGCTGCGCTACACAGATCTTGACATTAGATAGTCCTCTCGTCTCATCGTATCTCATCTCATCTCGCCACTTCTTGTTTCAGTTCTCCAAATCTCAGATCTCACATCGCCTCCACCAAATCTCAATCGTGCGCATTCTCGTTCTCTGATTGTTGCATGAGCTGCGAGAACGGAAGAAACTGTAGATTTTCTTCTTGTTGTTGAGGGAACGCGTCTTTTGCCGACAACAACGTTGATTTCAATGTATCATCTGCCGCAGCAGAACAGGTAAGAACGACTTGATGATATCCTATAAACACTTTAAGTTAGACATTTAGTTTCTTCTCCTTATGGTGTCTATCAGACCCTTTGTAAAGTTTAACTACAGGGTCTAACATCAACATGAACGTGTCTTTTAATTGCCGTGCCGCCAACAGATATTAGAAGCCAAAGACAAGGATGACAACATGACGATGACGAGCGGGAAGATAATGATGATCATGATGATGGTAGTGTCTTTACAGTCTCTGGCTGTTTCCGTGTCTCCTCTTGTTGTTTTTGTTGTTGTCATGTGGGTGGAGAATATGACGCTGATGTCTGCTGCCTTGCCCCTCTCTTCCCTACTCCTCTATGCTTGCTGCATAAATAGAACAATGCTGGAACTTAACAGTCGTTCAACTTGAGAGCCCCGGCCCACAAACAAGGCAATGATATGGTTGCTGCTGTTGTTGTTGTTATTGCTGTTGTTTGACATTGCAATTTTTTTTTTTTTAATTTCAGCGACAACATTTCATTGTGAATAGCCAAACTGAACCTTAGACATTTCCGGAGTGACGAAAATGAAAGACAGTCAGATCAGGAAAGCGATCGAGAAGAGCAGGGAATTTGGTACGAGAAAGTCTGGACAATTGCTCATGTTTAACCGTAAGTAACCGCTTATCGTACGGTATTGCTCAACGGGCATTGGGGCATGTGAGAAACTCTATCGCTCACAGCAGCAGCAGCAGCTGCTTAGCAACAACAACATTAGAATTGCTAAAACCACTCAAAATCAGCTACAGCTAGAGATGGGACCCATTACTCCATTATTATCGATTTGTAAGAAATATAGAGGTAGACAGTGTTGCTATGCAATAAGGTTTCTGAGCACTACAAACTAATTTTAGTAAGCACATGCGATAGACACGATACGTGGCCATCTCTATGAGCAGCAGCAGTAGTTGCAAGCGCTGCAGCAGCAACAAGCAAAAATGTTAAAGTGATCACGTTTTCCAGCTACAAAACAGCAGCAGCAAATCCTTTAGCAAACCAACAACAACAACAACAGCAGCAGCAAGCGCAACAAAAATCTCAGCTGCGGCTGCTGTTGACATTCCAAGCGATGTTGCTACTGCAACTGCAACTGTTGCTGCTACCTTTGTGCATGCTAATTTTTTCCTTGCGCTGTGCGACTGCCCAACATTGTGTTCTATGCACATACATACACATGTGTGTTTGGATATGTATATGAGTATTTAGGTAGGAGACACTCAGAGAAATCCTAGATGGACCTGGACTTCCATATATATATTAAATAACTATTTAAGAAATGAGTAGGAGAAGTAGAAGAAGTGTAGGAAATTTTCCCAGTTTTAAAATACATTCTTCAAAATCTTGTTCATCTTTTATAACACTGACAATGATGCAATTATTGCGAGTGTAGTTTAGGACTGTGAAGCCCTCGATGCTAACTGTAAAATGCGACGCAAGTTGCTCAACAAGTGAGCCATGAAGCATGAAAGCTATAGTTGAAGCAGCAGCAACAACAACAACAACACATACTTTTAACAGCAACGCATATGCTCATAAGTGACTCGCTGCATCTTCCTCTCTTTGCCAAGAGTATAGACAATTTTTATTGTTTGAAGTCGCTTGATTTCAACCTCACGCCTTATACCCTCTAATCAGTAATGTAATCTGGGAAGCAAAACGATTTAATAGATTTAACAAACTCGAAAGTTTAAAAGGTTTATGTCGATTACTGTTTGTTCTTTCTATACTCAGTATTAAAATATTTTAATTTGCAACGATCTGTAGAAGAAATATGCCCACAGTTTTCAGGTCTTTTGACTAGCAAAGAAGACTAGCCCTTGAAGGGCTTGCTGTAACTTTTTCCAGGGTATCTGAATGACAAATACACAGGAGTAGAGCATTCTATCGAACTGTTTTTTTAAATTTTGGTGAATTTAAGCCATAGCAAAGGCAGCAAAAACGACATTTGAGAGAGGAACAAGAGGAAACCGTAGGAAAGGGGGCGAGCAGGCAGAAAGTGGAGGGGCAGGCGCAGGGGCCGCGCAGGGGGTGTTTCAAAATGCAAATAAATGCCGATAATTCAAACGATAAGTTTGTCTTTTGTCTTGTTTGCAGCTACCGTTTGTTGTTTGTTGTTGTCGTTGTCGTTGCTGTTGTTGCCGTTGTTGCCGTTGCCTACAGCAACAGCCATTACGCCTGCATAGACAGCGGACAGCAGACAGAAAGACGGACTGCCTTCAGCCCGGACCAGGCCAGACCAGGACCATGATCACGATTTTCAAGTTTCGACATTTGATTGAGTTTTCGTACTAACGAATTTTTGCCAAGACTCTGACTTTTTTTTTAGCTTTTTTCCGTCTTGCTAGTGTGTGTGTATGTGTGTAGGTGTGGGTGTGGGAAGGAAACGTTTTGTTTTATCGTTATCTAAGTTTTGCATACGTTAAAAGCGTTAATTTGACACAAGTGACCCGATTAAACGAAAGACTTAGAACACGAACTTGGCGGGACAAAGCCAAAGCCAAAGCCAAAACCGAAGCCTTAAGCGAAACAAAAATGTTAACTTCACATGTTGATAAAAATATGACAAGTTGGCCGTCATTAGTCACACAATTAACATATACAAATATTGCCGAGGAAGCGACCGACAGTTGTTGTTGCTGTTGTTGTTGCAGCAGCAGCAGCAATCGACTCGTCTCAAAGTTGCAGTTGGTCACGTATCGCAAACACACTGCACAGTGCGAAATGAGAGACTAAAGGAGACGCAGGAGACACGCTGACTTCAGCAAATTGTCAATTACTCATGCGATGAGCGAAAGGAGCAACAACAGCAGCAGCAGCAGCAGCAATCGACAACAACAGCAACATTGCGACTGGGCAGCCATAAGTTTCGCAACTGGAGGCTGCTGCTGCTGTTGTTGTTGTTGGTGTTATTGCTGTTGTTGCTGGCAAACGACCGCCTGTCGTCGACGACTGCCTTTTAAAGCATCATTAGCAGCGATAATTAGCGCCGTGCAACGACAGCCAAGAGATTGCCACAAAGGCCCAGGCAAACGAAACGTCCCAAACCCAAAGCTGATGACTGACTGCAAGTATACTTCGCTCTCTCTCTCTACCACTCCTTACCCGTCTCTGGCTCCCCCCTATTCCCCCACTCTGACTCTTTCTGCTTTAGTCCTCACATTTTTTGGCTAATAAATTCAAAAATTTTAAACGTTTTTCGGCGATTTCTGTCTGTCTGAACGCCTTTTGCCTTGGCAAATTTGAAACTCGTGAGAGATTTGTTTAGTTTCAGCGACGACGACGACAGCAACAGGTTGCTGGCGTGCAGTCAAAGGAAGCATTGAGTAAAGACTTTGTTTTATTATTTCTATTTGGAGTTGCATGCGTAACTCGTAACTGTAAATTATAAGCGCTGCTAACCGGAGGGGTAGACTGGGGTACAGCGGGGATATAACGGGGGTACAGTGGGGTGAGGAGAGTGAGGGCTGTTGCTGCTGTTGCCGACTGCGACTGACTGACATGTTAATTAGTCGCTTACATGACAGCAGTTTGTTGCCAAGGCTTAAAGTCTCGAGTCTCAGGCTGAGTCTGTGTCTGTGACTGTGACTGAGTCTTGAATCCAGACAGAGTCTTGAATCCATTCAGCTTGTTATTCATTATTCAAATGCTAATTTCCAAGTTAAGCAACAACACCAACTAACAGCAACAACTTTAGCCAAATGTTGAGTAATTTTAATTGAGCAATTTGCGTGATTTTGATTTATATATTTTTGCAGAAAAAAACTCGAAACGAGCAAATAAAATTTAGTAAATGGCGCAAATGTTGTTCACAAATCGTATGAGTTGCAGTTGTTGCTGTTGTTGTTGCTGCTGTTATTGGTGTTGCTGCAGTCGCTGTCTCGTGTTGTTAGTTCTTCGTTCTGCTGATCACGCTTTGAGGAAACAGCCACGGCAACAACAACCGCAACAATAACAATAACAACCAATAGCAGCAGCGACTCACTCGCTCTTCCCCTCTTTCTCTCCTTCTCTCTCTTTCTCTGTCTTCCCCTTGCACTCCCCCGCTCTGTGGCTGCCGCAGCTGCTGCTAGAGATTTTCCGTTGCAACTTAACAAGCTCGCCGCGTGCAAATGATGCTATTAAAGTGGCATTTAAAATTTAAGCTGCACTTAAATCGCACCTCTCGTTCAATGCCTCACAATCTGCCTCCCCCATTAACCCCTTAGTTCCAGCACTCTCTCCCTCTCTCTCCCTTTCTCTCTCTCACTCACTCACTTTTGATCTTTGGACAAATACAAGTCGATGGCAATTTCTTCAGCTGCGGAGCAAAAAGAAAACCACAGCACAAAGAACAACAATGGCAACAACAACAACAACAGCAACCACACGACTTTTGCCCAGACTTTTTGCATATGTATGAATGCATCTAATCTGCACGACAAAGCTCAAGTGTGTGTGTGTGTGTACAAGTATGGGTGTGTGTGTGTCTAGTCGTATAAGCATCTAAGATGCCGCTTGCGATTCCAGTTGGTCGCTTAGATTGTCACCATTGCTGAAATCGCCCCGATGTTGCTGCCTGGCCTATCAGCAACAACAACTACAGTTGGCCATTTGGCTAAACTGTCGACTGTTTTGCTTTTCTCCAAACTGCGCAAATAATCAACAGTAACAGCCGCAATTGTTGCTGCCAACACACGACACAACAGCAACAGCAACAGCAGCAGCAGCAACAACTTCAATTGGCCAACTCTCAAATGTGTTACGGTCACAAATGCTTAACTTTTACTAATACTTTGTTTGGTCTTTTTGTAACTAGCCTGCTCCGTCTCCTACTTAACGCTCCCCCTCTTCCCACATCTTCTCGTCTCGTGTTGTTTCGCTGCTTCTCTTCTTTTGGCAACTCCTTCACGCCTTTATCGCCACAAGTTGCTGCTGTTGTTGTTGTTCCTGCTGCTGCGAATACGATTTCATAGATAAAACATTCTATTTGGCAATTAATTGGCGTTTTGTTAGTTTTCCACTTGAATTTGTATAAATGTTTTTACTCCACTGTTGCTACTATTTCTGCTGTTGCTGTTGTTGCTCGTCGACCCGCGCACGATATTGAAATGCAGGCAGCAACAAGTTGCTGTTGCTGTTGCTTTGTTGCCGCTACGAAGGCTTTTCGTGATTGTCAACAATGATTACTATTTGACTGCTTGACTTACCTGCTAACCCTCCCCCTGGCAGCCCCTACTCCCGCCCACTGGAAGCAATTAGAAAGTTAGCAAAGAACTCTAGAAAAGCTGCTAATTAAATTGAAGGCGTTTTGAGGATGCAAGACAATGCAATCAGCCCCTAGGGATGATACTTCTAGCCCCCTCTCGCTCCCTACTTGTCTTAGTCTTTGCTCTCCCCTTCTCCGTCCCTGCTGAACTGTATTTATGGCATTGGCAGGCAGTAGCCAGGCCAATTGACATTAACCCTAACAGCGACAGATGCTAAAAATGTTCAGCCGAGAGTTGCAGTTCATTGGGAGTTCTGCAACAGCAGCAGCAACTGCCACAGACAGTGCCACTGAGGGGGCGAGGGGGTAAGGGGGCAGCAGCCAGTGCAGCAGTGGCACAGATGAATTTATGTATGCAAAACATCAGCGGAAATTTAAAGAAAGAAGAAGGGCTCAACAGCAGCAAGTACACTCAAAGAAATATGCAATATTAAGTTAACAAATTTCTGCATAACTTACTAAACTTTACTGGTAAAAATATCGTCGGTTACCATAACATTTTGATAACAGAATACTTTGAAATGAATAGTAAAACATAGAAGGTTATTTAGGCTTAAGTTCTGGTTATCCCCAGAGATAAACTCGTATGCAAAATAGATTAGAGTGGAACAAATTTGGCGAGTGTAGCTTTGAGCTGAGGGAAACCGAAAGCGAGCAATGAGCGGCGACTCTGACTGACAGGACAAAGGAGTTATTTTTTACAAAAGAACAAAAAAGAGCAGGGATAAAGGAATATAAGAAAAAAGGGAGCAGCAAGTAGTTGGCGGCTACTTCAAGTGATGCAACCACAAAGGGCAGCAGCAGTAGCAGTAGCAGCAGCAGTAGCAACTACAGTAGCTGCAACTGCAACAAGAGCGCACACAAAATGTGCGCAAAAGTAAAAGTAAAAATGCTTCAACTGCGATTACGAGTCCAAGTCCGAGTCGCAGTCCGAGTGTATGCAAAATGCACAGGACATAAATTATATTCGCCCAGGCAGCGGACAAAATACCCAAAGATCCCAAACAGTCGACGGCCTGTCAATTGGCCCAGAGACAGCAGCACAGCAGCATCAGCAGCAGCAACTGCAGCACAAAGGACAGTGTACGGCAGTGGAACTCACTGTCAATAACCGAATCTCGGCGAATGTCCAAGTCTCAGATGGACGACAAAAGCAAAAGTGCGCCTGGTGAGCCCAGAACGACAAGGATTCCTGACAATTGTCAGCACACAAAGCAGCAAAGAAACCAACAAAAGAAAACAAAGTTCAACTTTGATAACAGCGCCAGGGACTTGATTAATTTATGGGCTAAAGTTTCAGCAAAGATTCAAAATCAGCTTCAGACTTAAACTCAAATGTAGTGCAGCCTAAAAGCCCTGTACTTAAACAAAAGAAGGAATATGCAATGCCTTGTAAACTTCAATTCAGTTGTTGGCATAGTTGAATTTTACAGGGAGTCTTGTTGTCGTATACTCTATAACTGCTTGTTTCTGGCCTTGAATGACAGCAATGTTATGCCAGCTGCAATCGGTAAGGAGTGCTTAGACTAAGGGTTAAGGGGCTGGGGTACCTCCGCTAGGTGTTTTTCGATTGTGGCGAAAATTCGCGGAAAACTCTCTCAGCGCATAAGTCATGTGCATTGTCTTGGTTTCCGCTTCTGATGGCACGACTCGAACCGGACAGCGTGATACTTTCATTCCGCTCATTAGATCTTGCCCACTGTACCTGCCTTCCTCTTACCCAAAATCGCTATGGGCTTGGGAACACACAGAGCAAAGGAATGTGCAAACAGTCAAAGCTGTTACTGTTGAAAAAGAAGATTTTGAAGCAAGTAAATATGTATATATAGATAGAGAGCTTTAGAACATATAAAGTAAAGAAAAACGATTGAGTAACTCTTGCATTTCGAAAAAACTATGAGAAAAAGTAATTAAAATATAACTTATAGCGATAATTAACCTTCCTTAGTTTACTCTCAATATATATATGAGGTAATTAACCTCTTCAAATTGATTCCAAGCCAACTAAATTCAATGAATTTCTTTTGTCCGATTTAAAGTCGATTAATCGATGATTTTTCGATTCATGTCGTAATCGCAGACGAAACGCAAAACATGAAAAGTTCAATGTTAACAAGAAATCGCGTCTTGTCGTTCCACATCCACATCCAAATCCAAATCCGAAACCCAAATCAGAGCCAAGTCCACATCAATGAAGTCTAAATTGAGAAATTGAAGCCTAATCAGATAAAAGAGCGTGCGACTTGTGCGCAGACAACAACAAAAAACAACAACAACAACAGCAGCCGTAAAAATTGATTAAATATGAAACACGCAAGTTGCAAGTTGCCACTTGCCCCCTGCCCCTGCCCCGCCCCTTGCCACAAATTTGTGGCAGAATCGCAGCAAGATCTGAGCTATTCCCCTCTCACTCGCTCGGTGTCGCTGCTGCTGCTCCCTCTCCCTGTCCCCCTCTCTCTCTCCCTCTCTGAATGGATTTGAAAAATTGAAAAATAAATTGAATTCATAAAAAAGATTTATTAAATTTAAAGCCGGCAATTTTGGCAACAACTTTGGCCAACTACAGACTTTTTTGGCCAGGCTTATCGCCAGCGCAGAATCACACGATCTCTGAAGGTTGATGGCTGGGGAGGGGCGGCAGGGGCGGGGCTGGGAGCAGGCTTGTTGCATGTTGTTTGGTATCGCTTTTCAAATTTCGCAAGGTTAAACATCAATTAAATACCGTAAAATTGCTGTGTGGCAGGCAGCAACAGCAGCAGCAACAACAACAGCAGCAGCAACATCAAATCTAACGCCTGAGTTTGTCACCACCAACTGTTTCAAGTTGGCGCGTTGCACGTTGCACGTTGACAGTTGCCAGTTGCCAGTCGCTGGTTGCAATTGCTGCCTGCACTCGGCTCATTTGCATAAAACAAATTTGGTATTAAATGCTAAGCTCAGAGATAAGATCAATTAACATGGATTCAGTGCAGCTTCCTCTGCTCTATCACGCCCCCCAACGCCCCTTTGTGGCACTAGGGAGGAGCCAGCAGCGTGTGAGAAAAATGTTTAAGCAGAGTACCCCCTTTCCACACCCCTCTCCACCACTGTGGCAGCTGTGATAAGACCAAACAGCAATTGGACAATTGGACAAGTTACAAACGTTGCCGTTAACCCGTTGCAAGTGGCCTCTTGTTGGCCAAGTTGCTGCTGCAGCTAACGGCATTTTGGAATACTTTTTTATGAACAACAAACGTTGGCAAAGTGAAATTCATTCAAAGCACAAATCAAATACGAATTCTGTGCTCTTTCTCGACTTCCCTTGGTTTCGGTTACCCTTGTCTCTACTATAGCTGTAGCTATACACTGCTAAAAAAGATCTACTAACAACATATAGGGATACAAGCCTTGCCATATTAAATGTTGTTTAAGTAAACTAGTGCATCATTTTGCTCAGTGTATGGCTCATCAGGTGAGCTAAGAGCTGAGAACTGTGAGCTGAGCGCTGAGAGCTGAGAGCTGCCTCATCAGTGGGCAATTGTTGCTGTTTGTTTGCACAAGGCGAAACCCTAATGAAACCATGGCCATGAAACCGAAGCAGTCATGGATTTTGGCTCGAATATGCCACAGATTTGCTTGGCCATTGAAAACAGGCAACTGTTGCTGCTGTAGCTGTAGATGTTGCTGCAGTTGCTGTTGTGGTTACTGCTGCTGCTGGTGCTGCATTGTGTCGTGATTCTACAATTTCTTCATTTTATTTATTTAAGCATTGCAGACATTTTTTCTTGTCTGTTGCGATTCTTGTGTCGTTGTCTTTTCGCTGATAAGCATTCGCTTTCCCTCTCCATCTCTCTCTCCCTCCCTCCGTCTCTCTCTCTTGCGCTGTTTCGCTCGCTTTCCCAGCAGGCGCATTTCCCATTTTGCCATTTGCATTAGAAATGCGCAAAACCATTGGGAAAATTAGCCAGAAATTGTCCATGCTCGGTGGGGAGCAAGTGCAGCTGGCTCTAATGTTGCTGCTGCTGTTGGTCAGTGGGTTGCCGCAACAACATGCAACACTTGCCCAGTTGCACGTAGCACCGCCTCCATTTCCCCAAAAAGAAATTGAAGCTGAGCCAACGCGCGAAATGCGAAACGCAGCGTTTTCCACTTCAACTTCAACTTCGGCTTCAGCTTCATCTCATCCAAGTCAATGGCCAATGGCAGCCACCTTTAACCCCTGAGCGACCATCGGTAGTCGTTTCGGTGTGGTCCTCCCGTTCTTCCTCCTGATTCTCCTCTTCACCCACCAACTTTCGGCGCAGAGGTTAATACACTTGCCTCGTGTTTAATGCTTAATGGCTTTAAAATATTTTTAATAAAACATTTACTGACTTTGATTTGCCAATACGGTGAAAAGCTTTGGAAAATGGCCTTAAATCGTAAATTACACAACACTACAAGTTTAAGAATGAGACTTTTCCGCAGAAAAAGTTATAAAACTATTGCATATATATTACTTCTACGATATAAAGTCTGTCATAAGAAATAAAGTAGCAGATTCAGAGGTCTACAGTGTTGGTCAACGTTTGAAAAATTATATATGAAGGATATAAAGTTGAAAATTACAGATTCAGTTTAATCTAATTAATTGTTCTGAGTAAGCAGGAAAGCGTTTTAAAGTTTTTTGATTATGTAGGTAACAAAATCTGTATTACTCTTCACCCTCTTTAACAGTTATAACAAAAACTTCAGCCAATACTCTCAGTGTTGATTAACGGTTAAGTGTTGTGTAGGCCAGTGTTGACAAAGAATTCTGCAAAGTAGACAAATTGCATAAAGCAAGCGTGGAAAATTTGAAAAAGCGCTTCGACCAACTTGCAGTATTTAGTGAGTCTATGAATAAGAGGGGCGTGGCAGGAGGAGAGTAGTGGATAAGCAAGAGATAAGAGAGTGGAGCAGGGACAGGGGCAGAGAAAGGGAGGAATGAACAGACGCACACTCACACACACCGACACAGTTAGACGCCCACTTAGTACGGTAATTTCAAAAACGTGCTCCTTTGATGAGATATAATCTTGGCAAAAGAAACGCAGTTGCTGTTGTTGTAAATTGGACCCTGTAACTAAGAATGGAAGGGGTATATAGTAAAGCAATAGGAGGGAAGTAGAATTTAAAAGTTTAGGTGAGTTATATATTTAATTTAACTGTCCATATCTTAATGGCTTACATTTAGTGTTGGTAAATACATGAACATCTCGTTACGGCTCTACAAAGTAGGTCGGTTTCTCTAGATTTTAATATTTGCTAATGACAGAGTCTCTTACAGTCGAGCTGTTACGACTGTCGCTTTCTCTACTAGCTGTAGTTGTTGGTCTATGTCTCAGTTGCGATTAAGTGCAGCAGTCAAGCTTAGGCATCATCGCCTCTCCCACTCCTTTTTGTGCTGCTTCTCCTCTCCCCTTTCTCTATTTCCTTCTATCTACACAGAGAGCTGCCTTGACAAGAGTCGACCTTATGACGTCGTCGTCAGACGTCAGTCGTCAGCCGCAGATCGTCGCATGTTGCATGTTGCCAGTTGCTAGTTTGCAGCCGCCACTCATCAATCGTCTCTCAGGCTAATGGCCAAATGGGATATCTACATTAGAGCAGAAGCACAGGAGTTGAGAAACTCGCAGAGAGAAGGAAGGGAAGACGAGAGAGAGAGGCCCAAAGAGACATTAGAGAAAGCCACCGGCGTGGTAATTAATTAGGCCTCCTCAGTAACAACTTGCAACATGAAGACTCCGGGGCTATCGCTTTGGTCTGTTTGGACTGTTTGGACTGTTTCTCCGACTGTGGGTTAACCTCTGTGGCAGGTTCTCATGATCTACACTGCAGGCCACCTACTCGCAACATTGTTTAACCAAACGATACAAAACGAAGCAAAGCGAAGTGAAGTGAAGCGATTCCCAAAGTCCGATGACTTTCCCCGAATTTTTCGACTCGGATTTTGGAAAGCACCAAAGCAAAACTCGGCTCGTGCTCCATCGCAGATCTTGGCTCGGATTCCACTAATCATTGCTGTTCATCATCCTAAACATTTTCTTCCTTCTACCAAATGAGGTCGCTGTTGTGGGTGACTGTGGTGCAGTTATGGTGCAACCTCGTGTACCTGTCCCACCGCCGAGCCACCTGTTTGCCCAGCTCCTTTGCTCGCCACACGTAAAGTGGGCAATTAAAAACCCATAAAGTAAGCAAATTACACTTGCAGCTTGGGAAAAAAGTCTAAGCCGTTTTATTGACATTTAAATTTATATTAACTTTAATTACCATAATTTTTAAACTATTAAAACTATTGCAAACACGCCCTGTGCGCCCTAATGTTTTTCTAACAACTTTCGAGTTTTGAATAAGGAAAACTGTAAATTAATCCTGATCGTTTAGTTATCACACTTGTTACTTGCTTATTTTATTGTTTATACTATTAATATATACTCTCTTAACTATTAATTAATTGAAATTGTTTATATCTTTTCAGAAAAACATTCTCGGGACTAGATGCTTGTAATATAACATCAACACAATTATAGAAATTATAAAAACTTACATCCCACATTGTAATTACGTTCAAATGTTTTTTATTTATTTAGAAGAAGAATGCACATAGCTAAAAGGCACTGTAAAAATTTAATATTTAAGTATTGAATCTGTGTTACGATTTAAGAATAAATTTTTAAGATCAAAAGCCAAACCAAAAGCAAAACAGTTTAAACTGGGTGGCAAACAAATGTTCCCTTAAACTGCAGAAACTGGAAAACCAGGCAACCAAAACTTTCGGTAGGTCTCAAAGCCAAACTTAAAGCTCACCATTTGAAAAACTAAAGGGATATTCAAGTGAAAAGACACTTCTAAAAGACGTGTAACCAAAATAGCTAATGGGTGACTCCAGTTCCTCTTTCTGAATCCAGCCTGCCTTAAATGTTTCATTTGATCTAAATAGAGCTATTTTCAAATCGAAGACTCTTATTTTTATTAATAACAGCTTGGCGTCCTGCAGAAATTCAAAAGGACATACTTTTTTTGCTCAAAATTTGAAGGACTATCGATTGCCATTCAAAGATTTTCGAAATCCAACCAAAAATTTTTCCATAATTTTTTCAAGGGGGAGGCTCACAAAAATTGGTCGAAAATCACAAATCACAGATTATCTCAGCCATTTGAAGGACTATCGCGATGTCCTTTGGTACACATATAGTTCAGGTGGTGGCCTATCTGCTGACATGGTCGAAAGGACAATAATCCTTAAAACAGGAAAGTTACAAGGACATTTTCGAAAATCAAATATTCTCTCTAACTCGGCTGTATCCTGTCGTATCCTGGTGATCCTTGTGTTAAACGATAGGTCTCAATGAGGACTATCAACTGACCAAAGGACATTCAAATCGTCCTGTAAATGACCGAGATTTAAAGGATTTTCCGATTTCGTTCGTTTTTCTTACGGATTTTCTAATGCATTTTTTGTTGCCTACTTTTAGGGTGACAATGAAATTTTTTCCCTGGCGAATAGAAATTCAAATTCAACGGAATAAAAAGGCAAAATAATTAACGTATAAATATTTGTATATTTTATTTTTTTTTTCTTTTTAAAACATAATTTTTTGCTTAAAGTTAGTTTCTTAAATGCAATACATTTTTATTTTAATTACAAGTCTTATCTCATAATATATAATGTATAATTTAAAGATAAGTTTTCTTTTATATTTACATACTCTCCAAATTGTAGAAACTAAATCAAATAGTTTCCAGTGTAAAAAGCAGGTGGGGAAAGGCCCGCGGCAGGGAGACGTGGGTGGATGGGACAGTGTGGGCAGTGGGAGAGGGAAACCTCTCAAAACTCATCTCGTTTGGGGACAGAACTTGGACAGCGACCTTTGATTTATCGTTATTTTGATTTAAAAGGCAAACGACAAAAATCAACATCAAGCGAAACTTACAAGTGGCAGTCAAGAAACAAGACGAAGCAGAGGAGGAGGAATAAGAAAAAGGGCAAGAAGCAGCGCAGAAAAGGAATAAAAAGAGCAGAGAACAACAGCAACAAGTCGATGTCCCATCGCGCGTTTTAATGACAACGACCAACTCGAAGGCATTTCAACTGCAGCAGCAGCAACAACAGCCACAAAAAAGTTCTATAAATTAACAATATATATATAAATGTACATACTTATGTACAGATATATATATAGATATGTATATATTTATATAAGGCACGTAAAAAAGAGTTTATAGGCACACACAAAAAAATCAACGGGCCGCCAAAAAGGATGCCCGCCGGCAACAGTTGTAAGTGAGCCACTGGGCGAAGACTTCAAAACAAGCGACGACAACAGCAGCAGCAGCAACAGCAACAACATCGTCGACAACGACAACAACATTGATCGCGAATCGCATATCGAAGACATCCCCATCCCGCCCGTCCTCCTCTGCGTCTCCACGCCCCTTGACTTACCAAGTTCAGAATTCGTATTCAATTAAAAAGCGTTTATGCTGCAATTGCAGCGATGAAAAGGCAAAGGAGGGAAGGGGGAAGGGCTGTGCGACACAACGGGGTTCAAGGACCCACGGGGCGTATGAGTGTTGCATAGTTTACGAAAATTCAATTTGCGATTGCAACGCGAGGCAAGACAAAGCAGCAACTAAAGTCCAAGCTGAACTAGTTTTTTACAGCAGCAACAACAAGTGAAGTGAACACGACTGTAAGCGAACTCGTAGCTAATTTCTTATTAAAATATTTAATCCACGAACTGCAAGTCAGTTTAAGAACACAGCAAGCATAAAATATGGAAAAGGACGTGGTGAAAGTTTAAAGACAAGTGTCTACGTCTCTTGTGGTCTAGCTGACCACACCATGAAAAGCTTGTACAGGGTCTATTAAGTGGAGGCTGCATCCTCGTTGAACGTTGCTACCTTGGCCGTGGAGAGTCCAGTTTTGGCCTGTGGCCAGCACCGCCGTCACCGTTGCCACCACCGTCGTCTCGTGTTGCGTTGCGTTGAATTGCGTCGTCTTAAATAAGTTATTATCATTGCTCGCTTTAATTGCTGTAATTGAAAGTGAAAATGTTTGCCTTTTGATTTGTGCCACAGACACAAAAATGTGTCTAGGTGTCAGTCGTGCCACTTGGCCACATAGCCACACAGTGCGAGCAGTGCAGAAAGAGCACAGGGAAAGAGACAGGAAGAGAGAGAGAGAGAGAGAGAGAGAGAGGGGGAGAAGGAAGCGGACTTGCTTAGTGGGTCGTCTCTGGTTTCTGTGACTGCTGCAATCGAGAAAAGCCAAAAAACAGTTTGCCGCATGTGGAGCATTCCAGTAAGAAGTTGCAACAAAAACATGTTAAATTGGTTGTAACAATATTCTGGCATTACGCAAAAAGTTATGATGCTGCACTAAGAAAATTTAGCTAGAAATACTACCTATCCAGCGGTATACCTTTTAAATAGATGATAATATGATTAAACACTGGTCCCTCAAAAAGAGAGCACGATGGGAGAGCTCTGCGGAGTGTGTGAGTTGAGATCCAAAAAGAGAGGCAGCTGCTCCAAGCAGTTCCAGATCCAGCAGAGTGGTGTGTTGAACACGGCATAAAAATCTAGAAAGGACAGCAAAAGAAAAAACTTATTAAGCAAAGTTAACAATAAAGTTTATTACACAATTTTCTTAACTTAGCTATAAATAAGTGTAGAATGTGGGTATGATTTTTTAAAGTGTGCTGCGGTTGATGTTTTCCCAACTGAAATGAATTTTTTGCAGTACAATTGTCTCCCTGCCGTCATCCTTGTCTCCCTCACACACTGTCTTTCTCTCTCTGTCTCTCTCTGACTTTACCTCTGTCGATCTGTCTCTCTGTCTACTTCCATATCAAAGTCGTGCGCTGTCAAGTAATGAAGTTGCCAGATCAACAAAAACCAACACAAAAAGCTGTCCACACAAAACAGCAGGCAGCAGCAACAACCGCAGCAACAGCAACAGCAGCAGCAACATGGACAACATCAGCTTCTGCTGGCCAAAGAGTCGCAGTCTTCTACCTGTTGCTGTTTGGCTAGCAAATCGTGCAGACGATATCAGTGATCAACATGTTGCCATGGCCACCAGACCAGCAACAGTCGCATCCCTTTGTGCAGCTGCAACAGCAACAGCAACAACAACAACAACAGCAGCAGCAACAGCGACAGAACATTCGACAACAATTGCAATTGCTACCGATTTTTATTATTTGCTGCCGCTGTGAAGTCTCATTGCTGCTGCTGCTGACAAATGTTGTGCTGCTTTCATTGTTATTGTCGCTGCTGTTGCTGTTGTTGCTGAAGGTTTTTTTGGCATTTGCTCCGTTCCTAATTACAAGAAACGAATCTTTTGATGGCCGCTCCTCCCGAAAAACGCGTTCCCAGCTAATTTAGACACCTCGCATGCCACAAATACTGATCGCCCCCTCTCTCGCTCTCTCTCAACCCGCCCCTACTGGTGCTCCCTCTCCTCTGTGGCACTCATTAAAGAGCCCAACCAATTGCTGATCTCTCAAAAGTGTTGTCCATGGAACAATTATGGCGACAGCCGCGCGGAATTTGCAACGCTTGTAAGCGGCTGGCCAAAGGCACAACAACAACAACCACAACAGCGACAGCACATCAGCAATTGTTGCTGTTGACCTTCGTGTTGCCGGCGTCGCCAAAAGGAAATAGAAACGAAACAACAAACAACAAAACGAGCCGCAATTATCTCCGTTTGTTGCTGCTGTTGCTGTTGTTGTTGTCGCCATTGCTGCTGGGCACTTATTTAAATTGCAGCATTGTAACATTGCTGGCAGTTCCCTCAGCCCAACAAATTTCGGTTGCATGCCACACAACACGTCAATGCGGCAAATGCCAAGCTCATTGCCATTGCTGTCGCCAACTGCCCAGCGACAATCGCTCGCTGCAGGTCAGCAACAATTCAGCTCTGCTTCATTTAAACTAAACTAACATCAACTCTTACTTAAACGATAGTAGAAGTAATAAATCATTTCATTATCATAAACATTTCAACACAATCTAAACTTAATTTAGTTATTGATTGATTATAATAAAATTAAATAAAAATTCTTTTCAATTCCAAGCCATTTTCAAATGCTTCACCTTTTAAAACAAAAATAAACCAATTTGAAAACGATAAATTAAATTTGTTAATCAATTAAATCATTACAATTCCTCTGTCGCCTGCAAGCAACAACATTCTCACGATATTCTCCCTCCCTCTCTCTCCATCTCTCTGTGTTGCTGTCTCACACAATTCGCTACAAATAATTATTATTTACACCAAAAGCAGCAAAAAAACACGTCGCCAACGCAATTGCCGCCGTCGGTGCTGCTGCTGTTGCCGCCGGGCAGCAGAGCAATCAATCAAAACGCGCTCCAGATCCGCAGCCAATGCGTAGATTTATATCAGCGGCTTGACGATGTGTCAGCAACTGTTGCTGCTGCTCCGATTTGGATGCTGCTCGGCAATCGCTGACGCTGACAGAGAAGATGCCTCATAAATGCAATGAGCAGCAGACGTTGCCACAATGCCACTGCCGATTGCGATTATGAGATGATTGCTTAAGATGACAACGAGCAGGCTGTGAGTGAGAGGAGGAGGAGGAGAGGAAGAGGGAGTGGAGACTGTAAGCTCTAAGCTGATCTGTGGCCCAGTGAATGACATGAACGAGGCACGAGGAATGCCCCATGCGAGTGGCAGCAATAAAAATGACGTTCCAGATTATTGCACAAACAGCAGCAGCAGCGACAACTAAAGAGGATGCCAGACTGGACAAAAGAAGCGGTGGCAACAGCAGAAGAGGAAGAGGAACAGAGAATCAGACAGGGACAGAGACAGAGACAGGGGCAGGGACACGTTGCAGACATGAGCGACGACACATGAACGTGTTCCGAAGCTGATGATGCTTACGCGCTTTTCAAGTTCCACACATAGTTGCTGTCATTATTAAAGACATTTTCAACTACATTCTAGTAGGTACTTAATTTCGCAACAGCAACAGCAACCGCGGCAACAACAGCAACATGTGGCAGTTCTGCTTGCGGGGGTGATGCAGGGCAGGCAACAGGAATGCCACCTCACACGCACTGAATTCACAAAGCGAAGGAGACAGAGAGAGATTGGCAGAAAGAGAGGGAGAGAGAGAGAGAGACAGTGAGAGGTAAAGCAACAGCGACGGAAACAATCCTGTTAAGACTGTTTTCTGCCTTATTGTAGCAAAATAAACTACTATTTTTAATTGTAAAATTTTAAACTGAAAAACATTTCAGCTAAAAATGTTAAGAAGAAATTTAAGTTGGAAAAGGGGGCAGAAGTGACAGAGAAAGAATATAGTTTAAATAATGCACTTAAACAAAAGAAAAAAGGAGAAAGCAGGAAGAGTTATTTGAAGAGAATATTGAATTTAAATCGAAAAAAACTAAGTTAAATTTATGTTAATTAATAAATTAAAAAGGGAGAAAATGATAAAAATTAGTAGAAGGGCAGAAAAGAATTCTAAACTTACTAAACAATTATAAAAACACAAAAGAAACTTAATTATATTTAAAAAATGCACATAAAAATGTTTGTGAATTGTGAATATTATATCAAATTATAGATTTGAAAGGTAAAAGATTAAAAGGGATATTGTTTAAACTCCACGCACGGACTACTAAGGGCCATCAAATGGCCTATGCACTGCTCTCTTGAAGGGTGTCCGGCTTAACCTAACCTAACCTAAACTTAAAAAAAGTTAATTTAAATTAGTTTTAGTTAAATAGAAAATTCAACTACGATTCAAATAAGCGAAGTAAGCATTTGTGTAATTACAAGAGTTAACCAATTCTAAGACCCCTTTAAAGAAAACGCTATTGATTACCTCAGTGATTTCCAACCCATAACAAATAAAAGCTGCTGAATTATTGTTTACCCCTTTTTCAATAGCTGGAAGCTTCCTTAGAATTCCTTAAATTGAATTCTTTGTAAGCGACTGAGAAGCAAATAAGCTAAACACGCCCGTTAAAGCGGTAAAACGAGAAAGGCCATAACTATTTGCATGCACTGTGTGTAGGCGCAGTGGAAATCCTTTAAGGCACAGACTGAGTCACATAGCAGCCACAACAGTAGAAACAACAACAAGTCACAGAAAAGAGAAAAAATTGATGAGTTAATTAACGCGCATCGCCAACATTCCGGGCGACTAATAACCAAGTTGTAGATGAACACAACGATGACGACGATGATGGCGATGGCGATGGCGATGGCAACGGCGACGGCGTTGGGGCAATGACGATGGAGGATTGGAGTCCACAGTCAGCATTCGCCATTCGTCATATTTATGAGCACAGTGGGCACACAGTAAGCTGGCCGCAACAACGAGTTGTCGAACTGGCACTTCAATGTCAGTTGTTCATCATGACGATCATCATTGTGATCATTATTGTTCACAGCAGCAACAACATCATTGTCATGTTGTTGCTGGAGAGTATCATGGCCTGCTGCAATGCGACTGCAATGCGTTCTTTAATTGAGTTTGGCGTTGTTGCATTTTGCGCAAACTGCAACTGCAACTGACTCTGTTTATGGCCATGTTGTTGGCGTGCAATAGCAACAGCAGCAGCGACAACAGCGGCTGCAACAGCGACTGCAACGTGGCATATTATCACACAACCATTAAATATGATGAAGACTGCCGAGTCAAGTCTTTTCCCCGACTGCCACTCCCCCTAACCCCCTTAACCCCTTACCCCTTCCGCCCTCCTGCGAGCTCATATGTCCATCAGTTGCTGCATGCAGTTGTTGCTGTCGTCAACTTTACGCATTTATGACGCGTTTTCTCAGCGCTTTTGAGCGTTTCTAGCATCTAGACAAAAGGCAAACAACCGCAGGCACAAAGAGATCACCAATGCTGCTCCTGCTCCTGCTGCTCCTACTGCTTCTACTGCTGTTGTTGCTGCTCCTACTCCCTGGGGCCATTACGCATACTTTTTAAGTTTTTGATCTCCAGTCCTCCCTCCTCACTCCTCCTTCTCTCGTCTGCCTCCCACTCCCCTTGTGCTATGTGCACTCCAGTTGCAACTCAGATCATTATCAATGATCTTCTCTGACCATCGGTTGTTGCCATTGGCATTCCCAGTTGCGCTTTGAATGTCCAGTTGTGCTCTGTCTTCTTGTCTCTCTGTCTGTCTTTAAATCTCTGACTGACACAATGCCAGCACAGTGGTTCCAAACTATGAGTGCTCACACACACACACACACACACACACAGACACACGCACACACTCGTGTATTGAGCAATGCGCTGATTGATTGCTTTCTTGTAAATATTTCTTGCTCTATGTTGCTGCTGGGAGCTCTTGTTGTTGCGTTTGTGCTGCTGCTGCCACGCTGGCAATTTATTGGCCATGGCTTCCCTCAGCTGCCGTTGGATGATTAAAAACGCTTTTGTGTAAATTATTAGCTGCAAATTCTCAGTTCAAAGTCATTTGCTGCGCCACCATCATCCGCCAACATCATTGTCGTTGCTCTTGCTCTTGCTGTTGTTGTTGCTGTTGTTGTCGCTCATAATTCTCGCCTTGAGGTTTGCCACAGGTTTCCTTTCAACGCCATCGCCATCGCCATCGCCATCGTCGTCGTGGTCTCATCATCAATTGCGTTTCGGTGTGAAAATGATGTATGTTACACTGCGGTTGGTTTCACATTACACTCTACCTTTGTCTCACCCTGCCCTCCTTCGCCTGCACCGCAATCGCTAACTCCAGTTCCCGCTGCACACTCAAAAAAAAAGAACCTTTACCCCCTCAAGATATCTGCATAAACCTCTAAAATTAACTTGAATGTCCTAAATAGTGTTGGGAGTAGTGGAACAGCAGAAGCGTTCTAAAATATTAAGAACATCACGTCTTCTAAATGTATCAAAATTTCAACTCCGAAAAAAAACAGAATTTCGTGTATATAACATATTTTCAAAAATTTAAAACTTGAAACTCGAAATTAATTCCGCAAAATTAATTTTAACTCCGAAAATAATTCCGAAATACAGAGCTTTATATTTTTAACAGTCTCTGATATTATAAACTGCAAAATAGTTTTAGTTTATCTTATATTTAATACTCGAAAATAAGTCCGAAAAATGAATAGCCTCAGTT
Source organism: Drosophila nigrodunni (assembly GCA_020829145.1). Lineage (NCBI taxonomy): Eukaryota > Metazoa > Arthropoda > Insecta > Diptera > Drosophilidae > Drosophila > Drosophila nigrodunni. The sequence continues at coordinate 799,417 of JACVCZ010000008.1, forward strand.
TTGACTGAATTTTCAATACTTTGAAGAACAGTCTCAAAAAAAGAACACATTTAAACCAAATAGGAAAACAAACTGCTATCAATATAAACCTTTAACAGTTCTTTAATTTAGTTCTAGCACAAGTTAGAAACGATGGAGAATTTTCTCTAGGTGTATCTGTCTAGAGATGCAGATAGAGCTGTTGTCCCGTCAGAAGCCCTTTGACTCGTGTGCCATGCCTTGCGGAAATTGTCGGCGGTTACTTTGAGACGCGTAAACAAAAGTCTTCACCTCCTTCTCCACTTTTTCCTCCCACACCCCTTAACAACCTTTGCTACCATTAAACTCTCGGCTCTGTAGAACAACATCTAAATTTCCTTAATATTTCCATTTGCTTGTTGATAGAATTTATGAGAGACACAGAGCTCCAGTTGTGCGAGTTCTTCCAATTTCCAGTCAGAGTTGAGGCATTCCGCAGAGTGGCAACAGCCACAACCACAGCAACAACAGTTGCAGTTGCAGTTGCACGTTGCAACAACATTGACCATGACAATGACAGCGTCTGGTTTGCAGGAGCATTGCCAATATTTATTGACATTTACTTTTGGTCAAAGGGGGCTAAAAGTGCCCTTTGTACGCTGGAGAAAGAAAAGCAGGCAAAGAGAACACGACTGGTGGTGACCCTGTACTCTGAAGCTAGCTAAGCCAGAGCTCTCCAATTGAGCAAACTTAAAACAAACTTAGTTTACCCAGAGAACTCATTGTATACAGGGTCTTAGAAGACAAGGCTGTCCAGCTACGTAGTGATGTTGTTGAAAAAGAAACAGAGGGACAGAGAAAGAGGGGAGCGGCAGAAAGAGAGAGCCTGTTTAACTGTCAGTTATCATTCACTCAAAGAACACAAAATGACAAAAATTGCAAACTGGCCAACTGAAATGGAATTCAATCCGTGGTTGCTGTTGTTGTTGCTGCTGTTGCAGATGCAAATGTTGCTGCTGAGTTACGGGCACCGCTTTCGCTTAGAATGAGCAACAGCAGCAGCAACGTGGACAATGGAAGTTACAGACAGGATGTTGTCGTCTCAAGGTCCATTCCATAACTCAGCGATCACAATTAAAAGTGCAGCAGCAACAGCAACAACAACAGCAACTGCAGCTACAACTGCAATCGATAGTTCTCCTACTCGAATTCTTTGCTCTCTTTCTCGCACTTGCAGTTGCTACAAATTTGAAATGAAATATTTTCGATTCTGCTGTCAACGCGAGTTCTGTTGACAACACATTAGCAACTGTTGCCAGCAACCAGGCAGCAGCCACAGCAGCAGCAGCAGCGGCAGCAGCAGCGGCAGCAGCAACATGTTGTTGCCACTGGACGCGGCGACATCGGACGTTGCGCATGCGCCGCACGATTTGCAATTTGCAACTAATTGAACGCGTGCGCAGGCGCAGTTTGTACCTGTCTCTTTCCCTCTCCCTCTTCCTCCCTCTCTCTTCTCCTCCTTTTCTATCTCTTTCTCCCACTGCCTTGTGGCAGCTAGAAAAGTGCCAGGCGACAAATGCAGAACGACAGCAAAGAAAAAATAAACAAATAGTAAATCTGTGGGCTAGTTAAGCCGACTAAAACAGACCCTGTACTTGACACTAAGTTTGGCAACTTAAGACCTGAAATATTCCTAGATTAAAGAGACGCCAACTGAAGCTGATACATATATTTCTTGCTGCCACGCCTAGTCTGGTATCCCCTGCTACTCGTCAGCTACAGGGCGCAGAAACAAGAGACAGGGTTGTAACTCGAAACTAGACTTGAAATTAGTTTTGAATTGAATGAATTTCGACAGGCTCTCTCTGTGTGGAGCCGTGTGGCAAGTTCCAGAATACGTGCAGCAATGCCACATGTAGCGCCTAAGCCAAATCCAGTCAGCTGAGCGCCAACCAACCAGTTTCTTCGTTTCCCCTCCCAGCCGAATACATTGATAGAAACTCTTACTACAGATCTATGGGAAAACTGCTGTTTTTAAATGAAAACTTGGCTTCTTACCACTTTTAAAATACATATCTCCGTTGTGCACGCAGTTAAAGTTTGTTGAAGTTTGCCTTAAACATTTCACACAACATTTAACAATTAAATTTTCAAGAAACCACATAAATAATTTGATACCAACTTATTCTTGTATAATCCTTTTCTACAGAAAATAAGTTTTAGTGGGCAAATTGGCTGTAATTAACTTGATAACTCTCATAGCTTCGTGGCTGTTTAGATCATGAGTGAAATGCCAGTTTCCTACAAGAGTAGGATTTTCAGCAACTCTTCTCCTTATGGGATGAATTCTTAATTCTTCTTCTACGGAAACGAACGAACTACGAAACTGTTAGTAGTTTAGAAAATGCTGAACTACTGAAATACCCTGCTTAACTGAACTAAGTTAAACAATTCTACTGGGCACATAAAAGTCTCTCCAACTCCTCTTGAAGCACTATAACTTGTAAATTATGTTTACTGGAAACCCAAAAAGCCACAGATAACAAAGCTAATCTAGATCCTAGCAAACTCTATCTCTGTCTCTCTTTATTTCCCTCTCTGTGCCTGCTCTTCTTCCCCTCTACTCTAGCGCCATTTCTATTAAATTTATTTGCAATTATTGTCAAGCTTTTGTTTAAGCCAAAGCAAAACTTTGAAGCCGCACCAATTGTTGTTGCCCTTGTCTTTGTAGTTGGTGTGTTGAGGAGTGAGGGGGAGGTAGTAGAAAATCTTCTTTCTGTGTCCAAAACAAAACAACAACAACAACAATAAAGGGAATATCTGTAATATGTTTATGCATTTCTTGTGGTTGCTTTGGCGGCACAACAGCAACAACAACAACCACAGCAGCAGCGACAACAATAACGCTGGAATGTGGCTCCATTAAATTGTGAGCCTAATACACGATTTACCGACTTGTTGTTGTTGTTGCTGCTACTGTTGTTGGTGTGATTGCTACTGTTGTTGCTGCTGCTGTCGTTTTGTTTGTTGTCGCTGCGCATTAGCAATTTAATTGATTTGTAGGCAACAATTTGTCTGGCACTTCAAGACTAACACCTACACCGCCACGCCCCCCTGTGCACACGAAACCCTCTGGTTGGCCTCCAGCAACAGCAGCAACAACAGCAGCAATAGCAGCAGGTCTTGTTGTTGCTCGCTTGTCATAAAATATGCATAATACATCAGTGAGATCTGAAATCTCTCAGATCTCAGCGAGATATTTGCTGTTGGGGGTGTTGTCGTATCGCTTGCTAAATCCAACAGCAGCAACTTGTGCCAGCAACATGGCGTCGCCACGTGAGACAGCGACAGAGAGAGAGAGAGGGAGACCAACAGGTGGCAACAAAAGCAGTTTTAAGAAGCAAAGAGCCCTTTGGGTTTGACTTGTTTGTTTTCCACGTCGTTGGCTGCTCGTTTCGCAGTTGTTGTTGCTGTTGCTGTTGCCCTGTTGGTTATTAGCAACATTCAGCAGCTACACCCATTTAATTAGAGGCCGACGCTTCACACACAGCTGTCGTGGCAAGTTCCCGTCACATTGGAGCCAAAGCGGCAGCCATTTTGGGCACAGCAGCAGCAAGAGGGAGAAGGAGAAAGAGGGAGTGGAAAGAAAGAAAGAAGATACAACTAGTAGGAAAGTTTACGGTCGAGTGAGCTGACTGAAAAAGTCCCTGTGCTCATTGTGAAGCTATTCTACTGGCAAATATCACAAAACCAATAGGAATTGAATCCTAGGGCATGAGCTTGGCTAAAATTCCTGGGTTTATTAGCTCTCTTAAAAGTTTGCTAAAGACTATAAGAAGCAACTCCAAATTTTCAGTATACAGATTTCCAAACAGCAACAGAAGATGAGTCATTGTGGTCAAGTCCTTCTGTCGGCTGTTTCATGTCTAATAAGAAAGCCCCCAATTTTGTATCTGAAGAAGTATTTAGAGACTTTTCCCTATAAACATTTCTCTGAATTTCCACTGTAACTTTCTATTTCGCTGCGAGTTGAATCCCAAGTCGCAAGTTCCAGCTGAATCCCAACTAGCGTCTGTTGCAATTGTTCTACTGGTAAATGATTTATGTGGCATGCCCAAGTGTAGAAAGGTGGCTGCTTACCTGTTGCAACACCTGCGGCAAAGTGTCCAGAATGGTGTTAGTTTCACATACAGATCCCACAAACATCACTCGAGTCCCGTCCAGTCCACTCCTCTCCAATCCAATCCAACCCAGTCCAGTTCAGTTACTTTCCCGCACTTATAACTGGTATAACTTAATTAGGTTTTTCTGTCGAAATTCAGGCAACAAAAGAGGGCGACTAATGCCTTGCCACGCCCACATAGGACGCCTTCTTCTTTGCCATTCCACCAGATTAATGAATTCACACTGTTCTACATTTGGCCTGATGAAATCCCATGCCGAACTCCGACTCCAATTCCAGATGCCAGTGGAGGATTCAAGTGGAAGTCATGCTCCCAAAATTTTGAGTCTTTCTTTGTGTTGTCCGAGCTAACAAATGAGATTGCATTTGTCATGGTCAGTTTAATGTGAGTCTGCTCACAACTTCATTAGCCTCTCCAAAGTTCTGAGAATCAGCAAGCGCTGCACTTCCTCTCGCTTCACTCCCACCTCCTTATCTTCCTCCTTCTGTTCTGCCAATGATTTACAGTTAGTTACAACGCCCACGCGTGCCCGGCTCAGGGCGCCGGCTCAGGTGTCCTAGTTCTAAGCTTAAACTAAACCAAAGGACTAAAGAATCCTCTGCTCCGGTGGGATACGGGTCTACAGTGGTCACAGTCACTGGATCTCATCGGCTGCGGCGCTCGTCTCCTCTAGCGCAGCTGCCCGCAGCTGTTTAAGCTCCTGCTGATGCTTCAGAGTCACCTCCAGGAAGCTTAGGTAATCTGGATCCACCTCCAGCAGCTGTTCGGCAGTGTCTGTTTGCTGGTCCAACTGGTTCGCTTCCTCAGATGCTGAGGATTCCTCCTGCTCGCAGCAGATGCGTGCCACCTGCTGTTGGTGCCACTCCATTAGACTCTTGTAGGTGCTGCTCCATATCTCCTCGGGTTTCTTACGGCGCGCAGTTGTCTTTGCATCTGCCACGCCTCCTGCTGCTGCGCGCTGCTTGCGTCGCTGGTGCTTACGCTTTCGCTGCTTGCGTCGCCTTTTCTGCCTGCCCATTTCCATAACTAACGCACTTTAGCAATTTGATGTAATTACACAGTTTAAGTTTTATTAAGCGGGCATTTTTGTTTACTATTTGTTGCTGGTTTTGCGCGTGTGCCGAGTTGACTTATCGATAGGCAATGTGCTATCGATGGCAAATGCTTCGCAGTTTCGGCAGTGCAGTAACAGCTGTGACCAACGTTGCCAGATAGTCAGAAAAAGAAACTTAACGAAGACGTGTCGATATGTGTACTGTGCCACAGATGGCGCCACGAGTCAGTTTCTGAAAAGAATGAACATTTAAAATTTAATTAATTAAAATATCTGATATATTTTTTTTTTTAAAAAAAAAAAATATGTATATATACTAATATATATATTTAAGTTAAATAGAATTGAGCATCTACAATAGATAGAACCTCTCAGCAGCTGCTGTGCTTAGTAAACCAGATTATTAAAACTGAGCTGATCCAAAGATGGCGCACAAAAGCAGCCGTTCAATTCAATTGAAAATTAAGAAAATAATTAAGATACAAATAAATTAAATATCAAAATAAAATAAGCAAATTACATATAGTTTAAAACCAAGCAATTTTAAATAAATTCAATAAATGAGTTAGTAAATAAAACCCCACACAAATTTCAGTGCCACTTTCAGCACAAACTACCTACTAGTTGACCAAGTTAGAGGCACCCCTTTTTGACCAGAATTGTCGGCTGACTGACTTCAATTTGCCGAGGAAGGTTTGAGCAAACAATTGTTTTGAATGTTTTCCTTTTCTCGGGCCAAATCAAATCCGGAGTGCTTAGAAGCAGAGCCGCAAAAGGAGTTGATCTGCATTCGAAGAGCAGCCAAGAGTTGTCCGAGGATTAGGGCGGATCAATTTGCTTGTGGTGCGAATGCAAATTGGCCAGCGGTATGATTTAAATGAGGATCAAACAAAGGCGGAAACGATCAATTGAGAGTGCATCCTGCTGTGCACTCGCCAGCCGGAACAACAAATGAGGCCAGTTATGAGTCCTCTGTCCAGTGTCCCTACTTTCCCGAGTCCCGTATTCTGTGTTCTATGTCCTTTTGGCAGTACTCGGAGCTTTGCTCCGGCGCAGGTCGCATCACATAAAGGAAAATTAGGTTTACACCTACTTTTCCAATATGGTCATAAAACAATTTAGAGATTTACAAGGGATCAGGTGGCTCTGTCTCTCTCGCACTATTTGCCTAGTGTGTGTGTGTGTGTGTGAGTGTGTGTGAACAAGGCGCGTGGACAAGCATACATATTAACATATACTATATATAGAGCAGTAAAAAGCAAACCAGCATCCGCCTTTAGCTCTCACTCTGAGCACTCCACACACATGTTTACTTTGGCAACTTTGGAAAAGTGGAGAGAAAAGGGGGCAGGGGGTGTATAGTGGGCGGGGCAGGCAAGTGCTGAAGAGCTTTTTCATTTTCGATAAAGTAATATGCGCTGATAATATGAAAAATATCCTGCGGACAGGATTTGCACGCACTTATTCACTTTTAATGGACTCCCGACTTGTCTCCTCCTCTTCCTTTTCTTCTTCTTGCTTTTATTTTGGCAATTTTGCATATATTTGTGGGCAATACACTTGTGTGGGGTATGCCAGACTTTTTGGCAAGTATGTTGGGTATTAAAAGTGTTTTTGGAGCTGATTTCAGTTGGATTCTGTTTTAGTTTAAGCCTACAGGGTATCAAATCTTTGTTATATTTGGAGCTAATGTCCCCAATTCAAACTCATGTGATTGAATTCATACCCGCGAGTGCAAAATGACAATTTGGCTTTGCTTAGGTCGCAAATTGAAGTCGGATCGGATGGGATCGAGGCTGAGTCCAAGGATAGAGAGCAGGTAAACATGTTGGCTGGAATAATAGTCTACGGGATTATAATTCTTGAGCAGGAGATCAGGCCGCGGACTAGGCCGGACTAAGAGTAGAAAGGGTAGAGTGGTCAGAGGGTCAGGTTAGGGGTTAAGGCAGGGGTTAGGGCAAGTTAGTAACTCTCATTACTTTAAATGGATTTCAATTAAGTTGCAAATTGATCTCAAAACAATTGAGTCCCGTCGAGGCGTTTTGAGTGTCTCTGCGTTTTTGGGCTTAGGACGCGTGGCTAACAGCGACGAAGGCGGTGGCGGGGGAAGGGGAAAGCGAAGGGTGAATCTTACCCGAAGCAGCTCAGCCCGAAAACAATGGCACAAAGGGACTTGTGGCTGCTTCTGCAGCTCTTTCTGCCTCTATTGTAGGCGTTTTGGCTGGTTTTGCTCTTTTTAGACCACGTATTTGAAAGGAGTACAGGGTCTATTATGCTTGTCTAAGTGCACGGAGAATACGGACTAGCAGAAAATGTATATATATATTTCCAATCAACAATTAAATTGAGATGTGCTTAGATGTTAAAACATTTGCTGCTCAGAGTCTATAAATTATTAGATAAATTTAATTTTGGATTTTTTACACGCCTACTCAAAAGTACCAACAGAAAAACTCCCACCTCCCACCTCAACTAGAATTCGACTCTATTCTACAGGGTCTTCTAAAGTCGCCTCGCTCAGCTGCAGCCCTTGCTACTGGTTCATTCAACGTGTTGTAAGCGATACGCGGCAAACAGCTGCCAATTGCTCGAGAAGCCCTTGATTTCCCCCACCCCCAACTCCAGCCCTTCCTCTTCAACCCCCTCACCCGCTTGGCCACCTCCACCCTGTCGATGACTGGCAGTTTTTCCAGCAGCAAGACGCTCTCTGGCGTTGACAGGATAACGAGATTTTCAAGTGGTCGCATTGCATCTCAACACTTCACACCCTTTAGGGCTGCAGGGCTACATGGCAGGAGGGGGGGCGGGGCTGAAAGAGGCCGCAGAACTGCTCAAGCTGCAAACTGAAGTCGTCAGCGATTCAGCTCCAGTTCAAGCTGCTGATACCGTTATCGCTACCATTCCCCCTCCCACTCTGCCTGCTGCCTTCCTCCTACCCCTACCGTCCACCTCCCGCACCTCCGTCTAATCTCTGCCAGGTATTAACGATTTTTCTCGCAATTAGTTGCAGCAAATTGAAAAAAACATGCACAAAAAATGCGCAAATGTCTAAGAAAGAAGCGATTTTCCAAGGACTTAGGCACGCTTTGTTCACCATTGGACAAGAAACTGCAAAAAATGGGTGTACTCAACCGTTACAGACCTTGTAGATGACAAAACACAAGCCTAACCCACTGACATACCACTGAAAATGTATAGAAAGACTCCAAAAACTCTTTGACTAACCCAGAAGACCCGCTGCACACTTTGGGCACAGGGTCTAAGAAGACCAAACAGCAGCAATCAAATGCGCATCAGCGATCACTTTACAAAAAGAGAGTGGAAAAGAGCGAGAACGGTAGAGACAGGGACAGCAATGTGGTGTGAAGAAAAGAGCAGAGGCTAAGGATCGCAGTACAGGGAAGGGGGCTGGTATGCCAGTGCTCTGATGTCCCTGTGTCCCTCCGTCCTCTGGCCTTTTGGCCTCTGTTGCGGTACAAGGGAGCTTATCCCGGCTGAGCCTTGTTGCGATTTCCACGGTCAATTGAAAAGCGGCCAGAAAAACGATCACGTCAACAATAAAAGAAGAATTGGGAATTGGGAATTGGGAATTGAGAATTGGAAATTGGTAAATGGAAAATGGGAAAATGTGGAAAAATGGCTGGCAACAAAACTCGGGGGTTTGTTCATTGTGTTGGCTTTGTTTTTTATGAGCCAAAATAGAACACGGGATAACAAGAAAACAACACGTCTATTGAGTGGTAAGAGAGGGAGGGAGGAAGGTAGGGAGTGTGAGAGAGACGGATGGAGGGAGAAACGTAGGAAGTGTAAGAGAGAGAGAGTGAGGGAGAAAGAGAGCACACACAGCGCCGACATTTGCAAAAACAAACAGAAAACCACACGCAGCGAAGTATTTGAAGCAACTACACAGCAAAAATAAAAGTTAGTAAAAGTTTTAAGAAGTGTAGCTTGTTTTTTAAGCAATAGATTAATATATCTTAAGTTAAACAGTTAAAGTTACTCCACTTAATATAAGTAAAACTATTCATGACAGATTTCGATGCTAGAAATGTAGTGGCAGACATTTGACAGAGTTTTGAACTGGTGTATAAATCACTAAACTCAAAAAGAGTTTAGGAAAATGCGTCCCAAGAGACATCAGAAGTTATTTTCTACCTTTCAACATATAAAAATTATTTATTAAGCAGTTTTAACTGCCGTCTTGACTAACAGATTCATAGCAGGAACTACAGGAGTTAGAGCTAGAGTTTCCCTCATCCCTCTACAAATTCACTTTTAAACTTCCATATTTATAAAACTGATAAAAATACATAAACCCAACTCACCTATAAAATATGAGGTATCATATGGTATACCAGGTCTAAATTGAGTAAGAAATAGTCATTGAATTATCCGATCTTAATTGCTATTGACTGATATGGTGAAAACTTGCACCACTGAAGCCTTACCAGCTATTCGAATTCCGATCACTATAACCCCAATACTAGTCAAACATATCGTATATAAATCCATTTACTTCCATACTCCTTTTGAAGAACATTTGGAAAAACTCTGCTTCCTACAACGCCTAGATTTGATTTACTTTTTCTTTCCGTGTAACTTTCTTGCCACTCTTTCTCAGTCTCCCCTTCTCCTCTTCTCTCCTCCTTTCTTTCTCTGCTTTCTCTGCGCTGTGGCAATCCTTTCGTTTGTCTGTTTTGTCGTTTCACTGTTTGTTTGTTTGTTTGCCAAGGCAAAAAACCGAGTCCTTTGTTCGTAGGTGCAACAACTTGAACAACCACAAAACTCTGAATTCTCCGTGAGACTCTTGTGAGATTTGTCAGTACAGAAAGAGTCCAAAAACAAATAGCAAACGAATGGAAATTGAACTCAGCTCACTTTTCTCCCTGCCCTCTCCCCGCCACGCCCCTGCTCCTCTGACTGCCCCCCAAGTAGTCCACTAATTAATTGAGTTGAAGTAATTCACAGCTGAGTTTCCTCATGATTTATTCATATTCACATTCCTCGGCTCTTCTCGGCTTGCCAAAAATTTCCAAAATTTTCCACATTTTCCATATTTTCCCAACCATTTTGTGTGCAAATATTTACCTCTACCGCAGGGCACATAATTTAAATTTTTAACTAAGCATCAAATAAACAAATCACAAATTATGACAACCCCAAATAATAATTTACAGCAAGTCACAAAACAACAAATCACTTTCCTAATTGTTAAAGATTTCAAGGGGAAACAAAAGTGATTAGAACAATTTTGGAATTGACTTAAAAAGGGGAAAAATTTGAAAAGAAAGTAGCATAAATATATGAAGAATTCGAAAACGATTTGAAATAGTTTTACATAAGCTTTTCTACTTTTCTTGATGGTCAAACTTCTGTTCGCATAAGTTCCTTGATTTCAGAGACTGTTGTAGGTACTGCCACCGAATTTTGCACCTTTGAGATAAAACATACTTATCTAGAAGTATCTGACTAGAAAAGTGTTCAACAAACTAAATTTCATGCTTGAATTTTCCACATTTTGAAGCTAATTTCATGTTAAAATACAATTCCACAAAGTTTAACCACTGACAGATTCTTGTTCTACCAAAACAGTAACTCAAAATACCCTTTAATTGTCTTGCTCCACGCTTAGGCTAAAACTTTCATCCATTCTCAATTAATTCCCATCAAAATCCGAGCTGGAGTTAATCGAAGTATTTCCAGAAATCGTTAATTTAGAGGCAAACAAAGTGTGCTCTTTGTTTGTGCTCTTAGGCAGCTGTTATTGCGCTCCCTCTCTCGCTCTCTCCCTCTATTGTTGCTGGCAACCATTTTGGTTTGATCACGCCCCGCTTCATTCATCCGCCTTTCTCTATTCTCTGCTCTCGATTCGCATTACTCGATTTTCTCATCCCGAATCCAGTTTTCATTTAAGGTTTTATTGCACCTTTTGTTGTTGTTTCCCTCTCGCTCACTTTCATCCCCTCAGGCAGCTGTCTCAGCTCTCTCTCTCCGTCTCTTTCGCACTGCCTTCCTCTGCCCCTACCCCTGATCAGACCGTTCCAATCAGTGGCGCATGCGTAATCGCAGCAATTTGCACGCTTACGCATATCGCAAGATTAAACTGATCCCTAGACTGATCCCTGCCCTGATCCCTTGATGACTATATGCATGTACATTCTGGCTTCCGCCCTATCAAAAAAGCCCAAGGAGAGCGTGGAGAGAGCCCAGCTACAGCGAGACCCTGTACATTGAGAAAAACAACTTTTTTTGTAGCAAAAAGTATAGAAAATTGCGGAGGTTTACTCGATTTATGTATATTTGAAGGTGAAAAAAAGGTGTGACACAATTTAAATAAATGTTATTCAATTGCACACATGTTAAATACCCTGTGAATCAAATTTAGTGTCTCTAGCTCTGCTAGATTCAGAGATTGAGGCGTTAAATGTTAAAATTTGAAAAGAAAATATGTACACATATTTTAAAACCTTTGAAACGCCTCCAACGCTACATTAAGAACCTATTTTTAAGAAAGTCCTATAGACCCATTTCCCCTTTGCAGTACAGGGTCTTAAAATGAAGCGATATTTGGATTAAAACGTTTAATTGAGGATTCAGAAACCGGTGTGACGGGATCGTTTCTCAATCCTCAATCCTCCGAGGGTTGCTTCTGTTCTTTCGGATTAGCCGCGAACGCAGCTACGTTTCATTAACATATCAATGTCAGCAGCAGGCAACGACGTCATCATCGTCTTTATAATTATAATAAACATCGTAATCATCATCTTCTAGTTGATTTTCGATTTTAATTTCTCGATTGGCGATTTGAACGCTTTTGGCTTCTACTCGAAATTCGCTTAAATTTTTAACAAGACAAATACCCAAAGCCCACACACACCCCTCACACACAACCACAAACACACACTCCTCCCCGCAACGCCCCTTGCCCCTCCCCATCTCCCTTCCCACTCAGCTCAGACACTGAGCAAGCAATCAGAAAAAGAAACTTTTCTAATTTCGCACTGCGAGAGAAAAGCAACTGAAAAATTGCCGTCGGCGCCATTATTGAGAGTGGAAAGGAAAGAAAAGAAGAGGATAACAGAGCAAAGAGGAGAGGAGAGAAGAGGTAAGGAAAGGAATGGAAACAAATCGAAAACAGAATCGGAATCAGAATCGGAAAAGAAATAAAAATAGAAAAATCAAAATAAAACTTTGGTGAAATGGGAGATTGAACCAGACGTTCAAAGACTCTGTAATGCAAGAAAATAAATCAGCGAAAGTGGAAAACTCTGTAGCTGCTCTCTAAGCTTACAAAACCATTAGCAAAGTGACTTCGACAGGGACTTTCCCTGTAATCAGTCTCAAAAGGAAAATGCTTTGCCTATTTTTGGTACAGGGTGCCAGGAATCGAAATAAAAATCACAATGATGAGTAGGGGGGAGTGGCAGCAGGCGGCAAAGAAGGAGGGACAAGCAACTCTGAGGAGATTCCTTCCATCTTCAGTTGGAAAAGTAGAAAAACCTTTTATTCCACAGTGTTTACACAGTCCTTTGCCAATTGAACTTTTCCGGGGCCATCGAAGTGGATGACGCCAGAAGGACGCCAGGGAGGGGAAGGGAAAGCAGAGGAAAACAAGGAAAACGAGGACATTCGAGAGCGGAAAACGTTTTGGCAAATAGCGAAACAACTTTCGCACAATACTTAGACGAGTTAATTTAATTTGTTATTTAAAATTCAATCTACGAACTAAAACAAAAACCGAATACAAACTTTCTTACTGAACACAAAAAAGACGAGCGAAAAAAAATGTGCAAAAATAGCAACAATAAAAAATAAAAAATAAACAAAAGATGCAAGTGGAGAAATGGATGAAGTAGAACTTTTGAGCTTAGCCAGGGGCTAAATTATAGTCCAAGAGGGTGTGTGTGGGTGTGTGAGTGTGTGTGGAAGAGTGTGTGCCAATTCCCGTCGGGAGTTATGCCCTGATTCTGGTTCTGATTCTGACTCTGTTTCTGGTTCTGCTTCATGTAAGAAGTTCAGTGGAAAAACAAATAACAATTTATGCACTGGGCGAAAAACTTACTTGAAATTGAGCACAAGATTTTTAAAAATAATAAATATATAAATAAAATAAAAAACTATTTACATCAACTTAATTAAGCACTATAGTTTAAGACAGACATTTAATATAATATTTAATTCTCTTTAATATAATTAAAATAAATCAAAACAGTGAAAGTTGCAGTGTAAAAATGAAAATGTCGTTGAGTTTTTCCCCGCCTGCTCCACATACTCCCCCTTTTCCCGCTTCTCCCGCTGCTACGACTATTAACGCTTCAATGGAGAACTTGTCGTCCTTGTCGTCCTCTTTGTTGTTGTTGTTGTGGGTTGACTTGCTTAATTATTCAATAATTTCTAAAAGCATTGGCAACATGGCACAATGGAGGACCAGATTTCAAGTTTTCACCTCCATGTCGCTCAGTTTTGCAACTCGCAGCTGCCCAGATCCTTTCATCCTTTTAAGGGACAGGAGCGCGGAGTCCCCTCGTAATCAGTTGTACACATATGCAGCAAGCACATAAGCCCTGTATATGTGTGTATGTGTGTGTGCATTAGTGTGTGTACTGCCATTGCATTTATCATTAGTCAAAGCTTTGTTTCTGCAGCTTTTTGCTGCATTTGGCTTTTTGTAGACCCCGGGGAAATTTTTGGGATTTGCACTGGGGCATGTTTGATGTGGAAACTTTAGATTAAAATATTTTCACACACACATGTGCTACACACACGCACACACACAGTCACACACGTATAAATACACACAGTTTTGCCTGGCAACGTTTTCTCGTCTTCGTCGACTTCAGAGATTGCCAAACACTTTCACAGTCTGCCCTGCCTATATACGCCAGTCAGCGCTAGTACATAAAGCAGCAGTAAGGACAGAGACGGTGGTAGGGGACAGGGGGCGGGCAGAGCGTGCGCCGGGCGAGGATTGAGCGCATAATGATGTTTATGTGTTGCCAAAAACATAAAAGCATTAATTTAGTCATTATCTTCTTAAGATACGACGAAGCGCAACGCAACGCGACGCAGCGCAGCGCAGCTCAGTCAGCAGCAACGTCAGCGACTCCTCTCGTCCCCCCTCCAACGAGCCCAGCACAATCCCAGCACAATCCCAGCAGCGCGAACTCCAACACATAATTCCACATTAACGAGTGTGTGCCATTGCGATGGGTGCGAGCGAGATAGTTGACTGCGTGAGCGCTATCTCTGTTGCGCCAATGTTGCCGCGGGCAGCGGGGGCTGTCAGTGATGACTTTATCTGTATAAATAACTGTCAGAAGGGAAGTGAAATAAAATAAAAACCAAATAAAATACAGGCAAGAGTGTGAGCAAGAGCGAGAGCGGCAGAGAGAGCGATAGAGAGAGAGAGAGCAGCACGCCCACGTCTCTGAGCAGTAGCAGCAGCGGAGATAGCTGAGCAAAAGCAACTGACAATCGCGCCATCTTTGTGATAACGGGTGTCGGGCAACGCTAAATGAAGATGTCGTGCTCAGCAGCAGCAAAAGCAGCAGCCAGAGGGCGTCCACCATGACAGCCACCACCATCATCAGCAGTGACAACCGCAGTCGCAGCAACAACTACAACTACAATAGCCAAGAGAGTGAGAGAGCGAGAGCGCAAGCCGGCCGCCTGGTGAGAGCATTGTACGAAGAGCGAGCGCAAAGGCGTGGACTCAGCTATGCCAAGCTGCGCGCTGATTGGCTGACGCTGTGTGTGCGTGTGAGAGAGCGTGGCTGGCGCTCTCTGTGTGCGTTCGTGTGTGTGTGTGCCTAGGCGAGAGGCTTGGACTCGCTTGGCAACTTGTCGTGTGCGTCGCTGTCGCTAGCGCTGCTGCTGCGACTGCCTCTGCTGCCTCTGCTGCGACTGTCGCTGCCGATGAGCATTCACAACAGTTTCGCACCTCGAACGAACAGGAAGGGTTCAGATCAGGTTTAGATTCAGCTACAGTTTCAGTTTGAGGTTCAAAGTTCGTAATTTGAGATATCAAAAATTTTTGTGTGCGTTCTGCAAAAACTCGCGTCGCG
The DNA here is from genome assembly GCA_020829145.1 of Drosophila nigrodunni. Lineage (NCBI taxonomy): Eukaryota > Metazoa > Arthropoda > Insecta > Diptera > Drosophilidae > Drosophila > Drosophila nigrodunni. The sequence goes on from JACVCZ010000008.1 coordinate 814,677, forward strand.
TGTGAAAGTGAACAAAACAAGTGCTCCCTCCCTCCCTCTCGCACTCGCGCCCTTTGTCTCTTGTTCAAAACGCTTAAGACAAATCCATCAAAATTCTGTCCTCACTGTGGACAACGCCGTCGCAGCTTGCGGGCGGCGCCAGCAGCGACAGTAGCGCCTCCAAGGCCAAGTTCAAGATCACCGTTGTGAGCACACCCAGCCCCTCGCCCGGCTCACCACCGCCCACGCCACCGCCCAGCGGCCTCAGCATGGTGGAGACCAACTCACCACCCGCTGCCTACGTCCTCAAGCGCTGTGCCAGCGATCTTGGCGAGCAGCAGCCGCAGCGACAGCTTCAAAGATCCCGTTCTCCCGCCAACAATGCCAGCAACGCTGCCTATCACCTAACCACCGCCATGTTGCTCAACTCACAGCAATGCGGTTATCTGGGACAACGTCTGCAATCGGTGCTGCAGCAGCAACAACAACAGCAGCAGCAACAACAGCAGCAGCAGCAGCAACCGCAATCACAGACTCCCTCCTCCGACGATGGCTCCCAGTCAGGAGTCACCATTTTGGATGATGAGCGACCTCGCATGAGTGGACCAACTGCAGCCTCCGCTGCAGCCGCCTCACTCTTCACCATCGACAGCATCCTCGGCTCACGCACTGTGGCAGCTGTTGCTGCCGCCGCCAACAGCAGCAGCAGCAGTAGCAACAACAACAACAGCAGCAACAACAACAACGCCAGTGCCAACAACAGCAATAACAACATCCACAACAACAACAACAATGGTTTGGGCTTAGGCATAGGATTGGGCAAGAGAAGCACTGAGTCCCCAGCCTCACCCAACTCCAATTCCAGTTCAAGCGCCGCTGCTAGCCCCATACGCCCGCAGCGGGTTCCTGCCATGTTGCAGCATCCTGGCCTGCATTTGGGCCATCTGGCGGCAGCGGCGGCTAGCGGCTTTGCAGCTTCGCCGTCGGACTTCCTAGGTGAGTTAAGACCGAGCTTTTATAGGGTTTCTTGCAACATCATAGTCATAGAGATGCTTCCCCATGCTCTCAATCTTCGATGCAACGACTCAAAATCCTTTTTGGACTTACTAGCTGAGTAAGACCCAGGCTATTTCTAGGAGACAGCGGCTTTCCAGCCGGTACCTCGACTCGAGCCTTTTAGGAAAGCCATTTTTAACCGACAATTTCCTATGCTTCCTCCGATATAAAGTCGTCTAATTCTCATCGATAAGTCTAGTTGACGTCTTCCCCCTTTCCCCATTCAAAAGAAACGCCTTAAAGCGTCGGAGCTACTCTCTAACCTCTCACTTAAGCTCCTCCTTTGGACTTCATAGATGGGTTAGACTCATACGGCTGTGCAGCTAGTACCACAGAATTCCTTCTTCCTCCAACATAACGTCTTCTTAATCACTTTGGTAATCTACTTTAACGTCCTTGACTCATCGTTGGGCATACCGAAAGAGTTATGCGGAGATCCTTTCCTCTTCTTTTACTCTTTCACGTTGGAAGAAGACTAACTACCCAAAACTCTGCCCCTGCCTAGACCTAGTCACCCACATTCTTCTCACCGCAACTCATTGAGGCGCAAAAGTCTTGTCTCCTGGCACTGATTCCAAACTGATGCCGAACACCTTAAGAAGGACTCCCTTAGCGGATTCACCCATCAATCCATCTAACCATTTAGTCTTTTACTTGAATGGCATTATTCGTAATTAGCCATTGATCCGTGAAAGATGATTTCGAATTCCGTTCCATTCCATTTTGCGGTGAGAGGATTTGCATTGTGAATCGATGCTACGGGGCACAGTGGGAGGCAGGACACGGAAGACAGGGTGGTTCGGATGGGTCTTATGTTGATTCGAGCGTGGATTTCTGGCCACATTTTTATGCAAAATCTTTGCATCCTCAGTCGCAATTCAAATTCAAAGGTTCCTTGTCGATGGATGAATATTAAAACATCTCGTTTTTTGGGGGCTGGGCGTAGGGCGGGGCAGGCCTGAAACGGAAATGAAAGTCACAACATGACGCAGTTTCGGCATTCGGGTTTTTACAGCTTTGTTATGCGCATTTTTAAGGATATCCCTTGATTGTTTTTCCAAGTCGAATATGAATTTCAAGCTGATTCTCCTACGAATTTCTCCCACAGTTGCCTACCCGAATTTCTATCCGAATTACATGCACGCCGCGGCCGTTGCCCATGTCGCCGCCGCCCAGATGCAGGCACACGTCAGTGGACACGGAGCCGCAGCCGTTGCCGCGGCTGGTCTCTCCGGCCACGCCCATCATCCACACCATCCGCACGCTCACTCGCATCCCCACCTGGCCCACCATGCCCAGCATCACTTGGGCCTTGGCCATTTGGGGCATGGACCACCGCCGAAGCGCAAGCGTCGTCATCGCACCATCTTCACAGAGGAGCAGCTGGAGCAACTGGAGGCCACCTTCGACAAGACACACTACCCCGATGTGGTGCTCAGAGAGCAGCTGGCCCTCAAAGTGGACCTCAAGGAGGAACGTGTAGAGGTAAGCAAAAAGTTTCAGGGCTAAGCAGGGAAGGGATGTGGAGGGTAGAACTTAACCCAGTGGGAAACTAATAAACACTTGTTTAGGGTGTTTTCCAGCTAAATTTCTATAAGGCTAAGGTCTAGAAGTCTGTCGGGATTACAGTTCTCTTCGTTTCCTCAACCTTAAACTCCTAGAAAGACATAATTTTCCTTCATTTTCAAAGTGGTTTCTTTTGGGATAAAGTTCAGAAAGTTCCTAAGTTCTGTAACACTTCTAAGATTAAGCAATTTGGAAGCTCTATTAACAGGGACGCGAAATAACCGCAATTAGTCGCACTTTCCTTGATTTTCAATCTCCGCCAAACAGATTCGATTATTTCACGCTCGTTTTAATGCCACGCCGCGAAGCCAATTGAATGCGGTCCATCTGCATCGCAATCCCTCAACTCCCGCTACCTCTACATTTCCCTCTTCTTCTCTCTCTCCTCCTCTTCTCTGCAGACGACTCTCTGTGAATTTCTCAATGTTTATTTAGTTGTCAGCGTTTAGCATTTGTCGGTCTTCCTGCGCTCGAGAGTCGAAACAATGAAATGATTCACTTAATTTGAGTAATGGGCCACGGGATGTCCCTCAAGTTTGAGGTTATGCCGTATCATTGCCAATGTAAACACAAGCTGTGCCTGTCTTGCCAGCTTCACTCCACCCCTCTCTCCCCGTTTCTCGACCGGGTACAAAGCCTACCCTGGGGTGTGCTTACGAACAACCCTCGTGCGAGACTCTGCCCAGTATCACATTAGGCAAATCAGCAGCAAATCTAAGCAAATGCTTCCTCCGAGGTACAGTTCTGTGGTTGGGCCAGGGCACATTCAGAATCCATTAGTGTCGCGGGAAACCCGAAAGCGGACAACAAACAAACAAACAAACACCAAAAAACTCTCGACAAAAGTTGACAATTTAATTTGTTAGCAATTTATTGATGGCACTGATAGCCGTACCTCCTCCTCCTGCTCCTGCTCCTGCTGCTGTTGCTGTTGTTAATGATTAACAAGTTGTAGTCGGAGGAAATGAGTGGGTGGAATGAGGACCTAGTGTTGCTCAGAGCGTCTTTGATAAGGATTACCGGCGCTTGTTGTTGTCGCCGTGACAATATGCTGCCGGTCAATGTTTAATCTTGCAACAGAGCCCTTTCAACCATGCACCCCCTACCCCTTTACCCCTCTCCTACCCTTTTTGGGCCACTCCTTCCCAGCCGAAGCACACCAAGTGCGACATTGTTGACATTTGAGGCTAGTTTGAGGGCACAATTTGCTGCACTCGATGTTTGCCATCGAGCTTAAGACAACTCACGATATATATTACATAAATATATTTTGATATTAAAGTGCTGATAAACATGTTGATGGGTGTACAACCGCCGCGGGAGAATTTAACGCCTTCGCTTGCAACTAGGCGACAATTTATCCTACGGCGAAACTAAGCGGATTAGGCAAATGCCAGCGGAAAGGGATAACTCAGTTGGCAAATCAAGATTGTAAGTGCGTCTGGTTAATTGAAAAACCAGAAAAAAGTGTAGAATCAGTAGCACAGCCTGTACTAGACCCTGTAGTAAGTGACAAACTTAGCCAACGCTTTGTACAGGGTTTTAAAAGTTGCTGCATCATAGATGGAGCATATAAGGGGTGGGGACAGGGGTACGGGGAGACCGGACTGTCACTTAATTAACATACAAGAAAGAGACTTGAAACTTGTCTCTGACAGACAACAAGAAGAAACCAAATCCCAAAAACCAAATCTTGTGCGCAGTCATCGTCGTCATTGACTTAAGCAGCATAATCAACTTGCCTCTCACTCTTTCGACCCGTCTCCTACCACTTTGCTACCCCCCCTCAGACACCCAGTCTCTGTCCCAGTCTCCACTCCATAAGCATACACCATTGGGTCCACTCTACGGCTGGTTATCTACGGCTACTGTTTAGCATATTTGCATGCCAAGTGTTGCCACTTGAGCCCACTCCGCCCATGTCCGCGTCCACGTCCGCGTCCGGCAACTCTGCTGATGGCAATGCCATAAGTGGCAATAATTATTGAAAATCTTGCCTAAGACAACAGCAACAGCGGCAACAACAGCAATCTATCAACATCTAGGAAGAGTTCAGATGGGTAGCAGACGTTGAAATACCCATTAAATAACAAAATTTAAAATACCAAACCTAAAAACAGCGGGTTATACCTATTAACAGAAAAAGTATACTTCAATTATTAAATTTATGAGTTTCTAACTGCTCAGTGAAGCAAAGAAAAGTGACAAAAAGCGACATAAGCTCTTCTTTTATGTATCATCAACTTTCCCACCCACCCTGCATACCCCACTGCCCCAGCACTAACGGGTATACCAAACAATCACCATCGCACGCTGTTATACGCTGCGTATGCGCAACGAGTTCCCATCATCAGCAGCAGCAGCATCAACCATCAACCATTTAAATGATCTGCTTATTTTGACTTCATCATTTACAATTATTATTTTTATTTAGACACTCGAGTGTCTCTGCGTCTGTCTGTCTCACTCTATGGCTGTCCCTGTCTCTGTCTGGGCTAAAAACAGTAGCTGGCAAGAAAGTTGACCACACAGATCAGGTATTTTGGTTCTCGTCGATGCGTGCAAACTCAAATACGCCTAATCCCGCAGCTCAAGTGATTGAGGTGATTTCGATTTCGGATTCCTGACTCAGTTGTTGTTGTTAGTGTTTTTGTTGCTACTGCTGCTGACGATGATCAAGCCCAGTTTGTAGTTAAAGCCGTAGCCAAGTCAATAAACTCTTCAAGCGCAGCGCAAATATTTATCTTTGCTCGTCGCCAGAAGAAATTAGTAATCATTTCTTTCTCTCTCTCCCTGCCTTTCTCCCTCTCTCTCTCTCTCTCTCTTTGTGCCTCGCTTCTATGCTCAAATATTGATGTTGGTTTTTTGTGCTGCACGCACTTAAAAGGGTCAAAAAAGAATGTGCACACTCATTGTGATCATTTTGCCAGGACAACAATAAAAAAGAACCAAAGAAGTCTCAGACACAAAAGGGATTTCTAACTCTAGCTGTTAAGATTGCTCCTAGGTTTGTTCCTACTCCTACCCTTTCTCCTACTTCTACTCCTACTCTTCGCCACTCTTGTCGCCGCTTTGAAGTTGCACAATTGAGTGGATTTTTGTCGGTTTGGGATCTGGGCCACCTGCGCTGCTGCTGCTGCTGCAATTAGGCACTAAGTATCGTTATAATACTTAATATTATTATTATTTTATCTACAATAAACAACTTTACTTCTCTCCTCTTCTCTGCTCCCCTTAATATTATTATTGCTACCATAAACAAACTCCTGTTCCTTTGCCTCCCTTCCCCTGTTTCTCCTCCTCTCCTCTCCACCTTCTTCTCCTTTCCTTCCTGCCCTTTCGCTGCTGTTTGTTTAGTGCTTGAATCAAATGAAATTAAAATGGCAATGAGCTGGAATCAGCAGATTTTCCTTAATTTTGGAAATGAAAACTTGCCTGCGGACAAAATTCACCCACTGTGCCACCCACCGCACCCACTGTACCACCCACCGTTCGCTGCACTTCCGCCCGCAAATCTCACACGGCCACTCGACAAATTTGCCACTTACTTCCTGCCACACCCTCACCTCCCCCTTCCGCACACTTTCATCCCTCTACGTTGAATGCTCGTCGCTTTTTTCCCGCCGCTTTTTGGCCTTTGTTGTTGTTATAATTTTTCATAATTTTCCATTATTCCAAACACTTGATAGCAATTTTACGCCTCGTCTCTGTGTGTGTGTGTGCTCGTGGTGTGTTTGTGTGTGTCTGCGGCGTTTAAGGGTCGCTCTCAATTCCCAATTCTCGCGGGACTTTTGGGTCGGCGTAAAGTGCGTTTCTGGCCCAGGGCTACAAACTCGGGCAGGAATTCGTGTTTGCTTTACAGTTTTAACTGTCGAAGCGTATAACCATAGACAAACAATGTGTGTGTGTGTGTGTGCGAGTGTGTGTAAGCCAAAAAAAGAATTGGCCTCCAAGCTGCATAAATTTACACAAAAAGCGCTAAGCTTCCACTGTGCCTAATAATACTCCAAGTGGGTGGGAAGGCAGTAGTGGTAAGGGGAGCGGGTGGGGCACCCTGTACAGGTGCACATCGCTAAGCTGTTAAAAGGTCGTCCACCGTCAAGACATTGTCCAACTAATCGCTACCGTTAAAATGTTTTTGGTTTTTATTCCCCAATAATTTACATTATTTTGCATTACATTATCCCCGAAAATCTTTGGACAACACGCAAGGACATGATCTGACGTGATTGCAGCGGCATTAGTGCTACAGTCTGTCAAGTAATTGTTTTGACACTCAAGACTTATAAGTAACTCTCATAAAATAAGAGACAACAAAAAGCCGTTTTCTTTTCTATGTAAAAGTATGCGATTGACTTACTGTAAATAAAAGCTTTTGTCTGTGATGGCATCCCCGTCGCACTCATTGGTTTTGCACAGTAACACTGTGAAAGTGCAAAAGAGAAATAACTTAATACATAAAATTTAATTGAAATCGTTGTGACCATGTTTTATAAGTAACTTTAATTGATATTAAATACAATTAATAGTCTTAAATTTATTATTATGTAGAAATAAAACATGCAAGCGCTTCTCAATTACACACCACGAGATAACAAACACACGCCCACTTCCTTTGACTTCAATGCGAAGACTAAAACTAATGCAACGACAGCTTTAAGTGCAAGCATGTCAAATTTCCCTTGCTCTCCCGCTCTCACGTACTTAGAATATGCAGCGAACATACGCACAACAGCTTTGATGGCTCTTCAATGAAGAGAGTGCAATGCCAAATAAATTTCCTAGCTCCCATTGCTCTTCTCCCACGCTCAGGCCCAGGCGTTCGCACAGCTGCTTAGATCACAAAGAGAGCGCCACATGCCTGCCAAAGCAAAGAGCCGAATTTCCTTGCTCTTATTCAGTCACTCTCCTGCTCTCTCGTTTTTCTCAGCTCATTCACTTATCTTGCTTGCACGCACTTACACTCACACATACACACATGCATGCAAGCATATCGCTGACTCTCCACTTTGTTGTTGCTATTAATTCTTCTTTTGTGCTTTGCTTCTTTTCTTGAGCACGCCAAATTAGACAGCAATCATGGACGCCACTCAAATCAACACTTAAGCTTTATTGTGTGCGTAAAATTGAGCGTAAAAACGGTTCAGTCTATTCTTGTTCGCAGGTTTTTTTGTTATCGAATTTAATTGACTTTGATAAATTAAAACTTAGTTAAGTTGGTGAGTGCAGAAAGTAGTGGAACGTATTCTATTAAACTTTGTTGTTATAAATATTACTCTTACACTGAGACAACAGTATAGTCTTACTTACTCGCAATTGTCACTTGCCTTTAATTACCACCTCATACGGTTGCAACCAGTTAAAGCATTTCCACCTGTCTGCCGGCAAATGCGTAACGAGCAATTTTCACGGCTGCGCGATTTTAATCCAACAACACGAAACACGAAAAAGCGGCAGCAATTTTCAGCCAGCAAACTCCACTATAGGTGTGTGTGTGTGGGTGTGTGTTGGTGACAAACTTTCCAACCGACTTGCGTTGCCAATTTTCACTAATTAGAGCAACGAGCGTTGAGCGTACAGTGCTGAGTGCAAAGGCAGCCGCCATTTTGTGTTGCCCAAGGCTCCACCTACCACGCACACATAGAGAGAGAGAGTGAGTTTGAGTGAGAGAGTGACACACACACATACACACACTAGCACATGTTGACACACGTACCAATCAACTGTTATAGAGGACACTGAGTTTTTAGCTTGACTTTTGTTTTTTTTTGTGTTAGGGAGTGGGAAGGTAGAGATGGTAGGGAGGCGGGCTAGGGAGTGCTTTTTGTTTGGTTTGCTGCAAAAACATGAAAATTAGGCGCACAGCTGCGGCGATTAACGAAGCGCAAAGTTATCATAGCCAACTACAGCTACAACTACAACTACAATTGCATGCATGTGCGTGCCTGTTTGTGCATGCATGCATTTCAACGAAAAATGCCAGTACTAAATTTGTTAATCCCAAGGGCGGGGGGCTAAAGAGGGGCCTGGTAACACAGGTCAGCATTTCTCGACGCCAAAAATCAAACAATAACAGAAACCGACGCTTTTTGCCGTGTCCTAACGCCCCTCTGTGGGCGTGCCACTACTCCACGTTGTCTGGCCATAAAGCGCTTTTGTAGTTAATTAAAAATCAACTGCCTTTGGTCTGTTTGTTCAATGGATTTCATGCACGTTTCCAATGTTCCGCTGCCACGCCTGCCCCCGTGCCTACCTCTGCCACGCCGCCCTCTCCTCTCCATTCCACTTGGATTTCGACGTATCAGCGATTTATGCGCTTTTGCCTGAAAAATCTCTGGCAATATTTGCTAACTGCAACTGCTTCAATCCGCTTCAGTTCCTGCCCTGCCCCTGCCCTGCACCCGCCCCTGCCCCGCTTTCCGCAATGCCTGCCAAGTTATCGCTTGCAGCGTCGGCCATTTTGTTGTGTTTGCAAGCCATTTTTTGTGGCCAACTGGCAAAAGTGGCCGGAAAAATAGCATGCGAGGGGAGTTTCATTGATACGCAGGACATGAATACGCTTCACACTCTTTTGCCAGCGGACCCTGTACCCAAACTGTGCAGAGGGAGTTTACGAAAAGTTGATAATAAAACTCAGTAGTCTTGGGCTGCTCCCTACAGGGCTGTTCACAGTTGGGTCTACTCCAACTCCACCTTTTATTCACTAGTTTTAGCTAGTGTTTATTTAATTTTTGCCAAAATTTGCGCTGCAAAAAACGCGCTCGCGGCGATTGAAAATGTTGTGCGTTAGTCAGATTTTAAACGGGAGGCGGGGGCAGCGGGGCGTGGCAGCGGGCTGGGTCGCGTGACCACACACACGTGTACTGAACTTGTATATATAGCCAAAGCCAATCCATGTTGGCTGTAGAAATTACGGGATTAGGTTTTTTGCCGTACTCACTCCGTCTCCCTCCCAATTTCTGCTGCTAGCGTGGATTTTCCGACCCGGATTAGAGTTCAATGCGCACCCAACGCGACCCACTGACGTCTAACGGTTAATTAAAATATGAAACTTTAATAAGTCGCGTCGCAAAAACGCAATCAATCAATCGAGCGATAAAAAACGCTAGCGACTCAAATCGCATGCGTTTTTTTTGCACTCATTTAATTGATTTTAAACTGTTGCATAGCCATTTATGGCTAGCTTGTTTACATAATTAATCTGTTGGCTAAATTCATGATCCGACACTAAAACACATTGCTGTCTATACCCTGTGTGTGCTGGGTATATTAGACTGCACATAAATCATTTGAAATCTATTGACAGAGGCTGAGAGTTTACATCTGTTACAGGGTATTTCTTAGTCGCTCCAAGCAAATTTCTTGATTTTTCATATTTTTGACATTTTGAAAATCCATCAAAATTGCAGTTGATTTCTATGTGTGTGTGTGCGTGTGTGTTATTTTAATAACTTAAGCTCATGAAATTATGAAATTATGAAAATAAATAGACACACACACACCTACACACACTGAAACTCACACACACACAACTGCAGGCGATGGAATTTCTTTTAAACTTTAATTATTTGACATGAAAAATTTATTAGATTTAAATTGAAATCCAAAAAGGCGTTAAAAATGCATTGCGACAGCTGCAACGGGGCGTGACCATGCCCACTAAACCAAGCACGACATCAAAGGGGCGTTCGCAGCCGCGTTGCCAACTCCACTCATGCCACGCCAGTTGCCAACTCCACGAAAGGTTCAAAGGTTGCCAAGGCGTCGCCATTTTGTAGCGGAGACAAGTGAGCAAGGGGAAACAGAGCTGGCAGTTTAGCCATTTCTTGGCTAATTGAAGGGCTTTTACGACTAAGCGTTATAGATAATTTTGGATTAAATTTCGTTGTTCTGGCTGCCTTTCAGCCGTTTTCCAGCCATCTCTGGATCATCAATTCGGCTTATAGTATTCTTGTTACTGCTGCTTTTTAGCTACTTCTAGTTAATTCAGCCTTTTAAATGCTAAATATACTGCTTATGTTTCTTTTCTCGCACTTTTCCGCTCTTTTACTTCCTCAGATTTTCTCTGTCTTTCACTCTCTTGGCTGTTTTAAGCTACTTCTAGCTACATTTCCATATTAAATAAGTTAATTTAGTCGTGAAAAAGATGTGGAAACTGTTTCTTTTACTTTGCCTTTCCCTCACTCTTCTCCTCCCATTCTCTCTCTCTCTCCCATTACTCGACAGCTGCACAAATTTACACAAGTTCCAAGCTACAAACTCAAATGAGCTCAAGTAGTTTCCTCTGGTCAGCGTTCTCTGCTTATAAGTTTAGCGTATTTTTTGCGCCCCCAAGCCACACCCCCAGCACATACCCTCTCTCTCTTTAGCCCCCTCCACTGCTGTCTGCTTCAGATTTCTCGTTGTTATTTCAACAAATTCAGTCGATTTGCTGCATAAACATTTCCCGCTCTGCCAGTGGGTGTGGCACTCAGTGGCGGCAGGGGGTGGGCGTGGCAACTGTGGCCAACTGGCAATGATAACAATACGATAAGCAAACCGAAAACTTTTCACAGCGCATCTAATTTTTTCTAATTAAACTTTTTTTGCTCGAGTGTTTTCAACTTTTGGATCAGAAACAAAAAATTGCATTTCCATTTGTTAACCAGGGAAAACAACAACAACAAGAGCAACAACAACAATAACAGCAATAGCAACATTTTGAGTATTTATTCAGCAAACAATAATAACAAGCTCGGGGTGGAAAATGGCCCGAATTGCAATGGGCAATGGGATTGGGCCAAGTTAGCTCCACCCCGTTGCCAAAGAGACAACAACTGCCCAAAATGACAAGAGACAAAGCAGCAGTGTTAGAGAGAGAGAGAGAGAGAGAGAGAGATAGAGAGAGACAGAGAGGGAGCTAGCTCAAGAGACAGGGAGTGGGAGTGAGTGATTAAAGGGATAGAGACTACACAGAGCGAAAAACTCGAGTCGTTTTCTCAGTGTAGCGACGGGGTTTGCTGCCCCTGCTTTTCTACATACTTTCTCCCTGATGTACCCACTACTTTACCACTCCTTTACCTGCTTTTCGCCCTGCTTTCTCGCCCCTTCGCTCTCCTTTGCACCTTTCCTGCGTGGCGTTAACCCTTAACCAAAGCAAATTAACCCTTAAGTCACTTGACTGATGCTTTTGTTTTAATTAACTAAGTAGCGCAAAAAGGGGGCGTTGGCCCTGACAACAAGGGTGGGCGTTTGCCCGCGTGTGGGCGTGGCCAGCGCCTAATTAAAAAGCCCAAAGCACAAGAAATGTTGAAAAAAAAAAGAGATTTTTTTACACTGCTCATTCATTAATTACAGTTACAATAAGCTAGCTAATTAAGCGGAAAAATGGCTGTGGAAAATGTGGCAGGAAAATGGAGGCAGATAAACCCAGAGCGAGGGCAGCCATAGAAGTTCTGCAAACAACAAGAAAAATACACAAATTTATTCAAATGTTTTCAGTTGAAGTGAAGAAAATGGCAAAGGAGACAGGGGTACACTGAGAGAAAAACTAAACTTAAATGTAGATTTATGATTGAGAAAACTTTGCGTTTCTTTATGGAATGAAAAAAGTAGGAAATTATTTTTTTCCGTGTAGCAACAGCGCAAAAGGAAGCTGAAAAAATAGCGGAAAAATATAATTTGAAAAACGGATGAAAGTGTTTTTGAAGCCATACATGAAACGTTGCCCTGACTGCCAACTAAACCGAGTTTTCCCTTCCTCTTTTCCAGGTTTGGTTCAAGAACCGTCGGGCCAAGTGGAGGAAGCAGAAACGCGAGGAGCAGGAGCGACTGCGTAAGCTGCAGGAGGAGCAGTGTGGCAGCACCACCAACACCACCAGCAGCAGCAACAACAACAGCAGCAATAACAACAGCAGCAGTAACAACAACAACAATGGTTCCACCAAGTGCTCCACGGAGCACTACGCTTCACTGGTGCACATCAAGAGCGATCCCAATCATTATTCGGATGCGGACGAGTCCTCCGATCTGGAAGTGGCCTAAACCCAAACTGGGCTTGAATTGTATATAGTTACAGCTACGTCCTTACCATCTTCCCCTTTTAGTTAATGCTCCTGCAGAGTTTCATATAGCGTATATATTCCTGAACTGTCCCGTGACTAGCATAGCATATATATACATATATATTCCTGTTCCGTCTTGGGATCTTTAAGAGCTTAGCTATCATCGTTTCATCGCATGACTATATCTACTGTATAGTCGTATTATTTGAGTGAACTATAGCATATATCATCCTGTATCTGAAGAATCTGTCATTTTTATTAATTACAACTTTAACTAATTTAAATAAACTCAGATTAAATTTCCTGGATAGTACTGCCCTGCAGGGGTATCAAAACTTCGGCTTGCGGGCATAAAACTTCCCTCTTGTTTTGTATATAAATAAGTTATATAAATAAAAATTAAAACTGTTATTATTTTAAGTTGTTGAAGAAAACGGGAAAAAAGAAGGAGAAGAAAAGGAAGAAGAAGCTGCAGAGGATTAGCCAAATGTACAGTCACTAAATGTATGAGTAGTTCTATAATAAATACGTGTATGTGTATGTGTGCGTGCCTGTGTATGTATGCGAGTGTGAGAGTATTTGTATTTTTATCTAGTTGTTTTGTGTCAGTGTCCAAAGTAAATCGCAACATAAATTAAGTTTACGCAGCAACATAAACCGATAACGATAACAAGCAGGCAAGCGCTGCAAATTCCAAAAACTTAAAAATAAAATAATTTTCAAAATTTAAAAATTGTAATTTTTTAATCAATTCAAAGATTTGCAGTGCTCACCTGTAAAATATGAAACTAATGTAATGTTAAATGTAATTTATTGAGCATAAAAGAAAAACCACAAACTATTTAATAAAAACCAAGCCAAAAGAAATCAAGCAAAATATTTAAATGACTTGTGTGTTTTTATTGAGGGGTGGAGAGTGAGGGGTGGGGAGTGCGGTGTGGGAAGCCCCACTTGGCGTTATTCACACCTGAGACACGCCCTTGGAAGCAGCGTAATACGAGCGCAGTTTGGCAACAAACTTCTTCTTGGCCAACTTATACAAAAGGATAACAAGCCTGGTCAATGGCTATCAGAATTCTTGAAGCACTTGAAGTTGACTCTAACGAAAGCAATTTGTTGCACCCTAACCTTAATTTAAGCACAGCTGTCTCTATCTGTTTCACTCCAACGCACCTTTACCCCCATCCCCCTCCCTCTCTGTATCCCTGTCCGCCGCTTACTTCTGCTGTTGTCCAATTTCATTTGCATTTTTGCACAAACAACAAAGCAACAAAGCAAATCATTTGCTTTGCTATCTCTCAGTCTCGCTGTCCCGCTCGCACTTGCCTAGCTGCCCCCGTCTTGCTGTCTTCTTCTGGCTCCTTTGCTTCGTTTTCGTTTCTTCTTGTTTTGTATTTTGCAATTTTCGCTTCAATTGGCATTTTAACAATGACTTTGCTGTCAGCATTCGACTCTGCTTGGACTCTGTGCTTCAAAAAGTGCAAGGGGTGTACTGAGTTGGTGACAAGGTAAGTTTTAGTGGAAAATTTGGATATTCAGAAATTTATACACCCTGTAGGAACTAATACAAATATTTTAATTGAAAACTGTTTAAAAATAAAATTAAAATTCGTAAGCTTAGCACTCAGTGCTTCACTACAGGGCCTTCCACAGTCGTGCTCCACTCACGCCTGCCTGAGTAGTCACCGTTGCCTTTCGCTTTGCAGCGCAACTCCAATCGCCCAACTTGACCATGCCCTCCTTTCGCCTGGCTGCCAAATTTTGTCCTCTCAATTTTTGCCTCTTGTTTTGCATTGCTGTTGCTGTTGTTGTTGTTGCTTCATTTTTTGTTTTTCTTGTGTGCTCTTTGTCTTTCATCTTTGTCTTGTTATTTTCCTTTGAGCAGACGGACCCGTTGGTCAGGTGACCAAAATTCAAATTCATTCTATCTATCTATCTCTATCTGTCTCCCTTCCACTACTGTCGCAGCTGTCACACTGCCCACTCCATGCACTTCCACTCCCCTCCCCCTTCCCCCTGACTGCCCGTTCACACCAGCTGCGTACTCTGCTCATTTGGCTCCACATCATTCCACAGTCGTCGCCATTTTGTTGCTCGCTCTCAGCAAAGCAGACTATTTGCATAGGTCCGTCTCAGTGTTTGCTCTGCCGCTCTCACTCCCTACCCCTCCCCAGCTCTCCTCTGCTTGCTCTACTCTTCTAACATCTCCAGTTTCAGGCTGCTCTATTTGTAGGCCTCGTTAATAGTTCGTGTAAAAATCTACAAATATTTGCAGTCTATTAATTTTGATTCTGATTTCTTCGCTTCTCTTTATTTACGTATGTATGTGTGTGTGTTTACATGTGTGTGTGTGTATTTATATGTGTTTTGCCTGCTGTTTCTTTTGTTTTTCTAGTGCACGCTTCGCGTTTTTATTATTTTCTCTATCCTGTTTCATTTTTTTCTTTCTTTCTTTCTCTGTTTGGTTCTCTATCAACACGAAATTTAATATACGCCTTTGTTCCCTTCCCATTTCATGCACTATTTACACTGCACACACACACACACACACACAAAGTTTTTGTTTTAAAATAAAAATTATACCAACATGTAAGCGTCATATTTTTATTACACATTTTAGACCCTGTACTTGACAAATATGAGGGTGAATTACAAACACTGTAAGAAAAAAACTTAAGTAAAGCTGTGAATGTGTTTGCTTAGTACAGGGTCTACTGCAGTCCATACACAAGTGGGTAGCCCTTCACACTAGTTACATATAAACCATTATGTGCCGCACATGAAATATTTACCCATTAAATTTGCCTTTAATTAAATGAGAGACCTTTTTTTATACGTAGGCGATTGCGTAGGGGCAGAGAGGCAGAGGGGCGTGGCAGCTGATGGAGGCGCCAACGTTTCGTTTGTTGAAATAAAAATATTGTTAATTGCAATTTATTCACATGAACACCTCGCCACTAAGTGGAGCACAGACTGGGGTAGGGGCGGTAGGCGGAGAGCAGGGCGGGAGTGGTAAAGGGGCGTGACTTCGTCGCATTGATTTAAATATTTCATTATTTGATATTGGCCCATAACGAGTGCATATGCATAATGAATAACTTAATAATTTATTTTTGGAACGCAGTCCTCAACAATTCAATCCCGTAATGCCCTTTAAACACTGCACGGTCTACACTGTGCTCAGATCACTCACTACGAATTTAATTTCGAATATTTACTGGGCTTTAAGAGCACTGAACTTAACTTTTCCATAACAACGAATAGTTCATTGGCAGTACTAATTAGTTTTTCCTTCAAAGAGTTATTAAATAGTTCTAAGATATTTGGATTGTCAGCACTCAATAGTTATAAAATCTTTAAGGTTTAGGTTTTTAGCTTAACATGGCAATTAACTATAAACCTAAACTAAAACTAATCAGCCTAAAGAAGATTATAGAACAGGAAAAGCAATGTACAACATTTCTTTAGCTTATAATATTAATTATAGTTTTAGTTGTTTATAAAATGTTCTAACGCAATCTGTCGATTGAAATAATAAGAGTTTAATCTGCTTGCTAATGGTTCACAGTTAATTAAAGCTTCTAAAAATAAATTTGGCTTTCTAAAACTAAATTGGACCTTCTATAGTTTCCATTTTGAATTCCTTGCACATAATGAAAATATTTTAAATTAGAGCAAAACTTTTGGCTTCTGTTTATAACTGGCACTAAATGTATTTCTAATTTTCGACTCGATGCGATTAACCCAATGACCAGTTGAGTTTCCACTTCTCTCTGTCTCTCCTCTCTCTCTCTCTCTCTCTCTGGGTTTTAGTGAAAGCTGCAGCAGACTTTGATGCTGCAGGCGGAATTTTGCATAGATTAGCAGGTGAACAGGTGAGTTTAATCCATAAAATGTGCGATTATTGCGTTTATGCGGCTCGAGGGCGATTCGATATAAAATATAAACAAAAACGTTAGAGAAATTACGACCACAAAGGCAGGAAAATGGCAGGACTGCAAGTTGCAGGATTCAGGACACGTCCTTCTTCAATACTTGTCGGAAATGTGGGCCAGACTCGAAGGGGGGTTCGTTGTCCTCGCTTATTTGACTATCGATTAAAGTTTTGTGGTCCTTGTGCCTCAAGGACTCTGAAAGGACTCAAAGAAAATGCATGAAATATTTTCGATTAATTTCAAATCATGTGTATGCATGTCTGACGACCTGGCCAAATGTGGTAAATGTGAAAGGCAACTGTAACTACCGAGGGTTGTTCAATTGGTTGTTCCAACCCTGGGACCGAAGGACGCTTCACTGCATCATAGGGATTATCCAATGGCAACCAGTCGCATATCAGTGGCCAGGACGCTCCGCTTTGCTCAACTCATCAGCAATTAGTCCTTTTGTGCCGGCTCCTGTAAGCTGCAAAATGGCTCCCAGCATCAACTCCCCGCCCCTCTCCTTCTCCCCTTCCAAAGGTGGCAAGCAAATCCACAAAGAGCTTACCAAAGTGTTAAGCTGGGCGAGCAAGAGAGCGAGAGAGTTCAGGTCCTGGTCGGAGCTTATTTTAAACCGCGCCCAAAGGACATCCCGTCCTGCTTCTACCCGGCTTAAGCCCTCAATGCAGCTTATGACAAAGGATCCTTCCATAACACTAATGACACTAAATGGAAAATACAGCTAAAAATGGCAAGGAAAAGCATGTTGGAGGCATGGCTTACTAAGATGAGAGCACGACTGCAAGTGACCCTGTATTTACAGCAGCAAATATCTAGACACTTTCTTCCTTTTATTCTACGCTTTCCTCAATAACTTTAAAAAGTTGAATCAAAACAAGTACAGGCTTTAAAGGGCAACAAATTTGGAGTTCTCGAGTCATTAATTCCTTGACTGCAATTGACCCTGTACTTTTTGAAGTACTCGCCACCAGATAACTCAAAATTCTAGCCATTCTCGTCCTTTATCCCAAAACAGTTACAGTCTTTGATAGGTAATATTGCTCCAATGGCCGAGTGTTTACATTGAGTAAGCAACTACAGTAGACCCTGTACATGCACAAGCTTTTGCGAGCAAATAGCCCGTAAGTCTCAGTCGAAGTCCTACGTTATACCCACGTTAAACACACCACGCACAGTCCTCGATAGGATACTTACCACAACTGAAGGATACTAGACTGTTCCACATAGGTCTTAAAGGAACCAAGACTCAGTGTCCTCTGCTAATCTCCGAGCAGCACTCTATAACGAACATTTCTCTACAGGGTCCAATTGGAAAGAAAGGTTCAGAGGGAGGAGGAGACATAGAGCCGAGGATTATGCGGTCAATGTGTAGGAACTATACCTTTGCCCTCCAGTAGCGACTCACTCACTCACTCTGGGGCACAATTGTTAAAAAGCAAATGTTATTTTCAAACAAACAAACGAGAGAAACCCGAAATCCATTCAAATCATACAATTAGTTGGCTCTAATCCGAGCCACAAATACAACGCAACGACTGTCGAGGAGCAGGCAAGGAGAAGGCAGCAAGGAGCAGGGAGGGAACGTATTTTGGCGTCGTCCTTTGTTACCATTAAGTGTGTGCCAGCAGAGGAATCCATAGGAAGCATAGAGCACATCAGGGTATCAGCTAAGGCAGGGGCATTACCAAGATTCAGAGTGTGTAAGAGAGAGCGAAGGAGGGAGGGAAAGTGGGGGGAGAGGTAGTGGCAGAGGCAGAGGTGGAAAGTGGGTGGTAGTCAAGCAAGGACTGTTTCATGTTTCAATGATTTTCACTTTATATATATGTATATATATTTTTCGTTGACTTGGACAGGAGCTAGTATCCTGCCACGCCCCCATTAACATTGCTCAGTGAATTGACTAGTAAACAATTTCGAACAGCTATAAATTCGACAGAGCCGAAATTTCAATACCCTAGCAGTGGTAAGGACTTTACTTTTTAGATTGATCGCTAAGCTACGAAGGAGAATGAATTTTAGAAGAATATTTTTCGGAATACCTTGGTTAATCAGGGAGACTCACCAGTTTTGTCAGTTATGTCTTGAGTGGGCATTCTTGGAAAAATCTTTCCATCTGGGAATCGACAGATCAACCTAAGAGTCTATATCTTAAACCTATACGTTTCGGGATTTAGAAGAGTCCTTCGAATTAGTCCAACCTATTAGAGGGAACTTTTTACCTAAAGGAAAGCTTTGGTCTGGCAACAGCGGAATAACCTAGGAGCCTATGGTTTACACTTCTGCTAGGGCATTACTGGAATTAATTGATAGCAAGCATCGGAATTAACCGAAGACTTAATGCTCTGCTCATCGGAGAGAAACTTCCCCGTTTCGTCGGCTGAAGAGAGCATCTGGTGATCGAGAGATTAGGTCTATGATAGAATAACATTAACTAAGCTTAGAATTTTCCTAGATAGATATCCGTAATTATGTTTAGACGACATTTCCGCCTACTCCCACGCCCCCGTCGCCCACAACTCCAATGTCCTGCTGGTGATGCTGGTGGTGATGATGATGATGCAGTTGCTCCACCAGATCGCCGATGCCGTCCAGTGGCAACGTGAGCGTCTTGTCCAGCACCAGCAGCGATGGAGGCGTCTTGGGTTCCGTTTCCGCATCCGGATCTGTGATATGGCCGGAGGAGAGCAGAGATAGGCCACCAAAAGTGTTGGACATGCCCAGACCAACGCCAATGCTGTCCAAGCAGAGTGAGTGGAGCACGCCCTGCTCGGTGGAAGGAGCATGAGAGGATTGACTCTCGTAGGAGGCGGAAACATGCGTCATCGGAGGCTGCTTCTCATCCATGTTGATCAGGGCGTGCTCCATGCTCAGTATGCAGTCCGCCTTGAAGCTATCGATCGTAAACTGATCAACGCTGAGGAATTTCATCTCATCGTAGGCGGAGGAGCCGTCATTCATGTCGAGATCCAGGGAATTGCCAAACGCACTTGCCAGCGCCTGATGCTGCACTACATCCATTGTGCAGAGCTGTTGTGGATGCTGCTGTTCCTGCAGCTGCTGCTGCTGTTGCTGCTGGGACTGCTGAGGCTGCTGCGGTTGCGTTGCCTGCTCCGGCTGTGTGGATGGCGGATAGTTGGACCACTCCATGGACAAACCGCTGCCACCGCGCTCTAAGCCCAAGTGATCAATGTTCAGATTGAGAAAGATGTTGGGCGAGAGACGGGATGGCGATAATCCTCCCGTGCCGTACGGTGCCTTCAGCTCATTGTCCAGCGAGTTCGATGACTGCGGGGGCGTGTCCGGCAGCAAAGTGCCGCCTCCAGCTACAAACACACAAAGATTAGCTCAAGGATGGCACAGAGTTCTACTCAACATGAATGAGGTTCAAATTCCTCTTACCCAATGCACTGTCCAGCTGTCCCAGCACAGCACTATCATCAAAGGACACGTCCAGCTCCAGACCGTTGGCCGCACCCTCCTTGTAATCCTCACCAATCTTCTCCTGCTTGCGCCACTTGGCTCGCCGGTTCTGGAACCACACCTGCACCCGCGCCTCTGTCAGTTCAATGCGCACGGCGAGCTCCTCCCGAAAGAAAACATCCGGATAGTGCGTGCGCTGGAACGCACGCTCCAGTTCCTGCAGCTGCAGCGTGTTAAATGTAGTTCTAGTAAAAGGGAATGAAGGGATTTAGTTTGGTACTCCGCAGAACCGCATGGGTACCGCCGAGGGATTATCTCTATGTCGTTGGCTATGAGCGGTGGAGCTGTCAGACAAAGAATCCTACACTATAAGAGCTTCAGACTTAATATTTCACTGACTACTTTCATGGTAAGGTTGGTGTACGGCTGAAACCGCATGGATACCGCCGAGGGAATATCTCTATGACGTTGGCTATGAACGGTGGAGCTGTCAGTTTTAAAATTTTCTTTAAAACCGTTACAAATACACAAAGAATCCTACACTATAAGAGCTTCAGACTTAATATTTCACTGACTACTTTCATGGTAAGGTTGGTGTACGGCCGAAACGGCCTGCAACCCGACCATGAATTTAGTCAATGCTTTCTCTATAATGTATTCAACAGTTTTATACTCTGTCTGAACAAATCTCTGTATTATTAAAGGATATAGGCTACCGGCATTTACCGTTAATCGGGGCATAGGGGTACCCACTGCCTAGAGCATTACCTGTATCTTCTCTGCTTGCGCTTCATTGTGCCTTTTTCCATACGTATCCTGCGTGCGGCAGTCCGCACCGTTCACCTTGTCCTGTCCCTTTACTTCTGTGTAGCTTTGGGTTACTGTTAGTGTGTGTGTGTGTTTGTGTGTTTCTTCAGTTGATTCGTGACATATTCGCAGCGCTGTGTCTTTTTCGTTTCTCTGCTTTTTAACGATTTTCGTAACGACAACAACTGAGCGCACTCTTGGGGCTTCTCCCCTCCTCTCCCCCTTCCACTCTTCCCAGCGCCTCGCACTTTGTTTCGCTTTTTTTTCGTCAAGCGGATAACTGTACGCGTAGCAGCAGCGGCAGCAACAACAACACGCACTCACAAATTCAAACGCACAGCATCCATTTGAACCGTTATCCCGTTATGATTTGAACTCAGCATCCACATAACATCCAGACACACACACAGACGCACACGCACACAGGCTCGCACTCGCACACGCACACAGGCTCGCACACTGTCTGTCTCGCTCTCGCTACGTTCACAGTTTGAGCTCAATATTGCGCAGTTTTTGAGCTATAATATACAGTTTGAGAGCACTTTTGCGCAGTTTGAGTGGCTCGCGCGCTTCAAACTGTAAACGAAGCGATTCAACGTGTATTTTCCTTCCGCTAACACAACTCAGAGCTGACGACTGACGACCACGACGATTTCTAGAGGATTGCGCTCTGTGAAAAGTTCTCGCATGCCAAATTCTCCGTCAGCACTGCCGGAAGCCCCACAATGCTTTGGGGCAACCCCTAACACCCCCCGCCTGGCAACACCCTCGGCACTGCCCTCGTTCCACCTGAACGTAGGCGTCGGAACTTGGTCTAGTGCTTAGAGCTGAGAATAGTTCTATATTGTCGTTCCGACTGACATGAGCATGAGCTCATAGCTCTTTCGAGTCTCCCGAGGAGAGCGGGGGCGCCGTAAGGGGAGGAAGAGGGGGAGGAACAGGGTGACTTAGGAAAATGTCTGGGTCACTAGGTTTCCCACTTGGATTTTTTTCGGCTATCTGCTATAAATAGGCAAGAGCTCCCACTCCATATTCCATTTTCTTCCTGACACTTGAGGCGATGTTTCCTTTCTTCCTCCCCAGGCTGACCAACCCCTACCTCAATCCTTTGTATCTTCGGGAATACAAAAGTGTTTGGTATTTAAAACATTTCTGTTTAACTTTCAAAATATATATTGTTGATAGATTCCAAATGGCGTATTTCCAAGGAAATCCATGGAAGCCCTGTACTTGAATTAATGCAAAGGGTATGCTAAGTTTGTTGTAGAACTTCAAATATATAAAAGAAGGATACTAAACCGTTCTTCTTATATTGTTTAGTATTAATTCTAGCCAGATAATATTGGATTCTTTTGTGTATAGCCAGATCGAGCTGTTTATGGTGCACGCAGATCAAGCTACATAAAAAATAACTACTATTTTATAAATTAGCATCACCAGCTTTATTCCCACCTAGAAACAGCCAATGGAGCTGCTAAAAATAGCCCCAAAGTAGTTGTCTCTCTCTTTCCACGATTTTCCGACACTTGAAGCGATTTTTCCTCCTTCCTTCTCCCCACCCTCTTCCCTTCTTCACCCCTACGGGGACAATCCTTTGTTATCGCGTCAAGAGCTGAACTCTTTGTTGCCCTGTACAGCTGTGATGTCCAGGTGACGCGACATAATGGAGCCAACAATAGGTAATCCGATGAGACTGAGAAAGCTTCTCCATTGTTGCTGACCGCTATAAAAGCGGCTCCCGGAGCCAGTGAAAGCCGCATATTGAGCCAAACTCTGCACCGGAACGGAACGGCGCAATGCCATGGGTAAGTTGAGACGTCGGAGTAACACAAAGGAAACTAGAAGGAAAAGCTATACACATATCTCCTGTAGTTGCCCAGTTTGCTGGCAGCTCTGATGCTGCATTGTGTGCTTGGTGTGAATCGATTTGAAGCCTACGACGAGCTACCATCGCCGGTAAGGAGCGGTACTGGAACCGCAACTGGTGCTCGCACCGGCGCACGAAATTTGCCTAAACGCTGCAGTCGTTTTCTTGGAGATTGCATCGAAGCAGCGGAAACTCTGCCCTCGGAGGCAGTTGAACCCGATGCGGGCACGTCCAAGATGCTGAAGGCGCTTCTGGGACTGGTACAGAGTACTCCAAGTCCAGCTGTACAGCCCACGGAGTCATCTCTTAATCCCTACCAGCTGCCGGTGATGTACTACAACGACTTCTATGAGGATTTGCTGACCAACAAGCGCAACGATGTCCACTCTGCTGGCTGTGACTGCAAAGTGATGGTGAGTACCTCATCTTCATCTTTATCAGCGTCATCTAACAGATGTACTCCTCCCCTTCCTTCTCAGAACGAACTGCTAGACCTTGGCAGCATGCATTTTCCCCGCTATCTGATGAGTGCCATTTGTGAATCCCGTCCAGCTTTGGATGCCAAGTGTTCGCAAGGTTCCAACTGCAAACCACTGGAGTACAAGGTGAAGGTGCTCACTCTGGGCTCGGACCAAGCGCCTCCAAAGGCGGCCAAGTCGTCGGGCACGCTATCCCGTCCCTGGATACCCGAGGAGGAGCTGCCTCAGCCCTGGCTGTGGGAATTTAAGACCGTTACCGTCACCGCCGGCTGCTTCTGCACAAATTGAACTGGCTTCCAATACAAAGTTATTCTCTATGAACAAGAAATCGCAGAATATATCCTCAGTGGACCTAAAAAATATTTTTTATTGTTTTTCCAAAAGGGTTCGAGAGCTGATCTCTGGAATGGTAAGATCTAGAACCACCAAACTCGACGTGTGGATACCAGGTTTGTGTAGGCCGCAGAGATATATTTTATGTTAGGATGCCACGCCGCTTTCGCCCAAGTTAAGCTATTTTTTTCGAGCTTACTTTAGAGGTATCAATGGGCGTATACTTACTAAATTTGTTGGGTTTCTACTTAGTGACTTTAACATCATTTTAATCTACATAAAAAGTAAAAATGTACTGTTTTATTCTGGCCCAAAAAGGGTTCAACTTTGATGACAATTCGAGTGTTTGTACTAAAGCTAAAAGAAGCGATTTTCTTATACAAGTTGTCTAGAAATTGTACAGAAAAGTGATCGCTTGGTATATAAAATGTAGCAAAAAGGCACTTGGACGGTATCAAGTATGTACGTAGTACTAAAATGGACGGTACTGAGTCTACAAACTAAATGGAGATTCGAAAACAATTACAAATTAGAGATTACTTTACAAATACATAGCTTCGTTGGAATGTGAGACGGGGAATTCGGGTTTACTTTCGGCAGGCCAAAAGTTTAAATAGCCTTGCAGAGTAGTGCAGCGGTTTTAGCTAAGTTATAGCTAAATTCAGCTGTTTTGTTGGTATAAAGTGGACTTAAAAACATTTGGTGTATAATGTAGTAAACTTTTAGCTGCAGTAACGTAATATCTTCAGACCAAGGGTGGAGTAGCTTTTTTCTTGCCAATAATGTTTAAAAAGTAGCAATTTAAGGGCAACTAATAAGAAAAACTGCTCAATTAATGGGTTTTTGTGCGTTGGCTTGCGATAAACGGCGGCAGACGGACGAGCACTTGACTTCCTCTGCAAAAGGGTATTTAAAATGAGCGGCTTAAAGAGTTGCCTTGTTCCTTCTGCAGTTTAGTGAGAATAGCGACGCCTTATGATCCAAAGACATGCCGATAGCGTGGCAAGTATAGCAAGCTTGCTGCCCCTTTGAGTAGTGGCTCCACTCTGTAAAGCATTAGGTGTTTAAATGGGTTTATAAGCAGCTAGACAACGCCCAAGTACTCACAATAACAAAGTAGTTACACCTGTCGCCCTGGCAGCACTCGTTGCAGGCCCAGTCCTCGTACCAGATGTGGGTGCAGTACACCTGCATGTAGCGTCTGCGCTTCGACTGGCACTGCTCTTTGGTCATGCAACGCTTGGACACATAATATTGCTTTAGAGCTCCCTCAGAGAAGTATGGCTGGCTGCCCCAACGAATTTCTGTGCCACAAACATTCTCAAAGGATTCGCAGGTTTTGATGGTGTTCAGGCACTTCTCCGTATTCCCTGTCTGATTGGAGCACACATAGCACTCCAAACCTGAGGCAAAGTGAACTGCAAGCAGAATAAAATGTGTCATTCCCCAAATTGTTTAAGGTGTGGCAAGTGGCAACTGGCTACTCACCTTGGCCGCACAGGTAAATCGCCATTAGCGCCAGCACCGCAATGTGCCACGATTTCAGCATTTTTAAACGTTTTATTAATTAAATTTATTTATGTTTAAGGCACAACAGGTTGTCAAATAAAAGTCTTAATTGTTTATAACATCAACAACGCCACTCCCCACACTACACTTGCACTGCCCGATATCGATAGCTTGCCACTCCGATAAATATCCCCATCGTTTGCAAAGCTCGCGTTTTGCAACACTGCTTCGATCGTGCGGTGCCACCAAAAGTAAATAAAAGGCCGTCGATTAAGCAATTAGACTTGAGTTATTTATTGGCAATGGACAAACGTATTTTTCGCATGCCGTCGCTTTGCAACACTGGTGGCAGTTAAAACAAATTGCACAATTTATTACTAAAAAGTGGAGATTTATACTTGTTAATTAATTAAAACAGCAGCAAAGTGACTAGTTGTAGCAGGTGATAGTGGTATTTAAGAACTTTAATAATTTCCCCCAGCAACAACAGGTGTTTTGCAACACTGCGTATCATAAAACTGCCGCCAAAAACAAATATAAGCAAAACAACCCACGAAGCCTTGTGACTAATTAAATTTGTGTTATTCATAATTAGCAAATAAAGCAATTGCGTTTTACTTTATATAAAAGGCAGTTACTAACCGGTATTATTAACTACTCTATGTCACTTTGCAACACTGGCCGTGCATTTATTTGCGCTGTTTTTGTTGTCCCGTCGTTTGCTTTGCCTTCGCTTGCTGCTGTGATTTTTTTTTTGAGTGCAACGCCGAGCAGCAAAACGACTCGAACATGGCCAAGTTGGAGCAAGAAATGGTGTTGGCCAAGCCAGCGATGCCGCTGGGCTATCGACAGTTGGGCACACAGGTGGCTGGCCACAGATTCGAGGCAAGCAATGCGTCCGCTGTCGGTTTAATCCAAGACGCGGGCGGCGAGGAGAGCGACGGGCAGAGCCATGGGCAGGGGGAGGGACAATCGGTGAGTGGACGTGTTTTCAAGCCATTGGGCAAACCTGAGTGCGGTGTACGTGAATTGAACTTTTATGAGTCACTGTCCGCGGCTGTGATTGCGACATCATCATCATCATCATCAAAATCAACAGGTGCAATGACTGGCAATGACCTCAACGGCAAAGGTGATGAAAGCGTTACGCCCACCCCCAACCCCGCCAGTGACGCCTCCAGCGCTCTGCTCGCCGAACTGGCAACTTATGTTCCTCGCTATTATGGTCAGCGCAAACTGGTTGTGAATCAACGTGAGCACACGTTTCTCAAGCTCGAGGATCTGACGCATGGCATGGCAAAGCCGTGTGTTATGGACGTAAAGATTGGACGTCGCACCTGGGATCCATTGTCCTCTCCACACAAACGCTCCATCGAGGAGCAAAAATATGTGATTTGTAAACAGAATCTGGGACTCTGTCTGCCCGGCTTCCAGGTGTATCAGGCAGCCCCGGAGCTGCCAGACAATGTCAGACTAATTCGTCAGGGCAGAGACTTTGGCAAGAGTCTCAATGTCCAGGGATTCCGCGAGGCACTGGCGCTCTTCTTCAATGTCAGCGACAAACACAGTGCTGGGCAGGATGTGCTGCTGGGGGAGATTCTGCGCCAGTTGCGAAGCATACACAGCTGGTTTAAACGACAGCGACTACTCCACTTCTATGCCAGCTCCCTGCTCATTTGCTATGACTTTGAGCAGCTCCAAAGACTAGACAAATCGTTGCCGAATGGTTACCATCCGCAGACACTTCCAACTCCTCCAGCCACCTCCTCCACCGACAGCACCAAGCCCACAGACCAATGGATTCGTGTGCGTTGCATTGACTTTGCTCACATCTTTCCCGCCGAAAACGCTGAGCCAGATCACAACTATATGTTTGGACTGCAGAGTCTCATCGATATAGTCGTGGAAATGCTCGAGCGATAGCACCGATAGAGAATCTGGATGCATCTCCTCCAATTCTAAAGACACACATACCCACAAAACTTGTATTATCGTTAAGCCAAAAGATTAGTTCACAGCAGAGCTGTAATTAAAAAGCAATTAATAATAACTTGGTATAAAAAAGTTGGATTACCAATAAACTATGTAATTACTTGATTATTCAAGTTTAATTACCAAAGGAATTAAAATAAGTCACTTAATTACTTTCAGAAAATATAGAATTAAACAAAAACCATTGTACTTACTTCAATATTCAAGTTTAAATACTGAAAAATCATAGCAATTACTTGATTAATCAAGTGAAATTACCAAAATACTAACAAATACTTTATGATCAAAATTCAATTACCAAATGAATCAAAATTACTCGGAAGTAAATGCCGAAATAAATGCTTTAATCATTAAATCACACAGTAATTATTTTGTGTATCAAATTTAATTGGCAGAAAGAATTAAGCAGTAATTACATAGTAATTATAAATTAAGTACTTAACGGGCTTAACTACTATCAGAATTGCTCAAGAGAAGTCCACTAAAATGTAACTAAATATTAATTGGCAAAATGTATTTACCAAAACTACAACTGTACTTAAAACAATAACAATTGGTGTTCACGTTTGATAATTAAAAAAGAACATTTTATAATTACAAATTAATTACCAACAGAAATGCTGTTATTGCGTTTAAAGAGTAAACAGATAACTACAAGAGTAATTAAAAGCAAACAAGTAATTGCTCAAACTGTAAAGGTTTATACATATTTTGTAGTCAGCATTTAATCATATTAAGAACTTGGGTGTATATCGGTTAATTACCAAAAGAATTTAGCAGTAATTACACGGTAATTATAAAGAAAGTAATAAATGAAATACATGCAGAATTGTGACAATTTGAAAAAGATTTAAGCAGATTACAGCTCTGGTCCACAGTAGTGCTCCGGAAAGGAATTACTACTCTAAAACTTCTTTATACCAATATGAACGTATAATAAATACTCAATTTTTATACAATTCACGTAATTGTTGTATTTTGTGTATTTTCAACTTATCAAAATTATTGTAAGATTATAATAGGTCTATAAAGAATTTGTGGGAGTCGCTTTACAGCGTGTAGTCGAGTTCGTAGCGCTCGTATTGGTTCTTGGGATCATTGGTGATCCTCGGATAGCCCGCAATCAGAGCATCCTGTCCACCAATGTACAGGGAATTGTAGATCTTCCAGTAGACATCGCGAACCTTACGCGCCGGATGGAACAGTCCCTGGAGCGTGTACTGCAGGATTTTAATGGAGCCGAGGGAGACACGCAGGCCATCGACGGAGTCCATGAAGGCCTGCACAAGATGCGGCGACGTTTCGAAGATGTTGGGCCACACGTAGTTTAGGAGATGCGTCAGGGCATCCTCGCAGCCAAAGCCATAGACGCCCAAGGACATGTGCTTAATGGCCGAACAAGCCGTCTGTCGATGTACCAAGTCCCGATCCATGAGTGCATCCTCCAGCAGCGGGCACACCGCATAGATATAATCCTTGCCCATCTCCCCAATGTACTCAAACAGAAACGATAGCGATTTGAGGACACCA
Source organism: Drosophila nigrodunni (assembly GCA_020829145.1). Classification (NCBI taxonomy): domain Eukaryota; kingdom Metazoa; phylum Arthropoda; class Insecta; order Diptera; family Drosophilidae; genus Drosophila; species Drosophila nigrodunni. The sequence continues at coordinate 843,196 of JACVCZ010000008.1, forward strand.
TTCTGGACATTCAGCTCTGGCACACGATACTCGTTCATCAGTGCAGGGAGTACGGTAAATGGTCGACATGTCTCCGCCACAATGGCGATGGCGACAGTGGTGCACACTCGATTCTGTCGCTCCTGGACCTTCAGATTGTTGAGCAGCGTGGCGAGCACATCGTGTGGTCCAATCGCCTTGGCGATGTATCCAAAGGTGTTGACCGTCGCCCGACGAATGGCTTTCTTGTGGGCCTTGAGCAGCTCCAGCAGTTCGAAGCAGATGCGCATCCATTCCCTAGCCGAGACATACTCGGGCCCTCGATCCGCTATGCGTCCCACCAAATCAATGCAGTTCTCCTGCACCTTCTCATGTCGATTCTTCAGAATGGGCGTTAAGCGTGGCAGTAGATCCTTGATGGGTGGCGTCATCTTGGTCATGCCAATGACATTCACAATGGCCTTAAGTGCACCTAGGATGCTACCCAGCACCTCTGGGTACTCCTCGCCCAGATACTCGTAGAGCACCACGCCCAGATGACCCATTAGCTTCTCCTCCTGGCAGGTCTTCATGACCACAGCGATGCGAGAGATTAGATCCGCAGCCTGTTGACGCACCTTGGCGGATTTGTTGTTCAGTCGCCAAAGGATGGTACCACAGATCTGTGGCAGATAAGGCTTCACTCGTTTGCCCAGCTGATTGACAATGGTTCCGAAGCCATTTAACATGACCACATCTTCGGTGGTCTGCTCCTGGAAGGCATACAGTATACCATCGATGAGCTGCTCCTCCAGACGTGAATCAATATCCGCTGCTCCGAGATTGCCCATGATCTTCTCGACCGTTTCCATGACCATCTTGCGATACTGTTCGTTCTCATCCTTAAGATCGTCGACCACTCGATTGATGATCTCCGAGGTGCCCACCTTGTTGGCAATCTCCACTGTAGTGTCCACAAGCTGGCGATAGTTGCGTCTGTCCAGTGCCATGCGATGGTTCCAAAAGAACTTAAAGAAGTGCGGCAGAATCTCCTCCTTTATATACTGCGGTTCCACGCCATCGGTGGCACAACATTGCTTCACCACTTTGAGAACGATCTTCTTCATCTCCTCGTCTGGAGACTGAAACTCTCGAATGAGAATCAGCATCACTTCCCTGGTATAGTAGTTGGCATACTCGGCGTCCATCAAAGGAATGAGATAACCAATGGCCTTGAGGAATGCCGCTAATCCTTTGCCACGATGTGTCCTAATGCCCTTCCAGAGCGGCTTGAGCACCGAGTCAAAGGATTCGATGCCATAGGGTGTGGCTGCTTCGGCCAGGGCTGCAATTGCCAAGGCCGTAATGGTCCGCACCTTTTGCTGTTCATCCACCAGACCGTGCTCGATAATCTCCACCAGCGCCTTCAGATGCGGCAAGATGGCGCAACCCATAAGGATGGCAATCTGTTGGACGATTTTGATGCCCGTGTGACGGGCCTGCCACGACTTCTTGGACTTGCACACCGCCTTAAGGAAGGGCAGCAGCGAGGGAATTCCCAGAGCGGATGCGACCACAGCAAAAGCACGTGCCGTCGTGTTTCTCACGTACTCATCAATGTTGTCGATATCGGGACGCATTGTGGAGATCATGGTGGCCAATCCCGCTGCCTTGGCCAGGTTGGAGATGATCTCTCTGCCCTCAATGCGCGCATAGTAATCTTCATCAATAAGCAACGGCTCAATGACCACCAGAATTTTGTGCACAAATGGACGCACTAAATCGTCCAATTTGTAGAGCACACGGTCGATGACCTTTACAAGCAAATGTCGCTCCTGATCCTCCAGCGTGGGTGACATGAGCAGCGGCAGGATCTGATTAAATAGTGGTCCAGCTCCGAACTCTCGTGCCTTGTCCGTCATCTGACGCAGTGCGGATTTCCTCATGGGCGGCGAACCATTCTTGATGGTCAGAAGCAGCTTCATGATCTTGCGCTCCTTTAGCTCCTCAGGCGACAGGGCATCCTCGTTGACATCCACGAGCAGTTTGTCAAAATATTGTGCATCCTCCGGCTTCATGAAAGGCAGATTCTGTCCCTTGGGTTGGTTATCCATAAACTTGGCGTTCTTGTCCTCCACTTGGATGAAGAAACCAGTTGGAGTACCAGCTATGGGAGTGGGCGTGGCCATAAGTTTACGTCCAGGTGTACGCAGAGGCACATAGCCCGCGGGAGGCGGTAGGATCTTGTAGCCAGGTGGGAACATTTGGTCCAGTTCCTCATCGGTGTAGGGTCTGTTGCGTTCATCGATCTCTTTCTCCCAGCGATAGGCTTGGAGTTGCTCTGGCGTCATGGCGGCCAGTGCTCCCGGCGTGGGCGTTGCCATGGCCATTGCCTTAACGCCCACGGGTGTACTGCCTCCGGGTGTCAACAGCGGTGTGGCATGTCCTGGTGTCGCATGTGGAGTCATGCTGGGCGTCATGGCATTGGCGTTACTCGGAGTAATCGCTGGCGTGGCATTCGATGGTGTTTCGTCCCAACGCGAGCGACGCTTCGATGCTCCTGGTGTGGATTCAATGGAAATGCTCTCACCGGCACCGCCGCTGCCAGTGCGATCTGGCTTAGGTGTCTCTGCCCAGCCACTGTGTCCGGGTGTCTCGCGCTCTGTCTTTGGTGTCTCATCCCAACGATTGCGACGCGCCGACTTCTCGTGTCCTGGCGTCTCATGGCCAGGGGTCATTGCATGCGCTGGCGTTTCATGCCAGAAGCGTGTGCCAAGTCCAGGTGTGGCACCGGGTGTCTCGCTGCCCTTGTGTCTCGGTGTGTCGTCCCAAAGATGATCTCCAGGTGTTTTCTGGAAACAAATGTGAATTAGTTTTATTTTTTTTTAGTCTTTTACATACATCTTCCCAGTTGGGCGTTGCAGCGCTGCTGGGCGTGGCAGCCACTTTGGCGGGTATGAAACTTTCGCTAACGGTTTGATCCCAACGTCCACGTTTGCGTCCGCCCTCCTTGGAAGCAGCTGACGCGGCCGTGGCTGCCGCTGCCTCACCATTCGAGGACTTCACCAGTGTACCATCCTTTGACTTCTCCATGATGCGACGCCGCAGCTCAGACTCTTCGCCCTTGAGCATCTGTTCACGCATAATGTCCGTGTAGGTGCGGGATCCCACGTCGGGAGTTTTGCCGCCATCGGCAAATGGATCAGCTCGGTCGGGCGAAATGATAATGCGACGACGCTTCTGTCTATACTCATCCTCACGATCCGCAATGGTCGGACGCCGTCGATCTGCCATGGGATCAATGTCCTCCTTGCCTTGGGTCACATCCTTCAGCACCGACGTGGGAGCCGTGTATGTGGTACGCTTCTGTGGCACTGGAAAACCATCGTCCTCCTCGTCCTCATCCCCCTCATCATCGTTTGCGGCTATGGATGTGTTGTAGCCCTCATATCGGCCCTTTGCCCCCTTCCCAACGGCCGCGTCATCGTCGTACAAATCCGTATCAAAGAAGCCGCCGCTGTCCAGCAAACCGACTCCTGCAGCCGCCGCATTGTTCTTGGCCAACTCGGTTTTCTTTGCTTGTATATCCGAGATTTGCGCCTCAATATCTGCAAAATAAAATTAAATACATTAAAATTGATTTTCTGCTCACATGGCATAAAAGGCAGTGCAGCTCAAGAAAACAGCTGGAAAGCTTGTTCCTCCAATAAATACAAAGCCGGCGTGTCTTAAAGCTGTCCCGTGCACTTACCTTCATGAGTACGCGGTATATTTTCCATTTTATTTCAATTTATGCACAACAAACGTATGAAAAACGCGTACATGAAAATTGTGCGACAGTGTTGTAAGGTGTTGCATTTATGCACTCACTTCGCATCACTAAACCGCCACAAAATATCGAGCTTATGTATAAGTATCGATAGTCATTCATCGTTCACTCAATAACATCGCTATTGCGAGCACGTGTTGTTTGTTGTTGTTTCGGTGTTTTTTACTTCCAATTCGCGGCGCACAAAATGTTGGCAAAAAAACAAAAGATGGATCAAGAAACTGAACAGATTGTGGCTCCACACACGTTGCAGGCGCGTCTTATATCGGACACAGGAGAGGAAGCCGGTCCACCCATAGATCTGCCATCGGGTATCACAACACAGCAATTGGGACTCATTTGTAATGCGCTGCTGAAGAACGAGGAGACGACACCGTATTTGTTCTTTGTGGGCGACGATGAGATCAAAAAGTCACTAGAAGACACGCTTGATCTGAGCACCGTAGACACGGAGAACGTCATTGACATTGTCTATCAGCCACAAGCTGTTTTCAAGGTGCGTCCCGTAACGAGATGCACCAGCTCCATGCCTGGACACGCCGAGGCGATTGTCTCGCTGCACTTTAGTCCCGATGGCGCACACTTGGCCAGTGGCAGTGGCGATACCACTGTGCGGCTCTGGGACCTCAACACGGAGACGCCACACTTCACCTGCACCGGGCACAAACAGTGGGTGCTGTGCGTTGCTTGGGCTCCGGACGGCAAACGCTTGGCAAGCGCCTGCAAAGCGGGCAACATTATCATCTGGGACCCAGAGACAGGTCAGCAAGTGGGTCGCACTCTAACGGGACACAAGAAACACATCAACGGCTTGAGTTGGGAGCCATATCACCAGAATCCCGAGTGCCGCAAGCTGGCCTCCGCGAGCAGCGATGGCGATTGTCGCATCTGGGATGTAAAACTTGGTCAATGTCTGCTCAACATTGCAGGACACACGAATGCAGTGACTGCAGTGCGTTGGGGTGGAGCTGGAATTTTGTACACTTCATCAAAGGATCGCACGGTTAAGATGTGGCGTGCTGCCGATGGCATACTTTGTCGAACCTTCTCTGGCCACGCCCACTGGGTGAACAGCATCGCCCTTAGCACGGACTATGTGCTACGCACGGGACCGTTCCAACCAGTCAAGGATCGCTTGAAGGCGCATCTCAGCTTGAGCAGTAAGTGTAAAGAGAATGTTAGACCCTGTAGTTACAAGCACTAAATGATCTGTTTTTGATGTTCAGCTGAGGAACTCTGTGCTGCTGCTCTGAAAAGTTATCAAGCTGTCTGTCCGGACGAAGTGGAATCCTTAGTCTCCTGCTCCGATGACAACACATTGTATTTGTGGCGCAACAATCAGAACAAGTGCGTGCAACGCATGACGGGACACCAGAATGTGGTGAATGACGTCAAATATTCGCCAGATGTGAAGCTTATTGCGTCCGCATCGTTTGATAAATCCGTACGACTGTGGCGTGCACATGATGGACAGTTCTTAGCCACATTCCGCGGTCACGTGCAAGCCGTTTATACCATTGCCTGGTCAGCAGATTCACGTCTTATAGTCTCCGGCAGCAAGGACTCTACACTGAAGGGTAAGTGGTACACGTATTCCTATTAATAGCTCTATGGTTTTAAAGGATGTCTGTAGGTAGTTTTCGGCATACAGTACCACTAACCTAGGTCGGTTAGTGATAGTACTTTATGGTATAGAAATCGGGCTTAGTCAGCATTAAGTGGGCATACGAAGATTGACAGTTTATAAGTGATCTTGAAACTGGGCTCTTTCAGTAAACAGAAGCAAAGTTCATACTTTACTTGCGTCCTTAGTAACTATGAAAGTTATATAATATTTTATTCCGATTTGAATCATATTTAGTTAATAAGGAAAGAAGTACAGTTTAAAAGGGCTGGGTGTATTTTATTGATATAATTCGAAAAAGAGAAAAGTTGTACATACAAAAACTTTATATTTGCTCCACAGTTTTATCTATATGATACAGGAAGTATGTCAGCACTGTTCCTCGGGCGAATCATCATTAGTGCTCGTTTAAGGGAGTGTTCAAAGCCCCCGAATGTCATCCAATTGACACCCATACTACGTGTATTGTCCCCATAGTTGCCCGTCAGATGGCTGTAAGGAATAATCATTTATAAACTCAACTTGACATATCTTTAAAATTCTATTTTACCTTTCGTGACAATACTCATACCACCAGCCTCCGTGATATTTACTTGCGCAACTATTTGGGCTGTCTCGATCGATGGTTGCGAATTCCATTTTATAGTGACTACCAAGGGAGTCGCCAGCAGTTCCACTGGCCTTACCCAAAGTACTCAATATATAATTTTGATCCCCGCCTCCAATGGCGAACTCATCATACATCTCAAACTGTTCAACTCCCTCTTCATCCTCCAAAACAACAAGCAATTCCTGTCTACACTCGGCCGTTATTGCGTGTATTTTATCTAAACCCAGGAAGAAATCACCGTTGAGGTCTCCGAATCCGTTTTGATATTCAGTCCAGTTGCGATTGAAATCGACACTTCCATCTTGTCGTCTTAAGAAAACTGTCCATCCTCCGTTCTGAGTTTCCGCATCACAGAAAACCTCAAAGGGGTAGGCACTGTACTCGCGGATGAACATACTGGTTGTTCCAGATGATGTCACATTGTTGCAACCTTTTAGGCTACAAAATTGTCTGCTCTCATCCAATTTGTTGTTAGCACCTTCGATTAATTTTTCCTGTTGCTCCAACTTAGCTTTAAGATCCTTAATCTCCGATTGAAATTTCCGTTCAAGATCTTTAATCTTTGATTGAAACTCCACTTTAAGACCTTCTATCTTCGATTGAAGCTCCGCTGTAAGGTTTTGAGACGTTTGGAGAGCCTGATTATCCGAACCCTTGGCATAACAGACATTCTTAAGTTGTGCTAACTCTTTTCTTAGAAAAAGAAAGTCCGCTTTGAGAAGCTGAAAATCTATTCTAAGCAAACTAGTTTCCCTGTGGCTTCCAGCTTGACTCCTTATCTGTTCCGCCCTGAAAAACACTTTAAATTCGGAGTAAAGTTATATAATCAGCATCTCACCTCAATTTAACTAGCTCAGCATCAATCGAACTCAGTAAGCCGGTCTCCTCGGATTCGCCTAAATTTTGAGACCTTGTGCTCAAAATATTAATTAAAATTATGCAAATTATTTTTAGGAGCATTTCGTGATCGTACCTTCGAACAGTTTTGAATAAACTAAAAAGTTCTGAGACGGGATTCGGTATCAGGTCATCAATTTTTGTATATATTCACATTGTCTTATCTTTCTTTTTTTGCTGGAACTTCCCACTGATAACTAGACCATGAAAAAGACCCTGTATTTAGTTGTGTCACCATCTTTGGGTAGTGTCAGTGGATCGATTGATCAAATCAAAATTTTGTTGGTCCCTACTCAACAAGGAGGCTGAAGGTCATAGGATCATTAGGGCTTTATTTAGTAACCAGTCTTGAAAACCAGATTATATGAAATAAAAGTATGTATGATTGCTGCAGGCTAAGTACAGGGTCTTTTACAGTCGGCTCACACTTTTCTTACAAGCTATGCTCATCTGGAACAGGTCCACTTTTCACATACTAAACATTCTGTGTTCAAGTCGTGCTTTGATAAGATTTAATGACGTCACATCCCTTACCGATTACAGTTTGGAGCGTGCAGAACAAGAAACTGGCCCAGGAGCTGCCTGGACATGCCGACGAAGTGTTTGGCGTGGACTGGGCACCCGATGGCTCCCGCGTAGCCTCTGGCGGAAAGGACAAAGTGATAAAGCTGTAAGTGAACCAAAAATACACTGAGAGAAACTAGTACAAACATAACATTTATTGTCACTTTCAGGTGGGCGCACTAAGAGAGCATTCTATGTACAGACAGGGACTGCGAAAGCAGCAAAGTGTGTGAAAGAGAGAGAGAGAAGTTCTTATGCTAATAAAGTGAAAAGAAAAGAAAAGAAAAAAGATTGTTTGGGTTTCAATTAAATGCGCTCCCGCTGCATCTTCTCCAGAATCTGGCTAAAGAAACTGTCAAAATTTTGGCTATCTTGGAAATACGACGCTGGCACCGCCGACTCGGCGAGCAGGGCACGCTCCGCGGAAGCGAATCCCGCAGCCACACAAGCGTCAAGTTTGTGCTCCCGTAGCAGCGCTGTTATGAAGCCGGCACAGAAACTGTCGCCGGCTCCGGAGACATTCACAATCCGCTTGAGCTTGGGTGGAGCATAGAAGAGTGTGATGTGCTCGCCAGCGGGCGTAAGGGAAAGCAGTTTTCCGGCCTCGTTCTCCGCATCCGAGCGTATGCTCAAAAGCACGCCGTGATTCCCCAAAGTGGCGATGATGCAGTTAAAATGCTTATCGATCCGTTTTAGAAGTGCCTTCGTCTGCTTCAGCAGCAAAGATCTCTCCATCTTACTGTCTAGTTGCACTTCCACCGGCTCTCCCGTTATGGTGGCAACAATGGTCTTCAGTTCGTGAAGATTGGGTTTCAGCAATCGGATGTGCTGCGTTAGCTCCGGGCGCAGCCGGAAAGGCTTGCCGGCTATAAACATGTCAGTGGGCTCAAAAAACACGGGACGCTGAAAGCGTTTTGCCAACTCCAACGTGCACTGCATTGCCTGCTCCGAGAGATTGCTATCCATGACCACCAAGGGAGCGTGGCGGAAAAGTTCCAGCTGATCCAAGAGTGTCTGGGGCGTGATGCTGTCATGTATGTCCATGTCGCCCAGGATGAGCCTGCAGTCACCCGACCGATCAAAGATGACTGAGCATAGGGATGTGGCGTGATCCTGGCTCTCAATGAGATTAGGCTGCAGTGCAGCAGGCATCAGTTGTTTTAACATCTGGGCAAAATGATCGCTGCCCACAGCGGAAATGAGATTTACAGCACCATGGAGTTTGTAGATGCCCTCGGCAATGTTGCGTCCAACACCGCCAGCTGCGTGTTTCGTTACCGACCTGTAGGTGGCTCCATCCAGGTGCAGATCATGTGTATCCTTCACTCTGAAGGACAGATCCAGTATGGAGGCACCCACAACCAAAGGTTTCTTAAACGCTGTTGCAGCTGGCGGCTCGGGTTCTTGCAGAGAACAGGCGATCTGTGCCGCAATTTTGGCATTATTCTTGATCAGCGCAATGTTTGCCTGCAAACTGCGTCCTTTGGTAATGTTCGAGATGCGGGAGAGTAGGAATGGTGTCACCTCCTTGCCACTGACGTCTTGTGCCTGCGCCTCGGCATTAGCCTCCACAATAGCCGCGTCTATGGCCGACTTTTCAGCGGCAAACTCCGACGGAATCGGGACACCAATGAGCACACCAGACTGCAGTTTCAATTGGCGCCAGGCACGCAGTAAATTCGCAGCATCGCCGGCTGTGGGCAGATTGTAGGGCACCTTGCAGCCACTGTCGCGGGTATAGAAATCAGGAAAAACACCACCGGGACTATCAAAGCTGGCCACGCACACACCCTGCGTTTCCAAGTACTCCAGCGTACGTGGTATATCCAATATAGACTTGACACCGCTGCAGACCACCGCCACAGGAGTGCGACCGAGTTCCACAAGATCAGCAGACACATCCAGTGTTACGTGTCCCTCGCGATGGACGCCACCAATGCCGCCAGTAGCAAAGATTTGTATGCCCACACGGTGTGCCACAATCATAGTAGCAGCTACGGTAGTACCACCGCTTTGTTTCGCTGCCACCACATAGGGCAGATCACGACGGGAGCACTTGATCACCTCCTCCCTTGGCTTTTGGGCCAGTGTCATCAGCTCCTCCCGCGTGAGTCCGACTTTGATGCAGCCATCAATTATGCCAATTGTGGCGGGAATAGCACCGTTTTGACGCACCACTTCCTCCACTTGCAGTGCTGTTTCCACATTCTGGGGCACGGGCATTCCATGGGTTATTATTGTGGATTCCAATGCAACAATTGGTTGCCTGTGTGACAAGGCATGTCGAATCTCTGGATGCACCTCAATGTGCGGCTTGTAGGCAATCGTACGTTTGACAAAAGCCCGAAAGCCAAGAAAGGAACATTTCTGTAGCAACATTTGTGTGGGTTCTTATCAACTTAACAATCTAATAACAATTTCCATGTGCGCTGCAACAATTGTGTTTACATTTTAGATCAGCTGTTGCTCGCACACTGCATAACACTGCGCCTCAAAAGCCGGTTCGGATAAAAAGTTTGGTCACACTGACTGCATTGGCAAGCTATCGATTGCATTTATCGAAGTGCGCGATTATCGTTTTAATATTTGGAAATAATACGCGCAGCTTGAGCGTCGTTTTTAATTTGCACTTTGCTTGCCTATTTAAACGAAGTTAATTAATTTAAATGGATTTCGATCACAGCGCATATAACCTGGAATTCTTTAATTTCACACCAGAGCAAATCTCTGCCGAGCGTAAGTAGTAGTTTCGTCTTACTAAATTCAAGTCTAACAGTGGGTACATTTAGGTGATTATCTGGTTAAATCGCTTGTCAAGCGCGCTGTTGATTCGACAGTGAAGAAAATAGAAAAACCAGAGACGTCGGTTCTGTTGGCAGAGAAAAAGGACGCCGTCATGTGCCTTATGCTGGAAGCCTGTGAAAAGAAACTCAAATTTCTGCGAGAATTGGACCAAAAAACATTTAATGTGCCATCGCATGTGTTGCAAATCAAAGACTTCGATCTGGAACAGCAATGCTCCAGCGTCGAGGAGTATACAAAGGCGGAGCAACTGGATGAGCTGAAGCTGCGCTATCGCGAGGTGAGTGGTCATGAATGTGAAAACAGTGATCAAACAATATTAAATATGAAATGTTTAGCAGCGTGAACTAGCGTTGTTGAGTGCTGAACAGCAACTGATTCTTTATTCGTTATCGTTGTGTCGTCCAGGCTTTGACTAAGTCACACACACACACACACGATCGTATGCGCTTTGCATGTGATGACAGCGCTGCTTTCTACTCTCTGGCTCACTCTAACTGTGTGCTCACTGCTCACTGAGCATTGCTCAGTGCTTTGCAGCTCTGCTACAGAGCAAAGCTCTCTGCGCTGAGCATAAGCTGTGTGCCAATCACTGTTATATATGTAAAGGCAGCGCTGCTGCAGAGTTTATCTTTATGCTCTGAGCAGGGCCGGCACCTTTGACTGTTATACAGACAGCACTCCAACAGAGCTTAGGTCCCTTCTTAGATTTAGTTTGACTCCAATCGGTTTTTGCTGAATTAGATAGTAGACAACCACTTATAGCTTTTTAAATCCCTTTTTTACTCTTATAACAATTGCACTTTTAGAACATGGCTATGTTGGCGGAACTGGCAGCGGAGCAGGAAAAGTTCACAGCAATCGAGCCGCTAATCCAACAGGAGCTACAAATGCATAATCAGTTATACGCGGCCTGTGCCAATTCGGACTTCAAGAACTGTCTAAAATTCGCTAATCAGCTCGCTGAGGATTTGTAGTTTTAGCCGATTAATTGTGGATTATTTAAGGTAATTAGCATTAAGACATAATCACAAAATTTATATAGTAAGATATAAGAATATATACTTAAATATCTTTCTCTTTAACTATATGGACTCTCATTGTATGGTACACGCTCTGGGAGAGCAGGGAACTATGCGTTAATAGTATTTTCTATTTTTGATGCACTGCCTCTGGCGACGATTCAAGTCCAGTGCGTTGCCCATAGTTCAACAGCCGGTGTTTTCTGTTTTTTAGACCCTGTACTTAGGGGGAGTAGAGGGTGAACTAAATGAGATATTGCTGGGTTTTACTTTAAACCAGTATAAATAAATTTGAAAAGCTAAAGGTGTCTCTAAAACAAGATGCCCTGTGAACATGTGTTAACTCGAAATTGAAGGGTCTTCCACAATCAGTGCCACTCGATTGTAGCCTTTCGTAGCAGTGACTTTTAGCCATTTGGCACGACTACAGCGCAGCCACACGCCGAGAGAACCCGAATCGGAGAAAGCAACGGGCAACGGAAACGGGAAAAGACCGAGCAGAAGACACGGGTACGGGTACGGGTACAGGTCCGATCTACAAGATATGTTGGAGCTATTTATAAAAAAGAAAAGAACGCGAAAACGCAAGAAAAAAACACGGCGGCGACATTATTTTTGTCGATTTTCTATACATACGAGAATATATTTTGTGGTGTTTTGTTTTTGCGAGTTTCTGAAAAGTGCCACACAGTCACACAGTCACGCAAAAATAAAACAGGCGAGAGATTCGCCGACAATTCGCTGAATTTCGCCGAGATTCGCAGAGATGTTGGGCGTTATTAATAAAAGCAGCGCTGCCAGCAGCGATGTGGGTCCACTTTTGGATGAATGTGGATCGGTTTTTGCCAGAATGCCTGCATTTCGCATTCGGCATTTCGCCCGTGGAGTTATAGACAAATCCTCCTCCTCGTTATCGTCGTCATCGTGGTCGTCGTGAACTGTGAAAATATCTGAGGTAATCTTCAGTTCATTTTTATGTAATACATACAAACTTTTAGTCATATATCTAGATAAAGTTATGCACAAAAAATAATTGAAAGGAAAATATGCAAAAATAAAAATATAAATACATATATCTATATATATATGTATACCGATCAAGATATTCACAAGCTTTCGGTATTTGTGCAATAAATTAAAAAACTAGTGAAAATAAAAATAAAAGCCATAAAATTTTAAAATTAGTTTGCTCTAAGCAATAAACTGGGGAATAAAAATAAATTCAGTTATTTTGCCAACTACAAAATTCACAAATTAAAATCTAGGAAATAAAACTATCTCTATATATTCCCCTACTAATATGCAGTTTAAGATTTAAGCAATAAATTAGGAGATCTAGACAAATAAAAATAAATGCATACAGCTATAAGATTCTGTATAAATATATGCAAATTCTGAACTTAAAATAAAAATAAAACAGTTTTAGGTATCTATCTATATATATAAATATGTGCAACTTAGTTGGTCTCTGCTAAGCGATAGATTGGCAAATTAAAAGAAAAACAAACGTATTTTTAAAATATTTAAGTATCTTTGAAACTATAAAAATAGTCGAAAGATTATAAAAAAAATATTACAAAAATTATAAAAGCATAAACTGAATTATTTTATAAATAAATAGAATATCTAAAACATTTTTTAATTATGCAAATATATTACTTTATGTTATTAAATTTAAAATATGAAAAATAAATTAATTTTTCTTTATTTTACTTATTTTAAAGACTTAAGAATTTTTCAAAAGTTAAATAAATCTAAAAGTACTTCTCTTAATAACATTTCTAATCCTTTTTTATACTCTCTTTTTTTATTTTTTACTAGTGACTAAACTTGGTCAACATGAATGTGGAGAAGCTGAAGCGGCTGCAGGCGCAGGTGCGCATTGGCGGTAAGGGAACTCCCAGGCGTAAGAAGAAGGTGATGCACCAGACGGCAGCCACCGATGACAAGAAGCTGCAGAGTTCGCTGAAGAAGCTCTCGGTGAGCACAATTCCTGGCATCGAAGAGGTGAACATCATTAAGGATGATCTGACAGTCATCCACTTCAATAACCCCAAGGCACAGGCCTCACTCTCCGCCAACACGTTTGCGGTGACCGGTCATGGGGAGACCAAGAAGATTGTAGAAATGCTGCCGGAGATATTGCCCCAACTGGGCCCGGAGACAGTGGGGCGGCTGAGAATCTATGCCAACTCCATGTCCAACAATCCAAAAACGGATCTAAAGATCGGAGCAGCTGAGGATGATGATGTGCCCATGCTTGTGGAGGACTTTGATGAAGTGGCCAAGACAGAGGCAAGCAAGCAGCCAGAGCCGGCGCAGAAGCCCAAGGAGAACAAGAAACCAAACAAGGCCGATAACAAGCAGGAACGCAAGAAGCAACAGCAACAGCCACAGGATGCAGCAGCAAAGAAGCCACAGCAGGAGAAGTCTAAGGGCAAGCAGGACAACAACCAAAAGAAACCAGAGAAGGAAGCCCCAAAGGAGACTCCAAACAAAAACAAGACAAACGCAGCTGGAGCTGATGCCCAGCCAAAGGTTCCTGTAGCCAAGGATGCAGCACCGAAGCCAGCGGAAGCTCAAGCAGTTCCGAAACCTCAAGTGGCCCCCGAACCAGCAAAACAAGCCGCTAAAGCGGAGCAACCAAAGCCTGTTGAGCAACCAAAGCCAGTGGAGCAACCAAAGCCAGTGGAGCAACCAAAACCAGTAGAGCAAACGCCTCCAGCCGCTCCACAGCCCGCTGCTGTCCCAGTGAAGACCACGCCCGTGGTGCAAACATTGGCCCAGATTGTGGCCTCGGAGCCACCAAAGCCAGCTCAAGCTCCTGCTGAGAAACCTACTGAAAAGAAGGAACAGAAGCCCGAAGCAGCTCCACCCAAAGCCGAAGTTAAACAGGAAGCAGCGCCAGCAGCAACCCCTGCAGCTGCCCCAGCAGCAACCCCTGCATCTGCCCCAGCAGCAACGCCAGTGGCAGCCCCTGCAGCTCCCCCAGCAGCAGCAACAGCTCCAGTGTCTGCTCCAACAAAAGTGGAACAAAAGCCAACAGCGTCTCAGCAGAAACCGGAACCAGCAGCTCCTGTGGTAACTGCCAAGACAGCAGAAGAACCAAAACCGCAACCTGCTCAAGCAAAGAGCGAACCAAAACCTACGGAGAAACCGAAAACGGAAGCAGCTCAAGACAAGCCTGAACAAGCAGCGCCATCTGCCGATCAGAAGCCGCAGCCAACTGAAGTAAAAGCTCAGGCACCAGCTGTGGAAGCTACTGCCAAACCAACGGTAACACCAATTGAAGCTGAAAAGAAGCCAGAGGCTAAGCAGCAGGAAGCAGCACCGAAGCAAGTGACACCACCGCCCGCAAAGCCAGTGGCGCCAGTGGAGCAGCAAAAGACACAGCCACCCGCTGAAGAAGCTAAGGTGGCAGAACCACAAGTTACCGAGACAGAACAACAGGCCAAGCAGGTGACTCCACCACCTGCGAAGCAAGCGACGCCTCCAGCTGAACAACAGCAGGCAAAGTCAGCTGCTCCAGCAGCCGCTCCAACCGCAGGCCAAAAGCCAACAAATGGCAAGAAACAGGATCAAAATCAGAAACAAAAACAGCAGCAGCAAGCCAAACAAGGACAACAACAGCCGCAGCAACAACCAGCTGCCAAACAAGGACAACAGCAGCAACAAGCCAAGCAACAACAGCAGCAACAACAACCAGCTCCGAAGCAAGGACAGCAACAACAGCACCAGCAAGCTCCGAAGCAACCACAGCAGCAACAAGCGGCCAAGCCAGCACAGCAACCACAGCAGCAACAAGCTGCCAAGCCAGCACAGCAACAACAGCAGCAACAAGCTACAAAACAAGGACAACAGCAACAAGGACAACAGCAGCAGCAGCCACAAGCAAAACCAGCGCCACAACAGCAACAGCAGCAACAAAAGCAGGCAGCTCCTAAGCAAGCAGCAGCAGGAAAACCAGAGGCAGCAGGCAACAAGTCAGCTGGTCCCAAGCCCGCAGGCGGACAGCAGCAGCAACAGGGAAACAAGGGCAACAACAAGGCATCGCCACCAAAGCAGCAGCCCACAGCGAACAAACCAGCGCAGCAGCAGCAACAGCAAAAGGCTGATGGTAAGCCTAAGACGCCGGCAAACACGCCAAATGCGCAGCCATCTCCCAAGGCGTCGCCATCGCCAAAAGCTGCCTCTCCCAAAGCGGCCTCCCCGAAGGCTGGAACTCCAGTGGCTACCACAGACGCAGCACAACCAGCACCAGGTGGCGCCAATTAATTCAGTTTATATGCATTTTCAAACACCAACGATCAGCTGCTCTTACAATAACCGCTTGCAACACTGCACCGTGTCGGTTATTTCTATTTGATTTCATTTTGTGACTACACTACATTTTATATTGAGAAAATAAAAAAATTACAAAAAAATAACGTCACCGACAGTTGGCGCCTCAACTCGAAACCCGACACCCCACCCATAAATCAATTACTTATTTGAATGTACTTTTCAACACCGAAATTTGTGATCGATAGGTGCCGGCAACAGGTCAGCCTATCGATAGCGCAGATTTGATTATATTTTGAGCCAAAAATATTTTACGCTGGCAAAATTGGTATAATTAACTTGTTCTCAACTTAGTGCTTGTCCTCGGCTTTCTCCTTCTGGGGGTTAAGCTTCCACATCGCGTAGTTCAAGGCCGTTGCAAAGCCTAGCCATGCCATGTATGGCACAAACAGAAGACCGGCGGTCTTGTTGATGCGGTAGAACAGAACGCCACAGGCGCCGGCGGTTGCAGTCAATGCTACTATGTCAATAAGACCCTGTAATGACAGAACAGTCAAAAAGGGAAATGAATCACTGAAAAGCTCTGTTAACTTACACCTTTAATGCTGTGCTTGCCAAAGAAAATTGGTGTCCATGCCCAGTTGAGCGCCAGCTGGGAACTATACGCGATCAGTGGAAGTTGAGCGTCGCCACCGAAGCCACCGCCATCACGCCACACCAGGTAAGAGCCATAGCCCATGCCGGCATAAAGGGCCGTCCACACAGGTGCAAAGAGCCAGTTTGGTGGCCTAAAAGAAGGATGCTTAAGATTCTCATACCAGTTTTTCAGATTATTTCGTGTCAGTCGCCCATTGACAATGCTGCCCAGATTCGGCAAGATTACGGCGCCCGCAATCTTAAGAGCACTTGCATTTCCTCCATTATCAGCCATTTTTTTATTCAGTTGCTTTCCCAGCGATGTACTCGAACCAACTGTTAACCGTTTCTGCCCTTGAAATGGCGACGCAGCAATGAAATGTTATTACTTCTACTCGGTGATTTCATATATCCAGTATGCGTGCGATAGTGTTGGTGTAACATTGCGCGAGTTACGCTTGCATGTGTGTGTGTGTGTGTGTGTGTGTGTGCTGGTGTATTAACATTAATTGCTGTCTCTGCTCTCTGTTTTTGCATGTGCTTGATGGTGTGTGTGAGTGTGTGTTCGTTCTGTTTACGTGCTGAGTGACTTTTGTACTTGCACAACACTGTGCAACATGAAGTTTGGCTCAACGTATGATTACTTCAAAATAGTATAAAAATTTTAAATTCTTTTATTCTATGCAGTCTTAAAAAAGCAAAAGTGATTCAAGCGTTATTATTAAATATTTTCACCTGATTTCTTATCAGTAATGGTGTAAGCGTTCGACTTCAGTTTTGCTGCACAGTGTAATTCGTAGAATCATGCGCTTAGAATTACAGTGGGGCAACAGACCGTTCATATTATCAGCATGAAATCAGTTTGTCACTCGTGAAATAAATATCAAATGGATTTTTAAATGTTTATACCAGGGCTACAAGCAGTTTCGAAATAATACTCCTGATTTGTTGCCATGCCAACCACACCCTTTGTTTTGTTATGGTCAACTAATTGCTTGGGACATTTTTGTCAGTAACAAAGCAAAGTATTAAACAAGTTAAAGATGACGCTTTACTTTGATACAAAAATTGAATTTTTGGACTCGGATGCAGTGAGCACAATTAGCAGTTGGCATCCGAATGAACCGTTATTTGCGGTCGCTTCTTATAGCCAGGAACGCGGTGGCAGTGTCACCATATTTGCGGACACGGTAAGCCGCACAGTGGGCCAATGTGTGTGAAAAATAAAGGTGTGGTGTAGGTCTCCACAGGAAATAAATAAACGAAAGTCATTCGAGTACCATGCCTAAATTTGATCCGGATCGAATTACTATATCATATATCTGTTATAGAAACATTTAATACAAATTTGGTATCACTCAATATTTACTGTATAATTTGATTATTTTAATTATAGTCTAAGCGTATTTGATTAATATCAAATCAAACTTTTCGAATGACAATTTCGTCCTGTAAATCACACTCATATTAATTACATGACTGTAACTCCTTCCACGAGTTATTAATAAAGATATTCCTTAGGGAGAACCCCAGCGGGATGTCACTTATCCGGTGCACGCTACGTCGCAGGCCACTGCGCTTTGCTGGCATCCGGAGAAGGCGCTGCTGGCGACGGGCTGGGAACACGGAGAGATACACGTGTGGTTCGCGGGGCATCGCGAGTTTGCCAGCGTGAGTGGACCTCACAAGGCCGCCATTGTGTTGCTGGAGTTCAGTGAGCAGGGAGGACGCATGGTCACGGCGGATGCCATGGGTTTGGTTACTGGCTGGCGCTGTGATGGACAGTATCAGTTCCTGACGATGTTCTCCCATGATCTTAGGGAGATGCTGCTTCTGATCTGTTTTCGTCGTACCGTGGAGAGTGAACTGCGTGAAGAGATGGCCAGTTTAGCCAAGGCAGCAGTCGCTGGGGATGAGAATGCTCTGGATACGCTTACCAATTGGAGGCCTAGGACTGCGGCACGAGGTCACTCCACGGTGCGGGACAATCACTGCTTCTATGCGTGTAGCCAGGGCGGTGTCGTCTACTACATAAACCAGGGCGGCAGCTGCACGGAGGTTATGAAAAGTGGTCCCCAACAGCCCTGCATCCTGCAGATGCTCTGGCATCCCAAAAAGTAGGTGAACCTCTACTCCTATATCTATTCTTGACTGATACAAGTTTTTCCTAGGGATGCTGTCATTTGCCTGCTCGAGGATCTGACTATAATGCTCTACCTTGTGGAGTCTACGGGCATTCTGACCGAACTGGAACGCGTTAAGCTGAGCGGCAGGAGCAGTCAAGCGGGCCAGCCTGGAGCTATTACTTGGGCGGGCAACAGTCTAGCCATCATTACAGGAGATCTCTCCGTGCGCATCTGGGACATTGAACGCAGTGACAACTACTTGCTCAAGATGGAACTGCCCAGTGGGAGTCATGCAGGCGGCAGCTCCACGCTGTCCCTGTCCACATCCTCTAACCAGAACTTCTTCAGCCCCGAAAGCAGCAGCGACAGCAATGGCCACATGCCCAGAAAGAGCTCTAAATACGCCCAGCTCGGAGCCACGGAGATCTTCACCTGCCTGGCCTACAGCAGTCGCAATCAAACTCTTTGTGCAGCCAGTAATCTGGGCAATCTGTACACTTGGAGGCGACAGGTGAGCTGCTTTGTGGGCGCACCCGAGGATGCCTGGCAACTAGGAAATATATCAACTCTATCACGCCCTGGAGCCGTCAAGAGCTGCACTTGGGGATTCAATGAACTGGCTAAGCCGTGTCTACTGCTCAACTGTCTGTCCAGTGTGTTCATGCTGAAGGAGCAGCCACTTCTGGCCTGTCACACTCGTCACATGTGGGCGGTGCAGAGCTCTGCCAGGTGTGTTCAGTTGACGCACTGCAGCGGCAGGCAGTGCACGGTTCAGGCGGATTTTGCCGTCACCGCTTTGGCGCTGAACGAGCTGAGCTTGGTGGTGAGCAATGGACGCTCCATTTCGTCGTACAGTCTGCAGAAGTTGGACAAAACTCTGGATGAGTTCGATCAGATCCTTGAGGCCTCCGGCGTGGACTCCAGCTCCGCTGCAAAGAGCTCGCCGACGTTGAGCATCAAACTGCTGCAAACCTTCACCGCCGAGTGTCTCTCGCTGTGTCTGCAGAATCAAAACATATTTTGCCTGAGTTCCAGTGAAATTATGGTGTACTCGGTAGGAGGCGTGATTCTTCACAAGATTATGGGCAGTGACATCGAGGGTAAAATCATTGGCATGGATCTCACCGGCTGCTACCTGTCGGTCTTCACCATGAATGGTTATGTGAAGGCCTACGATGTGTCCCGACACGACCCTAAGCTATTGTTTCCCAGCAAATCAGGTCACGAGATCTTCGATGATTTTGGCGAGTTCATCTTGGTCAAGTGCAACAGTTTGGGCAGTCACCTGGCCCTGGTGATAGCCAACAGCAATTTTACACCCTGTCCGATAATTTACTGCTGGGACTTTGAACGTAATAATCTCTTCGAGCATGATTTGACCAAATCCCAGCCAGAAACTGATGCCCCAGAGAGTAATCGATCAAGTCTTGCGGTGAGAATCTTCTGGGACACGGAGGAGCCACGTCTACTGGCCGTGGAGATTAAATCTATGATTATGCTAGCGCAGAAATCAAGTCGACAGCAACCAACTCCAAGTCACTATGTAGAATCCCAGATCCTGGTTATGTTCTACTCGGAGAAAGCTGGAAAGCTGAATACTTTGGAGTCCCAATCGATGGTGGCGGGTGCTCAACTGCTTAATCTATGCGTGCCCAACGTGGTGTGTCTGCAGGTGAATGCTGTGCAGGAGCAGCCTCTGCAGGATTTCGCCGATCTTCAGCAATGCGATGACATCACACGTCGCCAAGTACTCAACTTCAGTCTGCACGTGGCTGAGGGACAAATGGATTTGGCCTTCCGCTGTGTACGTTCCATTCAATCGAAGGTCATCTGGACCAACCTGGCCAAGATGTGCGTCCACACGAGTCGCCTCGACGTGGCCAAGGTGGGTTAAATCAGTTCAAATGTTTCATATGGAAAACTCTATAATTTCTGTTCCTTTAGGTGTGCATGGGTCACTTGGAGCAGGCGAGATCTGTGCGTGCTCTACGACAGGCCATGGAGGACGATGACCTTGAGCAGGAGGCTAAGGTTGCTGTGCTCGCCATTGAACTGGGCATGCTCGAGGAGGCCAAGGAGCTCTACAAGCGCTGCAAGCGCTACGATCTGCTCAATAAACTACTTCAGTCCACGGGACAACTGGACGAGGCTTTAAAGCTGGCGGAAACTGAGGATCGAATTCATTTGAAGCACACGTATTACCAGAAGGCCCAGGCACTGAGGGAAAGCGGTGACATCAAGGGCGCCCTCGAGTACTACGAAAAGACGCAAAATCCTGTTCAAAATATTACCCAATTACTGCTCGAAAATCCACTGGCCATGAAGCGGTACATTCAGACCACCACTGATCCAAAACTGCTCAAGTGGTGGGGGCAGTACGTGGAGAGCTCTGGGGATATGGATGGTGCGCTCGCCGTGTACAGCAAGGCCGAGGACTGGTTCTCCCAGGTGAAGATTCTCTGTTACCTGGGCAAGATATCCAAGGTAGGACTAAACTTTGATATGTATTGCTATTTGATTATGTAAGCCCTTTTTTCTTAAATCTGTAATCCCGTTAAGAAAAGATTTGTCTAGTATTAATTACTAAGAACTCAAAGTGCATTGAAGCTTAGAACCTTGATTTCTGCGCTAGCATAGAACCAACATATGCACCACAGCATCTTACTCAGTCGACGGCTGAACAGCGACTGTTTCGTTGTTGCTATGTCGTAGCAGCTGAGCAGCAAGAACCGAAATTGCTGCGCCTAAGCCATAAACATACACGCACACACATGCGATCAGTACGCGTTACGCATGCGGCAGCAGCGCGTCGACAGAGCTACGCTCTCTGCTCTCGATTTAAAATACATGCGAAGGCTATAATACGGTAGAGCAAGCTCTCTCTCTGCGTTGAGCGTAAGCTCTGCACTTACCGACCGCCGTCCAAAGCGGCGGCAGCAAAATGGACTGTGCATTGTATCGACTAGTGTTTCTGCAGCTTCGCTGCTATTGTGAGAGAGCGAGAGAGGCTGAATGATGATGATGAAAGATGAAAAAAAAACACCCGTATATTTTGAACTCAAAAGTTCCTGCAGCATCATATCTGAAATGATGGTTACTTCTTTACCTAATTTGTATTCCAAAATTGCAGGCCGATGCCATTGCCCGACAGTCGGGTGACAAGGCTGCCTGCTACCACCTGGGTCGGCACTACGAAAACGTGGGCAAGTTCCAGGAGGCGATAATGTTCTACACGCGGGCACAGACCTTCAGCAATGCCATACGCATCTGCAAGGAGAACGATTTCCAGGAGGAGCTGTGGACGGTGGCGAGTTCCTCACGTAGTCGGGACAAGGCCATTGCAGCGGCATACTTTGAGGAGTGCGGCAGCTTTAAGCATGCCGTGGAACTGTACCATCGGGCGGGCATGCTGCACAAGGCACTCGAGATGGCCTTTGAGTCACAGCAGCCGGAGATACTGGAGATTATAGCGACGGAATTGACAGCGGAATCGGATGCGGAGTTGATCAATCGCTGTGCGGATTTCTTCACGAGCATCGAACAGCATCAAAAAGCGGTGCAGTTGCTGGCCAAGACCAGGCACCTGGAGCGTGCCCTGCGCATCTGTGTGGAGAAGGGAGTGCCCGTGACCGAGGAGCTGGCCGATATGCTCACTCCAGGCAAGGGGGACCTCGAGGAGACCACACGGCTGGGCATACTCCTACAGCTGGGAGAATTGCTGCAGCAGCAGGGGGACTACCACAGTGCCACCAAGAAGTTTACCCAGGCCGGGGACAAGGGGCGTGCCATGAAATCCCTGCTGAAATCTGGCAACACTGACAAGATTATCTTCTTTGCCACAATGTCGCGCCAGCGTGAGATCTACATTATGGCAGCCAACTATCTGCAGTCCCTGGACTGGCAGAGTGATCCAGGAATCCTCAAGCACATCGTGGGCTTCTATAGCAAGGGCCAGGCCTACGATTCGCTGGCCAATTTCTATGCCATCTGTGCCCAGATCGAAATCGAGGAGTATCAGGACTATGAGAAGGCTCTGGTGGCCATGCAAGAGGCTGCCAAGTGTCTGGAAAAGCTCAGCCACGCCCAGCACGCCTACAATAATCTGCAGCGCACAGTGGCCGATGTGAAGACCATTCTGGAGATCCAACAAGCGCTAAGATCGGGCGATAATCAGGCGGTAATCGGTGCCTGTCGGAGCATGCTAAGTGAGTACCAGAAATCCAAATTATCGAATGCTAACTAAATATTTGCTTCCTCCAGTCAAGCCCGAGCTGCCGCCCATACGCCACGCCCACATTCTAGCCATGCTGGTGCGTGCTCTGGTCCACACCAAACAGTTTCCGGAGGCGGGACGCGCCCTCAAAGAGCTGGCCGTGAAGGACAATTCCTGGAGTGCCTCGGGGCTGGTCGACAGAGCTTTGGTACAACGTGTGGCCAAGGAATGCGACTTGGACTTTGAACTGATCTGGAATTCGGGTCGACAGGTAAGCACCGCAGCCACAGCAACCAGCAGATCGAGGACAACAACAACATCGCTGTCCACAACGACAACAGCGGGAACCACAAGCGATGACGAAGCGGATGACGAGGAAATCCGCGAGGAATTGCACTAATCAGTGATACTAGCTTAGTCTACACATCTAGTCAGTACAGGTCTGAAGAGGGATTCACTTGGAAATCAGAGCACTAATTAAAGCACAAGTGAAAGTAATAAATTCAATTATAAAAGTGATTCCCAGCGGAATTATCAGTTAAAGTGGAACTTTTCTACAAAAAACAAGGCACGACCTGCTATAAATATAAGTAATTAAACAATTAATAAGTGCAGTGCATTAGAAAGAAGCTGCACTGTCATTGAGTACGTCATGGAAAACAACAACAACAATAACAACAAGCTCAAAGCAAGCAATAAGATATTATGAATGAGCAATAGGAATTTCACAAGATGCCATTGAGCAAAGCACAGAGAACAGAGGAGAGCGCGGCAGTGGGAATGAGAGAGATCAACAGCGTCGTGTTCCACACACCTTCCACATACACACAAACACACACACGCACACTGTGACAAGCGAACTTATGAATGGACATAGTAAAAGCTCACAGCCGCCATAGCACAACAGGTCGCTTAGTAAATTTAAATCAAAAGCCAAATATAAATATCAGTAAAATAACGCTGGCGCCAGACAATCACAACAAAGGGAGTGGGCAGCGGGGTGGAGAGCAGGCGTAACCAGCGGCTGTCGTGTGAATCACTTGCACTAAATGCGGCCACAACTATGAAATCAGAATGATTTCTCGGAATACCGCAATGAATTCAAATAATTTTCAATAGAGCAATCATCTATTTAAACATTGTTTTTGACATTCGTATAATGCGAAAGCTTTCAAATTTTAGACCTACGAACCAACTGAGCTACGAGTTTTTAGACGGCCAACAAATATTATGTTGGTAGCAGCAATCCGATCGCGCAGACGAGACAATCATAGGCGGACAGCTCATGCCGCTTTTCCAGGAACGATGACGCGTCATTAATCCAATGAGAGCGAAAGAGAGAGCGCGTGCGAACGTAATTTAATGAATGAATTTATTCAACACTCAAACCACCTTTCGCTCTGCGGCAGCGCCCCCGCCCACCCCAACCATGACTCTTGCCGCACTCCTTGCTAAACCTGTGCCTGGGGAACTCCATGACGTTCCACGTACTTTGTATTTGTTTGTCTTGTCAACTGCGATGACTCACAACGACTCATGTCGCGAATTGACGACGTCATGCTTGCGTGTGTGTGAACAAGAGAGCGGAGCGTAGATAACTGAAAAAGCTTTCGCTCTGCTTGCGATCCCATGCCAAATGGCAGTCGCCAAACGGGTCGCACATAGGCGGCAAAGCTTCGGTAATTGCCGATTGAGCAGCGGTCAGGCAAAGCAGAGCGTAAGCGAACTTATGAGAGCGTTCAAGAGAGCGAGAGCGAGCACGCGTATGTGTGCGTGTGTGTATGTGAGTTGGAGCATGGATTTCGTCATGAGCTTATCGTCGTACGTTTTGGCTGATCATTAACTAGCTAGACGCGAACCTGTGCAGATGCTTGTTGGATCGCGCGTAAATTGAAACGGTTGATTAACGTTTAAGTGCAGACCAAAGAAAAAAAATATATTGTAAAGGCTTTAAAGCACAAAAAAAAAATAAATAAATAACAATAATAATTTGTGCCTAATTCCCAGAACGTTGAGATAAAAAAGTCGCGCGTGGCTCACAAGTGAATCGCATGAATCATTCAATAACCGGGCAATGCCAGGCATTCACTTGCTTATCCTAAATCCGTAAATACACCCGAGAGTCGCGAGTGTTCCCCGGAACTGACAATGACGTCAAATCGGTAGACTGCAGTGTATAGTATATATAGAAATATATTTACGTAGTGTTGGGAAATTAAATATCTTGGGGTAGTACCAAGAAGCCCATGGCTATATTACGTAGTCGTTGCCAAAGTGAAATCCAAATCGAACATTTCTTGTGCGTCTCGAGCAGCTTTAATGCCATGCAACAAGATGCCAACCGAGCCAGTGAAGACAGTGAAAATTCCAAAACCAGAGATTCAAACAAAGCGACAACGTTGGATGCGACGGGCAAGACGCAGAGGCAGACGGAGGCTAGCGGAAGACAGCGTGGACGGAGAAGAAAAAGAAGCAGCAGTAGCAGTTCTTCTGACTCATATGGGAGCTCGTCATCCAGTAGCACCTCCTCCTCCTCCAGTCACTCCTCCTCCACCAGTCACTCCTCTTCGAGTCACGCCTCCTCCCGCTTGCCACTTCCACTGCAGTCACAGGCCTCGCAGCCTGTTTCCCCGCCCTCACCCGCCTCACACAAGGAGCAGTCGGAGGAGGACACACCTACTCCTCTTACACCCGTGCTCCCAGTTGATCCACATGCCTGGAACACCGACGACATTGCCAGCTGGGTCAAATGGTTGACCCGCAAGGTGAAAATAGATCCTGAACCGGATATCACCCGCTTTCCCAAAGACGGACACGAGCTGTGCCAACTGAGTCGCGCTGACTTCTGGGTCTGCGCAGGATCCCGACGTGGTGGCATACTCCTGGCCAAACACTTCGCTCTCAGCCTCTACAGGGCAACGGGACGCGAGACGAGTCCGATGCTAAATGAGAATGAGCCAAGTAAGTAAATTTCTTTAAAAATTTCAGATTTTTAAAAGAGTTGAATGATATAATTTAAAATGGTTTTCGAAGCTAGTGAATTTGTGCATAAAGTGACTCACGACCGAAATACCCTGTGTTAATAAAATTCAGTTCAGTTTTCTATATAAAATGTTAAGCCGCATCGGATTTTTCTTTCTAAATGAACCGTAGCCTTTTATTTCTGAATTGGACTACTTATTATTTCTAGATCAGTTTCAAAATATGTAGTAAAAGAAGAAATATTAAATGCCAAATCAGGATTAGAAATCCTTGCTGGTTTTCCTTCGATTGATTTTTCACCCAATGGAAATGGAAGCCCTTCAATTTTGTGCTTAATTTTCTTGTCTTTGTTTGAACCAGCAACTGGGAATGGGGTAACTTGTGTGTAATCTCTGGTAACATAAATCTGATGGTGTCCAGATTGAACGGCTGCTTGGTAATTGAGTGCACGTCGTATTCCCCGAGGCACGTTTAAGCCACGTCCTATGCTGGACCTTTGTGTATCCTTTGTGGTCAAAGCATCAATTGAATCCTTTTCTCCCATTGCAGTCGATTCAAGTTAATGGCAACTGATTAAGATGAGGAGGCATTGATAGCCAGGTTACTTATGTGTTTCATTGATTGTTTTTCCCACTTACCACTTTTCACATACTCAAACAGGGCGTGACAAGGGGGAGTGAGGTACTGAAGGACTTGAGTTGAAGCTGCTTTTAATTATGGATACAATTTCTACCTGTCAACGCGAGTTGCTTAAACTTTCGCGTCATAAACGTAAATCGCGCGTATTTCAACTACGCAACAAAGTATGCAACACTTTTTAGAACCGGCACTTAAGTGTACAAAGGGTTTATTAGGTTTGTGGGAGAAAAGGCGGTTAATAGGCAAAAGGAGGTCTGTCGGTCCTATATTCCTGATCAGAGGATAGAATACGGGGTCTATTATAGTCTGCAGTACCAACTTGGTACAAGTTTTGACTGCTCTCGACAGTTATTAACATTCTGGAAGGGAAGGGGCAGTGCTAAGAGTGGCTCTGGGGGTGTGATGAACTTAATAATAAACGATGTAAATATGATAATTTCTCACAGGATGTGGCATCTAATAATAAAATCAAAGTAATCCCAAAAAGGCACAGCGACCAAAAGTCGCAAAGTCACAAAAAGTCAGAGGCCAAAGCCAGAGCAAACATGGGAAAAAGGAGAGCAGGAGGAAGAGGGCGGAAAGGAGGAAAGTGGAAAGAAGTCGAGCTCGGAGCAGTGACAACAGCACGACGGGCGGTCAGTATTTGTTTGGGCGTGGGGCGTGGGGGGCGTGGTGACAGCGGACTCGGCTAACAGACAGGAAAATATTCAATTCGTCGGCATCCTTCCTGTATTCATGTGGATTTTCAGGCCTTGTGCGAGCACATGTCAAAGTTTGGAGCAACTGCGTCTGTCTCCGTCGACGTCGACGTCTCCGGAGTCGGGAGAAAAACACACACACAATTTAATTGATTTGTTTTTTATGCCAAAGAGGATTACGCGTTGTCGGCGTGGCGCAGATTACCGTTTGAATCTCTGCGGCGGCTAAAATAGCTCCCACTCCACTGAAATACACTATAGCCCTCTCCATCCTAACCTGTGAATTCCCTGAACCTGTGACTCCCCCTTCATTCACGGTGTTCCCCCTAGCGCTCAGAAGGTCGTGCTCTTCCTAGGGTTGAGTGGCTGCACGTGTCCCTTGACTTCTGTTCAAAATACCGAAGCATCGGTAGCTGCACTCACTTCGTGTTCGTCTCATGCCTCGTGCTTTGTTTCTCGTGCCTCTTACCTCCTTCCCCTTGAGTTAGCTGATATTGTGCACGAATTGATAAGGTTGTTGCCACTTTTCGCATCAGTTGCCAATTGAACTTTGGCCGTTACAGTTCGCTTTTTACAAACGCTTTTCTAACTAATGAAATCGGCCGAAAGAGTGTAACATTTTTAAGAACTAAAGTTACTTCGAGTGCTTTGAAATATATTTTCTTGAACAAAACTAATTTCTATAGTGGATAAAAAAACAAAGTAAATTAAACAATTAATTAAGCACAACATTTAAGCACAAAAATGCTTAAAGGAAGTGAAAAATCAGTTTAAGCTAAGATGGAAAATTAAAGTAGCCCAAGAAGTAGCCCACATATATTCAAAATAGACGACAGGATAAATCCTGTTAAGTTGAGAAAACTCCAAGAAAACTCTTAGCAGAAGCGTCACCAAGCTAATTAAAAGTGAAGACCAACATTTGGCTATAAGCTTAGCCGCTTTTGACAAAGAAAATGAAGTGAAAGACGCAGTGTACTGATCAAACTCGAAGAAAACTTAAAACATACAATAGACAAGTTCATGCCTCAGAGTTTTCTTAATGTTCCTCTGAAGTGTGACCAAACACCCTCCAAAAAATAGCCAGAATGAGCGTTAGCGTCGATGTGGGCGTCATGTGGCGTCTCTCGGAGGATTTTAACCGGCGTTTCGGTCTGCGTATGCAACCGACGCCGTCGGCAACGCATCATCCGCATCCACATGCGCATCATCACACGGCTGCAGTGCATCACTATCATCATCAGCACCATCATCATGCACCTGGTGCTGCCACACACAGTTCCATGATCTTCAACGGTACGCTTAGTAAGAAGTGGGTGTGCACGACATGCAAATACTCTGCACTAACGAACAAAAAGTTCAAACTTTAAAACTAAAATTCTTATTAAAAAACTTTCATTTAATATAAATACTTTTTGGATATCTAAAGATACTGGTCTCCTTTTTGGCCATAACATAACTCAGCAAACAACAACTGTGCTCTCCTCTAACAATTGGCATTTCCGGCGTGGTCAATAGCAGTGCCAAAAAATAGATTTGTTTTTTTTTTTGTTATTTATTTTAGAGAATTCGAATTCGCAATTATGCTCTTTCGCTACTCTTTGATCTCTCGTGTTCTGCATTGCTTGGGTGAGTCACCCTGTGGCCTCAAGACGATATCAACAACACTTGAATTGGATTTTCCCTAGTACAAAACAACCTTCATACCCAACACGATTGTGGCTTGGGCACGTTTTTATGGCGGGAATATCCCAAATCCTCTTCTGCTGAAAGTTCACAGCAATCCAGTCTTAAAGTCCCGAGTGATATCCAGTGCCTAGTCCCCAGTCCCCAGCTGAGGATTTATGGTCTCTTGTGCATGGAATTCAGTGGAATCCATGTGACTACACAGCAAGAAAAACGAGTTGGCATTCAAATAAATAAATTAGTTATTTGCTTTTTATTTTGTTTTACATTTTTTACAGTGTACTTTCTTAAAATAAATTTAAATATTTGTTGCGATCAAAACAAGTTTAAATTGCAGTTTACAGTTAACTTTTTCTCTGTGTGTTGAGTGCTTGGATTATGAGAGCTTTTCGTCGGTTTGCATGCCACGTTTCTTGTTCTTCCTCTTCTTCCTTTGTTGTTTAGGTGTGTGAGAGAGGCGCCGCTCTCTCCCGCAGCCATTTATTTGTCTGCGTGCGTGTGCGCTCTCACTACAGTTACCTTTCCTGCTCTCTCTCGTGTGCTTTAATAATGCTTATTCTTTCGCTCCTTTTTAGATCCATATCAGCTGCTAAACGCTGCCTCTCACCGATTGGTCGCTCAAGGCTCTGGCGGGCAGATACAGCTTTGGCAATTTCTGCTCGAGCTTCTCGCTGATTCGTCGAACGCCAATTGTATCAGCTGGGAGGGCCAATCCGGAGAGTTTCGTCTCATCGACCCGGACGAGGTGGCCAAGCGCTGGGGCGAGCGCAAGGCGAAGCCAAACATGAACTACGACAAGCTAAGCAGAGCTCTCAGGTGAGTGGACTTTGGAACTGGTTCTGCACCCGATTCACACAGCCTGCGTGCCTAGTGACTCATTCCAGCCAAAACTAGTTACCAACTCATTCATTGCCACAAACACTGGCGTTAAATCGCTATAAAATAAGACTTATTTACACTGTTAACTAAAAGGATTGTAGACTTTCTTTATTTAAGACTTAATTCAAAATTTAATTAGAAATGGTGTTAAAAATAATAAATTAGTACAAGCTTGTTAATCTGTTCTGTGAGACAGCACTGAGTCTATACAGCAGTGTCCGTCGGCATGAGCTCCTGGCTCGTAGAGCCTACAAGAGGTAGGGCTGCTAACAAGGCTTAAATCGAGGTCTTCTTCTGTCGGCCTGCTCGACTACAACTCCACCCACTACTTAGCACTGTCCTTAACAGTTCTCTTCTTCTTCATCTTGCAGATACTACTACGACAAGAACATCATGACCAAAGTGCATGGCAAGCGTTACGCGTACAAATTTGATTTCCACGGCTTGATGGCCGCTTGCCAGGCACAGGCACAGGGCTGTGATCCGGCCAGCAGCATGATTAGTTCCTACAAGCATCACCATCATCATCACCATGCCGCTGCTGGCGGCGGCGTCGGCGGAGGAGCAGCTGGAGTCGGAGTAGGAGGAGGAGGACCACATGTGATGCCACCACAGCACTTGCAGCACCATTTGGCTGCACATCATTCCCATGCTCATGCCCATTCCCACGCCCACTCCCATGCACATCATACACACGTGCATCCCGTGCATGGCCAGCTGCTGACGTCACCAGCGTCCACCTGTTCCAGTCTGGGATTCCCATCTCCCTCGCCGGGATCGTCGCTGGCCTCGCCAGGTAATGTGTCCACAGTGTTTGCAGGAGCAGCAACCGGAACTGGAGCAGGGGCCGTTTCTTATGCCTCCGGCTCAAGCAGCGCTAGTGAACAAGGGGCCAGGAGCTCCTCAGCCACCGAAAACGCCTCTGCGTCCACCTCCAGCTCCACGACGGTGACCTTTGAGCAGCACACTCCGCCCAGCAATGCATTTAACTGAAATGGCCACCCTAATTTGTTAGGGTTGCTCCGGAGGAGGAAAGCCAAGTCGTTGAAGGGGAGGGGTAGCAGGGATTCTGGACCTGCGCAAGGACCAACCGCTGTGCAGACCTATCTCTCGCTCTGCCTCTCCTTTCTACTCCTCCTCTCTCTCCCACTCTTTTGCTGGCTGCGAAAAAGGAAATTTTGGCTCGATTCTGGCTACTTTTGTTTAATTGCGTAATTTTCGTATGTGATAAAAATGGAGCAATGCAGCAAGCATCCCGGAGGAATGCACAAGCAATATATATGTGTATGTAACCAACCCCCCTTCTAACCCCGCCCTTGGCTACCACATTTGAAGGGTCACTTTCCGGACTAATTTGTTAGGAAGTCTGTTAACTTTATCGCTTATAAGCCTACAATTTACTTAATAATTTTATGTCTGTGTCTATTGTACATAGTAAATAGAGGTCTCAACATTATAATATTTATAACCCGGCTTTGTCCGTGTCTTTCATGCAACGTTGGGATAAATTTTCGGGGAGTTGTAAAGGAGAAGGGTTCTAGTTGTGAAGGGTTAGGGTTTTATAGAGGAGTGGACCTCATTTGTAAGTGGAATTAAACAAATTTGTTAGAGTTCTAAGGATAAGTATACACATCTGACAATAGAAGAGTATATTGAGATGCATTCACCACCTGTAGCCTTATAATCCCAACTAATTAACAATTTTAAGAGAAGTACAAATATATTTATAATTCTAAGATGAGCATTGAAAAGGAATACAAATTGTGTTAATAGAAAGCCAAAGGCAGCCACTATCCAGGTAGAATCCTTGAGGAACCCTACACCCCTAGATGGCATAGACAATGCTGAGTACCAGAAAGACCACACCAAAGCCAAGGAAGCAAATGCGATCCACAGCGGTGGCCAGGAGCACCCAATCATACTGGAGAGCACGTGCCGAGGGCATATCACTGGAGTTGATGTCCAGCGGATTGATCACCGCATCCGCCTCATCATAGAGATGCTCGTCGAGCTCCTTGCAGCTGCCGTTGCTATTGCGGGCCAGCGATCTCTGCTCGCTCTCGTTGCTGAAGTAGGAGAGATGCAGCCAGGTGCCCAGTTTGCTGTTGAGTATACGCTTCAGGAAGTCCGGCAGACGGCGCTTGTGCTGAGCAGTGGCCAGGTAAAGCACCACGACCTCAATGATCATGGATATGCTAAGGAGCAGCAGGCTGGCGCTATAGAAAATCACTGAAGAAACAATTACAGGATTAGAAGATAGAATCTGTGGACAGAAATCCTGTAAAGCTCACCAATCAGCGGCGTGTTCTCGGCCAGCACCGGGAGTATTTGTGCAAAGTACATGAGAAAACCGGAAATGAGCAGGATCAGTACGCCATTGAGGAGTATCTTCTCGCCCATTTGCGGTGGCAGCCAGAAGGTGGATAAGGCCAGCATTATAATGCAGACGGCAGGTGTATAAATCACAGCCGTGTACATCGAGGAGCGTCTCCTGACCAGGAACGTGTACTCGATGTAGTTGTAGAAGTCTTTGTGGATGAACTGCGTGTCTCCGCTCACTATTTCCCACTCGGTGGACTGCACCAGATCCTCGTAGTTGAGCTCGTGACTTCCCTGATTGTAGACGGCGTCAATCCTGTTTAGGGACCAGGTGCCAATCTTGAATTTACATCTCTGCAGATCATACGGCCAATTGCGCATATTGAGACTGCAGTACGCGGTGTAGACGGTCGGTGTCACCCAGAGCACGGTGCCATCGTGGGACAGAATCAGCTGTGTGCTCACCAGAAAGTTTCCCTCCTCGACCGCTGAATTGAAGAGCGTGATCTGAGGTTTCCACAGCTTGTGACCCGATAGGTGCACCTTGGTTATGTTGTCGTACTCGTGGGGATTCCACGCGTGCTGCTCGTCTGTCCAGCGCTGTCGGAGGGTTTAAAAACAAATTAGTATTGCTAGTAAAAGGTGCAGACGAGTGGGTTCTACTGGATCATATTAAATTTACATAATAATTAATCATATTAAAATAATCAAACAATAGTACGACTGGGTCTCATTTCTAGCCGGGCTGAGTATTATAATCAATGTAATCCAACTGTGTTCCGCTTCAAACTATTAAAGTCCGACTGGGTCTCACAGTTATCAGTTACCAATTATGTCCCAGCCCCCGTGTTTCCTGCTCTCTCTACTTACCGCATTTAGCCAGCAGTGCATTGTGATCTTGCCGTCGAGCTCATCGATGTCCAGATAGTTGACATTGAGGGCGAGAGTTATGTTAGTGGGCTGTCCGCCCACAGTGGGCTGGGCATTCTCGTCGTAGTTGATGAACAGATTCATCTGAAGTCGCTCGATTGTGCTGATATTGGAGGACTTATCATCGGACGTAGCATCGTCATCGTTGACAGCTGATCAAAGATAAATTATAGGAGGCCGATAAGCAATTAATGCTTTTTATTTATACACTTGGACTTACAACTGGCGCCTGGCACGGAAACGAGCAGGAATATTCCATTTTGAAAGAGTAATAACAATAACAAAGGCAGTCCACGACCGGAAGCCGTTTTTATCTTGCTCGACATTGTTTTTTCTTCAAGTTCAGAGTGTTTATTTAGTGTTTATAATTTCGGATAACTTATTCTAATTAAATGCACGCCCAACGGTCTCCGGATTTCGACTGAGCGCCGAGAGTGGAGTGGAATCACAGCGACTTTCGCACATGGCTGCAGTCTCTGATAAGTTCACAGAGCAGAGTAGCTGATGTCGAATGTAAATGAGATAAAGCAAATGCACAGAACAGCACAGCTTGCAGCCCATGCAAATAACTCTTTAACAGCGTAAACAATTTTATGTTATCAGGCCGAAGAGATTTTGAATCATAACGGCTAGCCTGACATTTTAATGTTAGCAGTGCCAACTTGAGTTGTACATGCCTATGTTAACTCCGGAGCAACAACTATTAACTGCCAATAAGTTTGTAAATAAAATTCAACAATACACAATAATAAAAAAAACGTATGCGTACATAAAAAACTAGCCATAATGTATAATTTGATGAATTGCTTAAACTTCAAAAGTAATTAGTTTGTTTAGGCTTAAAGTTTAACAGTGCCACTTTGAGTTTAACATTTTACTCAGTACCTTTGCTCACACAAACTGTTGGCAGTCAATAGTACAAAAGTATCGCTCATCTCTAGCGTTGACGTGTGCGTCGGCTGCTGTCGTAGCTCTGAAAAGTGTTGTTGTCGCTACTGTGTGCTGCGTGTCAGTTTTGTTACTTACCCCCTTAAAAACACACACGGCCGAAACGATTTTCAAGAGAAATCGTGAGACGGCAAAATAACATTTAAGTTTTAAGTTTTTAAGTGAAATAAACTAAGTATAATAGAAGACATGGCGGAAGATCTTATTGGCAGCGTCAAGAACGCCATCAAAGGCATTCTGGAGAGCGTAAATGCGAACCCGAATGCGAATGTACAAAATGAGACGATAACAAATGAGAAAAAGATTTCAACGCCGGAAGGCATTGCAGTTGCATATGGAAGTCTTGTGGTAATGGCCATGCTGCCTATTATCTTTGGCTCCATACGTTCAGTGAAGCTGCACAAACTGAAGAAGGTGAGTTTGGACCACAGGAGTACCCCCATTTGCCAAGCTACATATCTGACTTTCCCCACACACTCTCTAACGCACACCTGTAGTCGACTGGACAGAAGGCCGACACGATGTCCAAGAAGGATGCCATGTACTTCCCGCTGATTGCGTCGGTGGCCCTGTTCGGTCTCTACATGTTCTTCAAGGTATTCCAGAAGGTGCACATTAACTACTTGCTCACCGGGTACTTCTTCGTGCTGGGCGTCATAGCACTCGCTCACCTGCTTAGTCCAGTGGTCAACTCACTGATGCCGGCGGCAGTGCCGAAGGTGCCATTCCACATACACTTCACCAAAGGCGAGGGGAAGCACAAGGAGGATATCATCAACTACAAGTTCTCCACCTACGACATTATCTGTCTGGTGATCTCGTCTGCGATCGGTGCCTGGTATCTGCTGAAGAAGCACTGGATCGCCAACAACATGTTCGGATTGGCCTTCGCCATCAACGGAGTGGAGATGCTCCATCTGAACAATTTCATTACTGGCGTGATCCTGCTCAGCGGCCTCTTCTTCTATGACATCTTCTGGGTGTTTGGCACCAATGTCATGGTCACGGTGGCCAAGAGCTTTGAGGCACCCATCAAGCTAGTCTTTCCCCAGGACATCCTTGACAATGGTTTCAATGCCTCGAACTTTGCTATGCTGGGACTCGGTGACATTGTCATTCCCGGCATCTTCATTGCTCTCTTGCTCCGCTTCGATGACAGCAAAAAGCGCAAGACAAGGATCTATTTCTACTCCACACTGGTGGCCTACTTCATGGGTCTCCTGGCCACCATCTTCGTGATGCACGTCTTCAAGCACGCGCAGCCGGCTCTCCTATACCTCGTGCCCGCCTGCATGGGAACACCTCTCCTGGTAGCTCTAGTCCGTGGCGAGCTGAAGGTTCTCTTTGCGTACGTGACTGAGTAAAACAGATTTAAGTGTGGGGAACCTGGCTAACCTCGTCCGTCCGTAATTTTTACCTGATCTCAGAAATTTTCTCTATACAGAAACACACAAATAACCAAATTTTAAATGCTTTTAAAACTTTTATATCGCTAAATTCCATTTGATCATTCAAATCATTTTATCAAGTCCCATTTTAGGTTTTATAATAAAATCTCGCGTCAATTAAAGGGTATTTCATAGTCGACGACTCAACGACTGTTAACGCTTCCCATATTAATCCCTTGTTTGTTTTGTTTTTTTCCCCTAAACAGCTACGAAGATCACCCCGAGGAGAAGGTTGAAAAGAAGGAGAAGAAGGAGCGGGAAGAGAGCGGCAACAGCACCAGCAGCAGCAGCAAGAAGAAAGAGTCAAAGAAAGTTAAGTAAAATTTGGACTGAAAAGAATTGGGAAAAATTCCGACTCACCCCAATGGGGGAGGGGGGAGCCCCCATTGCTACCCGCGCGAACATGTCTTCTATTATTGGCTAAGTGACAACAACAGATTAGCACACACACACAACCACACTTTGTTTTTATATATTTTAATTGTTTTCATATTTGTCGGTTGCACATATTAAATTAGCTTAACTTATATTTTCCTGCAACAACCTTCCAAGCAACCAATCTATAAAAGACGATCTTGAATTTAACTAAATTCGAGTAATCTGAACCCTAACTTTATTTTTTAATTTTGTACAAGAACTTAAAACACGCCAGTCTATAATTGAATCTAAAAATGAAATATAAAATTACCTTAATATAAGAAAAATAAATTGAAATATTCCAAAAAGAAAGTGTAAGTGATTAAAAATTTAAAAATTGTGCGCTAGCAGTTGTAAAGTATTAAAGTTTTGTGGAATTCGGGCGTAAAAATAATCTGGTCACACTGCTTAAAGTGTTAACTCGATGTATCGATGTTGTAAGGCAACCCTAAATATCAGTCGTCTGTCAACTACAGATATTTAAATTTTAAGCTCAGTAAGTTCTAAAACGGCATTAAAAATTCAAGAAAATAAAAAATTATTAGCTGAATACAGATGCTACCATTAATTAATCAATCAACTTACAAGTGATATATTTTAACAGTGCCATACGAGCATTGCAAAGTCGATGGTTGCAGAACAGTTGCGGAACGGTTGAGGTTACTGTAAACACAGCCGAAGCCGTCAAATTGCGCTAAAATTGTGTAAAAAGTTTTATAGTTCGCGAAAAAAGCATAATACAATTCGCATTAAGTTGCGAAATATCACAATTTGACCATTAAGGTATGTATTTAATTAGAAGCATGCAGAGCATTTTGTATTTCATGCGTTAATGGCTGCCAACTTTTTCCGAACAAACGCAAGCAGCGTGTACAGCGTAGGTAAGAAGCAGAGAGAAAGAGAGAGACACAAGGAGACTCGACGGCTGAAAAACGAAAGCGAGTAGCAAAAACCGCTTGCAAAAAAGAACGTGAAAAAAGTGTAAGAACAACAAAAGGTGCAAACGCACAAGTATCAATATGTCTGGCATTGCTATAACACGTTTGGGAGAGGAGCGAAAGGCATGGCGCAAAGATCATCCATTTGGCTTCGTCGCACGCCCGGCTAAAAATCCCGATGGCACACTCAACCTGATGATCTGGGAGTGCGCGATTCCCGGCAAAAAGTCGACGCCATGGGAGGGTGGCTTGTACAAATTGCGAATGATCTTCAAGGATGATTACCCAACGTCGCCACCAAAATGCAAATTTGAACCGCCGCTATTCCATCCCAATGTCTATCCATCGGGCACTGTCTGCCTGTCACTGCTCGACGAGGAGAAGGATTGGCGTCCAGCTATCACAATCAAACAGATTCTCTTGGGCATTCAGGACTTGTTAAACGAACCCAACATCAAGGATCCAGCACAGGCCGAGGCCTATACCATTTACTGTCAGAATCGCCTGGAGTATGAGAAGCGTGTGCGTGCCCAGGCACGTGCTATGGCTGCCACCGAATAAGGAACCAACAACAACAATTAGCAGACAACTGAATAAGCAGAATACACACACAAACGCACGCGAAACTACATACAAACAAAAAGTAAATAAACTTTTAGGAGTGAGGTATTTTTGTGAATGCTTCTTCTAATAACAAAAGAAAAACAATTGTAATAATTCTAAGTTTAATTTCAAATGATTTAAACCATGAAAACACACAAAAACTAATTCTACATGAGTCCGGATCACCAATTATAAATTATATATATATATATACATATAAATTACATACCTTAAATTATAAACTATATAGATATCTTCTTTAATTACCATTTTCACTATTGTTTCAATAAATTGATAAGTACTCAAGCTACCCGGGTGTAGTTCCCACTTCGTAGCACTGACTCCAATCCAATTGATGACGTCATATATGATGACGTGGTGTTTTGTAACTAAATTAGGGGCTTTTAGTAGTAATTTATTATAATTATGCTGTAAATTCGTAAACGATTAATTTTAATAGGAAGGGGCGGGGCAGGAGGTTTCATTGCTGTTTAATTACATCAACAGCCTAAAAGTAGGCAACAAAAATTTTAATTAAAAATCAGAACGAAAAATGTCTGAAATCACAAAATGCCTTGTATCTGGGGCATTTACAGGACGATTTGAATGTCCTTTGGGCAGTTGATAGTCCTCATTGAAACTTATCGTTTGACACTCGGATCGCCTGGATATGACTGGATACAACCGAGTTAGAGACAAATTTTAGTTATCGAAAATGTCCTCAAAACTTCGTTGTCTTAAGGATTTTCGTCCTTTGGGGCATGTCATCGAATTACGTATCACGAGTACTAATTGAGTTCCAAAGGACATCCAAATAGTCCTTCAAATGGGCGAGATATGCTGCAATTCGAGAATTTTGGGCAATTTTTCTGAGCCTCCCCCTTGGAAAAATGATGGAAAAATTTTTGGAAAGATTTCGAAAATCATTTGATGCCAATCGATAGTCCTTTAAACTGTGAGCTCAAAAAAGTATGTGCGTTTTGATTCTCTCAGGACACCGAGCTGTTATTGACTTAAAACAATGGTCCTTGTTTGGGAAATTAGCTATATTTCGGCTAAAGCTAATTGGATTTAAAAAATTGTTGCTGCCCTAAATTCTCAAGTGTTTGCTTTGCGACCTACTGAAAGTTCTGTTCGCCTGGTATTTCAGCTGGAATATTCAAATTCCCAGTTGAATTGTCAGGCGAAAATAAGTCCTCAGTAATATACAACACATTCGTTATTTTGTGATACCAGCTTAGTTAACAGCATCTGCAGATCGCACACCAAATACGGTAATAAAACAGCCAAAACATAGAATTTTCTAGCAAAAATACTAGCTAAACAGAATTAGCAGCAAGCGCCAGTTGCGGTAAAAACACACACAAACAGTGATGTTAACGAAAAGAGAAACTCAACAGCATCGTAGCATAGTTATGTTATGATCTGCGACTTCTTTACATTTCTGTTCGCCTGGTATTTTAGCTTGAATTTATGCTATTTGAGAGCTCTGCAGCTCGGAGCATTTCAAGCCAATTATCGCTATAAACTAAGTGGATCTCTGTCAGCAGAATTCAGAAGTATTGAAATAAAAATCCAAATTAAAATATTTTGAATAAATTAATTAGTTTTATTGTCGCACACTCTTAATAAATACGTAGTATGCATGCACAAACACGCATGTACATGTATATTTATATGTATATATATGTATGTGTATGTACATAAATGTTTAAATATATATGGTTTATATATAAATTACACAGTTTATTGTTAAGTTATGTGTACGCCTAAATGCGTTACGTTAATATAATATGTATTAGTCAATATATTGGATCTATAGGATTAATTACCGTTACCAGTGTCGGTCGGGAGAGCAAGAGAGTCAGATAGAGATAGACAGAGAGACAGCTTCTCTCCCAGATACTATATCTAGGTATATTAATATATGTATGTATATCGAAAACTTGTAGTTTCTTGCACTCAATGTAGTTTCTCTCTAAGTGGTAAGCTTTGGCATGCATTATATGTCATGATTTCTACTATATAGTATGTTATATATATTATACGAAGGGTAGTTTCTATAATGTATCTGTATCTGTATCTGCAGGCGCAACTGCATTTCAGCTGTACCTGCTTATTTGTTGTCTTTTTAGGGCATAGTTTTAAATTATCTTTCTATCTTTTTGAAGTATCTTTCAAGTGTATCTTTAAAGTATTTCTTTTTACTGTATCTTTTTAGCATATCGTTCTGGATTCGATTGATTTCTTATTGTTTTGGGGATTCAGAAGCACTTGTAGTACCATTCGAGCTGCTTCCGCTGTGCCTCCCACATCAGTTGGCTCTCTCAAATGGCCGCCTCCTGCAGATTCTCCTTGTTCTTCTGGAGTAGCAGCAGCTCATTGGGCACCGGATTGGGACTGGGGCTGTCATGGGCCTCAGGACGATGCAGTTTATTCTTGCAGTAGTACTGCTTGTGGGCCAGATAGGTCTTCACATAGTTGAAGGATATGTCGCAGGTGGAGCAGTACTTTTTCATCGCTTCGGCGGCACTGGGACCCAGCGGTGAACTGGCCACAGGCGGTGCATGCAGCGATGTCGGTGACACATCCACGCCTAACTCCATTGGCTCCGCCTTAATGTGCGTATGTGGTGTGCCAATCGGTGAGTTGTTGTTCTCGTGCACCAGACTCAAGGTGGCCACCGGCTGCT
Source organism: Drosophila nigrodunni (assembly GCA_020829145.1). Lineage (NCBI taxonomy): Eukaryota > Metazoa > Arthropoda > Insecta > Diptera > Drosophilidae > Drosophila > Drosophila nigrodunni. The sequence goes on from JACVCZ010000008.1 coordinate 882,934, forward strand.
GCTCCAGCGGCTCCGTTTTGATATGGAAGCTGTGAGGAATCGGTTAGTTTATACGATTTCTATATTTATTTTTGTGGTGCTACTTACTTGGCTAGGTGGGATGCCTCCCGATCGCCATTGACAAGCGTTACTTCGCCCTGAGGATGCGGATTGCTGTTGTCCTGTTCACGTGTTTCGGGGGAAATCGAGGGGGAACTTATGGCCACGTGTGGGTGCAACAGTTTCATGTGACGTAGCTGCAGAAAGGAGGATTGAAATTAGACCAAGGAAGCCCAGATAAACTACCCCTATGAGCCCATAAATCTGTGCTGACTCTTCTCAGTTTCCCCATTCCCGAAACTCACCACATTGCCCTTGTAGGTGGATGCGTAGTTGCAATAGTCGCAGTTGAAGATCTGCGACGGATGCTGCTGCTGTTGCTCCAGCTGTTCCAATTGGGGCGTGGTCACATCCAGTGGCAGGTTGGGCGCCAGCGCAGCCGACGGTGGTGCAGGCGCAGAGTCCTCCTCGAAGATGCAGGTCATGTAGTGCTCTTCGTTGACGTCGCTGGTCTTCTTGTCGAAGTGGGTGCGAATGTGGGTGCGCATTCCACGCAGAGTGTTCCCCTTGTACTGGCAGATGCTGCAGCGGAATGCCTTCACCGTACCGTGCATCTCCATGTGCTTGCGGGCCAGCGCAGCTGTGGGACTGACCGCACCGCAGACGGGACACTTGTTCACGCTGTTTGAGGTGGCGCCACTAGCGGACATAGGCGGCAGCTGAGGCGCTGCGGGAGGCGGTGGGCATGGCTGGCCGTGTTCATGTATAGTCTTGCACTTGGCGCACTTCTCCTTGGTCAGCGTCAGTTGGGGATCAGCCGAGGAAGCGGCGGCGGAGGCAGACGCAGCGGTGGCGCCACCTTTGGGGCAGTAGTAGTTCTGGTGAGCACGCAGGTTGTCCAGCGAGGTGTACTTGATGCCACAGGCAGCGCAGATCAGCTGCTGATACGCCACCGGAGTCGTCTCCGCTGTCGAGGCACTAGACACGCCCCCACCACCAGCTCCAGCGCCCACTCCACCGACACCTGGCGGTGTGCTTGAGTTCTTGGCCTCACCCTCGCCCGCCTCCTGGTTGCGGGCAGAGCAGTAGTGCTGCTTGTGAGCCAAGTAGTTCTCATACTTGCAGAAGACGATGTTGCACTCCTTGCACTTGGACACGCCCTGTTTCACATAGATCTGGGGCTGTCCACTCGGCGCATTGGCTGCGGAATTCGTTACAGCTGTTCCTGCAGCTGCAGTGGCACCGCCTGGCGGTGGAAAACCCAACTTGCTGGCCAACTCGGCAGGACTGCTGCCCGCGACAGCAGCGGCTGCAGCTGCAGCCAGTTTAAGTGCCAACTCGGGATTCGTTTTGGCCAGCAGGGATTCGGAGAGCGCAAAATCGGCGGGCAGCATGGAACGCAAGGGCGGCAGATTGTCCAGTAGGTGTGGCACGGCCACGCCCAGCGCCGGAGGCGACATGGAAGCAGCGCTGCCGGCACCCGAGCTGCGGGGACTGATCACACGCCGCTTGGGGGAGGGGCTCATAGAGGGGCTGCTGGGCAGGCTGGGAGCACACACGATCTGTTCCGGCGTCACGCTCCCACCGCTCTCCATGTTCTCCTTGCCGGCGGCGAGTAGGGCCTCCTCTGCCTCGAGCAGAGCTGCAGCAGAGCGCACCAGACGCTGGCGCTGCAGCAGTGCAGCGATGGGCGAACGACGCAGGGATAGATCCAAAGGTGTAGACTCACTGTGCGGGAAGAGGCGAAAGATAACAACAGAGCTGAGATTAGCTGATGTTGGAGTAAAGTAAGAGAGTTACGACTCTAGACTTACCGAGTGCCTGACGCCTCCTTGCGCTTGGGTTCGACTGTGCTGCTCTTGGTCTCCGGCTCGAGAGAGTTCCCGCTGTTACCACTCGGGCGATCGGGCTCCGTAGGAGGATTGCTGCTGGGCAGTGGCGAGGGCGTGACATTGGCAGCCAAGGCGTTGATATTCAGAGCGGTGGCCAAAGGTTTCAAGGCGCCGTTGTCGAGGGTGAAGCATGTGGACTCTGGGTTCACAATACCCGACGTAGAGGTGGTGCTAAGTAGGCAAGAGTTCAACGTTTGAGTTGAGAGGAATTCGAGGAGAGGAACTAGGAGTTTGTTTTACTTACAGTGGTCCCGGTATGAGGCTAGCAGCACGGATCAGCGAGCAGGGAACTATAATGATGGGATTGGTGGGTAGTGCCAGAAAGGGTTGTGGTGGCGCCACCTGCAGTGAGGCTGCCGCAGCAGCAGCTGCAGCGGCTGCAGCAGCCGCAACCATGGCAGGCGTTGGCGTCTTGTTGCGCGTCTGTGGACTCAATTTGCCAGCAGTCGCTCCACCAACAGAAGCTCCGGGGGTTGTAGATGAACCTCCGCCTACTCCTACTGCTCCTCCCACTCCTCCACCTGCGACCGCTTCCGGTTTGGGCGTCAGCTGGCCATCGCTGCGTCGGGAGCTGCAGTAGTGCTGCTTGTGGGCGCGGTAGGTCTTAATGTTGTTGAACCGAATATCACAGTCGCTGCAGTAGCGATCGATTTGCTGTGGAGAGAGGAGAGAAAAGGGAAACGATGAGTACACCGCCTACTGGGTGGGGGGGGTGGCCTTTGGCTGCACACACAACTCACTTGACTAGGGCTCTCCTCGAGCGCACCTGCGACGACAACGCCCGCACCGCCGCCTCCACCCACAACTCCTCCGACAATTCCCGCTCCGATTCCTCCTCCAACCACACCATTAGCTGTTAGGCTGGAGAGGCTGGGCAGACTGGGAGCTGGCGAGGTCTGGTGCATGCGCATGTGTCGATTGAGGGAGACCTTCTTGTCGGCACTGTAGGAGCACTGGGTGCAGGCGTACTGCTTTCCAGTGCGTGCCATCTTCGCTGGTGGCTCTGAGCTGCTGCCTCCGACGTTGTTGGTGCTGCCACCGCTGCTGCTTCCAGTCGCAGCATTACCACCTGATCCCGAGGAGGCCTTATCACCCGACGCCGTCTCTTCGTCGGCCTCCTTGTTGCGATGGGAGCAGTAGTAGGCCTGATGCGCCTCCAGCGTTGAGGGCGAACTAAAGGCAATGCCGCAGGGCAGGCACATGAAGCGCGCTGGCTTCAGGAGCGGCTCTACCAGGCTGCTGGCATCGGCTAGACTCTGTGGCGGCTCGGGCTTCGATAGCTGAGCGGGTGGACCCAACAGCCGTGCATCCTGCAGGTTCAGCTCTTTGGCGTCCGGTTTCAGTGCCGGGTCCGAGGCGAGCAGCGCATTGAGACGCAGTTTGGGCAGCACCAATGTGGGTGTAGGCGGTGGACTGGGCGTGGCGGCCGCAGAGGGTGGCGTAGCCGGTTCCTCTAGTCGTTCCAACTTGGGTATAAGCTCGGGCGTTGGGCTACGTGGCGGTGTCGTTGAATTATCAGCCTCTTTCTGCTGTTCCTCCTGCACGGCCTGATCCTCCAACATTTCCTGATCCATGTCAGTCTCAATGGGTTGATCGGAGGAGTTGCTGGTTTGGTTCTCTGCCTGCTCGTCCCAGCGCATTCCTGCGCATTCTGCTTATTTGTAAGATATTTATTGCCTTCGATTGGCGCGCGATAAGCAGCACACGTAAAGTGTTTGCTCGCCAGACTCCACGCCAGCAACATCAGCAGCAGCAGCAACATCTCAGCCTCAACTTTAACTCCAGCTTCAACTTTGTGTTCTCAGCTTCTCATTTGGCCAATTTGGCTGCGGGAAGCGTTTCTCGCGAGACAAAGAGAGCGAGACAGAGAGAGAGAGAGCTGTTAACAATGGCATTGCTGCTGCCGCCAGCGACAGCTGCTGCTGCTGCTTCTCCAGAGGATTAGCTGCGTCATTTTTATTGTTGTTGCTTCGACGATCGTTTGTTTAGCCATTTCGTAACGTTACGCCGCCTCACACACACACACACACACACTCGCACACACACACACTTGCAGCTCGCCAACGCCAACAATTGTTTATCAATTTGTTAAATCAGTTTCGTCGCCGCCGTTGCTGTTGCCGCTGCTGCTGCTGCGACTTGCGATCGATCGTCGCCGATAAGTGACACAACAGCAACAACAACAGCAGCAGACAGAGGGAGCAAGAGAGGGAGAGTGGGAGAGGTGGATTTACTTTATCAAGAGGCAGATTATTGTTGCTGGTTTCTCACTTGGTTGCAGCAACAATTGTTGTTGTTGTTGCACTCGGTGGGCGTTGTATGCAGTCATAAACAATCGAGCAATTTGGTCTGCCACGACGATCAGGGCCACGAAAGAGTGAGGGCTAGGGAACTTGGCAGGGGAAGGGTCTTGGGGTCTTCAATCGACCCTTTGTTTAGCTTTGCCGTCGCAGCTAATCGTTGCGAGAAGAAGGTCAGTTAACCCGAAATAAAAGAAACCCTCAGCGTAGCAGCGACAAACTGGGGATGGGCAAGGCGATAGGTCCACAACGATATATAATTGTGAGTGCATAACGATAGTTGGGTTATGTTAGTTAATGAAGAGATTAGTTAATAGTTACTATTGAATTTATGTCACAAATTTTATCAGATTATTCTGTTTTGTACTCCATATACGATACTCCATATTTTCCCGCCTTTCTCTCATCACTAACATATTTTTGGCTGCCTTCTCTGATCTTGATCGCACTGCAGTTTGCAGCTTCAACTGTTGTCAAGCCACAAGCAGAGTTTTGGCTAGAAGCAGTGGCCTAAACGACGCCAGTTGGTCTGCTGGAGTCTGCTGTCTAGTCTGCAGGTTGCATGGGGCGTATGCGTAATGCTCGAAGGCGTGTTAAAAACCTTCGCTTTGCATGCCCTAAAAGTGGCAGAGGAAGCAGCCACTGCTGCTTATAATTAAACAAATTTCCCAAGCTGCGGGTGTTGAGGCCACGAAAAAGGAGAAAAGAAAAAAAAAAACAAATTGAAAAACGTGAGTCAAGAGTCGAGAAATCGCTGCAGCTGCGCAAACTGATAACGAAAATCTTCATTTTCGCGCGAAAATGTTGCCACCTCCGACTCCGAGTCCGACTCCGAGTCCAACTCCGACAATCAACTCCGACAATCAGCCATTGGGAGTCCACTTGCAGTTGCCACTTGCAGTTAAAGCTAAAACTAAAGCTAAGGCTAAAGTTAAAGCTAAAGCTAAAGTTTAAGTTGCAGTTTCGTCTTTTTCTGGCTTCTTATCAATTGTTATTAATCAAAAGAGGCAGCAGCAGCAGAGAAGCAACAAAAACAAATGCAGAGAGCACAAAATTCAGCAATTCGCCAATTCTCCAATGAGATTCGCGTTCATTTCACACTTTTAACTTCGTTGCTTCGTCCCCTTCGTTTCACTCTCCTTGAGTCCACACCTGAGACTCTCCTGAACCCGTGCAAATAATCAACATTTTCATATCTTTTTTGGGGTTTGCAAAGCTATTCGTGATTTACTCGCACTCTGCCAGTTATTTTTTTTCTCCACCTCCTCCTTTTCCTTCTCTTTCTACTCCTACTCTTCCTCCCTCGTCTCTTCCTCTGCCACTATTTTTCAGCACCTCCTTAACGCTATGGGAAACGGTCCCAGCTGAATTCTTTGATTCTGCTGATAAGCAATTGGGCTTCCTACTCTTCGCTTCTCCCTTCTCCCTGCTCCTTGTGTTCTCGGTGGATCAGTGTTGGCCGCAAATCATAGCTCAGCAATAACTAAGTGTTTATTTTAATAACAATTGTTATGAGTTATCAAACTATAATCTGAACGATATTCGCCTTGAAAGTCGGCTGTTTTAAGTCTTGACTGAGTACTGAAATATTAAACCCTTTTGAGAAATGTTAGCTATAAGGACAACCAATTTTAAAACTATTTAGTTTTAAGTACTAGTTCTTTTAAAGGTTTGAAAATGTTTCTTATCTAAGTTAAATTCTGCTTTAACTTAAATTCCTCTTCAAAATTCGTTTTCCATTTGAACCCAAGAGTTCATTCCGCTGACTAATTTAGCGCACCTAACCAGCTTGAGGTTCAGCTTGAAGTTGAGGTTCAAGTTTGAGTTGGAAATGGAATTGGTATTGACAATACTCGTATACAAAGTATCGACTTGGAGCTGGACTGCTACAGGGTAACCATGTACTCTATCTACGATCTATAGAAACCGAACACAAGTAGAACTTGAGGAGGAGGGGTATAGTGGAGGGGCAAGAGCAGAGAGGAGTAGGGAGAGCGGAGAGTCGAGCACTGTAGTCAATTCCTCGAAATCAAGCGAGTCTCAAACTCTTTTTGATGTCTTAATTAAAAAACGTGCAAATGATTCCACAAGCAAAGGGGCACAGGGGCAGAGGGACGTAGGGGGAGGGTTAGGGACTGCAGGGGGATTGGGAAACTGGCATCGGTTGTCTTTGGACTTGTGCATAGAGTTCAATGTTGAGCAATTGATGCAACTGTTCAGATGTGTTGCTGTTGTAGCTGTAGTTGTTGTTGTTGCTGCTGTTGTTGCAACTGCCGCACGGCATGCTGATAAGCCAGAGGAGTAGAGAGAGTGGCAAGGGGCGGGGCAAGGGTTTGGGCTAAGAAATTGTCACAGAACATACTCGAAAATTTCGTGTGAGCACGCTCAGCGTCGATTGTTGCTGGTGATCGCTTGATCAGCAGCAGCAACAGCAACAGCAGCAGAAGCAACGGCCACAGTTGTCGTCTAAACACATACAGTTACACCCTCACACACATACACACAACTCTCTTGGTTTTGATCAATTGCGATCTTTGAGTTTTCAGCTGCTGTTGCTCCCACAATCTCGTGTATTGCTGCTCCTGCTACTGCTCTGTGTTGCCGTGCAGCAGCAACTGTTGCACAAATTTAAATTGACCCAAGTGCAAGTTTAAATGTTGCTAATCTCAAATCGCTAGCAGCGTATGTGTTGCCTGGCCATGTTGCTGCTGTGGCTGTTGCTCTTGCTGCTGCTGTCGACAAGCAGCAACATGTTGCTGTTGCTCTCATAATTTGCGTTTATTAAACACGGACTTCATTTGCATAAAAGTCTCAGCTTGTTTCGATTAGCATCAGTTGAAATGTGGCTGCTGCATCACATCAGCACATCAGCTAGCAGCAATAGTTGCTGTTGCAGCAGCAACTTTGCAATTGCTGTAAACAAATCACGCTTTTTGGCCAGATCAATCAGCAAACAACCAAACTCAGCAACTGACAATTGCTCCCTGACAATTCAATTGTGTCCTAACAGCAACAACAGCAACAACAACAACACAGCACGACAACAGCAGCAACATGTTGCTGCAGTCAAAGTAAATGAAGACAGCGAGAAAGAAAGCAAATGGAATTTTGTAGCTGCCCCTTTCGCCTTTACTGTTACATCAAGTTCGTGAGGGCGGTGCCACGCCCACAACCAGCGACCGCCCACAAAGGCAACTGGGAAGCTGAATCGAGAAATCGTGTCTGGAATTGTGTTAACTTCATTGCTCTGCCAATTTTTTTGATGACTTTGATGAGTTTATCAACAAAAGGCAGCCACGACAGTGACAAGGAGCAGGGGAAGAGTGGGATGGCGAGGCACAATGGTAGACAGGGGCGTGGCGGAGAAAGGCAGCAGTGTTGCTGTGGCAGCTTTGGGCAGTAAATTAAAGAGGCGCGAACATTGCTGCGAGCTGTGTGAAGAACGCGCCGCAAATGAAACCAAATCAAAGGAAATTAAAGAAAAATACTTTAGATAGACTGAACGACTATAAAACACCCGGTACTGACGGGGGTTTTGACGCTTGTAGCTGTGAGATACTGTGTATCTTTTGGGTTACAAAATTTATACCTGTTTTAAAGTTACTTAGTTTACCTTTTTAAACAGGCATAACTTTAGCATACCCTTGGTTTTTTACCACTAACGGGTATAAATGGCAAAGACAAAAGGGGACGGACCTCACGGACAGTTGTTGCTAACAAGATGTGCGCAGGCAGCGACAACAACGACAGCAACAACAGGAAGAACAAGCAGTTAACAAGTACAAAAGCCAAAAGCCGACACGCAGAGTCTTCAGAGTCGCCAGTCTTGCAACACACACCCATACACACACACACTCTTACACACACACGCAGCGGCAACAAGCTGCCGTTTTGGCCACAGTTTGAGCCTCGTTCTGCGCCTCGAGTGGCTAACAAAGCGGCACGCCAGACACATCATTACCTACCAATTAGGCCTGCTAAAAGTGTGGCACAAAAGGGGCCAAGAGGGTAGCAAAGGAGTGGGGGAAGGGGCAGACTCCTCTGCTCTTTTGGTGGCACAATAAACGTATTTTTTACAGCCACAAAGAGGCAAAAGTGACTGACAAGCCAACAAGCAAATAAGCCATAATGCAGACCAGGCCAAAAGCGGCAACGAAACACAGGTTTCACTCGGGTCCCACTGGGTATGTGTGTGAGTGCGTGTGTGTGCGTTCTTTACCTGTGCCTACCTGTGTGCCTTCTGCAGCTGCTCCTTTTTGGGGCTTGATGAAGTGCAAAGTGCTTTGCTAACAGCTTGTAATGAGCTCAAAAGTGTCGCTTCTTTATGCCCAGCTCAAGTCAACTCAAGGATTTTCTACACTGCACTTCAAAGTGCTTTTTAAATTTATGTGTAGCGAGTGGAATTAGTAAGGGGTGAGAGTGAGAGGAAATAAAACTTGGACTTGCTGAAGAATTTGGGGTTTTATGGCAAGGGAGCAAGGAGATCAGATTTAGAACAAGTTTTCTCCAACATGGAATACTCCCAGTCTTGATACAGCTTTAGAAGCAACTGGAAAAAGCTTCTTAGTCAATAGTAAGCTTTAAAGCTGCTGACTATAAAGCTTTTACTGCAATATTAAGTCTTTATTTAACACATTCGCTTAATGCTTTGTCATCTGGCGTTAATCAACACTTAATCGCACAACTACACACCCACACACACACACACACTCACAGCTGACTCAACACTTCCCGTCACAAATCAAGCAAAACGAGAATTTGAAATGTTTTGTTTGCTTGCAACAAATCGATTTCTGTGCCCCATTTCAAGTGTCGCATATTAACTCGAATGTTGCAACACAACTAACAATAACTAGACGAGGGTCACTCGATCAAATGCAAACAGAAATGAGCTTGCAAAAAGTGGCCAATGACAGCAAGAAATCAAAAAAGGAAAAAGGGGAAAAAGAGAAAAGTTGGCAACATTTCCTGGCAACAACAAGAGGGAAAACAACAACTAATTGACAGGGTATTCACTGATTTGAGTAGTGTCACTAAAAGTCCGCTTATTCATTTCATATTGAACTCATTCATTCATTCATTCAGTTATTCAATCGCCAATCTAAAGTTGCAGCCCCCAAAAGGAAGGAAAGTTCGAAAAAAAGAAAAGTCTTTACATAAAAATGACGAAAAGTCATAATATAATGCTCATATCACATAAAAAAAATTACAACATAAATCACACACACACTCACACACACAGTCAGTCACATTTATGAGCCACACACACACACTCACACTCACATAGAATTTTCGGCTGCTGTATTAAAAATAATATCGTCGTCTGGTCGAGAAAGATAAGAAAATTTATCCAAAGGATTGCGTGGTGTTATGGCCACCACTGAACCCAGTCAGGGGGAGTGGAAGAGTGGGAGAGAGAGAGAGAGGAAGAGTGGCATAGAGCGAGCAAGCAGACGGACAGTTCCCCAAACTCCTCGCTCTGTCCGCTTTGCTCCTTTCTCTCGTCACCGCAAGGACAAGGCCAACCTGCAAAATGATTTCCCTCTCTCGGCGCACACAGAAGGAGATTTTATGACCAGGCCAAGTCGAAGCCATCAACATCATCATCATCATTGTCATAATCATCAAGACAGGAGCAAGCACAGGAGTAGCAGCAGCAGCAGGAGAAGCAGAAGGAGGAGAAGCAGCAGCAGGACTTAGCCCGCTGTTGTGGCTGCCTCTGGCGATCTGTGGCCTTCGATAAGAAATGCTCTGCGTTTAGACCCTGTAGCTGGCAAGTACAGAGGTGTGAAATGCCTGTGGTAAAGTGGTAGATGTATTTAATTTTAGAGGTTGCCCAACCAAACTCCTAAGGAGTGTTAATAGTTGTTTTTCGCCTAAAAGACCCATAACTCTAAGGTTCCAATGGCCAGTACTAGGTCTCACACAGTCGTGCACACCCAACGGCAGCCCCTTCTGCTAGTTTCAATTTTTTTGGCAAGCAAACGTATAAATTTCATAAAAAGGATTACCAGGCCAAAGTGCCTGCCCTTCTGCTCTCTCCCTCCCTATGTCTATCTCCCTCTTCACCCTCCCTCTCTACCACACACACAGTGTGTGTCAATATTTGGCCACATGTGTGGTGCAACGTTGTGTAATTTATTGTTAAAAAGTATAAATTTTATTTGCCACCCCCGAAGAAAAATGAAAAGCAGCATAAAAAAAGCAAAAATAAAGTGCAAATAAAATTACGTTCTTTTTTTTGGCGCTGTGATTTTTGGCCAATGATATGGTGTGTGTGCGAGTGTGTGTGTGTGTGTAGTGTGTGCAGTTAATCATAAATACAAAATATGAGGCCAGGCGCCAGTTTGAAATACGAATCTCAGCGAAAGTTGACTCGAGTTTTGTGAGTTTTGTACAAAAAAAAAAATAAATAAAAGCGGTCACAGTGCGTATGCGTAATGTGACGTAGCTACATGTTGTTGTTGTTGTTGCTGGAGACGATGGACGCTTGCTGATAAGCCCAGGCGCGTAATGGATTTTTGTGGCCCCCTTAAGCCCCCACACCTCCCCCTTCCCTTCCCTGCCTGCTCATCCACTTCTAGCCCCTTTGTTGTTGTTGTTGCTCTGATGCAGCGGCCCGCAGATCAGGAAAAAAGCTGCAACGCGTCCCGCATGGCAACGCGATGCCTGCCTTTAGCTTGCGAGGGGTGCACAAAAAATAGCCAAGATAGAGGCAAAAAGTGCCAGAAAAACAACAACAAAAAAGCAGCTAAAAACTTGGCCGTCAAATGATTAATTACATGCCGAAAAGCTATCTAACAATTTGACTCGCTGTCTGTGTGTTTATTTCGGATTGTCATTAAGCCATGCCAAAAACAACAACAACAACAAGAATAATAAAAAATTATGCCATAGATAAAATGCCATTAGAGAGTGGCGCTCATGTGTTTTGAGAAGAGCGGGAAGGGAAGGTAGCTCACTTAGCGCCATTAGAAGACAGGCAGCCAAAAACAACAACAACAAGGAGAACAACAAAAGAGCAAACGAGGGCAAAGCAGGACAGAAACTAAGACTGAGACCGGCACTGAGCGTCTGGTGTATAACAAACAATGCAATGTATGCAGTTCGTAGGGAGTGCGAGCGAGAGGCAGCGAAAGTGAGATAAGCCCAAGCATTCATGAATTTTGCAGATAAAAGTCAAACAAACACACACACACACACAAACTTACACATGCACAGACACTCGAGCAAGCGGAGAGAGCGAGTAAAGGAACATCAACATGTGAGTGGGTGTTAGAGCGAGAGCGAGCAGTCGAAGAGCAAGATGTGGAGACGAAGAAGAAGAGGGGGAGAAGTGAGATATACAGTTTGTAGATGCGCTTACGGTACATTGCACAGCAGCAAATGAAGAGCACCAAAAGTGAGCAGCAAAAACAAAAACAACAACAAGCAATGCAAGGCAGCTGCAGAAGTCAGCAAAGAACATTACAAATGCTCAACTAGCCGAACACCCAGTATGAAAATGATAATAAATTAATGGGAGTTTCAAGGGAAGATGACTCTTTAACAATAGTTTTTTAAGCAGTAATGTTTTAAAATAAGTAACTATAAAAATCTAGTTAATACATTAACAAGAAAGAAAAGTACAGTCGGGCACGCCCGACCGTATAATACTCTCTGCATTTGTTCCCGATTAAATTATTAAAATCGGTATTCAGATATTACAATGTTAATTATTTGCATTAAAACACGTTGAAACAAAAACAATAAGCATAATCAAACACACATCTGTCTGTTTGCATGCGAATACACACACATATGTACGTTTGACAATATATGCTGCATATATGTATGTATGTGTGTATTCGGCGCAGCCAGCTTCCGCGGGCAGCGCTGCCGACAGGCAGCGAAAACGTTCGAACATGTGCTTGTGTGTTTCTATCTCGCTTGCACCTATGGGTTGGTATTGCGTTCAATTATCAATATTGTAACGCTTCTAGTTTTCTTGTTTATAGTCCAATTTTAATGCGCCTTTCAGGATAGTTTAATATAGTTAATCTCCACACGAATTATAATTAAACAATACTGTATGATATGAACAAGTTCGCAAAAAACGGCATTTTAAGTTTTTTCAAGTGTGGGAAAAGGGGGCGTGGCAGTCCGAACTTTTAAATGGCAATGCAACTATGCTGTCGCTAGGAACCTCCGTACCCAAATTGGTGATCATAGGTGCCATAGTTACTGAGATATTTGCCGAAAACACCAATTTTTCACGAGGTGTGTCCACTTTTTTGCTTATTGTGGGCGAATGGGGCGTGGCATCGAAAAAAAAAAAGATTCTTGTATTGACTGACTAAATATCTGATCGTTTGACACCAAGCTCGAACTTGTAGCTCTTACCATCTCTGAAATCTGTTTGTTCATACGGACAGACGGACAGACAGACAGACAGACGGACAGACGGACAGACGGACATGGCTATATCGACTCGGCTTGTGATGCTGATCAATAATATATATACTTTATGGGGTCTGCCACGCCTCCTTCTGCCTGTTACATACTTTTGCACAAACCCAATATACTCTTGCAGAGAGTATAAAAACGTTAGAGCATTTAAAATACTCCAAGTTTTTAAAAGCGTCAAAGCATATGTCATAGTCAAACTACCCCGACAGGTGCAAGTTTTGCAAGCGCAGACAAAAGGGAAAATCAGTTGGTTTGCCAAGCTTAGGGGCGGGACAAAAGACAAGAGGCAGCGGGAGTGACCAATGATTGTGGTGTGAGGGGATTAAAGGAATGTGACTCTGCATTTTGCCACAATTTGTTGTTGTTGTTGCTGGTTGGTCTCTGCAACGTTGCCATGGAGTGTCAACAGCTAGATAAAGATTAGCGCAGACAAACGCCCACTTTTGGCGGCACTGTTACGCCCACTTGGCCACACGTTGTCTCTGCCTCTTTGGACCCTGTACTTGACACAAAGAGGGTGTACTAAGTTTATTGTACAGATAGAGAATACTAGTTAAGTTAAGTATAAATTAATAAATACAGAGTCTATTTCAGTCGGTTTGACTCGGCCTTAGTCTCTGCCTGTTAGTTACCATTCTTTCAGTCTCTCTCTATCACTCTCTCACTTGCCCACTGTGTGTGGTTGCTGCAAATCTTTCACTGACGCAGCACAAAAAGGGCTGCGAGGAGAACGAAGAGGGGACAAAGTGGACGAAAAGACGAATGAACAGGAGGAGCAGGAAAGAGAGAAGGAATCTGCTTCAATGCCTGTCGGCTGAGAGGGGATTATTAATGATGAATGCTTGAGAAGGCAGCGAAATGGCGTGGAATGTCAAGCGCCCCCTCTCCACTCTCTCTCCTTTTACCCCTCCTACCGAAGCACTACCCCTCGCTATCCCCAAAAAGGTCACAGGTTGACCAGCCGCAAAACGGACAGCTTTGGAGGATGCTTCAAATATTCCTGCCGCTCCTGTTGCTGCTCCTCTGCCCTACTCATCCAAGAGATGATGAAGAGCGCTAGGACGTGGGGGTATTGGGTGTGGTAAGGGAAGGTCAGCGGTCGGGCGTCGGGGGGTAGTGCTGCGTTGACACTGCTGATGATTATGAAGTGATATGAAATTGATGCCAATGATGAAGCCAGTTAAGTCAAAACACGCACAACTTGACAGCCCAGGGGGTGTTGCGCACAACCAGGGTTGCATTGGTTAGTCTATCATTTCCTGCACTGCCCAAAAAAGGGGTTGTCCCCGTATATAAAGGCAAGGGAGGTGAGGGACTGCCCGCCAAAGGGTTCGGACTTCGTAGAGGTGTCAGAATCGCAAACCGCACTCACAGATTTACAGCTTAAAGGGGGCGACTGGGGGTGGTGAAAGGGGAGGGGTGTTAAAACTTGGCCTAGACTGGCTTGTGGCTGTGGCTTTGGCATTTAGTCGACCAATCATCGCATTCTCGCTTGGCACGGCACTGATAAAGTGGAAATTGCTATGAATATAATATATTTAGAAGCAAGAGACTCGGTCAGGGATGGACTAGGGCTTAGAAAATATCGATAGTTGGGTGGCAAAATATATCGCAAGAAATATCGTTTGGGAAATCTAAATTTTTGCACAATTTTGAATGTATTTTGGATAAAACTAAGTGAATTTTGAAATAAATCTTTTATGACTTAAGCTTTAGAATTTTAATATAACTTCAAAGAGGCTTTTGAATTGTTCAATAATTTTGAGAAGGCTTCGCTGTAGACTGTAATATTTCTGTAAACATGACTTAGTTTTTGATTTGTTTCTTAACCATCTCTAGGTCAATTCACCCCTGCTCATACAACAACCCCTTCACACACTTCTATCCTCCTCCCCGTCTTTGGCGCTGACACTGGATATGAAAGCAGATTAAATTTTTATTGGCAAAATATCAGCAGCATGCAGGACGACAACAACACACTCAGCAGCCACTTCACACACACACACACACACACACATTTATTATTGGCATTAACGGGTTATGTGTCTGCCTCGAATTTAGCTGCTGACTGCAAACTGATAACACTTTTAGCCACTTGGAGGTTTATGCCTGGATAAATATTTAGCGTGGGAGGTGGGGTCTAGTACAAAGGAGTAGGGGCAGGCAGTTCTCTAACGGTTTCTCAATAATACATGCAGGACACTCACCTCTGCTGTCGACGGTCATCTCTTCTGTGGTATCGGAACAATCACCTGTAAAAAAGAGGAAAAAGAATTATTAGTTTAAATAAAACTTTTTAATTGAAAATAAATAAAGTAATTAAATTAAACTTTCAATCGCTCTTCGCTCTGGGGAGCACTGGCGCCATCTAGCGATTAGTTACACTACTTAAATCTTATAAGAAAGACGAATGAGCCGTCTCAGCCGATAGCTCAAGTTTAAGACAAGTTTCAGTGTCACGAAAACAGTTTTTAAAGTTTAATAAATCACAAAACTAAATAATAAATAATAATTATAATTATATTAATACTAAAATTAATTGCTTCAGTTGAATATTTGTCTGCTTCTGATAGTTTAGCTGATCAGTTGTAGAAGTGGTTATGGTTGTTACCCATATCGCCATCGAATCAGTTAAGTACGCACAACACAAAACACACACATTGCCTGGTTTTCAGCACCGCTCAGTAGCCACCCAACATTAAAGCCGTACTCGAAGATTGAGCTTAAGCTGTGGATATGACCAACTTCACTACCCATGGCAATACCAATACAACTACCAATACCAAGATCATGTTCAAGTCCAAGTCTCAGTTGTTGTTGTTTTCTCGTTTTGATTATATTTCGCTGATATTCACTTCAAGGAATTATAATAACAATAATAACAACAATCCGCAGAATTCCTCCGTTTTTATTTCTCCTTCGTTCGCCAGATTGTAGATATCACACACACACACACACACCCATGTGAGGCAAGGAATGAATGTGTTGCCACACAGCGTAGATAGTCGACTGATAAGCAACGGAAAATACAAACCAAAAGCTGGCTCAAAACCGCTGGGATAACTTGGCCAAGACACCGGACGGTCAAAAAAAAAGAGAAGGTTGCAACGGAGGGGGGACCACAGAGCCGGGGGAGTTACCAAAGTTAACCCTTCGCAACGTGTGTGTTTCCTGAGCTGCAGAGAGCGAAAAAGCGAGATAGGGAGAGGGAGCGAGGGAGCTGCGAATGTCCGGTTGCTCACCCACGAGATCGTCTCAGCTTTTGTTATTGTTATACCCGTCACATGAAGTCTACAAAGAGTATATTGTCTTTGAAAAGGGGAGGCACTTGAATTGGCAGCTGTAAGAATGCCAACTTAAACAATTTAGCTTTAAAGCTAGAGGCTAGGCAAAGTGGCTTACTACCATTTATCATTCAGTTTTAGAGCTGATTTCAACCGATTATCCCGAGAACTGAGGTTGTTTTACCGACTGTTCAAGACCTCTTACTGATTCTAAAGCAATCACGTAATATTCTAGCACAAGTTGCTTCAAATTACAAATAACTTTACTGATGTTTTGACCGATTTATGTATGATCTAGGTATTTGATTCAGATCACAGTTATTTAAAAAACTTTAAGCTTGGTTGAGAGATGGCAGCGGCGGTCGAAGGCGTGGCCTGAATTAAAACAAAACGGTTTCTGCATAATACGTTAGCGCACCTTCATACCAAATTTCGTTGCTCTAGCTGTCATAGTTCCTGAGATATAAGCTTTCGCGATAAGAAATTGATTATTAAAGCCACTTAACTTAACTGTAAGGTATCAGCCACGCCTCCTCTGCCTCTTCAAATCATTTTATATGGGCCTTCACTTTCTAGAATTACTTTGCCGTACTATGTCTACTGGGTCTACAAATCCATACACTTTGCTTTTAACGGGTGTTTTAAAGTCGTGCTTACTTATTGTGGTTGCCTGACTGCTGATCATGGTTATTAGTCAGCGCTGCTTGTTGCCAATTCGATGTTGCTTGAAGTACTGTAAACACATGTGTACTTTGGGTGCTCTAGGTACTTTGGGTACTATGGATACTTTGGGTACAATGGGAACTTTGGCTTTATTTGTGGTTTCTTTTGGTTGTTTACTTGCTTAAACTCGCACTCGCACTTGGCACGTTTTTCTTCATTTGTTTTGCTTTGATTTTCATTCACTTTTCGGCATGCCTAAAATTTACGCGGCACTCGCGACTGTTTGATTGATTGACTGACTGACTGATTGACGCACAAACGCAGCGCTCTCTACGTTTCCGTTGCTTCACGTCGCGCGTTCTACGGCAAACTAAAAAGCAACAATGAAATTTCTTCGTGCTTCGTCTCTTTGTCACTCTCTCTCGCTCTCGCTCTCTCACGTGCTCCAGCTCTCGCTCTCACGCGCGCTCTCTTTGTCTGTCTGGCTGTCTCTTTGTCTGTGTATCTGTGAGAGATGCAAAGATACCGAGCTCGCAGCCGAATGATGACGACGTCGCAGTCAGCGTCGCCGCTGGCAGCGCACACAGCTGATGTTTGTTGATGACTTCGAGTTGTCCGCCTGTCTCTCTGTCCCCCTTCCTCCATCTCTCACACCCTGTGCTGTATATCTTTTGCTTGCTGGTGGTAAAGTTGTTTATCTTTCATTTGCCAGTCTGCCAGTTGAGCGTCTATCTTTCAGCCCTATCTGCCAAACAGCCAAACAGCCACACAGCCATACAGTCAGCCAGCTATCCAGCCCTAGCCACAGCCACAGTCGCAGTCAGAGTCCTATTCCCAGTGCACAGTTCCCAGTGCCCACTTCCAACTCTATGTATACCCTGTAAAAGGTGGAAAAGATGCGCTGCTTAGTCTACTTAGCAGGCGGAACTCTTCTTTTCACTTCATTTCAGTCTATGATTTTGTTCCCAACAAGTTTGCTTTTTCCAAAAGTTTTTAAAGTTTAAAAGTTTTCCAGGTTTTGTTAATTACGTGTAGGGTATCTACTAGTAGTGCGCTGCCCAGACTAGACCGCACTTACTGCTGTTGCTGTTGTTGTTTCTTTTGGATACGTATCTGTATCTGTAGCCGAGCACACATACAAATACACAACTACACAGCTCGTTCGGTCGCTCGACTGCCAACTGAAATAAGATATCTCTCTGCCGGCTTCACTCTCCGGCTTCCTTCGCAGCCACAACAGCAACAGCAAAAGCAACAACAGCAACGGAACGTCGTTCGAAATTATTCGAAACAAAAACTGATAAAGCACTGATAAGAGCGCAGCGCGGCGCGCAGTTAGATAACATCGAGCAGCGAGCAGCCAACCAACCAGTTGGTGAGGCCAGACCCGAGGCAGCCAACCAACCAGCAGCAAAAACGGATACACACACACACACACACTCGCACACACGCATACAGTTGCAATTTCATATAGCAACTGTGCACTTACAGATACAGATACAAAGATACATTCAACAAAGGCAGCCAGACTGAGTGTGTGTGTGAGCGAGTGTGCGTGTGTGTGTGTGTGCGAGAGATGCTTTTGTGCGATATCGCGTCGTACGGCTAATGGAATTCTGATTATTGCTTAGTGATAAGCGTTTTGTGTTTAATTGTATCTGTGTATCTGTATCTGCTTTTTGGCTGTGTATACTCTGCAACAAAAAAACATTGAATACAGTCGGACAGTGAGTGATTCTTGACACACTTTGCGTATACCCGGTAAACTAAGTGGAGCACTTATTGTGCATACTAAACTATAATAGCTAGAACACTAATGGGTATATTTTAGTTGTACTTGTTTTTAGTTTCCCAACGCCTAAATATATGCCAGAATTTCAACAGTACTAATTTCTTTAACAAATAAATTAAGCATAGGGTATCTTGTAGTCGTTCAATCCACTCAAGTCTTCCTACTTGTTGTGCTATCTGTTATCACCCCTTTTTGTGCTGTGGCCTCCCATCGAGAGCTCGCAGCTCTGAGTTCATTTCCTGCAGTGGCCAAAAGCCTCAAACTCAACTCCGACTAACACCTGCCCCAATCCCTGGCAGCTCCACCTTCCACAACCACTACCCTTCTACCTATCTCCCTCTCACTCACTCTGCACACCCCTTGCCTTGCTTAGTTCCCCATTCGCCTTCATCCTCCCGTTCACTTGGCTTTGGCGCTTTTCAGTTTTCATTGTGTTTATCAGTTACCGTTGATCTATTTTAATGTTGCTTTGCCTTCCCCATCTTCCTTCCCCCCTCCTCCTTTCTGCTTGTCTAGCTGGCCCTCCTTTGTCTCTCGCTCACTCTTGCTGCTTTGTTGTGTGTGTGTGTGTGTGTGTGTGTGTGTGTGTGTGTCTGTGTGTGTGTTTTTATCTTGCGCTTTTATCGGCGTTTGGTTTATTTCATTTGCCTGGCAGCTTTTGCAGATGCAAAACGTTTGCTTGATTCTTATCACTTTGCCCACAATTCACTCTCTCACTTTACACTCTCTCCCGCTCCCACTCTTGCTCTCTGACGCTTTGTCGCTCATTCGCTGCATTTACGCTCTCTAATTGGGTTCGCTCTCGCGCGCTCTCTTTGTTTCCCTCTTCTTCTTGCTGTAAACAGCTGTGTCTGCTCTTGCCTTCGCTGCTAGCGTTGCATTGTTGACTGCGTCTACGACTGCGACTGCGACGTCGACTGCATTTGCCATGTTGCGCATGCGTCGTCGTGGTTCACACCCGCTTCGCACTCTCCCCTCCCCCTCCCCTTCCATTAACTGTTGTTGCTGCCTTTATGACGATTATCTCGTTTGCCATTGTTGACTTTTAATTAGATTCATTAAACGTGCCGCTTGCCGCCGCCATCGACGTCGCTGCCGCCACGCTTCTATCCCTCCACCCTTTATACCCTAACCTTTATCCTTAGCGAGCTGAAGCCTTTTAATACCCTTTAGTAAAAGTCTAATACAACTGGCCAGTAATAGAGTGAGGAAACAATGCAGTACTATATAATTTTTAAATTACTTAAACTTTTTATACTCTCTGCAAGAGTATATTGGGTTTGTGCAAAAGTATGTAACAGGCAGAAGGAGGCGTGGCAGACCCCATAAAGTATATATATTATTGATCAGCATCACAAGCCGAGTCGATATAGCCATGTCCGTCTGTCCGTCTGTCCGTCTGTCTGTCTGTCTGTCTGTCTGTCTGTCTGTCTGTCTGTCTGTCTGTCTGTCTGTCCGTCTGTCCGTATGAACAAACAGATTTCAGAGATGGTAAGAGCTACAAGTTCGAGCTTGGTGTCAAACGATCAGATATTTAGTCAGTCAATACAAGAATCTTTTTTTTTTTTTTTCGATGCCACGCCCCATTCGCCCACAAAAAGCAAAAAACTGGACACACCTCGTGAAAAATTGGTGTTTTCGGCAAATATCTCAGTAACTATGGCACCTAGGATCACCAATTCTTGTACGGGAGTTCCTAGCGACAGCATAGTTGCATTGCCATCTATAAATTTGGACTGCCACGCCCACTTTTCCCACAATTTATAAAATAGTTTTCAAGCTTCAATGCCGTTTTTTCCGTATCGTACAGTATTGTAGTTTATAACTGGTGTGGAGACTAACTATATTAAACTATCCTGAAAGGCGCATTAAAATCGGACTATAAACAAGAAAACTAGAAGCGTTACAATATTGTTAATTGAACGCAATATCAACCCATTGGTGCAAGCGAGACAGAAACACACAAGCACATGCTCGAACGTTTTTGCTGCCTGTGTGGCGGCAGCGCTGCCCGCGGTCGCTGGCTGCGCCGAATACACACATACATACATGCATGCATCATATATTGTCAAACGTATGTGTATTCGCAACAAACAAACAGATGTGTGTTTGATTATGCTTAGATTGTTTTTGTTTCAACGTGTTTTAATGCAAGTACTATTCATTGTAATATCTGGATACCGATTTTAATAATTTAATCGGGAAAATGCAGAGAGTATTATACGGTCGGGCGCGCTCGACTGTACTTTTCTTTCTTGTTATTACAGGGTATCTCTGCGGCGACTAGCCAACTCTTAATTATGTTTAACTTTCTTGTTATTCTGAATAAATTTTCACATTTGGTGGGTGTTTTTTCTCTCTCTGTATTTTATTTTATTTAGAGTTTATGCAGCGATAAACACTTCATGCGTGAATATCTGCAAAAGGTTCTCCCGCTCTCCCCCTCCCCCGCCCTCTCTCTCTCTCTTTCTCTTTTTTGATAAATGTGCTTAACATTGTTAATTGTGTTGTTGTTGCTTTTTGTGGGGTGATGAACTACTAAAACATACAGTGGCAGTGGCTACATTTCCTCGACGTTTGAAGGCAATTGTTTTGCACTTATGTTAATGTTAAGCACCTATCTCCCTCTCTCTCGCTCCCTATCGCTCTGTCTCCCTCCTGATGTGTGTCATTGTTATTACGTGCACATTTATTGGCAGAAATATGTAAGCCATATAAAGTCAGATCTACGTTGGCTGATAAAATGCAGGCAAAATGGAAACCATGAAAAACAGTTATTTAAAAGCAAGTTAGGATTGTGCTCAGACTAGCAGATACCCCTTAAAATCAGTTGTCTATGTAAATTTATCTTTTTGGGTTTTATTGCCCATTTAATACAGGGTAGACACTAATTGCTTGATCGCCGTATATCCTGTAAAAATCGTTAAACAGCATTTATTAGCTGCTTTTGGCCGCTTTGTTTGCCTTATTTGTAGCTATCAGCATGCGTTTGACTTGTTAATATTTACAGGGTATTTATTTATGCTACAAGTGCATCTACCTCAGTTTTTTGCTCTGTTTTTATTGTTTTTTATTAACAGGGTATGCAAACAGCACACAGCAATCACAGCTGCTCACTTTACTTTTTACAGGGTATGCAATTATGCAGCAAATCATGTTGTTATTAAGTATTTGTGTGTAAATATTTGTGGTAATTGCTGTTGCTGCAATTGCAAATGACGCAGCAAGCAGTCACACACACTCACACTCACAGACCAGGCACACCCGCTACACACACTCACACATTAATACATCGACAGCGACCCAAGGCGACCTCGATAAACGAGTATGTGTATGTGTGAGTCAGTGTGTGTGTGTGTGTTCGGTTCAGAGTGCTCAACACTCTTTTTCTTCGAGTCTCGACTCTCGCAGTCGCAGTCGGCGCAGATGCAACCAGCTGATAAGATCCTGCCGCTGATAACAGACTTTGGGGGTTATTTAGTCTGCTTCTTCTTGATGTTGCTGTTGCTATTGCTGTTGTTGTTGCTGTTGCTGTTCATATACTCTTTGTTATTGTTGTTGTTGCTGCATTTGTTGTTTTTCCACACGCTGCCGAGTCGCGTTATTTCATTTCGTTCGCTTCGCAGATGCGTCGTTAAGATTAGCAAAAAGCAGCATTTTCTTGCTGTTGTTTTTAGACCCTGTACGTCGAAGAGTACAAAGGGTATGCACTAATCGGAGAGTGCCAAAGATCAGCAAGTCAAACAAACTACAGTGGAGTAGATTAGACTCCACAATTTTGTATGACAGTCTAAATTACTCATCATACATAACCCTACAGGGCTTGTATGTAACCTACATGCTTGTATATACAATTCTTTTCAACTTTCCTTTAGTACAGGCTCTTCAGCAGCCGACTACACCCCGTTTTAGGCTCTCCCGCTAGTTGTTGCTGTGGCAGAGCGCATAAAAAAGGGCAACTAAAAAACAAGAAAGAAAAGTACAGTCGAGCGCGCCCGACCGTATAATACTCTCTGCATTTTCCCGATTAAATTATTAAAATCGGTATCCAGATATTACAATGAATAGTACTTGCATTAAAACACGTTGAAACAAAAACAATCTAAGCATAATCAAACACACATCTGTTTGTTTGTTGCGAATACACATACGTTTGACAATATATGATGCATGCATGTATGTATGTGTGTATTCGGCGCAGCCAGCGACCGCGGGCAGCGCTGCCGCCACACAGGCAGCAAAAACGTTCGAGCATGTGCTTGTGTGTTTCTGTCTCGCTTGCACCAATGGGTTGATATTGCGTTCAATTAACAATATTGTAACGCTTCTAGTTTTCTTGTTTATAGTCCGATTTTAATGCGCCTTTCAGGATAGTTTAATATAGTTAGTCTCCACACCAGTTATAAACTACAATACTGTACGATACGGAAAAAACGGCATTGAAGCTTGAAAACTATTTTATAAATTGTGGGAAAAGTGGGCGTGGCAGTCCAAATTTATAGATGGCAATGCAACTATGCTGTCGCTAGGAACTCCCGTACAAGAATTGGTGATCCTAGGTGCCATAGTTACTGAGATATTTGCCGAAAACACCAATTTTTTCACGAGGTGTGTCCAGTTTTTTGCTTTTTGTGGGCGAATGGGGCGTGGCATCGAAAAAAAAAAAAAAAGATTCTTGTATTGACTGACTAAATATCTGATCGTTTGACACCAAGCTCGAACTTGTAGCTCTTACCATCTCTGAAATCTGTTTGTTCATACGGACAGACGGACAGAAAGACAGACAGACAGACAGACAGACAGACAGACAGACAGACAGACAGACGGACAGACGGACAGACGGACATGGCTATATCGACTCGGCTTGTGATGCTGATCAATAATATATATACTTTATGGGGTCTGCCACGCCTCGTATAACAACAGCCAAACATTTATCATGAAATAAATCTACTCAAGTTTTTTTTTGTACTCCATCTTCAGTTTTTGTTGTTTTTGTACCACTGTGCGGACTGTGGAGACTTGCAAGCCAGGCTTGAGAGAGTGCGGGGTATCTGTGAGTCTTGTGTAATCATAATGTGTTTACTCAAGTCCCCAACCTTGAGTTAGTTTCGTCACTAGTCACTCTGCTCTCAGCGACAGGTGGCAAGGATCATCAAGGTTTTCGGTACCCACTGTACCAAGCAACTTCCAAACGAGGTCAAATCGCGCCTCTTTTTTTTGTGTGTACGGCAGCTCATTCTGCATATTTATGAGGCGTCAACAATGTGGATGACTTCATTGTAATGAAATTAAATCAATTAACATGAGCACAAGGTGTGAGCTGCCGTGTCGCCTTCGCTTCTCCTCCTTTCTCCCCCTCTTCAACTTGCCACCTTGCCACACTGTTGCCTGCCACATTGCGACGACTTTCACAGCGCCTTTTTAATCGGGCAATCAATCAAAATGATTTAAATTTCATGCCGCGTTGCTGAGCCATTGTCGAGTGCATTACAAATCCCGATTACGAACTCGCTTTCAGCACAAAAGACTGGGAGACACGAGAGTTTGGAGTAGCATTCCAACATGGGGTGTGAAACAAGCGTAGAGTTCAAGTAGTGTCTTAGAAGATATTCTTCCAGCAAATCAGTTGGGTATTTCCAAAGTTATAGCTGTTTGCAAACCCTAACTTTAAAGCTCCATAACTTTTGATAACTTTAAGAGAAATGAAAATGGTTTAAACCCAAAAGTTGTTTGGTCCACGTACTTTCTTTAAACCCATTCCATAAGTAAATCGGTTAAGTATTTCCAAAGTTATACCTACTGGAATTCCTAAACTTAACACTGCATAACTTAGAGGAAACTCAACCAAGTTGAAAATGGATAATAACCAGTTAATCTGCAAATAAAAGCCATATTTGCTGTTAAGATTAAAGTGGAAATCTTCAAGGAATCCCGGTAGTAATTACCGTAAATACCCCAGTAAACGTTATGATTGATGTCGTGGGCATTTCGTGAGCAGTCTTTCAGTTTTATTGAACTGGAGCCAGGTCTAGTCTGTTAGCTATTGGTTTATGGTAGTTTGGAGTAGTCAGTCATCAGGGCACTCTAAGTGGTCATAAAATATGCTTAATGCATCAGGAAGCCCTCGCCATGCGGGTGAGACTAGAGGAATACCATTATCATATAGACGGGAATTGCACCCCCTTAAAAAAGTCAACTGGAAATGGAACGGAGCTGAAACTGAAACGTAAACATCGTAAAATGTTAAATGTTATCTTTCGGCCTTGCAGTTAACTTCAGTCAACTCATTTTCAGTCAGTTGGTAAGTGCGAGATTAAAATATTGGATAAGCCAAGTCGGCAGAAATGTGATAACCAAAAAATGGAAATGGAAGTGGAATTCGAAATGGAAATGGATTTGGAAACGTTCCTTATGGCACACACTGAAAAAAATTAATAGGATTTAGTTAAGCCCAAAATAAAATTGTTTATTAACGTATTTTTTTAGCAAAAGTTAAAATTGTTGAAATCAGTTTTCAAAATTTATATATTTAAAATCTTTTTTTTATTTGCTGTGTACCTTATCGACATCGCCTGCTTTGAATACCGGCTCTGTCATCTTCCTCTCCCGCTCCCTTTTTCCCTCTCTGTCGCTGTATCTCTGACTGCGTCTCAGTTGCCGTAAGTGAGTGATAAACACGAGTTATCGCATCAATTAGTTCGGCGTCAAGTTGACGTCGTTAAAACACAACAAAATATCAAGCCCAAAAGCCGAGCAGCGACAGTCGAGGAAACCGAGAGACCAGGGAGAATTTCAGACACCGCTCACCTTGTCTCTGCCTTTGTTTCCCGCTACTAAAACTCACAAATGAACAAGCGAAAGTCAAAACCCAGCCATAAAAACCAAATCGACAACGCTACACTCCAAAAAATTATAGGTCAGAAACGTTCTCACTAAATAGTCTTAAATGAAAGTATCTAAAAAGTTGTAGGATATGTCTCAGTGATTTTGAAAGAGTTTTAGTTTATTTCATGAAAAGTTGACAGTTTTATGGTGTTTCAATCACAAATTGTGCTCAGTGTAGCGCCGTGAGTCAAATATTTTGAGGAGGAGGGCGGGAAGGGGTCGCAGAGGTTAAGACAAATTTGAGACGCGGGCGCGACGTTTACAAAGTGTCAATGATCCTATAACCGATATTGAGATGACGTCGCCTTCGACTTCGACTTCGCCTTCATCTCCGATGACGCCGTACGCAAATTGAGTTTCAAATTCCCTTGTAAAACAGTAAACGTTTTTTTCTCCTTCTTTCTTTTCTGCTTGTTTCGCTGCTTGAGGTGACGCCGACGCTTCCGATGCCGACGCCAGCCGCAAATGAGCGGCGAACAGGTAGGCAGATGAGCCAGACAGAGAAAGGGCGTCAGGCAGAACGGGTGAGAGCGGGACAGAGGCAGAGAGAGAGGCTTGAAAAAATCATAAACGATTTTCGGACTCTCGAGACGCGACGCCAAGCGACAAATGAGCAAAAGACGGCACAACAGTGGGAGAGAGAGCAAGACAACAAGAAGAAGAGTAAGACAGAAAGCAATGCATGAATCATTCAGAAAAGAATTCTGAGCATTGATAATTGAGTATTGAGAATTCAGTCCCGTCTTGAGATGCAGATAGAGCACGAGTCCATAACCAAAGCTAATTGTTGTATTGGCAAAAAGGATGTGCCGACTGCAAATAGACCCTGTACTCTGAAAGAGCAATGGGGCTTATGAGGTGTGTCAGAGAAAAAGAGGTGAAAAGGAAAATCACGTGTATTCATTCCAGCTATCTCAAAGAATTCCCATAATGTCATATATACCACGATTATCTATATCTTGCCAACTTTGGTATGGAATCAGACTTCGTTATTGTTAATAACATTTACCAAACACTCAAATTGCTTACCCTAGCTTAAGTACACGGTCTTTAATAGTCGACTCACTCGACTGTTTCCTTTCCCACGACATCTACATGTTTGAGCCTGTCAACGGCTTCAGTCAAGATCTCGAGAGGATAACGGGTCGACGTCGAAGCCGCTATCGCAGCCGGAAGTGCCATCATAAAAGGAAGGTGCAATAAAAATATTTTATACCTCAGTCAGCCTCAATTCAGTCGATTCTCTGCTCCTTTTTTACCCGCTGGGTGCCTCTAACTGACTAACCCTCAGTCTGTGCCTCATCCTCTCCATCTCCCTCCCTCTTCCTTCCACCCTCTCGCTCTGACTGTCTGTCGGTCTGCCTCATCACTTGATCAGCCCAAGATGCAGACAATTGGCCATAAAGTGTGTCTGGCAACGAATGAATGATACACTAATTTATGCCATTTGAAGAACTTGGCTTAAAAAATTAAGTAACTTAAAAGTGGATGATTTGGAAGGATACAAATCAATGCCTTTAAAAGAATTTTAACTTAATAAAAGTGCTCAACCGATTTGAACTGTGGGAGTTATAGCATACAGATGGTACGGATAGGAAGAAATCTGATATAAAAATATGTTTAGAAAGCCTTTAATTAAATCAGTTGTCGCTTAGCCTATATAAAGGCAAGTTCACTGTGTCCACAAAGCTGCAAAAGAAAAAGTGTTGCATACTTCAAGGCGCTCATGTCACTTCAGTGTTTGAAACGGTCAGAACAATTTTAAATATAGCAAATAGCTCTATAAAGTTGTGTTAAAATAGACAGTAGGAGAATATTAGAGGGTATGCATATGTAAAAAGATATTAGCAAGTTTGCCACTCTTTCCCAACACTAATAGTTTTACTCTCTAAAGTTTTTAGCCCATATCGCTTAACAAAACTAGCGTACCCGCTGAAAAGGGTATGGAAAAGGAATCAACTTGACTCTTCTCGCCGCAGCTGGAGCTGGAGCTGATAACACCCGCGCTAATGGGACCAAACAATGCCAAATGGAGCAGTCGATGCAGTTGGAGTGAGAGAGAGAGAGAGAGAATGGAGTACGGGTAACAGGATACAAGGACAACACGAAACGAGGACACAACAGCCGAGGCAAAGATTGAGCCCACTTCACCAAGCCCCTCCCCGACTCCAACCCTGCCCCGCCCACTATATCCCCCTTTTGGGCTAGGCTAGGCCTTATCTATGGCCATCAATCAGGCAAGCAGCGAGCGCCGATAAGCAAAAAGATTTTAAATGGAGTGCACAGGCGAGTCCACATCCTGCTGGATTGTGGGGCGTGCCAGGGGGGCTGTGTGCCTGCTTCCCAGTGGCTCTAATAGCGACGGGTATGCACGATTCGCAGTAACTCAGAGGATATAAGAGCTAAAGCTACCAAATTTGGTTTACGGAGTGAGGGAACTTACAGGGTATTGCTTATAAACCTCCATGAAGCATCGAAGATATATAACAACATGTATAGCTGTTTGTCGGTTTAAGCCAAATAAACTCAAAAGTTCCTATAACTTTCTTAAATAAAAAGCAGTTAGGCTGTACTTTCGTCACTAGCGTGCACTGCCATCACTAGTTCTTTATATTTAAACCAATTACAGGGTATCTTGTAATCCATAACTCTAGCACACCCAGCCAACATTGCTAGTTTGCTCGTCTCTAGCTCCCAGCTTGGGTTTTAGGAGCGTTCCGACTGTTGAGCGAGATAAGCGCAGCCAGGGCGTGGCAGTGGGCGACAGGAGGGTGCACTGCAAACGTAGTGCAGTGTCGCATGCTGTTGTCCAGGTGCCACGCCCCCTCTTTGGGGCACATTCCCTCCCCTGGAGCCCGAAAAAGTTTCGTTAGCATTTTTGTGCTGATGACGCGAGGCGAACGAACATTTTCACTTGCCGTTGTCGCTGGCGGCCTTATCAGCGGGCACACCCGTGGTGCAGCAACCCTGCTCCTGCTACACCCCCAGCAAAGGGTGGCAACCCTACAAACACACACACAAAGACACACACACGTTTCAGGCAGCTGAAAGACAGCAGAAACAATGACAACGCTTGAAAAGAGAAGAAAGCAAGGCTAAAGGGGGCTGTAAATGGGGCGTGGTAGAGGTAGGGACTGCTAGGCATAATGAAGCCTTTTCAGTGTTGGAAAATTCACCGTCACATTCAATGGAAATTGTTAAATGAAATGATTCGCTGTCGCTGAATGTGAAATTGTGAATAGCTTTTATGCAGCGAACGCCTGTCGATTGATTAAACTACCCCGCCCTCCAGTGCCACGCCCCCTTGCCTACCTGTCCCACCTGCCTGCCAACGTGTAGCGCCTTTACTTAATTAACTGAAGTGAAAATGGCGACCGGCTTATGCATGCGCCCTGATGATAAACAACATTTTCGGGAAAACCAAACCAAACTCAGCTCGGCTCGGGGTCAGGACAGCAATTTACATTGTTGTTGTAGGTAGACCCGGTATGGGAAGAGGACAGAGGGTGTACTCGGAAGAGTTCCACATTTTTAAGCTGCTGAAAGCATAGTTGAAAGTGCCATAGCTCTGAGCTTTAACACACACACTTATACAAATCACAAACTAAAATGTTAGGTCCAGAAACACACAACTACAGGGTCGCTAGCAGTCGTTGCTTCCCAGGGACTTGTCAGCTAGTAGCTGTTGTTGTTGCTAGTTGCACCAGAGGCATGGGGAGGGGGCGTGGTAGGAGGCAGCTGAGTGGTAACTCTGCTTATCGCAACGGAATGTGCCAAGCCATTTGGAGCTCGGGGCAGGCGATAAGCGAGCCAAACACACACACACACACCCATACCCCCACACAGACACACACAGGATACAGGCAAGTATTCGGGGAGGGACAGGGGACGGGGCAGTGCCTTCTTGTGTGCGTGTGTGGAACAAAAGGCGGCAGGTGAGCGAGAGACTAAGAGAGGGAGCAGGGGCAAGAGAGAGAGAGAGAGAGAGAGCTTTTGGGGGCGACTTTCCGCCCACTTCCTGCTACACACACACACAGTTGTTTGCTTGTGTGTGTGCCAATGTGTGTTGCGTCACAGGCGCACAGCAAATGTCGCCAAAGGATGCCAAAACGGCGACTTGTTGTGTTCTGTTCGGTCCTGTTGTTGCCTGTCCACCTATAGATACCAGATACGAGTGTCGAGTAACAGATACATTTGTATCTTACACACACATGTATGCACGACCGATACAGATACAGCGACAGCGACAGCGACAGTTGCAGATACTTAGAAGCGTCCTTTGTTATACACTTCGCGGAGCATTTCGGAATTGAGATTTGATAAAGCTTGAGGGTGTGTATAGTCTTTAGTCTATAGTAAAGTATTCTGGAACAAGATCCGATGAACTCACTCAGATGAATCGAAGTATTTTTATGCCGTAACAAACTACATAACTTTAAGATACACTTCTCTTTGCTCATGATTGATGACCCATAGACTAACCTATAAGTGGTACGAGCTCAAAATTCGCTTTGATTGAAAGCTAATGCCACCAATGGACACCCAGAGCATTCAATCTTCGGCGTGTTGCGATTAAACTATTCTATATCTTTTCATAGCCCCCTCTCTCTTGAGCATCCACCTCCCCTTCCACCTATAATACTCAACCAACCCTCGCTGAGCTTGTTGCTCGCCCATCCAGAGGTGGCAAGTGGCAAAAGGTATTCCGTTGACCCAGATTACGCAATCGCCATCGAGCCAAAGCTCTGTTAATTTTTTTGCATTTCATTCAGATACAGATACAGCAGAAATGTATCTATAGACTCGCAGCATGCAGAAGATACAGATACTCGCAGTGGTTGGAGGCACGTGCAGCGCCAAGAGCAGATTAACAGCTGTTACTCGCCATTATCAACACTCGATAGAGTCTCTATCTCCCCCTCTACCTGCCTCCCTCCCCCCTCTTTACCACACTCCCTCCTTCTCTGCCTCTCTCTCTCTCTCTCTCTGTTTCTATCTTCGTGTCTTTAATCAAAGCGCAATTTCAAAATGTTGCCAAAAATCTACAAAAAGCAGCTACGACGTCAATTGGCAGCGCTAACTAATCGTTTGTCGTTATCGGTTATCGTTTATCGATTGTTGCCCATACTCGTTGCGCAGCACATTCCAAAGTTTTAATGATGATTGCCAGTGATTGACCACAGTCTCCCTCGACATTTGCACTTTGAACACAGTGTCAGTTGGGAAAATTTTAAATTATACCCTGTAGTTGACAGAGAGGCTGCAGGGGGGATTGGTAGAAGAGTCTTGGGAGACTAGAGAATGTTAAGAGCAACTTGGGTTTGAAAATATTTCAAGAAAATTGGTGTATATACCCTGTAATCAAAAACTAATAACATCAGAAATTGATGAAATTAAAGAAATTTCAGTTGGAAGCGCCTAAAACGGTCACAAAATGCAAAGTTTTTCATTTTATCTTCCCTACTAAATGAAGGGGTATCTTTAGGTCTACCACAACCCAACTGCTTTCAATTCCCTTGTCATTTGTTTGGCTTTTCGCTGCCGAGTCGAAAAATAATTTGGTTTATTTTGGGCTAATCGGAATTACCAAACGACGTCGCATTGACCGATGCCAACGGGCGATATAACCGATGGATTCTTTGATGATAAGCCGAGTGTCTGTCTCCCTCTCCCAGTCCCCGTCCCCGTCACCGACCCCTTTACTGCCCCAGCCCTCGTTTCGTAACAACCCTGGGCATTAATGACTGCATAATTCATTTGGAAATTACAAATTGGAAAACATAAAGAACGCAAAATGGAATGGAATGTAAACGAAACCGATTTCGAGCAGTGTACAGTAGCCCTGAATAACTGTAATTTCAGTCAGGGCTGGCAAACAACAGTCAGTAAATGGGTTCAGTTTTAAAAAAGTATTTCAAGTCACTACAGGGTCTTCTACAGTACCAAAGTTTGCTCACGTTCTACCCCCCTTTTCTTGCAGTGCTTGACCCACTTTGATGGGAAGTTTCTCATGCTAATCAGATTTCGGAATGTGATTTAAATTGGATTGGTGTGAAATCGAACAAATTATACGACTGACCAATGGCTATATAAGTCGCTAACTCGCGCTCTTTCCCGCTAAGATTCACTATGGTTATAAACGCCGACTTTATGGGCTTGAGTGGGGAAAGAGGGAGAGAGAGGGAGATGCGATTTCGATTCATTTACGAGCGTCATAACTTATGCACATATTTGTGACTTGATTTCGGGTATTGCTCGTTGTTGGGTGTTCGATTACAAGGCCCCCGAAGGCATTGAATATCGCTTAATATTGATGAGACATTCGATTTTAACTTCCACGTTGGGTTTAGCTTGAAAATTGTAGCTTGGTCTGGCGCCTTTCGAGCCAAAATCACTAGAAACAGAGTCATAAACTTCTGCTTTATGGCTCACACACACCGCACACACCACACACACACAGCCATACAGGTATCAACTTATCAACGCAAAGGATCTCTATTTCGCTTTCCTTACCCCTCTCTCTCCCCATCCCCGTCCAGCTCCCTCTGCCGTTACGAGTTATCTTCTCTCGGAATCTTTTGGTTTTTAGCGTGTGTTTTTGGCGGCAGTTCTACCTTAAATGGGTGTAGCTGGGTAGCTGCCAGCAGGATATTTGCCAATAATGGCAAAAACTTTTTATAGACACACACACGCACACACTCGCACACACACACACACTCGCACATTTACTCACACAATTTACGGTCTCTTATCAATCAATCTTAATTAATCACAACGCGCAGATCGCATAAAGCTCGCAAAGCGAGACAAAACTAGTAGGAAAGTATGCTGTGGTACAGACACGACAGTGGGAGACCCTGTACTAACTAGTAAAAGTATAAAACTTTTCATATATACAAAAGTTTTTACTTAATCGACTTTTTAGTGCTCATTTTGCTCAGTGTACCCAGTGTAGTAAACTTAAACTTATGAGCTGTACTGCAGCTCATGTAGACCCAACTGTTTGCTTCTACAGGGTCTTATCATAGGGGAAAATGGTGGGCGTGGTCTTGCAGGTGCCCAGACAAAAGTTTCGAGGGAAAAGTTGCTAGAGAATTGAGAAAGCCGCTGAGAAAGCTCAGGAATGTGGCAGCAGATGGGTGAGATAAGAGTATAGAGAGAGATGGGGAAGAGGAGAGAGATAGACATGTTTAAAATTATTATTATGGCAGCTTCCACAACAACAAAGATTACAGGGTATTCTTTATGAAGAAAAGTTCCAGTCAGTGATTGTACTTAAAGTACACTAAAGGGAAACTTTAGTTTATACAGGGTCTAATGCAGTCTTTCCATCTCTAATGAGGTCACAACAAGCAGCTTTCCTATAAGGGCTTTTTTAGCTTACGCTTCGCCACACCTGTGCTACTAGTCTCCCTCATCCCCTCTCTCTTCTTCCCACCTTTCCTTCTCTTCCCTTTCTCCTCTGTTTCTCGCAGTGTAGCTAGTTCCCTTTGGAGTGCCCTGCCCCAAAAACGAAGAGTTTATCAATCGTTGTCGCCGTCTGTCGTCTATCGTCTGCCGTCTGCTGAGTTGCCCTGTAGTGCCCTGTACCTTGTGCCTGGTGCCTTGTGCCCTGGGTTGTGATAATGAAGACGCCAGCGCCATCAGTGGCATCAACAAACGGGTTGCATCAAAGAATGCCGCATCAAACGAACTCAGCGCCACTTAGATGAGATGTCTTGATGTCGATGTCTGCTCTTACCCCTTTCCTCTCTTCCCCTTACCCTTCCCCTTCGCCTCTCTCTACCCCTCACTCCTTCCACTGGTTTCAGCTTATCAGCAACGACAAACGAACGAAGAAAAAAAGAAATAATTTTCATTAAAATGATTTATGAAAATGCAAAGCGCGCTGAGCAAGCACAAAGAGAGAGCGAAAGAGAGACAAGGCAAGCACCTGGCTGTTGCCCCGAGGGCCAAGTGACAAATCGTGCTCTTTAGTCAGCGCGAGAGAGGGGAACAGACTGAAGAAGGAAGAGGAGGAAAGAAAGAAGAGCGAGAGAGAGCGGGAGTGAGCATCGACACATAATTAATTACAATTTAGTTTATGAACTATGAAAGTTTGTTGCTGGCGCTGGTGGGAGTGGGTGTGGGAGGGGAAGGGGAAGCAGAAGCTGAGTAGGAGGAGTAAAGGAGAAGCAGCGGAGAGTTGTGTAGCGCAGTGGAGGATTGATGGATGCCATCGATAAAGTTGACAAATTTGCTTTTAGCCAAAAGCGATTGGTTTACTTGCGCCACAAAACTGACTAACGGCAACTCCCCCTCCCCTTCCCCTTCTCGTTTGGCTAATGAGGCCAGTGAAGCAAACGGACAAGTTATGTTCGCTTATCGCCACATCTCGAGGCGCCACCAACAAAACCCAAAAACACCGAAAAATGATTCCACGGAGTGTACACGACTGGTCACTGCCCTGTATGTAAGCACCTAGCAACTCTAGTTTCCAAGAGCAGCACAGAACTAGCATACCCGTTTCCAAAGCTTAATGGTTATACAATTGGTGCGCAGGGGGTGGGGGCATAAAAGCGTCGAGTCAGCGACAGCAACAAATCAAATGAGATTCGAGACTGGAATGTTGGACAACAACAACAGTAGGATCTCCAAGGATAACAACAGTTTTGTGCTGCGCTAAGCGAGAAATATTAAAATATAATAATTTTTGCTTATCGCCAGTGAAAAATCGCATTTAACTGAACAGCAACAACAACAAGTCAGGACATGCCAAGGCCAAGACAAAGCAACAGCAAAAATAATAACAACAACAAGAAAGCAGACAGCGGCAACTATGTGGCAAGGATAAGGCAGTCAAGCGGCAAAGGCAACGGCAACTTTGTGGCACACAGCTGATAAGCAGCTCCAAGGCAAAACAAAGTCAAAAAAATAAAAAAGAAAAGGACACAAACAAAAGCTCAAGACACAAGACGTGGCGAAAAGTGCCGTTAAACAGTTTTGTTTGTGTTTTTGTTGAAATTCGCAACCGGCACGGAACAGGCGCGCAGCAAAATACAGAAACAGCAGCAGAGCACAGTAGAGTATAGCGAAGCAGCAACAAAACACGCGCCAAAAACGGCAAATAAAACGACAAGAACAACAACAGCAGGAAAGCATGCGTATGTGTGTATGTGTGCGGAGCACGCAAAATAAAAACGAGCCTCGAAGATAAACAACAACACAAGAACAAATATGCAAACACACAGGCACACGCACACATACCCGTGGGAGAGTAAGTGAGAGAGTCCCCACCAACTGTATTAGCAAACAAACAACAGCAAGTATAAGTAAAAAGGCGCTACACGCACACACACATACGCGCGCAACTCACATACTCACTCTCAATAAGAGAGCGAGAGCTTGAAGTAAGCAAAAGGTAAACAGCGACCGGCAGCCGAAAAGGCAAACAAAACAAAGCAAAACCAAAACCGAAAACACCAACAACAAACTCAAACAAATAATAAAAACTGCAAGCAATAACTGTTTGTGTGTTTGTATGTGCTTATCCTTTTGCCAAGAGAGAGAAAGAGAGAGACAGATAAAGAGATGCGAGCGCCACTTTATGAAGTACAGAGAGCAGCGGTGAGAGAGTCAAAGCTTCAGCAAACGAAGCTGTCGAGCCATTTGTCTTCGTGCCAGCTTCGTGGCGCTTCGCACTCGCTACACAGATAAGCAAAAGTTTTTTTGTTGCTGTCCGTCCGATTGCCAAAGTTGAGCAGATAAATCAAAGGCGGCAGGAGAGTGTGAGCGAGAAAGAGCTATTTACTAGCTTAATCAACTTGACACTGATCTTGCTCATATGACGCATAGTTTGCTTCGAAAGGAAACATAAAAGGTTTTCCCTCCTTTTTTTTAATATTAAAAGATAGCGCGCAACAGAAAAATGTGCATAAATAAGTATTTAAAAAGCAAGCAAAATTTTATGAAACGTAAAACTAGAGATAAGATGTGAACACACACACACACATACATATGCAATGCATCCTGTCAGACACTGTGCACACACACACATGCAAACAGTAGCTGCTAGAAGAGCAACTGAAGAAGAAGAAGCAAAAGCAGACAAGAAGGCAGGCAACTATTATATGCAACGTCATTACGAGTTGATTACGAAGTTTAGACGTTGTGCAGCGCTGCAGGCACTG
This sequence comes from Drosophila nigrodunni, assembly GCA_020829145.1. Taxonomy (NCBI): domain Eukaryota; kingdom Metazoa; phylum Arthropoda; class Insecta; order Diptera; family Drosophilidae; genus Drosophila; species Drosophila nigrodunni. Next base: position 918,409 of record JACVCZ010000008.1, read on the forward strand.
AGGGGCGTCTACGTGTGTGAGAGTGAGCGAGAGGGTAAGCTCTGATAAGTGCTGCTGCTTTTAGTGTTGTTGTTGTTGTTATTGCAGTTAGTGTCGCTGGCAAAAGAAGCAACGACGAAGGCAGCAAAAATGATACATTTTAATGCGAATCTTGATAGCAGCACAGATTGCTGTAAAAAGAGGAAACAAAACTCCTGCACACACACACATACACATACACACGCATGCAAGAGTGCACACGAGATAAGCGCGCTGCTCATTCGTGTGACAGCTGAAGAAGTTATAAGCAGCAGCAGAGGGAGCGTGTAAGGCAGAGTGTAAGGAAGAGGAAGAGGAGCACTTGCAATCACTTGAATATTGCATTAACAGGCACGTAAGACACTCACACACACACAGAGACACACGCGTGAGCATCGCATCGCAATAAAGACGTAGACGTTGACGACGACGCTGACGCTGACGTCGTGCACCCGAAAAAGTTTTTAGTGTCTGCAACGCGTGCCACCGAAAGTTGCTGCTGCTGAGGAATATTGCTCATACGCCGCATTTGCCTGACAACTAAATGTGTGTGCTGGTGTGTGTGTGAGTGTGTGTGTGCAACGTGATTTCCTGCTTACAGTTAGAGCGAAGATTGCAGCAAATTTAGGCAGGGGCGCGGAGGGGGCGTGGGCAGCGATTGCCAAATAGGATGCAAAATGCTTGCAAGTAACTGATAATTCGGTAGCTGCCTCAAAGCGCTTATCAGCCAAGCAGCGAAGTACAGTTGCAAACACAACTTGCAACACCCACACACATACACTAACACACCCACTTTGTATGGTTGCTGTGGCGGGGCATGCCACTGTGCCGTTAGATAAGCAAATGATGACATGTGTTTTGTGTTCTACTGAGAAATACATATTTTTAGACCCTGTATTTGAATGGTGAAGGGGGTGTATTGAAGAGGCAGCTTGTACTGAGGGCTATAAGGGGTAGAGATAGCTTAGAATTTGTGTTCTTAAAGGTTGAAAGTATGAATTTGTCTTTAACATATTTTAAACCAACTACAGGGTCGGATCGTGTTTTGTACACTTTACTCTAACTTTAGTAATATGGTAGTTAAAGTCGCTTATGTTGCGTAATTCGAAAAGTTGTAATCACCGATGAGATGCGCTGATTGCTGTCCACTTTGAGTCCTCCAGCACGTACTGCCCTGACCACGCCCACATCTATCCTATACACTCCCCACTCTCCACTCCTCCCTACCCCTGCTCTACTGTGCTGCCACAAAATGTGGCCTAAACATCGGCAAACGGAATCGTAAATGAGATCGTTATGTGGCCTTTAGGCCTTTTGGCCATTTGGCCGCATTTGGCTAATTACACATTGTCGGGAAGGACTGTGCGTGGGCGGGGTAGGCGGGTAAACAGGTAAACGCAGCTCGTCGTAATTACAGATACAAATCTATCGAAATATAGAAACATTTAAAATAAATTGAATTTAAATACGAAACAATTGCGAATTGTTGATCAAAATGCAATTTAGAAATCGAATTGAATAGCAGCGAGGGGCGGAGGAATCGAGGGAGGGGCATGTGCAAAAGTTCACATGTCCTCGCATGTCCCAACATGTCCGGCCTGCAATTAAACCCACTGATGTGTAAACTTAAAAATGCCGATAAAATTGTCAGCGTTTTCAATTTGCGCACACAAAAAACGTCAGCAGCAGCAGCAGCAGCAGCAGCAGTGGGCGTGCCACGCCCACAGTCGAGAGAGAAAGAGGGAGAGAGAAGAGAGGCAGACAAAAGTTAAACAATACGAGGCGCAACAGCTGAACAAGTTTATTCTTGTCGATTGAGTCACTGTTGAGTTGTAGTCAACGGGAGCAGCGTTAAGTGGGTATGCAGGACTGTAAGATACCCGTTAGTTAAACTTTTGCCAAAACTTACAGATTTGTTTGGCAGAAAGTGTCATGACAGTCAGCTATAAAAGGCTAAGTTTCACAGCCAAAAAAGCCAACCAAGTCTAAAACTCTAGCTTTAGTCTAGCTATAAGCCATTTTCCAGCATCAAAATGGGTAAATTGTGTAGCTACTTATAAACTCTACTGCATATACCCTACTGAGCCCACTTTTAAAGGGTATAACAACCAACTGCACAACAATGAATGCTGCGAAATTTAAAAAATAAAAGCAGAAATTGCAAACTGAATGGAAATTCGATGGCGATTTCAATTTGAATGCAATCGATAAAAAGCCGTTGAGTGAAGCTTTCAACGTAGCACAAAGGTCAGCAGAGAGAGAGAGCGGGAGAGCGGAAGAGAGAGAGAGCGAGGCATTGGGAAGAAAAGTTGTCCAACAAGCTGAAGAAATAAAAGAACTAAACCAAAGTCGAGTTGGGTATTTAAAACTGGATTTGGGGCGGCGCCAGTGAGCAACAAGAGCAAGAGAGCAAGAAGGAGAGCAAGAGAGCGAGAGAGAGGGAGAGCAGCACCAATCAGAGCACGCTTTCGAACCCAAGAGCGTCGTGACGCGCGGATTCAAAATGGTTGACCAAAAGCCCATGCTCTTGGCGATAAAATTCAAGCCAAGTGCGTTGATCAGACAACGTAAAAGGTTTTTCCAAAGAGAGTCAGAGTAGAAGAGAGACAGCGACAGAGAGAGAGAGAGAGAGAGGCAGCTAGAGAGTGAGAGCGCGCGTCAAGTCTTCCGTCTAGTCCTTGGTTTCTTTTTGGCCGCTTGTTGCAAACCAGTTTTTGTACTTTGCATAAACAGTTGACGCTTTTGTGCCAATTGCCAATTGCCAACGCAAACGTTCTTGGCCTCAACACCAAAGTGGGCAGTGGAAGCGTCAAAACTTATCGTTAATTTACAATCAATTTTGAAAAAAAGCTGCGATGATCGTCATCTCAAACTGGTCCACTTAGCGACAGATTCAATTTGCAGATAAGCGAAATTTAAAAAAAATAAATAAAAATAAAAGCTTAAAAACAAAGCAAAGTTTTTTGCTGTGTAGCCAAATATCTGATGCTCTGTAAAAAATAATTGGTGAGTGGAATAAAAAGATTTTTATTTGAAAAAGTCAAATTTTATTTAAAAGTGTTTCTCATTTAATTTTCCTACTCCACGCAAACTGCCACGCCTCCTTCTAGCTGTAACACAGCTCATGACAGACTATAAATACCCTCAGTGAGTGTATATGGAAATAAAACAAATTTTACGATGACTTCATGCGCCAAATTTGAAATTTCCAAACGGAATCGAAATCGTATTCGAAAACCGCATCGAATTTGAATCACACCTCGGAAATCAATAAAAATCACTTAAGGCAGCGCTTTCAATCTGCATACGAGTGTGTGTGTGTGTGTGTGTTAGTGTGTGTGTATCTTGAAGATGCCATAAATTACGAGACAACAAATAGATACATCGTATGTATACCCATACACACATTTATATTTATTTATTTATTTGAGATACGCAGCGTTTCAGATACGCGAGCAATTTTATCTGCGCTGGCGAATCTTGAAAGCATCCACGTTGCCGCATGGCGCACGCTGCGTATACGGCATGTTATCTGCAGTCCGGCAGGGCAGATAGACGGACAGTGGACGGCCAGTCGTAGCGACAGGCAGACAAAGCATTGTGGTTTTTATCAGAGTAGAAAAAACAGCACACGTTATACTCAAACACACGTAAACACACTCAGCGAGGGTTGTTATGGCCGTTTGTAAGAGATAAATAATTATTCAATAAACTGTTAAAGATTATTTAAATATTCCAACATGTTTTCAACTGCGTCAAAGTTTTTTACAATAATAAAAGTTTCTGTAGCACCGGAAGTATCAAAAATTCCACAAAGCTTAAAATTTGTTTAAATTTCAAGATTCGTTTCCAGTAATTTTAAGTGCTTTGCTAATAAATCATTGAAAACTTGACTGTCTCATAAAAATCAGTACAAACAAATTAAAGGATTTTATAGAATCAAAAAAACTGTTTCCCACAGGAAATCTGTGCTTTATTTAACAACCAAAGAGAAACTTAAATAAAGCAGACATTTCCCAGCGGAAATGATGCCAAGCAATTAATCATTTAGTTTTTAATAGCTAGCGAGTAGTGCGCTAGAAATTAGTAATGTAAGAAACGAATGATTTACAAGTGCTACAATTTCATTGGCTTAAACGTGCACAACTTCAGTGCCCACCCTCGCTAAACACACACATATTTTAATGGGCATTTCAAATAAAATCAAATTAGAAATTTATGGAAATTGAAATCGTTTGGCAGATAACAAACTTAAAAGCTTAAAACTAAAATGTGTCGTTAATGCGTTCAGATTGCGATTCAAATCGATTCAAATCGAATCGAATCGAGTTCAATCCCAGCGAAATCGATGCGTCTATATATTTACATATATCTGCTGTCTCAGTCACTTGGTTCGCTGTCTCTCTCTCTCGCTTGACACATCAAAAAGAGAAGCCGCACAAAATTTGCAAATGAAGTGAGAGCAGAAAGAGGAAAAAAGGAGAAGAAGGAAGAGCGAGACAGAGAGAGAGACAGAGAAGCGATGCAAATCTCACATCCTTCAGCTGTCAGCAGTACGCGTGTAAAAACTGTGCAAATAACAACGTGCAGCAACAAGAACAAACATGAAAAATTAACATAAACGCTGCAAAACTCCGCCATTTTGTTGTTGTTGTGCACTACACACACACACACACCCTCCCACACATTTGCCTGTCGACTGCATCGAAATCATCAGTCAGTGTCAGAGCAATGGCCTTTTGTCAGCTTCCGCTGCAAACAGCCATTTTTTTGCGACATTTTCCAACACTTTTTTCTATCTTTTGATTTCCTCTGAACGATTTCAGTACTTGTAAATAAATATAGAAAAAGAGACGAACATTTAAATGCTTTGGCTGCTAAAAAAAGCCAGTCGCATTTTTAGACAGTTGCGGTTTTTCGGCTGTTGCTTAAAAAGCCATTTATTTAGTTGCTTTCGGCTAAGACCAAGACTAAAACCAAGAATTAGAAAGCCATAAATTAGGCGATTAATTTCTGAATATTATTCTTAGCTAGGGTATCTGCTAGTCCAAAACTTTTGGTATTTAATTTTTATGTTTATGAAATTTCAAAAAATTTATTTAATTTTTTGTTGCTATCTGAGTTGCCCATTCAAAACGGTTTTTTAATGTCCGCCCACAAATTTATATGGTCTGTGATAAGAGCGATAAAACGCGAATACAAATACATCACACACACACACCCACACCCACACCCACACACGTAGTTGTTGCTGTGCACACACAGCGGAAATTATCAACGAAAGATGCCCAAAAAGAGCGGCGATAAAGGGCGACAAACCCGCATGGAATAAAAAACAATGAGCATAGTACGGCTGTAAGAGACCAAAACAAAATGGCGACGCTGCTGCCAGCTGATTGGTCGAGAGCCGCTGCCCTTATCTATGGCAGATATCAGCGCCGGCGCGAAACTGATAAGATAAGAATTAAACAGGGAAAACTGATAGGGAAGTCACTGGGATGAGTGGGTGGGAGTAGATGGGAGTAGGGGGCGGTGAAGGCGGGACTATGACAGAGCAGTTATTTGTGAAGTGGAAGTAGAATTTTTTAAAGTAAATTATATGTTAATTTTTGTATTTAAAAATTAAATTATGAAAAATAAATTATTAATTAATTGTAGTATATTTAAATGAAATGGCACGATAAAAATTCAAATTTGGTTTGAAACACGTTTAAACGTGTCAAGCACGCGACATTTTAATTAAAGTATTAACAGTTATCCCCAAAGAATAGAGGGAAACAATAAAACCATAGAAAAACAAAGAAAAACTGAAAATAACAAAACGAAACAAGTCGAATCGCGTTGATTCGCGTTGATTTGGGACTGTGAGGCGAGGAAAGCTAATTGGCAGTCGAATTTGGGAGTCAAAAGTCGGAAAATACAATCACTTTTCCTGTTTCAACTCGAATTCATATTTATCATGCAACATTGCAACAACAACAACAATAGAAAGAAATGAAAAGCTTAAAAAAAATCAGCACGTTGCAAATCCAATCAGAATTGCACTAGGGAAATGGAGCTGCAATCGCCATTGTTGTTGTTGTTGCTGGGAATGGGAAGAAGTTGCCACAAAATCGGCATCAATTTAATGTGGCAGCAGAGGGTGGGGAGTGGGAGTGGGAGGGGGGGAGGAGCTGCTCGAAGACCCAACGAAAATGATTTCAATGCAATTCGCACCTCATAAATCACGAAACGTGTCCCAAGTGCACGGCCAAAAAGAAGTTTGGCTAGCAAGGAATGCAACAACAGCAACAGCGGGTCAGGAAATGTCTGCAGAGTTGTTGTAGTGGGCAGTGGGCAGTGGGCGTAAAGAGGGCATGGTCGGCAGCAGATTGAAAGCCAAGTCTGCAATTTGTGAGCAGCGAAACAAAGTCTGGGAAATGTGCAGATATTTCTACAGCTAATAACGATTGTAAAACATATATTAAACTAGTAATGCAGTTTAGTATTAGCCAAACTAAGTTAGCAAAGGATTAAGCTTAAGATAAACTGATTCGAAACGAAAACTGTTCAACACTTTAATGGGTAAATGAATGACTTTAATTTAAATGGCAAAATGTGATTTCTTTTAGTGTAAAAGTAATTCAAAAATCAAGTTAATTATTGAGTTTCTATATAGTATGACTTATAAGTTCGTCTGCACGCAGATCAGTGAGTGGATCATTGAGCACAAGTAAACAAAAAGAAGTAGAACAGGCTACAGTAGAGCGAACCGACCGTCCCACTGCCCATAAACATTTTCCTTACAAATTAGTAATTATCCATCGATTTGTCGTATGGGAGCTATGGGCTATAGTTATCCGATCCGGATTAAACTTGGTGAGGATAGTTATATCCACGATATTCCCATAAAGCGTGAGTTTGGTAGTGCTCGCTAAACTAACACTTCAAGTCTTCATACAAATATGCCATTTATGATCGATTTAACTTATCCATTTTAGAGGTCTGTAGATACCGTTCTTCTTCTCTTACATACTGCTTAACAGTTACTTTGATTGTTAAGTGACTGCCATTGGCAAATTGGTGAAAAAAGGAAGAAAAGGCGAGGGACGGGGGGTAACTAGTAACTAGGAGGGGACTAGCTCTGAGGCGATGGAATGTGTGGCCATTAATTGAAAATGCCTTCTTAGCAAAGCAAAGCCGTTAAGCGCTTTTAGAGTTAAGAAGTTGAGGCTAAAATGAAAGATGGTGTCGAATCGTGAACACACACACACACACACACCAATCACGATGGCATGCAAAAGTTGCGAGTGTGCAACGCCCCAAAGGCAAGAAGAAGCAGAGCAATGAAGTGAGGGGAGTGAAGGGAGAGCAGACAAGAAGAATTCTACTGCAACTTGAGCTGCCTCAGAGCAGTCTTCTCTCTCTCCTTCTCTCTCCACCTCTTACTCTCCGCTTGTTCGTGCCTCTTATAAGCTGCTGATGATCTGCACTGATCTTGCCACAAAATGAGGCAAGCCAACGAGCCGTGAAAGTGTTATAATGGCCAAGAAACGTGGCAGCTGTTTGGCTTTCCTTCAGTACTTTTCGTACGGCCCTCGATGCCACAAACTGTGGACTATATCTCAGCTCCCCCATCGCTAAATAGACCACGCCCCCAGCTCTACTCCAAGTCGTTCCATTTCGTTCTAAGGGAAGTTCAGCAGTATTTGTACACTGATTTTAGAGGAGACTAATCTAAAACATTGATTTTTATATACACTGTGAGAAAACTATGCTTACTGTATAGGCTACACTGAAAAAAAGCAGCAGAAGAAAGCAGCAGATTATAAAGTACTCCCTAGTTAGCAGCCTAGTAGGAGAAAGGAGTCCTTAGCTGGGACTATCCTACATCTGACTTTGTTTACTTTGAATTTAGGCTAGAAATGTCGAATTTTCTCTAGTGCATAGCTAGTCAAAGATATAGTAAGTCAGACCCTAGTACAGCAAGACATTAAACCATACAAAATAAACCCTGCTTTGCTGGAATACCTTTCAAAACCCCTCCAACTTCAGACCTATTTGAAGACCTTAACCTCTGATTTAGACTAGGAACCCTCTGACTGAAAGAACTCCATTATAATTCCATAATTTCTGGCCTGACAAGGACTAGCATTTGCAGACCCGTTCCTAAACTCTTTTCATAGGGAAGTGTATTATAAATATTTGAAATTTCAGCTACGCTCACTTAACCATAAACCGCATAACTTTGGCAGTTTTCAAGCTAAACACGTGAGCTTTAAAGCATGTATTAACGGAGCATCTGTACCAATGCCCACCAAATTTCAGCACAATCCATCCATAAACTCTGTCTATTTTAAAGCCAACAGTTGTAGTTCTTATTACACCAGCGATGTCTGTAAATCAGAATCGCAGCTCCAAATTTGTAGACAAACACAAGTCACAGTGGGAGCTCACTTCGTGTCTGGAAAGCAGCAACAAATTGCAGGCAGAAGGACAGAAAGAGAGAGAGAGGGAGGGGGAGGTGAAGATAGAGAGGAGAGTGAGATAGACTGAGTGTTGACCCTGTTGAACCAGCACGCTCGTTGACTTCTCGTTTGCTTTTTGTGGTAATAACAATGTGGCTCAAACTATTTGGCAAAAGCCAAAATTAACACCTTTTTCACAGCTGCACGAGCTGATTTTGCATTTGCGATGATCAGGAAAAAGAGGGAGAAGGGAGAAGGAAAGAGGGGTAAAGAAAGAGAGGAGCAGAGGAATCAGCGTCTGAGAATTGGGATCGCAGTTGTTGGCTGCCTAATTGGCATGCTAAACAAGCTGCGTTCAACACGATCTACCAGTCGCATCAGACAGACAGACAGACAGAGAAAGAGACGGACAGACAGTGGAACAGAGAGAGAGACAGACAGTTGTATCTGCTGCTTGTAGTTGCAGTGTCATTGTCATTGTTGGCCAAAATGCGAGCATTGAATTGGCCAACGACATTAGTTTCACACGAACGCCCACACAACAGGGGCTGAGGGGCGTGGCAAGAGGCAGGAAGAGCGAGAGGACTCTGCTGGTTTTAGCCAACTAAGCCAACAAACGGCAAACAACGTGGCCAGCAGTTGATGGCCATCTTGCGACCCTGCTCCTCCCCCTCCACTTCCTACTCCTCCTTGCCCTCCCACTCCTCCTACGCCCTCTACTATTAGCCTTCGCCTAGGCTCTGCTCTTGGCCACAGTCAACAGGCTTAACAAAACTGAGAGTGAGAAAATTCACAAGTTATCAATTTTCAAGATTTGGTTTTTTCCTTTGTGTAGCTGAGACCCTGTCCCTCCCCTTCCCTCCCCTTCCCTCCCCTTCTGCACCTACACACAGCTCCTTTTCTCCTCTTTCCCTCCTCGCTTTACTGGGCCCTTTTAGGGCGTTGGTTTTGGCCTTTTTTGGCCAAACAATTGAGTAGCTATCGTCGCACATCAATGTTTGACTGAACTCAAATCAATGTTTTCTCTTAGAAGTTTAACTAAAATGATTTGCGCACTTTGTTAGCAATAAATTACGGGTTTGACTTATTTTATAGTTGAACTTAAAGAAAGACAAAACATTCAGATACTTTTGTTACTTTGAGATACATTTTAAGGGAGTACCACGCTGAGGGACGTTACTGTGACTGCTTCAGAGGAAACATGAGGAATGCTGTTTCCCCGAAACCCCATAAGTCTCTTAGTTTTAGATTTAGATATTTTCTAGACTTTAATAAATATTTAAGCACCAAATTACACTCTTCTTAGCCTCTTAAAAACCATAACTCGCCGTTTAAAAATTGTATAAATTTCCCAATAAACAAATCGGAAATGAAGCAAACGAAACAAGAAGAGGAACAAGCTAAACTATAACAGCGAAAACGATCTAAAAAAAGAAGAAAAGAGTACAGAAGAGAGGAAAGGGGAGGGAAGAGAGAGAAAGAGAAAAAAACAAATTACTGAGAATTACGTGGCCTCCAAAATGAGCGATAAGAGCGAATTTGGTTTTGTATTTTGCACAAACGATCGAGCCACCATCGAGTGGTGCAGCACCACAAACACACACACACAGCCACATACAGACACACACATATGGATATGCATGACAGATAACAGCGCATGGAAAACCAAGCTAAAAAAAAAAGCTAAAAAGTAAGAAGCAAAATCAACGCAACAAAATCAGCTAAAAACCAAGGCGACAGTTGCCAACGAATCAACTGCATCTCTTTCGCTCTGCCGTCCCTCTCTCTCCCTCTTCCTGTCTCTTTCGCTCAGACTGTCTCTCGGTCTCCCTCTGCTGGACAACGACGTGGTCCAACATTTTGGATAACAAACTCAAGATATCCTCACTCACTCAAGCCCAGAGCGAAACTTTTGTTGCAGCACTCGCATTTAGGCCTTTTTGTCTTCTACGATACCATTTCAGAGCAGGTAGTATCGAATTGTGTTGGGGTATGTAACGGTTAGGAGGTAACAAATGGCAGGGTTAAGTTTTCAGTAATACCTAAGCTGATTTTTACTACTTATCTTAAGCTCTTGAATCATATCATAAAGCATTCCAATAGTTCGGTATAAAGCTTCATTTTAAGTACCTACGCGCTCTTAACTAACAACAGGGACAATTACAGCTTAGCTTGCTCAGTCTTTTAGCCTTTGCTACTAGCATAGATTTGCTAACTGGGCACATAAATAGCAGTCGATCACCGCGAGTATAGCGGTAAAACTCAATCTCATAAGCTTAGACTGTTCTTCTGTTCAAACTACACTTGAAGAAAAAAGTGTATTAACTGTTCGTTGTACTGAAACATGTGCTGTGCAATTTCTGCTGTCCGTCTCTTTGCTTTACATTATGACGCCGATGTTGTTGTTGTTCTTGAGGCCGCCCAAGTCCAGAAAATGCTCGTATTGAAGTATTGCAGTATTGGCGTATGCGAAGCAGTTCAATACTGAGACCGAGTCCGCGTCGTGGACTGCGACTGGAACTGCGAATGGAAACGCGTCTGGAAGCGAGTCTGCTCTGCGTTTTTTTGATGCTCTGGAACGCGTTCTTATCGCCTTCTTCTTACTGCTGCACTCAACGCTAATCTACATGGAATTATCGCTGCTCCCTCTCTCCCCCTCCCTCTCCTTGGCTGCCTGTGCCTCGCTCCAAGTGATTCACGCTGGGTTCAAACTAAAGTATAGCATAAGTATGTGGAGGATAAGGGGCAAGAGCAGCGTTTGCTGCACTTATAAAATAATTATAAGCAGTCGAATTAGCTGCTCTCCCTCTTGCTCCCTATCCCTATCCCTATCCCACTCTGTCTCTCACCTGTCCCTGGTGCTTCGCTGACGGCGCCAACTTATCGTCTTGGCCATTTTGAGAGCGTGTTTTATCAGCGGCAGCAACACACACCGAGGGACACACACTGAGAGAAAATGGGCATGAAAAGTGGATAGTGACATAAAAAAGATAAAGCAGCTAAATGCGAAGAATTCGAACTGGAGATGGACAAGGGCAGCATGAAATCTTTGTAATTCTTAAGCGGAAACAATATAATAAGTTAAATATATTAATTACTTGTGTTAAATAAAAAGAAAACATACATATTGTTTCAATAAAATATAACAACTCTAATTGCAACTCTCGCTAGATGGGGAGACAGGGCAAAGGAAACAAAGGAAGGAGAAACAGTGGCCAGAAGGCAGAGAACCGAAGGGTGACTTCTGTGCGATGACAGATTCCAAATTTCAAAAATTCTTTTTTTTTCGCGCTGTAATCGACAACGAAAATGTCTTTAACTTTGACGCTGACGCTGACGTTGACGCTGACGCAGACGTCGACGACGCGTTCTTATCGCTGACCTCGATCTGCACAGAGAGACATTAAACACACACATTGACACACACACAGTAGCACATGGCAACCGAAAATCAAATACCCAAAAAAAAAACAAAACTGAAATCAAAATCGAAAGCAAACGAAATATAATGACAGGCAATGAAAATGAATGTAAAGCACAAAACAATGCAAAGCCAAAGTAAAAGCAAAGCAAAGTAAAAGTAAAAGCAAAAGCAAAAACAAAAGCAAAGCAAATGGCATGCAATGTACCACGTAAATCATAAATGCTTATCGCTACAAGAGATCGACAAACGGATGCTAACAGAAGCTACACAGTGACAACAACAACTGCGAGAAGAGCAGGCACAAGAAGGAGAAGAAGAAGCAGAGAGAGGGCAACAGCAACAACAAACATAATTAAGAGCAAAGAGACAATGTTGAAACTGAAACTGAAACGGAATCGAAATCGGAATCTGAAGCACAAAACCAAAGCGATTGAGCGATAGATGAATGGCTGGATGGCGCGACCCACAGCGCAGCACTCCCCCCTTCCCCTTCTCTTTACCCCACACTCCTGCACGCTGCTCTTCCTCTGCTGCGCTGCTTCCTTCTCTTAATGTACGCGATATGAACAGCAGCAGCAGCAGACTATGAAGTCAAAGTACTGTTAGCTTTTGCTAGATGCCTGCGATAGGCGTAGATAAGCAAGAAATTGGAAAGGAGAGAGGGAGAGTGAGTGAGCAGGAGACCGACCAGGCGATGAAGCAAAGCAGAAACAAAGTGCACCCTGTATATTTAAGGTACAAAGTTCAACTATGGAAAAGTATCCTCAAAAGCAGCAAAGTCCGCTAGAGGAGTACACGCAATTAGCTTCACTTGGAGAGTGAAATGGAGGGCAAAGAGAGACAGAGAACAGAAGGCACTAAGTCAAGCACTGGCGACGTAATGTCTTTATTTATTTATTTATTTTTCTTCGATTTGCACAATTTGATTTGAAATGAATTTCATATTTGGCGATGCGGATAACGAAAACCATTTGACGACCTTATCAAATTCGCAATAAATGAGCGACCAGTCATAGGGGAGAAAGAGAAAGAGAGCTAGGGAGGAAGAGAGAGAGGGGAAAATAAAAGCAATTCGCGTATTTTGTACTTAGAAATTCGGATTTAAAGCTCGATTTCTCAGAACGATTAAATTGGCTCAAGTCGCGAAGAAGTTTTATCTTTTCCAAGAACTTAAATCTTTTATAATTCATACACTGATAAAAATCAACACGTTTTCAAATCTCAAAGGTGTTTTTCGGAATCAAAACACATTTTTAAACCTTTTTTTATAAGTTCTTAAGGGAATAAGTAGAATTTTGTAGAAGTAGAGCCCTATTTTTATAGGTACTGCACGTAGGGTTGTATTTAAATCCATTTAATTTCTAAAATCAAAACTTTTTCAACTATAAAGGTATTTACCTGTGTCGCCCTGTAAAGCTCCAGGATTTACAGAGCGTGATATGTTTGTGAGCTTAATCAATGACATCATCGATAAATCGATGGCCATTTGAGCTGTTAGCCAACGCGGCGTATGCGCAACTTTATCTAAATGCCATTTAAGGCCAAAAGCGAAGACGGCAAAGCAGATAATGAAGATGCGCACCAGATGATGATGATGATGATGTGGATGCCCACTCAAACGAAGTACACACACACACACTTTAGTGGGCCATAATTAAAATGTTTTTAGTGCCCAAGAAAACTGAAAAAAATCCTTCTGTGTCATTTGTCGGCTTACCACAAGAGGGAGACGGGAGATGGGAGAGTGGAAAGAGAGAGGGAGGGAAAACGGAGGAAAGAGATCAGAGTACAAGTTGTTTAACATTAATTTTGCGTCACTGTTGCAAGTTACAAGTTGCAACATTCAAAACAGCAACAACATTAAGAAGGTAAAGTCGTATAAACTGTAAAAGACCCTGTACCATATAGTAACTAATGAAATATTTTGGATTAAAACAAAGTTTACCATACACCTCATAGGTTCGACTACTCCTTCTCCTGGCTGTTGCGCCTTTTTTCCAACTATCTGTATAGACCCTTTACAGCTGTTAAGTACAGGGTTTAAAAAGGACGGCAGCAATTATGCTAAACTGAACAAACAGCGAGGCTGTGTAAACAAACACGCATCCATCAGCGCTGAACTTGCAACAGGTCTCCCTCTTTCTCTCTCTCTGGTGTTGCATGCCCGAACGAAACCCGTTTCTCCCCTCCCCCTCGCGCTCTCATGCGATTTATTTAGCTCAGCGCTTGAGCAGCGCTTAATGGCGCCTGTTGCCATGTAAATTATGCTTCCTCAACACTTCACCCGCTACCCTGTAAATAACAGACAGCCACATGGGGTGGCACCGACTAGCAGGTGATTTGTAAATGAAATGTTTGCCATAAAGCAGTTGCCAAAAATATAGGGAAAGTAAAAGGATTTTATACCCTGTAATTTTGTAATTCTACTTAACAGTTCAAAAGTGTTTTTGATTGATTTATACATAAGCAACAACCTTTTACAGGGTATTTGCTAGTCGACTACGCCCGCACTTCAACCCTGCTTGTCAACAGTTTTTTGCCGCCTGTTTGGACTCCAATTGGAATCCACTTGGACGCTTCACGGCGACGCATTGGCGACGCATTCGATTGCCTGCCAGATATATTAGCCCTTCCCCTCCCTCCACTTTCCCGTCGCTACCCCCACCACCTGTGCCTTGTCCACGTGTGCATATCTGTGTATCATAATGGAAGAGGAGACTGTGAGGCTGGCATTTAGATAACCACTGGCGGCAAGCCTTCGCCTCTCTCACTCTCCCGCTCTCCCACTCTCTCTTACTTCCTCACTCGGCACTGCAATCCACACGATCCACACTCCTGCTGGAATGCAACTTGGCCATTCAAATAATTACATTTAAAGTGCTGAGAGAAAGAGAGAGAGAGTACGAGAGAACTTTATGAGGCGGAGAAACTCAATAAAGTCACATGATTGAGTTTTTGTCAAAACTCGCATTGGATATGAAAGTTATCGTTATCGACAGATCAAAAACTGTCTATCAACAGAAGAAAACATAATTCGAAATTGAGCTAATGAGATTTTTGTGTGTTTGTGCTGCTGATGACGCGATTCCCGTTAGAGAGACCACCGCAAGTGAGTGATAAGAATCAAATGAAATAAGTACCAAACACTCAGTGCCCCCCACCGTACTCCCATACGATCCACAGTCGCGCTTGTCTCGAACTCGTTCCATTTCCATTTTTGGGGAACATGAGTGATTCGTTTTTAATCTTTGATTTAATTTTTTTTCCTTTTTCTTTTTCGTTTTGTTTGCGCTTGCATGCTATCTCGCTCGCACTGCACAGGGCGCTGCTTGTGGGCTTTGCTTTGCCTCCTGCCAGTCCAAGACAAGCGACACTCACACACACAGGCACACGCACAGGCAGCGAGTGAGAGCGAGATAAACAAAATGGCCGACGGGGAGAGCAGAGAGCGCAAGCAATGCTTATCTGTGTGTGTGATCAAAGCTAATGGCATAAATAGATTTCATATTGTGCTCCCAATTCGACGCGCACTCCCCCCTCTCTCTCACTCTTGCAGACTTAATTACACAGGCACACAGAGCGTGGGGAGAGGGAGAGAGGCAGAGAGGCGGTTGGCAAGTTTGTGCCTCTGTTGTTGTTGTTCTTTGATCAGCACATAAAATCTAGAAATATATTTTTATGGATTTTTAATCGATTGCCGCCGCTTGCGACAGCGATGCCGACTGCGAAGTGAGCGTTGCAGCGGCTTTAGCTCGCAATGAAGTTGGAAATTGGAAGTTCGTTGCGTAGACAGTTGTGGGGGAGGGGTAAAGTGGGGTAATCAGTGAGTAAGAAACACGAAGGAGACAAACGTTGTGCGTTTATCGTTTATCGTGTAATTAGTTTGCTTTTTTAAGGCAGCCTCCACACAGTTTCCCCTCTCTCCCACCACCCATCGACCACTTGCAATTGAGACATACCAATTTTGGTTTATGCGTAGGCAGACAGTTCGCCACCCTTTCCCCTCTTTTCGCTCCACTCCCTCGCTTATCTCTAATGACAAATGTTTGCTTAAAAAATCTTTTAATTGCACTTGTTTCGCTTTCAATTGTAGCAGCGGGTGTAGGGTGGGTGTGGGGGTAGAGGGTAGGGGAAGTAGCTGCTGATAAGCCAAATTAATCGCAGCACTTAAATTTTCACTTGAAATGGGGAACAGAAGGGGGCAGGGGAGAAGTAGAAGAAGAAGAAAAGGAAGGAGACGAAGCAGAAAACTTCAACTTACATGCTAGTATAAATTTAATCAATTTATCGCTGTGTAGGGGAAATAAGGGGAAGTGGGGGAAGAAGCAGCAAGAGGGGAACATGAAAATGTTTGTAATTAATAATTGATTGATGAGTTTTTTTTTTAAACGCAGACCCTGTGCTGGAAATGGATAAAGGGTGTGATGAGCAGCAAGCTCTGTGCCTAAAATAAACAAAGGGTGCGATGGGCAGAACAGAACGGTGAAAGCTAAAGAAATTACACCGCTGCTGCCTAGTACAGGGTCTTCGTTAGTTGAGTGCACTTGCACTACCATTTTCAGCAATAGCGACCACCAAAGGATTATCAAGTTCAGCAGAAGAGACAAGCATCAACAAGGGCGAAAGCGAAGACTGTCGAGAGAGGCAGAGGGAGAGGGAGAAAAGTGGAGAGAAACTGATCCGATACGATCCGGTTCGTCTGGTCAATTAAACAGTCGACTGCGACGTCAGCAGCGACTTCTGATCGCTGGGAATAGATAGATAGGACCTCAGATTGAACTTATACGAAGATAAGAGCACAAGAGATTGATAAAGAAAGGCCAAAATGGAATCGAATAACGTCTCCTCTGACAATGACGAGGCTACAAAATCAACTTAATTAAGTGGGTGGAGACAGAGCCGAAGAGAGAGCGAACACAAGAAAAAGAAGGAGAGAAGGAGGAGGCTGGAGAAGAGCATTAAGAAGAATCAGCAGATGATTCCATAGATCGAACGATTGATGAATTTTTTTTTGTTTTCTCCTCACGAAATTGAAATCGGATTAGCAAAACTTCGGTGCACTGAATCTTCTTGAAGGCAGTTAGGAATCGAAGCATCCACTTATGAGCTAGAAGAAGCTAGAAAATTTAATCCTAATTAGTTAACGAAACGTACAAAGATTTATAACTTTGAATGACAATCAGAGACTCATCTTACTCCAAATCAGTCTTCCTATCTTCCTTACACCTTTAGAACTCCCTCTTAGTTTCCTGTCTATCCCAACCACTCGTTCCATCAATCAGAATTAGCGCTTTAACTCTCCATCAGTCGATCAATCTATTTCTCAGTCATTCTTAAATCTTCTTTCTCTTTCCAAGTCTTATCAGTTTGATCTTTAAAGCAGAAATAATCTTTATGCCTTTTGACTTCCTTCTTCTGCCCAACTTTTCTCTATATCTTCATACTCTGAGACTGAAAAATAGTCTCCAAATCCAATTCTTTCAAATCTTTATCTTCAACTCTAACTCTTCCTATTTAAAACCTACCTCACTTTATCTCTCTCTGGCTCTCTTCCTTTGCTTCCTGTCTCTTCCCATTTCTTTCCCACTTCCTGTCACTAAATTTCTCTTCTCCTAAGTTATTAATATGAAACAGCGTCTTTAAAGATAACGATAACGATTATCGCACACATACACACTCACACACACACGCACATGGGTGTGTCTAGCACTTGAAATCAGTTGTTGTTGTTAGGGAGAGGGAGGAAAAACCCCCGATGCCCAAAGTGCGATAAACTGTCGAAAAATGAGAATTTCAGATTTCTCAAACCGATAACTGACTTGATATTCATAAACTCTAAACACACACACACACACGCACACACACTGCGGAAGCGAGTGCCTGATAAGGCAAAGAAAGACAGCAAGCGAGAGAGAGGAGAGGGAGAGAGACCGAGACAAGTCGACCAAATCAGTGCCGTACAAAAAGTGCCGCTATAACCGATAACCGATAGTTATCGCGATACAGATTAGAGCCGGACAAAACGGACAACGAGGGTCGCCAACTGACAAAGATTTATGGGAAACTGAAAGCGAGTGTTATCAATGCTAAA
Organism: Drosophila nigrodunni; assembly: GCA_020829145.1. Classification (NCBI taxonomy): domain Eukaryota; kingdom Metazoa; phylum Arthropoda; class Insecta; order Diptera; family Drosophilidae; genus Drosophila; species Drosophila nigrodunni. The sequence goes on from JACVCZ010000008.1 coordinate 936,389, forward strand.
AAACGGCGACAACCGATTCTTATTTCAAATCAAAAATTAGGCGACTGACGAACCGCTTCCATTTGATGATTTCGATAACGATAACAGTGGTAGGCGTGGGGAGTGTGGAGGGGTAGGAGTAGAGTAATGGTAACGAAAATTAATTAGGCATGAGCAGTGATATCATTTCCATTCCCTTTCGTAATCACCATCAGTAGTGCGGCTACGAATCCGAATCGGAATCCGAAACTGAAACTGAAACCGAAACTAAAGCGAATAAGATTCTTTTTCAGATAGAAACTACAAACAATATAGTTAGACATACATATATATATACATATATATGTACATTTGTATACTTATGGTACTTAGTATAAGCCAACAGACGATTAAACGACTCTAAGAGACCCTGTAGTTGAGCTGAATAAAAAGGTTTTACACTTAAAAATGTAGTTTATATCTGTTGGCTCCTATGGCAGCTATATGTTATAGAAATCTGACCCTTTGGGATGTTTCTCAAGCATAAAAGGCTGAATGATGGTTTAATACACAAAAAACTTGATCTGCGTGCTGCAAGAAGCCACCAACTTGTCAGAATATGTGAGTGTAGCTGTTATAATCCGATCAGCTCTTTATAATAACTGTTTTTATCGAAAATATATATACCCTATATAGTCGCAGATGCTTATATTCTATTTATAACGTAACAGACTTGATCTGCGTACAGTAAAATAAGCTAAATTTATAATTATAGCTCTTAGTATCTTTAAAATGTCTATTTAAACTTAGTTGATCTCGTATATCTATATTTAAAAAGGCTCGGAAGTTAATTTTTCTGTTCAAATCAAAGAAAACTTGATCTGCGTGCAGTCTAAACGGATTTCAGTCATCAATTGTGGCTCTGACTTATACAATTCCCAACTTGTGTACAGCAAGTTGACTGTTTAAGAGTGACCTAACTTTAGGGGGGAGTACTCTACACAACCCGTCGGTACAGGGTCTGCGTAGTGTATATGACTGTGTGCATCTGTTTATATCTGTTTAGAGTAGTTGCCACAGCCCATTCCGAAGCTACAATCCGACAATCCAAATCACATTGACATTTTTATCTTTTGTTGAAAATCTTTTGAAATTGTTATAAAACAGCCAGACGACGAGCGACAACAACAACACCACCAACAACAACCACAACAGCAAAAGTAAAAACAACAAAAATTGTTTTATGTATTTTTGTGTTGAGTTTTTAGTTGTCGTTGTTGTTGTTGTTGTTGTTTTTTCAGTTCATTCTCATTTTGAAGCAAAGCGCGACAATCTTGCCATCAGATCAGCTGATAAGCGCGAACTGTACAAATCATACAACAACAACAGCAGCAACAACAAGCAGAGATATCTACCAGCGGACAGCTGTTTCAACTTGTTAGACCCTGTACTTGATGAAGCACTAAAAGGGTTGGAGCAAAGAGGTAAAGAGTTAAGATCGGCTTTGGTCACTACCGTGGCTAGAGTATTAATATTATACCAAACTTAAAACAAAGTATTATATCAAATATTATGTAATGTTTTATTAATTTATTTAATAAATAAATTTCTCACTCTAAAAATAGCTTTTACCCTTTACAGGTCTACTAGAGTCGTGTCTACTTCACTGCCGCCTTCTCCGCCAGTTGTTGTAATTGCTTTCTGTTTATTTTTTATTTTTTAAAGTTTTGTTTTTTTTTTGGTTGTCTCTCAAAATGACTACAAAACATTATCGCAACTTTGGCATCAAATTTCAAGTTTATTTTGATTTCATTGACGATAAGAACAACGATTCGGACAATCAAATCCACTGCCCCTGCCACGCCCCCCTCTACGCCCCTGCACAGCCGCAATGATTACTCAGCAAACGAGTGTAGCTCGATCGACTGGAAATTCCAATCTATAGAGTCACTCACAATACACACGCATTGATATATGAGTTTATATCCTAAATTATATACTTTTTATAATTATACATTTTAGTTAGACACTTTTCTTCTTATCTTTTGTTTTTAATCTTTAATGCATTTATTTTTAGCTTCAAGTTCCATAGAATTTTCACTTTGATCTTATCGAAATTCAGAATTCCATTTTCATTTCTGAGTTCATCACTTGACGCTATCAGATCGACCCCTTGAACACTTTATAGGGTATTTAATGCTTCGATTTATCTTTTGTTGTTTAATCTATATTTTATAGCCATAATCCAAATGTTTATACAAATAATTATACAATAAACAATCTCCATTTAGCATGTTTAGCTCTATTTGTAATTGTTTAACTCTAAACAAGCTGGGAATATTTTTTATTTTAATATAAATTTAATTAATTATTGTAGTAAAGATTATTTTTCAAATAAAATATTAAATAAAATATATAATACTTTATTTTATAATTGAATTTAAATTAGATTTCAAGTTAAATTAATTAATTTTATAATTGTTGTTAAAATACCATTAACAATGTTCCAATTTACTGTCTATTCAAGTGGACAATAAATAATATCTATGAAGTTAAAAATAACTAATTTTTTATGATATGGATTTAAAACTTTTTCTTGTACTGATTTAATATTTTTTTTTAATAATTCATGCAAATCTTTAGATAATTTTATAATTCTAATTTAACTTGCTGATATTTTATTATTGTTATTTTGCTTATTTTTAGCTTAAGCTGCTTATTTTTGTGTTAGTTTCGTTTCGTTTCGATAACGATTCGACGACTTTTGTTGTGACTCAAGATTTCCAGTGTTTTTCAAGTTCCTTCCACTGCCACTTCCCCTACTCAAACCCCTTCCCCTACCCCAACTCCCCCTACCCCCAATAACAGTATCGCAGTTGATATGCAAATGCGTTGTCCAAAAAGCAACAACAACAACAATAACAACAACAGCAATAAAAATGAACACAGAATGGAAAACAACATTTTTTGTAATTTGTAATGCAAGTGACTGAAGTTGTTGTTCGCTTGTGTTGTTAGCTGTTGTTATTGTTGTTGTCATTTATCTGCCTGCTGATATTTCCTGGTACGATTTCAATGCAAAAACCACAAAAACAACAAATACAAACGACAAAAAGCTTATCTCGCTTATTAAACACAATGTCAAAATGGCCAAAGCTCGTATCGAGAGCTTATCTTTCACTTGCTCTCTGCCACTGCCTCTCCATCTCCATCTCCCGCTCTCGCCTTCTATCTCCCTCTAGCATGCATCTCCCCGCATCACTTCAGCTCATTTGCGCTCGCTCTCATGATGCTCGTTATTGAGAAGTGGACAACTTTAACGGGTAATCATCATTTGCAGTCGAAGCGAGCAGCGGCAGAGGCAGTGGCAGCGAAGCATTAGAAGCAGCAAGCAGAACAGAAACAGTGGACAACTTAAATGGGCAGAGCGCAGTGAGCAAAGGCAAAGCAGAAGAGCAAAGAAGAAGCAGCGAGACAGTGGACCATACTAACAGGCAGCAGCAGCGAGCAGAGCAGAGCATTGGGCAACTAACTGTAATTATCATCTGCAGTCGCAGTGACAGCTAACAGCGGGCAGAGCAAAGTCTATAGGAGCGGGCAGCGCTGAGTCAGCAGAGGCAGCGCAGCAGCAGAGTGTGGCCTTGGTTTTAGCTATCTAGCGCAACCTGAGCTTTTGGGCTTATCAGCTGCAACTGCGCTTGCAAATGCACAGTGTGCAAATACATGTGTATGCATGTTCGAATGCATGTGTGTGTGTGTATGTGTGTGTACGATACGATACGATACGATGATAATGTGCATTTACATATGTATGCAAGTGTATGTATGCATGTACATACCTGTGAATTTTGCTATCAACAAACGAAGTCAAAAGAGAATGAGCCGCATGACACGTACCCGCTGATTGTTAACTGAGTGAAGAGTGAGGAGGGAGGGAGGGGATGGTAAGCGAACAGGGGTAGGGGCAGGGGTAGCTAGCTTCATCATCATATGGCCAAGAGTCCAACTGCGACTCGAATTTGACTCCAATTGGAATTCAGTTGAGCCCGGAGCTCTACTTGGAAATTGTCACCCGCATGACGACGAAGCTAATAATGACTACAACGACGCTGACGACGCTGACGACGACGACGACTACGATGATGATGATGACGAACAAATTGTGCTGGTCGTGTCTTTTGTTGGGCTCTGTTGCTTTTTTGGCCAGATAGTAGGACAACAACACAGACAACAGCTGGCAATTAACATAAAATTAGTGATAAGAAGTAATTAAAATTTAGAAAAAGAGTAAAAAATAAACAAAATAAATGTATATAAGCGCAAAGTGTGTTTATCTATTCGCCGCTTGTCGACCTGTGGCCCCCAACGGATAGCGACATTGAGTCACGACTTGACGAAACTCAACGAAACCTAACGAAACTCTAAAGTATTTAAAAAAAACTATTTTTGTGTCGCATAAAACTAATAAGCCGTATAAATAAAAGCTTAGTTTAAAGTTCATAATAAGCGTAGCAAAAAAATCAACTCCTTTACGCTCTGGCGTTGCCATATCTCACACTAATACCAGCGACTGCAACAACAACAACAACAGTTATGTGAGTACGCAATACTTTTGCACAGTTTTCGTTTTCATTGTTGTTGTTGTTGTTGCTGCAGTTGTGATAAAAGTTTATCGACTGCGCGCTTTTAAGCTATTGAAATTTCAAAAGTAACAACAAGAACAACAACAACGTCGACGACTACACGAGCAAGCAGAGAGTGAGAGCGGCGCGGGGGGTGGGGGACTGGTGTGTGGAGCAATGCAAGAAGTAGAAGAAGAAGAGTCGGCGTCACAGCAAGTGTGCAAAAGATAAATATGCAAAGCAAGAGCGAGACAGACAAACCAAAGAGAGAACGCCAGAGCGAGAGAGAATGGACAAGGCTGTGCTGTCAGTTTGGCGGGCTTTGGCTGGAAAATTAAACTATTTAATACAGTACTAAATTAAATAAAAAGTAAAATTAAATATTAAGCTCAAATCCAGAAACCAAACAAGTTAAACGCGAAAAGGCCTTCTTTTCTCGACACACTAAACTTATTTTATTATCTAAGTTATTTCTATTTTAACGCTTATCAAACAAGAAATGCTAAAATTAGCACATTAATAAATAAAAGTAAACAAAAACTATTGTATAACTATTTAATAAATATATGGCAATTAATTAATGTGTTAATGGGTATAAAAAAAATTTTAAATATGCGATTCGTAATTTATAATACTTTTAATACAAATAATACTTTTAAATACTCAAATTCTAAGCCAGTTCATGGTTAGTAAAGTCATAAAAGGGCTCGTATGTTATTTGAAACTATTTTGAGTAAAATAATCAAATATATTCAAGTATTTTTGTAGCCTTTTAACAAAAAAAGCTTAACATAAAATGTCTTGCATGCCCTTTTAGCCTTTTACAGCTAAAGTTTTTAGTGCTTTTGGCTACTTTGGCCCTTTGCATTTGTAGCAGCACTGACTGTGAGCCTATGATAGTGCTCGACTAGAAGAAAGCGACGGCGCAGGTGCAACAACAACAGCAACAACTACAACAACAGCTGCTGCATAGATAAGCGCACTAATTTATCGAAACTGGAGCCGTTGCACACACACTCACGCACACAGTCATGTAAATTTTAGTGTGTACACACTGAAACATTTTATTTGCATGACTTGTGATATCATTGAAAGAAAAAAAAGCTAAAAGCAAATCGAATCGAAGAAACGTGCTCGCAACTGCAGCAGCGATAAGGAGTTTAACAGTAAGCTTAATCCCCTTGCCTCCTATCTACCCCTCGCTCCACCCTCCACCCTCCCCCCATACTCCCCCTAAGCTTGTGGTCAGCTTCGAAGCACGTACTATCGATTCCAAAAATGCATTCATTCTTTATTTGTTGCTCATAGCTCACAGCTCACTGCTTATAGCTCACTGTTTATAGCTCATACATCATGTGTATCAAATGCCAAATGGCCAACAACACTAAATGGCTAACAAGAAAGTGTAATTAGTTAATACTCATAATAAGGTGTGTCTAATCAACGTATCCAAGTTCTTTTCTATTCCCTTTTTTCTTTTGATTCGCTGGCATATTTACAGTCGGTAGAGCAAGTATTTTGACAATGAAAATCAATCAAAAATTAAATCGGTAGACAGTTTATAATCTTTGGTTAAAAGAAATAAATATAGAAGCTTTAGTTATACTTAGTTTGTATTAAAATTGCAGGAATTGTGAATCCTTTAGTTCTCATTTATAGAAATGGAAAATTAATTTATTTACCACTTTTTAGTTATCTTTTGGTAGGCTGTGTAACCACAATAAACTTAGCTGGACTCAACATGAAATAGAGTAAGTTCTTTTAGCAACTTACAACAATTAAAATACAAACAGTATCGAACTAGTTCTTTTTGTACAAAGAATTAATAAAATAAAATAAATTGTTTGCTTTATTTCCCATTTGTCAACACAATTTTTGCACCCACTGTTTTAACCTAAAGTTGGGGGCAGTAACAAGTTGGAATCAAGTTGACAATTGCAAAGTTTTTTTTGTGTTTTCTGAGAGAGACAGTGGGGGGAACTCCCCCCCTGTCACGCCCTACCACGCCGTGTTTGGCTTACAAGCAAAAGAACACAAAAGACAGTTCGTTCACATGGCTTAAACTCCAAAAATTATGAGCTGACACTGCTGTTTTGTGGCTTAAAGCAGGTGTAAGTCGTCAGCGTTGTCAGTATAAAAACTGCTAAATTGAATCAAAAATATAAAGCTAAAAGAGTTATTTTCAAGCAAATGCAGTTAACAGCTACAGCTAAAAATAGCTAGATTTTGTCTTACTTATAGGATCAGAACTGAAACTAATTGGATTTCTGCGTTTTCATAGCCATATCTGAATAAGGCTAGAAGTCTAGCTAAAAGCAGCTGTCAAAACCAGAAGTCAGTAGTAAATTTCAGGTCAATAGCACAAATAGCTCAATTTCTGCTTCTCAATTAATTACTCCAACTAGCTAGATTTATAGGCTAAATGAAATCTAGCTGTAAATCAGCCAGTGTGGCAGCGCTGAGCATGCATTAAAACAGGTGGGGGTGACTAAAGTGGGGTGGGCTGGGGGAGTAGATAAATGTCGCTTACCTTTATTCAACGGCTTTGGATTCGACTGTTTGCGTCGTGACATTGTTTGGTGTCCAATGCAAAAGTTGTCGCTTTTCAAAAGCTGCGTCTACATTAAATCCCAAGTTTTTCACATTTACCGGCGGATAAAACTCGACTTCCACAAATCCACAAATAATCCGCAGTGCGCACACGCACACACACACACACAGAGGCACACACTCGATCACAGTGGAACACGATCCACAACACGATCCACACAATAATCTCACTTGCACACTGAACTGTGGAATGCAACGCTTGCGGTGTTGTTAAAATATCAATAATTTTAATCAATAATTATAATTATTATTTATTAACTATTGGGTGTGATTATTTGTGTGCTGTGACCTGTATTTAATTTTCAATTAATTAATTAACAACGGCGCGCGACGATCGCGAAACACAGCAAATTGAAAACGAGATTGAAATCTGATTGGAAACAATTTCGATCTAATCCATATTCTGATTAGCAATTATTACGTTTAGGTTTACGTTTTTTTGTTGTTGTTGTTGCTGTTGGTTGGTGTATTTGTTGCTTTGTCACGTATGTTATTTTGCGTCGTCGGCGTCGGCGTAGCGTTGTTGCTTTTTAACGTGACGTGACGTGAAGTGTCGTAGATTTTCAACGTTGCGTTTGCGTTGCGTGCGTGGGCGAGCGAACGTCCGAACAGTGCAAAGTCTTGCTCACAACTAAATTGCTGGCTGCGCTGCTTTCGTTGTTGGAGCCGTCGTTTGGGGCCGCAGCCGAAAGCTCGAGAGCAGCATAAGACCGGTGACGACGCGACGTCGTTGGCAGCGATAGCGGCTCTCACACAAACTCACGTACACTTGGCACGCTCTCACTTGCTCTCTTTTACGCTCATTTGTTTTGCGCGCGCACTCTCGACGTTTTTCCATTTTGTTTTTACTTTATTTTTCATTGCAATGCACGCTTTGTGCGTCTGTTTCGCAGCACGATAAGAATCAAAACAAAAATGCCGAAAGCCAACGCACGTTTTTCGCACATTTACACACACGTATACGCGCTTACCCGCTTTACTTTGGCACTATAATTTTTGCGCTTTTATATACTGCGTTCATTTAACTAATTAATAATGTTGTAATTAATAATGTTATTGTAATACCGTTTAAACCATGCACAAAATAACGAAGTTACCGAAGTTAACGAGCATACTTCTAGCTCCTCGAGCGTTTCACAACAAAATATTGCCCATTGTGTCGGCTTTTTGTTCGGTTGTCCGCCAAGTGCCAAAGTACCGGTGGCTCTGAGCAAAAATAACAGTTGGCGCAAGATTATGGGGAAAATAAATAATGTTGGCTGAGAATTATAGGGAAATTTGTCGAAAGGCAATTTTTGCGCGATTGGCAACGCGGTTTCTAACGGGTTGGCAATACAAAGAAGCATTTATATTTTTGTTGCATACTTTTGTGCTGTACTTTTAGTTTCTGCTATTAAAAAGCATTGCGTGTATTTAGGCGGCATTTACAATACTTTGCTGCGCTTCCTACGAAAGTTTCTGTAATCGAAATTTGTAAAATTAGTAAGTAAATTATATTAACATGGACTATTTACTACAGTAATAAATAAAATAGTCTTCTATATTGTGAATGAATGGTAGAAAACATGCTTAAAATAAACTTTCAACAAAAAACTTAAATAACTTTCTGTGCTGGGTATCTGCAGTCGTGTGTACTCTAACGCTTTTGTAAGCACATTTTATTCGCATTTCCTTGTTTTTTATATCGTTTTTCCTGCCCTGTTTTTTGTCTTCTAATTTGCACCTATTGCATTTTAATGGAAATTTTCTCGCTTTTCCATTCGAAGCTCATAGATTTGAAAAATGCTGACAGCGACGGAAATGAAAAGCTTCCTACTGAAAAGGACTAACAAAAAAAGGTACATTTTGGCCAAAAAGCGACTGAGGGTGGGCGAATTGCAGGTTATGCATTGGGCCATAAATACGAAGCGAAAATGTGGACAATAATCCACGCTAACATATGGCCCAACTGATTAGCAAACGAGGTTTGAATAAGTTGGCTAAGACCGCCTTTTGTCCATCCGCCCATTAACTGCTCTTAGCTTCACGTGCCCATTCTGCCTGTGGTCATCAATTCGACTTCGTTGCATTCATTTATATAATAATAATTTCAACTGTAAAGTAAGAGATGCAGATACATTATTCCGCTTTGTATGCTTAGAGGGAGTTCAGCTGTTTAAGTATCTTCTATGTTCTTAATTTGCTCCTTTGTGGTATTCACTGTTAAATCCTATATACCCGTACCTTCAACATAGATACTTCTGTATCTGTTATTGTATCTACTTTATCTGCATCTTTATCTTTGTATCTGTAACTTACATTCTTCAATTCCCCGAATTCCATGACACATTCGACATTCGCCCAAAAACCTATAAATACGCACAACTGCAGCTGTAGGCGTAGCTGTAGCTGTATCTGTATCTTTAGTGTAATCATAGTGCATTACACCCGGCAGGCAAAACGCTGCTCCAGGTCAAGCAACTTCCTCGCCGAGGCCACAGCCAAAAAGAGTGAAATAAGTAAAAGCCCGAAAAAAAAAGGAAAAATTAAGTATAAAATTGTATCTTTTAGTATATTGTTTTGTATCTTTTGCGGGTACGAGTTTGATCATTGACCCAAGGGTGCAGTTACCTTGCTCCTGTCACTCAATTTGTATTTTTCATTTCGTTTTTTATTTCATTTAACATTCAACATTCAAAATACAACATTGAGCATCGCGCAGTGCGTTGAACTTTTTGGTCAGCCCTCGCAGTCGCACTGCCGTTAACCTTGTTTGCCAGGCAAGAAGTTTGTTTTGTTTACTTACACTCCCCTCTCTCTCTCTCTCTCTCTCTCTCTGGCGATCTTTCGCTCTGCCGCTCCATCTTTCTCTCGCCAACTTAAAACTCTCTTGTTGTTTTGGCCTTTTTTTGTGTTTTTTGTTTTTGCGATTCACGCCCCGTTAGCAGACAGCTCATAATGATCGTGATCATCATGATGCGCGTCATCGCCTGCATTAATTAAAAGCGCTGATGAAATTTGCCAGATTCGACGCATAAGCGCCGTTTAAACCTGGCCAAAACAGACTCCCAAGTCAGCAACAATGAAATGAAATTATGCATTTTATTTTTACACATCTTGCAGTTGTTGTTGTTGTTGTTGTTGTTGCAGTGCCGTTACATGGCCGAAAACGCCCACAAAACTCTTGAGCTCAAAGTCCAATTGGCGTTTTGCCCTGCGCTCATCTGATTTAGCCTTTTTAACGCTATTTATAGCCGCAAAATGGCAGCAATTAAATCAGGCGATAGAATGCACTCTCCCTCCCTCTTTCACACACACTCTCCCTCTCTCTCGCTCTCACTTCTATGCCTGCCTTTGCTCTCGCTTTGTGTTAATTGCGGTAGGTTCGTAATTTTCCTTGGCACACGCGGCGTTTGATTGATGAGCGCATATCAAGTATACGCTGCGATGCCCAATCAAGAGAGAGTGAGACAGAGAGAGCAAGAGACCCTTTAACAAGGTTTATAAGCCACTTCAACTATTTTTAGCACTATCAAACGCGCTGATGAAATACCTGTGAATTTATGGCGTTTAAAGCAGCAGAAACCGTCAACTGGTTTTAGCCAAGTCTGCTCGTGTTTCTGGCCTTTTGTTTTAGCCTTTTGTATTGTTTTTAATCAAGGTCAGCGCGGCATGCTTGTGGGAGCAAGACATTTACTCACAACTAACTAACACTACGCGTAGTAAGGGCTGCTGTCTGACGATTCGACTGTAAAAGACCCTGTACTATCAGAGCAGGACTTGCCAACAGTTTGGTCCCACGGCAGCTAAATGAATTAAGCTTGAATTGTGACTAAGTTGAACTTGCTTACCAAATTAGCAGACGGTAGCTTCTATATTCGCAGATCTCTAGTGGATTAACCAGATCAACTTGACCTTAATAAGCTTTCATTCACATTCTCTTTTTCTGACCAACCCAAAGCTGTAACAATTTTAAAGTGTCTACTATTTAAAGATGGTCAGAAGAATAATCTTTATTCTATTCATATTCTGATCAGCAGAGAGTCACTTCTATATTTCTGCTGTGGAGTTCGTAAGATCACTAGAATATAACGATCATTTGTCTATAAATGTAAATTCGTTTTATTTTTGGCTTTCTGAAGATGACCAGAAACTAGCAATAATTTATTTCGTTTGTGATCTTTGGACTACGATCAGTGATCAAGTTGTTCAACACACGCATAAACTATCTTTATGCAGTCTCAAATCCCTTGAACTCCTTTCACTGTTAACCTCAACGATCACTTTCATTTGGCTTGGCTGAGATCACTCGCTTTCCACATGTTTTGATCACTATAAGCTTTTTCCGAGACACTACATCAGCTAAAAATCAAACAGATTTTCCAAGCTGATTTGAGGATTAGTCGTAGAAGCGATCTGCTGTCTACTACTACTAAAGATCCGTTTTATAAAAGACTTATTCCCATTTAGACTCTCCCGATCAGTGTGAGCATCACTCAATTACATCGATCAACGCTCACCTTCACCTGCTGCCCAACTCAGCTCATATCACACGTTTCGCACATGTCTCACAGGTGGCGCCAGTCATTTGGGTCATTCCAGCAATCTCGCATCGATTTGTATGCAATCTACGAGTATTTCCGCTTTGCCTTTTATTTTTTTGTGGCCTATGAATGACATCATTTCGAAGTTCAATTCCAAAATATACAAATTGAGTCAGCAGTGCTGGCAGTTGAGCTCATTTAAAGCTAGTTTTAGCTTTTTTTACAACACACATTTAGCTAGTTTCAGCTAAAGACTTGACAGCAGCTTAAAAATGTAGTTTCCACACACTTTTAGCCAGCAGTGTTGGCGTTTCTAGCTAGTTAAGAGCCAGTTTTAGCAGTTAAACTGTTTCTAGCTAAACTTTTTAAAAGCCCCACACAAAAAGCAGCCTTTTTATGAATTTGTTTGCATGACGGCCTACATTGGAGGCGAAAAAGAGAGAGGGAGCGCGATAGGGGACGGTGGGAGGGAGAGGGGCTTAGTTTCAGCTTCAGGGTCTGTGTCTGTGTCTGGTTCAACGTATTTTGAATTTGCGCGTTGACCTTTTAGTCGCACAAATTGTTATTGTTTTCACTTAATTTTTGTTTTGTTTTTCATTTTCTTATTTATTATTGTTTATTCGCGATTGTTTCCTCGTCAACGCGTTCTTGTCCTTGCCAAATGCCAACGCCTCTAGAATGCTAATCGAAAGGAATCAAAAGCGGCTAGAAATCAAGCTGAGGGAAGCGGGAACTCCCTTTCAATAGCTGCTTACTTATCCCTAAATAGCAAATCAGTTGTAAAACTTTTAATTAAACACGATTTATCAGAAATGTGCTAATTTTCTCAATTTCTTAATTTCGTAGACCCATTTTGTGCTGCGGCCACGTTTAGATCATTAAATGCATCTATAATAACAATGATAATAACAAAAGCAAATAAAAACAAGAAAGAAAAGTACAGTCGAGCACGCCCGACTATATAATACTCTCATTAAATTATTAAAATCGGTATCCAAATATTACAATGTGTAGCACTTTCATTAAAACACGTTGAAACAAAAACAATCTAAGCATAATCAAACACACATCTGTTTGTTTGCATGCGAATACACATACATATGTACGTTTGGCAATATATGCTGCATATATGCATGTATGTGTGTATTCGGCGCAGCCAGCTTCAGCGCCGCCACACAAGCAGCGAAAACGTTCGAACATGTGCTTGTGTGTTTTCTATCTCGCTTGCACCTATGGGTTGATATTTTCAATTATATCAATATTGTAACGCTTCTAGTTTTCTTGTTTATAGTCCGATTTTAATGCGCCTTTCAGGATAGTTGATCTATTATGATAACAATACTGTATGATACGAACAAGTTCGCAAAAAACGGTATTTGAATGTGGGAAAAAGGGGCGTGGCAGTCCAAAATTTTTAAATGGCAATGCAACCTATGCTGTCGCTGTACCCAAATTGGTGATCTAATATTGCCATTACAGTAAATATGCATCATTGACTTCTACATGTCTCAAACTCCGGGATTAAACCAACTAGCCTTTGATTAAGTTGATTACGACACGGATTTTATGCCTCTACTTTTGGGTATATTAAAAGCAAAAGAATTTTAATCAGATCGACTAATTGAGCTCACTATTCGCATCGAGCAAAAGCTCACTATTCGCATCGAGCAAAAGACAAGTCAATAGTTATGAAACTTGTTAAAATATGAAACTTGTTAAAGATACATTTTGAATTTGTTTATCTTAATTCAGTTGTTAACTCATCCTAACTCGAATCTGTTGAGCGTACGCTACACGAGCTAACTTACTGACCAGTAGTCTTCGGAATAATTTTAAATTCGAGGACTAGAGTCACAAAGCTGCTTAGTAAACTAAATTTGTTCAACTTTTTATAAACAATAACAAATTTAAGCTATTAAGACTTTAATTCCTTGATTTTAACTAAATCGTTTTTAAACTTTTCTTAAACATCTAATAATAATTAACTCGCACGATGAACAGAAAGTTCCAATTTCTTGACTTGTGGTATATGAAAGAGGAAAATGCTGAAATTCTACATATTGCAAAACTTAAAGCTCTCAAAATCCCTTTCATATCGGACATACTACCAGATTGTATTCAAGAAGTAGCCTAAATGAAATTGCAGTACTTAAGTAAGAGACGTAGGCCCCAAAATGGCATTCTGAAATTGATAAATGAGTGTTCGACACTGAAAAAATTGACCTGTAGTTGTCGATACATAGTTGAGGAGTTTCTTCCCAAAGCAAATGGAGTTACACCTAATCAATACTTGTGCAACTATTGAAACCAAACGGATGTTTATGAATCAAGTAAATACAGCTTTATATATATCCATATTAGTGAAGACACGTATAGCTAGCTTGCATTTATTTAGCTGATGTTGCTACCCAAATCAAATTTAATGTGTGCACTTAAGCGCTGCATGATCACAAGGTTTCAAAATAAAACTACAAAAAACATAATCCTTAGTCAACTTCACCACAATGCACGCAGTCTAATGAACAGAAGAGGACATACTGCGAGAGGGAGCGAGAGAACAGATGACAATTTCACCACACCACAAAAAGAGAGCAGCTGAGCGAAAGCGCTGCATGATCACAAAGTTTCAAAATAAAACTACAAAAATACATAATCCTTAGTCAACTTCACCACAATGCACGCAGTCTAATAAACAGAAGAGGACATACTGCGAGAGGGAGCGAAAGAACAGATGACAATTTCACCACACCACAAAAAGAGAGCAGCGCAGAGAGCAACTAAAACGAGAGCAGGTAGCGCGCGAGAGAGAGAGAATTAGCCGAAACACTCACGACCGATTTATACCCTCGGCGTACAAGGCAACAGTCAATACGAAGACGCGCTGCACAGGGTATTTCAGCATCGGTGACTGTTTTTTTTACAGTTTCAACTTGTCGAACAATGACTCAGTCTCAATTTGGCGTCTGATCTAAGAAAAACAACATTTTGCGCTCGCTGTGGAAACAATTTCGCCAGAAACTGTAAATAAGTTTATTGATAAAATGGTAAATAATATTGTGGATTTACCTTTGGATGTGCTGATTCTCATCTACGAACAAATTGAAAGCATCAACGATAAGAAAAACTTTGCCCAAGCGCATCCAAAACTATGGCAGGTTATCTATCACAGCTGGAAGAATGTTCCCGACGAACTTATCTTCTACAACAACAAACCATATGTGGCAAATTGGAGGTTCCTCTTGGAATGGTGGGGTCCGCATATAAAACGAATCGATAATGCTTTCAGGATTGTAGACTCTGGTGACTTGATCGAGTTTGCTGTTCAACACTGTCCCAATTTGGAGAACCTCATGTTTAAGGTTAGAGGCGAAGACATTGAGACTCTTAAGAAGAATTTGCCAAAGTTTAAAATGCTTGAAAAACTTGCTGTTTATTATGAAGAACCAGAAAAGTTAAAAAGCAAAACTATTGAAGTGAGCACTAATACTACTATTTCTGATCTGTTAATAATATTACAACAAGTGAAGAGTCTACGAAATTTGCACATAAACTTCAATTGTTCACAGCAGAATGAAAGTAAGTCAGTTCTTGACTTGATTCAGTTACCCAACTGTTATAAATTTGAATAATTTTTCAGGAAATGAGTTGAATAAGTTAATTCATTTGGAAGTGTTGCATATGATTAGAATTGAAGTCGAATATGTTTCTGATCTATCGAATCTATTAAAGAATTTACTTGAACTACGAATTAGGAAAACGGATTCAACAGATTTAAGCCAAATCGCCCAGCACTGTGTTAAGCTGGAAAAGTTGGTTCTATTCGACTACAGAATTACATCGGATTTTCCACACTTTCCGAAACTCATACACCTTCAGTTGAGAACATATAGAAACTGTTTCAATGACTTCCTAGGCAATTTAAACACTCGATATTATAATCAGCTACAGGTGCTTGACATGGTATACTTGACAGTGGCAAGTTCTGAAATTGAACATATTAAAAAATTCAAATCTCTCAACACATTCATCTGTTGGGCCATATCGGAGAATTGTATTGGAGAATTCGTGGCATTGCCTTTGGAAAGATTGAGTACGCGAAACTGTACACCAACTGAAAATTTAAGACTGATCAATGAAAGCTCTACACTGAGAGCATTAACCTGTAACTATCACTACTTCGACAAGGACTTTCTACCAAAACTATTGGGAATTCTTAAGGCCAGGGGCTTTAAGCCAGACCGACCCTTTCAACTCACTGTCTGTACTCCGCTTCACATCAGACAAAAACTAGCGAATCAAGTAAGCAAATTGATTTCAACTACGATTTCTTTAAAATAAAATTCTTTATTCCAGTTTGTATCTCTACCCGACTCACATCTACTGAGTATAGAGTACAGAAAGCCACGTTAAAAGCGGTTGGACTGCAGGATTACAAATTTAAGCTAATAAAGTTGATTACTAAGAAGATTTCAAAGTTGTTTTTATTGAAATACATTTTAGTCCCCTGATCTGTGCACGTTTTTCCTACATGCACAAACCCCCCGATAGAGAAAGTATTTCAGGGAACATAAAGCAGATAAGAAGTCTAACTTTGAACCTACTTCAGACGTGTTTGAATTTATTTATAGATTAATTACTAATGCCAATGTATTTGTGTCTTTTCCTGCCGTTCTATAAATATCTGCATACAAACACTCTGACAAAGTATGACGCTTCTATTGTGATTATTCGTGGTATTCGAACAGCTTTTGTGCCTTTGGGCATTCTACAGCAAACGGTTTCCGGCTTCAATGAGCTGAGAAAAGGAGAAAAAGTATTCAAGACAAAATTGTAAGTTCTGAGAAGGAGCTTTAAAAAGCCAGAACTCTTTTTAGACCGCGTACTCTAAGGAGGCGTCTATAAGGTTGGTTTTAACAGGCCGTTTAAACCTTTTTTACAATTTCTTGGCTTTAAAACTAATCAAATTGAAGAGTTCAGTTCATAGAATAGCCACAAGGGGATTAATCAGCCAGACAAATGGACACTACATCAAAGCGTGGATATGAATAATCACTTGAAGCTTTGGACGGCGATAACACACAATACACACCCACACACACACACACACACAGTCATACTTTGTGTATTTTTGCACCCATTTACGATGATCGTCATGCGGAAATTCTCATCACAGTCGCTAAAATAGCGACTAAAAAGTCATTCAATTAAGTAAAAATAACGATTAAAGCTAGTTGGAAGAATGCAGACTACAAACTTTAAAAATAACCTTGATATGCGTGCAGTATGAGTAGAATTCGTTGTACTTAGCTCTCATAGCCTCAGAGAACCCCCTTTAGACTTGATTGTGAAAGTGTATAGTCTTTGTGATCAAAAACTTGATCATCGCGCAGCAGAAACGCAACGAAATACTCTGAGGTCTCTATATCGGCCCTTCTGAACAAAACTTTACATGTTTGGAAATGCATTCCTCTATTTTCAGCGGAGTAAACTTGATCTGCGTACAGTAGAAAAGTATCTAAATTTCAAATAGGTTTTCTGATCAAGAATATATATGCTAGAATTCTCTACATCACCTCTACTGATTAAGAATATATATTATATATGAGATTGAAGATGTTTTCAACTATAGTCTGTCTGTTTGTTGAATTTATTAGACCCTTTGTAAAGTGCTCAAGTACATCGTCTAAATATAAGCACAACAACAGCTGAATTAGTGTTTTCAGTGCGCACTTGGGTTGTTTCCATTGTTTTCCGCTCACAGCAAACAACGAGCCTCCAAGTGCTCCACTAACAACAACAACAACAGAGTGAGTAACAAGCACAACAATAAATCAACAACAGAGTCAACAATATTTTTTGCCAGGGACAGTTATCGACCCACAATCCCCAATGAGGGAGTGATGGAGAAGGAAAGAGAGAGAGAGAGAGACAGAGCGCGATATCAAACAACGCCCCGAATACTGGCAGACTATGACAGCACACAGGGCGTATACGTCATGTTTTTTGCTTTGTATAAACCCAAGATAAGCCCCAAGTTGTGATAAAACCCAGCACAAAAACAAATATAAAACTACACACTGCTTAAATATTGATTTTAGCTGAATTGATTGACAGACTTCCCCAATGATTTGATTAAACATTCGACTGATCGCAAAGTTCTGTTCCGAAATTTCTATTCTATGAATTTTTGGGATTATTTGGTACTTTTTGTTGTCTGCTTTTAGCGGTGACTCACTTCACAACCAAATACTAAGCATTTTAAATTGCTTTCACTAGTTTATTCATCTCGCAAAGTGAGCAAAAAAGTGCTACTATTTTTAGTTTATCTTGACTTTTTCCAGCTAAAGAAAACACACAAAATATTCAGAAAAGTTGTGTATAGCACTGTCAGGCTTATAAATTCCAAAATTTGCAATCTTTTAGCTGATTTACTTCAGTTTTCACTACGTAATCTTTTGAAAGTCACGAGCGAAATCCTAATCAGTCTCATTGATAACGAAATCCATTCAGAAATTGACGAATGTCACGCAGAGTTCACGCCCACAAGTGAAACTGCATTTTCCCAGTCACTTGCCGTACCTTCCTACCTCCAGTCCTCCTACTCCTGCTTCACTGTACTGTAGCACCCATTGAGACGGCTCGATCGTATCTGGCAATCACTCTGTACTCTACTCCGCTGACACGGCACTTGACTGTACACTGTTAAAAAACGTGCACATAAATTAACATATTTTTAAATTCTAGTATTTTAGTTGAATTATTGTTTAAGTAGATTTTTACACACTCTTTTCGCACAGTGTATGCTTGGCGCACGCCTTTCCGATAAGACGTAGACGTTTCACGTTCCGGCAGTGATAAGCAGCCCACACCTCCGTCCCCCTCCAACCGCCCCTTACTACCGTATCAATAAAAGTGCCACGCCTCAAAAGTGCTCGCTGGGAGCTGACCATGCGCTGACCAGCTGCTTGCCTTATCACCATAGGGTTGTCCGTAATAGCTTGACCTTTGTCTCGTTGAAAGTTGGGAGGGTGGGCAGTGGTGGGGGGTAGACGGTGTGTACGGCAGACAGACCACACGTAGTGCCGTCATTTGTGACGTCATTGGAATAATTTTGAATAAAGTTACTACGAGCAGGAAAGGTTTCTTCACTTACACCCCTAATAAGCGGACACGGCTCAAACTTTGCCTGATATCAATGCCACAGCACAATTTGACCCTCTCATAGGCGTTACGTGTTCGCTTATTAGAGTTTTGACTGTATTTACTTCAAGATACGCTGAGCTGTATCTTATAGATACAATTTAATGCGCCCTTAGTAAGAGTTTTACTTAGTTGCTTACACTAAATGAAAATACATTTTCAAGGGCATCTAATCGTCGACTATTTATACGCATAGGTTATCCTCTCTCTCCCTCTCTTTTACGCTCTCTCTCTCTCTCTCTCTCTCTCTCTCTCTCTCTCTCTCTCTCTCTCTCTCTCTCTCTCTCTCTCTCTCTCTGTTTGCTGTTCACGTTGAGTTCACGTGCTGCTTTGGTAGCTCCCCAAGCGATGATAATAATGATGTTGATGATGACCTCGTCAGCCACAACTATATAAACACATATATTTATATATTTATATAGAAAACTGGTCTATTCGTACTATTGATCTATCCTATATAGCTTCCCCGCTCGCAGTTCGTGCTTGTTCTTGATTTATGTCTGTTGTGCTATATATTTAAATGTTGTTTGCGTAGAATCCACTCACGATTCCCCACGATGTCATTCATGATGATAATGTTAATGACAATAATAATAACAATCATGATGATGTTGGTTAAACTGTCGTTGCCCCTTCTGGAGCTCAACTGAACCAGTTCAGGGGCAGTCATTCCTGCTACGCTTCATGGACGAACAACTTTCAAGTTCAGTGCAGGGAGCAACATTTTGGCAAGGACAGGAATTGGGCCAAGGTCAAGATCCGTCAGAACAGCAGGTAAAATCGACGAACGCGGCCAACGCGTCTTACCAAGGCTAACATCATATATTTTTATTTTGGTAGGGGGAAAAAACCTTGAACGCTATCGTAAATTTCCACAAGGAATTGGCCAAGAGTTGTGTGGTACAAGTTATGCCAGACCCTGTAATTGGGTAGGGCTAAAAGTGTATGTAGTCTAAAAGTGCTTTATACAGAGCCTCTTACAGTCTGGTTCTCCACACAGCTACTCCACTGCTTACTCCACTTACAGCATGCGATCGATCCACATAAAGTGGAGTAAAGTTCTGCGAGTTCTCTCGGACACAGATAGTCTCAGCTTATTTTAATTTATATTTTTTTTGTTCAGCTGAAAGCGAAACGCGTCAAGCAGCACGTAGACCGGAAAGATTTGGTTGGGAAATTATTAGACTGCTGGGCGGTACGATCTCCGGTCTCCCATTTCCCATCTCCCATCTCTGCCCCCACAACAATTCAGTCTTTAAATGGGCTGTAATCGATGTGAATTATTACAGCGCTATGGAAATTTTTATTATTTTGGTTACGTAGGGTACGTAGATACTGTCTGAGAGCTTAGGCAAATATTTATATATAAACACAATGCAGGAATTCGATATGGATTATGGAATAGCGATAACAACAAAGAGAAAACTACAAAGTAATCACAAGATCAACTTTTAGAGCTACCGTAAAAACTGGCTGCTTATCGCTGTTTGTAGCTGGAAAGTAGCTAAACGAATTTATCTAGCAGATAAGCTGGCCAACAAAGTCACAACTGTACATCAAGTTGGGGCATAATAATAAGTAGCCACAAAGAAGCAGCGAATTCATTACTATCTTATCAATAGACGCATATTTATAAAAACACAGAAGAGTTTCAGTCTCAAAGCGCTGCTTGCTTGGGCTGCACGCTGATCAGTGAAAACAAGAGCCCAATCCTTTTTGCAATAAACAAATGCCTAAAAAACAAGCAGCTACAGATACAAACAATGTTCAGATACAGATACAGATACAAAACGCATGAATTTGTATTTACTTAGAGAGAAGTGAGTTTCCGTTCCGACAGCACGAGTGTTATAAATGGCTCAACTGGCTGGCTGGGAGGGGTGGGGGGTACCACGGCCAACCACTTGTTTACCTGTGTTTGGCCAAAAGTCTCTAACTAACCAACTAACACTAGCCAAATTGATTTGTAGCGCTTATTTAATTTATAATTTCGCTAAATAAAAATTTCAATACT
Organism: Drosophila nigrodunni; assembly: GCA_020829145.1. NCBI lineage: Eukaryota > Metazoa > Arthropoda > Insecta > Diptera > Drosophilidae > Drosophila > Drosophila nigrodunni. Next base: position 957,316 of record JACVCZ010000008.1, read on the forward strand.
TTTTATTGGGCCTCAGCCTCAGCCTCAGCTTGAAAACTACTGGTTGCGGGCGGGGTGGAGTTGCGGGGGGCGTGGCTGCATTGTCACGAGTTGCCCGATGACGTCACAGGGGCAGTGATTTTCAACAGCTTCTTGACTTGTGCGGCGCGTGTGAAAGAAATGAAGGCGATGAAGACAAGTTCGGGGGTTTTACCCACACCTGTGTGGTTGCCTCACCCCGCCACGCCCCTTGCCGACTAACCGTTCTGCACATTCGCCAAACACATGCCAAGAAAAAAAAATTCAAAATTTCAGATTTTGTACGAAAATTGAAAAAGAAAAGCGAAATGTGAATGACTTGGACGTGAAGGTAAATGGAAATGGGGAAATGGGGAAAATGGGAAAATTGGGGAAATGGGAACGAAAATGAAAACGATGTTGTCAAGTCAAATTATAGAAATAGACAAACAGACAAGCGACCTAGACCAGCTAAAGTCCCTGCAGCTAAAACTCTTTTGCATGTTTTAAGTACAGCAACTAAAAATCGTCGCTTGGGTTTTTTTCGTTTAGTAAATGAGCTGACGTCACACTCACCTGTGATTGACGTAACGTAACGCCTCCAACTACAGGTAAAAAAGACCAAATTTACCATCTCACACACACACACACTCACACATTTGACACAGCTTAGGGGCAAACATAAAAAATGTTGCTTGCTTCGCAGCAAGCTCATTAATAAAGCATTTGGTAAAGGCCTTGAACCCAGACTCGATGGCCCCGCGACGTCATTGGCTGCTGCCGTTGTTGTTGTTGGTGTTGCTGTCTTTGTCTTTGGCGCAACAGGAGAAACGGCGTGTGACGTCACGCAAGAGCGTCAGGCTTGGCGAGGAGTCTGTAACAACGTAACATTTCATTCAGATTACGTCAAAGCGGACTCTCTCTCTCTCTCTCCAGCGCTCTCTCCCACACACAACAACATACTCTCTCCCGCTCTCTGTGTTTGTAAGTCTGGCAACCCTATGCGTTGGTAGCAGCGGCCTACGTGCACTAAGGAAGGTGCGTGGGCACATGGGCCCTGCATGGACTCTGTGTGTGCATGTAAGTGTAAGTGTGTGTGTGTGTGTGTTTCGTTGGGTGGCTGCACAGTGGGTAGCTGGGTGTTCTGAAGCTTAAAACGTAGGCGTCGCTGCTGCGTAGGTGGCCTCCAAATGCGTGTCAAGGCAAAAGGCGTACAAATCCCGCACTGAACTTGAACTGCTGCCGACGCCGACGAATCCCATGCCGCCTGGAACCGGAATTTTTGCTAATTTTAGATGCCCCCACCCCGTCAAAATGCTGATTAAATTGAAGCGTACATTGTACATAGCTCAAGGCAAATAATTCAACACACACGAAGCCCACTGTACGTGTGTATGGGTGGGGCGCACCTCTCACATGGATGGGATGGGGTAGGCTTCAATTGCGTTGCGCATTTTGCATTCTAAATCAACACTTAGATCAGGTGGAGTAGAAGGAGGGAGCAGCGACGATAGTAGGCCACTTCACACGCCAACGCAACAACTTTACACATGTATTAACGCGTGTATAGTCGTGTTTGTATGTTTGTGTGTGTGTGTGCAGTGCACTTGAGTTCCGCACAAATTCATACATGAATTTCAATTCCGTTTCCAATAACAAACAAAACACGCAGCCACAAACACTCGCACTCACACCATCACACACAAGCACACTGCTAAATCCACAACACATAAATAGAGAAACAGACACGCCGCCTGCTGCTGCTGTCTCTTTTCCGCACTCCCCGTTCGCGGCCAACTGCCTATACTAGTGGCGCAAGTATCAACAAATGTTCACGTGAACATCATGAGGTCAACGCGTGATACACAGTATGATAATTCACAGACAGAGGCACATATACAAAACAACACACTCACACATACACACAAAAACTCTCTCGCGCGTGTTTTGTATGGCGTGCTAGATTCAGTTTCGCTCATTGTTGCTCCCTCTTTATGTTATTATTGTTGTTGCGCAAGAGCGCCACTTTGTAATAGTCACAGCTGTTTGCTGGTGGCTCTCTTGCTGCCTCTCACTCTCTTTTTTTTTGCTCTCTCTGACTCTGACGTTTGGCTGGCTGAGTGAGTGGCACGAGCCCCTTTTTGCTTTTGTGAAACTGTTACGGGCTTGAACAGCGTTGCCAGATATAAAATTTAAATTGTTGGCATTTCACAAACCATTGACTAATTGCAAATAAAAATACTTAATTTGCGTCATAATCTAACATGTCGGTTCCCCACAACCAAAAGTACATTAATCAACTTGCACTTTAAAAGTTTTCAAGCTGGCAACGCTGCAAACTCAAAACTCTCATCTGTTGAGCGCAGTGGGTATCGCCCATTAATGAAATCTGTCTGCGTCTGCGGCATTGTTTTTTTTTTTTAATGTTAGCTGCCCCAAGCCAGACTAAAGATCTAATATATATGCAAATATGCAAATGTATGCAGTTTAGCCGATTTTAATGCTCTTCCATGTGTCTGGCCACAAGTGCGAGCCTGTTTTATTTCGCTTAATCATGAACTTCCGTAGCAACATATGCGTCAGCTTCAAAATTCAGATACAGCTTAGCTTAAGTATGGACAGGCCTTAGACTCATCTCACTCATGGCTTCGGGGTGTGTCTGTGTGCCTCCTATTGAGTGTGCCTGTGTGAGTGGGTCTGCTGTACACGCTCCATGTGCATGAACAACAGCTATGAATAGATAGTCCAATTGGAATTTTGTATATCCCCCCTCTTCAAGCCCTACGCAGCGAGCACAACCAACGCGAGGTAAACAGCTGATGACGTCCATGCGTTCGTTACGTGTTCTGAGTGTCTTTACATGTGTGTGTGTGCGTGTGTGTTTGTTTCTCTGCCTTCTCTGTTTCTCATACAGGGCCTGCGTGGGCACAGACCTGACCTTTTACCGTCAACGGCCCCACGCTTCAAGTGAATGTCAGTCGCAATGGCGGCGGGGGCGAATGAACAAGAATATGAAGAAGAACAAGAACAAGAGAGGCTACCCACGTTGTCACTGCCTGATGCCATACACACACATGCACTCATACACATGCACAGGCAGGCAGACAGGCATTCTACTGTCGTGTCCTCTGTGAAGCCTCGGGTTCAGCTCGGTTTACTTCGGTTCCATTGCACTGGTTGCTTTGCCGATGCTACGTCGATGACGATTTTTGTTGCCCCCTCCTCTTCTGCCCACTTACAGTGATTACGTCGGCAGCAAGCGCTCCCCCTCTCACAATCTCACGCGCAGCGCCTTTAAGTGTATGTGTGTGCGTGTGTGTGACTGCGCGCTGCGACTGCGATGGTTTGTTGGAAGCTCGAAGTCTGAATGTTGTTCATTCGTCTGTTGAATTCTGAACGCTTCGGTTCGCTTGCTCGGGCTCTACCAAAAGGCCGTAACCGCATCACATCAAGTGAAAAGCTTAAAAAATATATAAAAGCCAAATTATAACTTGTGTACACCAAAAGTGTTAACAAAACAAAAAAAAGAAAAAACTCCAATTGACAGACAGTGAATTATACGGCCTCCAAAGAGGCCCAAATACAAAGACTAAGAAAAATCTGCAGAACTTTCAAGTGAACAAAGTGCAGCAAATAAATACTATAATTATTAAACCCAAAACCAAAAAGTTGTTAAGCAAATTTATAAACACAATGGATACGGATACGTTGTTGCTGCCATCGCCGCCTGCAACGCCCCCGCTGCGGGAAAATAAAGTGGAAAACGTAAGTCCAGAGAGCAAAGCAAGAGTGACTCAGATTCCCAAAGAGATTGACCTACAAAGTGTTTACAAGTAAATGAGTTTGGTCAGTGTGTGTGTGTTGGTTGTGTGTGTGTGCAATGTGCAATGCTGATTGCAGTGCAAACTAATTAAAATTAAATGCGAAAAATGCAGCCCTGCTCTGCATCCCCTCCCTCGTCTCAGTCCTCCCTCCAATCAGTTGCTGCAGCAGCCACAAATTCCCGCATTTTTTCCGTCGTGCCCCCAGACAGACGAGGGAGGAGACGCCTTCGCTTTTGACAAATCACGCAACAAAAAAAAAAATATACGTAGCCATTAAGTGTATTGCCGCTCACTTGCACTCGCCGCGTTTCTAAAAACAAAAGTCAGGCATCTCGCTCGCACTTGTCTAAGGCAATGCCGATCACGCAGCGGGCACGCTTTCACGTGAACACCGCATGCACAGCGAGTGATACAAACACACACACGGCACCAGGGCGAACATTGGACTCTACCACACACAGCAATGTATGTATGTGTGTGTGGAGCTGTCGTAGTTATTTGTCCGCCTGTTTGTTGTTGCTAGCACCAACAAAGTAAGATAGAGAGCGAGAGAGTGCGCTAAAGAGAGCGCCATGCTGACGTATGTAGTCGAGAGAGCGTTTTGTTTGAGAGCGCATTCTTGACGACGACTATGCTTGTGTGTGCGTGTGAAGGTGAGTTGCCAATTAGAAAATACAAGCGGCATTAAACACAGCCAAGCCCCAACTGAAGGTGCTTATAAAAAATATGTCACATTTTTTGGCTTATCTCCCGTGCAAACAAACAAAGTACACAGACATACGCACCCACAAACACACGCACACACACCAAGAGAAGGCAACGTGCCGAGCCCATAAAAATATTTCAACGTTCGCTTTTACGAATCGACGGCCACCTGAAGCGTCGCTGCCAAATCTGACGCGTCACAATCGACTGCGCTAATTTGTGTAGCCTGCTTTTGGGCTGATTTGAAAATTAAAATATTAAGCGCCTACAACTGCTATTGACCCTGTATATTTATTTTTGTTGCGCTTTACTGCAATAATTTCATTGAACTTCTGCACATTATTTACGACACAAGTTCAAAAAACTGGCGTAAAATGTTTGCGTCGAAATTTTGAAAGTACAACGAACTCGCAACGGGGTCTGCCGCTGCGTGGGCGTGCGGGGCTGCCTTGGGTTAAGGTTAAAAGTGAACGGCCTTGAGGAAAAGTTATTGTAGGTCAAAACTCGACTCGACTTGCGAAAATGTGAATGAACTTGGCCCCGAAACTTGTTACGATTGTTGACCCTGTAATTAACAAATTCCTTCTTTCTCTTTTACGCTTCCAGGTCGCCAAGGACAAACAACAAGTGAGCGAGAACCTGCTGAAGGCCAAGCTAAAATTGGTTAGCCATAAAAATGAGGGAATTATCACACCCAATCCCTCTGATACGGAGGACGATGCCGCCGACTCTACGCCCTTGATACCCTGCAAGAAGGCACGCTTCGAGCAGCCAGCGATGACGCTGACACCGCCGCCGGATCAGGAGAGTGAGAGGGAGCGCGAAAGGGAACTCCAACGTGAACAGGAGTCGGCACAACGCGTGAGCGTAATTATGCGCGTGAACAGCGTGGGCACAGTTTGCTCTTCCCTGGCAGACGCTAGCTCCTCCGCCACCACCTCTGCTGCCGCCTTTGCCACGCCCATTGCTGATGACTATCCGGAGGAGAATGTCTGGCGCAACCTAAAGTACAAATTTAATCGCAAAAGAGCCGCGGAGGTGGCTCTACCCCCCAAAAAAGAGGAGGAACAGGAGCAGAAGGAGCGTGTGCAGCCACAGCCCTGTCCTGTAGAAGCCATCAGCATTTATCTAGCCACTCCAGCGCCCTCACAGCTGCTGCTGCTCAGCACAGTGGCTGCACAGGCACAGGCATCGCCAGTTCCAGTTCCAGCTCCAGTTTCATCTCCAGCTCCCGCTACATCTCCATCTCCTGCGCTGTCACTCGCTGACTGCCCCCTGTCCCCGGGTAAAAGGATTACGGCTGCACAGGCAGCTGCAACGCGGAGTCGCATCTACGAGTGCAGTTTCCCGGACTGCGGCAAGAACTACTTCAAGAGCAGTCACCTGAAGGCCCATCAACGTGTCCACACCGGCGAGCGTCCCTTCATCTGCAAGTGGGACAGCTGCGACAAGCGTTTCTCCCGCTCCGACGAGCTCTCGCGGCACAAACGCACACACACTGGCGAGAAGAAATTCCAGTGCGGTGTCTGCCAGAAGAAATTCATGCGTAGCGATCACCTGTCGAAGCACGTGAAGCGTCACAACAAGGACAAACCCAATGGCGTCAATCGTCATGTGGCAGTGGCTGCAGTTCCTGCTGTAGTTACCCCAGCCAACGCATTCGCTGAAGCAGTTGGTACTGTGACACAACTGCGTGCCATTGCACCCAGTCCCGCTTCGTGCTCCTCCGCCAGTCAATCCTCCAGCTGCAGTTCCAGTTCCAGCTCCAGTTCTAGCACCAGTTCCAGCACAAGTCATTTGCAAATCTTTAGTGCACAGGATCTGCTCAGACTACAGCAGGCGACCAGCTTTGTGGGCAGTTTGGTGCACTGAATCCTGCATCTCATCTCTGACAGTATCACGCGTCGCATCCTCTAAGTCTTAAGCTATTTAAGTCATTAACTTCATGCTGATCATCGTTAGTTGTGCATATATCAAGCGCATATTCAATATACCTTATATATATACCCTGTAGTTGTGGGCACCCAATTCTCTGGGGTTGCCACGACTCGCACCACACACCTTAGAGCTACTTGCAACAACTTACCCGGTACACACGCATATAGTCTATGTATACACACTTAAATTTAACGCATAACATTTACAAAAACTCTAGCTTATAAAAAAATCTGTGATATTTAAGTTTTTCTGTTAATTTCCCCCTAAAAAACTATTTTCTATACTTAACGCTCGTCAATGTATTTCCTAAAAAGTCAAAAATTGTATTTATTGCGGGGAAATGCCTCGGAAAACTGGACTCAAAGTAAAACACAAAGAAAATCAAGTCCAAATCTCAACAAAAAGAAAACTTTGAAAAAAAAAAGAAAGTCAAGAAAAGTGCGAAAATATATTTTCCATATGATAATTTACGACAAGTGTTTCTATGGGGACGGGGTGTTATGGGGAGTTACGAAATTGGACCCATGATCATTGAAAAATGTCTGTTCCATTACTTTATCTCCCCTTAAAATTAAAATTTCTGTTTTCCTCAAATTACAAATATTTAAAGATTCTCCTTACTATTTTAATCCTGGAATTCGAAACTCTCAATTTAAGTATTATCTGAATTGTCAAAGACCTTCCATTTCTCCTTAAATTAATTCCTTTCCTCTTTTGAAATCAAATCTCCACTCTCCTGCTTTAAAATAGAAATCCTCAAGTTGTATTGTTCAAGATTCTTTTTAATTATGCTGGAATTCAAACCGCTAGTCTTTGCTACCACTTACACGCCCAGCAGAGCGCTCAGCTCGCAGATGGCCCTCGGCTTGGACTGTGGAGAGCAGGCCTGACGCACTGCCATTTCCCAGGTGTCCAGCAGATGGGACAGCGAGTAGTTCTTGGGTAGCTTGGACATACGCGCCACCAGTGCCTTTTGTACGGTCTGCAGGAACGGCGTGGCCGAGTACTCCTGCTCGGTGAGAGAACAGTCTGGCGACTGCCAGGGATACTCCTCGGGCACACTGACACTCACGGGCGGCACACTCGGCAGCCGCTTGTCGTCGAGGCAACAGATCAAACGAATAGTCTTGTTGTTGTTCTGTGCAGTGGTGTCCAATTTGACCTTAAACTTGGTGTCCAAACGGGCAATTTCCCCCTGAAGCACATGGGGCACGTCCTGGTCAAAGGGCGAGGATTTCTCCTGTAAGCGTGGCTTCTTGGCCGGCACAGGAGCACAGATATCGGTGCCAAAGAGTAGCTCTAAACTGGGACGAAAGGTGCGATGGAGTGTGTGATTTGCCAGAGGACTCTGCAGTGTCGTATTGATGACTTCCAGCAAAGGATTCGATGATTTCTAAAAGCAGAAGAGAAGCTGTTAAGACTGTGTGAGAAGATTCTCTGCCACTTACGCCAAACTGCTGGCCGGAGTAGGAGAACAGATCCATTTTCTCCAGCGCCTTCTCGCACTTGAGCAACGTGTCCAATGGCACACGCTGCGCGGGATTACAGAGTATCTCCAGCAGCTTGCTCATCTTGGTCATCTTTTCCACACCTGTAAGCAGCTCAGACTTTATACGCTTTTCTACCCACAGAGTTTCCAATCTACTTACTGGCACCATCGTTGCTGATCTTGCCCAGCATGCGCTTCAGCGGCTCAATGTACTTGGTCAGCTGCTTGTACTTCTCCCTGTACAGCGCCTCATCCTGTGGATTGAACGGACTGTTGCCTGTCACCTGACCAGGTGTATTCAGTGAGGCACTCGGCGACGGCTGACGAATGCTGCGCTGTGGATTCTGCATCATCATCTGAGGACTCGATTGAGGCACCAGCGCAGGACTTGGAATCATTTGTGGTGTGGGCATTTGCGGTGTTGGCGGTTGTTGTTGCTGCTGCTGTTGTGTTGGTGTCTGATTGCCCACCAATTGCTGTTGTTGTTGTTGCTGCTGCTGCTGCTGTTGTTGTTGCTGTTGCATTTGCTGCAATTGTTGCTGCTGCTGCAACTGCTGAGCATCCGCTGGTGATGGACTTGAGCGCATAAATGGTTGCTGTTGTTGCTGCTGCTGTTGTTGCTGTGGTCCGCCAACAACACCGCCTCTATTTCCCGGAAACATTTGTCCAGCTTGCCCCATTGCCATGTTTGGCTTCTGTTGCATATTCGGTGGCATGTTCACATTCATGCCACCCATTGGATTCATTGCCCCGCCCTGTTGCACCGCATTTGGGGGCAGCACACCTCCAGGTCCGCCCACTTGTTGCTGTTGCTGACCTGCTGGACCGCCCACAACGTTGTGTTGCTGTTGTTGTTGCATGTTCGTGGGCATTCCCTGCATGCCCTGATTCAGCCGCATCATCGGATTCATGCCCAACTAAGAGTTGGAACATTAGAATAAAATAATCATTGGTATGTGGTAAAAATGAGGTCATAAGCTCCACTTACCACCATGGGTGACATTTGTCCTGGCATTCCGCCCGCAGCGCCGCCCGTGGGACCACTGTTGGCACCAGGACCCACCATCTGGTTGGGTATGCCCACATTGGCATTGCCCACAAGCTGGCCCGGACCCTGGGGACCCACTTGGGGCCCGGCCATGGCATTAAGCTGCATGCCACCGGCAGAGTTGGGCACATTGTTGCCAGCCATTTGTTGCACTTGCACCTGCATCTGCTGTGCACCGCCAGCAACGCCGCCCATGGGCAACTGGCCACGTATGTTAGCCATGGGCTGCATCTGTTGTTGCTGCTGTTGCTGTCCGGGACGCTGCTGATTGAGGGTCTGCAACAAATTGGAGGCAGTGCCAGCTCCGCCGGGTCCGGCCATTTGATTCGGCCCCGGAGCACCCGACATGGGCATCAACTGAGGATTACGATTGCCCTGAGAAGCCAAATTTTGCAGGGCATTCAAGGGATCTTGCATGATGTTCTGTTGTCCCATTTCCGTACTGGGCGGCGCTGGTTGTTGTTGCTGTTGCAACTGTTGTTGCTGCTGTTGTTGTTGCTGCTGCTGCTGCGCTTGCGATTTGCGCTGCGACATGTCCTTGTAATGCATAAACAACTTGGCTACCAAGCCCAAATACTCATCTTTGGTCCGAGACTTGCGGAAAATGTGATTTTCCATCATGCTGGCATTTTTATTGGGCTCTGGGCCACTTTGCGGCAACATGTCATGGCTACCACAGGAGAAAACAATTGAAAACTTTGCAAAGACCAAGTAAAACGCTACTCACATCTTGGAAATGACATTCTGTCGAAAGTTTTGGCTCTGCCAGTCTTCGGCCATTTTGCAAATTGTTTAGCAAACAGAAGAACTATAATTTTTAACCAGATAAACTAAATTTTCAACCAATTTATTCTTCCACCAGTTTCGCGTCGTTCAACAACAAGCTATCGATAAAGTAACACTTATCGCTTGCTTGAATTTTCTATCGATAGGCCGAGTAAGCAGCTGTTGTTATCAGTCTGGCAAGGCCAACGGTTTGTTATTGTTGTCACTCGCTCTGTTTTATGTTACGACGCGCGAAAAAAAATATTTTCAAGCGGATGGAATAAATGCAGACGAAGTACACTTTATATACTTTCCATTTTACTGGGAGTGCAGTGTGTTCGTGCTGCAGACAGTTTCTTGACATAATGTCATTGCTGTGAGATAAGAACACCAGTTATCAGTATTCCTGGGAGTTCTGCTATCAGCATCTTGGGGTTTTCACACAGATATTCAGTGCTTCATAAAAAGCTCATGGTATATTGAAGCTTGACATCTATGACACTTAATCTTTATTAAAATTTCTTTAATCTTGTCCGAATGTTTCTTATTGATCTGGCAACCTTGCTTGTGCAGTTTTCTAAAAAATCTGTTTCAGTTGATGTGGCAGCACATCAAATGCTACTCGCGGCCGTTACTTTTGGCGCCAAATACCGTTTTCATAGAAAATAAACAAATGCCAGCTAATTATAAACGGACGCTTTACTTGCGCTAACTGTAAATACCAAACGTCGGGTTCAATTAGCACTTGTGTTGCTTTATAATTTATTTTCCCTGTGACTGGCGCAGACATAATTTTTTTGTGACTAAACCACCTGTATGAAATGTTCTCCCGAGTCACACATACCCGTACAAACACAAGCTTGCATGTGTTTGAGCGCTCGCTCACTCTCTCTCACTGACACTCACACAGAGACACGATATCGACGTTTGTGTTCGCTCTCCGAACTTTTACTAGCTTTCGTTTTGGCGCGTGCTTCTGCTCAGCTCACCGTTTATTTTTTACCGTTGGCTCATTCGTATCTCGACTTTCAGATAGAGCGCACGTCCGTTTGCTCAGGCGCTTCGTGTGTGTGTGTGTTTATTTCTTTGCGTTGTTATTAACTTTTTATATATAAATTTACTACGTCTCTACGTTTCTCGTATATTGTACTACTATAATTGTATATTTGTGTGTCGTCGGTTATATTTAGTTCTATTTCAATTCGACACGCTGCTGCCACCTGTACAGATGACTTTTCGCCCTCCCTTGCCCTCATCTCTTAAACAACAACAATAATAATAACAATAATTGGAATCGTCAATGCCGGCTGCATTCAAAGTCGCGTTTTGTGTACGTGTATTTGTATCTCTAACTTGAATTCGTGCAAAGCGCTAAAGAAAACAACAACAAATTACACAAAATTGTTTCATAAACGTATCTTTTTACAAATACAAAAAAGAAAGAAAAAAAGTAGAGTGCAGAGCGCGTATTATCAGCGACATTACCTTGGACATATAAATTTGTGCCAAGAAGCAGCAAAGCAGAGCAGCAGCGTCGCAGTCGCAGTTGGCAGAGAGCGTCGACGTTTATTTGTGCATGTGGTTGCGCGCGCGCTTATGTGTGTGAGTGTGAAGTGCGTACAAAATGATAATTGAATGCAATAAATAAACGCGGCCCAAAAGGCACAGCAGCAACAACAACAACGGGAAATTTATCAAATTATATCACAAGTAACAGTGCACAAAAGCGCACAACAACAAAATAATCAAGCGAAAAAGCAGATACAAAACAAACATACGCAACAACAACAAGTACAATAACAATAAGCAAAGGCAGAACGTTTAAGTGAGCAGCGTCAGCGACAGCGCCAGCGGCAGAGACACAACAGCAGCAGCACCAAGGCAGAACAGCGGCGCAGCAGCAGCGACAGCGAAAATAGCAACAAAATGTCGAAAAACTGTTGAGGTTCGTATGTGTATGTGTGTGCGTGCATGTAATGTTTACTTGTATATGCTTTATGAATGCCGAGAGCTCTTCTTTGTATGTGTGTGTTTGTATGAATACGTGGTATTTTTGCTGCTTCAGTGCATACGCTGGGTTTAAAGCTGCCCCCACCCTCTCTTACACATTCACTAACACTCTCTCCCACTCTTCCTACTGTGGCGCTCTCGCTCTGCCTTACTGAGTGCGGCTTATGCTGCCAACGCCGCAGTCAACGCAATCTTGGACTGCTCTACTTATTCTGTTCTTTTGGCATTTGTTTTTGTTGTTTTTTTTTTGCGCCCCAATAGCGACAACAACAACAATAACAATGTTGATTACAAGCGACAGCCCAAAAAGCTCCAACAACAATAATAGTAACAGCAAAAGCAAAATATGTGTGTTGACATTTTTAGTTTTTGTTGTTGTTGCTGTTATTGTGTTTTACCGTCTGTTTTGCTCTATATGTATGCATGTGCATGCATGGGACAGTGTGAGTGCGTGTATTTGTGTGTTTGGCTGGGGTAAGTGTACGTGTTTAAATTATCAAGCCGAGCTTGTCAACGCAAGCAGCACGCACATTTGTACAAACAAACGTTTACGTATGTTCATGTAAGCAAATACAGCTGTACCATGCACATGTACATAAATTTACATGTGTACAATTTATTTGTGTGTGCCTGTGTGTGTGCCGGTGGGATGGAATTTGGACTGGAAGTGCGCATAGGGCTTCAATGCACGCTACTAGTACAAATGACAGACAGAATGGCGGACAGTCAAAGCAGGCAAACTATTGATTTACAATCGATATTTAACGTGGCTTCCATCTCTGCTTCCCCTTCTCCTGCACCCATTCACTGTCAGTCGCTAAAGGGGGAGGGGGTTGGACGGACTGTGACTAAGTTTTCAATTGTGTCTTTTGCTGCTTCGTCTTCTTCTACTACTACTATCTGCTTTGCCTGCTCTCTTTCTATCTATTATTTTGTTGTTTCTTTTAGTTTTGTGTTGCGTTGTGTCGATTTCTGAAATTTGTTTTGCATTTGAATTGCTATTGCTTCTTTTGAGGCTTCGGCGTCGACGTTGACGTTGACGTCGCTACTGTTTGCTTCTTCTGCTTCTTCTTTATTTCGTTCATTCTCGTTTCACCTTTGGGCTCTCGACGTCGCGACGCGAGACTCACTCACGCATGCATAATCAACAACTGTATAAGCATGTGTGCGTGCATGTGAGTGTATGTGTGGCTGTGTTTGCTGTTGTTGTTATTATTGTTTTTGCTGTCAGTGTAATCGCGGCTTTTTTATTATCTTTTGATTGCGCGCTGCTTTTATGGTTGCCGTTGTATGTGTTTTTTTTTGTCGCCTATTTTGTTTTTGTCAATTCCCTTTTTTGCAACGCAACCGCAAATTATTTTGTTTTTTTTTTGCTGTTTTCTTTTTGGGTCTTGTTGTTTTTGAATTCAATTTGATTTAATTCGGTTTGTTGCGCAGGGTATTTGAATCTTATGGCCGTTTTCACCTGAAGCCGTCAGTCTCAAAGTTGCAATTTCCAATTTCTCAATTGCTTGCATGTTTTATTTGTTATTGCACTTTGCTGCAGTCTCTATCTCTGCTCTTGTCTCTTCTCGGTTGTCGGCTTGTCGCTTGTTTGTCACGCTTTGGCATCGGAACCGTTAGGCAACGTCACCGGCCGTTAATGGGAGCGTGGACTGCAGTGGGATAGTAGATGGTAGTAGGATGGGGTATAGAGGGGGTGGTGGCGCTGTCATGTTTGCTTATGAGCCAAGTAGACATGCATGTGCATGCACAAGTTGTATATGTGTACGCCTTCATTTCCGCCAGAGCTGCCAGCTGTCAAATGTGCAGACGGCAGGTTTTAGTTTCCCCCGCCTCACATCCTGCATACTCTTCTTTTCTATCACATTGCCTCTCTCTCTCACTCTCTTTCTATTTTCATTCCTCCTTTCCTTTGTCGGGCAGTCAGCCGGCGCTTGACTTGTATGCGCCTCGTTTTCTCACCACGGCAACCACTTGTTTTCCTAAGCACAACAACAACACTCACACACACATACCAACACAGCCGTACTCAGTCACTCTCTCACACACACACACACACCCATACAAACGTATGCTCTGCCTGTCAAGTGCCAGCGTTGCCACCCTTTTTTGTTCTGTTTCTTCTTCAGCAGGACTTTCCGCTCTGTTTGTGTGCCGCTGCCAGCGTCGACAGCGACTTCAACTGCGACAGCAGCATTGGCGCCAGCGCCTGCGTCGACGGCAACCGCAATTCTCAACACACATTCACATTCCGTTGCGTCTCTCGGCAACAGATGGAAAAGTTTTAAAGCTGCAAGACACACAGCACGCGTGGAAAAGCTTCCAAAAAATTTCAATTTGTTTTCTTCATTAAATGGACTTAATTGAATATTACGCATACGCAACGCGTCTCAGCCCGTAAATAGACTACACTAAAGAGCGAGAATCGGCGTCTATAGAACTTAAGTATGTGCAACGTGTTTGTGTGTGAGTGATTTTCGCGCGCGTTTTTCTTGAAACATATGGCAACATAATTAAGTCGCTTTTGAATAGTTTTTCAGCTTGCAGCACACACAGTTTTCTTTTATTCAACGGGTCGTATACGCAATCCATCAATATATCGTAACATCTGGCCCGATTTCCGTCTCAGCTACATACATGTATATATGCATGTACATACATATATGCAGATGGGACCCAAAGCGTAGCGTCTTCGATTTTGCTTTAAATTTCCATACACTTAGATGTGCTGATTTCCAATTTACCCTGTGGCTAGGCTGTGACACGGGGTAGTTACGTTTAAAAGTAGTGTAGATTCATTTGGGTCATAGGAAAGTAGGTCTATGAAATCAAAGCCTTTCTTCACTTTTCAGTTAATCCAAATCAAGGAGTTCTTATAAGAGGCAGTACCCGACTTTCTAGGATCTACAGCCCAGCTGAGCATAGTTTTGTTAGGGTATTTAGTCTACCAAATGCCAAAGCTGAAACACCCTTTTGTTTTGTAAGAATCACGACAAAGTTGATGACTTTTTGTTATACAAAGTTGACATGATTCTAAGTAAGATCAGATAAGTTTCAGGTACAACAAACTGTCTGTAGGTTTGTCAACAAAGTAATTTGACTACTGCAAGTGAGAGGAGAAGAGAGAAGGAAGAGAGGGAGAGCGAGTGGGAGGGAGAGTGTATTAAGTCTTCGATATACTCTTGGAAACCTGCGGCTTGTTTTCGTTTTCATTTTCATTTTTATTTTTCGATCTTGATGATGATGATGATGTTGCCAGTGGATGATGATAGTGTTGATAATGACGATGATGAGCTTCCCATTTGGACACGCTCAATTAAACTAAAAGCCATCGATATGGTAGCTTATGAGTGATTAGACTCCCCATACACAATCAGACCCCCCTGAATCAGTCCCCGCCCCCAAATGATTATAATACTCATAATGCTCGTTTTTCTCTCTGGTCCAAAAACTTATTCGAACTCAAAAGTATTTGCGAGTTAAGAGTTGCGAGTCATGAGTTGTGCGTGGCGAGTCGCGCATCGAAAGTGTATGAAAGTGAATTAACATAATGAATACTTCTAGTCGTAGTGGTAGTCGTAATCGTATTCGTTCTATGCACTCGTATTTAACGTCGATGCCGTGCGTTTATCATACTAATTGCCAACGGCGCACGGGGCGTATGAGTGCTGTGCATAAAACACAATCAACAACAACAGCAACAACAGCTGCAACTTGCGCTTTCGCTGACCGCTGTCTGCTGCATTTCCTAGTCACAGGTGGTCGAAGTCACTTAGTCTTTAGTCATTGTTTTGTGGTCACAGGGCATGGGCAGCAGAAAGGGGCAGGGCTAGGGCCAGTGGGAAAATCCCCATTGCTACACTGAAAGAAAATGTTTGCAGAGCTGATAAACTAAGCCTAAAACTGAAATAAATACATAGAAACTTTTTCAAGTGTACTCATTAGGAATGCAAGGGGAGCACGAGAGTGTAGTGTGGGAATTGGACTGGGTTCTGTCACCGGTAGAGCCATGGGCTTAAAGTAGCACCGTCGCAATTATCTAGGCAATTATTTTGTTGTCTGCATGTGTGTGTCCCACTTTGTTGCCTTTTGTGGCTTCTGTTCTTTTATGCTTGGACCCTGTAGCTGAAAGCTACGAAGGGTCTGCGCATGAGCAACTAAAACGTGTGTAAAGAAAAGTTTTTCTGAAATTTCTTAACTTTTTCAATAGCTTCAAATGACTCGAGCTCAAAATAAACTCACTTAAAATTTAGTTAGAGAAGTGTACACTAAAACACACTGCACTGGGCATGCGCAAGTCGAGCATACTCTATAAAACACCCGTTGACATTGAGCATTGTCCGACAGTTCGTCCCAAGCCATTGCCTCAGAACAGACGTGTTGTCGTCGTCCATTGTCCACTGTCCACTGACCATTGTCCTTTGTCCGGTGTGTCCTGTGTGTGCGCTGCAGAGGTGGGTGTTTAAGTGTAATGGGGCTCGGGTTGGGGGAGTGAGGGGGTGGCTAATCGTTAATATTTAATGAACAATCGCATTTCATTCAGTTGACGCGCGGCGAGTTTTCTTTTTGAAAGGGGCAAATGGACACAAGGAAAAGGGGTGGGTAAAGGGCGTGAAAGGGGGAAGAAAATATGAAAGAAAATTTGGAACACAGACCTTAAGGGACCCTGTAACTAAACCTTATAATAGTCGCGAACTTTGTGCCTACACTGAAAGAAAAAGCAGCGAACGCCTTGAATAAAATAAAGATTCTTTAAGTACACGACATTTTGTTCAGTGTAGGCGACATTTTCTCACTATTTGCAGCTTTGCTGGACCTACACGCTATGAAATTTGTAAAACATTTTGATTACTGCTAAATGCCTTGCACTGCACAAGTACAGGGTCTAAAATATGGGGGTAAATTGGTGGGTTTGGACACAGACATCAGGCCCAGTGACACACTTGAAGCGAATAACGCAGGAACTGCGCGTGCTGCGACATTTATGACCATTAAAGTCAACCCACAGCAACAGCAACAACAAGTACAAGAGCAGCAACAACAACAACAACCACCAACAGCACAACAACAACTATAACAACAAAACACTGGAATACCTGTCAGAGGGTTGCGGGTTTTCCATTTTTCATTCAAATGCCATGGAATAATTGCTTTTTCCTGTACTGCACCGCATGTGTGTGTGTGGGGGGGTGTGTGGTGTGGGTTGGGGGGTGGGGACTTGCCTCAACTGTAAACAATGAAAAAATACCACACACACATGAGCTTTTGTTATTTTCCCCCCACGTTTCATTATTAAAATTAGTGAGCACTTTAAAAAGCATTAAAGATTCGTATAAAATGCGTAGTATCCCAAATTTACACACTTCATTAAATATGCAGCAAGCCCAGTCATCGATTTAAACTACTTAGAATCGAATCCTTTGAACTCGTAACCTCAATCGATTCCACTTTCAAATTAGTAGCAAGTTTTCTCTGCTTTAAATTGAGTTGAGACACGGGCAAGCCTATAGTAAAGTTTGTTACAGGGTATTTAAGCAACGTTTACAGGGTCTGCTGAAGTCTGTCTGTTAGCCCCTTACTCAATTTCCACATGTTACAGGGTATTTGCTAACGAAACTCCCTTTAATTGCAGCTGGCAAAATGGACGCGGCCACCATGGCCATTGCAGTGGGCAGCAGTGGCAACTCTGGCCTCGGTAGCAGCAGCAGCAGCAGTGCCAGCAGCAGCGGCTACGGCAGCGCAACAACAACACCAACAACACCCGGACAATACGAGGCAACAGCAGCAGCAACAACACCAATGGCAACAATTGCCACTGTAGCGCCCTTCTACAGTGAAGCCTTGACCAGTCTGGATGCACAGCATCGACAGCAGCAGCAGCAGCAACAACTGCACCACCAATACCAGCACCAGCAGCAGCAACATCAACAACAGCAGCAGCAACAACAAACGCATTTTTATCATCAGAACTACAATTATGGCAGCAACATGTCCCTGGACGCATACAACTACAGTGCCTACAATTATAATGTGCCCAGTGCGCGGTACGAGAAGCTAGCCAAGTACAACAGCAACAGCAATACGCTGCACAGCAGCAGCAGCAACAGCTCAAAGCCGCAGGCAGCTGCCACGCCTTTTTATGCACAGCCCAGCCAATCCATGCCCATGACGAATCCTTACGATGCCTATAAGTACAAGCTGGCATCGCAGCAACAGTCGCTGCCAGTGCCGCAGCAGCAGCAACATGCACAGCAGCAATACCATCAGCTGGGCATGGGCATGGCCATGAATATGGGCGTGGGCGTCGGCATGGGCATGGGCATGAGCATGAACATGGGCATGACAGCGGCACAAAAGCAGCAGCAGCAACAGCAGCAGTTGCAGCAGCAGCAGCAACAGTCACAGCAACAACAGTTGCTGCCGCCGTTGGAGCCCAGTTATGCGGCCATCAAGCCCAGCAGTCGCTACCAAAATATGCCGACAAGTGTTTACGGTGGCGTGGGAGGAGCAGTCGGAGCAGTAGGACCTGGAGTAGGAAGCGGCGTAGCAACGGGCGTAGGAGCTGCCAACGGCACAACTGTACAAGGTAATGCTTCAGCTTATTACGACAAATACGCCATGTCCCTGTACACGCCCAATGCACCACTCGGTTTCGGGGCACCGGCGCCGCTTTACAGTCCGCCGGAGTTGAGTGCAGAGCCGGCGTACCGCAAGTCTGGCAACGCCAGCTGCCACTGGCCTGTGGACAATGGCAACTCTCCAGCAATTTATCAATACGGCAACGCTACAAATGTGGCAAATGGCTCCGCCGTAACCGCTGCCAATGAACTGTACTACAAGTACGACAAGTACGGCACTGCAGCCGCTTATCAGACGAACCTCACACAGCCGTACGCAGGTCGTGGCATTTGGTCGGGTGCTAGTCCCGTCGAGAACTCGTCGTCGAATGGCAGGCAGAGCTGCTGTACGCAAGCCTATGCTCCTCAGAGTTGTTACTATTCGCGAGGCAATGGCTACGACACAGTGGCGCCACCTACAGCGCAATACGCGGGCGGCAGCAACAACAACGGCAGTCACAACAGCAGCAGCAATACCGCCAGTTCCTTGATGAACCACAAGCTGCACAAGCATCCGACTGATCTCTATGCCAACTACGAGTTGGGACCGTCCCAAAGACCCTACGCGTATGCTCAGAACACACCGGCCACGCCCAGCAACAGTCAGCGCTACGTGGCGCCCATGAGTCTGGGTATGGGCATGGAGGCGAGTGTCAGCACCGCTTACTACAATGATCTCAGTCCCTTGGACGGCTATGGCCAACAGGTGGCGCTTTCAACGCATCGCAATCAGCCGCCACTGGAGTATCAGTACCGCAAGCGAGCACTACCCACGCCCGCTATGGCGCCCAACAACTGCTATCTAGGTAATCTGGAGACGCATGTGGATCAGTTTGGTTCAGGTTACGCCACACCCTCGCCTACGACGCTTAAAAGCAGCTCGAATAGCTCCAACATACGCGACTTTCTGGCCAGCTGGAACGACGATGAGGAGGAGGTGACTGCTCCTCAGGCGGTGGCTGTCGTCGCTCCTACACCCGCTCCAACCGTGGCAAACTCTAGTTTTATGTATGAGACACTGGCGCCGGCGGGTCCCGTTGCCACCGCTGTGCTGGACGCTCAGGTGAGCGAGCTGAATCTGCCCGACATCATCATCGATCATCATGAGAAGGCTGTGGGCAATTTGGCGCCCAACGTGCCGCATGTGGAGGATTCCTTTGGCAGCTTCGATGTGGAGAAGGAACTGGATGAACTGCGTCTTAAGAAGGGCACGGGCGATCAGGTAACTGGTGACAACGATGCACTGGCGGAGATACTACGTGAGCCCGAGGTAGCGCCTCCTCCACAGCTACCCCAGCAGGAGACAAGTCCACCCACACCGCTGATTAGTCCCAATCCAGCTGGAACAGAGCCTCAAACTAGCATAGAATTTGATCAGCAGACGAGCAATAATTCCACTGAGTCCACGTTTGAGAAGGAGTACGAGACCTTCATCCACTCGGAGTTGAGTGCTCCGGTTGACAACGAGTTACGGGAGCACGACAAGTTCAAGTTCTACAAGCGCAAGCGCAAAACAACTGAACCGAGTTCCTTTCAGGAGGTGGAGCTAGTGGCTCCCGTCGAATCCATTCCGAAATCTCCTGTAGTCAAGCCAAGTGCTCGAAGCAGTCGCAAGTTGTTGGCACGTCGACGTCGCAATCGCCTAAAAATGCTGCAAATTTTGGAGTTTGAGAGTCCGAAGATCAAGCATAGTTACTATTTCCTAACGCTGAAGCTACTCCATCGAAGGTTTGCCCAATCTCAGGGACGGGAACAGCGACTTAAGCGCATGCGACGCCAGCTGGCATTGCGCAAAGAGCGCCATCTACCGT
The DNA here is from genome assembly GCA_020829145.1 of Drosophila nigrodunni. NCBI lineage: Eukaryota > Metazoa > Arthropoda > Insecta > Diptera > Drosophilidae > Drosophila > Drosophila nigrodunni. Next base: position 977,523 of record JACVCZ010000008.1, read on the forward strand.
TGATCAAACGACAGTCGGCCATGCAATACGCGCAGGAGCAGCAGGGAGAGCAGGAACAGCAAGGGAAACTCGCAAACCCTTCGAGCCCCAAGGGCTCAAGTGGGTCCGCTATTGAAACGCAGGCGAAGGTGAAGACGGAAAGTAGTTCAGGACGCGAGACGGTCATCAAGAGTGTCTCTGCAGTGCGAGAGAAGCTGGATAAGCAGGAGGAGTCAACGGAGCTGTGTATTCCTGTGCCCGAAGCTGAGGAGCACAGTTCGGACTCGAATCACAGTCGATCCTTGAAGTCCGTTGAGCTCTTGGGCAGCTTTAAGGGCTTCGATGATGTGGAGAACACAAACTTATCGCCCAGAGCTAAGCTGCGCGTGGAGGAGAGCGAGGAGAAGGAGGGGCAAGAGCAGCAGGAAGATGAACCCAAGGAGCTTGGAAAGGTGGCAGCAAAGCAGCTGGAGATACAAAGATGGCTGAGCAACAGCATGGAGGAACAGTGTCTGTCTAAGACCCAAGCTGAAACTGTTATTTGTCTCTCCTCTGGTTCCTCCTCTGCCTCGTCGTCCTCCTCCTCTAGCTCCAGCGGCAGCAGCTCAAGCGACAGTGACTCCAACTCCAGCAGCAGCAGCAGTGGCGAAGAGAACAAGGATGGAGCCAGCAGCTCGAGTAGCAGCAGTGAAGCCAGTGAATTCAATGAACTCGCGGCGCTGCAAAAGGAGCTATCCCAGCAGCCGGAGCAGGAGTCCAAGTGCAACAGCGATGCGCCTGCGGAGACGCTAACCATACCAGAGGATACGCCTGAAAAGGTGTCCAACAAGGACATAGCCAAGCTCAAGCAGATACTCGAGAGTGACGGGGACGAGGAGTTGCCGCCTAGTCCCAGACCAGAGCGGGTGCAGTGCAGCAGCGTGCCCAAGCTAAGTGACCTTAGTAAAATTGCCTTAAATAGTTCCTTAAAACTTAGCGATTGCCCAACTGAAGGGCTTAATCCCTTGGAGGCTCCACCTCGCGAACTGAGCGTCGAGGAGGCCTTGGCGGAGATGTACCAGCAGATTGGTGTGGCCTCCGATCCGGAGGATTGTGAGGTCGAGGCGGTGGCCCGCAAGGACATGGACGAATCCACTGCTGGACAGGATGTGCTCATCAATCTAGCCGAAATCTTTGACAACAACAGCAGTGATCTGTATGTGGTGCAATGTGATCTCAACGAGAACATACTGGGCGTGGTCAATGGGGAGCAGAACGAATTGCAGCAACAGCAGCAGCTCATCGAGCTGCTAGCCCAACCCGAAATCGAGACTATTCCCGTGGAGGCACCGGAAATACACCACGAGGAGATTGTGCCGCCCGAAAAGTGTAAGATCCGCGAGAGACGCCGTCAGTTGCTCAAGTATTTGCACGCCAAGTATGTGCAAAGTCACATAGGACGATACTATCATGCCCAGCGTGTGCTCAAGAAGTACAAGCGTATACCCTGTAAATCAAAGTCCAGCAATTTGTTGAGTTTGAAGTTCAAGCATTGAGAGCACGTTTAATCCAGGCAATCAGCTGTTAAATGGGTTTTAAAACACTCGCTAATGGATTTAAAATTTGAACTCAAATTAAACACACACCAACCCACACACACACACACACACACTAGTTTGGAGAATCTCAAAAGACTTGTTCATGTAAATCAAAATTTTTTGTCATTTTTTTTTGTTTTTTGGATTTCAGTAAATTGTAATTACGCGAGAAAAGCGCTTAGGGCGAAAATTAGTTTTAAATATAAATGTGTATATATACATACATATATATATATATATATACTTGTACATTTAGTAATCAGTGCAATATTTTACATGAAAATATCGTGTTGAACCCCAAAGTAATTTTAGTTTTGTTTGTTCAATTTGAATCTCGAGTCGGCGCAGGGGGCGTATACGTGTTGTGATCCACAAGTGTAGCTTCAGCTGTCTCACTCTCCCTCCTCCCCCTCTCTCTGTCTCTCTCACTCTCCTGCTGTCTGTGTTTTAGCCGCACTCGCGTGCAATTAGCTTTTAGAGCGAGCGCATATGTCATTTTAGCCATATAAATACTTATCTACATATGCATTCCAGAACTGTAGGGTGTAACCGACTGCAGCATACGCTGTAAACTCATGAAAGTCAAGGGCAAGCGGCTGTAGGTGTTCAAGTAGTCAGAAGAGCAATAAAGATACTTTATGAGCAGGGCAGCTCTCAGTCTAGCACACCCCACTGATAGCTTTTATCAGCAATTGTATCTGCGTGTGGAACAATTTGAAAGCACTTGTCAGTAGAGGTCAGGCACACAGACACACAGGGAAAGCGGTTAGTTACAGTTGCAGATACATTTGGAGTCACAGATACAAATGCATACAGATACAGATACATGCAGTTACAGATAACTATAAGATACCTGCGTGTTTGCACCGCAAATTACCAACATGAACAACTGTAATTATGACAGGGAGGTCAATTTAGCTGTGACCGTCGCACCCGCTACCAAATTAATCCTTGGATTAATCGTGTTTACCATGGAGAGAGCGGGAATTTCAGCTACTAAAGACAGGGTTGAGCTGCAAAGGCATATATCGAGAGGATATGTATGTCCTCGGACTACCAACTGAAGTGGGAACAGTTAGAGGAGAATGAAGGGTAAAGCTAAAGCTGTTTGAGCCGACAACTACGCTAGTGACGAAAGCCGAGCTAGTTAAAACAAGTCGAAAGTTTCTTGCTAAATTTAAAGTTAGTTAATTAGTTTAATTTTTACTACTGCCTTCGTTGAGGTGCAATCAAAAAAGTTTATAAAAAATGCAGCCTAGACCAAAAAGAAAGAATGAAATAAAAAAGCTAAAAGACAAGCTGTTAGCTCTTTTACTGTTAGAACTGTTAGTTATGTTTTTAGTTGAAGACTTGTTTGTTTCTCTAGTGCAATCTATGTTTAAACTCTAAGCTAGAAGACTTGTTATATTTTGTATACTAATTGTAATGGTTGGGCCTTACGTAGATCTTTTGTAATCACACACATGCACCATATAGGGTTTAAGACAATGTTGTGGTATGCGGCTTAACGAATCGTTAAAGTTATGCACTAATTTCGATTCGTAACGCCGTGTACCGTTATGCCTGGGGTTTTAATACAACACCTGGCACTTTGTCAAGGGCAGTGCCTGTTATAATAGTTATTAGACTAATCATGTGAGACCACCTATATAGAAAAACTGAATAATAATATAATACTACTATTATATATACTACTTACTTGTACTAGATGTCATTTCACTTGCAACACATTCCAAAGGACCAAAACTTTCAAACACTATCAAATGTTATTTATAATAAATATATCTTATAGTTAATATCTATGTATAGGCGACATTTTGGACTAATTATAATAAAAAATTTTAGCTAATTTTGTGCAACAACAAAAATCAAATGTAGTTTAATGTAATACGCTTAATTTTAGTACAAAAGCAAAATCAAATGCAAAATGCCCACTAAATGTAATAATATTTATTATGATTATTCATATATTATATATGCAAAACTGTAATATCTATGTATATAACCTCAAAAAAGCAGAGAACTACAAATATCATCTGAATGTTTACCCAGATACACCCACACTAAAAAATATATACATACATTTTTATGCTACCTTTATTTATACACATCTCTATGGAGTTTATCATTGTACTTTTAGTCCCTAAGCATAATACGATCTGTCCAGATTGTGACTATATAAATGTGAGTGTCTTTCAAAATACAAAAGAAACCAAAAATTCAAAAAATATCCAAACACCAGCAACAAAAATATTGAAATATCGATTGAAATAAATGTTTTATGTAAAATGTTATTGCAAACTGAACCAAATGGTGTTTATCTTCAAGTGGTGGATCTCAGAGACTATAAGAGTTGGAGCCACTAAATTTGGAATGAAAGTGCGTCTCCTTCAAACACTCGACTGCAGCCTTTCTTACTTGTTTAAAAGTGATTCCAATTTATTATAATAACAAACTACAGTTTCATTTACTTATATACAGAAATATGTATTGCATATTTATTCAATTTCTTCGATTTGTTTGTTATAGAATTCAAAAAACAGCACAGTTCACAAATCTAGCATTTGCAGGCTAAAGTAAAAAAAAACCTATTGGGTTTTTGGGTTTGTTTCAGGTCCTTTCGCAGGGACTCTTTTAGTATTTTTGGTGTTTGTTGCGTTGCGGGCGCTCTCTCCTCTCTCTCTCTCTTTCCGACTCTCCATTTCTCCTTGTAACTCTAGCAGTAAAGCGCTCTCTTTGGTCTCTTCCAGTGTCTTGCTCTGCCATGGTGAATTTATTAACAAGCTGAGGTAGCCCACCACTTAAGAGCCTGTTCATTTAGCTGCTAAAACAAGTCACCCCAGCTAGAAAACAGGCTAAACCGACAGCACTAACGACTCGTGGTGAACACCTCGCTTTGTTTCAACTTTCACCATGGCAACAACTCAAACTAGTGGTGAAAATTCAGCTTCAGCTTTCCTCCACAGCTCCACAGCTACTCGTACTTGTCAAAGTACCGCTTCTTCAGATCCGGCGGATACGTGACGTAAATGTAGTGCTCGTTCTGTCCACCGACCTCTCGCTCGCTCTGCACGATCTCGTGCGTGGAGGCGGAGGTGCGCAGGGATTGCTGCGAGGAGCCGACATGACGATGCCGCGTCTCGAGCGGTCGCGGGTGTGTGTTGTAGTGACGCTGCTGCTGCTGCTGTGTGTGTGCGGTGTGGGGATGCTGTGAGTGATCACCGCCAACAGATACCACAACACCAGTGCTGCCACTACTGCCCACCACGCTGGTGGCAATGGGACGCATCGAGCTATTTGTATAGTCGCGTCGGTCTAAAATGTCCTGTGGGTAGACCAGGCTCGTCGAGTGACGATGGAGCGGTGTGTTGGCGTTCGAGGAGGACGCTCCCACTGGCCGGACGCTGGACGAGGACGTGCCTGCTGTTGGTGTGCCCAGCACCCCCGATGCCACACCCGAGACTCCCCCCGCTGGACGCTGATCGGCGATGTAGTGCCGCGGACTGTGCCGATGATATTGCACGGACTCTGGGTACAAATCTCGACCGGATGCCAGTTGCTGTTGCTGCTGGTGCTGCTGCTGCAGCTGCTGTTGTTGCTGCTGCTGCTGTTGCTGGTAGTAAAACTGTTGTTGCTGCTGCTGCTGCTGTAGTTCCAGCGTACGTCCAGGTATCACGTCGGCGTCCAGCTCCAGCTCGTGCTGCGTGGCATAGTCGACATGGTAGTGATGTGGAGCAGGCATATAGATGCTGCCGCCGGCTCCTACGCCTGCATAATGATTGGCATTGATTGTCGTTTCTTCGGAGCTGAAACAAATGACTTGGGTTTGCTCAATCTCAAATTGGGGAAAACAAAGGGGTAGGAGGGCCCTACACACGGTTGCCACTTGAGGTCACTACGGTTGGGTTCCCTGAAATGGCAGCCGTGTTTGCATATCAACATCTGTCTAGACTTACTCAAAAAGTATCCAAATGATGTAGTAGCAGAAACAAATGCCGGTCGAGAGCACAAATATTAGGATGACAATGAGGCCCCAGGGAAAGGCACGTGGTTCGAGGGGACCATCCTCCCAGTAGCGATCACAGGTGAGGTACCAGCAGACCGCCTTATTCATCTCCTCCTCCATCTCCTTGAAGGCCTGATCCGACATGGACAGCAGCAGGCCACCAATGCAGCTTCTCAGCAACAGCTCACAGCGAGTCTTCAGTTTGCTCAGCTCCTCGGGCTTGCAGTTTGCCCGCACCTTGGCCTGTGCCGCGCCAGCTTCCGTGGGTGTCTTGGCTGCATCCGCTTCTCCACTGCCCTCCGTGTCGCCACTATGCTCACCCTCCTCCGTCTCGTTCTGCTTCGACTCGGCTGCCGTTTCGGACTTGGAGTCGCTAGTTTCTGGTCGCTTTAGGTGCGCTTGTCCCAGCTCCTTGAGCTTCATGAGCAGCTTCTCCCCGGCGGATTTGGGTTTGGTAGCGGAACCATCCTCACTAGCTCCGTCCGACGCAGCTGGCGATAGCGAAGCCGACTGAGACTGCGACTGTTCACGGCTTTGACTTGGCTTCTCTTGGAGTAATTGACGATTTTGTACTTTGGCTGCACGCGTGGCACTCAATGTGGAAGTTCTGCAAAGGATTAGCCTCAGTTATTGATGGGTTCATGACTGTATTATGCACTTACCTTGGTATTAAACTCAAGTATGCGGCATTCGCTTTGGCCAACGCGGAGTTCTGACCCAATGAGTCGCCCCAAACTTCGATATCGGTGACAATGTGCTGATCCCCGAACTTAAGGCTCGAAGCGTCCTCCGTTTCAAACACCTCGCAACGCATTATGTCGCAAAAGTCAGCCAGACAAACGGAGTCCTCGGCCTGATTCAGGAGGGAAACAAAGGCGGGTAAAGAAGGGTAAGTTTACGTCCATAATTCTATTATTAATCTTATATAAAACATATCATGAGCTATACGAAGTGGCAGCCATGTGACAGAGTAGACCGATTTCAGTGAAACTTGGTCAAGATGAGCAAAATATTGTCAAATACATAAGCTGTGAGTTTAGTTGAGATATCTCAAGAAACAACCAAGTTTTCCATAGGATAACGTAGTCCCACTTTAAGCAAACTAAATTTGAACCTTAGACTTTGATTTAGATACCCCAAACAACCACAACATACTTAGATCCCTAGGTAGCCTAAGCAGAGTACCATTTCAGACCCTCTACCTAAATTTCCTACCTCATTGATGATGGACTTGTGACGTGTGTCAAAGTGTAAGTCCAGGTATTTCTCCTGGTAGAAACTTTTGCCGCAACGCCTGCAAGTCCATTGTGTGGGACGATCCCGCTGCTTCTCATCCTGGCGAGGAGCGAAGACATCTCGCAATGGATGCAGTGGACACTCCAAGGGCAGCTTGACCTGATCAGAGATTTATTCAGTTGTATAGCACACGAGTTGATTGCCATTACTTACCTGATGCTTGTCCAAAATGGGTGTCCACTTGGAGCGCACAATTTTGCGGACCAGGCGACTGTTATCTCTGGAGCAGAGAATCTTGATGACGTTCGAGGGTGGCCATGGTATTAGCAGTAAAATGAAGATTAGAAATTGCTTGGATGTCATCAAGCAGTGCGTGGACGAGTGCAATCTGCAAAAACAGGGAGCGGGTAGAGTATTCTGACTTAGTTTACATTACACCGTTGGAGTGTGCGGTGGGTAGGGGGAGAGAGGAGAGGAACCTAGTGACCAACTGGCCAATTAATTAAGGCTAAAGGCCCTTTGTACAACTCACAGACACGCAATTGATGCCGGTTCCCTTTCCACCCCTCCCCCACCACTAAATCACTCTTTAGGGTTTCATTTTTGGGTCACTACATGTAAAAAATCGATAAGAGAGTGTGCGGCACTGTGGGGTTAATACAAGCCGTTACTTGGCCCACAGCGGGTTAAAGTTTACTGTTATTTTTATACACAGACTTACCTTGAATTGTTTTATAATCAGGCAACATTCATTATCTATTTCCAGTACTTTGTTGTAGTTTTTATTGTTGCTGCCAAAATTGATTGCTCTTGAATTTTTAATTTTTAATGCAAATTGTGCGTTAGTTTCGCTTTTTGTAGGTTATGTGCGCTGCTAACGGTTCTTTGGGGCTGGCAGCTACTTAAGTGTTTTAATTTTTGCACAAAAAAAATATTTATTTAAATTTGTAGTTCGTTTTTGCTGTTTGTTATAAATAAAAGCAGCAGCAACGTTTGCCTCACTTTCACACTGCTGAAAAAATTTCAAAGCTCTCGTGGTGGGCTCTCTCTCCTTGCGTGCTCTCTCGCTCTCTGGTGTCCTGCGCCGCCTGCGTCAGCTGTTCGCAGGGTTGCAAGGCATACCCTGTAGCCGCAGCGGTAGTTGGGGGTATTTTTTGACACATTTGTATGGCTTAGAAAAAAGCTGAAAATTAATTTTTTTTAACTTATCAAAAATGCTTCACAAAAAACAATTTGCTAAAATGTAATTCCTTATAATTCTTTTATTTTTTTAGTGTTTTTTCCTGTTTTGTTTGCTGCCAGTGAACGAATGTGTTTTTTTTCTTCTCACAGTTTCATTTTTGTAGTTAGCACTCGAATTATTGCAACAAAGTCTTGACATCTGTAATAAATAGACTACTTAAAGTACAGCCCTGATGGGAAAGTAATCCTTGGATTCACAGTCCGTTGTACACGCGGTTTATAGACGACTGCTCGAGTATTTTCTTGAGAGCTGCAAAGAAATTTTTAATTAGCATTTACTTTTAACTCCTTAAGATTGGGTACTCTACCTTCTTTGTCCTCCTCGGTCAGGTCCTTCTTGGGGAACTCCACATCGAAGGTGATGTAGAGATTTCCCGTCAGATTGTTGTTCTCAAAGTTGGGCATACCCTCGCCCTTCTTGCGTATGCGTGCACCTGGCCATGTGATCTTCTCGCGACTGATGCCCACACTGTGTCCGTCCAGATGCTTAATCTCCATTGTAAAACCAATGAGTGCATCCTGCAGACTGATCGTCACATTCGTATAGAGATCATCGCCCTTGCGTAGGAATCGCGCGTGTGGCATTTGCTGCACACGTATGATCAGATCTCCAGGCTCGCCATCAATGTGCGGCTCACCCTCGGCCACGAAACGCGTCTCCTGGCCATCGACCATGCCCTGTTCCACTTCTATTTCCAGTGTGCGCTCCTCGTTGACCAACTTGACGTTGGGACACTCGTCGCACACAGTTTGTTGTATCATTTGGAAACGTCCGGGTCCCAGATTACGGGTAACCATCTCCTGGCGACAGTTGCATTTGCGTGTGCCGGAGGCGGGTTTCATCACAGGCTTGTTGCGCACAATCTCCACGAAATTGCCGGAGTAGAGCTCCTCGAGGGACACGTACATGTTCATCACAATGTCAGCGCCACGGGGCGTGTCATGTTGATGGGGATCACCGTTGCCGAAGGGGAAGCCAAAGTCACCAAAGAACGAGGCAAATGGATCACCGCCATGATCCATCATACCCTCCTTCTTGAGGCACTCCTCACCGCAGCGATCATAGGTCTTGCGCTTGTCCGCATTCGAGAGCACCTCGTAGGCAGCTCCCAGATCCTGGAATTTTGTAGATGCCTCCGGATCATCTTTGTTCTTATCCGGATGCAGTTCTTTGGCTAGCCGGCGATACGCCTTCTTTATTTCATTTGTGTTTGCGTTGCGTTTAACGTTTAGTATCTTGTAGAAATCTCGCCCCGCCAACACTTCGTCCACCAGGAAGAGCGCCAACTGTACGATTAACACGCACTTGATTATCTGCATTTTCTTGGCTATTTGTGTTCTATGTGGTTATGCTTCAATTTCCAATTAGAATTCAATGCGACATTATTTGCTTATCTGTTATGAATGAGTTGTGCACGTCGAAAAATAACACGACTGCCAAAAAATGTTATAAAGCGAAATCTAGCTACGTTTGTGTGTGTGCATCGTGGTTGCTGTTGATTGGTCAAACGCCGGCGTCACAGGGTTGCCACTTGCTGCTGAACAACAGTCCAGCTGTTTGTATTTTTGGTATTTTATCGCAAGCAAATGGTCACACTGTAATTGTGCAAAAACAACACTTACAAAAACCCATTATTTTTGCGGCCAACAGTATTTATTTTGAATATGAATGTTGATCATTTTTTTATAAGGAAGGCATGGCAGGCAATACAATTGAATTTTTCTTGTGTAGCTTAAACTCTGAAGAAGCTCCAAAAGTACAGTGTTTTTTGTCTATAAGAAACACTTAAAGGTATTTTGAACAGCTGTTCGTGTTGAACAACGGTGCAATTGAGTGTTGCGGAATATTGCAAGCTTTCGTATGTGTGTGTGTGTGGTAGAGAGTTATTCACTGTAGCAACAAACAATTTGTACGCATTTAATTTTATTTACGCGTCGCTGTCTGCAGTAGCAGCTTTCCTCCAGTGTTCAGTTTCCATTTTCCAGTGCCCAGTGGAGTACACAAAGTGCCTTAATCGAATGTTAGTTAGTGTTGCTTAACGGTTGTGATACCTTACCAAGCTGTGTCCCACTAAAACGAAGGTCACTGCAAATCGCCAGCCTGCAATTAACTATTCAAGCAACCTTCATAGCGCGCAACAAGTGCGAGAGGGATAGCTTACTGTGGTAATTTCTATACTTAGCAGTTTCTATACTAACAAAGAGGTGAGTAATAAGAATTTAACAAGTGTTAATTACATATTTATATTATAACTAAAGTCCACAAATGATTCACCGGCAAAGCGCGACTTGAGTTACTTTTTACTATCAGTGAGTGCAGTGTATGCAACGAGGGGGACAGCGGACATTCTTATCGCCCTTGGACGACATACACACACACACACATGCATACTGTTGCTGTAGTAGTTAGTCTTTAGCGTTATCTACTGTTCTCCTTCTAAGCAGAACAAAGAAACGGGTTAACTTAACCGTACAATAGAAATTATTTTTATTGTCAACAATGAAAATAGTATAAAGGGCGAGAGTCAAGCGTGCCAACTGCTAAATACCCTGTATGTATGTACTTAACATGAGTGCTTAACTGATTTATTACAGTAATTAAAATATATTTCTATAATTAAAATTATTTTAAATGATTCGATTGTAAGCAAAGTTCCCAAGAAATAAGGGCTCTAAGATTTGTGGTGGGTGCTAAAATTTAAAAATATTTTAAAATTTAACGATGGGTCGAAAATCAACAGTAACCACAAATTACCCATTTAATATTATACACAAAGATACTAAACAAATAGATATAAACTGTCTACAGGTATTAACAAGGCCTTTGTTTCTTTGTTTATTATTTTAAAATAACAGTCTGAGCTTTGTAAGCTGAATGACCGACTAAGTGCGACCGACCACCACGATCATAATAGACCCCTTTTACACTTGCTCTGAGTACAGGGTCGCTACATGTAAATTCCATTTTAATGAGCAGTTGGGGTTAAAGCACAAAATCGCTGAGTTGCTTAAACAATATTCTAATAATAAAACCCGATTGGTTACAATTGTTTCCATATTTTATCAGCTATAGCGGACTTTAGTTATTACAATAGGTATTACAATTTTGGATTAGGCAGTAGCTTATATCTCTCTGTATCTCTCTCTCTCTCTCTCTCTTTCTTTGTCTATTTATATTTTTAATGCTTTGATATAGAATTTCTATAAGCGGTAATCAGCAAATGCCTCCTGCGTCTATCTTATCACGGTTATAAATGCGGTACAAATAAACCCTTGTTCAGTGTACCCGCACCGCACTGACCACACTTCCTTCTAGCTGATTGGGGGTATGACAGGCATGTAAATTGAGTGGGAAAATCAACCCACTTTGGGAGTGTGCAAATCCCCAAAAAAAGATATTGTATTGGGGCAGTCCTTAGATAGAGTTTTGGTATAGCGATCGATCATTAATAGGAAACAGCTAGAGTACACTTGCCATTAGAGAACCCTATACCAATCACAGGGTCTGCTACAGTCTAGTTTCCCCACTATAACCTTTTGTACCAGTTCTTGCCCATAGTTCTAGATTATCAACTGCAATCCTCCAGGTATATGCACTTAAGATTACCGTTAATTGCCCGATTAGATGTAGAATTTCCAAATTAAAATAAACAAGTCGAAGCCTGTCGCTGTACAGTAGCTGCTTGGCGTTGGCAGTGTTCACTGTATTCGGAGGAGCACGCGTTGCGGAAGACCAACAAGTGCGATTGGCTAAAACAACGACTAACTAGTTAGTGTTTAGCAGGTAATAAAACGTGTAGTGGGTAATCGAGAGGGTTTGACGGATATGTCCATTAAGAAGATATGATAAATGCTATTTTAATTCATGGCGAATCGTAAACTAATCGAAGAGTATTGTACCCGTGTACCCGTAGCAGATAAGGCTCCTTTGGGGTGCGATTTGGTTTGGATTTAGCACAAAAATAGGTGTATTAAAATTCCGCATTTATCGCGAAAGTAGATTAATATTTACGATTGGGAAATTATATAACCGTGTTTTCATTATTCTCCCTTTCAGATGCCCCGAATTCTCTAGAGAAGCGCCTACGTCAAAAGTCTGAAACATCATGTGCTGCAAGTGCTGTGGGGAAACCCAGAGGAAAAGCTGGGTCTTTGGCATCGGATCTGTGTTTACGCTGTTGGGCATTCTGCTCGTGGTGCTATGGCCCGATTTGGCCGATAAACTTGTGGAGAATGTAAGTAGAGAGGAGAAGTGATTGGTTTCGGTGCCTAGAAGGTATCGCCGTTATTACTGTAGACACTTCATAGGTCGAGTCCTCTAGATTTTAAAGTCATAGTCAATAACTTACCCAAATATGACCTGAAGATCTCTCTTAACGCTCTGTACACGTTCCATTCTTGGTTATACTTGTTAGTTTTCTGAGATATCTTCAGCACAGATTCTTTGAACTACTTTTAATGCCGCTCTTTTGTTACAGGGTCTGAAACTGAAACCAGGCACCGACACCTACAACAGCTGGCTGGAAGCTCCAGTACCCATTTACCTCATGTTCTACATGTTCAACTGGACGAACCCGGAGGAGATACGCAATCCCAATGTGAAGCCGCACTTTGATGAGGTGGGACCGTACGTGTTTCTGGAGAAGCACATCAAGGAGAACTATACGTTCTATGACAACGCCACAGTGTCGTATTATGAGCGACGCACTTGGTTCTTTGACGAGGAGCGTTCGAATGGCAAATTAACCGATATGATAACGGCAGCACACGCTATAACAGCCACGGTGGCAGATGAGATGCGTCACAAGCCCAAGTTTATCAAGAAGATCATTAACTTTATGCTGAACCACGAGGGTGGTACGTTGTACACCACAAAACCTCTACACGAATGGATTTTCGATGGCTATCAAGATGATTTGACAGACTTTTTGAATCTATTCAATACCTCTATGATCGATATACCCTATACACGCTTTGGTTGGCTAGCGGATCGCAATGGTTCACTGGAGTACGATGGTCTCTTCACCATTCACACGGGCACCGATGACATTTCCAACATGGGTCGTCTAACCCACTGGAACAAGAAGAACGAAACGGGTTTCTATAAGTTACCCTGTGGCATTGTTAACGGCACCACCGGGGACTTGTTCCCACCCAAAATGAATACCAAGGAGGAGATTACCATCTTTGCCACGGACGCGTGTCGTTTCATGAACCTGCGTCCCGAGGGCACCCTGGAGGTGCATGGATTAACCGGCACCCGTTGGGTGGGCACCGAGGAGACCCTCGACTCTGGCGAGAACTATCCAAATCAACAGTGCTTCTGTGATCCACGACTGGAAGAGTGTCCCAAGACTGGTGTGGTCGAGTGCAAGGAATGCCGTGACAAGGCACCCATTTACTCATCCTTCCCTCATTTCTATCTGGCGGATGAATCGTATTTGAATGCCGTCAGTGGCCTGAAACCCGACAAATCGAAGCATGAATTTATTATGGGCGTGGAGCCGACCTTGGGCGTGCCCCTACAGGTGCATGGACGCATTCAGATCAACATGATGATCGAGCCCGACGATGACTACGAGTGAGTACTGAAAGTATTGCCGTTCAAGAGCCAATCTTTAACTATTTTGATGCATATCTTTTTAGCATTTATCGCGGTGTTCAAAAGGTACTGATGCCCATGTTTTGGTTCGATCAGTACGTCGAGCTGAGCGCTGAGCTGGCTTCCACAGCCAAGGTGAGTAGTTCTTGATATATATTCTCACTGTTAGCTAAACAAATCCTTCTTCTAGTTGGGTCTCAATCTGGGGGATTATGGCACCTATTTTGGCATTGCCTGCATCGTTTTTGGAAGCTGCTTCCTCATCACGGGCATTGCGTTGACCATCACCAAGCGCTGGGTGCGTCGTCCTGCCGAAGACGATGAAATGCTGACCAACGAGTAGAACGGGCCCAGAGTTAGAGGTAGCAGATATCGAGTCCTTATCTAATCAACATAGCCAAAGTGCCAGAACAAGTTAACAAGTTAAAGCCTTGTTCATTTGTCTCGTTTTTTGTTAACAAATGATTAATATTATTAGTTAAGGAATGATTCAAAAACCATTCCAAACGTTTTTTTGTGATACACACACTTTAATTGTTATTTAAGTGCAATATACAGTAGACAGTGAAGCTGCGCTATAACGAACGTAAGCGTCGTTCAGCTGTTTACTAACATTCTGTGTCATTTAGTTCTGTTAGGCACTTGTGTGCTGTTGTCTATATCGAAGTTGTACTGTAAATTGCATCTGTCACATTCCTTTTTGGAGCTTTCATTCAGTGTTGCCAGTATTTCTTCTTGGCTAATTCGAAACATGAAATTACTAATTACTAACAATAATATTAAATACTTAATAAGCAGGACGAGTGTCCTTACAAATCTGAATAAAGAACAGCTTTCTGTACGATACAATTGTTATAACTGGTGGGTCCTTTCAAGGAACTTTATTCAAATGGTTGGAATCGATAGGTATTCTTGCACAGAACAATTTGAAGACATGTCCTGCATAGATGCGCCAGGATATGGTCGCGATATGAACAATTTTCGAAAAAGGACCTTCGATCTTATAGCATTTACGCCTGAGTGTCCTGAAGGATTTCAAAAGGACACACGTTTTTGAGTTCACAGGATTTCCAGGATTCGATCAAAAAATATTACCATCAAATTTTATAGGGGGTTGCATAGGAAAAATATCTAAAATACACAAAATCAGGTCTAACTTCGCCATTTTAAGGACTATCGGGATGTCCTTTGGTACACTGAGGGTTCACAACAAGACCAAGCCGAATTTGTAACTAAAATAACAAAGGTCCTTAAAGGAGCTGAAAAAAACTGTAAAATTTGAATAGCTAAAATAAGCTATTACTCGAAAGTCCTGCAAAGGATCCTTTTGAAAGTAGTGTCATTCGATGGGTTTCAATGATGTCAATAGACTGGCCAAAGGACATTCGTATCGTCCTGCGCGTTTGGCTGTAATCCTGGATTTTGTGTTTCTGGCCTGTTTCTTAGCGATTTTCCGGCGACAATTTTCCAAGTTAGTGAACCTTAGATGACCCCAAACTTTTTTGATGCCGATCGATAGAGGTTCTCCCGCGGAGTATTTTAAGACATGTCCTGTCAAAATATGGCAGGATATGGCCGAGATTTGAGCTATATTCCCAACAGAAAAAACGGTCTTAACTTCCGCTTTGAACGATAACAATTGGTGATAACGGTATATATTTATAATCATGATTTTTATTACTCAGTTTTTATATAGTACATACACATATAGTAGTTATATATATTCTATATATTGGAAACTGGTTGCGATCGACAACCAGCTGCCAGCATATCGTTTTTTGCTATAGCTCTATACTATATATGGCCGATTTTGATATCATATAGTGGAGTGTGCCTGTGTGTGTATATATAGGTGTATGTGTGTGCATGTGTGTGTTGGTTGTGCCACAACCTGACAATTTTCGCTTAGTCATAGGCTTTTAAACGAGAAAAACCTATGCAAACAGTTGTAACAACAGTTGTGGCAACAACAACACACAGACACACACACAAACTCTGTCACACACACAAACACACTGCAGAAAGGAGGGGGGATTAATATATATATATATGTATATAATGCATCAAAATCCATCAACTTAAAAAGAAAATCAAAATAAACAGAAGCGTCAACGCTCACTCGCTAAATTCCAATACAAATAAGTGTGTTTAAAAACAATCAAAATAATTAAACAAACGGTGGGGCAAGGCCTAGGCAATTATATATATATAAATATAAATCTATATAGTTTATATATATAAATGGCATTTTGAGTTTGCGCACTCTCTATAAGATTCATCGTTTCCATCTGCATTTCCAGTGCAGTTGACTGCGCACTGCTTCCAGTTCCAGCCAATGAGAGCGGCTGCGCAGCCAGCGCACAGAGAGTGCAGTTTATGCGCTCTCTTTGCACTTTCCTTTGCTTCGCCTGCTGCCATTGAGTGGAACCCAGTCGATGTACTTGCGTGTGTGTGTGTGTTTACATGTGTGAGTGGGATTTTGGGCGCGCGCTCTCTTAATGCGAGTGTGTCTACGTACTAAAAATTTGCATAGTTCTTGTTCTTGTTCGTCTCGTAATTGCTGTTGTTGTTGTTGACTATTAATTAGTTGTAAAATAAGTTTTAGTTGTAAAATAAAAAATCAATCACAGTTGTTTTGGGCGGAAGTAGTTAGTTCTCAGCTTTAGTATTTTTTTCTTTTTTTTTTTAAGTAAACGCAACTGACCTAGCTAAGTATTAAACTCACTGGTTTGCTATTAAGTCTAATTTTTACCCTTTTTTTGTTTTTGTATGTTTTTTAGTTAGTTTAATTTAAGTAAGTTTTTTGTTTTTGTATTTTATACTTGAGTATTGTTGCTTCCCATTGTTATTCTCAAATGTCTTTTGTGCATGTCTTTCTTAATAATTTCTCTTGGTCCATTCTCTCTCTCTGTCTCTCTCTCTCTTTCACTCTGTTGCTCTCACTCTCTCTGGCATCCCCATTCCTTTAGTGACTAGACTGGGTTTACTCTGTTTCTATTTGAATGCATATTTGAGGTTCGTTGTCGTTTCGTCTTGTCTGTGGAAAATGTTCTCTTGAATTTGCTCTCTTACTTTCGCTCGCTCTATCGATCTCTCACTCTGTTGCTTTCTGTGTTAAATGGAAGCGCCACCTACAGTTCCTGCCGATAAACACACTGTGATCGACTTCTATGCAAATTCTCAGTTGACAGCACTGCCAAAGATTCCCCATCACATTTCACAACACTGGAAACTTATTAGAGGCTTTGCTTGCTCTGCCAAGGACTCTGCTTAGGACTGCGTTTGCGACTGCGATTGTGACTGCTGCGAGTGGGTGTGACTGTGGGCGTGGCCATGCGCATGGGCGTGTGACTGCGAATTGTAGCTCTTGTGGTGCTGATGATGATTGTGATGGTTATGATGCTTCATAACCACCGCCGGATCCATCACATAGTTGTTCGCCTCCGCCAGCTGCATAGGCAGAGGTGGTAATTTATCCTGCGGATGGCGATGACTGATCGCAGCACTTCTTCCATTGCGTCCCTTGCTCAGCGTTCCAGTGGAAGTTCCATTCGAAGATTTACCAACACTGGAACTGCTTGCTGTCGCTGTTATGCCAGCCGTAGTGGTTGTTGTTGTGGTAGTTGCTGCCGCTGCGGTGGCTGCTGCTGTTGTTGCTGCTCCCGTCTGCTTGCCATGACCAATGACCTTCGTCTGCTTCAGCAGCGATCGATCATTGCAGAGCGCAGAGATGAGCGGTAAATCCAAATCCTTGCTCTTCTCCCGCAGCAACGCAATGTCCAACGGATTCGGCTGCGCATTCGCTGCTGCTGCCGCTGCCGCCGCGGCTGCCGCTTGACTGGCCACCACGGAGGCCTGCAACTGGGCCAAGATGCTGTTGCTATTGCCGCGATTGAGTCCCAGGCCCAGATCGGGCTTGGGACGCTCCCCCGCCCACTGGGCGCCGCTGGAGGTCTTAATCAGCGGACTGTTGGCATTGTGGGGATTGAGGGTGAGCGGCTTTCGGGGCGGCAGAATGCTCAGCTGGGGATGGGGATGAGGCTTCGAGGGAACTGCAAGGAGTAGAGAGACGTTCGGTTAGTTTACACTTGATAAGACCCAGATGGAGACTCCTCCAATACTTACTTGGTGGCGGCTGTTCGTTGGGCGTCGCTGTGGGCGTGGGCATTGGTGGTTTCTTCTGCCGATTAACGTACGGCGGCGGCGGTGGCGGCGGCAGACGCTTCACTTTGGGCATCGGCAACGAGTCGAGCGAGTTCAGAATGTTATCGTCTGATCGCGATCGTGCAAAGAGGCTGGAAGCGTTTGCCGCTGCGGCCGCCGCGGCCAGTGCAGCCGCCGGGTGCAGCGGAGGCGGTGGTGGTGGCTCGTAGGAGCTGCACAGACTCGCCATCGAAGGGGAGTAGAGCGGGGAGTAGCCGGGTCCGGGTAGCTGGACATAAGTGTCCGATAGATTCTGCGTGGAGGCGTAGCGCGAGTGCGTGGACAGGGCCAGTGGCAGGTAGGGAGTGCTCCTGTAGATGGCATGGCCCTTGCAGGTATCCCAGCCCGCCGGATAAGCCAGATAGGAATGTGGATGCGGTGCCGGAGGAGCCTGCGCCTGTGCCATCGCGGCGATCAGTGAACTCTGCTTGGCATCCAGATACTCCTGTTGACTCACGGCCGGATCCTGTACGGGATAGATGACGTAATCCACATCGCTGTACATCTGCTGTTGGTACAGCTCCATGGGATTCCGGGCCAGCTGACTGCCATAGATGCCGGCCAGATGTGGATGCGACGGCGGTGGCGGTGGTGGAGGCGGCTGCCTGGGCAGACTTGGCGGTGGCGGTGGCAGGAACTGACGTGGTTTAATCACCGGCAGAAAGACACACGACGAGGCGGTGCTCTTGTGATGCAGCCCATAAGGAACTATCGGTATGCCAATGGCTGCCGAACCCGAGTGACGATGATGATGACCATGACCATGTCCATGTCCATGCCCTGGATGATGTCCATGGTGTCCATGTGCATGCGGATGCTGTTGGTGGTGATGCAGCGAGGCCTGTGATCCACCCGCATAGTTGGAGTTGTGCAGGGATTGCTGGGACAGCTGATGACTGCACACCGATCCGCTCGAGGAGGCAGCCGAGGAGTAGTGCGTAGGAGCAGCATAGCTGGGCTTGGCACCGTCCGGCAGCAGACTCGTGTGTGCCTTGAGTATGCTGATCTGGGGACGCGAGGTAATGAAGCGAGCCGTCACCTCCTCCGACTTGAGGGAGCTCATCGACCCAGCGGCACTGGGAGCAGGAGCTGCAGATGAGGCCATGGAGATGAGCGACGTGGGACGTGGCTTCAGGGAGCTCGGATATGGCGGCGGATCACGACGACGCAGCGTGCTGGGAGGCGGCGGCGGTGGATGGGAGCTGCTCTTGACCACAGGCGGGTTGGAAGCTGCGACAGGAGCTGGTGGAGCTACGGGTGCAGGTGGAACCGGTGGTTCTGGCTTGATTGGCGGTGGTGGCACCACTGGTGGACCACAAAGTCCGGTCTTCTCGTGGCGCGCACTGTACGGCGGTGGCGCCGGTGGCAATTCCGGCTGCAGTTGCTCCCCAGCAGCGACATCCTCCAGCGGCGGCGGCAAGGTGACATAGTCACAGTCCGAGTGCAGCGTGCTGGCCACGGTCTTTCGACTGGGATATGTGCCACGACCCACGATGAGATTGGTCAGTTCGTCGGCGGAGAGCAGCGTGTGCTTGTTGTCCGTGGGATCGCTGCCATCGCCACGAAAGGAGCTGCTCGTGCTAATGTTGGAATCGGAGCGCAGACGGAATTCACTGCGCTTCTTGCCACCCTCCACGGCTCCACCGTCCACGGAGTCACTGCGCACATGGTTGTCCGGCACCTGCGAGGGCTTAAAGATGCCGTAATGGGAACTCTTCTCGGATTCGGCCAGCTCGGAGGATTGTCCAGTGAGTTCACTGCTGTGCATGGTATAAACACCCGACGTCTCCGTCGGTGGTGCCAGATTATAGACACCGGACACACCCGAGACACTTTCCGTTTCATCCCTCACGGTGGTGGCCAGGAAGTCCTCCGTATTGGACTCACTGAGCGCGGAATTCTGCGCGGTGTGACTGAATCCCAGCTCCAAACTGGATGAGGTGGAGTGCACAGCTGCTGGCGGAGCGGTTGGTGTCGTTACCACCACCGTGCTGCACGTGGAGGAGCACTGGGAGCCAATGTTGTGCTGTGAGCTAGGAGAATCCGTTGCCGTGGAGGAATCATTCGTATGGCTACGTCCCGAGAGATTGTTCTTGCCGCTGCTGGTGCTGGTGGTGCTAGCGGTGTTCACTTCACTGGGACGCACTACACTTAGGGCTGCCAGCTGCTCCTCCAGATCCTTCAGAGACATCTGGCCCACGGAGGAGGTCTGCCGACTAACGCTGGGTCTGTCCAGCAGATGGGCCAAGGCCAAGCTCTCGGTGGACGGAGCTGCCAGCGGTGCGGGCGGTGTGTTGATCATGATCTCCAGCTCATCCTCGGAGTGCACACGGTCACTGACAATGCCCGAGGTGGTGTTGGAGCTGGTGCTCGAGATGACCGAGATGCGTTGCTCGTTCTTGCTCTTGTAGGGCAGCAGCAGCAGACTCCTCGAGCAGGCGTAGCTGGCATGCAGGCAGTGGGACTCTGCTGCCGCTGCTGCTTCCTCCTCCTCCCGCTTGCTGGACTCCTTTAGACGCGCAGCCAACTTCATGCTCCACTGATGCGTGTCCTTGCAGAGCGTTAGAAGCAGTTTGTTCTTCTCATCCGATCCAGCATAGAGCGTAATGCGACTCTCCCCGGAACGTATCTCAAACTTCTTGCGCTCGAAGGAGAGTTTGGTTATGTTGGGCCAGAGGAAGGTGGCGGGCTCTGTAGCGGTACCTGGAGCACCGCCAGCACCAGCTGCACCGCCTCCTCCCAGTATCTTAATGCCCTTGGCGTAGATGACAAACCAAGCGCTACCCGCACCCGTTTCACTCTTGGCCAACCGCATGCGAAACGTGTGCGCATTGATCGTCTCGTGGAGGCTGCACGCCTGCTCGATGTAGAGCAGCTCTGCCTCGGAGCTGGCCAAGCCCTGGTGCTCTCGGTGGCAGGCTTTCAACGCGCTCTTAGCCCAAGCGGTCTGCAGTGGAGGCGCTAGGTAATCCTCCAGGCGAAAGTAGTCTGAGGCGGTGGCGGTGGCGGCGGCGCTGCTGTGCGTGGCTTGGGCGTTTTCACGCTTAGCAGCCGCTGCTTGACTCGAGGTGGAGGTCACGTAGGTGGACAGACGCAGCATGCGCTCGTTGTAGCTGCTTAGACGCTTTCTGATCTTGGGCAGCGTCGTGGTCATGCCCAGGGATTTTTTCCGACCCGTTTCTGACTCCGCCTGTGACTCCTCCTCCTGCGCCTGTTCCTGCTCCGCCTTTGGTGGTCTCTGTGTGCCTGTGCCTGCTCCTACTCCCGCTGGTGCATCCCCCAGATCCGCTTGTAGCGCTAGGCCAGCGAGCAGCACCAGCGCTTGATCGACATGCTCTCGGGGCAACTCACGCTGCAGCACATTGTGCCTCAGCTGCAGATAGTAGTTGTGCCTCGACGTCTCGTCCTTCAGCATGAACGGACTCTCGATGTAGAACTGCACACGAAAGTGTAGCTCCAGGAGAGGACGTCCATTGGCATCCAGGCCCTGTAACCCAACAAGGAAAGGTTTAAGGATTGAGTTGGTAATACCAAATGGGCTTTGAACTCACGTGTGTGTGCGAGGAACGCCAGCTTTTTGGACCGTATTTGGAGAGCTTGCTCTCGGGATCTGCAAACATGTACTCGCCATCTGTAGGGGGGAGAAAGAGGGTAGAGAATAGGTTGAATAAATATGAATTGAGTGGAACCTAGATGGTAGGTGGGAGTAAATAGCGCTAGGGGAGTCTTAGGTAGCTTAGGAGACTTGCAAAGGAGATCGAAGGAGCGGTGGGTTAAGGTAGGCAGCGCAGGGTAAACTGAAGCTGAGGAGACTTGAGAAGGAGGTTGAAGGAGCAGTGCGTTAAGATAGGCAGCACATGGTAAACTGAGAAGACTTTGAAAGGAGATCGAAGAAGCTGACTTTTCCTACCAGAAATGGTGGGTGGGTTACCTATGATATGTTTGTGGATAAGAGGTTCATCTATCCATAAACTAATCACCTTTTGCCCAAAGTAGACCTGCGGGGCTTTAGATTCTACAGCCACCTGTGGAATCCTAAGCTCAGAGTCATTAGCAGTGTTATACTAAAGAGGGGGGTTTGAAGGACCGTAGCGATACCAGTAGAGGTGGGAAGGTTTGGCTATGATACGTTTTTTTTTTCCTATCAACCTTCATCTACTGAAGACTTGTGCGATTGATTTAGACTCTACAGCCACCTCTGGAATCCTAAGCTCAGAGTCATTAAAACCCCGTGGTTTGAAGGAGTGTTACGATACCAGTAGAGGTGGGAAGGGTTGGTTATGATACGTGTGTGTTTTACCTATCCGCAAACTATTCAACCTTCATCTACTGAAGACTTGTAGGATTGATTTAGACTCTACAGCCACCTCTGAAACCCTAAGCTTGAAGTCAGTAGCTGATTTTATCCGCAGGAATTAACTTGGCTCCTGGAATTCTGACAGACTTCAAGGTCGCCTTAATCAAAATTTTAAATGAACTTTCGGCAATTTCTGCTTGAACTTTTCTACCCTCCCCCTCCCGCTCTCTGTCTCGCCCGTGTCTCCCTGTGTCAACAGATTCTTTCTCCAACTTGCTGTTGCCCCTGAACGACCCCAAAAAAAAAAGGCAAAAAAAAGAGAAATAACCGCTGTCAGCTTGTCAGGCAGCAAACAAGCAGACCATTGACGTCAAACAGGGTCCGATGATGACACGTTCATGTCAGATTGTCTCTGCTGTCGTCCAAGTTCCCAACTTCTGAGGAGTTGGAGTTGGAGTCGATTCAAGTCGAGTCGAATCGAAGTCGAGTCGAGTCGAGTTGAGTCTTAGCCCAAGGGCATGCCGCGTGCTCGAATAACCGAATGGGCCCACAAGTTGTTGTTGTTGTTGTTCTCTTGTTGTTGTTGTTGTTGTCGGTTGCATGCTTGAAAAACAAAATCAACACACACTTCATCATCGAAACGAAAAATTGGAATTCCTGCATACGAAATGAGGCAGCAGCCGCAGAAGAAGTTGAAAAATAATAATTATGATCAAGCGGCAGCAAAACACAAAAAAAAAGCTAAACAAAAATGTGGTAGGAAAGGCAGTAAGAGTAGGGTGTGCACCACTGTGAGAGACCCTGTAGTTTCTATTGAAACTACTGATGTCAGCCACAACCACTTGGGAATTACAAGTGTTTAAGCTGAAAAATATTATAAAATCAAAAGTTTTTTTGTTGTTCTAAGTTTTTTGCTTCGACAAACTTGTGCTGATCTCTATACTTTCCGCTACAGGGTCTAAAAAAGATGAAATGGAAATAAAAGAGTGTGTAAGTGTGTGTGTGTGCGTGTGTGTATGCTACAACAGCAGCAACAATATCATAATAATCATCAGCGTCCGAATAAGTGCCTATCAATGACGACGATGAAGTTGGAGATGGAGCAGCGAATGGCTGGCATGCGGAGTGGCGGAGAGGGGAGCAAGGAGAGGAGAGAAGAGAAGAGGAGCGAGACTCAGGAGTCTCCAAACGGAGTCAAAGTCGATGGTGCATACCACAGAGAGGCCCAAAACGCAGTTCAACAAAACAGGTAGAAAACGCACAGAGCTACAAAGAAAGGGAGGTGGAGAGAGAAAGAGAGAGCGAGTGAGTGAGTGGGACAGAGAAAACAACAGTAAGACACGCAGTAAGAGCAGTAGAAAGAGATAGAGCGCATGTTGTGGCTGCTGTGAAGAAAGAGACAGCGATAGAATTGTTTTTCTGGCATGAAACCGAAAAAAATAAACTTCATTCAAATTTCACTGGGAGCCAGTGATGCAAAAAAATAAAAAATAAAATTTAAAAAAAAAAAAAAAGAAATAAAATAGAAAAATAAAAAAAAAACAGCACAAAGCGTGGCAAAACAAGCAAAAAAGACAAAGAATTAAACAATAAATATAAACAAAATAAAGTTTAAATATATTTTATAAGAAAATGTTTAAAAAATAACTTTAAAAATAGTAAACTAAATGAAAACAATAAAATTCTAAAAGTGTTAGAGGAAATAAAGAACAAATATACACAGATTAATTAACTAACGATAAAGAAAACTAAATATTTTTTTAGAAGATACTCTTCTCAAGAAAAAGAATAGAAAATAGCTAAAGAAGTGCTTAATCTAAGGTTAGAGCAAACTGCAGCTAATGCCAGAATTTCCTGGGCCCCTGCACTGGCCAGTACTGCCCCCACCCCTTAGACAGGCACTGCAGCTGGTTCTAAGCAGGTGTGAGGCCGTCCTTTGGCAACACGCAACGTGCAACGCAGAAGTGCGGCAAAAAAAACCTAATAATTAACATATTTTCCAACGCATTCCACAGCGCTTACAATTAACACGCACACACACAAACACACACACACACAGAGGCGAAGGAAGGTAGCAAAGGGTAGCAGGGGAGGGGGCGAAGACAAGTGGTAGGGGGGCATATAAATCTTCAATTTGAAACACATGCAACACAAATTACAGCCTCGAATGCATTCGGGATTCCAAGAGGCTCATCAAGTGGCCCAGCGAGAAAGAGACAGGCAGAGCAGGAGAGAGAGAGGGTGAGGGAGACAGCTGCAGAACGGAATGTGGCAAGAACAAGAAGACGTGGGCCCAGGTGAGGCAGTGGCCAAGACAGCTGCAGACACGTTGCCATGGAATTCTTCCGATTTATTTTTCAAAACTTTTTTTTCCCCTTTTTTTTTTTGGGTGAACCAAAGTCAAAGTCAGAACCATAATAATCGAGCAGCTACAAAATAACCAAAAATACCAAAAAACAAGCTAAAACTGACCGAGAGAGAGGTAGAGAGAAAGAGAGGGAGGGAGTGAGGAAAGGGGTGTAAAGAGCAGCAGAAAAAGAGAACATAAAACCAAAAGAATTTTAATTTCCGATGTTATCAGATGCACGCAGCGTTCGTTCGTTCGCTCGTTCGCTTTGTGGCAGCAGTTGCAAGGCCGGAGTCGAGCACAGGGGGGCGTGGCACATGGCAGGAAGGCTGGCAGGCCAGCAGACCAGCAGGCAAAGGCAAAGACGAAGATGAACAAGTCAACGCCATATAATAATGATTATGAGCCATTAACATTAAATGGAAAAGAAAATGCTGGTCTACAGATTACAACAACAGCAGCAGTAACCACAGCAACAACAGCAGCAAATCACAGCCACTGCCCAGAGCATGAAAGACTCTGGAATGCGGTGATGGAATCCAAGCAATGCGACAGCTAAAAATAACACCAAGCACTGAATTAGGAGCTCAAAAGGGAGCAGCAGCGGGCAGAGGAGTCGGAGCAGCAAAGGGAGTAGGAGTGGCAGTTGGTAGCTGCAATACAGTAGCCACAACTAGCAGAGGAAGCAACAAACACCAAAGAAACTAAAATAACTTAGGGATGCCAGGGCAGAATGAAGCCTAGAGGATTGAAGGAGTAGTCTACTACGGCTTGGTCTTAAATATAAGTATTAAGCTACTCTAAGCGGTCTTTAAGGCCTCTTGTGAAACATAACTAAACTACTCTTCTCAAGGGTAGCTAACTAAGAGAGGTCCAGAGGTTAGACAGTGGCTAGCGGAGACAACGCCCATTGTGTGGCCAGTGATCAACAGCCTCAGCTGTGGCAAGTTGCAAGTTGCTGGCTGTGACAATGTTGCCAAATTGCCAGTCACCCAATAGGATCAACAGGCAAGACAAGGGGCAAGGAGCAAGGAGCACGGGAGCACAGGAGGAAAAGTGCAACGAAATTTGCATAAAGATGAAATTTATTGACGTTGCGTGGCCATAAAATTGAAATTCATTTGCGACACAAAAGGCACAAAGCGACAGAGACAAGAGGAGAGAGAGAGGGGGTGAGAGGGGGAAGGCAGCAGAGCGAGGCCGAGTGTCCAAAATAAAATAAAATGAAGAAAAAAAGTAAAGACAGCGGCAGCATCCGCTGTTTGTCTGGTCCAGTGGACCTCCCCTCCTCCTTCTCCTCCTCCTCCTCTGTCTGCTCCCCACGTCATTCCACGCTCTCAAAACGAAAGACTTAAGCGACGAACTTGAAAACTCCGGTGTTTGAACTTTTCGTGAGTGTGTGTGTGTGTGTGTTTCTGTGCATGTGTGTGTGTGTGTGTTGCAGTTGCAGTTGCAACTTTGGCATTGCTATCTATAAAACAACAACAACTGCCACTATAGCCAATTTTGGCTGCAGTGAAAAAGAGTTTGGCGTGAAAATGCTCGAAAGCATTCTTTAGCCTAGCCACAAAAGAGTCACACAGACGTTGGCAGACCCTGTACGTGTACTTAAAATAAGTATTTAAATATTTTAATACAATTTAGCTTGAAAAACTCTTAAGCTCCAAGCTAATTTCACTACTGTTCTTCAAAAACACTTGAAAGATCAAACCCTTTGGCATTTCTTAGCTACAGGGTCTAACAGCTTTAACCGCATGCCAGTCCTTGCCAAATGCAAACTGGCAATTTCATAGCTAAGACTGAAGAATCCTGCTCAAACTTCAGCTACAACTCTGAGACGAGACGAGAGTTGGAACGAGAGAAGGAGAGAACGGGAAGAGAGAACATTGGCATGCCTCCAACTGCATACCAAATTCTTCAAGATGTTGTGGCAACTTCTGCCTCTTCCTCTGCCTCTACCTCTACTTCTTCTCCCTCTCTCTCCCATTCTCGCTCTTTAACTCGTCGAAATTGATGCCAAACTGCCTGACGATCAGATTCAAAATTTACGTGTTGTGCTCTTCTCTGCTCTGCTCGTTGCATACTCTATAAAACCGCAGCAGGCAGAGCATATATAGCGGGCTAAGACTTATGTCTGTCTTCAGTAGAATATTTAGCTTTATTGGATTATTCACATTTAGTATTGAATACTTTTAAGTGAGGCCTGCATAAAGTTCTGCTTCGTACCTCTTGCCATTTGCTTTTCACGCTGATCAGTCACTACAGATTGACTCACTGCCTTTAGTTCCCAGTCGAGTTAGAGTATTTCAGTTTTGTGCTAACTTTTTTCAGCCTCTGTGGGTTGTGTGTGTGTGTTTATGTGTGTGTGCCTATGGAGGACGCATGCAGCTAAAGACGTCTCCTCTGCTGGAGTCTCAGCACGGGATGTTGCCTTCTCGCGCTCCGTCTTCCATTCCCTCGCTCTCATTCACTCCCTGCAGGCTCCGTTGGGGCCACATCATCATCATCACCATCATGATCATCGTCTTCCTCGTCGTCGTCGTCGTTCGTTTGTGTTAATGCAACGCGCGATGGCTACCTGAATTACTGAACACGCGTCTTGTGTCTTGTGTTGTCTGTCTTTCGTCTTCTGTCCTGTGTCTGTTTTGCCCGTTTCCCATTTCCCGTTTCCCTGTTGCCTTAAATTGTTTGTTCGCCATCGTCGTTGTTGTTGTTGTGGTTTTTCTACATGTAGCATACCCAGTGATTGGCTCTTCGAAAGTGTATGCACATTTATACACCCTTCTTTAGCTGCACAACTCTCTCAAGCGGTGAGAGCTGCTTACAAAGGTTTATCTTAGTACTGGGTATCTGTCTGTTGAGCACTCTTCGCTAGTTTAAGTTTGATTCAGATGCATGCAGAGTTCTGCTACTTCTGAATTGACTGCTAAAGCCCCTTGGTCTCCACCAGACTGGCTGTACCACAAAGCCACACCCCTCGACTAGTGACTCCGCTTTCTGAAGGACATGTTAGACTTACCTATGAGCACGGCCAGACCGAATAGCTCGGTGTCCTGCATACCCTGTGTGGCAAAGTGCAGACATGTCTGCGTGTAAACCTCTCGGACTCGACTCTTTGCATCGACTAGGAAGTACAGCGTTTTCGGCTGCTGTTGGCCCAGAAGTCTGCAAGCAAATAGATTCAGGGTTAATAAATATCTACGGAGTTTTGAATAAGTTATGGGCCTTACCTCAGTGCCAGGAATCGGGAGCCGGGTGACAGTTGCTCGGCTGAGGACGCGCATACTTCCAGGGGCGCGCTGACGGTGCAAAATGCTCGCATGCTGCATCATTTTCCGTATACAGCGCGCGCGTTCGAAATGCGTTCCTGCTGCAAAGGGATAAAGAAAGCAGAAGAGTGGCCGATTTAGTACAGATATTATATAAATACAAAGTAGGGTCGGTGTGTGTGAAACTGAGGGACTCGCTTTAAGCAAAACTAGTGAATCTTCAATTACTTTCAGTTAACAATTGAATTTTGGACAAAGCATGTCAAGTGCAGGCCCAAAAGGCAGCTATTTTGAGTTATTTGGGGAGTTTTTCTGTAACTGGCAACAATTTCACCAATCAATAACGAAAGACTTAGGCGACAAACTTGATTAGGCGGCTGTGCGTGCGTGCGTTGCGCATAAAATTATTAAAATTCAGTTAAAGAAAGTTCCAAGCGCAGAGCAAGAAGGCGAGAGAGAGAGAGAGAGAGAGAGAAGAGTGGGAGAGCGCGACTAAAACTCGCTGCCGTCGTGATGAAAGAAAAGCATTTTATGCATAAATTAAAATCAAATCGTATCAAATCAACTTATGGACTTGCCTCTCCGTGGACTTTGGTTATTCAGTTTGGAGTTTTGTAGTTTTGGGAACTTGGAATCGGTTTCTTTCTGGCCGCATAAATTTCAATATTGGCGCATTTGCTGTGCGGCGCAAGCGTATAATAAATTTTCAAGTTTCATAAATTTATGCCTAGACAAGAGAGTGGAGAGTGTTTGGCTATCAGCTCTACACATCTGTGAAGCAACTGCCAACTCCAGACTCCCAACTCCCGACTCCCTACTCCCGACTCCCTACTCTGTTCATGCAGAACCGCCCTGACTTATTAATATCCCATTCCAAACCAAACTGGATACTGATCATCAATCAAAGCGCGCATTTGACATAAATTAGAAACCAAGAATATGTATATGAGTGTCTACACTCCAGACTCCACACACCACTCTACACACACACACACACACACACACACACACACACCCTTGCCACAATTGTATCTAAGCCGATTTTCATGATACAGAAACAGAAAAGAAATAAAACCGGACCAACAAGAGAAATAGTTTCGTATAAAGAAACAGAAATAGAAATAGAAACAGAAACAGAAAGCGGGAATTAAGTGATTTACGAAACCAACAAATAGAATTCCACACAAACATTTAAACAAATTTAAATTTGTAAGTTTTTTAAGCGCTTTTGGAATTTGTTTAAACTTTGTTTGAGGTAGAAAATTTAATTAAACTAGCACAGCGGGAAGGAATTACGTATACGACTTGTGTGTCTTTTGGTATTCAAATAATTGGCAGTAGCTGCAATTATTTGAGTGCATGACTTCTAAGAAATCATTTAAATGAGGTTTAATTACTAACTTAATATTAACTCATGCCAAGCATTTCATTAAACTCTTTACGTTCTCTGGAAAAATAAATATATTTACTGTCGCCATAAAAATTAGTTATTTTCAATTAACAATATATTTAAAAAGTTTAATTAATTGGTATATAAAGTTGTTATTGTTCTTCATTTTTGGTATTCAAGCATATTTTTGTACTAATAAAAAATAACTCTTTAGAAACGATGGTCTAAAATATTGAAATTGAGTTGCGTTTTCTATTTGAAAGAGTTTTACATTCTTGACTGACTTTAAGCAACAATATCTTAATTTAAATCAGTGTATTGCATTAGCTCGTATTTCATTAACTTGTAGATACTTCTAGTTAGTTAAGTCAAATGAACTAATTCGATTTAATCATTAAAAACATTCTTAAGCGTTAAAAATGTATACTCGTCATGTGATTACTTTAAAATTGAATTCAATCACGATCAATACATCTCAATCTAGTAAGCTAAGCCCTCTGCCACTCCCTCACTCTCTCCTTCTCTCTCTCCCTCATACCTTCCCTCTTCTTACTATGTAACAGCCAACACGTAATGCCCGATGAGAGGTCAGTTCTCTCGTAACTAAACATTATATAACTGCAAAATTGACAGAATTAAGTAAGGCAGTAGAAAAGTCAGTTAGAGAAGTGGGGATGACTCAGAGAGAGAGAGAGGGAGGGTGAGGAGAAAAAAAAGTGAGAGAGTCTTATAAGCAATTATTTTCATTTTTTGTTTAATGTTTTTCATTTGCAATGCAAACAAATAAATGTAAAGCATTTAACAATTTCAATCATGGCTAATTATCCACATTCCAATGGCTAATGAGAGCGGGCGACAACAACAACAACAACACTGGCAAGCTGAGCGTTAATTACAAAAGCAAACAGCGTAGGGGAAACTGAGGGGTGTTGTGGGGAAAGGGGGATGCGGTAACCGAGATGAGGCGTGGCAAGGGGCAATTAAATGTGCAGAGGCACGCTAATCAGCAATTAGCAAACGGCAATAAATTATTTGTTTATATCGGACACAACCAGTTGGCAACAGTGCAAAACGAGTAAGCTCGACTCAGGCAGACTCTGTATGAAAAATAAAACAAAGTTTGTAACATTTTAAAGAATCCTAAAGAAACCATAGTCCATATAAAATTTAACCTATTTTTTAGCTTTTTCTGAATTTATAAAATTTTAAAATAAATATTAAACCAATTTGGAGTTAATATTCCTTCGATTCTTTGCTCAAAACATAGTTTAGCTATAAACCAGCTAAATGCGCATCACTGTCTGCATATATTGACTCCACTGTAGCTGCTGATCCAAAGTACACATAGCTTTTAAAGCCTGCCACACCTTTTCTTTAAGCCTGTTAAGCACTTGCCGCTCTTGACCGACCCACTAGATACCCTGTAGTGTTTTTCATGAGCAGTGAAACGGAAGTGGAGACAGGTGATAAGGGGTAGGG
The DNA here is from genome assembly GCA_020829145.1 of Drosophila nigrodunni. Classification (NCBI taxonomy): domain Eukaryota; kingdom Metazoa; phylum Arthropoda; class Insecta; order Diptera; family Drosophilidae; genus Drosophila; species Drosophila nigrodunni. The sequence continues at coordinate 1,008,150 of JACVCZ010000008.1, forward strand.
GTGAGTAGCTCAAGCGCCAGCGGAATAATTTTGCTGTGTAAGCGAATTAACAGCAAAAGAACCAAAAGAAACGAAAGCAAAATAAATGTTGCGCATACGCCACGTTGTGCAGTGACAGCAGTTCCTTAGCCCCCACCCCTCCCTCTGCCCAACACTTGCCACCCAGTTATAATACTCGACTTTTGAAACGCTAGCAGCGGGGGCGGGGGGTGTGGCGGGCGGTGCTGTGTCAACTGCATGCCAGTGCAGTGAGCTCATTCGGGGCGAGTGTGTGTGTGAGTGTGTGTGTGTGTGAGTTTGAGTGTGTTCGAGTTCGCGACTTTGTCGCCAATGTTGTTGTCCGCAAGCCAAGAGGGGCGTTTGGAGGTAGGGGGGGGCGATAAATACTTTCCGACACAGAAAATAGAAATATCTACGGATAAATTTCAATTTTTAAACGTCATTGGAATGTGCGAGCGAGACAGCAGTTGATTTATCGAGTAACCGAGTGCTTTTGGATCAGTGCTCAATCAATAAGCATTACAAATATCATAAAACTACGGGGTAATATTTACCAACGAAAAAAGTATGCGAAAAATTAAGTTTAATGGAGTTTTTTTCAAGCTATTTTTAAGTTTTAGATAGTTTAAATTTTTATAAATTTAAAATGAAACATAACTTTTTAAAATACAATATAAAATTGCACAAAAAGTAAAGTAAAGTATTAAGAGAAGTTTGAGCAAATTTGAGTAATAATTGATAAGAAGTAATAATTTTAGGGCATTCAAAAACTGTTTAACTATAAAGCTAAATAGTTTTTTTAAGCCACAAACTCAGTGAAGTACTCCAAGAGTGGTGCTTAGACGTTGATGGCGAGTGTATTGCATTGAGCAACTGGAATCAAGTTCTATTGAAAGTGTTGACCAACTCGATCTCAATCTCGATCGCGATCTCGGGAACTGAGAATGCAGCCAGCAGCAGCAGCAGCAGCTAATGAATAACGACGTTTCATGTGGAATTTTTAAAGCTCATGAGTGTGTGTGTGTTTGTGTGTTGGCCCCTCTCAACTGGGGAGCTATCGGCGTCAGTCGTGTCTGGGTTTTTTAATTACGACAAAACGGCAAATTGTCATTCGACGATCGTCATTCGCCGATTCGCGTTCGTCAATGGGTGGAAAATAGTTTAATGCGTTGGCATTTTCACACGCTAACGCGAAACAGTTGTTATACATTTACAGATGCATACACTGAAAAAAGTGAGTGAGTAATTCCGGCATGGCTATGAGACATTCCAGTATTATTTAACAGTCAGTAAACTATTAACTAAATAAATGCTTTAAAGTCAACTGATTTATTTCAATTGATTCTTACAAAACTATTTGTTTAAGTGTACGCATCCGTCGGATGCGCGTCACAGTTAAACAAGTGAGCGAAGATGAGCAAGGCTAAGGGGAAGTGTACCGGGAAGAGGAGATCAGTCCATAATCAAATTTAAAGCTTCGAGCCAAACATTTAGTGTTAATGGAACTGTTTTTTTAACAACAAAAGGCGAGGTGCATTTTTGAAATTATTATGCCGATTATGAAGTCGCCAGCTGTTGTCAACGTTGTCACCGTCAACTGTTCTTGTTGTTGTTGTCACCAGTCAAATAAATAACTTTGCGTTTTGTTGGCAAATACTACGAATCGAAATGTGGAGAAAATCAAACAAAACAAAAGCGGCAAATTAATGGCTTTGTTGTTGTTGCTGTTGTCCCAGTTATGCCAAACAATTTTAATGTTTTTGCAAAATAAAAAAAATGAAGAAAAGACGAGTAGAAATAAGCGAAATGAACACACCTAGCTAAGATTTTTGTCACAGCCAGGTGAACAGCGATAACTTATCGATCAGCAGCAGACTACACGCTACTTCCAGTTGGTATTTCCAGCCGGCTTAAGAAGGAAGAGAGCACTAAGTAGAATTATTTTAAGAGACATGCAACTGGAAGCACATCAATTGCATTAATCCAGCATTCCAGTCAAGTTCAAGTGCCAGAACTTCCAGGAGGCATGAAAGCTTTTACACGCGCTCTTTAAAAGGCGCTCTCTTGCTGTCCATCTTCAATAGAAGAGAGCGCAACTCATCAAATAGACGACACCAAAAATAAGAGCGCAGGACTGGGTGTGTAAGTGGGAGGCAGACATTTAGGCGATGCGCAAGCTGCGTAAAGAGAACAAGCGGCGCTTTCTGCTGACATCGACGTCAACGTCGACAGCGAGCAGCGAGCAATCACAACGTGCGACGCATGATAAAATCAAAGGCGTGCGAAACAATTTCTGTGTTGCGCTTTTTGTTTTGTTTTCTGTTTTCTTTTCTTTTAAGCATACATTATGCTGCTAGCAGCGCAGTCGCTGCCGCCTGCCAAATAGTTCAGGCTTCAGGGTGAGCGATCATACACACTTGGGCATATTTATGTGTATGTGTGTATGTTTTATATGTTTCTTCTACTTTGTCATTCAACATTTAATTCGCTGAACATTTTAATTGCTTAAATCATTTTTTTTTTGTTTTTTTATTTTTGGTTTCAATGTTTAGGCGTGAAGGAATTTTTGTCAACTGTTGCTGTTGTTGTTAGCTAAGGTCAAGTGTGGTCCCCTGCGCCAGCCCCAACCCGCGGCGCGTTCTGTGGGCGGCTGTCAATTGTCGCAACCGCAAAATAAATATTAAATACGACAAGAAACAAAAAAACAGCAACGACAACGGCACGTAGCAACAACAAAACACGAACACAACAAAGAGATAAACAGATAAACCGATATACACAACTGTGTATCGATATCGCATCTGCGGTAGCAATCATTTAACGTTTACCGTTTTTTTAGCGTTTAACGTGTGTTTCTGCTCATTTGTTTATCTTTTTTTCTTTTTGCAACACAACACCACGAGTATCGGATATAAACACCACCCAGCCACCCTACTCTGCTCCCCCTCAACCCCCCTTCCATTACATTGCACTACCCCCACCACAATTATGGCACACTCAATTAGTCGCCTTCTCTATTGCAGCTCCCATTTCCACTTAATTGTTGTGGTGCAAATCAGCTGCTCGATTTCCAGTGGTCGCCATTTTACGAGTGCCTCTCTCTTCTGCTGCTGCCTGTTGTCTTTGATATTCCTGGTACACAGACAGACAGCGCAACACTCACAGACACACACATACATGCATACGCGTAGCTATTTACGACACCTGCCATTTGCCAAACAGTTTCCCCTTTCCTGCTCCCACACCGCACACACCCAACGTTTTCGGGGTGAGGTGATTAATTACACAATGAGTGGGGACTTTAAAAAGTTTTGCGAGCCATTGGCGAGTTTTATGGCCGCTTCTTGAGCTTTCAGATAAGACATTTCGCATTATTGTGTTTATTGCTGAAGGAGGCAATTAAAATTCCAAAGAAATTCCAAATCAAAACTACGAAATTCCCACTCTCTTTAATTTCGCTTGCTCTCTTAAACTTACCTTATGCACTGCCGACGAAGGTCGCTGCTGCAGTTGTCGGCATTATTATTATTATTGTTGTTGTAGTTGTCGTAGTTTTTATTGCTGCCAGTAGGGGGCGCCCGAAGCGCGTAATCCAAAAATTTTAGTCGCTTTTGATTTATTTATTTTCTATGCACACAATTTTATTTAGTTGTAAGAGAGGATTGCAAACTTTCTTTTGTTTTCCACTAACAATCGATTACCCGCAATGGCTGCGCGTCGTCTAAATAACAGTAAATTGTATTGTTGTTTGTTTGTTTTTTTTTTTTTTATTTTGAATTGTCGTCGTTTGTTGTTGCTGTTGCGGCTGCGTCGGCGGCCAGAAAGCTATTGCTGACCTCTTCGACAAATACTAACAACGCGCTGCGACTGCGCAGTCGACGGCGGGCCACATTCCAACGGACGGCTCGCGGACTCACGGCTCTCACTGGCGATTGTGTGGGCGCTCAGGCGATGTTGTTGTTGGTGCGCGACGCAGTAAGAGAGAGGACAAGGAACTGCGAGGGGGGCGGTCGGCAAACGCGGCACAAATACGATTTAATCAAAATTGTTGTTGTTGTTGTGGGTCGCTGCAGCTCCGCACATGCACACGCACACACACATGCGCAGCCGAAATACACCGAGAGAGCACAAGCAAGCAAACGAGCGAGCGAACAAGAGGGAGAGAGAACTGCCGTTTATGCTGGTGTCGTTTGTGTATTTGTATATGTATATGTGTTTGTGTTTGTGCGCTGTGCTCTCTTTGGCAACTGCTTTTTGTTGTTGCGCGAAAGAATGCCGTTTGCTTGGTTGTAGTTGTAGTTGTTGTTGGATCTACTGATGTCGCTGTTGCTGTTGTTGTTGCTTTTGCTTTTGCTGGCTGTTGCTGGGTCGCAACTTTCTGTGAGGCTATTTGTTTTGACCAGCAGCAACTTGTTGGAGTCGCTATGTTGCAGATTTTTTTTTTCTTTCTTCTTTTGATTTCCAAATAAAAGACGTACACACTCACACACACAACACAGCACTACGCGACGCACGGCACACACAAAAAAACACAATGGAAAATTGGGCACTTGTGCTTGGTAATTCAACGCCACACTTTGAATCTAAATCCGAATACGAATCCGATTCCAAAATCCAAATCGAAACGAAACGAGAGCGAAGCAAACGCTTAACACAAAACGCGCACACTGCGACTGCGACTCCGACTGTGACTGCGACGGCGACAATCTCCAGAGCTCCAATGGGGCCGCTGTCGCTGTCGTTTCTGTTGCGATCGCGACGATGACGACGACGCTGTTGCCTCTGAGCTGGCACTGCGAATGTGTGTCTGTATCAGTGTGTGTAAATGTGCATGTATTTCTATACGTGTGTGTCTGCGAGCGAATTCAATGTTTGTGTATGCGCGCTCGCGGGTGTGTGTGTGTTTGTGTATGAACACGACGCGCAACCTGCTGCCAGTTCAACTGCTTCGTCCAGCTACAAAAATCAAACTAAAGTCCGAGTCGAGAGAGTTTCAGTATGAGAGCGAACTGTGTTTTTTAGTGTGTGCGTACTGCGCATGTGTACGTGTGAGTTTGAGTATCTCCCACTGAGATTTAAGATTGGAATGCGCCGTGTTCATGATAGCGCACTCTGGTTTTGTACGTTTGGGAGTGTGTGTTTGTGTGTGAGTGTGTGCCTAAAAAAGAGAGGGAGAGAGAGCGTGAGAGTGAGAGAGGAAGAGAGAGCGGCCGATCGTTTTGTATCTTGTAGTTGTGGTTGTCGTTCAAGCAGCGGCGGCTCAGCGGCCAGGTTAAAATTGCTGGCAAAGAATTTGGCTGCGACGGCGACGGCGACGGCGACGCTGCTGCTGCTGCCGCTGTCGTTATTGTTGTTGTCGTTGTTGCTGTCGCCGTCGGCTGTGGTATGCTTGTTGTTCAGCTTATAAGCAGAATAGCGCACATAATACAATAGAACAGCACAATGTTCTGTCTCCACATTCACACACACACACACACACTTACATAAATATGCACTGAAGCACCTTTAGCTTGGTATATCCCCTCTCCCCCTTCATACCATTCAGCTATAATATTTCTGTTTTCATCGAAAGCATACGCGAATCTTAACTCAAGACGGAGAGTCCCAAAAGAAACACCGAAAAAACAGCAACAGCAAAAGCAAGAACAACAACAACAAGACGAGAAAGGTAAATACTAAACAAAATAAATAAAAACTTCAAAGGAGAATCCCAGTAGCTAACTGAAATGTCAGTGTGTAAGTGAAATTCCAATGTTTTATCTTGCCAGCAGCAGCAGAGCAGAAGCAACAACAACAAGAACAACGAAAGCTATTTGGAGCCCAGCACAAAACCAACGAATAAGAACATTCAAACGGTGCGACTAAAGTCGACTAGTTAATACTCTTTACAAATGGTAAACAGTGGGGTAATAACTAATAGTAGCCCCCATTTACGATATAAAAATTAGTTAATTATTTAGCTTAGTTATAAACATTACCATTTGTTAAAAACTACATAATTACATAGATCGCTTCTTGTTAATTTTATTCCTTGCACACATTGTTTGGTGTAGCTGATATGCCTGTTTTAAAAGCGCATAGGTGCGCAAAGTAAAGGAGAAAAGCGCGACGCAAGGCCGCAGCAGAGACACCAGGCAGCAGCAGAGGCTGAGACTGCGACTGTAGCAGCGAAGAACGCGCAAAAGAAATATCAAGACACATTTACACGTACAAAGGCACTTACACACACACACACACGCATACTAGCACACATATGGAGAGCAGGCAAAGCCATGGTTACTTGGCACAAGAGAGAGGCAGAGAGAGAGCGGTCGAGGGGAGCACTTGGAACTGCGCTGCTGCTGCCCGCTGGCCATTTGTAAGAGCTGCCTGTGCCAACGTCGTCGTCGTCGTTCTCTGCTGCTACGATATCGTCACTTGGGCGCATTCCTCAGCATAATGTGAGCTTGATTTGCTGGATTCTTTTTGCTCTTGTGCCTCCCCCTGCCACCAGTTGCGCTCTCTCGCTCACACTCATATGCCGCACGCACACTCGAAATTATTTTGTTGCCGTTTTTTCTTCCATCCCATTTTTTTCGATTTTTTTTTAAGTTTTCTCAAATATGCGGCACACACACACACAAACACATGAAGGCACCCAAGACACGAAGCTCTGGAGCCATGTTCTTGACGGGTCGCGGGTTCGGGGGTCGCCATGGCCATAACTTGTTGATCTGCGCGACGCGGCGAGTTGCGGTGTGGGCAAAGGAGGCGGGGAGGTCAGCGATGGGAACTTGGCGCGCGGTCTTCGATTTCTTCAAGTGTATTTGCTATGCGCGCATTGCTGTTGTTATTCTTGTTGCTGTTCTTTAGTTCTAAGACCGGTTGTTGTTGTTGCTGTGTGCGTGTGTGTGTGTGTGGGTATGTGGATGCTGGAGCCTTTTGCCTGTCGAGGCCGAGACTTCAAAACACAAAATATTTTATGCAATTCCTTGAAGGCGACTTTTCGTTGTCGTTCTCAGTTTTTTTTATCTTTTTGCTTTGTGGCTTTCTTGTTGTTGTTCTTGTTGGGAGCTGAATCTGAATCTTGGCCGAATTGGCGCGCATTTTGACAGGGCTCGGCTCAGCGCTTGGCCCTTTTCCAGTGATTGTTACTGCAACTGGAATTCTATTCGACATTCCAAGCTGAGTTGCTTTTTTTCCGTTCCACTCAACTTTAATTTAATTCATAAGTTTTCAATCACTTTTCATTCCTTGGGAATAAAGTTGTGCTTGACTTAGAAATATTTTTGGCATGAAAAGGAGTCGGAAATTGTGTTTGCTTGGAATTTACTGCTGCTCTGCGTGTGTTTGCTCTCTGTACACTGAGTGGCTATGTGTGTGTGTGTGTGTGCTCCGTTTTCGTTACGCTTCATTGCCGCCGACGTCGTCGTTGTCGCATATTTTGTTTTTATTATGACCGAATATTGTTGACCAGTCATGCCCCCACTCTCCCCCTTCCCATTCCTTTGATCACTCCAGAGCAGAACGATAATGTTAATGGACATGGACGACACACTCCTCTCTTTGCTCTCTTCGCATGCTTTATACTGCCTCTGTCCCTCTCTTCGCTGTCGCTCTCTGAGTGCTTTAGGTATTTTTATTACTTTTGTTACACTAACTTACTTCCTATTCGACGTTAACGACGGTTAACGCGGCATTCAATGATTTTGTTTGTTACTGACGAGTTGAATGTAAATAAGAGATCGTTGGCTGCTGTATGTATGATGCCATCTCGCTCACACTCTTCCCGCATTCTTTGCTTGAATGAGCGAAGTAGCTGTTGATTATTGGCTCATTGGAATGCGCTCAACCCTGACCGCCCGCCCGCCTAATCGACATTTGAGGGGCGGGTAGGAGGAGAGGAACATGAAAATAAAATTCTCCAAATTTACATTTCCCCCAGTAAATAATAATAATGAGTGCGAGCAGAACTGGAAGTGTAGAAATATTCTTTAATTTTGCTATTCGCTCTATTGCTATTGGAATGTGGTCGCTGTATGTGTGTGTGTGTGTGTGTGTGTGTGTGCTTGTAAGTGGAGTGTAGAGCCAAGAGAGTCGGTGTCTAATCTGCCTACCCTACTTTCACTCCAATTCCAGTCATCGACATCGGCATCTCGCTCAATTCAATTTATTCGAACCGAACTTTTCTCTAGTCGCATGCCAGTGGCTACAACAACAACAACAACAACGATGTTTCAATGAAGCTGCAAACTGGCGCCGTTGTATTTGTAGCTTAGCAGTGGGTGGGGGAGGGAGAGGGTGAGGGGAGAGCTGGGTTTGCAATGAAATTTCGTTGTTTTTGTTGTCGCTGCTGCTGTGTGTTGGGGGATTTGCCTTTTTCGGCATTGGAATGCAGCGTGCCTGTTGTGGCTGTAGTCGATGTTGTTGTTGCTGCTGCTGTTGCTAAGCCCAAACAAAAAAAAAATCAAGCGCTGCTTCTGAAATGTGTTCTAAATAAATTCCAATGAAATGAAAGAATCAAACTTGCAATTAGAGATGAGCAAATTGTGCGATGTTCGTTTGGTATTTTATCTGCTTTGTAGAGGAAAACTTAAGTCGTGTCGTGTCGTGTCACGCGCTTATCGCTATGTTTAGGGACGCAGGGCACTGCCGATATACAAGTAACTCACTTTGCCGATACAAATTCAGCGCTGCGCAGCTCTGCGATTGCAATCTTTAGCAACGTCATCGTCAGCGTCAGTGGAAGCAGCGAACATGCGGCACGGGACTCGAATCTGCGAGTCTCAGTCTCGCAGCAGCAGCTGGTGGCAGCGACGTCAGCGTCGCGCGTGCGCAGTCTCAACGGATGTCTGGCCAGTGCTATTGTTGTTGTTGTCAGTTTTACCTGTTTGCAGGCAGCAGGCAACAGGCTGCAGCTTTCTTGCACATTTTCTCTCTCTCCACTCTCCACACTGCCCTCCTTCCAGTTCCAGTTGCAGCTCGCTCACTCACTCGCGCTCTCTTCCCTGCTTGCGTGTGTGTCTGTCTGCCTCACTCTCACTATTGAGTGCAACAAATCGACAAAATCAACCAATTCCCGTACAGTAGCTGCCGCATTTTTTTTATGCTTTTAATGAGCGTTTATATTGCACATGGAGACCACGCGGAAAGAGAGGGAGAGGCAGAGAGCGAGAGTGAGAGCCGCAGGATTGGCATCCCACTGCATACGTTTGTGCACTTGGCGTTTCTCTCTCTTCGTTGCTGTTGTTGTTGTTGCTTTTGCCTTTTGCCCATTTATTCATATTCATAACTCTTCAATTTACACAAATTCCTTTTTGTTCGTTCTCATCACAACAAAGTAATCCCACTATACCCTCACTAGCGCCAGTTGCAGCTTGTACCGCTTTCCCAGCTCCCAGCCCCAAGCCAACAGCTGACAGCTGCTCCAACTGATGACGATGATGATGATGGAAATGGGAGTCGAGTTACGAGTTACGAGTTCCAAGTTACGACTCACCCAAAAAATGTGGCCAGGGATTTTGGCTTTATTCTACGACGACGTCTACGGGGCGTATGATTAACAGTACGTCAAACTGTCGCAGTCTGTGTGTGTGTGTGTCTGTTTGTGTGTGTGTGTCAGCGTCACACGTCATAGTCATCCGAGCTGAGTTGGCTAACTGATAAGGGCCAATGCAAAAGGCGAATGTTGACGCATTTTGGCCAACTGATAAGCTAAGCAAATGCAGAACCAAATTTCAATACCCTGTAGTGGTAGTCGACCAAGGGGTGTCAGCGACTAAAACAGTCGTTACGTTCCAAGAGACTAGAAGTGCTCCAAACAATAATTTTAGCGTTATGAGCGAGCAAGCTCCCAATATACCCTCTAAGTACAGGGTAGCTGATAGTCCATCAGGCCAGCAAAAACTCTACGTTTAAAGGGTATTTTGCTGGTCTAGCATACTCCACTGGATCACCTGTTTGGTAGAAAGAGCGTGAAAGGAAGCTAGAGCACGGCGAGAGCTAAAAGATACGGGCTACAAGATACCAGATACAATGGCGAAGATAAAAGATACAAGATACACATGTATCTTGTCAGCGAGTTAATGAGCAATAAGTTGAGCCCAAAATCGCAATCATTTCGTATTCATAACGTTTTGTATATCATTCAGCAGCAACAACAAGAAACCGCTAAATAACAAAAAAAAAACTGCTAAAAAATGTCTGAAATTCACTAGTCAAAAATTCTACTCGAAATTTATTCAAATTTAAATTAACATGCGTCGGCAGCCGTGGGAGCCAAGTTAAAGACGGCCTCAGATACAGCTACAAACTGCTAGATACTTTAGCTACACTGTGCGAAAAGGGGGAAAGCTGGAAAAAGTCACAGCCAAAACCAAATCAGTTTACTTGAATTTATTTTAACTTCAACTTTAATACAGTAATTTTAAGTTTAAGTGGAAGTTGAGGATTCAGGCAAAGCTACTCCGCTTTCGCTCAGTGTATGCTTATGTGTCTGTGCACCCGCTTCTTTGCTAGGCTGATAAATATTTGGATTTTGCATGCCAGCGCGATGAGTTCAACGTGTCGATGTCAACGTTGTTGTTCTCGTTCTCCCTCTGCTTCTCCCTCTACCTCTCCCTCCTCCACTGCTACCTCTACCTACTCTTTATGTTCTTGTTCATTTAATTTCCAAACATTTATCAACAAATATTTGGCGCTTATCATTTGTTCGAGCCAAACAACAACAACAACAGCAAAGTTGTCTGAGCAACCGGCTCCATTCTCTGATTCTTCTGCTTCTCATCTACGATTCTTCAGTAGCCTACAGTAGTCGCTTTGATCTCGTTCATAATCTATAGATTTGCACTAAGCTAAACTACCCTCCTCCCCTCCCTCTTCCCTTCTCCTTTCTTTCCACAACTTTTTCCTTAGCTCTCTGCAAGCCTCTTTTACAGCAGAAGAAAGCCAATTCTATCCCAATTCTATCCCAAACATTCTTAATTTTCTTTTTAATGAACTAAAAGTCCCAGAGACATGACAAGTTAAAGTTAAAGCTTAAATTAAGCATAACTTAATGGCAAATTAGTTGCTTGTTGGGGTTTTAAACATAGAAAGAAAGTAAGTGCATAAGAAAAAGTTATACAAATTTAAGTAAAACTAATTAAAAAATAGATATATTATATTTATCAATTGCTTAAACATTTCATTTAAGAAAATATACCTGACTATATTTCAGGAAAAAAGTCTGTCCCATATCTAGAATTTTTGAAGACTAATTTAAGAACTTTTTTAATATTTTAAATAGTTTTATTTACTTTTATTTAAAGTTTTTATATATTTAAGTTTTCGATATCTGAATACAAGTATTGATAATTTAAGGACTTTTCTAAATATTTCAAATAGTTTTATTTAATTTCAAGTATTTATATATTTTAGTTTTAGATATCTGAACACAAGTAATAATAATTTAAGGACTTTTCTAAATATTTTAAATAGTTTTATATAACTTTTATAACTTATATATTTTAGTTTTAACTTTCTGGGTTTTTACAGCTTTTCTTAGGACCCAGAATAGTTTTCTTGGGGTTAAATTGGCGCTTTCGTTGCCCTGGCTGAGTCAGCTGTCGGTTTATTAATTTGTTGTGGGCTTATTACGCGTCATGGCAACCGCAATTCCCAGTAGACAGACAGTACGAGCGGTGGGAAAGGCAGGGACGGTCGGAGGGTCTAGTCACGGCCAGGGCCATAACAGAGAAAAAAAGGCAAAAAGGATTTCACAAATTAAACCTCATCAGGCAAAAAGGTTCTTGAAAATTAAAACAAAAAAAAAGAGACAGAAAAAATAAATAAATAAATCAAAAATAATAATAAGAAGACGAAGCAAAGAGGAAGAAAACAAAGGAAAAAGGGAATCGCAAAAGGTAGGTACAAATGATGGGCATAGAAAAATTAGAAGCAGACGAAGATAGGGGCGTAGAGGGTGCAAGGGGCTGCGAAGGGGGCGCAGGAAGCGAAAAAGATTCAAAGTGACGACGAAGGAAAGAAGAGGAAAGTGCGGAACGGGGGGAACGGGAAGAAGAGCAGAGCAGAGCAGGAATGACACGCATCCGGTTTTAAAATTCCACTGAGAACTGAGAGAGAGATGGCGAGAGAGGGAGAGAGGGAGAGAGGGAGAAAGAGAGGAGTAGAGCAGACCGATCTGAGGAATGCAAACACTTGAGAATTCACAGCCACAAAAGCAAAAAAAATCTTTGAAACGACCTCAAAAGGACGTTTTAAGACGGCAGCTTTGGGTGATGCCAGAGTTGCCACCTTAGAGCACAGCGATCTAAATTCACAACTGGTTTTACCCTCCTACCACTCTGCCCACATAAACAGAAGCCAATTAACGCCCTCGAAATGAGCGCCACGTTGGCAACCCTGGAGCTGCAATACTTTCGTGCCGTCTCGCTCTACCGCCGTCGCAGCTACGAGCCGTGTGTGGAGGCGTGCAACGCATTGCTGCAAGCTGGGCACGAGGGCAACGTGCAGCTCTTTGCCAACAGTGGCAAGCAGCAAAACGAGACGGAAACGGAGAATCCCGAGCACTCTGGGCAGCCGGGGCAGCTACAGCGCATAGCGCCAAGACAGCGCAGGAGACGGGAGCTGGAGGGGGGAGGAGGAGCAGCAAGTGGTAGCAATGCCATGCCCGCTTGGCTAATGGAGGGAGTTTGGCAGCTCAAGATGAGGGCCTTGACACAGCGCGTCTACCTGGACGATCTGGAGGTGGACGATGCGGGGAATGAAGGTAAGTCCAGAGACACACCACGCCCACTATCGCCCTTCTAACCCACTCCCCTTCTACCCCTTTCCCTACCTAGCCACCGAGGAGGTGGAATTCGAGCGCATTGCAACCACCGCTCGTCCCGGCAGCAGCATCAAGACTGCCTTCCAGCCCCGCCCGCGCACCAGTCAGGCACCAGGGCGTGGCACTGCCCATAGCCTGTCGAGCGAGGGGCGGCTGAACAGCGCCAGGCCCAGCTCGGCGGTGGCACGACCCGGCACCGCCAGTGCCACTAGCCGCCCCGCCTCCCGTTGTGGCACTGCCTCTCGGGTGCGTGCCACAGCCGCTGCGGCGTTCACTGTGGGCGATGCCAGCGCAGGACTGTACCAGGCATCCCGACTCAATCCGACTATTTACGCGGAGCGGGAGGCGATTGTCAAGGCGCTATTCCAGTTTCTCTACTACCATGAGGCGGATGTGCCCAAGGCGCTGGAGCTCTGTCGGGCAGTGCTCGCTGTGCCCGTAGCGCCGGGCACGCCCACCGATTGGTGGTGGCAACAACAGCTGGGACGCTGTCTGCTCGCGCTCAACTATCCACGCCGTGCGGAGCCGTGTCTGCTGCAATCCCTGGCTGCCTTTCCACACCCAGACACCTATCTGCTGCTCTCGAGACTGTACCAGCGGCTGAGGCAAACGGAGCGAGCGCTGCTGCTCATTGGCCAGGCCGTGGAGCGACAACCCTTCGACGTCTGTTATCGCCTGGAGCAGGCAAGGATTCATGGCAGTCAGGGACAGCGGGAGGATGCACTGCAGCTGTATAGATTAGCAGCCAGGCTGCAGCCGATCAATGTGGAGGCTTTGGCGAGTATTGCCGTGGATTATTTCTACGACGGGAATCCGGAGATGTCACTCATGTACTATCGCCGCATTCTGTCGCTGGGCGTGCACAACGCGGAGCTCTACTGTAACATTGCTCTGTGCTGTCTCTACGGTGGTCAGCTCGACCTGGTGCTGCCCTGCTTTCAGCGTGCGCTGACCATGGCCTCCCAGCCGGAGCAGCGCGCGGATGTTTGGTACAACCTGAGCTTTGTGGCGCTGGTAAGAGTTGTCGTAGTGTTCTAGGGAACCTTAACCCTGTTTACCCCTTCACACTCTTCCTAACAGACCTCTGGAGACTTCAACCTGGCCAGAAGATGCCTCCAGCTCTGCCTCACCTCAGATGCTCGTGACGCCGCTGCTCTCAACAATCTGGCCGTCTTGGCCGCCCACAACGGTGACGTCATGGCCGCCAAGTCATACCTCAATGCGGCACGGGATGTGCTGCCCGAGGCGGACGAAGTTGTGGCCAATCTGCAGTACATGGATCTGCACTACAAACTTTAGAACGAATTTTGTATGCGGTACAAATATACATATATTTTAAGTTTGGGAAGCACATAGAAGCCTCTTTCCTCTAGGGTCGTTTAAGCCACTCGTAGATGCTGTTCATGCCCACCTTGGTAACGGCGCTGGCCTCCACGATGGTCACCTGTTGACGTATTTGCTTCTGCAGCTTGGACATTTGGAGCATGAGCAGCGCCTCGTTGCGCATCTGGCGATAGGAGTAATCCATTTTGGTCAGCACCAACAGAATCTTTACCTTCTGCAGACGCGGTTCCGTGAGAATCGAGTAGAAGAGCACGCCTACGGAAAATATTATGCTCAAACTCTCAACTGGTTTACTGGTCACTCACCCGCCGCTGAGATCTGACACAGATTGGAGGCATCCACCACATAGATGAGTTTCTTGACATCCTCAAAATATTGACTCTGGCGCCACAAGGGCGCCATGCTGCCGCCAATCTCGAGTATTTGTATGAACTTGGGCAGATGCTTTGGCAAGGCTGGAGTAGCACCAGCGGCTGTGACATCCGCAGGCGGACGTGGCTTGTCGCCGTTGGGCGGTTTTTCAGGGAAGTGTATTCGATAGATTCCCGTGCCAATTGTTGGCATGGAATAGCTGGTTTCGTCTATGGAATCTGGCTCCTGCAGTGCCTTTAGTAGATGGGTTTTACCCGCTCGCTTTGGTCCCAGACAAATGCACGACATGGTTTCTAAATCAGTTTTTTACTACATCCATTGATTCAACAAATTAATAAATTCCATGGCAACCACTTAAAAACGACCGCTAAATAAGGTATTAAAGCCATCTGTAGCTTAAAAAAGACACTACATTGATACCGCCATCTGTTGTTAAAATGCACAACTACTTGTTCGATACTTTAGAATCAAAGCAACTCTAATTTAAAATACTCAATATTTCCTCATATTTTTCCCAATATTATCATTAGTATTATTAGAAATTAATGGTACTTGCGGAATGAAAGCAAAATAGTAAATAAAAATAATTCTTATTAGCGCAAATAATGCAAAAATTAAACCACACAAAATAATTAGTTTTAAATCGATATACCGACAATTACAATAGAACAATGGTATCGATTATAGAATCGAATCAAGTTCCAGCTCTAATCAACATGACAAGAAAAATAACATATATCAAAACATCAGAATTTTTTGACGAATAAAATGAGTAAAAGTAGCCAAATTGGATTCAACAAACAGTTTGCCATCGATATAAATGGCATTAGCACAGAATTCGTATTTCATACGTTCGACAACAAATGGATGCTGTTGGTTACGCAGCTGGGGAAATTGCCGGCTTTGTACAATGTAACGTTTGATGTGAAGCGAGATCATCGAGTGATATCCGGACTGCACGGACCCGTGGACAATCCGGAGAATCATGTCTCTGTGTCCGTAACCATGAACTGCTGTTTAGGTCAAGACAACGACGAGACACGCGGTGGCATTCAGTTTTTGGTAAATAAAACTGCACTCAACAAGTGCCCTACCGAACTGCTTATTGGACTGGGACTAAAAGAGCTGGACTCACCTGCACTGCGAGAGATTGCCAAAGTGTTGGAAGACGGCGTATTCTAATTATTCACTTATTACACCATAAATCTCAATTATTTAATATTTCACAAATACATTGTCAATTGTTCAACAACGATATCGCGCGCGCTTTACTTATTCACATGAACTGAATCATGGTGCAATTATTAACCAGGTAACGCGGACTGGCACCACAGTCCCGTCCATTTTATGTTATCTTTTATAGCAATTTCACCGATACTGTAAAAGTACTTATTTTCATATCTCTTATTGCGCACAAAGCAATCAAAAATGTTACCACCTTGCAGATTATTCCACCTTGGAACAAACGGTTCACATGAACCGGGCGCAGACGGTTCTTGTGAATCTGTTGCAAAAACTCATTTACCGCCATATTTTTTGTAAACAAGTCAAAACCCAAAACAAACATAAAAAAATAACCAAAATGTTCTTGGATTTGCAACAATTAATGTTGCCTTGTAGCAGTGAAGCTATGTTTTAAGCCCCAATAAAAATCACAAATTAACAATAAATCAGCTTTTAGTAAACAATTATATTTCCGCTCATTTTATACATTAAAACGTGTACGAAACTTGTGGAAAGATAAAATTTCACTTCACACATACACAGTGGTTGTTGGTTTGGTATGTTTTGTAGCAGTGTTGGAGTGTTTGATCTAATCGAAAAGACCGAATCCCATGTCATCGTCGGAGACATCGGAATCCTCCTCCTTCTTCTTCTCCTCTTTCTTGGCCTCAGCAGCGGGTGCGTCGGAGGCAGCAGGAGCGGCAGCACCACCAGCTGGGGCAGAGCCAACGCCGGAGCCGATGTTGGTGATCAGGTCCTTGACATTGATACCCTCCAAAGCCTTGGCGAACAGACCGGGCCAGTAGGGCTCCACATCAACATTGGCGGCCTTCAAGATGGTCGAGATTTTCTCACCCTGTAAACGAAATTCTATTAGCATTAACTTCTTAAAACTCAAACATAGATGTGCATATATGCAATAACAATTTAATTCTTGTGATTGTTGCAATATTTGCAGATTTGATTTAAAATTGCATTTTAAACTTACGGTGACGGCAACATCATCATCAACCAGGATGAGGGAGGCGTAGACGCATGCGAGCTCAGCTTTTGTCGACATTGTGATACTTTAAGCTTAATTAATAATTGGTGCAAGTTGCCAAAAATTAATAATTTTATAATAATCGGCCTTAGCTCGATAGAGAACAAGCACACTGGACAAAATCCTAAACCGGAAAGAACGCGAAAAGCTAAGTTGGTTGCGGTCGCTAGTTATTATCAGCTGTCTCGCCGTGAATGGCAAAATGTCCCACGAGTGCGCTTACCAGCACTGTTCAAAAACGTAAACAAAGTTCGATAGTCAAGTATTGAAAATTATCGAATAGTAAACAAGTAAATAACATAAGAAACCGCGCGCAAAATGGAAGATATAGAAATCAAGATAGAAAGTGAAATTAAAGTTAAAACAGAAGAGGATGTAGACGAGAACGTTAACAAAATTAACTCGTTAAAATCACTTGGCCCGTTTATAGCTGGACGCGAGAACAGCGAAAATACTATTTATTTAAGCGATGTGCCAGAAATCTGCAAGAAGGAGCCTTGTATGCTTGGCGTGGACGAAGCTGGACGTGGTCCAGTGCTGGGCCCAATGGTGTACGGCATCTCCTACTGTCCACTGTCCAGTAAATCGGCTCTCATTGAACTCGGCTGTGCCGATTCCAAACAATTGACAGAGGAGAAGCGGGACATCATCTTTAATGATCTGAACACTTTGGAATATGCCAACAGCTGCATTGGCTGGGCCGTGGAAATCATATCACCCAATGTGATTAGCACTAGCATGTATCGGCGCACTAAGTGCTCTCTGAACGAGGTCTCCATGGATTCTGCCATGGGCTTAATACAGCAGGCAATCGATGCGGGCGTCAATATTGCCGAAGTCTATGTGGACACCGTCGGACCGCCCGAAAAATATCAGGAGAAGCTACTCAAGCGCTTTCCAAATTTCAAAATAACCGTGGCCAAAAAAGCCGATTCCACCTATCCAATCGTCTCGGCGGCCAGTATATGCGCCAAGGTAACCAGAGATCACGCTCTCAAGGTCTGGAAATTTCCTGAAGAATTGGACATTAAGGATAATGCTTTTGGCAGTGGTTATCCCGGTGATCCGGTGACCAAGCGCTTTCTCACCGAGCACATTGATCTGGTCTTTGGATTTCCACGCCTCGTGCGCTTCAGTTGGTCAACCGCGGAGAACGCTCTGGCCGACAAGGCCTACGACATGGAGTTCGATGAGCCCGATTCGGAGAAACCCAAATACGCCGGAACAAAGCTGACAAAGTTCTTCAAGGGCACGACCAAAACGGGTGAAGTGAAGCGAGAGGAATGCCGTTTCTTTAAGCAGTCTCACTTGGATAATGTTATAGACTTTTAGAATGTACTCTTAGCGTTTTAAATAATATATAATATACTGGTAATTTCCAGCTGATAATCTTCTTAGAATTGTCAGACTTTATTTATAGATGTCATCTAGTTTCAGAATAAAATTGATCTTATCTCATACATATATTTTATGTTTTTGACTATTTTTTGAGTATTTAAGTCTTTGGAGTCCAGTGAAATAAACAGTCATTTCTGGGGCTTAGTGCGCATAAGCTTCAGAATGTTGAAGCTTATAATTTATATAATACTTGTCATTAATACATTGGTTTCCTCTTCCACCGGAATTCCACTCATTGAATATAATGAAACCAATTTAATTCACTCACAACTCTCCCAATTGCGGTAAGATCCCTAAAATTCAAGGTCAACGTTCAACTTTCCAAACTGCAACATGGTCAATACAAGTGGCAGCTTCCACATCATCGTTCCAAACTTCAGTAGTGAACCCTTTACAGTTTCTTGCGATGCAGAGACGCAAGGAGGAGGCTGGACGGTTATCCTGAGGCGCATGGACGGATCGGTAAACTTCACAAGGAACTGGGCCGAATACCAAAAAGGATTTGGAGATTTGGGTGGAGAGTTCTTCTTGGGATTAGACAAAATACATGCTCTAACATCAGAGAGAAATCAGGAGTTACTAGTAGTCCTGGAGGACTTTGAAGGAAATTAAGTGTTTGAGTCTTATACTGAATTCGGTATCGGGAATGAGTTCGATAAATATGCTCTACATAAATTGGGTAAAGCCAATGGAACTGCTGGAAATTCTCTCGCACGTCATCACAGATTGAAGTTTTCCACGTACGATCGTGATAATGATTTGAGTCCAACAATGGATTGCGCCCAAAGAGGTACTGGCGCCTGGTGGTACGATAAATGTCAAGAAAGGTATGTTGCAATTAAATGATATAATTGGTTACAATGAGTAATTGGTTTGATCTCTTACAGCCAATTAACAGGATCGTATAAGAACAACGCTAGGAACAAGGGCATAAATTGGGATTCTTTTCGGGGTGATAAGTATTCGCTTAAAAAAGCAGTTATGATGATTCGCCCCAAAATTTAAAGCAAAACCTATAAAACTTATGCCATTTAACTAACTAAATAAAGTTGTGAATTTTTTTCATTTTTTCGCTTTAATTAATTTGTAGCCGTTTCTTTTTGCCATTCTTTACAAGTTCTAATTAGTAATTCTTCTCTACGTTGGGATGCAGTTACACTGTATGAATGTATGCGTGAATCTTTCTCAAATCGGTTAAAGATTACGATATCGTCTTAAGATTCCGACTTTACGGCAGCTAATTACACTTTGCATGCATTTGATAGATGCTTAAGATCTATATATTTAATATAAAATTGAATCATTAGATATATATGGATTTATCAATATATATATATGACTTTAGTGGATCGAGCATAGGGAGGGGAGGGGAGGGGAGGCAGGGTATGGGTCGGGTGTTAGGGCAGACATTAAGTTAGAGTTATGCTATACTATCGTTTTGTATCAAAATGAATACTTAGAAACAATTGGAGCTTACGTCTAAAACGAAGAATAAGCAGCAGAAAGCGGGAGGATCAGAAAGATTTAGCACATTTAAGACGCTTTCAAACTCGGTTTGCCTCGCCACGCCTACACAATGTGCCGATGAAGCTTCCTGATCTAGATTAGAACTTTGTATAGAATCCAAATGGAGGCCAGGACCAGAAAATTTAAGAGACGATTAGAATCTGGCAGATGTTACTATTGCTGTTACGTCCGATCTAGATTAGAACTTTCTCAGATCAAGGACAAAGACACTGCCATCGGAGGCACTGGCGCCCACTTTGGTGCCCTTGGAGTTCCAGCAAACCTCGAATATGCCACCAGTTCCCTTATAACTATGAACCAGTTGTCCCGTCTGTGTGCTCCAGATGTGCACACACTTGTCGAAGCTGCCCGAGGCCAGATGCTTGCCATCGGGACTGAAGGCAACGGAATAGACGGGTTCCGTGTGCTTGGTAAGCGTATGAATGCAACTGCCACGTTCCACATCCCAAAGACGAACGGTTGAATCAAACGAGGCAGAAGCGAGTATTAGATTTGTATTGGGATTATTTGTTCCGGGTCCGGTGGGTGACCATTTTATCGTATAGATCTCCTTGGAATGCGCCTGTAGATCATGACAGCAACGATCCCGTGACATGCTCCAAATCTTTAAGGTCATATCATCGGAGCACGATGCTAGCAATTGTCCCTGCGGACACCATTTGATGGCATTCACCTCGTTCGTGTGTCCCCGGAACGTTTTGATCGGCTCATTCATGCCCAATCGACACACATGAATTCTCTGATCTGTGCTGCACGAGGCAAACGATTGATTCGATTGCCAATCCACATCCAAGGCGGGTGCACTATGAAAAGCAAACTGCTGTGTGCACTGTCCCGTCGACGCATCCCAAATGATTGTTGTCTTGTCCACGCCCGCAGACAGTATATAATTGCCGCACTTGTTCCACTTCAGCGCAAAGATCGGACCCTTGTGCTGACCCAGCGTCGAGGCCAGTCGTCCGTCTGTCTTCCAGATGCGCGCGTAGCCATCGTAGCTGCCTGTGGCAAGCAGTGAACCATCGCACTGGAAAGAATCAAAGATTTCTCAGTTAAAATAGCAATAGAAACAAACCTTTCAATCTGAGTGTAAAAGTTATGATCAGACTTACGTTCCAGTCGAGGGATGTGACATCCTTGTTGCTGGGCACTTCGGCGCCGCCCTTCTGGATGCAGTGACGCAGCACGAGCTGATTCGAATTGACATTAGCATCGGACATGTCCCAAATTCTAGCTGTACTATCGCCAGAGCCACTGGCCAAAAGATCCCGGCTGGGATTCCATGCACATATAAATACTTCACTCTCGTGACCGCGGAGCACACGTGCCTTCGATTCAGGTATCTCAATGCTCTGATCAATGTCCATTGCCTCGACGACTGCGCTGCCGGCCGAGGAGGCAGCGCCTCCGGCCTGGCCGCCAGTGGAGGATGTGCCGCTCGTGGTGCTGCTGGGGACAGCACTTTGAGCTGTCACTGGACAATTCGACTGCACATTGTTGTTTCCGGTTGTGCCACGCGTTGTGGCCGTGCCACCACCAGGACCACTTGGTGGCTTGGCCCCCGCTGCTGTTTGTCCAGCTGCCGCTGCTGCAGCATCTGCTGCATTAGCTCCAGCTGGCAATGCAGGCGTAATGCCAGTCGAGGGCTGCTCCACGCTGCTGGAGTTGCTGCTGTTGCCATTTGTCGACGTGGATGAGGCAGCATCGTCTGTGCTTGTGGCATTTGCATTCCCAGTGCTGCTTGCATTGCCGGATTCCACTTTCTTAGCAGCCGATCCTCCTGCAGTGTCCGCATTAACAGCAGTTGTTGTGGAATTTGTCGCCGAACCTGCCGCGGCGCCTGAAACATTATTGCTGCCCCCGACTGTAGCATTGGCGTTCGATGTTGCACTGGAGTCCACCTCACTGGTATCGGCATTGCCGCTATTGCCAGTGGGTGTGCTATTACCGGTGTTTGTGTTTGCTGCTTTATTTGCTCCAGCTGCTCCGGTAGCATTCCCGGTACCCGGTTCGATTTTGATCTCAGCTTTGCCGTTATTATTTGTATTGGCAGCTGTGCTGCCATCGACGCCTCCTCCTCCTGGTTTGCCGGGCTCTGTTTTTACTGTCGGTTTAAGCGGTTTCACCTCGGGCATAACGGCATCAATGAGACTCAATCCCTCAATGGGTCGCGCCATTTCACCATCCTCACCCACGCTCCATTCGACTTCTGTGTAGAGGAGACCCTTCTGCAGTATAGTCAGCAGAGCGGCTGGGGGCACCAGGGCTCCATTAAGATTACTCTGCGATATGTGCGATTCGATGCCAAACACATAAGCCGAGTGTAGAAAACCTATAAGAGGGAGTGAGAGATGAGGAAAGTGTCAGAGCATGGAAGTGGTAGGGAGAGAAGGGGGTCATAATTGATGCGTCTGGGAAACTCACCTGACTCCTGTAGATATCGGAAAACTAAAAAGTTGACCTCGTCGCTGGAAAAACTCATCTTGCCACGGACTGCCCGCAATTGCAGTTATTACTTTTCTCTGTTTTCCTATTCCAATTCGGCAAAAATAAAACTCCGCACTTCTGCTTTGAGCCAATTTTATTGGCGGCTGCGCTGATTCTATTGTTGATAACACGGCGTTGGCAGTACGTAACACATGCGTAACTAGTCACAAACAGTTAACACGAACTTTGAAGGCAATTGAAAAACGCTTAATTTACTTTAAAATGTGATAGCATTTTATAAATTTATTGTTAAATAAAAGAACTACAAAATAGTCGACGACCACTCGGCATATGCAACGCTGTAAGCGCAAAAATGGCGGAGTTGCGAACAAAGTGCTGTAAAATGCTCATCAGCACAACTATCGATTGGAGAAACTGGCAAGACAGATAACTGGTTCTATCGGCAGATAAAATTGCAAAAAATGAAAATGGAATAAGATAAGGACTTAGAAATTAACATATTTTTTTTATAATAGACTGAATAAGTTTCAAACAATATGACAGTTTAACTAATTTAGTTAATGTATCAATTAAAGAAATACATTTAATCGACTTAAGTATCTAATTAGAAAATAGTTTTTGTTAAATTTAATTTGATGCAATTGGCGTCGAAACTATTTCAAAGATAGGCAGTATTGGATTGCAGCAGCCTCGATAGTTTTGCATCTTAATTTGTTATCTGACCGGTTCGCAGCACTTACGTGCAAATGCGCGGCTTTGCGGTACTTAACAACACTGAGTACGCTAGATGGCTGGTGTTGCACGGAGAGGAGAGTAGAGGAAAAATCAATAGAAATTTTCATTTCGTGAAATGCCTGGCTGCTCTGGTTGTTTTGCGTTAGTTTACAATCAATAACCACAACTTAAACACAATTCTCGATTCCTTACTCGAGTTACATAAACGTGCTTAATTTGGCGACATACATTCCGCGGCCAACACCCAAAAAAACAAAAAGTAACCGCAACCGTGAGAAAGCCAAAATTCCAGCAAACTATTGGCCAATTCGCATAGGTCAACAATTTTACTCCAGCAGTGTTTAATAAGTAAGCAGCCCAAGCCACAATTAGTTTGTGTATCTGACTCTGTTAATGCATTAAAGTATTTCAAAATTGTTATATACATATATATAATTTTTTTTTTTGGAACACTGCGCTTCTACTGTGCAAATAAAACGACTTCGTCATCTTCTTCTTGTTCTTGTGAAGAGAAAAAAAGTGACGTCGCTGTTGACGTCGACTGCGACA
Source organism: Drosophila nigrodunni (assembly GCA_020829145.1). Classification (NCBI taxonomy): domain Eukaryota; kingdom Metazoa; phylum Arthropoda; class Insecta; order Diptera; family Drosophilidae; genus Drosophila; species Drosophila nigrodunni. Next base: position 1,031,594 of record JACVCZ010000008.1, read on the forward strand.
GCGGCAGCGAGACGTGACATGAACGCAAAATAAGCACAGCCAGTGTAACAACAAAGTGTCAAGTGAAGCCGGTGGCGATTGATCGTGGTCTCGTCATAAAATATATTATTAATTTAAACAAGTGCAAAATTGCGATAAAAGTTGGAACTTTAAGGTCATCTAAATGAAATTGTTATCAGGCTTTCACATATTGTTGTTAAAGTTTGTTTGTGTGTGTGTGTGTGTGTTTACATATATAACTGCAATCGCTGCCAACTCGAGACACTGCTTAAAACGAAACGCATTTGCCAAATATATGCTGTAGGGGGCGTATACTCGCTTGCCAAAATGTCAAGAGTTCAAATAGCGCCAAATATGTGAAAGCAATTACACAAAGAGAGCGTATTATTATTGTTATCGATATCAATTGCTAAACAAATTTATCATTTTCAACAGGTCTCCAACGGAGAGCGGCCCCAAGAGATAAAGAGAAAGAGAGAGCGAGTGGAAGAGAACAAAAGCTGACGCTGCTATTTGATTTTTTAAATCAAATTTGCCATTCAACAGTCTCAACATCATCAGCTTGCAGCAAGTGGCGACGTCGCTCAGTTCTCGTTTGTAATCGTCTCCACGGTTATTGTTGTATTGCGGATATTGTTGTTGTTGCTGTTGCTTGCCTGTCGCGATAAGAGAGCGCCGCATCGACTCGAGCGCTCCAACACACAAATTTTTCTTCGCCCCGAGTTTGCATAAAACCAGCGAAAATTAACAAGCTAACTACAATGGCGCCGGTGAGGGGGGATGGCATGAGAGGCCTGGCCGTTTTTATATCGGATATAAGAAACTGTAAGTATACGTACTATGTAATATGTAACTATGTAACTAAATTATAATTTCAAATCTGATGTACGTCTGAAATTCTTAATTCAATTTATTAGCATGATTTCTTATCCACAACATATATAGGGGCGTCAATGTCGACATTTCTTCTTCAATTACGACAAAAGTCTATAACCGCAAAGCGGGGCGGCTTTCATATAACTACATGCACGTCTGAATGTGTGTGTGTGTGTGTGTGTGTGTGTATGTGTGTGTGTGTGTGTGTTTGTGGGGCAAACAATTATGCATGTGTGAGTGTGAGTGTATGTGTTTGTACTCTCGCTCTTTCATTCGATTATCAAACAATACATAACGGCCCATTACTGGTTTACTTGACAGCATATCTATTGCGTGGCTTCTCTCTCAGTCTCTTGCGGGCGGTGACTGGTACGTGAACAGGGGGTGGGCGCGAAGAGGGCGAGTGAGAGTTGTAGCTTCCGGACAGATCGTTTGCCACAAACTTTTCTGACTCATAGAAATTAAATATAAATTCCGAGCTTAAATCCGTTTCACACTTGAAAACACACAAAAGAGTTGATATTTTGTAAATAAAACATAAAGTCTACACTCTATTCCTACACTAAGAACAGAACAAATTATGCTTGTAAGAGCCTGCGAAACTCTCTTTAGCTTCGGCTCCATATGAGTTCTGACTTTATTTCTCTTTACTTGTTTCACAGGTAAAAGCAAAGAGGCGGAAGTGAAGCGCATAAATAAAGAGCTGGCCAATATTCGTAGCAAATTTAAAGGAGATAAAACACTCGACGGTTATCAGAAGAAGAAATATGTGTGTAAGCTGCTCTTCATCTTCCTGCTGGGCCATGACATTGATTTTGGCCACATGGAGGCCGTTAATCTGCTGTCCTCCAACAAATACTCAGAGAAGCAGATCGTAAGTATTTTTTACTTAACTTACCAATACAGTCAGTAACTTAAAGCCATAAACAACCAGTGTTTGGCAATTATGGAAGTGTGAACTCTGACGTCACCAAATATAATTATATTTTAGCATCAAAAAATAGTCTAAAAGAATCGATTTTCCCTAAAACAAATTCTTAGCTACGTAAACCCCTTCTTTATAATGATAACTATGACTGATCACCACAGGCTCTAAGCATAAACAAAAATCTAAAATATATTATAATATACTACTCTACTTTAATACTATATAAATAATCTCGATATTCATTCCAGGGTTATCTATTCATTTCGGTGCTGGTGAATACGAATAGTGATCTGATCCGTCTGATCATCCAATCGATTAAGAATGACTTGCAATCGAGGAATCCGGTGCATGTGAATCTCGCACTGCAGTGTATTGCCAATATTGGTAGTCGTGACATGGCTGAGTCCTTCTCGAATGAGATACCCAAGCTCCTTGTCTCCGGTGACACAATGGATGTGGTCAAGCAATCGGCGGCACTGTGTCTACTCCGATTGTTTCGCTCATCGCCGGATATAATACCCGGCGGGGAGTGGACATCGAGGATTATACATTTGCTAAATGATCCGCATATGGGCGTGGTCACGGCTGCGACCTCCCTAATTGATGCACTGGTCAAACGCAATGCGGATGAGTACAAGGGATGTGTTAACTTGGCCGTATCGCGTCTATCGCGCATCGTCACCGCCAGCTATACGGATCTGCAGGATTATACGTATTACTTTGTGCCAGCTCCGTGGCTATCAGTAAAATTGTTGCGTCTGTTGCAAAACTATAATCCGGTTACGGAGGAGGCGGGCGTGAGGGCGCGTCTAAATGAGACCCTAGAGACCATATTGAACAAGGCGCAGGAGCCGCCAAAGAGCAAGAAGGTTCAGCATTCGAATGCCAAAAATGCTGTGCTCTTTGAGGCCATCAATTTGATCATTCACAGCGACAGTGAGCCAAATCTATTGGTTCGTGCCTGCAATCAATTGGGACAATTTTTGAGTAACCGTGAGACGAATTTACGCTATTTAGCCCTGGAGTCCATGTGCCATCTGGCGACATCGGAATTCTCACACGAGGAGGTCAAGAAGCACCAGGAGGTGGTCATACTCTCGATGAAGATGGAAAAGGATGTTTCGGTGCGTCAAATGGCTGTCGATTTACTCTATGCCATGTGCGATCGCGGCAATGCCGAGGAAATTGTCCAGGAGATGCTCAACTATCTGGAGACCGCGGACTATTCTATACGCGAGGAGATGGTGCTCAAGGTTGCCATTCTGGCCGAGAAATATGCCACGGACTATACCTGGTAAGTGGGTGTATAAGTCTGCAGTCAATAACACACCTTAGAGTATCTGCTAGTCATTCAAACCACTATAGCTTAGCCAAGACTAATCTAAACCCATTGCTTCTTCTTCTCCGCAGGTACGTCGATGTCATTCTCAATCTAATACGCATCGCTGGCGACTATGTCTCCGAGGAGGTGTGGTATCGTGTCATACAGATCGTCATCAACCGCGAGGAAGTGCAGGGCTATGCGGCCAAGACTGTCTTCGAGGCACTGCAGGCTCCAGCCTGTCACGAGAACATGGTCAAGGTGGGCGGTTATATATTGGGCGAGTTTGGAAATTTAATTGCCGGCGATTCACGCTCAGCGCCACTGGTGCAGTTCAAGCTGCTGCATTCCAAGTATCATTTGTGCTCGCCCATGACACGAGCTTTGTTGCTCTCCACGTACATCAAGTTTATCAATTTGTTCCCTGAAATACGCACCAATATACAGGAAGTATTCCGTCAACATAGCAATCTGAGATCAGCGGATGCTGAACTACAACAGCGTGCGAGTGAATATCTGCAATTGAGCATTGTAGCATCTACAGATGTACTGGCCACTGTGCTGGAGGAGATGCCATCGTTTCCGGAGCGCGAGAGTTCCATTTTGGCGGTGCTCAAGAAGAAGAAACCTGGTCGTGTGCCAGAGAATGAAATTAGGGAATCAAAGAGTCCAGCGCCCACAACGATCACACAAAATAACACACATCTCAATCATAACAACAAACTGAACAATAGCAATGCCAATGCCGATCTTTTGGGTCTCAGCATACCCGCCGCCAATAGCATTAACAACAGCATGAATATGAACAACACCAACTCCAATTCCAACTCGAATTCCACATTGATCGATGTCCTGGGCGATATCTATGGCAATAACAATGCCGCCGTCTACAACACCAAGAAGTTCTTGTTCAAAAACAATGGTGTGCTCTTCGAGAACGAAATGCTTCAAATTGGCGTCAAGTCCGAGTATCGACAGAACCTGGGACGACTCGGCCTCTTCTACGGCAACAAAACGCAGGTGCCGCTGACGGTAAGTAAATAAATACACTTTGCTACTGAATGATTCACTGATTTCTTTTGGTTTAGAACTTTAATCCCGTGCTGCAATGGAATGCGGAAGAGTCGCTCAAGCTGAATGTGCAAATGAAGGCGGTGGAGCCAACGCTGGAGGCGGGCGCACAAATCCAACAGCTGCTGACGGCGGAATGCATTGAGGATTATGCCGATGCACCCACCATTGAGATCAGTTTCCGCTATAATGGCACACAACAAAAGTTTAGCATCAAATTGCCGCTGACGGTGAACAAATTCTTTGAGCCAACTGAAATGAATGCCGAGTCGTTCTTTGCCCGATGGAAGAATCTCAGCGGGTGAGTTTCAAAACGCAGCGGATTATTAAACTGATTCTAATCATTGCTATAATTCCTCTCCCACCCACAGTGAACAGCAAAGGGCGCAAAAGGTGTTCAAGGCAGCACAGCCTTTGGATCTGGCTGGAGCACGGAATAAACTGATGGGTTTCGGTATGCAGCTGTTGGATCAGGTTGATCCCAATCCGGACAACATGGTTTGTGCTGGCATCATACACACACAATCCCAGCAGGTGGGCTGCCTGCTGCGACTGGAGCCCAATAAGCAGGCGCAGGTAAACAAAGTTAAAACAATTCCCGATCAAAGTTTATTCTATAAATCATATATTTCTTATCTTTGACAGATGTTCCGATTAACCATTCGCGCCAGCAAGGAGACTGTGACTCGAGAGATTTGCGATCTGTTGTCGGATCAGTTTTAAGCAACGATGCAATCAGATGTGTGTTAGCTGGAGGTCTATATATATAATCGTGTCTACTGGAGCAACTGCAGCAAAACCATTAAATGCACAATCCACAAAAAACATGAATCCCCAAATTCATCTAGAAAAAATATATATCACTAACAATGAAAAAGAAACAAAAAAATAAGGGAAATTAAGCAAAGTATATGACATAATGTTTCCTTCAAATCGTAATATATATCTACTATATGTGCGACTTAAGTTTAGATGCCACGCCCACGGACTATGTCTCTAACACATGTTTACCTCTTCACTTACACACGTATGCACTCTCAACTGCATCTCTTTTAACGACTTTTCTCCCACTTGTAACCACAGCAAAATTTTCCCATTTTCCATGTTCAATATTATTATAAAGATTATGATTATTATTATTTTTTGTAATTTGCTAACGAGAGATAATTCTTTGTAAATGTTAAGCTCAAAAAGTTCATTAGAAAAGCATAATTAGATTATGTTGTAGCAGTTGGATATTATAATATATATTCAAAAACATATATATATTGATCAGATTCATGCATATATACCTAGTATATATACACACACACACACACATACTATATATATTGTTGTAATAAAAGCAAAATGGAATGAATTAATACTATAAATACACTATTCGTTATGTTATCAACAAATTATTAATGCATAAAGGCAAAAACAAAAGAAAAGTAAAGAAAATGAATCAATGTTTAGTGTTTTTTGATTGTGCGAAGCAGCAGGCAAGCCAAGCGAAAGGAGGAGCAGAAGAAGGAGGAGGATTAGCGAAAGATGCGCAGAAAAATCTCATTAAATGATAGACAAATAATTAGATGGTGAAAATCACAAGATACAAATTTTTCGACACACATAAAACATTGTTGAACTTGAACAAAATAAAATAATATAATATTATAATAATAATGGGACATTAAAGACACAAAATTATTAAGCGTATAGCGAAAATTTTCGATGTATTATTTCGTATATATAAATATATGTATCATAGATAAAAGAACTATACAAATACATCTACTATATGTGTGTAAAAAATAATAAACAATAACTACATATATGGAAATTGTTCGGAATTTAAATGAATTCAAATTTTGTTTGACATAATCATAATGAATTAATTAATATTGTATATCAATCAGCAAAAAGTATTAACTAATCCCCCAGAAAAACAGAGAAAACAAAGTGCATCCGATGAAGCGCCATAAAAACAAAATAAAAAAGAACAAAACTATGCATAATAATCGTGAATAACTGAAATATGGTTAATGAATTATATAAAAAACAATGACACATTTTATTAGCTATTTTTTGCATGCAAAAATTTGGAAAATTTACGTTTTTCTTAAACGCGGCGATAGTTAAATTGTTAAATAAATTTAAAACTAACTGAAAACTACAACAACAACAAACAGATACAAACTACATATAGCGAATGCAGGAATTTAACTGTAAAATTAATGAAAACATGTATTTAAATAAATAAAATTATCGAAATTTCAAAATGATAAAAGAAAAAACAATTTGGGCTCTTTTTATAACATGTCACAATGTTTGTAAAGCTTTGAAGGTAGCGTTTCAGACCCTATAACGTATATATTTTCTTGATCTGCATCACCGCTGCTGTCGAAATAGCGGTGTTCTTCTGTCTAGTCTCTTAGTTTAAAGCTGTCTTCATTAAAATTGGTTCATAGGTGTAAGTTTTTAGGTCGAATGACTATATCATAATCATAAATAGCTCACATAAGAATAATCGATTAGAAAACTACATTTTATTTTAAATTTAAAACAAATTCAGCCTATATGCCACTATATCATATAGCTGTCATGGTTTCTTTGAAATTTGTTTTTTGTTCAGGAAGTAACTTTAGATCTGCAAATAGCTTGATTTTGAACGTAGTCTATATGCATAGCGAGTGGGAATGTTGTTGCTGTAACAAGTTCTCGCTTGATTTCAATAAAACAATGCAAATTACAAATTCATTTGTTTAATTGATCAAGATTATTATTGTCTTCATAAACTACTTCAAATTTTTGTAATTTTAATTTTTTGTTTTTCATTTTATTTGCGCTGTTTTTGACACGTGCCATCGCTTCCCTGAGAAGTTTATCCGCTGGCTGTGTTGAATCCAGTATTTCAATTGCTTCTGAAATTGAATTATTTTCTTAAGTGTTTAAAAATGCAGTCCACATTTAAGATATTTACCCAAAAGTGCCGATAGAAATGATTTGTACGTTTTTAGGCTCTTCTTTTTGCTAACTCCCTGGATATTATGATCCACAATTATTTCCTTGATCATAACCAGTTTAATCGATTTAGATAAGGCGGTTTTCCTCAGCAAACTTACCATTTTTATGATCTGTAAAATTAAAATGAAAAGCTATGAGATGTAAAGATTTGATTGCATTTTCTTATACTTACAATAGCTTGTCTATTGGCCGATGTTATCTGACGGTCTATGGCCAATAGATCGCTTTCGGTTCTTAGAGGAAAAGTAATGTTCTTCGGAAGTTTGGATACGCCCACAAAGTTCCGATTGAGAAATTTCTTGAGATATGATGATTGCTCTGCGACAGCGTCGGTGAGGAACGATAACTCTGATCTCAAACATTCCACAGTTTTGTTCAGTTCTTGGACTTCTTCACAAAGCTCTTTCATATTGTCTGAAAACAATTAAGAGAGTTTACGAGAAATTATTCATTGGGTTTGTGCAAAAGTTTGTAACAGGCAGAATGAGGCGTCACAGACCCATAAAGTATGTATATATATTCTTGATCAGCATCACAAACTTAGTCGATATAGCGATGTCCGTCTGTTTGTCTGCCCGTATGAACAAACAGATTACAGAGATGGTAAGAGCTACAAGGTCGAGTCAGTAGCCAGTCAATACAAATGGAGGTGCCAAATGATGTGTATGTGCATATAGACAATCAGATGTACTTACATAGCTTAATATTCCCCCCAAAATGGGCTTTATGATATGAATTAAAAAATGAAAACTGAAACCTCCTCCACACGAAACGGCATTCGATTATAAGATCACTGATTAGCTGGTAACAAATTACTAACTTGAGGAACAATACGCGTGCAAATTCATATGTATGTATGTATGTATAAGAAAACACCAAGAACATTACCTTACCATTGAGTTTAAGTAGAGAAACAAAAACGACATGTGACAGCTTGACAGCTCAGAACTGCAAGCTACAAAAACAAATTTGCTTATTTCATTTCATATCCTTCTTCTTCGTACATTTTGTTGCTGCCCATTTTAGTTGTGCTCCAAATGCAATACAAATGTGTACAAAAATATAGAAGCGCTTGACAAATTTGTACCTGTTGATTTCGTCTCTACTATTTTAAATTTACGATTTCTTTTAAAATTGCAGATCCTAAGCTCATAATCATCGTCTGTGTTTTCTTCACTTAACTGTCTATCACTAACTATTTTATTGAACATTTTTACTTCACTTTTACTAAAATTCAATAAACGATTCTATTGTTTTGAACACTGGTGTAAATTACTCTGCGGTTAACGGTTAATCTCAAAGCGTTCGTTTTACACACACAATGCAGAGATAATTGGTTACTTTTATTTAAAAAATTCATTGCACTTGTTTGCGGAAGCTTTCATAGTATATTAACACTTCTTCAGATTAGAGGTTTAGTTAACGATTTTTAATGGTCCAGCCATTTTTTGTTAATCAAAAACTTGACTCGCAAAGGCGAACTGCCAATGGAAAACTTATCGATGCTTGGCGCGTTATCGAGGTGCGAGCATATCGATAGTTATGGCATTATATTTGTTTAATTTTAAAGGCAGGCGCAGTTTCCATAATTTTTTTTGCTATAGAGTAGGTAATTTCATAGTAAAACAAAAATATATATTACAGTAGACCCTTCTATAAGTAATTAACGCCCTTTTCGGTCTACAGCAAACTGAACTTTATTTGAAATATATGTAATTATATATCTATATAGAAGTATGGGTATGTCAACAATTGGGTAACAACTAGTTATCTGAACGTTTAGATCTCGTTCAGCTTGAATCTGGCATTTATGTTGACCGAACTTAATTCGGTGACCAGAAACTTAAAGGAGAAGGGAATTTCGATCATGGAGACGCCGCTATTGTCACCACATAGACGACACGTTTCCGCCTGGGATGACAATCCTCCGGTCTCATTACGCTTCACGATCTGCTGTAGGGGTGACAAAATGCTACCACATTTGTGGCACACCAGCGTATGAGTTTTGTCCGAGTTATGAAAGAGTCGATCCTGCAGCAAAAAGGCGGCACCATGCGAGATTAAAGCATCACGTTCCATTTCACCAAAACGCACACCGCCACCCCGTTTGCGTCCCTTGATGGGCTGATTGGTGCGTGCCTCGACAGCGCCCGTGGAACGCACCTGCCACTTGTCAAAGACCATGTGACGCAGTCGCTGATAGTGGACAACTCCAAAGAATATATCTGCAGTCATCTCACGTCCATCGACGCCGGAATACAATCGCTCCGTGCCGTAGTAATTGTATCCACCCGCTTCGAGCATTTTGCCAAAGTAATCAATGGCTGTGTGCTGCTCGGAGAAGCGGAACGGCGTTGCATCGTAGACACCGCCGTGCAGAGCAGCAGATTTGCCCGCCATCGTCTCGATCATCATGGCAATGGTCATACGAGAGGGGAAACCATGGGGATTGAATACAATATCCGGTATTAGACCCGATTCAGTGAAGGGCAAGTCCTCTGCGGGATACTTTTGCGAGCAAATGCCCTTTTGTCCGGCACGTGAGGCGAACTTGTCGCCAATGGTCGCCGGACGAGCCACACGCAACGTGATGCAGACCGTCTTGCGGGGCTGTAGCTCAAAGCTGCCCAGCTGTCTAATGCTATCCACAATGCAGTCCTCCTTCTCATCCATTTTGACCACCTTAAAGGTGGACACTTCGCCATCGAAATAACAGTAGAATGGACAGCCGTATGTAAGCTTTGATCCCGGTCGTGGCAGTCCATCCGTGTCCAAATACTTTGCCAACTCCGGCATATGGGGATGGCGTGCGAAATAGCTCTGCTTTTTGGACAACTGTACGAACTTGGACTTGTAGATACTGCCGTAGGCAAACCCACGTTCATAGGCTGCTTTATTGATGATCATGGCATCCTCCATGTCATAGCCGGTGTAGGAAATAACAGCAACAATGGCATTTGTGCCCATGGCAAAGTCATCCAGCTGTATATTATCATAGTGCACTGGTCGGAATAGCGGCGTCGCTGGCGTCTGCAGACGGTACAGTTTGTTGGCCGCCTGTTTGGGCCAATTGAGACAGGGCGTACCCATGGTCTGTTTACCCATCTGACACTGGTACATGTTACGTGGTGATTGATTGTAGTCAGGCATGGGTATCAGATTGGCCAGATTGCTCATGAAGTGCGTCTTGGAGAGTTCCAAATGTGTCGTGAATTCGGGATAGATTTCCTTCTCATCGATGGCTATCTCCATGTACACCTGCTCCAGTGTTCCAATGTATTCAACCTGCTTCCACTTGATGTTCCACACGGGCCGCATCATGCGTGCCGGACCCGTTGCAAGATACAGTCCCGGAAATTGACCGTTTTTCTTATAGGGTATATAGCCAATTTCCATCATGGTTGGCATTTGACCAGTGATCTTAGCGTAGCGCAAATCTTCTACTATTTTACCGGCATCCGTTTGAAAGATGTGACCCAGATGCTTGCCATCAAGGAACACCACATAGAGCTTGGCGTCCGGATGACTTTGGTGCGTCAGTGGCAGCATGCCCATCTCGAAAAGCTTGCCGGGAATAGCCTGAGTGGCACAGGGAAACAAGGAAAACACATTAGTTACAAGAAACCGTTATTTCAAAGACTATGTCTGGGGTCTAGGACTTACCTTGACCAGTTTGGGATCGGGACGCTTGGACAGCTCACAGGTGAGCGTCAAGTGATTGAGCAGACCACAGGGCGTGCCGTCGGGCGTGTGAACGGGACAGATGAAGCCCCAGGCATCTGGCAGCAGCTGACGTGCCTCTGTGGTTCGCATGGTGGTGAAGTAGGAACCACGATGGATAGCTCGAAAATGGGACATATAACGCATGCGGTTAATGTTCTCGGCCATAATGACCAAACCGCTGCTTTGCATCAAACCCAAGCCAGTGCGTGAGTTGACATTGCCGGTGGCCAAGAAGGATTCAATGGCTCGTCCAACGCCGCCAGCTTGACGCATGCACTGCGTCATGATGCTGCTGCTGATGAGGGAATCGGGAGTGTTGAGCTTCTTTAGCAGGCACTTGCGCAACTGCAGCAGCCACATATCGACGCGTTCACCCAGATACTTTTGATAGAGATGTCCTGGTAGCAACACCTCCTGCATCATAGCTGAATCGACATTCTCCACCTTGTGCTTGCCCTGAGCACACTGAAACAGCTTCTGGACCATAAACACAATTAACTGGAACTTCTCCTCGTATGTGTCCAGATGCACCATGATGCGTTCCTTCAGTATAAAATCGGTGACAGCCTCATCGGGCATCCAGCTAGGCACCTCGGGGAAGCGCGATCGAAAGAGTGTACCAATAAAGGAGCGACACTGTGCAGAGTTATAAACGCCCTCGTTCTGGACGTCACGTAGCATGCTCTGCACACAACTCAGATAATATTCATCTGACTCATAGCCCTGCACGAGGCAGTTGTAGATCTGCTCATCGGTGTAGTCCATCAGGCATTTGAGGATCAGGCAGACGGGCACATACGACAGCCGCTTTACGTGCGAGAACATAAAGCGAGCGGTGCCATTGTTCAGATAATGCAGCACATTCGTTAGTGACATTTCATCATCGCGTACAGTTTGCACCATTACGCCCAGTTCACTGAAATTGTGACCACGATCCTTCCATGATGAACGTTTCACACAAATGGGATGATTACGTCGGGTCATAATGAGCATGCGTACAATTTTCTCATTGCCACGGATCACAAAGATTCCACCCCATTCGCTGTCGTGCTCACCATGCTTCACCATCTTCTCCGGATTCGCTTTGTGCAGATTACATGCACTGGAGCGCAACATAACAGGCACTTCACCCAAATCCATATTGATGGCTGTCTTCTCCAAACCATTGACTGTCCACCCTAGACGTATCGTGCACAGGCCTGAGTATGAGGCATGCAACTGTCGTGCATCCGTTGGATAAATTTCACGTGTCTTCACATCAATCACGTCCAGCGGCACCGCTGGCTTTGCGATCCATATGCTCTCGACGTGTATGCTTATCTGCTCACCGGCTGGTGTCTGAAATTGCTGTGGCACCATATGCTTCACAACATTTTCCAGACCCACGCCCAGCATCTCGTCAAATGAGTCCACATGCGGTGCTCCCAAGTTGGCCAAATGCTGTCATATAAAAAATACTTTCATTTACTATTTCACAAGCTACGGTAAGTGCTTACCTTGTTTAGTTTCTTGGGTATCGCTTTAAATTCTGGCCGTGTATTTGTTAATTCCGGATATTCTTTCATTTTGTCCATTATACAGCTATTCTTAGTTGTTAAAATATAAACAAAATCAAACTGCTCGTCCGGTTGCACGTGCTGTCTGATTAATCGATAACTATGTTATGCCTATCAACAGAGCTGCCAACTCTTTGCAGTGCGCGCATGTTGTTCAATAGAAGGTTTAATTTCACGTATCGCAATGGTCGATGAAAATTGTGACGTAACAGTTTAAAGTTTAAAATACATGTGATTTAAAAGCAATCGTGCTAGTTGCATAATTTTTATGATAATCGTTATGTTTAATATTATACCAGCCCCGTTCGAACTGTTAAAATACCTTTCACAACTTCTACTAGGCTCACAAATATTTGTGACGTCGCTTGTCCCATATTTCAAAGTAACCTTAATGCTAGCGTTAGTCCTTGCTAAAAAGTCAACAGGTTGCGCGCCAAAAGAAAGTTTTCGCGGACGGGTAAAGTGCATTGTTATTCTTATTATTTTGCTTATTATGTAAATAAGCGCATATTTTTTTAAGTGCGCGAGTGTGTTAATATGTGTGTGTGTAAAAATTGTACAACTGTGCTGATTGCAACTGTTGATTTTGATGCTACTGCGCTGCTGCTGCTGCTTATGCTGGCGTAAGAATCACGTAAGTCCCGTTACGATTTGTATTTGTATGTATAAAATGTATGCAACGGAAATGAAGCGAAAGTCGGAAAAGCCAACGTGTTGTTTCATAATGAAGTCATCTCGTTGTCTTGTTTCTTGTTTGGCATACTCAGCCGCAAAACATATACAAGTTTGTTGCATTATTTATGACTCCTTGACAGTGGCTTTCAGCATGTGCATGAATGAGAGAGCAGAGTTGCCATATCAGCTACATTTTCCGTTAAATTTAGCTGTTGGATTTCTAGCTATTGGCTAATACCATTTGACTTATTCATGAGCATACAGAGTTCAGATTATGATCAATTATTTAAAGATTCTCTTTTATTTTTGGACCAATCTATTAATGTTGGAAGCAGTGCTGAAGAATCGCTAAATTGTTTATTAGATTTAAGCTCTTGATTAGCTTTAAATTGCCACCGATTTGGGTTCAAACTGGATTCGATATAGCCAGCTTTATGTGTGACATAATGAAGCAGAAAAGTTCCTTCCAGTTATTATTAACTCTCAGTGAAAGAAAAAGCTCAGCAGCAACAACTTATGGGTTTATTATTCCATTATAATGAACACAATGCACATTTTCTTAAGCTATTTGTCTCGCTCTCCCTCCCACTCTCGTTTTTTCGCGCTATGTGGCGTCAACTTTTTGCAGGCACTGTCCTTGCTCACTGTTGTTACTTTCGCCGTCTGCACATTTTGCCTGATGCAATCTCGGCCAAAACTTGATGATAAAGACATTGTGGTAGGTGGTGGGCGTGGCTGGTTAGCAACTTTTGCAAACGCACTTCGAGTTCTAGTCGCATAATTTTTTTGTATACTCTTGAAGCGGGTATGATAGACCAGTGCAAATGATTGACGGGTGTTTTGTGATCAGGTGGCGATTTACAGCTGTGTTTTTGAGTATAGGCACAAAAGTTTATTAAAACCTAATGCTAGAAATCTAGCTATTTTTAGAAAGTTGTGAAATCGACATACAAATATTTTAAAATGAAATAATTTTGAAGAAAAAGTCTTAAATTTGCATATAGTATTCTAAATTTGAACATAGGAAAATCATAAGCTCAGCTTTAACTTAAATTTTTAAGAATTCTTTATCCTATTTTAATAGTTTAGAATTTGGTTTAGCCGTTTTTGTCGAAATTATTATCAGAAATTCTGCCTAACTTGACTGCAAGAGTATTAAAACTATGCCATGGCAAATATCAAATTTCTTCAGGTTGTTGATACACAGAAAAAAAAGTCCGACAATGTCGGAAGTAGGCTAATTCTGTGTACTTCATAAGAGAGTATTTAATTTTTTAATTAAATTACTTATCTATGTTTTTTCATAAAACTGCCCAGTAATTTCTTAACAAATATGTTCGGAATTGATTTTTAACAGCCCCAAGCTATAGTCATTTTAATCAGTGTATATTTTTTGCTTTGTTGCCGAGCTACCGAAGAGGCAACATGGCAAATTGCATTGTTGATTTTCATTTTCAAGCCTGAGCTGCCTCTTTGAGTGTCTCCTCTCAGTCTCCTTCAGTTTCCCAGCCCAAATTCTGCGGGGGCTGCGACACTTAGCATCAGGAAACCCTGCCAAATGTGTGTTTGCCCCCCTTCCGTCCCTTTACTGCACACCCCTTTCCACGCTTTTCAGCTCATTCAAAGTCATTGCTGCGTATTTCCCACTTTTTCAAATGCTGTCGACAATGGCCAAGTTACCAAGAAATAAGAAAATAACAAAAAAAAATTTTTTTCAGCCGTTGCCGTTGCCAGTGAAAAAATCTGTTGCAAAATGCATTTTCATTTGAAACTTTTTCGGTAAACTTTAGTGCGAGCGCATCTGTAAAAACAAAGCAAACAAAAGCAACTCTCGTGCACATGTTGCCCCATGTGGATTTGATACCCTGTACAGTATGCTAACGAACTATGCAGATACCCAGCTTTATTTGTTGCCATTTAATGTTTTCTATTTTGTTGAAACATTAATTTGAGTCAATTTAAAGGCTTATAAATGATTTGAAATTAATTTATCTAAGTGCGTTTTTTCAGTAAAATTTAAGTTTTAGTTCGAAACTAAAAATGATTCAATCGAATAGAGAAGTAACTCGCTAACTTTCTGCTTAACGATCGAGAACTAAGAAACATACATTGATATGCCATAATATTGGCTAACTATACATTAATAGTTATACTATAAAGTCGATCATAAATTAAGTGATTATCTCAATAAACTATTTGTGCTAGATTTCTGCACCTCTTTCAGTGCCAAGGTAATGAAATGAAAAAATTGTTGACACGCTTCAGAATTGCTATTGTTTTGATCAAATGTAGCAAATGTTTTATTTCTCTGTTAGTCACAATCATTCTAGATTGACTTGACGTGTTCGTCTAAATTTAAACATATTTTATGCATGTGACAGATCTCTTAGTATTTCTTGCTTTAAAATGCATAAATTAGGCACATGATTTAGGCGCATAATTCAAGGAATTGGGGAAAGCCAAATGAGCAAAATTGTCCTGTAAACAAATTAAATGCAAGATCATTGAAAGAGAGGGAGAGAGCTTTAACTCGATAGTTTAGATCGGTAAAAGCATTTGCCGATAGACAAAAGCATTTTCGGAGAGAGTAAAATTCTGGGGTAAAAATAGCCAACGATATTAGAAGAGTCTTCAGTTCTAAACGAGGCGGCCAAGTGGAAAGTTCCTCAACGGCGTGACGGGTAGAAAATTGAACATTTTCCAACAACACGCTGTCATATATATATATATATATATATATATATATATATATATCTACTGTATATATATAGTTAAGCATATGTGTATACTATAGGTTTACTGAAAAACATACCTATAGTAATATATACATAGATCTAGATCATAAAGAAATATCTTTTTAAAACGAGCACTTTGAATTTAGTCTAAGTTTTATTTATTTTTTTGGTGCAACAATACGAAAAATCAGTGAAAGTCAATAAAAGTTGTGAAATCGCGCGTGTGATCGAACATAAATATATATATAGAATTATAGTGACGGTACTTGGCGTTCTTTCTTTGTCTTGCACTAAAAGAAAAGTCGCATTAAACCAAAAAAAATAAAGAAATACGAAAAGCGATTGCCAGGGAAGCAAGAAGTAAACAACAGTGCAATAAATCGAGTGCATTTGGCATCCACTTGGATCGCTTTTCTTTGTTCTTGAACCGAAGACAGCAAAGAAAGCAAAGAACATGGGCAATACGGAGTCTACGCAGCAAGTACATGAATCAGAGGCCACAAATTCAGCTGACGAGCCGCGCTGGAATGAGATCGAGCACGAGAATTTGTTATTGGAACAACATCCGGCTAAAGTGACGACAACAGACATGTCTGGAGATCAGCAGAAAAACGACGAATCCGCTTTGGGTTTGGAAGAATTTAAGGAGCAATTAGCCAACAAACGTTTGGCCAGACAAACTGCAGTGCAGGATATGCGCGAAGAAATTAACAGTTTGCGTGAACAACTGGCCAAGGAGCAGGCTGAGAATCGTCGCTTGAAGGAGGTTGGAGCAGGCAGCAAAGTCGTTGAAGAAGCAGAGGAAAAGGAGCAAATTGCCGAGCAGAAAAGCGAGCAGAAACCCGATGAGGATGATTCGAATCCCAGCAGTCGCAGTCGTCATGCTAACATTGAGTTGGCTAACGCTCAGTTGGCTCTACAATTGGCCAATGCGGATAATTTGTCGCTGCGCGGAGAACTCGATGTTGTGCAGCGTCAAGTGGGCACACTCAAGGAGGTCATTTGCTGCTGCAAGCAAATGCTGAACGTCAAAGAGGAGCAGTGTGCGCAGGTAACTTAAACTCCCCACTCTACTTCTCCCTCAGGTAGTAATCTTCAATCCTTTCCTTTCAGCTCAAAATGAAATTGACGGAAATTGAAAACTCATTTAGCGAGCGTGAAATGAAAATCATGTCGAATAATTTGCGTCAGGAGTACGAACGCCAACTGGTCAACATACGTCAGCTGCGACAACTCTACGAGGAGCGTCAAAGGGTTGCCGCTGCCGAGTATGAGAATCTGCAGCGCTTGATCTCCATCAAAAAGAGATGAACTGATTGCCGAGCAGGAGAAGTAAGTTTGGGTCGAAACACTGCTTAGATTTGAACTAAATTTTCCAACACTACTTTTGTAGAACGAAAAGTTTGGAGGAGCGCCAACAATTGTTGAACAAGGAACTCGAAACCGCCAATGAGGAACTGGCCAAGTTAAGAGAGGAATGCGGTGAGCACAAATATGAGAAACGTTTGCTCAAGGAACAAGTTGGAGCCGTCAATTTGGTAAGAGAAATTCATTAAATTCCTCCGAAGCACATTCAATTAATCCAGTGTTTCCTTGCAGCTCTTCAGTCAGCTGGTGATGGGATTCAATGGCGCACACAGTCTCAACATTGATCGGCTGACACAAATGCTAGAGGAGAATCGCGATCTGTTGAATGAAATGACCCAAGCGGAGGGAAATTGCAGCGATGGTGCCACTTTGCCCAAGCTGCTCTTTGAGCTGGTGGAGCAGGCAGCGAAATCAACACAATCCGATGGGGAGAAAAGCCGCAGTGTCACGCCAGTTCCAGAAGCAGCGGAGGTCATGGCTACCGCTTCGGGCGAGGACAACATTGACTGTGTCAAGCTAACGCAGAGTGCTAGGAAATTGCATAGAAGACGCAGTGGAGGTACTGTGGATGCGGCTGAGTCTGCGGCTTCGTTAAAATGCCATGAGCCCGAAATTATGGGAAAAGTTGCGACGGCACAAGAAATCATTGGTAACTTGCCAAAAGTTTGGAAAGTGTTGATGGAGCTCTTGAGTCACCACAAAATTGAGCGCGTGCAGTTTGAAGAGCTGCCGCCAGCTGACGACGCTGGCCACAGCAATGAGGCAACCACAGCAGGAACAGCTGTGGTCGGTGCAGGAACAGGAACAGCAGCAGGAGTTAAACCATCAGAGTTAAGCGTCAGCAAGACCTACATCAAGCTGAAGGTAAGTCTGCCCTGCGGCTGTCAACTTGCACAACTGGGGCACAATACTGTGGCTCAAGTGTTGCGGACAATCGGGCTTGTTAGTTGTCGTATCCGGTTTTCCTGATGAAGTGCACTGGGCCTTCCCTTTCCCACTTTCTGCCGTGCCGTGCTGCCTGTCTGTGTCTGTCTGGACTGTTGCAAAGTTTTGCATTATTCACTTAAGCGCTTTATTTAGTGAAATGTAGGCGGCTGTCAGGAGAATAGAGGAAAAAGGCCGTTGCACGGTGGGAAAAAGCAAGGAGTCTAGGAAAATTAGGAGAGGAGCTGGGCACAGAGGCAATTCGGGGCAATTACTCCTTTAGGAGATAGTCAGTGGTCGAAGAGGACTCTCGATAAAAGAGAAAAAGGGAATGAAGTAAAAGACGAAGAAGACGAGAAAAACACTGTTACGAAAGCAAGCGGAGATGGTCAGAATGCAATTGGAGAAGCCGAAGGAGTGGAAGAGACTAAGAAAGGGATTGAAAGGAAGACTACGTGTAAAAGAAAGTAAACCAATTGAAGTTGTGAAGTCAGTCAGAAGAGGAGTGGGTGTCCGCGAAAAGCAAGAGAAAGAAAGAAGCTAGAGGATACATTTTCAGGTAGAAGAAGAAAACAGGGCTAGAAAAAAGTACGGCAGGAGGGTCACTTAGTTGCTTAAAGTAGAGTTGGATGGGAGTTATAGAAGACCAACTAGCGAGGATAAAAGACGGAGTTGGTCAAATGTAAGGTGGAAGTCTAGAAAATCTGACGGAAAGGAGACCGAGATGAAGTAGGAAAAAGTAAAAGTCTGAGGTAATGACGTACAAGAGAAAATGAAAAATGACGCAGGCAGAAGAGCAGTAAAAATCCAGAAAAAGCCAGCCAAATAGCTAAATAAAACAAAATCCGAATTTAAAGCTGCAATTAAGCCAAAGTCCTCGGTTTCAGATGAAGATTATACCCAAAATTGAGCGCATAATTGAATTTTTCGGTCAGTTGGCGAGCACAAAATGTGTTGCATACTTTTGGGCTTGTGGATTAGCAACATTTTGCATTGAACGCCCAAAACCACAAGCACTTTTAGTGCAGCCTTTGCAAATTAACTTATTAACCAGAATTAAGCTCGGCACAAAGTATTTTGTTGGTGGTATGGGAATAATTGAAATTTATTGATAGTTAAGAGGCTGAGATTAGCGAAGCACTAGTTTAGCTGACCAAAAATCAACAAGCTTTAAAGTGATTAGGTTAAAACCCTAAGGGGAAATTCATCCTTATTCTTGCTAATAAAACAAATTTCGTTAATTTAGGATTTGATAATGGAGAAAAAGTCATTGGTGAAGGAAACAAATCGTCTGAAGACGCTAAACTGTCACCTGGACAACAGACTCAACGAACAGGAAAAGCGACTGAGTGTTGTCAGCTTAGAGCTAACAAAGACCTGGCATCTGGTGGGAAAGATGCAGCGTCAGCATCGCCAACTGCACACACAGGAGCAAATATTACGCTATCAATTGCAGCAGAAGCGTCGCCTGCTGAGCGAGCTGAAGGATGAGTTGGAGTACTGCCGCAGAAAGTGGGCCTTGGCGCGCGCCAAGAACGATGAGAGTCAGGAGTTGTGCAATGATTGGAGGCGTGAGTTTGCGCGTCGTAAACTTGAGGATGCCAATCACTCGGCGGAAAGTGGCTACAGCGATTCTGGACCGCAGTCGGATGAGGATACGCTTGGAGCTGTTGCTGACGCTGCTGGAGCTGGAGCAGCTGCATCTTCTTCCTCCTCTACCGCAGCTTGTCGTCGCAAACACTTAAGGGATCAATTCGAGCATACACGTAAAATTAAGCGCATGCAGAGCACATCGCCGGGACGCCAAGCAGCTGCAGCAGCAGAGGGTAAAAAGGAGAGCGAGGAGATTGTGCTACGTTGGAATAGCGCACCACCCACTTGTGGCTGGCGTGAGGAGTCCTATGAACCTGAAGAACTGGTTGATGATGTTGATGAGACTGAAGCTTCCACTTCACGCGGTGCTATTGCCAAAACCACACACAGTTCACGCAGCCGGCAGCGTGGCAAGCAGGAAGCTGCTGCCTCTTCCCCAGGAGCTGCCACTGATCGCATACAAAAGCTGGAGGAGCAGTGCAAATCGCTTATACAGCAAGTGCTGGAGACATCCGGTAATCGGGAACGTCTTGAGATTCAATTGTGTCGCTTTCAGGATGAAATTTCGCCAGCTCAGCATGCGGTACCGCTCGACGAGTTTATCAACCGCAAGCGCTTGGAACGCATGACAAGAGCTAGCTCCGTGCCAACTACAGGAAGTTTAACGCCACGCGAGGAGGAGTACACAAGAAAACGCTCCGAGCGCTTGGGACGCCTAGAGGAGGAGTCTCGGCAGCTGCTCTCCCGCATTAAACGCACTACAGATCGTGGTCACTACCTGAGAAAGTCCTTAGACCGGCTAAGACGCGCGCCCAGTCGCGAGGGCAGTTTCGAGAGCAATACCGAGGAGGAGCCTAAGCAGGACACTACTGCCCAGGAGCAAAAGGATACAACGCCAACTCCACTCACAGCCGAGGAGGAGGCGTATACAAGCCGCCGTGCCGCCCGTCTCCAGCGTCTCGAACAGGAGAGTCAACAGCTGTTGACACAGCTCTCGAGGAACACAGAACGCGGCGAGACGCTAGTCAATCGCTTGGACACGTTACACGAACAGTCGCAGCTACGGGAGGCAACTCCTACAGTGGCCAGCATTTCGCTGACAGTGGAACAACGTCTGGAGGACATCGAGCGAGTATCGGCTAGTCGTGCTGAGCGCTTGCGTCGTCTGGAGGAGCAAGGAAATGAGTTAATTGCACGGCTGAGCAATACGTCAGAGCGTGGCACCGCCATGATTAATCGCATTGCGGAGCGTGAGGCGAGCAGGCGACAGGAGGCGGAACTTTTAGAGCAAACACAAGAAGAAGAGGAAGCTACCAGTAGTTTGGACAGTGATAACATCGCCAGCAGTTGCATTGTGGCTGCTAAGGAGGAAGCTAATGGTGCTGCCTGCTGCGTGACTGTCACCACAACCTCCAGTCAGTTGGCCATCCAGCAGTCCACAGGTGCCATACCCAAGACTTCCAGTCACAGTCAAGCGAAGACGAAGCCAGTGGCGCAGTTGTGTGCTGCACTGCGTCACAGCGATGCCGCCAAGAAACGTACCACGTCTGAGCAGGAAAAGGAGGAGGAGTCATTGGAGCAAATGGTGCAGCGACTGAAAGCGATGCCGTTTCCCGCAGAGGGAGGAAAGCAAGTAACGAGTGATGGGCAGCAGGAGGAATCCAAAGAGGAAGAAGCTGTGTTAGAACAACCGCAGGAGGAGGTAACTAAGGAGCAGAGTGCTGAGGAACTTCAGGAGAAATCTGAGGAGACGGTAGCACAGGAAACTCGTGAGGAAAAATCTACGGATGAGCCAACTATGGAAGAGGAGCCTAAGCAGGAGGAAGCTGAAAGATCTTAAAAAATGGACGGGAATATACATGAAGGAATATCATGGAAATCAAAGGAGATCATAAGGAGGAGACCACGATGAAAAGTTAACAAAAACAATCTTAGGAATCTATGGACTTCGAGACGTAAGAACTCAGAAAGAACCCAAGAAGAAGAAGGATGCCTGGACTCGCCCCAAATACGAAAATGTTCATTAGAATCTATTTTATTTTTATGTTATGATTACGACTACGAGTACTCGCTGATAAAACGCTTAACAAATCAGTTAATAAATAAAGTTATTTTACTATACAAATGAAAAGCTTTACAAGATGTAAGTGTAAAGTTTTTGCACTCCTTATCCCCGTTAAAGTAGGACTTCAATGGAAAGCTTTTCTTAGCAAATGATTTCTCGCTATTATACCAGTTGAGCTTTATAAAAATTCTAGTTAATAAATGGTTTTATTTTAGATCAGAAAAGAGATTGCACATATTAGATTTCCTCGGACTCATGTGCTTTCTTTGATACGCATGACATTCGTCCCCATCGCCTCCTTTATCCACCCTTTTCTTTGACATCTCTGGACATGGTTGAAACTTAGTAAGGACGTTAAAAAAGTGGTCGTGTGTCGCATTATCGTCAGTGCATATGCGATTGAAAATCTTGCAGCAAGTCCACTAACTACTTAGTTAGCGAAATCTGCTTCGTTTTATGCAAATTCAGACGATTCGCTTTGCAAATCCTTCGCTACCCCCACTACCCCCTTCCCTGTCCTCTGTTCTCTGTACAGCTCTTTCACATTTTCCCGGCTTGCAGTCGAAAAGTGTTCAGGCATAAAAACAACATTGGTTCATATGCTTTTAAAATGAACAGAGATTCTACATTAACTTATCCGAGACGTCGTCTTTATCAGCATTCACTGTCATTCACTTTTGCTGCTTTTCACCCAAAAAGACTCCCAAAACCCCACCGTCAACGCTTTTCATAGCCATGTGACTTAGTTGGTGACAATTTGAATAATAAAATAAATCAAACTTTGAAGTTAATTTCATTTAAAATGGATTAATTTATTTTTAAAATTAGTAATTATTAAAATATTTTATAATAACGACGACCAAGTCAAATAATTAACTAACGACCTTTCATTAAAACAATTAATTATTTAAAAATTAATATATTTTTCCTATAACACTTATCTTATTTACAAATTCATTTCTTTGACTTATTTTTACCTCCAACAGTCTGACTGTAAATAACAGACCCTTCCCACTGTAATTTACCAGTACTCCTGTCTGTTATTAACTTAAACATTTTGCTGTAATCAAATCATTCTATGCTTAACATTTCTGTTATTTATATTCATTCTTTAGCAGCTAACAGCTTCCCCAAGACAGATGAACACTTCCAATGGGAAGTGCGCAGCATGTTCGTTCAAGCGGGGTGCAACATGCAGCAACATGTTCGAACAGGCAAGCACTTGCAGTGTCTGTTAACTGTGAAACGAACTGAATGGTTGGCTTTGAGCCGCAACTGCTGTTAGCCATTGCATACTTTTGAGCGTATAAGAGTATAGCGCCATCTAGCGGCAAGCGCTTAAGCTAACATGCTTTAAGCATAAAAGCTCACGCAAAGCTCTTCAAGTTTAGTAAAGCATAGAATATTAAACGTATTTTTGATTTTAATAACTGTGGGAGTTTTGACACGCCCCAACCACGCCCCTTTCAAAAATATTAAGGGCCGAGTTCTACACTCAGGGCTGGCAATTGTCTACAAAGTTGTGGCCAAGATCTGCTGGCCTGGCTATAACTGCAACTGAATAACGTCAAATTAATAAACTGCCGGACGTACCACAAGCTGTGAAAAAGCAATCTTTGCGCAAGACCAAAGTGTGCACAGTGCGGCAAGGGGAGTGGCGGGAGGTGTGGTAGGTAGAGGGGAGCGTAGCGGTGTAAACCTCGTCCAGTGAGTGTTTTCCAGCCTGTTAAAGAGTCTCCTCCGCTTAGCTTAAGATTTATGCAGTTCACGCAAACGAAGCGCCAGTGACCGAAATGCGCTCAGCTTCGTCTTTGCTATACTCTGTAGATAAAGCGTGGTAAGGTATATTCGTTTGGTGGCTAAGTGTGTAACAAAGCGAATGAAAAAAAGTTGTAGTATTTATATAATTTTCTTTGTCTCTATGGACTTCTATATGTCATACAGGAACTATCTATTTGTATATTTTAAAATCAATATTTTCTATATTTACAGGTTATTCAACAGTTGTCTTGTTAGTTCTTTTACTATTTTAAGGTTTAGTTTAGTTTTGAGAGTATTTAACTGTCGCTTAAACTTATTCTTATTTTCTTTTTTTTGGGGTAGAGTAATCTAATTTATTAAAAGTGCAGCCTCCGATTGTGGATCTGTGGGGATCTGTGGATCGTTTGGATCTGTGGAACTGCCAGCAACTGGCATATCGACTGTGGAGCTCGTTTGGAGTTTTGATTTACGCTCAAATAAATTAAAATATCATAAAAAGGAAATTAAAATTCACTCACATATAACAAAAGCCGAGTTTCAACTCGAGCTTAAGTTTAGCCCGATGGAGTTTGGTCCGTCTTTAGGCCAACTTCTGCTTCGTTGCGGCTCTTCGTCTCGCCGCGGGCTTTTAACTAATTTTTAAACAAGTAAAAATACAAATAAATATTTTAATGTGTGATTTACGACAATGAGACGCACAGGGGGTCGAATCTTGTGGACTTGGGCCTCGGTTTCTTCTACTCTCTTTTTTCCCCTCTCCTCCATTCCCCAGCCGCTGATTTTCTGGTCTTTGCTTCGTTTTCCGCTGCATTTAAATTGGATTTGTGCGCTTCTGGCGCTCAGCATCACTTCCATTTGCCGCTAGGGGGCGTTGCTGTGCGGGGTGTGGCATTGGGGGCGGGCAGGCGGCCGGTCTGGTAGGTACCACGCCTTTATGCCCACAATGAAATACAATTTAAGCGCCTTTAATGAGCTGCGAGCAACGTGCAAGTCGAGTTAGATGAACGCACTCACAATCAACTTGGCCAACAAGTGCACGGTCTGCAGATACCCTATAAAAATATATTCTTTTGACTTAGCGTAGTGCTGCTGCTTATGTCTTTATGCTGTTTTTATTATCTTGAATTAAAATTTTGAAGCTGCTGAATTTTTATAGCTTTTAATTTTAATTGTTCAAATAATAGCTACCCTGTAAAATGCAAGCTGTGCTATTATAAAATGTTGGCTTCCTCTGTGACTTTTATACATACTCAAACAGCACACTTTTAATTCATCGTCTAGTAGATACCCTATAAAAAAGAAACTCTTAACTTTAATGATTATTTTTTAGCTTGTGCTGCACTATGAGCTCCTTTATACAACACTTTTTGCTGCACTACAGGGTATCGTAATGAGTTTAAAAATTTAATTTTGTAAATTATTTGATTGGCGCATAAAAGTCGCCATATTTAACGATCACCGCAGCTTTTATTAATTGGCGATAATTAATTGAAGATTTATGTGAGCGAGCAAAGGAAATTAAAAATCGTTTCGAATTTTCGCATAAAAGTCGCATAAACTACGAGTATCTTTACTATCACAACTGCTTCAAGTAAACAATTTGATACTCTAACTTTTAGCCACAGTTATAATTAAACTAATAAATGTTTTGTATGTAAAACGTTCTTATTAATGAAATGGCTGGCTGGAAAGCGCAGGGTACTAATATTTCAGAATTATTTAGTTTAAATTAACATTTTGTGGAGTGATTTTTATTGATACTTAACTGTAATAAATTTATTTATTTATTACAGTCCGCTTTTAATTATTTATGGTTTAATTTTAGTACTCAGTGTTGAATTTTAATACATAAAATAACATTTTTGTTCAAATTTTAAAGAACATTATTTTGTTTTGCCTTTGGCTTTCATTATAATGATACCCTGTGCAAAGTGTGCACTGCAAGCGGTTGTATTGACGCTGCAATTGCTGGCAATTAATTAAAAAGCCATTGACATTCATAAAGAGTAAATTGTGGCAACAACAGCAACGGCAGCAGCAACAACAGCAAGGAAATGAACGGAAGTTGTTGCCACACATAATGCAAGTTGATTATGAAATGCAGGCAGACACCTTAGCAGAGCAGAAGTGGAGAAGGGGCGAAGTGGTGTGCCATGCAGGATTGGGGCAAGTACAAGTATTTATCAACATGCTGAACGATCGATACCAAAACACCTGCCAGCTAGTGATGCATCAAAATGATGTGGCTGCTGATGATGCTGCCTACCTTGTGTTGCTCCACGTCCTCCATTCTCCATCTTTCTCCACTTCTTTCACTCTCGGCTTACCCGCAGCTAACGAGCGCGAAAATAATGCGCGAAATGTGGAGCAGAAGCAGCCGAGGCAGCGTTCAGTCATGGACCCCAATGTTCTCTCTACCAATCAGTGCTGCCATTTTAGCTATTTTTGAGCATTTTCCATTTCATTAGCTTTCGAAAACTTCTTAGCTATTTCAAGCTAACTTTTAGCTAATAATTTTGCCTGGTTTTGACAGCAAAACTCCCTCCGCACAGCTGCCAACACTGAGAGTTCTGCGGGGTCCCAGCGCACGGTCAGATCCATCCTGGCACCATCCACGGTGGCTGGTGACTGACAGAATTATAATCAATTAGCGAACGGCGTATATAAAATTATACGGCTTCGCGTTGCGTCGCTTCGAGTTGCTTCGCGCAATTTGGTTTAAATTAAAATAAATTCAATTACGAAAACACGAAAATCCATTACGCAAATTATTGTCATTAAAAGCGCAATTTTCGTCCGTTGCAGTTATAAAAAATTTCTGTTTTCATTTTTTGTTGACTGTTTTTTTTTCTTTTTTTGATTAAATTTCTGACGCTTTGCGAGCAACGGGAATGAAAAAAAACTGAGAGAAACAAAAGACTTAGGCAACGAACTTGCCATCACATTGTATGCAACATGCACAACGTAGCGTCTAAACGACGACGCCTTGACTCAGCGACTAACTGACTATCTGTCTGACTAACTGACTAGTTAATTAATTAATTAATTACTAGTCGATGCGATTAGCATAGCCCACAGATTGGCCAAAGTAGTCAAGCAGCTGCCTCCGCTTTCATCGGTTGTCTGTTTATCTGTCTCGCTGTCTCTCTCTTTCCCTCTATCTCTCTCTCGCTTACTCACACAATCAGTCCGTCCAACTGTCGAGCTGTCGGCGGGATTAGCTCGCTGATTACGTCGCATCACAAAGGCACAAAACACAAACCGCTTTCATTCATAACACAGCAAAGACTCACAAACGGGTTATAAATGTTTAACGATTTCATAGATAAGATGTATGGATATGTGTGTGTCTGTGTGTGTATCAATATCTATATGGCCTATATGTTGCTGCTGTTGCCGTTGGCTGGGAACATGCTGCCGAGTGTCGCACTTAATTTGTTTAATTTCCTCTCTTATCGCAGCGCCTTACACTACCAAACACTGTGAACAGTTAATGAGAGCTTTAAAGATATTTAGAGAGTTTTAATGCGCTTTTGGCGCTCAATTACGTCTTTGTCGTCGTGTCTTTTCTAGAAGGATTTAAACAGAATTTAATTGAGGTTTTAAAACCTCATTTGAATGCATATTCTAACTGCTTGCTTCAAGCATTCAGCTGCTTTACCATAGCTTATTTCTAGATTAATATAAAGCTTAAATGTGCTTTACACTAATAACTTAGAATAACTTATTACTTAATTTTCTTTTCAGATAAAACTCGCAAATGACTTTAATGTGCTTTTTTAAAGGTAAGTCAGTTTCGTTTGAGTACAAGCAAAAGAGCTTTCAGTTTCCTTCTGGAGCATCAAATTGACATCTTATTAATAGACACCTCTTGGTGCAAGTAGAAGTGGAAAACAAACTTTATTCGAAATATTTCCAAGTACATTTTTAGCTGAAGCTTAAAGCTTCCAAGCTTTAAGGCCGTATAATTATACAACAAGTTTTCTGCCCCTTTTGTAATTCCTATGCAATTTGGCTAAACTGTTGCACTGTTGCTTAGTGCAGCTTTTTTCTTTCTGTTTTTCCTTGTCTATATGGATATAAGTACTATATAACTGCAGTGCGCAGTGCTCTCACCAAGTCCGGCAGTTACGAAAATTGCTAGACCAAACAAAAACCAAACTACTTAGCCGCACACTCGCCTGGTAATTGAAAATCGATAATCTTTTTGAACCAGTTTGGCTTCAAAACTGACGCTGACCGCCATGTTGTTGTGTCTTGCTTGCACACACACACACACAGAGACAGAGACATATATAGTTATAACCACAAAGTATGAACCGCAAATCGTCTGCAAATTGCAACCACAAGCTAACTGAGAGAAGGATTATGCCGAAAGATGCCCAAAGGAGGTGAAGAGGAAGCGATTGATTTTAGCACGCTTAATGGTTATTGGTTTAGGTTTAGACAGAGACAGAGAGAGAGAGAGGGGGCTGGAGGAGTGTGGGAAGATGGGTAGACTTGCAGTAAGACACAGAGCGAAGCGCTGCTGACTTGTTGCCAGTTGTTGGCCTGGTAATAACCTCCATTTATTCAACAACTGCCACACCATAAATTACAAATAATTCGATTTACACAAGATTTTCACTCTTAATGGCCGAAAATGGGCAACGGATCAACGATCGAACAAACGAACGAACGAACGACGATCAGCGATCAGCCGTGAAAATAATGATGAAAACAAACAAAACTTAATAAGATTTCTTGCTTACTCTCTGTCCCTCTCTCCGTTCCTCTCTCCGTCCCTCTCTCCTTCCGTCTGTAATTGCAGCTCTGATTGCAAATTTGCGAAAATTCATTTGTAGTTCGGCAGCGCATCAAAATAGCACCTGAAATTGTTAATTATCAGCTTCGATTTACTGATTTGTACTTAAAACTTGGTTTTCTTTTTGCTCCGACTTGGCTGTCCCTCCTGTATATTGTGACTGCCACATTAAGCCATTAAGTTGGAACGTTTTGGGCCTGTCACAAATGCCAGAAATGCCAGCCTAAATGGCAAATTAGTGACCTGCTTTTCTGCTCCTTTTTGGGCACGCCTAAAAATGTCTCCAATCGAAACTTTGTTCTTCTCGGTAACGGCAGCTGCAGCGGCCTATTTTATTTCACATTTTTATACCCTGTAGGTAGCAGTGCTGCCATTAAAGTAGGGTATTCCTGAGTGTTAGAAAAAGTCACATTTTCGCTTTAAAGTTTGTACCAATTCTTGCCGAACTTGACATTCAAAAGCAGTCGAGATTGACATTTAAAAGACGTAAGAAATAGCTGGTAAAACTGGGATAACTTTTGTTTATATTACTCTTAAATGAAAGTAATAAATTGGGTAGAAGAATACCATTAAATCTCTTTGCAGAGCTCTCTCTCTCTCTCATTAGTGAGTAACTCCCCGTCGTGTACTCCCTATTTGCAGCATTCTTACATATTTTTTCTTATGATGTCGTTCTTAGCTTGTCAGATTTGTGCGCCGGTTCATATGAGTTGCATGCCACAAATGTTTCCATTGGTAATTTTAATTTGTTGCGAGCAGAAATTATAAATCGCATTTCAAGACTCGAGTTAATTATCGGCAATTAGCGACAGGCAAGTGCTCTCTAATCGTCGGACTTAACTGAAAAAAAAGTAGAAGAAGAAGAAGCAGTTGAAGATGAAGAAGAAGAAGAAGCAAATAAAGAAGTTTTTCAAAAAGTTTTACGCCTCGGCATTTGTAGCTGTGACGGAGCGGCGTTTGATGTTGCTCAGTTAAGATCTCGACTCCCTGATTAGCCTAATCTAATCTTACACGCTAAACACCTACACAGCCAACAAACAACAAAACCAAAACCAAAAACATAAAAAAATAAAACTGTTGACCAGCTCATTAGCAGCTGCGTAGGGGCCTCCTTAACTCGGCCAACAACATGGCCAACAGTTTAGAGAAAAACATATGCCGATAGATAAGCTAAGGAGGCGTAGATAATGCTCTCGAGATTTTTATGCTTATTTAATTACTTTGATATTTGATTAGATTTAAATTATGCATTCAAACATTTATTCGATTCATTCGACTTGGGATATAATCAGTTCTCGCATGGAATCCCTAAAAATAAACCCATAGTCATTTAATCACTTGATCAAATTAGCTTAAATTAAATTCCAATTTTATCAAATATGCCCAAGTCAAGAAGAATTGTGTGGAATGATCTTGGAAACTCTTCTTTAAACTAAATCAAGTATTGAAATGGTGTATTATGATATTTTCAATTATTTAACTGTTCTAAGATTATTTTATTTAATTTCCTCGATAAGATTAAAGTATATTTCTGTTTAAATTGAGGCAACTATTTAATAAGTGTAGTAGGTTACATGGAAAGACAATGTAAATTGTCATTATTCGACTTAAGTCTATAGACAAAATTAATGTTTACTTGGGCGTACCGCCATAAAGGCTCTTTTTGCAGATAAACTGTTGTTAAAGTTTAACCAATAAACGCCTTTACCAATATCGGTGCTGTTGTACGTTCCCGTGAGCATGCTAATGGAATGAAAGGGAATTATTAACGAACCTTGTAAACCTTCGAATTTACAGTACCTGGTATGACAGAATAGTAAACCACCGAACCACCAACCACCGCCTTTCCTCTTGGCGCAGTTTTTAAACCTGCCATCATTATCATTATCAAAGGTGGAAAACTGATTATTCTGATGATAGCTGAGTGAATCTTTAGCTATATACAAACCAAGTTTGATCCAAATCGGACAACTATATCGTATAGCTCCCATAGGAACGAAAGGTCGAAAATATGCTCTAAACATGAATTTGTATGAAAATGTTCTGTGTTTGCCAAGCTATTATATCCATAACCATTGTTAATAACAAATTGAAACTGAGTAACGGGTATCCTAAAGTCGCGAGGCGACTATAGCATTCTTTCTTGTTTTCCTTTCGAGTCCATCCATCTGCTGTCTTTGATTTTTCAGCTCTGAACTAAAATACACCGATTAGTTTTGAAAGGACTGTATTTTAGGCAACTTACTTCAGTTGGTAGAGCTCTGATTTGATTGCGAGCACTAAGTTGGTCTCATTATATTCCACAAGACGAGTTCCATCTGAGCAGGAACTCCAAATGTTTATTACAAATATTGTGTAAATTATTTTGTGCAACATTTTGAAAATGTGCTACGCGAATTTCTGAAAAGACTGACTCAATTGGCACTTGACTCGAGCTTAAATAGGCAATTCTGCTGTACTTGTATAAAACTAAGTAATCTAATAGTGTTTATAATCAGCTGTGGTTTCTACGATTTCCTCCTATGTTTAAAAACTCGTGTTTTTTTTTTGGTTTTTTATCAAAAATAGAACATCCGCAGTTCACTCGATCACAAATAGTTTATATACAATTTTTTGCCTCAACTTCCGCTTTTAAAAATTATTATGTTTTCTTCCAAAACTTTAAGCACTCAAAGATAATGTTTATATCAGCTTAAATTTTATATATATTATTATTTTTTCCCAGTGTATTACTAGTGCTCAACCTTCAAGTGTGTGCGTGTTGTTAGTGCCGCGTGCTAAGTTGCTGCTGCTGCTGTTCTGGCTACTGAAAGGAGGGCGGATAGGTAAGAAGGGGCGGTGCTGTAGCTGGGGATAGGGCATGTGTCTGGTGTGTAGCTGCTGACTTCTCTGACAAGTCGATAAGGATCAATGCTTTGCTGAGCTACGTTTTAATATCGTGTCTTGTGTTGCTCTCCTCTCTCTGTCTCTCTCGCTGTCTCACTTTGGCCCATTTGTTGCTCATTTGGGGCGTTGCCTGAGCTCAAGTCTGAAGAGCATCCTGATCTCAACCATATTGCTTCGTTCGATCACTTTACAAGTCACAAGTCTATATATAAATCTCATGTGAGTAATTTTACCTTTGTTATTGTTTATTTGCCCCTATGACTCATTTATATATATCGTTTTATTATATATACATGTATACATATATGTATGTGGAGTAGCTTTCCCTTTCCAGTTTTCAGCTTGGCATTATTTTTGGGTGGCTTCGAAAAGTGCTTTGACTCTGACTTTTGCTTGTCAATGCGCGACGTCTTTGATAACTAATTGCTGCGGCGCCAAATGTTTCCTCTTGTCTCCCCTGAGTTCCCCTCCAGTTCCCTGCGATACCCACCAATTCCCTTCGATTCTCTCCGCTCAACTTGCGTGCCCCTTGAGCTGTCTCGTGTGCGTAATAAAAGTCACGTCGTTACCGTTTTGTCGCTTATAAGGGTCACTCTGTGTGTGTATGTACGCGAGTGTGTGTGGAGACTTTAGTTATATGTGCCTGTAACTTAATAATAACAGGGTGTTTCGTGTTTGTGCACAGGTAAAGCTTAAAAGACAATTTATAAATTAAATTTAAATGGGAAATGAAAATAGAAAAATCTGAATAAATTAATTGAGGAGAATGCACTTTCCAATGCCTAATTCTTGCCCTTTATCGTATGAGTTTATTTTTATTAAAGTTAAGCCCTTTTCAAAATTTGAAGCTTAAGGCAAGTATAACTTTTAGTAGTTTAATATGCATAAAATTCTAATAAACTAACAGGCCTATATAAGTCGTTGTCACCACACAAAATGTGCTTAATTATTTCCTTTTTGTTTTGGCTGTAAAGTTAAGAGTATAAAAAGAGGTGTGTAATGACTTATACAGAGAATTTGTGGCGCTCACTAGGAGAACAACTCTATCTCTCAGTAGCTTTCATGCTCTTCTCCCTCTCTCTCTCTCTCACTGGTCAGCGTGTGACATGCAACAGAAATGCAAAAGTGAGCAATTATGGCAACAAGTTAATTACGGATACGTTCCACAATCCGGCTTCAATATGTATTGCATAGGACTCCAAGGAATTGGAATTGGACTCTGCAGCTGTGCAGCATCGCAATGCCTCGACATCAGCGACTTCTTCAGCGTTAATTTAATTTATGCAGACAGCAAACCAAACTGCATAATTTCAACCGAAAACCCAAAGCAAAAGGAAAGGAATTTTACATTTTACATTTTACATAAAGCAAACACACAGATTTGGTCAGATCGAACAGAGATCGGGAGTGGAACGTGTGTTGAAAGTGTGCCAGGTCGCAAAGGGGCAGTTGAAACACAGCTGAATTCCACGAAACAGAACTACAATTACGCTAGGTGATGAACTGACATGGATGCCTTAAGGAGTGGAGTTTTTGGAACTAAATTTGTAGAAAATAAGATTTCTAAAATAAAAAAGGAAACTCCTTGTAATATATACATATGTATAAGTATATTAAATAAAATTTGGGTTCATTTTTATTTAGTAAGTGATTTATTTACTTTATCTACACTTGATTCAATTTTTAGGAACTTTTAATCAGTTTCTGAGGATGTTCATATTATTTATATAAGCCTTTCATGTCTCTCCAATTCACTTTTGAGAGTCTTTACTTCCTTTTTCACTTTCCGTCGAAATTTCTGCTGATTTATCTGCGCAGGTTTATTTGCCTGAGTTTCCAAGGAATTTCTGCACTTCTCCTGAGTTTCCTACTCATTTCTAAGTAATTTTATTTCTTTCCTCTATTTTGAATTTTGTCCACAGTTCTTAATAACCAAGTGGCTCCAAAACAGTTTTAACTTGCTCTTTATAGCATTTAATTTCATGCATAGGTTTTTAAATTTCCGCTTAACTAATTTATTAATAAATTTAATTGTTTTAAAATTGACGAATTGGTGACTTGACGCGCATAAAAGTGAATTGCAAAGTGTATAAAAGGTAAATATTCAAAGCTCAATCAGCTGACTCTATGCATGCTCATTTAATTCACATTCGTGGGCTTTGAACGAGTCAAGTTCGTTGCCTAAGTCTTATGTTTTTTGTCTCGTTGTCTCGATTTTTGTGTTGTGTTTTTTGGCTGTGAATGAATTTATAATTTTCGTTTTCTCACAATCGATGTCACCCATTACTTTGGGCCATAGATTAGATAAGCACTCATGAATATCATGCATAAGTGTGTGTGTGTGTGTGTGTGTGTGTGAGTATAAATATTCATAAACATATTCATTCACAAGAAATTTGTAATTTCTTTGGCGTTTATTTTTTGTTCGACGCGAAATTATGTATGAAATTTAATTACATTTTGTCGGCTTATGCAGCGCTGTGTAGTTGTTGTTGTTGTGGCTTGTGTTGTAGTTGTTGTTGTTGTTGTTGGAAAAAATTGTTCAATTTTGCAAAGTTTAATCAAAGTGGCGCTAATTAGTTTGAGTCGTTTGGATAATTGCAAATTAAACGCAAACTTAATTGCGCCGACACACGAAACATACACACACACTCACACACACACACACACTCACACACACCTGCGCACACTCACATGCAATTACAGACTTGAAATTAAAATAAAATACAGTAAAAAACGGCAGCTGCCGTTGTATTTATTCACACACGTTTCTTACGCTAGACCCTGTGCTTAAAAACAGTAGAGGGGTTTTCTATGCTTGGCGGAGGAAGGTATGGCCAATTGAATATAAACTATTTTCATGACATAACTTGATTAATACCTGAGCTATCTCAATCAAATTCACACTTTGTATATACAACAAGGTTTTATATACTCAAACCTAATTTGGTTTGAATCGACCAGCTTTATCGTATAGCTCACCTAGGCCAAAACGGTTGTACGAGTGCAGCGTCTTTTTAAGTCAACTCTACCCTTCTCTACCAGTTTTGTTATTACTTTTGTAGTTCTTGTAATTGTTGTTGCTGTTGCTGCTCATGAAAATCAATAAGGTCGTGTTAAATTTAAATTGAATTAAAAAACGCTTTGATCGAATGCCTGTGCAAATGAAATGCAATTTCAAATAGAGATGTACATACAACTAAAAGATACTTAGACACTCTCAGA
Organism: Drosophila nigrodunni; assembly: GCA_020829145.1. Classification (NCBI taxonomy): domain Eukaryota; kingdom Metazoa; phylum Arthropoda; class Insecta; order Diptera; family Drosophilidae; genus Drosophila; species Drosophila nigrodunni. The sequence goes on from JACVCZ010000008.1 coordinate 1,066,111, forward strand.
TGCTTAGAACAAAACTACTTGTCTGGGTACGAGAGGAGGTGTGGGGCTAGCGAGGGGCGTAATTAAAATACAGTCTTTTAATGTCAGCGTTAATTAGTCGCCTTAATTAATGATTATTAATATGGTTGTTGCCCGATATTGTCGCACATATCTCAGAGGCTGTCGCCTATCGCTGTCTCCGTCTACATTTCCCTCTGTCCCTCTTCGCTTCCACTGCTTCGCTTGACTTGATTATTATGCAAATTAATTGGTAGCTTTACATTTGACGAACTCATTGAAAATGCATGAAACGTAGCCACATGTGAAAAAAGAACAACAACAACAACAAGAGGGGAAAAAATAAATAATATAGTATGCTGAAGAGCTGGGTAACTGCTGTGGACGAGAGACCCTGAGGGTCTCTGGTTAAACATGATTATCACAGTTCCACCTCATGATGCCAATTACCAAGCAATGCGCCTCAGCTGCAGGCGCACAAAGCAAGAGACAGGTAGAGTGGTGAGGGGAGAGAGAGGGAGAGCAGTAGTAGTTCCAAAAACAAAAGCAGCAAGAGGAAAAATCTGGTAATCGAATTAAGCAGCTTCGTGTTTTATAAATGTTATCATAAATATTCCATTTTATTAATTACCACGCATAATTCAAGACACAAAAAATACAAGTAATACCCTACAAACAGATACCCTTCTTTTAGTAGTGATTTTTAATAGCAAACAATAAAAAGCATTAAACCTTTCAAAAGATACTAGTGTAGTTAGTTTTTAGGTAGTACTTTTCAGTAATTAACTATTAATTTACAACTAATTGCCTCATTCCCAAATAATTGCAGCATTAACCTGTATTACATTTTTATTGCCAATTAATAAGCTAATCAAACTTATTACAAATTTCAGCGCATTTTTTTGTTAATGACAAATTATGGGAAATTAATTTTTGCTTCGATTTATGCTATTAAAACGCTGGTTTTACGTAAGACTTCTGTTACTTCAGCTATCGATCGACTTATATTTTAGTTATACCCTTAACTACAGGGTATCAAATTGAAAACAAAAAGATTCACAAGCCACAAAGGGAGAGAAATCGCTAAGCGTCGTCGGCATTGTCAATTTCGTTCGATATTCGTTTGAGATTCATTGGAGATTCGTTTTGAGATTCAGTTTTTGTATTCACTCTTTTGAGGGGAGGGGGAACCTTCGTATGTCTCTCATTAACATACTTAATTTGTTTCTAATTTATTCATAAATTTATATTTGTAGCACCCTCGCGGTCTGTTATTTTTGGCCTTTTTCGCTGATTTATGCCCCAGTCGCTGATTAATGGGCAGCCTGAACCTGGATTGGGACTCTGAGTCTGAGTCGAACTCCGACTTCGACTTGGAGTCTTGTTTGTGAATCAGTTTTTAGTTGTTATTGTTGTTATCTGTTGGCCCTGTTAGCGCTTGGCTCTAAGTAGGTGTTGTTACGCACATTAGGACGGGTCCCATTTGTTAACTTGGCTTAAAGCAAGAGTTATGAGTTTGGGAAAAATTGTTTAGCTGAAAAAATGAAATAGTTGGGGAAGTCCCATTTAGACTATTTTTTTTTGGGTTGCGCAGTTGGTAACAGGATCAATTTGTTACTTTATGAAAGCATGAAAATTGGAAAATCATAAAAGTGGAAAGCAAAAAGTGATTGAATTTTAGATATATAAGTTAAATATTAGAGCGAAATGAGCATTGTTGGTTATATATTTAGGGGTTTTCCTAGCTTTTTCCAGCCTTTTCTAGCTTTTTTTCTAGCTTTTTCTTCCCCTCGACTCCTTTTGTTATCAATAAAATAGACCGTTCATTTGTTGTGTTTTTAGTAGTATATCACAAACAGTTTTGACGTCTGTGTGTTGAATTTTTATTAATGGGAATTCCGTGTGATTCAATTACAAACATAAAATGCAAGGTCCGTTTTGTTTTTTAAATAACTTAAGAGCAGAAAAAGGAGACTTTGAAGTAGAAGAAGTAGAAAGATAAATAGTTGCAGCTAAGCACAACAGGTGGCGTTTGTGTGCCGCTGCGCTAGCTGATCACATCGCCACTGTGTCCATTCTGACGCAGTAGCTCCAGCTTCAACTCGTGTTCACGTGCCTTCAATCTCAAGGCCGCAATGGACGAAGTGCGTCGATCCTCGGGCGGCGTCGCTGCACGCGTCAAGGCCACCGGCGAGGATTGCGTTGGTGAACCGGCCGGTGGTGCCTGATGGGTCAGCGAAATGCCCACCAGCTGTTGGGGCGACAACTGCGACGGTGGCAGTGGCAGCGGCAGCGGCAACGTTGGCGGTGGTCCCACCTGGGACAGCTGGGAACTGGGCGAATGCGGTGGCGATGACATCATATGATTGTTGGGCGAATGCAGATCCGGTGAACCCACCAGCATTGGTGGCTTGGCAGCCATATTGGGCATAGGGGGCGGCCGGGGGTGTGGCACTGCCGTCATGTTGGCCAGCAGCGATTGGAATGAGCTCGAGGGCGAGTACATGGCGGCCATGCCAGGAGGCAGCATATGGGGTGGTGCACTGGAGAAGGGAAAGGGCAAGAAATTATTATCAGTATACCCTGTACTTGAGAGCGAAGAGAGCTGTATGTGCTAGAAGTGCTTACCGCTGGAACTGATTGAAGTAGCCCGATGGTATCATTGGAGCTGCCGACAAGTGCGGATAGCGGAAGGCGGCCAAATTGGCTGGGGAATCGAACGGTTTGCGCAACTGGAAGCCCAAGTGGGTGAAGGGATTGGGGGGCAGTGCGGCGCCCACAACCGTTTGCATGCTGGCGGCGCCGCTGGGCAAATATGGATTATATGGATGTGATTGGGGTCCAACCTTTTCCTGCTTGCGCCACTTGGCGCGTCGATTCTGGAACCAGACCTGTACAAGTGAAGAGCAGGGAGGAAGTCTGAGTTATGCAGGCTACTGTGTGCTGTGTGTACATATATATATCCTGTGGAGTCTGCAGTCAATTAAGGGGCGTGACTATCGTATACGCCCCTTTAATTAGTTTTTAACATAACAATCTGAATTCGTGTCGGGAATAAAGCCTGATTGCAGTCAGCTTTCATTTTTTGCAATTACCGCTAGAAGTTTATGTAAACAAATAATGTTGTTTAGCATGAATGGCAATTAAAAAACAGAACTATATATGCTATAAAAGAGATTTAGTTTAAGAACCGGCTTAGCCATCTTAATGACTGACAAAGATTTCCAACTGTACGTAGTCTGGAAGCGATTTCATTAGCCACGACATGCTCCATTATTTTTCAATTTTCAACATTGTTAACTTCACTTAAGACACGCGAATCGAACCGAACTCAACCGCAAAAGTACCCCACTGAGTACTGAGTACCTACAGAATTTAGTAGGGCTTCGTAGCCATTTTTTTACCCTACTCTGATATTTTACCTGTATCCGCGCCTCGGTTAATCCAATTTTCATCGCCAGCTCCTCTCTGCAATGAAAAGAAATTAGGGAGAAACACAAATGAGTTACAGTTCTTTAATTAACAACAGTAGCTGGATCTAGCTTTTTTATGGCTAGCATTTAGTCAAAGTCTTAAAAACAGATTAAGTATTAATTAAAATAAATTTGGCATATCAAATTTAAAAATTTCGTATGTATGAGAAAGATTTTTCCTAAGGATTCAACTAAAAGTGTAAAGGTTTCGTCACTAGCGTGCACTGTCGTCCTCAGTCATTTAGTTCCATAATTAATCGTGTCCGCTTTTATTTTATTTATTCATACATTTAAAACTAATCATTATTTTAAGTATTTTGCTGCCACCTTTCTTTGCGCTTCTCATGCCTGCTGTCGCCGCTCTCTGCGATTCTCAGTTCCGCAGTTTAGACAAGTGCAAATTTGCCTTAATTGATTGTTAAACATTTCAACTACTACTCGTTGTGCGGTTATCAAATGAACACTCTTTGAATGCCAACAAAAACTTGTAGTTCTCTTTCTAACCCGTCATCGATCTCCCTTTCCCGCTCGCTCCCTTCCTCTCTTTTTTTTGTCGTGCAAATCCAATTAGCGTAGCACAACCTGAGATTATTTGTTCTGCTCGCTTTGAGTCTGAGCCTGGCTCTAATTTATGGCAATTATTGCTGCAATTTTTTTGTTGCTTGCCTTTTGTTTTTGTTCATAACTATCGCATAGCTGGGTATTAACTGGATTTCTCCGCTTGTCGGTGGACAATTTGAGAGCGATATTTGAGCCGAAATGCAAATGAAAATGCTGAAGAAACAGAAACACTCACACAGAGGGGGGTCAATTTGATTTTCCATATTTAGAGCATAAAAAAATAAGAAACACAATAAATATACACTGCTAAAAAAGGCGTTTTAACATCAAATATTAAAATATTTCAACTTTTCGTAGAAAAAAATATTTATTTTTTTAAAAAAGAGTAGCTTTGTAAGAAGCCAACAGACAGACCCCATAAAGTATATATATAATTGATCTCCTTCAACAGCTGATACGATGTATAAACTCCTAGATCTCAGAGACTATAATAGCTACAGCCACCAAATTTTGTTTAAAAGTCCGTCTATATTTTAAGATTATTATTTCAAGTTGCCACGCCACCTATTACCCGCGTAAATTTTCATATCACCATATCTTGAAAACTACTAAAGCTATCGGGACGAAATTCACTCCTTATGTATACGGTACTACTAGAACTATCCTCATCAAGTTTGGTTTGGATCCGAAGTGGAAATCCTATAGGTACCATAGGACCAATCGCTTAAAACTAGCGCAATTGTATAAAGACATGTAGAATAAGTAGAGCGATCTCAACCAAAATCACATATTATGTGTAAGATACCATTCTAAATATTCTTACGAAGTTTGATTCGGATCGTACAACTATAGTCCATAGCTTCCATAGGACAAATGGGTTAAAATTAGGGTCTTACTTGCTTTTAATACTTTTATGGGAGCTAAAACTTTATTCCTAACTATGTTTTTTGAACAGTGTACCGTTGTTAGCTTGAATGCTTGAATTATGTAAAATAAAAGTTTTAGTTTTTGTTTGTTAATTCAGTTTGATGATGTTTTGTGTGGTATAAACGCATTATTGCTTTTGTTATTGCTCTCACTCACCTCGTAAACACGTCTGGGTAATGGGTACGGGAGAATGCCTTCTCCAGTTCCTCCAGCTGGAAACTGGTGAATGTGGTGCGATATCTGCGCTGCTTTCGCTTGGGAGCATACTCATCTGCCTCGCAGTCGCTATTGGGATCGGAGATGGGACTGTTTGTGCCACCGCTGGCACCGCTAGCACCGCTAGGCACTGCGCCCGACGTAGTGCCCGTTGAACCGATTCCCCGATCGGCAACAGCATCCGGATGTGGGTGTGCTAACTTAGCTTCTTGCGGTAATTCCTCCAGCTTGACCTCCTCCGATATGCCCATAATCCAAGAGCCCGAGCGATGCCAATGAAAAGTTTTACTTAAAATAAGAAAATAACAACATTTAGTTGATTAGTCGCGCATTAGAAGCTTGTAATTTAATCAAAGCTAAACATGCAATTATCGTGCACTTTATTACGTCAATTTCAATAATTTGCAATAGCCATGAAGCCCAGTCGCTCTGGGGTTAGCTGTGGTTTCAATTGAGTACACTAGACTACAGGAGTTATGCTAGCCTAGGTATAAAGGGTTTAATAAACTAGAAGCTTAGCGTTAGTACCCAGAAGTAGATAAATATATATAACTTAACTCTTAGTTTCAATAACTCAAAGCTATTTAAAAGCTGAAAGCTAAACTAAAACCTGCTGTCTAGTGTTGCTACCCAAGTTGTGGTTTAGGCCGCGTGCCTTATGACCATGACTAAGACTCTGCCTCTCACAGCACTCCACCCGTTTGGCTCAATGCAAATCGATTGGTAGAGTCGAGACAGTGGCAGTCTTGGCCTGGCATCATCTTAGCTGAACTTTCATCAACACGTTTCTGAAGAGTTGCGTTTATTTAGCTGTTGGCAGTTTCCTCTTTCTTCTTGCCACTTGCCACTTGCTGGTTGATTGTTGGCCATTTCATGTGCAGATCGTTTGGAATTTTAATTAAATTGGGCGGCAACTTCATTTTCATCATCATCGACGGCTGCAACAGGAACGGCAACAATAACCGCAAAACGGAGGCAACTTCGTACCTCGATCAAATCAGAAATGTATAAAGCAAGTGCAGCAGGTATATCAGGTGTCAGTTAGTCAATCAATCAGTCGGTCAGTCCGTCAGTTCGTCAGTGCGTCAGTTATTCAATCAGTCCATCAGTTTTTAGTAATTTCCACATTTTGTTAATTTCATGTTTTGCTAATTAATATACAATGTTCTTAAATGACAATTAAACAAAACGTTAGTCCAAAATGTATGGGAATGTTGGCTAAGCCCTGTATATAGAGTGAGCAAGGGGTGTGCTGGGTCGGTTGAAAATTGATTAGGAAAATTGGAACGAGCTGAAACCTGATTCTAAAACTAGTTTTCCATGCAGCTAAAAATACCAAATTTGGCCAATTTTAAGATTGCTTTTAAATTGCTAAATTTTATGATCACAATTTTAAGCTTCAGCACAAAGTAAGTAAACTGTTATGAGTGTTTGTTCTTAAAATTTCCAAACAATTGCTGATAAAACTTATGAGTTATCGTAGTTAGAGCTTGGCAACACGAAATGGAAACTTTTGTGGGCTTGTTTGTAGCCTTTTTTACAGGGTAACTTAGAGTCTTGCTCTCTCCACTGCTGCCTTGCCCCAAAGTCCCTTTTATAACTTGGCTTTGCAAGTTTTTGCCTTCGATTTCATTCCGGTTTCTCCAAATGCTGCTTGATTGATGGCCCCCAGTCTCAAGTTGGCGTTTTGTTCTTCTGTCTTCGATCTTTGCTACCGTTGACATTTTCGCCTCGTCGTCTTGACTGTTTGACTGTTCAGGAATACATATATCAAAATTGTCCAAATACCTTGTTAAATGGCAAATTAGTGTGGTTCTGATTGATTTAGTTGCATTCTTGCGCCGAGACGATGAAGTTGCAACGCGTTTGCAGACAACCACATTATTAACATCATTATCAAGTTCATGATCAAGGTGATCATTAAGATCTGAATTGTTGGACTGTTGTACAAAAGATCGTTGTCATGTCGTTGGGTTTGTGCACATATCGGAGGGAGTATGAGCAATCTAAGCTAACAGGATAATGATACTGGAAAAATAGTAGAAATTAATAATTTTTGTCTTTTATAAGAATTAATTTATATAAACATTTTCCCTTAGCTAAATTCCTTGGAAATTCCCTTGACTTGTTAGGGCACTCAAACTGCGGTGTGTTTAATTTTTGCTGTTTTCCCCACTGTCTTTCTGCTGCTTTTGATCAGTTCATAACTCATTGCCCAACTCATCATCATTAATAACTTTTATTATGATTCGTACTGTCAGTTTTCAATGTTGTTAACAAATTCCGCACATTGACAGCTGACAAACTTAATTTGTGTAACTCTCTTGTCCGCTAAAAATGATTATTAAATTAGCTATACGAATTGCAATTATGAGAAAATTGCCAACCCTCCAACCACCTGCCCCACCTGCTCCACCTGTGCTCCTCTGGTTCCTCATGGATTAAGTCTCAACATCATAAAATAGCGTTGATTAATTCATTGCATGCGAGCACTGAAAATCTGTTATTGCTGTTGTTAAAACTTGTAGTACAGTAGACACTGCTCATGTTGGACTCACAGACGTGAACAGTCAGCGAGTTATGCGAAAAATGTGTGTCTTTGTGTGTCTTTGTTCTTCGGCCGCCTTATAATTGTAGCTGCGTTACGACTTTATTATTGCAATTGGCCCACAACAAAGAAGAGCTGCAAATGGCTGCAGTGGAGTGCACTCGACTAAAGGGCACTCTGTACACGAGTTGAAAACTCACTTTAAAACTTTTCTTTACAGAACTCTGTTCTCTTACAAACTTATTCCCTTCCCTTCCCCCTCTACTCTACTCAGTACTTAAAAATAAAAGAGGTGTATAAATCAGTTACAGTAGTAAGCCATAAAGTTAGTGCTGGCATTTGTTGATCAGCTAAAAAACAAAGTCTGATTGACGTACCGCTTCAAGTGGCGGTAATTAAAAAACTTTTCAGTTAAAACTGTCAACGTTTTTGACGTCGACACGTAGCCAGAAGCCAATAGACAGAGCAGCCTGAAGCTGGCCAAGATTGGTTGGCAATTTGGCTTTCATGGCTTCATTTAGTTGCTGTACAAATGTTGGACACGGTAACTAATCAAGTTAGCGCGACTTGCACTCGCTTTGACCAATTGCAGATAGTGCGATTTCCTTCTATGGTCAATTGGCAATAAGAAACCAGTAAAAAAGGCTGCCTTCGAGTAAGTCGACTGAAAAAGACCACGTACTCTGGTTAGAGTAAATTGGTCTATGGGAGCTATATGTTACAGTTGATTGATCCGGATCAAATTTGGTTAAGAACTACCTAGCTATTACAGCCTCTGAGATCATGGTGCTTGTACGGACAAATGGCTATATCTACTCGGATTTCCAAGCAAATCAAATATATAGGTTGAGCCACGCCTTCTTATATATCTATCTATAAACTCTGCAGTCTGTATGGGTACAGGGCTAAGAAGAGGGTGGGTTTGGAGTAGTGACTGTAGAGGAAGGAGTGTAGAATTTTTCCTCAACTTTTCCGGCTCCCAGCTGATCGTGTTTAACTGTTTGACACAGAGTTTCGGGGCAACTTATTGCTTAGGGCTCACATGCTAATCAAGACAAGCGCCAGTCCACAGTCAGTCAGTCTTCAGTCTGCTTTGCTCCCCTAGCTCCTCGCCTCCCCTACCTACCCACCAGACCAGACTTGTTTGCGGTTGCTTGTTTCGTTTAGAGATAAGCTCCATTAGTGTCTGGAAATTATTTAAGAGCAAAGCTGCAACTTGTGGCAAATTCAAGCTGCGTGTGGGTTTTTCCGCTTCTGCTTCTCCGTTTGTGAGCCAGACAAGTGTAGAAATTAAGAAATTAATTCCTAATAACTACAAGCATAAGCCTCAAACTATATACATTCGTGTACAATTCTTTGCTTTGCTCAATTCCATTCATCAGCTTCCCTTTCTGGCTGTCGTGTCGATAAGCATCAATGTTTTTGGCCCTGTTTTCGCATCGTTTTCATGCGCCCTTCAGCACTAATTTTATACAGTGCGAAAAATAGCTAAAACTGATTTTAAATTAGGCCGAATTACCAAGATTTTCAAAAATAAAGTTCAATGAATTTTAGACTAAATCTGAAATCATTATAAGTTAATAAGAATAGCTCACAGCTAATTTCGTTCAGTAGGATAGGATAGTATGTGCAGTAGAGTGTACAAAACTGTTGAACAAAAGCGGAAATATTAAATGTTTTTCAGCTTTTAGTGTTATTTACAGCACTAGAAAAACATTCTTTAAAGTTAATATGAAATTTATTATTAATTGTATAGTTTAGCTGTGCGTATATGTCAAATGTTTATACAGCTCTGTACCAAATAAGCTGTGAGCTGCTCTTCCATCTTAGAAACGAACTCGCTTGTATATTTTTTGCAGTGTACTATAACTTGCTGTGTGTTCATGTAGCTTGGTGTCGTTTTTATGGCTGCACTTTTGTGTTCTCTTGCTTTCTCTCTCTGTCGCTCTGAAAACTGGCACATCGACTCCTCTGGCATATTTCATTCAAGTCATGGCAGGAGCTGGACTAAGACTGCAGGCAGTGGAGTAAGGGGCACAGTGTTGTTGATCGTGTACAGGTCTGAGTCTGAGCCTGAGTTTGACTTTGACTTTGAGCTTGAGTCTCGGTCTGAGCACAGAATACAGAAGCTCTTTTTGTGGCATTTTGTTAATGCGTCTGCCTGGTCCACTTGGTCTCTGGTATCTGGCTTGGTTTATTTATGGGTTTACATTAGGCTAAACCACTTTAGTCACACTTTGATGATCAGCATTGTATGCGAAATTCTACCCACAGTTTGCCGCCCTGCTCCCAATTTTAATGGCAAACATTTTGGGTGGCGACAAGAGCTGACTTTTTGACAGAAGTATCGAAATTTTGGGTAGCAAAAAATAAATTTAATTATTTATTAGATTTTAATAAGAAATTGTTCAGTTTTTTCCGACCGAATTAAGCTTGATTAAATTTGATATTAAATTAATTAAGTGTTTACTTTTGTTAACATAAAAGTTGAGCTTAGCTTAAGTTTAATAAAAGCTCATTAGTCCACTAATATGACAAGTTGCAAACACTTTTTGTGTGGTCCAAATGAAGTTGATGGATTGGACGACAGACTCCCCAGCTGGCTTATTGGCTTGTAGCCGTTGCTGTTGTTTTTGTCTTACATGCGAGACAAGTTGATAAGGTCAATTATGAATTCTCGTTTAATCGACAATTTCGTGAGTCACCCAAAACACACATAAAAATGATAGCCACGTTGAGTTTCGAAGAGGCTGCACCTGAGCTGATCTTTTGCTTTTCTTTCCTTTTCTTTCATTCGCTTTGCTTCACTTCACTTTTCTTTGCTTCTCTTAACTTCTTGTGGCGCCGTCTTTGGCCGCCAGGTGCGATAAGCCGGCATTCTTCTTGCGGCCAGAGGCGCCGCCGCCAGTTCAGTCAGACTCGAGTCTTTTGTGGTACATTATGGACCTCTAATGCATATACATATATAGGTAGATACCTATATACCTTCCTATATGGCATATATACAATATGATTATACACACTCCCAATTATAATTAGTTTATTCATATCCTGTGTCGAAGTCTCGGCAGCCTCATTTGTTGATGGCGCAATCTTAATTCAATTTGCCGCGTATCAGCGACTGCAACTGCGACTCATGATTACTCTAACCTCTAAAAAAGAAACACTAAAATGCATCCATGTTCACTTTTTTTCTTTAATTTTCTTACTTGCCGTGTTTGCATTCACTGCTTTTGGTTTTAGCTTAACTTTTTTCCATAGAACTTAAATTTGTTGTCCTCCATGGTCACTTTAGTTGAGCAAATGGCATAGCAATTGATTTGTTTGAGGTTTCAATTACAAAAGCTAAAACATTGTGCCCTCTTTTGACACTCTCAACTCATTAAATGTACATAACTAAGAAAAAATTTAACCTCCATGGTCACTTTAATAACTTTTACATAACTTTTCGTAGCAAAAATGAGTAAGTATAAAGTTTTATTAAAATATATATTAGTCTTTATGATCACTATTAACTAAATTTTATTGGCCACAATGTCTTAGAAGTATTGCGTTCTCCATGTTCACTTTAAAAGGGATTACATGTACAAGTTTTAATTGATTTTTAGACAATTTTAAATGCCTGCATATAATTGGTCATTTAAAACTCATCAACAAAGCAGAAAGTGCTACAGTCCTGACTGTAAAAGACCCTGTACTTTTATTACTTCTTTATGCTGGTTTATTTAATAACTTTTTTAGTTTTGTACCAAATCTTACTTATACGTTGAATTAAAATTTGACTAAGCTGTAGTACAGCCACCATACCCGCTTAATACAGGCACACTTATAGCCACATCTCCTCACATATTAACCCACTCTTTAGTTCGAATATTCCCTTCAAACACAATTAACTTCTAACGATTTTCTGTAGAGTATTTGTGCTTCGTGTTTATTGAGGAGACCTGCCTTTTTCTCTGCTTTTTTCCACTTATTTGCCCGGCCACCCTAATGGAAGCGTTGCTGACGGTAGCCAAAGGTAGTCGCTGTCGCTGTCGTTGTTTTCTTAGCGTGACCGTCGCTTTGGCTTAAGCCATGACTCAGGTACTGGGCCAAGATGAGCGTAGCTCGCTGCCAAGCTGTTGATGTGGATGATGCAGGGCCAATTACTCATAAAATGCATGTTAAGAATAAAGAAAATAAGACGCTCTGGACCAAGGATTGAGCCAAGAGCAAGGAGGCTTAAAAGGGGCGAACGGGGGCAGGCAGATGTATGCGAACAACTGTTGCTCAACGCCTGGCCAAGTTAACAGGGGGACTGACAGTGGAACAGAGGCTGTAGATGCATCCGTGTTTCTGCCCTTTGTCATTGTCTTGTACGCTTTGATAAGAGACGGCGACGCAGACGCAAACGCAGACAGAGACAGCGACTGAGATGGAGAGCAATTTGGGGACGTGTCTGAGCTTGATATTTCATGTTTGCATGTTCCATTTGTTGGTCAAAAGGGGCAGTGGGAAATTAATGAAGCATACGACTCCCATTGGCGCCAACTGCTATCGAGAACGTGGGTGTGTGAGTGTGTGTAAGTGTGTGTTGGTGTGTGTATGGAGAAGAGCAGAAAAATCTAGTCAACGCCTCCAAACAAGTCTAATTGGGAAATGTCAACACCAGCTAAAAAAAGATAGATAACACTGCGTTGTATCTAATAGATACTAGTTAATAGATAAAAGATACAAAGACGCGTATCAAACAGACAAGTTTTAATTGTTTGTCGACCTAATTGAATTGGCCCCTGCAAAATTGGTATTGCTTTTGTTAATATTCTCAATTTTAATAAAAACCCAATCAGAGATCTCTTTCATTATCTGCTGGAGATGCCACCATAGAGATACAGATACTTGCGTCACTAGCGAAAGTACGAAATTCTACAAGTCACATGAGCACTATTATTATTAATTAAATCAATGTGCGAGTGCTGCAATCAAAACTTATCGATTATCGCTTTAATTTCTGTTTGCAAGTTTCCGTTTTTAGGTAGTTTGGGGTGCTATAGACATGAAAATACCTGGTAAGTTTACTTCTTGCGTAAATCTTCAAAGAGGCATAACTTGGATATTGCTGACTCAATTTAAAGGGAACTTAATGGACTGAAAGAAAAACGATAATTTCTAAATAAGGCTTAGTTTTAGGAGCATACACTATTTAACAGCCAAAACTGTTGTTTTAGTTTTTCAATCCTACTGAAAACTGAGGTAATCACAGGTATAAGTAAAAGTTATTGCGAAATTGCCTTATAACTTAAAAAATTAATTGCTATAAGAGTTGCCTATAAGAAAACTTGTATCTTAAGGATCGATAACACCCCGTTCGTTAGTATCGGGAACAGAAACGGAAACCAAACTGAATGACATTGATAGGAGGGCTTATCGTAGCGAGTAATACTCATAGACTGACCGTAGCATATCTAAAACGGTATGAGTTCGACTTCTACGACTACGTAGCTCTTGACGTGATTATCTTTGAGGTGGAGTAGATAGTTTTAGTTGGGTGTGGGGGCTCGTAGTTAATTTCATTTATTTTGTATAAATTTTATTGTTTTGATTAGGAAACATTGAAACGACATCACAATGACAAAACGTGATTTTGTATTTACCATCGACTCCACAGCTGACAATATTTTGTACTCTTTTAATGGTGTTTAATTAAAGCCAATCAGCGATAAACCTATCAAGCTATCAGCATGTGGCATACCCTATAAATAAGTACTCAGACTTTCAGTTAATCAAATTTTTATTTTTTTTCTTTCCTTATTTGGTTTTTTTTGTCGATTGCTTCAATATCTATATAGTATGCCTTGGTCATGTATTGGGTCGGTACACGGTACACGGCGATACCAATATGTCCGAGTGAATTAATCAAATTTAATGATATTTAATTTTATGATTTGATTTCGTTAGTTAATTCAGAATGGGGGTAAAGCGTATCAGATAGGTAGCGTCGATTACTCGACTTGTGAAATGTAATTCCATTCAATTGGTAGCCAAAATCAGGTCAGTTGTAAGACAAACATATAGAACAATGCGATCGTATCTAAGCTGATAGTTAAATACCTACAGATAGGAGTTTCTTTAATTGTTGTGGAAGAAAGATCTTACAGCTTCAGAATTTGATAGGCTCAGTGGGTCGGGGTAAATAAGGTCAAGTGGTTATATAGTGAAAAGATCGTACTGAAATGTATGCCAGAGATACTTGAAGGAATAAGAGATTATTTCTTTTATTAAAGAACTGATGGTTGGATTAGAATTACTCAGTATTCAAGTGGTAAGTTAAGTGAGGCATATAAGATTTTAGTAAGAATTTTATATAATGATTAGGTATTTATCAGTTATTATTTTGACAATGAAAGGAAGTGATTTTCATACGAAATATAAGATTATTATATAAAGTGAGTGCCATTTGTAGACTAGAGTATTTAACTATTAAATAGTTATATTTAAATGAAGAGCAGTATCCCAACTACATTGCGTAGGAATTGGGTAAATATAGAGTACAACTGATAGGAAATGATGATGGGATTACGCGAAAATGTTACTGGATTTATTAAAATACACAACTCTGAAACTTACCTTCTTAAGCTTTAAATATAGTCACACTATATATACTATAAACGACTGTAGGGCTGGCTTCGTGATCTTTTTAAGATATAGTTCACTTGTTTGGCAAACTTTTATTGGAGGTATTGAAACTCTGATCTAAACACTTGCCGACGGTCTTTTTTTTTGCACTAAATTGTTGTCAAGTTTTAACTTGTAATCAGGTGTTTACCTGAGATATACAACGCATATAGTTTTGCACTTAAACACACACTAAGTACACGCACACACGTACACACACTGCTGTATAGAATTACTTGAGTTGAACGTGAAACATAAAATACATTCTCGAGCAAATTTTTGAGCGCGACGCTGCCGTTTCGATGACCGGGCTCCGTCAGTGCCGCAAGCGAACTACGCAAAGAGGCCAGTGAAAACTCAGGTGGGCTCCGGCTACGGCTCCAGCTCCAATACCAACACACATACACTCAAAACATACTAAAAACAACCGGTTGTTGGGTTGCCCTAAGGTCGGCGTGTGCCAGAGCGAGAGCGCATGCTAAGATCGACAACACGCGATGATCGAACGAATAAACGAACAAACAAACAAACGATCGTTGCAGGTGCCTGTGCCGACGACTCCGCCTCTCTCACACGCGCTCTCTTAGATACGCTCGCTTGGCTGCTCTCTTTGGCTGCCTAATCGGCAGCAGTGCAAGCGAGAGAGCGCGCGCTGCCAGCGTCGCATTGGACACAACCTATAAGAGCTCAAGTAATGGCGTCGCGCTGTAATAAACGCGCTCTCTGCCGCCCGCTCTCTCAGCATTACCATGTGTGAATAGTGTGACTGGTTGTGTGCGTGAAGTGGGCACGTAATTGAATAAGTCTCGTACAAAGTGCAATAAATTTGATTAGCAAAATGGAAATTTATTTCCCAGACTTTTGTTTGTTTTCGCATTTGTTTTTCATAGATGCGTTTTCTTAGCTTTTCTACCCCTTTTTCTTTTATTCTCCCTATCTACCTCCGACAACCTCTGCTTTCCATTGGCTTTGTTGTTGCGCCTCATAAATTACATAATTTAGGCATTGCATTTGTGCTATTCTGCCATATAAAACGCAGCTTAAGTGTTAAAGGGTCTCGTGTGCCTCGTTTCCTTTTATGCTGGTTTTACTGTAGCCAACTAGCGAGTCGACTGTCAAGAATCTTAATTGCAAGACATGTTGAATAGAGACAGGTAGGCAAGTAGAGAGAAAGGGCAAATTGGTGTAGAATATTTTCATTTAAAATTAAATATATAACTATTTCATGTACGAGAAAACTTGTCGATTTAATTTAATTATTTTTTATGATAGTTGTTATATAATTTTTATTAAGTGTATTAAAAAGATGCAACTTGTTTAAGTAAAATTTAGTAGTAATTGTAATAACTTTAATATTCAAGCAGGATAATTTATTTTTATCGTTATTAGTAAGCTCAACAAGGCCCCGGTGGCGCAGAGGCAAGCGCGTAAGTCTCATAATCTTAAGGTCGTGAGTTCGACCCTCACCCGGGGCATTTACTTTTTTAGATTTTGATAAATAAATTAACTAATTAACAATTATATAAATATAACAATCAAAGGATTATAGCTAAATATAGCACAGTGCCAACATTTTTATAAAAAAAACGAAAATACAATTTTGAGAGTGAACCAATATAACAAAAATAAGTAAGGTGAATAGTAAATTTAAAAGAGATTTAGTTTGGAACTCAAACTAATTAAATTGATTAAAAACTATAGTTAATATTTTGTGGCATTTGATTAACTATTTTATTATGTGTAACATTAATATTATCTATAATGACAATTGAAATTGTTCAGCTATTCCTTCGAAGTGAATGCTATTAGCAGACATTGTCAGCTTATGAGCCATCACCTCGTTTACTTTGATTCAATGCTAACTACTTCATTAAGTGCCAACTGGGCTCCATTATAACCTTCTTCTCATTTCGCCTCTTTTTTATATTTAGCCAACTCCTCCCCATTGACAATCGCTCTGGCCGGGCTATAAATAAAGTGTTAATGGCAATTGCATACAAATAGTTTGGTGTTGCCATTATATTATAGCCATTCCCGGTAACAAGAAGTAAACAATGAAATATTTACTGCAGTCGCTGCACTTTGGCCAATTTCACGCTTCATTTACAGTCGAAATGCAAACAAAAGACACGACTTGTGACCAACGAGCATTAAGTATTTGCCGGGTTCAGTTTCGGTTTCAGGTTCAGGTTCGAAGTTGCGGAGTTTTGAGTTTGTGTTTGGGTTTTTCGATTCGGGTTCAATGTACAGTCAGGTCGTCGTCTGGGGACTATCGGGGACTATCTGTTTGCTGGCGGTACGGTTTGCTCTTAACTTCCCCCATGTGGCCGTGTCAATCAGCTCGTTGCGCAAGGTGTGCGCTCTCTTTTTCAACTAGTACACTGAGAAAAACTCAAGTATTTTGAACTTATTTGGAAGAGAGAAAAGTATATTTAACAATTATACATAAAAATATGTGCTAGTTTTACAGCGCTTAAGTAACTATTATTTAAAACTCTAGGGCTCAGAAAACTATACGTATGGGTAATATATCGTCATAAAGAAATAGATAAGAATATTGAATATTTAGTGTTCTGTTTTCTTTGGAAAGTATATTTCTAACTATGCAAAACTTAAATTATGATATACACATTAAAAAATATGTACAAAATATGGTAATTATAATAATCTTAGAGTTGTTCGTTCTTCTGTTTAGAATTCTTTTAGTGAATCATTTTACTTTTCGATTTTCCTAACTATTGTGAGTTTCTGCCACAAACTACCAAATTTATTTCGCTCTGTGCTGCTTAGTCCCGGTGTGCAGGTCTAGTCCAGAGCACTGGTCAGTCCATATGCTCCTCAAATGTGTCCGCTTCAGAGTCGCGCATGCGCGCACGTCCTAATGTAATTATTATCTCAACAATTGAATTTCCGGTCTCGGCGCGGTCTCTGTCTCTCCGTTTCTACGTTTCTCCGTTTCTCCGTTTTCTCCGTTTCTCCGCTCTCAGTTTCGTGTAGACTCTGCTCCGCTTTGTAGCCTGGGACAGATGTCGCGCAAAACGTTACAAATGTGCACTTAATTGCGCAATTAAATAATTTTATTTTTGCTGCGCGTTTTACTTTTTTTTCGTCTTTTTTCTCCTTCAGTTTGCTGCACAGCAACACCGCATTAAGTGCCAGTTGAATCGAGAGACTGAGTAGACACATCATCAGGCCAATAGCAAACAAATTGCCGTAATGCAACTCCAACCACCATTCAGCCAACTTGTTGTTTGTGTGTCCTCTTTATTTTATATATGACTTTTAGTATAAATAATGCATATCTTTTATTAATTTGTAAGTTAAATTATTACTTTTACATTCCTTCAGCCCTGTGCCCAAGCGTTTTTGACTTGTATGCATATAGCTAGAGTTATACCTACTTACAATCGAAAAACTCGATAAGGGTATAACTTTTTAGTTTAGATTTGGAGGCATTTTGTACTCCCACTGTGCATAATTCAGTACCCAACTTCGTTATTAATAATGATTAAGATAAAGTTTATACGTTTCTTATTCTTCTTCTTGCTATAACATTCATTGTGACACTCAGATTAGCTAATTTTAACTGATTTTTATTTCCTACGCACTTTGAAAATTTAATTTAACCGTTAGAAAATACTCTTCAAGTACTTGCCTATCTTATTAGCTTCATGGGTTGTTATCAAAATTGTATTAACGATTTTTAGTGAGTCACTGTCAATGTGAACAAGAAAGTGCGGTACTTTTTCATTTTAATATGATTTAAGTGTTATTTACAGCACTAGTTAAACCAGGTAGTGTTGAAATTGACTTAAGTAGTTTAGCTGTAATTCGATATTAAAAGTGGGCTCTAATAGTGTACGAAATTAGCTGTGAGCTGCTATAAGTTCAAGTACTTGCTTCCTTAGGCTTGTATCTCAGTGCTACTTGAAGGGGGGAGAAAGAGATAGAGAGAAAGACAAGGAAAGCGAAACTAGACTCATAATTATGCGAGCGAACGATGCGTTGGCATAATCTTTTGGTCGCTGGCCTACATAGGTAGCTCCCCTGTCCCTGCCACTGCCCCGATTCCTATACCATTTCCTAGATACTTGCGTAGCGGTTCACGAAACGCAACACAACTGTAAACGATACCAAATTATATTTAATTACGTGCGATTAGTTAGGGTTACTGGAGTCGCGCGATCAAATTGTTGCGATAAGTCCTGTCATTTGGAGTCGGCCCGGGAACGGGCCCATAAATGGCAGTACAAAGACCGAACCCAAACCAAAAAACAAAAAAACTGGCTAACATTAATTCAATTACAAATGGTTGCGTTTGCAGCAAAATGAGGCAGGCGTGTGACATAATCATCTACCGACCGGCGAGGGGCACTAACAGGTGTATGGAGGTTGTGTGGGAGGCAAAGTTATCAGGAGAGAGCGAGAGAGAGCGAGCCGGATTACTGTGAATTTCCTTTTCCACTTTTGGCTCCGCCTACAAAATGTTTGGTAATTTGATACGACAATTTGTCTTGCTTTCATTACCACGGCGACATTTTCCAAGCGACTGCGACAACGACAACTGCATTTTCACTCAATTTTCGTGGCCAACAAATTGACTTAAGCGGAAGCGCGTTATTAACTGGTTTATGCAACCCATAATCGCCCAGATTCCCAGCCAAAGATAAGCAGTTAGTAGGTGTGGGTAACCGACTGTCGATTACCCGACTTTGACTACCCAAAATAGCACACAAAACTCAGCTACCCAGTAGGACAGAGTAGCATAATAATTTTGTTACCGTAGAACGCCTTCTAGCGCTTCTGCAGTTGTAGAATCCGCCATAACTTTAAAACTATTAGAGCTTTCGTAATCAAATTTGCACAAAACTTGTATAGTAATATTTAAAGTATTCAAGCCAAATTTGGTTCGGATCAGACCACTATATCCTATGGCATCTATAGGGCAAGTTGATCAAAAATTGTTAATTTTTTTGAGCTATCAACTAAAACTCAACTAAACTCACACATTATTTGTATTTTTTAGTTATATAAGTCCTTACCAATTTTGGTTTAGACTGAACAACTATATTACATAGCTTCCATAGATTGAAAATGTTCTTTTATGAAAATATTGTGTGTTTATCAAGCTATTTGTACTGAAGGTTACTGAAGGTTCAACTAAGAGTTGAAACTTTGATTTTGGGGCAGAGTTTCCTTGACTTTAGACATGTTTTCAAATACTGTACTTTACTCTTTAGTTCTATCAAATTACTACGACCTCAGTGACTAAAATGAACCTAGTCTGTGACTACCTTAGTTAATCAAACACCCGACAACAACCAAACTAAGCACTCAACAATTAAAACGAAAGCGCGGTAATTTCATTTGTACGTAAATCTAATTGTGGAAATCATGAAAACGAACACACACACACACACACACACACACACACATACACACACCATTCATGGACAAAATAAAAAATAAAAAATGCTTTGGTAATTAGTGCGTGTACCAAGGCAGTTGGCAGAGGAGAGGGGCGATAGGCGGTGGGCGGGGCATGGGGAGCACACTTAATTGCAACTCGGTAGTTTCAGTTTCAGCTTCAACTTCAGTTTTCCAGTTTTCATTTCGTTTTGTTTTCTTTTTTTTTGGCTTTCATTTTGCGGCTATTTGTTTTTGCAAATTAATGTTATTTCTGCTTTTTGGATAATTTTAGTTTAATGTGCGTCAATTAAAATTATTAAAGTTTATCTTGTTCGCATTCAACGTATTTTGAGTAAATTAAATATAATTTGTACAATGACCAGCTCGAATTGCAGCTGATAAACAAATTTTTATTTGCCGATAGCCTTGGGATTGGGAAATTGATAGAAAAACAGAAAATTCCCTCCAGCAATTCAGCAAATATAATCATTGAGAGTGTACAGATAAGACAGACCATTTTAATACATGGTTAGTTTAGAGATAAGTAAAGATAATGCTGGAAATTTGTTTTTTTTTAATCAAATAAATATTTATTTTTTATATTTTAATTTAAAGACAGAAGTTGATTAAGATTTGTAGGAATTGAATACACTTTTGGTATTAAGGATTCTATGATAAAAAAAGAATTCTGTGGATCGTAAAAAGTTTAGCTTCCTATCCCTTGTCATTTGTGCTGCGCGTTGAACAAGCAATCTTAATACAAAGATATATTACCGTTCTACATATATACCTATGTTCTATAAACCATGTATTTAAAATACTCGTTCTCAAAATATTTTTAAAATCATCTTAACTTGGAAACTACTGTAGTTACATCAATCAAACTCACAACACATATGCATAATTCTTCTAGTTATACCCTGTCAAAATTTAGTAGGACTTGAATAAATATATCATCCATCTATCCTGAAAAACTGTGCCATAAACTCAGTTCAAATAGATTAATTGTTTCTCTACAGTCGTCTCTTTTAGCTATAACTATTTTTAAATATTCACAAAATATTGATAGATCCCTTTATAACTCTATGTATAAAGTTGTCTGTCTGCGAGCAGAGAGCTAGCAGCTGTTTAGTAACACGTTCCAGGTGTATGACAGTCTTTCTTTATCCCTTTGGCTCATTGTCTTTTCTTCTCTCTCGCCGTCTTTCTCTTGCTCTCCCTCTTCCTACTTCTCCTTAGTTGTTTCTCTCGTATCATCGCATCGATTTCGTTTGTTTTATAATTGATTAATTAGAGGTCGGCCTTTTTGAGGGTCCAACAAACGTATCCTTTGGCTATCGTTAGAATTATAATTGGTGCTGCGGCATGTGTTGGCCTAAGTAATATCCCTATTTGCCTGTCGGCAATTTGTTTGGTCTCAGCACCCAAATTGATTTTATTGACTTGTAAATGATTTAGCCCCCGCCCCCGTACACGCTGCTCCTCTGCAGCTCTCCCGCCTAGCCATGGTCCATTGCTTCCGTCTATAACCATTTTCATTTCCATTTCCATTTCCATTCTGATAGCCATGCTCATGTCTCTTGTTGGCTACTGATGTCACCGCTAGTTATATTTACGACTATTTCATTGCCATTGGATTCGCCTGACGGCTTGTAACCCTCGTAACTCTTGTAGTTTTGGATACTCTACTAAAAGTCTATCAAACTTAAGTTTATTGAAACGATTTGTCGTATAACAACTATATCTGATTTGGCCTATTTGAGCAGAAACCTAAAGTTTCCCAAAAAGTGGAATTTTAGCATGCGAAGCTTCATTTGAAACCCCATTGTAAAGCGTATTTAAACCTTGTCTATTTTCCATAATGACGTCTGTAAGCGGTTGTTTATTAATTTATTGATTTCACGCCGCCATTGCGAAAAAGCTTATGGGTATATTTCAATGATCTGAAGTTGGCCTCCGGTAGAAACAAACGAACGAACCGAAACCCGAATCGACGACCGACAACCAACGACCGTCATGTGAGTACATCGAAGAGACGACAACCGACGACCGTCAATTCGGCGCCGGCGCAGCATTAAGAGCTGAGCTCACTATTAATTACTTTTTGTAATTAGTTGCAAATTTTTATAGCTGGCCGCATGTGGCAAGCGGCAAGCGGCAAGTTGGGAGTCATCATAAGTGCCTAAAGATGACTACGAACCGCATTAAGATTGATAACGAGCTAATGAATGTAAATTTTATACTCTTCGCTCAGTTTGTCAGTCTGTCATTCAGTCAGTCTTGCAGTAAGTCAATTATTATTGTTGTTATTGCATGGAAGTTTTGCTGTCTCGCAAATTGAATTTCGCACTAAACTCGGCTTCCGTTTACACGTCACACACTCGACACCAACGAGTACAGTAAAAATCCCATAAAAATGCACAAACAATCGCCGGTTTATAACCCAGCCGAGATACACACTAATTAAATAACTAATGTTGTAAAAATTATTGCTTTATAATAATTGATATTTGATTAAAATTAAGGAAATTTAGTCAGACAAAACAAGAATCTTTTTTGGTTTTCGATGCCACGTCCCCATCGGCTACAAAAAACCATAAACTAAACACACTTCCGATGAATCCATGTTCTTAGCAACTATGACACTTGGGAATACCAATTTTGTTACAAAGGTTGCTAAATGAACTGTAAGCCACTGTAGGCAAGTTTTACTGTGGCGGCTTAAAGATGTATGAGCTGGGCAATGCTAGAAACAAGCAAGAATAGGAAGGAGAAGAGCTGGGTGGAGTCCATGCAATGCAATTACTTGTAAATGTGCAAGCTACTTGGTAAGAAAATATTGGTAATTAAATAGTTTGGTCGGGGGCTCATCTCAGGGCGGCTGCCTCAAGTTGAAGACACGTTGCGACGTTGACAAATGAGTTCATCAGCAGAAAAGAAAGAGATACAGTTAGAGTGGGACAGATAGATAGATTGAAAGAAAGACAGAGAGGGCTAACTAGTTGAATTAATTTTTAAAGTGAAAAGCGATTTATTTTCGCCATTTGCCAGGCCAGGCGGCCGTTTAATAAACAATTTAATAGCGCGCATAAATTTCAGACATCATATAATAAACCCATTTGTCTTGCAAACAGCGAGAGGAACGCTGGAGAGAGAGACAGTGAGAGAGAGAGAGGGGGGAGTGGGATACTTAGCTGTAAAAAGCTAAAGACTTATGCACATGCCACATGACTCTTGGGTTATTAAATTATGCGGCTCAAGCGTAAAAATAAACCGTAGCAAATTTAGGACTGAGTCGGAGACGGAGACAGAGCCCAGAGCCAAGCTGAGAGAGCTCTACGTTTAACGAGCCCTAATGGAGCAGCCTCTTTCTCTCGCACTCGTTGTAGACTTTCTCCAAAAAAAAAAACCTCAAATTAGACTCGAGTCGGCTTCAATTAATCAGAGATATTCGAATAAATCAAGTGCCATAAAAATGACACAGCGTGAGATACTCAAAGAAACCCACTAAAGATGGCACTGAATCTCTGGCCAGCGCACAAAAGATGAATATTTAATTAGGAACAAATTAAGAATGCAAATAATGTGGAACTACCGTGGAGAAGGGCATTCTGAGTCGCTTATTAATTGATAGACTTTAATAATTAGTGTTTGGGCCAATCATCTAACTGTGGGACATCGAATCATCATCATCCATATACCTTAGATCACCTGGAAATACTCTATTAGCTAATTTGGGTTAAAGGCCCAATGCTAACTTTGAAGTACGCTCTTTGGTTGCGTTCCGTTGCTCGTGTGGCGCCTCTTATCTCTTATCATTGCAAATTCTAACTAAAGCTATGTTAACTAAATTTATTTATGTGACCATTAGAAGTGCACAGACCAAACTTGGTACAGATCGGTCAACTATATCATATAATTTTCATAAAAATCGGTGCAAAGTGCGATGTCTTTCACAGTCAGCTCAGTCATGGTAACTTAATCATAAGCTCTCCTTCGTTTTCCAACTATAACAAACATTGCTACTAAGTAGATATAACCGAAATCAATATGAGGTCACTTGTCGTTTAGTTGTTTGCTTGTAGCGTTAAACAATTCAACAAATTGAATTTAATTCCATATGATTGACGTATTTAGTTGGACTTTTGTATCTGATAAGCCGCATGAACCCAGAAGAGATAAGGGAATACGAAATAATTTTGTATAGTCAAAACAGTAAAAAATATTTAATAATTACATAAAGTCACAACGCGAAATGTCAAATAACAAAATTAGAAATGTTATACACATATAAAAGTATTATTTCGTTTTCATTTCTTGGGGCGAATCATCATAACGGCTCTTTTCAGGGAGTATTTGTTTCCCCGAAAGCTATCCCAGTTTATGCCCTTGTCATATTCGTTGTTTTTATACGTTCCTGTCAACTGGCTGCAATAAATCACGTAAATTAGCAAAGATTAAAACAAAAACGAACACCATTCACTTCTTACCATTTTTGACAATCAGCGCCATTTTTGTACCACCAAGCGCCAGTACGATGTTTGGCGCAGTTTCCACTAGCATTATCATTATCACGATCAAAGGTGGTAAACTTCATTCCATGATGATGTGAAAATGAATCCCCGGCTGTTCCATTGGCTTTACCTAGTTTTCGTAATACATACTGCTCCTTCTCATCGCCGATTGCGAATTCATCATAGGTCTCAAACACTTTTATTCCCTTAAAGTCCTCCAGGACTACTAGCAACTCCTGATTGCTCTCTGACGTCAGAGCATGTATTTTGTCCAATCCTAAGAAGAATTCTCCTCCTATATCTCCGAAACCCTTTTTGTATCCTACCCAGTTTCGAGTGAAATTTACACTTCCATCCATCCGCCTCAGTATGACCGTCCATCCACCTCCTTGGGTATCTGCGTCGCACACAACCGTAAAGCGTTCGCGACTGAAGTTGGGTATGATTATGTCCATGTTTCCACTTTTATTAGCCATATCACAATTTCGAGGAATAGACCTTTGTTTGTTTAGTTCCTTGAGTTCATCTATCAATTTTATTTGAAGTTGCTGCTGTGATTTTAATGATACTAATTCAGATTGTGCTCCTTGAAATGATTTTCGCAGGGTATCCATTTGCATTCGCAGTTGTTGTAACTCTTCTCTTAGGGACTTCGTATCCAGTTCATTGTCAACTCCAGTTCTTTTCTGGCACTCCTGATCAGTTCTAAGTTTCATTTGAATATCCATTGCGCTGATAAAACCATTTATCATCTCCCGACGATCCTCTTTCAGAAAATTCATTAACTTTAGTTGACTTTCATGCTCAGCTCTACAATAAAATAATTACTAATTAGTTGGAACCTCTTTAAAGTTTTAATAATCTTACCTGAATCGGGATAGTTGCAAATTTATTGAATGAACCCAATTGGTCTCATTAAGTTCAACTGGTGGAGATCCATTCGAGAATGAATTTATTGTACTTAATAGGAAAATTAAGCAAATGATTTTGTGCAACATTTCGCAACTGATTGTTAGAAACGACTGAGGGACTCTGAAATTAATCTGAGAACAGCAAGCGAAGCCTAAGTTAGAAATTGTTATCACGAATTCATGTACATGCAAAGAATAATATATTCATACAAAGATTAAGTCATTTAAAGATTGTTATTAGCTAAATTTATGAGTGAATATATATGTAAAAAACAACAGCAATGCATTTTCTGCACTTGGGAGCTTTACTGACTCGTATTAAGTTTTAATTAAAGTCTCATTTAGCCATAATTTTATTAGTTGCACTTTGGCATGCCAGCAATGACTTTATGGGGCTGTGATTTTAGCGGAAAAACTGATCTCATGAGTTTATCGCGAAGTGTGTGGAGAACACAGGTAGAACAACTTAATTAAGAGCTGGCAATAGATTGAGAGAGAGAGAGAGAGAGAGACTGAGAGAGGAAGGGAGTTGAGAATGGGAAAGGGAAGAGTACAGTGATTCCTATCGAAGGCATCAAGCAATTTGTATGCGATGATCGGACAAAAGGACAGACTGTGGACAAGTGCACAAACAAGTCATTTCACACTTTGATCACGGTTGAAAAGTGATCGAACTGCAGCTGCAAACTGGCAACAGGATTCAAGACAAGACAAGCCTTAAAAGGATGCTTGGAATGTGGCAGAGTTCCATGTTCCTCCTCCCTTTCCAATCCATTAATGCATATATTAAAAGACAAAACAGTCCAAGACACTTGAGTCGCCCGCGCAGCGATCGTGCCACAAAGTTGGCAATACGAATTCGATTTGGAGCTGGAGTTGGCCAACGAGGCACCTTCGCAGTAATTAACTTGTTTCAATAATTACGCATGCGCATTTGCACATGTTTCCTTTTGGCCAACTTCTGCCTGTTGCCAACATTTTAACAAGATTTTTGCATTGCGTGTGCAACAAAAAAAAAAAAAAAAGAAATAAATAAAAAATAAGCAAGAAAATAACAAACTTACACATTCAGCAAATACTCTAACTTTGGAGTCCGAAGGAACCTTTAAGTGGTGAGTTGCCAGTTTAGGTTCCATTTATCGTACAACTATACAGCTTATATTTAGGAAGACTCTTTTTGGTTACGATTTTTAAGGAGTTTAAAACAAAGCCAAAGAATCACATTCATTGGTACTACCTAACTTAGTTTTAGCACCTATAGGTTTGTCTTAAAAAGATAAATAACAAGCAGAAGTAGGCGTGGCAGACGCCTTCTTGATTTGTAGTGCATTCGTCGTGTGGCTTTAGAAAATTTCCTAGGGTTTTCTGGTGTTTTTCGGGTGGAAATTTATGCAGCAGCCGCCGCTTATTAAGCATGTCCATGTCTGAGTTTTTCTCCTTCTACAGTCGTCCCTTGTCTCTTGTCTGTCGAGGTGGCAGGCGGCACTTAATTATTGATAGCATTACAAACGTGGTTCACTGGGTCACAGCTTGTTGCACGTCCTGATATCTCCATTTATTCAGTCGAAACTATACGTGAATAAAATATATTTATAGGTAAAAGGACTTACTCAAAGGCACTACAGGGTTTCATTAGATTTGTAGCGGAAAACAGGTTCGTAAGGCACTGAAGTGGGTGTAGCTGACCATATGAAGCACAATGAGATATTATAGACTATAAGAACTAGCACTTTAACAATTTCTCTTTATTCGTTCAACACACACACATAAAATTAAATTTGGCACAACAGACGTAAGAAGGAAATCAAAGATCAGTGGGTAAAACGGTAGCAGAGAGCGGAGAGAGAGTAGGGAGTGGATAGGGTTTGGCTTAGGTTAGGTTAGTCGTCGGCTAGCAACGGGGTTACGGTATGGTAGGGCCAACTAAAGCTGACTGCTGTCAATGTCATGGACCTCCACGTCCTCCATGCCAGGAATACTTTTCACCGCCTCATTCATCTCCCTAGCCGAACTGCCCGAATCCATGTCCATGTCGCCCATTCCACCCATGCCGCCCATTCCACCCATGCCTCCCATGCCGCCCATACCTCCAAGCGCCGCCAGTGCATCCATGCCACCCATACCACCCAAATCCATGCCCCCTAGAGCCTGCTCCAATGCTGCAGCCCCTCCATCGCCAGCTCCTCCCAGCGCCGCTAGAGGATCCTTGTCTCGTACCTCAGTGATGACCACCTCGGTGGTGCTGAGCAGCGAGGCCACGCCGGCTGCATCCTGTATGGCCGTACGCACCACTTTCGTGGGATCAATGATGCCCTTGTCGATCAGCATGCCGAACTCATCACGCAGCGCATCGTAGCCATAATCATCACAACCATCCAGAACCTTCGCCACGACCATGGCACCATCGACGCCGGCATTTCGCGCTATGGTCATGCAGGGCATGCGCAGAGCATTGCAGACGATATCGATGCCCAACTGCAGATCATCGTTATCCGGTTCCAGGTCCTCCAATTCGGGAATACAGCGCAGCAGCGCAGTGCCGCCACCTGGAACAATGCCCTCCTCGATGGCCGCTCGAGTGGCATTGAGGGCATCGTTGACACGGTCACGTTTCTCGCCCACCTCAACATCGCTGGTGCCGCCTATGTGTATGACAGCCACGCCGTTGGTTAGCGTGGAAATCCGCTGACGCAAACGATCCTTTTGCTCGGGTTTGGTGGATGGATCGAGTAGTTCGTCCTGCAGTTCTTTGATGCGTTGCTCCAGCGTTTCAGGTGTGGCTTTACCCTTGAGCAACATGGTGCTATCTTTGGTAATGATTGCCTCGCCCACCACACCAAAATCCTCCAATTTGGCCTCCTCGATCTTGGCGTAATCAATGTCATCGCCAAACACGGTTGCGCCCGTGGCGACTGCAATGTCACCCAACAACTGCTTGCGGTACTCGCCAAAAGCAGGTGCCTTGACGGCGCACACCTGCAGTCCCAGCTTCAGACGATTAAGCACCAAAGCGTTAAGTGCCTCACCATCCAGATCCTCCGCAATGATCAGCATGGGACGACGCTGACGCAGGGCAATCTCCAAAGATTTCACAATCTGCTTGAGGGACTGGATTTTCTTGAGTGTAATCAGCAAAAAGGCATTGGCGAATTCCACTTTGGCGCCCTTGGAGACATTGATGAAGAACGGCGAAATGTAGCCCTTGTCGAACTGCAGTCCTTGCAGTACTTCCAGCTCATCCTTGAGCCGTTTGCCCTCCTTAACGGTTATCGTGCCCTTGCGTCCCACACGGTCCGTTGCCTCCCCTATAAGTCGTCCGATTTCGGCATCACCATTAGCCGATATCGTAGCAACTTGCTCAATTTCCTCGCGGCTCTCTACCGCTTGTGACATTTCTTTGAGCATGTCCTTGACATGATCCACGGCTAGCAAAACTCCACGTCGTATCTCCACAGGGTTCGCACCGCGTGTTATATGCGTAAAGCCCTCCTTGGCTATGGAACGGGCCAAAACAGTGGCCGTGGTAGTGCCATCACCGGCCGTCTGATTTGTGTTATCTGCCACATCCTGGACTAGACGCGCTCCCAGTTGCATATGCTGATCCTTTAGAGCAATCGCTCGTGCGACCGATACGCCATCCTTAGTGATCTTCGGGGATGTCCAGGGGCGCTCGAGTATTACGCTACGGCCCTTGGGACCCATGGTCACCGCCACTGCATCGGTGAGCACATCCACGCCCCTGATCATCTTGGCCCGCACATCCGCCCCGAAACGCACGTCCTTCGAGTAAACTCGCGCAAATCCGCGACTCGAGCGAACCGCTTCACGCACATACGAACGGAACATGTTCTACTATTTTTTATCTGGCTTTTCCAAAAGAAATTGTATATAAATTATTAGAAATAAATTACTTTTTGTGTTTACAAAATGAAAGAATTTAATAATTTTTTTGTTCGTTTGTCTGTCTGTTTGTTAGCACCGACTCTCTCTCCTGGAACACTACAAATGTGAAATGCCTAGTGCTCCGGAAAATAGGCTTCAAATGAACATAACTTCTTTGGCCTACTCACATTTAGAGTTTGCTCTGGATTTAAGCATTTACTTAAATACTTTATATACTACATAGAGTTAGCTAACTGTTAATAATAATAAAAGACTCCTTAGTCGATCGATTTGGCCTATGGAAGGTAGATGTTATAGTGGTCCGATCTGCATCAAGCCTAGTGTGGTTACATAGAGTCATGTTGTTCAAGTAATATGTGATTTTTGGTTGGTATAGCTCAATAAACATTATAGTTTTTAGGCAAATTTAGTTGGGTGTATGGGAGCTATAAGATATAGTTGTTCGATTTAAACCAAATTTAGTTTGGGCACACCTACTGATACCAAACACATAATGTGTTAATTTGGTCACTATAGTGTAAGTAGTTTTCAAGTTATGCTATTATGAAATTAGTTTTTCAAATTGAACTGCCAGACGCTCAAAGATCGGGCAAGGCTACATCGACTCCGCTGTTGATACTGATCCAGTACATACTTCAGGTAGTCGGCCACGCCTTCTTCTGCCAGTAACGCCCTTTTTTCCGATGTTAACAAACCCCTCTACTTTTCGCTACAGGGTCTTATAACCTCTACTTCGCAGCTTGCCCTGTATGACTAATGCGTAGCGAGTGCCTCTTTGGAGTTTACGGGGGCAAACGTCGCTTATCTGGGACCACCCTACTGCATTTGGGGTACTCCGTGTGTGTATCTTAAGAGTTTTACGACGATCGCAGAGCGTTTGCTGAGCAGTGTGCCGTATTAGGTGATAGCTGTGAACTCAAAGCTGTGATAAAACCATTAACAATTTATTAGCTTGTTCGAGAGCGTGTCTGGCATTTGTATTGAATTAGTGAGATCACGTGAGTCAACAAATTCACTGACAAATGACTCAGTCTACGCTCTCTCCTCCACTGATCTATCCTGTCAGTGTTGCTGCACACTGATTTCAAATTGTTATCAACACTTATCAGCTTCCAATTCAATTAAGCGAACAATCAATTATGATTTGTCACGCGAGCACAAAAAAAAAAAAAAACTCGGAAAAAAAAACTAAAAAACACAAAACAAATATAGTTTAGCGATATGAAGAAAATACTAGCATACACCTCTCCCTCTCTGCCTACCCTACCCGCCTACCAGCCTCTCTCCCACAGCTCTTATCAGTTTAGTGCGCGGAACTCTCGTTTTATGTTTGACATTTCTTAATTATTGATTCTATGTTTTCGCTACCTTTTGAAGATTGAAACATGTGTTTCAGGGCCCGCAGCTACGAAACGGAAATGAAATTAATTGGAAAAGTGCGCAAGGTTTCCTAAATATTTGGAAATTCAAGTATAGAAACTTTCACAATAGAATTTTGGGATTCAGAAATCAGAATTTGAAGCATAGTTAGATCCAATCAGCCATTATTCATAACAGTTTTGCAACCAATCCTATAAAGTACATATAACCCGTCTGTTTGTCTGATCACCTGGAACAAGTGCACCCAAATTTAGACTTAAAGTTACGGCATAAACTTTCCTAACAGCATAACTTGAAACTACTAGAGCTACGTTGATAAAATTCATCCAAACTATAACCAATAGCTCCCATGGGTATATGTACTTAAGAACAAGTACAAGGTCTTTTACAGTCAGCTCTCTCTGCTGTAGACTTTCACACTGGCTTAAGTATTCTTCTTAAATTTGAAGAACACCTTCGGTTTGAACAGTGTAGTGAAGAGCAGAGTGGAGTTACGGTTACTAAAGTTGTGGGCACTTGGATAAGGAACGATTGTCAACGACAAAATCAACTCATCATCAGCAGTGACAGTCGGCCTTTATGGCAGTGGATGCGTTTCGTAAATAGCCCGAGGTCTCTTTTCAATTGACGCGTGATTGGCATGCAGAGACCTGTCAGCCATCCCAGCCCATTCTGTCCCAGTGAAAACCCAACAAAGATTCAAACCCAAAAATAGTCATCAAGTGGCAAACAAGTTGACAATTCTCGATTCTCTTCGAGTAGTACTGCTCTACCCTCGCCTTTCCAGTTCTTTTAGGAGGTGTCACCTACTTGGTATGGAGAGTATCGCCTCGTCCTGGCATGGAAACATGTCTTGGCACTCATTTAGCCAATGCATATTTGAAATTAATATTATTAAGCGTTTTCCAACTGCAAATTTTTAATTGGTTTCCAATGATTAATACTAATAATGCCAAAATTGTCATTACATTGCACGCGCAAACTTGTCATTAAATACAAATTAAGCTACCTAAATTTGGCAACAATTTGTTTATTGGCCAAAAGTATTGCTTATGCTGGAATTTTAATGGCTTAAATAATTTTAAGTCTTTACATTTATTTGTTTTTAATTTAAAGTTAATTTCATTGTTTTATTTAAACTCATTTCAATTTTTAAATTTTATTTCCTCTAGAATCAATTTTTATGGTGAAATATTTTATTTATGTTAAGTTTATTATTCATTTGATATAATTATAATTGGTTTTAAAATAGAAATGGTTGAAATAATTTTTAAAATCGATTTGTCAAAACTTTAATTTAAACTAATTTTAATATATATTACGCTTTTTAAAATTTTAGAATTAGAATTAAACTATTTTTATATCTTTTGTTCGAATATAATTTTGATGTTTCTTAAATGTGTGAAAATAAAATCAAAGTTTTGCCATAATTACCTTCATTTCTTAAGCTTATAATTCGCCGTCGGTATTTTTTCTGCTCCCCCTTCCCGCTTCCCCTTCCTCTGTCTGGTGTGCCAACTACATAATCGGACAAACAAAATTCGCTTTATTTAATTTTCAAGCCTTGAATCGAGTCGCAGTCAGTTAAGTAGCAAATTGCAGTGGCGACACCTGCCGCCGTTAACATCAGCTGCCACTCGCTCTCTTTCATGCTCCCTCTCTCTTTCTGTCTCTCTCCTGCTCTTTTAACTGTCTCTGCTGCTTTGCCAACTGCACTCGCTCTCTCGCTCTGCGCTCTCTGAAGCGCCGCCCTCTTTAACTACGCGCTCAGCCAATCAGCGAGCGTCACACAGAGCAAAAGAGTCAACGCTGTCGGTTTGTATGTGTGTGAGTCGTGTGTTGCTTGTATTGGTGGCGGTGACGGTGTCGGTGTCGCCGACAGGCAATTTACATGAAATCAAAATTAAACATATAATTGAAAGAGAGAGGGAGAGAAAGATTGTGCTTTAGCAACTAGCAAATGCGCTGCAATTACACTGCAAGAAAAATGTGTTTATGTTTTATACTTTGAGCTGTTTAATATAGGTAAAAAAAGAGCACATTGTCTTTAAAATAAAGATTTCTAGTTTTCTTAAATTTTCATTCTGTATAAAACTCAATTAAACATTTCTGGCCGTTTCTATCCAGTACTTTCAGTCGCTTTACTCCAGTCTTTTCTACGCCTCTATCTCTGTTGCCACCGACAGACTAATATACCCCACTACCAGATTGTAGGGCAGTGTAGCTGTCGCCCTTTTGAACGCGCCACTCATGTCTGTTTACTTAAACTTTTACCCCATTTTTGGGGGCAAGTGTAAAGTGGACGCGAAATGTTTCCCTATCATTTTCTCTCTCTCTTTCCTTCTCTCTCTGTTCCACTCCATGTCCCTCTAGCTGTGTGTGTGTGGATGAAACAGCGCAGCTAAGAGGGCTAGTTCCTCTCGCTCTCTCGCTCTCTTTTGATGGTTTCGCTTGATTTTTGATTGTTTTTTAAATTGTTTTTGCACGCGATTCGTGTTTAGGCCGCTTTTATAGCTGTAATTGCCATGGCCAACTGTTGTTGCTGTTGTTGCAATTGCAGCTACATAATTTAATTTGAATTCATATGCGACCCCAAAGTGAGTAATTGAATAACTTTGCTTTTCTCTATAATTTTTGGTTGTTTTTCTTGAAGTTTTTTAAATAAATTTGATTAGCGTTTTGTTGTGGGCGTGGCATGGCCACCACCTGCCCTCGCTGCATTTGTTTTTCTCCAAGTGCAACTTATTTGATTTCATTGCCTGTGGCATGTGCAGCCCGTCACTTGTGTGGTTGTTGTTGTTGCTGCTGTTGTTCTGTCTGTTCTCTGGCCAATTGATATGCCAAGCTATCAAATTTGTAATCTCCGACAACAGGCGAGTGATAAATGTCGTTGTATTTTTGCCTTTGGCAGAAGGTACACCCTGTAGAATGGATAGAAAGGGGGTGCTTTACTTGGAGAATCTTACTCAGTGTTAATGTCTGCTTCAAAAAGGCAGAAAAATCCACTTAAATTAATTTTTAAACTAGATTTTCCCTATGCTTCTAAATGCATAAACTGAATTTGCATGTAGTCAATCGAAATCTTATTTCTTGAAGTTTTAAATAATTTATTTGACTTTCTACAAATTTTTCCAATTTACCAGAACTGAAACTGAAAAAATTGCTGTTCATTTTATAAATTGTTTCAATTTGGCGAATAATTTGATTTCCACAGAAATCTGCGAGTGAGCAGAAGATGCAGCAACAGAATTGAATCAAAATTTCTGTAAATTGAAGCTTTAAATCAACGCCTACAAAACTAAGCACGTCCCCTTGCCTTTTAAGCCTTTTCCCCTTCAAAATTCGATTGCAATATTTGCGGTTACACATAAAATAATTTCGGCTAAAACGGCCGGAAATCAGCGAATTCAAGCTTGAGATCTCAGCCGTTGCATCACGTAGTTGGCTAAGAAAATTGGGCCTAATATGATTAAGATTCATTAACCAAAGTGCTGCTTACGCCTCGCCAACGGGTCAGACATTTGATTAGAGTATTTTGCAGATTTCAATTTCGATTACAAATCGTTGCCGATTTGGCGTCTGTCATTGAACTAAAGCAGGGAAATGTTAACGTGGCTTAAAGCGGCTCAAACTACACATATTTATATACCTATCATGTGTTTTTGCGGCCAAAGGTAGCTGGTAATTAAGCAGCCAACTGTCAAATTTGGCTTAAAATCGAAATTGGCCAAAATCGCTATTTTAGACTGCTCATTAATCTCTTGGGGCAGCGGCTACTAATTAATTAATTTGATTAGCATTTTGCGAATTATGAATTAATTTATGGCACTCATAGTTCAAGTTCGTTGTCTAAGTCTTTTGATTCTTGTTCCCCGCGCTGAGCTTAGTCATAAGTCATAATTCTATTTCTATGCAAAGTTTTTTCAATTTGCATAATTTTAATTAATAACTTAAACGCACTGCCACGCCCCATGCCCCCCAGCGAGCTCATTAAGTGGAAAATTAATTCATTCTTTTTTTCTTTTTTGTTATTTCTTTCTTCGTTTTCAATTTTGGATTCGTTACGTTTGTTTTTTTATTCTTTTTTGGTTTCGATTTTAATTTTGGATTTGATTTTGCGTGGGTTTAGTGCAACATTGTTTCCACGTATAGCGTATAACTGATCATGAATATGCATTATTTGTTAATATATTAATTGACTGTTCGGCAGATCGTTAGCTTCTTAAATATGGCTATATCACAGCGCGTGTCTTGTTCTGGCCATAGACTCTAATTAATATGAACACTGTTCAACACAATTTGAATTAAGCAACTCATTGTTAATGTTCTTTTGGAGGTTTTATAGCCTTGTATTGTATTATTTTTGTGGTTGGTCATGAATTTGAAACATTTAAGCTGAGGTCAGTTTAGTTTCGCTGTTTTTGGTATGTATGGAGCTTTATCAAGTAGTTTTTAAATATTTATTTCATTTCATTTTCAGCTGGGAATCAGAAACGACTACGTCCCCAATTGTCTACGGGTTCAACTCAAGCTCCTTTAAGCATCTAAAGCTCATCTTTACCTTTACCTGAACTCAAAAAGCTCTTGCACAAGTTCTCCTGGAACGCAAGCATTTTCAGAGGTTTCGCTAGAGGATCAGCTAGAAAGAAAAAAGGTTATAATTTCTTAAGCTTTGTTGTCTTTTGTCTTCAAGTCTCCCCTTTAAAGATGTCCCAGTTTGGTTGCTGAGTGTTGCGAGTATTGAAATCGCCGTTGGGTGCATTGTAAAGCGTCTATAAACATGGATCTTCTTCGCCAGTCATTCTCATTTATATGCATGTCTCGACGCAGCTTTTCATTGTCTCAGCTTCCCTACTATTGCTGTACCCCTCCATCTCCCTATTCCTCTCTGTCCCTCCTTATTCCCCTCGCTGCTAACTGCTCTTCTCGTTGTCGAGTCAAACAAATGTTTGCACAACACACAATAATGATGACAGCGCAAATTAGCTACTAATTTTCACAGACAACACACTCAATGATGATGAGAGTTGTTTGTGTTTTAAGCAAGAGTGTGGGGGTATGGGTTTTGGGTATGGGAATTATTTTTTGGGTTAAGGAGGAACCGAGGACCTCACACAGCTGGCGCCGGAAGTGATGTGCCATCGTGTTTCTTTCTAGAATCCTGTAGTCAAGTCAATTCGGGTCGAGTTGAGTCGCGTTGAGTCGAGTTGAAAATTGCCATAAATCAGCATTTGATTATCCTTCCTTTCAGCTAATTTGGAACGAGTCTCGTTTCAGTCCGTCATGTGCGTGTTAGTTTATTTGTGATACCCGATTAGCTGTAGAATTAAGGTGTATATAATATGGGAGTGCTGTGTGTTACATGTAGTTTAAGGCTGTTTAAAAATTAGTAAATAAAATTCATGACTTTAAGGCTAAGAATATTTCTGAAAATCTAAGTACGGGTATTGGGTAGTCGAATACTGCTTTTAAGTGCCAACTACCAGTTTCTTTTTTTAATTTATTAATTATTAGGCGGTGTGCTGAAGCCGCCGTCGCCGCCTCTGCCGCTGTCACTGCCTCTGCTGCAGTTGCCGTTAACGCTTCCGCTATTAGCAAAAACTCATCGAGAGTCTGCAGACGTGCAGCTCGCTCTTTCTCTCTTTCTTTTTCTTTATCTCTAATTCTATCTCTTTGGGGTTTTTGGGCGTCGGCTGTCGGGCGTGACTGTCAGTGACTGGCATTTGGCTACCTCGCAAATCCAAGACCATCAAATGCTCCCAACGCTCGGGGTGGTCAACCGAACGTCACTCAAATTGAAGTCTCGCAAATGAGAATTGTGTAGACTTTGTAAGCCAGAGAAACAGAGCGGGAGAGCAAGTAACAGAGGGGGAGGCAGGGAACGAGAGAGGGAGACAAGTCTTGATCTACAGTTGACCAGTTGTTGGATTTTTAATTAAGCGTGGACTGCTCTACCTCAGGCCATTTCATCAGTAACCGAGGGGGGTGTAGAGGTGCAGGCAGAGGCAGGAAAAGTGAGTTACTTACATGTCTTGTTAAGCATCACTTACTGAAGAAGGTACGACTATTCTGTTGTAAAAGCTGCAACACTTTCAAGAACTCCGCTGAGAAGGAAGAAAGAAAAGGTTTATAGGCAAGTTTTACTGTAACTTAATGGAAAGAATAGCTTGCTAAAGGAGAAGCCAAAGGGAAAGGACAGTTTAGTCTGCTTTGGGACCGCAAAAAATCTCAGAAAATTTATAAATTGTATATGTTTTGACTGTAAGAGTATCCAATCTTCCCCAAGCCGATGGTTTAGCTACACTAACTTGTTAGTAATTTTTAATTTGAGCTCTTCTGACAGCTCGCTGTCATATAAATTTAATTGAATTTACATTTTTATTAATTGCCGAGTGTCTGAAGGCCTGAAACATGGAAAGAAGGGAGCTGGAGGAGGCAACAGTGTGGCAAGGGCAGCTGGGAGAAAGGAGAGGAGAAAAGAGTGCTACTCGTTCGCACAAGACAAGTCATGAATGAGTCTCTCTTCTGGTTAACTAACTAACTTCAGTCACTCGCCACTCACCTCCTTCTTCTACTTAACCCTCTCCTTGCACTCCTCTGTCTCCTTTTGACCCCTACAAGCCATCAGCGAGTCTTCAAGCTGTGTGTTTGCTCTCTGAATGAATTTAATTTGAGATGATTTGTTGATGGTTTCGTTGCGGTGATTTCTTGCTGACTAATTTAATGTGATTTTTAAATTGCCACAGACCTGGCCGACTCTGTGTGGCCAACAGCGACAGGGAGGGTAAGAGTGGAAAAGAGAGAGAGAGGAAGAGATAGAGAGGAACATGGCGAGCAAGAATCAAGAGTGTAGACTGATGCTGAGTCGCAACTGTTGATTGATTTGGGGCTACGTTGAATTAGTCGAGACTACAAGCTGTATATGATAGACCCTGTAGCTGAAAAGTACATTGGGTTTGCAGAGCTTAGGCAGTCAAAAGCGTCTCCAGGCGGCAATGTAGACCCTGTACTTGGCAAGAACAAGTAACATTAAATACTAGGTCTAGATCAATTACCAATACAGTACATGATTCATGTTATTCAGTCACCGCGTCAGGGGTACAGGGTCTGTGACAGTCGATGAGACTCCACTGTAGCCTCAACTGTTAATTTCTTTGTTATAAGCCCGAATTGATGAGGCGCCACGCCTCCTCTTGCTGCACTTTTTCGCCCCATTTCCAGCTTCCTCCATTATAAACTAATCTAATTTGTTGTTCGCATCTCGCGTTGTTTTGGATGACAATCGAGTTTGAGTTGGCCAGAAACTGGAGCTGGAGTTAGGGCCGACTCCACGTTGAGTTGGCTAACGAGCCGACGTCTTTTTGGCCCTTTCTGTATATGCAGTTTAATTCGCAAATCAAACAACCGGAGGGCAGCTTTGCAAAATTCACGCATACGTATAAGTAAATTAAAAATAAATTTATGTTCTGGCCAAAGGCGTTGGCCAAGTGTAGTTGTGTGCGACTGTGTATGTGTGTGTGTAAACGGGTTGTGACTGCGACCGAATGCAAATCAATTAAAAATGCCTAACTCTGCGAACAGAGGGACGCTATCAGAAAAAAAAAAAAAAGAGAAGAAAATAAACAACAAATTGAAAATGAAAAGAAAGAAAACTTTTGCTGGCGCTAAGCCGTAAAGCGGCGCTGTGCGCTGATTTAAAACACTGCGGGGCGTGTTTATTGATTAAATACAAATTGCATTCATTCATCATCAGCAGCTGCCGCTGCTGTTGCTTCTGCTGCTTTGGCAATTAAATTACACTTTGTAGTTAAGTCCTCCGAACATAATTCGCTCGTTTCGCCTGCTATAAAACACAATTAAGTTGCTAGCAGAACAAAATTCAAATTACGCGCGCAACTACTGCAAGTGGGCAGTCTCGGGGAAGACTGGCAACGCTAAACAAATTTATGTGGCGGCAAGCAAATAATGAGGGTGGCAACGCACATCAATTTCAAATGGAGCTGGCAGCCAAAGCAGTCAGCTGGCAACGCTTAGCTTTTCAAATTACAGTCATATTTTCACATCAATGAATGGCAACGCGGTGATTTGCTGAAAATTAAATTGTTTCACATAAGTATATACAAGTTTTCCAAGTAAATAAAAAAAAAATTTAAATTAAATTGCATGTGTTATAAAAGGCGCTATAGTAAATTCTGTTAAAGCAATGTTAATTAGCATTGCCAGCTGTTTAATAGTGTGGCCAGACTGGTGCAAAGGCGAGTTCACAACTCTGAGCATAACACAAACAACGCACTTTTGC
Source organism: Drosophila nigrodunni (assembly GCA_020829145.1). Classification (NCBI taxonomy): domain Eukaryota; kingdom Metazoa; phylum Arthropoda; class Insecta; order Diptera; family Drosophilidae; genus Drosophila; species Drosophila nigrodunni. The sequence continues at coordinate 1,104,903 of JACVCZ010000008.1, forward strand.
TCAATTCACAACTTTTTACTTTTCAAACATTAGTTAATATTATTTATGCAGCACGACGCGCAACAACAACAAATCAAGAAAGACGTGCGCCTCAAAACAAGTGCGTAATCATTGTGCAATGTATAGTTGGCTACTCAAATAACACAGAAACAAACACAGAAACAGCTGTTTTGGTGTCTTGGACTAAAAAGAAAGAAAAAACTAAGAAAATTCCAAGACAAGCTCCATTCCGCATACCAAAATGCAACGCAACGCTGATGATCAGGAACGACTGCTGGTGCGCCAAGAGGAGGAAGAGGAGGAGCTGGGCACGGACCACGCCTCCTTTGTGCCCGCTTTCTCTGCACAACCGGATGACAACGATCACTATCTGCAGGAGCGGGAACGCGATCAAGTGGTACTCATGTCCACGGCACCCGCCTCCGGCTCCGCTCTCACCTACTGTGTGTTCTATCTGCTAGGCATTGGCACTATGACCCCATGGAATTTCTTTGTCACTGCAGAGGATGTGAGTACAAATAGTTTCAAATGATCCCGCATCGTCATCAGCATTGACATACAAATTAGATTACAGGGTGTTGGAAACAAAGTGCATAAATTTGGTGTCGCTCGCTAAGTTGTTGCTCAGTGTTGGCGGTTTTGGCTTGAAATGCTTTGGCTGCCTTTTGAGCCCTGTAATGAACAGTACATAGGGTGTATTAGTTTTGTGAGAAGAAAAGTGCTTGAATTCGTACGTTTTTTATTAGTTAGAAGTTTTGTAATCGACGCTTTAATTTATTAGGCATGTGGAACAAATTCATTACATCAGTTCAAGGTTTAAGTAGCTTTATTTAAGCTAATATGTTGATTCACATTTCTTGAGGCAACTATTTTTATAAGCTAACTTACTATTACCAGTGCTTTCTTTAAAGTCTATTATTTTTTTTTTATCGTTTTTATGTTATAATTTGTTATCTGTTGAGATTTCTAGCTAGTTTTTATGCAAAATCCGCTTGTTAGCTCTTTTATTATAACTCTTTAGCTATTTATAGCTGCCTTTTGTTAGAAAAATTAGCTAATTTCGCCCTTGAAACGCTGCCAACACTGACTTCTTATCGTTCGCACTGTCTGCGTTCCCACTCTCTCCCGCTCTTCTTCGCTCTCTTTCCCTCTCTCTCTCCCTCTTCTATTTCCATTCTGTTCTTTATTGTTGTTGTTATCGTCTTTAGTTTTTCTTTGTTTACGCTACTCTGCTTGACTCAAGCCCCCTCCCAGCCCAGCCCCAATCCCCCCATTCATCACCCAATCCTCCCTTGATAGTCATGCACTCATTCGTGTTTTTCTTTTTAGTATTGGAAGTACAAATTCCGTAATACAACCATCAATGGGACTCATGATGTCGATGAGGAGCTTACCCCGTTACAGAAGAGCTTCACCTGTGATCTGGCCCTAACAGCGACCATCTCGGGTACCACATTCCTGCTGCTTAATGCCGTCTACGGACACCATATAACCCTACGTGCCAAAATGCTGGGCACACTCTTGACCATATTGGTGCTCTTTGGCATCACCACTGGATTCGTGGACGTGGACACGGACAAGTGGCAGGAACAGTTCTTTCTGATAACTCTAATCATTGTGGTGCTGCTCAACAGTGAGTGATGGAGTTTGTTGTAATCGCTAAGTCAGGAAGTGTTAGAAGTTTGATAAGCTGATCTCAGTTGAGATCTTGAAATAGAACTTAAGCGATATCCGATCAAACTATATCGGATTTCGCTTGTTTAAAGTAGTGTGGGGTCCGATCGCTTAAAAATTAGGGGTTAAGAGGAATATAGTAGCTGTACTCACTTATTTATGCATTCACTTTCCCCAAAAGAATCGTTTCTAATCCTTTTTTGCTTACAGTTTCCGCTGCCACGATGTCGGGTGCGCTCTACGGCGTCGCTGGACTCTTTCCCTCCGAGTATATGACGGCTGTGGTCAGCGGTCAGGCTCTGGGCGGCATTCTGACAGCCCTGGCCTTTCTGCTGGTACTCGCATTTGATGCAGGTCCTTCAGCAACGGCCTTCGTCTTCTTCTGCCTGGGTGCACTGTTGATCTTTCTGTGCATCGTGTGCTATTTGGCAATGTCCCGCCAGCCGTTCTTCAAGTACTACCTGGAGGGCGGTGACAAGTACAGAGTCATCAGTGCGCAGCCTTCGCACAGTCGCAACGAGGACATGGGCGTGCCGCTGGAGCCCATTCTAAAAGAGGTCATGGGCAAGATCTACATACAGGCTGCCACGCTGGCTCTACTCTATGCCACAACGCTCTCGGTTTATCCTGCGGTGACGATACTCATGCAGTCCGAGAACTACGAGAGCCACACTCAGTGGACAGGTATGACATTTGAGCTAAGATAGGGGAACCTACTCTAATGCCTACTCTTTTACAGACGTCTACTATCTGCCAGTGGTGAACTACTTGTTCTTCAACTGTGGCGACTACTTTGGCCGCCTGATCGCTGGATTTCTGGAGACACCACGGAACGAGCACACTACACTGCTGCTGACGGTGGTGCGCATGGTGCTGGTGCCCTGTTTGCTGTGCTCCAATAGCAGCGAACATCATTTTCTGCCCACACTGATCCATCATGACTATACATTCATAGTGCTGATCATTGTGTTTGCCTTATCCAATGGTTATTTGACCAATATACTGTTGATCATGGCACCTCGTAGTGTCAAGCAGCACGAGAAGGAATTGGCGGCTTCGATTATGGCCGCCTCGCTGAGTGTGGGCATGGCAGCTGGTTCACTGTTGAGTCTTGCCTTTGTACAGATGCTGTGACCTCTGCTGACCTCTGGAGCATTTTGTTTATGTACTTTAAGTCAGTCTGGTAGCTTATTACAAATTGTTAGCTAATGAGTTTTATGTTTCGATTTATTGTGATTGTAATTGTAATGCTCCCTCGAAAATTTGCCAATGTCCGTTGGACCCGTGTATCATAACATATCGAAATTATTTATGTAAGTTTTAAAATGTCAACGTTTACTAACCTGTAAGTTGTTTTATTTTTTACCCATCTTTTTTTACCTGTCAAGCGAGAGAATCAAAATAATAAAGTTAAGCATATTTTTTTAAGGTTATATTCAGTTTTTGTTTAACGTTTATTTATGTTTCTGCAGATCACAACAACAATGTGGATTAATTGTATGCATTCGTAAATTTCTTTTTTTATGGGAACTCCATTGATATTGTTTATGGGGAAATTACATTTGTTTGGTTTTTAATTCGTAAACATTTTATTTATTAAACCTACCCACTGTGCTGCCGTTGCTGTTAACATTCAAATGTAACGGACAACAGTTTTATGTTGACGCGCGTTGCCAACTACCACGAACTTCTACGATCATCTTTCTGGCAACGCTGCTTCAGTTTCTTGTGCTTTTCGCGCTCACCGTTATGTGGCCCCGCACTTGTTGCGCGTTTTGTTAATAAATCGTGTTTAAATGTTTATTATATGCGCCAAAATAAGTGTAACGGTAAAGTTCGTAGTGCCAGTGATCTGAGGCCTTCGTCGCGTGTGAATCGGTTTAGTTTTTGTGCCGTAATTTCGTTTTGAAAATGTGAAAATCTTGTGTGAGTCTGAAGTGGCTGCCAGGGTTGTATTTTTTATTTTTTCTTCAGTGATGTGTTTGTGTTAGTGAGAGTTCGGCTCGACACGGCCATTTTATTTTTTTTAAATTCCTTTTTGTGCTTGTGATCAACGCAGTGTAAGTGAAGTGTTGGTGTTTTTGTTAATTTTGAGTGTTTCAGGTAAGTTTTTTTATGTTTTATTATTTGAACGGCGCACAGTGGGCTTAAATGTTTAAAATTCAAATTTAAATGCTATTTTCATTAACTTGAAATGTGTGTTGAGTGCATTATTTTAAACTTTTATAACCGCAAACTGTCTGCTTAAATTCAATATTATTTTGCTTTTTTTTTTTTTGAAAATGTTCTTTGAAAACTGCAACAATGGGAGTTCTTTAAATATGCACACGTACAATAAATATGTTCTAGGTTCTGGTCTAAACATTCATTTAGCTAAATTGTCATTTTATTTATTTATTATTATTGATGTATTGTTTTTATATAGTAATACTTATGTAACAACAAATTCGTTTGTTGTTTTTTGGAAAAGTTTCCTTTCGCCAATTTTAATAATTTAATTTCATAACATTTAATTTGTTTTCAGGACCTAAAATTTGTTTATTTCTTTTTAATGTTTATAGTTTTTTCTCATATGCTTTTTGGTGTTAAACACCGTTTTTGCTTTTAAGTTACCAATTTCGTATAGTAAGTGTATTGTTTTTTGGTATTTTTCCTTTCTTTTCGCTTAACTTAATTTATGAAACACACACAACAACAAATATTGATTAAAGCTTCAAAAAACGAGTGGGAAAGTGCGGGAAAGGGGACATGCATGCTCAAAAGGAAAATGGAAAAGCAAAATAAAATACTGCAACTACAATATTTTAACTATAACAACAAACCAGAAGAAGCATAAGAACAACATCAACAACAACGACAACACACAGATACAGATACATAGTTATTTATGCTTATGGACTTATGTACATACAACACCAAAAACTATTTTTGTTATACACTGTTATACTATTTAATTTGTGCTTGATTTACGGGCCAATTACTGTTATACACACACATATATAACATACACATAGATATGGCAAAAATAAGTGTTGCACAATACTGCAAAATTTGCTAAAACACCAATAGACAACGAACATTATCTTCATTATGATCATGAGTATTATGAAAAAACACACACATAGTACTTATATATTGTATTCACCTATTTGGGATTTGTTGGGATCAAGGAGAATGGGAAGAAGTGGGAAAGTTTGGGAAGATTTTTGTAGTATTGCTTGCTGGATTCTTTCGGTATACAAACAACAACAAGTTTATCTCTACGTTAAAACACATTACAACATCAATTAAATAGAAATTGGGTTTCGGGTAGAGTTGGGAATCTTTGGGGGGTTTCATCAAATTCTCTACACAGTTGTAGGTTTTTTTTGGGAACGTATTCGTTTTTTTTAGCATAGGAAATTACAACATCTAAGGTGGTTTTGCCGTCCAGTGAAATGTTCTTTCAACTTGTATTTGGTTTTTTTTAGTATTAGCTTTACGTAAATTTTGTTTAAGGTTTTTCTTATATTTTGTTTGATTTTGTTTTGATTTTCTCTCATTACGTCATCGTATATTGTATAGACAAATGTTGGCCATTTGTAATGCTTTAAAATTTTGGATTTCGTTAAAAGGCAGCTTGGGTTTACCTAAGAAAAAATAAAATAATAAATGGGTCGATCGTTCGATTTAAAGATTTTTTTTTTTTTTTGGTTTGATTGTCGCTAAAAGCGTGAGCTACACGCCATTTTGTTTTTTCTTTTAATATTTGGTGTTGTAGGTTGTGCGTCGTCTGTGTGCGTGTGTGTGTGCAAAGAGAAGAGTTTTACAATTAAAAATAAAAATAATTATTTTTTTTTTTCTTTTAAATAAAAACAGTTGGACAGAAAATTGTTTATTAAAGGCTTTTGAGAGCTAAAAATAATTATCAGTACAGTGACTAAAAACAAGCATAAATAAATATATAGTTTAGTTAGCCAACGAAAGAAAATTTGACTAAATGTTGGCTTAAGATTTGTGCATCTAAATAATTTTGTTTTTTTTTTACATTGTTTGCGCGAGATTCGATTCTTAAATTGTGCGAGAGCATTAACAAATAATTTACATATATAAATATATTTATAGAAATTAAATTAACTTTAAATATAAAAAGTAATACACACAACCACATTTAATAGTAGAAATGGAGCACAATTTAGCGGGAGGGAGACAGAAAGAGGGAGAGAGAGAAGTGAAGTTATGCTTTCTCTTGCTCTTTCCCCGCTTTCACTCCTGCTGCTTCTTCGCCTTGCTTGATTTAAAAATAGATAAATAAATATATAGTTTTTAATTAAAAGGTTAGACACTCAGAATAGGAAGAAACCGTACGATTCCGGTATAGAGATATATATGTATAGATACACCGATAGAGAGATAGTTAGATAGATAGATAGTACACCTAATTTGATCAGTAAGAAAACAGTTTTTCTCTTTTTCCGTTTAAGAGTTACATATAGTTATATATAAAATTAATCCGATCCATGTCGGACTCTCTTAACACTACGAAGACTTGTTTTTTTTTAGTTTTGTTAACACAACTGCCGCGAATACTGAAAACCCGAAGAACAATTTACTATAAGTATATATATGTCTGATCCTAAAGATACCCTGTTTACGTCTTCATCTCCCCTGCCGTCGTTGCGGCCGCAATGCTATTGTGCGATTTCGCCGGGGATATGGCCATCACACCTCCAGCACCACCTGCTGCACCGCCAACATCCAAATTAAGTGTGAGATTATTGCCAGAGTTTGTGGTTGCATTGAAAGCAGCAGCTCCAGTTCCAGTGCCACTGGCAGCGCCTGCTCCAGAGCAGCCATGATGATGCGGTCCATGGAAGAGCACCAGGAAGCCATTGTTCGAGACACAACTGCGAGATTCCGCATCTTTATCGAGTATTTGACGGCCCTGCAGTGGCAAATTCAGATAAAAATGTGTAAAAAATTATGAATTAATATATTAGGACTACTCGCCTGGAGCGATGATCGGCCAGGGCATTGCGCACTGCGTCGTGTTGCTTTTGTAGCTCATCCGTGCGCTTTTCGAAGGTTTGCTTTAGACGCACTCGCTCTGCGACGCCGCGTTCCACGACCGAACTGGCCACCTCGCGTTTCATTCTATAGAAAATGTAAATGAAAAAATATTTGTAATTTATTAATCTTTAAAATAAAGAGAGTCGGCAATGGAAGCGATTGTGGAAACTGTTGAAATTTCCATTTACACACCTGACCAGCTCATCGCGATCGCGGTGCACTGCGGCCAAATTTTTGACCTCATTGCGTCGCGCCTCCTGCAGCTGATGCATGACCTCGCCGGTGACCTTGTCCAGCGAAGCCTTCAGTTGTTTCATCTGACTAGTTTGCGAGTTCTTGAGTACCTTCTCCGCTGCAGTGTAAATGGCCTCATGGTACTTCTCCTGCAGTTCCCTGTACTGTGAGGTGTACTCGCGACAGGCGTAGCGCAGACGGGACTCCTGTGTGCCCTCGAGACTGCTGGTGGCAGCGGCTTCCTCGCTAAGTTCGCCGGCACCGGCGCTTTCTTCGCTGCTGTCACCTAGATCGAGGGGACACGGGGGCACTTCGATACCTGGCTCGCTGTACGGAGAGAGACAATTACTAATTTCAATGGCGTCATCGGGTAGTGCTAAGCAGTGCCAAAGAATTTCTACCAATTTTTACTTACAGACTCTTGTTGCTCAGACGCTTTACAAGTTTATTGGTTATGGTAAACTTGGGTTTCTTGCCCCCATCGAGGGGACTTGCCTTTTGTCCTGCAATCTTGAGTTTCTCCTTGTCGTGCTTCTTGCGCAAGGATTCCAGTTTCTTCTCCATCTCCAGACGTTTCTCCCGCACCGACTTGTGCTCCAGTATCTTATCCAGCGGCTCAGCCAGCACCAGATCCACATCGAACTGCGAGGACTCGACCTGTCGTATCGAAGTGCTCACCGATTGATCCAGTGAATGCTGATGCTGTATACCAGTGGTCATAATGGACACACTGTCATCATTCCGTCCGCCATCGGTACGATCGCTGGGCATCTCGACGCTATGGGCGGCGGCTATGGAAATGCTTGCACGATGTTTAGGGGATGTGGCGATGGATTCAACTGGACGCAGCTCCTTCTTTTGGCCACCTACTTGGACGAAAACGACTGAAGCATCAGACACAATCGAGCAGAAACAGAGAGCGAGAGAAAGAGCGAACGAAAAAAATAGTTGTAGGGGAGTAGAGGGAGGGGAAAACGGGGTGCATTTTGTGTGTCCGTCAACCGTTTTAGAAATTTGACATTTTTTTTTTTTTGGGTGTTTTTTAGAGTGTTGTGGTGGTTGTGGTGGTTTGGTGGGTGCGTATGTGTGCGGTGGTTTAACCAAATCCAAAATCCAAAAGTTTTAACCATACAAAAGAAAAGTAAAGAAAGAAAAGAAAGTAAATTAAAAGGCAACAGCTTGTGCTAAAAATAATAACAACAAAACGAGAAAGAGACGTATAGTCGGACTCAGCCGACTTCTAAGTATACCCTGTATAGCCTATAGCGAAGTAATACAAACTTACTTGCATGTCTAAGAATTGTTTTTAATAAAATTTTAAAATTCTTAGAATGAAACAAAAAATTTTAAAGTAAAATTAAAATTTACTGGACTGGAGTTCGAAGCCGCTTTCAGTTGATATCCTTCAAACAGACGTACTTATAGCTGCTGGTCTCACATAGTTACAGGGTATATAAAAAACTTAAAACTACCGAAAAGCACCACAAACTTACACGACTTGGACATCTCCTCGTCAGCGTTGGCAACTGCATCCGTCTCATCGGTCAGCACGGACAGCTGAATGTCACGCTTTTCCAGTTCGCTCTGGTACTTGATGGGATTGGCCAGGGCCTCGGCAAAGTTGGACAAATCATCGGGCACATAATCCTTGACCACCACACAGAGGAAGAGCGAGGCCAGTGCAATGGGTTGTCCCACCTCGGAGCGTAGGTTCACATGTCGATACCCTGGACACAAGCCAATGACGGGCAGCACACGATGTCCAATCAGCTTGCCACTTTCCTCATAGGCTGCCACACGTATGCTCGCCAGCTCGGGGAGCACAACTTTCTTGAAGACAAAGGGCTCCTCTTCGTACACCGGATTCATGCCGTTGTCACGCACTGTCTTGGTGCGAAACTTCTTGCGCACAGTGTCCGCTGGCAGTCCATACATGTCTACCTCCACAAAGGTGTTCACACGCTTATCCGTCAAAAACTGTCCCGATAGCACTGTAATTGAGACAGTGCCTGCTATAATGCCATCCACAGTGCTCTCCGCAAAGGGATCAAGCCGTCGATCTGAACGTCGCATAAACTCCGGTTTCAGCAAATAACCGGAACGCGCGTTATACTCAAATATGCCCAAATTAAGTTGCATCGCCAAGTCGAGTGTTTGGAAGTTCAGTGCTACCAATTGACAGCCCGCATTCCAGAACAATTGCGGCATAAAATTGGAGCTGTCGAAACGAGTGCCCGCTGGATAAACACGGGACAACTGGTGCTTGTTGTAGTTGACAAATTCAATGGGTCGCTCCTTGAGCAGCGTTGTCGCTTGCTTCTCATCGAACGAGGACATCTCGTAGCAGCGATTCTTCTCTGTAAGCGCAAGTAGAGAGAAGCAGGGTTAGATGGGTTAGGAAGGGTAGACCATTTGGGGATTGTACTCACTTTCCGCATTCTCAAAGGAGCTGAAATGTATCGGTTGCACATAGTTGACCAGTGCCGAGATCTCCGCACCCGCCTCCGTTTCCTTCTGTGCCTTCTCGGGGGGCGGTTCGTTGCCACTGGGCAGACTGGGCGTGGTATTGGGCAGGGATTCATCATCGCTGGAGCTGTCCGAGTCTGAGGAGCCAGTGCTGTCCTTTGAACTCTGTCGGATTTGCTAAGAGTTGAAAGAGAACAAAAAATGTAGACTTTAATTGGTTTCCTGTTCTGCGCAGAACTAAACTAGCAGTGCAGCTAAAAAAGTCATTTTGTTATCCCTGGAGGACGAGGTCGTGATGTCGATAATGCCACAAGCAGCGCATAATGGCTAGAAAATGTCACAGATTATTGTTGCCTGCACAAGAATGGAAGCAAGAAAAAGAAGAGGAGGAGCACGAAGAAGTCTGCACAATGGAGTGCATGTCGCCATTGCATTGTGCATCCCAGGCATCCTAGAAGCACAAGGATAACAACAACGACAAAAGTCTCAATTCCTTTGCCTCTGCGCCTCATGGGATTTTTCATTTTCCGATTTGATTCGCATCACATTCACGTCACATTGAATCGATATTTGCTTTTAGAATGCAGCACATACACACACAAATAATTGTGACATCCTCAATAAGAGTGGCTATCTAGCCAATAGATGTTGCATGCCACAATCAATCCACTCCAGAACCACTTCACTTTCTGACCACATCCCCATTTGGATAATGAGTACGAAATGCAGTGTGAGTGTATGTGAGTATGTGTTTGTATTTGTGTTTTGGCCTGGTCAAAACGGCAGAGCTACAACCGCTGTCATTAGCTGGGATTTAACTGCTTATTTGATGGCACTAAACAAATGAAAAGGGGGTTAGTGGGTTTGTCAGCCGAGCTGGTAACAAAAGGCTTTACAGAACTGAGTACAGAGTTTCCTAAAGTCTGGCTTACTCGCCTGTGGCTTTCGTGTCAGTTTTGGTTGTCCCATTGCTCATCTGTTATGCAAAAAAATCCTCCCAACTCCCAACTCCCAACTCGACGAAAAATAATGAATAATTTTGTGCTCTAATGGCGAGCAGCAATTAAATTAATATGCATAAAAGGCTCATGAGTCCAAACAGTGCCATTAAAATGTACATGATCCAAGCACATGGACACTAATTTGTTTACTGTGCGTAGAATTATAGAGGCAAAATATAACACATTATGTATTTAGTCGAATTAAGTTAACAAAATCGATTTGAAAGCGAGGAGTTTGGAATTTGGCCTGATTTGATTTTAGCTAGGATCAGTGTTAAGTACAGTCAACACTGGCTAAAGTAAGCAAAAATACTGAAAAGAGTTAAAAATTCATTGAAGTTGAGTTTTTGCTTACTGTGAATATTCTAAAAGTTTTCAAAGTTCATATTAAACTCAGTTAGGCAGTCTAGTTTAATTTCTACAATTTGTATCTTTATTCTACTAAAGTTATATGTAAATAAAAGTACTTGAAGCAATTGAACGCTGATTTCTAACAGCTTTTTTATGTAGCTTAAAATGTAATGCCCAAAAACTTGCTGATGCTTTTAGCCACATTTAACTTTGGCGTTTTTTGGAGGCCGTCAGAATGTGTTCTCATCATTATTATCGTCATCAATTGTTGGGAAAACCCTTTTTATTTTTTGTTGCTGGTTAACGCTTCGTTGACTGTCACTGGTCATCAAGCAGCTCTTGAATTTATCCATTTATGTACACACGCACAACCACCCACACACACTTGTACACACACACACACACATGAGTGTGTGCTGTCATTACGACATATGTAAACTCAGAGCGTAAACAGCGACAACGACGACAATCAACATCAAAAACAACAACCGTAATACTTTCTCCCCTCTTTCGTATGAAGGTGAAAGGTGGCTAGAAGGCACGAGGCGGGGGCTGGGGAGTGGGTCGTAGGGGCTTGTGTGTACATACAGAGATAAACAGTGGGACAAATCAAGCAAGTCCCACGTTGAGTTCAAACATCACAAGAGAAAAGGCTCGAAAAGGGGGCTGAGGCGTGCTCAAGTGGGAGAGGAACGTGCCATTAAATGCAATTACAGGCATGCTTTATACGTATAGATGCCACACCCACACACCCACACACAAACACACACACACACAACTAGTAAAAAAGGCTACAGTTGAGCAGCTTGACTGTGAAAGATCCTGTACACCTTTGTTCATAGAGGTCAACAACTTTCGACCGATTTGGCAATGCATATATATTCATCATATAGTAAGACACTCCTCCCTCAGCCTGCTACGCATTACTTAATAATCTCTTCATATTATTTGAGTACAGGGTCTAATACTGTTGACTCTGCTTACTTGCAATGGGGGCGCATGTCCGCCGCCTCCAGTTCCGCTTAAAACGTCGCCATTTGCGGCGCCTGTCAGTGTCCTTCCTTCGCGTGACTCGTCCTGCGCTGCCGCTGCCACTTGTTGCGCATTGGCAGCCGCCGCTGCTGCCGACGCTGCCTTCGCTGCTGCATCAACTGCAAAAAAAGAGGGTGTGGAAAAAAAATATTATTATTTAACTGCAATGACAGAAATAAAATAATAATAAAGCATTGAAATAAGCAGCTGGAAAAGGCATGAATGAGTTGTATGGACTGGTGCAGACCCTGTAAGTAGGCAACAAAAAGTGTTCAGATGGAAAACAGGGTGTTTAACAGTCGGCTTGCGCTACTATAGCTATAGTAAATATAGCTTTTTATAGTCATATTTCTGCAGTAGAGGGACGCACTCACTGGACACATATTTTAAGTGCATTCTTTAATGCAATATGTGTAAAGTAAATAAATAAAACATAAATTAAATGCATAAAGTTAAAAAATGGCGAGCAGTGGGCAGGGAAGCAGCCCAGGGAACAGCGGGAGGGTAGGGAAGGTGGCAAGGACGCCCAATTGCTCTGGGATTGGATTGGGTGCTTGTACATGTGTACAATTCCCTGGCAATTGCCATTAAACTGTGATCTGCCAAGTTGGTCCCAGTTGACTGCAGCGCTACCGACAACTGCGACGCCGACTGCAACTGCAGCCAGTGGCAAAAGTCATTTGCATTTATAAATTGGCTTTTTGCAATTCATGAGCGAAATGTCAACTCTGGCGAGGAATGGACAGAGCAGGGCAGTGGAGAGGGGTACCAGGGCATGAGTAAATTGTGCAGTTGTGCATGCAAATGTCTCCTGCAGGACACACGGGCCACGCCCCATACTGCGCCCCATTAGCCAGCCAGGCAGCAACTAAATACATTTATATGCAAAATGCTAATAAAACTTTATATCAGATAGACAGACGAGACAGGGAGAGTGAGAGAGAGAAGGGAAACGCAAAGAAGGAAGAGTTCAAGTTGATAGTCTTTAAAAGATATCGATAGCATATGGCCCAGATAATTTGTAGTCGTAGTGGTAATCGTTTCAATAGATTAAGCGCTGTAAACTAAAACTAAAACCGATTTGGAATATTGAGTATCGAATTTATGCCCTGTAGTCATCAACTGAATTGCAAGTACTTATAAAAAGGGGAATGTACTTGAATCATAAAAATAGTAGTTAAATGCATGGGAAATAATTTTCCTTTCAAGTGCAGACTTATGTTATTTAAAAGAAGCCAAGTTTCCGTCGAAAAGGCTAAAAACGTTCAACAAATTTAAGTTTCCGTGAGGTAAAATGGCATTATTAGTTAATTCTTAGCCGTTTTATGAGCTGACTTAAGGAAACAATTAACTTGAAATTGAAGTTTGACTAAAGTTGGGTAAAACAGTTTAGGAAACAAGGCTAAGATGTGCAACTGCGAGTAGACTTTTTATATAGTGAGAAAACAACAGCGCCAGGTGCGTGTGTGAAACTCATTTGCATTCGCCAGGTGTGAGGGTGGAAGAAGCAGAGAGTACCGAAGCACAAAATACTTGTCAGAAGTATTTGCTGGCATAACATATGTAGGAACAACATCAATAACAAGAAGATGAAGTAGTAGAATATAAAAACAATGAAAACACGCATACGCCATGTGTGTTGGGTAAGAGACTCACCTGAGTTGGCCGTTGTGAGTTTATTGCTAGCACCTGGCGTGCCTTGTCCCATGCCAGTTGGCTTCTTATGATGATGATGGTGGTGATGATGATGATGCTTCTTCTTGTTCTTAATTATGATCTTGCGTCGCAGCATCGATGGCGGCGGTAAATCCAAATTGGGTTCCAATGGATGCGAATCCAACGGTTTGTCCAGCAACATATCGCCAAAGATTTCGCGGCAATAATTGGCAATTTTCGCCTAGAAAAAGGGGGAAGAAAGGAAAGATGGCAGGTTAACTGGCTGCTAACTGAAATTTGATGAGTTTTACAGCCAAAAAAAAAAACCCGCTAAAGGCAAACAAAGTCAAGGCAGACACGTATGTTGATAGCTTTCATATGGCTGCAGTGAGTTTACCTGTTCCCCATGGTAAATTTAGTTTATATTACTACTTTTAATGGTTAAACTTTTGTACAGAGCCAGCTCAGCTGCCTACCCTCCCTCACCCACCCTCCATCCTCTCCCATTTTTCCCCTGTGTCGTAACGTAAAAAGTTTGCCTTTGTTATTATCTCGTGGAGCTGAAGCATCAGGCAATTACCTTTGGAGTGGCTTCTGAGATTTGCCACGGCACAGATGGCCTGATGTTTGTGTAGGGCGTAAACACAGCCACGCCTACCCAGCGAAGGCAGGAAGGGGGCAGGAAAAGCTACTGTAATATATTAGTTTAGGACGAGTTACTTTTTGACGTGCAGCTGTCGAAATGCGGGTCAATAATAGACTAACTTTTCAGAGAGCAGTGCTGGCATTTTAGCCATGAAATGCCAGTTTTTTTTAGCGTTTTATTTGAAATATTTGACTAAGATTTCTTGTAACTCCCAAGTGTTCTTTGGATAGTTCTTTGACTTAATAAGATTTCGCCCCTATCTCACCTGTTGCCTGGGATTACAGTGATTCTCAAAACTTAATATCACAGGGTATTCGGATGTTTTAAATGCACTCTCCGCAATCGCCTCTAGCACGTCCTTGGCAAAGATTTCGGGCACAAAAGTGTAGCCATGAACGATTACTGGCTCCTCGGTGCGTCCATTCCAAAAGTCCAGTTCGACGCATCTGCAAACAAATCGAATGTTCAGCGATTAAATTAACTGACAAAAATCCAACAAAAATCGTCGCAAAGGCATCAAAATTGTTTATCAGTCAACGCAAAATAAACAAAAAACAAGAGAAAAAGATAAAAGCGGCAAAAGAATCGTTTAAAATGTCCTTGAAAGCAGCAACAAATTTTGCGTCAATAAATTTTGTGCGCTGTGTGTGTGTGTGTGTGTGTGTGTGTGTGTGTGAGTGTTTAAGTGTGTGTGCAGCAGCAGCGTCGACTGCGGCAGCGACATCGTCCGCCATGTTGATGAAAATGGCGGCAGTAAAAATGGCGAGCATGCAATTTTCGTTGTGCTAAAATGTAGTGTGGAGTGAGTGCTGCGGGGTCAACTCGACCTGAAAGGACCCTGTAATAAAATGTAGTATAGAGTGACTGCAGCGGATTGTCTAAAGTCCACGTCCCTTGTGATGCTTCTTAAAACTGTACTCTGATCTACTACCGTGAAGCGCTTTCAGTACAGGGTCTAAAGAGCAAACGCAGCGACAAGAATGCACGAAACACCTGACACATTGTGTGTATGTGCTGCGGCCTTCGCACAGTCACATCAAGGTCACGGCCAGCAGCCAAACTGACCGCACACACACACACACACATGTACGTATTCATGTCCATTTAATTGCGTCATTAAAAGCACCTTCCGGCCCCACTCTCCCACTTTGCCGCCCTCCCCCACTTTTGTCCCCTTGTGACTCGTTCAGCTTAAATGTCCTCTCATGACGATGATGAGACTCACCTGCAGCCAGCGAGAAGGCATTGCCTGTAAATCTCAACGGAGGATTTGCCAGTGAGTTGATGGCCCGTTAGGTATGTGTTGTGCGAGGAGTTGATGAAGTAGTGCGACAGCGGCTGATCCATATCATCGCAGAGATCAAGCTTGTTGGGCGCCATAATGGGATTATCATCGCCCATCAGATATCTGAAAAGAGGAAAAAGGAGAAAAGAAATGTAAATATTTATGCTACTTCATAAACTTAAATACACTGTAAAATTGTTTAAAAGTAAGCTAAATTGGAGTCTTAAATACTTTGTAAAGTACAGTTTAATCAAAAGCTGTTTTATTGTTTGAAAAATTGGCCATTTTAATAACATTTAGCTTCAAATGCAATAAAATCTCAATTTTCGTTAGTTGTTTTTCTACGACTTTGGAAGTACTTTTAGTGTTGCAAAATACATGCAAATTTTGCGAGAGTTATGCCAAAATTGCAATAACTTGCAAATCGCAACGCACTTGAGTGTTTGGACCCTGTACTCCAAAGAGGAGTGGAGTGTAGTATGGAGTTGTTAAAAAAATAAAGTGTTAAAATAATAAAATTGCGAATGGAAATAAACGAAATGTATTAAATGATATAAAAGATTAGTTATATACGCTTTAAAAAGTATATCTTTTGCATATATCGAAAAAGTTGCTCAAAGTACGGGGTCTTTTACAGTCATCTCGCTGGACTGTAGCTTTTGCTACTCGTTTGTTTTTTTGCATATGTGAAGGACACAATGTGATGCAGCCCCCACTTGCCACGCCCACGCTGTCAGCCTCGACTGCAAACAGTGCAAAGTGTGCAACTTTCATGATGATGATGATGATGGCGTCTTATCCTTCGCGCGTCATATGCAAGTTGTGCTCGCTCTTGTGCTTGAAGTGCCGTGAAGTGACTTTAACAGGCGTTGGAGGCCTGAGCGCGATAAGCTGTCAGAAGCAGGGTAAAAAGCAGGTCTAGACTCACCTCAAAAAGCCATCCAAACTGAGTTGGCCCTTTTGTGCATTGAATTTACTGGGCTCGTACTGATGTATGAGCTCTTTGGCCCTAGCGGGATTTGCATAGGGATAAAGTATCTCATTGAGACGCGGATCGCGTTGCGTTTTATTGAGGAACTCCACCAACTGTGCAATGGACATGCACTTGCGCTTCGCATTGGCCACATTGCCACAACTAGAGAGTGGGAGAAATGTATATAAAGAAAAGTAAAAACTGATTACATGTCTCCCCACTTACATGTCGTCAAAGAGACGCTCCACTTCGGAGCGCTGCGTTAGATATTTGTACAAATTGTAAAAGTCCTCAAATTGAAATTTCGATACCGATATGCTATCGACCTTGCCAGATGGAAAGCCGGTCTCGTGCAGCCCCTTCTCGACACGTTTCCGATCCTCTTTATTCTGTGCAAAAAGTTTAATGATGCTAAAGTGGTCACGACCAGCAAAAAGTACAGGGCAAAGAGATGGAGGTGGCGAGTAGACAATGCGGTTGGTGTTGATGATGTTGTTGTTGTTATCGACGATGTTGTCAGTGATGCATGAGCCACGTTTTGGCCACATTGGGGAAGGCAAAGAAAGTAGAAAGCAAAAGAAATTGGCGTAAATTTCAATTTTCTAGGCAACACTTAACAAATATTGTCGAAATGCTTCAGCGCACAATGCACAGAAGTCAAAACTTAGCCCCTCCACCCCACTCCATACACAACAATGACCCAGCTAAGGTCAAATTTGGAGTCGGGGTCAAGGGTTATGCTTTGGGTTTCGAGAGTTACAGTGTCAATTACTTTTTCACTGGAACCCGTCCGCTTTTGTCCACCTGCAGACAGAGTTTTGTGTGCGCCTTCTGCAGGAACATTATCGCCGAGCCATTCAACTGGGCCAAACTGTAAGCCAGTTTGATGAGGCCATCTGACCAGATCTGCAACAGAAAACGTTTGAAAGGTTAGACAATAATTTCAACAAACAGCAAGTAAATCAATCAATCCAAAGAGTTGCCAACAGAGTTGGCTTCAAAACCAATTTCGATTTGATTAACTTGCAAAAGTATCTACCATTTATTTATTTTATTTAAAAGTAATTTAATATAATTGAATATAAGGAATCTGTTTCTTTGTAGTATAATTGATTTAAAAATCTTATTTATTTTAAAGTCTTCTGAACATAAACGACTACAATTCCATGTCAAATGGACACATTGAGCTAAATGCGTCTTTTTATGACGTGCAAAGTTTGCTGGAAAGCAACAATGAATGCACAATAGACTATAAATAACAACAGAATTTGTTAAATAATTGGGTAAACTATCAGGCTACCCATTCCCCTAGTTTAAATACATATTTTTTTTGGAACTTTGTTGCCAAAAACTGCATGTTTGTTTACTTTGTACGGATTGTGTTTGTGTGGCCCGAAAATTCCGTTAAAAGTTTATGAATTTTTTGGCATACAGTTTTTGCTGTGTTTATGGAAATGCTGGCGACGCGTGCCAAAAATAATAACAATAACAACGCACATGCCTTGTGCCATCTCGCTCTCTCCCTCCGCCACTATTTCTCTGTCACTCTCCCACTTATTCTTCACTCTTTTCATCTACTTATGTCTCCAGCTACTGCCTTTGGGGTCGTGTTAAAATATAGCACATTGATTTTGACCAGGAGGCAAGGACGTGAGGTTGCGACTGTGTCCAGTCAGACATATAATGAAGGGCGTGGCACACACTCTCCCACTCTCCCACTCCCCCCCTTCACACACACACACATATATATACAGTTATTATGTTAAATCAATAAAATGTGTAGCGTCAGTTATATTTTTACACGCATTTGGCAAATGTTTAAAAATAGCGTCAAGAACTGTCGACAGGTGTGTCCCACGGAAATCGTTCGATGCCTGACCCACATTTGTAGACCCTGTACCTGAAGAAGCACAAAAGGTCTAAACTTTGTTCAAAAAACGAGCAGGAAATTTCAGAAATCTGTAAGTACAGAGTACAACAGAGTCGTGTTTACTCTACTCTAGCCTTTGCTGTCTAGTTTCTTTGTTGGCAACTGCTTGGAGCACTTTCAATTGTTGTCAAATCGTCAATTGGCTTTAATGAAGTGCAGCTGCTTTGGCCTTGGAACGTTGCCAAAATGGAGACTAGTTTTTGAAAGGTTTTCTTCTGCTGCGTCTTCTTCTTGTTCTTGTCCATTATTTCGCTTGCCACTTACCTGTGCAATGTCCCGTTTTGTGCAACAGAAATTGACAAATGTCATGTTCACAAAATCCGAGCCATGACAAATGGTGACTGTCTTCTCCTCGAGCGTGTCCTGTGGTCCCATCGTCACAATTTGACGCAGCTTAGCGTCCTGTAAGCCCAAAAAATAAGAGAAGAAAGAGACAGCATGAGTATTATTAATTACCAGAACATAAATGAAGTTTTATGGCTTTAATCTAGGCAGAAAGGGAGGGAAAACTCATTTAACCGCTCGTAAAGCAAATAAGTGAGCAACTGGATAAGAGAACTTACTTACACTGGGGCATCATATTTCAATTAAATATCAGCAAATGGATTTACGAGGCAATGCGAGGCGAAAACAAGCGACCATTGTGCAGACACACCCTACAAATCCCGACATCTTAACAAGGCAAAGATAGCAAAGAAACCACAACTGGGTTAAATGCAAATCAACCCATTTAGCCAGATAATCAGTGCAGAAATTTGATAGGAGAATAAATTATTGATTTACTGTTGGACTGCACTTTTTCTAACTCTGAAGTTTCTAGTTCTCAAGAACTTAAGATTGGTAAGAAAATCCTTTGGGTAATAATATTCAACCACTAACCATACAACACATAGATGCGTCAAACGCAAGATTTTTTGAAAGCAAACGCTAGCTTGCTAATGGACCCCCACAGAACTTCGGCAAAAAGCCGAACGTCATAGCGCCCCAGAGAGCCGATCGCCTCTCAGCAAATTCAACGCAGACGAAAATAAATTTAGTCTGTATCAGTCAGCGAAACGATGAGCACGGCTGTGTCGCTTGTGCTCTCGTTTCGTATTTATATGTTTGTCTCTTTCTGGCATGCCAGATACACACATTTTGCCACAGCTCTTTTCAGCAACTGGCTCGCTGCTAAATTTTGTGTTTTCGACAAAATAGCGATCGAGTATGAAAGAGATCGCTCTTTTGTATTGTTTTCGGCGACATTTGCCCGAGAGAGGCTGTGGCTGTGCTGATAGAGCGAACACCAAGTGCGCGGCATTGCGCAGGTTCGAGTGAGGGGACGAACTATTTATTTTAATTTTTTATTAAAGAATTCTTTTTTTTTAACAATGAACAATTATAAATCAAATTTTTATTTTTAAAATTTACTCTTGCAGAGAGTATAAAAAGCAACAACATTTATAACTGCATTTAAAAACTGTTCACACTATTTTAATACATGGTAAAAAAAAATTTGTTCAATCCTTTTTCTCTTAGCGGGAACCTGTCGCACTCAGATACTGCAAGACAGCAAATGCTCACGTCTTAAGCATTTTATGACAAGCTGCTATAAAAATGTGCAGTACAAGAGACTATTATCGAGTGCAACTCAACTTTAGAAGACCGTGTAACTAAAGAGTTGGTAATGTGATCACTGTTAATTCAGACAGACAGAACAAAAGGACTTTAAGGATAGTGCCACGCCTTTTCTGAGTGAAATCTACTCTATTTGAAAAGCTTTAAAAACTCTGTACCTTTTAGACCGTGTAGCTTAGATCATACTGTTTAAGTGCTTGTAATTGAATTAGTACAGGGTTTAGCCATGTTTAGTCGTTTAGACTAGTTGGCTAAAGCGCCTTGAAAAACGATGAAACTGGGCTGAGATAAAGGAGGAGAAACTAGAGGCGGAGCAGCAAACAGGACAGGACAGGACAAGTGACTGTTTTGGCGAGACAAGCGTTGGTATTAGTTTTTGGCTTTGTTGTCAGTTTAGCTGTGGGTCCGCTAGCGACCAAAAGGCAGAAGGACGGACAAACAGACAGTCAGAGAGAGAGAGAGAGAGATAGACTGACTGAGTGGCAGTTGCAATGTTAGTCAGTTTTGTGCTTGGGGCGCTTATCATCAGAGCAGTTTGACTGCATTGTTGGCGCCAACATCCAACATGCTGCTTTCGGATTATCAGCGTGCTTTAAAATGCATGACACACGCACACACCCCCGCATACAAACATAAACAGCAGGGGGTATGCAAAGGGGTGGAGCAGAGGGCGCTTGTCAGTAGAAAAAGCGCTAGCATGAATTTGGCAATAACTTTTTGGTCTGGTCATGTCTTGATATTTACAGCAAACCAAACTATAAGCACACATGTGTGTGTGTGCTGCGATGTTAAGACAGTTGACAAACTGTTGGATAACGAACAACTGTCAGTGACAAATATGCGGTGGTCGTGTGTGTGTGTGTGTGTGCGTGTGAATTTATCATGAATATTTCAATATTACATAGAGCACTTGGCAAATATTATCCAGATCAAATTCAATAATCCAGCAGTAAAACAAACTAAGCACGATTTAATCGAATGTATAAATACACCGAACAAAATCAAGAACAACTTTGGAATTATGCAGTGTAGTCGTCTGTCTACCAAATGTCTTTTTTTTTATCATTTGATTGAAAGCCGCCCAAAGTTGGTAACACAATCCATGCGCCAAAGTGGCATCAATATCCTGACACTTTCCAACTGGCTTTCGGGCCAGACGACAGCAAGCTGGTAACAAAATGTTAACGAGTCAACGGCCATGTCAGCTCAAAAAACGTTGATTGAACTTCAGGTCAAAAGCTCTGCTTTCAATGCAAAAACATGGCTAATAATGAGTTGTTATTGCTGTTGGCCAAGTGCCTTTGACTGACAACGAGCGTAGAGTTTGACAGGCATTTCAGTTAAGTGTTTTTGTCGTCGTTTTGGTAAAGATTCCCTTGACTCTTCTGGCTCATATGATTTTTGGGCCTGGCTTAACTCCGAAACGCTTCATAATTTGCTATCAACTAAAAACTAATTTGAGCAAATTTGTCGCACTGAATTATGTAAAAGCGCGACACACACAGTTACACTGAGCGAAACAACAATGTACTTTAAATTTAATTTGATATTAAGAGAAAGGTTGAAACCCAAAAATGCTTGTTGAGCCAATTCAGTAATTCATTTATTTTATGAATTTTTAACTGACAGCTTTGCCTGTTTTATTCAAGTTGCATTGCCTACTTTGCTGCACAGATTTTTCTCGCTGTGCAGCCACGCAGGTAGAGAGCGTGGAATTTGGCGAGGAAGCGTAAAGCGGAAATGACTACGGTGATTATCTTAATTGCTTCTCACGCAGCTCTCTCAGCTCGCGTCTGTGTCTGCAGCGCTCTCGCTCACACTGTTTTGTCTCTCGCGCTGTCTTTGTCTCTGCCTCTGCCTCTGTGTCCTGTGCTAATCCTTTGGCTCTGCACGAAATTTGAATTTTAAGAACCCTCATTATGTAGCCAGGCAGCATCAGCAGCAGCTCTAAAGCTCCAATGCGTATAATTTTAGACACGCCTCCACTGCCTCCCTTCCTTCCGTCCTACCTCCTCCTTCCTTCCACCAAGCAACTCGTCCTTTATTGATTTTAAAAGGTGCTAATAAATTGAATGCCAAATTCGTCTCATGCTCTCCCCTCTCCCCTTTCCCTTTATGCTTCCCATTTATTTTTGTCAGTTTTTGTTTTGTTTGTCGTGTAGTAAAATTAGCTAAAAATTAAAGTACAGAAAAATTAAATAAAAAATAACCCATTTGGCCGAGTCCAGAAAAACTAAAAAAAAAGAAGAAAATCAAAAAAAAAAGAAAACCAAAAATAATAAAGCAGAAAGTAAAACGTAAAAGAAGAAGAAGTAAAAGTTTATTGAATGTCTAATCAGAATGCGCAGACAGACAACATTTTCGCAGCAATCAGAGCAGCAGCAGCTGCAGCAGCAACAACAGTCCTCATCGTTTCCTCCGAACGATCTTACTCCCTATAATGTAATGCGTTGGCAGAATTGCAAATCCTTCAAGTTTCGCAAAGATGAAATGTATCCGAGCATTAGGCCACCAGTTTTTCAGTGTAATCCCGACAAGACAATTGCCCTGCTGTCGGACACAATGGTGGCAAATGGTTGTGGCCCCGTCGATCCTACGCTGCTCGATCAGACCCAGAAGAATCCCTATGCCCAGTTGTTACCAAAAACCACCAAATCGAATTCTGATGAATATCCCTGTAGGGATAAGAATCGAAAGCTATATGGACAGGTCTTGGAGGATCCCCAAATGACAGAGAAGTGGAGTAAACTAACGCCCAACGATCTGATACGCATGCAGAACTGTAAGACGTATATATACCAGAAATCTGAGACATATCCCACAATTCGACCGCCTTTGTACAAGTGTAATGTGACCAAAACTGCTGAGGCTTTGGTCGATGCCCTCGAGGATAATTGTTGTGACCGACACTTTGACATGGAGCACGATGACATTTTGGAGGTCTGGAAACAGATTCCGCACAAAAATACGCTCAGTTTCTATGGCGTTGGTACGGGCATACCGCAACCCGAGGCAATAATATTCAATAAAGTCATTTCCAAGTGCTTGAGTAAAGTCAATCCGCCAAAGATCAAAACCAAAGTGTCCAGAACACAGGCCGTTAAAATTCCACGAGTATCACGACCGTGCGAAGATCTTGTACTAAATCGTCCATTGCTGT
Organism: Drosophila nigrodunni; assembly: GCA_020829145.1. Taxonomy (NCBI): domain Eukaryota; kingdom Metazoa; phylum Arthropoda; class Insecta; order Diptera; family Drosophilidae; genus Drosophila; species Drosophila nigrodunni. The sequence continues at coordinate 1,127,977 of JACVCZ010000008.1, forward strand.
CTATGAAACTGAGCAAAATGCCCATTGTAAAAGCCAAGCTGAATGCCAAAGAAGCACTCAAATATCTACACTGTCCGAAACCCATAATTACCGATACACCCTTTGTAGATAATCCCCCCAAGGCCAGGTTGGTAAAATTACCCACGTCCAGTTCGAAGAGAAGGTACAGATATTGTGATTTGTCGTGTGGAATTCCCGAGAATAAGTGTACTCAACTGGAGTGGATGAAATATAAACTGGATCCCACTCCGTATGACCGTGCTTTCAAACTGGAAATGCAGGAGACGCAGGAGTTGGAAGAACAGTTTGAACCAGAGCCAAAGAACTACGACGAGCTGTACGATGAGCTCATAAGCTGCTTTGAGAACGATAAATTACTGAATCCGTTGTGTGATATTTATAAAAAGTGTTGCCTGAAACATAACACATTGGATAATATCGAAGGGGACGGGGAAGGTGGTGGTCGTGGCGATGGACGCGGTGGCAAGAAACACGATGGTGGTGCTTCTGGTGATGGTAAAGGGTCAAAGAAGCCTAGCTGGATGGATCAGAATAAGTGGGAGGAAGAGCAGGAAAAGGAAAAGAAAAAGCGTGAAGAGGAGGAAAATGAGGACAAAGATAAAACTGGTAAAACGGGTAAAAAGAAATCTAAGGATAACCTAGACGACGATGAATCAGATGATGACGGAACTGGTAAGATTAAGAAAGGTAAAGGCAAAAAGAAGCGCAAAACAGTTGAAGGTGATGAAGATGACGACGAAAAGACATCAAAAGAAAAGTCGGAAAAAGAAAAGTCGGAAAAAGAAAAGTCGAAAAAAGAAAAGGCCGAAGAAGAAAAGAAAAAAGAAAAGAAAAAAGAAAAGAGTAAGCACAAGGATAAGGATAAAGATAAGGGGAAACACAAAGACATGACCAAAGACGAAAAAACGGGTGAAAAGCGCAAATGGACCGAAGGCGACTATACCGATACCGAAGATATAAAGACTCCAAAAGCAGATTCGCCTATAAATCAAACAAGTGCCCCTCCCATCGATGCGCCGCCCGAAGAAAGTCCCCTCACAGACACAAAGAAATCCGAATTTGATCCACCCGCAGTCAGTAAATACAAAAAGGGCCCGAAAAAGCCATACAAACCCTTTCATGGGCTGGACAAACCAGTGCCCAAAGTGGAAACCTTTCACAAACCGCATTACCAAAAGCCCTCCGATGCACAAACGCACAAAACAAAGAAAACCTACAGTCAAGTGGAAGTTAAAAAGGATTGTCCCTGTGAGATTTGTGAGTTTATGAAACGTCGTGTGGCCGAGGCCGATACACCGCTGATCAGGGAAATGAAACGCAAAGAGAAACGTCGACAACTCCTCGATTACTACAAGCAAATGTGTCATCGACAAAATGCCAAGTGTGCCAAGCCCGTGTATCGCGCTCCACTGCGCAAATGCGATCCAATTGAGTGTGACGATAATTTCTGTAAAAACCCCAAACTGGCTCAATATAGTGACTGTCTAGATGCCATGTATGAGTTGCAGAAACTCTTGGGCCCCAAGCATCCAATTGTGAACAATGAACTAATATTCAATTTGGAGGATCTGAAGCGTCGCATTTCCCGACGCTTTTGTGATTGTTGTTAAGAAAAGTCTAAAAAAATATCTGTCTACTGCTAGTGTATCAATAAAGATCAGTCGATAACGTTCATAGAAAAAATGTATTCTGTTTTCAGACCATGTTAGCCTTTCTTACTAGTTTTGTTTGTAGTTAGCCTACTTTGCAGATATCAACAGTCTATCAAAGCTATAGAATTTGTCAGATTCAATATTTCTTGTGTACAGAATACAACAAAATTTTTTTGTGATGAAAATAATCAGAAAAAAACGAATTTTCGTAGGCTAACTTTTTAAATTTTTTTACACGAATAAAGTTTAGTATTTTTTTTATACCGTAATTCTTTCAAATACCCGTACGAAATGCGTAAACGGCAATCAAAACCCTTTCAGTATAAGGAAAATCTGACGCCCTACGATGTGATACGCATGCAAAATGCCAAAACCTTCAAGTATCGCAAAGATGAAATGTATCCGAGCATCAGACCTCCGATAGCACACAGTGGCATTGCCGATACGGCTGAGTGGTTAGCGGATGCCATGGAGGTGAGCGGTTTGGAGCGACCAAAATTTTATATACAGCCCCCAGACTGCCCCTATGTTGAAGAACCTATAGAGTATAAGCCGAAAGCGTTAATGGATCAATTCAAATATATGTGCAAACCACGCAAACCGCCGCGTCAGGAACTGCACTTGACAGCAGCTCAGAGGGCTTTGGATTGGAATAACATGACGCCAACGGACTTGATGCGTATGCAGAATTGCAAGGCATTTGAGTATCAGGAATGTGAAAAATATCCCTCAATCAGACCGAAAGTATCGCCCTGTAATCCTATATTAACAGCCGAATGGTTGGCCGATTCCGTGGAGACGAGCGGTTGTAATCGCCTCTTTGACATGGAACTCGATGATATTGTTGAGGTCTGGAAACGCACACCGAAGAAGGAGTCGCTGAGTTACTACGGTGTGGGCGCTGGTATACAAAAACCTGAGGCTATAGAATTTAATCAGGTGATTTCCAAGTGTCTGGATATAGTCAGCAGCGTTAAACCGAAAGAGGAAGTGGTAAAACAGTTGCCCAGGGAACGACCTATGCAGCTGACTACGCCCATGAAGCCAAAACGGGGAAATTTTGTACTAAATCGTCGCATGTTGGAGAGCAAAATCGGCAAAATGCCCACTGTGCAGCAAAAGTTGCATCCCAGTCAAGCCTTCACCTGGATGCACTGTCCTCGGCAGCGACTAACTCAACCATTTGTAGCAGGACAACCTGGTGTTCCTATGCGCAAGGCGCTGGACATGGAGAAACCCCAGAGGGGACCACAGCATGGTTTGAGACGTAAGCATCCCTACTGTGAGCTGCAGTGTGGCATCGAAGCAAATAAGTGCACAGACTATGAGTGGATGAAATTCAAGTCTGATCCAGTGGCCTACGAGGAGGCCTTTAAGCGGGAACTGGAGAGTATGAAAGAGCCAACTGAACCGGAGCCGAGGAACTACGACGAACTCTACACGCAGTTGGTGTCCTGCTTCCAGAAAACTCGTCGCAAGGATCCTATAAAGGAAACCTACCTCAAATACTGCGGTGATGAAGATACACTCTTTGGTGGCACAGGTACTGGTGAGGGAGGTAAGGGAGGAAAAGGTGGAAAAGGACATGGCGCACATGGCAGTGGTTATGACGATGACTATGACAGTTGGGACTCTCAGGATGCTTATGACGGCTTTGACTTTGAGGGCGAAGAGGAGGAAGAAGGTGATGGTGATACCGATGGTAAAACCTATGGAAAGGGCGGTGGCAAGGGTAAGGGCAAGGGCAAGGGTCACAAAGGTCACAAGGGCAAAGGCAAGGGTAAAGATGATGGCAAGGGCAAAGGTGACAACAAATTTCCCGACTCCAGTCAGAAAGATCAATCGGAACATGATTACCCGCCATTGGTCAGTAAAACTTCGCCGATTCAAGATCCATTCAAGACAGGTTCTGAATCGGGGGGCAAGGCCAAAAAACCAGACAAAGCTAAAAAGCCGAAGAAAGTCGGTACTGGCAGTGCTTCCGGTCGGCCCAAGGATTGTCCCTGTGAGGTGTGTGATTTCATGAAACGCCGTGAACTCGAACCTGATAGCCCGCTGATAATACAACTGAAACGCGAGGAAAAACGCCGACAACTACGTGATTACCTAAAACTCATGTGTCATCGTCAGTATGTCAAGTTCAGGGCTCCGCAGTATCCAGCTCCAGCCCACAAATGTGACCCGATTGAGTGTGATAATTGTTTCTGTACCAATCCAAAACTTAGCGAATATTGTGATTGCTTGAATGCAATGCAGGAATTGCATAAACTTTTGGGTCCCAAGCATCAAATAGTTAACAATGAATTGTTGTTTAATGTGAAGGATCTCAGGGATCGCGTTTGTCAGCGTTTTTGTGAGTGTCTGTAGCCAACGACGACCGGAGGATGAGTGTTGTCGGTGCGCATTCTTATTAGTATATGACAATATTGTGAAGCTAGTGTTTTGATAAATGTACTCAAAAATTCTCAAATTTTTTACCAAAACCAAAAATAAATTGAAATAATAAAAGCAATAACTTTTTCTCCACTAGTTTGACTTTGACTTTTTAGTCATTTTAATGCTCTAAATTCTTGACTTCACTTTTCATTTCAGTCATTTCTCTTTTTGAAAATGTTTCGAACGAACTGATCAAATTATTTTTTGTACAAAATTATTAGAAATGTTTTTTTTAGAAACCAGTTTTTAAACGGATTTTAATGCTAGCTTTTAGAAAACTTTTGTTTTATAATTTTTAGAACTATTAATAATGCATAGAATGTCTAAACAAAAGGAACCGGCCACTCCTCACGGCGCTAATTTCCAAGAGGAACTGGACTGGAATCAGATAAATCCCTACGGTGTAATGAAAATGCAGAATTGCAAGTCATTCAAGTTTAGTCGAGGCGAAACCTATCCTAGTATAAAACCACCCATCTCCAAATGTGATAACGGAGAGACAGCGGGCATTTTAGCTGCCTCCATGGACGTTAACGGCTGTGGATATTTTGATCCAAGATTTCTAAAGAAACCCGTGCGCAATAATTCATTGTCCGATGGAAATTTGAAAAATAAATCAAATAAATTGGAGACACGTAGTCCATGTGGTAACCGCCAGAAGCAGGAAACACTCTACAAGTCTGGGGATAATCCCCAAATAGTGCTTGATTGGAGTCAGATAACACCCTACGATTTGATGCGGATGGAAAATGCCAAAATGTTTGATTTTCAGAAATGTGAAAAGTATCCCAGCGTTAAACTGCCTAAGTCGCCGTGCAATAGCGAATGGACAGCGGAATGGTTAGCTGATGCGACGAAGGACTATGGTTCTGAGCGACTCTTTGATATGGAAAATGATGACATTTTGGAAATCTGGAAAACTAGTCCAAATAAGGAATCGCTGGGCTTTTATGGCGTAGGTGCTGGCATTCAGAGCCCCGAGGCGGTAGAGTTCAATCAATTGGTGTCCAAGTGCCTAGAGGAAGCTAGCCAGCGCGGCAAAACGAAGCCACAGGAGGAGCCTACCCCTGCACCGCCCACTGCTGTAAAGCGGCCTTCAAAAAGTCCCAAAACCATGTTACTCAATCGCTCGAAGCTGGAGTCAAAACTCATACAAATGCCCACTGTAAAGCAGAAACTGCATCCAAGTACGGCACTTAATTGGATACACTGCCCTCGTCGTGCTGCTTCCGAGCCCTTGGCTGAGGAGAAACCCACTCGACAGAGCAAGGTTAAACAGCCGCGATTTCTGAGAAATACCAACGCACAAAAAGAGTGGCGAAAGTACAAGGAGGATCCGGTGGCCTATAAGGAAGCCTTCATGCAAGATATGAAACAACTTGCAATGGAAATTGAAAACGAACCGAAAAATTACGAAGAACTTTACACACAACTGATTGCCTGCTTTGAAAAGGATGTGGAAAAGAATCCCATATTCAAAACCTATTATAAATGCTGTAAGAGATCAGGAAAACAGGCAGCAGGAGGAAAAGGTGGAAGAGGTGGCAAAGGTTGGAAAGGGCACAGGGAGATAGCGAGGACGAAGATGAAGTAGGAGTCAATGGGGATTTCGTGCGACACACAATTGGCTCTGAAATGGGGGAGGGACGAGCCTCCGAATATGGACCAGACGGTGAGAACTTGATCAAATTTGGGTCAGTGGGCTATGGGGAAACTGCATACGCCGAGGGAGCTGGTGACAAAATGAAGACTCCCATAACTGATCCCATCCCTGCGGGCGATATTAAAAATAAAACTACAAGCGATACAAAGCCCGTCATGGATCAAAAGGATCAAGGTGATAAAAAGGACAAGGGTAAAGCTAAAGGCAAAGATGAAGCAAAAACTACCAAGGCCACGGATCAGTCAAAGAAAGCAGACCCAAATGCTGATAATAAAACTGGGAAAATTGCTATTAGGCTTGCAGATGGACTAGCAAGTGTTGTATATAAAAACGCACCCTTGACCAAAAACAATATATTTCAACCGGCCGATGGTGGTGTTCGACCCAGTGATGACCGTTCGTTCGCATCCGATATTTGGAAAAGACCCAAAGACGATGAAATGTTCAAAAAACCGCGCCGTAGACGTGGTCAGCGTGGCGAGGGAATATTTGGAAATCGCACGACAAAGGGCAAAGATCGAAAAACTATATTCGGTATCCAGCCGGAAGCTCCTAAGCTTAAAGAATGTCCCTGCGAGATCTGCGACTTTATGAATCGCCGTGCCAGTGAGGTAGATCCTCCTTTCATCCGAGAAATGCTTAAACAGCAGAAAAACCGCGAAATTGAGGAATATCGCAAGCGTTTATGCCATCGGGCATACATCCTATGGCAAAATCCACAATATCCTGCGCCACAGCACAAGTGTGATCCCGTGGATTGTGAAGACTCGTTCTATTTGAATCCCAAAATAGCCGTTTACTTTGATCGTCTCACTGCGCTCAAGAAATTGCAAAAACTTTTGTGCGAAAATCATCAGCAATGTGATCATCAGTTGCTGTTCAAACTGCAGGATCTGAGAGATCGGCTCTTTTGGCGACTCAATCATTTGTTGTAACCAGTCCATGCTCAAGTCACGACTTTTTGACAGTGTAATTTTTTGGTTCATCGTTTTTTTATAATATTTTTAATACTTTCTTTTAAATGTGTTCAAATTAAATCATTGTGGTTATTAAAAGTAAGCAACTCGTGTTTATGAGAGTGGAACTAAAAAATCAGATTGAGCGGGATTCAAATATAATTTTGGTTCCATCTTTTGACAGCTTAGACGGGAAAATATTATCAAGGACAAGAATTGTAACCAACTCTTGACTGTATTTGAGCACACTTTAATGAATATTTTCTGATTCAGAACCATTAAAACGTCAGCTTCATCAGTTTCTGCTTGAATTAAAAGTTAATAGTTAGTTTAAACTACTTGCTTAGTTATAATAAACTTATTTCCGTATTCTAATTTGAAAGCTTTTCATTTAAACATTTTTAACGTGCGTCTCTTTGATTTGAAAACATGTTCGATTCGTTCAGTTTGTTCGTTTTTTTATGTGTTTCAGATCATAAAATTTTTCAACTTGCTTTTGAACCTAGTTACATGTTTTTCCAAATTTCCTGTCATGAAATAGAATAAAAAATAGTCTCAATCAAAATCGAGTAACAGCTGTAGACAGACAATAGTGTCGTCTAGTAAACATATTCCCAACTGCCAACCTACCAACCCGCCCTCCAAGATGCAGAATGAGACCGCTGAAATGGATTGTGACCATATGGAAGTCGACTGGAGTGAGGTTACACCTTACGAAGTGATGAGAAATCAAAACTGTAAGACCGCCCGTTATTTGTCTAAGGAAACATATCCCAGCATAAGACCACCGGTGTCAGCGTGCAGCAATGCGCAGACAATGGAATGGTTAGCCGATGCTGTTGAGGAGAATGGTTGTTCGAGGCCCTTTGGATTGGACTTAAACGATGACGTTTTGGAGGTTTGGAAACAGAGTCCCAACAAGCATACGTTGGCCTTTTATGGCATTCACTCGGAGGTACCTAACCCGGAGGCGATTAGATTCAATGAGGTTATATCCGAATGCCTAGACAAGGTCAATGGCAAAGTGGTCAAGAACAAGCAGCAAAAGTGTTCGAAATCAAGTGATAACAAGAAAAGGTTAAGAAACAAAAGGGCCCCTTCGTTCTCAATCGTTGTGAATTAAAGACGATGATTAATAAAATGCCCACTGTGCAAAGGAAATTGAATTCGAAGAGTGCTCTCTGCTGGCTACACGCACCCGAACCCGAAGATCCGGAATATCCTTTCTTGGACGATGACGTCATTCCACCCTCCTTGAACTCGGTGCTTGGCATACAGAAACCCGCTCGTAAGCCCAAAAAACACGGTCTCCGGCGGAAATATTTCTACTGTGATTTACAATGCGGTATTGCGGAAAATAAGTGCACTCAGTTAGAATGGATGAAATACCGTGAAGATCCCTTGCCTTATGAGGTCGCATTCCAAATGGAATTGAATGAAATGCGTACTGAACCCGATCCCGAGCCAAGAAACTACGATGAGCTTTATAATCATCTTCTCGGTTGCTTCGAGAAGTGCTGGGATGTATCCCCAGACTGCAAGACGTATGGAAAATGTTGTAGACTGCCCTCGGAGCGAAAGGTTATACAGGGCTGTGCGGAATACGACCCGCACTTAACGCGGTGAGTGGAGTGACAAGTCGATAATGTTGGTAAAATGGAGTCTAAAAAGTAAATTAGGAATATTGGGTGTTATTTAGTGTTTTAAGAGGTTTGGTGATGTTTCACTTGTAAGAGGAACTTGAGGCTGAAATTATTTCAATATGAATAACTTAATTTTCTTTTTCTTTTAAATACAATATCAGCTAGTTGGTAGTTAACGTACGAAGCCAATCGTATCTGAAAGGGTATAAAATCTTTGTCAGTTCTTCCTGCTCTTTTCTTTGCTCATTGTGACGTATTGCATAATTCATTGAGGAAAAGCATAGCTCATAAGTATGTCCGAATTTCTTTACCTTTTCGTTTGCCCATGGCATTAATTTTGTTTCACATTTCCAACGTTCCACGCCTCAGTGAATTTTAATGTAATTCCCATTCCATTTCGTTTCAAGAGAAACAACGGCAAAAAGCACATTTTTAATATGCATGCGGCAAGTACCACATACATCAGAAGGCTGCAGTGGGCAAGGGTAGAGGAGAAAGTAGAAGAGAGAGGGACAGTTGAGTAGTTGCCTCTTCTAGCTTTGGGCTGAGTTTGCTACGGACTTTTAAGTAGTCTTTATATCTTTGTGCTGCACTTTTTGTACAACTTTTGCGAGTTAATCATCACATAGTCACTAGTGAGTGGGACGAAGCCCTCGACCTGCTTTCCCCTCTCACTTTGTTCATTTAATAAATGCAACAATTTTCACAGTACTTTTTTGTCGGGGTCAAAAAAGCGAAACTCATTACTTGGCAGTGGATATGGCTAAGGATAAGTATTCGTGACAGGTCAGTCCGGTCGGTCAGCTGGGTGTGTCGTGTCTTATATGATGTGTTTCTGTGGATTTCCTTAATTCCAAATTCATTGACCTGGCACAAAACTTCAATTCAACTCTCGAACAATTGGACTGCAAGACAAACAAAAAGCTTTCAACGGAAAATAATATTTTTTAGACCAGTAATTCTGACAAAGCGGAGCTTATACACTGCTAAAGACTCTGTACATATGGTTTTTTATTAACTTCTGAAGAAAGTCTTCACTTTTTGGTCTCTTCTAATTTCTTAGATGATTTTAAAGAATTTCAGTTCTTATAAAAGGAACCTAATGTCCTTAAAGCTTAGAATAAACGATGTAAAAGGGGAAAAATAAAATCTCCCTTTTTTCGCCATGTTCTTAAAAGTGTAGAGCAAAAAGTCAAATGTTTTTTGTCTCTAGATCATTGATGTTTTTTTTGCTGTTGTTGTTGCTGTTGTCGTTTCCTATTTGCTGGCAGGATATGGTCTGCCCCCCTTTGTGCCTCCAACCCCCCCACTCGCTTCCTTATCCAGTTAGTTTGCTTCCTTTTAGCTAAAGTTACGTAAATGCTTTTTACGCTCAATTCTTTGGCACAAGGCGAATGTGGAATGTGGAAATGGAAGTGGAATCAGAAGCATGTTGCCGTGTCATTGCAATGATAAATGTATTGGGTCGCACACATACACACACGTACACTCACACACCCACACCCCTGTACACCCACTAAGTACACACAATGAACAGTTGTGCCATGAAAGGAATATTGTGTGAAACAAACACAGACACACAGAAAAACTTGTAGGAAAACGGACAACAACAGTAACTGTTACAGTAACAGACTGTGACAAGAACAATAGCAGGACAGCCATTTTTCCATAGCCAGCAGAAACAGTTAATACTCTGTACTAGAGTTTGGTATGATCGTTTTTAGAAAAAACTAAATTATTAAAGGAAAAATTACAATCTTGGCAGCAGTAGTAGTATCAATGGTAAATTTGTATTTAAAAAAGCCAAGTTAAAACACTTAATTTTATCAGACATTTTTATACATTAACTTATGACTTAAGTACTGCAACAACTGAAGTAACTGATTGAAATTATAAGACTCTTTACAAGAGCAAAACAATAACATCAATAAGGCGACAGCAAATAAAGCCAATTGTGTGAGTGAGAAAGAGAAATGGAGAGAGATGGCACGACAACAGAGACCGAAAGAAAGTAAACTCAATAGAAACATTGAAACAAGCTATCAAACAAAAATACACAGAGACCTGAAGAACGCACGTGACCTGGCTAAATAAACTATGCGAAAGATTTACCCAATAAACCACGCCCCTCCACCTAGAAATCCCCACCCAAAAGCTGCCGCCTGCAGCATACGATTATGCGTTACGCAAAGACCTCACTCACTATATACAATAACCTACCGAGAGTACCTGAACAGCAGGCTTTGTGCCTCTCTGTCTGTTTGTCTTTCAGCAAAACACATGTAATTGGATTTCAATCGATGTTCGGGGCGCCAGTCGAGGCAATTTTTATTAGCTCATAATGTGAGCAGAGCTACACAAATGTTTGCATCGCCCAAATCCAAAAGAATTCCACAAAAATACAAATATGATGAGTCCCACAGGCCTCCCTCTACTCCACCTACACACACGAACACCCTACACCCTTGCCCCAAGCTTCGTTCTGCGCCAGAATAATTATTGTTTAAAAAAAATGTGTGTGTTTACAAACATATAAGCAAACAAAAAAAGGCAGCACAAGAAAAACCACACGGGAGCAGAGGAATTTTCACTAAAACGAACTGTCAATGCTCTGTTAATAAAGCTAACAGTTGCCATGAAAACAACTAAAAGCTAACTATGACAGTTTTGCTCTTTAAAACTTACTCTACAAAAACTTAAATTTTGCACGTAACGTAGCTTAAATCTTTTATTTCCCATGACTAATCTATTTACTACTCATATCTATAGCTATGTATAAATTTATTTATGTTATTTATAAAGCCCGACTGACTGACTAACAGCTTAATCAGTGTGGGTATTACCTAAGGGTACTAAAATTAGTTAACAAAGAATATTTCAACTGAAAGCATCTGACAGATTTCAGCAACTTTTGGCCTTTAAAAGCACATTAAAGCTTCAACTTATAGCCCCCAAATGTGTTGGAAACCAACTGTGCTTACTTCTGCAAATATACACACTCCAAAACACACACATGCACACACACACATTCATTGCGCGTGTTGAAAGTTAAGCAAATATTTATTTACTTTGTTTTTTCATAGCGTGGACACGGAGGATAATGCTATAGAATGATGTGCAAATATTGCGTATACGCACCTTTGGCTTTTTGGCATATTGTCCCGTCCGCACATCGCGTATGGTGGCTATATCTAGTATGTCCAATTCATTGTTCTGATCGACCCAATACAAGAAGAATCCCTTGGCGTCCACACGCATAGTAACTGGCGTACCGCTACCGGAATCCTGAAAGAAAGGAAAAAAATTTACGGAATATATTTACGAGATGAATCAGAAAACAGAAAGAAAGAACAAAAAAAAGACGACTGTGTATGAGCTGGTTTTTTATTCGAACTCAAATTCAATTTATCAATAAAAATTTGTTTAATTCTTTCGCGACGTACGCGGTTCATTCAACTTGGTGTGGGGGAAAGGGGCGAGCTTAATGAATTTATTGTGGGCAATTTCATTTTCCAATTGCCCACAAAATTGGTCCCCAAACAAAAAATAAAAACAAACAGAAATTGCATTGCATATTCTTTCAGTCAAAGTTGCTTAACCCCCTTGTGTGGCCCCAGCGCCCTTCTACGCCTCTGCCCGCTGGTCCATAAATATTTTAGCATTCCCATTCATAAAAAGAAAAGTCAAAAAAATAAAAATAAAAAAACAAAAAATTATACGCAAAATAGAAGGAATGCGAAATTTCTCTCATCTTGGCCACAGCTGGCGAAATGCCTACAAAAGCCAAAATGGCTAACAGATGCGTTACGACGAGTCTGTGATAAAGCAGCCAACAGCTAGCAGCCACCAGCCAAAAATGAAATATTTCGTATTTTCTTTCATTTTTCAATTTTCTTTTTCTTTTATTTTATTTTTTTATTAATACATATAAATATCTATGTGTGTATATCTTTTTGTTGCTGTTTATTTTGTATATTTATGCAAAACAGACGCCACGAGGCAAACGAAAAACTGGAACTCGCAGCAATGACATTCAATTTTCTTGACTTGACTTGGGGAAATGCAGGAAAACTTGCCATTAAATGCCATGACAAATAAAAATATAAATGGGCAGTGTAAACTTTACAAACTAAACACATTTCATAAATAAAATACAATACAAAGTACGTGTTTTATTTGGAGCTGAATATTTTATAAATCAAGTAAAGTGCACTTTGTGTTATAGTTGAACTATGTATGCCAAGGGAACTAAGAGCGTATTATTCTTGAGCTAAAGGTCTAACAGGTATACATTTATAATTCTGCTAGCTGACTTTCCTTATTCCCTATTATAGCCAACAGTCAAGCAGCCCAACTAAAGCAAACTCTGTTTCGATTACTAAGTATAAATGTTCCTTTGTTGAGCGAATTACACATTACACAATTTAAGATCTAATACATATAATGTGTAGTAACCAAAAATAATAATTAGTTTTGAAGTTGAATTAGTATAATGTTGGCCAAAAGCTGATGAGCATTGAAATAGTCATAACCAGCAAATTAAGAAGGCAAAGGGAAAACGGTGAAAAGTACGATAAAGCCAAAGGAAATGAGTTCATTATCTTTTTGGCGCAGAGTCGGTTTAATGAACTCGCGAAGGTGCCAAAGTGGCTACAATTTCACCTTTTGGGGCCAAAGTCTTGTAATAATTGATATTGAAAACATTTGCTGGGGTAGCTTGAGATGTGGGACGGTGGACGGTGGGGGTGTGGCCACAATGCTACTTGCTACCCCTGCCCCTTCGATATTTAATTAAGCGCATATTTGGTTGAGGATATTTGGGATGCCATTGGAAAAGGGTTTTGCTTGCAAACGCTAATTGGACTACACAGTTAACCCTTTGCTTGTTTGGTTTTGGCCAACTCTCGAGCACTTGAGTCCCCCTTTGTCTAATTACTGTAAACTAATTGAGCTTGCCGCCCAACGGACGCCCAAAATTGTTAATTTTATTTCAATACATGCGAAATTTGATGTTTACCAGCACTGGTTAAAGGCCAAGTGGCCTGCAAATCAATAAATAAAATATTTTGTGAAGGGGAGACCCAGTGGGACGAGAAAAACCTAATGAACCGTTTGTACAGAATCCAAAAATATAAAAATTGTGAGCGAAAATAAGGAAAATTTGTCACTTTCTCTGTATTTTGGGTTTAAAGCGATAACATGCATTATTCAATTGATGTAACAAGCTGTTGCCTGCTCATACAAGATACAATATACAAGATACGAGCTGTGAAATGTAACAGGCTGTTTATGCCACACACTCAAACACATTCTTAAGTCTGGCAAAAATGAAGCAGAAGTGGAAGTTTAAAGGGGATAACTGATTGTGACGCAGATGGGCCACAGATAAACAGATACGACGACAGACTGAGTCGAAAGATACACAGATATATTCACAGCTATAGATACAGATAGAAATACACATGTATCCCAGTGGGACTCGTTGGCAAGTGTTGAGCAAAAATCTATACAAAAATTCCAGTCAGTTGGAATCACAGCCCAAAGGCACAGGCGGGTCACCTACACTGTCAAAAATATTCCCAATATTTCAGCGCAAAAAAGCTGACGAATAAAAAATTAAATCATGGCAATACTACAGATTTTGTAGCTTAAAATTGATCATTTTGTGCTTAAATTTTGTATATTTTATTTAAATCTATTGCTACTTTGGGCCTTTTTCACAGTGTACTCAAAAAACTCACAAAACATGAAATTTCTAGCAGCTGCTAAATTTGATTAAACGCTTTTTGAATTACTCTAATTGTTCGTCATTGGCTTTCCAGCTCTGCCAAAAGCACTCTGCAAATCTTTACAACTTGGTAGATACATCTACTGCTACAGTTACAGATACAGATACAAATACAGTCATCTCAAACTGTCAATCATCCTTAGGGGCCTGCCTCTAAAGCTGCGGAGTTTTTTAGCTGTGTTGGATATTTTGTAAATACTACAGGGGCATCACATCAACTGGTGTCACTCTAGCTTCTGCTATCCCTTACTCACCCACTCTCTTCCTCGCTTTTCCCTATCCACTCGTTCTCATTCTTAACCCACTTTACTGAGCAAGAAAACTGCTGAAAAAGGCGTCAGCAGCTGCAACTTCAAACTACATGCAAATGCTGTCATATTCAATTATTTTGTAGCTAAATGATAGACTTGGAGATACTCCTTAAAAGTCACTTGTGGAAAATCCTTCTTTGCCAATAATTAGTTTCTTTGAGATGCATGCAGACCACACTTGACTTACAGGGTATTTGCTTGCTTGTCACCTGTGCAAAGTTTGTCAAGCACTCGAAACTTGATGCTTGAGTTCTACTAGTATTTCTGCTGTTGGTTTAAAGTTTTGCCATCACGTATTAAGCATACGCAGTGTGGTACTTGGCACTAGGTACTCACTACTCGGTACTCGTTAAGCAGCACCCGTTACTATAACAAAATGGATGCAATTCAGAGCAACAGCTGCTGTCAACGTCTGTCGCAGGAGGTACGATTTGAAATGTCATTTGGGCTTAACTGAAATTAAGATTGATGTGCACACACCTCAGTGACAGGGAGACAAAGAGAAAGAGACAGAGAGAAGTAGGCAGCTGGAGACAGAGACAAGCACACTCATAAAAAATAACAAATTTTGAAAATACGAATATAGTTTTAAAATTTCTTAAAAGGTATAAAGTGATAACTCTTCAAAATAAGTTTAAATAGTTTTCACTTTCTTTCTACAACTCTTCAAATACTTTACAATTTTATTACCAATAATTTTCAATAATCCACTTATAAAAATCTTGTGGGTATACTTAATAATCGGTTTATTATGCTCTTAAAAACATGAAAGCTTCCGAGCTGGTCTAAATGTGTTCAGCACTTCTTTGTTCAACTTAACAGCAGGTAATTTTTCCAGCGTATGGCTCAGTCTACATAAATTGCTGCTACGCAATTTGGTAGAGTTCACACCCCAAATGCATTTACAACAAAGTATTTTAACCTGACATGTTCCTACCGGTTAAATCAAATGTCGCCGTAAGCTTATCGCGAGGTTTAGTGACCATCGATACGGCTGCCGATATGGTTAACCCCTCTCAGCAATTTATGGTGTAGCAGGTAGTTGAATTGAAAGATTAGATACGTAGAATTGTTTGCTTTTTAATTGGCAACAAGTGTGTAGTATTACGCAAAGATTTCTAGATTAAAAAGAGTGTAAAGAGAATTATTTTCGTCTTTAATTGAGTTGATAATACGCGCTGATCACTTGATAGATCCAATCCACATAGGAAGACACCGATGTGTAGACAGTGGGTCGATTAGCATAACCACACGGCATATAACTCCAAGAGCCGAGGGCAACAAGCTCCGCCGGTCCCGAAATGGGCCAATAGACAAGAGGAGTACCGCCATCGCCATAGCAAGCGGTCACCTGAGCGCACACCTGATTCTTTGTGAGTGGTGCATCTGATGGCAGCTCCGCGGCGCAACGTGTGTGATTCATGAGCGGAGCAAAAGCGTATTGCAATTCCTTGGAGTATTCATCAGAGTCGACATCTTTCAGTCCCCAGCCATAGGCTATAGCCGTCTTGCCGCTGTAGTCCTCATCTAGATCGGGCAGTGAAATTTGCTGTACACGTTGCGAGTAAACAAATGACTCAGACATGTGCAGTAGGCCAATATTATCGCTACCAGCTTTGCCATTGAACGACCGATGAATTGAGGCAAAGTCCACGAAACGAACTTGAGCGTCCTCCACCTTGGAGCGGTTGGAGAGACCCGCATAGATGGCGGTACCAATAATTTTGCCACTGAAATCGGTCAATTCCTGTATGCAATGTGCTGTGGTGAGCACCCAACGTTTGCCGATGATCACACCGCCACACTGGTGACTGTAGATCAGCGGTGATAGACTCATAGACACCAGATAGGGCGCATTGTCCACGCCCTGCACATCGAATCCACCGATAATGCGTGACGAACTCTCCTCGATTTGATCACTTTTCTTCAGCTGTTTCAGTAGTTTCTCTACCAAACTGGAGACTTCTTTCAAGTCCAACTGCTGTTGTTCCACTTCATCGTAGTGTCCCGCGAGTAATTGCTCCAAATGCGGTTTGTTGGCCTTGGCGTTAACAGCGGCCAAAAGCGTTACAAAGGCTATCACAAATTTAACCGTCAACATGACGTTATTAACTGGTTAGATCGACGTTTATTTTAAACTCGTCCCGGAAGCTCGTCAGCTCTTTTATAGACCCACTTTAATAGAGCTTTCTGGTGATAAGCAATCATAGCAAAATTTTGATTAATCTTCGGGAACGTGCAGAGCGACTGAGAGCGAGAGTGTAGAGGGAGAGAAGTACTTTGAGTGGGAGAGAATTTCCTTCTAATGTAAATAACACCCTCAAGCCCTAGGGAAATTATTTATTAATAATTCGTAGTCATCTTTGGGGTAAATTTTGTTAATAATTTTTGTAAGAGCTATAAAAGTTGAATTTTTGTTAACAAGAATTTTCTGGACGTTTGCTGACAATTTAAATAACACCTTGAAAATAATCTAGTTAAACTTAATTAATTAAATTAAATTTAATTAAATAGTATTGCCAAAATATACTAATTAAATAAAATTAAACATTTTAGATGGTCAGAAAAGCAGCCAAAATTTACTGTCTGGAAGTTATGTAAGTTTTATTTTCACTCAATATACTTCTAATCAATAAAACTTCTATACGAAATATCTGGTTGGGCGTTTCCCAAATTTACTCAGACTGCAGAGGGATTATTGTGATTAACGTTTAACTGGTCATTTAAGTGGCATTTATGCCGCACATATGGAGTTTTCCCGCCGTTGGGCATTTCCCAGTTCTCCTCTTGTTGTTGTTTTTGTCGCTTTTTTAATCGCATACACAAAGTCGATAGGACAAAGTCCGAGTGCCCGCAGCGGCGTAAAATTTGCTTTTAATTGGTAAAAGCCTGCAAAAAGGAGGCAAAATGCGGACCGTCCTCTGAACCAAAGTGAACCACAGAATTTCCACTGTCCGTTCGGTCATGTTGCGTTCATGTGGCGAGGACCAAGGACGCGTGTCCCTTTATAGACTTTAAAGATAATTTTAGCGCCTTTTATGTGCCAGTGATGGAGGCACATAACCACGCCTCAAAACTCAGGCATACACACACATATATTTGAAAAGAATGGGCTTATGCAGTATTGCTACACAGCGAAAAATGGACGGGTATTTTGGGCATCAATCAATCAGTTTTAACAAAAATATTTAAGAGTTCAGAATTTGAGTCATTTCTTTTCATATTCTTTTTTTCATGTGTATTAAATATTATTGGCTTACTAATAATGGACTAATCTAGTGAGTGCCTCATTATTTCCATTTCAAAACGCATAATCTTAACCTGTTCTGTCTTTTTCAATAACGCAATTACTATCTTGCGATGACAATCGAAATTCGCTTTGGATTAGCAACATTTTGTTGGTTAAGGAAACTAATCAAATGATTATCGCATAAGCGAAACTGTTTTCATAAATCGATCAGTTATCTAATCGATAGAATTTTGACATCGATCGACTATAAAAACCAGCCGTATATCAAATTTCAAATCATTCCGTGTTCCGAACCAAGTTCAGCATGAAAGTTTTCGCCTTAACTGTTCTGACCTTGTTGGTTGCCAGCTCAGCCCAGGCTGGTAAATTGACCGATGCACTGGCCAAGGTTGTGCCCAGCTTCCCCACTGGCTATGTGATCAATGGCACTGATGCTGAACCACACAGCGCTCCCTACATTGTGTCGCTGGCCACCAAGTTCGACAAGCACTCGCACATCTGCGGTGGCACCATCATCAGCAAGGACTGGATCCTCACCGCCGCTCACTGCATCAGCAATCCTGTGGGCATGAGCGCCATTGCCGGTCTCCACAAGCGGGCCGAGGTTGATGAACGTACTCAACAGCGTCTGATTGATTTTGGACGTGTCCATGAGTCATACTCCGGTGGTGTTGGACCCTTTGACATTGCCCTGTTGCACGTGAGCGAACCCTTCGACTTCAATGGCTGGGTCAAGCCCGCAACTCTGCCCCGTCGCGAGGAGGTTCATGAGGGAGAGACCCATTTGTACGGCTGGGGACAGCCCAAGTCTTACATTTTCACCGCCGCCAAGACCCTGCAGACTGTGAGCACTCAGATCGTCAACTACGAGGAATGCAAGGCTGTTCTGCCCGATGATGCTCCACTTGAGTCCAGCAACATTTGCTCCGATTCGCTGAAGCAGAGCATCTCTGCCTGCAACGGTGACTCCGGTGGTCCATTGGTTGTCGAGCATGAGGGCACTGAATCTGAGCTGATTGGCATTGTCTCCTGGGGATATATTCCCTGTGGATTGGCGAACCATCCATCGGTCTACACTCGTGTCTCCCACTACATCGACTGGGTCGCCAAGATCCAGAATGCCTACTACACGCTCTTCTAAGCAGAGGCTGAATCACTAATCTTTATCAACAATCAATAAACGCAATTGATCATTAAATCAGTCTTTGTATTTAAATAGTAAATCCTAAATTAATAATTTTTCCTTAAACTTCTGAGTTCGTCATAGTTGAGCTGCTGGAGTGTTACCAGCTCAGTTTTTGAATAACTTTTAGAATAGCTTTTGAGCTGTGAAACAAAGTCAAAGTATCTGGTTTTAGCCTAGCACATAATCCTTTAAGAAAACATGTGCAGCCTATCTTATTTAATAACATTTTCGTTTCCTTAAGAAATTCACCACCAATTCTGGTAATTCCCTCATTTATTTCATAACTTCGACTAGACTAGACTTTAATTTTTATTACCATTTGAAAATTATTTTAGTACTTAATCCTTCTTCAGTATCATACTGTTCATTTTGTTATTTACAATACTAGATTAATAGCTAATTTTAACAAGATTAGCTCAGGTGCAATTGGTTGACTAATTTATGGTGTTTACTAATAGATTATTTGTACTTTGTTTAAGGGGCGTGTGCCTTTAATTTAATTTGAGTTACTTGCGTCCAATCAAAAGCTTTTAGAGACTAATCTAAAACTGATTAGATATTCATCCTTTTGTGTTAAATACTGAAGGTTTTTACGCATGGGAACATCTAGAAGCATGACTAGTTTGAGCAAACTTTCGATAACTTAATATTTGAATTTAATACAATGAAATGTATCGATAACAAGTAGTTTTGGGGTTCGTTTATTAACTGCAGTGCTCAGAAAATTGAATAAAATGACTTAGTGGATTGAAAGAACGTTCTTCGAAGTAAAGATATAAGTAGAAGAATAAGATAGTTTAATCTGTTTTGCTTACAAAAGTCAGGGATAATTTTAGAATCAAAGGGCAGTACCATAATTAGGTTTTTGTATCAATTCAAAAGTATCTTTCGCCCAAAAAATAAAATTAATTAAAATATATCAATGTATCTGGGACGTTACACTAGCTTGAACTATTTTACAAAAGTAAATTGTTAGGTTAGGTTGAGCTCAATGTCCTCCTAGGGGGACAGTGCATAGGCCTGCTATGGCCCTTAGTCGTCTGGGAGTGATTCGAGAACGTTCGCAGTTCCCTTGCCTTGATGTGCACTTTAGGGCAGTACAGTGGCATAGAAGGTGCTCCAGTGCCTCGGTGAGTCGTTTTACAAAATTTAAATGTTGAAAAACTATGTCTTAAACTCTTTGCAGCCATGGCTATGCACAAGTGTCTATTATGTTGATTACATTGTCATAATTCAGAACTCTTTATTCTGTTCGACACTAAAAATCTTAGCTGATTTCGACTTTCTCTTAATGACGTTTGTACCCACATCTCAATGAAATAATACGCACGGATTAAAGTGCTAATCGGACAAGGCCAGCTGACGAAAAAAAACCCATTCGATTAAATAGAATTTGATAAGTTTAGAAGCCATAAAGCTAAAATGAATTATGAAATGATAATCATTAAAAAATAAAGAAAATCTTTTTTCATAAATCTATTCGGTAATCTGTCGATAAGGCCATATGAGTTGGCTAGTATAAAAATGGTCTCGTGGCCAAAAAGTTCATTATTCGAAGTTCCAAGACCGAAGAATGAAGGTTGTTGCATTTACAGTCGTTGTTGCTTTGCTGGTTGCCAGCTCCGCTCAAGCAGGCAAATTGACCGATGCCTTGGTCAAGGTTGTGCCCAGCTTTGCCACCGGATTCGTGATCAATGGCACCGATGCTGTGCCCCACAGCGCTCCCTACATTGTCTCCCTGGCCACCAATCCCGACAAGCACGCCCACCAATGCGGTGGTACCATCATCAACAAGGAATGGATCATCACCGCCGCCCATTGCATCTCCAACCCCGTGGGCATGAGCGCCATTGCTGGACTCCATAAGCGTGCTGAGGTCGATAGCCGTACTCAACAGCGTGTGATTGATTTTGGACGTGTTCATGAGGAGTTCGGCGGTGGTGTTGGACCCTACGACATTGCCCTTTTGCACGTGAGCGTACCCTTCGAGTTCAACGAGTGGGTCAAGCCCGCAATTCTGCCCAGCCGCGATCAAGTCCATGAGGGAGAGACCCATCTGTATGGCTGGGGACAGCCCAAGGCCTTCCAGTTCAGCGCTGCTTCCACTTTGCAGACCATGCAGACCGACATCATCAACTACAACGAGTGCCTGGAGAAGATGCCAGAGAACACCAGCTTGGCTGAGAGCAACATTTGCTCCGATTCTCTGCAGCAGAGCAAATCTGCCTGCAATGGCGACTCTGGTGGTCCCCTGGTCGTTGAGCACAAGAATACTGAGTCAGAGCTGATTGGCATTGTCTCCTGGGGCTTCATTCCCTGCGGCTTGGCCAACTACCCATCTGTCTACACTCGCGTCTCCTCCTACATCGACTGGATCTACAAGGTCCAAAACGCCTACTATGTTCTCTTCTAAGCGAGTGTCTTTATTAACTTAAATAAAAACATTTCAAGCTTAAAGCTGAACAATAGCGTTAGGAATTTTACAATAATCAAGATTTATGCGAATAAAGCTTAAAGATTTGTAAATGAGACAAAATGTTTAAATTTGTATATAGCTTTAATATCATACTGCCTAATCAAACAAGCAAGAAACACCCCATACCCCTTCTAGAGCGAATTCTTTGGGAGCAATAGGCTCAAGTTGTCCGATCCTGATCGAACTCGGTGAGGATAGTTGTAATGGTACCACACACATGATGTGTGAATTTGGTCTCGACAGGTCTATTTCCTATGGTCTCTGAGATCCAGGTGTCCATACGGACGGACGGACGGACAGACATCGCTATGTAGACTCCACTGTTCATCCTGGTCCAGAATATATGTATACTTTATGGGGACGAAAACGCCTCCTTCTGCCTGTAACGTACATTTCGTAACAATTCTTAAGCTACGAAATCTTGATCAAGTCTTTAAACGATTAATATTTAACCGGCAAGAGGATCACCACTAAAAGCTTAAAATTTAACCAACTACCAAACCACGTAAATCACTCAAGCTGAAGCTTTTAAACTCATTTAGTAAATAAGCTTTCAGTATACAGTTACCAACAGCTGATGGAGGTGAAAAGCTTTGAAACTCAAGCGATCTGGTAGCGCCAAGTTACCTCCGAGATCAAACGCCGTTATGCTATCGCACAGCTGATAATCTGGCAACGTCAATGACCTTGAGCAACACGTTAAGTTGGCAGCGACTGAATTATAATCGTGCACAAAAGGTTGAAAAACCCCGATCCCGTCATAAAAACCTATCAAAACCTTTGTTTATATAGATAAGTCTAATATACGGTAGTCCATAAAGCAAATCATGTTTGTAGAAGATTTATGTTCCACTTTACACTTATTTATAGACGAACAGTAGCAAAATGTAAAGTAGGCCAGATACTTGAAGATGGCGGAGAAGTCAGTAAGCCAGCTATTAAGCTAGCCGACATTGATATTGATCTGAAGTGGCGATTCTAAACGATAGCGATAACGATAGATAGATAGAGTTAATCGAGACAGGACAGTAAATCAATGACACCAAAGATAACAAAACAGGGTATATAAACGATCGGAATTGGCTGAGAAGTCAAACATAAACAAGTTTTGAGTTTAAACATGAGACAATTTGTGGTACTTCTGGTCTTGGCCGTTGCCTCGGCAAGCGCCAATACAATCGCCTGGCCCGGTTTCCCCGAGGGTCGCATCATCAACGGCTATGAGGCCCAGGCCGGTGAGGCTCCCTTCATTGTCTCGCTGCAGTCGACCCTGTACTCGCACTTCTGTGCTGGTTCCTTGATCAACGCCCGTACTGTTCTCACCGCCGCTCACTGCATGACCTCAGCGAACTTCTATGTCGTTGCCGGTGCCCACAGCCGTACGGATAAGTCCACCACTCAGGTGCGCAAGGGAAGCAGTGCCAAGCAGACAATTCATGAGAACTATGGCGGTGGTGTTGGTCCCAACGATTTGGGTCTGATCTTCTTGGATGAGCCTTTCGATCTAACTGCTTTGAGCCGTGATGGCAAGCCACCAGTTTCGACTATTGCTCTGCCCAGCTACCAATTCTCTGCCTACTCCGACTCAACTCTCTTCGGCTGGGGACGTGACAACTCTGGCTCCTTGCCCGACAAACTGCAGAAACTCGAACTTCCCGTTTTGGACTACACCGAGTGCAAGGCTGCTATGCCCATTGGCAATAAGTTGGCTGAGACCAATCTCTGCACTCTGAATGCCGGCACCACCGATGGCGCCTGCAATGGCGACAGTGGCGGCCCATTGGTTGCCAAACAGGACGACGGTTCCTACCAACTGATCGGCATTGTCTCCTGGGGTTACACTCCCTGTGCCAGCACCAAGTACCCCTCTGCCTACACTAAGGTTGCTTCCTTCATTCCTTGGATCAATGAGCATCTTAATGACTTCTAAGCGACAAGCGAACGATTTTAATTAAATAAATGATTATGATGGAAAAAAAGTTTATTTATGGCTAATAACGGCCATAATTTATATTCCTCCTATGCATACATTGCGTATGAGCTTCATAACCCCACTTCTCATAATTTGTGGCCAAGAATACCCTGTTTCTTCCCATGTGCTGTACTTACATCGTCCCATTTGATGAACTTCTCGCCATCCTGCAGAGCCTGTGGCACTTCCACACTGGCCGTGGAAATGTAGGTGCCCCCCGCGCTCATCATTCTGAAGCCGTTCTTCTCTCTGCTTGCTCTGGACTGCTTTCTGCTGTCTCCTCTAATCTTTGTTGCTTGTTTACTTGATCCTCTTTTGCAGTTTGTTCGCTGTGCGTTGATTTGAATTTGAATTCGAGCTATAAAGACGTTGCTGATTCCTAATTTTCAACTCGATTTTAGCCTCTGTGTTGAATTTGCTGTGTTCCTGTTGTTGTTGTTGTAGTTGCTGTGGCTCTTACAATTGATGTTGACTTGCATACAAATGCCGCCATCTGAGCGTGTCCTCGATCTTATTCGAGTCCTTTTTCCTAGCCTCAATTAGACCACGAAACTGTATCTGGTATCTGTATCTGTATCTATTGCACGCTTCATCTGCTTCAACTGTTTTACCTGCTGCATTCTGCGGTGTTCGCTTGGCCGCGTCTGATTAAAATTCCGCCGGTGTGCACTGTGCCTGTGAATAGAAGAAGAAAATAGGAATAACATGAAAAGCATGAAAACAATGCGAATCGAGTGGTTTCGAGTGGTAACAAAATGAGTTGGTTTTCATGCTATGCTTTTCAATGGAGTTGGTTAGCCGTGAATCAAATACAATCAAATCTGCTAGCCATCACTCTTCACTTGGCCAGCTTCAAAGTGGTATAAATTCAGGGATTTTTATCTCTATGCAGGGTGTGAGTTATGACTAGGGAGTCCAAGTACTAGTTTAGCTGTCAAATTGTTGGAGAACAACAGAAATATTTAAAAATTTCCTATAAGCCCATAAATCTGTTAAGCTTTTGTTTGTTTTAATCAAAACCTGCGCTAAACAGGGTGCTTAACAGTCGATCTCCTCGAAATTAAACCGCTTTTATTTGCTGTTCTTTCTCATACTTTCCCGTAATGAAATTTGATGAAATTGTCTTTTGTCTCGCATTCGGCTTGAACTCTGTCGTTTAAGGTCAAAGTCTTTTGCCAGTTTTGTGCGCTTTTTGGCTAATTTGGCATTCGTTTGAGCTGCTACGCTTTTGTTACGCCTATTTTTAGTTCGTCTGCGATTTCATTGTGCACTTTATGCAAAAATTCTCTTGCTAATTTGACGCATGAACGAATGTAGAACTATTGACCCTTTGGCGGCAAAAAACAGCGACTCTATTGTCTGAAAATATTATAAATATATATATATATATAGACATCCGGTTGTCAGATAGCTTCATTCATAAATCTTAAATCGACGCAAAGTTTGAAGCTTTTAAAACTCATAATTCACTTACTACAAAGCAAACTGAAAGATAAAGCAGTGGAAGATAGAAAAGGCATAAAAGAAAAGTAGGTATAGAGAGAGAGGGAGAAAGCCAGGCCAGCTTCACACACGTGATTTTCCAACTAATTCATTTATAATTTCCTTTTTGGCCATGCCTTAAACACTTTTAGCCAACTTGCCACAAAATGAAAATGTAAGCAAAACTTTTGCCAGTCGAACAAACCGCATAACTTCTGGCCACTGTGTGTGGGTGTGTGGTGTGCCTAAAACACACACATACACACACCCACCCACACTCACACATTGTTTTCGTTTAAAGGAAATCATTTGGTTTTGTTTCGTTCTTTACTCGAAATTTTCTCGTAAATAAAATTAAATTTGTTTTACTTTTTGTTGCTTTTTATTTACTTGGCTATTTGCTTGGCTTTTTCACATTTTCCACACGAACTTCCCAGGCACAGAACTCAACACTTAACCGGAAGTAATTAAGCATTTTCCCATGTCTTTTCTTTCTCCTTTCTTTTTCTATTTTATGTATGGAAAATGCGTGTGGAAATGATTGGAAAATTGTTATGGCTTATATAACAGCAGTTGCTGTTTGTGAAAAATCGAATGAAAATTGCCAACGTTGGTGTTTTTTCCTTTTACCTGTCATACCCGTAAGACGAAGTTTACTGGGGTGTATACAGCTAGAAAACATGTGAGAGTTAAGGGTTTCTTCCTATAAACACTATAAAGTTATGTCTCTTTGAAGTTTCTGCTCTCCGCTAGTGCCTAAAGCAGTCAGCAATTTACATAACCTGCAATTTTAACAGGTATTTTGCCAGTCGTAGGCTGTTCTATACGCTCCAATTTGTTATCTTTCACATTTTCCGTATTTTTCTCACTTTTTTTTTGACTTGCACAAATCGTTTTAAGTGTTTTATGGCAAACGGGCAAAAATTTATTGCAGGCAATTTGCAGATGTACCCACAACTGGGGGAGGCACTGTAGGAGGAGTAGGAGGAGCGTAGCAGGAAATCACAGCGGCAACACACAGATTTGAAGTGACTTCCATTTCTAGTGTAAAGCGAACAACAACAACAAAAAGGAGAGGAGGAAAAAAGAGAATGGGGAGGAGGAGGAGAAGAAAGAAGAAGAAGTGGAGTAATAATAACAGAGATTCACAGAGTCACATGAATCATGCATGCGACACAAACAGCACAGAACAAAATGGCGGTAGCCCTCAGCCTGCCATTTCCTCCCACAAAATTCCACCCGGAACCGAAACCCGTAGTCAGACCCGGACCCGAACCCGGGATCAACGCCATAAATCAAAGTGCCAGTCAAAAATATGTTTTCCGACTGTAAACTGTGCGAGCTGTAAAAGGAATTTCAGACTCTCTCTCTCTTTGAAATACTCTCTATAGTGCGACGTCCTCCATGGTCACTTTGGGTGTGTGTACGTTTACTTCACGGCGTCATAAAACTATCATTTACTCAAGTTTACTATTTGACGCACTTTAAATGTGACATAACAGTTAACTTGTTGAAATAAGTGTCCTCTATGGTCACTTTAAGCTTGAAAATGCTTTTTAAGTGTATTAAATGTAGTCTAGAACTAAGGTACTTGTCTTAGAGACTAGTCTGGCGCTCTTATTAGTTGCTCAATGAATCCTCCATGGTCACTTTAGAAGTAAAATATTTGAAAACATATTTTAAACGAATTTCTGTTAAGTTTTATGGTCACTTTATAAATTTGGTGGTTCATTTTATCACCTCGTCCACCATGGTTACTTTGAGCTATAAATTTGGAAATTTTTTCGTTTTAAAGGAGTAGTTAACTTAGCTACTTTAACCCTAACCTATCCATGGTCACCTTATCATTCCCTCTTTCGACTCTACGTACTTCAAAGTGCTTTTAAAATCTTTGTTTTGGTACTAAGCTCCTCCATGTTCACTTTTAATAGATATTTTTCATACTTAGCTAATACATGTTTACTTTAAAGACTCAAAATTCTCCTGACCTCTTTTGTTGCTCTATGTTCCTCCTCCTTGGTCCCTTTGCTTCCCCACACACGATTAAAACACTCAATTTTTTTAAGCCACGCCTCCGCAGTCACTTTTAATGCTTTTAACATTTATTTTAATCATACTTTAATAAAGTCGCGAATGCCCCAAATACCCTAACCGAGTGATTATAATCAAAGTTATTTCCATTTTGCCTTATTTTGAGTATGGAGTCAGCTGTTCTTCCTCTACTTGTTGGTGGAATTGAGGAAGTTGCTTGTCAAACGGCAATCTGCGTTCGCACAGACAACAACAACAAAACAGCATAGAAAAAGAGAGAGAGAGGCAAACATGATAATCAAATCAAGGCGCCAGCTATTTGGTTAATGTGCATGACAGCGTTGCCAGCGTCAGCGTCAGCGCCAACGCCATCGCTGTTGCCATCTCAGTCGGCGTCAGCAGCGGCAGCGGCAGCGGCAGCAACAAAGTTAAAATGCTTAAAAGTGAGACAGGTGAGCGTCAAGAGATAAGAGACTGAGTAGATGAGTGCTGCGAGGGAGTGAGAGGCCGACAGTGTGAAGAGTGAGTAAGTGAGTGAGGAGGAGGGGGAGAAAGAAGTGTAAGAGATGGAGGTAAAAAAATGTGTAGCATGCTTTTAGGAGCAAACGTTTTTGTCGACGCGCAAATTGCAGCGACAGCCTGTGGCCTGCCACTATGTGTGTGTGTGTGTAGCTGGCTATAATTTCATTTGTGGTACATAAAACTTTTGCCTGACGCTTCATCTCTGACTGAGAGCCCTAAGCCAGAGAGTGCGAGCAGGAGAATGTGAGTTTGTGTGTGCGCGAGTGAGAGGGAATTACATTAAACTAATTGCTTTAGCTTGTCATTGTTGTTGCCTTTTGTTGTGTGTGTGTATAAGAGTGTAAGTGTGTATTTATTGTTAGTAGAGCTTTTAGGCGAAAACAAATTATATTTACTTGTATGTCAAATACATTTTTGTTGCCTATTACAAAATTTAAGGCAACAACAATTGAGTTTGCAATTACCTTTGACCTTAAGCACCACACACACACACACACAGCAGCTATCAAATATTTAAGGCAGACAACGCCGCTGGGGTCACGCCCACAAAGGGACACTCGAAATGTAAAGGAAAAGTACTATTTTCTGGGGGTTTATTAAAATGCAAAAGTGTTGAGTAATTTGCGGTCTGTTTTGCCGTTTTCCGCTACCCTGTTGTCACAATACCCTGGCTTAAGTGTTGAAAAGGGTATGATAGAATAGTTAATGTCCATAAAGTTGGTTTAAAGTACAATTAATCGCTAAACTTTGCCCCTTTCTCTTGCTTATTAATTTTTCTGATAAATTGACTTCAAATAAAGGGTATTTAAAATTCGAGTGCTTCTTTTCATTGATATGCCTTGAATATTTCAACACTGCGCAGCAATCATGTAAATTTCACTTTTGTTATTCTTGTTGTTTCCGGCTTTTCACATAACGGACCATTTTCTGTCCGTTTCACTCGTAAAAATTCATCAGGCAACAAGCAGAAAGTGGGGTAAAGGGGCGTAGTGGAGTGGAGTAGGCGTGGCGTGTTGAGTCAACAATTTGGCGAGCGAGAAAAAAATACTCCCTTTGGCTATATAGACTCGCATATCGGTAGCATAAAGTACACAAATAAATAAAAATATAAAGCAGCGTTTGTCGCCGTCCAACGAGAAAGAAAGAGCAATAAACAGAGAGCAAGAGAGACAGCGAGAGAGTGAGAGAGAGGTGGAGAATTGTCGAATCTTGTGTCCTTCAACAACAACAACAACATTAAGTTCAATGACACCCCAAAAACAAGAGCCCTACGGGTCCAATTCAAGTTGAGGAACCTCCATCAATGTCAACGAGTCGCTCAACTCAACTCAGTTCACCTTGCCCCGGCCCCCTTGCCGCCCACATTTGGCGCCTTCAATTGGAAAACTTTTGTTACACTTCTCAGCATTTTTAATTCCTCCCACTTTTCCACTTTTCACTTAATTTTGTTTGTGCACCATGAAGTTTACTGACCCAAACTCTGGGTCTGCTCTCCACACCTGCCACTCCCCCCTTTTTACCAGCAGATAACACCCTGTCGATAACACCCTATATAAGCAGGCAAATTGTGAAAATATTGACAAAACAATTGATGGCTTTAGCACGCGAGTTTATCCCTCCTGCTCTTCTTATTCTCCTTTCGCCTTTTCGCACGTTTTGTCTTTATCCATTTTGCATTTTCTATTTCCATTTCCATTTGGAAAGTGCGATGACTTCAGCGCGAAAAGCTTAGCACAGTTATGAGCGCAATCAAATGGAAGTTGCGACATTTGCCAATTTTTGGTTAATAGAAATATACACGATTCTCACGTATCGATTGATTACTTGAGATACGCTTTTAATCAATAATTTGGATAGAGTCAGAGTAGAGGGGATGTCCTTATTTAGATAAATGCGGAAAGATGTGAAATATCAAAATTAATCAAGGGGTGGAAAGAGTTAAATTGATTTATCATTAACAGTTTTAATTAACCTAGTGTTAAGATTGACAGCTTTCTGGGTATTGGTAAAGAATGTTTTCTTTTCTATAAATTCTTGCTGGTAAAATATATATTACGAAAATTCTGTTCAAAATCTTTAAAATTATTAAAGGCTTCCCGCTTAAAGTTGGTCATTAGCAGGACTCAAATTGACAAGCTCAGAAATGATTAAAAATTAATTAACTGTCTTAGAGTTTCATTCGCTAATAGACAAGTTTCTGGGTTTTGCAATTTTGAAACCACATAATGATCATTCTGACAGTTTATTTGAAAATTAGTTAATAATATAAATATTTAATCAAGTGAAATGCCACAAAACCGAGTTGCTTGGGGTTTCCGTAATTTTCGCTGCTTCGTATTTGATTAAGGGAAGCGGTGCCAAACCCCCGCCAGCGTCCCTTTTCCACAGCCACTCCACTACTGCTGCTTTCAATTTCTTGCTCAGCATCTTGTCAAATTTTTGACATTTTGGCGAAAGATCAAAAGTCAAAAATGTTTTCAATTCGACGCCCACGAAAAACACCGATGGAAATTGTGGGCCATAAATCTCGGACAGCTTTTCATTACGGCTAATTACGGCCGAACTGAAAGGCAGTCAGCGAGACAGAGAGGGATATATGAGATAGAGAAAGCGAGAGCGGTAAATCGTTGCATTAGCAGCGAAAAGGCAAATAAATAAACAGGAGCATTAATTACGACACTATCATTAACTCAATGTGTTTGTCTTGCTATCTCTCTCCCCTTCCTATCCCTCCCCTTCCCTGTGTGCTTATTTTGCATACAAATGCATGGCCTGCGTGGCGTATGCGTAATGTTTGTGTGCACACAAGCGCGAGA
This sequence comes from Drosophila nigrodunni, assembly GCA_020829145.1. Taxonomy (NCBI): domain Eukaryota; kingdom Metazoa; phylum Arthropoda; class Insecta; order Diptera; family Drosophilidae; genus Drosophila; species Drosophila nigrodunni. The sequence continues at coordinate 1,158,182 of JACVCZ010000008.1, forward strand.
GAGACAGAGACAGCTGCCGGCCTGTCATTTATGTTTTTGTGGTTTTTGCCCTTTGGCAAACATGCTAATGATCATTATCATACATTCTAATCATAATAATTACTACAACTAATGAGGTTTACTTAAAGCGAGCACAACAAAGTGTGGCAACGAGAGTAAGCGAACAAAAAAGACCCTGTACTTGTACGAAAGAGTTATTACAAATAATGTTGAACGTTTTCTTTTGTTTATGAGTTTTTATTTCTTGACTTTTTAATTTTAATCATCTTTAAAATCTGTTACTCTGTTTGCCACTGCCTTTACTCCTAAATTCGTACACCCTTTGCAACTCTTCAGTACAGGGTCAAAGAACAACAAAACACCAAAAAGTACAACTGATTAATATTAATTAAAACCGCATTTCAATGTCGACAACACGCAGTCCAAAATTTTCCTTGGCTAAACGGAAGTAAAGATAAAATGCTAGACTAACAGATATGCTCGGCATTTTAACGGAATTTAACGCAATTTTATTAAACAAGCGAGTTTGTTAGATAAGATAAAGCCGTGTATACCCCATAGTGTGCCACAAAAGGGTATGCTGTAAAGTGAAAAGAAGATAAGCTAACAAAACGCAGTTTATCAGCATAAAGAACAGTAGGGACTAGACCAAGGCAGACTGCAGCAGATAAGCCTGCTCAAATTTACAGGGTATTCGAAACAGATAGTTCTTCCAAAGCAATAATAAATGTACAGGGTACTAAAATTAAGTTTGTCACAAAATATTGCCTTAATTTTATGAAGACTGATCTGCGTACATATGAAAAGCAAGAAATGCGATGCTGAAATTTAAAATTTTAACAGCTTACAGCACATTTTATGCATTCATATGCACAGTAGCTTCGCCAGACTCCTCCACTCTGCTAGCTCCCCCATTCTCCGCCTCCCTAAACCCCTTCCAACCTCCACTTGCCCGCATTTCACTCAGTTATTCAAGTATTCACATTGAGCTTATACGAGTATGTCCATGGAATATTCACAAACATTTTCTGCTTCTGTATCTCATCTTCATTTTTTTTGTGCTTTTGTTGTTTTATTTATAACAATTTTGTTGTTGTTGTTTTGTCGCTGTGTAAATTTTGCTTTTGATTTTTTATCGCGCTTTTATCTAGTTTGTCAACGTTATCAGACCAAATTGCGAGTACACTCAACACTCAACGCCCAGCACCCAACACACACCCACTAGACCAAGTTAGAGTATAAACTGAGTGTTCTACTACCTACCCCACCCTGCACCGCACCTTCCCTGCCCACCCTTTCCTCCTTTCTCTCTCTTGGCCGGAGCTATTTCCTCTCGTTGTTAGCCACAGCTGCGGAACCACATGGCAATGAAGGCAGTTAGAAAATTCCCGTATTAGATTTGACGCTTCATTATAATGATAGATCGCTGTGCTTTGGTGTATGACACAACACAACACAACACTACACTACACTACACACAACAACAACTTTATCGACGACAATGGCAAATGAATGAATTAAAGCTGGAATACTGCCTTTTATATACCTGTCAGTCTATGTTTCTGACTCGGCTGTTGATGCTGATCAAGAATATATATTGCCTATTACGCACATTCGGCTTCTGGCAAAGCCAGTAGACCATACTACCCTTTTTTAAAGTACGGGGTCTAAACATCGCTATAAGTACTAAATAAGAGCCTTGAAAACAATAGAACAAACCAAATATACCCTCTTTATTCGACCCTTAACGGGTAGAGGGAATAAAGCATGTAGTAAATATAGTTTTGGCCTACGCTGCGTATGCGCAACTTTTTTAATGTTGCAGCCAAGCTGGCGTCGTTGTTAAATAATTAATGAGCAGCTCAACTGAACTCAACTGCGAGTCAGCAGGGTACAAGAGGGTTTAAGGGAAGAGGTCCGAAGGGGGTAAGGAGTGGGAAAGCGCAGGATAAACAGCATAATGAGCCAAGCGTGCAACGCGTTCAGGACTCAAACATACTCACACACACACACACACACACAGGATACAGGACACTAATTGCCGCTGGCTTTTCATGCTCCCTGCTCCTCTCTCTCTCTCTCTGTTTCTGTCTCTGTCCCTCTATCTCTCTCCTCACCCCTGTTATGCTCTCTATAATTTCAGTTTGCACTTAATTGCGTTTGACTGATTGATACTCGCAGCGTTTTCCGAACTTCACTTCAATTCATTCGACAGTTTATGGCTGAAAATCAATTACAACACAAAGAAAAAAGAAAAATTCGAGCTGTAGATTAAGTATTATGCCATTAGTTAGTCAACTTTTCTGGGAATTTATTTTGCTGAGTAAAATATTCATAAAAATAACGACTGCTTTAAAGTTTATGTATTAAATTTAATGACTATAAAAAGCTCAAAAGAATATGATGATTTCATATCTCTGAAATAGAGTGTGCATTTGAATTTTATTTTTCTGGCATTTGAACCGTAAAAATTTTTAAAATTCATGTGAATTTCAAATTTTTAAACTAATTTGAGAAAGGATATATAAATAAAGTTATCGTGCAGCGTAAAATAAGCTCTTTAAGTCTTTGGTTAAAATTTTATACCAATACAATAAATGTTGAACTATTTTTTACATTTTCCAAAATTTTATTAATATTTTTTAACAGAAAGATTAAGTAGTAAATTAGCCAAATTTCACAAGTTGATTAAAAATAATTCAAAGTTTATTAATCAATTAATCAAACGACTAATAAAAATTTCTAAAATTGTCCGTCTGTTACCCTGTGCCAAAAAGCATTTGAGTTGCATTTGATTTTCTACCACGCACTGTTTAGACAGACTCTGGGGCACTGAGATACAGCTACAGATACGTATCTGTGAGATACTCACAGTCGCCACAGTTGCCATTCAACTTATGAGTTCAAGTACAACCGGCGAGTGGCAGCAGCAACAGCAACAATCACACATAGCGCAACAAGCAGCGTCAACTGTTGGACATAGCCACGCCCCCCACCGCCCCTAGCCGAAACACAAACGGCCCCTCGACTTGCCGTGAGTCCCCCTATGTTGTGGCTGCAACTACACAAAAATCTTTCAACAAGAAACACCAAAAATGAAACTTGTAGAGCAGCCTAGAATTGAGTGCAAGCGGCGCTAAAATACTCTGTAAAGCGCGCCCGACAAAAATTTTCCCGATTAAATTATTAAAATCGGTATCCAGATATTACAATGAATAACTTTGCATTAAAACACGTTGAAACAAAAACAATCTAAAAATCAAACAAACATCTGTTTGTTTGTTGAATAAAAACTTATTCTTTTTGGAAGTTTAAAGCTGCCGCCACACAGGCAGCAAAAACGTTCGATAAAACCAAAAAATTAATTTGCACAAACCTAAAATACTCTTGTAAAAACAAAAGCTTTTTGGAAGTTTTAAGTAAACTTATTCGTGTCTTTAAAAAATAAAACCAAAAAATTAATTTGATCTAAAATATATAATTTTTGTTTAAAAAACTTTCATAAATTTGAAGCTTAAATTAAAATTCTTCTGTAAACAATTGTGAAGCGAATTTAAATCGCATTTAAACACACTTCGTCGAGCTTAACTACAGGGTCCCCAAAACACACACAAAAACATGAAAAACAAAAAATTATTTTCTCTTTCTCTCTCTCTGGACACGCGAAAATCTGGCTAGAGGCAAAAGCAATTTTCGGCACAATTTTCAATTAGCAGCAGCAGCAGGGGCTGCAGGAGGAGGTGGGGAAGTAGCAGGAGCTGGGGCTGGTGGAGGGGGAAAAATGTTTAACAAATAAATTGAAATTGAATGAAATTGTATTTTGATTTGATTTGTGATGAACGAAAATATATAAAAACAGCAAGAAAAACAGCAGAAACGACCGAACGCAACTGCTGAATAAAAAATCATTTTCAGTTCCTGCCTCAAGAGCCAAAATTTATGCCACAAATAATTGCTCAATTCAACGACTTGAGAATTCAGTTTTTTGATTTCCGATGATGTTTTTTTTTTTACCTGTTTTTGACTTTCAGATGAGGAGTCAGTCGAACGTATTTCAATTACAGATTTTGCACCCAAAATGGAGAAACGACTCGACTTCGATTCGAATTTGAAATGAGAGTTTTGAATTTCTTCTCGTTTCCGTGTTGTTTCTCGGTCTTTGGCTAGTGCTAAGTGCTGGCTCTCTTTGTGCTAACTTAGTCAAAGCAAACAAACACACACACACAGCACACCGCACGCACTCACACACACGCACACGCGGAGTCTGTTTGGAAACTGTAACAGAATCCCAAGCGAAAAGTTTTTTCTTTTGATTTTTTTAGGGAGATAAATAAATTTTTTTTGTATATTTCGCACTGTTTGAAAACGCGACCGAACCGTTCAACGTGCGACGAGTGTCTGTTCTGTGCGTTGTGGAAAAGCGAGCAGCGAAAAGCCAAAAACTGTAAATGAAAAGTTTAGTGCTCAGCGGGAGAGAGTGAGTGAGTAAGAGAGCGCCAAAGAGAGCACACGACCTTTGCTGTGTGCGTGTGTGTGAAGGTGAGCTGCTATACGAGTGTGTTGCTTGTGTGTGTATGTGTGTGAGTGTTTGCAAAATGTCAAATTGTAAATAAACGAAAATGGCCAAAAAAATCAAGCTGTTATACAAAACAACAGTGGCAGCTGACGAGTGGTTTGAAATGGGGGCAGAAAACAAAAATTAATTATTTTATTAAATTTTATATGACATAAAATTATTATTTTAATTTATAGATGTATAGTACAAAAAGAGTAATATCATGCTATTAAATCAACTATATAAACCAAAATTGTATCAAGTCAATTATGAATGAACGTGATAAAAAATATTATTATATTTTGAAAATTACATTCATTTAGTTCATTAAGGAGACCGTTCCATCGCCTTCCTATGATAGTTTTTTTAAATTCGGCTTAGTCTCATTTCTTTTTAAAAATCAGAGTTCTTTAGTTGTCATTACTCACTAAAAAATGTTTTATAAATTTTAAAGTCGTTTGGACTGTTTAACATTTAATAACAATTATATTTTGTTGTTGAGGCGCCTCTGAAATGCTTCCCGTCAAACTGTTATACAGCGAGAGCTCACTTTTTTTGCCATGCTGCACACGTTGCCTTTGGCTCTCTCACAAAGCTCACACTCTCTCGCCCGCTCTGCTGCTGCCGCTCTCAGCTGCATTGTGTGTTGTTTTTGTTTGGGAAAACTGCCACTGCAAAGCGAAACATGTTGTTATAAGAGAGAGAGAACGGGCAAATACACGCGCGCTCTCTTTAATTGGCTTGCTCTTATTAGTTAAATAAGCATGCGAAACTATTAAAAGAAGGGGAGTGAAATAGAGAGATAGAGCGAGAGCAAGTAAGTGAGAGAGCAGCAGAGAGCGATTCGACTGTTGATAATAGTTTCTTGTGTTTTCCTTTTGCCTTTTCGACTAGTTTTCACTTTGGGGAGTTGACAGCGACATTAAGTGACCCAAAGTAGGCGTGTCATGCCGGCAGCGCGACGCCGACGGCAAACGCCGACGCCGGCAGCGACTTGAGGCTAATCAGCGACAAAAATGGGCAAGAATCAAATAAAAAATGCCAATTTGATTTGTTTGTTTGTTGGTTTTCAATTTCTTCATGTTGTTTTTGTGACTGTGGATGTGTGTGTGTGTGGATGGGTGCGCGAGAGTGTGTGTGCCGCAATTTGAATTTGAATTACAGTTGCAGCCAAGAATTTTTATATATGATTTTAATTTTAATGTGCGGCGTACGTGAGCAAATGATTTGACGGATTCGACTAAAAGACGGACGGACAGACGGCTGGACGGACAGTTAAAAACGCGCGCATGTGCCGCGGACATATAGATATGATAAATGTCGCACATATATCTTTTGGGCCACGAAATAATACACTCTCAAAAGACAAGGCAAAAAACTAGTGTCGATATGTGGAAAATGTGTTGGGAAAACTGCCTGACCCACATTTTCGGGCTGATTGACAAGGTGAAAAGCGTGCGTGAATAGCCCCAAAAAAGATGCAAAAATGAAGAAACAACGAATTTTAAATGCTCTTCAAGGACACAGGAGTTTGCTGAAAGAGTTTAAAGTTAAATAAAGCACGAAATAATTTTTATTAAACTTAGTTAAGTAGCTTAATTAATTTGATTTATGGCAAAATAGTTTATTAGACAAAAGTAAAAATTTTTCGCTAAATTCTTGTCTTATACAATTGTATTTATGTTCAACTGCATGACTTAGCTCCCAACTCCCGCTACTTGCAGTGTATAAAAGTATCTCACGGATACTCGAACTGTGTGTGCAACACAACACAACAGAACACAACACAATGGAACGAATGTTGCACGGCTTTTAAGCTGTCATTGTCATTGTTGTTGATGTTGTTGTGTTTGTTGTTGATTGATTGTTGTCCTCAAGGTCGGCAAAGGGACAAAAGATATGCAGATACATTTTTTACCTGGCAAATACACACACACACACACACGATGTGACTCCCCCAAATGCCACGCCCACGGTCCAATGCCATAACAATATTATTCGAATAATGCCACAAAAGCGATTTCATTGCATATTTATTCGATTATAAAGAACAACAACAATTAGACAGACATTCCGAAAGGCAAGAGCTCTCCGAAGACAGCAGCTGGAGTAGGTGGAGGAGAAAGGGAGGAGTGGAGAGGGGCAGATCAACTAAATAAATTTCCCAATTGTTTATTTTTTCCCAAACAAATCAGCGAACATTAAAAACAGCGGAGCGCCCACAAAATAACATTAACATCCGGTGAAACAGACCAGAGGGCGGTGGGAGTGGCAGAAAGTGGAAGCAGGCGTTAGTGGGGGTGGGAGGGTATCCAAAATTCAAATTCTTTGAAGCATTTGCAGGTGTTGTTCAACTGTAGCTCAAGCGTTTTACAAAAGATACAAAAACACAGATAAAGATACAGATACACGGGGTCTACTCACACAGATACATAATCAAAGCAACTATTTACTTGAACAATTATAAATCATTGAAATATCTGAGAATAATTGATTCGAGTTATTTTAATGAGCTTCTATAGATGCCAAAATGAAAGCAATAAAACTTTGATCATATATCATTATAGCAACAACTTAAGTTTGCCGATCTGAAGAAGAGGAATTTTTATCTCCTTCGCTTATAATTTATGCATTTCTTTCTTACAGTTTTCATGTGGATAACTATCTGAGTGTTTGGTAAGTTTCAAACATAAATTTTACTTCTATTAAATAAATCTGTTGGGTATATTTTCTATATAAACGATAGTTAAAATCGGCATAAGTTGTCTATCAATTGTTTTAGAAGTATTGACAAAAAATTTAAGAGTTTTTATTGGGGTACTGTGAGTACAGAGAAAGAGTAGAGCAGTCATCAAATCTAGTCTTTATTTTCACTGACTTTTCTTCCACATCTAGTGACTAAAGTGAATTTTAGCATTTTAACAAACTTATTAATTAGTAAACAGCAGTTCAACAAAAGCACTGCATGTTTACTTCAAACCACTTTTATCACTAGTTATACTACTATATAATCTTCCAATTTCCTTCGTCATTATTCACTTCTACTATATAATCTTCCAAAAACACACAATTCTACGGATTTTCCCACATTTTCAATTCATTTCACAGATTATTTTCATCAGTATAGTTAGTACTTTTAAATGCTGTTTATTTAATGCCACTAACTATAGTTAATCTGATTAGGAGACGTGTTGTATTTCCATTTTGAAGTGTATTTATTATATAGCAACAAATTATATCCCATTTTATTATTATGCCATATTCTTATCGGTGCATAATTAGAGCTGAAATAATTTGCATAAAAAACATTTGCAGGTCGTTTGTTAATTTTGGCTATAATGAAGTCAAATTTATCAGTGGGTAGTGCACCAAAAGTGGGTGGAGTTGTTAAACAAAAGTTTGATCGACTAGAAGATACCTGTTAGTTGAGTTTTGGGAAACAATTGAAATAATTCCTTTTGGTTTACCTTTTCTCAAGTCACTAGTCACTGGCAAACCTTTTATCACCTCCAAAACACCCTGTAGCCCTACCCCTAACCGATATGCTAATAAAATCCGTTAGGTTTCGAGCAAAACAATTGCTTGAATTAAGAGAAATGAATATTCTACGTGTTTTTTACCCAAAACACTTTTCCTGGAAAGGGAGCAGCATACGCTGTTGGCGGTAAATAGAGGGGGTTTAGCGGGTTTTGAGTGGCTTTTCAGTGGCTAGACTTTTTCATAGAGAGAAACCCGCATTTTGTGGCGCGTGTCGAAAATGCAGAATGCGAAATAAAATGCAGCCAATCGAATGAGAATTATAACATTTTTATACATCGTATATATCGTATAAATCGTATATATATAAATTCGTTTACCCCATGATTTATTTATAAATGCCGCTGATGATGACGTTTTCCCTTTTTGGCTAGACGCAGGATGAGAATCAAACACGAGCGCGAGAAAATCGAATAGGAACAGGGAGCGGAGCAGAGAAATTTGCAAAAATAGAAAGACAAAAGCATGAAAATAAACGTAAGACTGAAGTGTGCCAAACAGAAAGATGCCCTGTAGTCACGTAAATAAAATGTTCTAGGCAAAAATTGATACTCCTTTCACCTTGTTACTAAGCCCAAACTCACCTTTAGCCGTGAACGTTTTACAGGGTATTTTGAAAAGAGATGAAGGGAATTTCCTGCGCTAAAATGTTTAATTTATTAATGAGATTTATTAATAGGACACGCTGAAAGGTGAAAAGCTCAAGAGGTCGCCATGATGCCAGTAAGAATACCGTTAGTGGGTAGAGCAGAGGGGTGATAGGGGGCTACGGGGAGGCTGTGCAAAGCGTAACTAGGGACGGTGAGGTATCTCTCCTCTGTGGTTCGGGGCAAGTAGATTTTCTTTGCTCTTGTTTGTAATTAAACTGAAAATTATGCCCCCTGTTTTATTCACTTGAAATATGTGTCTGTTTCTCTGTGTGTGTGCGTGTGTGGTGGTTGCCTGCCACTGCTCCTCCCGCCACCCTAGCACATTTGCCCGCCAGACGGCTCCTCGTGTTGGTTTCACTGGAAATTCGTTCCGTTTGCGGCTATAATCAGTGGGTGGTGCAAGGTGTGCGTAGTGTTCTCTATTTAGCCGTTTTAGGGCTAGGCATAGAGCATAATTTGGAATTGAGTATGTTGCTTTTAGCTAGAAATCTAGCCATTTAGAAATTGTATTTCGTAAATTTTATTTAAGTTTTGTAGACAGAAATTATATTAAATTTTAAAGCTTTTGACTAGAAACTTAGCCATTTTCTTAATTTATCTAGCTATCTTACACAAGCGTAAATTTATTTTGCTTTAAGGTAGCTACTTTTACCCGCTAAAATGCTGGCAACTCTGGCTCTGGGTGTGAGTTATGTTTTGCCTGTGTTTTGGGAGGGGTTTTGGTGTTTTGCCCCCACAATGAAAATAATTTGCCTGTGTTTTTCGACGAGTGGCACAGTGTTGAGTGGTGCAGGATGGTTTTTCGACTGGGTGACTAGAGAAGGGGAGGGAAAGAAGAAGAAGTGGAAGAGTGGGCAACACTGGAGACGCATAAAACAAACCGGAGACAAGATAATGGCCATGTTATGTGCATACACAGAGCATATGGCACATTAGCAATGAGAAATACGAGCACTGACTTCGTATGCTCCATTAAATGGCCACCTGATGCACATTTTCCGATGATTTGTCACACTGTGCATTCAAGGGAGTTCCCAATGCTCAATTATACAAAACAGATTCGGTTAATAGCAACTAATTGTTTAATTTGTTTAAGAGGTTTAAGGATTGAGAAAATTTAGTCTTTAAAGCGTTATCATTGGTTAATATCATTTTATAAAATCTATCCGATTTTCTTTTAGAAATTCCCAAATATTCTTTTTATCAAATCATTCTCTTACATATTTATTATTTTTTAAGCATTTAGTGTTTTGAAACTTTTTAGATTTGTTAGTTTCGGGTTTGGAATTCTCATAAATCTGCCAAATAATATTTTACCTTAATTTCATTTCGATTTGTTTATAACATCAATCTTTGTCTTGTTTTACGAGTCTCCGAGGCAATAATTCTTCTTAATTTCAACTGATTTCGGTGCTTTATAGAATTCCATATACTTTCGGCACCTGTTGTAAGAGCAATTCTTCTAATTATCTGTTTCTTCCTAAGAATACCTATAAAATTATAATTCTTAGCAAATCTTCTCAGCACCCGGATCTAATCACGCTTTGTTATCTATACAAAATTTTGTTCACTTCCAGTGTGCGGTGAAATTACACTACCCCGAACACGCCCCCAATGGCACCCACTGGTAAGACTCGTCTTAATCTTCAAGTTGTTGATTAGTCGACTGCACGTAACGCTAACCTCTCTGACCCGTACCCCCCGTCTGCACTCCCCACCAACTATACTCAGCGTGTGCCTGCTCATGTGTGAAGCCCACCCACCCCACAGCTTATCTGCTTCTTCAAATACTTAATATTAATTGGCATTTTATTGTTGTCCAAGCGACAGTAAACAATAACAACAACAGCAGCAGCATAGGCAGAGGAACAAACAGAGGCTGCGACGCCGACAGAGAAGCGACGCCACCGGCAACGATTACGGCATCTCAAGGTGGCTTACGCTCTTTTGTGCCCACACTCTTAAGTCAAAGCTCGGCTCGCAAAAGTCAAGCAGCACAAAAAAACAAGGCGAACAAAGAGAGCACTGATCAGCAGTGACTATTTGTGCGCTCTTATTTTTGTACTTATTGTTGTTGCTTATGTTATTCAATAATTTGTTTGCGTTCTAAATTTTTGATTCATTTGCTTACGCATACTCCCGCACACACGCACACAAAGACACACTTAAACACACTCAGTCACAATTATATGCTTATTTGTCACTTTAATAAAATAAAATGCTATTAATTACCTTTTTGGTGGTTGAGTGTTTGCTGCGGGAGTGAGTGAACGGCGCACACAGAGCGAATGAGTGCAAAAGAGAGGGTTAACCTAAGCTTTTCGGCTTTGTTGTTGATTTTCTTTTTGTCTTTTTTCGGTTTGTGGCTTTTGCTTGAGGCCGCAGCCCGCGGCTGGCGTCGCTGCTACTACTGCTGCTGCTGCCAACCCTCCTGATGAGGCCGGTGCGTTAGCTGAGAACGCTTGTTAGATACAGCTTAAGAGAGCGCGCGTTTGAGAGAGAGCGCGTCAAACGTTTTGCTCTGTTATGAAGTAATAATGATGAAAAAATTGCCTCACTCGCTCACGAAAGCAGCACAACAATTTCTGCTGCTGCTGCTGTTGTTGTTATTGTTTTTGTTGCTGTTGTTATTTTTATGAGAATCGTTTTTATGTTTTTTATGTGCACAGCAGCCGCCGCCAATAACAACAACACAAGCAACTGCAAAATGCAAACAAAGTTACACACACACATTTTTTTTTTTTTTTTTCAATTATATTTTTTTAATTTGCTTATTTATTGCACTACTTGTTTTTAAAACCGTACGCGAATTTGAATTTTATTTCTATTTTATTATAATAATTTTTGCGCTTTTTTGTGAGTATTTTGCGAATTTTGTTTTGAGCGTTAAAGTGTGCTTAAATTGCTATTGTTGTTCTTGTGCTGAGCGCACCTTGTTTTTATTTTTTTTAGTTGTTTTGCAGCACCTTGCCTAAGCGCCTAAAAAACAATAACAATTCTGAAATTGAACTAAAAAAAGCAACACGCGACGACGACGACGACGATACGTCCGTCCACAGCAAAAGTTTCTCGCGTTTTGAGAGCGTCGAAAATAAATTCAAAGTTATACAGCCAGCGCAAAGGTAAAACAGCTGAAGTAGCGACGAAAAAATACTCTGTAAATGTGTCAAAATAGCTTACACTACAATGAAGTACAACTTTAAATAGTAAAACAGTTATTAATAAGTCGCAAAGTAGCTTAATAAATATAATAAAGATTTTTAGTTAGTAAATGTTAAGTTTCGCTGCTGCTTGTTAGGTGTGTTAATCAGGCAACCAATATACCTCTTACACTGCGTGCTACGCTTGCTTAGTATGTCAGTGTGTGCAACAGAGAGCGCATGCGCAGAGCGCAACAGTTGCAGAGAGCGGGAGAGCGCGTTACAGGCGGCTAACAGAGCTTTGAGATCAGTACGCGAAAACAGCAATAATAAATATAAATTTTTAATTTTTAAAAGTCAATTAAATAAATTTATCTAATGATAGAAATAAATGAAAGTGAATTTTTTAAAATAATTAAAGCAAACTTTTAAAAATAAATATTTAATTCGTGCGACAGTGTGACCAGCATTAACAAAATGTGCTTAAAGCTTGCTGTTAAGCAGAGCTGGTCACCCTAAACATAAAAGCTTTTCAAGTTAACCAGTGTTGCTTAGCGTCAAAGGGCGCCAATTTTGAATTGGAACTTGAAATAAAATAAATATAATTGGTTGAAATTTAAACATACAGGTTCAGATAGTGCAGATTTTAAATAGTTTGATTTTTTAAATAAATAGTTTATAAAATAAAAAAAAATAATAAATATTTAATTTAAAAAAATCTGTTCATGGCTAAAAATTGGAAAATCTTTCTAATTTATAATAAAATTAATTGAAATTTTTTAAAAATTATCCTACAATCTCCAAAACAAGTATAACTACAATAAAAAGTCTTCTTGGTGTTTTTTGATGTATATATTCCATATATTTTTGCATATATATTTATATTTGTTGGTTGTTTCTCTTTTCTTTACACAATAAAAATTATGGATGCTTCTCAACAAAAACAATTTGTGTTACTTAAACGTAGAATTTATAGATTAAATTTCTTTGCATAATTTCGTGTCGATAACTTTCTTCTTCTTGCTCTTTGCTCTTTGATTTTTGCATTTTGATTTACTTTTTACTAGAAATATCGAAAATTTTTATGTTTTGCAGCGTTTTAAGTTTTAAATAAATTTTTGTCTGTGTTAAAGTTTTATTAATTGCAATGAATCGATTTTCGATTGTTCGGTAGAATTATGCTTGTTAAATTAATATAAAAAAATATGTACAATGAGTCAGCAGATTTAAGATTTAAGATGCTTCGTCCTCTGCGCTCAACTTAAATATTTTAACATATAGATAAAGTTCATTAGAAATATTTAAAGCAACTTAAACTTAATGTTAAGAGTTGTTTGTTGATTGGTTGTTGTCTGTCTGTTATCGATTGCAGAAAACTATCGAGTGGTGGTAAAACACATACATATATCTATATATATATATATCGATTAAATTTGTATCTCGTTTGTATTATTAGTTAATTGTTATTGGTTATAATTTGCTGATGAGGTTTTGTGATGGAAACGAACGTCACAGGGTATGCCAGGTGCGACTACATAACTTTGCTACTAATCGTGATAGATTGTTTGTGTTTTTTCTTTCGATAAATATCGTGGAATAACTGTAATTGTGATGCTTTGCTAATCGATAGCTTGCTTTCATTTCTCTTGCTACTTATGCTTAAGGATTACGGGATTACGGGGGGATTACAGGGTATTATGGGGTATATATTCTTGCATTGCGTTAAATATGCTTAAAGACTTAGTTTCTATATTTTTGGTGTAACTTTTTGAGTTTTGTGTTCTGTGTTCATTGATTCATTTTTAGTTTGTAACTGTTATACATACTACATAGATAGACTACTAACTGTACTAACGTTTTTTTTGTAATAATTCTTGCTTTCTTTAGCTTCGATATTTTTGTTTTGTTTTGTTTTTGATCTCTGCGAGTTCTACTAAATATAATACAGTTTTTGCTCGAACTTCTTGCTCCCCCAACGCCAACTCGACGCTTCCAAAGTGTTATACACGGCACAGTGGTTACTCTCCCTCTCTCTCTCTCTGTCTTTCTCCCAGGCGTTAGACGCTTAGATCGGCGATATGGAGGTCGGCGCCGCAGCCGTTTCGGGCATGTATTCTCTGAGCAGATCACGTAGTCGCAAAATCTCACGTCCAGCGGCGGCCAAGTCTCCCTGTAGTGACATTTCTCGCTCTCGCAGTCGCTTAATGTCGCGTTGGCAGGTCTAAAAGTGGAGAAAATGTTCCAATTAGTTCGGCATGCTTCTAACTTCTCTCTGTCTTACTCTCTACTTACCACATTCTGACGCAGTAGATCGAGTTTGTCGCACTTGAGTCGCGTCACTTCCTGTCGCAGATTCTCGATCATCATGATGGTCTCGTTACTGGGGGAACTGCCCATCATGGTGCCCTGTACTCCCTCCAGACACAGCGAGCATGCCTTGGTGGTGGCCTCCGCAGAACTCATGCTCTCCAGACCCGTATCGCTGTCTATGTAGGCAGCTCCTCCGTCTAGATGTCCCATCATTGGATCCAAATCGACGCTGTTCAAACTCGAATCATCGCTGGTCTCCGACATGGTGGCCACGGCAACGACGCCTACAATGCCACCATTTTGGGCAGCGCTAACAGCAGCGGATGCCACGCCTCCAATGGCACCATTTTGTTGACTTACACCCACGATGGGTGTAATGCTGTTGTTATTGTTGTTGTTGTTGTTGATGATGCTGTTCGTGTTGTTGTTGGCCGGTCGTGAGGTGATGTCCGGTGAGGAGGAGGTGGATTCATTCGAGGATTTCGACTTGGAGGAGGATTTGGAGGCCGTGCGACTGCAAGTCTGTAGGGAAAAGAGAGAAAATACAGGGTGTAAGTCAAGCGTTACTCAATGTACCAACTTATACTTGTACTTACATTCAAATTGGGTGTCTGAGTCTCGGGCTGTAGCTCCTTTTTGGCGCTGAGTGTGCCCAGCTTCGTGTTCACACTGAACTTGTCCGGATGCCCACCATTGCCCGTGTCGACGCTCTGCGAGCGGACCCTCATTATCAGCGCCTTCTTGACGGTGTCAATGAAACGGGAGCCAGCATTACCGCCTCCACCACCACCTCCAGCGCCACCGCTCTCCGATTTGGGTGTTTCGGGTGTGGGACTGCCTGCTAAAGTCTGCGACAGATCAGCGCCCAGAAAGTCACGAGTTTTCTCCTTCAACTCCTCGACGAGATTCTGGAGCAACGATGTACGCGTGCGTAGCTCAAGTTTGGCAAACTTTTCGGCCTTGTAGCAGGCGTTCTCGGCATTGATCAGTTTTGTGAGCAGAAACTCCTTGAACTCCTGACCCTTTCTGAACACTGCTGGACTGGGCAGCGTGGGACCAAAGAAGGGCACATCATCGCGAGCTGTGACGCTTACCTTGTACCGGGTATGTGGGGTATTGGGCTCTAGTGGCTGTACCACAATGAAGGCGTGCAAAAAGTGACTGGCAATCATGTCCGGGGAGAAGGGTGTATTCGTCTCCTGGAACACGATGGCCACGATGTCGTTGCCAATGTGTCGCTTGCGCTGCAGTTGCTGTGGATCGCCTTCCGTGTGGGGGAGCAGTGTGGACACATGGAACATGATTTCCCGCTCCTTGAACACCTCATACACCGCCGTGTCGCCTGTGTGACCGTTCTGTATGTCCAATCCTCCACGATAGCCCTTGTGCTCCTTGAGCCTGATGCGCTGACCAAGCACATCGAGGAATTCCTCGAATGCAGGTGAACTCTGTTGGTTTCCAAAGAGTTCCTCCTCGGTGGTCTGACCGTACCGCTGATAGAGCACTCCAAACTTGAAATGGGACACGAGCACATGCTCGTCGTACACACTGATCAACTGAGACGCCTTGGGGCACAGTACGGGCATAAAGTTATCCACCTGAATCTGTTCGTTCAGCAGACGAACCATTTTAGCCGGACTCGGTTGAGCCCCGAGACAGGAAACCGGAATCTGTTCATGCATTGTGCCCGTACGTAGACGTAGAAGTATGCGCATGTGCTCCTGATTGGCCACGTTCTCTGTTTTGATCGAGATGAGCACCGGGCCCAGCTGATCGTCGTGACCAACGAGATTCGAATGCTCACGCGCGGCATAAAAGCGTCGATAACACTTGGCCGTATCGTCTGTCTCGAATTTGGCCATCCATGTGGTCTGTGGCAACTGCGGATTACCGCGTGCATCGAAGCTACACTCGTGCTCAGTGCCATCGAGCCAGTAACCTCCGTGTAGGGGCAATAGAATCATCGGGTATGGCGATGGTTTCGACAGTGCATCCTCGAGCAGGCGCTGCGAGGCGGGTATGGCCGAGACAATCGATGAATTCGATGATACCGATGATTGTGACAGATATTGGTGGCCATTGGACAACGTGTGTACACCCGTTGAGCTCACCACACCGCTCAGCTGTGGCGACGCGGGGGTGGAGCTGGAGGCGGAGCCCGACACAGAGCTACTCGAGTGATTCATCGAGTGACGCAATGTGGCGCGGGAACCCGAATGTTGTAGTCCTCCAGATCCGCCATCGTGCGGTGAATGTGGCTGTGGTACGCGCTCCTCGCTGCCATTGCTGCCGCGATGATTCTGTAGGAAGAGAGAGAGAGAGGAGTGGAAGATTAGTTAGAATTCATTTACGAGTTTTAAATATAGACCCCATTAGACCACGTATGAAGCCCTTTTAGTTCACTCAACACACCCATAGTACCCGCTCTGCATGGGTATAACTAGCGCACTCTGTGTAGGATTAGCTTGTGCCGTGTAGGAGTCGACTGCATTATAATTTCATGCAATTATCGTACACCGACTTCCCTCTGCTACCCCTGCTCCATTGCGCTAGGGACCCCTTTCTTAGGGCCTTAGGAAAATTGGATAATGGCCGGGAATAACAGGCCATGTTTGAGAGCTGCCTGGCAATTTTGTTGGCTCAAAACAAATACGAGAGCTCATGTGGGCGAGATTTGTGGCTGGATTTAAAGCAAGTAGGGTTAGGGCGACGGAGAAGTAGTGGAGCGAGGAGATAGTTAAATTTTGATGGCATTAAGTCAACATTTTCATTTGACATGAACGCGAACAGAAAACAGAAATGAAAAAAGATACAGAAGAACAAAAGTTGTGACTGGCGCCAGTTTAGCTTTTGTCTAGTCCCGGACTACACCCTAAAGGAAGTGGGGGAGAAAGGGGGTCGTAGGGATGGTATAACAGCGCTCACTATTTAAAAAGTTCTTTCATTTCTTTAGTATTCCATTTGGCAATTGTGTGTATTTTAGCCAGCTTGCAACTCGCTGGCTTGCAGCCAAATGTGGCACGTAGAGCGCAAAGCCGAGAGAAAGTAAGATTGGGTGATAGGATGGCAGAGGAGTGGATAGAAGAGAAGTGGTGAGTAGGGGAGTAAATAGGAGCGGAGTTGGGAGGAGAGAAGAGCAGAGCAGCAAGGAGCATAGTTTAGCTCTTTATGCTTTTTGGGTTCATTGATAGTTCGTGCCTTGATTTAATAGTCTGCCTGCTGCCAAGTACAACTGTTTCACAGGATTTGTGAAAAACTAGCAGCAAGCCAAGGAAATTAGTAAGGAAAAGCAGGAGAAAACGGAGCAATAGAAGAAGTAGTTGGGGTATCTTAAAAGAGTTAGTATGGGTAGCTAAAACTGAGTGCAAATCGAGTTTTTGACTGACAGATAAAGCTAATAAAAATCCCACAGAGGAAGAGAAAAAAGTCCTACTTAGAAACCTAAACTATTCTAAAGTTCAACGTGTTTAAAATTCCCCACAAATGAAACTTAGATTGACACCTTTAAAGTGCTCGAATCAAGGCTAAACAACTATTGACTATAATTATAAACAAACTATTCCACGAACAATGCAATAGCACTTAAAAACGAAGGTCAACCCTTCGGGCCTTTCGCAAGTTTTCAAATCAATTTGAAATTTGTTTTTGATTTGAATTAATTTATTTTTAAACGTGACTTTTTCAGTGCAATTTAAATGCAGTTGACTGCACAAACCGCTAATGAATTGCATTGTTAAGCGGTGATGTTTTTCGATGATTGAAAGCAATCACAATCACAATGGAAATGTTTAAACATTCGAAACGAATGCACTCAAATCATATGAGATACATTTATGCAAATGTTGCAATCTTAAATAGAAATTCATAGACCAATTGATGGGAATTCATAAATTTGTTGTAATCTGACACGTGGGCAAGTATGAGGGGAGATTGGGAAGTATGGGTAAGAGGAGAAGGCCACGAGGGCAGTAAGGTTAATACTGTCTAAACGGGAATTGGTCTGGTTGCTTCGTCACACGCTTAGTTGGCTTCATTTGTCGGTCTCTTTTGCCCTCAGTCTTCCTGCCAGTAGATAAATAGATGGATAAACAGTTTTCCGACTGTTTGTCTGGGTTTGGCTTAATAGCTGCCCAAGGGAAGGGAACATTTCAGGGGCGGGGCATGACTCATCACACTGAAAATTGAGACAAAACTTAATTTTCATTTATCAGGAGTGTGCTTAGAGGGGAGATTTTTGCTTAATTGGACTTGAGAGAGAATGTGTCAAGTAAAGTCGAGTCTAATTTGATCAGATTTGTCTTTCACTCAGAGAGAGCGAGAGAGAGGAGAGTCGGGGAAAGCTATGAATCCAAGGGAAATGTCTAATTAAAAATGCATTGCTTCAAAATATAAAACTGAGACAAAGAACGAGACTTTAGAGCAATAAAAGTTATACTAAAAACATGAAAAAACCAGTAGAAAATGCTAGAATCGACTGCAAAAGACCCTGTACTTAGTAATAAGTTATAAGATATGGAGACTTCAGTTTTATAGTTAACTTTGAAAACTTTTCGTCAAGTACTGCTTTTTTTGGCACTCTCTAAAGACCCTGTACATATTTAGAGAGCAGGGTCATCATAATTAATGCAAGTACACATGGAAAGCATAACGAATACAAGTGAACACAAACGAATAAAGCGACCTACTCGCAAACCGAACAAAATTTATAATGATCATGATCATCATAACAATGATAATGATGTTCTTTATGTCGTTTGTGCCGATTCTCTCTGTGTTGTGTCTCTGATTCTCTAGAACTTAAGCGGATTATATATAGAAGGCGAGAAAAGTGTTACGAGCTCAAAAAGACTGACGACTTTAGACAGATTCCATATGACTTGTTTCGAGGTTACTGGGCTAGGCGAGGGGGTCAAAAGGGAGCAAAAAGTGGGAGCTAGGGCTGGTAGAAGCGACAGGGTTGCCAGACAACCCTTGCTGAAAGTGCTCGCTCGTCTCGCATTGAACACAGGCCATAAAATCTGAAGACGATTTGCATAAAAGTCAGAAGGGCATGATATTGTTGTGCCCCCTTCCCCTACTGCCACACCCTGTCTGCCCACATGTGTGTGTGTCCTGTGAGTGAGCTGGCAACGTCAACAACAAGAGTTGTTGTTGTTGCTGTTGTTGTTCTTGCCTCAAGTGCAGGGCCCCATCATTAAAAATGTGCATTTTGCATTCTGCTTTTTAGCTTTTTTTTCAGCTGTTTCTTTTTTTCAGCTTGCTGCGGGGGCGTTGAAATCTTTAGCTGCCACAAAATGAAAACAAAGTACAATAAAAGTGAGGGGAAGTCAGCGTAAGGGAGACGGGGAGGGACGAAGGGGGGAAGCGCTCTGTGTACAATGCACAGGAAGCTGAATTCATTTTGTTGTTTTTGCCGTCTGAGTGCAACGTTTGGCAGCCACTGTAGTGCAGCTAAAACTGTGAAGAGCACAGGAAGTTTGCTTGGCAGTAAACTTAAGAAAACAAGTAGGGAAAATCAAGTAAACACAGACTTGCAATAAGAAAAACTTTGGAACATTTAGTAGTTTTATTGTAATATTTTTAAAAAGTATTTTTGTTTGCCTTCTTTGCCCAATATTATTTTAATAACATTTCCCGGAAAAATCGACACTCAGTCACTATAAAACCCACTGCCAGTGACTACGAGTGTTTTATAACTTATGCAACGCACAGTTTGCCCCAAAAAACGAAGAAAAAAAAGAGTTGCAAGTGATTGATGGACAGTGGGCTGCAATGGGGGAGTGGCAAGAGGCACGACGCACGTGCATAGTGACAGTGACAGTTCCAAGTTACAGAAACTCAAACTTCAAGCTAAACTTAAAGCCAGCAGAAAGAGAGAGAGAGAGAGAGGGAGACAGCGAAGGCGAGCAATTCAACCCACACCTCGTCCCGCTCTTGACATGATTTATTGTGTTTTGCGCCTGTGACAAACTAAAAAAAAAACATGGATTTTTATTTAAGTAAAAAATTTATTTCGAATCAAAGTTACATAAATCAAGGCAGCTGACAAATAAATCAAAAGCAGTGCGTTTTCAACTGGGAGTGCATTCTAAACTATAGGAAAAGAGTGCGCTACAGGCATTTACCTTTTCAAAAGCTTGACTTCGACGTTAACCAACACTGTTTAAGTAAACTTACTTCCTATTGAGACACCCGAAATATTTTTACAAGACCTCATCTTTTATTTGTTAGGCATTTTCTTAATTGCCTTTGGTTTACGGCTCTTCATTTTCGTAACTGCCGTTGCACGTGAGTTGATTACTTAAAAAGCCAAAATAAAAGCTAAAAGAGTTGCTCAAGTTATAAACGCTTTCACAAATTCAGTTAACACACTCATCTATTTACATATGAGTCGTCTAGACTCAGCTAGATATTCCAATGTACAAAGGGTTTTATGGTCCTACTAAAAGTTCTTATCGTTTTTATTCTCGCAGCTCGTTAAAAGATTGATCGTAAAGAAAGGCAGAAATCAGTCAGGGCCAGTCAATGAATTTCCCAGAAAAGAGAAAAATTGGAAGCAGATATCAGAATGTATATAAATAGTTTGAGAAGCACTGCTAGTTTATGCGGATTGTTCAAAATTTATGAAAAAAGACTACGGTCCACTTAAGGCAACTTGTCGCCGTTGTTGTTGCTTTTTTGTTGTTGTTATTTATAGTGTGCGACAATTTCATTAGTCCAAAAAAGCGAAAGGCGCCACCAAATTTGGAAAAACCACAACAGAAATTCATTTAAAAGTCAAAAACAAAATCAAAACGAATCCAAAAAAAAATGTCAAGTTGGCGAATTAAATTTTAAGTTATGCAAGCAGCTGATTGATTCAAATGCTATTTAATTACTTAATAAAACATTTTGTTTGCTGCTAAAAATAACGCTGCTATTTTAAAATTATTAATTTGTTTTTATTTTAAAATTGTGTTCGCGTTTTTAATTTTAATTGGCAACTGCAATATTTTTGTGTGTTGCATGTCACAATTTTGACCCAAATTGTGCGCAATGAACCTCGAATGAGTAGGAAAAATTTGCATAATGCAAAGAGGGTCTCTACGCCTCCCTTTCCCACTCCTACTCCCTCTCTTTCGCTGTCTCTTTCTCGGCTCTCGTGTGTTGCATAAAATTAGTTGCAGCAATTTGATTAAAAGCTAGAATAAGAAGTTATAAAATGAAATTACTCTCACGCCCACGGGCAAACAAGAAGAAGAAGACTTTGGAGAAACCAGAAGCGGAACCTCCTAAACCCTGAACTGAACCCAAACCTAAACCGTAGCCAGGGTTGACTTGTCACGTCATATTTTTCTTTGTCATGCTTCTCTGCACTGCTAAACTCTGGGAAGCAATTGCTTCTCAAACGAAGGCACAGTGTGACAAGTGGGACAAAAAAGTGGTTTAAATTTTAAACAGTCTTTAAAGTAGTCTACATTATTTTTACAAAAAATGCGTTTAAATATATATGCGTTTAAATATATATAAAAGAAATAAAATTTCGTATAATTTTAGATTTGTTCCTTAAAATTCAACAAATTTGTAGTGTTGATCAGTTAGTTAACTTCTTTAAAAATCTTATGTAATCCCAATTGAGCGCTTTGCCCCACTGTGCTCTCTTTGTCTTGAGGTGTAGGGCTTTGCACTTTGTTTCCCTCTTTTTTTCGAAACTTTTTGTGGGCTTTGACCAACACTGCGTGAATGGCTGGACTTATTTCAATGGCTCTTGGCCCCGTTGTCGACTCACTTCGACTTGGTTTGGTTTGGTTTGAATTGCTTTGGGTCTTTGGGCTGCCTGCGCATGTGCATTGAAGCTGCGCGGTGTTTCCAGTTCGCTGCACAAACCGTAGGGTGACTACGACTGCGAAGACCGTACAACAACGTGTTGCAAGCCAAACGTTTTGAGGTGGCAGTCGCTTTTCGTAAGTTGCGCATTTAAATTACAAACAGCTGACAAAAGTTTGCCGCCAGCGCTTGCCCAATCAGTCAACTCCCCCTAGCAGCGCTCTCTCTCTCACACTGTTGTTCCCCCCTCTCTCCCTCTCGCTGCAACTCTTTCCCTTTGGCTCTATTATTTTGCTGCTTTTCCCGCTGCGCTTCGCTTGCTTTTCTCATAAAATAATTGCGCATGTGATGAAGTTGATCCACGCTACAGGGAAGCTTCTCCCTACTCACCTCTCTCTCCCCTCTCTCTCTCTCCCTTTCTGCCCTTGTTATGTCAGTAGAAAAGGCAAAAATTGTTGCTTAGTCTTTTGGCTTTCCACTGAAATTAAAGCGACGACAACGTTGTTATTCTTTTGCTTCTGCCTCTTCTTCTACTTCTTCCTGTGCTTGCTCTTCTTCAGCCCTGAGAATTTGGCAACGAAGCGTGAAACATGAAGAACAACAGCAGCAACAACAACAAGTTGTTAACGTCTGTTGTCCGCTTCCCAGAAACCAGCTTGTAGCCCAAAAGCCAACAAATTTTCGCCGCTGTCTAAGCTTGTAATCTCCATAAAATGAGGGGCTGTGCAGTGAACCAGGGGTGGGTAAATGGGAGGTCTATTCCTCTGTTTTACCTGCCGTGGCATTTAGTGGGAATTTCTTGGTTAGCTAACAATTCCTGGCTATTAAGAACAGCTGTCAAAACTTTGGCAACTCTGGCTAACAAACTAACAGTTTTAATTACACAGCTGCCTTACAATTAGGGCGCTGACACGCCCACAAATTGAGCCAACAACTACACAATGAACAATATTAAATATTGATTTAACAAAGACCACATAAGTGAATTATGTGGAGCGCGTCGTTTGTTTACTTGGCCCAAACATCATTTGCTGATTGGCATTGGCAACCCTACGCAACAACCCTGTTAACCTGCCTGCCCGTCTCTGCCTAGCTTTTTGTGTGTTGCAATCGGGTCAGCGCCCAAAAGCGCACTCGAGTCAACTTCTCAGTTGCATCTCGTTCACTGCAGTCAATGCTTTTTGGCCCTGAGCTCTTTTGACGTCATCACAGTGCGTATGAAAAGTTTAAGCGCACTGCAGCTAGAGCAGTTTTTATGAAATAAACAAAAAATTCACTTTTTAAGGAACTAAATTGAATTTTAATAAAATTTGGAAGTATAGCAAAAATTCCTCTTTAATAAAACTCAAGAATGTCTTTAGCTTATAACGCAAATTCCTTCTGTACTTAAGTTTTGTTATAAATAAGAAAATTCATACGCTATTTATAACAACTTTGAGGCAAAACTTTTGTTGAAAACGTTTTATTTATGAAGCTGTGATAGCTATGAAAAATCAAAGTTCGTTCGACCGTTTAATAACTGTTTAACGCCTATAAATAGCCAGAATTGTCATTTTTCTATACATACACATTTTTTATAAATATTTATTAACTTAACGCAAAGTAGCAACTGTAGAACTCATTCAAATCCGGTATGAACTTATATAAACAAATTTAAAGCTACTAATTAAACTTGTTTAAAGCTTTGTGCTAAAAAGCTTTCAGATTACAACAAATGATTTCAATCTAGAGATCAAGAATTTTACTAACTCATTACCTCCCAGTGCTCAGCTTATTTTAGTAGGCACTGTCTGTCACTATTTTGATTGATTTATGGCTGGAACACGAAGACTTACGCTCGCCATTGACCACCCGCATTTTCTGCTGAACTATAAAGTCGCTACGCTCACTTTTTTACAGATGTATCTTAGTGTATCTGTAGCTGAGTAAATTTGTATCTGCATAACTCGTGTGTATCTTTTGCCTTTTGCATATTCGCGTTGCCATTTTTTCGGCTGTGGATTTTTTTAATGTGGGTCACTCCTCGACACTCTCTACGCAGCAGCTGCTACTGCTGTTTCCCCCACTTCCTCTTCTGCTGCTTTTCAGCTGCACATCGTTTGTCTTCATCATTCGCTGTGATTCTCAAACTGTACACTGCCAGCGACAATTGCCACAAATTGCGTATTTATAGCAAGTGCATGTGCCCCCTCTCAGTCGGACTCTCTCCCTCACTTTCCTCATACTGTTCTCTTCCTCTTTGCTCTTAATATTCGAGCTACAGTCTCGGCGCCATTGGAAATTATATAGCTGGCATTATGAGTGCAAATGAATCGTCATCGAATATACATAGAAGCCAAGGAAAGACAGGAAAAGGGGTAGAGAGTGGAGAGTGGGACAAGGGGGTTAAGTAAAGTGGGGGGCAAGCAAGTGTTGACTTATTTATATAGAACTGAAATCATATCGCCTTGTGGCATTCTATAAATCTGAAAAGACGCTTTAAAACTTCTATTAAAACCCTTGGATTTTAATGGAGTTTGCTGAGTCAGTTTTCAGAAGAAAGCGAAGAGAAAGGGAGCAAAGAGCAGGGGAAAGTGCACACTCCTGACTCATCTGGTATTGATTAAAAGGAGACTGAGAAATCTTAGAAGAAAGTGAATGCTAACGAAGGAAAGAAATAAGAATTAATGGGAAGGTAAGGCTTAAAAAAAGGGTGAAAGGCAAAAGGTAGTAGGAAAATTAAAAAAAAATTAGGAAAATTAAAAGAAGGACAAAATAAAAGTAAATTAAAATTAATCTAAAATAAAAGCTTTGATGTCTCAAAGAATTGATAACTTTCAGCAATAACAAAAGAAGAAAGACAAACGAATTTAATTTATGAATGAAGTAAGAAAAATATAAAACAATAATGAGAAGTTAATAGAAGTAAGAAATTCAATTCCAAACTCAATAGCAAATCAATCACAAAAACAGCTAAAACGGCTAATAAACCAGCTTGGACAAAGGCGTAGAGAGAAGAATTGAAATTATGAAACTTGGCAGTTAACCGCGTTTTACCGCAATAAACAGAAAGATTTAACTAATTGCCATAAACAGCAGACTTAACATTGCGATGCTTAAAATAATAATCAATAAATTAACAGCGCATCAAATTAACAAGCCAAGTTAAGAAACAACAACAACAGCAATAATAATAATTATTGCAACAAGTTACAGCACGCAATGCGAGACTGAAAAATGCAAAGAAAAAAAACTAAGGCAGAGTACAAACAGTGAGTGCAATCAATCAATGCACAGAGACAGAGACACAGACACCACTGAATGCTGAATAAATTGGCAATGCATAGAGATTGTGGCATTTGTTGCATGTTGCATGTGCCACTGCAATTAAAGTTGAAAAAACTATAATAATAATAATAGACCAAAAAAAGATTGCAGCGTTTTTTGACAGTCAATTGATAACTGCCACAACAACAAACAACAACAACACAAACTACTAAGACTAGCCGCAAATTGCCTCAAAGTGAAATGCAAACAAAACAAAAAAAAAAATAAACGTGGCAAGAGCTGAGCAAGAGTTAAACTGTAAGAGACCCTGTAGGTGCTTTTTAAAAAAAAAAAAAAAAATTATTTAAGTTCCGCCCATTTATTTTTATATTTATTTTGTATTAATTTAATTTTATTTTGATAGCTGATTTATTAATTTTAATTCAATCTTAACGCCGAATATTACAGTATTAGCTCTTATAGACTCTTATAAAGACAAGCCTCTTCTGAGTAAGTTTCATGAAGCATAAAATACACACCTTTTTATAAAGAATGCATACCTTAAAAACTCTAAGTTTTAGCTGCAAAACAGCTGCTTTAGTTTAAATAAGAGCTGGACCTATTTAAAACTTGCTAAAAATAAACATATAAAACAGCTTTGAAATTTCTTTTTGAACCCAATACTACTCCTCAAGTACAGGGTCTCAAAAGAGCGTTGAGCAACGAGCAAAAACCCCGAAAAATTGTTGCCTGGTCAGCAAAAGGTGCAGAAAAAAGCTAAAGCAAATAGATAAAAAAATATATAACTGTTAAACTATAGTAAGTGTATATATATATATATTGTTTACTATGCAATGCAGTCAACACTTTCAACATCACAGCAACAATAACAACAAACAACAAAAACAATTGCATGATTCACGTTGCTTTGGGTGCGTTTTCTACAGTTTGACAGTCACTGTGGCAACTTTCTTTTTACGAAATTTTTATGAAGAAACTCGCCGAAAAATAAATAACCAAAAAACGAGTGTGGAAAAAGTACAGAGCTGAGCATTAGGGCGTGGCCGGCGTGGGCGTGTTAATCATTTATTTTGGTGTTATTTTCTCAGCTGGAGTTTTTAGCTTTTTTATACAGCTGGAGTTTTAAGACAACACTTGATTTAGAAACCAAATTGTTGACTTTCTTTCCCAGCTCAGAAAATACAAAAAACAAAACCGGAACCGCAGTATCTGTATCTTAAGTAGCCGTATCTGTAGCTCTAGCTGTATCTGTATCTCAACTAGCTGACGACTGTATCTCGTTTGTTGTCTCTATTCCAAGCTTATTAAAATTTGTTTTATTTCTTTTTTGACGCACGCGATGTTAGCCACAAACCTTGGTTCAACTCTTTTGTTTTTGTGCCTTAGTTGAATAGAATCAAACTTGAAAATTCAATTAGCAGAGAGAGAGAGCGAAAGAGAGACAGACACAATGAGTGAGCGGGAGAGCGAGTCGTTGGAATTCTGATTGTTTTTGTTTGCCTTTATTATTAATTGAACTATGGCCAAGGTTTTCTAAGCTTATTATTACTATTATTATTTTTATTATTAAAGTTTTGTACATTGTGGCTGATCGGCAAAATAATGAAATTTTACATATGCGTTTGATCGCTCAACAAGACAAATGAGGTCAAGTGAGCTGAAATGATGATCATTATGTTTTGCGGCTCATAAAGCACTAAATCACAAATGACAAGTGATGAATATGAATATGGTAGATTATGGCAAAGATTTCAAACCAAAAGCCACAAGAATTCTGTCTGCGATCAATGCCAAAAAGTTGGAGATTTGAGGAAAACCCAAAACCAAATTGGATACCATTGAAAAAAGGCCTGGCAAATAAAAAACAAAAAGTACTTCTTACACATGAACTAACACATGATTTAAGAACTGCATTTGACATGCACTTTTAACGCTTTTTTGACTTTGCTTTTAGCCTTGGCTTAGTTGCTAGAAGTCTTGTCTTCAGCTTACATTTCTGATGACTTGCTGAAAGTTTCAATGGAAACCGAGTAAGACAGCGACAGAGAGAGAGGGTGTGCGAGTGAGAGGGCAGCTGTCGTCTAAGGTTTCTAATGCCACCCGTTGAGTGATCTGTTTACACAAAGCCTAAGCTTCAATGCTCTTAAACTGCAAACTGCAATTCGACTTGATTTAAGTTGAGTTGCGTTGTGTTGACTCGGCTTACAGTAAACCTAAGCCAAAACTGGCACTGACAAAACCAGTTAACTGTTTTCTTCTCAGCTAGCGTCGACTTTCAGTTTTTTTGACCCTGTAGGCAAGTATAATAGAAGGTCTATGTGATTTGCTAGCAAAAGTAGGAAGTTTTCTAAGACATTTCAATTCAGAAGCTCTGCATCGGCCTACTATAGGCATAACGAAGTATTAAACTCAATTTGCGCGGTCTTTTACGCTGGGTTCACTCATTTTTTCTTGTAGCTTGGGAAAACTGACAAGCGGAAAACGAGAAAAAATTGTTTACATATTCGCGGACTGCGGCGAATGGCAAACAAATTAAATAAATTAGCAAATAATTTATTAAATTTTTAAGGCGTGGCTCGCCGTCTCTTGAGAAGTCTTTGAGAATTCTTTATTATGACATCTTTTATTCTTTTCTTTAGCGACTGACTGTTTTATGGCCTCTTCGGCTTGATCGTAGATTAGCCAAGTCCAAGACGTGATTGCTAAATAATGTAGAATTGTATTGTCTGCTTGAATCAGAGACTGAATTGGATTGGGATTTAGTAACATAATGTATTGTGTTCTTCGAACTTAACTGCTTTAATGCCGTTGCTTTGTTTATTTGCTGCTAACTGTTGTTCTACTTCTTCCTCTTCTTCTTTTAATGCTTTTTATTGTTGTTGTTGTTGTTTTTTTACCTATCGACGCTTCGATGACCTTACGTCTAATTTATGCCCGAGAAAAAACAACAACAACAAGAGCAGTAACAACTGTAACAACAACAACGGTAATAAACCCCATGGCCTTGTAATGGTTCTGGACTGGCTGAAACTCTGGCTGGCAACTCGCCGCGCATACCCTGCACTGTATAGAAATATAGTGGGGTGTGCTTGAAAATGCAAGTAGCTGTATCTTACTGGGTATCTTTTAAGCATTAAGAGGATTCTTTCCATGCAGTCTTCGTTGCTAACATCTGTTGGTTATTTCTGTTTTGACCAAAATGTTGCACTCTCTCTGTGGCACGCCGGAAAAGCATTGTTTATTGTTGTTGGCAGTGTTGCCAACTTTCGCTGGCTGAGAAAAGTTGTGTGTGAAAATCGTAGTGTCTATGTAAATGCATTTAACTGTGTGTGTGTGTTTGCTTGGCATTTGCCATAACAAGGCTATAGAAATTAGCTGACATAGAAATAATTTGATACACACTTGAATTGAAAACGTTTTGAGCGTGGCAATCAATCTGCACAAATCTCAAATGCTTTAAGCCTAAGCCCACAGAGCTACAGTTTCAGCCACGCCCCCCTCTGCCGCCCCTTTTGAAGGCTGACAAGTGAGTAGATCAGTTTGCCGAGTGTCTCGAACTTGTTTGAGATGCGCAAAAGGCTGATAACTTTGACATATTCATCGGGAAACGACTGAAACGAGAGAAACAAGAGCGTAGCCAAAACGAGTTTCGGGCCCAAATCGAAAAAAAGATGTAGCTGATATTTAAAGGTAACATGGCTTGCAGTACCAAACTGGGTTAATACCACACAACAACAACAACGACAAGTTTTAAGTCTGAGCAAACAATTTGCAAAGTGCAGAGCTTTAAGCTGCTTAAACTGTCGCCAATTTGCACAGCGGCAGGAGCTTTAAGCTGCTTAAAATTTAGCCAGCTAAGTGGCAACTCTATTTAGATTGAGCAAAGATAGACAAAAGTTAGTTCTAGTGTTGTCAAGTGCTGCAGTTTTATACTTTATAAGTCATAGAAAAGCGATTAGCAGGTATTAGCTAAAGTAGCTAAACTATTTTTAGAGTTACCATAGCTAATAAGTAGTTTAATCTACCAAACTATCTATAAATTTTAGCAAGCTAAACATTATATACTTTGCTCTATGGTCGAAATTGCAGACTAGCAATTTTTCAAGCACAACACACTTTAGAATTGCCATAGAAACATCTTAAGCTTATGCCTTCACTTTAGAGTGACCATAGCTTATTTACAGAGTCTTTAAATTTATAAATACATTTAATACCTATTTAAATTTAAGTTCTTAACTTAATTAAAATATATGCTGCTATTACAACACAATTTAGAGTGACCATCGCCAAGCTTTTACTGTTATTAAGTGTACTCGCAACAATTACGACTTCGCAGTAGCTGAGCTCATTCGCTGCACGTTGTAATCAAATTATTTTTAGTTGAGTACTACGAAAAGTACTTTGCAAATTTTCTCATCCCTTCGGTAGTCCTCTGATCCCCGCACGAGCCCCTCAAAGCCCTCCCTTGTGTAGTATTAATTGTCGTGTTCGTTCCATGAAATTCGAGGCAGACGATGACCTAAGCGATGAGAATTCCATTGCCCAGTGATGACGACTCTCTCGAAGCGCACACGAGTCTCGCTCCTATTATGGCCAAGAGCAAGAGTGTTAGTCGCTTTGGCTAATTTGTTTAGTTTTCATAAAATGGTCAAAAGAATGCGAACAAAGCGTTAACAAAATTAAGGTCATTAATGGGTTAATAATGACTACCAAATAATCATAATTATCATCAAAAGAGAAAGAAAAAACTTCTTAGACTAATTAAATGTTGGCTCGAAAGCTTTTAGATCATTTGCAACTTATTGAAAGCACATTAGACACATTGAGGTCAAAACTGTGCAGTTTGACAGCCACTATGCGGTTCATCGACACACTGTGCACACTGTGCACTCGGTGTCATTAAACCGCTGACGTCTTGTCTTGGCTTTTTTACCGCTGCTGCCCGTGGTGACAGTTTACGTCCAAAAGGGTTGACCCTCTTTTTTCCCCCTCGCGCTTGATGGCCATTAATTTCATTTCTTGTGGCGTGCGCCAAACGATCTTTAATCTGAATTCGTGTTGCTAACTGTCCGCTGACCTTTTAGCCAGGCCATAACATGTAACGGCACTCATATGTGTAGTTATTCAACACTGTTAGCTACGTTTTATGAGTGCAATGTTCATTACAATAGACATGAACAGGTTTTATGGTACTGTGCGTGCTTTACAACACTAGAAAAGTGGCAAATATAAAGCTAGTAATGTAAACAACACTGTTTATTTGGCTAGGAACACGTTTAAATTATCTTAAACTATTACTATAACTTTAATTGACTTTTTAGTCATAGAAAGTATAGTTAGTAGTACTTTAAGGGTGTTATACAACACTTGTCAGTGTCTTTTATAAAACTTTTTCAACTCGAGACACTTTAAGCTGACCTTTGGCAACACTTTAAGACCCAAGTGCTCTAAAAAACATCTTCTGCTGCTGTTTCACAGCAAAAAGTGTTATTGATTTTTGTTGCACCTGCCACAGGATGCGGCACGTGCCCCACAAGGCGAGAGAGAGAGAGACAGCGAGAACCCTCAAAAGTGGCAAAACCGCAAAAGATATAAAGTTTCAAATTGCCAGCTGCGCTAAGAAGCTGCCGAACAGCTGTCTCCCTTTGGCTTACACTGGCCTAAAAGGTGGCCAAAACGCAATTATTAAAAAAGTAACAGAAAAAGAAGTGAAAGGAAAAAGCGACAAAAAGCGTGGAAAATAAGACAAAGTAAATCCCATGAACGTCAACTGGCCGGAAGTGCCGGACATGAACAAAAGAATAAGGGGACTCCTAGCCCTCGCCACCGCCAAATGAACCACAAAACGCATCCTTCCGGCTGCCACAGAATTTTTGATTGAACGGCGCGCTTCCTGTGGCCACTGAAATCGAAACTGCGACTCAAATTGTGGCACAAATGACGTCAATTCTGGGTCAGCTAATAAGCCAACAACGGCGGTAAGTTAAGTAGGGCCGAAGGGAAGCAGGAAGGGAGGAGGGAGGCAGGTAGGTAGATGGGTAGTTTGGGTATTGATATAGGCACTGCAGAGCCGTCATGACACACATTTTATTGACAGTTTTGTTATTTGGGGGAAAAGAAATATTATTAAATGAGTGTGGCATGAGTTGACACGAAATTCAGGCCAAAAATGGAGCAGGTAAGCTGAAATCGTGTGTCAGACAGCGAACTATGATTAGCTTCAACGCTAACTGACAATCATATTAATTATTGGGCGCACGCCCTTCCCTCAATAACACTTAAATCTAAGGGTATGAGGGCGGCATACCCTGTAAAAGGGTAGTTTAGTTAATAGAAAATAAATCTGTATAACAGCTAAGCCTATAAGGGGTATCTCTGCGTCGTGCATGGCCTGCTCAACACTGCTCTCCTTGTTGTTTTTGTGTGTTTTTTAGCTGTCATTGGCTGTTGGTTTATAAGCCGAGTTTATTGCTTTATGGCACGACGCCCATTGCCTGCCACATGCAGCTGGCTCCAAGGATTTGCTGCATAAAACATGAGCCCGGCATGGACTTGCCGTGCGTGTGTTAGACTCTGTGTGTGTGTGTTTACCCCCTTCCAGTGACAGCTGCGTAATGTAGAGCAGCAATTGCGTGTCAGCGGCAAAAGTTCAAAGTTGACGCGCAATAAATCTCAAACTGTGCAACGGCATTCACAACTGCAATACGCAACTGTGGCACTAAAAAAATTTCAAATACGGCTAAAAGGCTGCAACATGTCAGCCAAAAAAAAAACCGCTGAAAGGTTGCAACTTAATCGAATCAATGTGTCAATCAATCAATTTGTGAAAGAATTTAAAGGCAGTTCTGAAAGGAGAAGGAATTGCTGCATAAAATGTTCTAGCTTATGATTCCCAACTGGTTTTAACAGAGCGCTTAATATGCTAAGACTTTCTTAGCTTTGAAAATAGTTATTTACTTATTTTAAACCATTTTATAAATTACAATTTAGAATTACTTTTATAATTCCCAACTTTGCATAATTTCGATTTTCAAGCCAAGTTTGGAGCGCACAAGAGAGCCAGATTTTTCTTTGGGTTGGTAAGGGTGTGACTTGAAAAACCCGCTTGCATGTCTGGACATGTTTAAAGTGCTGCTGGCAAGCATGCCATAAATTCTAAGACTTTTGCTAGACATTTTTATTAATGACGCAAGTCTCGAGGCTGGACCAGCGACCAGCTTAGCAGAACAGGTGTAGCTGATAGACAGGGAAGGGGCAGGGGAAGGCAAAGGGGCTACTACTTCCTAGCGCCCACTTCCTGACACACAACTTTGGCTAGAAACTAGCCAGAAGACTAGAAGTCTAAGAGTGGTAAGTGGCAAGTGGCAAGTGGCAAGTGGTTAGAGGAATTGTTGACTGCAGCACAGAACTTGGCTTCGATCGCTTGCATAATTAACAGAGCAACAGCAAAAACAACAACAACAACAACAATAATAACTATGGCTAATATGCAGTTACCAATACCGTTAATACACAGCGCAACGGAGACAAGAAAAAGTCAAGACATGTGATTCAAACTCAAACTCAAACTCGAATCTCTCGACTTTTTTCCCATAATCAAAGCGCAAAACTGCAATAAAATTTAAGACTCTTTTGTATGCACTATGCCACGCCCTGCCCGCCCCCTGCCGCATACCCTACAACTTGTGGATTTCATGTGTGTGCATTGTGTTACTATTATAATTATTTGCCAGGCCATAAATTATGGGAACTGCCGAGAGTTCAGACTGTCAGACAGACAGACAGACAGTCAGTCCGACGTTGGCGTTGCCACATCGCTTAATTACCCAGCGGCCATCTAATGTGCCACTCTGTTTCTTCTGCTTCTGCTACCCCCTGCTACCCCTTCTTCCCCCTCTAAGTTTCACTGTTGACTAATGGTACAATTTTTGCTCAAGACTCGCCATCAACGCTGAGTTCACTAAACCCAAAAAGAGAAGAAAAATATAAAAAAAGCTCACACTTTGTTGATGATACTATTACATGCTGTTGGTACAGTGGTAATTGCCTAATTTGGCCACTCTAGAGCAATTTTTGTATTTATTTTTCTTATGCTTGATTGCCTAAGCGAGAGAGCATTACAAATTTGATTTGATTTGCCATAGAAAATTCGCATTAAAATTGATGTGTGTGAAAGTTCATTAAAAGCTGCGTTAAATGCAGTTCAGTGACTGCTCAATTATCGAACTAACCTTGAAACTATTAAAATAATAATTGAATAGTTTAATTTATTTGTTAAACGCTGTAATTGATTTACTTTAAGAGTTCGTTAAACATAATTGAGTTTTGAATGCCATTTGAGTTTTTAAGCGCATTAATCCTTAATGCACAAACAGCAAAAGCTCATTTAAGCTTATTCTTATGGATTCTAATATGTTTCTTAAAGCTCTGCTCTCTCCAAAGTTCATTAATTTAGCATACCAAAGCATCTCAAGCCCATGAAAGTTTCCTCTAACCCACCAAAGTATCTACTGAACTATCAGACTGACCTTGGCTCCATTCACATCGATCAAACTCGACTGGAAATCAATGTAAATTGTGTTTAATGCAAACGCTTGCAGCTTCATTAGCTCGTTTAGTCGCCACTTTGGTTAATTAATCAAACATTTTGCTTAATTGCTTAATTAACAAAGCAAACTTGACAACGTCTCTCCAACATTTTCATCATTGGGCATTTTCAACGCCTCGCAATCGAGCCAATCTACAGCTCCTCCCACAAAAGAAATAGTTTTGTGTGCGAGGCCAATAACAAATTTCGGCCCTAATGCCTTTGCAAATATTTAGACCCCAAAAAAGAAGAGGAAAAAGTAGGAGAAGGAGAACTCATTTCCGTTTGGGGGGCCATTCATCAAATGATGTCATAGCCGAGAGTCGAGCGTCGAGACTCGAGTCGAGAGTCTTTTGTGTACATTCCACATAAATGTAATTAAAAGTTGTCACAAAACTTCGTTTCCCAAGCTCCGCTTCATTGAGACCTCTCAGCGGATATTCACATAGTATTCACATGGTACTCACATAGTATTCACATGGTATTCACTCGTTTTTATTCACAAATTTAAGTCAAGTCTCAAGATTCCCCCCATTCAAAAGTATCGCCTTACATTTTTTGCGGGCAACCGTTGTCAGTTGATTTGATTTGAGCCTCGCACTGACATGTCAACACATGATTAAACACGTCCTAATGCTTGCTCAGTTGACGCCTGACGAGGGCCTTAGGAAATGTCTGTACAATCGCAGGGGAAATTAAATCTTGACAACATAAAAATCGATCCAAATGTGCCTTGGGGCACGTGCCACACTCTAGTGACTAAACTGAAAGTGCAAGTGATGAAACAAAAGATTTAATTATATGCCCACGTACGAAACTGACCGATTAAATGATTCTCCTCCTACCCCCAAAAAAAAGTCCAAACTGATGAGCCAACTAATCGGCTTAACATTTTTGTACAGTCTGCCCTCGCTGGCTTGGACAGCTGCCACTTGGCAAATCCTTTTCTAATTAAACGCCATAAATTTGCCCATTTAATTCCAACGCCTTCAAAATTATGGAAAGGAGGAGGAAAGCATTAACTAAATTAAAAGAAAATGTCGGGGAAAATTATGAAACCATTTGAAAACCGCAGCCGCCGCACTTTGGTGCAACTAATCCGCTTTAGCGCATCAATTCAGAAATGAAAAACTCTCTGAAAAACTGAAATAAAATAAAAACCCAAGAGGTAGAGGGTGTGTGCGTGTGTGTGTGTGAAAGGCCTGTCCAGCCTGCGGGCCATTCATCAGGCTTTTCCCATGGATTTTACCAGTTGTTCACATTTCCCGCTTTCAATTCAATACGAACCTGGAATGCAAAAGAAAAGAGAGAAAAACATGAGCATTAGTTATAGTTTAGTCTTACAAAAGGGCGTTTGCCACGCCCATACGACGAGAAATATACAATTTTGATTTCTACTTTTTTCTGCCTTTCTCATTTTCTTTTTCAAGTGTTTTCTGGTTTCTTTTTTTTGCAAACATATTTTTTAAAAAGGTTTTTTTTTTAGCGATAGGAAAAAAAGAGGGCAGGATTTATGCGCATACTGCTCGCAGGCACTGTAGCAATCCCTTTAAACTGTCAGGCTAATGCGCGGTTTAAGTGTCGTAGAAGAAGAGGAAAATAAGGGGAGAAGAGAAGCAGAGAGGGGTGGAAAGAAGGGCGGAAAAGTAGGTCGACTTTTGCGCAGATTTTCACTTGCTCTTAACTGATTTGTAATGCAAATGAAGGAAACTTTGGTGGATAACTAGCGCAAAAGGATGTAACTAAGTGTGAGAGGAAGGAAGAAGGTTGGAAGAGGGGGCAAGAGAAATGAGGGAGAAAGGAAAACACGCGCGAGCAGCGAACATTAAAAACAACAAGCGGAAACAACAGCATAACCAAGTGTAAAACAAGTGCAAAGAAAAGAACAAGAACAAGGACAAGCAACAAGAGTAGAGAGTAGAGAGGGAGAAGGAAGAGGGGGAAAAAGGGAAAAAGAGGAAAGCGGAGAAGGGCAGGGTAATGTGAGCAGCAAAAAACAACTGCATGGGAAAGAATTCTGGGAAAAGGCGAGGGAAGAATAAAAGACAAGGACTCGAATGCTCTTCAGCCGACGACAGGTGGCACTCGAGAAGAAGGACACAAGCAACAACGCGAGTAGAAATAAATACTAATAAGGCAGCGCTAGTAACAGGATGTGTGTGTGCTGATAATGAACTGATTGATTGCGAGTTGCAGACCAAAAGACAAAGACAATGATTCATTAGGGAACCGAAAAGAACCGGAACCACTCGAGGAAGTCCAACTAACGAGGCAGGTCCAAGACTCAGACTGGCCCAAACGAACTGGGCCAACTGCGTGTTTGTGCCACATGCATCATTAGAATTGTAACATGTGGCATGTGGCATGTAACAGCAGTTATGTGCTCTCCTTCTCTGCTTCACTCTCTCCCTCCCTCTCGCAGACAAGTGCAGCGACGAAAGGATTACAAAATGTCTGAATTGCAATCAAAGCAAACTATACTGAGCTCAGCAGAACATAACATTAGCCATGACAGACTATCAAATACCCTTCTGGAGAACCGCTCAAACACTAGTTTCTAGCCCCACTTGTCCAACAAATTCTTAACACAGCTACTCTGCAAGCCTTGCCATAGTTTTACAGGGTATGAGCTGCTTGCTACCACCCATTTGGCAGCTCTCAGCTTGGTTTGAATGCGCTGAAGCCTGAAATTGTTCGACTGGGTTGCTGTGTAAGCTGCTCTGGAGTGTAATGGGTGTGCTTAGACTAGTGTATGTTTGTGTGTGTGTCGAGTGTGGTATTGAGTCTGGGGCGAATGCCTCGTTGCATTTAAATATTAATAAACATGGCGTGCCAAGCAAAATGCGCCAAATGCCGCGCGCGAACCAAATGCTTCGCTCCGAGTTCTCTACGTGACTTCCATGAGTCAAAACCCAAGAGCAGCCAAAGCAGCTTTGAATCTGACTTGGTTTTTATGTTGTTTTTGTAGCTGACACCCCCCAGGTTCCCCTGCGTTACGCCCCTTCTAGGTGTTGCCATTTTTTGCTGCCTTTTTTGCTCTGAACTTTGGCCAAAAACGCCGCTGAAATCATGCAACAAACGAGTGTGTGCTCTGTGGGCGCACCTTTTAGCTTGTTTTGGCTCGTTTTGGCCATTCATTCAGTCATTCTATCAGTCCGTCAGTCAGCCAGTCAGTCAGTTAGTCACTCCATCAGTTAGTCAATTCTCATTACTTTGTGGCCTGTGTCATGTCATAAGCTCTTTGACTACAGCTACATTAAATCATAGTCTGCAGTTGGAACTGCAAAAGGGTTGAGCTTGTGGGCAGTTACCAAAGCCAAGTTACCAAACTGCCAACCCACCAATTGGCCAACTTCTTACTCTCTCCCTTTCTGGCCATCCTGTTGCTTGACTTGGCTGGCGCCATCTCAAAAAAATTACAATAATCATATGTAAAACACAACGCCCATGGCCAAAGTAGGAGACTTTTGTGACAAGCGACAACGTACAGTGAGTCAAAGCTTATTTCGTGCAGTCGTAGACTTTTTCAAGCTATCGCTAAACTATTTCTTCCCACATTCTTGTGCTATTTCAGTAAAAACACTTAAAACTAAATCTAAATGAAAGATTAAAACTAAAAATCTTTTATCAGCCGTACGCAATAAGCTGTGAGTCAGTGTGCTACCAAAATTAGTCATGTCCGACTTGTGCGGAAATCAACTTTTACACGCTAGAAAACTATAGTTTAGTAAGCTATAGTTTAAGTTAAGTTTGCGATAGTTGTACCGATAGTTCTACAGTTAAAATTCAGCTTCGTGTCTTTAGTCTAGACTTCCGTTTAGTACCAAATTTAGTGGTAATGCCAACGACTCTTTTTAAG
This sequence comes from Drosophila nigrodunni, assembly GCA_020829145.1. Lineage (NCBI taxonomy): Eukaryota > Metazoa > Arthropoda > Insecta > Diptera > Drosophilidae > Drosophila > Drosophila nigrodunni. The sequence continues at coordinate 1,195,893 of JACVCZ010000008.1, forward strand.
TCTTTGAACCACTTGCTAAAAGCCAAGTTTAAACACAGAAACTAGCGGCTGATTAAGCTACAAAAAAAACTGTAGCTAGAAACAGCAGAAAAAAGGCAGAACGAAAAAAAAAACAATTTGACAGCAAATTCTAAATTCTCAAACAATTTTTGCTTTTGTCTTAAACCGCTGAATGTGCTGTATGAGAGACTGTGTGTGTGTGTGTGTGACTGTGTGTTTCTGGCTTATGACATCATGCCAACTTGTTAGAGGTTTTTTTGTGGAAAGAGGCAAAAAGGCAGCTGGACAAGCTGAATTGGGCTTAGAATTTGGCGCTGGTCAGCCAAACTGACAGTTGAATGAGTTTCTTATAATAAATGACAACTGACAGGGGTTCGAACGAGTCGAGCAGACTCTGCTGTGCACCTGGAAGCGGTCAGTTTTTGGCCATTTATGGCCGCATCCATTGGCCCTGGGATTATGCAAGTCGTGTGTGGGTTTGAGGCCCAGGATGTGTCTATTACCAATATCGGTTTAGACGGTTTTTTTCAACAGCTGCTGGGCGGAAGCGTATTAGGCCAAAACCAAAACCAAACTGCTCGAGTAGAGTTTACGACTGCGCCATTTGTTTTATGGTTTGTTTTATGTTTACAAGCCATTTGACCTTAGACGTCTGGCAAAAAAAAACAGAACGAGCCAACTCGAATCGAGTTAACTATTTGGCACAAATTCTGGCCTTTCAAAACTCTGGCCTAAAAGCAAAAAAATGCTGTAGCTACTCAATTAGCTAAATGAAGTGTCGTTTTGTCGCTCATCATCATCATCATCATCATTATTATCGCTGTTGTTTTGTCTACATTTTGGTATTCACATGTGGGCGTCCTCATTTGGAGGTGTGTCCACAATGAAAAATCAATAACAACAACGTTTATCATATGCAAATAAAGCAACAACAAACAAACCAATTTCCATACCTTATCAATGTGCCCCTCTCCTCTTCCCCTTGAAATGGTTCGTTATTTGGCTAGGGACACATAGATAATGGCCCGGAGTTTGGGGCTTGACTTATTACACTCATTTCGAGTGCACTAAATGATTAGTGTTATCACATTTGTGGGCTGCACTGGAAATAATCAATACATGAAACTCCTTTTAAGAAACTTTTTTCTTAAAATTCCCAAGTGTTTTAACCGTACAAAGTTAAAAAACTGTTTTCAACTGGTATAAATCGAAATTTCCCTTGATTATCATACAAATTTAAACTTCAAAGGTTGTGAAACAACGTTTTACAGCACTGAAAAGTAGTAGAAACTTATTAAAGCCTTACTTTTATGTAGATTTTTTGTACAAAACTTTATATGACAAAGCCAGAAACAAAATGTGTACAGCGTTTTACAACACTGACAAGCTTTTTTTATAACAATTCTCATGCAGTTCGAACCAACTTTAAAGCTATCATTAAAGTTAAACTGATTTTAGAGTGAAATTATGGCAAAACACAAACGTTATTCAACACTGGCTGCCAAACTCTACAACGGCTTCATAAGCACTTCTCATTAGGTTGCAAAACAGGCGCCAGTTTTGGTTTGGAACGTGATCATTGCTCAGCACAAGTAGCCACACATACGAACTGATGAAAAAGGCAACGTAAATTTAAACTAAATTATAATATTCAGCAAACAAAGCAACAAAAAACAATAATAAAATTAACGACATATTTCACATTTTGTAGTTGTCTAAATTTGTGGGCATAAACATTTCACTCCGAGCACTTTTTATGGCCCGACTGCGATTCGTAACACGAAATTAACTGAAAATGGATGGAAAAATGGTAAAAATTTGAGGCGTGCGACATTGTGTAATGACAATGGAAAGGCGAATGGAATGGGAATGGAAATAGAAATGCGACTGAGAATGGCAGAGAGAAAGGGGCGTGGTTGGGTCGAAACAAAAAGTAAAAAACACTTAAAAAACAATATACAACTCGGGACGTGACTGAAACACATGCTCGGAGTGCTCAGAAATAAAACAGAATTCAGGTAGTTTCCAGCACTTCGTGGAAACAATTTTGGTAGCGATTAGCAGGCGCCAGACAGCAGAAAATGCGCAGGAAGTGGCCAAGAAGAATGCTTTGCAGGATGCGTCTAAATCAGGACTCGAAATTGACTTGAAAAATTTGATTGCGTAGTCAAAAGCAGCGACAATTTGCAGCAATTAAAAGCAATCAATTCGCAGCTGTCTCTGTCTGTGTCTCTCTGTCTTTCTCTTCCTCCCTCTTCAATGTATCTGTATCTTTCAGTGCAAAATTGCTGCCATTAGCAAGTGAGCGTTATTTGCGTCTTTGCTCTTGTTGTAGTTGTTGTTTTGTTACTCATTTTGCCATTGACATTTGAACTCGCTTTTTGCGCTGATTGAACTCGAAAATAGCTACAGTTACTGCCATTTAAAAAGCCAAAGAAACCATACAAATTCCACAACTACACAAAATAACAACAATAACAAAGTGACGAGCGACTTTTTGTATTTGTTGCTCACAATTTGAACAATTAGAGCTTTTAATTTTTAGATTTTTTGAGTCAAAAATACTTTGGGAATCAGTGTAGTGTAGTGCAGTGTATTAAATAAAAGTTAATTTAAATAAATAAAAATCTAAACAACTTTAAGCTAAAGTTGAGCTGAATCATTGCACATTTAATTAAAATTCAAAAACAAATATTATTTATAGAATTTTAATGAATGCATAACTTTCGAATGTTTATGCTAATCAGTCTAAAAAGTTTGTGGGGAATGCATAACAGTCCCAATTTTCTATAAACTATTTTTTCAGTTCATCTCCCTCTTCTTTTCTCCCTCTTTTTCGCTACCTGCCTCCCTCCTCCCTCTACTTGACAGTTTGAAAGGCGCTGCGTCATTGGACAAAGTTGGCAATTGACTTGACTTGTTTGTGGGTGGGTGGCAGCTAACTTGGCCTAAAGCGGCAGCTGGTGACACACCTTGCACACTTAAACAGCAACAACAACAACAACAACAACAACAACAGCAACAAAAGGTGCTGTGTAATGTGATTGAGCAACAACAACAATTGTAGAAAATATTTTTGTCTGCCTTTCGAATTGCAAATACAAAACTGTAAACTGGTTTTGTCTATACCGCTCCCCCTCTGCACGCCCCCCAAGCGCTCAGCTGTCCATCAAAAAAAGTGATTTGATTTTGATTATTTTTTGTTGTTGTTGTTTGGCTAATTGACCTTTTGGCTGGCATAAAATTGAATTTGCGGTTAGTTTAGTTTACAGGGGTAGCGGTAAGCGGAGGGGATCGCAGTATGTGATCGTTGTTATTATTTTTGTAATTCAGTTTCCAAGCTCGCATGATAGAAAATTGATTTTGATATTGATTTTCTGCTTTTTGCTAATTAAAATGAAAGTTTTATGTTGTTTACCTCGAGCTGCCAAGTGAAATTGAACAAGAGAGAGACAGAGGGAGAGCAAGAGAGAGGGAGAGCAAGAGAGAGGGAGGATAATTGTAAATTGTATTCGCCTGACGGGCAGAATGCGAGCGAAATTGTCATAGAAAGCAAATTGTTCGATTCGAACATACAAATTGGCAAAAAGGCAAATTAAACTAATTGAAATGTGAGTTGAGTGCAGTCAATAAGTGCAGTGATTTTTCCAACACTTGAAAGCAGTCAATGACAAGAGTAGAGATGGGAGTGTAGAGTGGGAGAGAGGGAGAGACGGAGAGAGAGTGCACACAATCTACAAAGTGAAACTCATTGAAAGTCTGACTTGACTGGACTGCAGGCAAAGAGTCAAGAATTCATTTTGACGACAAAAGAGAAAAGGAAACTGCACAAATTGTAGCAGAGAAATAACAGTGAAGAATTATGAGGCTTTAAAAGACAATTTAAAGTAAATCAAAACAAAGCCAAACTTAAGAAAAAGTCAAATAAAATAGCTAGGCAATTTTTATTTAAATTCACATTTTTATTAGAGTAGCTGAAAGATTTTGTATTGAAATTAAAGTTTATAATTAATTTACAATAAATTCTTGACTTTATTTCAGTCTCAATAAAATTGTCTAAATATTTAGGCGTTTAATTAATGCATTTTTATTACAAACATTTTATTATAATTCGTTTTTTATGTGCCTATTTTATGATTATTAAGTGCATTGCAAAATAACTGAAACAATAAATAAAGTTAAATATTTTTAGTTTAATTTTTTATAGTTTTCAATTGTTTTTCATCCCATTAAAAGATTATTAAATATATAGTTTAAATGTCTTGATAGACATTATAGCTAAATAAATATACACATAAGTTTATGTGTAGTAATATGGTTTGAGAGCCACTGAAATTAGTCTAAGCACAGTTTGAAAGTCAGTCGCAATTTGTAGCTATCGCGTCATTTTCCTCTCCGCGTTTTGTTGTAGTTGTTTTAGCTGTTTTTTTTTTTGATTACATAAGCGTCAACGTTTTTTGTTGTTGCTTACAGTGTACAATAAAAACAACAACAATTACAGCCATAAAATAACTTGTTCATTAAACACGAGAACTGCAAACACTTGAAGCTCAACTTAGCTCAAATGTTTGTAAATAAAACTTGTTTAAAATGCCAGAAAAAAGCACAAAAAAATAAAAATTATTGTTGCTGCTGCGGGCATGTAAATTTTAGTTAATAGCACAAGTTTTTCATCGACAAGCTGAATAATTAATTAATAAAAAAATACAAATAATCAACAAATGAAGTGAACAAAGGAAAACAGTCAACAATTTATAAAAATAGCCAAGTTTTTAGCGATTTTAAAGCGCAGAAATTTGTTGAATCATTGAAACAGGTTGCACAAAACAGGCACGAAGCGGGCAACAAAATGTGGCACATAAATCAACGCATCAAGTATTAATTATAGTTATAAGTCAAATGCCAGCTGTTGGAGTGTGTGGGGGAGGAGTGGCCTTTAAGGGCCGCAAAACACTTGCAGCTGCCAGCGAGTGCGGTGCATGCGGTTGCCTGCTGGGTTTGGTTGCCACAACAGCTGCGGAAAGTGGCAAGAAAGTTTTATATTTCATTTTCTGGGTCAGAGCAAGAAACGCATTGAAAGCAAACAAAACAAAACGACAACGACAACAACTTGAGCTGCATTTGCAGCCAACACTAACACTCAACACTGTGCGAAATAGTCTAGTGACTAGCCATGACTGCTTTCGCTCAGTGTATGGCGCACTGCGGTTGCTGAAGCTGTGGCAACAAAACAGAAGTGGAGAAAAAAATGATTCTCCATTTGCGATAAGCAACGAGGCAACTAGGCGACTACGTGGCGTATGCGCAATCTGGCCAAATGTAGCCAGCTTGGCCCACAATGTGTGTAGACGAGCAAATTATGATACACATGGCTCAGATTACACACACTCACACACACATAAACACGGAGACTGTTGGACAGTTCAAAGCCCGCGTCTGAATCTGGCTAATACTTTGTGCTCAGCGAGACATTGGCCAACGCTTCTCTTCTGACCCAAATCGCAGCATTCCACACACAAAAAACAACTTGCAACTTGCAACCTGCCACTTGCAACTTGCCACACAACATATCGAATCGCAGCTCAAATGATATTGAAAGAGAACTAACAAAAAAGAAGAAGAAAACAAAACTAACAGCGAGAAAAGTCTAAACAAAAACTTAAAACCGACAGCCAATTATGTTAATTGTTAGCCAAATTCAAGACTAGGCTCAGACGAGTTGCTAATTAAGCGCCAACACTGACTCAAATTAGTTTGTCAACAACAAAAGTTAAAAAAAACTGACAAGGTTTGCAGTTTGGCCAATTTGGCGGCATTTCAGCTATTGATTCAGCTGTTTGCCGCTGCCAAATTAGGTTGGTAGACAACAGAAAAAAGGCAGCTTAAGTAGCTGCAAGTAGAGTAGATACAAGTGGAGTAGATACAAATAGTTACAGTAGAAAAGATACAGCTACAATTTGCCAATTTTATGACAGAAAGTAGCTGAGAAAAAGGAGCAGTAAAAATTTTTAAGAGCTAAGACACAAAAGGAGTCGGAAACAAGTAAAGTTTCTTTAAAAAGCTTTGAAAATTTGCTTAAAAAGCATTCCATAAATTCCCTTTAAAGCTTAATGAATTTATTTGAATTATTTTATACCAAAAGTGACCTTTTAGAAACGCTAATAAACAAAAGCCAGCAACAATGGCACAAAGTAAATAAAGAAATTGTCATTGAAATGTTTCGCTTTTTTTTTTTTTTTTTTTGGTTTTGTTTATTTGAGATTAGAAAAGTTGTTTTAGATTAAAGAAAAGACAGTTTTACGAGTCTTAGCAAACAAATGTCCAAAAAACACACAAGACACAAGACACTTTGATCAATTGCTGTGAATGTTGTGGCATTGGATCGTGTGTGTATATATCTTTATCTATATATATATTTATATAGCCAAAACTCTTGAGATTATAAATTACTTTGCGACAACTTCCACACGATTCGCAGTTTGTTTTTTATTCTTATTTTTTTGTTTAGTTTTTCTTAATTCTAAATCGAATGCGAAAATATTTTTGTTTCTTTTGTGTTTTGGTTTTTTTGTGGCTTTTTTCAGTACTCAATTTGGGTCAATAACATTTGGCAACACACAAGTTCTGTGTAAAGGCCAAAAGCAACAACAAAACACAACAAGTAATTGTAAAAATAATTAAAAATAATTTACACAAAATTTAGCAGCAGCTATTTTCAAATTTGTTTTCTAGCTCTGCGGCTAAGCGAGTCAGCTTTGTATAGGGTATATATACTGATTAATACAAGTATAGAAATACAATACTAAAACCAAATACTTAAAGCGAAAGTGTAACAAATTTGTCAGACAAAGTCTCTTTGTTTTTATTTTTGTTTTTTAATTATGAATAATAAAGTGAAAATTTCAATAATAATAAAAAATAAAGGGCAAGAGAATATTTTTAGCGGATTTGATGTTGAAAAGTGAAACAACTTTTACTTTTCGACAGATGACGATGACAAAAGAGGCCGCTACACATTTACACATTTACAGATACTCAGATACAGATACACAGATATACAGATACAGAGATATAGCGATACAGCTACAGCTACAGAAATAAACACAAAACTCGAGACGCGTCATGATAAATTCTTTCAGCGAGTGAAACTTTGTGTAACTGTAACTTGAAGTCGATTTGCATGTGTGTGAGTGAGTGTATGTATAGGTATGTGTGTGTGTGTTTAGATATTTCTGTAAACATTTCATAATTATTCAAACGTAGCATGAGTCTTGCTTTACTTATTCTGCTACTCAACGTCAAACGATAGCTAGCCGATATATACGATACGATAGTTCTTTAAGTTCTTTGCACACACACAACCTGAGCTAATATTTCGCCATAAAAAACCATAAAAAACACTTAACACACACTATTTGTCAACTGTTGACAGCCAAACTGTCGCAATTTTGGCAGCTCACAATTTGTCAGCAGAAGAAGCCAGAAGCAGCCAGAAAAAAGCTAAGAAATAAGCAGAAAATAAACAATTTTCCAGCGTGAAAATGTGAAACTGTTTGTTTGATTGTTGGTTTATAAATAGGAGCACAGCTGCTAAATACCAAATTGTTTAATCAAGAATAAAAAAGATAAAATAGAGGTCGCTTTAAATAAATAAAAATTCGTCTTATCGCTTTGGCCTCACAGCCAAAAAAAGTTAAACAAAAAGAGAAATTTGTGTTAACTGAATAATGCTTACAAATAAAGACGAAGTGGGAATACCCTTTAGGCTATTTTCGGCGCTCAATTAATCAACTAAATGTGAGGATATGTTTTTTATTTTTAGCTGCAGGCTCCCTCATAAACTGAGCTAAAAAACTCTAGTGATTAAGCTACAAAGTGGAGAAGTGAGCGCAGAGTTTGAGCTGGTGTGAAAAGGTATTTCAGTATTTACTAGACTCAATGTAACTGTATCTTTCAGATACTTTTCCGAGTAAATATATTCTAGCTAGAAAAGCAATTGAAGCCAAATTGTATACAAATGAATAACTAAACAATTTGTAAGCATGTCTTACAAGCACACACTTTTACAGGGTATATAATTTCGCTTATCTCCACACTCTACTCCGATTCCAAGGCAGCGCTTTCTTCAGATATCGCCTGATATGATACGGTTACCATATGATATGACTACGTTGCTGCTTATCAGCACACACGTCTGATAAGTGATTGCATTTGCTGTTTTTTTTATTTACGTTTCTTTTGTTAGCCAAGCTGGGGCTGTTGCCTCACTGTGAGCCACGTTAAGGTAGCTACCGTAAAGTGACAACTCGTGTTACTTGTTTAATTAATAGCGACTCTTTATGAGTGCATATCTCCCCAGAGTCTACAAGCACAGCCTGTAGCACCGACCCCACCTACTGCCCCTCCCGCTAAGTACTCCAAAAATGTAGAAAGAATGGTTGTCATTGTTTTCTCGCTGTCAAGACCAAACAAAAGGGTATAATAGCCGTGTGCAAATGTTGGCAAAGATTTCGGATTCGGAATCGTAGTCTATAAGAACTAGGAACAACAGACTTAACTTCTCCACTGCTTGCTACAGGGTCTCTTGCAGTTGTGTGCTCTACACCCCCAGCTTTCCCACTCGTATTTGTTTTACTCTTCGTATACGCAATTTCATATCTTTGCTTTGGCAGCAGCAACAATGCAGGCAGCCAACGGTTGTCATTGCTATTGCACAACAGTAACGACAGTAGCAACAACAACTCGTACAACAACAACACATTACAAGCCCCCTATTGTTGTTGTTGTTGTTAGCATCGGGTTGATTTTCATGCCGCATTGTCATCACATTTTGCTGTATTTTTCTGTGAATACTTTGTACACTGCGCATGAAAAGTATTCATCAGTCTTCAGTTTGTGCACAGTGACAACAATTGTCTCGGGACTATGGGACTATAATACTGTAGGTACTATGGAACTCAATGGAGGCCTTGGAATGAATGAGACAAGCCAATCACACACGTGTCACAACACAACGCGTCTTTAGTTTATTTTATTGCAAATGTTGTTATTAAACTTGTACTTAAAGTTATTTCACTTTTCATTTTTTATTTATGAAATAAGTTTGGCAAAAGGCAATAAAAGTTGTTGAAACTGCTGAACGAATTGAGGTGTGATTTCATTTGCCAATTTATTTATAAAAGTGAACTAACTTTTGTAGTCATATTTAATCAGTTACTTAAGAAAGTTATTACTAAAGAAGACTCTACTTTACTGTCTTAAATCCACTTCCTTTCAGTCTTTAATTTTTGTTTTATTTAAACATATTTTATCAGAGTATAAACTAATTTAATTTGTTCTTTCTCCCTGCAAATTGTTTTCTTTCTTTGACTGCACAAAGAACAACTTTCCTGGAATTGTTTATTATGTTTTGAAAAGTATTTGTTATCTTTTCTACTGTCCCTGAAACTGATATTTTCAATTTTCCATTTGTTTATCTGGCTGTTTGTCTAGATCTGTTGGCTTATCGCTTAAATCAATACAGTACCTGCAATTGCAGACTATATCTGCAGCTAGCGATCAGTTGACCTTATCTTATGGCTCTACCTACTTTACAATACCCCTAGTGCTTCCCTACGCTTCTTCCTGCTCTTTGCCCTCGCTGCTCTCGGCTCTTTTCCATTCAGTGCTCGTTTTGTTGCCCTTCGCTTTGCTTTTAATCAGTCTGAGGCAATGCATAATAATAATCATCGTAATCATTATGATTACGAGTGCTGTTGCTTATGGGAATGGGTATGGTAATGTGCCTGGGTATTCGTGCGAGTGTTTAAATGTGTGCGCGTGTTTGTCAGTCTTTTTCAACATTAATTTTTATGCTCGTAAAGCAGTAGGCATACAACAAAAAGTTTTAAAACTGCAAAACTGCCAACTGCAAAATCCCATTTCCGGTCGTTGGGGCAAGGAAGTGACAATGGAGATGGCTCCGAAGCAGGGCAGGCAGGGGGTGTGGCCTGGGCATAAAGGGAGCAGGAGTAAAAAGTCAGGGATTGACATGAATCACTAACTAACCAGGCACAGCAATGGAAACAAAGTCGATGCCAGACACAGCTTGGTTTGCTGGAGTAGAGGGAAGGGTTTGGAGTGGCGCAGGGTAGTCGAGGTGGGCAAAGGGGTAGGGAAAGAGTGGGCAACTCGGGACCCATTAATCGCCAGCCATTATGCAAGACACGCGCCTGCGGCTGAAACCAATCTGAATGCAATCCATATGCATAAAAGTGGCTAGTAGGTGAGCAGGCACGACTGTGTAAGACCCTGTAGAGGCATTTACACAAGTGACAATACCAGTTTTTCTCGCTGTGTAGCTTACTCGCCGCACCATGTAACTCTATGTGCCACACGTCTAGTGTCCAAACCAAATAAGGGCAGTCCCAACAACGACAATGACGACAAAAAAGCGAAAGCGTTTTCAAGACTTGGACTTGGACCTTGAGGCGGGTTTTTCAACTCAGTTTTTGCCCAGCTGCGTATGAAATTTTCGAGTGCCCAACTACCTTTTTGGTCCCTACAAACACACACTCGTCACATACACACTCAGCAGGAAGTCGGGTTTGTCCTCAAGTGGAAACCTTGACATCAAAGTGGGCAACGTCATAAATTTTCATTTTCATTTTCATTTCCCAGCCATGTGTTGAGTAAGAACGCGCGCGACCGCAAAAAAAAAAACGACAAAAACAAAATAAAAACAGCTGAGATGTGCCACATTAGTAGGCGGCACATAAAGTATCTGACAGATACAGCTATAGATATAGATACAGATAGAACGCAGGCATTTATGTATGCCGAAAATTGACTGCCGAAACAGACAGAAAACGACAGACAACAGACGACAAAAGTTTCCCAATTCCGTGTGGTGAAAATGAAAGGAAAATCAGACAGGAAAAGCCTACACACATTTTGGGCATGTCAAAGTATTTCCCTGCCGATGCTGAGCTATTTTGGTTGGAAATTTATAATTAATATTAAATGGTTAAAGTTTAAAATAGAAACAAATGAGTTTTAGTTTTTTAAAATAAATATTTTTAATATTTCTTGAGTCTTTGAATTCAATAAAACAATTTACAATTTATTAAATAAATGTTTAAAATACTAAATTTGATTTTATATTCTGCCTTACATTTTTCGCCTTTTTATAGCCTTCCTTGACTTTTTAGTAGCTGGATTTATCTCTACTTCACTTCAATTAAATTAAAGTCAAATTAAAGTAAATTGATTAGAAGAAAAGCACTTAAAAAAGACCGAAATCTTGTTGTTATTTGGAGCGTGCGATCCATTTGAAAAGGTTTCAAAATTTCGATAGCTATGCAGGGCACATAATTCTGACATTAAGTCGAAATTTTGAGCTGGCGAAAGTTGCCAAAGATCATAACTTAAAAGTGTTTAGAAAGAAAGAGGAGACTGGAGGAGTAGTAGGAGAGAAGGGCAGAGAAGAGCAGAGTAAAAGTGCGTAGGTAAAAGAATCGCATAATGGCTGCATAATGATGATGAATGTGTAATCATCATAATGAGCTAAAAATGAAATGAAATGATGATTGCAGTCAACGCTTTCTCGCTGTGGATGTTGTGTGGAACGTGTGTGTGTGGAAGGTAAGCCAAATTGTGGACACTATTCTCAAGTGATTTATGCGATATTTGTGTCAATTTTTCTGTTTCTGTCTCTGTCTCAGGCTCTGACAATTTTTCTTTTTGGTTTTCCAATCACTTTTCTAAACCGTTTTTCTCCTCTTGTTGTTGTAGGCTAAACAAATTGCCTGAAATTTCTTTTGTGTATGTATGTAAGTGTGTGCGTGTGTGTGAAAGGTCACAAGTAGGTAGATGAAAAGAGTGGAAAGAGTAGAACGAGACGACATTAAATTACAAATACTTGTGTTATCAGTCAAGCGTTTGAAATTGTTGCTGTTGATTTTATTTAAATTAAGCAACTCCACACACACTTACACACACAACGGCAGCATTTTTATGTAAATTACAGTATAAATTGGTATTAAAAAAAAATATATGTATACATATATATTTGTTAGAAGAGCTGCTGATAAACCAAATGAAGCATAAAATGACTAAGTGTGGCGGTTTGAGAGTCATTAAACATGCGCTTAGGCTGTCACAGTCAGAGAGCCACTGAAAAGCACATCAGTGGCTGCTCAACTGTTGCTCGATCCCAAACCAAGCTCCAAGCAGCACAGTTTGAGAGTGTCTGCCTGCGTAGACTTTGTGCCAGACGGTCAGTGGCTGCACAACTGTCACTGCTTTTGTTTCTTTTTGTTTTTGGGCATCGCCCACAACAGTTGCTGCTCAACTGTAACACGTTTGTGACTCAAGCAAGAGAACAAGGAGAAGAAGAAGAGGAAGAACAGCGACACTGCCAATTACAACGCCCAAATTGCATTTAATTAATGAAATTGTAACGCCAAACACAACCTACACAAACACTCACACACACACACTCACACTGAGCAACACTTGGTAACTCACCTCTCTGTGATTGTTGTTGTTGTTGTTAATGTTGTTGTTATGGTTGTGGTGATACTGCTGACTGTTGTTGTTGCTGTTGCTATTGTTGTTGTTGGTATGCTGCTGTGCTGAGCCCGACGACGACATACGCGATCCGGGCAGATCGCGCCACCTGAGCACCCCCATGACCGCCTGACGCACCCAACGTCTCTCAGCGCCTTCGCTATAAAATGCCACCTTCGCTGTTGTTGCTAGTTGTGTTTGCTGTTAGGCTCTTTACAGTTGTGACTGCATTGAGTGTGAGCAGAGCTTTAACTTCTGTGATCTTTACAGTTTCAACTGCATTGATTGTTAATTGTTATTATTTGGCTGCAAATCGTTTTTTTCTTTGCCGATTTCACACACACAGAAATTATGGAGATCGTTTTGGTTTTTTTTTGCGTTTGCTTTGCACGTTGTTCGTTCGACTCGTTTGACGACTTTTTTATTCCGCGCGCTTCGCCAGTGACTGTCAAACTTCAACGGCTGCGACTTTCCAAGCTACAAGCTCAGCTTTTGCTGCTGTTGTTGTTGTTGTATGCAAATGAAACGTAAATTCGCCAATTTCTAAACAAATATTTTCACTTAACTCAAACACACATTACACGCACTCACACGAAGACAAACACACGCTGTGTGTGTAAATTTAAAAAAAGTTGCTTTATTTTTGTCAGGCGAGTGCAACGAATGCAACACCAAAAAAGAGATGCAAATAGAGAGATAAACGAAGACACTCAAAACACACGCACAAAATTTATATATTTATAACTTTTGTTGTTGCTGTTGCATGGAGAAGAAACGCTGCAGCTGCATTTGATTTGGATTTTGTGAGAATTTAAAAATAACTCGCGTGCGTTTTTTTGTTTTGAATTTGTAACGAACTAAACGAACAACGAACCGAAGAGACAGCGACGTAGACGAAGACGAAGATGACAACGACGAAGACGACGACGTCTGCTTAACGGCAAATTGGCCAAGTAGTTTAACAGACGGCAGAAATGCAGACAAAACACAACCGAACCGTAGCGCACGTCCGCTTCGTATGACTGACTTAACAGCGCCGCTAACAGCAACTCAACCGAGAGCTGTTAACGCTCTCAGAGAGCGCTGCTAACAGCAGTCGAACAGCTCACGCGAGCCATAACAGCGAGTTACGACTGTGGAGAGCGACACAACTGTTAACAGCAGCCTGTGCAGCTGAAGTTGCGTGCGTTAGAGCGGGACAAACAGTTGTTTGGGCGCCAAATTCAAATGAATTTCAAAGGGATAAGGAATTTCAGAGTTTTTAAACTTAAAGACAAAACTTAAAGCGTTACAAATATTTATTTGCTTACTTCTGCGCTTATAACAAACTATTTATTTAAATTTCATATAATTTTCTAGATGTAAAGTATTTAAATTGCCAAAGTTTCGTATAAAATGAGCGACATCATAGCACTACAACCACTTGACCTTGGCATATAAGCCACAAAACGTTTCAGCCACAATTAAGTGGCCAACATTTAGAAAACTTTAAGCCATCAACTAAAAAGAAACGTCTTTATAATCTAGCCAAAAATAATGCATTGAACACGTTTCAAAATTTTAATTGTTTTCGCTGCTTTTGTGGGTGCGCTTTAAATTAAAAACAAAAAGTAAATTTGTTTATTTCGCGCACGTCAGAAAATAACTGACCAAAAATTAAATAAAAAGTTAACAAATTTGTTAAGTTTAATATAGTTTGTTAAAAACAAAAGGTTGTAAAGAAGGCGTGGCCACGTTGTGATTAAGCTTAGAAAATTTCAAATTGTTGTCGTTGCACGAGAAAACAAAGCCTTAAAATAACTGCTTTAAAATTAGTTGTAGACTAAAGAGTTAGAAGAAAATGTTGTTGTTGTTGTTGCCGTGGTTGTTGTTGCTGTCAGACAGACGGCAATCAACAACAAAGCCAGCGAAGCAGCAACAGAGCAAACAACAGAGGGAAACCGCAAATGCAGATAGAAAGGGAGGCAAGAAGGGAATGGGAAAGGGAGTGGGAGAAAAATGTGGGTGGTGGGAGTGGCAGGTGGAAGCACCTTGAGGCCAACGTCAACGTCAAAGCCACAAAAAGTGGCAAAGACACAAAAAGTGCACTAAAAAACAGAGAAGAAAATAATTTAAAGTGCCATTGTAGTCGGAGAGAGAGAGAGAGAGAGGGATAGGCACAGAGGGTGGCAGGTGAGGGACAGAGCAGGAATGGAAGTGCAGCTAAGTTTGGCTAATAACGGCTAAAAAGATTTGCCAGCAACAACGGAAAATAATTGTAAACAAGCAGAAGGAAAGAGAGTGAGACAGAGGGAGACAGGGGTAAAGAGATATAGAGAGGGGGAGGTAGAGTAGCTAGAGAAAGATAGCGGGGCAGCGATAAAGAAAGACAACTATAACTTAGGCAGATCATAGCACATGTCTTGAGAATTCTTATCTGCAGTTGCATCTGTGCCAAGGAAATTCGATTACACTGAGCGAAAACAGGGTTTCAAAGCAAAGCAAAATTTTTATATAGAAATTAGAAAACAGTGAAAACTATACTAAAATTTGATAAATTATTGACCTTCATCAAAAGCTTAGTAAAAAATACTTCCACTCCCCAAACTGCACACTTACTCAACTACTTTTTCTCCCAGTGTGCGGAACATGTGAGATAAATATCTTACATTTTGTGGCAAGTGTGTGAATGCAACTCATTTTGATGCAAAAACCAAGAACCGAGAACTGAAAATTGCTCGACTGTGGGAGTTGTTGATAATAATGATGATGACGATGATAATGATGATGATCATGATGATTATGAAGCTGAGGCAAACAAACGGAGGACGTTGTCGTTGCGGCTGACGACCAGGGCAATTAACAACTTCAACGTTCGTTGCATGCCACCTCAAGTTCCCTGCCACGCCTCCCTGCTCCCGCCTTACCCACTACACCTGCCACTGCCACTGCGTTGGCCAAGTTAAGAGACGGGCAGACAAATTGCAAGCGGAACATTGAAGTACATACAAAAACACAAACACACACACACACACAGCTGGGCGCATGTTGCATGTGGCAGCTTCTAATGTGGCACTTGGACTGGCGATAATGTGGCAGCAATGCTAGCGTGAAAAATATGCAAGAAAAAAGCTAGCAAAAAAACTTACAGTGACCAAAATGAAATGGTTAAGCTAAGAGGGGGAAAGGGAGCGAGAGAGAGAGAGAGAGAGAGAGTGAGAAAGAGAGTTGCCAGCGGGAGCTGTGGCATAAATTTTAGCGGCTTTGCGTTGGAACAATGAAGAAAAAAATACCGCAGTGCAGCAGTTTCCGGACCAAAAGATACAAAAAAGGTAGCAAAAGATACGAAATGTATCTATGTATCTGCAAGTGTGTGTGATACATTTAAATGGACTTTGCGAGCTTAATTAGGCGCCAAGGCGTGAGCAGAGTATAGGGAATGGTGAGAGGAAAAGAAGGGAAAGGAATAGAGGTGGGGAGAGAGAGAGCGCACAAGGACACACCAAATGGATGTTATTTAAGGGGGGGAAATGTAAAGAAAAAAGGATTTAGAAAAGTTTCGGCCTTAAATCAAGATTTAAGTATCTTAAATTAGGCAACGAATGCGCTAAAATGGCTAGAATTTAAAGGAGTAGCAGTAGACTGCTAAATCTAGCTATATATCAAACTAGACGGGCAGAACTGTCAGTTGGCAGTGTCACTGTTTCCCCAGCAGGCTAAGCACACCCTTTGTTGGCTGAGAAACTACAGGGTGCACGAAAAAAGAGCAACTGAATTCGAAGCTCGATGGCCACGCAGAGGGCCAAGGGCACAGGACAGAGGGCAGAGAGCCACTGGCTTCTGCCTTCTGCCCGCATAAAAGTTTTGGAAGAGCCCGCAGAATTTTTATTGCAAGCTATGGGAAGCCAAAAAGGAGGCAAAGTTGCAAGCACTTTGATGTTGGCAAGTTTGCAATGAAATTTCTTAAGAAAACTTTATTAAAATTTGAAAAGATGTGCAAAGTGGCTGCTCGAAAGTGTGAAGAGGGCAGAAGTAGTGAGTGAAGAGGACTTGCAGACTTGTATGTGGCTCAAAAAACATTTTAGTTATCATGTGAATTATGTGCAGCATTGTGTCAATGGGTTAACGAAACAGCAGTTTAAGAAAGTATCTTAAAACACATTGTGTATTTAAATACTCTTAATGTGTGGTAATAATTGTTTTAAAACTAACAATTGAATTAAATGCCATCTTGTCGTAGCGACATCTAGCGTTTGATGGGTCAACTACGCATACGCTTTGTAAAGCGCCCTCTTTTGCGGCAAAAGTAAACTACAACTCTCTGCTGTTACTGCTGCTTAGTTATCTCAACAGATGTCTTTTCTGTGCAGCGCCCTCTAGCAAACATTGAGGTAACCATAGCTTGCCTATGTTAACAGCTCTCTAACAGCTGCACTTAACAGCGCCACTATGCGGCATTAAACGGCAACAATTTACTGTGTGGAGCAGTGTAAGCTGTGGATTGAGAAGTAATGTGTGGAGCAGAGTGATTATAAAAGTGAGGAGCACTCTGTGGAGCAGTGAGTGAGGAGCAGAGAAGCTACCTCTAGCGCCCTCCATAGCCCAATAGCTTAACTTAGCTAACCACAATTGACGTGCTGTCAAATTGCAGCCGAAAAAGCGCAACTAATTTTTGAGCTGGAATTTAAAATTGAAATTGATTAAACGAAAACGGGCTAACAAAGCACATTGGCCACACCCATCAGCTGCGCTTAGCAGAACTCTCAAGTCGCCAAAGCAGCTGAAATTGGCTATAAAAAGACATAAATAGCAAACAACAACAATGATTGAAAAATTCAATAACAAAGCGAACAAAACTCGCATAATCCCTGTAAATTCAGCAATAACACACGTACACTCGCACACCCGCACACACACACACATACAGAAGTTATGTGCGGTTGAGTAGAGTATAGAAATAATGTCCATTTCTATGAGAGACCACAACAATGCAAAGATTATGTCAAATTATACAGATGTTTTAAAGGTGCGGCTCGTAGTTGATAAGGAGGGGTAGGGGAAGGGAAGGGGTAGAGGTAGTGGTAGAGGGCGGCGGAGTGGCTAGATGGGGGTTACCTCCTGTGGAGGGTGTGAAAAACTAGTCGCTAAGGATGCTCTAGCTGTTGCGCTTGTTATACACATTAAACGAGGTCCAAAAGGGTATATGAGTTCGAGCTATTGTGTCCAACTGATTACAGAGTATATAGGACTTATACCTCTATACGTTCAGCCGTCTTTTTTCATAAAAAATAAATTATTACAGGATATTTCACTATCGGTAGACCGAGTATAAAGTGCTACCATGTTGTGCCAATTTTTATGACAAGACAGAGCAATAAGAAGAGAGAGAGATAGCGAGCGTTCCGAAGGTCATAAAAAAGTTAACAACCTTTTTTGGGTTAGTTGAGCATTTCAGCACAGACACAGCCACAATTTGTGGCTAGGTTAACCCTAGAGAGGAAAGGAGAAAACAGATGCTTTGGCTTACCTGTGAGAAATACGCTGGGAGGACACATCGCTGATCGTCTAGTCGTGAGCACTGCACTCGCTCGAGCAGCTCAAAGAGATCCTGTGTTGCACCTCGTAATCTTTCCGGACTGTGGGTAACGCTGCCACCGCCAGCGCCGCCAGTGTTGCCAGACTGTTGCTTCTGATTGCCCGCCATGAAGGCATGCTGACGTCTGTAGGAGAGAGAGAGACAGAGACAGAGAAAGAAAGGGTATTAGAAGGGCGTATTACATTCTGTGGCTTCCAAAGTCATTGATATATATATTCCTGCTCTGATCTTCCTACAGGGTATCTTAAGACGAGTCTTATGAGCAGAGCAGGAAGAGGAAGACAGCAAACTGTTTAATAATAGAGCACACAGGTAAACCTAATCAAATTTTTTGTTTGTGCGACGAAGCCAAACGAAGTCACTTGGTATTGTCACAGCTCACAGCTTGGCCAACTGTGTTAACTTGGCCATTTCACATGCAATCGCTTTCTGCTTGAGCGACAACAACAGCAACAACTACAAGAATTGCACTGAATGCGAATTCAAGTTGATAGTCAATTGAATGCGCAAACTCAAGTGGCTTACTTGAGGGCAAACCCTCGACTTGACTTTGGTTTGCCATACTTACAGGGTCTACCAAGCAACTTGGAGGTAAAAGAAAAACACCACGTTAGTGTTGGAAGGGGAGAGTAGTGCCACTAGAGCTAGTAAAGTTTGTTAGAGTGTAGAAATCACTCAAGAAACAGTTGGCAAAGAATCAAAAAGAGTCGAGTTTGTGATGGAGAATTGACAGCATGAAAAACGTTTAGCTAGAGAAAAGAGATGAATTACAAATAGGGTAAAGAACTAAAGGGATTTTAGAGGAATGGACAGAAGAAAGGGGCTAAGAGCCATTGTATACTCATAGTTCCCTCCCAGAACTATTTCCCATTGATCACCTAGGAACTCTTTGAACTCTTTGAATATTTCTTGCTGTTCTCACAATTTGCACTACTAAAAGTCGAGTGCACTTCAAAAAAGGATTCACAATCAGTCACTTTTTACTCCCAAAATTTTAGGAGTAGAAAATATTCAAAGAGTTCAAGAGTGAAACATTGCCTCAAGTTTTTAAGTTGCTCTTACGCTTCAGGGAGCAGAAGAAGAAGAATGAGTACAACAGGGAGAAGAAGAAGCAGAAATACAACAAGCAATGCAAGAATTATGAGTGCCTCTTGAATATTTCAGTCATTTTTTCTCAGCCTTTTCTGTTTTTTTTTTTGGGTTCATGTTTATTGTCACTTGTGCAATGTTTTTTTTGTTGTTTTCTTTTTAAACATATTTTTGCGCTCACTTGTGTGTTGTATGTAAATTCTTTGCATACTTTGCGGGTTTCGGGTAGGCCAGACCCTGTGACTGAAAAGAGCAGAGGTTGATAAGCTTTAAAGCTAAAACAATTCTAAGAAACACATTTCATTAATGTTGAAATAGCATAAGAAACTGAGTTGTTTAGTAAAATATTTATGTACAGGGTCTTTGCAAGTCGGTGTGACTCTACTGTAGTTTTGTGTGCTCGTCTCTCTTTTGGGGTTTGTGAAGTTTTGTTGCCACTTCTGTTGACACACAAAACAACAGACGCCACAAGAAGCAGACAGCGAAGGAGAGCAGGGAAAGCAGAGCCGCAGCAGAGGTGGAGCAGAGTTGGAGCAGCGGCCCAGCAGAGGTGGAGCAGAGAGCTCGAAGCAGACATCAAAAGGACACCTCAGAGCGAACTCAGCTGGGCAAAGAAGTGAGCGATGAGAGAGCGGAAAGGAGATAGCAGAGGATGTTGTGGTTGTTGTTTCAGTTGTTGCCGTTATCTGTGTTGTTGTTGTTACGTGTGTGCAGCTGCTGTTGCTCCACATTCTCCCAAAGACAATAAAAACGACACACAAAAATTGTCAGCAGTTGCTGTTGTTGTTTTTGTTGTTATTTTTAAACAATTTGTTGCATCTTCAGTTGTCGCTGCTGCCCCGCCCCCGCCCACTGTTGCTGCTCCCGTTGCCCTCATAAATTAACACCTACAGGGAGTACTGTGTCAGAGCAGACAGAGGGTGGGGTGGAGGGGGATGGAGGCTGCTTGGCACACATATAAAATGATGACAGTTATGGGAAAAGGATATCAGGAACAAGGCAACAACATGCAACGTGCAACATGCCACTCAGAAGCCTTATCACCACTAAGATGATCACTACAACAACAACAACTAGAGCCAAGTGCCAAGTGTGGATAGTTCTAAGTGTTTGCCACTAAAGTCGCCGAGAAAGTGGATTCCAACCCGTTGTCTGGTAATACGAGTAGCTGAAAGTAGCTACAAGAATTTAAGCAGGAGGTAGGGGAGGAGGGATAGAAGTGGAAGGGGGAGCGAAAATGATTTGAGGAACTCGGTTGTCACAGCTGTCAGCTCTCTCTTCCGAACTCTTCCAAATCTGGCGTTAGAAGAAATAAGCAGTCAATTAAGCATTTAAAGCAAAGCAGCTCACGCTATTGATCTCTCGACATTCTTGTATGTGTGCGTGTGCAGCGATGCCGCAGAGCTACGTCAGATACACTGTGGATGAACTAAGCCGACCACTTGTGGCGACAGCGCTGCGGCAGCGCTACGCACTATGCCTTTGCTTTAAAGCAGAGCTGTTCTCAACTCTGTGCTCTGCTCTCTTCGATTCTATGCTTGCATGTGTGTGAGTGTGTGCAGCGCGGCGGCAGAGCTAAACCATTTGCTCTTTACTTTATGCAGAGCTGCTCACACCGTTGCTCATTGAGCTTTTGTTGTTGTTGCTATTGCGCTTGCTCCCACTATACGCGTAGCTATGCTTATGCGTGTGTGTGTGTGAGCTGCAGCATAATACAATAACAATTTTTCGCATTTCGTTGCTTATCTTTCTTTCGTTCAAGTTCGACAACAACAATTCTATATGTTTTTTTGTTGCGTGGCTAATTCTAATGTAAAGTTGTTGTTGTCTCCCTTCAAGTTTACACTTGCAATAGTTTTATTGAATTTTGAATGAGCAGCAAAATGTTTAGGAAATTAAAAGGTTTTGTAGATCGACTGTTTGTAGCAGTGCATTAAATGATTTCTTAAGTTTTGAACGTGTTTTAAAATTTAACTTATAGGGAAAACATCCCAATTAAATGAACTCTTTTGAGTTGTCAGTTTTAACAGTTCCATTTTCATTAGGGTTTCAAATTTCTATACAAAATAGTTCCAGTTTCTTTACATTTTAGATGGCTGACCATTAAATACCTAATTCCAACGCTTCAACAAATGAAACTAATAGCTAACACATTCCAAATCAATAAAATTTTACAAACATTTCACCTTTAACTAGTTAAATTTCCCTTAAAGTTTCAAATTTCCTTCCAAATGAAGCAAAGTTAAGTCAGAAATAGTTAAAATTTCCAACAATTTAATAAATCAAGATTGAAACTGACTTTTAACTCGTTGAATCGTTTCAGATTTCCAGCACAAATCATAAATATGTTTGAGTGTTTTTCCGAATGTTATTTTTATTTGAAAAGTGAAACAATTTATTGATTTTCTCGCAACTAGTTCCACTGATCAAATTACGCACAAAACTTGATTTTATTGCATTTTTTATGACAATTTTTCACATGAATTGTCAGGGGAAAAATGCCATTGCAGTCAGTTGCATACAGATGGAGAATAGAAAAGGAAAATCAAATGAAAATGGAAAATAAAATGTGAATGCAGGACGAACATAAAACTGAATGCGCTTCTAACAAGCAATAAAAATCGAGGAAAATATGAAAAACTGCTGGAATGGAATGTCAACAGGGGTAGGGAGGAGGGAGGAGAGTGGAGGGTCAGAGGGGTGGGGAAAAATGGAAAATGTAGGTGAAAAGTCGGCGTGTTGGGAAGGCGGAAAATCAGCGGTTCAGTTTCAGTTCACGACTCCCACAAAAAAAACAATTCGTTTCCGGTTGCAAATTCAGTTGCGCCTGCGTTTGTGGCATGCCGCAAGGCGTCGAGTTTAGGGTAGGGGTGGGCTGTGACACGCCCACATAATTAAAAGCCATTACCAGCTAAACAAAGCGTTAATATTTCCTACAAGTTTTCTTTGCCACCAAAAAGTGTTCATTAAATGCAAATTTATGTCACCCGCCCAACCACCGGCCTCGCCACCGCAGAGTTCTCCCACACTCCCCTCGCTACTACCCTCTACCCCCCGCCCTACTCGCTCATTTGGCATGCGCAGCGCATTGCGCGTGTTTTAAAGTTTTGCCGACAAGTTCAGAGTGGAAAATGTTTACTAATGAAACAAAAACAATTACAACAACAACAAGTGTGTGTGTGTTTGTGTGTTTGTGGCGTGTTGACAGCTAAGAAAGGAGTGAAAGAAGATATATGACCTGCTACGCTGCACTTAATCACAGTCCCAAACCAACGATGACAGCCGGCAACTGTTTAGATAGAATCCACCGAAAAAATACGGGAAAATAGCTTTTCTTTGGGAAAAGACGAGTTGGAAATGCTCTAAGAATTTAATAAATATTTCAGATTAGTGAATTATTATATAGCTGAGTACTAAGAAACAAGCTACACTGGGGATGGGAACAAACTTCAAAACTTTTCTTAAAAATATTCAGGAAATATAATAAACTGAAAGTAATCTTAGAAAGAATAAAAGCTCAAGGCACTTGGATTGATTTTAAATACATTTTAATAAACTAGTTTGATTGTATTATTATATTCTGAAGCAAAAGATTATAAATTATACTAAAAAGATGATAAAGAATGCTCAAAATATTACCAAAAATATTTTAATTCTCTTAGTATTATACTACTAACTGATCAAAACTACCAATGAATTCTGCATTACCAACTTTTTTTCATATAATTTTCCGCTTTAAACAATTAGTTTCCCAACAAAGTTATAGTACCATTTGAAAAGAGTATTTCTCTGGTAAAAAACCTGGGACTTCTGAGTTGGGTTCAAGGTGTTTTTGGGCATCCGTTGTGGCTGCGTGGGAAAACAAAGCGAATAAGAAGAATTGTACAAAGCGCAGCAGCTGGAGAAATGGAGACATGGAGAATTGTAGGAGATTTTGTTAGAGAGTCAAGTTCTCTTGGTGCTTGGCTTGTCGGCATTTTCCCCAGGCGCTAATTAGTGAGTCAAGTGAGGTTTTTCCCAGTGAGAAATTACAGGAAATGTCCAAGCAGACAGCAAATCAAGTCCCAAAGGACAAAAGGACACACTAACGCACACACATAAACTGAGTGATATATGTTATAGGACTAATGGGTCAGCAGGCGAGTGAAATGGAAATATTAGTATTTTTTGAGCTGAGGAAAAGCGTGTGGAAACTGGAGCACAAAACTGATAAAATCGCACACACAAGGACACAAAAAGGACTATGGAAAAAGGACTGCAGTGCGATGCACTTTTCGATAAGCGGCAAAGCAAAACTGGACAGGACAGGACAGGGCACGAGAAAGGGAAGGGGAAGGGGAAGAAGTGAAAAAGGATATGTGAAAAGTCACAAAAGAAGAAAGGAAATGCGAGAGGGACGGAGGTGAGCATAAGGTCGCCGGGGTCTGCTGCCCCGTAGCCCTGTACCCCGTACACTGTAATTAATAGCATAATTGTGGCCGCAGGAAATATGTGAAAATTTATATGAAAAGTACGTGAAAATTACAACAGTTACATGAGCCAAATCTACAGTCAATAAACGCGTGCATTTATGATAAATGGTGACGGGACAGGACGAAGGAGACCGCGAGCGGAAAAGCAGGAAAAGCAGTAAAGACTTTGGCGGAAATGGAAACAATGAAAAGCTGAAGGGAGCGTAAGGAAAGAAAGGGGTAAGTGTCTTAAATGGGGTGGCTGAGAAAAGTTCCCTACATTTCCCTTATCCTTCTGAGAGAAATCGCGTCGCGATTGCTTCCGCGCCGCGTGAATTGTCATTAAAATTAGTTCCAAAGTCTTGGACATGAAATTGAGTTTCGAATTCAGTTGCAGATTCCACTGCAGCTTAAAGATTTCATGATTTCCCATTTCCTTTTTTTCTGGGTGGAAAACTTGTCTCCTATTGTGTGTGGAGGGTTGCTAGCAAACCGGTTTCTCACTCCGTTCAGCCTCATAAAAGCAACACGTTCCACTCAAAGAAGTAGCAGCAGAAGACGCTGCAGTTCTGGTCTAAGAACCCTTTAAGGACCGCTACTTTTCCTCAGGTACAGCCAACAGTTTTTCTTGCTTTTCCGCTTTCACTGCGCCTCGTAAATTAGCCACAAATTTGCCGGAAAACTTTAGGTTTTTTTAATTTGCATAATTTCTTTTGCTTTTCCCTCTTTTTGGGTTAAAATTACAGAATTTTCGTAGCGATTTTCCGGCAATCTTTTATTGATCAAATAAGAACAAGTTTTTCACGACTTTCCTCTGACAGCAAGTAAAATTTATAGCGTTACAGCTTCTTAGCTGATCGATCGGGAGGCAAAAGTGGTCGCAATTAAAGTGAAAGTGAGACGAGTATGGTCACCCTAAGGGGGCAGCTGTCAGTGGTCAGCGGAAAAACATGGGAAAAACAATCAGCATCAAATGCCGCCAGGCAGATTAGCTAAAAATATTTACACTTTATTCATGATCTCAGCACAGACTCAGCTGCCCTGTAACCTTTTCTCAAGCTTTGGAGACGAGTAGGAAGAGGAAGAGATGGAAGTGGAAGAAGAAGCAGCAACCCAATAACTGGGTGAGAGGTGAAAGTGTTGAATGTAGATCAGGTTAGTCAAGCAAACAAAATAAGAATAGAACTTGCGATGTGACGATGAGAGATTAGAAGATGTATTCAAATCCAAAGCACTGAGAAAGAGCATGAGAGTGTGAAGAAGAGCAGGAGGGGGAGAGGAAGAGAGAAAGAGAGAGAGAAAGAACTGTAGCTTCAGGTCAAACAATGTGAGCACAACTTGGGATTTTAGTATGCATAGTTAATAGATTGATTAAGCAGCTGAGAAGAGGCCAAAGATAAAGATAAGAATGGCTAGAAGCACGAGTGACAGAGTGGGAAAGGGAGACAGTGAGAACAAAGACTAAAGAGGGAAGAGGAAAGAGGGAGGAGAAGACTGAGACAATAAGACCAGAACTGTATAGTAGAGACTTGAATTTTGTAAAGTTTACATGGTTCTACGACTTTTAAGCTACAAAATTGGTTTGCTAAAACATGATTTGCTAACAATACTAAAATTTATTAAAAATTAACAATAAACTCTTCACTTCTTCAAACAAGTACAGGGTCTCTTCTAGCTTCTATGCCTTAAACAAGTCTAGCTTAGCAACAATTTGCAGTTGTTAGTTAACTGTTGTCAGCTCTTGTCTTAGCCCATTTGCTGCTAACCCCAGGAAAAGAGTCTATTTGGCGTGTACAATTGAGTCAGCGCCGCGAGGCGTTCAAGATCCAGATCATTGTGAACTTGAGTAATTATGCAAATCACTTAAGCGACTTTGGCAACAAGTGAGCAAGTGAGCAATACATTTATGCTACATCCACTTCACCACGAAGAGTGTGTCCAGCACTTGCATAACTTGGCCAGCAGCGTCATTAACAAGTGGCCCAAAGTGCCCCCCGCTTCTCCTGCCACCCCAAGGCTCTTACTGCTGCCCCCTCTCTGACCTAGCGTTTTCCCCTTAGGAAGTGTGTGCTCACATTCCCCCTTTCTATGCTTCAAGTTCAATTTGACACGCAATTGAATGCCCCCAAGAGAGAGAGAGAGAGAGAGAGAGAGAGGGAAATGGAGATGAATGTGAGGAGAGAGACAGAGAGAGAGAGAAGAACCTGTTGTACTGCCAGTTGGAGTTGGTCTGCCCCATGAAAATGCCTCTGACCCTAGTTGAACTAGAATTTTAAAACATGATGTAAAAGTCCCTTTTAAAATTTTTTCATAAAAAGGAAAAACGCTAAAAAAAAAAGCAAACAATAAGTTTAGCTTTAGATAAGATCAATCCCCATCCAAAAACCCCTTTCTATGCTTCAAGGGTTCAATTTGACACGCAATTGAATGGACCTTAAATTGCTACACGAACTCGGACCAGAGAGAGAGAAGAGAGTTAGAGGGAAATGGAGATGAATGTGAGGAGACAGCCGAAAGACACGTGCCAGAGAGAGAGAAGAAAAACCTGTTTTACATCGCCAAAAGTCAAGGTGTTGCCAGAGTTGCCACGGCGACAGACTCTGACAGAGGCAATTAACGCGCCGCGGAAAACTTTACACTTTTCACTTTTAATTATTTGATTTGCAAAGTTCCGAGTGGAACTGACTTCGATGCCAATTCCACTACCGCCAACTAGTGGTAAAAAACGCGTGGGTGACAGTGGCTTGGCTTGGCTTTGTGGCTAGCTATTTTGACAAGGTCAAAAGCGGCTGAGCTGCGCTGCAATCATTTGGCTCAATCAGTGCTGTGCTGCGTTGTCTAGTGTTGCCCAAGGCAACAACTGCTTAATTTGCAATTAAATTCGTATAACCAACAAGATGTGGGACGCTTTCAGCGGTGGTTCAACTGTGGTTCCACTGTGGTTTCCACTGAGCTGGCGATGCCACTTTTAAAACAAAAAGTAGCCAATTTTAGCTAGCAAAAGTCGAAAATTTAATACACTAGGAGAGTCAAGAGTAATTAAACCCTATAGTGGCTGAATGAAAAAGATATTAAGATTTAGTTGAGTAGTTGAAAAATTAGAGTCAGCTATACCCCACTCCGCTGAGGGTATCAAAATTCGCACTCGCTTCGCATTTCCTCAACAATTTTTGACAGCTTGACAGTGTGACAAACGGACAAACGGACAAACCGACATATTGAGCGATGGACAAACTGACATGACAGTCAGCGTCTGGCCAATTGATGGATCACCTGGTTAGGCATTGTTAAGTGTAGCAAACAACGTGTTAGTAGGTTAAATGCTAGCAGATTACAACTACCGATTACCGCATACTATGTTTCAAAAACGCTAGCGACTTGAACGCGACTCATTGGCGACTTGTGCGCGACTCCATCGCGACTTGTGCGCGTCTTTTGCACTAAAAAGCGCAACAAATTAAATTTGATTACTCGCTAATGCAACTTCCTCAACGGTTGTAGTCTTCTAATTACATATGCCATGTTTCTGTACACAGTGCATAGACACATTGCCACATTGCATGTGTGTTGGCCATTTTCCCACTAGCCGTTTTAGCTGCGGGCCCAATATTGCTAACCACGCGAGTTAAACCGCCAGCTGACCTCTTCATATTGCGTTGGTGTGTCTCTCTCTCCCACCCTCTCTCTCTCCCTCTCTCTCTCTCTCTTTCGTTGAACTCTGTGTACTGTGTGGGTTGACCAAAAGTGATTTATTGTGCAAAGATCGTTATCGATAGGCTTAGCTTCTAACGGTTCTTCAGTTTTGGCCAACTGCAGATGGCCACAAATTGATAAGAGTTGAGAGAATTTACAGCAGCTCAACTAAGCAGTGGAGTTGGAGTAAAACAATACTATTTATGGATATATAATTTTAAGTAGTCCAAATTTGTACAACAAAATATGTTAATGCTCAGTGTATGTTTTTATAAAATAAACTATATTTTAAGAAATTATGTATGAGCAAAGTATTTTTTTGTTTACTTTTTTATCTTTTAACTTTTAGGCAAAAAAGAACTCTTCCATCGAGCTGATCGACTGTTTTACTATATATGTTTTTCTCAGCTATAAGTAAAAAACTGCCTATTCACTCCTTCCCATCCAGCCAATGCCTTGCCAATTTGTGTTTTTTTAAAACACTAAGCTCCTGTTGACTTTGCTGATTTGCAAAAAGATCTTGACAAAAAACAGCGCACTGATCCTGGGGTGCAAATGGTAAACCCAAAAAAATGTTAAATTGGAAAATGTAAAGAGGGAAATAGGAAAATAGGGAAACTGGGGAAAGGGTTAACGCATATCGGCTTACAAGCGGTGCAAAAAATGGAAAGAAAAAATAAACAGCTGTTTTGTAATGTGTAATGGAAAACAGGGTTTGAGCAAACACAACTGCAACATCATCATCATCATTATCGACGACACTGTCTTGAGTCTCATCACCATTAATCATAAATTTAATTAACAATCGTAAGTTGATCTAAGAATAATGACAAAAAGTTGACAAAGACAGTTCTGGCAGCCAAGGAAAAGGGCGTGGCAGGCAGCAGGAAAAGTATGAAAAGGGTTTGCCAAAATTAGCCTAAAGATACGAGTACTCAGAAATCTATGACAAAGAGATATTTGCAAATTTCCATTGATAAACCATAACTCATTTGGCAAAAAAAGAAAATTTTTGTCATTTGCGGTTTTCTACGAACAAAAGGGGAAAAAGAAAAGAAGGGATAGAAAAGGCAACAGAGCAAAAATGCAAAACAAACAAACAACAACAAGAGGAAAACTGCGAGTGTGAGTCAATGTGTGTCTCTGTGTGCCTCTGTGTGTTTGTGTGTGACATTTTCCCTTTGAGAGATACAAAATTTGCATATTTTATGCGCTTTTCAAGTGCGTCACAAATTCAATTGCATTTAATTAAGTCGAATTATGCGACAGCAAATGCAAAAAAATTTAATTTCTGCAAACTAATCAAATTTGTGCAGAAATTTGCATAATTTTCGCATTTGTCAAACAAGAGCAAACATGTCTTTTGATTCGATTTGGTCTATTTGATATTTTTGTAGTTTATTATGATTGGTATTATTTATTACGTACAGCAGATTCTTCATATAGCGTTTGCGGGCGACCAATGTGTAGGATTCCTTGTGTGTATGCGTTAAATATTTCATTTTGTTTTCAGAGTTTTCCCACAGGTAACACACAGGTAGTGATCCCTATTTCAGGTATTTCACTTTTCACTATTGTCTTCTGTTTTGATTTTTTGTTTTTCTTATGTTTCTTGGTTCATTTAGCAGGTAGTTGGCAGTGTTGTAGCACTTTTATAAAGCATATTTGTATTGCACTTTCAAATAGATACTAATATATCTTAGAGATACCAAATAAATGTTCAACAATGCTACACTACGTTACACTACTTAGATTATTTCGCGTAAAAAGTCGTAAGTTTTTAAAAGTATCGGCAAATCTACGAAAAACACGCGTATATACAACCTAACGAGACGACGTTTGTCTTCAAACTGAATTGAGAGCCGTGAAAACTTCGTTGGCTCAGCAAGCGAACGCACCACGCACCAGAGATCACATCGAACATGTTCGAAGCGAACTTCAAGTTCGAAGCAGCGCACGCTACTTGTGCTTCTAGCCCCGATCGCTTCACACTTGTTCGCAACGAAGTTCGAACTCCACCGCTCGTTTGCTGCCTTTTTGGTGCTATCAACTTATTTATATGGCATTAAAACGACACCGGCCGGCTACCGGATATGAGCGTGCAACGCAAACACACAAACTCACACACACATGCACACACACATCGCCTTTGTTTTTGGGGTGGCCAGAACAATAGGCTGTAGCTCTATATAGGCCTGTCGTCTATCAGGGGAAGCGGACTTTTGGGCATGCAAAATATTCAAACAATAGACGAACGGACTGACTGATGGACTGACTGACTACCGCCTCTAAAGAAGTCATTAACACCTGAACTGAAATGTGTCCAGTGGTCCGGCAGATCAGATAACCAACAGGCTAGCAATGAATAGAACTACACTGATTAAACAAAACATTCTAAACTAAGCTGATTTTGGCATAATTAATGTGTAGAAAATAATAAGGTATTTAAAATATAGCAATTACATTGGTTTATATGATATAAGATGTTGCTGCTAAAATAAGACACTAAAGTTTTCACAGTTTTAGTACCAAATATTTCAATCCATTGATGGTAAAAATAGTTAAAGAAAACTTTAGTGATAACTTTAGTTTAAGTTTCTAAATTAAATGCATTGTTCTTGTTTCAATATTTAAGACTCCAATTTCTTTTACATTTAATTTTTATCAGTGTATCCAACTACTACATCAACGTCACTAAAAAGTTCGGCAAACAATGTTGAAATTTGGTGAAACGTTTCCTCATGATAACAAGCTGATAAGAAACTTAAAAGCCTTACATTGTAACAGCATTTTAATTTATCGTTTGATTAAAATAAAGTTTGTGCATATCGCAATTGATTGATTGCTTTACCAATACGATTTTAATTGATTAAATTGTTTAAATATCATTTGATTTATCATTTCAGCCTAACAAAGCAGAGGAAAAACTTGTATTGATGGGAAGAACTGCAAAAGACACGAAGAAAACTATAAATTATAAAATAGTAAAGGTAAGTAATAAGTTGTATATGTTTAAAACACGTCGTGGCTAAGGTCACATCGTTATTTCTCTGAACTTTGATACTAAACTTAGATAAACTGTAAGCTCATTTATCTCTGGCATTTTTTGATAATTCCTTTCCTAAATTATCCAAACTAAACATTCATCGATTTCAATAGATTTAAACCTCAATCAATTTTCTAATGCTGGGAAAATATTACACGCTAGAAAGGAAGTTTCTTTCTCCATTTACCTCTCTCTCCTGAACCCAAATTTATCTCCATCAAATGACTGAACTAGCCAAGAATTCCAAAATGATCTACGAAGGGAATTAAATAACACCCGAACCTATCCCAAAAGTGCAATCATCTTGCAGATACAATTTAAAAGTTGATTAGGAAAAACTCAAAATCATTTCCACTTCCCTTTTAACTTCCTCTACTTCAACTGCTTCCTTTTCTGATTAGCTCACGAGATATAATTAAGCCAAGTTTAAACTCAAATTTGATTCTAGATTTCTTAACAATTTATCGGGTTGTTACCCATA
Source organism: Drosophila nigrodunni (assembly GCA_020829145.1). Lineage (NCBI taxonomy): Eukaryota > Metazoa > Arthropoda > Insecta > Diptera > Drosophilidae > Drosophila > Drosophila nigrodunni. The sequence goes on from JACVCZ010000008.1 coordinate 1,226,777, forward strand.
ACTCAGCCTGCAGTTGGTATTGTCTTCTTGGCTGCATTTCTAAAAAGTTCACAAATTTAGCCATGAAAACCGCACATAACTTTCTAGCCATTGTCTTTGCTGGCGTTGGAATCTTCAGATGAGACGAGTTGAGATGAGCAGAGATATTTAAATAACCCCAGCGGGTCCATATATAATTTTAGGCCCTTTTCTTTTCTTTTCTTTGCTGCTGTTCTGTTTCTATTTCTATTTCTTTTCTCGCTACGTTTTGCTTTCTGTTTTCTTGACTTTACTTTGAGCTGAGGCTTACTCTTTTGACCCTGTAGTTTAGTTGAGTGCAAGTGTTTACTAGACACATGGAAATGAATCGATTAAATATAAAGTTAAACTATAAATTAAATTAAAACTATAGTTTATATTAAATATATTATTTTCAGTGTACATGCTTGCTCCCAAATGCCTGCAGGGTCTTTAACAGTCGCCTCACTCGTTTCTAGCTGCTTCTACTAGTTTTGTTGTCAGTTGTTTTTTTATGGACGTTCCGCTAGCCAAGTTAACGCTCAACACCTCATAATTCTATTGTCTTTCGACCTGCTGACTACTTAGTGAGTGTTAGTGTGTGTGTGGAGTGTGTGTGTGTGTGCTGAGTGTGTGTGTTTGCATACATAATAATGATAATCAGGCATTTCTTAAGTCGCTTCCCGACTCGTTAACTTCACTTTCGTCGACTTCTTTCTCGCTCTTCCCCTCTCTATCTATCTCTGTCTGACTCTCCTAACTTCTCCAATTTTTTTTAGCTACTTTTACACGTTTTTTTCTACCTTCTCCCTGTTTTAAATCATGCAAATTAGTTGCGCCTCTTTTTATGTATCTTTGTCGCAACTTGGTGTTTTTTTAGCATACCCTTTAAGAGGGTATATAAGCTTTGTGGGTGGCATAACTTGGCAGACTTGAAATAAATGGAAACCATACCCCTACTGTTAGTGTATACACTCTTCGTTGTTGTGAAAATTCCCTAATTTTCTTGTTGTTTTCACTTTGATTGCAGTTGGTAAAGTTTTCCTAAGATTTTTGTATTATTTTTTTAACATTTTTTTCACGCTTTTTATGATTTTATAATTTGCAGCGCATTTCAAGTGGTGAGCTAACCCTCCACTACCCCTCTTCTTGCCCTACTACAACCCTTCTGGGTAGAGTTGCCCTCGTTCCCTTTCTCTGTCCGAGTTTCAGGTGTGAAAGGAGCACGCGCTTTACCCTCAGCATAATTTTGATCACCCTGCGATCATTGGGATCTTCCATCCTAACTACCCTCAGCTGACACACACACACAACACTCTCACACACCTTTTTTACTCCCTTTTTTTGTCATTTGAATTTATAATTTTTTTTATGTTATTTTTTTTTTCATTTACTTGGTTTTTTTCGTGTAATTTTTTACTTGCTCAATTGGTAAAATTTGATTTGATACTTTAAAATCATATAAAATTAACATAATTTTACTGAATTGACAGCAACAAACCATAGAGAATGCGACAAATAAACTATAAATTTGTTACATTATGGAATCGGGGACATTTATGGAGGAAAGTAGGAGGAAACGACACAACGGACTACAAATGAGAGGGGTAAACTTATAAAACAATTTGGATTTGTAATGTTGGAAAATGGAAAAGAGAGAAAATTAATTAAAGTAAAATAAATTTGAAAGGTTTTATAGTAAAAGATAAGAGTTTTTAACGGAGTAAGAATAATTTCCAAACTAAGCAAACATTTAAAGATATTAAAGTACTGAAAACGGGCATTGGTTACTAAATTTGGAATCTTTTGTTATAATTCGTGACATTTTTTAAGATGGCCATTTTTGACATTTAACTCAGCTGCTATTTGTTTGAGTGTAAGAACTAATTCCAACTTTGGTAAACTTAAGATAGGCAGATAGGGAGCTGAACTTTGTGCAAACAGTTGTACAGTTATTGGCTTGACCCTGACATTGATAGCAAGCATTCACCTCATTGTGGATGTTTTAACCCTTTTTAAAAAACACTCTAAATTTTTCAAGCTAATTCGTTTCAATGAAAATTTCCGCAATTACTAAAATAAAACAACAAGAAGAGGAAAATGAAATGAAATGTTAGAATTACATTTTGTGCTCACTAAATAAAACATTTTATCGCCGTCGTCAAACGAGGGAAGCTGCCAGGCAAGGGAGGGAAGAGGTGTGCGGGGCGGGAATAACAGAAAAGAGGTAATGTGCTACAGTGGGTGGAAAGTAGGGGAGCAGGTTTGCCAGTCAAGCTGACGCCGTTAAAGTACATTAACCCAGGCCTCGCACTGTGTGTGTGTAAGGCCAAAGCACAGACCAGCGAGCTACCCTAACCTACCCCTAGGCCCCCTTCGCACCCACCTCTACTCCGCTCCATTCAGACAGATTCCCAGCTAGCCACCCACAAGAGGCGGTGACACCCTCTAGACACATTGTACATTGCCATTCTTCTCTCTCCCTCTGTCCCTCCGTACCTCCCTCTCTCTCTCTCTTTCTCTTTCAGTGGGCCTCTGTTACGCTTGTTAATTTACGCCAAAGCTTGCAAAACATTCACATTCACATTTAGATTCCCATTTTTAGACCCTGTACTTGCAAATTAGAGGCGTGTTTAAGTTTGTAAGTGATTTCAGGGACTATAAAAGCTCAAGACATAAAGCTTTCTTGCAGAGTGAGACTCAGAGTCTGTAACAGCTAGAGACTTTAAGTTTTTCTGAGCAGTATGTGTTTTTAAGTTCCCAACTCACTAATTTCACTGGCAGTTCCGAAAGTTAATACAGTTCAATTACAGGGTCTTTTTAAGTCGTGTTTACTTGCCTCAGGAGAAAAAGAGAGAGGTATTTTTTCTAGTTGGCTTGTAACAACACTTAATGAACTGCAAATACATCAGTGTGTGTGTGTGTGTGTGTGCGTGTGTGTGTGTGTGTGTGTGTGTTCATGCATTTGAGCCTTTAAATGTTTAATTGCATTTATGAATGTTGCTCGCACATTTCGCTCAGTGTATGCGCGTATATACACAGAGCGGAATCTAGACGAATCTTTTTAAAACCCTTTGAGGGGAGGGGGTGGGGGCGGGTGGTAAGTAAGAAAAGTTACCAACATTTGCCGCAATGCCGCATTTTTTGCAATGTTTCCGTTTTGAATTCACTTTTCATTTACGTAAAAAAAACTAATAGAAAAGGCTTGAGCTCTGAAAGCCGACAGTAAAAGACCCTGTAGCAATAAAAATCAAGCGTTTGTACTAAAGTCACTCAAATAAAAGCACTCCCTGATAATTACTAAATGTAACGGGTAATTTTTATATAATTTTTGTAGTCGAAGACTAATACACCCCTCTTCATTTCTCAAGTACAGGGTCTGTAAAAACCACGCACTCCAGCCGACTGCTATCCTACCACAACACGGGGACAACCGTCTCGTTCAAGTCTCGGCTGGGACTGCGCTTCTCCTTCCACTTTTCTTACTCGCTAGACCCTGTAGCTAGACCCTGTACCCTCCCCTAGAAATTCCCTACGCTTCGCAGCCTCTGGACTCAGTTGCTTTCAAGGCGCACATAATTAAAACGTCATCGTCATCGTCGTCGTTGTCAGCACTTTTTGTGTTCTAATCCTAGGGTATTTATAGGCAGCCCACTACGAGGCTTTAAAAGCAGCTGAAAACAGCTAAAACTATGGTTAAAATGAACTAATATAAATCTCTAAATCTAGTTAATTGTTTATTAAATAAGCACATTTATATAAACTCCTCTTATTCCCATAACTTGTCATTACCTATACTTCACACACATTGCAGGGTATTCAGTGTGCGTGGTGAATTCCTTTTTTCTAGCCTATGCTGCTGTTTGCTGGAACTTCATGTCAGGCACTTGAGCAGGATTTATTGCAACTCCAAGCAGAAGCTACAGCAGCCTCACCCTACTCGCCCCTAGCGCCCCTTACCACCCCCAACCGCCACCTCTTTGCTCACTCGGCAAACTGTCAAGGTCTATACAAATATAATTTCCCCATTTCCCCATTTAATATGAAAAAAAAAAGAAATTTAAGTAGATTTCCGCCGCAAATGCAACTGCAGGCAGGCGTTTCTCGCAGTGTAGACGCAGAGGAAGAGAGAGATGGAGAGATAGAGATAGAAAGAGACAGAGACTTCGCATTATGCCTATTTCGTTGTTAGCTCAACAATTGAGAACTCAGACTTTATGCAACACTTATAAAGGTCTGGCAATGAAAATGGAAAATGAGGAAAATGCGAAAAGTACGGAAAAAAATGGAAAAAGGAAAACGTTTTAATAAACTAATTTGAGGCACATTTGCAGCATCGATTCGGGTAATTGAAACAGGTTTTAAAGCCCAACAACAACAACAGAGATTCACAGATAATACTACACTGAGCGAAAAAAAAGAGAGCAAAAACAACAATGGGAAAGAAATGTAAAACTAATAAATACTTTTATGGAGCGACCCTTCTCGTGACCCTTTTTGTGTGTCGAGGGTTAATGTCAGAGTTGGTAGGGAGAAGAGCAGAGCAGAGGAGAGGGAGAGTAGGAAAGGATAGGGCATAAGGGCAGAAGAAAAGTTAAGAAAGTTGTCGACTCACATGCTGGTAGCCAAAAACAAATAGCAAGCAGACGGGCTCAGCACAGGGACTAAGAGAAAAGAAAGAGAGAGAGAGAGAGAGAGAGAAGTGGGAGAAAGAGAGGGAGCAGCAGAATTGAGGCCTGAACTCAGAGGCAGACAGTGCAATGTCCCGACGCTGCATTGTGCTCAGGGAGTCCTTACAAGTACAGAGACAGACAGAGAGCACAGGAGAGTTAGAACGAAAGAGAGAGAGAGGGGGAGAGGGGGAGAGAGATGTAGTCACTGATACACGGAGACATTGGAAGAGACATCATTTCATCAGCTTTGACAAACTCAACGTCTGTTGACAGTCGTTAACTGTTAAGCGAGACAGGCCGACAACGAGTCAGTGCTGCCAAATCAGCTTTTTAACAGTTAACTCTAGCTAGGGAATTAGAGGATTAAAATAAGTTGAAGAATATGACTAAAAACTGCAGTTTGCTTTAATTTCTTTTTAACACTTAGCTGTTTTTTGGCTTGGCACTACTGCTGACATATGAACCCTCAGCAACAGGACATTTCTAGTTCCATTCACATTTCTAGTCTTTTTGTCCTGTTTGTGCATGCAAATTTTCTGTCACTTGCCACAAATGCCAATTTGCAGCTTCTTTCTCTGACTCCACCTAGCTCCTTCTCTCTTTACTCCTATCACAATATACCCTATATGTTGTGATAGTGTGTTCATGATGGGTATTAATAGTCTTAACTTTAATTTTAGTTGCTACACTTTTAGTTACCTGAATTTAATTCAATTTATTTGTAGCAGTTTTTTAATGATTTCTTGTTTTTAGGGTATGTACTAGCCGTTCATTCTATTTTAATTAACTGCTTTTCGCCATTTGCTGCTTTGACTTCTTTTAAGTTAATTTTTTTCAATTAAGCGTGGTCAGTTTCGCCACTTTCCTCTATCTCTCGCTGTCTCTGTCTGTCTACTCCCTTCCTCCTTCTCTGCAACTCCTCGTCTGTATGCAAATCGTGTTCCTTAAAACTTTTCTGCCGCTAAAAAACTTTTAAGCTGCAGCCAATTTAATTTCAAAAGTACGAAACTGAATGCTCAATAGTTGAAATAAAAGGAAAGGAAAAGTCAAAAAATCAACGCGAATTTTTCGATTTTCTTATCAAGTTTTCAAGTGGCGAAAAGCAATAAAGAAAAGCTTATGATTTAAAGGACTGTCATGTACTTCTAAGTGAGTATCTTAAATTTTTTGATTAAAGAGTTTTTAAATAATCTTTAAGGCTTAAAGTTGTTTAATTTAACACTTTTTTCATGCAATACATGACTTCTTTATGACTTCAGTTCAACTACTTTTTTAACAGTGCACCAATTTAAGTGGAATTCTTGGTAATAATTGAAAACAATTTGAAATTTATTCAATATTCAAATATATTTGAATAATTAGCGAGTTTCTCAAGAGAAACAAATGGAGCTAATTAGCAGAAGTTCAGGACAAATTCCCTGTCTCTTCCCCTCTCCCCTGCTCTTTACCTGTCTGTCTAATGAGCCGTGTCCTCGACCGTTTCTAGGTGTGTTAACGCCTCGCGTCTAAAGAAAAACACCAAACACGACATGTGTGTGTGTTTGTGTGACAACAGCGACACCTTTCCACATGTCACAAAATGTGTTTTTAATTTGTCAGGTGTAAAAATGTTAAAAGGTTCCTTTTTGGCTCAAATGAGTATGATTGAAATATGGCAACAGTGTGACCACACACGCACAAGCACACGCCAAGCCACGCCCACACGCCTTCCATTTACCTGACAACTATCTCTCGCTCTTTATCTTCATCTTCTCTCTCTCTTTATAATTACTCGTCGTTTGGCTCGTTAGCGCAAAAAGTTGACAACCAAATTGCAATAATTGAACAGCAGCCGCTCCAAGCATGCTCGACTGGCACATATCCTGTACGTTTCAGCCTTGTAACATTCGTTACAAACACGTTCAGCAGCTAAAGCTACTCTCTTCTCCCTCACACTTGCAGCGTGTGTAACACAACTATAAATATATATTAATTAATTTCCATTTTGTCTCTGCTTCGCATTCCCACTCTCTCCCCTTCCCCGCTTCCTCTCTTCGCTCACCATCAATTTGTTGGCGCATCGAGGCGCTGTTTTGTAGCCAAGCTGCCGCAGTCACCGTCGTGGTCTGCGTCGCAATCACCGTCAACGTATTTAATATGCCAACGTTCGTTCGGCCATTATATTTGTCACCTTTTTGTTGATTTTTATGGCACGTTGTCGTTAACAGCGTCTTGGGTGGTCCGTGCTCCTTTGTTGAAGTCACACCTTTGGCGTCCTTGGCCCTGGGCTATTTTCCCTTAAACGTGCTCTGGTCACATCTAATTAATAATAGTCGCCATTAGTTTGCAGCTCCCATCTTCATTTCTTTCAATTATTTGCAACAAAAATGAGTTCACATTGATCTCACAGAGATCTAAAAATAGAATAGCAAATAGTTCTACACTGCTCTAGCCTGCTGTCTAACACTCTTGCATCCCTTTCTTGCAAAATATTTCCACTGGAATAAATTCATGCAGAGATCAAAACAAAGATAAGCAAATAGTTCTGCACTCCTTGCACTGCTAGCAAAAGAAGCAAGCAGACATATATGTAACTACTGAGAGCGTAAGAGGATGAGAGCGCAAAAAGAGTAAGCAGTGGGAGAGCAAGGAATTTGGCGTAGTTTATTCAAGCAAGTCGAACTTGAAAGAGCGCGTTGCACTTAGCTCCCATTAAAGCGTTGTTAAAATTAGTTAATTACGCGCAATGTGCATAATTTTTTTTTGTTTTTGTTGTGTGTTTTAATTGGTAATGTGTTAAAAATATTTGTTATTTGAACTGCAGTGTTTGTGTTTAATAAAGTGAATGTGAGTAGCGTGGGAGCAAGTGCAGAAAGTGAAAAAATGCATTTATGTGTGTGTGTATGTGTGTATGCGTGCCTGCAAAAGTCACAGAGCGAAAACATGCGTGTGCGAGCGAGAGCGAATAGCAGTGAAAGCAAAGTGAGTACGCATTGTAGTTGTTGTTGATTTCGGCTTGCTTATTCATACACGCACACACACAAACATATATACTTCTAGGAATGTGCATATGCTTATGTATTGTCACGTAGACTCAAAGCTTTTAAAGTGTTGATCGTTAAGCTTTTATGCGACCCACGCGAGCTTTATGACTGTTGACTCTCGACCGCTTAATGTTTCTTGCGGTTTTGCAGCAAACTCCTGCGCAATATCTTATCTTTTGTTTTTTCTTGTTGTTGTTGTTGTTTCTTTTTCGTTGTGCCATAATTGTGGCACAAAGTGCGCCTAAAAATAGACTGAAAATTTATGCGTTTATTGAAATGCCTTGCCAGTGACAGGCAACAAAATGTCTGCCAACAGTTTCAGCACCTGTGGCTACGCAAAAGCTTTCAGCTTTAGCTTCAGCTATCCAGCTGAGCCTATTGTCTCCACCTCCCGCTCCCCCTCTCCCTTGTCAGTGGTCAGTTTTCTGTTGCTTTCCCTTTCGCTCGCACGCTCGTTTGGCAATTTCTCATTTGTGATTACAGTTTCTGCAGTCGACGTCACAGTGACGGCCAAATTGTTATCTGGCTGAACATCGTGCGACAGAGGTGGCATCACAAAGAAAAGTTGAGTGTAAGTGTGGGCGTTGGGGCGTGGCAGCTAACACGGGCAGCCCACCCAAGTTTAATTAAACTTGAATTTATTTCATTGCAATATTTATAGGCTGCTGGGCATTTTAATTTATTTGTCTTGCGTGCGCCACGCCTCCCTATCGCCTGGGGCATTAAAATAGCAAAGAATTTTTAATTGTCATTTTCTAGAGAACATTTTGTCACATGGTCGCACATACAAATTGCAAACTTTTAAGCAGATTATTTTACTTTTTTCAATATATTTATTTAAATTTGTATGCACAGTGCAGAGGTTGTGCTAGGTTTGTTTAAAGTAATGGTAGAAAACTGGTTGGGAAGAGGTAGTAAGCAGCATAAGCTAACAATTAATATAAAATAAATTTATTAATTGGTATTTTAATTCGCATATTTCTATGACTATTTAATCTTTTAAATATTCATTTTTACTGTCGTTTAAAACCATTCCATTTTGTTAAATATGTTTTTAATTTAGCGCAATTTATTAACACATTTGATTGAAGAATTCGACTTCATACATGTGGGAACTTGCCAATTCTGCACTCAGAGGCGCAGACAAATGCAATCTCGAATCTTATTATATATATTTATATATGTTTTTATTAATGCTGGGGGCTTTCTACATGAGTTGTCGCCTACAGTCAAGGCACAATATATGACCGACCATTCAAAGGTTCACTTGCAGCGATAAATATTGCCAGCCTTCGACTCTGCCTCTCTGTCTGTCTCTTTCACTCTCACTGGCTCTATCTCTGTCTCTGTCCAAGTTGCAGCATGAATTCTTATCAAAGGCTGCGACAGCGACAAGTTTCTCACGATGACGACAGCACTGAGAAGGCGCAGGACAAAAGTCGTCGCCTCTTTTTGGGTGGCTACAAAAGTGTAATGTACACTGTAAAAAAGTTGCTTTCTCATCAAATAAGTCACTATATTTTTCTGAATACTTTTTCTTCTAAACTGATCTAAATGTGGCGCAGTGTATGCCCATTGGCAATTTCCCTTTCGCACTTCATGTGGTTAGTCTTCATACGAAAAGTTCCTGCACTCGGTTCTCAGCACTCGAATGAAAAGTGGGCGTGTGTCGTGCTTTGACCCCATTACCACTCGCATTACCTACGTATTTCCGCCGATACCCCGTTTGTTCCACCAGCTCATTTATCACTATATGCAAACTGGAACTGGAACTGGATCGGAATCGGGAGTTGGCAGTTGAAGTTTTGAGTTGGAGTTGGGGTTTTTGGTAGCTTGGAGTTTTTGAGATGCCATCATCGTTTTGCTGGCGGCAAACAAAGTTTGCAATTTTCAGTTTTTGCCACAATGTGCCGTTATCTCTGGCACTTGCCGTGCGGTTTCATGTTTCGCTTTGGCTTTGCCATTGTCGCTGGAACTGTCAGCGACATGAATAATATTGAAAGCGACAACAACAGCAAACACTGTGAAGCGGAAATGTTGATGGAATTTCACATACCCATTAGGTTGAATGAACTTTCCCGATACTTGATGAATGAAAGGGCTTAAAGGGTTGCAGGGTATAAGTAAGTAACTTAAACAAGACAGCACTTACTATCGAGTATCTACAAGGTATTTACAGGGTATAAGCAGCTAAGCTTTAATTACGTGGAACATGTTTCAGCAAAACTTTAGACTCAAGTGCCGTATAGCACAAGCTACCCTTGTCTTCTGTATTTACAGGGTATGTGTGTACTCCACAACGCCATACAAAATTCGATTCAATAAAAAATTCATCGTATTACGGAAGCTGTCGCATTGATTTCAAATTGAGACTCTTGTTAGATGTGTTTTTCCCGGAAGCAATGTTGAGTGGAAATTTAAGCCAGCACTTAAAGAACAGTTTTCAACTTACGAATAAACCGTTGTATAAAAGTTATCGATAAGTTGCTTACCTGCAATGAGAAGAGATATAAATAAATTAATTAACAGTGGCATAAAAGTGTTTAAAAAGTAGCCAAAAAAAACTGTAAATATACACAATCTGATGGTCAAAAGTGTTGCATAAAATCAAACTAACCCATAAAGGCATAAAAACTGTGTATCCCAGTTTATCTCTTAATTAAATATGCAAGCAAAATGTGAACACAGTTGTCGTTTATGTTGGGTTTAACAAATTAAGTTAAATTCGATATGTGAAACATAAAATGTTATTGTTCACTCCAATTTGGGTCTGTCATAAAGTTAAGTAAATCAAATCAAATTGTAAACAAAAAAGTTTCAGCAAAAAACCATAAAACGTTTTGCCTAAACTTTGTTCAATAATTTAACGATTAATGATCATTGTTGACGATGATAATGATAATGATTATGATGAGCCCAATTTGGGCCATGTGCCGTCTGTTGCTCTAGGGAAGTCCAAAATGAAATTATGCCACAATGTGTTGCACAGATAACGAATAAACCAATAAACCAAACTCGTCTCTGTCTATGCTGGAAAAGTGAAAATCCAGAGGGAAATCAGCGCAATGAATCACCAGACCAGATACGAATCAACCGATGAAACAGTTGAGCTGAGTCTGAACTAAGCGAAGCTCATGTCAGTTTTCATTTGCTGAGAAGTTCGATAAATCAACTTAAAATGACACTTGCAATTGGAATAGATTAATCCCGTCAGAAGGTTAGTAACGTGGAAGGGGGAATGCTTGGGCAAGTGACTAAAAGTGAATTTTCATTGGCTGTAGACAACAGAGGGAATACTTTGTAAGCTTCTCGTTAAAGTAGCCGTCTCCTGAAGCTTTAAGCTGATTAAAGTTTATACAAATTAATAAGTTTATGTTTTTATAGTTCCTTAGCTTAATTATTCCATAATTTGAACATGTATTCCAGGTTAAGCGGTATAGAATGCAGCTATAACAAGCTTTCATGCGCTTTAATGAGCTTTCTTGCTTAATCAAACACTCCCTTAGACCCTTTACTCAACTCCACATTTCATTTAAGACAATTCCCCATCCTCAGTGGCACTTTCAGCTAATGACATTGCATTGTAGGTCAAAGTAATGAGCTTTTTTCCGCAGACAATTATATTAAGCTCTATTCAGGGGGCAATTTAAATTCGCAACTAAAAGTTAAATGTACAAAACTGACCGCTAAAAGTACTTGGACAACCAAAATGTAATTTAACTAATTTTATACAAATAAGTTATAAAGGTAAACAACAACAACAATTATTCAGCCGGGCAGAAAGAAGCTAAAAAGCGTGTAATTTAATTTAATGCAGCCAAAAACAACAACAACAACAACAAAACGAGCGCGTGAATAAATGTGGAAAATGCCGTGTTGCAACACCAAAACAACACCAAAAAACTATAACAAAAGCAACAACAACCGCAACCCCAACTAAACAATTTGGCTTTTAATGCGTTGCAATCGCCAAATCGCTGGAGCATTCAACAACTGCCAAATGGCCAGCAGCAGCAGCAACAACAACCACGGCAACTTGTTGTAGACGGGGCGTGGCCTTTAGGGGCGTTGGCTTTGGCTTATATCACACAATTTGTTGCTGCTGCTAATAAAGTTGTTTGGCTACAACAGCAGCAATTGTTGCCAAAATCCACGTAAAACTAGCAGCAAATGCGCACAGTGGAGTCAGCTAGACATAAGAAGAACCTGTACGCTTTCATGCTGAATAGAGACTCGATAAGAACATCAATCTATGCTGAAAACTCATGTGCTGTAATTAACAGCTCACAGCTTATTGTGTACAGTGGAACTGTTAACTTAGAAACAGAAATAAACCCTGAACTTATAAGGTTATTAGCTAATTCTAGTCTCATCGGTCAAAGCGCGTTTCTAAATTCTGTAAATAACATTAAAATAACAGAATTCTGTTAATTTTGCCTCACAGCTTAATACGTACGCTGCAAAAACAGCTAAATTCCCACTGTACGAAATAAGCTGTGAGCTGCTGATACGTGCCACGCCTTCTACGGCCTACTACGCACATTTAACTATATCTTAGTCTAGCAGACCCTTCTACAGAGTCTCTGAAGAAGCAAGAGTCAAAGATAAATAGCGCCCAATGCGCAATGAAAGATAAAGAAAGAGGAAACAAACGCACACAAAAAATTAATAGGCGTCTTAGCTGAAGTTTTTGTTGTACTTTATGTTGTTGTTGTTGTTGTTGTGTTGGCCAACAATCGGAAGCACAAAATTAAAAGCCAGACGAAGACAAGAAAACTGAACGCAATTCTGTCTGAGTTTATGAGGCAAAAACTTAAATTAGTACTGGATTTTAGCTCGATTTTCTACGGTTTGATTTAAGAGTACATGATAATTCTACTTGATTCTACCCCGAATTTCTTTCAGTGTGCGTCTATTTGGCCATAAACATAGTACGTACGACTAGCAGCTAAAACTGCAGTTTGGAGTGGAAGGAACTCTTACAAGTTCCACTGAAGCAGTCGGCAAACATTAGACAACTTTTTCACAAATCCTTAAGAAGGAGTCTTGTATTTCGAGCCAAGTTTAGCAATTACCGTTAGTTTGACTGGGCTTTCAGATGAGTCATTGGAAAAGCTCACAGCATACCCTACAAAACCTACAAAGCGTGAGTGAAAAGAAGTCTTAGACCTTTTCGTTTTTACCCACAAGTTTACAGTATCTAAACGTCGAGCTCTTTACCGACTCTGCTCCAGTTGACACCCTGTAAAAATCAGGTTAACACCTAGACTCGGCTATGTATTTACGGCTAATCTCTAATTTGTATAGCGCCCCCTCAACAATTTTCGGGTTTTCCTTTCATGTATTTTCCACGATTTTTCATCAGACTCTTGGCTAATGGCTGTGTGCAATTTGGCGCCGCTAATTGGCCCAAAACACTTGCACTGTTGTTGGCCAAAATGAATGGCCAGTTATTAGTCGTCGCGTCAACGAATACTCGACTTTTAGCCAAACATGCGCCCATTAATCAGTCGCTTTCGAACTTCACAAACGCTCCTCGTGTCGCATTAGACTAAAGGGCAGGCAGCTATTTAAATTTCAAGTAAAAAGAGTATTTAAATTAAAGTGTTTAAAGCTTAAATATTAAACTTAATATAGTAGAAAGAATCAGTATCTAATTTAAATAAAAAGTTGAAAAACGGATTGGGATTTCGAGCAAAACTGCACACAACTAAGCTCAATTAAAAACTAAACTAGTTTAAAGTTTTTATTCTAATGAACAATCAATCATTTAGGGTTGCCACCTGTTTATTTGGAAAGTTCAATTTAAACTTTTAGCCAAAAGTTCTTAAAGTTTTCGCAAATTGTTAATAGAGCGAGCAAAATGAGATGACAGTTAAATTGGAAAACTTTTAAGATTACTAAAACAAAACACACACAAACACACACACACATACACGCATAGCAAATGTGACACAGTTATCTGTGTGGGGTGGAGGTTGGGAGGTTGGGGCCTGCCACCTGCAACGTTTTTATGACCGCGACTGTGCATTAAATCAAGGCTTTGTTAATTGTTTCGACTTTGTTGATTGCCTTTTGTGGATTATGTTATGCACTTTAATTGTTCTTTTTCGTTGTTGTTGTTGTTTGACATTAAAAACGCAATACTCAATTGCCTACAATTAATTCTCGCACGTGCGACAAATTCACAATTCCAAAATTAAAATTGATCATTTTTGCCGTTTTAACAAAAAAGCGCATTAAAAAATCCCATAAATAATTCCATGGCAAAATGTGGAAAAAATGGCTTACATTTTTATGGAAAATGCGTGGAAATTGTATTGGCTGTCAGATGCAGGAAAATTCAACGGAAAACTGAAACTGAAACGAGCGTCACAATTAAAACGCTATTGTTTTTGTGTGGCGCCAGACTAGAAATATAATAGACTAGTTGGAGTGCTAAAATTAAGTGCACGGCTAAGTTATACCCATTAAAAGTGTATAGCTCAAGTTTATTATGCATTTTTAGCTACTTTGCATTTAATGCATAAATTAAGCACTCATTGGAAAACAGATAAAAAAGCTGTATTTGTCTATCTGAAGTGTGTGAAATCAGGTGTGTTGATAGTGGGGAAAACAAAATAACGATCATAACTGATTTATGCTTAAAAAGTTGCAGTGTAGCTATGTATATTTATGCAAACTCACTAGCATGACCACAAACAGAGCATACCCCTTAATTCTAGACGTAAAGGGGAGTGCTTAAAAAAACTTAAAAATCATATAGACATATTTTTTACTAACGCTATAAAATGCGCTTTAAAATGGCTGAAAATCATAAACAAATGCCGGAAAGAATGGTCGAGTCCAGTGTAACAGTGGCTGCTGCAAGTGCGCGCACTGCTAAATAAATACATAACAGAAATAAAAGTTGTGGACCAGACACTCGAGCGTTTATTGCACTCAGCCAGGCTCCTAAAGACCCCAAATTCGCACTGAACACCCCTCTCCACGGACTGCCCCCTACTTGCTGCTGGTCAGACAATTTGCAGTCTTGTCTACGAGACTTGCAACTGCCTGCCAAATTTAACCCCAGGCATTTTTAACACAGTTTTTCGCTCGCATTTTCATACATTTTTCCTGCTTCTTTTTTTTTGTTTTCTTTTTTTTCGTAATTTTTTTTGGTTGCACATTTTCGTGCCGCACGCCATTTTCATTTCTCGCATTTTTTCTCTCGCCTTTTGCTGCAGCATTTTTCATAATTCTTGAGGCATTTTCGCCAGAGTTTCTAGTAAATAAAACTAGAGGCAGAAACAAGACTAAAATGTTAAAGATTTGACTCAAAGAGACCCTGTAGTTGCATTGGACATTTTATCTTTTTAAGCCTAGACTAATGATTGGATTAGATTTCAAAGAGAAATCATATATTTAAGTGTTGAATACTTGAAATCAGTTTATGTCTTGCTTAGCAAACCTAGCACACCCTTGACACTTTTCTACTACTGGGTATAAAAGTAAAACCGCCGACTTGCAAAAGTTTTTTTCTTTGCTATTTCGAACCGAGTGGAAATTATATTTTGGCATCGTGTAATAATCTCCTTTTACCGAAAAATGTCCAAATATATTTCATAGTTGCACTTTCCAGACGCCATTTTCCCCTTTGCCGCTTAACACCCCTTAGCCCACTTGACACCCCACTCCCCCCTCTGGCTTCCATCTCCACAAGTCATAAATATATTGTTGCTAGCGAAGAGGAGGCAAAGGAATCATAAATATGTCGGCGTTGTCATAGTTGTTTCTCCTTCTCCTTTCACTCTCCTACCCCAAAAATGTGGAGAGCAGACACACACACACACACACACACACACACAAATAAAGTTATATCTTTGTGCGCGCGTGTTCGTGTGTGTGAGTGTCAAACATTTTGGGTACAAAATGCTACAAAATCTATGTAATAACTCGAGTGTTGGCAGCGACGCGGCCAAAATATAGACAAAAAGTTGTGAAAAGTCGTATGTGCGTGAGAGAGAGAGGGAAGGAGATAGAAAGAGAAAGGGGAAAAGAGCAACAGAAGAAGAGGGTGTTTTGCGGGGTGTGAGGTTTGAAATGATTCGCCAGACACAGTGGGAAAGTTATTCATAAACTAAACTGCATATCAGATCAAACAAATTTTCGGAAACTTAACAAACAAGTTTTAGGTAATATAAAATGACTTTTTAAAAAATATACATTAATTTTCTAATTAAAATATGAGTGTACAAAATATTTATTATCTTTTAGCACTTAATTTAAGCCAAATCAACTGAGTTGCATTTCAACAGATTTCAGCCCACTGTACCTCATTGCATACAATGGCACAAAGCTGTTGATATTGCTGGCATTGTTGTAGTTGCTGTTGTTGTGGTTGTCTGTGGCACAACTAGAATCCACTAATGGGGTATCTATATGTCGGGGACACACATTGTAATGGCTTAACTTAAAGAGTTATCGAAAAAGCATCTCGAGAGCAGAAGACAGACAAAAAACGCGGCTACAAAATGAGCCATAGATATGCAGAGTCTGATAATGGAGCGGGAACTTTGACAGCGAAACTTATTGGGGCCAAGTGGGTGAAGTAGGCGGGGCACTTCCCCAGGGGAGCAGGGGCAGATCACACTTTAAAGGGGATTCAAATTGTTTTTGTTGTTTGTTGTCTTTTCGAATCAAAGCCCAAGACGATAATCGAATCTTACAGACGCATACAAATTTTTACTAGGTTTGTCCCCTGCGCCACGCCCCCTCCCCACTCGCAATTGTCTGGCGACTTTTCTCGATTCCTCGGGCAATTGAATTGTTGATGAGCTGCTTTTGGCGGCGCCTTCTAAAGCGTCATTGAATTTTAAACGCAGTGCTGCACTGAGAGAATTTTGCTACTAGAATTTGTTAAAAACAAAAATGTACTGAAGCTGTGCTTTATTAAATTGATTACAATTATAATAAAACCATTATAGTTTAAATGCTGAAGTTACTCAACTTTTTTGCTTAGTGCACGGCCATACAATAATAGCATACAAAATGCGCTGCCAAATGAGATGAGTTGCAGACAAACTGACTGTGAAACTGAACCACAAACTGAACCACATTTGCACCACAGCTCGTAGCAGCTACTCTGCACTGCTCTCCCCTTCTCTTTCTCTCTCTCACACGCTCCATCTCTCTCTTTTCATATTTGCTAAGCTCCCCAGGCTGTCGTTCAATTTGAATTTCAAAATTGACGTCATCCACAATGCGCATATGATTTACTCGTACTTGTTGATTCAAATGGGCGGCCTTGCCACGCCCACTTTATGTCTTGGGCCACATTAGATAAGCAACTTGAGGGAATTGCAGTCAAGACTTGAGTTGTGCCAATATATACACAAGTGTGTGCATGTGTGTGTGTGCAAGAATGTGACTGTCTTGAATAACACAGCAAAATAAACGAAATCTCAAGTTTTTGAAAGTGCAACGAAGCTTTAATACGCTGCTAACGGGTGGCAAGCAACTCTTGTTGGATTAATCTTAAGCTTAAAAAGCTTTTAGCTATAAAAGTTGTAGCTCGCTTAAAACTCCAAGCTGCAGCAAAGAGCTTTAAAAAGCTCCTACGCCACTGAAACCACTCCTTATCTATGAACTTAGTTACTTTTACACCCAAAGAAAATTCCCATACACTTCAAAAAAAGAGCAGAAAAAGAAACATAACTTTGTGGAAATACGAGAAATATTTTTAGTTTTGTTTGTTTTTTTTTTTTTTTTTTTGCAGCTCATTTGAGAATATGGTAAAGCAGCTTTTTTGTGAATTTGGCGCTTTGTTGTCGTTGACGGCGACTTTTATGGCCGACAAATGAATGCAACAAAATTGTGAGACGAAAATTGAAAGAGACAGCGGTGCAAACACGTAATTAGCCAAGTCAGAGCCAGACCCAACATGGCCAACACACTTGGAGTGTCAAAGGAGTAGAAGAAGGGAGGGGTTAGTGTTGGGTAGGGGAGGAGTGTGGAGTGATGGCAACCCTAGTCGTTATTTTTAAGCTCAAATCGAAAGTGAATTAAAATCGACAAAACTTTTGCCATTAATTGCAAAGCGAATTTAGAATTTTAGCTCAACTGAGACTGAGACTGAGACTTAATTGGGCGTTAATGAGTCTTTGCATTTAAACGTGGCCAATTAAGTAGACGACGCTAGAGAGGTGTTCACTTGGATGATAAATTAACTCGGCTTAACATTTAATTGTGCCCATAAAGAATGTCGAGGCGGGGACCAAAAAAATCAAGTAGGAAAGGCTACTCTACAAAGTCTAGACTTGAGTATTTACTTTTAGTTTCAATTCCAACTCAGCTTTAGTTTATTTCCAATTGCATGTGGCACGAATTCAATTTGTCGTCGTATACATTACGTATACGCCTGGTATTTCATTCATCTTTCATTGCATAATTAGCTGCTGTTTTGTGACCTTCAGTTTGATTTGTCTTGAATACAATGTGCACAATGAACTTGGCCGCTAACTTTTGACTTTCTTTTGTTCGATTTATTGTGCTACCTTTTTCTCTCTTTCTTCTTCGTCTACTCCTGCTTCTCTGCGTCTCTTTCTGCTTATTGGGATTTGCATATTTACATAAATTTGCGAGGTAATCAGCTAAACTGCCCAACAGCCATTTGGTCTCACTTTTGTCTCACTTTAGTCGCTGTCTTCTGTCGCTATCTGTTTGCCAGCGATCTTTGCCGATCGCTTAGTCAAGCTATTGGCCTCTTGGCGTCTTGGCCACTTGAAGAAGCCACACACAGTGCGCCGCTAACAACAATAAGTCAGTGGAAACCAGTTGACTGCTTAAGCTATGCGCTGGAAATAAGCTACAAAAGGGTATATTAACTGAATTATACACTACAAGAGTTTTATGTAGGTGCTTAAGGCAGTAAAGCTTTAACTTAAAGCAAAGCTTCTTCAAAAGCTTCAGATTTTATGAAAGCTTCTTCACAGACTCTTATTTACTAGTTAAGTCTAATAGTTAAATCCCAAAGCTAGTTAAATATTATTTATGTTAACTAATCTACTCTTTCCTTTCTGTAAAAGAAATACTTGAAACTGACGTATATTTTTTTCAAAAGTCTATTAAAGTTTTTAGGACATTTATTAATTTATGTCAAGCTTTGTGCTAGTTTACTTCCACAACTATTTTATTTGTAGCCTAAGAACAGAAATTTATTAGCGCCTCAGGGGTATAATTTATCACAATCTCCTCACAATCGCTTCTATTTAGCTACCCGCGAGTGTAAAACAGTAGTAAACAGTTGTTTACTGCCTGTCGCTGCTGTAGATGCGATTGTCTGTGGATGTCTGTCTGTCCGTGTGTCTCTTCGTCTCGTAGTTCAATCAACTGGCAGCAGCAACTATTTTTGGTACGCTGCCAGCAACAACAACCACAACCACAACAACAACTGCCACTGCAACTGCAACAACAAAAACAAGAAGAACTTGACGTCGCCGTCGCATGCCAAAAACGCTAAAAGTGGCGGCTGCATTTGACCCACTGACTGATATACAAAAAATACAAAAAAGTACAAAAAAAAGTTTTTTGCAGTTTGCATTTTGCCGGTTTCCAGTTTCTTGCCATTTTGTTGTTGTTGTTGTTGTTGTTACAGTTGTTGTAGTCCGATTGCAAATGCAATTAACTTGTTTAACATTTCAGGCGCCAGTTACTCTCCGGCGAAGTCACTTGGCCTACTCCATTACACTTCTACTCCCTACATCTATCTCACTCTCTCTTCGTTTCTCTAAACTTTCCTCGAGGTTTTTCCAAATTATCACGAAAAGTCTTAAAATCTGGCAATTTAAATAGAAATGTTTGGCGCGCAAAAATAAATTTAAAAATTTAAAGCTTTTTTTCGACTTAAATAATAATTCTTGATATAAATGAACAATTAATTTCAGTTTCAGCTCTGAATTCCTGGAAAAAACATCAAAATTGTTGGCTTTTTTAAATGCTTTCAATAATTTGGAAATGCGCATTTGGAGACTACAAAATGATCATTGAAATATCAGCACTTTTAAGAAAATTTTATTGGGTAAGTGAGCACACAAATTAAATATTTTTAATGAAATTCGATTAAGTTTATTTGGTCGAGGCTTTAGTTATGGCTTTAGTTTAAAAGTCTTTTCTTTAAACCCCAAAATTTAATTATATTTATTAAAGTTTCCAATGTGTCCCCAAGGAATAATTTGGGCAGTCTGAAAATGAGTTGACCCTAGAATTAGGCCAAGCAATAGAGCTATAAATATGCCAAAATATGTCAATTTGAAATTGTGAAACTTTGAGGCAGAGCCAAAGTGTCAGTCACAACAATGCGAATACATTTGCAACCACAGCAAGAAGAAGAAGAAGAAGAGGAGGGGGTTAAGGAGACAACGTAGACTTGAAACAATACTTTTGCTGCCACAATATGTTGTGCACCGCAAAATGTAAAAGTTTTACAAGTGTTTTTCTGACTTTTTAGAACTGAGCGACATGGAAATTAAAAGGGTGGCAAAGTGGGTGGGGTAGGGGCGTGGTAGAAGGGTTAAGAGGGGGAGAGGACCAAAGAAACTGAGTGACTTTTGGAACTGATAGACAAACGGACTCTGCTCTGCTTCTTCCCCAACTCTGTCTACAATTTCCAATTAATAATTCATAAACATTTGCCAGCATCGAGTCAGTTTGGAAAAACCCTCTGGTTTTCCACACTTTTCCTTGCATTTCCCCGCCTTTCCCAAAGCTTTTCCGGTTGGCATTGCCAGCACTTGTGTTGTTTAAAGTGTTTTTCTTGGCAATTTGTCTGCAGCATAAAAAACTAGTTGAAATGGGTCTCATAGAGTGTCATCGACTGCAAAAGACCGTGTAGTTGATTGAGTTTCTCATTTAATTTAAGAACATAAAATTAAAGTAAAAAAACAGACAGCTATAGACCCTGTATTCCTTCAAGAAATTTCTTCAAAAAATTGTATATAATCCCGCGATCTGTCACTCTCCTTTTCTTCCACTTCTGCAGTTGATAGACCCTTTGCGCTCTACAAAGTACAGGGTCTAAGCCAAGCACTACAAAATATAAATTTGTTTGTGCTGCCTGCGTAATTGGGTTACCAATGAAGCAGACGACGTCGCCGCTGTCGACAGCAGCCGTAGCATGAGATACATAGATACAAAGATACAAAACTTGCAGATGCTGCAATGAATTGAGTTTGTTTCCTTAAACATTGCCGCACTCTCGTCCACAGTGAATGCCAGCTGAATAGCTGTGAATGGCAAATGAGTGTACTCATAAACTCGTAATGAATAACTTTTTTTTCCAGCCAACTCACATCTCACGCGTATAAAAAACTCATTTTTTTATGACTTTTGCTTGATTTTTAATGCGTTCTTTGCCGGCTTTCCAAAGATTATAATTTTATAGTGCACAAAATCTCGAGCTGCTCTATAAATCAGGTGAGAGTGTGTGTATGTGTGTGTTTGTAATCTCTGCAATGCCATTAACTTGGCTATTTCGAGACAAAATGTTCCAATTCCAAATATCAATTTTCCTAATTGCCAAAGACAGAAACAGAAACAGAAACTTACCTACGACAGAAGATTGAAGCTCATGCATAACACATAAGTTGCTAGATTTTCACTCTTTCCACTCTTTCCACTTGGCTCAGTTTCCCCAGGGAAAGTGGAGGGAGTCGGAGTGGGAGTGGTAGTGGCACTTTTTCACAATTTTTGCATAATTGTGCGACTACAGAAAAAATACCAAACAATAAACAAAAGACTAGAAATATTTTTTTACAGACTAAACATGTAATACTCTATTAAGTAAAATGGAGAAGTAATTAAATAATTTTATTTTATCGAAATGGAATTTAAAAGAAAAAGAATTCCTTCCTGTTGATTACTTTCAGCTGTTACCAAATCAGTCTCAAGTCCAAACTACCCGCTTTCCAAGCCTTCGAATAAAAAAAAACTTCACAAAGAAAAGAAAAGTTACATCAGTTTTGGTTCGTTTATTTATTCAATTGTCTGTCTGTTTTTGTGGCACTAACAACTTGGAATGGAGTCCAATACACCTGACTAACTGCTGTCTCGCATCCACTTCCAGTTCGAAATCGAATTCGAATTCGAACTCGAATTGAGCAGATGGAAATGAATTGTCGAGGCATAAATTAGCGTCAAACTGCGAAATTGTCTTTGGACAGGGGGTAGGGAAGACGCCTACACACAGAGGTGTGCTAGTAGGCGGTAGTGGGTGGGGCACGGAGAGGTGTGGGGGTGGGGACTGAGCCCCCAGGTTCCAATTAGTCGCATTTCTAATTGTGTGCAACAGGCCAAACAGACGACGACGACTTGGTTGGTTCACTGGCATGGAAAATGACAGGGCAAACGACAGTGCCCCTCACCCACCGACTTCCTTTATCCCCTTCGCATCCAACTGCCATGTGCTCCCTGGGGAACTGTAGCCACAGGCGCTGCTCTTTAATTTTTTATTGATTTTTCAGCGCTCTCTCTATGTTCCTCTCTCCCCTCCCAACTCCCCCTCTCTTTCGCTCTCTTATCGTGACTTTAATTTAATTGTTGTCAGCATCTTTGAACTTTATAATGCGACACCTTCGCCCACACTGCCACGCCCCTCGCTCCCTTTCCCCACGCCCCTGTCAGCTGCTAATAAATTTAAATTTTGACAATCGTTTGATCGTAACACCCATTGATCTCTGCCGCCATCACAGTCACCCATAAAACTTGTTTCGCGATTTGTGAATTGTGATTTGTGTGAACAGTGACTGGGCAGAAAATCACTGCTTTTGTTTACAACAAGTTGTGATTTTTTGTGAATTGTCTTCGATTTTCTGACCGTTTTCAGGTTTTTTGAACTTGGCTCACATTTTGTGGAACATTCTCTACTCTCTCTCTCTCTCTCTCTCTCGCTCTCTCTCTCTCTCTCTCTTTGTTTTGATCTTTACTTCTTTCTCAGCAGTCAGTTGCTCTTCAAGTGCCGTTACTCTTTGAGCAGCCCTCGGGGGGCTTCACTTTTCTGGTGTTATTCTTGCTTTTTTTTTTTTAAGTGTGTCGCCGTCGTTTGTTTATAGAGAATAACTTGAAATTCTTTATCAAGATTTTTTTGCGTATTGCAATAACTTTAACTTTCAATTGCCCTGTACTGCTGTAGGGTAATGTGGTAGCTTTAGTAAACCAAAGTGGGGCTTAAAATTGTATTCTAGAGTGCAATATAGGCTATCTGATTAATTTAAAATAAATACAGGGTACATAAGAGATTGCTACAGCTTGGAAATGTAATTACAAGGTATATAAATTGTTTTAAGGCATCGCTATCAGTTAAATTAGCGTTTAGTGCTGGGTTTAATTAAGCCTAGCACACCTGCTTGTTGTTTATTGATTTTTGTGGCAACTGCCAAAGAATCACGTACGCGAACACGCCCCTAACGCCCACCAAATGCCTTCAGTCAGCGAGTCAGTCGCTGTATGCAACGCACTCCGCCAACTCCCCTCCAGGCCCCCTTCTTACAGTTACACCCCTTTGCCACTCCTTTACGCCTCTCTCCCTCTTTCCCTCTCCGTGTTGTGGCATAAATAAGTCCAAGTCGCGTCTCAAAGCGAGTTGGCAACTCTGTCAGGTAACACCGCAAATGTCACGTGCTGAGTTTCCACTTTTCTTCTCTCCTGTCGCTTCCTCTCAGTCTCTGTCTCTCTCTCTATCTCCTACTCCATTTCTCTGCTCTCTTTCGCTCGCTTTGTTCATCAACATGAACTAGTTCATTCAAATTGCAATTTAGCTCAGCTGGCCGATCATTAAAGCATTTGCTTTGCCAATTTTAAAACGTTAATACACTGTACAAAATTTGTAGTTAGGTAAAAGTTTAAATTGTTTATTTTAGCTAGATTTTGATAGGTTATGTTAGCATCTTGAGGTTATATCAGAATAGTGATCAGTTAAAGGGGGAAATAATACTGAGTATTAACTGAAGGCTAGACTTTTTTCTGTGTATTTAAATTGCAGCACTTTGCTGACCAGCACCGCTTAGAGTCGCTGCTCTGAGTTAATTTGAGTCATTTGAGCCACCCACATAGCGGAAAGAACAAAACTTCATTGCGTGTCGAGAAACGCAGCGTTTCTGGCATTCAAAATTATCTGGCAAATGAATCAAATTAGTTAACTGCTTGAAGTAGTCGACACTAAAATACCCTGTAATAAAATTAAGCTAACAAAATAAAGAAATACACTAAGAATTCTTTGAGCTTTCAAACAAAAATTAATAAATTTGTCTTCAAACTAGTATTAGCTACTCCTATCCAGCCTTTTAGCCGCACTTTTGTGCTTACAGGGCATGCCTTTCAGTGATAAATGATGTAGCCCGGTCAGCTGCTTTTGACCAGCTATTTGGCACGAGTTTTGCATATAAATTAACCTGGAAATGCCATTGAAATTGGAGATGGCCAAATGCTGAAGATGATGAGAAGCTGCTGCAAGTTGACCAAGTTAACAGACTGATAAACTGACAAACTGGGCCAACTGACAGTTGGTCTGGCCAACGTTTTGAGGTCAACTAACTGAAAGCGATGGAAAGATCAAAATTTGAGTTTTGACTTTGAATTGGAAGTTAATGAAAATAAAGACTAATTAAAAATGGGGAAATGGAAAATGAAAAAATGGGAAATGGGAAATGGGAACTAAGCGCTGCCAAGTAAATTAGACAAAAATAGACCCAAAAGAGTTAGGGAGGGGAAGGGGAAGGCGAAGGGGAACGGAAGTGTTTATGTTTATGAAAATGTTGTGGGAGAGGGAGAGATATAGGCTAAAGGGAAAAGTGAATGAAAAGCGTATGAAAATAAATGAAAACCCCTTTTTGGTTGTCAAGTTCAAGCGGAAGAGGGCGCTGTAGCAGTAAAGCTGCTACCAAAAGCCCTTAAGCTCTGTAGAAAACAAAAACAAGAGAAGAAAAATAGGCAAAGAAAATTAAAATGAAAATTATTTTTCTTTTTCTTGTTGTTTTTTTATCCCCAGTGACAAGGCGACTTGTATAGTAATTATTAACAGATTGAGTGGGAGGGGGAGAGCATTGTTCAAAACAGAGACGGGGAAATGAGGGGCGAAGGGGGACAAAGTCTCCCACATACGAAGAATGAGTTAAGCATCCGCAGGTATCAATTACAAGTCTCTAATGCGAAAATAACGAGCAAAGAATTACAAATAACAATAAGAGGCGAATATGAGACGAGACAAGACAGTAAAACAAAGCAAAGCCACGGGGCGAAAAGAGTGAAAGAGAGGGAGGAAGCGGGGAGAGTGGAGAGGGGAAAGGGAAGGAAAGCGAGAGCAGCAGGCACCCAAAGGGAAAGAAACAAACAAAGCAAAGCAACTGGTCAGCTAAGAATAGCACATGAAGCTCATTGTGTGTAAGTCAGATTACTGATTAGCGTGCAGCGTAAACGGCAAGGGGTACTGAGTAGAAATATGTGCGAAATTTCTTACACAATATTAAAAGAAAGTGTTAGTGAAATAAGGTGGTAAAACTCACAAAAATCTACACAAACTGCAGCACTACACGGTGACTTAGCATGCACATTTTACAGTGCACAAGTCCTACTGGGTGCTTAAAGTAACAGATACGCGATACAAATGAAGCGCAGCGCAATTCGTGACAACTTGTGGCAGGTGCAAGTGAAGGGCAAGAAGTGAAACAGAAGAAGAAAGAAGCACAGAAGCATGGGGGAGTAGCAGGAAAAAAATGAAAACAAATTCAAGCAGAAACTTGTCTGGTCTCGTGGAAAAATAAAAGAAGAAGGAAATGCTTCAAACATGGACATAAACAATAAACGGATGATAATGGGAAACCAAAGACTAAACCATAAAGAAGCTTTAAAGCTGCCAAAAGCGCTTGTCAAGTGAAGGAAAGGAAGAAAGAAGAAGAAGGAAGAAAGTAAGGCAGAAGAAATGTATATTTATCAGACATCTGGGTTAAGAATTAAAAGAAATAAATTAAAGTCAACTTATACAAACAATTTAGTTTACAAAATAGAATTAGTTTCCTTTTAAGGGCTAAATAAGCAAGTTATGGTCACTCTAATGCATATTAATTTGCACAAAATATTAATTTAATAGCTTTCAATAATAATTTTATTAAGCAAAATAATAATAAAATAGTTAAAAACTAACAGAATTATTTTATAATTTAATTTCACTGCTTTTCGTTACAAAATAAATTACATTTTTGAAAGACCTTAATCAAAATTCTACAACTTTAGCAAAAGCTTTGATAAAAACGCTAAAAAAAATGAAAAAAATGCATAAAATAAATTGGCTCTAAAACTATAATAATTTAGCCATAAAAAGCTCACAGCAGCGCTGACGTCAAGCCGAGAATAATGCACAATGCAGCCACTGTGTGTTGGAGTGGAGCACAATGTTTGGCGCCCACTGTACAAATTGAATTGAGTGACGTCAGAGATCTATGAATTGATTTACAAGTGGATCCCAGTTCATTAGTAAAGCAGCGCTGCCACGCCCCCTCCGCACTTCACTTTTCCCCACTTTAGTTTCACGTTATAGACAATAGATGGCGTTGGTTTATTGTTACGTGGTGTAACTGGTGGCAAAGTTGCAAGTGGCAAGACGAAACAAATTGGCATCAACAACTTTGGGCCAATCAGTGGCATCGACACAACAGAATTGCGGTGAAATTAGGTAGGTGAGGTGGGAAGGGGTAAAGGGAGCGGAGCAGGGAGCAAGTGGCAACTGGTAATTGCAACTGCAACATGCGGTGGCAACTTGCATTGCAGCCATTATAATGACGACCACAAAAACCAAAGGAATGCGACAAACTGCAGAGGGAGAGGGTGATAGGGAGGAAGAGGGGGAGATGGGGAGAGGCAGAGTGAACTGTTATTCTCTTCGTATTTTTAGTTTTTTGGGAAACTCATCAAAAATCCATCCATCATGGCAAATTTTGTGTGGCGCCACATTGCATCAATTTGCTCCTCAATTGACGGAAATGCAATGACCTTTTAATGACCCAACAAGCTGTGTGCAGCAGTGTGTGTGTATGTGTGTGTGTGAAGTAAAACTAGCAGAAATCAGCTATTTACAGCTAATGAGGTTTAAAAACAATATTTGGATTTTAAAAATAATCCAAGCTCGGTAATAAACAAGGCTTTTGGCGAGTATCTCAGTGACTATGATACTTGGGATTGCGAATTTCAGTACACAGGTTCCTAGAGACAGCATAAATGCATTGCCATATACAATTTTGGACTACCACGACCCTATTTCTTATAAAATTAAAACATTTTTTTTAATTTTCATTCCGTTTTTAGACATTTATTTCCATCGTAAATAATTGTTATTGGAAATTATCAAACTTTTCTGAATGTTGCATAGAAATCCGAGAGTTATGCCTATAACAAAGTTTAGATTTGAACGCAGTGTCAACGCATGTGGGAGTACCGTTACCTAATTTAGAATTTCTAATTTCCATTTTCAAATTAAAAATTTACAACATTAATTTTGATATTTCGAATTGAATTAAATAATAACAAGTGCATTTATGTGTCTGTCTGTATTTATGCTTCGTTGTGTGTGTTTAGTACTACGACTGTGTGTGTGTTTGAGGCACCTACCCGGCTGGTGAGGATCCTTGGCTAAAGCATTTTCCCGCTGCCCCCGCGGCTGTGACTGTGCCATGAATGTGACGTTGCGGAGGCGTCGGCTGATGATGCGGTGATGACGTAGCCGAAACGGTGGGCGTGCTCTTTGAGGAGGAGGAACTGCCACCGCCTCCACCACCGCCACCGCCAACTCCAACGTTGGCACCACCTGCCACTTTTTTTTTGGGCGACAACTCCTGTGCTGCATTTTCACAGACATTTTCCGAGCTGACGACTTGTTCCAACATGTGTATTTTGAGCATCTTTGATTGATGATTGATGGCTGCTGATTGACGTTGTTTGTTTTCAATTTTGTATGGATTTTGGATTTGTTTTTGTTTTTTGTTGATTTTTTTTTGTGGTTTTTTTTTGGTTTTGTATTTTTGGTTTGAATTAATTTTGTTTTGGTTTGCGCTTTTCACTTTTCTGTCACTTTTCCTGGTGTGGGAAAAACTTGCATTTATTTACGGTAAAAAGGAAAATCTCAGCAACAACAACAGGAGTGTGAGCGGCAGCAACAACAACAGCGCGGGTGATTAAATTAATTAATTAAATTTGTGGTTCAATTGTGGTGAAGTGCATGCAGAATGCCCTTTTTTATGATGTTAATTCAGTTTATGTATAGCCAACAACAAGTTGCCACATGCAGCATGCCACACGTGCCGCAGCGGGGCAAGAAAAAGCCAAAACAGCTGCTTAAGAAGGTAGAAAAAAGCCATTAAAAATGCTCAAAAGTGACCGAAAGTGGCCAAAAGGGTGTGTACGACACATACAGTTGGAATGAAAGGAAATTGGAAGTATTCAAAGACTGAACTTTGATCTTCCCAACTGCCAAGATTGAAGTGTTTAGCTAGAAAAATGTAGCCTTTAGCGGTTTTTAAGAAAAGCGAGAATTTTGTAGATTTCTAAGTCCAATTTAAAGCTTTATCAAAGTGCAAACTTATGTACTATAATAAATACAGGCGATAGCTCAAAGAACAGCCTACTTTAAAGACTGCTCGACTAGCAGATACCCAGTAATTTTTAGCAAACTCAAATTTTACACAGAAAAATACTTTTAACAAAGTTTAGACTTATTAGAAAAGACCCTTTTTCAGACTCACTGCCTACAGGGTATGTGTCTATATGGAAAAGCAATGGCAATTTAATAACTACGCTCTGCAAAGCAAAGAAGTCAACTTTATGATCGCTCGTAAAAGTCCATCAAAAAAGTGCTCAGTAAAAAATAAAAGCGGAAAACAAAAGAAATCACTCAGTCCAAAAATCCAAATAAAAGAAAATAAAGTGCTGGGCATATTAAAAATAATGCTGAAAAGCCATTGGCATTGCTTTATAAGCATTTTACATTTTACATCTTCCGTCCT
Source organism: Drosophila nigrodunni (assembly GCA_020829145.1). Taxonomy (NCBI): domain Eukaryota; kingdom Metazoa; phylum Arthropoda; class Insecta; order Diptera; family Drosophilidae; genus Drosophila; species Drosophila nigrodunni. Next base: position 1,255,496 of record JACVCZ010000008.1, read on the forward strand.
TACCGCTTTCCACTTTTCGCTTTCGCTTTTGTCCAACGAAGCGAGGAAAAACGCGTGAAAATGCGTGCAATATGAAAAGGCAATGACAGGCAGAGGAAGAGAGTGAGAGAGAGGGAGACAGTGAGCCAGACACCGACTTTGAGGAAAAACAAACAACCCGCACATGTGTAACACGAGCAGAAGTTTCTGGGGGGCACCACACACACCCCCCACCACCAAAGGAAAAAAAAAACTTCAGTAGGAAACGTGTAAGAAAAGCAAACCGTCATAAAAACCACTCGAGGCGCAACTGCCTGACGTGAACCTGCCCCACTGACAATTGGCTTAAGTCGCCAAATGAGTAGGGTTGACTAAGAGCAACAAAAGCGCATACACTGCGCAAAAAAGGAAGCTTTAAGGCACACCCTTTGGTGTTAAAAATAAAGAAATTGGCTTTAAAAAAGAGTCTAGTGGAATTGTGGTAGTCATGTTGAATAAGTCTAAAAAGTTTTAAGTATAAGGGCCGCTAGTTTCTTTCAGTGTAGTGTGGACTTAGAAGTCTAAGCAGTCTACGCACACAAAGACAAATACCGAGAGAGAACAGCGTCTGAAAGGTAAAAAGCTGAAAAGGCACGTGTCCAAGTGCCGCCGGGATGATTTATGTTGCATGGCATTGACTGAAGGCATGTGTTAACTTGGCCCAGACCCACCAAGTGCTGACAACCAAAGATATTAACTTTTTGGCCAGGCTAAAACAACAACAGACCCAAAAGCCATTTAAGCACTCTTTTTTCCTTCCTTCCTTACCTTTTCCTTTCCTTGAGCGGATTGAGAACGCGCCCCATGACAAGTGGCAATAAGATTATGCTTGCCACAGGCTGAAATTAACGTCAGCACTTGACTTAATTAGATGGACAAACCGTCGAGCTGTTACGCCCACAACGTTTAATACGCCCACTATTTTCACTAAACTCCTTGATTACTGAATTTCCAAATTCCCATCGAAAAAGCCGAGTAATTATTGCTGCTGTTGGCTTCGAGTGCCAAAGTTAATTACATAATTTCAATGACAGGTTTTGCTGAGGAAAATCTTGAATTCTTGTTAAATGACTAAGTTGTGGTGAGAAGCGGGGAGATCTAAGCGACGATAACGAAAGTGCATACCCAAAAATCATTCCCGTCTTTTGTTATACCAATTTGGCTTTTAGCAAACTTAAACGGTTGAAGGGTGATAACTTATGCAAAAACACAACCGATTTACAATTGGATTTCAGTTTTCGTTAAAGAACTTTTTGTTCATTTAAACACAAATGTTCACAGTTAAAATGTATCTAAAGCAACACAAATTGGAAAAGATTTGCCTTTGAATTATTATTTATTGAAACTTTGACTTTTCCCTGGAGCCCTATTATATCATACAGCCATTATAAAGCTAAAAAAAAAATATAAACCTTGGCCTAAATCGATAAGCTGCTAACTTGGGAGGGGCGTTAGGCATTGGCAATGCTAGCAAATGATCTCAAATGAAATCAAATTACAGAAAAACATAATAAAAATCATTCAGCTTGAATCGAAACGAATTAAGAGCAAATGATTTATTTTTATTTAGCTACGAAATTTATTTCTCCATCAACGTTTATAATTTAGCCGCAAATTCAACACGCAACTTCCGCTGCAAATTCGTCTTTTCCGCATGCGAAATGACAACAGCAACAACAACATAATTTAAGCTCAGGTGAGAATGAAATATAATAATGTACATAGCACGTAGATACATAGATACATTTGTATCTTTCACTCCCTCCCTCAACCCCTTCTCACTCCATCTCTTTCATAACATAAAATTAAGTGAGCAAATTCAATTACGAGACACAGAAAAACAACCTGCTCCTCGCTCTCTTTCACTCTCGCGCACTTCATGCACCCCCTCCGTCTACACTGATCAAAATTAACATGTTATCGAAGCAAATGGAAGACTTTACCTTCATTTAAAAAGTGCTAACTTTAGGTATGTTTATTTACATTACTCATAACTCGTAGAGTTCTAAGTTTCAGTGCAATAATTGTAGTATTAAGTAATTTTTTTGAACAGTGTATACCCCTCCAAGTCGTCATATGCTCCTTTCGAACCCTTTGCCATCCATTTGCGGCTATGCAAAAAAATTAATCCATTATGTGCGAGTTTTTTATTTTTTATGGTTAGGCTCAAGTTTGTGGGTGACGGTGTTCAGCAGGGGGTAGGGGTGAGGGGCATATCTGTGGCAAAGTGCAATAAAATCGCATATAGAATAATTTATTTAAACCAGCATCCAACCGCCCCCATCAAATTACAACGTCGACGACGACGACGACGACGACAACTTCGACGACCTTAAATGGAAGCGAGCAAATCATAAAAATTAAACTTGTACGTAGAGAACAAATAATGGAGTAAACTAGACGGTAAAGAACCCTGTAAGATAAATGCAAACTTAAATTAAAAAGTACTAAGTAAAATCATGAATATCTTAGAGTAAAGAAAGTTGCTAGACTCTGAGTTCTGATCACACACTTAGTAAATTGGAGCTGAAGCAAACTCTAACACTCCCTTCATGTACAGGGCTTGCAAATTTCAAATAAATATTGCACTTTATAGCGATATATATGAATGAAAGAGGGAGCTAACAAGGGGGGGAATATAAATATAAATAAAGAAAGAAAGAGAGGTGAGCAAGAGGGAGAGGAAGGCAGCTAAGTAATGTACTGAGTGGGACGATTGCTCAGTTAATTGTGGTTAAAGCACTTTGATAAAAAAAAGTCTAAAAGTGTTGGACGCAAAACTTGTGTAATTCTCAGATTGTAAAATATTATTTTATTTTGCACTCAAATCACTTGCATAATTGGCATTTTATTGACGTGTTTTGTGTCTCAGTTTCAATTGAACTTAACTGACTTAAATGAGACAGTTTGAACACGATAGTGACAGAACTGAAGGAGAACTGAAATGGAAAATAAGCTATTGAAAGTTCTACTTGTTAAGTCGGAAAAGAATTCTTGCAGAACTTTATATAAAAAGATACAAAAGTATCTTTTAACAAGAAAGAAAAGTACAGTCGAGCGCGCCCGACCGTATAATACTCTCTGCATTTGTCCCGATTCAATTATTAAAATCGGTATCGAGGTATTACAATGTGAATTACTTGCATTAAAACACGTTGAAACAAAAACAATCTAAGCATAATCAAACACACATCTGTTTGTTTGTATTCGAATACACATACGTTTGGCAATATGTATATAATGCAAATATGTATGCATGTATGTGTGTATTCGGCGCAGCCAGCGACCGCGGGCAGCGCTGCCGACACACAGGCAGCGAAAACGTTCGAACATGTGCTTGTGTGTTTCTATCTCGCTTGCACCTATGGGTTGGTATTGCGTTCAATTATCAATATTGTAACGCTTCTAGTTTTCTTGTTTATAGTCCGATTTTAATGCGCCTTTCAGTATAGTTTAATATAGTTAGGTCTCCACACGAAGTATATAATTACAATACTGTACGATACGAACAAGTTCGCCAAAACCGGCATTGAAGGTTCGAGTCTTTTTTATCAAATGTGGGAAAAGTGGGCGTGGCAGTCCAAAATTTTAAATGGCAATGCAACTATGCCGTGGCTAGGAACCTCCCGTTCCAGAATTGGTGATCCTAGGTGCCATAGTTACTGAGATATTTGCCGAAAACACAAATATTTTCCGAGGTGTGTCCAGTTTTTTGCTTATTGTGGGCGAATGGGGCGTGGCATCGAAAAAAAAAAAGATTCTTGTATTGACTGACTAAATATCTGATCGTTTGACACCAAGCTCGAACTTGTAGCTCTTACCATCTCTGAAATCTGTTTGTTCATACGGACAGACAGACAGACGGACAGACGGACAGACGGACATGGCTATATCGACTCGGCTTGTGATGCTGATCAAGAATATATATACTTTATGGGGTCTGCCACGCCTCCTTCTGCCTGTTACATACTTTTGCACAAACCCAATATACTCTTGCAGAGAGTATAAAAAAGTTTCAAATAAAAGGGCATAAAACACTTCTATCAATCTATCAAACCCATAAATGACATTTGTTGACAAATTACAGTTTAAGGTCGAGTGAAAAAGTGCCACAAACACAGAAACACAGAAACATAGAAATCCAGTCAAGTAAATGGTAAAAGTATCTTCCAACTCAAATCTCTGATTGAACTGTTGGGTAAATGAATGAACTGAGCTTTTCAAGGTCGAGCAACAAATTAAAGCTGATTAGATTAGATAACAACTGTCGAACAGGTAAAAAGGTAACACAGACCAGACCAGACCACACCAGAGTCTGTCTCAATTGCCAGATAAATTTACAAATTCTTGTAACATTACACAACAAAACACAAGTGAGAAATTTAATAGTTGTTGTTGTTCTTGTTGTTTGTCAACTGCCAACAGCTGTTGTTGCTCTTGTTGTTTGTGGACCAGACTCAAGCCAAGAAAAATGTGTCAGACAACTCGAAACTGGCAACTGGCAACTGGCAACTTTTGTGCGACGACCCCAAAGAAGCACGAAAAAATGAGGAATTTTGTTTATAAAATTTGTCAGAGCATAAATATTTAAACACGTGTAACTGTAACACGGAAACGCAGTGTAGAAAAGAAAATAAGCAGCGTAAACAAGTGGAGAAAAGCGGAGTTTGTCTCAAGCCCCACAGGAAAATACCCTAAAATAGGTTTGAAAAAATGAAAGATAAATTCTAATAAAAATAAATTTTAATTACATGAAATAAAGAATGTTTTCAGCCTCTAAAATATACAATCTTAATCAGCATATTTATGTATTTTTTCATATAAACCTAGGTAAACCTATATTATAACTATCTAGATTCTACAAAAGTTATTAGGTCTAAACAGGCTGCAAACCAAATCCATATCACAATTCTCCTTCGCTAAGTTTTTAAAATTTCATCCGCTTTTTATAACATATTTCAACACAAACCGATAAGACTCGCTGTTTAGGGAAAACTTTCAAGGAAAACTTGAAAGAAAAGCGCAAATTTGGCAGAGCAGAAAACGGAAGCTGAGACAGCAGAAGAGAAAGCAGGGAACAAGAAACAGGAAACTAGAAAGTGCTTCGGGCTAATTCTAAAAACTCGACTGCGGTTAAAATACAGTGAGTCAAAACAGACTGTTACCAAGTTGTAAATTTATATATATTTAATTTGTGGCTTTATTACAAAATGTGTGTGTGTGTGTGCGTGAGAGAGAGAAACCCACAATTTCCCTGACTTGGCTGCTGATAAGAAAAATTTTATTTATTTATAGTTTTTGAGTCAATTTAAGTTGAATTTATGCGCAACCTTTGCTGTTAAATGTAACACTTAGGTGCAGGTGGGCAGGGGAAGGGTGGTGGTGTTGGCTATAAAGAAGCCAAATGACGTATCGACCAAGATAACAACCAAGAAAAAAGAAACCAAAATATGATTGCGAAATGTTGACGTAACTCCAAAGAGAAAGAAATGCAGAGAGAGAGAGAGAAAGAGAGTGAATTAGTAAAGACTGTGAAAGAGGGGCAAGTAAATATTTGTAGTGTGTCAAGCACTTGACACAGTTATCAAGCCGTTAATTAGCCAAGATAATGCCCTATAAAATGACTGCACAATAAAAGAGACAGTTTTCAATTTGGTTAACAAACGATGCAGAGATGATCAGTTTGACTTAAGAATACCCTACATATTTAATATATTCTATGTATTCCATATCTTCGAAGCACAAAACTGTGTTATTCAGGCCTTCTTGGAATTAGTTTTTTATTTGATTGCCTTAAATATTTACCCGCAGCCAATATGCATACTTTTGGTAGCAACTGTTGAAATTTCACACATGTTCCTGACCTTCAGCTTCTAAATGGTCAACCTTAAAACGTTCTAAAACTTTGAGTCAACAGAGCAAAACTCACACACACACACTCAGAGACAGAGCCAACTTGGTAAATAAGCCAAAACTGACCTTCAGATAATCCCTGGAATATTATAGCCCAAAAAAAACATTACATGGAATACATATTTCATAAAGAAACCATAACAATAAAGAAGCAGCTAAAAGATAAAGAAAACAAAATACCAAATGGTTTCAGGTGCAAACAGCTAGTAAACAAACACGCATAGGCACTGCCCACCCCCTCCACAAACCTAGAGTCCCACTCCTTGCACTCTCCCTCTCCCTCTCTATCGCTGCCAAAGGCAATTAATATAAACAAACGAAATACACGCCACGCGAATATCAAATATAGATTCTTTAGCTGTACATCGTCCTCGACTCCTCTCGCCTTTTGGTCAGATAATCCCTCCACCTTTCCCGCTCCCACTGCAAGCACATTTGGCACTGGGCCAATGAACGCGTACGCCCCATAAATTAAAACTTGCGTGTGTTCTCCGTCTGTCTGCGTCTCTCTGTCTGGATGAGAGTGTGAGTAGTGAGCAGAGAGCGGTTAGCGCAGATAAGCGACAGAGCAAAACGCATTCGACAAAACGGTAAATTTGCAACAGCAACCCAAAAACAAAAAAAAAAGAACAGAAAGACAACGAAATTCAAAATCAATGCAGGCGAATGACACGATGGAAGAGGAGAGCAGAAACGAGTTAGATCAAATGCAAGAGTGCGAGTGAAAGAGAAGGTTTATGCACAGTCATCGTCTGCGTGCCAAAATAAAGCTCAAAGTGCTAAGCTAAGGCGGAGGCTGAGACGACGACTGAGACGCCGAATGCGACAGCGGCTGAGGCAGTTTCGAAGGCTGAGCTTTTCAGCTGGCTGCACTTCAACTTGAACTTACGGTCAAGCGACGGCAGCAGCCGCAATAACAACAACAACAACAAGATGACAAGACAATTGATGGGCGTACTGAGAGTGGAATGAGGGAGAGGGGAAGATAGAAAGAGAGTCGCATGTGTGTGCGAGCCGTAGATAGTGATGAATGAATGGGCAGATAAAATATCCAAAAGAAGCAGCTGTTTTATTTCTCCTCGCTCCTATACATTTTGTTTCTTATTGTTGTTGGTTTTAACTCGAAGGCAATTTGCCAATTGAAGTTCATTTGCAATAACACGTGAATTGTGTGCACACACAAAATACACAACACACACACACATGTGAATAGGTGAATGCATTCCCCTTAATACACATTTGTTGTTTTACCTGTATAAAGCAACAGACAAAAAGCGAAAACCAGAACAAAGCTTGCCAAAAAGAGGACAACAGCCCAATAAAAAAACAACGAAAAAACGCATAAAAAACGCCCCAAAACAGATTGAAAAATTCCAGCAGCAAATTTCGCGGTGCAGCTGCGACAAAACCAACAACAACGAGAGCAATTCAAACAACACAAGTGAAAATTCGACAACTAAAAAATTCCGCGCAAGAAGCAAAAAAAAAACATGAAAAATTAAAAATCATGCCAATAAATGCAACGAGCAATGTTTGCAAAGACGTAAAACAACAGCAAAACGACAACAACAACAACTACAATGTGGTATCATGTCAAACTCGTTTGAAAGAAATTCACGTGTGTTGAAAAGTGTTGGCAGCAAAATTGTAAGTGACAAAAAAGCTAGAATTATTCACATGTGTTCAGTGATTTGTAAGTAAAAACAGCTAGATTTCTAGCTAACTTACGTTATATTCTAATCTACACAAATTAGCTAAAATGACAACACTGGCGTTGAGGACTCTCTTGCAAGCAAGAACAAAAAAATGCCCCGCTAGCCATCAACCAACAACAACAACACCATCGATAGCAACAACAACAAGAAGTAGAGGATGGAAGAGAGGAGAAAGATGAAGAACTTGCATATTAAACGGCAAACGAAAAAATGCGTAAAGTTTAATTTGCATATTTGCAATGCGGAAAAAGGAAATTGGGTGCGGGCCGAGAGAGAGAGAGAGACAGTAAAAGAGAGCGATAGAAAGACTGAGTTAGGGAGAGCAAAAGCGCACAATGCAGAGAGGATGCTGAAAAGTGACGACAGATCTGCAGGTTGATTGACCTACGTGTCTGAAAATCTGGAAAGAACTGTGGCTAAGCTGAGATTAATCAATCACCACTTAATCGAGTTGAAATAAAAATCATTCAAAACTTTTCATATTTAGAAAAATTTCAAAACGATTTTTAATATTATCAAATTTGTAATAAGTAAAATACCATAAAGGACCATATTTGTTGAGGATAACTTTTATTTATAATTAAAGCATTTAAATTAACATATTTTCTTGCATATTTGATAACAACTAATGTTTTCCTTGCTCTTTTAGATTCCCTTCCTTTTTTGGAACAACTTTTGGACAGAATCGCTGGTCAACCTGTTGTGGCATCAGAACCTATCATAAATCCATCTATATGCAAGATGTATAACTCACTGTATGATGTTTGATGAATCTGGCGGCTTGAAGCTATCAACGACACCAATGAAAACACTCCATCAATAATTCAGGTAAAAATCTTGCACATTTATCAAAATTCAAAGCGATCGTAGTGATAAAAATGACAATAAAACGAGGGAGAACGCACTGTACAAGGGGTATGCGTATTAGATACCCTGTAATTAGGCGGACAAGTAATTTTTCTTTATTTAAATCAATTTACTGTTGATTTGGAATTCTGATTGATTTTAAGTCATAGTTCAAAATGTTTTCAAATAAAAGCTTTTAAATAAGCTTTCAACAGCATAATTTGTTTAGTTGAAATTGTTTTGACTATTGTTCTATTAGAGTCACTTTTTCATACCCTTTGTTGTACCTGTTGCATACACGCGCACAATCACATTATACCCCATTTGAAGCAATTTCAATGGTCAACAGACAAAACAAAGAAGAGTTGGGGAAGGTGTTGGGGAAGAAGCAGCAGAAGAAGAGGCAGTAAAAGAAGAAGAAACACACGTAACAATCACGCGTGACGCATAACAATCGAAATGCAGCAACAACAACTACAACAAAAGCAACCACAACAACAGCAACAACAACACTAATTGACCAATGACAAGTTCAGCCGGTGAATGGCAAATGAGCTCTGATTGATTCATTGTTGTTGTTGTTTTTGGTGACTGTTTTTGGCGCTTCGTTTGGTTGTTGTTGCTGCTGCTGCTGCTGATTTTTATTGGCCAACTCGATTATGATTATTGTTTTGTTTAATTGTTGTTGAGGTTGTTGTTGGTTTTGCACAATTATCAGCGACACTTTTGTAATTTGTTTGTTAATAAAAATTTCACTCAAAACTAATCGGCAACACTTTCGTTTCTGCTTGAAGTTGTTGTTGTTATTGTTGTTGCCAGCCCTTAAAAAAAAACACAATTATTATTGTATTATTTCACTTTTATTCAATTTCACTTTTTATTGCTTTAGCGGCTTCTTTTAGCCTGTTTTTTTTTCGGTAGCTTCTTCTATTTTCATTTTCGTTGCGTTTCTCTTTGTTTGCTTTTTATCTGTTTTCGATCATAATTTGACTTTCTTCTACTTCTTGTAGTTGTTGTTGCTGATAAGAATGTGCACAAAAATTTAACATGTTTTGCCACTCTCACACACACACGAACACACGCACTCACACAAATACTCCCAAAGACACTCACTGCTCACTCAAGAATTTAAGCGCTTTTCTTTGTTGTTTTTGTTGCTAAAATTCGTTCAACGAATTTGTTTTTGTTGCTGTTTTAGTTTCGCCGTTCGCTGCCTGCAACTGTTGCTGCTGCTGCTGCTAATTTGCAAATGTTGCGCTGTCGGTGCCGCTGCTGCTGCTGCTGTTGCTGCTGATATTGCAACAACAACAACTTACGCATTTTGTGAGAAATTTGAAAACTTTGACGCTGCTTCGGCTCTAGACACAGAGACGACGACAACGACAATGACGACGACGACGTCAACGACGACAACGAAAGGACGACGACGGCGGCGACAAAACGACGACGACGACACGCTCGACGCCCACACGAGTCGATTATCAAAACGAAACTGAACTGTAAATGCCAATTGGACTGCTGCGGCTGCTGTTGCTGCCCCAACTGCGCTGCTTAACTGGCTGGCGCACGAAGCTCAGATTTTAGGTTCCACAAAGCAGCGAGAGAGCAAGACAGAGCGCACAAGAGAGTAAGCAGCGAATAGCTTCCACAAGCAAAGACTCTCAGCAACTGGAATAACAACAACCGTTCGGCGTAGTCGTCTGCTGTGTGTTTGTATTTGTGTGCGAGCAGGAGGGACTGTGTGGGTGTTGCTGCCGTTGCAATTGCTGTTGCAGTTGCATGGGGGCGCTTTCTTGTTTATTTACATTTACATTTATTTACATTTACATTACAAACGCGAGCGATTATTGTCGCCGCCTGGGCACAGTTGGCGCAAAAAGCAAATACAGTTAGCAGAGCGACAAACACAGCGACGGACAGTGGGACAAATAGACGGACATTAGGACAGACAGACGGATAGAGTGCCCGCATTAGCCAAAGTAAACATAACGTTTTGAGCTGCTTCGGTCTCTTCAAAGTGCAATGTTATTTGCACACACACATACTCCCTTGCATTCTACCCTACTCTTTCATCCTTCACTGAAGTGTGTCTCCATTTCGTTTGAATATTGTGGGCTACCCTAAAAGTATGCAGAACGCAGCGCAAACGTTTGCTTTGCTTTTGCTTCGCAACGATAACAAAAACAAACTTTCAACGACCGGCATGGGACACTAATACCAAAGCATAGCAAAGCAACATACACAGACAGATATCGGAGTGAAGCAGAGCATAAGCAAAGCACAATTGGCGCTCTGAGCGAAAGAAATACACGCTCTCTCCCATGCACTGGAATCAAAACATAAACAGTTGTTTTTACACTGCACAACGGGGAAGCAAATAAGGTAGACTGCTGTTGTTTCGGTTTTGTGTTAAAATTTTATACTTTTCACTGGGTTTGTTGTACTATAATAATCTGAAATGTTTAACAAATACGCAGTGATTAAGTTTTGCATATTTCATAAAAGTTTTACCAATTTGCTTAAGAAACTCTCTGGCACAAAACTATTTCAACAATTTTGTTGTATAGTGTAGTACAGCTATAAGCTCCACCACGCGCACGCTTTGTGGATAACGTTTGTCGTTTGTGGATGCTGGAAAGCGAGTGGAGCTCTCTCTAACCGAAAACGGCAAGCATGCGTGAGCACGCGCTCTCACTCTCCCTATCTTACTCTCTCACTGCGTTGCTTGGGCACACGTACACACACATGCACAAGCACGCACAGTGAATGACATCCACATGCGTTGACTGTGACGGCGTCGTGCACTTGTTCGCTTGCGTTTATCAACAGCCTCGACTGCTGTGGTTGTTGTTGTTCTTTCGTCACACACACAAGCACAGTTATTGCTGCTGCTGCTGATAAAGCGAGTGGCAGTTTGGAAGTTACAATTGATAACATTAAAGAGAGCGAAAGAGAGACAGAGAGGGAGACTTGCAATTGGAACCAACTGTTGCTGGCAATGGGCCAAAAGCTAACAACAACAATAGCAAATATACGTGTCCTACTTTTGGCGGCAGATTTGGATGCAGCTGATTTAGGAGTGTGAGGGGCTGCCAAAGGGGAAGGGGAAGTTTCAGGTTGTAGATTTTTCGGCGTATATCAAAGCTAATGGTCCAACAATAAAATTAACTGTATTCGTTTTGAGAACAAAGCAATACCCTTTGCGGAGAGTAATATAGTTTTGTTTGAGTTTTAAAGTTTTTATAATTATTTTGGTTTAACTCAAATGCGTTCGTTTTTTGTGGTTGACTCACCGCATTTGTGTCAGCTTGCTCTCGTCGTAGCTCTCTAGTCGCTGGTACTGCAACACCTGACGGTGTGGCAAGCTGCCGTGGCCTGTTCCAACACCTGCCGAGTGCCGACGATAGTCCGCAAAACTTTCGCTCTTTCTCAATCCCGGAATTTTGCCGGAACTATTCCGCCAATATTTGATCATGCGATGCAAGGCCGTCGGCGATGCTGTGGCATGCAACGCCAGTGAGAGATCACTGCCACCTGTGCCAAGTGTGGCAGGTGAGCCATGATCCACCAATGTCCGATATGAACTCATTTTCGTTAACTGTTTACAAATATTTACGACGAACTGACAACGACGACCCCCGACGACCCCGAGAAGAAAGAACCAACTGAAGAATGCTACGGAACGAAACGGAACTGAACAGAACAGAACGGAATGTAATGGAATCGGAGAGAAGTCACTTAGTTATACTCGCACTATCTGCATTCCGAGTGCTAATCGTTTGCGTATTCGTTTTTGTATTCGAATATGAAATTTATACACTGAAAACAATATTCTTTTGAAAAATAACTTCCAACAATGTTTCGCTTGATTCAGTAGGGTACCTTGTATTGTTTTCTCTCAGTGTATTATCTCAATTTCGTATTTCATTGTTTCAGTTTTCTGTTGCATTTGCATTCTTTATCAGATTTGAACGAATCCACACAAATCAAGCCTTATAAAGATATTCTTTAGACCAGACTAGTGTGAATATGATTCTACGAAAGATGGAGTATAAGTATATAAAGTCCCTTTTATAGATTGATGAAATGATCTAAATTAACGGGTATTTAAAGGTCGTTACTTCGTCTAAAATCAAGAGTTTTATTCAAATTGTGCTTTCACTGCGTTATTCGTCAGTCCATTTAAATTATTACGCTACACACATGCTCTCTGTGGTTCGAGAAGTGATAAAATTGCGTACTTATTGTAAGTATATACCATACTTAATTATTATATATATATTTTAGAACAGTTTATTCAGCATTTCGGCTGAAAATGTATTGCGATCGATTATTAATCAGCTGATTATTCAATTCTTTTTGTGGAATCGCAGCATTAAGTGGAAGGCGAATTGTGGTGGAGAATAATTAATTATAAATAAGTTGGTACACTGCGAGAAATGTGGACTTAAAAGCAGATTCAAAGTACTTAATTATTTCTCTCTGTGTAGTATCCTATGTAGCTGAATTTAACAGAAACAGAAGCTTATCTCAATGAAGTTGTAGATTTGACCATTCTACAGTTAGAACTGGTGGCAAAAGATACTGCCGTCCTTACAAACACAAGTTTTCTGCTTTTTCCTCTCGTCCACGTTTTCTTCTAACTTTTCCGCTTTTACGTCACTTTATGGCTAATTGCAAAAGACAAGGCCAAGCTGAAGATTGAATGCTGCTCACAATGCATCAATATGACAAATATTGAATCATTTTGCGCTTTGTTTATGACCGTTTTGGCCATAACATTGCAGTTTTATTGCTCTGCCCGCAGGCCGAGATAATGGCCCAGACTCAAAGGCGTCGTTTATGGCCTGATAACATCGTTTCCAATTCCCAATTTGAGCTGCGAATATAGAACGGGTTCTGTTACCAGTTTAAGCGCATTGATTGATTATGATTAATTGAGCCAAGTCGGAGCAGGAAAGCTAATTAAGCAACTGGTCTGATTTAGTTAAAAAACATTTAATATTTTTGTACTTTAATGAGCTTTTGGCAGCTAATAATATTTCTGCGATTTTTAATGGTATTCATCAGAAATATATAAATGGGAATTTATGAGTTTTAATGACCACATTAGCTGCCTTGAAACATTTTTATTAGTTTAAAATGATTCAAATGTGATTAAATCTGCCTTTTGCTTGACAACTTTTCAACAGTTTCCTCCAAAAGGTCAAGAGTGCCATTTCGAAAGCTTTAATCTCTCTTCACCAATTCAGCTTATTTAAGCATTTCTGGTCAGTTCTTTGCACTTGTGGCCGCAGTGAAAGACGAAAGTGAAGTGAAAATCGACATCGGATTGGCAACAGAAACAGAAACCAATCCGGCGACTAATCAACGTTTGCGGCTATCAGAAACCGCACTAAATGCCACTTGGTACGCGGTAATTGAATATGCCGCAAATCAAGATAAATCAAACATGGCAAACAAATCGGCTGATAAGCCAGTCTGAGCTTAAAACCTGGTACCCCAGAAGGCACACACTTGGCCAATGAAATCCAATCGAAGCAGATAAAACAACAAAATCAAACCAAAATCACAGTTTGCAGCCATCAAATGTCATTCGAAAATCGCTACTGTAAATGCGAAAGCAAAAGATTTATAGTGGCCATTTCCTCGTAACACGATGAGGCGACCCCTTTCCATGCCCCTTACCACTGATCAGTTCAACTTGAGTTTGTACTCCTACTGCAAATGTTTCTTGTCAAAATTACATTAAAGCGGAAATCGCCCCAAAGTATCTTGACCACAACTGCAACGGCAGCAGCGCAGCAGCAGCAGCAGCTGACCAAGTGTCTCACGTCACTCCAGACGAGGTACACTGAACGAAAAGTTTTACTACAGTATTTATAGTCTACAATTTCCCCCTTTCCTTAATGCTCGTTAGGCTGGCTTGCCTCTTTCTCTCAGTGTAGAGCTTGAGATAGGGGGTGTGTGTGTGTGTTGGCGGAGGGGGAGGGGCTGTAACGTTTGCGAACACGCAACACCCGCGACACTTTTCCTTCGGCGGCGACATAAATCAGCGCGTCGAGTTGCCTGAAATGCGAGACACTTGCAACGCTCGTGTTGTTGTGGTTGTTTGTTGGGGGAGGGGGTTGAGTAGGGGGAGGGGCATGGGTGGACTTGTCAGAGATTTACCGCTACTCCTTCCACATGGTCTGCCACTCCCCTTCCCGCTGCCATCTTAGTGCGTAGACGTAATACTTTGTAGCAGGCGCAAGGCGTCGACAAGTCGACGACAACGCACAGTGGTGCAAGTGTTGAAAAGTACAGAAACCAAATGCAAATTTTCTTTACTCAAGCTCAATTGATTCTCTGGTTCGTAAACCTCTGAAGTGATTTAACGCACCTGTCAAATAATCTCTACCAACAGAGCTTTTAAAGCTTCAGTTTAACTGTAGCTCTCTTTCGATCACTCATTCGGTGTATCAAAGCAGAGCTGCCCAAAAGCTACACACAATACACACAAGGCTTTGCACTACACGAAAAAGTAGATCGACTTAGTCTTTGGAATTGTTCTGCATTTCCAAATTCAATTCGATTTCTGCAAGTGTAAACTCGAAAAGAGACAACAACAAATTAACATTGTCATTAAATACTCACTAACAAAAACTGCACAATTGTTGTTGTCGATCTCGAGCGCAGCGTAAAGAATAAAGAGAAGAAAGCAAATGTGAAAAATTGTTCTTGTATGCTGTTCCTATGCTGATGCTGGGAGCACACACACACACATACGAACAAACATTGCTTGCTGCTGTCCATTCTCTGCCGCAGCGCAGTCCACACACATACACAAGCTTTCCTAACTCTATGTAGGAAGCAAATACAAAAACAAAGCAAGGGTTTCTTCTTTTCTTTTACTATTTTAGCGGTAGATGCTGTTGGGTTAAATATTTTTAAGTTTCTTTGCTCCACAGTGCGACGGCACGCGAGACATGTCTGCCGCTGCCACATAACTCATTCCACTGATCCACTGAGTGGTGCAACAGACACCGGACATGCGGACAGTGTTTCACTGTCCAGTGTCCCCTGTCCAGTATCCAATTTCCAGTGTCCAGTGTCCAGTGTCGTTAGCTTAATTGACATGTGTTCATTAGGAGTATCAACATTATTGTCAGTTTGTTACTTCTGTTTATTTCCCCGGTTTTGTTGTTGAAGAACATCAGTTAAGCTTTAGATAAAGATAAAGCCAAAGCAGATAAATTAAAGTTAACATTAAATGATTTAAAATTAAACTTTTTCGTTTCAGAGCTGGACAGTGCGAAAGCCTTGTGATTACCCAGCAGAACCTGAATCAAGTTCTTTTGATTGAAGATTTTTAGGAACAAGAAACATCATTACTTAGTTTAACACTGCTAAAAGTGGCAGAATATTATGATCAAGGTAATTAATTCGAAATAAAGATATTTTTGTATCTTTCGTTTGTATCTGCATCTTAATAACTTCATCTTTGCATCTCAATATCTATTACTCTTTTCCTAGTCGCTCCCTCCTTGCCACCACTTCTTCCTATCTTTCTCACACTCTTTTTCTAAAAAAAAGATTTACTGTATTAATTTATTTTATTACCATTTGATTACCACTTTAATCCAGTTACTAAAAAAAACTACTTCAAAATTAGTAAATTTTGTAAGCAGTGATAAACGCTCGCTTGAGTTTTCCCACTGATAAAAGAGTTTTCCTCAGAGATGCCACACCTTGTGTGTTTTCTTTGGATACTATCTGAAACGACCTTTGAGTTTTCCTGAGTTTCGCCTTTGACCTGACCGCCTTGACGAGTTTCTCCTGTGACATTTGCTGAGTTAATTGTACCATTCCACAGCTGCTTATCAGCTGGGCTAAGACTATCGATGAGCCTTTGCCCTTTGACTTCGCTGCTAATTGCCTTTCAAGGAAGATCTTTTGGGTAATCCAACAGCTGTTTTATCGCTCTCTTTCTCTCTCTTTGTGACCTTTCGGCCGCCTTTTGGCCTTGGTCGAAACGACAACGGCGATAAAAGTTATAGGCGCTATAAATTAAAATGCAAATTAAAAGTCACCAAAAGGGCGAACATAGAAACAAGAAGGAGAAGGAAAGAGAGAGGGAGAGAGAGAGGGAGAGAGGGACAGAGATGCGAGCCAAAATAATTATGGCTAGAAGTCTCTTATTTTTTATCGCTTAATTATGGCCAATATTTGGCCAATAAAGAAAACTTGGCTAAGCCAAAAGTGCAGAAATTGTTGCCAAGAACTGAGAACTGAAAACGCTGCGCATGACGTCATCGGCTCACTCAATTTCCCACAAGTTTTCGCAGTTTCAGTTACTTTTGCTTTTCTTGACAGTTTGTCCGGAAAGACGAATGAAAAAGCGGGGAAAAAAGACGCTAAGAGACCCTGTAATGGTCAGACTTGTCGAGGGGATACCCTTGAATATTTAATGAGGCGTTACCTTATATATATTCTTGATCAGGATTAGCAGTAGAGCTGTCAGTCTCCTCTTCTGCTAAAATGGAAATGAAGTGACTTATGTGGCTAACAAAGCTCATTCCGCTAGTTTTTAAAAGCAAGTACATGAAAAAATAGTTTAATGCATTGAATATAAATAACTATAAAATAGTTATAAAAGTTGGTTAATGTAGCACACCTCTTAGGCCTTAGATAGTACAGGGTCTCAAACA
Source organism: Drosophila nigrodunni (assembly GCA_020829145.1). Lineage (NCBI taxonomy): Eukaryota > Metazoa > Arthropoda > Insecta > Diptera > Drosophilidae > Drosophila > Drosophila nigrodunni. The sequence continues at coordinate 1,272,678 of JACVCZ010000008.1, forward strand.
GACACACGCAAAGTTTTAATTAAAAATTTGAGCGCTGTTGGGGCTTGAGGGAGAGACAAAGAGCAGGTAAGAGGGAAGGGATACAGTTAGATAGAGGGAAAGAGAGAGGATTGGAGACAGAAGAATATCTAAAGAAATGCCAACTGCGTCAGCTTGCGACTTGCAACAAATTGTGGCACTTGTCAGACGTCGCTAATCCTTCGCTTTAAGCATTTTAGACTCTCGCTAGTTTTTCTCGGTGTCTTCACTTCATTTCATCCCCTCTCTCTCTTTCTCTCCCTCTCTCTCTTCTAGTCTCCTTCTTTACTTGCACATAAATCTCAAATCAGCTTAAATTTAATTTTTGCTTCTTTCACTTGCCAGTTTTGTGCTGGCTAAAAGCTGCGGGCCAAAAGTTGATTTCGTTTTCTCTTTTTGGCTTCTCTTTCGGTTTCAGTTTCGCTATCAGTATTAACGTGGCCAATACAATTTGTGCTAGGATAACCGATTTTAATTCTATCATTCCGTTTGTTACACGTTCGTTTTTGTCAGTGTACTGCCCTGTACAGCTTGCGGCTTTACCTTTGGTAATGGAAATCCTTTGCTAATCTGTTCCTGCAACACACGGGAGTTGACTTACTGTTGTTTTGGGCTCTCCTACGCCTCAAGTGGAAAAGACCAAAAGGGAATGTTTGGGAGGAGAGAGAGGGAGAGGTAGAGAAAGGAAGAGAGAGCGCAACCTGTTTGACTTTGGGCTGTTTGTTTGCTTCCTTTGCTTAACAAACTATGAGCTGAAGCTGCTGCCCCTTTTCCCCTCATCCCCTCCCCCCTCCACTCCTTCCTTTAAGCCTTTGTTGCTCTTAACTGAAACTAAGCCTTGAATAATCGCCTTTACGGGTAGATAAGGTCAACTCTAGCCAATTTTAATACACTGATGTCAGACTAAAGTTTTTAGTTGCATAATTTAGTAGCACACATAGATACCCTGTAATGACTACGGGGCAGTGGGGGTGTCCAGTTTATGGCAATTTCCTGGCAACAACTAATTAAGGCCAGCAGCGCAAACAGGAGACGTGGTAGGAGCCTTTAGGCCAACACTTGATGGCTTTTAACCTTAACACGTGTCGCACAAAAAACAAGAGGCGGCGAGGGAGGGGGCAGGAGGAGCTAGGACTGTAAGATACTTAAGCACACAGATACGAGTCCTGTCGCCGGCAATTAATTAATTGAGTGTTGAGTGCTGTGGAACGCGGGGATAAGCGCAGGATAAGCAGCTGCTCAGCGGCAGAGGGAAGTGTCCTGGAAGGAGCTGGCATGCGAGGGTGTGGCAGCAGAGGGGTGGGGGTAGCTGAAAAACGGAAACGCATTTAAATGAACAAACACAAAATTGTCAAAAGTGTGAGCTCTCCTTCCCTCTCCCCTTCCCGCTCCCCTTCCCTCTCTCCCTTAGCCTCCGCTTATCTGCGGATCGTGGCAAATGTTGCGTAACTAAGTGCAACATGCGGCACAAACGACACACGTGTCTTAGGTACGCTCTCTCTCTCTCTCTCTCTTTCTCCCTCCTGTGTCCTCTGTCTACCTGCGTCGCTAGGTGAGATTTCTGTAATTGTTGCGCCCTGAAGGTTTCGTCCCTTTGTCCCGTATCCTTGCACTTATACGACGCCTTAATTGAGCTGTTGACACAACAAGCGAGTGACCAAGACTGTTAAAGACCCTGTGGAATAACATTTTAATATAGCTCTATAAAACAATATACCGAAAGTAAAGATTCTAGAACCAGACTATATACAGATACCTCTAATAAGCGAACAACTTCTCTCTGATTTTGATGATTAGTCAAACAAATGTGTCTCTCTCATACCGACCGCTTATGAGAGTGTTCACTGTGTATACTGTGGAATTATTCTAGATTTGTAAGCAAATTTATTGTTTGTCGGTTCAAAATCTTCGACAAACCCAGCAGACCCTTTGCACTTTTCGACTACAGGGTCCCTAAATGAATTGCACTTTCTTGCCCCATTTTGTGTCACGTGGCACGGGGCAGACACAAAATGTTGACACATTATCAAACAAATTTGAATGCTCAACAGACAAAACAATTTAATTTCCCCCTCACACTTCCCTTCCTCCTAAGTACCCCATCCCCTACCCTACCCCCCTTCCACTGGGTCCCAGCAATTGAAGCGTGTTAAGTGCAGACAATTGAGTTATGAGTTCTGTGTAAATGACTTTTGTAGTGTAATGTTAAGCCGTGGGGGCTTGGAGGGGGTGACCCTGGGCACATAACACTTGAAAATACCTTTTTTAGGAGATCTGATAAGAGATAAGACATTTGTAGTTGTCAAACGGCTTCAAATTAAGCAAAGAAATTAAAACTTTAAAGTACATGTCATTTTCTTTAAAAATGTCCTTTGTGTCTAACAATTTTTTCAAGAAATGTTTAAAAAATGGAATGTATAGAATTTGTGTGAACGTAAGCAAAATTTCACTACCTTCAACTGTAAATTTCTGAAATGAGTACGGAGTCTTGTTTAGTTCTTACCTGTTAAGTTCAAGTTTGCAGAAAAGTTTAACCATTCTTAACTTTTTCGCTCAGTGCATGCATAAATTTGTTAACCCTCGTGTTGCTGTTTTCTTTTTTTCTGTTTTCAGTGCTCACCTTTTGCTTTAAAGTCCCACTGTAACGTGAAATTGTAAACAATGGACAAAGTTGTTTATTTAAAGGTCTAAATCGAGTTTGCGATTTGATAAGCTTGGCAACTCAAGTTCAAGTGTTGGCCCAAACAATTGTCAATGGTCTTAGTTGTGGTAGGAGGTATAAGGAGAGCATGGGGTGCGAACGGGTGCAAGTCTTTGTCAAGTGTCGCATAGAAAATCAATAAAAAGTGCAGCACAATTAAAGCAGTTGAAAGAGGGAAGGAGTCTGAAGAGCGAGAGAGGGGCAACTTTGGCGGTTTAGCTTTTGTGTGACGAGAGCAATTTGCGGCAAAACGTTGGCAATTAACTGAGTCACCTGCCCAATTGACAGGTGGGCGGTGCTGGGCAGAAGAGGAAGTGGCAGTGGCAGTGGGCATTGGATTTGTCGTTGCAGCTTCTTGGCTTGCCGCACATAACACAAACCCTGCCTCTTTCCCTCCTACCACTCCCTCTACCACTGTGACCCAAAAAAAAAGATTACGAAGAAAAAGATGTGGAAGCAGCAGAGGATTCTGTCGAAATAGTTATCCGAATTCCTAGTGAATGAATGGCTGTTAGTTCAACTGAATGAATGTTTGATGGCTTGAATGGAAAACACATTTCCGGGCCATCGTCACGTAGCTGATTTTTTAGCTTTTCAGCCAAAAGTTGTCTACTTCTTTTCTAGCTTTTTTGTGGGTTGGCAAAATGCAATTGAAATTCGCACGTTTTCCACAGGAATCTACGACAAATTGACAGTTCTAATAAGATAAGGAAAGCAAGAAAGAGAGAGAGCAGAGAGAGGGAGAGAGGAGAGAGGGTTTAGAGAGAGTCAGAGTATTTGCTAATCAAATGCGCTTTCCACAGCTTGTGGCAGGTCTTCAAAAGCCACGTGACTACCATTCAGCTGACAATCAATAACAAAACTGTGATATAACTTAAATGTAGCCACTATTCAGATACAGTTACAGATATAGATACAGATACAGATACATTTACCGTTACTCCTACTGTAGCTACAGCTACGTAATAAAATTGACAGCGAGATGACTAAAGGAAAGTTCTGTGGAATAACTTTTTCCCTCTGTTATTAATACTTCATCAAGTTTGTCAACATCCTTGCCATACGAATCTATGTCAGCTCCCTCACTAACCACACCAACGCCCCCATTGCCACGCCCACACTGTACGCCAAAGTTGTTTACAAGAAAGTCGACGACGCTGACAATTTCATTGTCCCACACACGCCCACACCACGCAATGCAAAATTCTGAAAAACAATTCAATTTCCGTGAATAAAGATGACAAAAAAAATATAACGGAAAGTTAAGGAACAAGTTTTCCTCAGATACGACGAAGATGTGATGTGCTTACAGAGGGTTGGAAGAACTACTCCTTTTACTCCTGGGTTGATTTCTTAAATGTATCTCTTAGGTATATCCGATTTTATATAGAACTTACTGTACTAAATGTATTAGAATTTGTATCTTTTGCTCAAAACAGTAGTTTTGCTAGTACCAATTTTAAGCTTTCCACTCAGAGACTCTACACAGATTTAAAGGGTATCTCGGTATGAAAAAATAACAGAAGCAGCAGCAGCAGCAGCAGAAGCGACGCCAGCAACATAACTGTAAATGGGTTCCAAAGGATATGCGTGTGGTTGTCTGCTCGGTTGACTGACCCAAATCCAACTCAATGGGAAATATCAAATAAAAGGCGACGACAAGGAGAACCACGAGAGAGAGAGAGAGAGAGAGAGAGAGAGAGAGAGAGAGAGAGAGAGAGAGAGAGAGAGAGAGAGAGAGAGTGGAGCATGGCCATAAAAGTAGCATCCAAATCAGTTGAGCAAACAATAAAAATGGTTCCTGTCTTTCACTATCTCTCTCACACTCCCGCTCTCCCACTCCCCCACTCTCTCAGCCTGACCAGCGACAGTTTTTGCTCTGCTTGCTCTTCTATCTCTCTCCTCTCTGCCTCCCTTCCTCTGTGACCCATTGACTGTGCCACAAACTGAAACGTCTCGACTCGACAATCATAAATAAAACAAAGTGGCGCCAAAATGACGCGGGTGGAGTCTACAGTTATTCTCCTCCTCCTTTTGCTCCTTCCCTTCCTCCTCATCTCTCTTTCGCTCTACCTCATCTGCGCTTTCCTCATGCCTATCTCCTAACGTCTGTGCCGCTGTCCTACTTGTTATTCATTGGCTTCACATGGCACTCGCTTTACGCATTTTCCCTACTCCCCTCTTCTTTCTCCTCTTCCCACCTCCTCTTTCGTATTGTGCAACTTCTTTTCATATCGATTTTCTAGTTGTAGTTGTCTGGCTTGCGGCTCGAGCATAAAAGGCAACCAGTTGCTGCTATGCCTTTATCACCTCCTCTTTCACCTCCTTTACCACATAACTCCCACCTTCCTCCTCCTTTGCCCATGCAGCACAAAAGCGCAACAAAAATTCTACTAAAATTTCTAATGCTCTTTTCAAGTGCTTCATAACTTTTCTGGGAATATCCGGGAATAACACAATAAACGGTTTATGCACTCGTAAACTTCCGTCTGCACACGGCTGGGGGATAAGCTATAGCTTGGTAGTAATAGTTATTGTGTAAGTTAAGATTTAACTATATAAAGTTAATGACTGTTAGTCGAACTACACTGCTAGTTTAATTATTTTTCTTGCCAAATCACAAGAAACCTTCAAGATTAAAGCTCTCGAAGAGAACGGCAACAAATCAGTTGGAGTTTAACAAAGATTTCCTGTTTATTCAGTTATGAGAAGTATATTAAATTAAATGTTATATCCTTCTTTTTAAAATACTTTTTTAAATTGTTTTCCATTTGAAATCTCCTTAAATTTTAAGCTCTGTCGATTTCCATTTTCTTTTTCATAAAATTTATGAATTTCAAAAGCATTTGCACACAAATTTATGTCAGTTATTAAATTTAGTGAGGGTAATTGAATTTCGTTGTATCTTTTGCCTACAGCAAGCTGTATCTGTCTGTCGTGTGACTTTAGTGGGTGTGGAAAATGGGGCATCAGAACTTTGGAGTAGTGTCAGTGGCATTATGTGCTCATTTGCAGTCAGCGGCACGTGTTTGGGCTTGCAGTTGGCTGGAGGAGGTTCCTCTTTATCGGGGCAGCTAAATACCAAAAGGATACTTGTGTTTCAAATGTTTTTGCTATTGTTATGCTCTTTCGCAGGACATTGTGAATGCATGCCGAAGTAGTTATGTATTTTAGTTCATTGGTTAAGTTCGCATTGCATTTAATTAGTCCTAACACCAAAATTTCCATTTCATTCACAGATTCCCAAGGCCACCAATCTTAACCGAACCCCACACTAAAGATGAAAGGAGACTGGACGTGTCCCTGGTGATCATCAAAGCACCCATAATTTGGAAAATAAGTCTATTTTATTTTAAAAATATTTGTTATTTACATTAAGCTTTTTATTGTAATTTATTTTAATTGATTGCTTGGAAAGCTGAAATAAAAATTATACACTCATTCATATCTCGGTCATATCCTGGCGTATTTTGGCGGGACATGTCTTAAAACCATTCCAGGGACATCCTCTATCGAACGGCATCAAAAAAGTATGGCGTCATCTAAGAATCTTTTTCATGGAAAATTTTCGCTCAAAAATCGCTGAGAAACAGCCGAAAAGCACAAAATGCAGGATAACAGCCAAACCCGTAGGACGATCTGCATGTCCTTTGGCCAGTCGAAAGACCTAATGAAAACCTATCGATTGACAATATTTTTGGAAGGATACTCCCAAGGACATTCGAGATATGGCCTATTATTTGTTTAAGGATATGTACAGCTTATTTCAGCTCCTGTAAGGACTTTCGTCCTTTTGGTTGCATATTCGTTTTAGTCATGATAAACAACATCTCTGTGCCAAAGGACATCTTGATAGTCCTTAAACTGGCTGAGTTACAAGCGATTTTTGTCCTTTTGGCCAATTTTCCTATGCAACCCCCTATGAAATTTTTTGGAAAAATTTTTGAAAAGATCCTTGAAATTCTTGAATGCAGATCGATAGTCCTGCTTGTTGCGAGTCCAAAAATGGTTGTCCTTTTTAAATCAGCAAGGATCCCTAGGTTTAAGGACTTAAAAACGGAGGTCCTTTATAGAAAATTTCTTATATCTCGGCCATATTCTGTCCTATATAGCCAGGACATGTCTTAAAATCCATTTCGGGATATCCTTTTTCCAGGAAAAAGTATTTGGTTATCGGCTTAAGGATCATTAAAGTAAAAAGAAGGCTCTTTGGCTTTAAATAAAACTTCAACTAGATTTTTCTGTTGATTTCATTTATTTGATTTTAAAAATTATAAATAAAATAAATATTTTGTTATCCTTGTGTTGCCTTGAAGGATCAGCTCATTGGTCCTGTCCGCTGTGAAGAATTATACTGTCTTTTATGTCCAAATTTAAAGGTGCTATTCAGGAAGTTATAAGGATTTCCAATTTGATGTGTTCTCCGAACTCCTGCTCATAGTATAGAGCACGCGCGTCCTTTGGAAGTGTATCTAGAAAGGTGAAAAGGATAAAATCTTATTAGATAAAGTATTTGTATTTCTTTAATCATTTTAGATTATTTTAGAATAAAAGCTTCTCGTTAAGGTATCCCAACTGCGGTGTTCCACTAAAATCGTTTCCTTCTTTTTGCTCGTTATCATTTGGCAGACAGGACTTGCAGCTGGCAAACTGTGCGCATATTTCGAAATGTTCGTTTTAGGGGCATTCAAATGTTGCAAGTTGCACGGAAAGAGAGAGATGGAGACAGGGAGAGGTAGAGGTAGAGAGAAAGAGACTCGCTTGAATGCAAATTAAGTTGCCATTTAAAGGACAATCCACAAATCGATTGAGATGATGTCCCAAATGTGTCCTTGCCACAGCCTCAAATGCCATTAAGCATCAAATTATGCATGCCCACTCGCCATTTGACGACACATCAAACATTAGGCATCGTTATCGCTATCCAATAACCCCCGTATACCCAAAGCCCCTCCCCTCCGCTCCCCCTCTTGTGTTACCTACTCGTATATCATTATAACATTTCATTTAAGAGGCAAAAGCAAAAAAAAATTCACTTTTTTGCCATTAAAATTTATGGGCGCAAAACAGCAGGAGGGGGTAGAGGGTATCTAAAAGTGTGCCAAACTGTTGTGTGTGTGTGTGTATGTGTGTGTGTGCAGTTATGCAAAATTTATAATTCGTGGTTGGATGCGAATTCTGCAACGGGATGTGCATTTTTGGGGTGTGTGTGTGTGTATGAGTGTGCTGCACATGCAAATTTTCTATACATACCCTGTGCTAATTAAATGAGTGTGTAGGGTGTATTAGAATTAAACTGTTGTTATTGAGTTACAATGCAATTTTCGACCGAACAAGGTCAACAGGGTGATTTCAAGCTCTACATGAAAATGTTATGTACAGGGTACTTGCTAGTCGTTCATTACCACACTGCCATTGTTTTTTGTCCGACTGCTGAGGTAATTAAAGTGCATTTCGCTAAAAGCAAATAAATTTTGATGACATTTTTTGCGTTATTGTTGTTTCTGTCGTTAGTTAATAGGCAAATCGTGTTCGATAAGAGTGTGAGGTAGGGGTAGGGGTAGGAGTAGGGGTAGTGTCAGGAGGCGGAGTAAAGACTGTACTTGTACTCTGCTTGTGAGTTATGATGAAGTGTTTGATGCACTTTAAGTAGCTGCCACAAATTGATTTCATGCTGCGAGTCCATTGACCGAGTCCTTAGCTGGCCGTGCTCTACTTTTTGTTGTCCTCTTTTTGTAGCTTCCTGCCTCCCCTCCCCTCCCCTCGCTTCCCTTCTCTGTTGTGCTTCTTTGCTTTGGCTTCCCTTCGCAGCAGGACAACAATGAGCAGCTACAGGAACTGCCAAGGATGTGTGTGCTCGCACAATTGCCCCGCAAATGAATGGAAAAATCTTGCAGAAATTCGCTCTGTCTTCTTCCAACTCTCCTTTTCTCCCCCCTCTCTCTCTCTCTCAGTCCCTCTGCTAACTAATCCAAAATTCGGCAGTCTTTTTTTTTTTGTTGTTTAGTTTTGCCTGCGCTTTGTTTTGTTTGCTTATTTGGCTTAGTGGCTGGCGCTTTAGTTATTCTTCTGCTGTTTCAACGCTTTTCTTTAGCTGGAAAATGAATTTTCCACAGCATTGTTGGGCAACCCTTTCGTTGCTGGAGTCGGAGTCTGGGAAAATGTGTAGCCGAAAGGCAGGCAGGAGGCAGCTTATTGTGTCAGTTAGCGAGAGTGTTAACAGTTTCAGAAAAAAACTCGGGAAATTCTCAATTTCTATTTAAAAGCGAAAAGAAAACTAAATTGTGGGAATTTGCACAATTAGAGCGTGTTAAGAATGCCACAAAATCAGCTCAGAGCAGGGCAAAAACTAGGATAAGTAGAAGTAGGGAAGGGAAGCAGGAAACAAGAGCACGCTCGAAGGCATTAAGGGTATTCCTTTGACTATTTTGCTAGCTTTTAACCACAGCAAACTTGTGTGAAACTTTTCCTTTCAGGTCTTCAAAGCTTGGCAGCTTCTGCTAGTACCACAGATTAGTTGAATGTTAAGTCCATTTTAATATCTTTAAGTAAATTGCTTAAAATTGGTATAAAACACTCGAGATACTCGACTGAGGCATGCTTAGTTACTTTGAGCTTAATTTAGGTTTAATTTTAGTTCAATTCGTTGGAAATCTATTTTTCTACTCCTGTAGTCTCAGATAGTAACGATTATATCTAAGGGTTATCAGCATGTATACCCTCTGTTAAAGTACAGGGTATAAGAAGTCGACTCTTCTTCATGTTTCGACTATACAAACTAGTAACATAGCATCACATTCCCCTCCCAATCAGCCACCCAGCTCATTAAACAACTGATCTGCTGTGCTAATCACATGCTAAAAGCTCCGTTTAGTTTGTTTTCGACTCTCAGGCTGCCAAATGTTTAACACACTGACAAGTGCCACTGTGCAGGCAGCGTGAAAATGCATTTGGCACCACTGTTCTCACATAAGTTTCACGTAATCTGAACACTTAATCAATTTAACATTTCGATCTTTTGCCATTAAGAGCGACTTCCTCTGATGGTTAAACCCACACGAGTGTTGTGCCTAATGGACCATCCGTCAGTCAGTCAGTCAGTCAATCAATCAATCAATCAGTGGCACGACAACACACCGCCAGTGGCAATCATTTGAATATGTAATCACAGTCTTTAATCGCGGGCTGCAAATCAAATTGTGACTTCGATATGTAAAACACCTGAACCGAAACCGACCACTAAAAAGAAAAACAAATGAAGAAAAACTTAATGAAACTGTTTAACTAGTTGCTTTTGATTAGTTAGTGTAACTGATTAGTTAATTAAATGCCGTCGCTGAAACAACTCAATGAAGTGCGACTGCGATTCCTATCGCCGATTAAATTTCCACTGATTAATGAAACGATTTTTGATAGCAACTCCACTCCAGTGTGCCCAGGGCAGCTAGGGCGGTCGCGACCCTAATGAGCTTTACTTTGTTGTACACCCGTGTGGCTAGTACACCCGAAAGTAGACACCTCTTGGGGTCGGTTTAAAGCATTGAGATGTACAACACCTAAGCGCTTAAGAGGGGCGTGTTCTAACTAACCAACTCAGGGTGAAAGCTTGACACTTTTCTATTTTAATCAATTATAATCTCTACCTATGTTTAAGGTTTAAATAAGTATGTGTAACTAACTAATTGAAGTTTAAACTCCCAAAATCTCGTTAACCGCCAGTTTGCTAACCAATTAGCCATATTTAATGCCCAACTATTTGGCTCAGCTGCTGCTTCAATTCCAACTAAAAAACAAAAATCAAAACCGGAAGTGAAACCAAAAAAAAAGAGCGAAACAAAAAGTCTGCTATCGATATGAGCTAATAAAAGGTTTTAAACAAAAACAAACCGAGGGGGAGATTTGTTCAGTCTTCCTTTACTCTCCTCTCTATTCCCTTTCCCCTTCCATCTTCACCCTCTATTTCCCTCACTCCACTCAAGTGACTTTAAAATTTTTGAGTTGTGATTTTATGATTTTTTTGGATTTTGATTTTTAGTGCGTGCCAAAAATATTTTTCTGCAGTCGCGTGTTGTTTAATGCATTTTTGCACACTTGACTGCTCGTTACCTGAGTTGAGTTGAGTTCAGTTTGGCATTGCTATAAAAAAAGGGTTAGGAAGCTACTTGTGCCCCTTTCCACTTTACCTGTCTGTCATATGATTTATTTTTAATGGCCTCATATATATGTTAGCCCAACATTGTTGGTTTATTCTATTCTCCAGTTTATAGAGCGCTTGATCAAAATTTTATGAGCTGCCAATTGGACGGGTCGTTGGACTGTGAAACATTTGATGGAAAGCTGAAACATTTTAAATGAATGATAACCGAGTAAACTCTACTTAACGGGTGAGCTAAGTAGTTACTTCAAATACCCTGTACTATAAAGATACCTAATGAAATGTAAATCATACTCTATAAACATAATTTTCGACTTTTACCTTAAAGGAAATTCAGTTATTCGATTCGAAAGGTTCCTCTTTATGGAACAAAGTCCTTTACATGACTTTATTACAACTCCAACATGTCTAATATTGAGCCATTTCAAACCAAAACATGTTGCAACGTGCTTGAACATGTTTGATCAGGGCTCAAACTGCGTTCGACTGCAACTAAATTTTAAGGGTTGTTTCTAAAGTCTTCAAACAAAAACTAACCACAAATATGTACAAATGTTCGAATTTAAAATGCATATGAAATGAGGAAAATCGAGTTTTCCTTTTTCACTCGAAGGACAATTAAGAAAACCAACAAAACCAAAAACGGAAAGAAAATAAAAACGTCAGCTTCCAATTGAAGAGTGGTTTCTTTATTTATTCTTCTTCTATTCTTATGCTTATTTATTTATTTATTTTCACTTGATTTAATTTTGACACGCAGAAAAACACAAAGCAGGAAAAACTTTGTGGAAACTCCCAGCTTGTCAGACATTTGCATTTGCCTATCAACTCTCAGCTCTCAAGTCTCAAAAGTCTGAAGAATTTGCTGACCTATTTATATAATTTTCTAGAGTTTTTTGTATCAGCCGTTGCTGTGATTTTCTTTGATTCTTTCTGTTGGCAGTCGAGTGGAAACACTTCATTCCGTTTGAATTGTCAACGGTGCAACGACTTTTCCTTTTCCTTCTTCTTCTCCTTTTCATATTCCTTGACCCCGAAACGGAGTTTCAATATGGAAAGTATTTATGGTTATATTTATGATAATGGTTATGGGTATGGGTATGATTATAGTTGAGGTCGCGTTTATGGCTTATGGATTTCTTTGCAGCCATTACCTCTGCTCCTCTATGTAGAGAAATCCTTCACTTGATTTCCACAGGTTCAAAATGGATCACATATGCATACTTCCTTGAGAAACTGCCTGTTTTTTACAGGGCTTTCCACAGCCGGCTTTACCTTTAGTTGCTACGTTGATTGAATTTCAATCTGCTTGAACTTCATTGGTCTAAAATACCTTTTCCCTCTCTTTCTTCCACTCCCTCTTCCTCACACCCTTGTACTATGTTTAAAATGTGTTTATAAAAGATTTAAAATAACATTATCTTTGCTGCTCTAGTGTTGTTGTTTTTGCTATGCTAATGCGCCGTGTGTGACTAATTGCGTGAATTGTGCAGCAGAATTGATGAACTTGTGTCAGTACGTCACTCTGCCAGGCAACTCTTTTTTTAAGGGTTGCTGGCGCTGCAGTCGCTGCGTTTGCGTTCTACTTGTTTTAATTAAATTTTCTGCGCCTGCGCGCAATTTTAAGACCCTGTGCTCACTAAGAGTACAAGCGGTGTATTGGTTTTGTCAGAAAAAATTATGTTACGGCCAGAAGTAGGGACTTAGCTTACATTTTACATACTTTATGACACTTTGGTATTATGCAATTGTAACGAAATGAAATCAACAATTTTCCATATGTCATAACTTGAAAACTACTGAAGTTAAACCAACTAAATCCACATAATATATGTAAATGACACCCTGGTACAGCCTGTCTCAATTTGGTAAGAATCAAACTGCTATATGCTCTAGCTGACATAGAAATTTTCGATCTAAATGAAACATTTTGATGAAATGTAATGTTCATTTGGATGTTCCGTCTAAGTACAGGGTCGTTTACAGTCGACTTGCTCAAGTTAAGCCATTCCCACTAGTTTTCACTCATTTATGAACGTTTTGCCAGCTGATCACAGGACAAAGTGAAGTTATGAGCACACGCCTCTCTATAGTTGAAGGGTTAGAGCGGGAGGGATCAAACGAGTTTTGACTAGCTGCGGTTTCTGGACAACTTGTGAATGGTCATTTTGTGTAGTGCCACACCCACTTTGTGATCTATGCAGATGTTACAGTTCCAGTTCAAGTTCCAGTCTCTTGTAATTCGAGCTGCCTACAAATGTTGCATGAATGATTAATCATTTCACTTTCAATCAAATCGACAAATCAATAATTAATCAACTCTGATGCGCATAAATCGAGAAATCATTTGCCAACACACTAATAGAGAGACACAGTCGAAGAGGGAAAGGTGAGAAAGAGAGAGAGAGAGAGAGGGGAGAGAGAGCTAAATTTAAATACCTTCTAAGCCAATCCCCTTCGATTTTTAATTTGATTTTCAATTCGGATTTGAAGCTATGCAAATTTTGGTGCCGAGCAAAGAGTGTAAAGTTACAGGAGTACACAGGAAAAAGGATATATTATTAATACACAGAAGGACAGCACAACACAGCACCGCACACAAACACAGAGCACAACATAATCAAAGTGAACTCAACGGCATCGCATTTGCATACATTAATGTCATTCTGTATCTTTCACTACCAATCTATCTAGATACTTTGCGAAGCTACCTAAATCTGCTCCTACCTAAAGCCCCTCTTTGTCCTGTATAGGCAGCAAATGGGTTATGATTGACTCACTGACTGACTGACAGCTTGATTGACTTATAATCAGTCAAATATTTAAGTTTGTTTTAAGAAAATGTTTAAATAAAGTGTATAACTAAAGCCTTGTGGTGCTCGTTGCCTACAGGGTATCTGCTAGTCGTTCACCACGTCGTCTTCTTCGTTTCTTTGATGTTTTCTCTGCCTTATGGCATTAGCTTTTGTCCAAAAGTAAAAATAAAACTCAATTCGCAGCTAAAGGCGCTTTAAATTTATTATAATGATGTTTATCTCTCATATTTTGATGCTTAAAGGAGTACTAACATGTGGGCGTAGAATGGTAGGAGGGGCGTGGCTTATTGTTATTTTCATGAGCTCATATTCCTGTTTTATTCGCACAAGGTTTCATTTAAGCAAGCGGGAAAGGGCAGGAGTAGGGGCAAGTGAAGCTTATTATGCCATAAATAAGATGGTTTACTTCAGATGTTGCGGCAGACATAACGGTGGGAAGGGGGGTAACGGAAAAGGAAGCTGCTCAGCAATTTGGGTAGAGTCTTTACTTACTTTTAACCGCAAGTAAAAGCCAAAAAGGCGAACGGAAATTATGAAAATGCCAAAATTGGCCACATCCGGTTGGCAGCTCTTAAGGCACTTGCCCACCCCACCACCCAACCACGCCCCTTTTAGCCCCTTACTACCTGTTGGAAATTCTTGGCATACTTTTCTCCTTTTTTTGTGTTTGTCTTCTAAATCGTTAAAGCCATTTTGCGTAGCATACTTTGCGGCTAAAACGGAGACTGTGGTTTTCTGGTTTCCAGCTTTGCTGGCTGTGCTTTTATGGCTGCTGCCCCTGCCCCACCCCTTCTTCTTGCCGCACATTTATCACAAAATGTGCCAGATTATGGCTGATAAAGGAAGATACTTTGCTTGAGTGCATAAATCAAATTTGCCGCTGCTTAACTTAACTTGGCCCAAACTGCGGCAGCCTCTAATGTGTTCAATCAGCAGTTGCCACTCCACTCCGCACTCCCCTCTTCGCGGGCTACACAGAAATATCAAACCGCTAATGAAATGCCACTAAACTAAACGCAACAAAGTTTTGTTGTGCGGCATCAATTACTCTCTCGCTCTCTCTCGCTCCCACTCTCTCTTTCTAGTACTTTACTCTGTGCCACTTGCCAACGCATGACAATAGTCACTGTTCCTTTAACCTTTAAAGCTTTTCTAACAGTGTTGAGTACAATTAAATATCTAGCTTAGAAAAGGCTAAATAATATCAATTTCTGGGTACTCTGGGTTCCATTTAGACTGACATTGCTGGAGAAAAGCTTAAACGGCAACTCTTAGCCATGTTTGTGTATGTGATGTACAAATTTAAACACTTTTGGTCAAGTGGCTGAGAGCAAGCGAAGGCAGTTCCTGCAGCTGTGTGCCTCCCAACCCTTTTCACTACCACCCTCCAGCTCTACCTCTCCCCCACCATCTCTCCTTCTCTTTCACACACACTCCCCCAGCCTCTTCAATTAATTTTATCACATGCATTCGATCAAATTCAATTAAAAGTTAAGCATACGCCGCGTACGTGGCAATTACTCAAACTAAAAACTCAAACTCAAATTGGAACTGGAACTAAAACTCGAACTCAAATCAAACCAACTTGAGCCTGCCCTTATGCCTAAGGGCACAAACACGAACCGGATGTGCTCGACCTACGCCAAGTGCTCAACAGGTGTGGGTGGCCTGGGGAGTTGCTCGCTAGAGATGTCAACTTGTGACGAGACGTAGTCACGAGTAAGCAAAAGGTACTACAAAAATTATAGCCATGTTACTTTTAAGCTCTTCCATCTCTAGCTACAGCCCAGAGCACTAAGCGACCCTATCAATAAAAGCCCATTAAATAGATGGTTCGCTTTAAGATACCCTCAAAAAGTAGTCCCTGGAGAGTAGCTGCCAATTTGCAGCAGGGCTTAAGAGTTGAGTGTCTCTGTCTCTGTCTTTTTCTACTTCTCCCTCGCCTTCTCTGTCTTCCGTTTGTATACTGTCAGTCACTTTTGAAAACTTGACTGGACTCTAAAAAGTTCCTGCTGGCAAGTTTTGTGCGTAATTCAATGAACGACGTCGCCATCAGCGACACACGTGATTCGCATCAGAAATGCGAATGTTGTGAGTGTTGTGAGTGCTCTGAGTGTTCGAGCGGCGAGTGCCATCAACGCAAATGCGACCACATTAAGGTGCGAAAGTATGTGCCCATCGTCAGAGCAGTTGAAAGCTCGAGCTGAGCAGTTACTCAATAATGCAACAAACGAGATTTTGCCACATTCTCTCTATTACCTAATCCAGTTCCCTTTCTTCACCCCTTGTCACACTTCTCCTCTCTGTCTTTGCCCCGAATTGGGTCAGCGTGACCTTGAGCGTGGGTGTTGTTTAAGCTATACAGTGAGTCATAGCTTATAAAGAGTACAGCAGTAAGTACAGTTTCTTTCAGAAGCTTTAATCTGTCGCCTATTTGTGTAACACCTTATATAATATGTCGTTTACCTGATCAGCTAAATTGGTCAACTGGGCAACTGGTCAACTCGTTAGCTGGTCAACTGGACAACTGGACAACTGGTCAACTGTCCATTTATCATACTAATGTGTCGTCTGTAGCTCGGATCATATCATTAATTATAACGACGTGCTGTCTGTTCCTAACACTCTCCCTTTCTCTCTCTATATGTCTCTCCCGCTCTCTCCCTTTGCCTCTCCACCCCACTGTCCTCTTCCTCCACTTCTTTGTTGACTCAACAACTTAGACATCTATGCAAACAGCGAGCCAATGCACAGTGGGCAGTGGGCACTGGACACTGCACAGTGGACAGTTTTGTGTGAATAGTGCCAATGAGGCAAACTCTAATCCTGCCTGAATTCAGCTTAAATCTCTCGCAAATTAATCATCGTTTTCTGGACTGCAAGTTGACAAATGATACGCTGACAACAGCAAAAGCAAAAAAAAGCGAGATTTCAGTTTGAATTTGCATTTGGGATAATCAATCGTTGACTGCCGGCTGTTTGCTAATTTGCTGATAAGAAAGCTGAGCAGCCTCACGTCGAATTTGCATAAATTTTATGAAATATTATCATCAGGCAGACAGTTAGATAGGAATGCGAGGAGGGAGAGGGAGAGAGACAGAGGCAGGGAGAGCGTTGCGAATATTTGAGCGAAATGAGCGAAGGCTGCGTTGAGTAAATTTCTAAAGGTGTTTATAAAAATGCCTCCGTTGTTGTTGTCACCTTTTTCTAATACCCGTTGCTTGGGTAGGAAGGGTATATTCAAAGTGTAGCCAGTTGTATATATGAAGTGTTTTTCCAGCAAAGGGATCTTACTTTTAAGCTACCAAATATAAACTTAGTTTTAAATAGGTTTTATATTAAATACATTTTGTACGGGTATTTTATAGTCGGTTTTTCTTGGTTTATAGGTTTCTCGCTGCGTGCGCCTCATTGTGTGGCAAGGCCAACAACGCAGCTTACACGTGGCTTAAGTCAACAGTGGCTAACAACAAAAAGTTTAAAATATATTTTCGTTGTTGAACACACAATAAGTTTGATTGATTTGGGTTGTCTCTTCCCCCGGCCCTTCACCGCTTCCCTTGCCTGACACATATATATATTCATGTTCCTTATGGTGTATTGGGCTATTGATCGATTTGCTTCCTTTTTTCCTTTCTTTCGGATTAGTGCAAATTTTTATGCGTTGATTGGTTACTTGATATTCATGACTCAGTCGAAGGAAAAAGTGTGTCGGAAAATTGGAAGAGATGGGTGAAAATGGAAGCTTGCTAAACCAACAAGCAGCGACGCGTGCCAGTGGATTAATGTGATTACCGTTGTACTAGGTCGTTGTCAATGATTCAACAATGAAAATGATGATGCTATTCATAATGATGTTGTCAACAGGTCAATGGAGTGAATGCAAAATGTGTTAAAGGGAATGTAGTAAAAGATTTTCTATATAATCAGGTAAGTAGATGAGTATCCCTTATGATAGCTCCAAACTACAAATTAAAACGTTAACAGATGTATAGCAAAACTTAATTAGTTATCTAATAACAAAGCCACACTTCAAAGCTAATGAAAATAAAGATCTCAACTCAAGATAAACTGGCGCAGCAGATGCTTTAATTGGGGAAAGAAAGAAGGAAAGAAACTAAACCGCTAATAACTCTCATTAAATGCGACCAAAAACACGCACACAAATCACAGGCCCCACTCTCAAAACGAAACCATCAATTACATCAACAAACAAAGCCAAAAAAAGCTAAACACGACTACAAATAAAAACAAAAAATACAAAAAATAAATGGAATATAAAAAAAGAGAGCACACGGAAGTGTTTACAAATGTCAAATCAGCGTTTGAGCCAAAGCAAAACAAAGGCAAAAAGTGTGCCCTTCTCTCAAAGAAAGAAAGCCAGAAAAGGCAGGAGAAGAGATAGAGCAGAGAGATGGAGAGGGAAAAGGAGAGGCAGATAAATAAATGGGGCTAACCGCATCTGAATCTGGAATCCCAAATGTAACATGATTTCAAAGTTTCTCATGTCAATTTGAGATTGGGAATCGGTTGAGAAAAACGTAACCAAAATGTCAATACCATTGACATTTGTTTCGCTACTCGAGCAAATCTCCTAAAATGACGACGCCAACAACAACAACAACAGCAAGAAGAAGAACAACAACAACAACAGCAACAATAACAATGGTAATAACAACAGAGCAGCGCCAAAGGCCATTAGCGATGCAACTAACAACAGTTGTCGACGCCGCACAGTGGAGCGGCTACATTTTATTCAGAGCAAAATTATTATTTTGGAAAAAGATGCCTCTTTAGCATTGGCGTATTATGCACAATGTTTAACTTCTTTTTTATAACAAGAATCCACACTGACATAAAAAGAAAACTTTTTTTTCAAATTTCACCACCTAAATATTGGATAATTCTTTAATTAATTGAAAGCTTTTGACTTTCACTATCCTCCACTCTCTTAATATCTTTAACTTGCTATATATATTTGTCCTCAATAAAATGCTCATTAAAACTGAGTTTAGATTTTTACTTAATATCTTAGCTGCCGCTACCACTGTGCCATGCCGACGTCATCGCGAGCGCCTTCACTTGATGTATTGTTTCAAGACATTTGATTTATATCATGTGCTTGCTCTGCTGCTGGAGAATTGGAGAGGGGTGTGGAGAATTTCAAAGTAGAGTGAAGAGTAGGGAGAGGAGGGAGTCTCGAATGAAAACGCATTTCTCCAAGCATTTCGACTTTGGGTCTCTGGTAATGAAACTCCAATCAGACTTCAGTCTTTGGACTGCAGACTGTCTTGCTTGGCCCAGAGGCAAGTGACACGGGGCAAGGGGCAAACAGCAAGGCGGTAGGTAGAGTGGGGGGGCGTGCGGAGCAGTTGTAGCAACGACACAGACATCAAGTTGGCATTGCGTAACGCAGCTGAAAGTGGAGCAATCACTGAATTTGTTGATGTTGCTTTCTTTGCCCTCTTCGCGCGCTCTGCCTCCCTTTCTCCAACTCTCTCGCACTCTGTGTCTGTGTGCTATCTAGTTTTTTTGACAACTGCATGATGCATTGCCCCAGTGGCACAAAGTGGGTGAAAGGCTTCAGCAGCGAAAAAAGCAAACTCTTTTCTGTGTCTCTTGTGTCTTGTCTTAATTTACGACTCCGACGACTCCACGATAACAATTTGTCAGCTTAATGGCATACGAAGGATGCACTTGCCAGCTCTACCGCTGCCCACTTTTTTCAGCCACGTCCCCGCCCCTCTCCCCTGTCATCCTTTGGAAAATAATACGGAAGAAGTTATCAACAACTCACGAAATTCCGCTCAGCAAAAAATAAATGAAAAATCAATTTATTTTGGCTGCCTCACAACTTAAACACCCTTTAAATTATTTATAGTTTTATAAATAAACTTAATATTATTTTATTGATTTTTTTCTAAAGTATACCAAATTGAAATCTTTATGTATGTGTTTAAATTAATGTAGTTTGTGTATTTATTTAGTTTTAATTAATACCAAATTTAAGTAAAATCTGCGACTTAAGACGCTTTATAAATAATTTAGTTTCTATATATACTAATCAAAGTCCTATTGCCTTAATAAACTAATATACCCTTTCTTGTCTACCCTTTCTATTTAAAAGTTTATTTTGTTGAAGTATTGCAATTGCTTTGCTGCGCATTTTGAATGCATTTTGCGTGACTCAGCAACAACAACAACAACATCAAAAGTGACAACAGTGGAGAGCATTACAAATGGGACTACAAAACAATTAGAGCTAATTGTGCAAGCGAGATAGCAACAACATAAACGACAACAATATTATACGCATAGCTAAGTGCAGTTTTATTGCAATCGCTTTGGCAATTCTGTCACAGCTTTTGCTTGCGCCTTGCCCACTGTGACTCTCCCTTTCGTTCTCTTTCTCTCTGTCTCCCTTTGCTTCGCACACACAACAGCTGTTTCACACAAATAGCTAATGTTTATGTAAAGTTAAGGCTACAAGTGATGTAAAGATCGCTGGAATATTTACAAATGTTATAATAAACTTTCTAATTAAAATATGCTTAAATTCTATCTAAATTTAGTTAATACAGAGTAACACAAATTTAAAGCAGAAATATCGATATTTCATTGATTTTGTGCCATCACTAAGCTGCATTCCAGCTGACAAGCCCCTGAAGCCAACGATTCCTCCATAACCCACACAATCAACAATCAACAACAACAACTGCAGCTACAACTACAATTAATCCACACTGGAGACACCTTGTGGTTGTCATGCCCAGGCGAATGTATTCATTAGTCGCATTGCCGGCGTCTAGCTGACACACACGCACACTCACACACACACACGCACTCTAACATCAATGTATTGGCAATTACAAGCCGTTGGATTTATGCTAATCTAACTGCAACTCCCGGGGGCCAACAACTGTTCGTACACTCCTCGCTGCTTTGCCTTTGGATTTGTAGCTAAAGCTGGCATCGTGACTCGACTAAACGCCAAATGGTTTTATTATCATTACATTTTACTTTTAATCATTAGATTTATTATTAAGAAAATTACGTGATTTCTGCTTAGCAGCTTTGTTGAAATTTTTATTATATATATCATTAAAATTTTCATTAGTTTTATTATTGTAATGTACATAATTACCACACAATTATTAAATTTTTATTTAACTTAAATTATCATTTCCATTTGAATAAATATTACAGAGTATAATGAAGCCTTTCTTGTTTTTAGCATTAGCCACACTGCAAGCAGAAGTTCTTTCATTAAGTTAACGATTCGCCCTCTCGTGCTCGTGCACGCACTATCGTGTCACGCTTCCGTCACCTCGACGATGTAATCAGTGAGGGACAACGACAACGAGTTATGTTCAATTACGCCACTCTAACTCTGCATTTATATGAATGCGATCTACGCATTCGCATTTGTTTGGCATATGTTTTCATTAATCTTGCTCACAGAGAAAGATAGAGAAAAGTGAGAGAGGTAGAGAGGGGAAAAGAGGTGCTGCAGACCCGCCAATAGTTGTAGAAAACCACATGAAACTGGGCGTTAACGATCGCTTTAAAGGGGCGCACAAATCAGGCTAAATGGTGAACTCTTGAGAAATCGTATTTGGAGATAATCAGGGCACGAGTCAAGGTTAAGTTTGAAGCTTCAAATCATTTAAAAAATACGCTAAAAAGCAGCCAAAAAAAAGCAAACTTTTGTATCCGGAAGTCAAGGCTAAAATACCTGATGATAAATGAGAACTCTTGAGTAGCAGTCAAAACAGAACGAAAATGTTTTAATTAAATTTGAACTTTGGGATTATCAGCCATGTGCAAATGTGTTCATTGATTGTTAACCGAAAAAAACGGTTCCTCAAATAGCCTTAAATACCCTGTAGTTTCGACATCCACGAGTGGCTATTAATAAGCGAAAGAATAAATGGCAGCCTTGAAATAAATTAGTTTCTTACAGTTTTTAATTACATTTTCTGTTGTAACTATAGAAAACTATTGGAAGTTTCATTAGCAGATATTTTATGGAGCAGATATTTCGACTCAAGTTTAAGCTTGTA
The DNA here is from genome assembly GCA_020829145.1 of Drosophila nigrodunni. NCBI lineage: Eukaryota > Metazoa > Arthropoda > Insecta > Diptera > Drosophilidae > Drosophila > Drosophila nigrodunni. The sequence goes on from JACVCZ010000008.1 coordinate 1,294,431, forward strand.
ATATTTACGGTGCTTTGTAATTAATTTTAGTTAATATTCATTAAAATTCGGGTTTTTGTGAGGTACAGAACTTGTGTGTGATCTCTTGTGCTCTACTTTTATCACCAGCGGGAACTACTAGGCCAATTATTTAGATTTGCTTAGTAGGTCAACTAGTAGGGCATAGAATTTTGCTTAGTCTAGTCCCAGTTGACATAATTAAAGGGTATCTTTTGGCTGATTACACCTTTTCATAACATTTTTTGTAGTTTGACTTTTTAGACCGCGTACTTAAGTAAAGTAACAGGCTGTACTAGGTTTGTCAGAAGGTACTTACTGCGATCACAAGATACTAAGTCCATAATTGAGAAGTTAAGCTTTTATCACGATAGTTTTTTTTTATATTCGTACATGTGATTACCCCAAACTAAGTACCGGGACTTTTACAGTCGACTCACTCCAATCTACCCTTGCCTTATACCGTTTTTTGCCACTCTGATAATTCGGTTGGGATTTTTGTGGCCCGCGTTGATTGTTTATTCGGTTGAGTTCAATTGTTCGCTTGATGATTTTGCGCTGCACAAATGCCATTTAAATTTAACCTTTTGCGGCAAACCGATAACAATTGCCGCCAAAAAACCGTGTTGCCGTACCCCTGTTGCTTCCTCGCACCGCCCACTTTTACCACTCCTCCTTTCGAGAGCAATTCCATTGCTAAACTATGCAAATTTCATGGCTACCAAATAACAAGCAGATGAAACTCATCAGACAAAAGCTAAAAGCCCGGCAATTGAATCAATTGAAGCGCCATTCAGTGTCTACCTGTCTACCTGTCCAAAAGAAAAAAAAAACTCTAATTCCTAATTCACTAAGTCATCCCCTCCTTTTCCCTACCATGCCCTTACCTTCTTCAGTTCGCCCAAAAAAAATTTGCTAAAGAGCCCGTTTCATCTCTGTTGACGGCTGGAAAAGCGCAATATCATGTTGTTTAGTGCCGTTAAAGCACTCGATTTGGCCCCTGGCCGGATTTCGACTCAATGCTACATATTTCAAGTGAGCCAACAATGGATTTCATATCATTATAGGTTATTTTTTGTGCTGTAGATACCCTGTAAACTTTGAAAACGAGCAAAAAGGGTTTGAAAAACGATTTGTTCTCTGATAAGATAAAGATAATTAATTAAATTTGGGTTAATAATCGATTTGATCAGATTAATGAGTTATTAAAACTTTTCTTAATATTAAGAAAGAAATCAAAGGGTATTTTACTGTCACTTCAACTCCTTCACCTCACCTCTTAATTGTTTTGGAGTGGGCATTGTATGCAGATCACATCAGACGTAAAGCTCAACTTAAAGCCCAAAAATAGATACTTGTCTCCTCCACAAAGCAAATAAAGGGCTTTCAAGCGAATCGAGTAAATGATATGCTACCTTATTTTTTGGGAGTGCCTCTACCTATTCAAAAATTGTTTTAGGCCAGTTCGATAATCGTTAATCGATATACGATACAATAGTTTATGAAAGTGTTGTCTCGTTTGACATTCTACGCCAAAAGGCTTTCAATTATCGCCAGTTGCCGTCGATTTTTTCTTACATTCTTTTGTAGATCATTTCGAGTATTTTCCGATTACCATATTGGTGGAGCAACAACGAGTTTCTTCTCTAAGCGGGAGTGGGGGAGGGATAGGGGAGTTTTGCGCAACACTACGTCGACAAAATCCCGCGGCGCATCGCGAAAAATGTACAAAATTTTGTAATTTGCCAAACAAAGCGAACAGCTTTCAGTGAGCTCAAGAAGTTGGAAATGTTTCAGGAGGTGGCAGCGGCAGAGACGTGGGCAGAGGCAGCGGAGGTGGCAGAGACGTTTGATTCACACAATGCTTTAGACAACTGCAACAAGCATAAAATAATCTACCAAATTATAGTAGTAGATGCACAGAAAAAATTAAACCTGAAATTCCTGATTTTAGACGTGATCTATAAGCAGAATTTAATGAATCACTTTAACTTTAAATAAAATAAATTTATTAATATATACAGATACATTTTCTGACTTCTTTCAAGAAACATTTTATATATTTTTGCAGTGTACCAGTTCAAATGAGATTTCAAGCTACGTGCACATTGTGCAAATACTTTGGCTGACAAAATGCAGGTGAAGCGGCTCCAGGTAGCGCCAGAAAGTGAAACTATAGCTTAGAGATGGGTTCAGAAAGCCATAAGCGATATATCGTTAACGATAGTACACAATGTAGAATTTAAAGCAAATTAAATATGGGAATGCTTCCTTTTACAAGCTCAATCTAGTGACGAAAGCGGCGGCAAATGCGACTGCAGTGCAAACAAGTTTAAGAATTAAGTTTTAAGCTGAAAAACAAGTTTTCTTTTGACCATGGCTTCTAGGTCTAACTCATAGTTCACGCTAGTAACGATGCTAATATTTTTTATGTGCTTTACTGACAGCTTAAATTAGATTTTAGTAGCTGAATACTAAATAAATAGCAACTTTATCGCAAAGCAATCATTCTATGTATGAGACCTTTGATTAAAAAAGAGTTGGCTTTAACACACGCTAGTGACGTAACCGCATTTCCATCTCTAAGCCTGATTTCGAAGCAACAATTCGAAACTCCGACGCAGTCATTGGCGGCCAATTACCAGAGTTGCATTACGAAAAGGTCCAAATGCCGTGCGATCACTTGCAGCAGAGGCAATAGTAAAAGCCATGTGATTAGGCCAAGAAGGCAAGACCCAAGAGCCAAGACCCCAAGCTGGTACCCAGATGATGGTCCACATCTCACAAAGCTCAATTTGTGTTGAAGTTTATTTCATGCTGTCGATGTGTGTGCGTGTGTGTGGCAACTGTGGCAAAATGCGGAAGTTGCTGGCAAAACGATTTCTTTGTTTTACAACTGTATTAGGACCACATAGGTGGGTCAAGCCCCCGCACCCTCACACCTGCCCTCCCCCTTCAACTCTTCGAGTGTTTGCACTCTATTGCGGGCGTCGTGCAATTACGATCGCCTCCCGCTGATTTTGTGGCTCGTTTTTATTATTAAATGAAATCAAAAGCAATCATAAATAAACTTAAACTCGTTTGACCACAACAAAAAACACGCTACGAGCACTACACGAGATACAAAGATACAAATAACAACAAGAGACCAAGATATATTTATACTTAAATAAACTACAGTTTGGTATGTAAAAAACGTGCAACTTTAATGCGAATGCGGGGCACAAATAAAAAAACATTCCAAACTAGTAAACTGGGCTGCAGGCCACAGACGCACGACTGCAAAAGACCTTGTACTTGGACTTTAAGGTAGCAGCCCCTTTGTATTTGCATTTTGCTGCTTCGCAAAACAACAACAAATGTAAATGACAAGTCAAAGAAAAAGTGTATGGAATTGTTTTTGTATTTTCATTTCGCTTTTGAGCTCAGATCTCAGCAAATACAAAAACAAACACTGCATGCGTGTCCTCAAAGGTGCATTTTGTTTTTGTAACTAAAGGAGAAGCAATGCTTGTGTGTTCAATGCACGCAGCGTAGGCAATGCAGACAGCAAGAACAGTTTTATCGTATTTCCTTTATTGTCTTTCTCCTTTGCTCGTGATGCCCAACAACAGTTATGTTGGCTGCTGCGTAATTAATTCCAACGTTATCTTGTTGTTGTCCTGTATGCGAGCTTACACTTGCAAAAATCTGTTTTGGCTTTGAGTTTGCAGCAAAATGTTAATCATTTCGGCTGCTTCTGTTGCACTTCTTTTTGTAATAGTGCATAAATAAGTTTCGTTTTCTACTGCGCACATTAATGCAAGTATTTCTCGGTGCTTTGCTTTAATAATCCTCGCTTTCAATATTTTCCAATATTCTGAACTTCTTTTCGCTGCACTCTTTTCTACGCTTTACGAACTCAATAAACCTATTGCAGTTTTTAGTTACAGGGTCTATCAATTGTAAATGAAAATAAAAACAAATAAAGACACATATGTGAGACACGGACTCAGATTCGTTGCGCCGAAAAAAAAACGAAGGCACTCAACTGCCTTCGTGGCTTATCGAGTGTACTAAACGTAAAGTACTGAGAGGAGTGTTTATGGTGTGTGTGTCTGTAAGTGTGTGTGCTCTGTCCCTGTCACTCTGAGTCTGGCATTAACTTTGGCTTTGGCAATGCATAAAGTCCAACCAGTTGTCGCGATATAATGTAATTGTTGTAGCGACACTGACACCACCCTCTCAACACCAACACCTCTGGATATAGTGGAAGGGGGGCCCTGCCCATTCTCCCCCCTTCCACAAAGTCCACTTCCCTCTTGTGGTAATCATCTCAAGCATGTGGACATTACTCATTCAACTAAGTAGCTCGCAAATTCAATTGAACGCAAAAAGCAAGCGTTAACTTGTAATCGCACACAACAGCCGTGATATGCCCTGTAGTTGTCCGAGTGGGGTATAGTAGCACTTGAAAAGAAAACAGTACTGTATTGGTATGCCAATCAAACTATATACTTTTTTAACTACACTATCTGTTGTTGCTATACATCTGAGTTTTAATTTAGTGCATCTCATCTGATCGTTCGTAGCGCCTTCCTGGATCGTCTTAACTCTGATCTCTGGGGCCGCTCGTGCCGCACACATTTAAGTTTCGGTTTCTGCTCAGTTTCAGTTTCGATTTCAATTTCAATTTCTGTTGACTTTTTATTATTATTATTATATACATTTTTTTTTAAATTTTTTTCCCATACGTATCGTTTTCCCCGTGCTCTTTTATGATCCAGTATTTACAAGCGTGTTTAATCGTAATCGCCACAGTCAGAGGCAGAGGTAGAGACTGACTCCCGAGACTGAGACTGACTCTGAATCTGAACAACTCGCTTTTATGCACAATGTGAACAAAGTTGTTGCTTTAATTGTTGTTGTTATTATTGCTGCTGCTTTCTGACATTTTTTTTCCTTTTCTTCTTCTTTTGGCTTTTTGCATTTAAATGTATCTTGCAAGTATTTCTCGCTCGCCTCAATCAATTTCACTCTGTTGATGTTGATTTTTATTTCAGTTTCCCACTCATTTGCATTTACCATAAATTCAATTAAACTGTCCGTCGAAAACTCTTACTTTTCAGACCCGGTACTTGACAAAAACAACAGGGTGTTTAAGGTTATAGATTGCACTTAAGACATGCTCAATTTGAATAATTCTACTACTGTAAAATTGAAGATTTTGAATAATAAAAGAGGCATTAAAATTTACTTTGTATAAAAAGAGCATAACTACAGGGTTTCAACCAGTCGAATGCACTTAATGCTAGTTGTTTTTTACTTGACTTTTCTCTGCTTAACTTCCAGGCTTTCGTCTTTCACTTTCCCCCACTCTTTTAGCATCTTTGTGACGTTTTCTTTTGACTTCTTCCTCTACTTTTTTGGCGCTTTTTTCACGCTTTTAATTCAATTGCAATTGCACAATTAATCATGCGCTTGGTACAACTTGGCACTCACACACACAGGCACACACTCACACCCTCACCCATGCTTGTAGGTATACGATAAAAATGCACTTTTCGGATTTTCCTAGTGCGTGTTGCTGCCAAGTTCAACGAAGCGTATGAGCGATTTCTGACTATGTCTCTGCTTGTCTTGTTGTTGAACTCTTTTGTGTTAATTAAATGCTTTAATATCTCGCTGCGCTTTGTTGCCGCTGTCATAACAGTACACAACACACGCACACACACACACAGCACACACACACACACAGCACACACACACCCACTTGCAGCACAAACAATTGCATTTTTTAGTGTCGTTCCGTGCAAAATGATTGATTTGATTTCTCAGTTCAGTCGCCGGAGTCAAGAAACGAAGCAGCAATTTAACAACAACAAAAGCTACAACAACAACTACAATTAAACAGCCAACGCACAATGGTAAACAGTGTTGGCGTAGTTGGCTATTTTTTGTAGCTTGTTAGCTTACACTTAAGTATAGCTATTAAGTGTTTTTTGGGTACTTCTTTGTTGACTTTTTCTATGCTAAACTACGAGTAAATTTAGTTTAGAGTTTGTTTAAAATAACTACACTTTTTCTTTTTTGGCTATCACTTAGATTTTAGTTGATTTTTTAGCCGAAATTTGTTTGGCAACACTGACGGCACACACTAGAGATTATTTATGGCATTTCAAGCGCATGAAATTTTGTTTTATTCGAAATCGAAATTCAAGTATTTTTCAATATCTTTGCACAGACTCAATAAAATTGGCCGTTTTGTGGTGCGGTAATTTTTCACTGTAGTCGGTGGCTTTTTTAAGGTGCGTCGTGTTCGTGTTTTGAATAGCGGAAATTCCACATGAGCACACACACACACAAACAGCACAACAAAGTCAACTGCCTGCCTGCCAGAAACAGTTACAGAGACAAAAGTATCTTACAGATACACAATGATACACGTAATTGGCATCTGTGTGAGCAGCTATAACATTGACATTTAGAATGCAACCCAAACACGAAACGAATCCATTCATAATGCAATCGGACAAAAAAAAACCTGCATTAAAATCGGAAAATCAAACGCACCAAAGAAACGAGCGGAAAAGTGTGTAAATCAAGCAATCCACTAACCTTGTAACCCCGACCATAAAAAATTGCGTATTGGTTTCAATTGATTCTCTTGCGCTCTCTGTCTATCACTCACTGCCTCTCGCTCCCTCTCATGCTCTCCATATTCAAACTAGAGTCGTGTTCAGGCCAATTACGTTGCACTTGCCACTTGCCCCTGTCAAACACGACCGCAATACGAAATCGTAGCTGGGTGGGAGTATCCACTGGATGAAGGCTATAGCTCCATACTCCATAAGAAGTCGGTCGGTTTCAAAGATAGTACATATTTGGTCTTGATTAAATGCAAGTTGAAACAGGAAAGTCTATGGTTAACTTGACTAAAATATGATACACTGTAAAATGTATTTAGCTAATAAATCTGCTTTATAGCGGGTTTATGATTTTTTTACTGACAGTATAAGTGCTCTCCCTCTTCCAACTCTTCTCTCTGTTTTCTACCCACAAAACAATACCAACCACACAACTTTTAATGAGCTGCAACATTTTTGTAGACAGCATTTTCGTAACATCTTCCCCTTCTACGTCTCTGTCTCCCCCCAACTCCTGTGTCCCCTTTTCAGCCAAATATTGGCAATAATTTTCGCAATAGAAAATATATTTGTTGTTGGAAAATGTTCTTTTAGTGCATCGACTGAGAGACAGCGGCACGCTCTGAGCATCAGCAACCAATCGCAACGCAAACGATGCTGTAATGACCCACTCAGCAGCAGGCAATCCCAGCCACACCACACACCGCAACACACAACACACCACGGGCTGCAGCACACACATAAGTCAAACAGGCTAGAAGAAATCATTGCAATTCCAGGCTACAAAATACCTGTTACTTTAAGACTTCTTTATATTTACGTAAGGTAGAAACAGTGCATACTTTTAGGAGTTTCAGCTTGAACTATTGGAAAAGCTGCTTTGACTGTAAAAGACGCTGTACCTAATCGTAAATATTATTTCTCATTCCTATGCCTTCTATGGTTTACCTTATCTTTTCTAATTTTCTGACCTGTCTCATCTTATCTAAAGCTTATTTAGCTTATAAGCCAATTTTCTATAACTTATATACCCTCTTTAGCTCACAAACTAACAGTTGTAGCCACAGCACATGACACTAAAGATGGCATCATAAGTTAAACATAAATGTCGGCATTAAGGCATTTGTGACAATGGCCAAAAGCAACTTAAAACTGGGCTCAAATGCAGTTGGCCGAGACTGCGACAGCGACAGAGACGGAGACGGCGACAGAATAACATACTGCACCAGCAACCAAGTGGCCAGATAAAATTAAAGCCAAAGCCAAGTTAACAAGCGCTTAAGAGCGTAACCAGTTAAGAGTCGAAAGAGCCAAAGAGACAACAACTGAGAAAAAGAGAGGCAAGCTGTAGAGAGTTACGTTACCAGATTCAGCTGCTGCATTTAAGCCGGCCACGCAGTCCGCTCTGGGCCAGTCTAACGAGCCAAGTTAACGAAAACGAAATCAAAACGAAACGCAACGAAACCGAAAGTCAAAAGCTTCAAAGACTCTCGATCGCGTCTTCGTGCTGAAGAAAGAATAACAACAAATCTCCCAAATAAAATAAAGATTGAGAGACGACGTCGCAGTTGACGTCGACGTCAACGTCAACGTCGCTGCTTGCGCTGGCGCCGCTGCGCATGCTCAGTTTTTGGCGTCTTCCAGCAAATCGGGCTGCAAACAAAGGTTTCAGTCGTTATTTTGGCAGCCAAACGTGCGGTGCTTTTGGCCAACTTCAAAAAGCGCGCGCGTGCGTCTTACCAAAAAAAATTGGCAACAAGTGTTTTTTGCTCAAGTTGGTAAAGTTTTGTTCAATGTTTCAATGGTTCAATTGCTTTCAAGTGCATAAATATTGACGCAGATACACAATAACAGGCATAGATACAAATGTAGCTGCAAGTGCACTTTGTATCTATCTTTGTATCTCGCAACGCAAACTTCAACTCAACATTTTATGCAAATTATGACTTTTGCAATTAACGTACTACAACTAAAAACAACAGCAACAAAAAACTACAACAATTTGTGCCTGCAACAATAAATAATAATCATAATAATTACAGCAACAAGTTGCAAATATTTTTGAAGTTTGCGTTAATTAAATCTAAGCAAACAAAAAATACAAAAATTTAAAACTAAAAATAGAAAATTGCAAACAAATTTAATTAACATAAAGCAGCAACAGTTTGTGTGTACAAATTATTCATAACAACCGCAGAAGATACAAGATACCAAGACCAAAAGATCAGAAAAACCGTGGAAAAGCATCAAGTGTGAGGTTCTCGTGTGATCTCTGATCATTATTACTTATGAATGCTTTAGTCTAAATTACTTAGAGTGTGTATTAGTGTATTAGTGTGTGTGCGTGTGTGTTAACTGTGTGTGAACAGGTCGAGTCGGGTAGCTGAATTAATTACAAATCTATTTAAATAAGTGCGACAGGTGAGCACAGACTGTTAACACAGCAGGTGAGCAAAAGCAACAACATTAAAGATGAATCAAGTGCCAAAATGATCATGATCATTAAAAATCATGTTGCAATTGCATAACTAGAAGACTGACAACATCATCAACAGTCAACAGCCAAGAGCCAACAGCCAACAGCCAGAAATGTTTAATTCTGTTAAACTTATCTATTAAATATTCTACGCATAAATTAAAAGCGACGACGATTTGAGCTTAAGCTGACAACTGATTAGCGAAGACCTTTTCAAATCAACAAAAAAGTATGCAAATAAATAAAAAATAAATAGTAATACCTGATTAAACTACTTTCGATATCAAGAAATATTCAATTGAGATTAAGCTAAAATATACAAGATTAATTGGTGTTTTAACACGATTTTTGTTTGTAGCTGATACTGAACCGAAATTCATTTTTTATTTAAAATAAAAATAATTAAAAAGAACATAAAAGTTTATTCATTTTAAAGTGCTTCAGAATGTTCTTCAAAGTAATGGATTAAAGAAACGTAAAAATATAAAAATTAATTAAATTTAATGTTCTTTTGAAAATGAAACATTAATACATTTTAACAAGAAGGAAAGTTCAAAAAAGAAGAAATTTTATTTAGACATTTTTTTTTTTAAATTATATACAATTTATACAAAAAAAAGTAAATAAATTTTCCCAATTGGTTTTTAATGAAAGAATTTTTAATAAACTGAGCACAAATTTTCTTAGAACTGCAGCCTAGAGATTTACTCATAATAGTTAATAGAAACACTTGCGATCACTTCCATAACATTTATAATTTAATTAGCAACTGTTGACATTATTGTTTGCATACTAATCATTTGATTCGCTAGTCGATTAAACGATTATAAATTAATTATTTAATCACAGTTTAAGCTTTCTGCATATTAATTTATGCGTGGAATTTGAGATGTTCTTTGGCATTTCATAAATAAATATTTACAACGGTGTGTGCTCTGTACTTGAGATCGATTAATCGATTATGAATAACACCCAATCAATGGCTGTGAGGTAGTTCACCTCGATTTGTCGAGTTCGATCGATCATGGCTCAGTTAACAAGTGTTAGGTTTAAGTATTTGGGTCACTTTTCTCACCTGTCGAACCCACCCACAAAGTGCAGCATCCTTGGCATCGAACAATCGAAATAATTTATCGATTATTCACTGTCATGACACATCGTTAAAATTGCAGTATTGCAGCATCGACACAGACTTGTAGCAAATTACTTTACAAAATTGTAACATGCACAAATATGACCATAGATGTTCGCCTGCCATAATCGACATAGAAACAAAAACACACACACCGCACACACACACACACAAAGAGACAGAGAGACCGCACAGCACATCCACCCGCCTGTTATTGGCAGCAGCTGGCCTCAAGTCGCAGTAACTTGGCTAACTAAATGGCCAACAACTGTGTTGCGGACTTGCCTTATTGCTGGTTCACCTCGCACATCTTGGCCAGCAAATGGAGATACTTAAATGCATATAGACAAGAGCGTTACGTGCTACCCAAATAAAATCAAAAAGCATAAACAATTTATTTTTTTACAACAAAAAATCAACAACAAAATAAATACGTACTTTATATATATACTTTTACATACTTATATATTTTTTTGCGCGAAAAAAAATAAAACATTGAACTGCAGTGTGCAGTTAAGTCTAGGGATGTGTAAACAAATAAGTATCGATACTTGTAGGTGAATAAAAAAATCTAAAAGAAGTGCTCGAAGTAGTTTTATACAATTTGTATTGATAACTTATAAAGTTATAAATATTTTTCCATTTTAATAAATTATTTAACTCACTGCTGTGAGTTGTAATACATACAAAACTGTCATCGCAACTATCGATATCGATAACAGCACATCAATGCCCATCTCTAGACGAGTGGCTGCTTCAGCTTTTGCTTTTGCTTCTGGCCAAGATTAAAGCCACAAAATGACTTAACTTATAAGCAGCTCTTGGCATTTGCAGTTGGAATTGTTGTTGTTGTCGCCATTGTTGCTGCTGCGGCTGCTGCTGCTGCTGCCGTTGTGGTTGTTGCTGTTGCTGATGCTGCAACAAGCTCGTGTAATCAATGCAATTTAGTCGCTAGCCATGTCAGGAATGTGGTTCATAGGTCGTATGCGAAACACGTCTCTAAGACTGAGTCTAAGTCTCAGTCGTAGTCTGAATCTAAATCAGAAACTGAAATTGACGTGTGAATAGACCGACAGAATTGAGTTTTGCAATAGACGGACTCAAGATTGAAGATTGCACTAAACATGAAATACGAATAAATTCCATACTCTGTAGACGAGTGCTCGTATCAGCCATCTTTCGAGAGGCAGAGAGAAGCGCATTCAAGCGTTCATTTCAATTGCCTAAAAGGTGTTCTAATGATTGCCCAAATGAGCCCCATTCATCGTTCATTGTTTTAAGCGGCAACATGGAAGCACTTACACACACCTTAACCACTGATATTACAAGCTAGAGATCAATTAAATCTAGTAACTGTTACTAACTAAACTACTACTAGCAGCACCAGGTGAGCGGCAAACGAACAAGTTTCAACTTTAATGGCAAGACGCCTTCAGAGAAACTTGTTCAATATTGCAATTTATTGGATTCGGATTCCACAAAAGAATTTTTAGAAAACTGATTTAAGCAGGAAAATATAAAGTTGTAAATTTAACTCAAGTGTTACATTTTTATGCTATATAGTGTGTCGACTAATTGAAAGACTCAATGATTACAAATGTACCAAAGAACAGTCGAGCGAGCTGACTGTAAAAGACCCCGTACATCTCCTTGTGTGGAGTTTCCATGCAAATATGCAATTTTTAAACGATTTGTCCTATGGGAACTATAGGCTATAGAAGTCCGTTCCAGATAGACGGATATAGTCAGACTTTCATTCCAAATTTGCTGGCTCTATCTCTTATAGTCTCTGAGATCCAGTCAGACGTGCATTGCTATATCGTCTAGGCTGTTAAGGCTGCTGAAGAATATATACACTTTATGGGGTCGGAAATGCTGCCCTCTGAATGATGTGCACATTTCGCTGACCAATCCTAATAGACCCTTCTTAAGTATCTTATTTTACAGCTAATTTCGTCACATATTCTTGACTTATCGCATGATATAATGTCTACTTAATGTCTATAACTTTGCTCAATTCACCTGCATTACACAATCTTTACCAAATGGGCTGACCCCCCAACTTCTTAAGCAACAACTTCCTTCCATAAGTAAAGTACAACTTAAGAAAGATCTCAATTTCGGTAAAGACTTGATTATACAGCTATTTGATAGATAATTTCCTTGAGGCATTAACCGACTCGTCGCACAAGAGTCAATGTATCTCTTGGAACACGCACATCGCACGCTCATCACACGCTCATTACAGATGTTATGAGCGTTTGCGTTCGCGTTCGCAGACGCGTTCGGCTTGAGTAATTATATCCCAACTCCGGAACACATTTGGCCGCATTTTGGGGCCAACATTAAAAGCTTTGTATTGTTACGTCGAAGCGACGAAACGTCGATTGTCCAGCGATCTCATAAATTTAAATGTAATTTGCTGCGCCAAAGTCAGAGGCAGAGTCAGAGTCAGAGGAGGTGTTAGAGCCATTAATGAGCCAAGGCGAGACCCTACAACAAGGTTCTCTAAAACCGTTTTGGCTAAGCAAAACCGTCAATTGGTGTTATGACCTTTTGTAGTTATGAAACAAGAAAGAATGCTATAGTCGCCTCGCGACTTTAGGATACCCGTTACTCAGTTTCAATTTGTTATTAACAATGGTGATGGATAAAATAGCTTGGCAAACACAGAACATTTTCATACAAATTCATGTTTAGAGCATTTTTTCGACCGATCGTTCCTATGGAAGCTATACGATATAGTTGTCCGATTTGTATCAAACTTGGTTAGTATATATATATTATTGTCAGATGTATTCTGTGTGAGTTTGATTTATATAGCTTAGTTAATGCAAAAGTTTTCCATACTAACTCATATTTAGAGCGTATTTTCGACCGATCGGCCCTATGGGAGCTATACGATATAGTTGTCCGATTTGAATCAAACTTGGTCAGTATATATATATTATTAGCAGATGTATTCTGTGTGAGTTTGATTAATATAGCTTAGTTAACTCAAAATTTTTTCATACTTATTCATATTTGGAGCGTATTTTTGACCGATCGGCCCTATGGGAGCTATACGATATAGTTGTCCGATTTGGATCAAACTCGGTCAGTACATATACTTTCCAGATATGTACTTTCCGTGTAAATTTGGTTCAGATAGCATAGCTAACAAAAAAGTTTTCTATACTAAAACATTCTAGTTTAACCTGTACATTTACCTTTATATGCAAATAAAACGCCCTAAAGTGGGCGTGTCAAAAAACAAAAACAAACTTGTACTGCTTGGGTATTGTACCTTTCATTTGCGACCACTAGCATTTTTCTAGCTCTTATAGTCTCTGAGATCCTTTTGTTCATACAGACGGACGGACGGACGGACGGACGGACGGACGGACGGACGGACGGACGGACAGACGGACAGACGGACATGGCTATATCGACTCGGCTATTGATGCTGATCAAGAATATATATACTTTATGGGGTCTGCCACGCCTCCTTCTGCCTTTTACATACATTCCAACGATTACAATATACCCTTTTACTCTACGAGTAACGGGTATAAAAATGGCCAACAGCTGTATTCCCGCCACACAACTGACCTTAGCGATTGTGATTTTTACAAAATTGCTTCGAGCGCTACAACAAATTTTGCACAGTGCATACAACCTGACTGTGTTGTGTTGGCTTAAAGGGAGAATCGCGTTGAGATTTGATAGTTATGCTGCAGCTCATTAAGCGTCCAACGAACGGGGCAGCAGCTGGCCGAAAAAGGCAGTCTCTAACTCTGTTGCAGCTAGCTACCACTTTGGGGCACTTTAAGCCACACTTGGCTACGCCAGAGCAGTCAGCCAAGCAGGCAAGCAGCCAAGACGCTGTGTAAATGAAAACAAAAGTGAAAAGGTCAGCAGTTATCCAGAGAGTCATTCAGCTCAAAAGCGAAGACTGCAAACTGAAGACAGAAGACATAAGAGAGAGAAGACACCAAATTGAAGACAGCAGAAACAAAACGAAACGGAACAAAGCAGAAACCTGAACAACTTCAGCCAACTGTAGCCGCTAAGCTCAAGCGATCTTTTACCCTTACTGCAAGTACTTTAACTAACTCATGTTGAATGTCTGCAATTGATGGAAATACAGTGACTCACAGCTTGTTTCGTACGGTGAAATTGGATAATAGAAAAACCGTGGAACTATAAAAATGAAAATAAAAATATATTTTCTGTTAGTAGCTGCTTGATTCTCTTGTTTGAACGAAGGCAAAGTTAAAGAAGTGAAATTTGCATTTTTTAAAAGAGTTTTGAACTCAAAATTCCGATTTTTAAGGAATATTTAAACGTTAATAGTAATTTAAAGTTTATTAAATAAAGTGCTTCGTTCAAGTACGATTTCATGTCATATAGAAGAAGTTTTCAACATTTTAAAAAGATCGTTAAAACTTTTAGAGAAATCTTGAATACTAATTTAAAAATAGAGTTTCGATCAGAAGGAACTGCTATGCTAAGCGGAACTTCCAAAGTCTCCACCTCTTACAAATTTACTCGTATCATTCTAAATTATTTACAGATTATTTAAGACAAATTGTATTTTTGAAAAAGCATAAAAGAACCCACTTACCCACTTACACTTAAATTATTTCTGATAAAGAAAAAGTTGTTATTTACGGCTGTTGCTATTTTCGCCTTATTGACAGTTATAAAAGACATTTCCAAGCACCTTTTTATAGTTTTTAAATACAAGTATAGCTAATAGGTTTCATAAATTACTCCCGGATGGAAGTTAGAATTGAAAACTATAAAACTATAATTATTATGAGTACTGGGCTCATTTTTAAAATCTCTTCAGTCCCAAGTGCGTTTTACAAACCAATAAAAAAAAGTTTGTCAATCAGCCGAATGATTTATTTATGCATTAAAAACTTAATTTGATATTCTAAAATTTATTTATATTTATGAGCCCTAACCATGACTAGCTATAATAGTTTTTAGCAGTGTTTTTATTTGCTAGCTTTATGTTTAGTTAGTGTCCACTTGCCTAGGCAAGTGTATAAAGTATATTTATTTATTATTTTATGTTTTTTATTTTCTTGGCCATTTGTGCGGCCTGGCTAACAAGTTGGGCATACACTTGGCCCAGAGGCGCAGCTGGAATTGCAATTTGGAGCCTCAACTTGACTCGTCCGATTGCCCAATTGTGTGTGTGTGTGTGTGTGTTTGTGTGACTCACACTTGTGTTGAGGTTTTCGCATTTTAATCTTTCTAAACTATTGGCCAATTTACTGGCAAGTGGAGGGGGGCGGAGGGAACTGCTTCTGTTGGCCAGGCCAATATGCGATTATCTATTGCGAATTGCAAACCGAAATCAAATTGCAGCAATTTGAAGAAGCTAAGCGCGCTTTTTGTGGCTATTTTTGTTTGTGAATGTTGTTATTAGTTAGTTTTGCTAATCATGGTCGAGTGGAGGTTAGTGAGGTGAAAGGGAAGGGGGCAAGGAGAGGGCCAAAGCTAATATACTGGGAAATTAGGCAGTTGTGAGCGCGTAACTGAAGAAGCAGCAAAACAAAGTCGAGTGACAACTTTCAAATGGAAATGAATTATTGACAGCACTTTCATTTTAGCCGTAGAAAAGCACGCACAAATTTATTGATTGATGGATAGATAGGCAGATAGCTACGGCATATTAGCAATTCGATTTCCTTTCCTTTCCCCACCTCAAATAATTAAATTAACATTAAAGCCGACTTTAAAAGACTCCGTACTCTTCCTTTACTATTTACTTAAGTTTGACATAATTCATATTATCAAAAGATTTTTCATAGCGAATAGTTGGAAAGAACAGGAAGGTTTCTGGTACTACCAAATAGAGTTAGGGTGAGTTTGGTTGGAGATCCCGATGTTCAGTGCGACTGACAAGCAGACAGATGGTAACAGAGCTTCTTTCCTCTTCCTGAGTACAGGGTTCGAAAAAAGAAAGCACTTACAGGAGGTAACTCGAGTGACAACATCATACTCAGTGTAAGACAGAGACAGCGACAGTAGAGTGAGAAGGAGACAGCGCAAGAGACTCACTCTTTGTAGACTCTTCAGCTTCAGTTTTGCCCATTTTTGGCCCCGATTTTTGGTCCGTGATCGGTCTGACATTAGCAAATGGCACTTCCACGTTGAGAGACAATGGCAATTATCCTCCTCCCCTACCCCTACCCCCTGTGCAACTTATGTAACCATTCGCCCGTAGACACAACAACACCAACAAACAAATCAAACCAACAATTGACATTTGCAGACACAGCAAAAAAGACACAACTGATTTCTGTAAAAATCAAATCAGCTGCTCTGTGAGAGATGGACAAACAGTGCTCGCTTGAAGATGCCGCCAACGATAATGAGAGCACATCAAATACTAATTTAACAACAAATAAATCGGTTAACGCCTCGGGAGTCGCTTTACGTCGTCAGCCAACAAAATACCCACATGGCCTCAATATAACCGTACAGACAGTTGATGAATCATCCAACTCTTCGGAGGATTATTCACGCGCCTCGACCTTGAGGAGCAACGACAACGACTCCTGTTGGACTGAGACCCAAAAGTATCACATCGGTATGCTCGGAAGTCCCGAAACTCTGGCTGAACTGCAGGTAAGTAGAGCTGGTAGAACGGCCTGTAGGATTATTAGCTTAACCTTTAACTGATCCTTCATAGTAGTTTGAGAGAAGACAGGGGGTCTGTCTGAGTCCCCTAAAATTCCCCCTCATATTTCTAAATTCCCTGCAAAATCTTCCAGGTGCGACGCTACAAATATCCGCTGACGGCCAACTATTACCTTAATCGAGCCACCCCCTCGGCTGGACCAATGCAGGAGAAACCGACGCCACTGATGCTGCTGGGGTATGCTAGACGCGCCTGTCGCTGGAAGTATCTGCGCTGGCCCATCATCTTTGTGGCGAGTGTTTTGCTCTTCTTTGGTCTGATCACATATTGCCTCTGGCTGCATGACGTCAGCGTTGCCAGAGCGAGATTTTTGCAACGACGTTATGAGGCAACGATTTCTAGTTCAACAAATGATTGGGAGGGTTTGACTGATGAGGATTCCAGTACAGAGATAACTAGTGTGACTACGACCACAGAGAATGTCAACATTTTGCAAGCATCGACAAGACTCAAAGCCATCGATGTGAATAGAGAACACACGACAGTGATGAGCGTAACGGAGCCAGAGATA
This sequence comes from Drosophila nigrodunni, assembly GCA_020829145.1. Lineage (NCBI taxonomy): Eukaryota > Metazoa > Arthropoda > Insecta > Diptera > Drosophilidae > Drosophila > Drosophila nigrodunni. Next base: position 1,311,873 of record JACVCZ010000008.1, read on the forward strand.
CTCGAGGGAGGTGATGATGATTATGATGATGTTTTGTTACCTGCCGACAGCATTCGTTTCACCTCGGGACATCAGAATAGTTTTGGAGTGCCCCTCGAGCAGGATAAACGCATGTTGCAGCTTCTTAAGGATGTGAGTACCGCGTTTGTTACAGCTCCTTGAGTTATCCTCTAGGGATGGGAGACTCTTAGGAAGACCATCCTTTAAAATTAAAAATGTTTCCCGCAGATCCCTTATTTGTCTTCTTATAATTGCAATTTGAGTGCTCTTAAAACTTTTCTCATTCTTTCTTACATCCTCATCCTAATATCCTGTCCTCTTCTCACCTCTTTTTCCAAATTCCAATTCTTTCCTATACACCTACTAAAGTACTCCCAACTTTTTATAATGAATTCCTCATTGATTAGTTTTCTGCAGACTTATCTGCAGTTCCTCCCATTTTGTTAATCTATCCAACTTTCCCATCACATCGAAAGTTATCTCTGTTCTCTTAGATAGCCTATCCGTTATTTTACCTATCAGTATCTCCTGGGGATCTCTTATCGTCTCAACCTTGGGTTCCCTCGTTTCGCTTTTCTTTCTTCTTTTCTGCTGATTCATTACATACTCCTCCCATCCCTTGCAGCTTCTGCCCAAACCACAGTCCACCCCACCCGCCAATGTGCATCTGTTGACGCGTGTGTCACCCACATTGCCACCCCCCTCGGGGGTCAGTGGGAGGCCAACAGAGGCGATGACAACGACACCGTCGAGCAGTGGCCTCAGTGTCTGCATTTCAACGGCATTGCCCATGTGCCGTGGTGTACTCGACTACGATCTGACCTATCAGCATGGAAATGGAGCACCGCGGGATGCCGCTGCCCTGGCTGCCTATGGGGAGCTCATCAATGCCAACTGTTCGTCACGTGCTGTGGAATTCATTTGCGCTGCGCTCGAACCCGAGTGTCGACCCTCGCACATTGGACAGCTGCCGCCGTGTAGGCGCATCTGTAAAGGTGAGTTCAGGACAGCGGGATAGGTAGATAGCCGAGATCGATGGGTTAACCTACAGCCCCTAATTCTCCTTTCACCCTTGCATTTCACACTCCATTTTAGCCATTCTCGAGGCCTGTTCCATTGCGATTTCCAACTCGGATCAGCTGAGCGAACTCTTCGATTGCAGTCAATATCCGGATGCCCATGAGACTCACAAATGCGAAGATCCCACCAGGAGACTGGATTACTGCTATGCCAATGAGTTTCAGTGCCACGATGGCAGTTGTATTCCACAGACCTGGCAGTGTGATAACATCAAGGATTGCGCTGGCGGTGAGGATGAGGATGAGCAGTGTTTGGTGTGTGATCACGAGGAGTTTCGTTGTCGTTCCAATGAGAAATGCATTCCGGAAACTCAACGCTGTGATCTCAACACGGACTGCTTCGATGCCAGCGATGAGGAGGATTGCGACAACTTTGGTTCGGGAGACACGGAACCATTTGATGAGGCGGAATTGAATGCATTTCCTCGCATCTTTTCCTACGCCAGTTTCCTCTCGCCCAACGAAACAAATGAGAAACTTTACACCTACATCACGGCGACTACAGATGAGGAGGCTGGCACTGAAACCAAATTCCAGGTGCATCAGGTGGCAGCACCCGCTCCTACCTCCCTGCCCCTCGGCGCAGTGAACGCCAGCTCCGAGGAACACGCTACAGGACCCAAGGGTTTCGGTAAGTAGAAAAATGGTACTGGTTTAGTGCTAGCAACACCTCTTTGTCCCTGCACTTTAGTAAACTTTCGGGACAGCAAGGAGATAATGATGACCAGTGATTCGGAGACCAAGTTTAAGTACTCCTCCCAAAAGGCCAATCGCACGACCAGTAAGTTCACCCTACCCACAGCCACAGCACCCACCCGAAGTGCCAGTGCCGTGCCCATCTCAGTAGTGGCTCAGCAGCGGGAAAGGGAACGCAGCAGCATCAGCAGTAGCAGCACCAGCAGCACTACTTCCGGCACTACTTCCAGCACTACCATAACTCCCACCAGAGCACCCGGCCGTTGTTTGCCCCACGAGCTGCGTTGTGTGAGTGGCAAGTGCATAACGGTTAATCAGCTGTGCGATAAGGTAAGTGAGAAAAAAACCCTAGAGGAAAATTCTAACTCCCTACTGCTTACCACAGCGCGTGGATTGTCCCGATGCCGCCGATGAGATCATGTGCGTCTACAGAGAAAGACCGAGTGCTAGAGTTGTTACCACAACCACAATGAAAGCCACGCCCACAACAGTGACCACAACCACGCCCACAAGCATTACAACAATCACAACAAGACGCGCCATGCGCACAAATCCCAATCGAAGTCGAAAACCCAAGTCCTAGAAAGTCTAGGATGAATAGGAAAAGGAAACTGTATATTATATGGAATCTGATCAACATATTTTATTATTTATATACATAATCTTCAATTTATCATCTTATCTATTTTATCTATCTGTATCTTTATCTTTAAACTATGATATATATTATTGTCTAGAATTTAAGTTGTTAATAGATTTCATTGACTATTTTTACTGTACCAACTGCAGATCGTAGCACTGTGTGTATGTGTTGTATATGTGTGTATGAATTTTTAGCAATAATAAAATATAAGTTTGTAGTTAAACAAAAGCCATCAAAAGGAGGCCAATCTTATTGTGTGTATAAAACTATTGTCTAACTGAGCGATAACCTTGCCAGGAGCCACATGACTCCATTGTCTTTCATCTGGCCATTAACAGATCTGGAGTGTCTTTCTCTAAACAATTATGGGTTTTAAATGAAATGGTAAAGAAAACGATTGAGTGGGGTATAAACGACTTTAAAATACCGGTAAGTTTCAGTAGCCAAAAAACTAGATCTGATTGAAAGCTTATTAGCATTGTAGAGGGTACTACCTTTTATATACGCTTGTGTATAACCCTTTACCCACTCACTAACGGGTATAAACAATTTAAGTCTGCAACGCATTTTAATAATTTCACGGCGACCTTCGAGCGTCAACCCACGCACCGAAAGTTATTCAATCAGCAGTTCCATTGTTATCAATATTGTAAAGCCATTAGCGACATTCAGCCACAAAAAGAGACCCAGTAGGGCCAAGACTCAAACTTCTTCAAAGACACTGCAACAAATTCGCCAAAGAGCCGCAAAAAATTCGCATAAAAATGGATACAAACGGTAGATATTCAGGGGCTGTTCCGAGTTGCAAAAACGCAACCGAATCCGAGTCGCTTCCGTTGTGAACCACAGAAGTTAAATGCACTTTGATGCACCCTCGAAAACCCAAAAACATTTACCTTTTTTTTGGGCTATTTTTTGATTGATTGGCATCAGAAATCCGCTTTTCGCATAACGCCAAATGCGATTTGATTGCTGTCCTCTGTGCACAATGACAATAACTATTAATATATGTTTTCAGCAATCCCTAATCCCAAAAACTCGCAGCTTTCATGCACAATTGCATTCGCAATGAAACTGGCAAATCGGCATAAAAAATGTGTTTTTTTTGGGTGTTTTTGCAGTTTTTATAATTTTGGGTTATCGTTTGGTATTTGATACATTTTTGACAGCTGTCGTGCGTCTAGATTTTCACCTTAATTAAGTGATATTAATCGTTTCAACTCAGCGCTGATTCTCTGCTGATTTCCAAACAATTTTTCAACGCCTACCGAAAAAAAGGAAAGGTATAAAAGGGGCGCACATATGTCCAAAGGTGGTGAAAGGGTGGAAAAGTGGGTGGAAACTCTCGAAAGCAAAAGCAACAGTCATTTTGTTGGGCATTAAAAGCTTTTACAATTCCACTTTCGTTGTCGTAGGTCCCAAACTGAGTGGTTCACTTCAGTGGCTCAGTGGTTGAGTGGGGCAAAACGCATAATTTTCATTTAGTACCCTTTTTTCTGTTAGCCTACACTTCAACGTCTGCCTGCTGCCGTCTGCTTTTTGCCAATATTGTTAATGGAACCGATTGTAATGGCCCATTTGGGTTTGGGTTTGGGGACTCTCAGGCTTTCAGCCGTTGGCCCATATGTGTGAGCATTTGAAGGTGTTGTTATCTATGCCAAAGCAGGCCATAAAATTAATGGAAAGTGAACCCTAGTTGCCAGTGACCTTTATGCGCCTCAACAAACTAGTGGGGTAGGCTATAGTGAGGCGCATCGACTGTTGAAGACCCAGTAGTGGTTCTGAATAAATCATAAACTTACTTATGACAACAGTTATTCCAAAATGAATGATCTACAAAGAGTTTAGCATACCAATTGCTAATTACAGGGTCTAAATAAAACCTAAAAGCCAGTGTCATCCCGTTATGACCTATCCCAAGAGTTTATCAACTACACACACTTTTTTGCGTCTTTAGCTACAGGGTCTAAAAAAGATATACATAAAACTTTTATCCAGTGTATTCAGGGAGTTTTTGTATTGGTTACTTAAAGTAGCTTCAACTTTACTTTGCTCAAAAGTCAGTTACGCCCTTTAATGACCTTTTAGCGTTGAAAGGACTTTTGGTTTAACTTGCTACCATCTGGACAGCAGTGACCCAGTGCAGCTAAAGCTAACCCTTAAATCCGCTCCTCGACTGACCTTTCAATCAACAACGCATTGAGTTTCCGACCAGTTTTAGTTTCTTTGATGGACCTGAGGTCCTTTGGGAAAGGGTCCCGTCGTGTGCTCTATATACACCCATAATTTCGAGCTCATCGTGTCGCTGCGCACAGTTACGCTTGATCGTTTTTAAATTGCGATCGTCGCACTTCCGCCCAAGGACAAGGAAATGAAACAGTTCCAAAAGGGAGAGGGAGGGAGAGTAAAAAGAAGAAAACTGGAAGTGAATTTTAAGAAGGGGCCATGGCAATGTCGGCACTTCAAGTAGTTGACATAATTATGCCAGCAGGAATAGCTTAAGATCCTCGTCTAAGAAGTTATGGTCGTTTTGGGGGAGGGGAGAAATGGGACAACCCTACGAACAGCTTGTGCACCCTTTTTTTATTGTTTTGCACCATCCTCAGGGTGCCATTAATGATGATCCTGATGATATATTTATAGCAATCCATTGCGACAGTTGTTACACTAAGGAAATGGGCGTAGCAGGCCACACAGTGATTTGCATACTTCGATTATGCTCTGGGGTCCACCATGGGACCATTAGACCGGCAAAAAATAAAGGCGAATGAATCTGAAATCTGGAAAAAATCATTAGGTGCATTTTCCAATTGATTTCACGCGCTTACCGCCAGGCAAAAAAACGATTAGCAAACACGTTTCTTTGACACGTCTAAAAGTTAATACTCTTTAGTATAAAATACCAAAAATAACTAGTAAAATAGTGAAGAGCAAATATAGCAGAACTCCAATTGGTATAATGTCACGGAATGAGCTTTATGAGCAATTCTTGCACAGCTTTACACATTCCAATAAACAACTTTAAGAGTATTCAAAAGTAGACAAGAAACTCTTGGCCAAAATCAATAAGCAGCCATAAAGGCAGCACAAAAAAAAACCCAACAAAAATCAAATAATGTAAAATTGAGGGAAGCGGCAACCGCAACACGAGACAAAACTTGCAACACCGTCGGAGTTTGTCAATGCGGCAAGAGGCCAAAAGAGAGAAAGACCCTATTTGAGACAAGACCAGACTGACAGACAGTTGGGCATTCGGACAGACAGACAATTGTTTCATTGTGAGCAGCTTGTCACGTTGAGACAAGGGACAGAAGACAGAGGGTGAGAGGAGGGGAAGGAAATCGGAGACAGGAGTCAGGAGAGAGGGAAATTTAGCAGTCACAGTTGCGTTTGTCGTGTCTTCTTCTGTCGCATTGTTGCAAAATTGATGAGGCGCAATAGATTTGGTATGTGCCTTTGGCTCAGCTGAGTTACAAGTCCCCTCTACCTCTCTGACTCTCCCTTTCTCTCTTGCTCTCTCTTAACATCCCTGTCAGATTTTGAAAACGGCATCAACTACTGGAAAAACTGTTGTGGCAAAATATCGACGAAACAAAGTGAAAATTGCTTTTGGGCAGCATCTTTTTACGCCTGATTGCAGCTGAAAAGTGTTTGGACTGTCGCCTCACTTGACAAAAACTAAAACACGTTAGAACCACAGTGCGGTTAATATGAGCTAAAAGATACCAATTACTACAAAAAAGATCTTAAAAATTTAATAAAAATATGAAAATCTAAAAACATTTTTGGAATACTTGAAAAAGCTGTTAACTAAAAACAAGCAGCACGCCTTAATTTGGTTCAGTTTTCAGCATTTTTTAGTATTTTAAAAATACTAAGATCAAAATTTAGTGCTATAAACAAACAAATTGAAGAAAAATAAGTTAATTTCCAACCGTACGAAATAAGCTGTGAGTAGCTGTATGCATTTAACATGTTCCTCCTGCTCCCTGTTACCTACTTAGCAGCAAACACACTATGCCCATGTCTACCACTTACAGGGTATACCCAATAATCATTGTTCACTCCACGCAACGAAATGCAAACAAAACGGAAAATCGTAGGCAATGATTTACGAGTGGTCTACAGACACCAAAGTGCACAACTGGCAGGCACCACTGTACAGTGTACAGTGTACACACCCAAATACACACAGACTGGTCAACAGGATCTGGTAGCAGCAGGATATATATGCACAGAATCTGATTTGCATATATTCTCATTAAATCATCGTGAACTGGTCAAAAAGTTAAAGTTGTTTTTATATCCAGTTTTGTACACATTTTCTACCTGACCTGCTGCCAGTGCCAACAACGCTGCCTCCCTCAAATCCCTCCCCTTCCATCCTCCCAAACCCCTCCCTAGTTTAGTTGTTACAACAAAAATAATTTCCATGCGGCCCCGACACATTTTGAATGTCAAGTTCAAAATGATTTACCGACATTTTTCTGTTGTTTTTTTCTCTTGTTTTGTTGTTGTTTTTGCTCCCCGTTGTCCGATGTGTAATTAATTGGTCAGCTCAAAGCTCGATTTGAAGTTTGAAGCTGGAGTTAAACGAGAGGGAAGTAGGCAAAGGGGAGAAAGAGCGTGTAAGGGAGTAGAGAGCAGTGAAAAAAGGTGAATTAAGTTGCAAAAGCAATAAATAAAAACTCACGATCTGCGCTAGACGACTAAATACTCTGTAGTTAGGCTTAATAATAACGTAAAATAAGTAAATAAATAGTTGTAGCCAAGTTAGTGACAGATAAGTCCAATAGATACCCTGTATAAACAAAGGAAATGTTAAAAAATGCTATACAGCAAATTCAATCTAGTAAATCTAAAATGTTATACCCTGCAAATAGCTTAATACATGATACAGCTCAGTAGAGTCTAAAATAATTATGATATCATCGTATTTTCACAATTACTTAAATTTTCGACCAACTACAACTTAAATTTCCTGATTTCAGGGTATTAATAAAGCAAGTAAATATTTTAAACACACACCCATATGCTGATTTTGGCCCTAATGAGCAGCCATTTGGCAAAGAAACCCGAGAGCGTCCCGAGCGTAGCTCATTAGTGGTCAAGTCTCCGGATTTTTGGTTGCATTGCATGGCATTTTATAAAGGCAGAGGCGGAGGCGAAGTAGCCAATAAGTGAAAGATAAAATATAAAATGAAATATGGCAAAAATAGCCAATTGATTAAACATGCACAGCTATTGTAACGCATTTCTTTATTGCGGCAATTGATTATTAAGCCTCGGTATGGACACAACCTAATGAGGACCAAAATACCTTAACCAGTTTCAGTTTCAGCTTTGACTTTAACTCCAAACCGATTTCAGCTGTGTCAATTGTTCGCCCTCAGACAATGACCAGAAATACTGCAGCTTCAACTGCAGTCATGTAGAAACAGTCAGTCAGGTAATTCTATAGACCAGCCTTAAGTAGAATGCTAGAATACCTTACTCCCCTATAAATTTTAATGTTTAAAAAAAAATTGAATAATAAAATACCACTTCTATAGCATTTAAATACCACAAGTTAGTATTTTTTGCATAAAAAAATATTAAAATCAAGCTACATTAAACGGTAGCGATATCGATTACTAAACGATTTTATTGGGTATTAAAAACCGCAGTATGAATTTCCTTGTCAGAAGAATTACACGACTAACTGTATGTCCATTGGGTTTGGAAAGGTGCGGCATATCAATGACTAATAACCTTCAATGAAACGAGCTTACAATGCAATTTTCTTATTGTTACCAAGAGAGAACGGAATTTATGTGGCACAGAACATACAGAACACTAGATAGGACATCTGTCAGTCAGCTCAAACTCATTGAGACTCATACGAGTACAGACATTTGTGACAGTCGCTGCACATGACTAATTATTATATATGGGTTACAAGACCCTGACTACAACTTGGACTTCAACTTGGACTCCTTTTTGGCCAAAACTAATGATGCCTGACAAGGGGCTGGCTAAGAAAACCAAGACAAGACAAGACTGGCTAGCGTGAAATATATATTTGCCATCAAACTATATAGATCGTAAGACACAACAACAACAACAACAGTAACAACAAGAAAATAAAAAGTCAATTAACTTTTATCGAGCCGTGTTTGCAGCTTGAGTTCGATCTTGTGACTCAGCAGCTGCATAAACAAATTGCAGTCAACATTCATAATTTCCTGTTTAAATTAAAAGTCGGCCAACTTTGAGAAAAAAAAGCCAACAGCTAGTCACATAAACCATTTCCTAGTGACAAAAATTACAGCTCTCAACTCGGAAAGACTGCGGACTGTTGTTGACTCTGAGACTCTAAGACTGAGATCAATTGAACCACGCACAAAATCTCAAAAATCTCAAAGGCAGGCAATTAAATGTCGCCTTCAAAAACACACAGAAAATAAAGAAAAAAGCCAACTCAGTCCACAGCAGGCGATCAAGCCAAAAGTATAACTACAACTCGAGTTTTAACTACTTAAAATATTATACTACTATTATGCACAATACTAACACTAACCTGGACTACACACAAAGATCTATGCAGTTTTATTTATTTATGTTTTTTTTAGTTTTTGTCAGTGTGCGTTTATTGATTTTTATTATTAGCCACAAAAACCAGCGACAAAAATGTAAATCGATATCGATACGAAACGACCAAAAATTATGCATTTCGAAGCCAATTTGACGATTTGCCGATACGACTATTTACGACTTGTACCCTAACTGAAGAATGGGTGTATGCGGCTTAACCAAACGGTTTGTGTGTGTACCCCATAACATTGATCTCATTTGGAAGTGTGATCAGTTAAAATTTATAAGAAAGAAAGTACTCACCGTAGTTACTTAGCAGTTATTTAAACTTCTCCTTGTTAAAGCATTTCCATTCCGTTGCTGAAATAATAACAAATAATGGAGTAAATGATTTAAAAGTTATACCTACTCAATATGTTATTAAAACTTATCAGGTACTATCCTAGCCTATTGATTAGAGGTAAGAGCCTGACATTTTAGGCCCAACAGTCCATCAAGATTTGAAGTTATCTTTTAACTCTTAGCTTTCCCATCATTTATTTTTAGCAGAGTATATTAAATTTCGGTCTACTCAATCATATCTCCGACTTACCATCTGGTTAATGGCCAACTGAAGGCAAAGAGCTCTACTGGCTAAGATATTGGCAATGCCGCCGACGCCAAAGTTGGACGGTCTACACTTCCACTTCCCCCTTAGCCAGCCTACTACTCTGCCTCTCCAGCTCCCACCCTACTCAGCTGAAGTACTCCCCTCTGCACCGCCTATTGGCGACCCTCCCTCGTGCGTCTGACAGGTAGCTCCCCATACATATAGATATATATATAATTATGGTTCGTTAACCTGTTTTTTAGTGGCAGTATTTTTTTTTTTTATTATTTTTGGCCCAGTCAACGCAGATCAACGTCAACGTCAGCTACAAAACCGCCAACTGGCAACTGTCGGCTAACAAACTGGGGAAAATTTGAAGCTGGAGGCCGCATATGAATGTCGTTTATCATAATCTTATCAACAATTCACATTCAATTATAAATCAATCAAAATTGCACCAATTTCATTTATTTTCATTAGATTTTTTTTCTGTTTATTTTTTTGTTGGTTTTTGCCGCTTTGAATTTGATTCGAATTTGGAATTCGCATTGGAATTGAGGTTTTGTGTGTTCGCATTTCAATTGAGATTTTGATTTAGATGTCGATTTGATAAATGGCAAACACTTGGAGCTCCCACGTTTAAACTTTAATCAACTTGACGGTGAGTAAAATATGCAAAATAAAAGTTCTTAAATAATTTAGAATTCTTTAGACAGCTTCAAAGTAGTAAAGAAATAAAACTAATTCAACTTTAGTTAACCTTATCTCACAGCTTAATTCGTACAGCGGCTTTGGGAATTACTTGTAGTGTACCAAATAAGCTGGGAGCGGTACTTTGTTAGATTTATCAGTTTAAGTATATTTTTGAGTACTTTGAGTATTTTTTAAGTACTTTTACACTGCCCACAATAAGCTGCAAGTTTCTACCTTTTTTCAATTCTACTTTCCTCTTTCCAACATCTAGTTTTTAGATTTCTACGCTCTACAGTTGATTGGACTTGTGCCAGAATGCGCTATGATGCGTGAATTTATCTCTAGAAATTCGCAATTTTGCGGATTCACCACTTGCAACCCCCCGTGGTGGTTCTTAGTGAACCCTCGTTGATGATCCTGGCTTAATCAGGGACACGCACTCGTTGTGTGATTGCAATCAAGTATCCCTCGCTTCCCGTCTCTCTTTGTTATCTGACGAATAGCAGCCAAAAAAAAACTTAATGCTTCATTAATTTACATTATTTGGAAATTGAAATGGGAAATGGAAAATGCGAAATGCAAAAACCCAAACATTCTCAATTGTTTTCTCAATTAGAAAGCAACCGCAAAAAGCTGCAGACAAAATCTGTTTGAAGCAAATATTCAAATGGAATGCAAAATATGCAGTCGAGTTTTATAAACAAATGAAACTGATGATGGTAAAATTGAGTTGCTTTTCAGCTGCATACCAATTGTTTTATGACCATTTAACATATCATCATATCTTATGGACTGTTCCATTGTTATTCTAATTGAAATTTAAGAAAACCAAAACTGAAACTCGAAACTTGAAGCTGTTGAGACCCACGCATATCATTCAAATTGCGATTTGTTCCATTTTATGGTCTATCTTTAGCTTTAGCTCGTTAAAGTTCATTTGGGTTCAATTTGTGACAGCCTTGAGCTGAATTCCTAGTTATTGTTGTGTAGGAGATGCATACATATAAGATTACATAATCAGGACCGTTCCCATCTGCTTCTCTAGAGTTTAAAGCTGCCTACAGTCAAGGTACACAAAGTACTTACATTTATTCACTTGGAGCCAAACAAATTAGCGTCAGACCTGTTAAAAATAATTCTTAATGTTGTAGCTAATTAATTAGAAGGTGTGCTCAGCTGTGCTCAGGTGCGGCCAGCTATTTAACAGCAAAAAAACTCTAAGCGTTGACAGCTTTCCACTCAGTTCCATCATTCAAGCAAGTCAAGGCTCAAATTCCAAGTTCGAGATGAGACAACAAAGTTTTGGGCTAGTCATGCATAGGCCATAGCCCAACTTACCCTGTAGTTACTATAGCCAATGGTTGGATAAAGCAGTAAAATAGTAGAAAAGCTAAATACATAATTCTTTACCCAATAATTTGAATATCTACTTTATCTACTAACTAATCTAATCAAATCTAAGTCTACTTTACTCAAATTCTTAGAGTTTCAGGTAGTTATAATTAACTCCACTTTAATTGCAGTGAAAATTCTGTTAAATGACCTCCTAAGTTTTAGGCTCTAATCAATTCTAAAATAGTCGTAAGTCAAGGCCGACTTTGGGCGACCCCTTTTGGCCAATTATTTATTGAAACGATTGGTGTGTGACTTCAAGGCCAGCATGCACTATCTAAATGCCATGATAAATTAGTTTATTTGAACTTAAAATCAACTAAACAGTGTCGGCCAAACATTTAGACAGACAGTTTCATACATAGGCTCCCTTTCATATTTTGATTAAGTAGAAAAATTGAATTTGTTTATGTTTTCTTGAACTCGAACGCGTTGACTCGACCCTACTCACCACAAAAAAAAAAAGAAATCTAAATTCTAAACGCATTAATCATTAGAACATTTGACATTTTTTTGGTGGGCAGACACAAGAAATAAATTGATAAAGGCGTCAACCGGGGGCGACTCTGAATGCACTTTATCAAAATGCAGTTTGTCACTCCACGAGTCGCTTTTTGTGGAATGAGTTCAGTTAACAAAGCTGCAAGTGTTGCACAGTTGAGTCGTGTTTTATTTTGCAGAGAAATTGTCCAACGTTCAAGACATAAATAGAAATTAAAAGCTCAGTGCTCGCACTCAAATGATATTACACCATTAAAAGAGCCATTTAAGTGCAAGGCACGAGATTTAATTACAGCAAATTGCTACTTGTTTTTATTTTCTCATTTTTGGACCGCTAGGTGGCGTCCCAGTGCCATGCAATGTGTTAATCCAATTTATATGGCCATTAAATGGGGGAACCGAACGACCGACTGACCCAATTTGAAGCGAGTCAGACCAAGACATAAGCTACACTGGCAGAAATCAGTAGTGATCAAATTTTCAATTTTAAAAATGATTTAAACATAAATTTAGAATTCCAGCTACGATTTTACTTGCTGTGCACACGCTCATGTTCAGTCAGCCAATCACTCAGTTGGTCAATCAGTCAGTCAGTCACTCAGTCAGTCAGTCAGTCACTTGCCTGCTGCAGGAGACAATGTCAAGGTAACCAGTTTTGATTACAAACACAACAACAGGCATGACATAATTGGCAATAGCATCAGCTCTGTTGTCGGTGCCAGGATGTCCGCCTCACAGAATTTCATAATTTTAGATTGTGTAATGTGAACATGGAGGCCTGGGCTTTTGGCACTTGGCACTTGGAATTGATTGATTGCGCCAAGTGGATCCAAGACGTTACGAAGTCACCGACCGTTGACTGAGTCAAGTAATTTCCACTCGAGTTGTTTCATCGAGCAGCTCCATCATCCCAAGCTCGCTTCTATCTCCGCCTTTCCCCCCTTCTTCCTCTATTTCTCCAATTCTCAAATCACATTCATCAGCTTCATTGAGCCCATTCACATCATATGTGGGTCGTACTCGGATTCGGATTCGCCTTTGCAAAGTGCAAATTTGAACAGTTCAAATATTGTGAATGCATCATAATCAAACGTAGAGTTTTTGAGCTTATGAAAATTATACTCTCCACTGGGTATATGCGCTGAGAGCAGAAGTTTGTGAGTAGGCAAATAAAAGTGCAGATTTAAACAGAAAAACTAGAGCGGTGGATTAAATTAAGTGTAGAGAATCTGAAGATACTTTTGAACTTCACAAAAAGTTATCCAAATTCAAGCATTTCTTTAAAATGTGTTCTGTAACTTGTTCAAATAAAAATAGATTTTAAATCAATATGCCCTTAAATTTACTTGATCAATATTTGATCTACAAACTTAATCTGCCAAACTTTTAAGGTCACTTGACAAATAAATTTTATTTTTTAAATGCTTAAATCAATTAATGATAAGCTTTAAATTCGCAAAGGTTTGAATTGTTTATTTATTTCATTAATTTCCATACCATAAAACTCAAAACTCTGTCAAAACACAACCGATTTTAATCTACAGTAGTGAAATGTTCAATATTTCTCAGCTAAGTTCGCATATTTGAAGTAAATTTTAAGGGCATTGAGGGTACGCCACATCGAAATGGATTTATTTATTACACAGCGGAGTCTTCTGCTGTGTGCCACATGCCACATGCTACATGCCACTGTCTTGTACTATGTTAAGTCTAAATCGGAATCCGATGCCTGTGTCGATGGGTAAATGACTCCAATTTGATTTGTTTGGGTTGTCGAAGACTCTCCCTCCCGCTCTTCTACCCCTCCAAGTGTTCCTACTCCCGACTGTGTGTGTGTGTTTGTTTTATTGAAAATATTTGTCGGGGGCTTAACTCAGGCGGAGTCTTTGGCAGGCAGATAGACACTGTGAATGCTAAATTGTAAATTGTCTTTATCAATTTGAAGTGCTGCTCGGATTATTTATGCAACTTGCCAAGCAAACTTCCATAGATAAAGTGCACAGCTTACGACTTACGAGTTGTCTCAGTCGCAGTCTGAGTCTCAGTCTCAGTCTCAGTCTGAGTTTTTAGCTCAGTTTCTCTGTCCCTGTCTTGAAATGGATTGCTTTGGCTTACTTAGTTGCTTTCGGTTTTCGGTCTTGGGTTTTGATTATGGTTTGTCTTGGGCCTGGGCCGGGTCGGGTCTCAGCTTTGACGCTATTCTGTTCACATGGCTCAAACCATAGTATACCCTGTTTAAGTTTGCTTTAGTGTGACTCTATTGGCTTAATAATGCTTTAGCTTTACTGGGGAGTATCTTAAAGTTGAGCAGACTCCTCTAGATTAATCTTACATGTTTTTTGGGTCAATTTGGGCTTAAATTACGCACTCACAGCCGTTGCAGTCGGCACTTGGCCATTCGAGCGTTGAAATATTTAAATGCAATGACGCCTGCGATCAGTTTTCAGTGCTGACAACTTCATTGCAAACAAATTCGGGGCGAGTTGACAGCTCGAGGAAAAAAAAAAGGTAGTTGCGGTTGTTGTTATAGAGTTTTCGGACATTGATTCATAAATGCACTCAAATGAATAAATGAATACATATTATTTCGATGGGTTACAAAACCTCCGAAAATCAGAGCACACAATGCGTTGGATTAAAATGAGAAGCCATCAAACAAAAACACACAAAAACACACACACACAATAGGCCTGCAATTAGTGTGCCTCCCTCGCTCACCCTCGCCCTCCCTCACTCCCTATGCCGCTCCCTGTCCGCCTCTAATTGCAGGCCCTTTTGTTTGGCTGGCCCCTTGGTTTAGCTGGGCGTGTGCAGGCGTGGAGGAACTCATTATGTGCAGGACTTAACTTTACCTCCCACTCCCAGTCCCAGTTCCAGTTCCAGTCCATGCAAAATTGTTTCATTTCACATTAGCGGCGTCCCACAATCGAATGTAATCGTCATCGACGTCGACATCGACGTGGGCATTGTTATCGTAATCGCTTTAGATTGCCGCCGGAGTTACCGCAACAATTTGTGGCAAATATGGGCAGCTGTCTGTCTATAGGATTTAACGCTGGATTTTTGTGCCTCATCCCGCCTCGTGCCGCCTTCTATTGTAGGTCAGTCGAGTCCCTCAATGTTTCATGCACTTTTCGTTATGATTTTTCCACGCTTCAATCGTTTGACACTCATTGAAATTGCTTCATTTTCCTGGCAACTCATTGAACTTTCACTTTTTTTGCTGTGCGTCTTTAATTAATTTTTTCGTTACTTTCCACAGCAAAAAAAACCCGAAATTCGGTTTCAATATCAATATTTTTTACCCTTTTTTTTGGTTTTGTTGTTGCTGACGTTTTTATGAAAAGGAAAAGGGTTATCGGTTAATATTTGTGAAACTGTGAAAAGCAGACCATGGTTAATTTTATCTGATTGATTTATTTGGCTTATTGAAAATGTTTCACTTTTCAGCAGAGCTCAATGAAATCAGTGATATCGGGGATGAGAAAGGTCGGAATGGAATGGAATGGGATGCGTCTGATGGGCAATCATAATTTCATATTTATTTTGCGAAATTATATTTGTTTTACTTTTGGGCGTTTACACAATTTATGACAGGAGCAAAAAGGTAAAAAGGTGGAGAGCAGGCAAGCAATTGGTTGTGTTCATGTGTGTCTGTGTGTTATGTGTTTGTTTTGTAGGACTTCAGGTAGTAGAAGAAGTGTCAAGATACATTTCAAAATATACAGCAGAAGTATATAAGTACACAAAAATTATTCATTATACTAGGTTTATAAAAAGTATGTAACAGTCAAAAGGAGGCGTTATCGACTCCATAAAGTAGATATATTCTTGAATAGTATCACAAGTATTTCAAAAAAATCTGATTACTATCAAGAAACATAACACAATTTATAACTGAATGCAATGTCAATGCATTTAATAATAATAATACAAACATATGTTGCTACTTTTCTTTCTTGTTCCCTTGAAATTTCTACCAAAAACCTGTAACTTTGCCCATAAAAAGTCTAGTTAAGGTTGCAACTATCATTATGGTCATCTTTTGTTATCAATTTTGGCTCATCAAAAATTGTCAATGTCAAATATTGTTTATTAAAATATCAATATCAATATCAATTGATTATAAATGGTATATTAAAAATAGTCTTATTATGGAAATGGCATTTAAAGTCTTTTGTAACAAAATTAGTATTGTTTTAGCTGGAATTATGATGAACGAGTCGACCAGCCCACATGTAAATGGCTTGAGCTTTTGACCGACTTTGCGGTTGTTGATGGACATAATTATGATCATTGTGATTATGATTATGTTTGTGTTTGTGTTTGTGATTATGATTATGATGTTGGTTCAGTTATAAGTTACAACTACTTGGTATTTCCCCAGTTTGCTTTATGGGCAAGCCAAGTGCTTTATCACATTGAGCAGCATTTATGGCGCATTGTCTACGGAATCTGGCAGAAAAAAAAGTAGCAATACCCGTAGCACTACCTATGGCATTTAATACCACTGCGACGAGGGCGAGGCAATTGCTGCTTTCCCCTCGAATGCTGTGAGGTATCTTAAGGCTATTATGCATTTGGGTTAGGTTCGTCTCGATGAGCGACATGACAAGGGGAAGGTCGTCGTGAAATTGGGGAAGCGTAACGCTCAATCAGTTGTATGTCATGCACGTCCAACGGCAGGAGAGCAGAGGTAGAGCGGGAAAGAGTCGGAGAGAAATAGAGAGACGGCGCGCGTTGGAGAGTAGACAGATAGCTCTAATGACGTTTGACAGATCGCGGCACACGCCTCTAAAAAGCAGATTTTGTTAAGGCCACAGTACAGGAAGACGACTGTAAAAGACCCTGTACTGTTGCAGAGGGTTAACTTTGAATAAGAACAAAGTTAAGCAAAAGTTATACATAGTTTATTATAAATGGTCAACATTCTTTTCAGAGACTCTTAGATTTAAAAGGCTGATCAAAAATATCCATACACTTAATAGGCTAGGTCAGACCCTCCTTTACCACGCAGCCTTATACACCTTCCTACTGTTGTTGATTACGCGGTCTCAAAAAATGTTACTCGAATGACGAATGTGTTGCGACAGTTTCAAGTGGAATGCGCGCAGACGCAGAGTTGTCGCGTCACAGCAGAGTTGCCAACTTGCCACGCATGTCAGCTACAATAATTTGTCACATATCAAAACTAAGGCAGACCGAGAAACAAAAAACACAAAACAAAAGGGGTGGAAAGAGATGCACCAAGAGACAAAGAGAGATAGCGACAGGGAGACAAAGAGAGAGAGAGAGAGAGAGAGAGAGAGCAAAAGGCAAAAGGCGTTGTAATCCATCAAAGGCATTTGCAACGCTTTGCTTTGTTCTTCCTCTCTCCGTTGTTGTTGTTGAAGCGTGTCACGGTTACGCCTACTTTGTAGCAGCTGCCCAAAAAGGCGACACTTCCTTCCGTTTCAGTTACAACTTCAGCTCGTGCCCCATTTTGTGGCACGACTGCTCGTAAAAACCATTGACCGAACAAAGTAATAATAAATAAAATAAAATCATGTAGTAAAATGCATTTGACTCCTCCCTTAACTCCTTTTCCCTAGTCCTGTTGTGACACAAACGTATGCGATTTTATGCGTTGTCTCTTCAGTTTACAACTTGCTCTAATTAAACGCAATTAGTTGAAGTTCCAAGAGCAGCAGCTGCCACAGTCGTTGCTGATCCTGCTGCTGCTGCTATTTCCACTCCTGATTCTGCCCCTTTTTCCTCATTAAGCGCAGCAGTAAATTAGTCGGAAAATGCATAAAAATTCACTGTCACAAATATCATAAAAAATTCATCTATAAAAAAATGTGATTTGATTTTTTCCTTTCAGTTTTCAGTTCCATCAAACTCGGTTCTGCCCTCTGGGGGTAGTGCCACACCGCTGACCCCCGACGTCAACGCTCTGCCGCCCCGGGCTGCCTCTTCACAAATGCATTTTTTATGCTAAATGAACACAAGTTTTTCATATTCGAATGCTACTCATAAAAAATATACATATGTACATTTTTTATGCATGTTTTCACGGCTATTGATAAGAGTCTGTTGCTTGAAAACACACCCCTTAACAAGGTAACTATGGCATAAATCAGTTGTGCTAGACTGACTTATAATCAATCGATTTATTTACTTTAAACACCAGTAAAGTCAAATAGTATTTAAAGTAGATTAATTATATTTCAATCTTGTTTTAATTTCGCCTCATTTTTAAAGCTATTGGTCACTCATAATTTATTCATTTAATCAATACAATAAATCCACATTACGGCTTTTATGTGCTTTTAGATTCAGTCAGCTGATTTTAAAGCCATTTTGGTAAAAGCCAAGCTAATTGGATTAAATAAAAAAGCCAATATTTTCGGGCTATAAACAAGCTGAAATTTCCCATCTCATCGTGAACACTTGACATTTTAGCATTAGCATTTACATAAATCATATTGACTGTGGCAATTTAAGAGGCAGCTCGAAAACTTAAACCAAAACACAACAGAGTCGATGATCAGCTGACGATGATGATGATGATGGTGACGGCATTTCCATCTGCTTCAAAGTTATTCATATTACTTGGCAAATTTCTGTTGTTTGTTGTTGTTATTCCCATGCCAAAAGGTCACTGGGAAAAAGAAAAGAAAACAAACTTCGACACGCCAAACATGCGATACTCTAACTAAAATCTTTTCTTGTATAACTACTTTAGTCACAAGCTTTTTAATACGCTTCTTTCAATGCGTTACATAGTTAGTAACAGCACTATAAACTCGTTGCCAGGGTATGCTGCCAACAGGCTACAAAGAAGGAGAGACGTTCCCTCAACAACAACAATAAACAATAAATAGGTAGGAGACTCAGTTGAGAAACGTTACACTGCAAAAAAGACTTGGGATTTGAGGCTGAAATCAATTTAAATACCATTATTTGTGCTAGTTTTGTAGCTCAAAAAATCTCAGAAAACAGTTAGCACTTTTCTCAGTGTACTAGCTGCGAGCGAGACTGAATAAAGGAAACCGAACCGGTTGCTCCTTGCGAGGTGACTTCCTGGCGTTCGTTATTGACTTTTGAATCGCCCCTGCTGCAGCTCATGTTTCAAATTTTCGCATTTCAATTCAATTCATGACATTTGAAAGGCAGCACAACGACTGGCCAAGAGGCCAACGGGCCAAGAGGCTAGTTGGCTGGCAAAAAGGCAGCAAGCAACAGCAGCCCCTTGGGCAGCGTCTTCTCCTTTTTCTTGAAAATCAAAGTCAACACAATACGGCAAATTATGTTGCTTCCTCCTTGACCTTTGACAAGCAATAAGCGTGGGGTTTGGGGTTGCCTTCTTTGCACACAAGTTATGCAATTACGCGCCGCATTCACATTCTCTATCGCTGCGCATTTGTAGGCAATTAGGCTTAGTGATGGCCGCGTGACACGCACGCAGGAAGACTGGTACAGTTGATGGAACACAACTAAAATGAAGACAGAAGTCGTGTCACGACACGACACGCGTTCATCTCTTGCTTAGAGTCAGCAAAATTGACAGATAAAGTTGGCTTTCGATGGCGACGCATTCATAAGTGCGTGATAAGCATTTTGATTTATGCTAACGGGGAAGTCACACTCACACACACAGTAACACACACATTTGCTTGTATTTGTGTTACAAGCAAATCCTTAATTGAACATTGCAAGCAAACTAATTTTATGGCATATTAGTAGACCATTAATTATCACAGCGTTATAAATTTTAATGCCGATTAATTGCTGCCAAAACACACGGCCAGCAACAGCAACAACAACTTGTACTAACTGCAAACATAACATGAAAGTCGTGTCTGCTGCATTTGCGTTCACGTCTTCAGCAATTGGCCAAAATGGCTTCCTGTTGTGCGTGGGCCAATACTGTTACTGTTACTGTTACTGTCAATACACGCGGCCCAAAAGCAACCACTTATCTTAAGCATTCAACATAAATATTTTTAAGCTAAATAGTTTTGCATTACTTTATTTATATCAAATAAATCATTAAAAATCGTTACTGCCAATAATAAAGACAATTTGTCATAAAATCGTTAGAAAAAGAAAACAAAGAAACGGAATAAACAGTAAAATATTCAGTTTTGGCCAGGCTGAAACTGAAATTACCTATAAAAGACAAAAATTGATCAAAACAAAGTGTTAAAGCAATTGAATAAAAGGCGAGCAGCGATTAAAGTTATGCTTAATTTAAGCGTCATAAAGTGCACATAAAATTGTATACATTTTTTATATTTATAGATCACGTGTCCAGTGATTTGCTCGTAGTTAAAACTCAGGCAATTTGGAAGCAAATAAAGGCGGAAATTTGTAAGAATTGAAAGGTAAAATTTTAATTTATTTTTCTACACAATAGCAGCTTACTTACTAATTAAATAAATATATAATTTTAGTGCTGCTTTAAACCATAAAGCCTCACAAGTAGCGCAAATGATTTGTTGATGAATTTTTACAAATACAAATGATTAACAATTAATGCAAATGAAGTTATAAATAAATTGTGAGTCTCTAAATGACTAATGAAATTTATAAGCAGCTTCATTGATGTTCAGTCGCTTCTTGAGATCGAATTATAAAAGCATAACTCTTATTTTATTTTTAATTTGCCACACTGCTCCAAAATGTTATTTATGCTATTTAGATTGCACTTAGTGAGTGTATTAATTTGATTATAATGGTTATATATGCGACATAAATAAACATTTTGGGTTTTCCTTTGAATATTTATGCGCAGAGACGAGAAGAGAGGGAGAAAAGAGATTTGGGAGCAAACGCTTAGATTTGTGTGCCATAAAAGTCGCATTAAATTGTGTCTCCAGTTTATTGAGTGTCCCCCCTGAGTGGGTTACCAGGTAACCCGTAACTTCCGCCAACAACCCACACTTGTCATCAACATCATCAGCATTACCTTCATTACCATCATCAGCATTTTGGAGATCAGCGAACGCTTTGATCTCCAGCGAAATTAGTCGATAAACAAATTCGGGTTTTTGACTAAAATAAAAACGAAATGGAAGAGACCCAAAAATTTGGATTTATGTAATGCGCAGCTGTAACAAAAAAGATTTAGGCGCCGTCTTAGCTTAGTTAATGAAGTGTTTTAAATTTGTTACAAGTCGCATTTTGCCGTCAGAAAACCATTAAAAAAGTGTGCCACAAATTAAAATTTAACTTTGAGAAAAATACACAAAAAAACACTTAAAATTTAAAGCTCAAATTGGCTTAATTTATGACTAAACAAAATTAAGAGCGGGAATAAAAGCCAGCTGACTGAGCCTCGTCTAATTAGGCAGCACAGGACTCAAACAGGACTCAGCAAGACAGCTGCTCATTTACCCCCTGGGCGGGGGGGGTAACAACGGCCACGCCCCATGCCAAAATTGCTCAAAATTATGATTGCGAAAATTATGACAACTCGGAAAATTTGCTTCTCTGCGCTCTAAACCATTTATTAGCTTTTCCAGCAAATCTAGAACCCAGAAATTTGGAACATATCAAGTACAACAAAACAAATCTATAATTTTGATTTCAATGGGAAGAAAGGGGAGTGGCAGGGAGTTGAACAAATTTATAGAGCCAGCATTGTGGCATGCAAATTTATGACAAAACATTCAGAAGCCGTGCAGAAAGGTAAACAAAGGAACTAGAGCCAAAAGGTCTGTGGAACGTGAGCCAATATAATTTAATTATAATTTCGAATGCGTGCAAAATTTTGGAAAATAGTGAAAGGGTTTTTCCTATGCGCATAGGCAAATTTGTGCAATTTTCACGTCCCTACCCTCAGGGGTAGCTACCCCTAGGCAGTCACAGCGCCTGTTCTCTGTGTGTGTGTGTGTGTTTGTGTGTGTGTATTTCTGTCTAAATTAAAGGATCAAACTTGTCCACCAACTGTTCCAGCAAGTAATTCCAACTGTCCGATCCATAACGCACCCACGCGATAATGTCAATCAAAAAACTGCTCAATATGGGAATTATTCAATTAACCTGAGTTGAAATTCTACAAAGATGTCAGATCAAGCGATAATAAAGGTCTGAACATGTCATATCCCGACACGGTAGAGATCGAACCGGTTTTCTGACGTGTGACCAGCGGTCAGCAGTGTTAGCCTCGGGGAAAAAAGGGGAAAAGTGGAAAACTGACCAAGGAAAATTGAATTAAAATAAAAGTATACCTTTTTCCTGAAGTGGACAGTTGCGTGTTTAATAGGATTTACGTGCTAAGCGTAATTAGAAATGGAATTAGAAATGGGAAAACTTACAACTAGTTTCCAGTACAGTACAGTTGTCGCAAAACAAACAGTTATCGTTATCGTTATCGTCAACGCATTTAAATGTTTACACATTCAAGTGGTTTTTGCATAATTTGCATACTTAATGAGCGATCACACATTTGCTAGTTTTTTTGTTATCAACTGGAAAAACAAATGAAAATTAAGTGAAAAAATCTACAGAAAATTTGTAACGTTTGCATAGAGAAAGCGAGTGGAAGGGGAGGGAGGGAAATAGTAGGCAACCCTTTGATTGGTACAGGAAAACGTTGGAAAACGGGTAGGAAAAATGGTTGGAAAAGGGTTTAAAGCCCGGTCGGCATCTGGACTCATCCATCATTTGCATATGCTGTGGAGGGGAAGGTAGTGGAGAAAGGGAGAGCAGCAGGAGATTGGATTGCACATAAATCAACTGCTTTTCCTACTGGCTACAGTTACAGTTACATTTATGGAGTGCTTTGGCTGCTTTGAAGTAGGATTTGAGCCTGTTACACTCGACATGAGCATTCTTGCATCTGTCACTCACTTTCAGTGCCCGACAGCTACTAAAATTGATTCTAATTGATTAACCAAACAAGATGATTGACTGCACAGTGAAACAAGTAGAAAAGCGATAAGTTTTCGGTAGTTTAGAGAGTCTAGGAATTAAAGCAGCTTAAGTTTAAGTTTGTTAAATTGTATTTTAATATAAAAGCCTAAAACTTTATGTTGGACTCACCAATCGGCACTATGTACCAACTGTTTACCTGCTATACCACTTTGTTTAGCTACTCTGTTTAACTCTTTAACAATTATGATTAAATTTTGCATTAAATTTTGTTTGTTCAGCAATTAGTTTTGCCAATATGCAAAACATTAGCCACTCAGATAAGCAAACATTGCAGTTTAGCAAATTGTTAAGCTTCTGCTCACCTGTCCCACCTGTTCACCCTTTACCGCTTCCCCAACCCAGTGTTTACTTGCATCTGCAGCAGAGCCAATCGATAGCTGTTTGTTTCTGGCCAAGTGCGAAAATGCATAGGCCGAAACCACAGCCATTAGAAGCAGTTTCGAAGCAGACAAATTATAGCCAGGACTTATCTGGGTAAACAGACAGTATCCTACACATTTTATTGCCTTATAAATGCTAAATTTTCTTATGTTCCAAATTATTTAAAAATGTTTCCTAAGTAAATATTTCTCTATTAAACTCTGTAAACCTTGGAGTAGTTTAGCACACCTGATTAAAGGCGCTGGGCGTTTCCTTAAAAGTGTCAGTTTGAATTCAATTTAGTTTTCAATCAGTAGACATTATAGTTCTGGTTGTTGTTACTGTCATTGTTGTTGTTGCAGCTCTCGAGGTTTAGCCGATAAGTAGCTGCACGCACAAAACTTGAAATTGAATGCGTTGCAAGAACAAGAACAATCATGCAATCCGGGAATTGAAGTCGCTAAGGGGATTGGAATGGAGCACGAGCTCTAGCAGTCAAGCCCGTTCCCCCAAAGACCCTGTACTTGCAGGTTACAAGGTGTTTTTAAATTAATGAAGTCGTATTCGAACCTTCTTCGAAGCTACTTAACTTCAATAATACCTACAAGCTGCCATATGGTCTGATTGTTCAGTTAAAACATATAGACAACTGCTTTCTACAGAGTTTGAAGTCTAGCGCATATCTGTTGGGTAAAGATACAGGACCATCGACAGAGTATTGTCTAAATGATATAAAATCTTGTAAATGCTGGGCAGCATAAGTACAGGGTCGCTACCAGTCTATAACTAGCTTTTCCAGCTAGTTTTTCCCGCAAGTTTTGCGCTCAAGTAGTTAGCATTGCAGCAGTTCAGTTAACCAGAAAGCAACACGCAAAAGGACGCCCGAGGCAGGAGCAAACAACAACGCAGTTTGAGTAGGAAATAGGGCCAGAAGGCAGGGCAGGAGATAGGAGAAAGGAGCAGGGGCAGGGACACGAGGCAACGGGAAACGCTGCATTCCCAGTCAGGACATGGCAAATATAGAAATGTGTGTAAATATCATGATGAAGGTTGCGCTGTGTTGCTTCAGTTTTTGCCACAACACTTGGGACTCTGCCACTTGCCTCATGGCACGCCCCCCTGCCCCATTCCCCGTGGGCTGCAAGTTGTCGTTCGTTTGAATTTCTGATACATTTTCGATTTTTCCACGCGCGGATTTTCCTCTCTCTCTCTCGCTGTTTTTCTATTTTCTTTTGGTATTTATTGTTGCTGCTGATGCAGAAATTGCAACTTTGTTTATTTAAGCATTGTTGTTGTTTGTTGTTTTTGTTGTGCCCCCTGCTCATTTATACTTTTACAATGTGTATTTATTTTTGATTACATTCCAATTGTTATTGTTGTTTATGTTTCGCTTTGTTTTGTGGCATTTTTGTTTCCACTTTCAAGTGCTGCACAAAATTAGCCAATACAAAATCGAAAAAAAAGACACATTAAGGGGTCTGTGGCCTGGTCAAAGGAGAGCTTAAGCCAAAAGGGAAGTTGCAGTAATAATTACAATATTTTTCTCTTTCATTTTAATTTCTTTTATTTTTTTTGTTGCCTTTAATTTTGTGCAGTTTAGTGTAATTGCTGTTGGCAGCTGAAAAGGACAGCCGTGAACTCTGCCCGGCAGCAGAGTGAAAATTAAAATGTGTCGGCTCTTTGAACAACGCGTATGAGACAGCAGAGCGCAAGTACAGTGGGAAGCTAAGAAGTCTTAGCAGACAAAAAGTAAATAAAGTCAAAAGTTACTAAAAGTTTTTAACTTTTTAATCAACTTCTAATTGCTAGCAGAAAAAAATGTTTGCTGTCCATTAAAATGCGTCTTACTCCCACTGTACCACGCTTGACAGGTGACAGAGCCAACAGGCATGCCCAGACACATAGTTAGAAGCACTGCGGGTTAGGTTGTGTTACTCCCACTTTAGCTTAATCCTTCGCCTGGCCAACTTCCCCTTCTTGGCCAACTGCAACTGCCGTTTACTCAGTCGTGTCTTGCCAACATGTTTATACATGCGACACTTGCATGTCCTGTGTCCTTGTGTGCTTCTCCTCTCCTTCTTTGTCCAGTCGCTATCGCATTTAAGGACTTAAACGCCGACAACTTCGTGGTGCAACGCAACTGTCGCATTTCCGCATTGCAAATTACTTGGTGGAAACTCAGCGTTTTGTAATTAAGATAAAAGCGACAAAGACAACGCCACAAAGTCGGCTAAATGGAGCAGGAAAAACAGCAAAAAAAATAATAAAACGGACGGATTTTCAAGCTTTGAAAAATGCAGAAAAAAACATCAACACAGTTTGAGTTAACAGATCAGAAAATCTCAAAAAGAAGAAGTAAGAAGTTTCTTAAAAAAGAGAACTTAAATTGAGTACCACAAAGAACTGAAAGTCCTATTGAAATTCTCATTTTTAACAAAATTTACGGGAATATAATTATATTGTTATGAATTTAACATTAAGACCTGATCAGTGCACCGAATATATAGACCAGAATCCCTTAAATATATAAATCTCTTTGAAATAAATAAATAACTCTTTTAAAAATAAATTGTGCTCAACGAAAGCAATAAATAAATTTATAAAACAATAGTTGTAGTAACAAACTTTACATCGTAACAAAATAAATTAGTGTGATAATAACTTAGTTGATGTTTGTAAGCAATTCATAATAAATATTTAATTTGTTAACAGTGGTTAGAAATTATCAAATATGTTGAAACCCAGCCATATGTAGGAGGGTTCTGCTGAGAGGTTTAACTGCAGCTCTGCCTGTTAACCCCACCGCAAGTATGCATTAAAAGCGTTAACAACTCAGTTGAATTGTTAAATGTGCCATGCAAAATTGCATAGAGAAAATGTCAGATTAAAAATGAGAGTAAAGTGAGCAGTCGAAAAAACGGACACGCCCCGCTGAGATCAGATCAGTTTGTGAGGTTGAGACTACTTCAGACCTCAGACAGGCAAAACAAGCGATACAATAACAACAGCAACAACAGAAACAGGAACAACAGCAACAGCAACAACAACAACATCAAAACCAGAGATTGACAGCTAGAATGGACAGCTGCAGTGAGTAGAAAAAAGCAAAAAACTGTTAAACACGCCCAACCCACCCAGTTGAACAATTCTAGCGCATTACAAGCTCATCAAAGGATCCTTTCTGTTTTTTTTTTGTGTTTTGTATTTTGGTAGAGGGTCCTGCAGCAGCCCTCGATTGTCATTCAAATGTTTGAACCCGTTTCGTTTGGTCCGCCTGATATTTTGTGACATTTTCACATTAAAAACGTTTTAAAAACACAACAAACATGCAGATTTCGAAAGGATCTGAAAAGGGACTGGATGGATTTGGTTTGCCTTGGGTTCCCGACAGCATCCGCGCTAAAATCTGCGCTCAAATTGAAACATTTTGACCCCAAGTCGAACCCGACCAAATCCTTGCCTGAAGTGGACCAAGGAATTAGAGATTAAAAATCAACACACACGTGATAATGATGCTGATGGTGATGCTGATAATGTTGTACTTGAGTTTAGTCCGAAATTGTTGGAGGGAAATTTTTGTCATATTTTGACAGAAAAGTGTGCAAATCTCAGCAAAAGATGAAATGATAAGAAACTGAAATTCGACGTCAGTAAAATGAGAATTTTGAAAATATAGTTTTGGGTTGGGGTTACTTTTTGCAGCCGTCAATTAACGGCAATTTATAGCCGCAAGGGGCACGTTCCACGTCGTGTCTGCCACTCTAAAAAACGAAACAATTAACAGCAGAAACAACAACAACAACAACAACAAAGCTCATAAGTTGCACAACAAATCAAACAACATCAGAGAAAAAGAAAAATACAAAAACACAAAAAGAAAAAAAAATAAACTCAAATATTTCCGATGGCGCGAAATGGAGTGCGCTTTAATTTACATAAATTACGTGGCCATCTAACGAAAGGATTCAGTAGACAGGATGCAGGATGCTGTGTAGAAAGGGTTGACAGGCTTGCCACCACTACCGCCAGCACCACCCAAGCACAGCAGGCAAATAGCTCGACAACCCAACATCATCCGCCCGCTCGACGAGAACACTTGAAATGCAGCAGAACAGAAAGGAATTGACACAACAAAGATGATATACCCTGCAAAGTAGTGCACTACTCTGTGACTCTAAAATATCATTAGTACAGTACATAAAATACTACTTTTCCAAAGTTATTTCTAACCCAGATAAATTTAGTATTTATTTGAATGTATGAAGTATTTTCAAATTTTATAATCAAAAATTAAACCTTATTTAAATAGTACAATTTATACATTATTTTAAAACTCCAGACTATTCTTTCGTTTGATTAATCATATGGAACTTTTCAGTTTTTAAGCTTAGCTTTAATTCTCTTTTCTGTTTTAAAAGTTTAATAACTTTTAAGAGAAAGTGCTTTAAGTTTCATTGATCACTTGAGTGTTTCTAGATTTTATTTTATCATAAAATTACTGCACAGAATAAGCTGTGAGCTAACACCAACAGTGTTTATTCCCTGTTGATACCCTACAAAGCACTGTTACAATTGTACAGACACCCAAGCACACACATGTGAGAGCACTTGGTTTTGTTTCAAATAAGAAACAGCAGGAAAACCTACAGTTGAGCTGACCGACTGTAAAAGACCGCGTAGGTTTTTCATGGGAGTGGCTCTAGTAACAGGAAGATGCATTTATATTAAAATACTTACTATACGACAAACCCATCACACTCTTCTACTCTGTTAAACACAGGGCTTACAGCAAAAAGAAACGGCTTTTTTTGCTCAGTTGAGTTCGTCGAGTGGTTGATTGCATTTATGGCTTGGACTCGCGACTCTTCATCTACCCCTCAGTCCAACCGTCCCCTCGTCCCTTTGTCCGTCTGTCCATCTGAAGCAGCGCCTCGAGGCGGATGCTGAAGTTTAGAGTTCTGTAGCTTTGAGGTGTGGCCGCTTAGTTGAGCCATGAAAATGTAATGTAGCCTGCAATTCGATTTAATATGCAAGTAGAGACATCACGAGGAGTTACGCAAATAGCCAAGGGCCGCAAAGGGCTCAAGGGTGGCCATGGGTGTTGAGGGGCGGCCCGCGAAAGGAGTGAATTTTTTAAAACCCGCATAATTGTCAGGATTTGCACGCCAATCCAAAGCAACGAAGTTTGAGTGCTGCCAAAAGGGTTGAGGGGCGGTGGTTTGAGGTTAAGCACAAAGCTCTGAAATCGCATACCTTTTACTCCGCCTACCCTACCCTCTCTCTCTCTCTCACTCTCCACTATTAAAGGAAACTGTACTTTTCCTGAGCCTCTTGGCCTAGTTTCCTAGTTTCGATCAGCTCAACTGAGACATGTTCAATCATTTGATCCTTTACTGCAGTTTGAGCCCACTGTGCTTCACTGTAGTTCGATTTATTGAGAGTCCACGGGTGACAACTCGCGGAAAAAGCGCAGAGATAGCGAAAAAGAGACAAAATTGTCAAAAAATTGGAGGGGAAACAGGAGACAATCAACGCGCACCGCAGGATGTCGTGTGCCAAATAAAAAACACGCACAGGATTTAAAAAAGAAATGTCAGGGGTTAACCACGAGAGGGGAAAGAAAGAAGTGGCCTATCAAAAAGTATTACAGAGTGTAGACGGCTACCAGATACCCTGTGCTACTCTGAACCAAACAAATAGTTTCATAACAAGAGAATCTACATATGTTTATCTGTATCTATATATTTATCATTATCTAACTAACTATCTCATAGTATTCTTCATTAAGTCAGTCTACCAGCTTATTAGCACCACACCAATATACCCCACTTTGGCCAAGTGTAAAGAGCATTCAAAAGAAATTTAAAAAACTTAATCGCTCGCACGTGCAATGAAATTGAAATTAAAATTCAAATTGACTTGCACACACTCTCTCGAAATACACACGACGACAACAGTGAGTGAAAAAAGTACTCTCCACTCTCGTTGCATGTCACCTGGCGACGCGACGTTCAAATCATTCCGACGAGTTGACAACAAATGATGATTAAAATTGAAACTGATGGTAAAAGTGCGCCACTTTATCATGATGATGATGACGACGATAATGACGTTGGCTTGAGGACACTTGATATGTCTATCAGTAACTTATGAAGCTTGTTGGAGTAATTCGTTGGCTGTGTGTATTCCCATTTAACGAGCACAAAAGAAAGTTTGCTTAACAACCCAGAAAAGTAAAAAAAATAAATAAATAAAAATAAAACACGAAATTAATGAAACAATTTTGCCGAATAGACAACTTTGATTATGTCATAATGATGCCTATTTCGAACGGTCTATCAATGGAGGAAAATATTGGTAATTGACTTGGAAAATACTGGCACGATTTTCATACAATTTATTGGGGTAAGGTCGAAAAAATGATTCAGGCGGTAAAAAATTTAAGAAATTAAAGCATAAAAAGTGTAAAAAATACTGCATTTTATACTAATTTTGTTATCCTAAACTATAAACTTAACTATTGACTTGATTTCTACTTAATACCAAGAGAACAGTACAAATACTGTTGTTTAATGAAAGGTATCCAGAGAATAGTAAAAAATACTAAAGTCGTATACTAAAACTATTTACTTAAGCTATAAATATTAAACTATTTACTACATTTCCACTTAATACCAAGAGAACACTATAAAAACAATAATTTTAAGACATTTATTCAAGCAAAGAGTAAAAAATACTACTAAAATTACATCCGCAAACTACAAACTCCATTTAATACCAACACTTCAGTACAAATACTGTGTCTATAATAAAGTGTTTCAAGAAAAAATACTAAAAACATTTACTGAAACTTCATATACTAAACTCTTCATAAAATGTCCACTTAACACCAAGTACAGTAAAAATACTGAACCCAACGTTGTCGTTTCGAGTTGTCAATAATATTGTACAGTGAACCCTCCCAAGCAAGCACAACAAACACTTCAGTTCATGCAAGCAAACATCATAAATTGTCATAAAATCAAAAAAAAAACATAAAAAACGTGAAAAAAAATCGAGTTTAGAAGTACGCACCACCAAGTAGTTGAACCACCCGAATAGTCTGAGTACCGCTGTCCGTTGGGGGTCAAGAGTGCTGCCTGTACAGAGGTCACTCGTAAAAAAGGAGCGTAGAAAAGTGATGGCAATACGTGCGAAATCAGCGTAACATGATCGAGAATTCTATTTGGATGGTTGAATGATTATGCTCATAGACAGCTGTCTCTCCCTCTCTCTCTCCCCCTGTATCTCTCTCCCTCTCTACACTCGAGACGCAGGCGCACAGCGCGACACATTTTGAGCACTTGAGGCTAATTTTGACTGCCCGTTGAGGATTTTTTCGATTTATTCCACAATTTTTAATTAAAAACTGACAATTCAATATAAAATTGAACAAGACAAACTATTGCTTAAAAAACGCTTTTGTCAACAATTTGTGCAGTGAGTGAATGAGTGAGTGAGTGCATGAATAACTGAATAAATGACAATTCATTGCATGTCCAAACGCGCATTGTATTTCCCAGGGAACATGTTTTTTAATTTTCATGCCAGAATAATTTTGTCTGGCGGAAAAACGTTCGAAAAACAAAAAAAAAATATTTTTCTTGTTTTTCCTCTCTAATTTTTTGTTGTTTTCTTTTTGCTTGTTATCAAAACAGCCAACGGTCAGTGGACAGTTGACAAGCAATGGCATTGACCATGTGACCACCCTACCCCTCTCAGCACCCCACGTGTGGGCTAAAACAGGTGAGCAGCAGCTGCATTTCTCTCTTTTTTAGTTGTTTGTTTTAAAAAGATTGTTTTAAATTGGTCAACAAGGAATGCATAGTAAATTAAAGCTACACAAAAAAAAATTTATGAATAATTAAATGAATTTTTTGAAAATATAATACAGCTAAAACATTGAAAATTCGCTTAAGCTGATTTTAAGCAACGCTTTTCAATAAATATTGGCAAATGCATTAAATATTTATAACTTTTGGCGAAAGGACTAGAGTTATATACAGCTCTCTTAACAAATCCCAGTTCGGTCTGTGTAACTTTTGATCAATTGGATAGAACGCCCCTTTAAGGTGTCAACCCTTGTGGCTAGGACACACAATGCACTCAACCACTTGAAAATGCGAATGCAACTGCAAATGCGGCAATAAATCTCAAAAAAAAAAAGAAATTCTGACAATGGAAAATTTGTCACTTTCACCACAACAAAACAATTGACAAATGTGAAAATTTCTATACAAAAAAAAAAAAGAAAAAAAAGCCAAAAAACACCAAAAATGTCTCCCAAAATAACAAAAACAACACAGTTGGCTATTATATGGGCGCCGAGTGTTACGGTAAATTGCGCAAGGATAAAGGCTTGCGGCAAGTCGTCAGCTAATCCTTTCAGTAAAAACAACCCAACGAAATTGCCACTCAAAAGGTGAAAACTATCGAAAAACATGCAGAATAGAGATAGAGTGGGGAGGGGAAAGAGGGGTAGGGAGTAGAGAGAGAGCAGATTGTCCTGCTGTGCGCACGCGCTGACTTATTGACAGCTGCGCAGCCGCTGCTTGACCATACAACGGGACGCAAGGATTCAAAAAGGGGTCGTGCCTGCGGTTGCCGAACAAATTGAAATAGCAAAATCATGGAAAATTGCATTTAATTACAAGACCAACAAATGCGATTAGGCGCAGCAGCAAAAATTTTAAAAGCCACGCCGCTGGACATGTCAGTGCATGTCCTTGGTCAACACTATTCACGCCTCGCTACACAAAAGCGCTGTAAATTATATTGTTAGAATGGCCACTGTCCACGGTCCAAACATGTGCAGTGAGTGCGAGCGAGACCGAGATTGAGGAAGGAGTAGGAGGAGGAGTAGTAGAGGAGAGGAGGGGAGAGAAAGTGTGCGCATAATTGCAATGATCTGAAACAAGCAAACACAACGGGACCCCGTTGGCCTCACACACACACACACTCTCTTTGTATCTACCTCTACCGCTCTCTCATTACATTGTTTGCTTAGGATGCTGTGCGCTCGAAAGAAGCAAACAATTACAGTTACAGTTAGTTACATGACAGGACATAATAATAAATATGCCAACTAAATTATGAAACTACCCCCTGCCCCTTTCTGTCGCCCCTAGCACAAACTGCAGTTGGTCACGCTTGCAGCGCTGCATTATTGACAAATTTAACAACGAAGCGGCATCACACACACGCACACACATACGCCATAGAAATATATCAATAATATAAGACTCACCTTAGAGCAGCATGAGATAAGATATGACGATGTTAATAGTAAAATACACTTTCACTACCTCTGCTAATCACTATTAACACTTTATTACACCTTTTGCACTTGGCTAATTAGATCATTTTATAATTTAAAATTTTCCAACTCGATTTAGGCACGCGCAGTTTATGGCGAGGCTGCCACACTAAGAAAAATACATGGCCAGTGCTGCCACTTCCATTGAAACTGCCAGACTGATGAAAACAGGTCGTGCTTCAATTAATCGATTGCTTAAACATGTAGCGATATATCGATTGTGGTCATCGCCATATCAGCTGTGCCTAACGATAGTTGTCAGCCTCTCATCCCTAAAACGAAACCAAATTTTAGTAATAAGAGAATTATGGCCAGCAAACAATTGTTAAACAATTTGAGCAAAACGGCTCGCTGTGCCGAAAGCTGGCTAAAACCTATTGCCGCCGTACGCTACACTAGCTCACGCAGCGACATCGATCAGGTCACACACACCGGCCAAGTAAGCTTACCAACGGTTGTGGGAGGGGGAAAAGTTGTCTAAGGGATGCGATTACGCAAACATTAAACAAAATATTATTGTTTCAGGTCTTCGACAAGGATGATTACCGCAATGTACGATTTGTGAACGCTAAACGTTATGTCAATGAAAATTGGGGCATCAAACTGATCGACGAGGTGCCACCAACAGTCACCACCGAGCGTGTTGTTGCCTGTGACGGCGGCAATGGACCACTGGGACATCCCAAGGTCTATATTAATCTGGTAAGAATGCGACAAAATATAAAGCATATATGAGCTTATTTCATTGTTAACTAATTCTAGGACAAACCTGGTAATCACATCTGCGGCTACTGCGGACTGCGTTTCGTAAAGAAGGATGAACATCATTAGAGACGAGATTACCTTACCGCTTTATCTGCAAGCCACAAGTTGTTAGTTGATTAAAAGAAATTGAATAAACTTATTACTACCCAACTGATTTGAAATTCAACTCAAAACTAGGGTGAAAATGTTCTCTGATTAAACTCATTATTTTTAGACCCCGTACTCTAAAAAAGAGTATAGTTATGACCTAGTAATGGGTGTCCTTAAGTCGGGAAGCAACTATATCATTCGTTCCTTCAGCTATCAAGCTTGCATTGGGTCCCACAAATATGTCATCACAAGGGTGTGGACATCCCAGAACTAATCCACATGCCCTGTACGAAAAAGTCTTGTGGGGTGTTTTTTTTTGTGTGCTGTTTTCTGCTGATTGCACAACTGATTTTTATTGAGTTTATGATTGAATACAATTTTTATTTGTAGTTTTAGTTTACTTGTAAGTGTATTGAAAGTTATCAACTAAAGTTAGTTAAATGTTAGCCGTAATACCATAAATAATAGTTGTATATAATTTAATCTAAGGTGAAATAAAATCAATTAAATCAGAGAAATACATACATATGCATACAGTGGGTCAAGCAAGTCTTTTGACTGTTGACAATACAATTGAAGGAGTTTTATTTAGTTTGAGGTTAGATTTAATTTTAGTTTTTTGTTGTTTTTGCCAAATACTACGGGGCACTTTAGATGCTGCCGCTCCCATTGAGACACAGATAGCGCCACGAAGAATGTTTGTTCAATTGCCACACCCACACGTAGGCGTGCTGCAGTGGGTGTGGCAAAAAAATAAGAACTGATGGAAAATTAACAAGATTTATGTGGGAATTCACACAAAAGTTTTTGTTTTCGTCTTTGCTGCCGTTTCCGCTAGCTCCGTTTCCGTTTCCGCTAGCACCGTTTCCGTTTCCGCATCGGTTACGGCTACTTTTTCAGCCGCTTTCAAGCCGTTTGCTTGCCGCTAAGCTTGCGCAGCGCTGGCAGCAACTGAATAATTTCAGATTTCACAATCAATACAGAAACAACGAACCTACGACCGACCACCGCCCCAACCACTCCGAGAGGGAAACCCCCTAGAGGGCATAGGGGTTGAGTAGACCCTGTAGCTCGCTGTTTAAATAATTGTTTCAATAATCGTCGTCATCTGTTGTCTCAATTGCGTTTCATCTAAAACACCAAGCAACATTTTCAAGAATCATAACTAAAATGTAATAGGTTCTAATTTGGATGTTATATGGGACTATATAGCCGACGTATTGCTGTTCCTTGTGCTGCGCTTCCAATTGATTACATTTTTCCTTGCGCCAGCAGATTAGCAACAACAAATGCGTGTCATCTACGTGTTGTTGTTGTTGTTTAGGTTGTTGTAGTTGTTGTTTGGGTTGTTTTTGTTGTTGGGGGCTATCGTTGTTCACCACTGGTCACCAGAGGTTCCGTGGCATGGCGTAACCTTCTTTTGTCACAAATATATTGCGACTCACTAAAGTTGGTGGCGCTGCTGCTCCTGTTACGCCACCTGCCGCACCTCCTCCCGTAGCCCCTCCATTGGCCTTGTCGTGACTCACGACCGTCTCTTGCCTTCCATCGATCATACGCGTCACCGTCGTCGTCCTCTGTCCCGTTGAGTCCTGCGTAACCTTTGTGGTCTCATAGCTGCCATCGGGTTTACGCACCGTCTTCGTCATCACACTTTGACTAAACATTTTGGGCCCCTGGTAGCTGCCATCGAAGACACCGCCAAAGGGTGTCATCGGTGTCATCATACCCGGTTTGCCACTAGACGGCGGACGCATTGGACGCACCACATTCGGCTTAAGCTCTCCATCATTGCTCAACGTGCCATGAATGCGACCCATGATGATCTCCTCATCGCTGAGACGAGTACGCGGCAAGCTCTTCAGACGTCGATTCGAGGGCACAATATTCTCGTGGCCCTCCTCGGGATTCATGCGCTGTATCAGCGAGTACAGCTGATCCGGATAGATTCTAAGGTAGTTCAAATGAAATTGATTAGAATTTATTTCATTTGGGTAATTGTTCAGACGGCAAAAATCACAATATGTATATATGTATATACCACTGTATTCACTTGTTCGAAGTATAAAATATGTGATTTCTGCAGCATGTCAAAACAATTACTTGACCAACTGTGTTTACACTCACTCTCCATCCAGATCAGTATCGAGAGAATTATCCTTGCGCTGAAACTCCTTCAGTATTTGGCTCTCAAAGCCGGGCTTGAGAAAATCGTCCCTCAGATTACGTTCCAGACCGGCATCAGCTGTTGTGGATGGCAATAAGCGGTTACAGGTTGTTTTTGTACATTGTATATGATTTGTGAACTGTGTGGATTGTTTGGATTGTGTTCCACTTACGTTCATTCTCCTGCAATGATTCCAGGACACGCTGCAGTTGACGCTCAAAATGCTTTTGCATTTCCAATGGGCTCGTAAACACCTGGAACGCAAACTTGCGATCATCGTCGAAGAGTTCATCATCAGTTTCGGCCTCCTCGAACCATTGCGGCTTGCGGAATTCATCCTTATTGGAAGCCGAAGTTGACGAAGCGCTGCAATTGGAAAATTACAGTTAATATAAGTGAAACAAAAACAAATGAAACCAACCCCACTCCACCCCACACTTCACTCCACTCCCATTCCATCCCATTCCACAGGCAGTTTCAATACGCAGCCTCCGCAAAACACAAACACACACATACATACATAGGCTTTTGGTGGTTGTGTCGTCGTGTGCGTGTGTATGTTTGTATGTGTATCCTGCTGAAAATGTATCTATCATTCAGGCAGGTGCCTGGTGCCTGGTTTATCGATCCGTTCCATTGCAAAAAGCCGCAGCATAAAATGCAAAAAAGCACACACACACACAAACACACACAGGAAAACTTACTCCTGCTCTTGCTGCTGCTCGAACTCCGATTGGAACATTTTCTTCAGAATATCCATAACGCTGCTGTTGTTTTTCTTCTTCTTGTTATTATTTTGTTTGAAAGACAACTCAAATTGTTGTTAATTTATAAGAAATGTATCTGTTGGGTATGATTTTTGTTGTCGTTGTTGTTGTAGAGAAAGAAGGAAAACTAAAAGAACCAAAATTGACAAGATTTTTGGCCAAACAGAATCAACACACACGTTAAACAAAATATTCGATTTAATATTTCAACAAAGCTGTTCTTTCTATTTCCTCTCTCTTTCTCTCTGTCTCTATCTATCGCTTTTCCGATGTATGCACACAGTTTTCCTCCAAGTATCCTAATAAACACCACCAAGAAAGACCACGAAACACGAAAATTGCTCGATTGACGAAAACAGCTGTGAGCGGTGTGTTTCATTCCAACTGTCACACAACACTCACGCACACATACACTGAAAGGCATACAAGCACTTCAACGTTGCGTCACAGAAAGAGAGCAAGATACAGAGAGCGAGAGAGCGTGGAATGAAATGCTTACGTACTGGCAACTAGAACATGGCGGTAAAATTCAAAATGTGTGTTGCAAAACTGCGATTAGCTTAAAATTTAGTCAATTACGAAAAATTATACGGCTTATATTCTATATTTGTATTTTTGTAATTTTACTTATAAAATGTGGTATGACATTAAAAACGTTAAATATTTTGTGTGACTAACAAAACAGCTGTGCGCCGACTGTTTCGCTAACGTTGCGTGCAGTTGTCGCGTACTGGCGACAAGAACTGGCGAATAAATTCGAAATATGCGTTTTGTTTTAAATTTAGTGAACTACAAAAAAATATGTGATATTAATACTATCAAGTGGTTTTTCTTACGTAAAATTTCTTATAATTGCACTTATATAATCCTGATTGACATTTAAATCGTTAAGTGTTTCACTGCCGAACGTCGTACGACGTAACGTTAGAAGCTGAGCGCAATGCGTTACGTAAGAAGTTGGCGGTTAAATTCAAACTGCAGAAATTGATTTGTTTTTTATTTTTATTGCTATTGTATTGTCTATAAATGGGACTAATTACAATTTTGTTTACAAAAGCCATAAACAAATATTTGAGAGATCTTCCCGTATGCCCTACTATGTTAGTTTTATTGTATGTGTGTGAATATTAACTAATTTAAACCCCATTAGTTTTAGGCTACGGAAGGTTCTCCTTGTCGCCATTGAAGCTGCTACGTTTACCCATTTGTATTTTCATCATCTTATTTTCATCGGCGCACTTGGTGGTGATCGCATTGCGAACTTCCTTCTCGCTGGCATTCGATTTGTGTGTGACGGCAAAGATAATGTCCTGAATCTTTAGTGGGTCAAGCATTTGTTTCAACGGCTTGTGCTGATCCTTGAAAGCCGGCGACGGTTTACCAGTCATTGAGTGCGTCGCCAGTGTTTCCCGATCGAATATGGCCACCAGCAATTTGCGTGTGGCCAGTGAGGAGACCGACCAATTGATGTTCTCAAATATGCTCGCCGGCACACAGGTGTTGTTGGGTCCAATGGAGACCATTACCTGGTCACCAGTTGCTGTCAACTTGGATTCATCTGACTTTTTGGCATTGCTTCGTCGAGTGGGCAATTTATAGCTGTTGTTTCTGTTGTTGTTGCCCAGTGGTGTGGTTATGGGTGAGGTGCCAGTCATTGCGGGTTTTGGCGTGATCGTGGGCATAACAACTTTTTGCTGAATATGGTCTAGCTTGAGGCGTTTGATCGGCTGCATGGGTGTGGAGCATTCCTGTTTCGTATCCACGTTCTCGTTTTGTTGATTCAGACAAATCTCCAGACAATCCGAGTCTGCCGAAGTGCTCAGACTATTGAGGCTCTCTGCCGCCAGGCGTATCTCAATAGCATCCGCATCATCGTCAGCGGCCCCTATAATCTTGTAGTCAATAACCTCAGCGTGTTGTGTTTGATGTTGTTGTTGATGCGGCTGATGTTGTTGTTGCTGCGGCTGCTGTTGTTGCTGTGGTGCACAGATCACTGAGCTGGGTGGCGTAAGGATTTGTGGTGGTGTCTGCACCGCTGCTGCTGTTTGTTGCATACGCGCTGATGTCTCATGTATTTGTGAAAGCAAATCGGTGTGCTCCTGTAGCTTAGACTCCAGATATCGTACCTTGTCGCGCAACGCACGATTTTCGGCCATTAGTTGTGGATCTTGGTCCAAGCTACGTAAGAGCTCAAAGTCATCGCCAGTGGTTTGTGTCCACGCTGTGAGCATCATTGGTTGCTCTCTGGAACGATGCGGCTGCTGGTGCTCCTCCTTCCAGTTGAAATTGTTGGCATTCCCTTGTAGTATCTGCTCAATCGAAAGTTGTTGTTGATTACGGCACAATTCCAGCATTGGATTCATTGCACACAATGTTCACTCTACTTACTTGTACATCCATTTTACAAATTCCAGCTGCTGTCCTGTTGCTGCAACGTTGTTGTGCGCGTCCTGAAGGATGTGCGTCGACTATGTAAAACGCTGCGCAAACGCACACAAATTTGGCGGCAGAATATCAAAAACGAACGCGCGCAAAAACACAGAGAACAGGAGAAAGAGAGTGAATTAGAGAGCGTAAGAGCGAGGGTTGTTTTTTTTCTGTAGCAGCAACCAAAGTTGGAACAATGCATTCCAATTACTTACACATACGGCTGCAATAACACACACATACACAGCTGACTCAGTAAGCGGCAGGCTGTCTCGCTGTGCGTGTGGATTTATGTATGTGTGTGAGTGTCTATGCGTGCGCGTTTCCAGCTGTGCGAGCCTGCCAGTTCTATGCGTAAAATGGAATTTTTTCTGGTTTCTCCCAACTAGCGTGCAATGATATTTGTATGTTCGTTTATATTCACTTTCTGCCTGCCTCGCATTCAGTTTATTCACTTACTTCGCGCAAATGAAATTTTAAAGTCACATAGCGTTGCCAGTGAGTTGCATAAAATGTCAAGAGTTGCCACACTAAAAGCATTTGTTCCAAAATAAATTTAATTAATTATGATTTCGTTGCAAACCAGAATAAATTGAGCAGCAACTATAAAATTAAGTACAGCAAAAAGTCAGATTTAGACACAAACTGGTTTTGCCAAGCAAAATGCAATGGAATTTAAATGCAATGAGACCAGTACAACTCGTATACATACAAAAATGAGGGAGAAAATGAACATTGCTCTGCTCTGATCGGAAAATCAACCCCTAAAGCGAATGCAGATGTTGAAAAACCATTAGAGCATGAGCAGAATCTAGTGCCAGGTAGACTGGAGAAACCGCTTTTGTTGCTCTCAATTCGCAGAAAAGGGCGAATTTTCAAAAAAAAAAAAATAAGAAGAATTTACCCAACAAAAGATTCAGATACATACGAATAAATGTTTTCAATTTGGATTTGAACGGTGCATATTATACATACATCAATACATTTTTATACAAATTGTAGGCACTCTAGTTATTAAAATAATGTTTTTGTTTATTTTCGCAATTACACTAAAGATAGATTCCATTTGGAACAATTTAAAAGTGAAAAGTTCAACTAGTTAGCAATATATTAATTGTTTTTAATTGAGCTATCGTTTATTTTCGTTATAATAATTTCCAGCAAGTTTATAACTAAAGCGAACAAAGTGGAAATCCATTTAAATTCTAATAAAATTATAATAATCAAATTTGTTTAGTCGAAGGGAAACCACTTTGCAATTTTATATTATTACGAGAATACGAAAGTTTAGAATTATTATATTCGCAAAATATATTTATATTTTTAATTATAATTTTTTATTGTAATTATTTATTATTACTAGTTTATATTTACATGATTACATATACTGCTTGGTACTTCATTTAGAAAATACAAAAATTACAAAAATACAAAAATATTCATATTTATTAATTAATATTCAACACTAGACAATTTTCATATATATGCTTTGTACTTCATTTTGAACACATTGCCAAAAAGGGTAATTTCTTACGTATATTAGCAAATGTTGCATATTTATTAATTAATATTCAATGCTTAACAAATTACATTTATTCTGCTAGTAGTCTCATTCTGCACATGAAAAACAACCAAAAGATAAAAAGTCTTGCGTTCTTTTCTTAGCAGGTAACAGCTAAGTGCTCAGCGCTCTCAAGTGAAAGCCGTTTGGGGACGATCTGGCAGCGCCGCTGGACATCTGTCAAAATTGAAATAACTGTTAATCCTGGCTCATAAAATCCGCGCTGCAAAGGGATAAAGAAAAAAGGACAGAACGAACTAAACCGAGCTGTAAAACTCATTTAAAGTTACTTACAATTTGTATATTTGTGGATTTCCTGCTAAAAGTAAAATCCATAAGCTTAGCAGCTGCGCGAGACCAGAAATTTTATGACTTTCTACCTGCAAAAAGTTTGAAAAATGGACAGAAATTTTGGAAATGAAGAGAATAAAAATGAGGCGAACACGAGAAATATCATGTCAGTTATTAACAAGACACAACCGTGGTTACATCAGTTAGCGTTACCACAGCAGCCGCCAGTTTTACTGCCAATTACACCGTACACACAATACTATCAACAATATTTGCAACAATTTGTGCCGTATTATTACAATTTGCTAACGACGCCGACGCCATTTAACTACAATTTGGGGTACAATCAAGCCTCGAGAATGCCACCAGCCGCCAGCGACATGGAGATCGAAAAGTTTATTAATTACGAGCTGAGCCGTCAGCAGAATCTAATGAATAACCAGCAGCAGCGGCAGCAGCAGCAGAATCTTGTGAGCAATCAGCAGCAGCGCCAAGTGCAACAACGGCAGCAATTGCAGCAGCAGCAACCACTGCAGAATCGTCAGCAGCAGCAGCATCAACCACTGCAGAATCGTCAGCAGCAGCAGCAACAACTGCAGACTCGTCAGCAGCAACAACTGCAGACTCGTCAGCAGCAACTGCCGCAACAGGTGCAGACTCGTCAGCAGCAGCAGCAACAACTGCAGACTCGTCAGCAGCAGCAGCAACAACTGCAGACTCGTCAGCAGCAACTGCAGCAGCAGCTGCAACAACTTCAGCAGCGCCAGCAGCAACCCCAAGCGACACCAGCTGCTCTGCGTCCAGTCCTGGCCCCACTACCGGTAGCGCCGCAAATTGTGCGCAAGTTTGGAGTTCAACGCAGAGCGGCGCCGTCGCAGTTGCAGTTGTTGCCGATGCCCCGGTCGTCGCAGTTGCAGCCGCTGCAGCAGTCAGCGCCACCGCCAGCACCAACACTAGCACCGCAGCAGCAGAAGCGTGTGCTCAACGTAAGCATGGTGTCCTTTGTGAGCAGAAACGGCAAGGGCAAACCGTGTGTTGTGGAGCCACTGCCGCCGATGGAACTAGCGTTCAAACAGCGCGTGGCCAAAATCCAAAAAAGCCAAGATCATTATTGTCGGCTCCTTGGACGACTGAAGGACATGTTGCAGACACTAGATCGCCGTTACGATGGCGTGGAGCCGGAACCAGAGCCAGAACCGGAGGAAGAGCCAGAGGCAGAACAACCTCAAGCGGAGGAGGCACCACCGCCACCGCTAAAACGAGCGCGTCATGAGTCGAGCAGTTCGTCGACCTCTACCTCTACCGCCTCCCATACGGAAGGGGAGCAGACGACGGAAGGGGAGCAAACGGAAAGCAATCCTAACGCACAGTATCCGCAACGTGTTCCGCTGGAGATGGGAGGATTCGAGTATGTCCTGGGTCCTAATGGCACACGTATCAATTCCCAGCAGTATGGACAAGTCTTTTGGACCGATGCACCGGTGGCCACACGTTGTCTGCTCTCAGCGGTCTTTACCAGCGATGAGCTGGCCACACATACTTTGACCGGTAAACCTTCCCCTGCTTTCTATGGACGTGAGCGTCCGCCTAAAAAGATGTTAGATCCGGAGCGTGTAGAT
This sequence comes from Drosophila nigrodunni, assembly GCA_020829145.1. Taxonomy (NCBI): domain Eukaryota; kingdom Metazoa; phylum Arthropoda; class Insecta; order Diptera; family Drosophilidae; genus Drosophila; species Drosophila nigrodunni. The sequence continues at coordinate 1,354,364 of JACVCZ010000008.1, forward strand.
GACATTGTGACCAGTGTGCGGAATCGCACGGGAGGCAAGGAACGGCACATTAGAGCCACCATTACCACCAAATGCGCAGACACGGCCAAGAAGTACAAGCGCAGGGCCAAAAAGGCTGGCAATAGTGGTGTGGTCATTAAGGACGAATGAGTGTCTCAAAGAACCTGAACTGCATGTGATCTGGAACTAAAGAAATCCCAATAATTATATATACACTAATATATCAATAGATATAGATTTTATATGTTGTAGATTTATAAATACACCCGACTTCCTTTATGTGAATAAAGCTGTTTTTATTAACATCCATAGAATTTCTTTAATATTAGCAGATAATTACAGATCATCCCTATCTCCCTTTAGTTGTTCTTGTCCGACTTGCCGGGATTCCAAGCCTCCACCTTGGGTTTTGTTGTGGTATATGGCATATAGGACTCTGTAATAATCAGTTTTTGTAGAGATTGATTGTAAATTGCTGTCATTTCTGGTAGTTACCCTTGGTTCCGGACAGATTCTCACTGTGATCCGCAATCCATTTGTATTTGGGTCGGCAACCATCACGAATGGGAGGCAAGTCCGTCTGTTATACGGATTAAAAAGTTATATAGTAAGATGTCAGGTAAGAAAAAAATGGGTATTTTATCAATCGTTTCTATGGCGGCTATAGTAGTTCGATCTTCAACAAAGTCGTATGTGTATTAAGTATTACGCTAACTGCCTCGTCTTACTCTCCGTGCGGTCCACTCTAATGCTCACCTTGTAGTGCATCCAACCGAACCACTCGGCGGGAATCTGTGATCCATCGTAGTTCATGTTTACATGTGGTGCAAACTCCACCCAGCGATTACGGCCATAGAAATAATAGGGATTCTCAAAGTACCTATTGCCGTACTTATCGATGCCAATGAGTGTTCCCACCTTCAGATCATCATTTCTGTTGTTATTTATTAAAATTAAATAATTTTTTGTTAAACTTATATAAGAGCAACCTACCTGTATAGCTTCAGATAGGCTTGTTTTAGGCCGCCAGCCTCGCGTATGGCCTGGAACAGACGACCAAGACGATCGATTCCCAAGAATTTTGTCATTCTGCTTTTGAATAGCAAACTTTATAATCAATTTTGTTATTATTTGATAAAAATAATAAAAATAACTTACGTGCTAGGCAAAGCAGTGATGCCACTCCGTTGAAAACTGTTTCGAGTGTGTTATTGTTGTGCTGCCAGGGCAGTCGTCAAACAAAGTTGCCACACAGATGAAGGTGTAGTTTGGTACGAAGGTACATTTTGTTACATTCTATTTCTCATGGTACGATTTTTATTTACTAATTTACAAACAAATGCTTAAGCAGAAACTTATATATATTTAATATAAATTATTTATAATAAATATAAAATTGTTTGTCCCATTACTATACACATTGTGAATGTTTTTTTTTTAAACGCTGTACAGATTTTATGCATAAGTGGCAGCTATGGCATGCTGCCAGGGCTGCACTATGCAGCCGGTGTAGACAAATCTAGGCCTGTCAGTAAATTGCAGCCCTGGCCAGACATCTGTTTCACCGTAAATTTTTTGTGATTCATTTTGCTGCACAACAAAAGAATAAAAGAAAAATAAGAACTACGAAACAATATGGCAAAAAATACGTCAAGCAATGCATTTCGTAAAATCGATGTCGATCAATACAATGAGGATAACTTTCGCGAAGACGATGGCGTCGACAGCGCTGCCGCCGGTCCCGATGAAAATGAAATCACATCGCTGCTCACCAAAGGCAAAAGTGTTGAGGCGCTCCTGAGTGCACTACAGAACGCTCCGCTGCGCTGCAAGAACCAACACGTTAAAGTAAATCCATTTGCCATAAATAGTTTAATAAATATATTTATATCGTGTTTTGTGCTTTGTAGGACAACGCCCTGAACATAACGCTGCGCGTGCTCTTATCAATCAAATCGACGCAAATGGATCAGGCAATCGATTCGGTTGATCAAAACGATCTGATCGATGTGCTCATGAAGTACATATACCGAGGCTTCGAGATACCCTCCGAGGGCTCCAGCGGACATTTGTTACAGTGGCACGAGAAGGCATTCGCCAAGGGCGGCGTTGGTTGCATTGTCCGTGTACTTTCCGATACGAATCGTGCTTAAAATTCCTAACTTAAAAATCAAATTAACACAAAAATCAACCAATGCGAAATCCTTTTAAAGAAAAAATACCTGAACTGCCAAAAAAAAAAAAAAGAAGTCACAGTCGAAACTTGATCCCTTGTTTGATTTTTTGCCGCAAATTTGCAAATGACAAAAGTTTTCCAAATTAGATTTTAACGCATATTCAAGTATTAAAGCTTTTTTTATATATAAAAAATCATTTGGTGTTTACTTTTTTGAGGCAGTGTTAAATAGTGTGGCGCTGCTACTGCTAGAAAATGTATTGTAGAATTTGCTTTCTTTACGCCGCTTCCAACTGGAAATACTGGGATTTTTAGCGAACGAATAATATCTTGTCTGTAGCTCTTTCAACTTATAAGGTCTTGCTAGGTCCTGCCAGTATTTTCAAATCTGTAGCTTTTATAGAGCAATTGCTGCCATATAAAAATTCCCAAAGATCACAATTACCTGATTAAAGTCGAGCCATTGACTTCCGAATTTCCTTATGTTTAAAAAAAATAAACTCATTTTGGGTTAAGTATTTAATCAACCGTTTCTCATTTTATTTGACTATTCAAAAATGTAATAAGTGCGTGAACTAAACTTAAAAACAATTTCCGAAAACATCATCACGTTGAGACATTAATACACATTTCGCATGCTTTTCAAAAATGGACAACAAAAAATCAAAATGAAATGAACGCTGAAAAAATGCTATGGATTCAAGTCGAGTCGTAGTAGAGTCGACTCTACAAAATGCAGGAAAAAATGTTCTCAAAATGTACTTAAAGCTATATATATTATAGTAGTATATTTTGTGGTCTGATTCCGAAATTTTCTGCTAGCTTTTAATGAGGGGGTTTAAAGAGTTAACATTTAACAAAAGCGAAAAGGGTTTGTTCTTTTTTTTAAAGTTGTCTTCAATAAATTAGTGTCGATTTAATGAGGCGTGCTTGCTGCTTAATTGCCTTATATATGCAGTTATATATATAATGTCGAAACAGGCTCCAATATCATATGCAATATCTGTTTTCCCCCCGAGTTCTCCTCTTTACCACATGTGTGTTTCGCGTATTTCGCTGATTATGTGATTAGCACGCGTGAGAGCCTGGAAAGAGTGAACAAAAAATAGTATTACTACCGATTGGGAACTGGAATTTAGCCAAGTTTTACCTTCAACATATCCGCCGCCTCTTTTCGCCGCACGGCAATGTGATCGGACTCGTTTAGCAGTGTTTCAGCCTTCTCCGACTTGTAGAGATGTGTGACCAGCTCACTTTGCAAATTGTCCTTAACGTAGTTAACCAAGAAATGCATTATTGCCTTTGGTACAGAGTCTTGTATCGATTTGCGCACAATATAGAAATACGATTTGATCAGGCGTTCTAAAAAGTCAAAATAGTTTAGTACAAAAAGTAATCTAAGAGATTTTTGGCTTCAAACCCACCAATCACGTCACAATCCTTTTGCTCCTTGTCGGTGAGACGTCGTGAATTATGCAACACTGGCACATCGGGCAAAAGATTGACCGGTTTCAAGGGACTAACCATATTGTTGTGCACCGGCGTATTACTAGCCGAATTCTCAATGCTCTCGGGACGATTGGGCGCAGGTGGTAAGATATTGGATAGCCAGGAGCCAGTGGAGTTCTCACCAATATGATTCTAAGCACAAAGAGGAAGAGGAATATATTAACCAGATTTTATTTAAAATTTTAATGTATAGCAGTTAAATGTTAACCATTAATGCGACTGATTTTGGCTGAAATGTAGGGCTTTTGGTGAATCGGACAAGGGGCATATCGGCAGGACGACGCTTACATACCCTTGACAAAAGCAACCCGTAAAACGTAGTGGTTACCTAATAAAATAAAGCTATTTTTCAACAAGAAAGAAACTTTCGAATTCGGCAAGCCTGAACATACACATTTCGTGGACTCTTCTAACACACGGGCTAGGCACGCCGCCTAAGACTTAGCACTGCAACTACTCTGCCGTGGCCTCGCTTATATAGCCCACACTGTAGACTGCCGGCAGCAAGGCTGCAGAGCATCGCCTGAAGAACTCTCCCTAACTTGCGACAGAGTTTAACTCAGAAGAAGCGCAGCAGCTATGCTTTGTGCTGTCTCAGAGCTTAGCTGTCCGCATGGACAGTATGGCTAACAGGGCTGCATAAGAGAGGCGACTGCAGCGCTAGCCGCAGTACAAAAGTCTACATGTGGTTCCCTATCGACAGAGCAGCAGCGTCCACATACTTAAGCTCACGAGTGATTCTTTTTGACTGCACTTCTTAGACTGCCATTTACCTGCTCATGGTTTTCATTTTGTTGCTGCTGCTGCTGTTGTTGTTGCGTCTGGAGCTGTGCCTGTGACTGCTGCATCTGCTGCTGATTCTGGGAAACCGCACTGTGTGCCGACACCTGAGGCGACATGTTGTTGCGTGGCGTGTTCGTGCGACGCGGCTGCGAATACGGATCGTTGTCCGTCTTCAGTAGACTGGGCACCAAGGCGGCTTCCTTATGAAAATCTGGATGTTTGGTATTAATATAGGCCAATTCAATGGCCACAATGTTCTCGACCATCACATTTGTGGCCGGCAGACGACAGCGCAGCAGCTGCGTCACGACATCCACAATTTTCTCATGCAATTTGGGGAAGCTGAAAAAATGGGTATACAATAAGTTGATTAAACTCTACACTAACTAAAAAAGGCGACAGTCGAGCGAGTTGACTGTCAACTTACCGCAGCATCTCCTGTTGCACCTCATTTCCGCAATGCTGCACAATCCGTTGCATTTCCTCGTGGATCAGCTCAACGCAACGCAGTGACGGCTCCTCCAAGCGACGAATCTGTCGCTTAACCAACAACTCGAACGACACTTCCGGCACAAATAGCGCAGGTCTTGGCCCTGTAGCATTCCTGATGGCCGTGAGTATGTCCATTTTTGTCAAACCAGCCAGCGGATGTATCGAGTCCAAGGTGCGTCCAAAGATCTCATGGAAAATGTAACAAAGTCGGGCTCCTCCGCACAGTTCTGTGGTCTCAATGTTGCGGGCCGTGCCTTCGATGGTGGAGCAGTAGGCGCTGGAGAATTTGGTTATGATGTGGAGCAGAGTCTGTGACTTGTCGGAGACGTCCTCGCCGTAGGAGTTGAGCAGCGATTGGAACTGCGTTGACATAATGTTCACGCGGGTCTAGAAAGGGTGGGAAAGAAACAAAAATTAATCTCTATACACACCACTTACTACTCAAGCTACAGATCGAACCCCAACTCACCTTAAGATCTGGCAGACAGTCGCGTATGTGGTGCATGAGTAGCCGATTGAGGGTCTTGGCCAGATAGGGAGTACCATTGCGTGTGGCGAGTGTAGGGTATTTGCGTTGCAGAAAAGCCGCTTCGTCCTTCATCTGTTCATCGATGTCCTTCTTATCGATAATGTCCTGTTGCGAGCGATTCATCACACCGATAATGCCCAGTTTAACGGGTATCACACGACCACACAAAATATCAATGGCATCAGTGCCAGCATCCATCAGATCCAATTTGGTGACTACAGCAAGGGTACGTCTACCATCGGGATCCACGTCCTTGGCCAGTTTCAGTGCTTCACTGGTTGCCATATCGGTGTTGGCAGCCGTAACGGCCAAGATAATTGAATTTGGATTCTCAATGTATTTAATGACCAAATCTTTGATTTGTGCTTCAATATCCTCGGGTTGATCCCCCACCGGCACTTTGGTAATACCCGGCAAATCCACCAGCGTTAAATTTACAACTCGTGTGGAAAATATCTTTAAATTAATGGGTTCCGGACAAATTCCCTTATTATTTCCGGCTACACGCTCAGTTTCGTTCTCGATCTCGCTGCGGATCTCATTGAAGTCCGTAAAGCATTTCTTTGTATGCAGGAATCTGCCCCATTCGCTGGCATTGACAGTGCCTAAAGAGGGGGATAAAAAAAGAGAAGTTATTTAAAGGAATTTCTACTAGAATTACAGGGTATACTTTTGCCTACCATTCTCAGCCGATCGATGCTCGCGATCCTCGAGTGGGCAGTAGATCAGCTGCAAGATCAGCGGACGTCGAGTGACGATACCCGTTCCTCGGGGCAGAAACGAGCGGCCGACGACGCTTTCGATGACGGAACTTTTACCGGAACTCTGAAATCGAAAAACAATAGAAATTTGAATGATTACGCGTATAATTAAGCAGCCATGACTATAAGACACCCTGTAAAAACTTTTTTTTATTAGCGGGTATTATTTAGTCGTTGATTGGTCTCTAACTTTTCTACTTGTGCTTATCTAAAAAGCAAATCACTTAACGTGATGTTGAGCTACTTGAACGCAGTTCTTAAAGGTTTAAACACGCTGTACTCAGCACATTGTGCAATAATTGGGGTGAACGATTCAGCTTACAAAGAACTAGGAACTGTTGAAATAATATTGGAAATTTCAGCAGGTTCGAAAAGGGATTCCCCTGGGAAGAAAAGCTCTATGGGGGTCAAAGACAGTAGAGAATGTGGATTCAAAGTGTAGAAATTGGTCACTTGTATTTAATTGGATCTCTACAAATAAATCGGAGACTTGCGATCAAAGTTCACTAAAGAACAATAATAATTGTACAACTGCAAGCAATAACTCTACACACATTCTTTTCCGCTACTAATCTCTCCAACAATGGGCGGATAGCTGGCAGCCTCAGTGGGCTGCTCCACAGCTGAGTAGACTTGCGCACACTGAACTCCTTAGAGCAAAGTCTACACAGCGCGCAGCTGCAAAGTAAAGACTTGTGGAGACTTTCAATTTCGTTTTAATTGCCAGCTTATAAGCAAAAATCAAAACAAAACACACAATAAATAACTGTTTATGTTAGGCAAGCAAGTGGCTGTGTGCCTGTGTCATACGTTTGTATGAATGTGCGTTTGTGGGAATGTGTCAGCAGCAGCTGTTGTTGTTGTATCGATTTTTCAGAGCGTCAACAGCTGTGGTTGCATACAAATTATATAAACAGCAGAATCAGAGCTATTTAAGAAACTAGCAAAGCACTTGACGACACTTTTAAAACAATTGTTAACAAATGCATATGTATGCACATGCATATATATATATGTATGTGTGTATGTACGTGCCGGCAACGATGTACGCCAAAGAAGCCGCACGTTATATAATTGAACTATGTAATTATTGAGTTATTTGAGTGTCTTGCTTTTTTTTCGGCTTATTAGTTTTGCATTATTTTTTGGAGTCCCGCGTTGGCGCTTACCTGACTGCCAAGTACAACAATTTGCGGCAATTGTATTGAGTCAGAGCCGACGGTGTTGAAGACATCTTGTAATTTGTTGATAACTGGAATTAATGCTTCCATCTCTCAGTCAGCTGTGCTATAAGTACGCTTTAACTCACTGTCTCTCACTCTCTTTCACACAATTCTTTTTATTTTATTGGAATTTCTTGCAAATTGTCACACATTAATACTTTTTTTGCGTTTGTTGCGTTTTGATTGACGCGAGTGTGTGCTGTAAATTTTTTTTTGCAAACTTAGACAGGGCTGCAATTAAACAATGCCACTCGTGGGTGTTGCCAGATAGTTGGAAAAAGGTTTGCAGTGACTGGCAGTCAGCTGGCATTGGCTGCCATTGAATATGTTTTATTAATTAATATACATATTGTTAATGCTATGCAATTTGTTTTATGTTTTATGAATATTAAAAATTATGGCACAGAGACAACACAGTAATTACATGTTCTTGCTTATAACATTTGAATGAAAGATAATTATCGTTAATCGATAGCTCGATATCAGCTTTGAGCGCGGCAAATGGAATTATTTGAAAAGTTATCAGTAAGTAATTTTATTATGTGGTTAAAAATTATTATAATTTTAAGGTAATAAATCAAAGTGAATTTATATAATTTCTTAATTTCCTCAGTTTCAACTTATTCCTTCTAGAACTTTTCTTCAACACCTTCCTCTCACTCACTGTACACTTTTACTCCCTCTTCCTCTTGTTCTATGTCCTCTTCTCACCTAACTCACTCTCGCTCCCACAGAGGTCTCGTTCTTGTAAATAACTTGTATATAAATTTTTAAGCCATAACTTAAGCTAAGCTCCACTTAAAGCTGTCAATTAGTAAATGTGGGAGCACACTTATAAATACAGACACCCACACACACACGCACACTTCCCGCTGTGTGTCAAATATTCAAATTGACATTGTTGGAGCAAGTTTTGTATTTGCGTTGACAACTTGGCCAACTACATGCAAAACTTGGCAGACTTGTGACATTTATTGGCCGGGAAAAGACCCGGCTCCCCACTCTCCCAACACACCCCCTCTCCTCACCCCACCGCTCACGCTACCATTGAGTTGACTGAATATTAATTTGATAATTTTCCACTCGAATGCAAATTTTTGGTGTCGAGTCTTTTTCTCTCTCTAATTGACTGACGAATATTTTAAATATGAATTCCAAACAAAGTTCTGCCACGCCCACCACTCCCTCAACGCATCCTGCTCCATAACAATACGGTTAGCTTAATGATGATGACGTAAACGATATTCGAGCAAATGAAGCCTGTGTGAGCATTAATCATTCGCAAGTAATTTTGCGGATTTGCATGCGTTGCAGAAAACGATAATTTTCATTCATCATTTTCAAGTGTTTCCGCAGGATTATAATAGTCAGACAGGCAGACAGACAGGGGATAGGGAGAGAGAGTGAGAAAGGGGCCAGCCGTTTGTTGCCACGACTTTTGTTGCAGCTTCAGTCTCTTCGCTTTTATTCTTCAAAATTGTACACTACGCAAAAAAGCTGTGGATTTTATGCTACATTTAGCACTGTACAATATTTTGCTTAAGATTCCTCCTGTTTTCTCGCTGTGCATGCACATGTGTACTTTCTGTCTGTTCTTGTCACTATGTGTGTGTGTGTGTGTGCGTCTGATTGCGTGTGTGTCTTCTCATTATCCTTCATCGTCGTCAATTATTCTTGTAGTACAGCGTCGAGCACTTGTCGAGCAGCCTTTGCATTTAGTTGATGAACTCTCGCTGCGTCTTCGCGGCCAGAGTTGGCTAACTTCCCCTCCTACTTCTTCCTGGCACTATCTCTCTTCCCTTCACCCTTCTCTCTTTCTCTCTATGCCGCACTCCTTCACCCACTGCTTGCCCTGTGGCCATGTCTCTTGTGTGATTTATGTTGCTTGCATTGCTCATTTTCTCGTTCGCTTTCGAGTCGCTGTGATCAATGACAACAACCGCAATAACAACAACAACAACAGGAAGAAGTACAACAACAACTACAGTAAAAGCATTAATTTCTCTTCTGTTCGATTTGCTGTAATTTCGAATATTACGTATACGTCATGTGGCGCTTGTCGACTTGATTGCGCTGGCCACGGAAGCACAGGAAAATACAATGCACTAACCTCAACCACAAAATACCCTGTGGCAGTGCCGAAGACTGCTTGTGATCGCTTCTAGCTTCTACGAGAGCAAGGAAAAGAAAGCCAGGAGATGAGAGAGAGAGAGAGTTAGAGAGTTTTGTCATGGCTGCCTGCTAAGTGCTCGCTTCTGATTGGCCTGCACGTAGCGATGTCTCGTTTCCACTAATGCCGCCAAATGGTTGACGTGTTGGTTTATGAACAGATCTTCAGGCCTTTTAAAGCTACACATAGTTATTTAAAGGTATTTTGCTGCTCACATAGCTTCAACGAACCTATAGCACTCAGTGTGCAGGGCATAACTATAATGAACTCTGTCATCAAACCACACAAACCGACATTTGGCTGCCCTGTACATAAAACACACACACACACACCTGAGCTGCATTGCGGTGACTTGTCACAGTCTCGAGCTGTCTCGAAAGCAGCTGTAAATTTTCAATATTTTCCAATTTATTAGCCAAATCAAATGAAATTAAATTGATTCACAAATCTCAAGGAAAATGTCTTTAGAAAATGCCGGAAAACGCGATTTTTTCTTTAATTTTCATGCAGCTGGGAAATTCGTAGAAAACTATTTTTCTCATCTGCTTTGGCGCTGATGAAACATGGAAAATGCAAACGAATTTTCATGGCTTTTTTTCTGAGCACGCAAAAAAACTTTTCTTATTTTTGCGGAGAGACCGAGGGGTAGGTAGTGGGCGTGGCGCTGCGACGCTGTTCCAATTACATTTTTGAAGGAAGTAAATACTCTGGTAAAGGAAGCAGCACTCAGTATAATGGACACGGCGGAAAGCAGAGGGTGGGGGAGGGCGAATGGTAAAGGAAAGGGGCGGAGAAAGTTGCAAGTTTGTCATGCGAAAATCATACAAAACTTGGGTTTTTCGTGTGCTCACGAAAAGTAATTGAGGCGGAAATCCCTAATTGGCACCTTCAACTCGCCTCCAAACCGAGGGAAATGGAAAATGGGAAAGTGGAAAATGCAAAGCGGGCACAGCCCAAAAAAGATAGCAAAGAAAATCACAAGAAAGATGAAACCATAGCCAAAAAAAAAAAAAGAAAATGAAATAAGAAATGTGGGAGAATGGGAAAATCATCCACTCTTGGATGGCGGTGGGCGTGGCACACGTTGTCGCATGCAAATGGGAAAACTTTGCTCATCAGTGCGCACAAATTGAGTGAAATTATCAGTTCAAGTGAAATTTACACTTGAATTTGTCGTCGCTTCGCAACTTGAAGCTACACTGGGGAAAATCGAGTGGAAAATAATGAAAACAGTTAATTTTGATTAATATAAAATTTAATAATAGAAACTGTGTTGAAAACATCAGTTTTATTTCTAAATTTAATTAAATTTGTATACACTAAAAAAATACTTTAAACTTTCATTAAGAACATTTTTAAATCAAAGCTATCGCCATCTATTGTTCAATGATTGCGTCAGTATTTTAGTTTGCTTTGCTACTAAGACATCAATTAGTTAGTAGTTAGTTTTTTTCTTTTCAGTGTACCAGCGCACATAACTGCTGCAAAAGTAAAGCTGCGTATGATTGCTTTACAGTCAGCTGCTCGAGCTCAGCTCTAAATCCAATTAGACACAAGAAATGCGGTGACAAACATGTGTGTCAAACATTCTGATTATTTCCCAGCGGAAAACTGGCAAGTGGCAAAAAGCCTTTTGCCCTAATTAATGCACCAACTACAGTTGCACAGACAGCAGGAGCGAGATAGAGAGTAAGACGATTCTTGCTTTGATTCGTACTCAATATAGCTGTCTTGCTCAATCTCCATGGCACACATGCAAATGTTAGATAACGATGTGACCAACCGCTCCCACTCTCATAATGACACACACTTACTCAAGCATGCTTCTAATTGAGAGCGCTCCTAGATCTCTAATAATTCTGACCAATCACAGCGTTGGAAGCTCTCTCACTAGCGCTCAGCTGCGCTCGCAGACACAAATACAAAGACAGCACATGTTCAGATCACACATACACACTCTCCTGTTGAAAGCGAAAGCTTTGTGGGAGGGAAGAGAACAACAAACTAAAGCAGCAGGTTGCTCGTTTCTACTTTTCTGGCTCTCTGCCCTAGCTGCTCTCACAGACACTTATACAAAGATAACACATGGGCAGGCGTGTTTAATTGATCACACACAAATTTGCATTGCTGACTGCGTTAGCTTTGTGAGTGTGAAGAGGACAGCAAACAAACGCAGCTGTTCTTTCGTAAGGTTTTTTTTTCTTTCTCTTCCTCAGCTGCACTTTACATAGATAATAGTGGGAGCGAATGACTGCAGCTGTTTGTTTTTAAGTTCTTTACTCGCTTACTCAGTCGGGTTTAATTGAAGCATAAAGTAGAAAACGGAGCTTTAACCAATGGCAGCTGGCTAAGAAGCAAATACAGTTATCAACTTAAATCCAGTGAAACATTTTGGCAAAGAACAAATGTTCAGCTTCTGGGCCTATCTCTCGACCTGTCTCAAAACCTATTTTGAGCCTTTTGTGCAAGTCATGGTTCGTATTCGGTGAAGCACTTAGCATTATTGCATTGCAACGAAACGGATCGAAGTCAATCGAATTGAATTATTTTGTGTGACAGAGAGAAAGCGGCAGGAAGGGAGAGAGATAGTGTGTGTGTGGTTGGGGGTATTGTGTGAGGGTTGCCACCCAGTCGCTTAAATGTAATTAAATTCGTCGCACTCCGTCAAATGATTCTCTTCGTGTTGAGCTCAACTCATCGTTGAGGTCGTCAAATGGATTGATTTATGATGATGTCGTTGCCTTTGGTTTTGGCTTAGCTTTCGTCTTGCCACTGTCCCTCTGACCTCCACTGCCCCCTCTGCCTGACTTGCCTTGACATAATAAATTGTTCTCTTCTGTGTCCTTTCACACGATGACAGGCACAACTCAAACACACACACGCACTCATACACACACATGTGTTTTCCACTTGCAGCAGATTTGAAAATTAATTTGGAAAACTTTTGACTTTTGGCTCTCTCTCTTGGCCGCATATCGCAGTGCGTTATTTATATTTATATTTATTATTTAATTTTCTTTTTGTTATGTACTTTTGCCGTTTGCTTTACTTCGCTTTTAGCTTGCTTCTCTCCCTTTCTCTTTCGTGTCTTTTTTACGCTTGACTGCAGCTGTGTTCGCCGCTCTCGTCATACCCTGTAAGGAAATTGGCATGCTTGGGGTATGTCAGTATTTTACAAAGGAGGAAATTTCTATAGAGATTAATATTAATAGAATTTCAGTAGCATGTACAGGGTCTTTTAAAGTAATTGTCCATTAACTTAAACTTCTTCAGAACAAAATTCCAAGAGCTTAGAGCATTTTGTAAATTACAGGGTATCAATGCGTCTTTATCTATCTTGACTCTGCTGTTTGGCTACGTTGACGGCAAAGTTTAATTTTTATTGTTGTTTGACTTTGTTAAATGATTTTTATTGCCTTTTTTCTTGCTTTACTTGTATTATTTTTTTTGTGTATTTTTTCTGGAGCGCGACTCAGAGGGGCATAAGGAGGCCAAGGAGCTGGCGAAGCCTTTGTAAGAATTTAATATAAACTGCTGTTGGGGACCATATTGCGAGGCAAACAAATGCACAATGGAGGACGGGAGGAGAGGGGGACTAAGCTACAAGCGAAGTCAAAGCCAAAGCAGTTTCTGGCCATTTATTGAAATCCTTGCAAGCCCTTGGTAGGCCCCAACCCCTCGCAGTTGGCCCGAAGATATATGAGTGCCATTTGATTGTGGCCCAAAACAAGTGGTTTGCCAAAACGTGGAAATCTTTGCCAAAATGTCAAATGTCAAGTGCAAAAAGAACAACTGAATTTGCTTCATAATTCATGCACCTCAATGCTGGGTGTGTGAGGGGTGTGTGAGGGTGTGTGTGTGTGTGTTTGCGTAATCAAATTGAATCAGGTAATAAGAAAAATGAAAATAAAATAAAAGCAGGCATCGCTTGTAGCTTGGCCAAAAGCCACAACAAAGTAAACCCAACCAATTTGTAATCACGCCGTGTGCACATTTTTCCTACATCCCTTTCGCCCTTTCGTTCTGCGCCCCACCTTTCCCCACCCCCTCTGACCCGCCCACTCACCACAACAAAAAGACTTTGAATTCTTAAGTGTTTGACGCTGTTCAACAACAAATTTTCTTTCTTCTCGCGAGAAAGAGGTGAAAATTAAATTTAATTTCAAAACGCCAAAACTTATTCAACTACGCATACTTTGAATTCTGAACTCTGAACTGTAAACTCTTCAGAATGCTCAACTTTCGTCATTTGTCAGTAAATTATGAAGCAAAGTTCACAAAGTTGAGCGTCTTATGCCTTAAAGTAGATTTAAAGCTCGGCAAAAAGGGTTTTAAACGAATTAATTTCAAAGTAAAATTTAAGATTAAAAGCTTTAAGCTTATGAAGTAAAACAAAAAAAGAGTTTTTAATAAAATTATTGGATTAATTTAAAAAATATAAGGAAATGTAATATATTTTTTAAATTAATCCAATAATTTGATTATAAACTCCTTTGTTTTACTTAGAATACCGTTGGGTATATTTAATCAGCTTCAAAGCTCAGCATAGCAAAGCTTCAATTAAGTAAAAAGCGTATACAGAGCTTTTAGGCTCATAAATACATTTGAGCTTTTAAAGCTTTTAATTTTAAATAACATTTGATTTGGCTTAATTTCAAGCTTTTTTTTTTGCTTGATTAATAAGCTTTTGCTTCTCAATAAGCTGAAAAGTCATGATTTATCAGTTTAAATTTTGTATTAAATCCATCCTTAAAGCTTCCTAAGTGTAGTAACGCTTCAGTGGGGCTCTGCAGCTTCCACTTGAATGCCAACTCCAACTCCTGACTGAGAGATGAATTAGGCATAAAATGCAATCTGTAATCTGGCTTTTGTCGCATTATTTATTGTCATGATTACTAATGACGTAGCTCTTTAATTTGAATAATGTGACATTTAACAAATTACGGTTATCCAATTGCAGGCGATGTCAAATGGGATTTGTGCATTTCAGCTGTCAATTACAGCATTCCAGAGTTGCATTGAAATTGTAGAGGGTTGGGGGTGGGGTAGGGGAAATGGCAGGGGGACTGGCAGGTTGTGGAAAAGTGGAGAAAATGAAGGCATGCCATGATTTGTGGGCAACAAATTGAACTACTTCTATGAATGAACGTCGAGCTCATCAAAGCTAGATTAGACACACAGCGAATTGTGTCTAAGCACTGCTTCCTCTCTCTCTCTGTCTCGCTCTCTCTCTCTCTGTCTCGCGCTCTCTCTCTCTCTCTCTCTCTCTCTCTGTCCCTTTCACTGCTAGTATAATATGCCGAGTGCAGTTGTGTCAACTGTTTTGTTATGGCTGCTTGCATCACAGCACTGTGATAATATATCTTCTTATGCTGCATATGCACTGAGAAAAATAACCTGTATAATACTGGATATTTATCTGATAATATAAATATTTAAGTAAACCTTAAAACAAGCTCTGTTATATAAACAGAATACTCCTTCACACACCTTTATGTTTAAATGCCCGAATTTCTTACACTGCATAAGTACTAAAGAGCGAGCGAAAGGGAGAGAAGAGAGTGGTAGATGTACGCATTGCGTCATTAGGAGAAAGATAGAGAGATAGAGATAGGTTCGTTCCATTGTTGCTGTTTGAAACAAAGCACGAGCACTGCGTCAGTCGCTTTGGTCATAGTTTTAATCTCACTAATGGCAACCGACTATGGGGACAACAGGATGGTAGACAAGAGGACAGCAGGACAGCAGTGAAGAGGAGAAAGCAAGGGGTGGGGAGGGTGAAGGGGACTGCAGCAATTGTGTGCTCTGCAGCTTAGGAAATCAAAAGACCTACGCGAAAACCCTGAGTGCACTTTTCCCTTTACAGTTTTCACTCAAAATGGGGCCCAACCTCATGTGAATAGGTCACCCACTGAAAACAATTGCAGTGTAGCTCTTGCTTGGCAAAAGGAAAACCATAGAAATGCTAACGAAGCAAGCACAAACATGTCGAAGCGTACAAATTGTGACCCAGAATCGCTTTAAACGGTGTTTGACATTTGAAAACCTTGGGAAATACAAATTTCTTAAATTCGATTCATACAAATTATGATTCAGTAACACTCTAAAAGGGTATTTTTCAGTCGCATACTTTATGTTAAGTATTTAAGCAAGAACTGAAAAAAGCGGTTTATACCTGTTATTTTCTACACTTCGATTATGGAAAATTTACATTACAGGGTATTTTTCAGTCGTGTATACTCGGCTTTAGCAGTCCCGCATACAAGACTTGATTGCAGTTCAGGTAAACTTATTTATATGAAGTTAGCAGTTATAATATAGACTTTCTACATATTGTTGGGTATTTTGCAGTCGAGTACTTCCTAACCTTTTATTAAACTAACACTTCTTAAACAAAATCTATTAATGACACCAGTGTTTGTTTTTCCAGCCTACAGGGTATACAGCAGTCGGTTACACTCAACTATAGCTGATCATACATTGCGTCTCCTCTTACAGCAGTTTACATTATATGATATATTCTATAGAATCCGATTAAATCTGATAAAAGTCGCGATTGAAATCGCTTCTTCAAATTCGAATCACGCAAAAACATTCCAGGAATGTGAATCACTCGAACTAATTGATGAGTATTCGTGAGCTCATTCCGAATAAGGTCATGAATAATTCGTCAAACACTCACTGCTTACACCTGTTAATCATTGCTATTGTGATCATTACTGATTATGTGAGCTATCCTGGAATTTTCAAATGCGCAAGGGGTATAATCGGTGGGCAGAAAGTTGGTAAGAGTCTTAAGAAGAGAGCACAGATAGAAGCTAGATAATCCGATTCTTCAAGGCACCACAAAACTAATACAAATTATCGAGGGAACCGAATTAGCCAAGTATTGAATTACTTGGTTCTACCATGATTTTATGGTATTTTTAAACAGTGTGGAACTAAAACAATTAATAAATTGTTGAAGCTCAACTCATTTTAAACCAGCTGCTCATCCAGATCAAAAGGTTCTTAGTTTCCTGAGGTATAACGACTTTCACCTTCACCTTCAAACAATTTCAGTTCCGTTTGCTGACTCAGCTGATATTTGTTGATAGCTGTCTATATGTGTCTATGACGTCATAGTTGTATACTTAAGCGACTCAGCTGAGGGGAATACTGTCAGTCGTCGTGCAACCTCTTGACCGTATACTGTTCTTGGCCAACATGAATCAGTTAACAGCAGTCGTCATTTTGCTGTTTGCTTTTGTTGCCTTTGGTAGTTGTAAGTATATACCATTTTTGGTATATTTAAACTCGTTTGACTATCCCATTTTTAAAACTTTTCCAAATTTAGGTCTACCTCGCCCCCAACTACAGCTCGTACAGCCTACAAGCGACGCAGATCAGTTTCAAATCTGTCAACGACATGAGCAACATGGCGCCTATTCCCATCCTCGTTTGGTTATCACTTGGAAAGGCTCCCAGCCGACCTCCAGTCCGCTGCGTTACCTGCGTAAAGTTCTAGCCGATGATCTTAACCTACCTCACCTGGTTTACACGCTAAAGCGAGTCAAGTCACTGCCCAACAAACTGAGCTTTGAAATGTCGAGCAACTTGGCTGCCTACGAGGTGCTGCGGGAGTATTGTAAGCTCTTCAGCCGCATTACGATGTACCGTGCGCAGGGCTACGATGATCAGCCTCTGACGTATGAAATTCTACTGGCAGATTGAACTGCACTTCAAATAAGATATTTTAGTATTATTTTTATTTATTTGTTAAACCAATAGAACTGTTTTTAAGTTGGTATTTTACAAATACTAGAAAGATAAAAAAATTATTAAATATTTAACTAATTTTTTAGTCTAAGCAAATGAAAGCAGCAAACGGAAGAACTGCACTTCGTCTGCAAAACATATAAAAAGTAAGAAATACTAAAAAATACTACTTTTAGTATTTTATATAAAATAATGTCATTTGTCGACTTGAGCTTTCTGAGCCAAATATATACTAAACTTTTAATACTAAGAGCCTATTTGGGTTTGGATACTTTAAGTATTTTTTATTTAGTATTTTTTAGTATTTTTTATTACTTTTTTGTATAAAAATTATATCGATTACAGAAAAATAACGGGCTTGCTTGCTGAGACAAATAAATACTATTAATATATTTATATACCATAACTTCTAGTATTTAACATGCAGTGTTGTCGTTTAGCAGTCATTAAACAGTTTAAGCTTTTGCCCAAATTAATTGTTTTGTTCGCTTTCCCTTCGCTTTTCCTTCCCGCTGTTGGCCAAATCGCCTTTGCTACCTGTTTGCCAGTTGTTGTTACCTGTTCCGATCTGATCGCGGAGGCAGCCGAACTAAATGCAATTAAGCTTTGTGCAACGTGTAGCGTGCAACGTGCAACGTCAGAACGCATTTGGGGTCCCAGCATGTTCCAGGTCATAGTCGTTTATTGAAGTTGTACCCTGTACTACAATTAAGAAGAGGTTAAACACTGCCGCTTCTACATGGAAAGTAAATTCGGAATTGCCAGCTAAAGTCGAAATAAAATTATGTCAGTTTAAACACAGAACGCCACAGTACAGGGTCTATCTACAGTCGAGTTGTCATTTGCTCAGTGTACAGCTAAAGAACAGATAAAGCACAGGTACAGGGTCTTGTTACCACCTGGTACTTTTCTCTGCGAGCTTGGTAGAAATATCTAATATTTTTTAAAGTTATACAAATTTCCACATAAAAAACTGCTTAAAGTGTTCAATTTGCACGCAATTTGAGAGCATAGAAATGTTTTTTGGTAAATGCAAAGTTTTTCCAGAATTGGAATTTTTTTTTTGTGTTATTTGTGTTGTCGCCAAAGTTGCATTGATTGCTTTAAAAATAATTTATTGAGTCAATTGACTTTTGCAGTGAAGTCTTTGCAAATAAACGCAATGCAATCTGAACTTACAATCGCCAGGGAAATCTCTGTGGCAGTGTGTGTGTGCGTGTGTTGACTCGTTGGCTCGTATACGATAGAGTAGGAAAGAGACAGATGAAGAGCGGGAGAGAGATAGAAGGGCAACGCAAGTTTAGTTCAATTTGAAATTTATTGCGGCTGGAGTTCATTCACATGGCAAGTTAAAGCTTCGGTTACATGATTCATTCACATGGATAGACTAACACACAGCCAAGCACACACCACACACACACACAGGCAGAGTCTCCTCTTACACAATTCAAGAGGTTGGCCAAAATGCAGGAACTGGAGTGCGAGTGGGAGAAGACGAAGGCTTTTCAGCCAAAATGCTATAGCTGAGTCACACATGTCAATCCAATCTCATGATGACCGTTACAAAAGAAGGTTGAAACTGAGGTGGAGGCTTAGAGACAGTGGGAGAGGGGAGATGGAAGAAGAGTGAAAGGGAAGCAAACGAGAGCTGCATTTACTTGGCTTTGGCTAAATCAAAATAACAAGTCTTATGCATATTGATTGCGACATCAAGCACTCAATTCTCAACTGTTTACTTAGCTCTACAAATTTGTTCAACAATTTTAATGAAATTTTAAAGGGAACTCTGCTGTTATAACTTCAATAACCGTTTCAAGTTTAGTTATATTATTTAACTATAAATATGTGGAACAATGAATAATATAATAATAATAACTTTAATAATATATAAAATCTGTAATAATGTTTTTTTCCTTTAAAAATATTTTTTAACTACCAAATAAGTAACGCTTTCAAAATTGTTGATAAAAATCAGACAATATAGTGTATTTATATAAAAAAAAAATATATAAATAAAGTTTCTCATCTTTCTAAGTCAAAAAAGTTAAATTTTGCTATATATATTTTATTAAGCTGCTCCTTAATATCCATGCAAATCCAACTAACAGCACAGACAACAAGCGTAACAGCCGCTGTTAATGCTAATAGCAGTGACTGCTAGCAGTCTCCACAGGCTGTTAACGCTGCAACTCACCACTCAACACAGCGAACAGCAGTTGAAATTCAAATGCGGTAAACTCACCACTACACAGACGCAGCGCAAGCGAACTCACCACCAAAGCGACAAAACGTTTGTCGCGCTGTGGATGGTAAATGTGAATGGAGAAGTACAGTTTGTAGGGGTGGTTTTCTGAGCGGTGTACGGGCAGCGGGGTGGCTGTATAAGAGACGCGACTCACCGACTGAGGGGAGAATTTGAGTTGAACTGAGTTTGGGTTGCAATTGAAACCAAAAACATGTCGCGTTCGCATTTGGTGAGCAGCAAATGTGCGTTAATGTTAACATCTGGATTTACATTATCATTGGATGGGGATTACCAAGGACATGACAAACAGATTGGCTATATGGCATAATGGGTCAATTTTAGAGATTGGTCAATTTATATATATATATTTTAAAGCGTATTTATTTATTTATACAAATTTGAAGCCTTTGTAAATTATTTTTTTTTTTTTTCTAGTTGCAAAAAGTATGAATTAAAATATAAAATATTTTATAAAAACCTTTTGGTTTATTTATTAACTTAAATTGAATATTTTTCTATATTATTTATTTATTTATTTATTTCAACACTTTGATTTACAGCGCAACGCGCGGTTGTACTTGCTCTATTAGCTGCTTTTTAAGCCCATAAATTCTTAGCGGTTGCGGATTTCCTAAAAATATAATAAATAGTAAAGAAAAATATCATAAATAAGCAAAGTGTAAACATAAATCGAAATGCGTTGCCAAAATTGAACACTTGTAAATTGGCCATGGTATTTGATGCCAAGTAAAAAACGCCAAATTTATTGACAGGAGTTTTAAAATAAGTAAATTTAATTAGAAAACTAAGTAATCAAATTTTATGTATTGCAAAAAGTTGTTGTTCAGCTATAAGTCTGTTTTAATGAGTCTCTGAATATAACTATAGCAGAAATTTATAAGGTTAACTGTGTTAGATCTTCAAGCAAAAACTTTGATCATAGTTCCAGTGAAGTGTTAAACTTTGAACTGCATACAGGGTGGAGTGTAGTGTGTGTCGCCTCGAGGGGTAAACGAACTGCAGCTGTTGTCAAAGGACAAAGGACAAAGGACAAAGGTCGTCGTCGATGTCGCTGTGCATTTAATCTGCACTTGAATGGCAAATTATAAAATAAACTGCACAATTACGGCATACAATGCAGCAACAATTACAACAACAGTAGTACAACAACAACAACAATTGTAAAGAGCCGAGTTACAAATGGCCAACAATTTCAATTTGCTGCTTTGTTATTTCAGTTGTGGCCATTTTTGTTGCCGTTTGTTGCTTGTCAAGTGGCTCTTTCCCCTCTAGGTGCCACACACCCCCACTGCCCTTTTGGCCCCACCCCTGCCCCTCCACCTCCCCGCTTGCTTTTGTCTCTTGGTCTTTGCCAACTGCGCTGCTTAATTAATTTATTTAATTACGCGCACACATTTGCATACATTTTTAATCAGTTTGTAATGCTGCACTTCTGTTGCACTTTCAACATTTAATCATCTGAAAAAAAATAACACCGGAAAGAGCAGAAACAACGACTACTCTTATACGCTGACTTATGCTCTTCAATCATGCTAAGACTTTGATAATTGTCGACAGGCAAATTTGTTTAAAAAATCTACTCAAAGCTGGGGTTAGAAAAGCAAGAATTTTTAAAGATATAATTAATTTAATCGATAATTAAAATATGTATAAAATTTATAAAAATATTTTGATTATTTGAACAAACTTTAAGAGCATTAGAGACATTTTTAAACTATAGTTTTGTAATAAAGAATCATCCATAATATATTTAAAAATTATTTCTTATGGGACACCAAATCACAAAGGTAACTTAAATTAATTCCTTCTGCTACGTTACTACTATTTTAATGAGTTCTTAGTTTTATTTCAAAGCGAATAAATTTGTAAAAAATCTTAAAAGTTTTTTTTTATAGATACATAAAATATTATACATTATATTTTAATTGTATTGTACAGAATTTTATAGTGCTTTAAAAAGTAACAAACTGTCAAAAATCAAAAGACATGACAACTACCTATACATATTAATATAATATAACGAAATCATAAAAACGGGAAAATTAAAAAGTTGAAGTATAAAAAAACTTTATAAATTATTAGCCGAGATATCTTTCAAATGTTTGATGTGCCACAAATGGTAAAATAAATGCTTTAAATTATCAAATCTGAATTTTAACTGAAACTGTAGTGAATTTGTTGTATAAAAACTAAATGAGACCAACCAAAATGACATGGTTAATATGCCTAGACTGTAGTGTAAAGAGAACTGTTTATTTCTCGTCAGCAAGCACACCAGCCGACGTATATACATACACATATATTTATATACACATATTTTATATGCCTGCTTTAATTTTATTTTATGCAATTTTTCTCTCACTTATTTTTTTGCTGTGCATAAACTTGGGGTTGATTGACAATCGACTCAATTGATAAGCAGGAGAAATGCAATGCATAAATCAATTACGAAAAATTAAATTGTGTGGAAATAATCATAAATTGAGTTTTAAACGATTGGCGATGCTATGCAGCGGCCTGAATTCAAATTGAATACAAAATGTAGAAATGAAATTGAAGAGATTTGCTGGAAAGGCATTTGCTGTATGCTGTATAATAAAGTTTAATTTTAATTTAAATTTTAATTACACAAATTATGCGTCTCTTAACAACGAAAAGCTCTTACCGAAAGGGACTTCAAGTCTGCTTCCACTTTGGTTTCTTCCACTTCTTCTTCTTCAGCCTCTTTTGTGACTGCTTTCTGCGTTGGCCCATTAAAAAAGGGGTAAACAAAAAATAACAATAAAATTAGGACATAAAAATGTGAATGAAACGAGGCTTTCAAGACTTTACCACTTCACTTTTATTTTCTGCCAAGACTTGTCTGGGCCCACGCAGCGTATGTGTGTTAACGTTGCGTATACGCCATTTATTTTCTTTAATTTAAACAAGTTTTTAGTTGAAGCAAGGCATTAATATTAAATAAATAATCAGCATAAATTTAAATATTATTTACTTTTTGTTCTTTATGCGATATTTCAATTTGGTGTGCGCTTTCATTAAAAATTCCATTTTCATTCCGTATTTCGGGCAATTAGTTTAATTAAACTGCTTATTTAAAATTCTATGCTCTTGTGGTCAAAAAACTATGCACGGTCAACTGCTAGGTAGACTAGGAAATACCCTGTAAAGTGCTTACACTTTTGGTTGGCAGTTTGTTTGTAGGTTTTACAGGGTAGCTGCTGGTTGAGTTTATGTTTGGTTTCGTGTGAATTGGCTATGAAATTTTGTAAGCTGTAATCTCAGCATTTTTAAGAAAATGATTTGCGTTGGAATTTAAATGAAACACACACACACACACACACATGCACACATGCACACACCGCATGCGTGTGTATTTGTATAAATATTCAAAAAGATTTTGCATGCGGCGCACATTTTGAATACATTTGACAATTTCTTCGTCTCTTTTTATTGCTAGAGAAATGAGAAATATTTGCATTTACTTGAGTAGCAGCGATGCCAGAATGCAAAAATGTAATTTCCATGAAAGCAGAGCTGCCCAAACACGGCCACGCCCCCGCTACCGCCCCCCCACTCGGCTGAGAGAGCATTCTTCCGAGCAGCAGGAGAAAGACTTCCAAGTGCCCCGACTCCAAAGTGGCTGCAAGTGCACAGGCATGTAAGGCAGCGCATGGGGTATAACTCTTTGCAGCATACCCTGTATTATGACAGCAGTAGGGGTACGCTGGTGTCTAAGCTAAGCGATTGGTTAATCTAACTTCCATTTCTATGCGCAGCTCTTTTAAAACTGAAATTTATATTTTTACAGGGTACACTTGAGTAATTTTGAACTATTTTAACTAAATATACAAAATGCAGCAGCTTAACACCATTTAAGTTAAATAAATACATTTTTACAGGGTAAGCCATAGTGATCATACTCGGTTTTGGACACTGTTCTGTGCTTTGACCAAAAATAAATTGTACACGGTATGCTATAGTCTACTACTGTGGTCTACTACTACACAGAAGCTGCGGCAATTCCAGCCAGGGTATGCAGGGTATGCACAAGTCCATCATTTGGTGCGCTTGGCGTACTGTCAAGCAGTAAAATTTGTAGGCGAGCTGAAGTCGTTGTCATTGTTGTTGTTGTTGTTGGCATCATCGTCGTTGGCATCTATTGTGCGGGTTAGCAGAGTTGCATTTGCATGCTGACAGCAGCTGCCTGCTGTTAAAGTAGTTTCACGCCGTGCACGCCCCTCTCCCTTACCGCCCCTCTCCACTTCCCCCCAGCCAACCAACGCTGCTGCTTGTCGCATTGCATGAAATATTTGACTTTTGATTAAAGCGCCAACTCAAGTGTTCTGCTCTGGCGCTAAGGTTCCGTACCCGGCCACCCTTTGTCACCCCTCCCGCCCTACACTAAGACGGAG
This sequence comes from Drosophila nigrodunni, assembly GCA_020829145.1. NCBI lineage: Eukaryota > Metazoa > Arthropoda > Insecta > Diptera > Drosophilidae > Drosophila > Drosophila nigrodunni. The sequence goes on from JACVCZ010000008.1 coordinate 1,378,446, forward strand.
TCGTCGGCGTATCCGGAGCCGGATTCGCTGGCCGTAGTTGCCGTACTGTGCCACTTGACAAGATTCACTTGTCTTTCAAATGCATTTCATATTGTGTTGCATAATTTTGTGGTTTTTCTAATGTGGAAATGTGTGCGCGGAAAATTCTAAAGAGCTGACAACAAATAAACTGCTTGGCAAAGGGCACTGACGGGGCAAGCACGACAGCAGCAGACTCTGTAGTTACCAAATAAATAATGGAGGGAACTTGGAATAAAAATAAAGCTTAAAGTGGTCGGGAATATCAGATATAGTAGATTCATTTAGAATATTTTTAGTGCAGACTTTTATTATTATTGTTATTAAAGTTTTGATTTTTTAAATAAATATTTTATTCATGGCACTAAATATTTCTAATTTAAAATATTTTTTTATCTTACTTAATTTACTAAGAGTCTACATAAAATTTTTTTAATAAGAAATTTTAGTTTTTTTGTGAGTAAAAATAATTTTTATTTATTTTTTCTATTCTTCTTTTTAGATTATTGCTGCGACGCTCTTTATAGACCCCTGCTTTTTTTCAAGTACTGGGTCTATAAAAATAATAAAAAATCTGCCAGACGCCGTGGCGGTTGGAAAAACTTTTCTAAGAACTTGCTGGCAAGTTTTCATTTCAATTGTTGTTGTGACACTGCAAAACAGCGTGTGCATTGTTGCGTTGTGTCGAGAGTGTGTGTGGGAGTCTCTGTGTGTGTGAGTGCGAAAGTGTGTGTGACAAATAACTGTGCATGACCATGGAAAGTGTTGCACAAGCTGCTTCTAAAATTTCTTCTCTCTTCGCATTTCAATTGAGAGATTTTTAAATTCGCAACGAAACTTGGAACAAATTCAAAAATAATCATGCACCAAAGCTTTGCGAAGCTTTTAAAGCTCATCTGTAATAAGTTTAATTAAAGTATAGTTATAAAAAACGCAAAGAAATTAGAATAAAATTGGTAATCAAAGCAAATACGCTAGTGTTGCTTAATGTAAATGATTGATGTGTTGCAAAATGCTGAAATAACTTAAAAGGTTAAGTCTTAGCAACTTCTAGGAGAATATTAAGAGATATAATATAAACATATTGAAAAGCTTTAATGAGCTTTAAAAAAGCTCTGCTCATAGCTCAGTTTCGGTATTTAGAAATATACATTAATTAATGTTAAGTTATAAGTAATAAAAATAAACATTTTGGAAAGTCAGTGTTGTAAAGCAACTGAAACGCGTGTTGCTTTAGCTTGACTCCTACAGAGAAATCAAGCTCATAAGTCATTATCATGGTTATTACACATGCACAACCCACACAAGCTGCGAGTACGCGAATTATTGCGACGAAAAATTAATCATACGCTCTGATTGGCAGCACACTCGAAGGGTACGACTACCCCATTGATGGAAGCACCAAAAGGTAGCCAAGGGGGGACAGGTGGGCAGAAAGTAAAATATTATTGCGGAACACAAAAAGCAAATTAATTTTTCATAAAAGGCAAACCGCGAACGTGGCTTGGATGGTTCAATGGCTGACTACCTGCTGTACCCACCTGTGTGCCCACCTGTCTGTCCTTCTGACTGCTATCCCCGGCACCCACTTCTCCCAGTTCAGTTTTGGTTTGGCGTCATCTCCGCAGCTTGAAGGACTCGTCGCTTGACGGTTGCTTTCCACCGATTGCCGTACACGCATTCACCTATGTGCACCTGCAACACACACACACACACACACACACCCATACACAGCCACGCACATCCACACACACACACAGAAGCCGCAATTAATTTCCAATGCACGCTTTATGCGCCTTCCTCCTTTGCGGTTCGAAGGAATTGCGATTGTAAGCTCCCTTCGCACGGTTCGTCCTGCTTGTCCTGCCGTACGGCATTACAGAGTGCACGGAGCCGTGTTAATTGCCATTCCAAATATAAGAAATGCACAGCGGAGTAGCGCACAGATTCCGCTTACGATTTAAGCGGTTCAAATGACATTTGCGTGGCTAATTTATGCTGCTTTTTCCATATCGTTGTTCAACTAATTAGTTCACTCTGCTTAATTACTCGACTACTTGTTTTCGGTGTCAGCGTCGTATCAGTTTTTATTCCGCTTTAGTTGTAGTGTAATGGAATAGTGATAATTATGCTTGCTTTAAGAGCGGGAACTATATGGAAAGAGCTTTCAGTAGTAGTAGAAGTAGTATTACTAGTAGCAGTATTAGTTGTAGTAGTCGTAGGAGTAGTAGTATTATTATTAATAGTAGTAATAGTAATAGTAGTAGTAGTAGTAGTTGTAGTAGTAGGAATAGTAGTAGTAGTAGCAGTTGTTGTTGTAGAAGAAATAGTATTATTAGTAGTTGTAGTAGTAGTAGTAGTAGTAGTAGTAGTAGGAATAGTAGTAGTAGTAGTGGTAGTAGTAGTAGCGGTAGTAGTAGTAGTAGTAGTAGTAGTAGTAGTAGGAATAGTAGTAGTAGTAACAGTAGTTGTTGTACCAGTAATAGTAGTAGTAGAAGTATTACTCTTTAAGAACGATTTATTTTCTGGGTCTGATCATCATTGCAACATATTTAAGGGAGTAGTTGACACCTCGGAAAGATCGCCAATTAATGCCAGCTCCGGTGTTATTATTCTTGTAGAGGCCAGCCAAGTTACTGTAAGAACGTTTTTATTGTAAACTGTAAGTCCCTACGAATAAAGTGACATGCACGTACCTGTCGTGACACGCTCTGTACCACCAGGCGGCTGTATAATGCTGAGCACAATGTCGTTTGGAATCCAGATCGTTATCCCGATCGTGAGTGGAGAATTTCATGCCAAAATGTGTGCGCAGTGAGTCACCTGCAGTTCCACTGGCTTTGCCCAAAATACGCAGAGCAAACGATTCGTCTTCGTCTGCAATGGCGAATTTCTCGTAGAGTTCGTGGCTAATGATTTCCTGACTATCGCGCAGGACAACAAGCAGCTCCTGACTACGCTCTGCGGTGAGTGCATGGATTTTATCGAGTCCGAGGAAAAATTCACCATCCAAATCGCCAAAACCCTTTTTGTACACATTCCAGCTACGATGAAAGTCGACACTTCCGTCCATTCTCCTCAAAATCACCAACCAACCACCTTCTAGAATGCTCGCATCGCAGCTCACTTTAAAGGGTTCAGTACTGTACTTGGGCAGGCGTATTTCAAAAATTCCATCCGACTTGACTGCAGCACAATTTTGTGGGTACGATTTCAATTTGTATTCACTCGATTGTTGGAGAACTCCATTTAATAAGGTTCTCTGAAGGTTTAACTCCGATCTAGGATTTCAGTAACAGTTTTAGTTTGTTTTGACCTTAAAGACACTTAAGAACTTACTTTAAATCAAACAGTTGCGCTTTTATAGATAGAAACACATTCGTTTCGTTGAGCTCAGCAATTTCAGTTGCTTTGGAGAACTCAGTAAATGCTAAAATAGCTGAAATTATAAGTAGATTCCAGTTCATTTTGGCGACTAAACTTAGCTGAGTTTATGCAAAGACTGATTGTACTGCAAAGTGAAAGCAATGCTTAAAGCGACAGTTGTTATCAGTAGCGTAAGCTTCTGTATGTACATAGAAACCCACGGACTTCCCCTTGATAAAACTTGCTATGAAACCCGAAACTCAGCTTGAAAAAAGCACAAAAAGTGTTATCAATTAAAGCCTAACAAATTTTAGCTTAAACTATGATGAGCTATATCGCTCTCTCTCTATCTCTCTCTTCGTAGCCAACTCATTCAGTGCCCATTTATAAAGCTCCTTTCAGGGAGCACTCTATACCACGGAAAGTAAACCAATTAACGCCCCTGTCGTAAACATTATCATTATATTTTCCAGACAGTTTGCTGAAAAGATAACAGATGTCAGCTGATAGTAGGTATAAAATCAGTAAAGGGGAGAGTTGATCCCTTTCATGACACGATTTGTACCACCAAACTTCTTTATCTAATTGCGATCGTTGTCATGATTAAGTGTGCTAAGCTTTTGACCCATGTGAAAAGTGAATGAATCTCCAGCCATACCATTGCCACTACTACTAGTGTAAAGTCGCCGAATACCAAAGCAAAGCAAACCCTCGAATGCAAAAGAAAGATAAGTAACGGGATTTACAGCGCATAGAGTTTTTCTCTGTCGCAGCGCTGCCGCCACAGCTCAGCAGTTGGCAGTGCAGTCGTTATATGTGTAGTCACATAGTGACAGCGCTGCCACTACATACAAAGCGCAGCGGTTGGCAGCGCTGGCGTTGTTTAGACTTGACGATCGTCTGGCGTTGGCGAATCAACTAAGAAGCTGGCAGCGACGCCAACTGAAACTGCGCTGCTTTAAAGCACTACTAGCAGAACATTGGTGAGTAAGTCAATGTATTTCTAAGCGCTCTTAATTTTAAACTTTATTATTCATACATTGAAAACTAGAATACTTTTTCATAAATTCAGATTTCGTAATGCATATTTATAGAATGTCACCATGCAATTATAAAGTCAAGACACTCATTTATCTCATCAACTCGTGCACAATACCTAGTGACAGTTGGAACAAAGTGTTCGCTGACGTCACAGTTGAAAACTCATTCACAGTGATGGCGTTTGTTGGCTGCCAAATTGAGCGCAAAAGCCTTGACAACCAACTGGCTGAAGTGCGGTGGCGCAGTTGGGTGGATTGGGTAGCTGTGTAGAGGAAAACTGGCAGTTCAGGTGGCTTTGGTTCCGTCTCGTTTCAGTTTGAAGTTTACGCTGTTTGACAGTTTTTGGCAAGGCAAAAAAAAAGGAAAAAAACTTGAAACTGTTTTCGAAAAACAATGACAACAAATTCACTGTTAGTTGTGGCAGCTGGGTGTGGGGTTAAGGGCGAAGCAGTGGGTATAAATCGAAATATTATCAAGATGCCGTCGAGTCTGGCGTTTCTCATCTCAACTGATGTTAAATTGCTTGCAAAGCTCTGCCCGGAACGGAACGGAAACGCCATGAATGGAATTTTGGTAAACAAGTTTTTACCTACGCCGAAAGCTACACATGTAAGCGTTTTACATACACTGCCAGAAAGTGGGGCTAACAAATGGTTCGACAGAAGCACAACTTATCTCGTTTCAGCTTTATGAATTTTGGGCTTTAGTAAAATTTAGGACATAATTTGTTACCAGCTCTTTCTTGCAGTGTATTGCTTTATGAACATGTGTATTATATAAGTAGCTGTGTTTTTGTGCGAAATTTATGTTTTTATATGTGTTACATTTGGTTGGACTTGGCCTCAACACTTGGTATTGGTAACAGGGTGTTTTTTTTATGAGCCCCAAGCAGTGGTCTCGACACTCTCCCTCTCCTAAGTTTCATTCTGTCTCCTTTCCGCACATAAATAACATAAAAATGAAGCGTATTCAAACTCAAAGTTCAGTTGAAATAAGCACTCAATAGATCTCTAAACAGTTGGGCAAGCAGAGCGGGGAGATGGGGAGGGGGAGTGGCAAGTGAGGAAAATTTCGCATTTCATGTGCATACAAAATGGCCGCCGGCTGCCGTCAATAGACGATGAATTTAAATATGCCCCAAATTGAGTATTGGGCACGTAATAAAAAAAATAAAAAGAGTTAGATGGAGATAGCCAGAGAGGGAGGGAGATGGAGGGAGAGGGAGGAGTGGTGGGTTAAATAAACAGTTTGGTCCAGGCATAGGGCCGTTTGAAATGGCCCGGCAGTGTTATGTATGGCATCGTAAATAAACCCTTTTTTTACTTAATCCAAATTCGTCCCCGGGGAACAATTTGTTACACAATTTAAAGAAAAAATGCAGAGCGAGAGACAGGGAGCAGAAGAGGGATAGAGGGAGGAGGATAGCTGCTTCAGAGTTTATACTTGAAGTGGCCGAGAACTGGACAGGCGTTTAGATTTAGACCATGAAAACGAGACCCAGCTGTAGCTACAGCGCCCACTGCCCCTCCCACTCTACCTTCCCCTGCCCCTACTTCACCACGGGGTCAGTTATAGCCAACTGTATCTGTATATCTGCATACATTGTCCCTTTTCAGCTGCAATATTTTCGCCATAAAATATTTATGTATATATTTTGCCTTCTTCTTCAGCTTATCCCGTTGGCAGACCCTGTATTCGAAATGAATTAAGCGGTCTATAGGGTTTGTATGAAAAATATATGTACCTTATATGTATCTGCATTTATAACAGAGGCGACTTAGCGATGTCCGAACAACTGGATCTCAGAGACTATAAGAGCTGGTGTAATCTAAATTGGAACTAAGCGTCAGGCAGCTTAAGATCATGCCCGTCTATCTTCGAACACATACAGGGTCTTTTACAGTCCATCCGTTCTGCTGTACTCTATCGTACTTCGCTTTTTTCTTCTGTCGAGTAATAAGGTTTTAAATTTCTATTTCAAACACACATTTTTTTGATAAAGAATATACAGCAATAAAGTGAGCAGAGCAAACGACAGGATTGCCTCAAGTATATATTTTTGGCAATCCTTTTTGCTGTCCTTGTTCCTTTCCTTCCCGTTGCTCAACTTCCACTCATAGCAATAATATGAAAATACTTTCATTAACTTGAATATAAATTGATTGTATGTTTAAGCGATTAAGAGGAGTTGCCCACAAAGATCTGACGCTCGCTGGCATAAAATATAATTTTACTAGTCATAATTGTAAGGCATAATAAATTTGTAGTCCTTAGTCTCTAAGATCAAGCGGAGATGGACTGAAATTAAGTTTTTGCCACGCCTTCTAAGCTTAACACGGCCCAAAGACATTGCACCCTCCTTAAGACGGATCCTGAGCTAAAACCTACCAAATCTGCTCACGAGTTGTATCTCTGTTTGTCACTGCATTTAAGTTCCAGTAATTAGAAATTCGTACTGGTTCAGAAGTTTCCCGAAACCAATTTGGTTGCGCTTAGTCCAAAGTGCCAATTTCAGCTACTGTCATTGGCAATGGCAGCGATCAAACGATAATCAACTGCCTTCAAGGACAATTGTAACAACAGCAACAGCAACTGATGAAGGCCAAAAACAATGCGGACTTTTTAAAATTAGCGGAAACGGAAGCCAATCAGCAGTCAACGGAAACCGCATTTGTGTGCCGCAGTACATCAATTTCGTGGCTTCGATTATGATTAGGAGACTGGCTGCCTTTTATGCCACTGTCCAGCTGTCCCACCGTCCCACTGTCCCAGCTGTCCCTACGTTCCACTGTTTCAGCTGCAGCACGGCCTTTGGATTTGGGTTTTGTGGTTAGTACCGAAAATAATGGCCAAGAGCCAAATTACGTTTCCGCCAGTCGACAGCGCCGGAAATTGTGAAAAATCAACTCGGTCAAAGGGCAACACACACACACACACACACTTACACACATGCTCGTATCGAACTGTGTACATGGTCAAAGGAAAATTACCGCTTAACGAGCTGTTTTCAATACATAAACTTAACTTTTGTTTAATGAAAATTTTTCTTGCTTTTTTTCCGCTCTTTTTCACGCATTTCTGCGAATTTTTCATTATAAATTTCCATTGGAATTTAATTATGCCAGCGGCATTTGAGCCACTCCCACAAATCGCTTTCACATCGACAATGGAATTTGGTATTATATTTTATGTACTGAATATTTATTGATGGACTTTTGCATAATTTAAGAACTTCAACTCAAGTCCATTTTAATTTAATGCAAATTGATTGATTCTCAAATAATTAACTTAATTAACTCGTTCAATTAAATCTTTGATGCAAATATTTGTCTAGCTCAAGTGTATTTTGCACATGTTTTGTGTCAATTAATTGAGGGATTTAAGGAAAAGTAGGAAGATGGGTACAGTTGGTAGTGAGAGGACTCTAGAAGACCCTGTACCTTTTTTCATGGAAATAGCTTATTTATTGCTGAATGCGTTGAGCAAGGCATCCACTAGTTGATAAAATACCGAAATTATACTTATCTTTTGACTTTAACTCGTGTCCTATCATATCTCCTATCAAACTTTATGCAGGCCGCCTTAAGTTTAACTTGAATCATGTTTCCAACTGCATAAATTTGTTAGTTGCCGGGGCGGGTTTGAGGGCGGGATGGTTCGAGATGAGAGATACTCGGGTAGCGATAACATCCATCTGCATCTGCTAAAACCCGTTAGCATTTGTAGCTTATCAAGCATTACGTGATCGCACGTATGCGCATTCGTTTAGTCTTAACTAAGCCAACCAGCAAATTTCCCAACAGAACATAAATTATCCAAACAAAAATATTCGTAAAATAAAATGCCAAAAAGGGAAGGCTAGAAATATGTAGGCAACTATGAAATATCCGTCAATATATAGCTGAAATGAAGTTAAAAAAAAATATTGCATGCTTTTAGGCGTTGTAGTGGCCTAGGTACTTAGGTATAAAAAGTGCTGCATACTTTAAGGCACATGTAAGCACTTTAAACAGCCATAACTTGTTGTATTTAAGCAGTACCTCGCCGCTAATAGCATGTTGTGTTACAGTAAAGTTTAAAAATTAAATTGGCACTTAAGAAAAAAGTATTGCATACGTCAAGGCGCGCGTGTTAAATAAAAACTTTCAACAGAGTACAACTTAGAGTACTCCGGCAGTACCTCCAATTGGAAGTCATATACCCTTTTGCACTGTATGTTGACGGGTATTAAACTAGCCCGCATGCCAGGCTCTACAGCTCGTACGCCATCCAACCAGCCAACCACCCTGAGGGCTTTACGTGGCACGTGATTTGAGTAAATGTCGCCATGAAACCGAAACGCCCCCAACCCAAAAAAAAAGATGAGAAAAAACTGAACTAGAAGCGGAAACTAAAGACAAACTGTTGCTCGAAACATATTCGATAATTAAATAAAACAAGTTTAGTTTTGAATAAACACGCGAATGCTATTTAAGTTACCCCGAACTTCATGTATGTAAAAATGAATACACTGCTAGTAAAATACCCTGTAAAATCAAAATGATTGGCAATTTTACTTTATTTGATGGCTTTAAGTGAGGTTGAACTATAATTAAACACAAGTAAATATTTCTCAATATGATATAGGGCTAATACCCTCGAAATCAACATAGGGTATATCGAGCGGACCGTACACGTTTATTTAAAATTGCCTTGTCTGGCAGTTTTGACTATAAATTAAAATTTTTTGTTTTTATAGGGTATTTATTAGTCAGGTAAGCCCTTTTGCTGTCTGCTGTTGGCCAACGAGTAAAAGAAATGATCACAATCAATAAGTACTTTGTTGGAGCTGCTGTTAAATCCAGACTCTCAGTTTAATTAATGCAAATGGTAAAAGCTTCGTTGATTTTGATTTTAATTTAGATTAGAGAGAGAGAGTGGAGAGAGGAGGGAGAGAGAGCAGAGTGGAGGGAGAGCGAGGCCGTCTCTTATTATGTAAATCGAAAAGCCAAAGGAGATGAATGAATGCAACTCAAAGAATTCTCCCTGTTCAATTAAGCAATTAACTGTCTGTGTCAAATTCTGATTATAATAATAAATAAATACGATACGAATTCTCAAAATAAACTAAATTTCTGGCATGGCGACGTGTGGTGAAAAGTGCAAAGTGTGAAAATTAATAAATGTCGAAATCATGTTGCAAAATGTCAACCAACATTTTAATTAACTAATCAAAAATGGCTGGCCACAAAGAATTTTCGATTCATTTATGCATTTTAATGTAATTTTCATTCGTTTATTTTTGTTCTTGACACAAAAACACATAATTCAATTTGCATCTTTTCTATAAGCGCATTTGGTTCTCAGTTTGCCATATATGAATTTCATGTTCTTGCTAAGCTCCAGCCAGCTCATAAATCAGTTGGAATTATTTGTCACACACACACTACCTCATTTTACACCTGTCCCCAAAGTTAACTAAGCACCGACTGCAGCTGAGCACCTGCCCAAGGCCGCCTTTGTGTTTTCAAAACTAAATACATTTGTCTGTCTTTGGTCTAAAACATGAGCAGTGATTAATTTACTAAAATCCATTCAAATTCTGCATTTTAATTGAAAGAAAATATTTAAATTGCTTTTTTTTGTTAAGTACTTTTCAAATCTTGGTTTAACTTTAAATTATGGTATAAATGGTAAATAAATTATAGGTATGCAAAAAAGAAATTAAAAAGTTCAAGCTAGAAAGACTACTAATGCCCACCCTGTATTTTATATCACATACAAGTCTTTTTTGAGTCCTCTTTCTGATTAAAGATTTATCATTTATTTATTTATTTATATAAATCTACAAAATGATCTTCAAAACTACCCATGAAAGACTCACCAAAATGACTTCTCACAAAATGTTCTTTTTGCGGCCTGCTCTTCTCATATCAAATTGAATTGTTTATAATTATTTCTACCGCCTTCCTATATACTATTCAATCAATTTATTTATTCAACTCTATATAACAAGAACACTAATTTAAACAATCAATAAAATAAAATAAGTAAACCAATAAAACGAAAATAAAACAAAGTTTGAGTTTAAGTTTAAATATGTGGCCGAAATGGATTGGGGCGAGCACGAAACGTGGCCAACTGTCGGTGCCTTTGGTACTCCTGATGCTCCAGTTTCCTACGCTGCTCCTCCTGCTCCCGTCGCCGATTCTCCTGCACTTGCTGCGACTGAGCATTGAACCGTTTGCGCTGCTCCGCGCGCAGCTCCGTCGAGAACTGAAAGGGCTTTGGGGCCAGCAGCGCAGCGGTCTGAGTAATCAATTGACAATTATTTACCTTGAGGGGAATTACATTGAACTTGGGCATGGGCTTTGTCTTTGGTCGCAGCTGTAGCTCCTGTTTTAAGCAAAGAGAATTCATTACTACGATTTAATATATATGTATTTAGTTATAGTTTGGTTTATAAGCCCTAGAATTAGCAAAACTACTAAAAGCTGCACTCAACCCAGGTTAGATACAAAGCTTATTTTCCATTCAAGCTTTAATTTGCTAAGCCGATTTCTTACATCCAACACAACAGTCTGCTTACCTTTTGCTGCTGCTGTTCGCGCTGCTGTATCACCTGCTCGACTTTCTGCGATCGCTTGAGCAGCATTTCACGTGACGATTTGAGTACATTTGGAGTCACGGGACGCGTGATGCGATGCACAATTGGCTTGTTGGCCTGCTGCTGATGAACGTGGCGAAAGTTTGGCATGGGACGACTGTGAAATTGTCGCTGATTGCGCTCCTGTTCGAGATGCTGACGCAGCAGTTGCTGCTTTTTGTGCTCATAGATGTCCTTGAAGCGATAAGCCTGCGGTGGTGGACATCGTTGAGCGGTGGTACCCGCTGTTGCAGTCACCGCCTTGGCCGGCTGCTTGCTCCAATTGGGAGCTACAGTGTTGAGCAGCGTTTCCAGAGCAGTCACCTTTTGTTGGGCATTCTCATAAACAATGCATTGACGACGCTGTACTTGCTGTAGTTCCGCTGTGGATTCCACTTCCAGATTCAGGCTCTTGTCTTGCTCATCCATGGCAGTTACAAAGAATTCATCCTTTGACTCCTGCTCCTCATGGCAGTTACAATCAACTTTTAGCTCCGACATATTTTCAAGTATTTTAATTGGTATTTTTATTTAGTTTCCTACCAAATATTCACAGTGACTGCTATTTGCCAGCTCTCAAGTTTTGAGTAATCAAGCCGCCTACTTCAACTGCTGTGTCTGTTTCAAACAGTTCGGTGTCAATTTGATTGCAGACGTAATTCAAATAATCTCATCATGAAAACAAAATGTCTCTCAACCTTTACTTAAACACTGAGCGAAAATAAGTACTGCAAGTTTATATAACTTTAAGCAGACATTACAAAAGGCATAACTTTATTTGTTTAATGAAAATAAAAGTGAAAATTGTTCGATTTATAAATATGCTGTACACTAACATACTTTTCTGTCACTCCCACAGTGTTTCTTTCAGTGTATACACTTCACATTTGTTAACCACATTCACCTGCATTCGAGTAACTGCATTTCCGGCCACACACGACACAAATCGAAGTGAAGTGCAGAAATGAATGAATGAATTTTAGATTTACTTTAATGGGAAGCTCCTGATTTAATATAGTATGGGGAAATTGATGTGCTTTAAGCTGTTTTAAATGCTCAAATTATAGCAGATAATAATTACAAGCCAGTTGGCATTTAATGCAGTTAAAAATGGGCTTACAGCAGCAAGATAATAGTTGGAAAGCTGTAATTGAGATGCTCGCCTGTTTAGTTGCCCAGTTTCCATACCATAAAAGTAAGTTAAGCAAATATTAAACAAATTTATAAAACAAAATCAGGTATACCAGCTTAAAATGGTAGAACATGATATGTCATGAGGGGTCTATTAAGTTTATCATTTTTATTTATTAAGCTTATTAATGACTATTATTAAAAATGCTTTCAAATGAATTACAAAGATGATTAAAGCTTTTGGTGAAAGCTTCAGCAAATTAAGAGCTAATGGCTTGGATTTAATCTCTTAATATAATGCGAAAATGAGTTAATCTCCGACAATTGCTGATTAATCAAAAGCAAAGGAAAATCAGGGAAATGCAGGTGGCAGCAGGTGGCAAAAAGTTGCCAAGGAAAATCAACATACACACAAACAACTCTATTTGATTAGCACTATGTGAGTGGGTGTGTGGGAGTGTGTGTGGGTGTGTGTTGGATACATGTGTGTACATGTGTCTTTACTGCATACTTGAATCTCTGGCTAAACGCTTGTTGATAACTTTTTAAAAGCACTCCCACCGGGAATACCCTAATTCCCCCTACAGCTCTCCACAACCATCGCTCGATAGATTAACAACGTTGCTTACAAAATAAAACTTTGACTCGTACTCGGACTTATCTCCGATAGCCATTAGTAAGTAAGGCAGAAAAGTTAACAATGAGCAAGCAAAGGCCAAAGCCTGAAACAGAAATAGAGCCAAAAGTAAAAACTAAACTTGGCCACTGATAAACGTGCTTCGCAAACAGTGATAAAGAAACGCAGAGAGTGAGAGAAAGCAAGAGAGTGCGAGAGACCGAGTCTGTGGGAGCGGAGAAAAACTTATGCCCAAAACTTGCCGCAAAAACTCTTTCTTTTGTGCAGCCCTGTACGTCGTGAGTACAATGAGTACTTTTGACATATGTATGTATGTTTTGGTCCACAAAAATGGTGCTGCACCACAACAAAAATTTGATCCACATAACCTTGAATAACATTGAATATTTTACTATTTCAGCAACAACAAATTAAAATTGTAATGAGCTGTGTAGTCGTTGTTGCCGATCTCGAGAGCTTCGGCAAAGAATAAAGATAAGAAAAGTAATATGAAAAACATGTGAAGCTGTACACGCATACATACAAGCAACTACAATAACAACAGAAGCTCAATGAGCAGTGGCGCTGGCAGCGCTGTGGTTGTCACAATCTATGTACAGCGCGTAGAGCTTAGCTCTGCTGCAGCGCTGCCGTCTCAGCCTACGAACAGTGACTTAGAGCTTAGCTCTGCCGCAACGCTGCTGTCATAATTGCAGCAGTGCTTTTAAGCAGAGGTTAGCCTATGTTAGCTTATGCAGAGCGCATGGGACTGAGCTCTGCCGCAGCGCTGCCGTCTCAGCTTATGTACAGTTAATTGAGTCTTGGCGTGTCGACAAGCAAAAGAAGTTATGGAACGAAGTGTGAAAAAAACTGTGTAATTTGCATTCAACTTTGCCATAAACAACTTTTGATTTTTTTAAGCTTACTACTATTAGCTTTAAACCAATTTTAAAAAAATAAGTTACCTGACTTTACTAAGTATTTGATTTAATTTATATTTATTACATATATAGTACAGTAGTCGGCATCTACTGGGTCTTCTACAGTCGAGTAAATGCCCTTTTAATTCGTTGTCTGCGATAATTGCTCTTGGGCAAAGAAATTGTTCTGCTCCCGTATATCTTTTCACATAAGACTCTCTTTGGTCCTTTGATTAGTTTCGAAATAGCGGGGTAATATAGGGAGCTGGTGCTGGAGGTGGGGGGAGAAGCAGATGGTTAGTTGTATTATTAGAGTAGAGTTTGCAATTAGTGGCTCATTTGAAAGAGATTTGCCGAGCAAGAGTTTTGCTGATTAGATTGTGAAAGAGTTGGAAATGAGAGCTTTCAAAATGATTGGAAAGCCTTCTGCGAAAAGGGCACCAGCAGGGGCAACGAAACTTCGTGATGGGGCAAAGTGGGAAGAAGAGGAGTAGAAGGAGTAGAAGAAGTAGAAACTGCCAAACAAATACCGTACACATTTGTACGTTTACAGACCTGAATGTTTTTGCTCTCTCTCAAAGCACAATGGGTCGAAAGCCATATATTTTTGAATAAAATATTTTTAAGTTGATTTATTTGATAAATACATGATAGTCTAGCCGTTTTGTCTACATCCCAATCAAATTTTTGTTGTTATGAAAAGGAAAAAGTTATTATAAATGAGGTAGAAATGCAAACTCGACCCATAGTGCAATATGCCCACTAAATTACTCACACATACACACACATGACAATGGCAACAATGCCATCACAAGCAGCGACAGGAGTGGGGTTAGGGATGGGGGAGAGCATGCGGGTGGAGGGAGGAGGTTGAAAGAAGGAGATAGAAGGAGGAGGAGAGCGTTGGTGGTAGGGGAAGTGCTTCATCGGATATGCCAAAAACATAAAACGCAACGAGTTTTGGTTCCTCGCATTCTTCTCGAATCATTTAACCCGAGCGCCATTTTCATAAAACGAAATTATTAAAATTGTTTATTCGGCACTGAGCAGCAGTGAGTGTACCATATGCTGCCCCATATACCCCATGCATACCCTATAATGTATGTTATGTGTGTGCGTGTGGTGGAATTCGAAATGTTTATAAAAAGTGTATACAGATTTTAAACATTGACTTTATTATGAAGCTCTTAAATATGAAAACTTTAAATAACTTGAAACGGCAAATAACTCAGTTGATGGAAATACCCTGTAGAGGTATTTTGAGGCAAGAGTATGTATATACTTTTAACCAATCGGTTTATTGGTTTTCTGCCTAAATTTGTTTTACTGGGTGTTATTGGTCTATAGAGTGTAATAAAGAGTATTTTAAACTGAATGCAGGGTATTTATCAGTCGTGCTTTGCACTTCATGTTATGTTATTTTATATTTTAAATAAATATTCAGAAACATTTGAAAGAAAATTCTTATTCAATTGAAATTCATTATATAAATGGAATGATGAATAAGTGTGTGTATGTGTGTGGTATGGTGTGTTTGTGGGTGTGTTTGGTTGTGCTTGGGTGTGTGTAAGGTATTTTGTAACTATTTTGTGGAAAATACCTTTGGAAACACTAAAGAGACAAATGATTGAAATTTGGGAATGATTAAATTCATGTTTGAAACTATTTGCAAACGATTTACTCTTAAATGATCAATTTTAAATTACATAATGACAATCAATCAAAACTTTTGTAAAAGTATAAAAGGTGTAAAATAAAAAAAACAGGTAAATAAGGCAACAGTCGAGTGAACTAACAATCAAATACCGTGTACCCATTGTACTGTAATTTTCAACCGATTTAGACAAAACTTGGTGGCGATAGTTATAAACGTGTTGATCAAGAAAATATATGCCCTATTGGGTCCGTTGCTTGACAAACATAATAGACCCGTATTCTCTTTATGGTCTACGAAGTTTAAAAATGCTGTTCCAAAAATAATGAATTGATCTGATTAAAAATACGTTTGCGACTTTAAATACTGTCAATCATAATTATTGATTGCTCGTTATTAACTCACGTGTCAACAATAACAGCAACAACAAAGTTGTTCGTGTTGAAAGGCGATAAAAAATCGATTCAAGTGTTGGACAGTCTCATAAATTCACTTTTAGGCAGGACACGATAAAAATGTATGCTTTTAATAAATGAAACAGAAAAGTGGCTGTTTAAAGTGCCGACGTTGGAATACTCTTGCTAAGTAGTAGATCAGCGTGTAGGCCAAGCGGTTAGAGCTACAATGCTGCAATTTCTATTGATCAGCAAAGTTTTCCATTCATCTAACCAACTGTATCTTAGAGACTATAAAAGCTTGAGACATCAAATGAGAATGAAAGTTCATCCAGATCCCCACAGTTACCTACAACTCCCATAAAAAAAGTGTGAGTTAGAAACAGTACAGAGTCTTTTAAAGTCGGCTCTTCCTCTGCATTTTTGGGTCACTCGTGACTAGCAGCCATTAGTGAATAACTATAGCATTTTGCTGTCATTTTCCATCGATATTTATGACATTGCTTTGCTTTTATTATTTGGCAATTAATAATATTGATTCCGTGGGAATGGAAATTTAATGCAAAGACGTGGAGTGAATGGCAGAGTTGGTGGGGGACGGAGGCAGGGATTGAAAAGCAAAATGCCAAGTGGAATGCATTTTCTTATCAAATGTCAGCGGCGTCAGCTGAATCTGTTTTGTTGTGGCATTCGCCATACAGCCGCCCCCGCTCAGCACCTCTTCGGTCCCTATCAGCCACCCAGCGGTCCCCACTGTGCCCGGCTCGGACCTTGCAACAGCGGACCAATAAACAAAAGCATTAAACCCATAAAAACTGGGAACATGGCACTCTCGAGAATTAACACTACATTATTCACAATGCAATTTCGAGAACAAGAAGCAGAAGAAGAGGCAGAAGAGGCAAAAAATGTTTCAACCCAAATGTGAATGTGAATGCGAATGGGAATCGTGAGCGGTGAACGGTAAACGGTGAATGCGAATGCGAATTCGAATGCACTGAGCGAAAAGATCAAGAATGTAAGAAATATAATTGTTATGTTTATTAATAAAATATTAATGTTAACTATTTGTTTAAGTAATTAAGTCTAAAGAAAATAATTTGCTTTAATTAAACTTACATGTAATACCATAATTTAATTAATTAACTTAATATCATATGTTATAAAGCATTTTAATAATTCGTATTTATGATAAACTTAACTTTTTTAAAATTCCAAATTTTAAAGTGAATTTTCTTTTGCGTGTATGGGCAGTCGAATGCGAGTATGAGTGTGAGTGTGAGTGTGAGTGTGAGTGTGAGTACGTGTGCAATGGCTCACATGGGTGTCTGGTGTCTCTATGGCCTGCGGCTCCGCTGGGAGAGCGGGAGAGGAGAGGGAAAGAGTAGCTGAAGGTGGGTGTAGAGTGAAGAAGAGAGACAATACGAGGTATAGCGGGGTAAGGTAGCACTCTGCTGGGTGCCACGGTGGGCGTGGCAGCTGCACCTTTTGCATGTTCCTTCCTGTCAGTGCGTTCAATTTTTTTCTGCTCATAATACCCTGTAATTTTAGTAAGTAAAGTGAGTCAAAATATTTAAAATCAATTTAAAATTGATACATTTTAAATAGTTAGTACATATACATTTTTAATAAATATATTTTGGTTTAAAAAAACTTTACATTTTAATCAAAAAAAAATAAAATACAAAAACAGAATTTATGGTACAATTTTTGCTACACTTTGAGAGCCGTAACTAATTAAATAAATATATAAAACAGTAAAATAATTTATGATAATGGCAAATTTAATAAATAAGCCTTTATAAAATATGTATAATGTTTTATATCAAGATAAATAAAAATGTTTGGTACAGGGTATCGCCTGTGCGACTACATAACAGCTGATTCGCACTTATTTGTTTTGTTGTCGTTTTCTATTATTTTTTTTTGCAGCAAAAAATGTGAAAAATTAAAAATATTGTACGATATATGTATATATACGGCATATATATATTATATTTGTCGGTGCTGCTTTTATGTATATTTCCCACAACACATTTGGCGCTGAGCAGCGGTGCTTAAATCATCCAAAGGGTGGGACGTTGCGGGAGTTGATGAGGAGTCTGGGGTGTACAGCGGCAAGCCCGTTTTGTAGTTAGTTTGGCGCTGAAGTTGGGCTTAAACCATCAGCAATGTAGCCATGGCTGAGCTGCATTTCCTGGCACCCCCAGCCACACACCTCAACACACCCTACCCCTACCCCCTACCCTCTCCACCCACACCACTTGATTTATGTTCGGAGTTTGCGTTCATTTATCATTACACTTGAAAGCATTTCCGCTTTGTTCCTTTTATTACAGCCCGATAGGGGCGGCAAGGGGCTGATCATGGGCGGAGCCCGGAGGGGGTAGTCAAAACAAATGTGTAATACTTTTAATGCAAGTTTTTCTTCACTTTTTTTTTTGTTTTGTTCTTTGTTTATTTCAGGTGCAAAATGGACTGCTTATCATCATTGCGAATTGCTTTTAACATTTGCATATTAAATGCGAATTGAAACAATTCACAAAACATGACAAACATTATAAAGAGTAGCAATTTATTTATATAGCCAGTGAACAGAGAGCACAGAACAGAGAGCCGACTACAAAAGACCCTGTAGGTGTATGTCGGTATAAATCATCAACTTTGGCCTACGACAGCTGGTGATTATAGTTGTCCATTCCTCACCAAATTTAGTCAGCTTATACATAATGGTACTATGTAATATGTAGTTGATCTTGATTCAGATAGCTCTATTAGTTTCCAAGTTATAGCGTTTTAAATATGTAGTATTTTGTGTCTAACCTTGACAACCTCTGAAATAGAGGTTTTTTAAATCTACTCGGGTGTTGAACAGGATTATACTTACTGCCTGCTACGCACAAATTAGTTCTGACAAACTTTATATACCCCTGAAGTCCTGTTGAGTACCGGTTCCAAATGTATGTGTGCTTTTTAAAAGGGATGCGAATGGCGAATGAAACATTTGACATTTTTTGTCTATAATTGATAAGAACTTAACACTGTGGAAGGGGATCTTTCGATTGATTTTTATTTTGTAATATGAGTCCAAAAATGATAGAGCGTAGAGATAGAAAGACATCGCTATGTAGATCCGAAATATATATAATCTTTGGCGTCAGACACGACTCTTTCTAACCTAATTTTATAGGGACATTAATAAATTCAGGCAAAGTTGCCATTCTTTGGGGCGAATCATCCCAATAGCCGTTTTAAGAGCGATGTCCTCTCCCCGAAATTCTTTCCAAGTGACGGTCTTTTTCGCCTTATACTCCTCCGTCAATTGACTGTAAGAAATCGGTTTAAAATATCAAAGTTTAGACAATGAACTATGCACCTTACCCATCTGTGCTACTTTCGATGCAGTTAACTCCAATAGGTTGATTTTAATAAGATTTTCTAAAAGATTTGTACACTTTTTACGCTTAGCCATTACAAATCTAAACTTTAACAAACCCTAAAAAAGGAGGCGCAATCCACTTTGAAGATATGCGTCTATTTTTATTATTTTGAGGCTTGAGTTTCTTTCAATCGAATTTGTTGTTCAGCTTGACTGAAGACGATGTGAAATTTCAATACTCAACAAACACACACACGCATCCACATGTGTGTGTGTGTGTGCACATTCAATTTGTTCATTTAAAATGGCTCAGGTCGTGGTTCCATCAATCATCGGTTGCTGTTTCTGCCTTCCAGTCCTAGCCACGCCCACATTACGACGTTTGCCAAGCCGCCCAAGTGTTTCAGTGCAAACAATTTGTTGTAAGTGTATCAATTGAAGCGTATGCGTGTGTGTGTGTGTGTGTGTGTGTGTGCCACATAATCAAAAGCACAAATACTAAAACAAGCACTCAAACTGTCAAAGCAATGATTGATAGTGTTGACATTCGCTTTTTGGCTTCAAAACGCCAAGCAGCGAATTTCACAGTTTTTTCGTCTTCTTCTGCTTTTCTGCATTGAATTCTGTTAATGGGACACAGCCCCCACCCCCTAACTCACCTTTTCCCACACACATGAGTGTGCACATGTGTGTACATTTCTGAATGATGAATTGCATTGCATGTCTTTATATTCGCATCAAGTTTGAGTGAAATTTGTATTTATTGCAAATTTGCGAGCAGAGTTTAAAGGTGACTTTCAATTTAGACGCAGCGCTTAAATTTAGTCGTTATTCTAACTTAAACAAAATGTACAAAAAGAAAGTTACGAACTCACATACACATAATAATAATCATAATAATAATAATAATAATAATAATAATAATAATAATAATAATAATAATAATAATAATAATAATAATAATAATAATAATAATAATAATAATAATAATAATAATAATAATAATAATAATAATAATAATAATAATAATAATAATAATAATACTATTAATAAACATAAACATATTAATCTTTATTTACTAACAAAAATTAGTCTTTTATTTTATAAATATAAATAAAATAGTTTAAAAATAAATATTTCTTATGTTTTTACTTACATTCACTTTGAAAATCTGCTAACGCTCTGTTTACTTAACATTTTCCAACTACCCCGCTAACGGTTAGCGCCAAAACTGTGCTAACGGTTAACAGTATAACAGTTTGCCAGGCGCATGTTAACCCTAACTCCGCCAACAGCTACCGCCTTAACAGTCAGTGTTAAGTAACAGAGACTGTTACGTGGAAGTAAATCGAGACGTTCTGCTTTGAAGCTTAATAATAAATGCAAAAAAATTTAGATAAAATATAAAAAAATATATAATATGTAGAAAAATCACTAAACTGTCTAACAAACAAATTAATTAATGTTTTAAATTAAATTAAACAATGTTTTAATACAGTTTGTTGCAGCTGATGACGTAACAAAGAAACGAAGCTCAGCAAATATTGCCGAAAAACAATATGCCAAATTTGATGGGCGATAAGAGGACGCGGGGGTGTGGGCGTGGCAAGGCAAGTGTATACATGTTGAGACTTTTTTATGTGTAGATAAAGCTTGCGGTTAAATGAGACGCTTGCAGCAGGGGGCTCTTGGGGTGGGTGCGGAGGGTTCAGTGGTATTTGGGGTGCATATAAACGGTGTAAGAGGGATGGAGAATGCGTTGATGACTCCCTGGCAATCTGCAGGAGTTTCGTTTCGTTTGGTTTCATTCTGTTTTCGCTTTTTGTTTGTGGCTTGGCACAGTGCGGAATTTAATAACGCGCTGATGCATGCAAAAATAATGCATAAAAACGTAAAAATGCATACGCAAAAAAAGGGGCAAACAAATTACAACGCAAAATACACACACCAACACACACACACAACAAGCGGCAAACTGAGAAGGCAACTTCAGTAGCTGCAGTAAAACAATTTTCGCAGTCAATTTTCCTTTATGAGCGGAAAATATTTTACTGTGCAAAAATATATATGAATATTGGCAGCCATCAAAGAGTATTCTCCCCTCTACCCCTCTCCCTACCCTATCCCAGCGACCATCCATCAGCAGCACAAGGAAATTTCTTTATGGCAATTTACACACAATTTTTGTGCGATTTAAATACCAATAAACTAAGAAAATATTGTTTAAAAAGTGGATTAGTTAAGATATGGTTTAGAAAATAGTAAGACAGAGTACAGTGAAGTTAAAGACTATTAAAGACCCTGTACTTGTTGTAGACCGATTTGTCCTGTGGCAGTTATAAGCTTTACTTTTAGTCAGTGTACTCCTAAACCTTCACCTCCTTACAGTATACACATCCTAAGCTTTTTATAGCTCGTCCATTTTATTCGTCAACTTTCTGAGCTCAAAAAGGGTTTGTCTGAGCAGCAGGAAAGCATGAAAATCGCTGAAAAGCGAACAAAAGCTGAAATTGAACCTGAAACCGAAACTGAAACTGAAACGGAGTACAAAAAAGTGAGAACGAAGCGTCGAAAGGTGGACGACGAGGACGAAGTAGTCGCATTTGCTGCATAAAGTCAAAGTCATTAAAAAGTAATGTCATCTCGTCAACGCACCCAGCCACGCCCATCAGCAATTGCCCCGAGGGGTTGGAGTGAGTGCGGAAGGGGTGTGCCAACTCCTTCAGTTCCAGGCGCTCCATTAATGATGGATGAATACTCGACTCGAGTGCGGAGTCTAGAGATGCACACCGTTTTTGTTTGGGAAAACTCAAGCACGAGTTCGGTAAAGCAGGAATAATTTTTGTAGCTATCGTTAGTACCGTGTCACGACACGCAGCCATCGCTAGAGCAGGAAGGTCGCCGTGTCTAGACTCCGGACTCTAGTCCGCAGTAGAGTCGAGTCGAACCAACGCCGTCGACTGGCGGCTGTTGCGCACCGAAAAATGATTTGATGAAAACATTTGAAATTTTTATCGGGTGCAAATTTATGCAGAACTGTTGATGTCATCGCTGCCACCGCAGGAAAAATGATGACGATGCGAGTGACGTTGAAATATGAAGCAACATTACCTATTCCCTACCTACTACGCTACCCAGTAGGACTCGTAGGTAGCTAAAAACTGGCGACTGCAATGATTGGCTTTTTCTGTGCTCAATTCTCATTCTCATGCTTTCTGCTCTCCAAAGAGGGCAGTGGCACGGGGGTGTGTCGGTCTCTAAGCCAACTCAAGCGCGTCTGTTAACTGTGCTTGCTTTGCGCCGATAAGAAGTTTTCTTTTCTTGCCTCTGTTGCTATTTTATTTGTATTATTTTTATGACAACGGCCTTAATTTTTATTAACATTAAAAGTGCACCTAAAAAATTTGTAATAAATGACTTTGAAATTGATTGGAAGCTCAAGACTTTATGTGCTCCATAAACTCGCTTTACACTTCAATGGACATAAATATCCAATAACTTCAATAACTATTCCACATTTCCTATGGTATAATCAAAAGTTTATAGATGATTTCATTTAGCACATTATTTACTATACAAATAATTGGTTATAGTTAAGTTTAAGTCAAGTCTTTTATAAATCCCACAACAAATTGTGAAAGTTTTTCAAATTTTGAGTTTGCAATTTTGAAATTTTCTCTTTTATTTTCTGTTATTTTAGGTGCATGTTGTCCTAGATAAACCCGAGTCCAAACTCTTGTTTTATTGACCATTTCAGTTTTGAAGACCTTTTGTTTTTATGAAGCGTGTTATTTCATAAACTTGGAGCAAATCGTATGAAAGTTTTTTGTTTATTTTCGTGGATTTGATGGGACTGTTACAAGTTCGTTTTCAGCTACACTTGAAAAAATAAGCTGTGATGGAAAAGCTTGCTCATAAACTTGTCGGCATTTAGATAGCAACTTCAAAATAGGGTAAAATTTTAAAGCAATGAAAACTTTATTCAAAACTTGTTTAAAAATTATTAAAATAAAGTAGAGGAATTTATATGATTTTTTACTAAACTTATAGCCAAAAGGGCTTGAAATAGCCAAACTGTATGCTGGTGAAGCAGTGCAGTTGTGCTGCTTTTGGCTGTGACAAAAGCGCGTGCTCTTTTCCTGCTGGGTAACTGAAAGTCGCATTTTTTGATTACTTTGTCTATTTGCTGTGGCGGCTGCTGTCATTTCGTGACTGTGACGGTGACTCTAAGTGTGTGTGTGTGGTGTGTGTGTGTGTGCTGCATGCTGCTGCTGCTTTTCGGTTATTCGAATGCTTTTCTTACTTTCTTTTTGGTGTGATGTTACATTTTGATACTCGTATTTGCTCTAAAGTGTCCCGAGTACGTGAGCTGCTTTCAACGCATATAGAAATGATTATTGCGGCTCGTTCCGCCAAATGGTTGGCAACGCGGCAGCGTAGGCTCCATTAGGCATTAAGAAGAAGCCATCAGCAGTTAAATGTATACATATATATGTATATATATGGGTATATATGTATTTGTGTAGGGAAATATTAACGGTTCAGAGTTGTCTGTTTGCCGCTGCAGTTAAATGCGATTTGACCTGTTTTTTGGGCCCAAACGCATTAATTCTAATTATCTTTTTGCGGTGGGTTTTGGCTCATCATCAGTGGCGAGGCCAAAAGGGACCGCAGCCTCAGAATTGTAGGCTAAAAGGCGCCCAACGTGTCGGTTTATGAGGCAGGCGAAAACAAATGAAGTGCAGGCAATAAAAAGCGACAAAGGCAAATGGCAAAAACGACGCCTCGTTCTAGTTGTCCTGCCACGTCCTGCCGCTGCTGTCCTGCGTGTAGCTGCGTGTGGAAATGGAAATGGAAAATGAAAATTTATGCTTGCCGCTTTTGCGTCGCAACGCATCGCATCGCGTTCGTGTGATTAAAACACCTGTGCCGACAGCTGCCAACAGCAGCAGTTGTTTGGTCCACCTTAACAAAGTTTCTCCAGTGCTTGTGTCTCTCACCTGCTGGCCAGGTGATCATAGCTTTTCATTTTGCCCACCGCCTAATGAAACGTCATGTTATTTATGGCCCAGTTGTGTACTAATGCAAAGCCATTTCTTTCCATCCAACAGAACTAGGCCGCAGAATAAACTTAAATTACACTCCACTCTGCGGATTAGTTTCTACAAATTCAAGTTGGAGTCCCGTATTACCTATTTCCGTCCCATATGCCCACAGTGAGCCAAAAACTTGACCCACCTCGGAAAAAATCGTTGTTTTTGGCGAATATCTCAGTAACTATGGTACTTGGGAATACTAATTTTGGTATGCAAATTCGTAGAGACAGTATAAATACAATGTCATTCAAAAATTTGATCTGCCACGCCAAATTTTCACATAAATTTAAAAGTAAATTTCAAATTTCCATGCCGTTTTTAAGGCATATATTTTTAGCCTACATTATTGTTATTTGATCTTTGTTAAGAGTCAAATTATATCAAACCATACTGAAAGTTTCATACAAATCGGACTGAAATAAAGAAAGTTGTGCACATTATCTTATTTATATTTGCACGCGTTGTCAATGCATGTGTGCAAGCGAGACAGAACGCTTACGCTACCTTCTATTATACGATCGGTCATGTTTTCTTTCTTGGCTGGTTGAAGTTTAAGTTACACAACTGATATCAAATTTACTTAAAAACTATTCACTATCAATTTGCGGTGGTCGAATGGTTCGATAGTTGAGGGATGCGTTGGTTTGTTGGCAATTTCAATTGCCAATGCTACATAATTCATTGGACTAAGAAAGGAGGGACTGGCTGACTGACTAAACAGTCTAAGGGAAAATATCCAAAGCAATTGACAATTTGACATGCATTAAGCTGTTCAATTTGTCTTAACAATCTCAGGGCTACAACAATTCCCTCACTCGCTCTGTCCCCCTCACTGCCCGTCTCGCTCTAGCAGCTCCCAGTGGAGTCGTCCAGATATATTGCTCACTTGTCACATCAATGGATGCGTTCAGCTTGCAATGGGTTTGCTTTTCCACAAGGTTTTTCCTCTTCTTTTTTTTTTTTTGGTGACAAGCTTCAACCCTAAACGTGTTTGGCATTGATAATTTTAGAGGCGTGACCGGAGTATGGCCGGAGTATGGTCAAAGTAGGAGTAGGGGGAGGTGAGGGCCAGGCAGCGGCCGTTGTGGACCATTAAAAATGCTAATGTGTCTATTGAATGCGAATTTTATGCAAATGACAAGGTTAAAAGCAAAATAAGAGCTACGTCGCGCTACGTAATGCGATAAAAAATTTGACACATCATCACTTTTCAATAAAATCAACAAATTTTATTTAAGTCACCCAGCAGTCTCGCTGGTGCCCACAGCCCACAGCCAATAGCCCACGGAAAACGAGGCAAAAACTTTTCTCTGCTGAAAGGACAGCCGGAAAATAATGGCATTTTCTTTGTGTAGGAAAAGGGGAAATCCAGATTACCCAAGGGCATAGGAAAAGCTTATTCATTTTGGCCATACGTTTTTTATTCAGCTTTTCTTTTTCCTTCTTTGTGTTTCTGCTTTATTTTTGCATTCTATGCTTTTGTTTTTCTTTGTTTGGCTTTTCTTTTCTTTCGGCTTTCCGCCTTTTATTGTCGTAGGCTTTTCATGCAGACTCCGCACTGAAAATACTTTGCATTTGAAAATGTGAAATCCGGTTATGTTGCTAATTTCTTACCCAGCTCTGAGTACATTTCTGTTATTTCTATCCCTATATCTTTCTCGGTCTTTCCTTCTCCCTCTCCTTTCTCTTGCTGCTCACAGTCGACATCAATTACAGCCTCTAGTGCTGCAAAATGTAGTTCTCAACTTGCATTGGTAACTCAAATGTCACTCGTCCCTGATTGATGCCATTGACAATTGTGTTGTCCGCCCACGCAAAAGCATCAAATCGAATCCTATCCATGTCCCATGCTGTGCACTGTCAATCCAGCGAGGCATCGAGCACCCAGCAGGACTTTAAAGAATTATAGTGCATTTTAAGCTTTAAGTTTTTATGTTAAGTTTGAGTTGTTAAGTATAAAAGTGGTGACATGTTATATTTCCTACTAAAAAAGATACTTACTCGTCTGTAGAACTTTCTATACTCAAATTATTAGCAGCTTTTCTCGCTGTTAGTCCCACTGGGTGCTGCAGTGGAAAACTGATTTAACAGCGCCTACCACTCGTATCAAGTCAAGCAGTGCGTTTTCCGCTGTCAATCCAAGATACATTTCTCTGACAGCTGCAGTTCCTATTGCCCGATTTAAAGTTATCATTGAAATGCTTCAAGTGAATGAAAATTAAGGCATGTGCTAAGTGGCACATTAAGCACTAGTTAAGTAAGTAACTAAATAAACATCTTAAGCTTAGCTCAACAACAGATCTTTTTAAAAGAGCTGTTGAAAAAGGAGTTACGATTGATAAGAAAATTGCTGAATAAAAGTTTCAATGAGCGATTAAATGAGTTCGTTTTTTATAGTTTGAGTATTCATCAAATGGTCGTCATAACTGCTGTGTAAATACAATTAACGCCTCATTTGAATAGGGGTAGCAAGTGGGGGGTAGGGGAGTGGTTGAATGGGTTGGAAAATGAGGACAAAAAAAACAGTTACACGTTTATTTTCATTGCTCAAATGTTTCTGTTTTAATTACCAAGCACAACTGTCTCGCTTACTTACTCACTCTCCCGCACTCCCTCTCTCTCTCTCTCCCACTTTCGTCACCAGCGTTACCGTTTGGGGGTAAATTGAATAAAATTTGTTTCTACTTTTAGTGTTTCGTGTAAAACATCGCGTGCAATTACGAATATTTATGTGTGGAGATGTGTATGTGTGTGTATACAAGAGTGTATGTGTGTGAGTATGTGAACTCAAGTTAAATGTTTGCTCACTTCACAATCGTTTTCAAAATTCTACCATTCAAATTGTACAAAACGAATGCTTATCAAAACACAAACAACAATAATAAAAAAATAATAATTCTACTAATAAAAACAATTAAGATTAACACAACTTGAACTACTTGATCTCTAGCTCGACTTATACTAATAAGTTTGACAGCTTACAAATTACTCACACTAATTTGTCTGACAGTCAAGCAAAATATACATAGAAAAAAAAGATTAAACATTGTTTATTTTTAAGAATTTCTCAGCAAAAGGATTAAAGATGACTCAATGTTAATGAGTGTTCCTATAAGTAATCAAATGATTATTACTAATCTAAGGTTTAACCTTTATAAAATAAACCTGATTCCTTTTCTTTAATGATTACTCACAACCCAATAATTATTCATTATCTAAAAGATGAACTTATGTGAACTGGGTACAATATTGTTAATTAATAAAATTACAAATAATTATTACTTCACTTTAAAGCGTGTGATCTCTAAGTTGATAAGAGCTACTAAAAGATCACCAAATTCATATTAGGAATCTTTAGATTCAACCTATGTAATAAATAAATTGAAGTCATATTTTGAACATATATATATTTTTAATTAAAACACTCATAGACTAATTCAAAGTGTTGATATATAAAAATTGATAGATATGGCTAAAACTGATTAATTTATTGTTAAAATTCTCACAATGAAATTGTGTAAAATTTATGTTTTGGTTAAAATTGATTCCAGAATTCGCTATATCGGTCCATTTAAGCTTTGATTGATGATATCTATAGGCTCCTTTTGAGATACATTTTGTCAGTACCATAAATTTCAATTTCTTGACAAATTTATCAATTAATTTAATATCATGAAGTCGAAAGGGATAAGGATAATATCCTTTGGAATCTGCTTGCTAAATTATTTCCACTTAGATAAAACTCTCTAATTTTTCGTCTTTACTTTAGATTTGGTCCACTAATTTAAAATTATCGAATTCTCCGGATTGTCAGCATTGCTTAGCAAAATTTTCTCTGGTCTCTGTGGTAGAACTTTATGTCTCACCGCCTCCATTTGCTGCCTCATTTCGGCCTGGTCATAGCTAAAGCCTGGAATGGGCATAAGAATCGGCTGTGCGATCAGTTTCACATCCGAGTGTTGCAACAGGTGGCGACAGAGAAGTTCCAGAGGCGCCTCCATGTTCCAAGCTGCCGAGGCCGACATTTCACAGTAGTCCAGGTTACACTGTTGTCGATAGAACAAATCGGGGGACATACGTGGCAAGTCCGATTTGTTGCCACAGATGATCACGGGCAGCTGCTTGCCACATATTTGCTCCAGGGACTGCAGCCAACGTGACACGTTCTGAGCGGTACGTGGCACATTCAGATCGAACATTATGATCGCACAGTGGGCAAAGAAAAAGTATCCATTGTGCAGTCCACCATGTCGTTTATCCCCGGCTACATCCCACAGCTGCAGGGCCAAGCTCTGATAATTGGTCTCCAGTCGCAGAGTGTATACCTGAAGACCGTCTGTGGGCACATGCTCGCTCCTGAATTTGCCAGTCGCATGTCGGCGCAAAAAGGTCGACTTACCAACACCGGAATCGCCGAGTATCAAACATTTATACGTGTGCTGTGCAGACAAACAGGGCTTGAGCTCCATGGTCAAAAAAGTGTGTGTGTAAAATATTAAAATGTGTTAATAAAATGTTATTTCTAAATTTAATATAGTATAAAAAAGTTTACTGTGCTTAAAAAGAAAATTAAATTCCAAACTAAACTATGATTATGTGTATAACAGTCGAGCAGACTCATGGCAAACTATGTCCCACCTCTAGCTAAGTTTGTTCTAATTTTCAATACTACAGTAGTATGTGTGTATGCATGTAATGCATAACATGAATTTCTGTAGCTGTTAGCATTGAAAGCAGCGCAGTCAACGCTGATCACTAAGCGTGCTGTGCTAGCGGCAGCGACGCCAGCAGAACTTTAAGCTGAGACTGCACTCGCGTAACCGTTTTCCCTTTGGACTCTCTTGGTGTGTTAGCAATGCTTACAGCATAAACCAATGCAAAGCGCACCAACAATTTTTCGTTTTCTCTTTCTTATCTCTGTACTTTGCAGCTGCACTTGAGATCGGCAACAACAACAAGTGTTTATGTTTTCTTGTGCAGTTATTTTAATCTTCACTTGTTGTCTTGTCTGCGAGTCTACACTAGCAAAAATCTAATTAATGTTTAAACTTTCAGCGAAATGTTAGGAAATTTTAAATATGGCTTAGGTCAACTTTTTTTTTGCAGTGTACAAAAAGTTTTTGTTTTTACTTTTATGTCATGATTTGTACATTAGTTTCTCTCCTGAGGGCAATTCAACTGTTAGTGTCATTTGTCTGTTGTCCGCTCGAAGGTAAAGTGCGCGTTATTTGATATATCGAGTCATAGCAATCAAAAGTGATAAAAGGAGTAAATAAAATTAAAAAATGATGCAATTTCAAAGAAATATGTTTTTTAGTGTTTTAAAGCCTTGTGAAAAAAGAGTGAATGTTTTTCTTAGTGGCCCAAGAGGAACGCGATGCATTAATAATCTTGCTAAAGCCAACTAGTGTTTGAAGGGAAATGCAAATGCATGACGTCATCGCTACAAATGGAATCGTAATATGGAATGTGGAAATGGAATAAGTAAGTAAAACTCTTAAAATAAATCAATATACTCGACAACATTTGAAAGTATTCTCAAGGAAAGCTAAGCTGTAAAAAAACAAAAAGGTTGAGAGTTCTTTTGCGTCATTTATGTTGTGCTTGTCGCACGTCATGACCATATGTTTATTTTTGTGTTGATAACTTTTTGTGTTTGTTCCACTGTATCAAAGCTGGATAGATCGATTCGATTCTTGCTTCTCTTTACTGTTTATCGTTTGTGTCAGAATCAAAGAAAGTAAATTTGCTTTTAGTCAGCAATGCATTAGTTTGTGTACCGAATTGTACGTCAATGTAAATCACACTATCAATTAAAGGTTCCACAGCAAAACAGAGAGAATGAGAGAGACAGAGGGGGAGAGGAAGAGGAAGACAAAGAGACTGATAGAAGAGCGTTGTCAAAAGCGAGTTTTGTTTGAGCTCTGAAAAATATGTGACGGCAATTTAATTAAAAACTTATGAATGAGTGAACAAAAAAACTTTTGCACATCCTTCGACTTGAGGATGTTTTTATCGTTGTTGTTTGCACAAATGAATTATCCATACATACGTTCTCACACACACACACACACACATGCGTGCACATAAAGTTGTGAGTGTGTGAGATCAGCATACGAGAACTTTCTGAGGGTTTTTATACAACATACTATGAAAGTAAAAGCACAAAGTTTTCACAGCGTAAAAATATAATTAGAGAATTTTATAAAGTTTTCATTTGACCCGTTCGGAGGGTATTTTGAAGCAATGCTAGTGTATGCGACGTTGTCTATTTAGATTAAGAAATTCATTTGCTTTATAGACATGGATTTAAAGGGTGTTGAATTGTTTATATATATCTGTGTCTTTCTTTTTTTCTTATTTTAGTACAGGGTATTCAGACTTCATTATTTTGTGCATAGAATTTTTAGTTTTCTGTGATATTAGTTTACTGAACTTTGATGCATCCACAAGCATCCGAAAAGT
The DNA here is from genome assembly GCA_020829145.1 of Drosophila nigrodunni. Classification (NCBI taxonomy): domain Eukaryota; kingdom Metazoa; phylum Arthropoda; class Insecta; order Diptera; family Drosophilidae; genus Drosophila; species Drosophila nigrodunni. Next base: position 1,409,152 of record JACVCZ010000008.1, read on the forward strand.
TTGTTAAGCTTCGATATAAATGAGATATAATAAGAAAGTTAAATATACATATATTACATATACGTTGCGTTATGCACAACTGTATAATGCCCAATTAAAGGTTGCTTTGAATTAAATAAGCAAAAATATTTTGAAAGTATGCAAGTTAAGCGTCAAAATAAATATATAAATAAAAATTTGAATATATTACGTATGCGCCATGGTAGTTTGTATAATCTCCGAATTTTTCTCACAGATTCCACTTATACACTACTGTGGCACTTGAGAACGTCAAGGACTGTTAGATAAGAACATTTAGTTTAGATAATCCCTGGCCAACTCAATTGCCAAATCGATTTGAAAAGGCCAGCTAAAAGTTTTCGGAATGTTTTTTTTTGGCCAGAACTCAGGAATGCATTGTAAATGTATTTTACACACACACATAAAATTTCTGTCTCTGCTGGTCGCAATTTCACTTGGCACACTTATGGCCTTTAGAGTTTGGCTTAAAGAGGGAGAAAGGGGCGCTGGGATAGAGGTCTATGAATTGGGATCTAGCCCATTTTATTGTGTGTGCATTTTTGGGTGGGCAAAAGTGAATAAGAAAATTTGTTTGCCAACTTTTGGTGTAATTTGTAAACATCAAAGAGAATGCCAGAGAAAACATGTCCACGAGTCAAAGGGATCAAGAGTTGCTTTGCGAATTCGTGCGGAAATCTTCTACGTGTGCGGCATGCCAAAATCAGCACTCAGCACTCCCCCTCCCCTCCCTACTCTGAGATGTAGAAAAGGTGCCACCAGTTGCCGTTAGACATTCAGTGAGACTGTGAGTCTGTTGATATAACACGAGTATTGCTTAACTCTGTCTCTCTGACTTGTATAAATCAATGGATGCTATAAAAATTCGACTTCCGTTTCAATCCAAGTCCCAGTCTAATGAAGCGCCAAAAATGTACTAAAGTCCGAGGCAATGTGGACGCAGCTGCTCAAGTTAAACTTATGATAACAAAGAACTAATTAAGAAACATGACGTCCTTATGACAGCCTCCATCTCAGAAAATGTTGCCTCCTTTTTCCGACGCTTTCGCAGTTTCTCAGCCGCAACTCTGATGATGTCCTGATGTACTAATTAAGTTTTGAACGTGACGAGAAATCGCAAGTAGCAATTTCGTTGTTTGATTTTTCTCTCGGCGAACAATTTCCACATCTTTGCTGCTCCCCGCTGTCACAGTCTGCCCCTTTTCCCTATCTTTCCCTGGCTGCTGCTGTGGCTAGTGCTCCTTTCATCTGAATAATTAGCTGCAAAGTGTGCAAAGGAATCAGTTGCAGGACAAGCATTTTCGCCTCCTTTCGCTCATCAGTTTCGGCTACTTTCCTTCTGGCTAACTACAAATTAGAATTAATTTTCTTGTTGTTCCTATTTATATATATTTATACATATATAACTTGGCTCTTTATGAGCTGATTGCTAATGAAGAAAGACAACGGTTAGAGAGTTAATTGCTTTAACTTTAATTTTCTGCTAGTTTTTTACACTAAACAAATTGAAGGGTTTTTCTCTGGTACTCATTTGCTTGGCCCAAGAAGACTAAAGGAATTTCCTTTTGACTTTACTTTTGCAGCCAAATAATTGCTATATAAATTGTATATAAATTAATATTAATATTGTCCATGTCTTTTTCTGTCTCCTCCAGTTTCCCACTATTTGAATATTTCTTTATAATCTGTGATTTAAATCCTTTGTTGTGCTTTGTTCGCTTTGTAATTCATTGCTGGAAATATGAGTTATTCTTTATGATTTATTTTTCTTCTATTTTCGGTTTCTCACAATATTTTTACTGTGAGTATTTTGCATATTTGGACAAAGCTATTGTGTGTTTGTTTTTGAGGTTTCGTTAAAAAGAATTTAATTACAAGAAATTCATTTTTACTCGGTTTCAGTTCCAGTTCCAGTTTCTGTGGCAGTTCCAGTTTCATTACTTTTATTTTATTATGCATTTTCACATTTTGTGTGTCTCCGCTTAATTCTCAATTGTGTCTCAGCTGAGAGAGAGAGAGAGAGTGAGAGACAGAGATGAAGATAGCTGGAAATGTGGAATATAAAAATTACCGTTGCGGGGATTAAGAAGTTTCGCTATTATCATTCAAATTATAATTACTTGCAATTGTTTTTATAATGTTCATTAACATTTAGCGCCTTCAGAAATTGCAGCCAAATGGGTGGCAAAAAAAGGGAAAATGGGCGAGCGGAAAAAGGAGAAACGAGAAGCAGTCACAGATACGAGTATTGTGAGATGCCTTCAAGCATAAAGACAGCAAAGCAAAAGCAAAACTCATTGCAGACATTTTCGTAATTATTTTTTAAATTGTAATTTGCGTAGCGCTGAAGCCTCTGGGAAGGATTAGCCCCGGAAATATCGTAGCATGTGTTAATTGGATTTTGCCTGCCCATAAAAACAAAAACTCAATGCTGAAAAACTTAAAACTGTTCATATTCAACCTGTGCTTGGTATATTTTCTATATTTATACAGGCTGATATTTCTTTGAACAAGGAAAACTGCTTTATTTCGGGCGTATAACATAGAATTAAATTTCAAATTGGCATAAAATAACTTGGATTTATTTAAGAAATATTTTCTTATCATAATAAATAATAATCAAATAGTAGTTTTCAGCAGAAAAATCTTATAATTCTATCGAGTCCGAAACAGTAGACAACACTCTTTATTTTGCATGTCATCTATGAGCAATAATTTATTTTCAGCAACTGAAACAACTCTTTGAGCTCGTGGGGTCCTTATCTATCGATTGGCAGTAAAATATCTAACATTGCAACTACATAAAAAAAGAATTCTTTAAGAAAGCCTATTCTCCCAAAAAGTAGGCAATACTTTTTTGCTCTAGTCAACTGTAATTTGCAGAACAAAACAAATTCTTCGCCTTATTGTTGTCACTGAAATCTTTTTGAAAATATTTTAAAGTCAGTTTTTAAAGGCATGTGATGGCACTTTAGTAATTTCACAGATTGATTTTTGAACAGTTGTAAAGGGCGTAGAGAGGCTTTAAATGTTGATCCCTTGGCCACATGCAATTTGTGTGCATCTCGGTAAATATAAATAAATAATTCATTAAAAACGCACACTCGAATAAAGCAAAAACAATTGTGGTTTTTGCTGAAATCAACAATTTCATATATGCATAAGTACATAGAGGTGTGTGTGTGTGAGTGAGCGCAAATGTTTACAAACATTTCTTTTGATTTATTTAAGTGGAACTAATTGTGGGCGTTGAACTGCAACAAAAACAAAAGAAGAAAAAAATAACTGGAAAAAATGAGAATAAACAAATGTATTTAAATAAAATATAAAAAGTGTAATTTAACTTTGAATTGTGATGTATTGAATATGAGTTCGTTCATATGAATACTCGTAATGCCAACTTGAATAAATACACAAATTGTTTAATTAAACTGAGCACTGAGAGCACAGACGTAGCACAGGGACTGTGAGTCAAACAAGTATCGTGTCTATGGAAAATTAATTTCAGAGCTCGGACAATACATGATATCAGAGAAAGAGAGAGAGAGAGGAAGAGAGGGAGACTGATAGAATGGGAAACAAAGTTGAACATTCGCGTGTTTGCGTGCAATTTGTTATCGCAAAACAAAGAAAACGACATAAATTCAACACCTTCGGAAAGTCAGAAAAGCACTTCAGCTCAGCACAGGCGAGGGAAATTGAAAGGCCAAGAATGGTAGGAGGGACAGGGGCAGAAAAGCGGTGTGAAGAAGGAAGCACACAAGTAACAGTTAAGACTATATAAATGTACCAATTGTAACTAAATACGTTAAGCCTAATTGAAGAAGATGTGTCCATAAATACCAAATGAACTCAACTCAACGAAGTTTGAATACACTTTTTAAAGTTTATTCATAATAAATCAGGTATATTGGAAGGTATTCAATACTTGGTTACAGTACCTAAAGATTTAATTTAGGATATGAAAAGAAGTTCAATTTAATAATCATAAAAATGTTTAAGGAACTTGACTCGTGTCCACATTTGTAGAGTAAAATTATGACACACTCCATGCAGTTAGAATCAAAGACTTAGTTAGTGTATTACTCAAAGCTTAAACTAAAATTTGGTTTGTAAGCAAACAAATGAAATGCAGCTCAAATACAAGAAATTCTATTGCAACTCAAGTCAAATGACATTTCAAAGTAATTAAATGATCATGTATAAATACAAATGAAGCACAGCAGCTGTTTGTCTATGTGTGTGTGTCTGTGTGTGTGTAAGGGAGAGAGGCAGTGCTAGTAAGAGTGAGAGAGAGAGACAGATAGATGGACACTCGATTGTCATTAATTTGAGTTTACAAAAGCCTATTTGTGATTTGTCAAAATTGAATTTGCTTCTTATCGAGTATTTGATTGATAGCAGCTGCCAAGGGCGTAGAACAATTTCTGCCCACTTTCCTCGCCCACTTTTGACCAGGCCAACTGCTTTTGGCGTAGTGTACTTTTGGGCACGCATTTGATTGAGAGCTTTTGTAGCAAATGCAAATGTGAGACGAGTCCCAGATGACAAGAGAGACACGAAAACTACTTGAAAAGTCACTTCACGTGTTCATCAGTTTGTCAGTTTGTAAATCTGTCGGAATTGGCAAGCTGTTTTAACCAGGACAACTGCACAAAACTTGCAGCTCTTTGTTGCACTTTAAATGTGCAGCCATTACTCACACACACATGCACTTAGACTGCAGGTATGTCTTTTATTAAACCTTTTTAATACCCTATAAGCGGGTATTATAATATCTAGTGTCAGACATAGTGCTCCGAGGCGTGTTCTACTGTAAGTGCATCCAAATTTGTGCATTGGCTATTTTTTAAAGTTTTCTCATTTGTTGATGGCCAAATCTCAAATGGAGTCACATTTTCAATGGTGCACTCCGCAGGCTGTGACGCGCACAACTTTTGTCAACGACAGTGGGCCAAAAAATAAAAAAAATTTGTTATATTTAAGGCAGCTAGACAAAAAGATACCCTACTTTATTACCTTTAAAACTAGTAAAAAAAATAAAATAGATAAAATGAAGATTTAACCAGAAATGCTTTGAAATTAATTAGTAAAAAAGTTTGATAATAAGTCTCTAAAAATAGTTTTGTCGTTATACTTTTGTAGGGTATTTGAGAGCACATCTAACCGACTGGCCTCTTTTCACATAGTACCCCTTTGTCGAGGTTATTTTTTGTTTACAGGGTATACAAATGGCAGAGCCGGAAGCTGAAGTGCTGTTGGGAATTGCAAAATTTGTTGCCTGCCATTGTCATTTTTGTATTCGCAGTGGAAGCTGCCGCAGTTCTGTCGCTGGCGCTGCCTGTGTCGCTGCAGCAGCGCAACGCATTCGTGCGTTTTATTTGCAGCCAAACTGTAAATTCAAAGCCAGCGGCACAAAATCGAACAAACAACAACAAGAACAACACGTTGGCCCTTTTAACGGCCATTGAAATTCACTGCAATTGTCAGTTTTTTGTTCTGTATGGCAAATCTCTTTGGGGCCAAAAGTGAAACACAGCAACAGAACACAGCATCAAAATTATGTTTTGGCCCATTTCTTAAATTGGTAACATTGCCGTTAAAACACGCAGCACAAAACAATTTCGACTACAAGTTACCCATTACCCAGAACAGGGGCAGAGAGAGTGTCGTAGAGAGAATAGAGAAGAGACGACTAGACGATCCGGATCAGAAATGCATGGAAATATGTCCACTTAAGGAGTACGACTGTAGCCTTTTTTACATATTTTTAGTTAAAAACTTAATTCATTTTAAATAAAACTAAATGAAATTTGTACTCATTTTATACGCTGCATAAAAGAGCTTAGGTCTTAAAGACTTCAAGTTTAAGTTTTCTGAGTTCGAGTCAAGAATGCACTTGTATTAGTAACACGTTCATACACAAAGGCAGTACTCTCTGTGCTTTGAGCTAAGAAAGGGCGTATTAGTTTTACTAAATTGGCTTTAAATAAATATTTTATAACTACATGGCAATTGGTACATAATCCAGTCTATATATACTATCATTTTTTAGTAGATTTAATTAAAAATTAAAACTTTAAATAAATTCTGTAATAGTAAAAGTACAGGGCATATTTTAGTCATTCAGCCAGCTGATTGACCAACTAGTTGTTAATCCAAGACTCGTTCAATGACCAGATCGGAGCAAACATTGAAGCAAATGTGCTTAAAACTCACACAATGTCCACTTAATGCTGCCCATTAATGGACTTTTAAGTGCAGCCAACAATGTTCCCAGTATGTTTGACTTTATTGTTGAAATGCTGCTCTTCTTCTACCAACCCAATCCACAAAGACCCAGCCCCCAACCAGACTCCTCTGTGTGGTAGCTTTTTCAGCTCATAATCCGCTTTTTGAATGCTGCAACACGTGCGAAAGTTTGGTCACTGAATTTTTACTTCTATGTGGAACTAGGAGAAGGTAAATAATCTCAGCTGAAAAGTATTTATTGTCCATAGAGTTACTTGGCTTTAACCAATAAGCTGCAAGCACTCACTAAGTGTATAGTTTGAGTGTGTCTTAAATAGTTCTTTGATTAAGTTGCTTAAGACTAGAAAGAATTGTAGCCTCTAATACTTTTGAGTAAAACTCTGCAGTGTTTAACTAATTAAGTACTCAGTTCTATACTTATCTTAAGCAGTATAACTTGTTTTACATTATCTAAAAATTATAAAGTCCACATGAGTAAAATATGTAGATGATAAGCTGGAAAAATGGATTTTCCATTAGTCATGTAGGGCTGAAAACTCCATCAAATTTAATAGACTTGTACTCGACATAACCTTAGGAAATTTGATAAAACCGCTGAGTAAATGCGACTCAGCTGACTTGAATTTCCCTGGCGCTGGACAGGAAAGCCAAGTTGAGGAAAATATTTATTTATGAAGCTGGTCAAAGCCAAGCATATGGTTTCCTTAGGTCTCCCCTCCCTCCCTCACTGCTTGACTGGATTTTGCTTTTGCCAAAAGATATTTAAAATCAAATTTGTTTAATTTACATGCATAAACGCGTCAAATTTGTTTGGGAAAATGTGCAACCGGCTGTGGCAGTAATATGGGCAGGAGGGCAGAGGGGCGTGGCAGGGGTTGTTAGAGGTTGGGGCAACTTATAGTATATGGTCTGGTCTGGTGGTGTGTGTGTGTTTACTGTGCGCTCAAAGGCAACAACTGTTTCCGTTAATATAAAATGCAAATTTTGAGCATTTTTCGCAGCGCCCCAAAAAATTGGTCGAAACCAGTTTCTCACCCTCTTGGGTCTTGGCCTGCGGTCAGTTGGTTTGGCCAGAACAACAACAACGAGCACACAAGATATGAGTTTGTAATAACCAAATCGTTTGGCTGCTTAAATTGGGGTTAGTTTAAAGGGAGTGGGCTCCGGGAAGGGGGTTGGGAAGCGAACTTGACCAGAATGCAATGAGTAGTAAAATGTTGTTAGAAATTATGGGGCCAAAATGCCGGATGTTGTTCATATCCCCCCATTTGTAAACGCACGGAAATAGCCAGAAAATGGAAATGATGTTGGAAAAACAATTTCATGATGTTTTGATTTCGTAAACACAACATATGTGCGTAAACACAGGGACAGCAACTAACGGTAATAACAACATTTGGCCAAAAAAAACAAACATGCCAAAACTAAAGCATTTAGGCCTTGTTTGTTAGCCATACGACTTGATGGACAGTTGTAATTTAAAGTCATGGCTGTCTAACAATTTACAGTTGCCAGCTGTCAATTAGCACAATAGAGGAAGGGGAGACAGACGGAGGCACGTGTTTATAAATAATTAAAAAACTTTAAAAATTATTATTTTTCAATAACAAAAAAAAGTTCTTAAATTAGGCTTTTTATTTTATTCTTTTCTTAGTCTACTAAAATAAACCTTTCTTTCATTAGTTTTTAATGGCTAAAAGCTCATTAAAAAGGCAAAAGGCAGAGAAAAAAGCTATTGTGGCAGCACTGGCTTTAAAGGGGACTGAGATAGATTGAAACTAAATCATTGCCCAGCGGCATTATGCGATTTTACTTAACTTCCTTTTGCCATATTTTTCCAGTCATTTATTTACATTTTTCTCAATAAAAGCCCACACTCCCCCCTCGAGGGGGTGTTTTATTTATTTAGTGCTTATCTTCGAGTCGCATAAATGAATATCAAATCGAGTCGAATCGCATCGCATCGCTTCGAGTGACGAGAACAACAACAGCAAGAATTTGGTCCATTTCCATGCGGTTGTTGCTTGTTTACAGTTAGCCGAGTATCCATGCTAAGACCCTTCTTCAAGTTTATGTGTGTGGACAGTCGTACCGCCCCACTTGACACCTCCTCTCCAGCACCTTATACAAAGGGACCATACACTTGCCATTATAATGCCATCTCTCAGATATTTAGTCTGCTTTCCTTGGCTTCCTTTTATTATTCGTTCCATCGATCCCTTTTCTTCGACTCCTTCTCGTCTCTTTTTCCAAATCCGATTAGCATCATTTAGTTTAGGCCACAGAGTTATTGTCACAGTCTGTCTATTATATCCATTTGATTGATTTCCCCTCAGCTGAAACCAAGTCAAATAAATCCCCATACCACTCACAATGACTTTCAATAGTCTACGATTAAATGAACATGTTTAATCTCAAATTAGTACGCAATTTAAGCCAAATGGAAATAGTTATACACATTTTAAACTTAACTTAAGTACGTCGTTCTTTCCTTGCCTTGATGGTTTTAAGGTATCTTGCGGAATTGAAACACGTTTGACGTATGGCTTCCAAAACATTTGCGTGTCCGCCGCCAAACTTGGACACGATATGATGCACAATATCCTTAACCCGTTCACGTGGCAGATGTGGCTTCTTTGGCGTGTTGTACATCAAAGTGCCCCTACCCGAGCGACCAGTTAGGGTATGGGTACCCAGAGTCTCCCTGCCAAAGATCAGATAGGAGAGCATCCTGGTGGCCTTCTTGGGACACGACCAGTCCACCTCTTGGTACATCTTTTTGGAGACTTGCGTGCCATACGGACCGATTTGTATATCTTTGGGAGTACTTGTGGCTCTTTTCTTCTGGAGTTGCCTTTCCAACTTTTTTATCTTTATGCCGTAGACTGTCAGCAGTGGGTACGACGATTCAGTGTAGAATTCACGGGGTGTTTGAGTGCCCACGTCCATTTCGATGTTGAATAATGAATGTATGGATTGAAAATTAGAACTTTTCTAAGCAACGGTGATTATTTCTGCGCAACGAGTTTAAAGAACTTGTTCATTTCAACATGTTCTGAACAAAAGAACTACTTAAATCGCTAAATCTTCGATACAACTATCGATAGCTGTAAGTTACTAAAGCGATAGCACGTAGAGAAAAACAGATGCTTGGCTTTTTTATGACCAAACAGCTGCTAATGTTTGGCTAGTAAACAGCTAATTAAGGCTAGTGCCTGTGAACCTTTTAGTCCAAATTCCAGTTGGATAAGCAAGCAAAACACGCACTACACACACACACAACGATTCAGACTGTTTAGAGCAGCAGCTGGCAGCCAAAATGATTCGCTTTTCATACCAAGGAACAAGTTCCAGATTGCATCTTTATCTGAGGCTACTTAGTAGTGACTCCAACGTATTCTGAGTTGGCAATAAAAGTTTCTGGGCAATAAATCTGCAAGTTTCTGGAGCGAGACACCAAGGCAAAACATCTGCAGTTTGCACACCATCCAATGGAATTGACTGAACTAGAAAACAGGTGGCTACCCTGGCAGCCAGGCAGCGACAGGAGCAGCACTTTATGTCCTCGTCGGGTCACTGATTCACTTGGCCTCCATTTTGCACTGAGATAGATACCTTTATCTTTAACCCTTCGCAGCAACTTGTTTGAAGCACATCAAGGGTATTCCCAAATGTGTATAAAGATTTTTCATGGTTTTTATTAATCAAAGTTTTAATCATCAATCCATGGGTTATTGAAAAAATTGTTATAAAAATGTATTAATAAATTATCAAATTTCTGTCTACATAAAATCAAAAAGTCTCCTTAAAAATATAAAGCACTCAATGGGTTAAATTTGAGTCTATCTTTTTCTACTGCTGCTGCTGCTGCTTCCGGTTGCATATCAACACCATTTTGATATTTGCGTTGATAAAAATTAATGCAATCCCTGCCGTCGATCCACCTCCACCGCTGTTTTCTCTTTCTCTCCATCTCTTCCTCGCCTCCTCTCACTTGCTGCTTTGCTGTCTGACTGCGAGGAAAGTGTTGACGCATACAAATTGTGCATTAGCGAAAAACTCGCAGCTTTCGGGGCATTTAGCTGCAAATGCCGTCACCAGTAGCTGCTGCCAGATACCGGTTAACGGCTGTTTGGCTTACGGGTGGGGGTTGTGGGTAGTGGGTAACGGGTAACGGGAATACCGGTCAACGCTAGTGACGCCTCCATTTCGCGACAGCCATGGGCGAAAATCTGCAAGCATCCGCATTCACATCCGTATCCGCATCCGCATTTGCATAAATGCAATTTAAAATCTGAATTATTCATGAGCGTCGCCATTTGGCCATTTGTCTGAATGACCACTTGTGGCATTCGCACACACACACACTCCAACACACACACACACATATTGGTCACAACTCGCAGTTCATGTGCTTCTTTCAGCTACCGAACTTTGGGTCACTCGCTCATACCCTGCATATTCTAGCAAAGGGGTGGCTTGAGCTCATATGTCAACTACATAAAAGTTTATGAACATATGTACACGATATGAGCTTGTATACCCTGTACAAGTGTTCAACAGGTAGCTAAGTTATATGGTCTATGAGGCAAACAAAACATGCAATAACCACGACTCTTTATACGCCCAACCCAAATGAATTTCTTAAACTACTTACACTACAGGGTAGCTGCTAGTCCATTATACAAGCATTCTATTCTTTATTCTATCCGCATTATTGGTGGCGAACTGCATGTGCATGTGACAACTTAATGGTTTCCGTTATTCGAAAGCAAAATCATCGAAAATTGCTGATGTCAAATTGTCGATAAGGATTAACTCCTCCATTTGTGTACATTTTATATTAGCAGCTGTGCATTTGATTTGACAGACAGACAGACTAGTCACAGCCACCCTCAGAGCATTTGTTTATTTTAGATTTTGGAAATTACTAGCAAAGTCTGTGTATGTTCAATTTGTTGAGCAAACACTTTCAAAGTGAAATGAGAAAGCTAAATGCTTTGGTCACTCCACGGCAAACTCTTGAAACATTTCGGGCATTTAATCCAGTTGTATCTGTATATAGTGAACTGAGACTCAAATTCAAGTTTTTTTCAAAAAATTGGATAGCAACATTACTCATACGCAGCGTTGTACTTTAAAGCCAATGAAAAAGTCAGTTGTTTGCTGATTTCAGTCTTTAACTTTTGCAATGCCCCAGTCCTGGGTATTACCTCATGTTTGCTTATGATATACGATACTTTTGTGGAATTTTTCATACTATTTACAGGTTTTCAGAAAATTGCCGTCAGTTTCTTTGTTTCACTCGTTTCGACAATTGCAGTCGGCAGCATCCATTTTACTTCTTCATTTCCCTCGCACTGACATTGAATTATTACAATACACATATGCCTATGTGATTGTGTGTGTTACGTATGTGTGTGTGTGTATCGATTTTTTACGGCGTATGTGCGACACATTCCGTCCGGACGCCAGAATAAAGTCAAATGTCTGTGAATGTTTTTGTCACAAATGACTTTGCCGTTTTAATTGATTGCTGGCAATAAACCGAACGGGCGCCCATTGTGTGTGTGTGTGTGGGGGGGGGCTGTGTGTGTGTATGAACCCAAAACCCGCAGCTGTCGCAGAAAGTTTAAATGGAAACGCGTCAACGTCATACGCGTATCGTTTTCAAAAGGGGCCAAGGAGGCGGCAATGCCACAGACGTAGGCGTGGCAGAGTTGCTGGAATTCCAAGACATTTGCGGAACGTCATGTCATTGGTAGGCCTTTTCCTGCTTTTCGCGCTTTGTGTAAATTTTCCTGCTATATTCATAGAATTTGCGACAATTTCAACTTTATTTTATAAGCATATAGTATGTGAAGGGGAGCAACGGAAGCAAGTGGAGTCGGTAGGGCCTGGGGTAGAGCTGGTAGCAATTTTCATTTTATTACCCATCTCGCTTACTGTTTCCACTTCTCTCAATCCCTCGCTTCTCCTAACCCATAAAATTCATCAATTACATTTATGATTTCTTGCTGCTATTAATGTTATTGTTCCTGTTATGCCCTTCGCAAAGGGTATGATGTGCTTAGGGCTGTAGAGTAGAATATTCTAATAGGTTTCACTGAAGCGCAGAGGGAGGCGTGGCCGACTCCATTATGTCTATATATACTTGATCAGCAAAGTTGATCTACTTTTATTCTCTGAGATCACTAGTCTGCAGTTGTATTCCTCACCCGAAATACTCATATCAGTGGTCAACGTATAGATGGAAGTCGTGGGAACTTCGATTAAATGAAATAAAACATAAAGTTCAAATACTTCTAGATTAGTTTAACCTGCTTCCTATTCCAACTGCAGAATCCACTATTTAAGTCACTCCCTCGCCGACTAAGTTAGCCTTGTCTGGAATTCAGTGAGCTTTAGATTCGATAGTCCTTGTAATCAATACTACAATCTAGAGCACAACAAAGTGATCTGCGTGCAGTATAAACGGACTTTGGTTACTCTATTCGTTATCACTGACTTGCTGTCTATCTGATTTAATGTTTATTTAGCGACTTTGGCCAGGATTGAAATGGAAATGGAGCCATTTGGCGTATTGCTTGGAACGTGACTAAAACGCCATATGCAGAGCTTTGTTTAATTTGCCTACGATGTTAAAATACTTTTTCTGTTTTTGTCACTCATACGACGCGTTGGTTGAGTCGTTGAATTTTGGTTTTGCTGCAGAATTGATATGGGCCATGTCAAGGAATTTGTTGGCCTATTTGAGGGTCCTGTGTTAATCCCTTTAATGGACTATTAAACGTTTTTTACGGCCTACTCTTAGGACGCCGTTGCTGTAGCTGTTGCTTTATGTGGGCCTCGGGCTCTTTCAGTTTACGATAATCTCATCATTTGATGTTTCTGCACGTTTCACAGCGCACATTTTATGTGTTCTCGCATATTTGCATTGTGTGCAGATAGAGACAGAGAGACAGAGAGAGAGAGAGAGAGAGGGAGAGAAAGAGACAGCTTCAAGCTGTGTTGAATTTGGCATTTGAAAAATTTGTCAACTGGCGCTGGTAATGAATTGATTGTCACAACGGGAGACTGCAAAATATTCTCAGCAGATTTTCCTTTTGAAATTGATATGCCCAAATGGTGTGTCAGTGTGTGTGTGTGTGTGTCGCTTTGATTGACATGTGAATAGGAAAAGCCGCAGCCACTTTCAGTTAGCCGGCCAATTAGTAGCGCTTTTTGCCTTTTGTGTCAGCCAAACAAAGCCAAAAGCACAAAAGCCAAAATCAGCTACCCAAAAAATACCCTGTCTTTGTCGCTCTCTCTCCCTTTCTAATGCTTCATTTCCCTATGGGCAGACAGACTTGGACTTGAACGTGAATGTGCATGTGTGTGTTTGTGTGTGTGTGCTTGTGTGTGTGGCATGTCAGTCACGCAGTTTTTTAGACGGCCATCGTTAATGCCAACGACCACAGGCAGCACAGACAAGTCCGACATTTTGTGCTCTGTGTGCTCCTTAGTGGGCAGGAAGGAAGGGGAACTGGGCAGTGCGGTATCAGGGGCGTGGCAGGCGGTGTGACTTTGTTGCGTGATTACCTTAATTGATGGGCATTTCCGTTGGAACAAATGAAGCCACTCAATTAACACCTTTCACCTGGATAAAAGTCGCACGTTCGCCAAAAGCAACAACTGCTCAACACACACACACACACACACACACACTGCCTTGTGTTTGGCTTAGCTGTATTTAACTGTATTAAGTTACAATACCTCGTGTCTTTTCTTTGTGCACTTAAAGTCGCTTATAAATAAATTTAGTTTAAGCAATCTAACTAGGATTTAAAATCAAACTGTTTGCATAAAAAAAGAGAAATATTATTATTTGTATAAATGGATTTAGTGTGGTCAGCCAGACTGTATAAGTTCCTGTTGTTTATGATTTACCTATGCTTGCATGGAATGGGCAGACGGATCGACTATATCAACTCCGCTGTTGATGCTGTTCAGGAATATATATACTTTATGGGTTCGGAAAGGCCTCCTTCTACCTTCTTGTCGCTTCTGACAAACTTAAAAGACCACTCTACCCTTTTAAATACAGGGTCTAATTTATTTCAACATTTTCTTGCAACATTCCACATTTCTTTTTACCTTTTTACCTTTCCTACATGTTACAATATTTAAACTTTTTCACTTTTCGACTTGTTCTCACTGCCTCCCCCCTTTCACTGTCTCTCCCTTGCACTATTTGTTCTTTTGTCGTAAACTTAAGCGCACTTTGGCAAATTGGTTAATAACAAAAAATACAAAATGTTGAAAAAGTAAAGAAAAAGAAACGAATAAAGACGAAAGAAAAACCAAAATACCTTTTAACGAGAAACCAAAACATGAAACAAAAGTTTGCACTTTTTACAAAGCGTTTTTACTGTACTTGGCCAGGACACAGAGGACGCTGAAGGCAGGCGCAGGAAGCGTGTGCCTTTTTCTGATGTTAACAAAATTATAAAACTTGCTCGATTTTCTACCTGTGCTGCAGCACCTTCCTCTTCACCATCCCTTACGCTGCACGTCACTGCAGGTGTAAAAAAGTTGTTGCACAAAACTTTGCCCCTGGCAACACTCAAGTGTTGCATTTAATTTTTCAATTAAAAAATGCTTTTGCTGTCGCAGTTTTTGGGGCACTCAAAATGGTCTGCCAAATTGCAGAAAATTGGTAAAAGCAGCAGGAGATACAATACCAGATGGAGGCGACTTAGCAGCCTAGGCCTAAAAGAGGATCACAAGTTTCCAGAAAGCCAATAAAAATGGCACAGAATGAACTAACTGGCAGACAGAGAAAAGTCGTGTAATCACAACACACTGAAATTGTTTTTGGATGCCAGCCAGCAGAGGTAGGAAGCAGAGGACAACTGCTGGCCATATGATAGGCGCCAGTGGAGCAGCAAGCCAATCTGCCAGTCGAGCTACCAAATTCTTTACCATTCTTTACTCTGAGATAATTTCCTGTCATTATTTTGTGGTCTTCCGCAGTCGAACGTAAAAATTGCGACTCAAAGGTTTATTTCCAGCCAAAAACCAAACAAACAGGCCAACACGACCAGACATACAGACAGACAGAGACGGACAGACAGCTGGCAGAGATTGCAACTTTACAGAGGATGAGCGCTGTGAGGTGTGGAAGGGAAAGGAGATGAATGAAGGGAAGGGAAAGACACAGTTGGTCAGGCAGTTGAAAAATTGACTGCATTGCCCACGGGTCAACAAATAAATTGGCTATACGCTTCAACAGAGAGAGCGAGAGAGAGAGAGAGAGAGAGAGAGTGAGATAGAAAGAGAGAGATAAACATACGGCCCAATGTTGATTTTGAGGTCATCGCTGATATTGCGGATGTGAATCCTTTTTGATTGCATTGGCCCCGAACTCAAATTGCCAACTGACAGTCCAGTGGCCAGTTGCCACAAGTGATGACAATTAAGCTATTTTTACATGATAAAAAATACTAAAGAAGATTATACTAGAAAATATGCTTAAATAATACTAAATTACAAAAAAAAATGTATTTAAGTTTATAATCCTCAAAAACACTTTTGGTAGCTGTAATGCTAAGTTTTTTATTCATTTTGTCTATTCTTTAGCTTTTTTTAAATATCTATGCCTTTTTTTTTGGCTACTGATAAGCTGACAACACTGTTTTCCCGTGAAAAACTGCCGCCAAGAGCAGCTCGAAAAACTACGGCGTATTAATTGTGGTTTTGCCAGTCGAAAATTGGCATTTTAAGTGCGGCTTGGTGTCATTTTCACTGCAGTTAAACCATTAAAAAGTCTTTGCGTCAAATATTTATTACAAATGCCCACACACGGACGGACGAATGGACGGACAGTTGGAGAGACAGTTGAAGTGCCAGACTATCTGAGAGACAGAGAGCAGAACAAAAAAAGATACTAGTGGTACATAAAATTATTCAACTAAAGCTTGAGCTATAAAATATATATTAAAACTATTTAAACTATTTCTCCCTCTTAAATCTAAATGTCTGATAGATACTTAAAGAAAGTTGTTTAAAGTAAAGAATTTCCATTTTATGGATTACTGCGCTCAAACTGCTACACTGATAAACTGATCAAATAACATTGAGCTAGAAAGCAAGAGTGATAGAGAGAGAGGGGGAGGGGTGATAGAAAAGGGCACATAGCGGCAGAGTGGAAAAATATTTCACGAATTGAGCTGTCATGCAAATGTGGCGTTTTCCGCTTTTGAAGTTGACAGCGCCAAAATTGGAGCATATATCGCAGGCGGAAGGAGCGTGTTTTAGGCAGGCTGAAGTGGGGTTCTTTGGGTTTTAGAGATTGATTTGCTGATGCCCTAAAATAAAGCATGGGTCAGGGAATGGAAGTGGGGCTTTGCTGTGCTTTTCGTGGTTCATTGTTGTTGCGCATGTAGCCACAATTGTCAGTTCGATCAATCATGGAGTTCTGACTGTCAATCGCTTCAACGGACCGTGGCTAAGTTGCATGCAACGCTGGAGCAACAGAGAAGAGACTGGGGGAAGGGAGGAGCGAGATAGAAAGGTGTAGCTGTAGTAATTGTTTAGCAGGAATCTGTGCAGATTAAGCGAAGAAAGCAGAACTATCAATATCAGTCTAAGTTTCAAATTTTATACTGTGTTATACATATACAGATCGGTTGTACGTAGAAAACTGACCAAGTTTAATAGATTTTTAAACTGCCATTTAAACTTCGAAAATAGTTTGTTCAATAGCATAATAAACTCAGTAGTCTAATTTATATATAGATAATCTATTATGCTAATTCTGGTACTTAAAATCCTTATGTCTTACTTGATTTGATCACATGGCTTAAGATTGATTTAAGCACGGAATTCCACAATATTGGGTATAAAGTAGGCATATATATGTACAAATATATGTATATATACTTTCATCGTATTGTTTACACTTAATACCCTAATAACTCTCAACTGGGCTCGCAGTCAACAGCTGAAGGCAAATGGCAAAAGTTTTATTGAAAGTGCCACACAATTTGTTTGTATATTTAAATTATCATACAATTTTCAAAAACTTTTGCTCAAAATGAGCGAGTTTCCCTCCACCTCCCTCCTTACCCCCTGCCACGCCCCGCACTCAAATTTAGAGGCGGCTAACAACGGGTGGTTTTCCTTGCGCCTTCTACCTTCAGTCGACTGCCGTCTTCTTCTCCTCCTTGTTCTTCTCCTTCTTCTTGGCATTTTGACTTTTGGCTTTGGCTCTGATTGTTTGGTGGGGACGGCTGGGGCTAGTGGGTGTGGCATGGGCAGCAGCAGGGGCAAGGAGCCACATTTTGAATTACATTTGTGTAATTTTGCGGAAAAGAAACTTTTTATTTGCTAATTTTGTTAAATTAGAGCACGAAATGAAAGAGAATCCCAAATGACTTTATAAAATGCACCCAAAAAACATTCATGATTGCGTCCCATTTTGGCCAACGGCACAAAATAATTACAAGGACACATGTAATTTGCAATTCTTTTTAGTTTGGCCAAGAACAAAGTGCATGCTAAGTGCTACACGGTATAATGGAAATTGCCAAAAGCTTCGTCTTAAATATTCCATTAGAGTGGCCTGCTTCCAGGTACCGAGAAATCGAGTGAGCTTTTCCAATAAGAAAACTTTCACATGCAGTAAGAAGTATGTTGCATAATGTTCTTGACTTTAAGCAGATTTAGTAAGCTTTTAATGTGGTTCAAGTGCTTAGAAAAAAGAGTAGCCATTTTAGCATCTCATAAAGCTGTCAAGTGCATTAAAAGCTTACCACGATTGGCTTTCCAACCTGAGCATTAACTCTGTGTTGAAATTACTTATTAATAAAAGTGACGACTCGAAAGTTTTCGTTACTTCGAATAACTCAAACACAAAGAAAGCTTTTTAAAGCTGTTTTATATTTTTTCGTGTGCTTAAATTACTTACTTTTAAGAGTTTGAGCCGAACTGTTTACGTTTCATTGAGTAACACACCAAAGCTAAAAGCTTTAATGTGCTTTCAATAGAAATTCTTGTCATACCACAACTTCAAGGAATGGAATAGCTTAACATAATTGATTCCAGCATTTGTACAATAGTAATGAGCATATGTATTCAGTGAACTCAACTGTCAGCTTTCAGTCCAAAATTCATCTACTTATTATGTCAGTTACATATAAGCGGATTAATCACCAAAAAGCCATACAAAAGATAGCCCCCCTTATGAGGCACTCTAGCTGCTGTACAAATAAATTGCCAGTAGCCAAATTGGGGGATACTTCCGGGGCATATTTACCCTATAGCCATAACCCCAAAGACCGTTGTGGGCAGACTTTAATTGCAATTAACTAAATACGGAAAGAGCGAAGGGGGTGGAGGAGGGCAAATGAATATGCATTCCATTAAATCAACATTAATTTATATAATGTATTGTGCTCTGACTATTGTTATAGGGTTTTTCCGCTCACTCTGCTACAACAACTAAATGGTGCACGGTGTGGTTTAATACCCTGTAAAGAAAAGGCAAGAAAGATGGTGCTATGAAGGTAAGACATAAAATTATATGTATATTGATAATTTTATACTATGGTAACCTTTGATAAATTTACTTTTAAATACTTTTGCCATAATTTGTATCAGCCTTATTTCATCAGTAATATAAAAAGATTTGAAAGATACAGGGTAACTTTGAGTTGAAAGCTTTCCGAAATAATAACCAACTACTTTAAGCTGTCTATTATGCACGTGTTAATTTTTAGAGTACAGGGTAGCTCAGCGTCGCATACTTTCAGCACACCTCCTGGCTAATTGTATTCTTCTTTTCTATTTTTTTATTTTGGGTTCACTCTGGACGGCTTTTAGTAGTGCGTAAATTGTAATAAACACATGTAGGCCAAAACTAATACATTGGCATGTGGTGGGGAATTGGAATAATTGATATTGATGGTTGTAATCCTACTTAATCCCTAATTACAAACAAATGAATACATTGAATCGTGTGTGCGTGTGGCCTGCGCGTTTGACACACCCACACAAATGCCGGAATTCATTTACAACACACTAATATACCATTTATAGAGCATAAACTATATACTAAATCATTTCAACCAAATAAACTAAAGTTTACAATTTTTCCAACTTTGTGTTTTATTCGAAAATGATTTGCAAATCGTTTTGTATGTGAAAACACAATTTACTCGACTTGAATTCATGAGAATGAGTTAATCAGTTTGCAGTCTATCCATTAATTAGTCTCTGGCGCTAATTAAACAAACATTCGACTTTGAATAATTAAGTTGATCAGAATGTGCAAATTAATACAATGGGGAATCTTCAGGTAATTTGTGGGTGGTGTATACGCAATGCATTAAGTTAAACAACAGTAGTATAAGTAGTTTGAAACCAAATTTGGATATGGAATGGAATGTCTTGAATACTCTGAATATCGTAAACCGGTTTTATAAACTATTTGCATTGCTAAATAATTTGTTCAAACAGTGTACTTAAGAGCATTTTGTGAAGGAAATTCTTTAAATTTTGTATAAATTTGATCAGTTTAAAGTAGGTACATTTAATTGTGCATTTTACAAGCCCTGAGGGAGGGAACTCTATACAAATGTATATAGTAAAATGTTCTTAATTTGACTTTTAGATAGTTTGTAAACTTTTGCAAAAATTAAAAACTATTTTAATAAAATAATCAGTGCTGTAAAGTACATAAACTACTTTTGGCTTGTCTGTTCAGTTTTTAATTTCCATCTCTGTTTCACTTACTCTCACTTACGACTTTGGCCCATCAATAAAACAATCAATATGCTGACAGCATGACAATCCCCACGGTCAAATGGACAGACAGAGAAGCCAATGGGGCCCATTCATAAATTGACACATTATCAAAATTTATGAGTGGACGACACAAAGGCGTGACATGAGTTACAGTCGTCAAAGAGGAGATGGAGGAGAGTAGTAGGAGATTGAGGGGGAGCAGGGAGTGCTTGCAAGCAAATAACTGTACAAAATTAATGATGCGACAACAAATGCAACAGTGAAGGCAAAAACAAAGGGCACAGTAACTGATACATAAGCTGATACAGTGAATCTCAGTCAGAAGCAACAGTTGCGCTACGTTAAATAAAAGGAGCATGTTGATAAGCCGACTGTAAAATACCCCTTAACTTTTTATGCGACTTTTAGCATTATATAAATAAATACAACATAAAATTTAGGATTTTAAACATTTAAAGTTATTCAATAATGTACAAAATATATTTTTCTCTTTCTTTATACCCCAACTTGTCACTCGAGTACAGGGTACAACAAATCTTTAAAGCCAGAAAGAAAGGCAATAAACTATGGATACTAGAAGGAGAGTAGGCAGAGAGCAGGGGTAAGTGAGCCACAGTGAGGGAAGGGATGTGAAAGGGGGTTGTCTGACGGAAGTCACCCCCTGTCGATGGCGACACATTGAGGGATGTCGTATGGTCAAACGTAAGGCGTGGCAACAGCTTGTGCTTTAGGGGGTGGCGGAAAGTCGAAACGAAAAGAAAATAAGTGAATGGAAAGGAAAGTATAATGTCCGCATGGGTTTCCTTTGCTTCAGGGGGCGGAAGGGGTGTGGACTCTACACAGAAAATATAATTGTTACTTCGTGCCATAATCAATCAAGCTGTTGGCAGCAGTAGGGACATTCCTGATACTCCTAAACATAGCATAAAATAATTAAAAAAACAAATATTGAAAAAGAAAATGGAAAACGAAAATTACTTCGATTAAAATCTAACTCATTTTTTTTGTTAAAGAAAATTAATCTTAGTTTAATAAATAAATGCAGAACGTACTTCAAAAAATTAATTTCTTTCAGTGTAGTACGGTCTTGTAACTGTGCGTCAAGTGCTGTGATTTTGCTGTTTTTCGGTTGATGTTTTTATTAAATTTCGGCCAAGACAGATGCACAAATTTTTTAATAAACTGCCGCCAAGTAATGAGCAGCTGGCAAACAACCCTCCTTTCCTAAGGGGGTTAAAACCACCCCCGCAGAGACCCAAAGAGGGGGTTGGGGCGGGCAAAACGCCCTAACAATTGCAACTGATGGAAAATTATTTGTTTTGGATTTTTTCTGCGGTGGTTGAGAGTTTGATGTATTCATTTGCAATAAGTGTGGGTGAGTGGTGTGTGTGTATTTGGGATAAAGTTTTGTGGCGTATAAATTTCAAACTTGCTACTGCAAATAATTGTGTCGTGAGTGACAAAAGTGACTTTGCAACACCCCTTGGACTTAGACAGCCCCTAAAGAGGCCATGAGTGTGGGTAGCTGGAGGGAGGAGCTTCGACTTCGTGTGAAATGTCACTTCAATTGCAAGTCTACAAATGTTGTTCACCTTTTTTACACGTCGAGAGCATCAACGTCAACAACTTTTTAACAATGAAGAGCAACGGACTTTGAACTAGACAAGGGGAGGTAGGTGGCTGTTAGGGGGTATGGGGACTGGCAGGTGGTGTCAAGGGGGACGCCAGACAATGTATTTACTTATTCATGCTGCAAAGTTCTAGCTGAAAAAGATGCAGAATCAAGAGCGAGCAGTCAGGGAAGTTGGCAGCAACTTCCGCAGAAATCATCCTTAGACGACGTTGTTTGACATTTCGGCCTGAATTATTTATTCGCTGCACTCTGACAACCCTACATGCCCCCTACCCTTAGCCACCTCTCTCTCTCTCTGTCACTAGTTGCTCTGCTCTATAAAAATGTCCTGGGAATCGATGCTAAAAGTAAACTTTTTTTCTATTCTTTTTTTTTTTTTTTTGTTTAGTTTTCATTTTGCATTTTGCCTTTTGTTTAGTTTTCAGTTTTTTCAGTGCAAGATTTCTCTTTTATTTAATCAACAACTGACATTGCTGCCTCTTCTGGCTCTCCCTCTACATCTCTTTCTGTCTGTCTGTCTCTTTCCGCTCTCGTTCCGCTTTCAATGACAGTTTGCACAAACCGTTGAGCACATAATCCCCGTTGGCCGAATCGTAAAAGCTTCGCTGATTCCACACACATATTATACCTAGATTTGTTGTATTTATACACGTATATTCGGATATATTCGTATTCCGACTGACATTCGAAATCAGTGTGCACAGGTTTCAAAAGTGATTTGGGAAATGGGAAAAGGGGAAATGGCAAATGGATAATGGGGAATGAGAGCAGAGACCAAAAAGAGCTAAGAACTAAGAACTGTTAGTCCCAGGCAAAGTCCACATTTAGTTTACCGTTGACAAGCGAAAATCCTTTTGGACTTTGCGTTTACTTTGCCAAAGAGCAGTTCCATAATTAATTTACATTCTTCGACAACAAATACGTTCAATTTGCTTAATTCAAATTGATTGGGCTTTGGTAAGTGATTATAATCAAGTAATTCCAAAAGTTCAGTTTAAAAAGTTTTCAAAAGCTTAATCAAGCTCATTAAAGCTTTAACACGTTGGAGTGCTGTGTGCAAAAATAACTTAAAACTCGACTTAAGGCAAGCTTCTTAAAAGCTTTTACTACATGGTATAACGACTCATGAAAGCTCATGCAAGCTTTATTTTTGTCGGTAAAAGTAAGCTTCGAAGCTCATTAAAGCGTTTAATATACTTAATATACATACTTATATAACTGATTGAAACAAAGAAAAAAGCACAAATATGCAAAGCTCATTAAAAATCGCATATTATATATGCTGACTTAAACTAAAAGCTTTTAAGCTTCTTATTTACTGCTTCAGTATATAAAACCCATTTGAAACCTTAAACCAAGTGCTGAGCATAGCTCAAGTGTAACTCTATGAGCGTAACCCTATCGATATGGTTGCCATAGTTTAATCAATTAAAATTCCGATGCTTATCTGAGCTAATTGTGCTTTATGTATTTATTACTGGTGCTCAACTCCCGCAGGCACTGTGCTCACGTTCATCAGTGCAAATGAACTCTGGTTGACTACCGCCCATGGGGCTGAACACTCCTCCCCCAGTTGCTGCTGCTGATCCCAAGCGTAATTAGTTAGCAAAATGTTAGAGCACTTGAAAATGTACGTAAATTGTTTAATTGTTGCGCAAAAGGAACTGAATAATCTGCTCAAATTTCATTCATTACTTGTCTTCTTTTGTTCCTCACTTGCTCTCTCTGACTCTCTCACTCTGTCCCTCTTTGTGTGTGTGTCGAGTGTAGCCACTTGATTTGCATAAATGAATTCTGCAAATTTTGAGTAGCACTTCTCAATGTGCCCCCCCAATCCCTTTTCTGGCTAACAATCGCTAACGTATTTCTATTGCCAATTGCTATCTGTGCTGAGTCCTCTCCACAGTCTGCTGCTTATCCATAAACCGCAATTCAATGCGTATGCCAAACAAAATTCTCCTTTTGCAAGTCTCTTCAACTCGTTTTCCTCTTCAACTCGTCTCAACTCAACTCGACTTGAGTTTCGAGTGCTTTGCATCACGCATACGCAGTGTTGTGCGGCTTCTGTTTGGGCTTTCTATTTAATTAACATGTGAGCTGCTCGAGTTGGAGCTGCTGCATATTCAGTGTTGTCTTACCCACCTCATTCGCACACTGCCACGCCCACTCTGCTCATTATCATGTGCTTTTGCCTTTCCGCATTGATATGCTCTGAGCCCCATTTCAATTAATCAATTCAACAGCAATAATCAAACGCAGTTCAGTTTTTTCCACAACGATATGGGTGTGTGTGGGTGTGTGTGCGTGTGAGTGCTTTACCCTTTTTGCCCTCGGGTCAGACCTTGGTAATAATCGGCCCCGTTTCCTACACCTTTTCACTTTGGCCAAAGGCAAACACACACAACTTTTATCATTATGATGCGCAAATGGCCGAAAACTTTTAGCCCCCACTGTACGGTGTACCGCTCTGAGTAAATTAGTTACATTTCCACTTTCTAAGCGATTTAGTTTGTTGATTAAACTTTTTACATAAACGCTATGACCGCGCCTCCAGCTAAATACAAAACAGATTTCCCCTCTTCTCTTCTTCCCCTCCCTTCTCATCTTTAAACATTACACATACGACGCGTATAACACGTGCGGCGTCTGCATAAATTGTGACATGTATAAAACTTGAGCATAAAATAAAATTCTGATGGTTATTTAAAACAACTTTTGCTTTGAAATCAACACAATAAAACAACGGTATAACTAAAAGTTTCAAGCATAAAATTGCACCATATTTATTAATTTTCTTTATTTGAAGAGTGAATTTTATAAGTAGTGTTAGCAGCAGTCGATATGTTATACCCTGTACTCGCTTAAGACCACACATTCATTAATAGACCCCTATAATCTTTTCAGTACAGGGTCTAATAAGAAATTAACAAAAAGATTTGCATTTATGCGGCACAATTAACGCTCAAGTGCTAAAAATGTAATTAGTTGCAGCTTTTTGGGCCTCGAAAAACTTCTGTGCTCAAGTGCATTGTTGGTCTGAAATTTGTGTAGCTTCAAAAGGTTTGGGAATGTGTAAGTGTGTGTTTATGTGTGTGTGTGTGTGTGTAAAGTGCAAGGCTAACCTCAAGCAAAGTTTTGCAGCAATTAAACATTAATTACGAAACCTCAAAGAGGCACATTAGTGGCCGCTGTTGCAGCTCCGAAAGGAGCCCGAAAAGTGGCCCCGACTGCAGTGTTGGCATTTCAGCCATTTTATAGCTAACTCAACGTTTAAAATATTATGACATTTTAAAACTTTACAACATTAAGCCATTTCAAGTTAGCTTTTAGCTCCTTTTGGACTTGTTTTGTAGTCAAATTAGTTTATTTTATTCCTATAAATTGAAGCCAAGGTGCTTTTAGCTATTTTAGGTTCACTTCTAGCTCATTTTTGAAATTCTGGCAGCATTGGCAGGCTGCAGTCAAGGCGCCTTGAATTATGCTACATAAAGCAAGTATGGCAACAAGAGAGTGTGTGTGTGGGTGTGTAGTGAGTGAGGGTATAAATATGAGTGCGAGTGCGAGTGCGAGTGCAAGTACAAATACTTGTTGGTGCAGCAGCAAACTAATTACGCGCCTCTTTAAGAAATTAAATGCATTTGGGCCTTGTCAACATGCAACTTGCAACACCAACACCAACTACAACAACAACACCCACAAGTGATGCCAACAATTTTCCTTTTTAGCCATTCGAGTGCACACTCAATGGCTGGCTGTGAGGACATAATTGCCACTTTGCCCGAGACCCTTGAGGAATGTTTCTTTGCTGCGTTGAAAAATCAAAAGAGCTGACTTGTAATTAAAATATTTTAAGCATTAAATGAGCTACTACAGTTAACACCCAGGTAGAGAGCAAAGTAACATTACAGATTATTTAATTCATTTATTTGTTAACACAAAAATGGATTAATCGCTCAATGGTCAATGGAGTACAGGGTCATTTGATAAGAAGCCTGAAACTGGTTTAAAAACGTTTTTAAAATACTGATTTATTTTAGTTTCCAACTTAGAAAACTCTGAGTTTATTTGCTAACATTTCTACTTCTGGTCCAACCCTCGTAGTAGAAATCTGCAATACTTTCAGGTGCTCAGCAGCTCTATTTGTGTATTGTTGGTGAGGTCTGCAGTAAGAACAATTTGGTAAATTACATATAAATAATTGAAAGAACAAATGTTTTTGACTGTAGACAACTTTTGACATCAGTTTTAGATGACTAACGAGGGGGATTCCTCAATTTTGATGATGAGACCACCGGCCTTATGAATTATGCATGCAAAAGGAGCTGGAAAAAAACAGACAATAACAAGAAATTATGTATAGTTGGTGTAACACGACCGTAGAATACCCTGTGGGCATTTAAGAACTTTCGCTGATTTATTAATTGAGTGTCAATTGGATTAATTAATAAGCAGAGTGCATATGTTGATCTTAATTTGGAGTTTCGAAGAGGTGAACAGAATCTTATGTTAAACTGGGTGTTTCTAGCTCTTAACAACTATGAGAAGTCAGTGTTCATACGGACGGATTGATGGTGATCAGGAATACCTATTTATGTCTCAAACGCTACAGGGTATCACAGGACCAACAAACTAACAGACGGTGAATGATATTCATTCAAAAAACACACACACAACTCAGAACTCGGAACTCACGAATCATACTGACAAATGTAAGCGTGTGGCACATGTTTGTACTTGTTTTGACAGCGAATAGAGGAGGGGAGTGGAGGGTGGGATGTTCGGGTGCCAGTTGGCTTTAAACATATGTACGTTTAATATAGCACCCAGTAGACACACATACACAGTCCCTTATGGTATTTGGCATTGCCAGCTGTGGGTAATTTGTAAACGTCAAATGGCAAACTTGGTCTCCTGCTTTTAGCCTCCTATTTACCCGCCTTCCCTTTCCCTTTCCCCTCCCTTCACCTTCTTTTGGCCATGTGAACAGAGATCAGAATAAATTCGCACGTGCCTGGAATTTACAAGTACGATAGTTGTTGCACTACAAATGCTGGCAGCTTCTTTCATTTTAAATACAATTTATTGTGCATGCTTTTGGCCAAAATAAAAGCAGCTAACATAAGCCACACATTTGCCTAGTGGCTTTTAATATTTTATCTGCCACATATTTCCGTCTATATTAATATTAGGCAAATGGTAATAGAAAACTGAAACATGTGTCGTACTTATTGCCTCAAGCTTTGATCAAACCGTCAAACTATTTACCCCTCAAACTTTCGCTCTCTCTCTCTCTCTCTCTCTATCTCTCTCTATACCTCTTCCCCTCTCTCTCTGTCTGTCGCTTGTAACTCACGTTTTGTACGTGTGCAATTTTAATACTCGTCCATTTCACAAAATTCATAAATTTTCTGCTTAGCCAAAAGCCTCGCAAATTGACAGTTGACAGATGTATTGGCAGTTGTTCAGGGTTATAGTGCCATGGGGAGAAATAGTTTTAAGACAGAACACAGAAGACGACGCGGCTAACCCTATAAAGTACTTATGCTCTTGATCAGACTCAACTAAGCGGCTATAAGAACTATAGCCAGTGGGTGTAGGCTGACTAAGTTTAGTCCGTTTCCGATAACAATATCATTTGAGCGGGGAATTACTTGAAACGGTCCATAGTATTTTGCAACAAAAGCCCCGCAGATAAAGCACACAGCATTATTTGTATAACTTGTAAGCCAGTCGAGGGATTCGACTGTAGAAGACCTTGTACCCATGTTTATAAGTAATTTCCATCGATTTGACCTGGAGCAAACTTGGTTCGTCCACTTGGCTGCTGTTGCTGATCCAGAGTACTTTATGGGATCGGAAACGCCTTCTTCTGCCTCTTACTATAACACGCATAGACCTCTATAATCTACTTGAGCACAGGGTCTAAGAATCGGCTAGTCTTTTATCAAAAAGGAAACTGTGGTTCCACAAGTGTATGTTTAAATTCAACTAAAAGTTAGTCTCTATGAGTTAGTTTCTTTTGGATTCTCATAAAGTTCAGTTGCAAAATGTTGTTGAAAATAATCTGCTTTATATTTATCTGCATAAGTATAAAACTTTCCAACTCATTTCATTTAGCTGAGTTGAATGAAACTAAATCGTTTGAGTACATTAGCAAGCAGCTAAGTGAGTTGAGGTAAGTTCCAAACGATCAAAATAGTTTCGATTAGTCCTGCCAGATAACGAAAACTGTTTCCAGAACGGAGTTAAGTCGACAGACCAATTTGTACGATAATTTTAATGAGTTAACAGAGCTTCGGGATTCCAAAACATATGCAAGAAATTGTGCTGAAGTGAAGACTAGTGGAATCCACAAAATACTCATACCCAGCTACAGTAAACACCCCTTTAATGTGGTTTGCGATGCGGATAATCACGGCGGTGGTTGGACAACTATTTTGAGTCGTTTCGATGGCAGTGAAAACTTTTATCGAACTTGGAATGTTTACAAAAAAGGATTTGGCTATTTGGATGGTGAATTCTTTTTGGGATTGGACAAAATACACGCACTGACTTCAGATCAAAGCATGGTTCTGCTAGTGCTACTTGAGGACTTTGAGGGCGACATACGCTATGAGACCTATGAGAAGTTCGGCATCTCCGACGAGCAGGAGAGCTACGCTCTGAATACTTTGGGTAAAGCAAATGGAACAGCCGGAGATTCTCTTGCTAGACAGCACGGCATGAAGTTCTCCACTTTCGATCGAGACAATGATCTGCAGAGTAAGAACTGTGCGGAGCTCTACACGGGCGCTTGGTGGTACAAAGATTGCCATAATAGGTAAGACGGAGTGTTTATCTGTTAATCGGAAGAACTTAATGAGGATTTGATTTAATTAGCAATCTGGCTGGAAAATACGGCGACAAGGAGCATGGAAAGGGCATCAATTGGTTAACCTTTCGTGGCCATCAGTACTCGCTCAAGACAGCCGTCATGATGGTGCGGCCTAGAAAGTAGTTCATGTATAAATAAACTTGATTTAATTTTTATTAAAGATAATTATCGATAAAAACTCTTGCTTGTGGCGTGATCTAATGTTGTGCATATATGTGTGTGTGTGTGTGTGTGTTGTTTGAATATTATCACATTGTCGGATATTAACTGCAGGCCCCGAAGGAACTTGTCCAAACATAATCGTAACTATGGCGTTGACATTTAGTTAATAGCAATTGCAGGTACATATACACTGAATTACATCAAAGCTAGACACAACACACACACCCACACACACACATACACCTAGGCACACAGGCATGGAATCAACATATGCAGTAGACATCATCTAAATGAATTCTCCCCAAAGGCAGACTTTCTCCCCAAGATTGGTTAGGAGAATCGTAAGCAGAAGCACAAAGAGAAAGGGAGAAAGGGGGAGAGAGAGAGAGAGAGAGAGAGAGAGAGCGCGCGCTGTGTTCTCTGTTGTCCATTGTTTGCCCAAGGTGCATTTGGGTAAAGTGTTTCTGGGGTGTAACAAAGAAGGCGTGGCTGGGACTGCGACTGGGACGTGGGTCCTGCAGCTGACGCACTTGGCACGTTCGTTGCTTTGTGTGAACTTTGGTTGTTTGGCAACAAATACTCAAGCATACATGTATGTGTGTGTGTGTAAACGGGCCGAGTGCCCACTTGAAGATAACTTTGTCACCTACCCAAACATTTGTGGCCCGCAGGCTGCCTGAGCCGTCGCCCTACTCCTCCTTCCACTTCCACTCCCTCTCGAGTTGCCACTTCACCATCGTCACGATGAGTATGACCTCTTGAACTGCGTAATCGCGCCTCAAGTTGTCCTTGAAATTTGCATTTTTAATGAAATGACAACAAACAAAAGGGAGTAAAACAAAAAAAAACCAAATGACTCTATAAACTCCAACAATTTATGCATTCACAACGAGAAGGAGAATCACATAACTGCAAGTTAAACACGTTTGTGCTTGTTCAATAATTATATTGGTATTTTATGGGGCTCAAAGGACAAATGGGTTTCACAGCAAATGGGCTAAAAACAGATGGCAGATACAGATACAAACACAGACATAGATACAGATACAAATTGTGCTGCCGAAATAAAAGTCAAGTCAAGCATTTTTATGCGTTGTCATTCGCCAAAGTGATTAAAACTAAGACAGAGTGCAGCAAAAATTAATAAACTTAAGTGTCAGAGGACATAAAAATGCCAATCGATGGCCCACAACACATGGCCAAGAGGGTGCGCCAAACCAGCTAACAGCCCCCTGCAAACCAACTGACCAACTGGACTGGACAACGAGCTAACCGACTACTGCGTCAATTTATTTATCACATTCGACAAACATAAATATTGAATTTATTAATTAAAGAAATGACAACGCAACGAACCGCAACGGATTGAGTTACGCTATATATAAATTAACTATATACTTTGATTACTACCCTCGCTTTTTATCCATAGACTGTCTTTTTTATGGCATCTGCTTAAAATAAATTGGTTGAGCTAGATTTTCGTTCAAAGACATATAGTGACATTTTTTTTTAAATTATATATTTAAAATTACATTTCCTATTTGTAAAATAAATTTTATATTTTATACACATTTTTTTTTGCTAAACAAACTTAAAATTTCAATTTGATGATATTTCCTCTAATGTTTTTTTGGGAAACCCTAATATAACTTATAAGAAAAGGTGGTAAAATTGATCGATTCGTTTCGTATTTCAACAGGACATGACTTAAAATCTTCCTAGAAATCTTCTTCAACTATCGGCATAAAAAAAGCATGGGGCCATCTAAGGATACTTTATCGAAGTTTGCACATGTCTCGGTCACATCAGAATCGGTCTTAAACACAATTAAAGCTTACAAAAATTATAAAATTTATATATTTATTATTATATATATTTTTTGATTGAAATTTAAAAGATTTTCAAGACTTTTACTGGATATATTCAGACCGAGCGCAGTAGACTATCCTTTTTCTTAATAACTTAAAAGACGACTATAGTTTTTTTTAAGTATGAGTCTTCGAAATTGTATATATATTCATTTTCAGTTGAATGATTTTTATTAGAGGTTGTCTTGATTGGAAAATGATGACTCTGATTATAGCTATGCATAGCTTGTCAGCTATCCCTTTTGCTGTGGTAAAGTTGACGCCCAAGTAATAAGTGAGTAAAGTGCTCATCGTTTGTTTAGTTTGTTCAGGTTTTATTAGAGGCCTAAGTCTGTCCCTGTCCCTGTCTCACTCTGTCTCCGTCTCCGGCGATGACTGACAACTTAATTGTGTTTTTTGGGTGGACAAACAAGTTGGCTGCTATTTTTCTTTGGGGTCTTAACGAGCAGGTTAAAGTCACGCGGGCCAAGTTTGAACGAGGCCCAATCCGAAAGTCAATGACAACACCATTAATAATTCAATTTGGCGCAGCAAACTTGGCTACGAGTGTTAACTTGGCTCGTTGCTGTCGCTCTTGTTGTTGTCTCAATATTTGGCAATTACTTTCAGTTTTCGCTTACTTGGCCACACTTTCGCTGTGCCCAGGTGTCGCCACCCTCCTCCCTCCTCTCACCACTCAACTCCCAGCTGTCGCCACCTCCGTCAGACTACACACTTAGTGGTAAGCGATATCCTTAATCTATTTAACCTGCATGTCAGGCCCCCGAGCACAGACAAGTCAAGGGGGTCAATGTCAAAGTCAGTTAGCGGTAGTCCCAATCTAAATTACCGAGCTACCGTGCGCTACCTCCGGATGTGTCGCATATCCTGGGACTTAGACAGCCGTGGATATTGGTGGATACTCTTGACTTGTAACTGAAGTATCGTTTTAATAAGCGCTTCGCATGTCTTTGGCTTGTTTTCATTTTTCTGTTTAATGGCCCACAAGTTGGCCATTATAAAGTAAAGTTGGCCAACGCAACAGAGCCGACATTATGCTAACTGCTTCCCATTTTTTGCCACATTTTGGCAGTTAACCTTTGAACCTTTTTATCCAGGAAATGACCGTTCAAACGAGCGTTCCTCAAGCTTTCATGCTGCTTTAGTGCCCATATCATGAGTGTGTGTGTGTGCCTGTGTGTATCTGTGTGTATTTAATGCCTTCCGAGTAGCTCCTTAGCTGCTTGAGTGCAATATGTGTTTTCACATGCTGATGTTTCAAAAATATTCATGAACTGCAAATGACTACATAAATGATCTCCTAGTGAGTTATCAATTTTTGTATTTTCCTTACATTTCGGCCTCCAAACGGTTGAGATTATGAACATCAAATGGCCTGTGAAAAAGGCACAAAATATTTTTGGAGTGCCTCAATTTAGAACCCTCAAAATTGCTAATTTCATGCAAAAATCAATACCAAATGATGACAGAAGTTGGGAACACACAAAATACTGAATTCGAATGCGTGTTTTAAGTAGTTAAATTCCTAAACTATGCAGGTTTGTTTTTGAAATCAGCAGGAAACAGTTTTTTTTATGGGTAACTGTAAAACTTTAGCACACCATTGGGTTCTAACCCCTTTGCTCTGTCTATAAATAGTTACTAATCGAATTTTCTGTAAGCTGATTGCTAAAATCTTAACAAATGCCAGCTGAAGTGAAAAGCAAATTAAAAACGCTTGGGCACTACACAAATTGTATGCCTTATAACCCAGTATTTGTTGTACATTGTTAAAGATTTGGAAAAAAATATGTTTGAAAACTGCATAACTTCGGAAATACTTGAGAAATCTTAGAAAAAGAAGTGATTTCAAATAGTTGGAGATAAACTGCTATATAAAACTATTTGTTAAGGGAATCTTTATTGTTATTTTAGGTATACAGAGTCTCTTACAGTCGACTTGCTGAACTCTAGATATTGCAGTAGTTTTCGATATTTGTTTAGTATTTTGGGATTATTTCTCAACAATTTGCAAATATTATGTATTGCTTACGCCTCCCCCACCCTCTTCGTACCAGTTTAGGCATTCCACAAGGTATTTCGGACCATCTCGAATGCTTTTGGTGTTTATGGGTTGCTAAGTGGCCAGCAATTTCGAGCATTTCGTGTTGTTGTTTCTATGCTATTGGATGTTGTTGTTGTTGTTGTTGTGGCATTCACGTGTCAATCAAATGCTAAAAGCATCGACTTAACGGCATCACGTTGCATTGTATAAGGCAGAGTGAGATAGATAGGGAGAGAGAGAAGGAGAGAGTCTAAGTGGCCATTTATTTATGGCAGAAAAAATGCCAGGAAATGCGCTGCGAGTGTGTGTGTGTGTGTGTGTGTACAAGTGTGTGTGTGTGTGTGACATACAACTCAATTTTCTGGCAGATCGAAGAGCGAGACGTACAAGTGGGCGGGGCAGGGGTGGCGGGGGCGTCTTAATGCGTTGGGCAATTTGTAAATGTAACTTGCAGATAGAAATCCGCTGAGAATGCGTTCATTTCCGACAGTCGGCATTCCACATAATCAAAATTAAAATAAGAATCTCATCGCTCAGCCGCAGACACAAAGTTTCAGTTGTGTGACGAGAGGGGCACAACAGGCACAAGAGGGGGGTCAGAGGTGCACAGAGAGTGGTAGATACATTCTAACAGATATGACACAAGGAACAAACGAGCCAAACAAATTACACTTTTTTCCCTACTTTATTGCTGGCAATTTATTCGCTGGCTAAATTGAAATACTCGTACACACAATTTACCTGGAGACAACCACGGAGACAGACAGAGAGAGAGAGAGAGAGAGGGAGAGAGACAGAGAGTAGTCGACAGCAGTTGGCCAACAACTTTGTGTGGCAATAACCGTCAGGAGAGTTGGCAGAAAGGGAAAGTGACGCAGACCGTAGGATACTTAGCTTTTCTCGGTTTTACCGTTTTCCCACTTTTCTCTCTTTTTGGCATTGCTGCCAGCTGACAGTGACATCATCTGATGTTGGCTCCATCACAAAAGTCATTTCGGGTCAAAATTTCATAAGCTTCGCAGCCACAGGACACAGCCACGACACTGTTCTTATTTGTGGGCAGGTCATCATGGTCAAAACTTAATCAGATTTCGATCAGCGTGTCAATTAAGCAGAGCGTAGCTAAAAACAAATAACTGAAGCTTCTTCTAAACCATTTTTTAAACAAGCAGATACCTCTTAAGGGTTGAATTAAATACTTTTAAAAGTTTTTTATTTTAAATTACATTTTTTCATTTAAAAAAGAGTATGAACACCTGGATCTCGGTGACTATATGAGCTAGAGCCAACAAATTTGGAATGAAAGTCCTTCTATACGTTAGGCAGATATAGTTTATTTCAAAGTGTTGCCACGTCCCTTCTTTATTATCATAACCCAGTAGTTTGGAAACTATTAGAGCCATCTTGATTAAATTCATACAGTATGTGTTGGGAAGTGTTATAACTAGCCCCAACGAGTTGGGTTCAAATTAGATCAATGAAGCTCTTCTTATTCAAATCATTTATTAAGCTTTTATCAAATATTAAAATACTTTTCGTATCCACCTATCACAAGTGATTTGTCCACATTATTTCAAGCAAGACAGAGACTATAACTGTAAGTTTACAGCCGTCAAATGTACTGTGTGCTAAATTACGTTGTATCCAGTGACGATAATAGTGCACATCTGTCCAAACAGTTATATCGCTCGGGCTACGTGTTAATAACACGGAACTAGCTACTCCAGCTAATTTTCCGTCACAAATTAAGGGACCACCGGAGTCACCATGCAGTGCAGATACTTCAAAATTGTTCGGATTATGTGTGCATATCTTGCCCCTTGAAATTAGTGCAGCTCTTGGAATTTCTTTGCAACGCGCCCTAGGAGTAACAACCAAATCAGCCGTTAAAAGCTCATCAGGCATCGGTCCGTTGTGTAGAAACACTCCCCATCCAATCACGGCGCACTGCATTTCTACGGGATCGCGATCAATCAAAGGTATGATACTAGCAAAATCATCGTCTAAGTGTATCTGATCTTTTAACTTTATAATGGCAATGTCATCTACAATAGTAAAACTACCACCATATCTTGGATGAGCTATTATTTGATCCACAGCCAGCTCTTGGGTATTTTCAGTCTTAACCAGACGTCTAGGTGTACCAGCCACAATTGTCAGCCAATGGGGTCTAGCTTTCCAATAACGAAACATAACACAATGCGCAGCAGTCAAAATAGTCTTCTTTGCTATTATCGAGCCTCCGCAAAAATGATTTGATCCAAACATTTTTCGTTTGCCGAAACGCAACGACACGATATATTTTGCAAGAAGATTTTTCTCTGGACGGTAGCCTTGGCTTACAAGAAACTGGAAGTCATTATTGTCATTACTCGAATTTCCATCATTTTGCCGCAATTCTTTTTTTGGGACTGTATCCCTTTGAATATGCAGCTCCTGATCAATTACTGTCCCGTTCCTGATTGAATACAAACTATGATTTGCTGATGGTTTAAGGTATACAAAGGATATAAAAAGGTAAACAAACAATTTACAAAAATACATTTTGATGATTTTGTCACAGAATACTTTAAACATTTGATTTTAAAACTCCGAAATGTTGGAGTAAATAAAAAACTAAAATTTAAAACACACACATTTTCTAAAAGACTCGTGCACTCGTTTTGGGTAAGGGGTCTAAAAAGATGAGCTTAGTTTTTATACTCTCTGAAAAGTATGTAACAGGCAGAAGATAGCGTTTCCCAGCCTTTAAAGTATATATATTCTTGGTCAGTATCATATCCGGGGTCGATATAGCGATGTCCGTCTGTGTCTGCTCGTAAGAACAAGTTTGAACTTAGTCAGTATCGACTCTATATTAAGTTAGTCAATGCGGATTGGACAACTACAGCCCATAGCTCCCATAGGATATATCGGTCAAATATACGAAATTTATATGAAGACATGTACTATTAGAAGAGCTATCGTAAACTCACACATTATGTGTGCGGTACCATTATAACTATCCTCATCAAGTTTTATCCGGGTCGGACAGCAATAGCCTGTAGCTCCCATAGGGCAAATCGGTCGAAAATTGCATGTTTGTATGGAAAAATTTGACTTTTACAGTGGCCTCGCTCGACTCCAGTCTTTCTTCATTGTTCTTTATATATGCATTAATATCTCAGTTACTTTTATTTTATTTTAGATACTAAGAAAATAAAGTATTTAATTGTTTTTATTTTTCAATTGTTTATTTCATACTCATTTTCTTTATATAAACTATTTAGTTAGTTTATATGTTTAATACGTAAATTTGTTCAAGTTTATGCTTATTAAGTTAAACTTTAAAACTGTTCAGTGACTGCAGACAAACCTTTAAGTTGTTGCCTGATTACAGGGTATAACAACAAGGGGAAACTCCAAGGTAGCTGTTGTTAAAGCTTTTGATTTTAATTTAGATAAAGTGCCCTATGGAAATCAGCAAATCGCCATTCGCGTAACTCTGCTGAGTTTTATCCAGAGCTCAAATCGCTGGCACAAAACTAAACACTCCATAAACACACACACACACGTACACCCCTTAAACAGGGGTTGCTCGAGTTGAGAGAGGGGTGTTTTAGGTATAGCTGTAAATAGCGAGCTTTCATGTAGATAATTAATCACTGGGAACTGCTAACCATTTTCTGCTAGTTATTTTCCAGCGCTTTTCACCATTTACCAACCTGTCCGTGGAAAGTTTCGCTTTCCATTCCCTTTACCTTTCAGATTTGTTTGTGGATTTCGGATTTCTGGTTTTGTGTTGAAGTTTTGTGCTTGTACTCGAGACTCGTTTCGAGTTTCTGTTTGAGTTTTGGACTTGTTTCTGCGGCCAATCTAAATGCAGTTTTATGCAAATTTATTTCTGATCTTATCACATCACATTTTCTGTGTGTAGTTTGCCTTTGTGTAGTTGTGAATTTATTGCTTGAGTTGTTGTCGTGGCAGGCGCGGAAATGAAATCAATTATACGCCCTGTTGGCCATTCGCAAGCACGAAAGGAAATCGAAATTATTCCAATTAAATGAATGCAAGCACTTCAGTCTTCGCTGTCTTAGGCTTAAGAAATAATGGGTAAATTCAGCTCTTAGGGCTAGATAATATTTTTTGTTCTCATTAAACTTACAGATAACTAAATTCAAAATTCATGTCGTAGTCTGCTTATCGGACATAAATTATTTAATAAAGTTTATGCAACAAATTGAAAATACAATACAATTTTGCTTCCTTCGTTGTTATTGATAGCTAAATTTATGAATATTAATGCTATTTTTATTTCCGATGAATACATTAATATGTCTGCTATGAATTCTGATTACTTGTTGTGAATTTGATGACCCATTCGGCGTACAGAACATATACAAAGAATTTTTACACTTTGCATTTGAAATTCGCATAGATTTTGATAAGGGAATCGATTTCTAGCTGCTAAGAGATGAAAATTGGCAACGAAATCGACTAGTGGCAGTGTTGGCGGAATTTCTATTTAAAAAAGGGCTAGAAAATATAAGAAACTAAAAGTAAAAGCAGCTTAATCTAAAGCTCTTTGTGTTAAAAGAAAATTTAAAACACTAAAAATAGCTAGAATTGTAAAAAAAACTAAAATAGCAACACTGATTTGAGCACTGCTCACACATGCATAACTAAGCTGAAATCGACTGGACTTGCTTGAAGAGGAGAGAGAAGGGCGGCAAGGCGAGTGGAACGAGAACGGGTGTCCTTGCACAAGGATGTTGGCAAAATATTTAAATGTAACTCAATTTGGGACGCAATATTGCAATGCTAGAAACCGCTGCAATAAGAATTGCGAGTAAAAGAGAATCGGAATCAGATTCAGGAGGGAGTAACTAGCGAGTGGAGGATAGCAAACAGTGTGTCCTTCCTTCCATACTGGCCTACTTCCTGTCATAATAACAAGATATTTTTATTTGATTTATTTATAAGTGCAATTTGTGCGCATTTCTTTTACAATTCAGTCCCCAAATGCTTTATGAGCTGTAGAAAACACATACATACTCATACGTAAGTGGGCGTGGCAGTTGGCCAGGTTGTTTGGCGAATTCTCTAGGGAAATGCCATGTTTTATTGACAACAGACAATTCAATTTGCAGACACTGCAATCTATTTCCATGCCAAAGCTGAAATGTAAATCAAATGTAGGGAAATTACTTATGATAATTCATGGTAAGAAGGATGCTTCAAGGAGGGCCAAAGCTAACTGAACATGGAGAGGGGATTTTAAAAGATTCAATGTGTTCAAAGCGTGTACTAAGCGCAGTTTCGGCTATGAAATTACCATGGAGGACACAAGTAAGCAAACAAGTGACCAAGGAGGATATATGGAGGCCTGTGAAGTTGGTTTATAAAGTCGATAACTTTGAAGACTTTTGCTTCTAGACATTTATTGACTTTTTGCCAAACAGTTTGATAAACGAATGATTTATGGCTTATCTCTATGCACACCTTTCTGGCCAAAAGCAAATGCTAAGCGGCTAAAACGGTGTGGATAAACGCCAGGAAAATATTAATGCGAAGACCTTATCAAAAATGGCAGCAATCAGCACGCTCAGTTAGCACCTCATTACAGGTACAAAAGCTAACCCACTCACACACACACACGTGAGTAAAACGTGGCAGAAATGGGGAAAGGGAGTTGAGAGACAGGGACGGGCAACCGTCAAAGCCAAGTGGCGTGTCAATTGGCCATTAACATGAGGAAGGAAGGGCTCTGCCCGATAAATACAAACACCTCTTCAACCTATGGAGTCTAGACCGTACTCTGATTGATGCTGAAAGTGATGGGCGGTGCTACCCACCAATACCTGTGCGCCACTCCCCCCTGTACTACCCTCCTAAGCCCTCAACTCCTTTCTTGCTGCTTGGTCAATTTCGTGGCTTGAAACCTTTTACTAAATAAATTTCTTTGTGGTCAGTTTGAGAAATCTTTTAATTGGCAAGTGTACCATTAGCCTTGGCGGCCTGTCAGTGCCCCCTTTCTCCTCTTGACTTTCCCCCCTGGCACTTCAAGCGAAAATTTTAATTAAAAAATTAAATGCGGCAACACTTGGAAAATTTGTAAGAAAATTGCTCATTAAAAGTTTTCACCTGGTGAGAAGCGCTCAAAAGCGCAAATCTCGACACTAATTTTCTGTTTTTTTGTCGAGTAATTATGTGCAGCGAACAGTGTTGACAAGCCTCGAGTGTGCACGACTTGTGGTAACCCTGTTAAAGGCTGGATTTGTGGCAACTCTTTTAAAAGTGGAAGCAGTCGATTAAAAGTTATCCCAATGCTGACAACTCCTTAATTAAGGAATGGCAGTTCCTACAGTGTTTTCCAACACTACTTGTCTTCAATGTGACAAGTAGGCCTTTCCTTTTGACAGCCTTCAGCTCAGCTCTCTCTTTCAATCGACTGGCTTTGCGTTGAACAGAACTCAATCAAAATTCTTCAAGATTTTGGAAAAAAAAAGTAAAATAAAAAAATAAATAGAAATTAAAATGGCTGATGGTACGGGTATATTCAGGTGCCATGCAATGGTTATGGTCGAGTTACCACGAACTGGTGCTCGTGATATGTTCGAGGAGGAACAACGACCAGCTGGATAATTTGAGAATCAAAATGATTTCCATACATATTAATAAATCCACACAAAGAGCGGGTAAGCAAAGGTCTTAAGGGAAAAGGGCTAACGAGTGGGCTTAATCCAATGCGTTATGTCATGTCATGTTCAGGTCCAGTCGGAGGGTCCCAGGAGAGAGGAGAGCAGAAAGTGCGGGGAGGTGAGTGTACGAAACGAAAGTCAGAAATGTGCAAGCTAAATCAAAAGTGTCTGTTCGGTGTCAGTTTAATTGCAAACGTAAATTGGATGCTGCCAGTTACAACGTTTTCATTTAGTTCGAATTGCTACGAATGCAACGTTGCAGCTGCCACATGCCCCCCCCCAAAAATGGACACATCTACACTGAAAAGCACCTATTCACACAAACTCACACACACACACACACACGCAGACGCAGACCTTCTGCGAGTGCTGAGAAATGCAAACGTTGCACAAATCTGAGTTGTGTTAATTGGACTCATTTTAGAAAACTTGCAATTGTGTATTTCAAATTGGCAGCTCTGACAGCCTTGGACACTTGGACACATGGACACTTGGACAAATGGATTGCTTCTGGGACATCTGGAGGAAACAAATCATATATCCACCATAATCTACATTTGACACTAACATATTGCACAAAACTCTGTTCCCTCTCACACACACACACACACATGTTTTCATTTTGATTTCAAAACTACAAATAATATATTAAAAACTTACTTATAACTATTACTCAATTATGTAAACTTTGCTTAATTAAACACTCTCCTCAAGAAAGAGCTCGCAAATTATGCGTTTATTTAAAATATTAAAAGTTTGCTTAAGACATCGTGCTTACAAAACGTTTAGCTGTCAAATCGTCATAAAAGCTTTTTCAGGGATTAACTGCAACCACTAAATCAAGAGTGATTTCATTTAATCTATAAGTATACGTATTTGAACTTGGTGTACTCAATTATTTCATGGTAGTAATCACAGCTCCCACGACTTTCAACCTACATCCTAACTCAAATGATTTCAACCTGATGACGAACACGCGTACCTCTGCCTGCTGATGGCAAGCTTAGTGAACCATTTTCTTGAACAATGTTTTCTTGTAGTAAAGAAATCAAATGTTTATTTGATTTTAAATAAATATATATATTAGCATACATTTATATGAGATCATTTCTGTTGGTTCTCCTTATCGTCGTCTTCGGTGGCTATCTTGATCCTTTTGCTCTCCTTCAGCGTCTTCACCGAGTGCCAGTCATAAACATTGTCGTTAACGTATCCTAAACGCATGTATAAGTTCACAAATTTTGTGCGTAGCATGCAGTAGTTGGGTTTGGCTTTGAACTCGAGGTTACGACAGTAAGTCAAATAGGCAGCAAATTCATCGGGAAATTCATTGCATAGTTCCTCTGGTTTGATGGTCAGCTTTTTCTCGGTTATCAACTCGATGCGTTGCTTTTTCGGACCAGTTATACCCTGCCAGGGCAGACGGCCACGCAGTAAGTAGACAAATACATAGCCCAGAGATACCATATCATCACGACGCGACAGTTCATATCCAAGGAGTGAATTCACTGAGCCATATCGAGTAGTACCCGTTACGGAATAACCATGAGTTAATTCTATATGCTTCTTGCCTAACAGATCTCTATAGGACTTGGCGAGACCAAAGTCCAAGATGTAGACTCGACCATCGCTCGATGATGGTCCCATGGCAAAGTTGTCGGGTTTGATATCCCGATGAAGAACATGATTTTCGTGCACATGTTCCACACGACTTATCATCTGTTGGGCAAGCATGAGCACCGTCTTCAAGGTGAAACGGCCAGAGCAGTACCGAAACAGATCTTCCAGCGATGGTCCCAGCAGCTCCATGGCCAGCA
Organism: Drosophila nigrodunni; assembly: GCA_020829145.1. Lineage (NCBI taxonomy): Eukaryota > Metazoa > Arthropoda > Insecta > Diptera > Drosophilidae > Drosophila > Drosophila nigrodunni. The sequence continues at coordinate 1,450,288 of JACVCZ010000008.1, forward strand.
CATTGACGTTGGGTAGCTCAAAGTAGTCATAGACTTCCGGTATTCCAACACCCTTGTAGTACACATTATTATAGAAGCGATACTCGGTCTTCAGCAATTGGGAATGTTGACTTTTATTCTCCAATTTCAATGCGACCCGTTGGCCATTGATCAGGTTTTCGGCCAAATAGATTTTGCCAAAGGCACCGCTGCCAATCTTGCGAATTGGCCGATAGTTTTGGTTCGACATTAAATGCTCAAATTCCATATTGTGCTCTCAACTAGTGACAACTTCAGGTGCAACTTTCGGGAAATTTGTGGTGTGTCGATAATCAAATCAGGCGGCCATTAATTTTGGAGTTAGGGATTTGCTTCGACCAAATTGATACAGACTCGATATATCGCATAAGCCCGTCGACTGAATTGTTACAGACTCGATATATCGCATAAGCGCGTCGGCTGAATTGATACAGACTCGATATATCGCATAAGTCCGACGACTGAATTGATACAGACTCGATATATCGCATGAGTGTGTCGACTGAATTGTTACAGACTCGATATATCGCATGAGTGTGACGACTGAATTGTTACAGACTCGATATATCGCATGAGTTTGTCGACTGAATTGTTAAAGACTAGATATATCGCATGAGTGTGATGACTGAATTGTTACAGGCTCGATATATCGCATGAGTGTGACGACTGAATTGTTACAGACTCGATATATCGCATGAGTGTGTCGACTGAATTGTTACAGGCTCGATATATCGCATGAGTGTGTCGACTGAATTGTTACAGACTCGATATATCGCATGAGTGTGTCGACTGAATTGTTGCAGAGTCGATACATCGCATGAATGTTGTAACGATTAAAGTTAATTAAGTGAAGAAAGGTGAACACTTGTGCCTTGTGACTGCAGATATGACCCTACAAAATACCGAGAGAAATGGGAAGGGGCATTCCCCTCTTTCAACTTATTAATAAATTCGCCGATTATTATTTTATTAATAAACTTTTTGATTTCTGGTAAAAAACTATCGCACAATCGATATTATTGTTGATCATAATCGACTTGTTGCCACCACTGACAGAAGTAATAACCACGTGGAGTAGAAAGCTCAACTAGCAGTCTTTTAACCTTTGTCAACGCGTTCAAACGTTCAAAAGGAAGAATTCCATAAATCAAACGATCAAAATGGCCGAAATTGCAAAGCAAATCCAAGAAGTGGATAAAATCGATGAAGAGAAAATTGAATCGAATGGATTCATAACCTGGCGATTCAACATGAGCAAATTTCCTACCTACAACATAAGCACACTATGCAGTAACGGGTTCATCATGTTGCGGGCAGATAGTCCGGACGCCAATGGCAACTGGTGGACCAAACAGATTCCGCTGCCAACCAATGCAGGGAGTAATTGGAGGCTGATACTAGACGGCAACTACTTATCGATTAGAGTGCCGATCGAAACTTGAGTTTGAATTCAAGAACTTTTTTTTATTTTATAATACGAATAAAAACTGTTTACTGAAATATTTAAAGTTTATTTGAGTTTTCTACATGTTTTTTGTTTAGAGCGGTTTCCTGGTGGGCTGACAGGCACAGGCATAGATATTCCTTTGTTGCACGGGTTTCAGACCTAAAGCTGTTTGATCTCTTTTCAAACTTTTGAGCAGCTCCTTTTTGAGTTCCTCCACCAGGGATGGCTGATTTGCGCATGATTGCGGGCATTCCAATGGAGGTGCGCAGGCAAATTCCACTCTAGCATTGGATTTCTTGCACTGAATTGCGTTATTCCCAACGAGACAGCAGTCTTTGGCACCACAGTCTTTTGCGGTGGCACCACTCTTTCTGGCATCACAACATTCTGGCTGCTTTTCTGCACACTCTTCCTGCCTTTTTGGTTTACAATAAGCTTTTCGCGTAGAAGTCTTCTTAGAGCACCTTTCTCTGTCTAATTGCTTTGCAATGCTACACGGACATGCTGCTTTGGCCTGCTCAGAACACTGGTTCTCCTCGGTTTTCCTATTGCAGGGCGTACAGCTCTGGGCGGAGCACTTTCTTGACGTGGAGAGTATCGATTTGGGTTTTTTGGGGCATACACAAGATGTGTTGCTCTCAGGGCGACTGCTCGACAGATCGGTATTTCTATTTATGTAGTTATTATCCGTGCAAAGAGTGCTAGTTTCACTGGCATTGCTGGAACTCTTCAGCTGAGTTTTCGATCCAAACGACTCGTTACATAAGCACAATAAAGATCCTAAGCTGGTGGTATCACGCTTGTTCCGTGTGGGATTCACGCAAATTACCGATGAAATATTTCCGCAATTTGTCGAGGTTTCACTTGGACAAACTGAGGAGGTTTTCCTCTCGGAGTAGGAGCATGACACTACACTGGGAGGAGGAGATGTCAGTATATTCTCAGAGCAACAAGGTCTAGGCACTTTAGCGGGAATCATATCTCCCTCCATTGTAGCCGTTACTGCGGATGTTTCCAGCAAATTGCCCTCTGGTGTGCAAATCTTCAGGCAAACATTGATTGTGCTCTGCTTGATGTGATTGAGTAGTATCTCGTTGACACATGAAGCACAACAGCACATCTGCTTGGGAGTATCTGATTTTTTGAGTGGCTTTCTTTGACAAGAAAGTCCATTTCCAGCTGCTCCACAAAGGGAAAGTAAGCTCGGCTTGATGGGACAGCTTGTGGAATCTTCGGCATGACAGATAACCTTTTTGGCACTTTGCGGAGCTGTACAACAAACTTTAACCGGACTTTTTCTAGGAGCACAGCTGTCGGAGGAAGTGTTTTCTACCGAACTGCAGCACTGATAACTAAGTTTCTTCTTGGCAGCACGGGAGGATCCACAGCACGCTTTTCTTTGAGTTTTCCTTATGGGACAGGAGATCACCTGAACATCCTCTGCACAAGATGAGCTGCTGTCTGCTGTTCCAGGACAATCAAGTAAAACTCTCGGTGTTCTTTTGGCAAGTGGTGTAGTTTCCTCTGTAGAAAAGCTACAATAACTGGGAGCTTCAACATTCACTCTGGTACAGGGCGGACAGCAAGAAGCCTCGGACTGTCTGCAAGATTCACAGCAGCATTTAGAAGTTCCACATTCAAACTGTGAGCAATTTACCTTCGGTCGCAGAGATGGAGAGGCGAGCAGTTCCACGTCATTGTCATCAATGGAACAGGGACATTTGTCCCTATAAACTGTTGGATATGCAATGCATTTGGTTCGTTTAGTTATTGAGGTGCCACAGCACTTGGATGGCTTGCAAACAGGAGGTTGGCATGGCATCACAGCACAGGAGCTGCTGCTATGGGACTTGAGTGTGTCCAGACAGGTTTTACTTCTCCGCGATACACGAGGAACTCGGCAACACTTTGTGCGAGATTTGCATTTGCATCGCTTAAAGAAACCGGATAACTTCTCCTTCAGGGACTTGCGGGATTTCTTACAACATAATTGGGATTCCTGCATCAGTCTTTGACTGGATCGAGTCAATGGATTGAATCTTCGTGTGTGTTTCTTGTAGCAAGTAGGAAAATTGTCGTCTATGACTCGTTTTCGAGGTCTACACACGTCGCTGCCCGACTCGGTTCTCTGGGGTGGTACCACTTCTATATCCGAATCATTCCTATAGTCGGTATAATGCTTTCGTCGCTTTCTTCTGTAGGGTATGTCGACAGACGAAAGTCCTAGTCTATGTAGATTATCGTTGTATTTATGTCTGTGGTTTGTGTTGCGCGGCCTTTTCAGTATATTATAGGGTATCTCACAGTCTTGTGCGAAAAAATCCACGGATTTCTTTCTATGCGGCGGGGATTTAAACATTGGGCAATCCCTATAATACTCAGAGTCATCACAGTAATAACTTTTTGGTCTTGGACTCGATCTAGTCTCAATGAACGGCTGATAATCCCTGTCAGAGTAACCCGACCTCCTTCTGTGCGAATTTTCCGGGTAATAGATACTTTCTCCACTGCGTGATCTGTGTGAAAACTTTCGGGGATAGTCGCAGTTATACATGTGAAAATTTTGCTCCGAATTCTGTGCTGGTCTCGTCCTTTTCTTCTGGTAGACAAACTCGGGAATTGTTTCCTTGTATACATGCTGATCGTAGAACTCTCTTGGATTATAATGGACTCTTCGGGGTCTCTCCAGCGGCTCTTCATACCTTGGAGGAGTGTAGTTTCTTTGGCTCCGATGACTCATCAGAGGTCTAGGGTAATCGTAATGCTCAACTGGATTGTATTCTGCATAACAATCCGGTACGTATTGCTCACTTGGCCAAGGAACTGACGGTCTTCTGCGCGCTTCCTTTATCCTACTCTTATTGTAACTATCGTATGCATGGGAATCATCACGACTGTCGGCATAAAATCTATTTGGCACTGTAAAAGACATGAAACTTCTGTGTGGATGTCTGTCTTCTGCATTCCCAAATAGACCTCCGCCCGGGTTACGATCTGAAATCATATTGAATTTGTATTTGGTATTCTAGAGTCATATGGTTTTGGAACCTACAGCTTCTCTCTGTGGTCGTTAGCTGTTTTAAGTTGTGAATACGATTTTGTCTTTTGAGTCTCTCCGAAATGTCGATGCTGAAACTCATGGAAATCCTACGCATGTGATCCTCGTCCTCCTTATCCGAGTGCATAAAGCAAACGCTCTCCCTTCGTTCCATGTCCAAGTTCATTGCACCCAGAGGCGTGTTCCAGGATTACTCCTACGAAGCTCTGCTTTGTTTACAGTCAATTTTTGCACATTTTGTTGATATTCTTAACTTCAAAATAATTGAAATCGATAAGCCTAAAGAGTAATATGTTATCGGCGCGATTAAGCTCTGACTCGGAGTCGGAACTACTTTGGAACTAGTAAATCAGACCGATTAAACGATCGATTACCTAATAAAATGCGTGTGCAATGAGAAAAGCTTAAAAAAAAAACACTAATTAGCAGTCGATTTTAGTATATAAATTTATTTTTTCTTTATTTTCGGCATAAATCGATAACTGAGTGCATACAACATGCTAGATATCGATAAATTGTGTAAAGCAGCTCTGATGTATAGCTGGCAAACTTTCGATTTTATCAAAAGCATGTGGACAACGATTTATTTAAACTAATTTAATTAATTTAAATTTTTAGAAAATTCATTGAGATCTTTGGAAATATACAGTAATTTGAAATATAATTCAAAACGAGCATTTTGTAGTGAACTAAACTATCGATAGCGAATGAAAATTAAGCTCATTGATAAATAGGTTAGATCGATAGTATTATCGATAGTTGATGGTTTTATTTGCACATGCTTAATAGAAATTTCTGGCAAAAAAGTTTAAGATGTTCGGCATTTCGACAGGCACACAGACAAATCAAATCGATCTCCTGCATGGAATGCAATTGCGTTTGGAGGAATTGAGAAGTATACTGCATGTGGAAGAGGACGATGCAATGCAGGAGAAGTCCAAGCCAATAATGAAAACCATTACGTTTGGCTTCAATAAGACGCAGGTCGATGAAGCAGAATTCCTTCTGATCAACTGGGATTCCTATGCGGATGCCACGCGGGCACTGGTCGATGTCATTTTCGACAAGGAGACGTTGGCCAATAGTTCGATATCAGGTTTGAGCCGGAAAGGGAAGGGTTTACGCCACCTTGACAAGCTTGATCCACTCAAGGTAAACGATATTGTGGATGTCGTGCAGGGAAGATGTTTGGCGACTGTGAGCGATATAAGGAGAATAATTTCCAAAAAATGCTCAGCAGCGGCCCAAAGCAAACGATTAAAAGGTAAATTAATTTGTATATTTCTGTCCACTTTTATTTCACTTTACATTTTAATTGCAGTAGATAAACTTTGAACGATTTGAAAAAGCCCAAAAATACAAAGCAAATGAATGCAAAGCCATTATCTTTTTTGAAGTATACTAGAAAAATATGCTTTTAATTACGGAAATATATACGTAAATAGGATATGATAATTATTCAGAAATGCGCACATTTCCATCACATTAAAATTTCAAACAATAGAACGACAAAGCGATACGGGAAGAGAGACGAAGTGTGTGAGAGGAGGACAGTTGTATGTAGTCAGCGACCGTTTTGGATAATAAAAAACCCAATGTCGAATGGTGAACGGTGAACGGCTGAAAGCGTGTTCAAGTGCGGAAAAGCTGAAAATTATTGTCATTTAAAAGTGCTTTTTAAGTGCCACCAGCGAATGCATTACGGCATTACAGTGGCACTTGCCTAAAGCGAACAGATTTGTTAAGCGAATACAGTGTGAATTACATTTAAGTTTAAGTCTAATTTTATATTTTTATTTTGAATGTTAAAAAGAATCTAATTTTTACATTTTTCTTTCAACTCTTTTCTTACCAAAAATTTATATTTTGATTTAAGTTTGATAAGTTTTTTTTAAAATAATTTTTAAGCCTGTTTTTATAGGCTACGATTATAATCTCAAAACTCTTTCGATTACACACAATTTTTTTTATTAATTACCTTTTTTATAAAAAAATACTTTTCCTTTAAATAAACTGAATTACTATCTCAAACTCATTTAATTGTGTGTACTAATACTGTAAAAAATATTATACTTTTATTATAGTTATATTTAGTTGAGACCTTCGACAGATGGCGCTACTTACCCCAGCTTAACATATGGCGAACATTTCACATTTAAAACTAATTTTAGTGACCTTGATTAGGGTTACAATTAAGTTTCCACACCATTACTGATTTCTTTTACAGCACATGCTTCTTTCTTACCTAAATACTTAGATAAAAAAAATAGAGTTTTTCTGAACAAATGATCGACATATTTTCAGTCAACTGAAATATATTTGAACACATATTTTTTATTTGGACACAATTATCAAAATTAAGCTTATAAATGGCGATGGAAACTATTTTGGGCATTAAGGGCGGCGACTTTGTGATGCTGGCCTGCGATACAATGCAGGCCAAGTCGATTATATTTATGAAAGATGGTAAGAGTTCTCTACGCTCCTGATTTGCTATTTAATATAATCTTGATTATTAAATAGATCAATCGAAAATTCATCGATTATCGGATTTCTCGCTGTTGGCTGCGATCGGCGATGGTGGTGATACTCTTCAGTTTACCGACTTTATAGCCAAACATCTGCAGCTCTACAAGATACACCACGGCTACCATCTGAGTCCTCGTGCCGCAGCGCATTATACACGCAAGAATCTGGCCGATTATATACGCACCAACACAAGATATCAGGTGTCAATGCTAATGGCTGGCTATGATGAAACCGAAGGCCCCGATCTTCACTATATCGACTCCTATGGTGCGGCACAATCCATTAATCATGCTGGACACGGTCTTGGCAGTTTGTTCTGTGGCAGCATCTTTCAGAGATACTGGAGAGAGAACCTCAAGCAGCCAGAGGCCTACAATATAATCAAGATGTGCATTACCGAGGTGCAAAAGCGTTTGGTCATCAATTTGCGTAACTTTGATGTGTTCGTTGTGGACAGAAATGGATCACATCAATTGGAGTCTATTAATCCCGGGAGCTATGATGCCGATGCTTTGACTATCTCGCTCTCACAAGATGTTAAAACCTAAAGTAAATATATATCTTCTATATGCCCTTTTTGCTAAAGATAAATTGTTATTTTTCAGTTCCTCTACTTACCTCACACTACACCACTTACGTCTCCTGAGCATATGTCTAATATTTCACAATTAAAGCTAATTTCTCAGACCTTGGCTGAACTGCAGTTCACACGGCACAATTATCAATTCCTTTGACAGCGATAATTGAGCAAACCGAACTCAGATGAGCAGCTATAAAAGCCAAAGGCGCCAGCACAAATTCAGAAACAGTCAAAGAACATAATACCGGAAGAACCATGACAAATAACGGTACTGATAAGGATAGTCGTTATTTCCGCATCACTTGGTGGGCGTGGAAGGCACTGGGAGCTGTCGCCCTCATTGACAGGGACTATAGAAGCTATGAGTTCTGGAGATCCATCGTACTAAATTCTATGGCCACCGTTTTTTATCCCATTACTCTTATACTACTCTCCCAAAGCTTTGAAGATCCACTGGACAACTTGTTGAACTTTAACATTTCTATGACTTCGGTGGCAACGGTTATCAAGTTCCTGATGTACACAAGTCAGCTGAAAAAGATCGGAGAAATCGAGCAAGTGCTGGTGGAATTGGACAAACGAGTGGACACGGAGGAGCAAAAGTCTATACACACCTCTATGTGCAAAGAGTTGCGTTTCATTTCAAACATGTTCATTGGATCCTATACGCTTACTACTTTCACCACGGAGGGCACTTTTCTTTTTGAAGAGGAACGCACTCTGCCTTTTCCCATCTGGTTTCCTTTGGACTGGCATGAATCAATGTTCAACTATTTGTTGGCTATAGTTTATAGTGTTGTATCGGTTACTGCAGAGTTACTTCAAAACTTTGCTGATGATTTGTTTCCACCTTTGCTGCTTTGTCTTATAGCTAGAAATTGTGAGCTGCTCATCCAACGAATTTCTGTTATTGGATATGATCAAAAAGATCTGCGTGCGAATGAACAACGTCTTTACAGCTGCATTCACGATCAGCACCAGCTCTACAGGTGAGTTTGTCATAAATTCTTTTAATTCTGGGTTGAACTTAGTGCTCTCTTCTTTTACAGACTCCTGGAGTTGGCTATGGACATTATATCGGGTCCCCTGCTGGTTCAGTTCATCGTCATTGCCATCGATGTGGGCGCTGCCTTGTGCGGACTGGTCTTCTACGTGGAAAGCCAACATGATTTTCTATTCTACTACTATTTATCTTTCATATTTGGTCTGTTTCTACAAATTTTCCCCATATGTTATTATGGCACTGTCGTGGAATACATGTTTGAGAGCCTTCATTATGCTGTTTTTACCAGTAATTGGGTGGATCAAAGTGTTGCCTATCGCCGTACCGCCGTAATCTTTGCTTATCGGACTGAGAAGGTGCCAAAACTTTTAGCTGGCGGTGTTATACCCATTTCATTGGTCACTTTTTTGGGCAACTGCAAGGCGGCGTATTCCTTCTTCACCCTAATCGCAGACACACAGTAAACAGTGCTTAAAAAAAATTATTTAGGATGTACAAAGCATTATTAATAAACTTTCCATAAACAAGAAATTAATGTAATCCATCTTTGCATTTTTTTGGAAAATCTGTTAAAATAATTACAATTGATTGAGCCGTTTTTTCTGTTAGGCCCTCAAAATGAAGGACCTTTACCGAAATTTGCTCATATCTCGGCCATATCCTGGCGCATTTCGTCAGGACATGTCTTAAAATCTTTCTACTGACGTCCTCTATCGATTGGCATCAAAAAAGTATGGGGTCATTTAAGGATCACAAACCTGAAAAATTTTCGCCAAAAAATCGCTGGGAAACAGGTCTAAAACACAAAATCCAGGATAACACCCGAACCCGCAGGACGATTTGAGTGTCCTTTGGCCAGTCGATAGACCTCATTGAAACCTATCGATTGACATCAGTTTACAAAGGATCCTTCCAAGGACATCCGAGAAAGAGCTAATTTTCTGTTTAATAAAATAACGGATTATCTCAGCTCCTGTAAGGATGTTCATCCTTTTTGTTGCATATTCGTTGTAGTCAAGATGAGAAACACCAGTGTTGCAAAGGACATCCTGATAGTCCTTAAAATGGCCGAGTTACAAGCGATTTTTGTCCTTTTTGCCAATTTTCCTTAGCTACCCCCTGTAAAATATTATGCCAAAATTTTTTGGAGAATCATGGAAATCCTTGAATGCAGTTCGATAGAAATGCTTGCTGTGAGTCCAAAAACATGTGTCCTTTTTAAATCTGCAAGGACACCTCGGCGTATGAGCTAAAAAACGGATGTCCTTTATCAATAATTGCTCATATCTCGGCCATATCCTGGCCCATTTCGCCAGAACATGTCTTAAAATCCTTCTACTGATGTCCTCTGTCGATTGACATCAAAAGAGTATGGGGTCACCTAAGGATCATGAACTTTGGGCTTTGAAGCGCAGGACCTTTATAGGAAATCAGCTAAGGCTTATTGACCACCATTTTGTTTTTTGTATATTGTTTTATTTTTAAATTCATTTCATAAATTGGTTTTTATTTTAATCAATTTTAATTTAAAATTCCTTATAATTAAAATTCCTTAGATAAACGCTAAATAAACTGTAGTTCTAAGGCTCAACGCTAGATGGCTCACCCTGTATTACAAATTTGTTGACTAGACAAAAAGCTAACAAAATTTGGATGCCTTATTTAATGCTGCATTTAATGCTTCTCAACTTTTTGTCGATGAAACTTTGTGGACTTGGAGTAAAAAAAAGTTTCAGAGATTAGTTGACGATGGGGGACGAAGGGGGACGAAGGGAGTGGATAACAATTGTTGAAGAGATTGGAGATGGAAACATCCTTCGGTTGGCTGCGTTCATGTATTAGCATATGTGGCAACTCTGCCTCCTCCGGCCTCCTCCTGCTCCGACTTGTTTGTGCAACACAGTGGCAAGGCAAGCACATGCATGTTGTGGCAGCTGGTAACATCAACAATTGCGCATCGGAAGCAGCAAAGCCAACATGTCTCTATTTCCACATACAGAACACAGAACACTGAAACATTCAGTCAGTCGGCAGCAAAACTCATAAAAATCTGCACAGCTTGCAACAAAATGCACTTGGCAACGTCTGTGTGGCATTATGTGTGTTGCATGCAGCATCAACTCATCGAGTTTTGTGTTTTGGATGGTTGATTCCAATGTCTGTTTGGTTCGCTCTCAGCTCCGTGTCGGCAATTGGCCGTCAGCGATTTTTTTAGAGCCTGTAGTTTGATGGCCAAAGAGTATACCAAGTTGGTCAACTGTAAAGAAAAAGAAATTTAGAATTATTTAAAGTCTAAAAATTCTACAACAAATTCAATGGAATAAATTGAATTTCACTCACAAAACGATTAAAAGTCATTCGCAGCTCTCGGTTTATTGCAGTCTGGCTCACTCGACTGCAGTTTTTTCCACTATTTCTTTTTTATTCGTTTGCAAGCAGCGCTGGCATCGCTAATTGGCCGCACATGCCAAAGTGTCACTCCAGACGTGACTTCTCCCTCAACTGCTCCTCCAACTACTGTTTCTCCTCCTCCTCCATTTCCATCCCACCCTTTGCTGTCTGCAATGAGAAATAACATCAACATGGGGTTTAGTCATCATATTTCAAACGTTTACACTAGTGTTCACTACAAACATTTATTTGTTAAAAAATTTATGATTTAAATACACATTTTTTAACAAATATTTTGAGTATCGAGTAGAGCATTAAAATATATACTTGAATCAAATCCATCAGCTTTGTTTTTATGCATTCATTCAAGTGCTGAATAATTGGCATTTTATAGTTAGATTTCATAGTTAAATAAATATTTATCTATCTGGTAATAGAGAAAACAGTTCTGAAGTTAAAACTCAGACAGATTTTAGAAATTTAAAACAGTTCTTTTAATTATTACACCTGCGTTAGTTAGTTTCAAATATATTACACATACGCACTGGGTTACCACTGGCAACTGGCTTAGGAGCAAACATAAATTTTGACTTTTTAAGTTGATTATGCTCACAATGAGCGAAGCACGTAAGACAAAGAGTGAGGTAGTGAGGGAGAGAAAAGATAGAGATAAATAAGTATCCACTTTTAATGTAAACAAATTTGAGCTTAAGTCACTTGAGGTACTTGAGCTAAATGAATGCGTTTCTCACACGGCAAAAAACTTTGAGTCTGTTTAGATAATGCGCATGTAAGTTCTCTTCTCCAACCTCTAGAGCGCTACACTCTCCCCATTTGTCCTCTTTACCCCACTACCACCCACTTGCCAGCAATTTGTGACATTTAAGGGCGCAACGAGGCAGCGACTTCTTGACAGGACATTAACTTGCACATGGATAAGTTGGATGTGGAACTGTCTAACTGTTTTGTAACTGAGGAATGTGTGTTCGTCTGTCTGTCTGTCTCTTTGCGACAGAGAAAGACTCTGTGTGTGTCTCTGATGATGATTCATGATGATGATCTTTGCCTTTGCCATTTGCTTGCAGTTTTTTTTCTTTTTTTTTTTGTGTTTTTGCCAGAGCCATTTGCGTTGTCATTTTTCACTGGTAAATGTCGTGTGTTGTTCGCAGGGGGAGTAGAAAAGCTGTATACTACTTAGAACTGATACTGCCTACTTTCTGACATCTTCTGCCCGCGAGACAGCCTTCCCTTTCGACAGCCTATTAGTTTTTATTATTTGTTGCAATTAGTTTTCTAGCCTCGACAGAATGCAGACTCCATGCTCAGTCGTTTGGCTTTTGTGTCCCTGCTTTTATGACACTTTTCTGCGCATTTTTCAACAGAATGAGCGTCATCTGTTGCCGCTGGCCAGCAGCATCAGCATCAGCATCAGCAACAACAACAACAACAATAGGTGTCGGCCTGGTATCTATGATAAATTATGGCCAAAAGTCAAAGTCATCAATCAGCGTTCCATGTTTTATTTGCTGCTCGTGGCCATTTGCCAAAGCGCTTGACTTAACGTTATGCCACGCCCCAAACCCTTACCTCCCCCACAGCCATAAACCAACTGCCTACAGGGACAGAAACAGCAACAGCAACAGCAACAGGAACAGGGACAGCTGCTAGCTGAAAGGATTAAATATAAATCACAAGTGCGTTCTGCTGTACGCTCAGGTGTCGCACATTTCGATTTAATTTTCATTAAAATTCAAGCATTAAATATGCAAAAGGTAAACTGCGGCAATCGCCCGCCACGCCTACAACTCCTCATTCTGTTTCTGCTCCTTTTGACCCCAACTGTTGGCCATTAAAATTCCTTAAAGACCTGGCCTGCTACGCTTTTGGCCTCGACTCCTTTTCATTTTCGAGTGCTTATTAATATTGCATAGGTCGAGAGCCAGAGATTTGCGGACATTACGAGTATGATGCGGTGAACGCGAATTTATGTGACCACAAAGGAGACAGGGAGAGTCAAAGAGCGAGATAGAGTGGGAGTGGGAGTGGGGAAGAGGAAAGCGAATTCTGTTACCCATTTGTACAATTTTTATTCGGAGAAACCCCTTTTGGCACTGCGCTTGCTTCGTGTCTGTTTAATTATGCATTTTTATTGGACTTTTTGGCCAAGCACAGCATGTTTGGTAGCCAATTTTAGCCACTTGGTTATGGCCATGACTTTAGCACACGACAGCTCACATGGCGTCTGAGCGATTTATGTCATTGCTTGTCTTGGGCACTTAACACATGCTAAATTGAGCATGGAAATCGTTATATTTCTAAGATATTGCAAAGGAATTTGTTGAGAAATATGCCGATGTCGAAAATCTATAATTTTTGTACTAATATAAAGTCCAAGAAACACATTATAATTTTATTTCTTTGCTGTTAATAATTTAAAATATAAATGGAATTGTCTCATTACTAAATAAAAATCAAAATTCGCGAGTCATGAAGATCTTTATTTTATTACTCCAAGTGACTGATTTTATGGAATTCATAAATAATAATAATAATCATTTTTAGCTTTCTCTGATTTTTCTGGCGTGTCAGCTTTTTTTGCCACGCCTTTCGCAACACCTACGCAGTTTTCTTGACTTTTTCTATCTACTCTTCTGACTTCTTTTTTCGCTGTCATTCTTTTGGGACTAAAGTTGGCAGTTGGCGCATGTTTTAGATATGCAGTGCAATGCCTTTGGGAAATTAACGTTACATTTTAACGGTAAAGATAACGGTAACGTCAACGGTTTGCGTACTGAAATTGTTTTCATTGTGGTTAAATTCCAAGCGCACAAACCAAGCAATTTGCACACTTTTAAGGTGTGCTGTGAACTGTGGAAATACGTAAAAGTATTAAATAGAAGGAGATAGAGAGAGAGGGAGCAAGTGGGAGGGAGAGAGAGATAAAACTTCTGCTACAGTGATTAGACATTCGGTTTGATAACACTTCGCTGCAGCTTAAACAACTTGAGAATTTCCAGCTTACATTCGCTGTAAACTAATTTTAATGGTTTCTCATCTCAATTACAACTTTGTTGAAAATTTTACAGTCACTTCATTGTTTCTTTGGCTTATAAATGTCGAGTTTGTTATATATAATTTACAGGATTAATAAGTTAAATGCTTGACTAACATATGATTGAAAGGTTGCCAGTTGAGTTTCATCAAAGGGACCACATATAAGTGACTTTTAGGTATTTAGTTGCATAGTAAATGTTCCCCAGAAGTGATTTGCAGTTGCAAAACAATTTGAAATTTTTTTCATTTAATAATTTAGCTTTTTTTTACAGAAAATCATTCATCCATAGTCAACTCTAATTTACGCATATTTCTGTTATCGAATTCTTGTAAAACTTGCTGCGCACAACCTTTTGTTTAAGCCAATTAAATGATGCACACTGTCGAACACTGTCGAAACAACACTTGAAAGTGTCATGTAAATGTGCAGTTAAAAATTACATGATGTTTCGAGCCGTTTTCGCATGAGTTGAGACCGATAAATAGCCAATAAATCAATCAATTTGATCGCATCAATATTTCTTACTTTTGTAACAAATTTTATTTCGTTGCATTTTGGCGCGCATAAATCAAGTGGCAAGTGGACAGGCCAACATGCAACAATGCCGCCGTTAAATGGGAGGGAGAGCTCCAGAGAGAGAGACGGCATAATTTATGATAGTGCTGTGTGTATCACAGCGACCGGAGACAGATGTGACGTCAGCAATGACCAATTCATTCCATTGGGAAGTACAAAAATAAAGTGCGCAAAAATATCTATTTTAGTTGAGAGACTTTAATTTTTAAAAGTAGCAAGTTGGCAGGCTGCTGAAAACATCTATTACTTTTATGCTCAATAAAATAAAACAGCTAGAAGTTTCACATAAAAATGACTACATTTTAAGAGAGTTTCTACTGTTTATACCCCAAAATATGTTACAATCGCGAATTTTCTGGCTAAACTTGAACATTTCTGACAAGTTTGCAGCTCCAGAAGCTGTAGTTCACCGTTTTAAATAAAGAATTTTCAATTTAGGCAGTGAAAAGCAGCTGATTTTTCATTTCTCAAAATTGTTTATCTCTCGGCTTCGATTTTTCTCAACTCTTTCCAACAAGTTGACAGCTCAGCCAAATCCTAGAAAACATAGCCAAATGCTACAAATATATATAGAATATTTAATTCAGGTAGTGAACGGTAGCTGCTATTCGCTTAACAACTGTAGTCCAAAGATTTTTCATTTCTTTTTTCCACGCTCTATGAAATATTTCGCAGCAAGTTGGCAGCCCTGCCAGTGGCCAAGCCGTAAACATTTATGTATTAGTCGAATCAGTATATAGAATATTCTATGTACTTAGACTTCCATCGAGCTGCCATGTGTGTGAATGTCTAAAAAAAGTTGCAGTTGAAGTTTTCAGCATTTGTCAGAGAGTCGAAGGATTTGTTTGCCTTAGGGGGCTTGGTTAAAGCCAACAGTTTGGCTGGCTAGTACGTTGGTCCGTTACTTCCTCTTATTCTTCGTCTTTTTGTTTGTTTGTTTATGTTTTTTTATGCGCCCCACTATTTGTTTTCTTTCCAATTTTGTAATTTCAAAGTTTTTCTATTGATTTCTTGGCACGCATGAACACCTTCAGCAACAGCGCCGATGACGACAGCAATTGCTATTACTAACTCCAACAACTGTGGATATAGTGGGAATCGGATGTGGAAGTGGATGTGGATGCGGGTGAATCCAAGACTGCAGAAAAGTAAACTTCTAAAGTTTTTAGAGCAGCAGTAGGAGAGGAGGAGGAGGAGAAAGGAGCAGGAGACTCTGAGGAGCGCACTCAATTTAAGTTGTTGGCCAACGGGTTTGACTTGCAGCTGCTTCTGCAACAATTTCATGTTGACCATGCGTGGCAATGCACAAAATATTTGATAGAATCGAAAGAAGCCAGAGAAAAAAAAACAAAAAAAAAAGAAAAACCAACAAAAATAAGAAGTAGAAGTGAAAAAAAAAGACAGAGAGAAACTTTCTGATGCACTTAACACTCCAACACTCTATTTCACAGTTTTCAAAACTGTCGCTGGCGTTTTGAAACATTTATTAATGTGTCAATCGGATTGACCAATTTACTTGTCCACTCAAATGTTAACTAATCAAGGAACGGGTGATATCTTCATAATTGCAGACTTTTTATTTAAAGTCTTAACTTTAGTGCTGTAAGAACTCAATAAATCTAAGCAAAATTGTAAACTTCATGTTTGTATATTATTTCAACAAATGTGTTTTTTCCACTCCATTTTTCTCAACGACCGCTTTAGGTCGTTATCTCAGGGGCTTCGAATGAATATTTAAATGTTTGGCTGACATTCACCGCCCACAGCGGCGACTCTTATGGCAACTACTGCGCCACGGTGTGTGTGGAGGGGGAATGGGGGTGTTTGTTCATCAAAATTTTCGAAACAAATTATAAAAGCAAAAGTCGGAGCACAAAACGATTACATGACTCGTAACGCCAGTGAAAAAGTAAAACAACAACAACAACGACGTACGTAATTCCTGAAAATGCTCGTCCCAATGCTTAATAACGATTAGGTAAATGAAAACATTGCGTGCTGGCGACATTTTATGCGACAGAGAAAGAGAAAGGGGGCGAGAGGGGAAGAGAAGTTTATTTGGTATATTTCATGCCTGCCTGCACTTATCTCCAATTGTTCATCACACCCAGCTGGCTGGCAAATCGTTCAACAGTGGAAAGGGGGCGGTCTGGAGACCAGTGGGCGTCACTAAGGGGCTGTACAAATGTCAGTCGATTCGACTTTATGTCCTAATTACTCGCACAACACAAAAACACCACTTCAATTTGAATTAAAATGAGTGTAGAGTCCACAGCACCACAAGCGCCAGCCACCCCAACCACACCTCCACGCAAAAGCGTTACAGGGATTTTGTTCATGTCCATGTGCACGGGACAATGCCGGGTCACAGTTGGCGCCACAGTTTTTAATTACCGCCTACAACAAAATTGCCAATGGAAAAGTAACCACAAAAAGGCAAAAATTCTATTAATTGCCGAATTGCCGATTTTCTGGGCATTTGGGACGACGCGTCGCTTGTAATGGCTTATAATCGATTTAAGCAGCGCCCATTACGGAGCCCAATTCTAAATTGCATTTTGGGACTGTGACAAATGGGGCTCCGCCATCGAAATTCAACGTCTTACATAGAGGGACAACTTGAGATTCCTTTTAAATTATGGCTTTTGGGATAGACGGAGCAATACACAATCGAAAGGGTTCAAGAACCTTTTTCCTTTCTATTTCTATTTTTCATAGTTATATTTTAATTAATTTGTAAACGTTTAACATGCAAAACAAATCTTGAATTCTTAAACAATTTTTAGACTTCTATTCAAACTCTGAGATCTCTGAGACCGATTGAATCAGCTGCTTTGAAGATTCGGCGCTACAAACGCCTGCAAACAACTTATCCTTCTGCAGAAATGCTACCAAAGTTATTGCAATTCTTAGTACAAATAAAGATGACTTTCAGACGAAGCAAACACAGCATTTTCCTCAGGCTTTCCACTTGTCCACTGCTGCCGAAAAGCCTATTTCCCCCTTTCACTTTAACCATTTTCCCCAATGCTCTTTGAGTTTGTTGTTTTTACGCTCGATATTGGAATAATTTACTTGTTCTCTGCATTGGCAGAGGGAAAATCAATCAGGCCAGTGAGTGTTTTTCCTATTTTCTTGTCGGTTTTTTTGTGTGGACTGCGGTTCGTTTTGCTTTCAAAGTGAACTTCCAATTAGAAACTGTTGCGTGTCTTGCAATTGACCATCAAAATCAGTTCATAAGAGACATTTCTCACACTGTCGTTCTTTGGGTCTTCTTCTCTCTCTCTTTCTCTCTCTCTCTGTCTCTTTTTGTTTTGTGGTGTCTCTGTCCCGCTCTGTTTGTGACTGAGGTTAGCTCGTTATTGTTGCCATTGACTGCGCCGTCAATTGCAGCTGACTGCACCACAAAATTCAACGCAATTTGTAAAATGAAATCGATTCAATTGATTGTTGACTTCGCCAAACACTCACACACACACACACACACAGTGGGTGTATGCGAGTGTGTGTGTGTGTGGCATTGTGTGTGTCCCTTATGAAGCCATGGATGCCATCCTGCAGGAAGCAAAATGCCAACAACGGTGACAGGTGTCTGAGAGGGAGAACGTGTTCACTGTTGTTATCCTTTGCTCTGCTACCCCTCTCTTTCCAGCTCCCACACCCTATCTCTGCCCTTGTCTCTTTGACTGCGTGCGTGTTTTGCACTTTGCTTGATTAAATTTCAATATTTACTAAAATGTCGCTGAACTCTTTTTGACAGCTCTGTAAATTTCATAACCAGAATGGACATAAAATATGGTCAACACTGTGTAAATTTGAACATGACAAGGACATAAAAGGACACACACACAAACAGTCACTCCCACACACAGTGAGACATTCAATTCTCTTTTAGTATTTTCATTTTTGCCTTTTTTTAGCTACCATTTGTTGTCGTTTGTCATGTCTTTTGTCCACGAATAGTCGAGATCACAGATAATAAGCTTATCAAACTAAAATGCAATTAATCAGTTTTCAGCTAAAAGTATTACATTTTGTTAAAAGTGTGCTTTACTTAAACAATGTAATTATGTTTTGCTTTAACTATAAAGCCCCCTTTTAAACAATAAACTCGTGTTGGGGCATAATGAACTCTGTGGACAGCGAATATGCCTAGAGAGTACTCTTTTGAGCCGATATTTTTATCGGTATAATATGAAAAAACTCGATAGACTGATAAACTAGTATTTTTAGTATTTTATCAGACGTCATTATAAACGTCATTTGACATATCAAAAAAAAAAAAAAATCATAATCCAGCAGGCTTTGACTTTTAAATTGCAGCAAAACTCAGCAAAATTTTAATTTTGTTACATTTTAAAACCAGAAAAATTACTTTCATAAAAAATGGCTAATCATGGAACCGATTTGGAAGCGTAAGTAGTATCCCCCTTAGCCAAAATCAAACCACAAAATGATCCCCTTTATAGCATGGATGACAGTGACTACAATGAAAGCGCTAATGAGAAATTAAGAGCTTCCAATCTGGAATTACGTGAGATGCTTCAAACGGCGCCGATTGAGAAAATTGGCAACTTTATTGAAGATGAGAACTGTGAGGAAAGCGAGTCGATTAAATCAAAGGTTTTCATACAGGACGATAGCCCCTGGTACGAGCACGATGACATCACTTGGGAGCAGATGTACAATGTCAACGATGCCAAGCAAATGGAGCTGGAAATCACCAATACGGGATTGGGTTATCGCTACAACAAGAACAAGCTAAACAATGAAATTATTGGGGATGTGATCAAGGCTGAATATCCCACATCGAAGAATGTTAATGTTGGTGTCAATATCGACATATCCAAGATGAAATCACTTTTTGGCTCCCCGGAGATTCTGGAAATGCACAAACAACTCGAGAGTCAAACTGATCAGTATTATTGCAATGACTTGCGCTTTGTGGCACGTCGACCGGCTCAACCGGAAGAGCCCATAGTACCGGAGTTTGAAATCAATTACGATAACATTTTTGAAAACATTTATATATTGGACGAGATCGAGAGGGAACTGAAGCTGATCTATAGACCATTTACTTGTATCGTCGATGTCAACTGTCGCTTTTGTCTCTTTGAATTGGCTTTAGTTTTGGACAATTCACGTTACGACCCTGCCCATCATCCCGCATTGTGGGTGCGCCTACGTAATCCCAGTGCTGACGTCAAAATTTATGCGGATGGCAAAATAACTGCATCGGCTTTAACCGCCGATTCGGCGCGGAATGCTCTGCTCAAGATCATTCACTTGGTGGAAGAATTGGATTACAAGACGGATATTACCAGCTTCAGCAAGAATATTGTCAACGCCTCGCTCTGTCTGCCCTTCAAGATTGATCTGGAAATGCTGAGTGAGCTGCACAGAGATCAGGTATCTGGCAACCGCGAGGTTCGTCCTTTTATCACCTACAAAATTGAGGGCACTGCCATGCGATTTGCTGTCTTTCCCAATGGGTTTGTAATCGTGTTGCACTCCAAGCAGCACAGCGAGACACGGGCAGCTATAGCTGCATTTCTGCCCATCCTGGCTCAGTTCAAGAACGGTTATCTTACAGCCACTGAGAAGTATGGCTCTCTATGTGGCGATATATCCTTTCGCCTGTTATGGGAGCGCAAGCTAGATGAGGACAAGGAAGGTTTATTGCTCTACTCCTGAATTTATTGGCTTGAAAATGTTGTAATACTATAGTGAAATAAAATTGTTTCAGCTGATTATAGGCTAGCGCAGAGTTCCTTAAGCAGAGTATACACTAAAGTCGAAGAAATCTGTTTCATTGGAGGGTATCTCTAAAATAAAGTAAAGTAAAATATTTACCCACTTCGCTCACATAAGGGTTAATGCTGGTTTCATCGTTTTCGCTATTCGAAAATGCTGTGAACATTTGTCATAAACCAAAACCAAACTCGTCGTGTACGTGCAGTGTTTACACTTTCAAGTTTTTGGGTCCGCACTCGGCAACTTGTTTAAATACGTGATTTATTTACCATCCAACTGCTGCAGTGGGATCTGGTCACATCTCTATGAGTTGCTTACCAGCTGCAAATAGGGCTATACAGCACAACTTGTAAGCCACGCCAAAGTTACCAAACACACAACACACCAAAAAGAGGAAGAAAAAAACTAAATAAAATAAAATAACATAGAGGGACAAACAAATTGCAACAGAAGTTGCAACAAACTGCAAGTTGCAACAGGCGCATACATAAATAACAAAACATTCTGCACAACAAGTTGCAACTTGAAGAAGATGTCACATTAAGCGGCCCACAAAAGCTGCCTCAAATACGTTTTAGACGTGGCTAAAAGCACCTACAACATTTGCCCATATCCGAGCCAAAATACGAAGTAGTTTTCTCGACAAACATCTTCATATTTTAGGGACTTAAAGATTCCTGCATTTTTTTACTTTAATAAATTATTTAAACTATATTTTGTGGTAATTAAATGCAAAATATAATTAATAAATTATTAAACGATTTTTAATTTAATTTACTGCAATTTTATGTATTTATAACTCATTTATTTTGTCAGTTAATTAAAAATTTCATTTCTCCGCTCTCTGCTAACTTAATAACAAAAGAGATTAGCATATAAAATGCACAAAGGCTCTACAAAAATTTAGTATACGTAGTGAAATATATCAATTATTTATTCTAACTGTGTCATAACCGATGCTAAACCAATGCACATATCCGTATTAGTAAGTTAGGAGTTTAGACAATTCGAATTTACGTATTTAATATTTTGTTTTGTAATGCGCTTAGCAACAAAATTTGCAACAAAATAAATAAGCCTTACTAAATGCGAGATAAGTTTCAATTTTCAAATAAAAAAAAAATAATAGAATGTCAAGCAATTACAATGTAATGTAAACCGTTTTTGGTATTAGTTTTTGGTCATTAAATGTTGGCAAATTGCCAACTAGCCAACACAACAGTTTTCAGCAACAATTCAAAGCTCGACAACCATTTTAGCCGCATCATTTGGCGCCAGGCATTTCAAATAGAAATTACAAAAAAAAAATATAAAAGGGGGAATAAAATTATTCTGGCAAATCGGTTAAGCATTGCTGAACACGTACGTTGATATTACGAGCAGCAGAATGCTGGAAAAATAATTTCAGCAATTTAAACACAAAGTATTGTCCCCATGTGTTGCTGCTGGTTTGAATGGCCTTTATATGCCTCATAGCTTGAAAATAATGTGCAATTAAAACAACACAAAAAGGATTCAATTTGAAATGAAAATACACTTTGGAAAACGTTCGAAACACTCAAGAAAATGTACAGGAATTTTAACAAAAAGCAGACAATTTTAAATTTAAATATAAAGTAATTTAAATTTGATAAAATGTGCTCTAAAATAGAGTGTGCTCGACTGCATACTACCCTCTTTAACAGTTAAACTTTTAGCAAAGTATAACTGAAGAAATTCAAAGAGAGCAGACAAAAGCCTATTAAAATTAGTTCAATTTATTGTTAGCACAATACTTAGTCACAACTTGTGTGAAGAAGAAGAGTAATCTGATTGCCAGTACGTAGTCTTGTGTTGGTAACGTTGTCACGTTTTGAGCTGAATGAATGATTCTTGGTAACAAGTGCGTAATATAAATGGCACAAGTTGTTCGCATCAACTGCTGCTGTGATGCTGAATTATATATAGAACATGTACTATATATGTATGTGTTTAGCACATATATATACGGGAGACACAGAAGCTGCAGGGCTAGAACGTCCAAAAATTGTTTCAATTTAATTTGACTTTGATCGCCAGCTGACGCAGATGTTGTCATCGTCATGTCATGTCCCCGTTCTCACACTCACATCCTTGCATATGGAAATCAGCTATATTAGAGCAAGCATATCTCAAATGTATATCCGTTGCTCATGGAGTAAGTGTACACCGTATTCGTAAGACTAAGAAAGGACAAGAGTAACCACTTTGTAAATGGTAAAGAACTAAACTATGTTTTCTACATTCTCTCTGTAATCCCACCAAATACAGAACAGCTATACTTAAAATAGCAAAAGTTATAGCTGTTTTAAGTTTAAGTAAGCCCAAAAGTATGCAACAGCTTTTTTACTTCCGAAATAAATCAGTCTAAAGTCTTTTAGCCACACATTTCAATACTTTTCCGCTGAGTGACGGGTATCTCTAAGTCAGGAACGCACTAACAGCATTCGTACTCGTTTTGTTTATGAATTTTGCTCGTACATCAACGCAAGCTGTGCAATAGAATGGCTTGAGAACGAGTTTTATTCGTAATTTAAATCGATGAAATTTATGAAATTTGTATTAACAGTTCAAGAGTTTTTATCATAAACAATTTTTATGGATCTCTTTCATATTTTGCGAGTGTTGTCTTTATATTTTTGTTGTTTTCTTTATGGAAAATTTTCATTTTTATTGCGATTCATTTTGTCACAAAGATTTCGCTGTGCTTTCCTCATCTCTATAGCTCCAATACTTTTCGTTGTCTCACTCCGGTCGTGTTGAGTCTTTAAAATGTAAATACATAAACAGAAAAAGTTGTGTATCTCATGTCGAATGTGTTTGGTTTTTGTGTTTTATTGCCAAAGGAGCTACGAAGTAGCTGAAAACTTCATAAATCACAAAAGTTTGTTTGGCCATGAAAAGGCTTAAGGGTTTATCAAAATGAAAATTTATTGGTGCTCAAATAATTGGGAAATTTTAGATTTATGGGTTTCGCTTTTCTTACCCCACCATGCCCTCTCTTAAAATGTATCAACATATCGGCATCTTGGGCCATAAAAATAATCGACAAGCAAAACACAATCAGAATTTCACACAAAATCTCCAGCTTTAGATTAACACATTCTACAGTTATTTATTGTGTAAACTGCAGAAAATTGCTGTTAATTTCAAATTACAAGACAATTGCAAACTGCTAAACGTTGCCAATTAGTCGCAGTCATTGCAATTCATTCCAATTGCGCTTCAGTTATGCTTAACAAATACAAAGTTAACTTTTAGTTCCTTTTCGTTTCACACAACAATTTTTCACCATTTTCACCAGCAATTGGCATTAATTTTCATTTAAATTCCGCTTTGTTAAATATGCAAAACATTCTCATTCTCATTTGCCTCTCTCTCTCTCTCTCTTTCTAGCATTGTGGTTTCTTTCTCTATCTTTTATTTTACTCACAATGTTTGAAGTTTCCATTTCGAGTTCTTATTAAAATTGCAAAACTCCATTCTTGACACCTTGTGTGACGTACTCGGAAAATCTATGCGGTTTACCAACGACACACTGCACACACACACACACACACTCAGCTTCTCACAAAGATGCAGCACTTAATTGACTGTCGCATTCATGGAACGACATCATTTGTGGCCAAAAAACTGTTTAGCTATTTATTATGCCAAAGTTAAATCCAAGCTTCTCCAACTACAAAACTTTTAAATCTGAAAATTTTGAAATTTATTCTTAGTTTGGGTCAAATTTCTGAGTGTTTTTGAGATTTATCAGAAATCAACTGAGTTTCTTGGAAAGTATAATCTTTATATATTATTTACATATTTTATATTTAAGTCTAAAACAAAAATTAAATGAGTTTTTAATAAAAGAAATTCTTCGAAAGTTATAAATTATACACAAAGTACTTAGCTAAAGTACTTTATATAAATGACGTAATCCACTTTAAAGCATATCTGCTCGTCGATCAGCTGCTGTGTGTGTTAACTTCCATTTAGATATAAATTATACATAAATAGTTATTTGCAATTCCCGACAGTTATATATTTGTGAATTATGCATTTTGTGCGCACTTATAAATGCACAAGAAGCAAGGGAAAAGGGGAAAGGAGTAAGTCAGAGTGAGACAGGGAAAGTCAGTGGTAGAGGGAGTGAAGGAGAGCGGGTTTAAGCCACAGCAGCCTTGGCAAGCAACCTACCAACCAGTCAACCAACCAAACAGTTCAGCCTAATCTTCAAAGTAACCACAACCCTTTCTAGTTTAGTTGCCAGTCAAGTTGAGAAATAAAAAAAGAAGCGGATAATTTTTAGCTTTGAACGCAAAAGTTCCCCTCTGGCCAGAATGCATAATTCATAAACCGGCAGCCATTTGAGCTGCGCCCACATCGCTTCACTCCAGAGACACACACACAGAAAAAGGCAGAGAAGGAGAGGGAAATAGAGAGAAATGAAGAGAATGAGTCAGAGAGAGATACCAAAGTTTGATGGTTCAACTTTTTAATCGGATTCCGAAGCTCGATTGCCACCACATCAGCCACTCGTATCGTTATTCTTTTGCCTAAGATATTTGGAAAATTTTCAACACAAAAAGCGCCTCAAGCTCATCCAACAAAACTTGAAATGGATAAATTTTGTAATACTCACTTACCCCTTTTAACATCATCGAAGATTCTACGACTTCTTTCGTCGTCGTGGTTTGGTAAGCAACTAAAATTAACTATTAATAAGCAACTACTTGTAGTTGAATGAAAGACACTTAAGACAATCACTCAACAATTGCTTGAGAGCTTGATAACTTGAGAGTTCAAAGTTTTCCAAGTAGAATAAAAACCTATAGAGATTTCCAAGCAACTTGTGGCTAAAGATTATGCTACTCTACTTGCTAAGTGGCTTTAATATCAGAGATATTCATTTTTGGTTTAAATAATACTATTTAGGAAACAAATTACGACATTTCAAAGAATGACTCAAGTTTTGGAAATAAAAATATTTAATTTCCTATTTATTATCAGTTTAAAACACAAAAATATACAAATAAATCTTTCTGTATCACTTATATAGTCGTTTACTATAACTCACAGCTTATTTCGTACAGCAAATTGAGTTCGTGTTTTGTGCTGTAAACTCAGCTTAGCAGTGATCTTTTAATGTATTCTGTTATTAACAGAACTATAACAGTTATGTTAAGTTAAAATATATATCGAATATCGTTTTGAAGAAATTGCATTCAAATATTGTTCGAAGCTATATAAATTTAGACTCTCTGTATGAAATAAGCTGTGACAACGTGGTAATGAAAGAGTTTTTGTTGAAATAATAAATTGAATTATTCATTCATTTGTTTTTTAGACAGTCGACAACTAATAGGTGTTAAAATACGTTCCATAAATGTTATTTAAATTATGCAATGTAGAAAACCGACATTAAATATAAGATAAAATAATGTAAAATAGTTTTTTCTTACCCACAAGTTATATATTTGTTCTAAATATATAAATATATACATGTAAATTCCTTTAGTAAGAAGAATTATGAGTTATTTAACCGCTAACTACTGCTATATAAATTAATTGACTCAATTGGAATTCCTAGGAAGTACCTTAACAACTTTCATGTTAAACTACCTTCTACGATTGAAGTGAATCAGAATATGTTAACTACTTTGGCTACTTTGGTTACTTTGCTCTATCATTCCCTATCATTCACAGTGCCTCACTTATCCTGTCATGTTATGATGTATCGCCTGCTCCCTGGGCTTATTGTAGAGCACTCAACGCTCAAGGAGCTGAACAACTCGACACAGTTTCGATTGAGAGTGCTCAGGAAACGGAATGAATTCCCTCGAGTGTCTGATTGTACGATGTCTATCGGGTTTTTATACGCTGATGGGCTTGGTACCGCTACCCCCCAGTACCCAGTTGTACCGATTGTTGTTCGCTATATTTATACGATGTGTTTGGTCAGTCTATTTGCTGTGTATGCTTATCACTGGCTTTGGTTTCTTGGGTAGAGAAAAGGATTTATCCATCAGTTATATCAGTGGTACGGCACTTTTCATTGGCTACTCACTGCTGTCGCTACTTGTTCAACTCGAGAGTGCTTTCAAGCATCGATCCTATGCTCGTTTGCAGAATTTGCAATTCCAAACGCAACTGCAAGTGCAACGCCTGGGAATGGCGCGTGTTTGCAGGAAATCTTTGTGTCTTTTGCTGCTTATTGGTGTACAGTTGGCCTGCGACATAGCCAAGTTTTGGACCAATTCAAAAGCCAACATTTCACCGGTCTTGAATCGAGCCATTTCACAAATGTGGTTACTACGCTTTCGTTATTTTCAACTACTCGAACAGGTCATCGAAATGAATCAACGAGCTCATCAACTGAGGCAGTCACTACTTGGCCTAGCCGATGCCACTGATATTTGGCAACCTTTTGGCACAAAACTGAATACAATGCGCTTAACCTATGACCGCATCTTTGAGTGCTACGAAACCTTCAGCGATTGCTATGGTTGGGGAATTTTGGGTCTACAGATGATTTGTGGCTTTGAGTTTGTCTCGAATGCGTATTGGATTATTACAGAGGCCTACAGGGACCAACAGTTCTATATGTTTGTCTTCAATGGCGCTACTTGCTTCTCCCTGGGCACGCTCATAACCTCACTCTTCTGGTACGGCGATGCGAGCACTGAAAATGTAAGTAAACTACTTTTGCATACTCTGCTTAAATTTGGACAGGGTAAAACAGGCCTCGTTCTCCGTATTAGTCTGTCAAACCTGCTTTTCTATTACCAATTACTGTCTGTCCTTTAAGATTAGCTCTAAAGTGCCTTGACAATGATGAATGACTTTGCTGACGCTGCACTTTAAGTAAAATAGACCTCAACCTTTGCTCTGATTGATTTCCAATCAGTCGTCATGCAATTGCTGAGTATTTCACGTCGTTTGTTCCATTTGGTGCTCTGCCTCTTTGGAGTCCGTTGGAACAGGTCAATCCAACGATTGCAGTTGCTGGTGCTTTGTCTGTGGTTAGTTTGGTACACCTTGATCTGGACACACGCAGCGACACGTGCTCCTATCTTTGAGGTGTGCACACTCGACTGTTTGACGTCACACGCAATGTTCCTGCTGCTGACAGTGGGACATGTCATCATTTTACTGGACACTTTTGTGCAGCGTGGCAATCATCGTCTGCTATTGGAGCTGGAAATCAATCACTTTGACTATCATCGCTCAGTGTTTTTGTCCGTTTGTGCTGTATTTATACCCGGCATATTGATATATGTGATGATTACATTGGCTACACTTTGGGTGTACAATGAGATACCGTTAACGCTTTTTTGGCTTGCAGCGTCAAGTCGTTTGGGCCTACACTTCAAACTCTTTGCCTTTCTCTCTGATGTCTTGTTGGCCAAGCAGTGTGTGCTCAGTGTACGAGATAGCCTCAAATTGTTGGCCAGAAAGCAAACGATGCATCTGCGTCGAGCGCCAGAGATTGAGCCAGTGATTCAGCTTAAACTTCGTTATGGCCAACTGAATCGCCTATTTGCCGCGATCAATTTGAGTTATGGCAACAGTATTTTAACCATTTTCATTGTGCTCTTCATAAGCTTTGTCTTCAACTTCTATTGGCTGTTTAAAATACTGCTAATTAGGCCGGATTCGATGGGCATGATTGTCATTTACTTGGGCATAATTCTCAACTCGGCTTTAATTTTCTCAGCCATTTGCTGGCATTGTCAGCAGTGCTTCAACCATGTAAGAAGAGTTTGTTTTATGTTAAACTTTCTATATAATTTTTTTGTTTATTTATAGAGCCGTCAGATCGGTTGTCTCATCTCCAAGCTGATCAAACCCTTGGGCAGCAAACGATACAACGATTTGGTCTGCGAATTCTTTTGCAGACTTTGCATCAGCGTTTTGTGCTCAGCGCCAAGGACTTTTTTAGCCTTAATTTGCCGCTTTTGAGCAGCGTAAGTTCAAGTTTAAATATACAGAATTTTGTTTAAGTAAACACCTTTTTTTAGATGTCTGCTGCGGTCGTTACTTATCTGGTTATACTCATTCAGTTTATGTTCGCCGAAAAGGGCTCTCGTGCAGCTCTTAAAACCGAACTGGAACTGGAGGTTAAACAGACTTAAATTCAGTGCATTTTAAAGTTTGCTCTTGTTTTACTTAAATAAACACTGGACTTTTAGCATTTGTCTTAATTATTTATGCCGCCCACGAAATGTTTTTCTTGGTGAAAACTGTGAAATGGGTGGCCCAGACTTAGACTACATACATAAACTTAAGTTTTTCTTAAACGTATTTTACAAGCAGACAAAACTACTTCACGCATATTAAACTGACATTTCACAAGCACAAAACTTTTTCTAATATGCAAATTCAAGCCAAATACGTAGGAAACCACATGCAGAATAGAATAAAGTAGAGCCAAGGGGATCGGGAAGGGGAGGAACTGGTACAGTAAGAGGAACATCCTAGAATTAACACGTGCGAGTTCGCATTAATTTGTAAACTCCTTCGAGGCTTTGAGTCAAAGAAGGGCTCGAGGTTATCAAGGGAGTGTGTGTTGCCTCCCCCTCCCTCACCCATAGTCCTGGTAATAGGAATATGGTACTCGTTCGGAGAATCGCACAGTTTTTGTCGTTAGCTATGCAAATGCTAAAAGATATGTAAATATTATTTACCACACGGCCAGATGCTTCAGTTGAGACTCAACTCAACTCAACTCGGCTCTTAATTAACATAGAACAACTAAAACACTCGATTCGAAAATGCATATTTATGAAGCTCACAACTTGTTCTATTATTTATTTAATCCGATTTTCAAATTGGCTCCAGGCATTAAACCTAAAAAGCCGTTGTAGGCATGGGTCTGACATGAAAAAATATCTGCAATTTTGATATTCAAATTAGTATTGAAAATTCTAACGTATTTCCTTACACACTGTCTTTAATCGTTCGATTATAGCCATTTTATAGCCAAAAACAACGTTTCTTGCCTAAAAAATGGAATTTTCTACTATGACTGCTCATAATTTTGTAAATTTATAATATTTTTAAAATCCTTCAATTAAAAACAAGATGGTACATATTCTAAAAACAATATTAATCGAAATGTTTTGTTTCCCACGATTCACTTCACGGCAGTTTTGTACAAACGAAACCGCTAAATTTACGCATTGAGCCTTTTTTTCTTTCTGACTATTTGCCACATAACTATGTAATAAATAACAATAAAATAATTTCAAACAGGTCTGCTAGATGTGTTCTTTAACACGATACATTAATCGATAATACCAGCCTTCAAAAAAATACTACCTGTCAAAAAATAAAAAAACAACATTTGATTGTCATAAGTTTTCACTGCCATTAAAGTTCGTGACTTTTTGTTTGCATTAACAAATCTCAAAATGAATCCGAGTTTTGAAGAAATGTGGAACTCCATGTCCTCGGTAAGTTGAGGGAGGAACAGTGTATCAATTTTAACGTTCATCTCTTGCAGCCCGAGAGCGTCAGCTCGGAGATGAGCAGCGTGTTCGCCTCAATGGAGCCATATCGTGTGGGCTTTGAGAAACCCACCGGTACGGACATACAGATGATAACGGCCTACAAGGCGGCACACGCTTACAACGTGAGCGAGGCACCCAATAACATGGAAATGGTGCGGACCAAAACAATTTGTCGCAAGTGCTTGTTGCACGTCAAGGTCTGTCGTCTTTTTGGCCATAACCTCAAGAAGTACGAGATCGAAGTGCACATGGCCAAGAAAATGAGGTATCAAAATAGGACTTTAAGAAACTGATAAATTTAACTAGCATGTAAAGCAGTTATTTAAAGTATTTAATTATTAAATAAACCAATTTTGTTGCTACTTTAGTAATCAAAGAAAAGTCTTTAAAATGAAGCAATTAGTTTATTCCTCTGTTCTAACTGGGATTGAGGAAACGCGCGCCGAGGCGTGACTTGGGCCACAGCAGCGGCGGTCTGTTGACTGGTGGGGGCACAGTAACTGGGACAGTTTCCTTTTCCTCGGTTTCCTTGAGTTCCACATTGGCGCCCACCTGACAATTGCGCCAAGGTGGCAACAGCAGACTCGTTGTGACCGCGGGAGCTGCTAGATGCTGGATTATCGGTTTGGTCAACTGCAAAGAACCCCATTGAAAATCCTCGGTTTTTTCCATTTTGCTAATTTTCAAATAGCCCTTATCTACAACGGGTTTATTGGCCAAGTTGGCCAAGCGACGGGCATCGTCGAGTTCCTTTCTGGCCAGAGCTAAGAATGGTATAACTTAATAATGCTTAAGACCAGGAAAAAAGTAGCTTACTATAGGCCAAGTCCAGTAAGTAACGACGTGTGTCCGCCTCGCCCTTGGCATCGGTGCTAGCCATCAAGTTTTCTATATAGTTGAGATCCCAGCCAATATTTAAGTCCGATTCGGGAGTTGTATATTTGTTTTCCATGCTCAAGCTATAAATATTATTACAATTTGACAGCACCAACAAAAATAATTGGGCTAGCTTATCGATAGTCCAGCAACGTTGTCCAACACTGGTCAAAAGAATAACTTTTACATTTGCAAAGCAAAGTTTCTGTGGCATTCAAAAGAGTTGGAACTAATTGCTTTTCCACAGAGCATGGAGTTTGTGAGATTACGTAGTGGATTTTAGACAGAGAAGAACAGATTATAAGCCAATTCAACTTTTTTATATATATTTTTTACTTATTTGGGACTAATAAAAAGTTGCGTGCATGTATGAATATTTGATTCACTTTACGAAAACCATTCAACTTTTTTTGATGAATTTTCAATTTTTGAAGAGGCTTTTGTCTCAGTCTCAAACTCGTACTCGAACTCGAACTCGAACTCTCTCAAACTGCCTCGAACTACATGGGATTCCCAGCTGAACGATGAGGCGAATCATTTGGCTAAACTTTTTAAATATTCATAAAATTTTGCAGCACACAACTTTCTACCCAAAAAATTTAATTAGTCAAATGAACGAAAAGTTCAGTTCAGCTACGTCTCTGTACATCCCCCCTGCCACCCCTTCTCGGAAAGCTTTTGAATTTTCAGTTTTTCACTTTTCGACAGACAATAGAGTTGAGTCTTTAGGCTCATAGATTTTGTATTTAGCTTTGAGTTTGCTCCAATTGAAAAGTTCAAATAGATTTCTAATTAATTCAAAAGTAACCAACTATTTTGCAAGTGTGAAGCCATGTAATTTTCTGATTGCAATACCCTGCAAAACTCACGTTTGCCAAGAGCAGTCTGCTACTTCTTATTCAGTTTGGAATATTGTCAGCAGTTTCAAGTTTTTGATTTTAACAACGCTCAAATTGCAAGCAGATTTTAGGGCATTGTTTAAGAACTAATTATATCTAACTGCACTGAGAGTTTCATAGGAATCGAATAGAATAAAAAAAAGTTATGCACATAAGAAGATTTAAATTTGAGCGAATTCCAATGAATGTGTGCAAGCGAGACAGAAACATGTGTTGCGGCAGCGGTGTAGTGAAAGCTGATCGTATTCTACTGCAAGTTCAAACCATTGTGCTATCCGAATACCTATTTTAATAATATAACCGGGCATAAAATTCAGTGAGTCTTATAATCGGTTTTCTTTCTTTATTGTTGACCATTAGAAAATGATTTGTATCCAGAATGTCGTTTGGAATTTATTTTTAACATAAAAACTTACTACATTTTATCTTAGAGTTCAGAAATATAGCAATATTTTATTAGAATCCTTCTCTCAACAGAATGTTTAAGACGCCTCTTTTTAATATATATGTATATATTATTTTTTCAAAATTAGCACAGTTTTTGTTCCAAAACAGGGTAACTTGTAGTCTATTTGAACGGCTTTACGCTTTAAACCAACCCATATACATATGTACATGTGGCATATAAGTCCGCTGGGCTTTATGGCCTGCAATCTATTGCCATTCGTAGGCTGGCAAATATGCTCTTACCAGTTTGCCAGTCTGTCAGTTTGTCAGTCTGTCCATGCAAAGTGCGCACAACGAAATCGAAGTTTTATGCTAATTTCAGTCACAGCAAACATTCCCATATACATACATCGTCCATCTGTTATCCTCTCTCCTCCCTCTCCACCCTGCCTGGCTGTCTGTGTGCCTACCCTGTCTCTTTTGGTGAGTGAAAGGGCCTTATCTGTTTGTCGGACGCCTGTCAACACAAGGCATTACATGGCAATTACGAATTTGTTTATGGGACACTGAAATCTGTTCGTAGATCTTTGTTAAATGTGTGCTCCAAAAAAAAAAAGAAGAGGAGAAACAGCAATGGAGGAAAATGGAAAAACATTTTCACATGTAACCCGACAGAAAAATAATAGACATAGAAAAAATTAAACAGATTCCACTTGAGGGAAAACTTTTGATGAACTAGTAGCTGCCAGAGAGTGAAAATGAGCAGAAAAAAAAAAACGAAGCTAATCAATAGCTCAATTTGTAATGCAATCAAAACTCCGAGTCGAGCCTAATAAATTGTACACACGCCCAGTAATCCCAGCAATGGGAGAAACAGAAAGAAAGAGAGGGAGAAGTATGTGAAGAGTGAGAGAAAAAGTGCGTCACTTAAAAGTTTGGCACTCACTTGACCAGAAACTTTTATTTTCTGTTAGCAAATTTCCCACGGGTCAACAGCAAAGTCAGTAACAATCTACCTCTCTCTCCCTCTCCCTCTCTGCCTATCTTTCCCTCTTGCTCCTTTCGGTTTCTCAGGGAGTGGGAAAAGTGAAAGTTTTCGTGTCCACAAATTGAAAATATTTCACAGTCATATTTAATTTTAGTACAACTTTGTCGACAATTCTCCGAGGTAATCAAACATTTTGGGGAGCTGCATTTCATTTCATTTGCCGACATTGGAGCAGCAGATAGATATGGCTACTATATAGTATTTAATTGGATTTGAAACTGATCGTCGTTGTCATTTGAGTTTTGTTGACTTTGTTGTCGCTAAACTTAGTGGAGCACAAGAAAACTGCTTAATGCTACGTGTATGGAATTTGTACAATCAGTACTCGACTGTCACATACCCTGTAAAGCAGCATAACCCATTTAATGTAGGTTGAAGCTTTTAGTTTCCGACTTTGTTTGTTTTGGGCTTATGCCCTGTGAATTAAATGTTTTGTGCTTAAACGTTAAACGACTTTGCTTTATCAAGCAGTAACTCCATTACATAACTGCCAGTTCATCATAGCCCTTTCCGAACTTAACTCTTTACAGGGTATGTCAAAAAAATGGAAGTAATGAGCACATAGAGAAAGCAAAACTAAATAAATAATTCAGTATAAAATGTCAGGAGCGTTGGCCATGGCGACTAACAGCAATGAGAACTGAGACAGCGACAGAGAGACGAAGAGAAAGAGTCGGAGGAGACGATGTCTCACAATTTGAGCGGAAGTGAGAAACGACAGCGACAAGGACAAAGAGGGAGCAGAGGAGACAGCTCAGATGCATTCAAGGAAGCAATTGTATTGTCTGACTGCTGTTTTCCACTTTAGTTCCATGCCACGCCCACAATCTTCTCAAATCCCACTCCGACCCCTCTCCCCTCCCCTTGCTGTGTGTAACTTGTTGACGTTGATAGTCGTACGTGCCGAAGGTGAATGGCATCTGTGGACGCGAAATTGAATTCGTGCCTTCCAAGTTTCACACAACCGAATTGAGTCACAGCGACAGGAATAGAGTTGGGCGCGGGGTAGGGGTAGGGAAAGATGGGCTAAGACAGCAGCAGCGACATTCCAGGACATTAGAGTCCTGGCCAGGTGCAGTTCCAACCAGGGATGGGTATCGATATGCTTGCGATACTACAACTAAAAAAAATGCTTAAAAAATGTGTCCGACTAGTTTTTGATAAATAGTTAAATAAATAATAATACTTAACGATTTTTAACCCCATATAGCAATACAGCAGAATTCCTTCATCAAATAATTTATCAATAAATAGTTATCGATAGTTATAACTATCGATATTATGCAAAGCTTTCATTAACTCATGTTCTATGTTAAAAATATAAAGTGTTTTTAAGTAAACATTTTATTTAATACATTTCTAAGCAACTCTTCGATCGCCTAGGACAAGCGATAGTTTGCGCTGTCAATGGGCATCTCTAGTGGCAACTCTAACTCCCCTCTATTTCCATCTCTGGCTGTCTAAGGCGCTGGCTTTAGCTGCTGACTTCGATATTTTGTCGCATTACATTGACAATTTAGATGTTTGTCGCGCACATTCAATTTCGTAAGGGGGTTACCCCCAACCCCACATCCAGGAAAATGCAGCTCACAAAATTTGCACATTTTTTTGTGCATTGCGTGTAGTTTTTCCTGTTTTTTCCAGCCACGAAAATCATTTTCGGTTCAGACACAGACTGAGACCTTGGGCTCATTTATTAAATATGAAAATTGCAAAGGCGGAGTGTCAAGGGGGTGGTTTTGGTTTATACCCACGCCCCTCTGCCCATTCCTTTTATAACACAACCCCCAAGAACCTTAAAAGTGTAATGTGACTGTCGTTTGGGAAAACCAACTGACATTTTCATTGTTGTGCTTTTCTTAAACATTCTATTTCATATAATGTCTGTCGAATGGGTGTGTGTGTGTGTGTGTGTGTGTGTGTGTGTGTGTCTGTTCTATCAAAGCGCAGGAAACACGTGCGGAGAAAGCATTTTTCAAGCTTTTAACGCTGCATACAAATCAACCCCTCAATAAACGACACAAAAAGAAAGAAAATTGAAGAAAATCCCATTCACAATAATTTGTTGAACTTCATAAGAGCAGGAAGAGTCTAGCGACGGGGGTTAGTGGTAAGGGGGGTAGAGGCGATGCGCCGTAAGTAGTTTCCGTACTCAACAATCTGTTGCATTATGATTACAATTTACAGATTACTTTAAACTCGTTCAGCTGCGAGAGCTTCACACAAATGTCATACGAGTAATCGCAAGTCGAAGTTGTTGGACAATGCTGTATGATCGTGGCTATATAATCACAGACATGCATCTCAGAGACTATAAGAGCTAGAGCCACCAAATGTTAAATAAAAGTAAAAAAAATATACATACTTATATAAAAGTGTATTAATCTCATACAAACAAACTGTTTTTCTATTTTTATGTAACAACAAATCGACAACAGGTGTTTAATAACGAAAAGTAGTAGAAAGAATGCATTTGCAACACATTTCGACACACAAATTCCAGACAAAAGTTGGCCAATATTTCATATAAATACAGGTACACTTCCAAGTTCTTAAATATCGAAAAGGGCCAACAAGATGAATTATTGGTGGGCAATTCTTGTACTATATTATGCATGGAATCCATTTGCTTCCACGACGACTTATTTAAATCCACCAAACAGCCCAGCAAATTGGGGATAACGTTTGAGTCCAGCAAACATCAGTTAGCATGCAAAATAAATAATAAATGAGCACATTAAATCTGAAGTTTTAATAATAACTTAATCTAGTTGAAATCTAAACTAGTGAGAACGACTACAGTCGAGTGAATTGGCTGTAAAAGACCCCGTACTTGTTCTAGTAATCAGTGTTGGGGTTAGAATTTATGGGAGCTTAAGCGTATAGTTAAACGATCCGCAACCGAATCTGAACCAAACTGGGTAGAAATGGTAGCATTGGTACCATACACATAATGTGTATAATTATTGTAAAATTTTAAATGATTTTCACAATCACTATATTAGTGAATCGGTAATATTTAAGTCTTAAAATTGATCACACTTAATTTTGGGATAATTTATCAAGTAACATTTTAAATTTAGATATTTTTCTAATATACAGAATATGTTAGAATCACAATTAAAGCTGTTGTTGTGTAGCCTTATCATATTCGTAGCTAGGGAGTGGTATCCGCTCGCATCTCCACCACCTGGATTTTGGTGCAAATAAGCGTCAAATCAAGACTAGTTTACTTAATTTTCAAAATAAATGACACAAGCATAACAATTTCTGTATGAAACACAATTTGTATAAATATAAATAACACAAGCAAAAATTAATTCTGTAGTTCTGGTATTAATTTAAAATAGCAATTTAAAAAAGTCACAGTTATATAAGGAAATTGTTCTCAAACCCATTAGCCACCGCTTTTGACACGCACACCGCTCAGTTAGTCACACACTCGCAAAAACTTACTATATATTAGAATAGATGGTGTGCTAGTTCTCATTAAAGAAAATTCTACAAGATGAAGCTTTTGTGGGGCTTTGCTATAATTCTAGTATATTATACTGGTACTCGTCCGACACATCCTACGCCCACACCTGTGCCCGCTGGATGGTTCTGAGTACAAGTGGAAAACTTAAAATGTATAAATGGCTGAATAAATAAACAAATTTGCTGTTTTTAAATAGTTTGCGTTTTTTTTGTAATCCTTATTGGCATTTTCCAGAATCCAAGAAATCTTCTACGATATATCAACAGCTGTGAGATATATAAAACAAGCTGATTATAATTATTTGCATATTATTTAACAATTAATCCACAACAGGTGTTACAATTTATAATAAAGAAAAGTAGTAGAAAGAATGCATTTGCAACAGTTATCGACACACAAAGTTTATTTCCATAAAATTTGGCTAAGACTTTATATAAATACGAGTACACTTGCCAGTTCTTAAGTATCAAAGATGAACTATTGGTGGGGAATTCTTTTACTTTGTCTTGCTTGGCCGCCAGATAGGCCAAACTCGTCGGGGACTTACAGCAATCCACCAAACCCCCCCAGATTTAGCAACTACAATTATGGAAGAGGGAATTGGGGAGGATAACGTTTGAATACAGCGATAATCAGTTGAAATGCAAAATAAATAATAAATGAGTTCATTAAAATTGAAGTTTTAATAATAACTTAAAAAGGTTAAATAAAATTTGAGTTTTCTTCTCTCTGTCTGCTCAAATACAGCCCAACAAAATTAACAGTACTAAGGGGTATGCAATGCTGTTATCCTGCTGTCAAGTAACAGAATTATAGCAAGAGGGGTGATTGCTAACAGCCAGCTGTTAGCTAACAGCGGATAAAATGTAAATCGAGTGTAGCCTTTAACGGCTGCTCTCATTTCTAATGTTGTTGATTAATTATTAAATTAAGTGCTTTTAATGCCACAAAAAATGTGAATAATATAAAGAAATAGCTCTAAACTTCAACATTGATAATTAAAGCAGATGTTCATTACAACTTTTATAACTGTTTAAGCTGACAGCACAAAAGTATGCAACGATTTTGTAACCTTAAAACTCAAAACTGAAACTAAACTAAACAAATATAAATTGAGACGCTTTCTTCTTGAACAATTTGGCAACAAAAACTGAGTTGCAATATTAAAATGGCAACTTTAATAAAATACACACTCTCAGATAGCACGTTCTGTACAGATAAGCGAGGGTTTTGGGGGTGAAGGCGGGATTGTAAGTATTGTGGATGCAGGCCGCATCAAGGCCACAGCCGTCAATGTATAAACATTTGCCCCTCCCTTTATGGCATGTAGTGGCACGCCCAGTGTTTGCTATTTGTTATTTTTACTGTACACATGACAATAACGCCGCCGGGTCACAATGCAGCCTGCATCTCAGCTCTGCAGCGCAGTCAGAATGCGGGAATGGGCTGCATTGCAGCTACTCTACGTTCATGCGACACTTTTCACGAACTTCTGTATCTTTGAAGTAATGCCAACCGAGTTGCCAGAGTTGAACAATATTCAGGTGAGATTTTTGTTTGGTATATTAAGTTGGCTGCGGTTGTAGGCTAAAAATCAAACACTGCATTTAAATCAAATCGATTTATGGCCAACGTGTAAACTGAACTTGTGTACGGCCGTCTGGCCAGGCCCTGTTGGTTGTTGGTTGTTTGGTTTTGCGGCAAGTGCAATAGTTTTCGAGTGGACGTGGACGGAGGCAACTTTTTCCATTATGAATGGTGCGGTTGCGCTTTTTATCCATTCATTATTTACGAGTTTTCGAGTGCAAACTTCTTTTGCAGTGCAAACAAGTGTTGGCCAGAGAATTAGAAGAGACCGCTCGACCGCTTTAAAAGAATCAAATGCAATCATGGGACCCGGTTTAGTACTCCAGAGTTCAGTTCTCAGTGCAGCTAAGTGCTAAAGTTTCTCGCTCTCTCACTTTCTCTCTCTCTCTCTCTCAGTCTCTCTTCTTCGCATAAACCAAGACAAAAGACACGCCCCATAATAAAACTCAGTGGTATAAAAACAGCAGCTTAAAATGGAAAAACAAAAGTTTAACACAACAGTAAACTAATCCAACAAATCCGCAATCGTTGTGCGTGCCGCTTTGAAATTATGCAACGGCTCTATATACCCTGCACCAAGGGGCTTATTAGTTTAAAGATGGCAAAAGGCATCATACAAATATTTCTAGTTTAAGCGGTCAGCAAAGGTTTAAAGTTGGAAATGCAGACTTGATTGGACATAATTAATTTTAAAGAATATAATAAATGTTAGTAACTTTTTAGACAGTTATTTTGCTGGATGAACTTGCTCAATAGTTAAATCTTCCATCGAAAGTATTAAAATTCTAGCATGAGCTTAATAGGTATCGACTTGAAGCAATTTTTAGTCTTTTTTCTAGCCCATTTCAGCTGAATACCACTTTAAAATACTTGTACAAGTTTGGCAGGCCTTTAAGAGAAAAGAATCGAAACTGAACCTGTAGCAAACCAAAGCGAACCGAACTGGAGCGAACTGAACCATGAGCATTTATGCGTATGTGCATAATTTTGAAAATCACTTGTGAAACAAAGTCACAAGTTTTGGATAACTTGTTTCAGTCGACACATACACACACACAGACACACATACACGGGCAACTTCTCGTGCATGGAGCACAGTCTCTGACATTGATAAATGATTTAGTTCCCCGCACTCTCCGCATTTAAGCTTCTCATAAAGTTTAGCACAAGAAAAGCCGAAATCGTCCAAAAGCTACGTTGCATTCCAAAGAAGTGGTAGAGTTAGGGAGGGGTAGACAGAGGGGCCGAGGGAGGGATTAAGAATTCCGGATGCATTCATAGCTACAAAATTGTTGTTGTTCACTAAACCGTGAACTCGGAAATTTGCCTGGCGCGTCTGAGAAAATTATCAGCAACAACAACGGCAGCAAATGGGGAAAAACTGGTGACAGGCAGTTGGAAAAGCTGGAAAAACTCTGGGAAAATCATAAATAAAATATAGATATAGATACGAGTGCGAGTTGAAGTATCTTTGTATCTCTTTCGTACGCACTGTCTGCTACTTGTAGCCAAAAATGTAATTATGCTCTCACTGCAATACTTCAACTCACACACACACACACACACTCAATACACATACTCATACATGCCCAACAGTGAGCTGAAAATTTCATTCACTTAAAACTCGTCGAAAACTAAGTTCTGCCAAGCGAATGCAAATGAAAAACCGCAACGCATGCTCAAGTCGCAAAATTTCCATAGCCCTAGCCACTACCCCCCCGCCCACACTCGACAGTTTTCACGTCTTTTTCCTTTAGGCCAACATGTAATTAGAGAGAGCCAAAGCAATGCCGCGTACTTGCCAAAAATGTTGTGGGCGCAGCGCTTTGATATATACAACGAACTGTGGTACGCATACAGCTGTGTGAGACTGTGCCACAGTCACTAGCAAAAGTAACCAGCCAGAGAGCCAGACAGACAGTCCGACTGTTGGCCAAAACCGCAAAAGTTCAAGTTTGCTCAACGTTTTCAGGATTGTTGCCGTTGTCTGAAGTCTGGCGCTGAAGTGGAGAGCGGGGATTAAAGAGGGGCAGCTGGGAGAGAAGGGAACAAAGTGAAGAGTCCTTCTTTCACAGCACAAAACTTGTGTGTCTGTGTGTGTGTGTGTAAATTGGACGAATGTGTCGTTATGTGTCGATGTGTTGACATCTGAAGTGCACAAAGCATTCAAGTTATGGACGCATTGATGCCTCTTAGCTCTAAACAGTCATAACTTTAACTGAACATAAACAAACACAAAGACTTGACAACTAGATGATTTAGTGAATTTATTATAGTTAGAGGCGAGCAATAATTAACAAAACAAAATTTAAATTTGATTTACCTTCTTTCAGTTCCATGAATTCTAGCCACTAAAGACTACCCTTGCCGCTATCTTAAAGGGTATTTAAAGACAGACAAGTTGGAGAGATCTAAAGAGAAACAGAGAGTTAGAGAGAGACAGGAAGCTGCGCTCAACTTTATTTGATGTCGTTGCAAACCTCAATGCTCAAGTGCGGTCACAACAGACCAGCAGAAAGTTATGCAATTGCTTTCTTCACCTTTTTTTTTTTCAAAAACTTTCTGAAGATATTTTTAAAAATATAGAAAGTTACTAACAAACAGTCTTGACACGAAAAACGAGCTTGATATCAACTTAATTTTTAATGTGAAGGCAGTTGTTAAATCGATTTAATTACTCATTGAAACTCATGTGATTTAAATGCTTTAAATAATGCATAATTTATTTGAGAGCACAGCTTTCAACTATTTTAAATTTTCATCCACTGGCAAATTTAATGTTTAATGCGCTTGTCAAATTTACATTTAAATTGAAAGCCATTCCCTATTTTATCTTTATTTTAAAATGTACTTTAAGACAAATTTCGATTGCGTTACAATTAAAATACAATTAAACCATGCACCTGAGTCATGTGCAGGGTAGAAAAGTCAATTTGAGTAAACGCATCGATGAACAAAGTCCATTAAGTGGCAAAATGTTTCTTAAATTGAAAATTATAATTATTTATGGGGAGAAATATGGAAAATGAAAAGTGGAAAAGTTGGCTGCTTTATAGAAAATGATTGGACGGCCGGTCGATTGGGCGGTCAGACATTTTGTTTGTTGAGCTCTTAAAAATATAAAACATTTAACGCACGCCTTTTGTTGCTACGGACTCCTCCAAACTCAGCTGAACTCATTCCA
Source organism: Drosophila nigrodunni (assembly GCA_020829145.1). Classification (NCBI taxonomy): domain Eukaryota; kingdom Metazoa; phylum Arthropoda; class Insecta; order Diptera; family Drosophilidae; genus Drosophila; species Drosophila nigrodunni. The sequence goes on from JACVCZ010000008.1 coordinate 1,491,676, forward strand.
AACTGGTCGCGTATCAAACTCGACAGGACTCGACTTGCAACGACTCGAATCGACTCGATTCATTCGCTTCATTTTTTGGAATGAATAAAGTCGCCGCTGTTGCCATTCATGGGATTTTTCCATTGTGAGTTTTTTCATCATTTTTGTATGTTTTTGTTTTCATTTTCATGTTTTTTTTTTCTTTCTCTTCCATTCAAATAAGTAATGAAGTTCTCTTTTCAGAGATCGTTGCGTTGATGTTTGTTTTGTTGTTGTTGTTGTTGTTGTTGTTGCCACTTTTATTGGGTTTTATATTTTTATCGATGCACGTTAAATTTTATTGCAATTGTTATGCGCACATCTTTTGCTGCATCGCGGTTTTTTATATTTAATAAATTTAAATCACTTTATATGTGAGTTTTATGTGCGTTAATAATGCGACTGCCATACGAAAGAGATAGATGCTGCTGGGATAGAGCGAGACAGCAAGCAACTCACTAAAGAGATGAAATATGTTTTAAATTTTACCACAAACGAAACGAATTCAAATGGAGTGTAACAGAGCAAGTGAGTGGGAGGTTTTAAAAACTAACGCAATTTTGGGAAAGTACTTTAAAAAGCTTTTAAAACGTTTTTTACTTTAATGCTTAAGCATTTTTTTTTTCATTATGCTCTAAATAAGCGGAAATAACAATTGTTTATTAAAATTTAATTTGCAAAAATCTCCAAAACTGACAAACAATGCAGAGGGAAAAAATCAGCGTTGTCATAGAAAATCAAATTTAAAACAAAACAAATTATTTAATTTTATTTTTTAAGCCATGAAAACAGTTATTTTTATATATTTAATCCCAGTTACAAATCCTAACAGCCCAGAAATGTATGCTATAAAATTTTATGATGTGCGCAAAAAAGTAGGCAACGATTTTTTTAAAATACCAAATTTATGCAGATGATTAAAAATTGGTTTTATTTATTGTCACGACTGATTATAAGCATAAACTATTGAATTTTCCATGCTTTAATGCACACACTGATTTTTTTTCGCTTGTCATCTAAATAATACCAATTATATCGAGCGACGTGTTCGTCGGATTATTAAAGTAAGTGCTGGAAGTTGTGCTGAGCATAATACGAATTACCGCTGAGCAAATTTAATTGAACAAAAGTAGCTATAATGTATAGAATATTTTATGGATTTTACGTCTCGTCAGTCAACACAAATCAAAATCTGATTAAACTGAATTCTCTGCCCCTTACTTCGTTATGAACTTTACTATATTTCATGCCATATTTCGTTCGCACAAACAATGACTGCGAGAAATGAAAATAGAAGGTACAAATTGATGAAATTTAATATGTTGAGAAAAGCTCAATTTGCACGGACCAAACTCCCACACAGCGCCCTCTATGCTACCGTTAAGCGGATGAGAAGAATAAAATGAAAAATAATAATAACAATAGCGGCAACAACAATCACAACAATACCAATAACAATAATGGGGCGAGTAGAAAAAGTGAAAACATTATTGTTGTTTCGCATCAAATTTCCAATTAAACAAAAATTCTAATTTATTTTCCATGCCAGTTTCATGTTTGTTATCGTTCAGCTCGCCCCATGCTTCACTGTACTTGTACACAAACACATGCATACCGTACTGTGTACAGGGTAAATTATTTTCGAGGTTATTATTCTGCTGTCAATTTGCTATGCGATTTACACATATTTTTTTCCTAAAAACAATATAAAGTTGAGTTATAGCAAATATAGAAAAATGTTTATGGGTACTAGAACTATAAGAAAACAATTAAAATATGGCCTGATAAAAGTATCTGTACGCTTTAAGATACAGTTTCAAACTAGTATAAAAAATATTACTAAAATATACTCTGATGAAAATGCATTAATTTCAACTAATATTATATGTAAATTGCTTAAGTGTTTTTTTTTTTGTTTGGCTTGTCAACATAATTACTTGACCAACTGTATATATATATTCTAGCTATATTGATTTCGTGTTGATATTTGTTTAGTTTTTCTGTGCACGTAATTGAAAATTGTGCCTAATTAGTTAAAAAGCTTTTGGCTTATTTGACCAACAAAGCCAACACCAGATACAGATACAGACACAGACACAGATACAGCTATTGCTGTGTATCTGCATCTATTGGCTGTTTATTGTATTGCTGTTCGCTGCTTTTGTCAGAATGTCAACCGCCAAAATGCGTGTGCTTGACAGTTGTTAGGCCAAATGGCAACGCATTTGTATTTGTATGTGTATGTGTATTTGTATCTGTATCTCAATCGATGTATCTCACACTCTCTAGCCTCGGCCTGTATTTGTGTCTATTATGTGAAAATGCGCATGTGGCCTGTGGTGGCATATAAATGTCGCATTCAATAATACAAAAGCGCCCGAAACGCACACATTTTAAAATCGACTTTCATATACATACACACAGTCACACACACATACACTCGGCCGTCAAAAGCCCAAGAGTTGAGCGAGTGTCACGCACATTTTCCTCCTTTCCCTGCTCCTTTTGCCTAAAACATTTTCCTATGCGCATTTCTATATTATTTATTATTTCATCGAGTTTTTTTTTGTATAGCACAAGGGGGCGAGTTGAAGGACGGTGCGGCATATTGACAGTCTTCATTGAAAATTAGCCACGTTCTTCATTTTTTTCCTTCCACTTCGAACGTGCTGTAAAAATTATACTCCCATATGCTGCCATCTGTGCGTATGATTATTAAATAATATTATAGAGCGCATACAAATTGCGCATACGCCGCGTGTATCTAACTTCAACTGCATCAAGCACTTTAATAATACAGCGAAATAAAAGATTTATTTCATAACTTGATGTTGCTTAGGAGACTCTCATTGAAAAACAGAGTCGATTTATGATTTTGTCTACAGGGTCATTTTGACTACTGAGACACATCGCTTTATATTTGGTATACCAAGTACATATAAGTTTTTATATAGATTGGACAAGCCTTTTGAGTTCCAGACATAGTATATACTAAGCGTATGACATTACTTTTACATAAATATTGATAAAGAAATGAAACAAATATCAAACTTTATTTAAATTCATTACTTAACTTAAAGACGAATTTATTCTCTGCTTAAAACACAGTTACCTTAATGGCTGGCAGCTCAATTAAGCCACAATAAATTTAAATACCACAAAGAAAGTGTAAATTTTATAGCAAATGCTCATGTATTAATATTAATAATGCGAAAACCAATAAATATTTTAATCATTTGCTGTGCATTTAATAAACTACTTTGTGCGTGGGAGTGCACAATATCAATAAAATGCCAAAGAAAAAGTAATAATAGCAATTGCAACATTCCGCTCTTTTTGAAGCTCATCGTTTCGTTCGATCCCCTTTTATAAACACGAAAAATGCGAAAGTGAAAATTAAATTACAGCCTGCAAAGAATTCACTTGATTAAAATTGTTGCCGCATCAGGCTGCAATCAAATAAAGGAGAGAGAGGCAAACTGGCAGGAGGAGAGAGAGAGAGAGAGAGAGAGAGAGAGAGAGAGGGCGAGAGTTAGTTGCAACTCATGTAACTTTCATAACTAGTTGTAACTATGGGAAAATGCATTAATAAAATAATAATAAAATCAAGTGAGCAAATTTGTCGAGCAAATTGAATGAATTGTGAAAATGGTGGAAAAACAGGCAGGTAAGTCAGCTATATTTAAACCATATTCTAAGGTAAATATAACTGATATTTTGTTAAAATTTAAATTTTGTTGAATTTGAAGATGGCCGGCTAAAATTTAATAAGCGCAAAAAGCTTTTCGACACATTCAAAAATATTTGGACAAGTTTTTCAATAATGCAATAAAGTTGAAAATGGCCGCAAGGAAGTGGCGAAGGAAATAAGGACACACACACACACACACTCTCTCTTGATGAAACAAAAATATTGCCCACAATTTGTTAGAAAACTCGCCATCGCCATCGACTTTTAGTTATACTCCCCCCCTCACCATTGAGGGCTTTCCACAGCCGTTTTGCGGCTACTTGTTTATCTTCCGGGCCGAAAAAAGAAGCCAACGGCATGAGGAGGGTGGGAAAATGGAGATTTTTCAATAGACCAAAGCGAGCCACAGTCAACGCATAAACAAATAATAAAACTGTAGAGCTCGCGCGACCCTGGCAACGACCTTTTGTAGCGGCTCATTTATCAAGCTAACTTGGCCCGAAACAAGAGAAAAAAAAAAACGTACCAAAAGAATACTACCAAAAACACAACAGTCCGGAACATATGGCCTAAAGCCAGAGACAAAATCTGAGCAACAAAACAAATTAAAGTTGTACAAAAATTACTTAAAGGCGCCAACAACAAATCGCAGTCAATCAAAAGCCAAAGTCACTAAAAAAAACCCAAAAGAAAAACGAAAAAGTTCAAGCAAAAGAGAAGAAAAAAAACAAAAAAAACTGCAGACAGGGACAATTTTTACAAGATTTACCTGACCGGCATAAGTAATCAGCAGACTCCAACCAAATCGAATTCTAAACTGTAGTCCAAAAGCGATTTGAACACAATACTCTAAGCAGAACGACAACAGAAAAAAGTAAACCAAATAATGAATAAACTAAGCAAAAAGTCATCAAAAGGCATCAGGAGTTTTTAGACTGATTTCTACACAGAATATAGACATTAAAAGAGTTTTCATCAACTTTCATTTCAATTTGCTCGAAAGGTTTCTCTTTTTGCTCAGTTCTGTAACACAAAATCACTGCAAAAACAACTGCAACTCAAGGAGTTTTTATGTAATAAAATATAGAGTGGGTAGGTCTTTAAAAGAATGGCTTACTTCGTTTTCCCAAGCTGAAACTTCAAGGAATTTTATTTATTAAATAGCAAACAATGTAAGAAAAAACATTTAAAGCTTAAAGCGAATCCCTTTAAGAAGCTCATAATTTAATAATTTTATGTGAAATGCATCTTATTAAAGCTATGTTTAATATGTTATGCTTAAAGCAAACTTTTGAGAAAATCAAATGTGAATTGAAATAAATGAACCCGCAAGTGATAACAGAGCACACACTGTCACCTAAATGTATGTTAGCGCAAAACATATTGAAAAGTCAGAAAACACACACACACACACACACAGTCATGTGAAAATCTGTCGTCAATGAAATCGATTAAGTTTCGCATGTCGATGAAAGCAGGAGCTGAGCAAAGCGACAGGGAGCAGTGCGATAAGGTAGGAGGAAGGAGTGCAAAAGGAGCAGGATGAGAAGAAAGCAACTCATTAAAAAGCATTAAACGGCAGAAGCGGAAGTCATTGGACTATCAGACGGAGACACGCTTCCGTTTTGCGCTTCAGTTGCCTTGTCACAGATTTACGGGCGAAAGTGCGTAAAACGTGGCCAAAAACCAAAAACAACAACAAGAACAACAGGCGATTGTGTCCTTGAGCTCGCTTGGCTCCTTTAGCACGACCCTGTGCTTAAAAAGTTCAAAGGGTCTGTAGAGGTTTCTTAAAATTAGAGAAACTTGTTCAAGTTTTGCTAAAAACAAGCAGAAGGATGAAGCAGGATATAGTATACATATATCTGTTATAGGAAATGATTTGATAAACTGCTTACGTTACTTTACTGACTAAAGATTGTGACACTGGAGCTTAGGAATTGAATTGTGACTAATTGAAGAGGAAAGCAGCTTAAAATTGCTGAAAACTTTGAGGCAACTTTATTTGAAACAAACTTAAAACAGCTAAAACTTCTAAAAGCCTTGATTCCCACTACAGGGTCTTTAAAAGTCTACACGCATTCGCTTGTAGCCCTTGCTATTACTTAACTTTCTTTTTGTTTTGGTTTTTGGCCAAGATTGAGGGGCTGGGCGATTGTCACCGGGCCAATTGCAGAGAACGACAACTTCAAATGATTTATCGCCAGATAGTTGAGTTCAAAAGCGAAACGCAAAGCGGAGAAACGCGGCAACTTTGCTCTGCCTGCACAAATATTTATTTATAAAATTGTTATCCTTGCCAGCAACAGAGCCCAAGAGAGAGGGAGGGAGGGGGAGCGAGAGAGAGAGTGTGTGTGTGGGGGTGTAGATAGAGTGGGAGTTCTTTTTATACTCCACTCCACTTTTCGCCCCTTTGTTTTTTTTTTCTTCACTTTTTTCGATGGGATTGTGTGCTCGGCAGCTGCCACATGGCACACGCCTCGCGTCTCGTGCCTGCCAGCCTTGTGCCTTGTGCCTTGTGCGTTGTGCGTTGTGCCATGGCTTTGCTCATTGTCAGGCATTCGCTCATTTTCAAATCGGATTTTATCAACTGAATGCCATTCTTGTGCAAATATCTTATCTGTCTCTCGTTCTTTCTTTCGCTGCCTCACTGGATAATGGCAACTTTTTCTAAGACCTGGCGAACCCACTTCGCCACCCATTCCACCCCCCAACTGCTGCTCAGCTGAGAGCAGCTCAGCTCAGCTCAGTTTAGCCTCATCTTGGCTCGGTTCATGCAGCTTTTGTATGGCTTTGGAATTATTTTGAAAGCGGAAATTGATTTTCCTTTCTTATTGTGCACGACTTTCGTGTTGCTTTGGTGATTTCTTTCATTCATTTACTCTCCCTCTCTTTCTATCACGCTGTCTGACTCTTTTGCTCACGTTTTACATAAACAAATACATAATTTGAAGCTGATTTATAGAACGCACTGAAGTCATTCATTTCATTAGTTTTGAAAGCAGCAAAAGCTTTTGTGTAGTTGAAAGCAGATCAGCTTTTTTAAGCATTAACTGGAACAATTGTGCGTTTACCAACACTTAAATGTGGGACAGTATCTGATTTCAAAAACTTAGGCTCAACTAACATACAGATTTTAAGTAGTTTTTTCAGCATTGATTGTTTATTTTATTGAAGTTTTTACCGCATTTAACAAATAAACTTAATTTATTCACTTATCAGTTTTTAAAGAAATATATTTTGTGACTTCACCTAAAATTTCCCTACTTTAAAGTTTTAAAAGTTGTGAAATGCACGATTGGCTTAAAAATGTATTTCTCAATGTAATGTTCATCTCAATTAAATTTCTTTTAAAATGAAATAATTTTCTAGAAATCACTCTTTTTTATAGCTCTCCTTTTTATAGCTTTTTAAATACTTCCTCAAAGACTTCTTAGCAAACAAAGCTGCTTTTTATGGGAAGGAGTACAAATCTTTTGCTTATAGGATTTCCAAAGGCTTCAAGTTCTAAGTCGCAACTTAAACGTCTTTCGTATTTTAAGCTAAAAGGAAAACTGCTGTTCCGATCTGACCCAGTTTATTCACATACATTTTCACTGCTTTTGCTTCTTGTTTTTTTCTGCTGAGCCTAGGAACCTCTAGGCTCTTATCAAAAGGGGGTCAACTCAGGTGTTGGATTATAGCATAAGTTAGTATAAGATCACATTGAAGTATTAGTTAAGTATTAGTTAAGGGACAAAATGAATTGATTCTCTTATACTGTAAGCTAGTCTGTAAGCTCAAATTGTATTCGGGAGTGCTGCTGGCGGCAGCGACGAATCAGTTGTTAATTTCGTTTCGCAAACACCGCACGCACGCTGCCAGCCTCTCCGCGTTTCGACAAGTTCAGTAAAGTTTGTAACGTTTTAAGAACTTACAAGTTTTTTATTTCAAACCATTTTCGATTGATTTTTCATTGGCGCCCGAGCAGGGACTTTCTTACGCGGTTGTCGGTCTAATCATTAGACATTTCGAGGCTTGGTGTGCGTGTGTGTTGGTTTCGGTGTTGCTGCTGCCTGAGTTTTGGAGCTGTTCCCTGTCGAGCTGGACGAAGCCGAACTCTGGAGTTGGACCACTAGTGTTGAGGAAGCTATTTGGAATAATAATGCCCAGAATTGAGCCAATGAGCGACTCTTCTGATGACCAGGTAACAGTGCCCAAACGAGTCAGTGCATAGGTGAAAGTGCATAGAAAACGGCAAATAATACATATGTACATAATTAAGTACCGCTCCCTTTATTGCACATAACAGACCTTGCGTTTCGGCACTGATAAATGTGATTTATAGAACAATTCGAAGCAAAACATTTAACGAAAAACTAAAAATAAAGAAGTATATTCAAGCTTAAATCAAATTTGTGTAAATATATTGATGCGTGCATGTACATATACACACATATCTACATGTTGCCGTTCTCTTGATTCCGCTATTCGTTTTGATCAACGGTTGTTCGGTGGTGGTTCTTGACCTTTGCTTTGTCGTTTTCTTCAAGTCTGCACATAAGCGGGTACCCAGTGTGTGCGTATGTTTGTTCAATCACCGTTGTTACCAACGCAAACCGAAATCCGCGAAATATATGTATGTACAGCGAACCGCGCATACGTGCACTGTTGTTGTTGCTGCTTGTTGATCGCATCGTTTGTCTGCTTATACATGCATAAGCACTAGCAACATACATACATACATACGTATGCTAATTAGCTGCGAGCATTTCAGTTATTGTTGGTATATTCGCTTCGTTGCTTGCATACATACGTTCGTGTTGTTGTTCTCAGCTGTTAAACGTTGTGCCTGCGTTTGCATCTGGTGTAGGTGATTTATTTCGAATATTGGAACGGTCTGTGCAGTCAGCTTTGTATTTTCTGCTGTTCAGCTGACTCTTGAGAGTACACTTACGTGCATTCGAATAGGTACAAATTTCAAAAAATAACAAACAAAAAAAAAAAAAAAAGTTACACTTACGCGCATTCAAATATATCCAATTTAAAAAAAAAAAAAAAGATTAATATGGCGCAAAAAACAGACCTTAATGAAACCGATCTGGTTGGCGCAGGAGCTTGCTTTAGTGATCGTCTAAGTCAGCTATTCGTTAAATTGGAAAAAGTAGAGAGCGATATCGAACGACAACGGAGTTCACTCATAAATAAAATGGTGACTCCAAGTAAGTTCGAAATTCAGTGCCGGCTAGATATCCTAAATTCATACATTTCAAAGGCTATGGATCTGCAGTCAGAGATCGATTCGATAGATCCTGACAATACTAGCCGCGCAATGCTTGAGGAAACGTGTATTTTGGCTCGATCGTCATACATGTCTGCCCTTAGTGCGTACCAGGCGTCTGAAACTGTGCCTCTACCCTCTCACCACTCTCACCTGCCCAAACTTAAGTTGCCAAAGTTCAGTGGTAAGCATTCGGAATACAGACAATTTATCGGTCTGTTCAACAGTTTAGTAGATTCCGATCGCTCGCTATCAAATATTGAGAAATTCAATCATTTGATTTCGTGCTTATCGGATGAGGCGTTAGGGACCATCAGAGCCTTCCAGGTCTCTGACGCTAATTACCCAAAGGCATTAGAAAGTTTAAGTCGAGTGTACGACAACAAATGCCTGATTTTCTTTTGACACTCTCGCTCAGTTGTTCGACATTGAGCCGATGTCCAAGCCATCGGCGCTCGGAATTCGAACAATGGTTGACTCAGTGTCGGCAATCTTCGATTCGCTAATGTCGGTTGGGAATGAGGAAGATTTCGCTAACGCAATTTTTACACATAGTCATGTCAAAGGTTGATCCGCATACGAAATCGAAGTATGAGGAGCAACTGGACTATAACAAATTGCCGAAATGGGCCGATTGCGTTATGGCTTTGAACAGGCGATATCAGCACTTATCTGCTGAAGAAAGCTCAAAGTCCAGAATAAAGCAGAAATCCGACATGAAGCATGCAAAAAAAATCGTCATTTGCGTGTACGAATGTCGAGAAAGAAATGGAACCCAATGCAACTTTTGCAGTGCCAACCATATGATTGAAACTGCCAGGGATTCGCAGCATTGCCAGTTGACGAAAGATTCAATTTCGCGAAATCTAGTCAACTTTGTATTAATTGTTTGTATCCAGGACACAGAGTGTCCAATTGCAATGCGTCAAAGTGTAGAGTATGTTCTCGCCCACATAATACTCTCCTGCATAAATACACAGCCGCAGAGCAGCAAGTGTCCGGTCATCCTGCCCAAGTTAATCACGTGGCTAGCGAAGTCGATCAGGTGCTCCTGGCAACGGCAGTGATAACTGTAAAAGACAGATTCGGTCAGAATCAAAGCGCTAGAGCGCTATTAGACTCTGGTTCTCAGGTAAATTTCATGACAGAAAGCCTGGCTCAAGCTTTGCGGCTCCAGCGCAAGGGCAAGTCCTTAACTGTAACATCAGTAGGACAGTCGAGTCTAGTAGCGAAAAGCGAAGTATCGACAGTAGTGTCATCTCGAGTATCGAATCATCATTTTAGCACCGATTTCTGGGTGCTAAAGTCGATTACGAGCAGACAACCTGACTATGATCTTCCCATTCATCGGTGGAAGATTCCGTCAAGCATAGAGTTGGCTGACCCAGAATTTTATAAGCCACAGCGAATTGATCTGCTGCTGGGAGCCGACTCTTTTTTTTGATTTGTTGTGCACTGGACAAATTCGATTGGCAGAAAACGGTCCGTTGCTGCAAAAGACATTGTTCGGTTGGGTAGCATCCGGGCGATGCAAGAAAATAAGTACCCAAAGCCCTGTTTGCTGCGCAGTAATACATCCTACTAGCGAAGATAGGCTGGAAGCTCTGGTAGATAGGTTCTGGGAGCTGGAAGCTATCCCAGAGACAAACGCATTGTCAAAGTACTCTGCCGAGCACCTTGCGTGTGAGCAAAATTTAAGGACAGTGCTCACCAACTCGCGAACGGACGATTTGAGGTCAGCTTGCCCTTTAAGACCGATCCCCAAGTGCTGGGCTCCTCCTTTGAAACAGCCAAAAGACGGTTTCTGGCATTAGAGCGTAGAGTTTCCAAGGATTTGGAACTTAAGGAAATGTACACAAGTTTTATGAACGAGTATCTCGACCTTGGTCACATGTCTTTTTAGGTACAAACTTCCTCCAGGCCCACACTACGTCATTCCCCCACCAGTGCGTCCTGAGACCTGAAAGTAGTTCCACCAAGCTTCGAGTAGTGTTTGACGCGTCTTGTAAGACGACATCGTCCCACTCTCTAAATGAATTGCTCATGGTAGGTCCTACTATTCAGAGGGATCTAATTTTGTCGCTTCTAAGGTTCCGTCTGAGCCGATATGCCCTCACGGCAGATATTAAAAAAATGTATCGTCAAGTAAGCATATCCCATGACGATCGACGATTTCAGCTAATTGTTTGGCGCGAAAACCCATCAGATGAGCTCCAAGTTTATCAATTAAACACGGTGACTTATGGAACTGCGTCCGCACCGTTTTTGGCCATCAGATGTTTGCACGAGCTGGGTTTGAGTCATAGGGACACCCATGCTCTTGGTTCAGAAATCATTTGCAATGATTTCTACGTCGATGACATGCTTACGGGAGCTGACGATATCGAAACATTGGAAAGTATATGCAAAAGTGCCCGAAATTCTCGAATCGGGCGGTTTTCAATTGGCAAAATGGTTTTCGAACCATCCTCAGTTTGTAGAAGAAGGCGGAAAAGACAAGCTTCTAAGTTTTAATGATGCCGATTCGACTAAAACGCTTGGTATGAGGTGGACACCAAGATTGATACGTTCCAGTATCACTTGGATGATAGCTTTATCAAGCTAAGTCCCACCAAGCGCAATATTCTGTCAGTTGCAGCACGCATGTTTGACCCACTTGGTTTGTTGTGCCCAATCAGCATACGGGCAAGAATCCTGCTTCAAGAGCTGTGGCGCATGCAGTTGCCTTGGGACGATACACTGCCCATGGAACTACATAGCAGATGGGATAAGTTCAAGGAGAATCTTCTAGAACTAGATAGAGTTCAAATTCCCAGATACGCTCACGCCAGCTCCAATGCAAACATACAAGTGCATGGTTTTGCGGACGCATCCAGTCAAGCTTACGGCTGCTGCATCTACATTCGGGCTAACGACGGTACCAACACCGTCTGCCGGTTGCTGACGGCAAAGGCAAAAGTCGCTCCACTCAAAACCAAGTCCATTCCCAGACTTGAATTGTGTGCGGCTTATATGTTAGCCCAACTGTGGTCCTCCATACAGCATATGTTGGATCGATGTCGAATCGAGAGTGTGAATTTCTGGACTGACTCAGAAATCACACTACATTGATAAATACTTCCCCTTCAACATTAGCAACATTCGTAGCCAATCGAGTTGCAGGCATCCAAGAGATGACACCTAAAGTATCTTGGAGACATGTGCCAACAGCAAGCAATCCAGCTGATTTGGCGTCGAGAGGTTGTGACGTTCAAGAACTGTTACAGTCAATATGGTTCGACGGCCCTCCATTTCTTTGCGAGGACGACACAGAATGGCCTCACAATGAACATTTCAACATACCGAAGGAGTTAAAAGAGAGTGAGGTCAAAAAGTCTGCGCTCGTCTGCTCAGTTAGCAGCTCCAGTCGGTTACCTGAGTTTGTGTCCCGGTTTTCGTCATGTCGCAAGTTGATACGAATAGTTGCGTATATGTACAGATTCGTTTCAAGGTCAAAACAAGAGATACACACTGTCGAACTAGGACCAAAAGAATTGAACTTCGCTTTTTTAAAACTGCTGGAACTAGTTCAGCGAGCAGAATTTAAGGTGGAGTTTGATAGACTAAAAAGGGTAACACCGTGCAACCAAGTTTGCAATCATTAACCCCATTTATTCATCAATCAGAAGAGTGTGGAAGGCGACTATCGTTAATACGAGTAGGAGGCAGACTAGCAAATGCACCGCTAGAATATGACGCGAAATTTCCTATTCTTATGCCAAAAAATTGTTTGCTTGTGCAACTGTACTTGAGGGAGTTACACATTGGCAATTGTCATGCAGGAGCAAAGACGATGATCGCACTACTCAGACAGAGGATGTGGCTCGTGAATGCTCGACGTGAATGTACTCAGATAGTGTGGAAATGCGTCCATTGCTTCAGGTATAAACCGAAGCTAATGGAGCAAATCATGGGAAATTTACCGGCGGATCGACTTGCCGCGGTTCGGCCATTTAATGTTTGTGGGGTAGATTTTTGTGGTCCAGTCAACGTCTCGCTGAGAATTAGAGGACGACCCCAATTAAAATGTATATTGCCGTGTTCGTTTGTTTTGCTTCGAAGGCTGTTCATTTGGAACTTGTAGCAGACTTGTCCACTAACTCATTTTTATGTACAATAAACAGCTTCATCGCGCGACGCGGCACACCCGTCCGGCTATACTCGGACAATGCGACGAACTTCGTGGGGACGAACAACCAGCTGAGGGAGTTCCAAGACGCATTCAACCACCAGCAAAGCAGGCTGCAGCTATACGCAGCGGAACGAGGGATGGAGTGGAGGTTCATTCTCCGAGAGCGCCGCATTTCGGAGGACTTTGGGAGGCGGCGGTGAAGTCAGCCAAGCACCTCCTCGTGCGACAAATCGGCAGCGCGTCGCTGACGGAGAGCGAGGTCCGAGGGCACCTGGCAGACGTGGAGGCCATCCTCAATTCCAGGCCTCTAACACCGCTAGGCAGCGATCCCAGCGACGGAGAGGCACTGACCCCAGGCCATTTCCTCATAGGACAGCCGCTTCGTTCGCTGCCGCAAGGATTCGAGCGGGAGAGACCAGACAGCGGCATTTCATTCTGTCACAGGTGGCAGTTGCTGTCCAAGCTCAGACAGCGCTTCTGGCAAGCGTGGTCGAGAGACTACGTCCACAGTCTGCAGCAGCGAGGGAAGTGGCAGGAGGCACACGACAACGTCGCAGTGGGGGGACCTCGTCGTGGTACACGAGGACAACACCCCCCCCAGCGGTGGGCAACGGGCAGAATCGTGGAGGTAACTCCAGGAGGCGACGGGCGGGTCAGGGTCGTCAGCGTTAAGACCAGCATGGGCCTTATCAAGCGCCCAATCGCGAAGCTGGCACGGCTACCAGTGGATTGAAGGCGATCCCTTCAAGGTGGCCGGTGTTGGATTATAGCATAAGTTAGTATAAGATCACATTGAAGTATTAGTTAAGTATTAGTTAAGGGACAAAATGAATTGATTCTCTTATACTGTAAGCTAGTCTGTAAGCTCAAATTGTATTCGGGAGTGCTGCTGGCGGCAGCGACGAATCAGTTGTTAATTTCGTTTCGCAAACACCGCACGCACGCTGCCAGCCTCTCCGCGTTTCGACAAGTTCAGTAAAGTTTGTAACGTTTTAAGAACTTACAAGTTTTTTATTTCAAACCATTTTCGATTGGATTTTTCATCAGGGTTCGTGGCGGGGACATGTGCAGTGTTAAATTCGGTCGCGTTCTGACATTATGAATGATCGGCATAAATTTCGCGGACGCTCGCGAATTGCAGCTGCTGCCATTTTGGTAGCAAATACGTGGAGTGCAAAGCAAAGAGAGAAAGAGAGGGAAAAATGAAAGAGATGGAAAAAAGACAAACGCGGTAGATAACCGAGAGTACAGAACTGAAGGACGGCTAGGAAAATTCATTTCATTTCATTTCCCTTGTACGTGAGTGAAATTTCTAATGTCATTCTATTTTTCTATTTAATAATAATTTCTTCCGCCGTCGTTTAGTTCATGCAAACTGCGACTACCTAAACATTCAGCAGCTGCCATTTAAAGGGTATTACGAAGACTTTAACAGAAAGTACACTTTATATTATTTAAACAAATAATTGGCTGTGCAACATTGTAGTGCGTGAAAAGTGGAGGTTTTCAAAAATATGTGAGAGACTCAGACAAAAGTAGAAAAACTACCCTGTAATCTTATAGGTTTTTGAATAAAATTATATAAAAAAACTCCAATCGTTTTTAGTTTCATTTTAACACATTTAAAAATTGTTATTAAAGTTTTTAAGTTAAAATTATGTTAAATTTAAAGCAGAAATGTTAATACCACTTACCCAAGAATAATATTTAATTTCTTAACTTTGAAGAACGCTGGTGACAAACGACGTTCAATTATCCTGTAATTAGAAGTAAATATTAAAAAATAGACAGAATGAATTATTTAAACAGTGAAAGACATAAAGAGTACAATAAATACCCTCGAATTTCAGAGGGTACTGCAAATACCCTCTAACTCCATCGAGTCAGATATTACTTTCAATTTTACTTTATGCTGTTAGTGGAACTTGTACAGTGCAGAGTAGAAGTATAGGGATAAACGTCTAAATGAATTTTTAAATTGTTTTTTAACATGTAAGGCTACTCAAAATACCCTGTATTAATTTAACTTATTTTTAAAAACAAACATTATTTGGCTACAATCATTAAAAACATGAACAATATGTCATTTCTCAACATTACGACGTCATAACGTTATAATACCCTGTCATTTTTTTATTATTTCTATAAAGCTTTACTAAACCCTGCAATTAGCACTAAATTCCACAAAACAGACAGTAAACACTACAGCTTAAGTAAGCGCAGTTGGTAAACAGTACACCCCCTTAACACCAACCAAGTTACAGGGTATACTTCTTAGATACCAGCTATCTACTAGAATCGAGCATAGCAAATTCTTTTGCCACTCGAATGCCTTGTCGAATAATTCGGCAACAAACTGACAACGAAGTCGGAGTGGAAGCAGAGGAAGGAGGGAGAAATAAGGAAGAAGAAGCAGAGCAAATGCCAAAAACTAAATTCAGTTTACATAATATAGCTCATAAAATATTTTTCACCCCAACCCCTCAAAAGCGGTGAGGGCGTGGATGGGGGAGTGGCAAAACTAGGACACAGCTGAGTGCGCCTTGAAACACAATTTAAGCATAAACAATAAAGAAAAGCGACGAACTTGAACGAAATAAAACTTGAAACTCGAATGTGTATTTACATATGAAACGACATACAGACAGAGACCATGGAACTGCGGTTAAGTGTGGGCTAGGAGGTAGTCTAAGTGGTTAGCAGAGGGAGCGGAAAAGACAGCAGACTAAACAGCACTAAATTAATTCTGCACAATTTGCATTAAAATATGCAAATAAAAAAGTGAAAGAGGCAAAAGCAGAAAAATTGAACAAGAAAAAAAAGAAGCTACCCTAACAAGAGACCTACCCAGCCCCCAACCTACCACTCGCTCCCTCAACGTTTAAGCCAAAAACTAAACTGCCAGACGGAATCGGAGAAAAAGTTGTGGAAAGAGGGGAAAAAGTAGCAGGAGACATCTTCCGAGCAGCAAGCGTTAAGCATATGTGTGCTTGAGTGCCTGCCAGACAATGGATTGGCCCCTAAAACTGGCTGACAGGGGCCAGGGGGTTTAAGCCAAGCCAAAGTGGGCGTTTGGAGAGGGGGAAGTCTTTAGTAATGTTCGGGTCTGTTTGAGCGTCTTTTAAATTTAAAATGTGCTTTAATGTGGCCAGCTAGGCGAAAAAGCAGCTACTGAAAAGTGAGCACGACAGTAAACGACCCTGTAATTAGTCAGTATTTTACAGTCTTTATATATTTAAAACAAATTTGCTGCAAATATAACAATCGACACACCGCAAACACCTTACAAACTTTCTGCTTACAGGGTCCAAAATTATTAACCCACAAGTGGGTTCGACTCCATTGGATCTGGGTTGCTGGGTTGCTGTTCGATTATGAAAGTGCCGCCTCAATTCATCTGCTCACACCCATCAACTCCCACAACCCCTTACCACCCACTTCGAGAAGGGGATGAAGAAGAAGAATCATATTATGACCCTGGGCAAAAGCTGAAGTTCAGCTGGCTGAAAAATTTGATTGTTCTTGTAGCAACGGTTTCCCACCAACCCGTACACCCCGCACCCGCCTACTTGTACCAGCCCCAACCCTTTCAGGAAATAGAAGTTTCCATAGAAGTTGACGCTGGCGTCGGCGTCGACATCCAATGAAGCATGAAACTTTAGCGCACTTGCAACACTATTTTTTTGCTCCCCACTCTTCTTCTTTTTGGGTTTCAGATGATACCCTGGAAAACTGTTCATTAGGGAGCTTGATGCTCCTTCAGTTTTATATTTTATATGTAGGTATATATTTATAAGAAAGGTATTCCTCGTCGTTTCAACTCTAATTTCTAGGGTATTTAAACTGTTCCTCTTCCAAAAACGCTTCTTCATATATATATTTCTTCACTAGCATTTCCTGTACGCTTTTTTCTACCGCTCACTGTGCAGAAATATGTTAGCTGCGACTTTGGTAATCTGCTTTGACGGTGTGTGGGGTTGTGTGTGTATATGTGTGTGCACACACAACCAAGTGGCATGCAGAAAAATGCGTGTACATTGCACTGAAGTTGCACAGAGAAAGAGAGCGCGAAAGAGAGAGCGTGTAAGAGAGAGAAGTACACAGCGAAAGCGAGAGCGAAGATGCAGAAAGGAAGAGTTGAAAAAAAGAATAAAAACTTGGAGTACTTTGTGCAATGCGAGCTTGTTCAAAAAATAACAAAAATACCAAAAGGAAAATGGAAAAAAAGAAGCCAAATCGAGAGGGAAAAGCATTCAACGGACTAAATACGAATTTCCAGTTACTTTTTGGATATTGCGTGTTACTAAGATATGAGTTTTCCCCAAAACTAACCAACTAAAGTTCACAATTTATGAAAACAATGGCGGAAAAGTGTTTTCAACTTTCAGCTGGGTTTAGTGAGGGCTTTAAAGCTGAAAAGGAAACAATGTTTACATATGTAATTAGGTGTGATCAGTGAGAATTAAGAGCGAAATGTTTTCTGTTCTTTTTAAGGGGTATGTCCATGGCAAATTGGTTGGTTGAAGGCTTTATAGTCTTGATTATATTATTATACAAAAGTAGTTTAATAATTTCAGTTACTTTATTTGCTTTAAAGTTTCGATCTCAAGTTCTTAAGTCCTTCCTCCAGTGAGGCCAAAAATGTAAACAACCAGAGTAGTGCACTTTATTAGTGCTTTTTTTGAAGTTCATAGTCCCTACTCCGTAGTTCCTAGACCAAAGTCAGTGCACCCATTAAGCCAACCGGTAAATGAGCATTGAAACAATTCATAAAACAAGCCAGAAAAAAAGGCTAGCAATTTTATACGCAAAAAACTACGCGTTAGTGAAGGCAACTTATATGCTTTGAATACCCCATCAAAATCCAGAACTCCGCAGGCAGTAACAGCAGAAAAGTAAACAGAAAGCGGGCAAAGGTGCGAGGGACATAGAGAGATGAAATGGCGGCGCCATTGTTATAGCCGTTTCGGTTGGTCAATGGTGGAAACGTGTTTACGCTTTTATTATGTAAAAGAAGTCGGACTAAACCGACTATAAAAGGCGGGCCAACTCCGGTTCCAGTTCTAGCTCCAGTTCCAGTACCAACTCCATTTAAAACGCCGTGCAAATCCGTGCACTCACACGCGCCTTAATGTATGCAAAGTAATTGTGAGCATTAAATTTTCTTTTTCCCCACAATTCTATGCTGCGTGGACTTTTGTGTTACGAGCTCACCTCGTTGGGCTCTTGCGGTTTTTCTGTACGCCTATTGGCCAGTAAAAGCTAGATTGTTGTCAAACATTTGCGCTTCGAAAATAGCTTTCAAAGCCAAAAGCCGTGGCTATAAGTAGCCAAGCTTCTATCTTAGCAAAGAATATATTAAATTCTATTAGTTGAGAATTCCGTCAGTCAGTTTATAATTATAAGAAAATATTTAGTTTTATATAAATTTCATTTAGTATTTTACCAGAATGTTAACAAGCCAATAACTTGGCTTCAATTAGAACACTTCAATTGTTTTGACTTTCAAGGATTTTCATGGTCTTCATTGTGTTTAGAATTTGAGTATTTCTTTCTTGTTACTTATTGCTATTGTTTGCACTTATTTTACCATTCAGAGTATGCAAATCCCATAAAAACTCATTTTAAGCCAATTGAGCGCATTGTTGTTGTTTCTTTTGGTGTTGTAGCTTGTTGCTTGTTGCAACGGAGCTGAAAATCAACAATGAAGCATTTTCCAGACGCCTCTTGATTTTTACATCTTTTTGCTAACTTGTGCTCGATGCTGAGTTCTTCCGTAATTAACTAAAAAAAAAATTGCTTTGTTTTCGTTAGCAGTTAAGAGGGAAAATGAAAATGAGAAGGAAAATGAAAATGAAAATGAAAACGAGTAAACGAATACAACACGAATGCATTCATTTGTAAAAATTGTTTTGCGTTGCACAATCTACAAACCAAATGAAAGCAGTTTGCTAGAAAATGCACACAATGTTAAATACGATACACTCAGTGTTAGAGTGCAACGGATGATGCCACAGATCCACAGCTCCACAGTTCCACAATCCAAATAGAAAACACACCCGCTGGAAAAACCCCTTGCTCTTTCCCTTTCCCTTTCCCTTTTCCCAATTCAGTCACACACGATGCTGTTGGTTTTTAATTTTATAGCCAAACACACAACAAAATGCTTACAGATTTTCGTAGTAAGCTCTCAATTTTTATTAAAAATCAATTCGACTCTAGCACAAGAATGTGCTCTTGAACTTCTGCCCACTGCGTATACGTAATGGGGCAACAGGAAACGGAAAACGAATACAAATAACATACGAGTATATGGCTATAATCCCGTTTAGTTTGTGGCTTTGCAATTTAAGAAAAACACACACACACACACCACACACACATATTTGAAATGTGGACAGCATGAAAGGCCATAAAACCGTTGAACTATTGCAATTTTAATCCTAGAAAATGGTTATGCTTGAAATCTAGCTTGGCCAACCATTTGGATTAAGAAAAAACCCCTTAAATTAAACGATGAATTACATATTTGCATACTCCATTCTCTGTTATCCGTTCTTGGTCAAATATTCATTGCTAAGAATTTATGGTTACTTTGGCGTATTCACACACTACGCGTTGGACGCTAATTCAAAAGAAGGACCGTTAGATCATTACACATATGTGTAAAGTTATATACGTAATTAAGACTATTTTATAGACACTTTTAAGCACTTGATAGCTTATACAAAGGTGCGATCTACCTAACTTGGGCGGCAAAGATCTTAACACTGGAACTTGGCTTAAAAATTAAAAGTTTTTCATGAAATTTAATTTTTGTACTCATATTTTACCAATTTTTTGAGTCAACTGCCTTTAAATTTCTTTTGGCTAACCGCACTTAATTTACCAGCTGATACCCTGTAGTTTAACTAACACAATTGTGCGCTGCATACCAGTAACATCTTGGCAAAAGCCAAAAATAAACTTCAACTGGCTTTTCGAGTGGCTTGTGCTGCAATAATAGAAGGTGTGCGATATATTTTTGGAACTGCACAAAAGCCAAACCAAAGCTTCAGTTTAAATCCCACAACACAACGAGAAGTAAAGAAGAGCGAAAAGGGGTGAGGTATAGGGTTGTATAGTTTTAAGGTTGTAAGGCAGGCAACTATTTTCGAAGAAATACCCGTACAAATTTTCACAATTAATATGCACTTCCTGTGCAGACGACTTGCAACCATTTTGCGAGTGCATCCAGGCAACAAGCACAACAACAATGCAGCTAACGGGGGTGTGTTAGTGTGTGTGTGTTTGAGTGTACACACACCGTCAGTCTTATTCACTATTCACATGTGAGTTCATTGCTGCTATTAATGAATACGTGTGCAGCAATAAACCCATTTTTTATGTGCAAAAGTCACGTGAGAAACTATTTAGTACAGTTAAGTCAGCTAAAGGGAAATGGGAGAAAGTGGGAAAGCTTCGACAAAAAAAGAAGGAAAACTAAGAAAACCGGTGTAACTTTGTGCCTGGCACAGTCAAAAGAAAAAACCAAACTTTATTTCTACATAAATAACACATATGTGAAAGAAAAGAGCTAAAAAGTGAAAATGTTTCCCAACCATATATACCTACCTATATCTATATATACTCTATATATGTTTGTGCATTTTATGAGCTACTTGAATTAATTTTTTGGCGTTTATCAGCGTGGCAAATTGAAATCGTTTAGGTTTTGTTTGCATTGTTGGCATTTCTAACCCAGTTTTTCAGTCAAATTGATGTGAGCACTTTGCTACCAACTCCACTTCACTTGACTCGACTTGTTTTGGGGGGCGTATACTTTATGCCCGTCTTAAATAAACTGCCTACTTTTGACAGGTGGCAACTAAATTTTCCAGCTAACTAACTAACTGTTTTTACTAGCACTTTTCGTGCATTTTCATTTAGGCATGTCAACTAATTGATTTGCAAGTGGAACGAAAGTTTTTGGCGTTTCTAGAAAACTTTGAGGCATTGGAAATTTGATACAAGACTGTAGACATTTTAATTAAATGTTACTAAGAATAAGTTAATTAATTAGACTAGAAAAATTTAATTTTAATTTGACACAAAAGTTAGCAGAGTTTGATAACTTTTAACATTTGAGTTCAGGTACCAATAACCTTTTAAAGAAAGGCGCTTTGAGGTTTTTCCTTAAATTTAAATTCTGGTTAAATTTTTAAAGCTTCTTCCAATCAGTTGGCAATCATAAAAGTCCATGAATATATTTCATTGTATAATCAGTTGTCTGGCATCTTTTGGTCAAAGTAAACTCGAGTATTGTTGGTATTCAAAAGTATTCTCAAATAACATGTATTTATATTTTATTTTTCCCATGAATATTTTTTCTTTGTTTTCCCAGTGTATGTGTGTGTGTGTGTTTGTGATTGCAATTATTCGTATATTTGGCGCAATAATATAATGAAAAGTAAATGCAATTGAGATGGTTCGAACTGTGTCATTCCACTTGTAATTGCATAATAAGGCTGGAATGTTTTAAAGCCGTTTCCCGTTAACGGTTTCAGGCAAGTATACATGTATGTACATGAGTAGCCAGAAGATGAAGAAGAAGCAGAGGAAGAAAATCAGATGAAAAGTGCGTTGATAAAACATGAAATGAAATAACATGTTATTGCAC
This sequence comes from Drosophila nigrodunni, assembly GCA_020829145.1. Classification (NCBI taxonomy): domain Eukaryota; kingdom Metazoa; phylum Arthropoda; class Insecta; order Diptera; family Drosophilidae; genus Drosophila; species Drosophila nigrodunni. Next base: position 1,513,475 of record JACVCZ010000008.1, read on the forward strand.
TTTGCCTTAAATTGAATGCAATGCTCTGCGGCAGCTCCTTTTGCTTTCTCTCTCTCGCTTTCCCTCTCTTTCTGACTCCATAGCACATGCAGAGATGACAATTACCAGGCGCTGATAAAGTCGGCGCATTTTGTGGTCGCCTTTTCTCACACGGACATCGCGAGAGAGCGAGTGAATCACAAGAAATGCATTTTAAAACCACAAAAATAATTAAAAAACTTTATGCGCTTTCATTACACACACACACGCAGTCATATGTGTGCTCAGTTTTAAAGCGATAAAATCAAAGGCAGCTCTGATGAACTCAACATGACTGTGCATGCTCTACATTTCCTTCTGTCTCTCTCTCTCTCTCACACACGCTCTGTTGAATGTCGCAACATTTAATGAAATCATTTCATCTGCTTCCCCTACTTCCCACCCCTTTCTTCTTTCTACACTCTTTTTTTCCTTCTCTACTGCTTCCACCGCTGTCTGCGGCTGTCCACTGAACGTATCAGTTGATTTAGCGACTTTATGGCATCAAATGCAAACGGCAACGAAGCCATCTTTCTTCTTGTTGTTCTTATTTTTTCCACCCTGTACCAAAAAATTGTCTAAGAGTACCTTATTTATATTAGAGCTGGAATTATATATAAATACACACTTAAACTGACAGTTCTTTAAAACTCGAGTACGGGGCATTTTATGGTCGTGTTCTTTCAGTCGCTGCTATTTTCAGCTAGTTGTGTTTTTTCCTTTGTCTGGCTTTGACTTCGTTTGCCAGCGCAAAAGCTAAAAAGTTTATGCGTCTAGTTTCTTTTTAACTTGCTCTCTCAGCTTTCGCTCTCTCTCTTTCAACCTCTGTCCTTGTTTCTCTACGTCTTACTTTCTGTATTCCGCTTTAAAATCGATTTGGCATTATTTTTAATTTTGCAATTTTATGATGAGTTTATGTTAAAAGTTTTAAAAATTAATTATGAAAATAATCATTTTAAATTAAGCTAAATTTAATGCTAATAACAATCGTAACATACTTAAATAAAAATAGCCACATTTAGCTGTAAGCTTACCGAAATACCAGCACTGCTTAGGAAGCAGAAATAAGCGCAAAGAAAGGCACAACTTTTACCGTTAGGCTATGTGAAAGAAGAAAAAAAAACACTCGCGCAATGTCAACAAATTTGCGCGCTTATTAGATTTTCGTGGTCGCACACAATTTCGCCAACTAAGAACTGAGAACGCCGCAAAGAGATAAAGTGCAGCGACGGCCTCAGAAAATATGAATAAAATGGGCGAAAACTTTTTGTGGGCGCGACGAAAGTGCAAGCTGCGCTTTGTGGCTTCGACTGACCACGGCCAAGCATCAGACTTAGCATCAGCCTCAGCCCACAATGCTAGCAGCACAGTCGACGTTGCGACGTCTCTGCCCACTTCTTATCCTCTCCCGCTCTCTTTCTGCCTCTCTTTGCCACTCTCTGTTTCAGTGTCGTTCACGGTCGCTGCTTTTGCTAATGAGTTTTGTTGTCGCTGCTTCTTTTGCTACTGCAGCTTCATGCACAAATTGGGTGACCTTACGCTCTCTGCTGCTCTCTCCTTCAGTCGGCTGCTCCCACTCTGCTTTGTCTGTGTGTGCGTGTGTTTGTGTTTGAATGTGTGGTAAGTTAATATTTGCTGCTAAAATTCCAGCGCTAGGAATTTGCTGCATTTCGTTTTATTTCATTCTCTCTATTTTTTGCGTTCTTTGCTTTTTGTTGTGCACAAAATTATGAAAATGCAGACTCACACTCTCTGGCACAGCAACAAGTAAGTATACGACTTATAAGATACCCACCACTTTAACATTATTTACAGTTAATGCAGCTTTAAAAGAATGCAATATTTTTAACTTATTTAAAGTGGAAAAAATATTTTGCTAAAAATTCTTAACTGTTACATACTGAAGAATGAAATCAAAATACCCTCTACTAAACTCACACCACACAACCACACAAAACAGCTGCAGCGTTGCCTAGTCACTTCAGCATCAGCGGCACCCACACAAATACACACTCTACACACGTATTCTAACTAATATTAATTACTTTTTGCATTTTTTTTTGCGCTTTCGTTTTGCATTTGAAATTTAAGTGAGCAGATTTTAGTTAATTTGTTTTCATTGCAAATATTTTTGATTTAAATGCGAACAAAAAAGAATTTTTCTGTCCAAAGTTTGAGCTATAAAATCAACTTTGTGAATCAAAGACAGAAATCTTTAGTTTTTTATTTATAAATGTAGTAAGTCAATTTAAAAATAAAATATCTTGGTATTCAAGTAAATAGAAACAAACGATAGCATAGTAGCCAGCACTGCTGCTGTTACCAGAGTGATCTAACTCTATTAGCCAAAGTACTCTCCTTAAGCTAATGGCTCTTGCTAATTTTTGTGAAAATTCGTCAACTTTGGCGACAAGATTTCAGAGAGATATGGAAAATAGGCTAATGAGTAATCCCAATAGTCCACAAAAGCCAATCAAACAAAGGCGCAAAGCACGTGAAAAGCCGTCAATGGCACCAAAAACTGTTAAACAACAACAAACAACAGAAACGGAGCAAAAACGCAACAAATGCAAACAAAAATGTTGAAAATTATCCGCACATATCGTTTAGTCGCACAGCTGAGCGGTGTACGCGTCTGTGTGTGTTTAGTTTCGAAAACAAACACACCCGTCCTCGCTCACACACACACACACAAATATGACACTGAATTGTTTTTCACGGCGAACAAAAACAATTCAAATGCAATAGCTCTGAAAACGGACAGCGTGCGACAAGGAGAGCGCAATAGAATCAACGACAGTTTCAAATTTCATTTCACACATTGGCGATACGTCTCTCACTGCCTCTCTCTTTCCACGGCTCCACTCTCCATCCTCTCTTCCAATCCCTCTCCCACTTTGTGTGTGTTGGCGCCTGACGACAAATGCAAACATGAAATTCGATGAGCTGCAAGTTTTGAATTTACATTGTAAATTTGTGAGTGATTTTTAGTGGCTTTTTTTGTAGCCTTCTTTTTTTTTTTTTCTTTTCCCGTTGAACTCTTAAATTGGTTGACATTTCACTGTGGATGCAAATGGGAGCTAATGACTTGTGCAAAATATTGACATAAAAAGGGCCAAAAGAAATTGGCAACAAAAGTTTACTATGGTTATAACCCGAAGAGGAAGCGGAGGACTGCAGAAGACCCCGTAGTTTTCGACCAATTTGTCCAATAGGAGATATAGGTGTAAATTTGTAATGAATATAACCCAAAACTCGATTAAAATTAATAGACAAGTGAGTAAATATGTATGCAAATTTCTATTCCAAAAACATAAATTGTAGGACACTCTGTGAAATAATACTTATTAGCCAGTGGCTCTAAAACATACTTATTTCTGTACCGCTTCTGGCCTTTGAATAACTGACAAAAGTTTCCTACACTTTTCCTGCATTTTAGACATTTATGTGCGGAAGTTCCAAGCTTTTCCTAAAGTTTCAGCATAAGTTTCTCTTGTTGCTCCTCGGCGGGCATATAGTGTTTTAAGGTATCCTGATAGGCTTTCTGGAACTCATTTTCCCACAACAGTTTGAAATTAATGTCACCACTGCATAATTGTCGATCCGTCAATTCAACTGTATCCCGATGTCGATAGAGTAATGGCAAAATGTGTGCGATAACCTTCTGGGTAGTGCGGGGATTGGAGGAGAGCAGTACATAGATATAGCCCACGGGGAATATGGCCAGTTTGATGATGCTCTTCTGTATTTTATACGTTAGATATGGATGCGTTGCGGGATTATACAGACAATCCCTGTGGTACTCCTCATAGAACTTGGCCAGATTAATGCCAAATGGCATGCAAAATGTGGCATTGACCACATTAAATGTGACATTATTGAACATTGGGGAATACCCAAATTGTTCCATCGTAGTTATAAAACATTTAGCGCCCAACGCGGCCCCATCGTAGCTATAGCTCTGACAGCTGATGTTCCCATTATCGTAAACCTTTAAGCTGCCCGCCGGATTCCTGTGACGGATGAAGAGCGCCGGATGATTGTTCGGCTCATAGCGAGTATTCACCAGCAGACACTCCAGTTCCAGTAGCTTAAACTTGCAGCGCGTTTTCACAAAGCACACGAAGGGACTAAAACGAATATAAACAACAATAAGTGTTCAATATCGGTGGGAATATAAAAGAGTATAGTCGAGCGTGCCGATTTTAAAAGACATCGTAGTTATGGTGCAGAAAATGTGTTTTTTCTACTTGTGATGAGTGACTTTTGTAATATACATTTAGTAGATCTCTATAGTGAAACGTCTCTCCTATAGTGAAACGTCTCTTAACGAACGTCCCCAATAAGCAGACGCATCTCTTAAGCGGACAGTTTTGAGATGACTGGAAGTATAGACAGTGAAAACTCTCATAAGTGGACACCATCTCATGAAAGTATTCACTGATTATATTAATGGACTCGACCACACCTCCCCTACTTATACACACCGGTACAACAGCTGCAAGTGCTCTTCGATGGCGGCCAATTTGGTCAAATCCGTGTAAATGCACAACACATCAAAATCCGAAATGACCTCCTCCTGCTCCGCCATAACTTTCTCTTCCTCCGTTTGATCCAATGAAACTCTATAAACTTCCAAATCCCGATCACGTGGTTCATCCTCAGTTTGCATACTCCACAGCTTTTTTGGAGTTACTCTCATTTTCACTTGAGATTTCCGGTAATCTGACAGTCGCATACTCCTCATGATGCGCCTTCTGTCTTAAACTGTAATTAACTTGACTATTAGCCAATTTACCATCACAACTTACGTGAATCTCATAAATTTTGACTGCGCTTTTTGCTTAAAATTGCAGTGCTTCATTTCAGTGTGACCAGCTAGTTTTCTAGTGCTTGGTGCAGCCCTGAAAATTGGTATTTTTATGCTGACAAGTATCGATAGTAATCGGTGTAATTGTATCGAAATCGAATATAAGAAAACTTAAATTGAAATCAAGAAAAAGTGTAGGAAAATTTTTTATCAAATTATTTTTTCTAATTTCAAGTTTTTTAGGGTTACCAAATCATCTTTTTTGATTTTCCGAAATTTGAAGTAAATTCTTATGAGTGCAAACTAAGCGCCAGCTAAGCAAATATTAGCAAAAAAAAAAGAATAGAGAAAAGTTTGCCTAAATTGCGGTGCCGCCAAAGCAAACAATCAAAATATCATTCAATTTCAAATCGCAGAAATTGCATAATTGAAACCCCATTGAAGTCCATTAATAACTTTATTATGCAGCCAGTGAAATGCAAACAAAGAGCACAGCAAGAAAACTGAAAAAGAGCGAGAAAGAGAGAGTGGGATAGAGCGAAGATGAGCGAATGTGAGTGAGAGAGCGTGAGACGGCGCTCGGGACAGTGCTGCCAGATTTTCAAGGACAATTCAAGCTAGAAATGGCTAAAAATTTATTCAATTCGTTGGAAGAAAACTACAAATTTGAGAACTTGTTACGCTTTTAGCTAAAAATAGCTAAAACTATTTAATTTTAAGATAATAGCTTCAAAATTGTAAAAATGGCTTTTCAAAAATATATTAAAAGTAAATATAAATGGAAATCGCTACAAATCAAATAATTTGTTAAAGGTTGACACAGTGAAACAGCTAAAAACAGCTTCAAAATTTATTACTTTTTATGCCAAAACAAAACTTGCTCAGTTAAGCTTTTAAATAGCTAAAATGTCAACTCCAATGCTTACTGCCAGAGTCGTGGAGGCGAAGGTGGCTGACGTTAGCTCATCAAACCCGAAAAACCACTTTGCTCAACTCTTTTCAAAGTGCATACATCATCAACGCTAAGCCAAAACAAAAAAAAAATGGAAAAAAGACCAAGTGGAAAGTTGGCTGTGGTGTAAGTAGTGGTACTACTGGGGTGCTGCTGGCCTTGCTGCTGGGGTACTACTGGGGTGCTGCTGGAGTATTGGGAGGCTGTTGGGAGGGGCTCAAAAGTTTTGTGCAATGTTGATTTTTCCGCAAGACTCGGTTTTACAGCCAGAGCAATGCCGGTCGTCCAGACGCTCGACCTGTGAGAGCGCCAGGGAAAAGCGTAGTGTGGGTGTGTGTAAGTGTGTGTGGGTTTGCTTGGGTGGCAGCTAAAAAGCAGCTACCAAAGGCACTTTATGAAAAAAACCGCAGCTCAGACAAAAAAATTTCAAACAAAAACTATAATAATATTGAGCCAGCAAAACGACGAGAACTACAACAAAGTGAAAGTGAAGCGCATAACAAAAAGTGAGGTTAGGAGATCATTGCGAACATATCTTATGACTATGGCATTAAAGCAGGTGTGCTCCAGTGTGAGTAATTGCCAAGTTTAACGAATGTAAATCGAGTTAGATTCTAAGATTCAGGTGTTCGGACGAATGGATGAACAGACAGACATTGCTGATCAAGAATATATATGCTTTTCGGGTTCGGAAAAGCTTTCTCCTGCCTATTACGCACATCTCGCTCCTGACAATCCTAATATACCCCTCTACTCTTTTTCCGAGTACAGGTTCTAAAAAACAATTAAATAAATTGCTTAAAACGTTACGTATTTCGCACAACACCATAAGCTTTCAGTTCTCCTTGTGAACTGGGCTTAAAATCACAGAGACTGATCTCATTTGTCTAGCGTCTCCTGCAGCACAAAGTTCGTCAGCAGAGACGCCGGCAACACTTACAGCTACGTGCACAAATTTAAGGCAACTTGATAAATCACAGCCTTGACTTTAAAGCCACCACATTTCTCTGCCTCTCTCTCTCTCTCTCTCTCACTGTCTCTCTTTCTACACAAAAGCAGAAAACGATGTACATAAGCGAATGAATGATGATGATGATGATGTTGAACCTGTTTGGCTTGTGTTGTTTTTGTTGTTGTTGTTGCTGCTGTTGTTTGATGACAAACAAAACAATAGAATCAAAGCGTTTTAATGGCTTTTGTGTGTAAAATGAATGAATCCGAATGCGGCAACGTTTCCTGCTTTCATTTGCAGCGTCATTTGCTTTGGGCCACCAAAAAAAAATCCAGTCCCTGCCCCCTGCCGCCTCCATTCCCCCTTAGCCACTCCGCTGATTGGCTTACAAATACACACACGCACACGAATACTTGTCTGTAGGTAGTAACAGCTTACATGCGCTAATCGATAAAAGGGGCGTACATGCCACACCCACACATGCCACACACACGCTCCCAGTTCACTCCTAAGGAAGCTGCAACTACAACTACAGTTGCCATTATTGGTTTTTTGTTACAACTTGCCACAATGTCTCACTATCTCTTTCACTGCCACTCCGCTCTCGCTATCCCTTCCGCTCTCTCGCGCTCCCTCTCTCTCACTCTATCAGCTGGAGTGACAATTAAAGCAACATGAATGTGCATGAGTGTGCTCCAGTCTGAGTTATGCATTGAAAGTCCTACATTTCGTTTGCTGTCAGCTCCAGTTTTCTTAGACAAGCCACCTAACCTTCCCCTTTCCTCCGCTGCTCCACCCCCCTACCCCACTCAAACCCACTCTCTTTAAGCTCGAACCCTTGAAAATAATTCCTTGAATATAAAGTTACATTTGTTGTGAGCCAAAAGTAAGAGCTTCTTTCATTAAAATGGCATTTTGTGCTTATAATTTTAATCTTCTCTTTTATTTCAACATAACTGGGTGCAGGGAACATTCGCTATAGTCGACGTTCAAATACTCTGTAATATATAATGAGGGTAACTATTCTAATAAGGACACTACTCTATATCTGATTTTTTATTAGTACACAAAAATATATAAATTTGTAACTAAATACTTTAACAAACTTAAAACACCACTGTACATTTTCAAGTGCTGGGTCTATAAACAAAAACTTGTTTACTGCAGATTACCAAAAGTCTCTACCTTCTCTACCTAAAGCTCTGCTGTCTAAAAATAAACAAAAGGTCACATAAACAAATAATTAAATACAAGCAGAAAGTTGGTATTGTGATACCCTATGCTAATGCCATTGAGCATATTTCACAGCGACTTAATTAGTATTTACTTACACGGTATATCTCAATAAATCATATATTCAGAACAACTGTTGTGTTTATTATTTAAACAACTTTCAATTAAACAAAATTTTTATTTATTTTTTGTGGAATTTGTAGCGCAGCAAAGGCAACGTTTGAGCTCCAGTCGAAGACTGCAAATGAGTGCGTTACGAAAGGCGGTCTAAATTGTTGGGTAACAAGTCTATTGTTTATTTATTTTGCACTATAAATTAAACAATACTTAAGTAAACACTTTAAACCATTGATAAGGCATTGAAAGTTTTAGTTTGGGGCACAATGAAAGGTAAAAAATTAGTCACGCTGTGATTTGATGGGGTCTTGTAGTAAAAACAGTGTTGTAACTTGTAAGAAATTTAAAACTGTGCCTTTTTAACAAATTAGTGTTGAGAAAATTAAGAATACTGCACCTCAATGAATCATTTTACCACACTGTTGCGTTTTCATAACACTTGCATCAATATTAAAGTGATTTATACCACTATTAAACTACTTGGCGCTACAAAAAAGTAAATTGTGAGCCTTTCTAACATTATACAACACTGTTAGATCACCTTTTAGGCTAACAACTACCGATTAAACGCTGTTTTGAGCTCCACTGTGGCACATTGTTGCGCCATTTAACTTTCTGTACAGAAAACGCGCTGTGAATCATGGCAAAAAGTTTTCTTTATTATTTAAGTGTTACACAACACTGTAAATATATGAATCATTTGTTTCATTTAGGGTTCTATGCTTTATTTTTGGGGGCAATCAAATCGCAGAGACGGCTAATTAGACGATCAAGCGTTCTGGCCATGTCAATGTACGCCTACGAAACTCATTAGCCACGTCTAGAGAAGTGGGTGGGGCGGAGAGAAGAAAATCAATAGCTCTATTATCGCGTTGATTGACAGCCAAATTGAGGTCTCTGACTTCTTTAAGTTTGGCTAGAAGCAGCAGGCCATTGACCGCATTTGACTAAACTGGGCTAAAAGCGGACAGCCGTTTGTATTGTGATTGTGCTAATAATAATATTGTAATAATGGCACACACTCCAACACACACACACCCTCGGCACATTAAATATTTGTTGAAACTCACACTTTGGCTTCCGTTTGAATTTTTTATTGATTGAACTGTTTAATGTCAATTGCTGTGCAAATACCAATCAAACGCTTGGTTTACGCAATTAAGTAGTAAACAGAGTCAACCCTAAACCCTACACTTCACCCCCCACTCCGCACTTGCGGTGAGGGGTTATGCCACGCCCACAATTGTGCGGGAGACGCGCTTAATTAACATTTACATTGCGTGCAATACACTGCAAGACAGCAAATTAATGCCTACATTTAACCCGCCAACACCCCACTCTTAACCCCTTACCACTCGGGCCTACAATTGTCAGGGCCAAAAAGCATTGAAACGGTCAAAAAGCTCATACAACAAAAGTCTGAAGCTTGGCCATTAAAAAGTCGCGTCTGAAACTGGCTCGCCACGCCCCCACGTTTGTTACCAACTTTTTTTATTGAACTTTCGAAAGGGTTGAACTCCGTTTTGACAGCGCATAACAAAAGTCTGGTGCGAAAAGTTAAAAACATTTGATTTTTTGCCGTTTGTTTGTTTATTTGCTTGTTTGTTTTTCGGTTTGTTTGCTTGTTTGCTGCTTTGGTTCAATGTCCTAACGATGGTTTATTCAAAAGTTTTACCGTGAGATTTTCAATTCAATTACTAAATTCAAATATTGCAATCTCTGTTGAAAGTTCAACTTGATTTCAATTTGCATAATTTCTATTAAAAATGTTGCAATTCATTTAGTTTTTTGTCAATTTGATCAAGAGATTTTTCTATCACATTTTCCGGCATTATTAATTGAATAGTGTGTATTAAAAATTATATAAAAATTTATGTTGCTGGCCTACCCGTTAGCGAACTTTCCAAAAGGCAGTCACAGCTTAAAAATCATTTTTAAATTTAAGTTTCTCCCCATGTTTATCGGCTATTTGCTAGTCGACTTGTTGGCCAAAATACTTAACTGCAATTTATGCGAATTTTAGTTGAAATAATTTACAATTTGAGCGCAGTTTATAACGTTAAACATAATTATGTTTGAATCTAGCGAAAATGTACGCAAAATGTGCGGCAAACCAGAGACATAATTAGCACCCAAAAGCAGTTAGTTCATAATACCAAAAAGCCGTTTTCTCTGACAAAATGCCAGACGAGTTTTTCTTGGGGCGCCAAGAAAAACGTCTGTTTTAATAATCGTTTGTGCAAAAGCGACTTGAATTGCTCTCGAGTGTTTTAAAATGATTTCTATTGCACTTTAGACAACAATATATGCACAAATATAGCTATATAGAGTGCCAGAGAGAGAGAGAGTGGGGAATGAAAACGACATGATATCCGTTTGTGCTCATTCAAATCGCATGTAAAAACTATGTAGAATTCTTGCTGGCACAGGCAATGGACTCGGCACTTGGAACTGTTCCAGCAGCAGAGCAGCAGCAGCAACAACAGCAGCAAGCGCCACGTCTACTGGCTGCATAAAACGTAGCATACTTTTTGGGGTGCGCTGCAGGGCAACGGAAGTGGCAGGAAGCACATAGCGCTGAAATAAAGTGTTGCATACTGTTTGGCGCAACAATAATAAAATATCGCATCTTTTGCGGCCAACACACAAAAATGTTCGTAGCTACCGCTTTTTATGACCCTTTCTTTTTTTTTAAGTTCTCAGCGCTTCAGGCTTAAGTTTTTTATACCAACGGAAAAAAAGCTAAAAGCTATACCAGTCCAAAGTATTTGGGATACTGCTCTTTCTTAAGGTATTATTGCTTATAATATTTTAAAGCCGTTGAACTAAACATAGCTTAAAGGCAACTTCTAATGGGTTGGTCCACCAACCAGGGCTTGATCTTCCGTCCGATTTACCTAATTCAAAAAACAAAATGAACAAACATTGTCATTTTGACTACCCAAGCCAATTGAGACTACTCTTAAATAAGCTTTATATTAATATATTATATTTTGTAATTAAATTACAAACTAAACAACTTATACATATTTTTTTAATAAGCCATTTAATTTTGTGTCGTTCTAGAAATGAATAACTTATTAAAAAGCGTTTTGGAAACCTCCAGACAGTGAATTAAAGCTGCTGCTCGCTGTATCCATAGTTTAAGGTAAACTTTACTTGTGATTTAATTTAAAATTGAGTTTTTACTTGTTAAGAACTGTTCCACGCTTAAGACTCTATTTTAAAAAACACAATTTTAAACAAATTATTAAGCCCAATATGACAGCCAATATCTCTCACCAGCTTCGCTTTGATTGAACATTTTCTATATCAAGTTTCATGATGTGATTTATTTGACTATCAGTTTACATTTGTTGAGAAATTGATATTTTGATGGTAACAATTTATTTCACAGGGTATTTTAGTTGTCGTCTCAGACGTTGCCTTGGCTATTTCTAGCTGACCTTCTGTTCTCCCTCTGCTTTTTTTTCCAATTTCAAAGCAGCAAACTTTAATGGCAACAAATGCGCTCCCGCCAGCTTCATTCAAGTTACATATATATACATTTATATATTTTTGATATTTTATTACATTACATTTCCCTGGCTTATTACATTTTGGCTTTTAAGCTGTTGACACAACTTGATTTCCGCAATCGTTTCGCTGCTCTTTCCAGCCAAAAAACTCCCAGCTACAAGTCGTGACTGGTCAGTTGAGTTGTGAAAGGGGGGAATAGGAAAGAAGGGGGAGAAGGGGCAAGTGGAGCGCAAGAAAGGGACATTTTTTGGTGGTTCTCCAGTCGAGTTGAGAGTTGAGACTCGAGTCCATTCGCTTGTTTGTGTCACACCATTGAGAGGCCACCCACTTGGTTTTGTTTTTAGATTCTTGCACTCTTCTCTCCACTTTGCTCTTCTATTTCTCGCCCTTCCTCTGCTTTGCTGCTGTTTTTCTGTGTGCTTTTTGGGTACTGCTGACGCCTGACCCAGAAAACAAAATTGTGTCTAATGGGTTCTTTCTTTTTTGTTTTTGCTTTGTGACATTTTGGGAATAATGTTTCCGGTTTCCGGTTTAAGGTGTGCTGTGCTTGTACAGCGTACACAGTATGCGACATCCTGCCCACGTTGGGCGCCACACACAAATAAGGTCAACTCAACGCTCTTTTAGCTGATTTCATAAAACAAAAGTCACACAGCGAGCAAAAATAAAACAAGCTGAAACTAAGTGAACACAAATGCCAGCAAGTTGCTTTCGCTTAACAATCTGTCATATAGTTTACACATACACTGAGAAAAATTAGTTTCTTTCTAAATTTTTTGAAATAATAAAAGGAAATTTGTGCTTAAATCCAAATGTAAACTGTGTTTTTTAAGTATAATTATTTTAAAAATAAGAAAAATATATTTTGTAAAAATTTGTGCTACTATTTAATATTTAAATTTATTTCCTTTAGGTATATAGATAAGCCAGAAATCTCTAAATATTTTTTTGAAGCGCTTATTAATTCAAAAAACTAAATATTTCAATATTTCTAATACAAATTTACAAATTTTGACTTTAATATTTCATAAGAAAATTCTTTCAGATTTATTCTACTTCAGCTTCAACTAATTTTTTCTCTGTATGTTTATTACGTATTAACGTATCTACACTGTACCCACTACAGTGCTGCCACTGCTCTGCGCTGCTGTGCGCTATCAACATCAAAAGATGGTTACGTTTAGATACTTTCAGCTAATTTCAGTTTGCCGTAAACATGACAACGTAATTATTTTTTCTGTCATCCGTTTTTTTTTTTTTCATTGCTAAGGGATGACGCTACAGATAAGATGTAGAGCCAGCTCCCCCTTGATGCTCAGCGCTTCCCGTAGAGACTGTGATTAATGGCTGAGAGGCCAGAACCAGAGCGACATTTGCATACGAAATTGAAAGCAAATATTTGCACTGATACAAGTCGCAAAAATTTGAGAGGCAAACACAATGTTGCGCTAATTGCACTTTGACTTTTCAACTGTAGAGAGTGTGAACCCTCAGCCAACACACAGACACACACGCACAGTTATACACACATGTGTATACAGTGTCTCTCTCTCTCTCTCTCTCTGTGTTCATGTCTGGCCTGCTGAAAATTAGCAAAGTAATTCAAGGCGCCAGCAGCCAACGACACGTCAGTCTCCCCTCTCTTTCTCCCACTCCCTCTGGCTGCCCCTCTCACTTCTTCTGCCTCTAACTGTCGCCTACAGACATCTCAAATTAAGTCCTTTTGGCGCCATTTGATTAATACCAAGTACTCTTCACTCTTATTCTTCTACTTTTTCTTCTTCTTCATCTTGTTCTATTTTTGACAATGGAATTAATTGCCCAACTCCAGGCACCTGCTAATTTAATATCCAACACACTTTTACCTAGCCAGAAATCTGGCTTTAAAAGGCTAAAACAAATTGCACCCAAGAGTTTTAGGCTTTAAAGTTTTTTCTTATTTTTGTACATAAATTTATTACGCCTTCTGATTGTTATTTATAGGCACAAAAATGTTCCGCTTTTAATCGTATTTATGCATACAATTTTGTGATAAATATAAATATATAAAAAGTACTTATAAAAATAAACTTTTTAATAAAGATTAAGTGGGAGTTTTTTATAGAAATTTATTAACAAACTTGGCTAAAATGAAGCAGGTTAGTGGTTAAGATATAGAAATTATATATTTTGAAATGGATTTAAGCAAAATGATCAATAAAGATTACGTGAAGAATACGAAAGTTTGTATAAAAGGAAGTCCAACCGCTTTAGAATGTGATTATAAAATAATATACTTTAACATTTTCAAACTGTAGCTGCCAAAATTACCGAGAAGATTGACGACATAAGGAATAAAGTGAAAATCACTTGTATTTGAGCTTGACATTGAACTCAAATTCGCGGAATTATTATGAGTTGTCTTGAACTTTACCAAAATAAAGATATATATACACTATGTGAATGCCAAGCATGACCAGTGTGTATTAAGGTTATCAAAATAGCACAGAAGGTTATCTTTTTGATGACCTTACTGAACCCTGTAGACAGCAGTCGCCAAACAACTAGTGACAAGGACTGGAGTAAGGAGTCTAAAAAGCAATGAATTAAACTAATTATCGTTGGTAACTTCTGTGTCAACCCAGCCCGCATAGAAGACACAAAAACCTTTTCAAACAACACATCAAATAAGCCGCAAGTATTCTTAGGGCAACACCAACACATGCACACATTGTATATGTATTTGTGTTATTCCCATATTTATAGTTATGGTAGCACAATGTTATCGTTATTAGTGCTCATTAGCAGCTGTAGTGGAGGCTCTCGCCTCCAAAGGGAAAGCAGAGGAAAATCAGAGAAAAGCGATAATTTGATTTGAAAGCTTTGAGGCAAAATAATGTTTGCTTAAAGCTGATAAAACCAAGAAAAGATATGAACTTATCATGTCTCATCAGCCTGGAATCAAAGCAATTCATTTAATAACCGTCAAATTGAAAAACAATAGAAAACTTGCAAGAGGAAAAGACAAACATGTGGAAACGAAAGGGTGCACTGAAAAAATCGGAGAATATCTTGCACAATATATTTAAAAATATATTTAAACATTTTTTTTAATAAATTGAATGTAATGTTAATTCTATGAATTTTACACTATTTAATGTAGTTTTATTATCAAAATTTCTAATTTATAAAATTGTTTAATTTCTAAAAAACAAAATTAAATAAATTTCTAATTAATTTCTAAGAATTTTAAGTAAACTTTTTAGTACAACATATTTTTTCTCAGTGTATAAAGGCTTGTTGGCCACGCCCATTAGCATTTGCAAGCGATGCGACTTAATTTCTATGGAGTCCTGCCAAAAAGAGCAAGATATAAATGTATGTATTTGTGTGTCTGTGTGTGTGGAAAATTCCAGCCGGAAATCGTCTGCATTGTGCGAGATAACAATTTTCATGCAATGACCGTGACGACCCTTTCTAGCTATGACGATCGCCCGCCCTTCCGCTTGCCCTGCCACGCCCCTGCCTCTACCTTTCTGGCTGTCTCTCTTGTAAGAGCTACCACACTCATTACTTGTAATGGCGCTTCATGCTGATGATGACAGCAACAACAACACTAACGTGCAACAAATGGTGTCCTGTACGAACATGGAAAGTAGGCGACTCAGTCACAAAATACCCGGTAGTCTAGTAAAATATTTCAACATGCGCACGACAAAATTATACCCTCCAACTAAAACTACAGCGGGTATAGCTAGTGAGTCTACAGCGGAAATGGGACAACGGATTGCATTTCAAGTGGCATTTCAGGGATTCTGCATGCGAGTTTTCATGTGCCGTGTACAGACCACAATCAAAAGCACACACACACACACATACACACACAACGTGCTTTTAATTTCCGTGAAAGCAGCGCGAGAGAGACAGCTTGCTACAAATGAGTGTGAGTGGGACAACAAATGCGACTACACACAACATGTCAGTGGCTAATACAAAACGAAGAATGTCATGAGATACGATTATGGGTAACAACTACAACAACAATAGCTACAACAACAACAATTACAACAGACCATGGCCCATAACATTTGGGCCATAATCGTAATAAACGTGTGCATAACGATTTGTTTTGCATTCGCAAATGTTCGAAACTGAAACTGAAACTGTTTAGTTGATTTCATTACCAATTTGTCGCAGAGGCGCTAAACTGGAGTGTAGTGCCTGTAAAAGACCCTGTACTTAGCAGCATGCTATCGTTATATCAAGAGACTGTTTAAAAATCAAGTCAACTAGAGCGACTTATAACCGTTTCTTTCATTATATTCTTTAGTTTGTATCAGACAATTTTTTCTCATAGCTCTGAAAAGAGTAAGAAGCGCTACAGTCGAGCGAGCTGACTATAAAACACCCCGTACTCCTGCTAGTGCCCATTTTTTCATGCAAATATGCAATTTTCAACCGATTGGTACTATAAAAGATATAGGCTATAATTGTCTGATCTGGAATACACTTGGTGAGGATAAATACAATGGTGCCATATACATAACATTTGAATTTGGTCCCGTCAGCTCTAGTTATGGTGATGTGAACATAGTTTTTCACAATTTGCGGGGGCGGTAGGGGGCGTGTCAATAATTTGATATAAACTTCAACCGCCTGAAATATAGGATAACCTTCATTCAAAATTTAGTGGCTCTAGCTCTTATGATCTCTGAGATCTGTTTGTTCTGGCTGACAGAATGTAAAAAGAGGCTTTTACAGTCGGTTAAAGTCATTCAATTCATTATTAACATTAATTTAAATTTGCTATTAAAAAAAAACAAAGCAGTTTTTATGTTTGTAGCCTTTTAAATTTAAAACTTTAAAGTCGCTTTATCTTTTGTGTGTTTTTGGCTCAAAATTTTCCTTTGTGGTTAAAAAAAGAAAAGTTGAAAAAATATGTAAATGTCAGTTGGAAATAGGCAGAAAAGCTTTGCATTTACCTTGGACTTAAATTAGATGCAGGAAATGTGTAAGAAAGGGAAAGCAAGACAGAGAGAGGGAGAGAGAGCTAGAAAGTGTGTAGGATTAGTCGCTTTGTTGTGCAGCCTAAGAGAATTAATTTGCGCATATATTTTATGACACTCCACTTTAATATTTGTGGACATTTGTCGCTGTCTCTGTCGCCGTCTTGCTCACCATCTCCCTCTCTCACTCTCTCTCACTTACTCTCTGTTGCTCTCAGAGTGTCTGCCTTTGTTCTATACTTAAACACATTAAACGCTGGATTTGTCTACGATGACAGGTGAGACAGACAGCAAGATAGACAGAGAGAGAGAGAGAGAGTGAGTGAGAGGGATGAAGCGAAATTTGAGCGAATTAAAAATTCCATATGTCAGCAAGTTGACGAAGGTAAATGGCCAAAAGTCTCCCAGCTTTTTCTAACTCAACTGCTTACACCTGCCCAACTGGGGTCAAGGGTGGTGTCATTGTGTTTGTTTTATTTATATTTCATGTAGATTTTATTGCTTTATTCTGCACAAAAGTTGATTATTAATTGTGCCGCCAAGTGGCGTCATTCATTTGATTCAAATCACTATAATAAATTTTCAAGTTTTCCTAATTGTAAAACTGGCAACGAACTGCCAACTTTACACTGCCACTGACAACGCTTTTCCCACTGCCATTGTAAGCAGAGCTTATCGTGAAAGTATATACATTACTATATACACATATATATAGTAGAATTTTGGTCTATTGTCAAAATCAGACGTTGCCGGCGAGCAGAGCAAATTAAAAACAAAATGTTGATTTATGTTTTTTTGTTTTTGACCAACAAGCGTTGTTTTGGCTGCTTCTTGTTCATCTCCTCTCTCCCTCTTCTTCTTCTACTACTACTACTTCTTCTTCTTCTACTTCTGCGCCTTCTGCTCTGGCCAAAATCGTAGCTGCTAACACACCTCTTCGCATTGAAACGCAAAACGCAAACGAAATTACCCATAAATATCAAAAGTCATGTACAATGGACAGGAATTTCCCTCGAGCACTTGGACTTGGACTTGGACACACACAAACATTCGCAGTAAATCTCCTCGCTGTCTCCTCTCTCTCACTCTTTCTCTCTCTTTCTCTTACTCTGTCTATTACTCTGCTTTCAACCACATGACCATTTCCATTGCCATAGACAAAGTCAACCGCTGCGCTACAAAAACCAACAAACAATTGTACTCGGTTTATGTCTAGCACAGGGCAGCAGGAGTGCAGGAACGGGGAGGAGAGCGACACCAGCATAAATGGAAAGTTATGCACAAAGTGCTCAGCGAAAAGCTTCAGTTGTAGCTCGTTATTTTGTGCAACTCCTGCCATTATCACACCCTGTAAGCGTTGGTAGGAAATGGGGTATGCTCCACTTAATTTCTTGACAAACTTCAACTGTTCAAAATCTGTAAGACTTAACAAACTCTGCCTAAGGGTTAAGCCTTTTTGGAATTTTTAAAGAATTTAAAACAAAAAATCAAGCATAACTTCTAGTCGGTCAGTTTAACGTTTCTATTTTTATGTTGGCTGTTGGTTGTTGGCAGAAAACAAGCACAAAACTTACGGACACACACAAAAATAATAAACGCAACTTATGTAACTGAGTTGCCCACCTCGGCAGTCCTTCGTACCCCCTGCCACTCCCCCTTTTTTACTGTTAATACTTCTTACTTCAACAGGGCGTCCCTTTTCGGGGACAACAAAAAGTTCTTGGCGAGTTTTTTATACGTTTCTTTTTTTGCCCTGAGAGCCGGATGCTACTGTGGTCACTTTCGCACAGACAGTGCCTACCTATGACTACCTTCTATTGTAGTGGTTGTTATGGTGGTCACACACACACACACATACACCCAGAGAGAGCACACACATGAACACAAGTTATTATTGTCAAGCCAAGCCAAACAAAACATGATTTATTAAATGGCAGCATTCCCTTCAATTTGTTTCCTATCAACTGGAAAAAGAGCAATGGCCAATGTACAACTCGATAAGAGAGAGGAGAGAGAGAGAGAGGGAGAGACGTAGGTGGAATGAGCAACATTTTTCACGTGTGTTGTGAATTGTTTCATGCTTCGTTGTATTTTTACCTCCCTGATTTATACCCATCCATAATACGTATAGTTGTTGAGATATGAGCTTTTAAAAAGTTTATCCTTGATATATATTCATATACAAATCACAAATAATACGAATAATGCTCAAAGTTATGCTCATTTATTCTGGGCTCATAACAAATGTGTTTTGTGTTTAATTAAGTGGTTTAAGCTAAGGTAAAATCAAATCGACATAAGATAAGTTTCACAATGGATTAAAACTTAAGCAAACCATTTAAAAAAATATGTTTTTTCGATTTAAATTAGCTTTTCATTGTTAAATTCAATTGTAAAAGCTGCAATGTGTTTAAGCCTCAAAAATCTAAACTATAATTTATTGTTTAATTTATCAATAAACTTTAAAAGTAAAGTCAAGTTACCAGTAATTTTAAATCTACTTTCTGCTAGTGCCCCAATTCCCACTAAGTTACAGTCCCTTCATTGTTAAACAGCACATTTTTAATGAGCTTTAAGCTTGATTAATTTCGCCAATGTTTTCACATCGTTTGCCAGAATCGTAGCCCAATTGCCCAACAGGTTGACTTAATTTATCATTTTAGCACAGCTGTGACAGTCGCTTTTTAAAGAGCTACCCATTGTTGATTTTAAAATAGCGTAGATTCTCTTTTTTTTTTGCCTACGGTCATATGTTTCACACCTCACCACTTGATATATATATATGACTATTCCAAAAACGGGAATCAACTGAAATAACAAAGGCACGAAGAGTGCTACAAAATGTTGCCAAAGAGCCAATCTGCAGTCTTACAATAATTTATGTGCCGTATTAAAAGGACAGCGACAACAAACGCCCCATAACACAAAAAAGAGAAAACCAACCAAAGTTACGTATACGTAATTTTTTGATGGCCATACTCCCAGGGTGCAACTGAAGCAGTAGCAACGGAATTTTTCCCTCTCTCTCTCTCTACCATTTTTTTTATTTTTTTTTATAGAAAATCGAAAATTTTCACTTTACATAAGCACAAGCAGCTCCATACGAAGTGAACAAGTGTTTGTGGGTAGCCATAACGCCAGAGCATCAGGTAAGGGGCGACAGTGGGGCAGGGCGGTGCGAGGCTACAGCAGGAAGAGGTACATTCATGTTGGGGTACCCTCAATGCCTGATGCTATGATATATTGTCTTCAACAAAAGCCAACCACAGTGCTGTGTGTGTATGTGTGCACGACTGCTGCTATATATAGATGATTCCTGTGACAATGCACAGTGGAGCAAGAGTAACCAAAAACTGTTTGATTTAACAATAAAAGACTTTAAATTAAATTAAAGTACAAAGAATTCTTATTACTACAAACGAGAGACCACACAAAACAAAAACTAAACATACTTACCCTTCAACATTTTTAAAAACTTCGCTGAAAATTCTAAAATTAAGGAGATTTTGATAAGTGTACATTCGACGACAAAACAACAGTAAGTTATCATGTGAATAAGTTGCATAAAAAAAACCTACACAATTTGTTGTTGCTGCTCTTAAGCGTAGCAGCAACGAATGAAGATAAGCAACGAAATACGAAAAAAATTGTTTGTGTAATTTGCATTGATCTACGCTGGGAGCAGTGAGAAGAGAGCAAAGAAATGAACACGTGCAGACGCAGCTACGAATTCTGCCGGCGTCGCTGCCGACAACAGAACACGCATAGATATCAGTTGACTGCGCTGCTTGCAAAGCGTATGCTTTGTCTCTCTTTCGCTCACTGTTGCTTCGTCTGCTAAGCTAAGCTAGACAGTGGTGACTCATTGTTGGTGTACATATGTTGTGAGAGCAGTACAGAACTACGTATAGTGGTCGTAATTACAAAAACCAAATGAGCCACTGTTATAATGCTTTTTAATGCAATTTGCACCACTGTGTCTTCAGCTCAACTGATACAGACGGAGTCGGTGCTGTGCCTGGTGCCTCTGGCTACGGCTTCAGCCACATACGAGTATATGTGTCAGCATCTACGCTCTACAGTCTTCAGAGTACCCCCACACCGCGCTACCCACACCTCTCTATCGCCTCTTATCTCCATCTCTGTCTCTGTTTCTGTCTCTGGCTTCGACTCCGTTGCTGTCTCTGGCTCTCGACGGCGAGTGAAAAGCGAATGATAACGGCAGCTACTACATGCCACACTTGTAAGCTGCTTGAGTCTTGGCATTGTTGTTGTTTTTGCTGTTGTTGTTGTTGTTGCGGTTGTTGTTGTTGCTGTTGCTGACAAAGTGCCCCAAACAGTGTTGCCTGCTGGTGGTGTTGATGTTTTCGTTGTTGTGCAACCAGCTACCACTTCCACTCTCTCTCCCTATCTCTCTCTTTCCAGCACCTACCAACGCCCACTTTCCCAACACGCCCCCCGTTTGCAGCATGTATTGCTATTCATTCACTAGTTACGATGATAAAGCACAAAAATGGCACTGCGGAAATTCTGCTGATGAGACGATAATGTTGACGCTGTCATCCTATCCCCTACCCCCCTCAACCCCTCCTTTGCTCTTTCTCCCTTTCAGCAGAAATTAAGCCGAAAAGCAACACGCAGCGCTGTCTCTGTTTCCCTCACGCTGCCTTCGGTACCTTGCTGCCCCTGCAGGTATGCTACGAAAAATGCTTTTCAATATTTGCCCGTCTTTTCAGCTTCAGCTTCAACTTCCAGCTACCGTTTCGGATTCTGTTTCTGATTCAGCTTGAAGTCGTTGCAAATGAGGCGTAGAACAACTTTTGTTGTGCATTACAATAACACACACACAGACACACACACACACACACCTGCAGCTGCTGCCAGCTCCATGTCCACTTTCTTCTCGAGTTATACCAATTACAAATACTACGAGTAAGGTATGAGCCGTTATTACTTAGTTATGAATAAGAGTAATGATCAATTAAGATCAATTTATAAAATAAATTATAATTTAAAGCTAAATTTAACTTTCATCACAGAGACTCCAAATATTTTAGAAAATCTTTTACAAAATATTCAATTTGAAATTCTAGAAACATGAAAACTCTACAGTTAGGGTATTGCCCATGTCTAGCCCACTCACTTTGGCCAATTTCATTTGGTTTCTTGAGCTTTTGTGCACTTCCGATAAGAATTTGTTTGCACTCGTTCACATTTTTGTGGCTGCCACACGTTGCAAGGCCAAAAAACGAAGAAAATGCCAATTGAAATTGAAGTGCAGATGAGTGGCTCAAATAATGGTCATGGGGTGAGAGGAGCAGCGGAATGGGGTATGATAGTGGTGGGCATAGCAGGGAGAGGAATGCTGCTGTTGAAGCTGGTTTTGTTGCAGCTGCCACACCAATAACTTGTGCACGTTTGTAAACCCAATTTGTGGCTGAACCACACACTCGTCTTATTTAGCCCAGCACAGTGAGAGCAAAATGAGCTTATGAGTTTCTGTAGAGAAGAATTTTAATAAAGAATATATGAAGGTGATCTACGTGTTAAAGAAATCTCAGTGATTTTAAAGCACAAGAGCTTATGAGTTCGTGGTAATTAAAGTTTGAAATGCTTAAAATCTTATAGAGATATCTAGAGTATAATCTCAAATTTCAAATCGCCTACTGTACCAGGCTCTTCCAGTCGCTCACACCTACCTACACACCACAAAAAAAGAATATGAGCGAAATTGACGCCATAAAACCAATCACAATACACTTTATATACATAACACATACAATTGCGACATACGAGTATTCATATTTCCGGCAAGATGCTAAATAAAATATACGTATAAAAATTGAAAAATGCATTTTTATGCGCAAAAAGAAATAAAATGGAAAAAAGAGAGAACTAACCTTTGGAAATTATGCGAATATTGCACAGTTTCTGCACGTGAAGTTTTCATAAAATATATTTTATTTATATATTTTTAATTTGGCTCTGTATAACGAAAAAGGTTTTGTCCCTTTTTATTACCTGCGGCACAAACAAGTGGAAAAAAAAAGCACAGGGTATTTGATTGTGTTAACTTTTGGGCTTGTTTGTGCGCAGCTAAAACCTAAAACTACAGCCTGAGGTCGAGTTTAGAAACAAAGTAAACAGAAATTACTTTTAAACTGCGATATTGGGGTGAGTCTGGCAGTCTGGCTACGCCAATGGGAGCGACAAATCGTAAAAATGTATAGTTGTTAAGCACATTTATTAAAGCTATAACAAGTGATTGGAAATAAGTCTCTTTTAAAATCGAATAAGTAAAACTATCAGCAGTCTGGCAACGCCAAATTAAACGATAGATAAGCTAAAAGTTGGCCAGACTAGCTATAATAATTTTTGTATATTTTAGCTATTAAATTCATTACAAAATTGCTTAAATAAACTAGAATTCTCGACACTTAACATGTCACAGCTTAATTGATACAGTAATGAATTAACATTTAAATACTGATTTACAGCTAAACTAATTAAACTAACTACTAAATTTAAATGCACTTACTTTAAGCCATCTATAAAATATATTTTTACTACTTAACAGCTAAGCTAGTGCTGTTAACTACACTGAAAATTGGGCAAATTAAAGATTATCTCTTTTAAACCGTAATTCCTATGTACCAAATAAGCTGTGAGCTGTGTGTAGCTAGCTTTTTATAGCCAAAACTTTGTTAGCTATTATCGATTATAATAAAATAAAGTAACTAATATTTGTAGCCTCCAAACATGATTAAATTAAAGTTTAAAATATGAAAAAAAAGATAAAAATGGTAGATTAAAAATAGAAATGAACTTGTTTACTTAATTTGCCAAACTTTAGAAACACTCGTGTGTTTCTGTGTGTTCCTGTTGGCTATTGTAAAGCCTGCACGGCATAGAAAGTGGACTAAAGTTAATTAATGGCATTTACTGTGCACCGTTGAAAACTAATTATGCATAAAATGGTTTAGGTATTATTGCAAACCTACTATAAATTTCAAACTGTGCAACAATAAGAACAATACCAACAACATTGAGAACAACAATGGCAGCAATGGCCTGGAACTGGACAAGGGTAAAGGTTCTATAGGGTATACTAGGGGGCGGGCCATGGGATAGGGCAGCTAGAAATCGATTAGAACAACAAGCAAAGGTACAACAGTGAGGCAATTACCAGCAAGAAGCGTTGACTTCCCTAGTGACAATGTGTGTATGGGTATATGTGTGTGTGTGTGGGGGGGTGTGTGTAAATGTGTGTGCACAACAATAACAAGAGAAACGACACCAAGTGCGCCAACAAATCGGCAATTAATCAAGGCACAAAAAAGTGTAGCAGGAGAACGAATAGAAAGAAAGGGAGACGGAGAAGGAGGAAGGAAAGATAAGAATAGAGAAAGAGAGAAAGGGAGAGATAAATATAGGTAGATAAAGATAGGTAGACAATCAGCTCGACACTTTAGCAATATTTATAACTCTCGGGCCTTTGGTGGCAGCTCAAGTTGCATGAAGTGCTAGAAAGACATGCCAAAACGAGTCGAGACAAGTCGAGTCAAGTCGAGTCGTGTCCCATCGTAAAGTGTCGTGTCGTAGACTAGAACATTCCCAGGGCTACCTTACATTTTTTGCTATTAATCATTTTAATTAATAGCACAGGTGTGCCACAGGTTGTTGGCCATTTTGTTGCCAGACAGTGCTGAGAATTCAGCTGTTTATCGCTAGATGTGCCAGTAACTAGGTTATTTTTAAGACTTTTCCAGCAACTAGACGGAAAAGTACTACATTTAGTGGAAGAATTTTAAGTTGGTATTCATTTCATAAAAAATTGGCTAAAAAGTAGTTCAAATTAGTTGAATTTTAGTTATATTATTTTATATATTCTCTAAATTTTAGACTTTTTTCCGCCACAAAAAATAGCTCTTTTGTCATCACTTTTGTCATTGTATTTGAGTCAAACTTTAAGCACAACTTTCAGCTCTTATTACATTTTCTCTCTCTATCTCTCTCTCTCTCTCTCTCTCTCTCTCTCTCTCTCTTTCTATCTGTATTTGCAGCCCTGATTAAACTGACTATGAAGACAAAACCCCTTCCAAGACTCCCAGCATGCTGAGTTTTCATTTGGGCCAGGTTAATGGCTTTTCTTTCCATTGCTCGGTCACCATCTTGTGGCACACAACTCACGTGCTCAGCACGTGCTGATTAGGCTACAAATCTTTGATGTCTACAAGCTACAGAGACTGATCAAATCTCTAGGATATGACACGGCTCTCCAAAAAGGCCGATTTTTTTCTAGTCCTTTGGAGGGCTTAGAACTTGGAGCCGGAAAGGTTCGTAATAAATTTTATCGATTTCTCCAACTATCACAAATAGAATTTCTTTCAATATTCTTCTCGTCCTCTCTACTTTCCATGAGCTTTGAAAGCTCACTGAAGCTTTATATTTGTTAAAAAAAGCTACAATGAAGAAGCTAAACTAGATTTGCCTTAACTTTTTTCTTACAGCTATGATAAATATGTTCAAAACTGGCTCTTAAGGCGACCGTACTCAGCGAACGGTCACTTCAATCGGTAAGTAACGGAAGCTTGGCACGTCCAAATCGCCATTCGGCATGCAAATTGAAGCAAAATTCGCGCCTGCATTGCAATTTTTACCAAAATCGACAGGGGTAGAGAGAGAGCGAGTGAGAGAATGGAAGAGCGGGTAAGAGAAAGAGTTTTCTTAGCGGGCAGAACGTGAATCCTCTAAAAACGATGTCAGTTTTTGCTGGTTGCCTTTTCAAAATTCAAAAGCTCAAAGTGAACGGCAGGACGCGACCTTGGGGCAGTTAGAAAGGACTGCCCCAGGGCGGCGTGGCGGGGCAGTGCTGGGAAAAGGGGTACAGCTACGGTAGCTGTGGTCTGCAGCACGCCTTTAATACCAACTAGACTGTAATAGACCCTGTAATAGACATTAATTTAGTGTGATTTCTCCAGGCTCTAACTCAGAAATTGCGCTTAACAAGTGGAAATGGTCGAAAAATTATGAATTTTTAAACATCGTCTTACTTCTGACTGCCCTAGCGCACACCTAAGCCCATCCAACTACAGGGTCTAAGACCGGCAGCTGCTTCTGTGCTCTTTGCCACTTGGTAAAAACGTTTGCACAGCATCTGAGATGTTGCACACTGTGAAAAAAAGGCAGAATGAGGAAAAAAAGACGGTGTCCAAGACCACTGTGCGCATACAAATCAACTGAATGCGGGTTGAGGCTACTACCCGCTAGGGGGAAAATGGAGCTTGGACACGGCAACATGTTCAGCATCTTTTCGATGGCAATTTGCATGCACTCGACAACCATCAACAGCAAACAGTTGCCTGCTGGCTCTAGTACTCACAAATTTCCTTTTTTTTTCGCGCAGCAGCAGCTTTTCCCTGCCGACTGCTTTTCCGCTAGTTTCCTCACCCCGTTTCGCTGGACAAACTAGTGACTAACCCGTAAACGATACGAGCCCAACCTTTGAATGAGTATATTGCGCACTAATCCCCTGCAGAAACGTATGTGAATGCCATTAATTAGGTCATGCTGAATGCATACACCGCTGCACTGCCCCCACTGCCATGAGCCACTCAACACTCCCCTACACTTCCAACACCCAGCCCGGTTATGTATGACGCTACGTAACGCTAACTAATCAGAGTGAAAACCTTTAAGTTTTGTGTTACATGCACCCATTGCAAATATTGTAAATTTTTTAGACCCTGTATACGATTAGACGACTGCTGTCCACTGAGTAACAAACTTTAAGAGCTCCAAAAAGATACGTTTTTGTGCTATGTTGATTTCCTTAATACACACTGATCGTGCTTGGCATTCACTTTGAGAACGGCAGGGAAACTTGATAGAAACAATTGAAAAATCGTTTAAAGCATTTGTAAATGATTTAGATAATAAAACTCTTAGATCAAGGGGACAGATGGACAGTTATTCTGAGGCCGAAGGATACAAGTGTTAACTCCTAATGGAACAAGAAGTTCTTAAAATAAAAATTGCACTAAAAAACTCTTTTTCGATCTACTTACGAGACACTTACACTTTCTACGATAAGTAGCAGTCAATTTATTTGAAGCAAATTCATTTTTGTAGCTTTTCATTAGTTTCCTTATTCTTCTTCAGTTTCCAATCGCAAACAACGAATTGCCCAATCAGCAGACTCATAACATTTGACCAAATAGTTTATTCTACTCGCTACAGTTATTGCCATTTCAATTGGCCCACCAAAAAAAAAAAATGAAAATGGAAAAAATAAAAATAAAAAGAAAATTTGATGTTGGACAAGAATGCGGCTTATGGAAATAGTTGGGAATTGTTGGGCATGCTTGTTGCAACATCAATTGGCAATTTGCAACGTGACTCTCTGGACGCTCACAGTGGCAGCTTGACTTTCTGGGGTCAATGACACTTTTTATTGTCTCCTCACCACGCCGCTCTGTTTGCCAGCTTTCGAATCCTTTTCCGGGGCAGCTCAGCCACAGGATATTGCAGGCAATGAGGACCTCCCGCTAGTTCCCCATGGAATCTGTATGCCATGGCATAAACATGCCAACACATTACCCCTCAGTAAGCCGTACATCCTAGAGACCTTCCCCATCCCACTCCATCGCTCCCTTTGCACACTCCTTGCGCTTGACATATGAGCGCCTGCAAGCGTCCTTTTGAATTTGAAGCTCAACGTCATTTTCAGTCAGTTATTATACCCGTTAGCTGCACAAATATAGGGTATATTTGTTTTTTATTTTTCAAGTTTGCGGCGTGATTTGTATTTATTATTTATATTTATATTTATTATAGTTTTATTAGCTCTAAATTAGCTCTTGCCGCCTATTAATGCTGTCAGCATTTTTTCAAAATTTTAGTAGAAATAAATGGGCTTCGCTAAAAAGTATGCAACATTTTTTTAATTCACTTTAATTTAGCCAAAACAAAGAAACTTTGTCTTCTTTGTGGCATCGGCGATAGTAAATACAGTTCAGTAAATAAAATAATATATATATGAACAAAATTAATTTATTCAATGCAATTAACCAGAAATTTAACAGCCAACACTAAATAACAACACAAAATTAGAGTGCAGCGCTTAAAAGTATGCAGAACTTTTCTAAATCAGTCATTTAATTTCATCACAGAAAATCTTTAGGTAATAATCGTTTCAACTAAGCTGGAAAATAAGCAAATAAACCAACAGATATCTTATAGTTGGGCAAATGCTTACTTGTTAGACTCTACACTACATATGCCAATGCGCATACGCCCCGTTGTCATTGTCATGATTGTTGACGCCAAAGTAGTACTAGTCATAGAACTAGTTGTTGTTGTTGCTGTTGTCACCCCCTCTTATTGTTGATTATTGTGTTTGACATAATAGGCTTTACGCTCCAAAAAAAAAAGAGCGGAGATGGCGCAAAAAAATGCACTGAAATCCTTTCGCTTTGCTTCTTTGGCAAATTGTAGGAAAATCCCTTTTGCGTTTACAACAAACAACGAACGTTGTTAAAGGAAAATGAAGAGAAATGCAAACTGAGCTCAGTTCTTGGCGGCAGCTGTGCGCCCAATACAAATAATTGCAGACAACTCCCGGACGAGCAACCACAGCAGCAGCAACTACCTTTTGTCATAGCGTATAAAGACTGTAATCACATAGTATAGCGTATAATTCTATACAACTCTTCTTCTTCTTCCTTGCTGGCTGCCATTGCCTGCTGCGGCTCAATTGCCTTCGTTTAGAAACAGAGCGTAAAAGATGCAGCGGAAAAGTCGAGCTGATGAAACAAAATAGCAAACACAACGGACGCGTAATTACACTGACAGGAATTCTGTAAGCACTTGTTGGCTTTGGGTAAGCTAGTAAACATCTTAAAACAAATCGAGATAAAATTGGTTAAGTAAAAAGAATTATCAAATTTAAAGCATTATCTCAAAGAGTTTTAACTCTTACCAGGTTGGAAGTTTAAACTTTATACAAGAAACACACCCAAAAAGCTTCGAAAACTGATCATAATGAAAAGCTGTTTTATTTCTCAAATAAAAGTCATGCTTGATACAGAAAGCTTCTTACTACAAATCATGTGCCTTGACTTAACTTCAATATTTTCAACACAAAGAGCTTTTAACTCAAAATGTTTAATAAAAAATCATTGGTTACTAATTCCCTATCACCACACAGCTTTCAAAGCGCATGAAAGCTCATTTTAGCCTTATTAGACGCCAACAAACTTAAAGCTTCAGTCTTAAACTCAATTTCCAAGACGCGTAGTGCATAAAATGTTCGAAATCAGTTGGGCGTCTTTAAGAATTTCAAATAATGTCAACGACATAAAAGAGAAGCGCGAACTTCATAACTGCTAAGGCTTCAAGTTATTAACTTGGCTCAAAGCGATACCCGATCCGTTGATGCCAGAGACCTAAGTCCCGCCCACCTACCTAACTCCCTACCTCACTTCCTCGTCCACTGTTCCCACCGTGCCGTGCCCTACTCACAGCCTGTCACATAGAAGTCAGTACGAAGAAGTTGCCAGAGCCAAGTTGAAGCCAGAACGAAGGCGCAGCAGAGAATTCATTTGAGCATTTTTTTTTTCCTACTGCTGCTGAAAAGTTTAAGGCGCTTTTCTTGACGCTTTTCCACAATGTTGGCCGTTAGCTGTTGCCTTTGCAGCTTATCGAAAAGTTGCCCTGATTGAATTCATCTCCCCACGACACGACTTTTCTCATGACCAGTTGCATTATGCACTACCAACCTAAGTCGCTCTCTTTCGCTCTCTCTCTCTCTGCCGCTCTCTTTCTTTCTTTCTTCCATGTTCTGTCACTCGTTCCCTTGTTGCTCATACTATACCTTATATTATATTATAAATTGGTTGTAAAGCTAGTATTGTTTCGTAGTAAACATGGCAGAGCCCCTAAGGTATATATATTCTTGATCAGCATCAATATAAGTCATTAAATTCCAGCGCTATTGTAGTGTAACTTGGTACAGAAGGTTTATATATTAATAATGAACGTATCAAACAACTATATCTTATAGCTGCCATACGACTTTCAGCAGGAATATAAAGTTTTGGTATAAAAACTCGGTAACTCTTGAATTATATCTAAATTGAAAAGCGGTGATAATAAACCGATTTACTATATCTTATAGGAACGATTGGCACGAGTTCCTCCGTGACTCCTTACAAAAGCAGCACCCTTTTTAAGACAGTTGATAGCTTTTACAGGGTATTGAAGCTCAACAGTGCCCAAGAAATCCTTCCATTCTTACTTTCTACTCTCTCTTTCTCTGCGCTAATCTGAAAAGTCAAGTTGGGTCGCATTTCCATAAATGCGACGGCACTTTAAAGCTGCCAAGTAATAAAAGAAAGGAGAAAAAGCGAAGCAAGCTCCTCAGAATGTCACATTTCCGGCGTCTAATCGAAAATCAATGTCAATATTCAGCGCTCTCGACAAAGTAGCGCCCCCTGTTGGTGGCAGCAGGCAACGCGGATAAGCAGCTGTTTGTACATTATTTACTCGTAAAGCCATCAATAGTCGCACACCTTAAAGTCCTTTATGCCCTCTCTCACACCCTTCTCTCTTCCTACTCAACCTTCGGTTTTCATGCCACGTGTCCGTGTGGCATCAACTTTCCACCCCCCACCCTACCCCAAATAACCACCGTCAGGATGCCAGTCAACTGTCATGGATTTATTGTTGCTGCTGTGATTTTTAGCTGGTAGCATGCCACATCAAAGCGCCAAAAGATTCAGAGTGCACGGTATACAGTGTTCACTGTACAGTGTACACGTAGTACAAGTAACAGCGCAACCAACAAACACCAAAACACCAAAACACCAAAACCCCAAAAATCACTGAGCTGTATAATTCGATTTCTGTTTTTCACTCGATTTTTTTCCCCCTTTTTTTATTTCTACTCACTTCGCTTGTGGGCCGAGTAGGGTATGCTGGACTTGTTGTAGTATTAGTTACGGAAAAAAAGGTAACGATTTCAGTTTGTTTCAAAATTCAGAGTAATAGAGCTCAGTTAGTCAAGCAAACTAATACTTGTTATTACTACTTAATTCCAAACTTCAATTCAGAATTTTAAACTTAGAATTGAGCATAACTTGTTTTAGAAGGTATCTCTTAGTCACAAAGTCAATGGAAACATACTGTTCAAGCAATGAAACTAGAACACCGGAGAGATTATTTTAAGAGACTATGTAAACTCAAAAATGTATAATCTAAGAATATATTTGTATCTATGCTGGCGACCCGTTCCCATGCTTGGCAACGAAGCCTGAGATAAAAATAGTTCTAAATATAAAACCACGCTCTATCCTGTGCGTGGGGTACAACACCAAATTCTTAGAGGAGAGCTGTACTCCGCTGTAATTTGTAGCTATATAAGACCTAGGATTTTAAGGAATAAAGTCAGTTCAATTTTTGTGCTCAACCAACCAAGTCTTGATGTCCATTTATTCATTGGTCCTTCGAGCATTCTGTTGTTTTCCCCACCAGTGGTAAGAGACACAGAATTTTAAACCAGCACCTTATAGTGAAATACTTAAGGTTGCAAAATAAATTGGTCTGTTGCTATCCTCCACCAGTGATAAGAAGCACAGAACTGATTGCTCTAGTTCTCCATGTGAGACAGAGATAATAAATATCCGAAGAGGATTAACAAAAACTCTAGCGCTCTAAAAGAAAAGAGGCAGGGAATAAAAAAAAAAAAATTTTAGTGTTTCCGAGGCTTTACGTCGGAATTGTGTGCGGTAAAAAAAAAATATAAATCGACACGAAATTATTATAGCGTTTCCGAGGCTTACATCGGAAAGTGAAAAAGAAAACTACGAGGTCGATTCTAAAGCAATAGAATCGGAAATCGGAGTGGCTAGAGGATTTACAACCCCAAGAGCCAAAAACAACGTCCGCAAAGACAGCAGCGACAGAGTCAACAGCAGCAGCATCAGCGACATAAGCGTCAGCGTCAGCATCGTCAGCGGCATCAGCAGCAGCGTGAGCAGAGGCATCAGCAGCAACGTGAGCAGAGTCAACAGCAGCAGCATCAGCAGCAGCGTCAGCATCAGCATCAGCAGCAGAGTCAGCTTCATCACAACATAAGATAAGTGCATGAAACTTAAGTTTTAAAAATATATTGTTAAAATGTTGTCAGAAGCAACAATTAATCTGCTGGAAAAGCAAGCAGTAATAGTTAAAAAAGTTCAGGAGATTGAAGCTGGAATTATTTCCAGCCAATCTATTGAAATATTGACAGAGTTGAAAGACAAATTTGTAACAAACAACTCTATTCTTTTAAAAATTGGAGCAGTCGATCACGACTACTTCAATAAAAAAATATTTGACAAAACAATATTAACAATTAAATCAATTAGTGAACAATATATATGTTCGAAGAAAATTATTGATCCTGGAACAGAAAATGTTCCAGAAAAAGTTGAAAATAATAAGATTGCAGATAAGTTAGACGAAAACTTGTTGCAACTTAAAAAATTATATTCAGGAAACTGAAAAGATAAAAAAATGCTACCCGGAATGGAGTAGCATTAGAAAAATAAAATTAATTTTCTGAATAGAATCCAAGAAAAAATTAATTTTTTGAAAACAAAACATCCAATGCAACGAAGATGTTTCTGAATTAGAGTTTGATGCTAACAATATGATTGACATATTGGAGCATATAAGTCTCAACAGTAATAAGGTAACCGTGAAGACAGAAGATCTTCCAGCTCTACCTAAAATTAAGGTACCCACTTTTTATGGGGAACCCAGAGAGTGGGATTCATTTTTTGAATTATTTATGGAAATAATTCATGATAGAGAGGACCTAAGTCTTTCGGTCAAATTTAATTATTTAAAATCGGCTTTAAAAGGTGAAGCCAGGAGCATGGTATCACATTTGCTCACTGGCTCAGTAAATAATTATGATGTTGTGTGGGAACTGTTGACCAAACGGTTCGAAAATAAAAGAAAAATTTTTCAGATCAATTAAATAGGTTAATTGATTTACCTTCACTAAATATTGAATCTGAAAAGCAGATAAAAAATTTTATTGATGCTAGCAATGAGGCTATGCATATTATAAAATTAAAAGCAAATATGTCTAATGAAATAGACAGTATCTTTGCGCACATTATATTGCGTAAATTTAATAAAGAGACACTACAACTATACGAATCTTACGTCAGAAAGACAAAAGAAATTCAAGAGTTGTCAGATGTCAAAGAATTTTTGGAACAGCGATATGGTTCCATTAGTTCATTAAAAACGATGAAAAGAAAAATTCTAATGTTCAGCAACATAGAATTGAAAACTGCCCGATATAAGAAACCTGGACATCATGCAGTACAGTGCTATACATTTAGAGCCATGAGTCCAGTAGAGAGAATCGACGCAGTAAGAAAAGTGCAATTATGTATGAAATGTTTAAAATTCACGAGGAATAAACGATGCTCGTGTGAAATATTATGTACTATTTGCAGAAAATCACACAACACAATGTTACACATTTCTAACGAGAAAGTGAACACTTGTGTTGCTGAAAAAGCAAGCACTATTAGCTACAGCAATAGTGAAAGTGCAAACCAATAATGGTAATTTTGAGCAATTAAGAGCATTAATCGATAGTGGATCGCAGTGCACTATTATTTCAGAAGAAGCTGTTCAAACTCTAAACTTATTTAGAATTAAAAAATAACAAAAATAAGTGGAGTTTCAGCAAATAACTCAAGCTCATCAAAATACAAGGTCAACTTGTGTTTAAAAACCATATAATAATGAGAAACAAAATTTTTACACAGAAGCAATCGTTTTGCCAAAATTAATGAAAGCGCTGCCAATCCAAACAATAAAGATAAATAAATATAAATGGCAGAATTACGTTTTGGCTGACCCACATTTTGACAAACCGAGCAGAGTAGATATGATAATTGAGCCGATCTATATTCACAAATAATGAAAAATGGCATTATTAAAATAGACGGACTCCTGGGTCAAAATACGGAATTTGGTTGGGTAGTATCAGGCTGCACCAAATCAAAGGGAAATTCTGTAATAACAGCAACTACAATCGAGGTTAAAGACATGGATCGATTTTGGGAATTAGAAGATGAAGATAATGACGACTTAGAAGCAGAATATTGTGAAAAGAACTATATAGCAACAACTAGAAAAGATAGCAATGGTAGATTTATTGTAAAAATCCCATTTAAAGAAAATACGAACTTAGGAGATTCTAAAACGCAAGCTTTAGCACGTTTTCACAATTTAGAAAAAGAAATTTAATAAAAATCTAAAACTGAAAGAAAATTATATTCAGTTTATGAGGGAGTACATGGAGTTAGGACATATGGTTGAATCAAACGAAGTAGGAAAATATTATCTTCCTCATCAAGCAGTACTAAGGGATAGTAGCTTAACAACAAAATTAAGAGTTGTATTTGATGCGTCAGCAAAAAAGTTCAAATGGGAAAAGCCTAAATGACATCATGTGGACAGGACCAAGAGTTCAAAGAGATATTTTTGATATTCTGTTAAAATGGCGTAAATGGCCAGTTGTAGTCTCCTCTGATATAGAAAAAATGTACAGACAAATAAATATTGATGAAGATGACCAAAAATATCTCAATGTATTCTGGAGAGACTGTCCGTTGGATAGATTAAAAACTTACAAACTTACAACAGTTACTTACGGAACCGCATCAGCCCCATATTTAGCGACCAGGACTTTGTTAGAAATTGCTTACAAATGTAGCAATGAAAACATTAGTGAAATAATAAAAAATGATTTTTTATATGGACGATCTAATGACAGGCGCTAATACAGTACAGGAGGCTAAAGAAATTGTAAATTTAATTTCGCGAGAATTAGATAATGTGGGATTTAATTTAAGGAAATGGATCTCCAACAATCCAGACGTTGTGGCAAGCGTAGAATGTACTGATGATAAAAAATATTAAGTTTTGAAGAAAATGAGTCAGTCAAGACGCTAGGATTACAATGGGAACCTGTAAAGACGAATTTAAATTTAATATTCATTGTGAACAAAAAAAGAAAATTAATAAAAGAACAGTATTGTCTACATTAGCGAAAATTTATGACCCTTTAGGTTGGCTATCTCCTGTAACAATAGTCGGTAAAATGTTTATGCAAAAAACTATGGTTAGGTGAGCTAGAGTGGGATAAAGAATTACCAATAGACGATTCAGAATACTGGGAAATATTTATGAAAAAAATTAATAACATTAGAAAATCTCAGAATTCCTAGATGGCTAAAAATGCACAACGATGTATTGGCCCAAGTACATGGATTTGCAGATGCCTCCGAAAAAGCATATGCGGCAGTTGTGTATGCAAAAATCGGAAGTTCAGTAAGGATAATTACTAGTAAAAGTAAAGTTAATCCCAAAAAAGAATAGAAAAACGATCCCTAAGTTAGAGTTATGTGCAGCTCATCTGTTAGCAAAACTAATGGAAAGAGTAAAAGAAGCGTTAGAATAAGTACAAAATCTTATGCATGGAGCGACTCAACGATTACTCTTGCTTGATCAAAAATGGAGCCAATAAAAATAAATTTATTAGGCGTAGAACAGATGATATTAAAAAATTAAAAGAAGTAGAATGGGGGCATGTCAAATCAGAAGACAACCCAGCAGATATTGCGTCAAGAGGAATAGATGCCGATAAGTTAAAAAACTGTGACATTTGGTGGACTGGACCTCATTGGCTTTGCGAAGTCAATTGAATATTGGCCAAAGGAAGAAAATTCTGAAAATGAATTAGTTTGCACAACTATTTTGAATAATAATTCTGATATTATTCAGAAATTAACAGATAAGTTTTCCTGTATAGAAAAAACTCGAAAAAGTAGTTGCATATGTTTTAAGATTTATTGATATGAAAATTAACAAAAAAAAGTATTTCCAGCGTATTTAACTGTAAATGAAATAAAGTCTGCACGCTGTTTAGTAATTAAACAACAGCAGATTATTTATTTCGATGCAGAAATTAAATGTATAATTCATAAAAGAGATATTGACATAAAAAGCAAGATACTAAGTTTAAACCCATTTTTAGATGAAAATGGGTTACTTAGAGTTGGTGGAAGATTAAGGAACTCTAATGCATGTTTTCAGGTAAAACATCCTTTAATTTTAAACAAAAGTCACTTTACGGACTTAATAATAAAAAAGGCACATAGAGAAACATTGCATGGTGGACTTAACCTGATGAGAACTTATATTCAAAGACGATATTGGATTTTTGGACTTAGAAATAGTTTAAAGAAACAGTTGAAAGAATGTATAAAGTGTTCAAGATATCGGCAGACGACAGCAGGACAGATAATGGGAGACCTTCCAAAATATAGAATTACACCAGATTACCCATTTCTAAATACTGGAGTAGATTACGCAGGGCCATACCATATAAAATGTTCTAAAAAACAGAGGAATTAAGTCATATAAAGGTTACATAGCTGTGTTTGTATGTATGGCAACCAAAGCTATACATCTGGAAGTTGTAAGTGATCTTACAACTGATGCATTTTAGCAGCCTTTAAAAAGATTCATTGCAAGAAGAGGAAAATGTGCTAATATTTACTCCGATAATGGAACAAACTTTGTGGGTGCGTCACGAAAATTAAATGAAGATTTTCAAAAAGCTATTATGGATAACGAAAAAGTAGCTCAATTTTAGAAAGCGAAGGGATCACTTGGCATTTTATCCCGCCGGCAGGACCGCATTTCGGTGGCATTTGGGAAGCGGGAGTTAAATCGGTGAAATATCACTTAAAAAGAACAATTGGTGATACGATTTTAACTTATGAAGAGTTTGCAACTCTGTTATGCCAGATTGAAGGAGTGCTAAATTCTCGTCCCCTATACACTACTGGAGAAGATATTGAGGACATGGAGATATTAACGCCGGGACATTTTCTGATTGGTAGACCTAATTTGGAAGTAATAGAGTCTATAAATGAGGAGAAGATAAACAATTTAGACAGATGGAAATTAATTAAAAGGATTAAAAATGAATTTTGGTTAAAATGGAAAGAAGACTATTTACATACTTTACAGCAAAAGAAATAAATGGAAACGTGAAAATAAAAATATCGAAAAAGGGCAAATAGTGTTAATTAAATCCGAAAATTGTCATCCAGCGAGATGGCCCCTAGGGGAAAATTGAGGAAGTTCATAAAGGCGCAGATGAAAAAGTTAGAGTAGCGAAGATAAGAGTACAAGAAGGATTGGTAACGCGTCCTATTAGTAAAATATGTCCTCTAATTGGAGTCCAAGAGTCAGGAGAAGACTCTAAAAATGAGGAACGCTCAACTAGAGGAGGTAGGCTTTTCAAAAATCGGATTGTATTTAGCCATGATGATGTTAATGCTGATTTGTCAAGTATCCAATGCGGTTCCAATTAAGACCGAAATAAAGAAATGGACAGTTGAACAAGTCAACAGTACAGCATCAATATACTTGATCCGATGGGTGACGTAGAAGTAATAACGTCATCATGGGATTTAGTTGTGTTTTATGATATGGACACTTACTTCGTTATGATAGAGAAAGGGAAAGAAATTATACAAAAGATGCGAATGATTTGTAGAAAATTGCATGATTTTGAGGAGCAATGTAATTTGGTACTGAACAACATGCAAAGACAAATCGATGATGTAGAGGAAAACAATAGCCTTTTTATGACGCAGAGAACTCCAAGACAGAAAAGATCACCCTTAGATTTCGTAGGATCTTTTATATCATATGGTATTCGGGCTCATGGATGCAGATGATAGAACTCAAATGGAAGAAAATATGATTGTGTTGTTAGAAAATCAACATAACATAGACAATCTAGCCAAAAAACAGGCTTCCGTAATTGATTCCACTGAAAACATTCTGAAACAAACAATAGACGAAGTAAATAAAAAACTTTTACAGTATGAATCTACGAGTAGACAACATGACCGAACTCTTAAGGAAAGCTATTTTTGTATATAAGGAATCAATAAAGTTCAATTCGCATGAATTTGTATTCCCTACGTTTCCGTTTCCGCCACTCCCACTGTCATTCAGTTAGCTCTTCCATTGATTCCGGTATTTGTTTACCTCAAACCAAAGAGACTGACTAAATTTCCAACATCCACAGCTGTCTCTTCTTACCCATCTCTGGACCATCGTCAGCTCCCTGGAGCGTATTCTGTTAATTAAATGAAGCCAATGGAGACAAGGCAAAGTGGGAGCGAAAATTGTTCTGGCAAAGCCAAGTAAAAGCCGAGCATAAAATACTTGAAGGTCAACACATTTTAAAGTACATATTT
The DNA here is from genome assembly GCA_020829145.1 of Drosophila nigrodunni. Lineage (NCBI taxonomy): Eukaryota > Metazoa > Arthropoda > Insecta > Diptera > Drosophilidae > Drosophila > Drosophila nigrodunni. The sequence goes on from JACVCZ010000008.1 coordinate 1,551,414, forward strand.
TCAGTGAACATTGCAATTAGAACAGCGAAAGCAGCGAAAACCGCAGCGAAACCACAACAAACAAAACAAAAACAAAAAAATACTGCAAAAGTTAATTTACTCCACTCAAAATGACTCGGAATATTCCCTTAGCTGAGCACGCCAGAAGCAGCCCGGAAAAGCGTCCAATCTTGGCGAAAAGCAACTCTGAGCTGCTTTTCCTCTTTTTGATTCTTTTACTTTTTTGCATTCCTAACAAAAGTTGGCGTTCTTTATGGCAGCACTTTTAAAACATATTCGCTGAATTGTTTCCTGAAACTACAAACTATTCTACTTTAATGTTATAAGAAAATGACCAAGACAAATTTAATCAATATGCCATAATATTCAGCATATTTCAATCATTTTTTCAACCAGACACATACGATTTTTAACGACTATGCCTTGCTTATATTAAAGTCTATGCTGTACTTTATGATTTTACATTTTTCCAACTCAAATATTCTTACTTTTAAATGTTTTAAGTCACTCCCTTTTCTAATGAACTAAAATGTTAAATTCCATTTCTGTTGCCTACTTTCAGGGGCTGCAACCGAATGGCGTCCAAATGAACCGTGGCCGCTCCAGTTTTCCTAATTCCATTAAATACCATATATTTTCGGACACTATCACAGCTGACTTCCTGCGGCAGCAGCAGCGGCCGGCTGTGTCCTTGGCACCGCATAATTATGCACTACATGCGGCCATTTGGGATGCAGTAGGTAGAGGAAGAGGAGGAGAAGGAGCCACCACAAGTTCGTGGCTATCGGCAACAGGCTGATATATGTTATAACCAGGACTTGCCACAAGTGGAGCTAACTCGGCCAAAAGGCGTAATAATGAAAGTGATATTTCAGAGCACAGCTAACTCAGGAAGTGACTGCCTGACCAACATGCAGCCTAAGAGATAATGCTAACTGTGATCAAAAATACATATTTGTAAATTAATTATTTTAAATAATACAATTTATTTACGAAAATTTTAATAAAAAATACTTTAAAAGTGAAAGTTTGTCTGCTTTAAGAATTTTAAAGGTACCAAAAATTACACTAAAGGTAAGTTTAAAACAATTTCTGGAACTGGAACTATAAATTATATTGTAATAAATTAATAAAAATTATTCTGTTGATTAGTATATGAATTCAAAGCTGCTAAAGACCTCAATCATTTCAACGACTTATTAATAACTGCAGTTTAAAGCTGCCCTAAATGCTGGCTATAAAATAATTACAGAAAAAAGCAAACAAATTGCTTATAATACACCTAAAAGCCTAATGATTTACTGCAGCTAAAAGTGAAAAAGGAAAATGGAAAATTGAAATACAAGTGTAATCTTAATACGAACATTAAATTTGAAATGTTGTTGCTAAGCATTTAAGCGGGTCATAAATAGTTGGGTAAATTGTCAGCCCACATTTGATGTGAAAATGTCAATCTGTTGCCGAGTCATTCAGCCAAACAGGAAGAGGGGGAGTGTAAGCGAGAGAGGGAAAAACCCGCACAACGAATTACGTGAATATCCTATATCAAGTTCTTTGCATTTCAACTCGAAAACCAGGTGACAAGCAAATAGCAGACAAAAGCCATAGACAGAGATAGACAGACAACAGACAGACAGCTAGAGACTCTGGGGATGTGATAATATCAAGTGGCAATGCCAAAAATACAAAGAACTCAACACAAGCCCGGATAGAAATACACAAAAAATAGAGAAAACCGCAAAGCAAAGGGAAGGAAACGCCTGTTAAGGGAGTAGGTGGGGAAAATGCTGAAAATAGTGCTCACTAAGCATTAAAAATGATAATTAAATTTTCAACAATGAAACCGAGAACACTGAGAACAAGGACACGTTTTGCGTGCTCCACTTCATATCGCACATAAAGCTCTTAATCATAAACATGCGCCGCCACTTTACCCACTGCCTTACTCCCATCAAGTCCCACCTCTCGCTAACCCGTTTTGGGTACGGCTTTTGGTTAGTCCACCGTCTACGGTCTACGGTCTACGGCCGGCGGACTGCTAAGCATATGCGCATATAAATTAACATAGACACCCGAGTATTTAATTAAAATTCCATCAGTCCACAAACAAACACATGCAGCGGCAGCCAGAGAGAAAGAGAGAAGGATTGATAGAGAGAGCGAGAGAGAGAGAGTGGATAGCGTGAGATTTTAGGAAAGCTATACAGTTAACTCTCGCATATGAGAACTTGACACGATTCGAGTTATTTAGTATTAATTTCCATTTATTTGGCAATTAAAAAGACTTTAATTTATGATTAATATTTTAAAACAAAAACTGCTTGAATAAAAACATTTAAAATACTCATTAAAAAGAAAGTTTATTAAAAAAAAGTATTAAATTAACTATGTTATATTTTTTTTTATTATTATTTATTAATTAAATATTATTAATATTTAAAATCTTGATAGCTATTTGATATTTGAAGTAGAAAATCGCTTTAGATTTTAGTGGTTGTAATAAATGAGGGTTGACTGTACTGGCCACAGTTAGGCCTGCACACACACAAACACACACACAGTCACAGCTAGGCACACACATTTAAGCGCTAAGCCGTTGCCGAGTTTTGGCTTCGGGGTCGAAATCCACCAAAAACCACACGGAGCACACACAACGGAATCTGTGAAGTGTGCCTCAGGTGACAACAGTCCGCGTGCAAACAAAGCTAAGTTCCCCGCCCTCTCTTCTTTACCCTGCTCCAACAACTGTCGCCGTCTACCACTTGAGATAACTCTGTGTGCTCTGTCAGAAGTTGAAGATGGAAATGGAAGTGGAAGTGGAAATGGAAGAGCAACTGAAGGTGGTAACAGTAGAAGGTGAGGACAACAGCCGATGGCCAACATCGATGGTGACTGATGAAGTGGCACTTTCATGATTCGGCCAACGATGACAATGATGATGATGATGATGATGATGATGTTCCCTGACTTTGCTCTGTGTGATCGTGATAAGCACCGCAATGTAATTAAGTTGACGCAGCATTTGGGCATTTGGGCAAAAGGACTTTACATGGCTTCCACTTTCAACAGGCGTCTCCATAATTAAATATGGATTTCAATGGCCAAAAGGATGAACATTTTGGTTCCTAAACATGAACTGGAAGAGCGGGGAGAGTAAGCGGAGTGACTTGAATAAAAGGACTGCCAGTTGGAAAATTGTTCGGGGGGGCTGACAACACTAGACAAGCCCGTTGAGCCAGTTGTTAGTTAGCTGCTTTATGCGTAAGCTCTTCAGATTGAGTAAACAAGCAGCTTGTGGACACTCGGAGGCAAAAATACCCTGGCTAAAATAAAGCAAAAGCGGGCTAAACAACCCTTAAAACATGTAGAAATTATGCTGGATTTTAAACTTTTAGAATTATAACTATCGTCAGATGGGACAACTATAACATATAGCTCCTATATGGCAAATCGGGAAATGTTCATTAGAATGTAGCCTTTTTTGCAAGCTAAAATTGTTAGGCATTTTCCTGGCGATTTCAAAAATGGAATGACTACAAAAACGGATTTGGAAATGTTGATGCGGAATACTTCCTGGGATAGGATAACATTCATGCTCTGACCACAGAAAGGAGACAAGAGTTGCAGTTTTGAGGATTTTAGCGGAAGAAAAGTGTTTGAGAGTTATGTTGAATTGGCAACTGGTAATCAGGTGGAAAAATATAAATTACACACTCTAGAAGTAAAAATACATATTTTAACCATTGCTCAAGATGCAAAAATACCTATTAGGGGTTACCTTCATAATTTTGTACAAATTACAGGGTATCAGAGGCTCGCAACGAGTATTTAATGTGTCAAACAGTTTAAATTTCTATTGGCCTTTTTTATTTTGTTCGAGTTTTTGACTTTTGTTTTGGTCACAGATGTTTACTGACTGTTGTTGTTGTTGTTCTGTTAGTTTTCAGTTGTTGCCCTACTTGTTCCTCAGATTGTACAAAAAAGTGTAGCTTGGTTTTCAACTTTTTGACCGTCTGCCATATAGATGAACCCGCACACACCCACACACACACACACACATTCAGCACGCAAATGGTCATCCTGTGGAATCATTTATTTTCCACTTTAGACAACAGAAAACAGGGACACATACACACAACACAAACACACACACACACACCCAAAGCGAAAGGGAAATAAAAAGAAAAGTTTTTAGTTAGCTTTTGATGAGGGTCAACTCAACGCTGGGCGCACTTTTCAAGTGCCCGCCTCCGCACACATGCCCCACCCCCACTACCACCTCTTCACAAAAAAAAAACATTTAAAAAATATTAAAAAAATTGGGTGTGTGGGCTAAATGGGCGTTGGGAAAGATCTCATATGACAATAGTTCGACCATTGTTTTTGACATGACTTGCTATCAAAAACAAATTTGCTCTTCTTTGTTGCGTTACTTTGTGTGTCCTTTTCTGCTACTTCTTTACATGTGTTTTTTTTTGTGGCATCTTAGACACACTGTAAGAAAAAATTAGTTACTTGCAGCTAAAACTATAACCACACAGAGTCAGACGTGGGTTTATACTGATTAGTTTTAAACAAATGCCGACTTAATAAATCTAAACTTAACTTCTAAGCTCAAATGTTCTAAGCTGCCAATTAACTTTGATTTTTTTCAGTGTAGGCATTCGAAGGAAACAAAACAAAGCGATTTCTGCTGCTCTGCTTGCAATTGACAACTTCATATGGCACTCGACATTGCCTTGGGCAGAGTTATGGTTACAATCAAAGAATCGATAGCAATTGGAAGTGAAATTAAAAACACTGTAACTTAATCGATATGCAAATACTATTTTGCAGCACTGTACTTTAGAATCTAAAGTGTATTTTCATTGTAAAGTTTAAATTTCTTTTTAAAAATAATACTTTAAAAAAAAGATTTCATTTTTTGTTAAATCCATTTTGCTTAAAGTTAAAATTTTACCTTTGCCTTTTAAAAGTCGCTGTCAAAGTGCCACAAAGCCAAGCATTGTTAACAATTGTCTGTAGATCACATTATTAACTGCCTTATCAGGCCTTATCACTCTCATGCGAACAAAATGGAAACTGTGGCATTGCGGCAAACCGCAGGCAGACACGATGCAAAATTATTGTTGCAGTCGGCGAGCAGCAAATAAAAACTGATAAAAAATGTGAACAAAAGCATATAAAATCAATGCAATACACAAATACTACGTTTATACCCCTTAAAGTCTTAAATTCACGAAAATAAAACTTTATTTTGTAATCTCCCAAATCGATTTTTATTTATTTATTAGCCCCAAAAGCCGAAAGAGACAAATTGTTGGCTGTATTAGGCAGAATTTGTAGCGAGTTTTGGGACTTAAAAGTTTTTTAGAATAGTAAAAAATGAAAATGAAATTGTTTTCAGTGCCTAAAACTGTTCTTCAAATTTTAAAGGTCTACAAGTATTTTAAATTTGTTTTTTTTATATTTTTAAAATTTAAGTACGAGTTACTGATATTGGGTTTATCTCAAAAATGAGTAAACTAGAACACTTTCTTGAATTGTCGTAGAAAATATTTCAACTATGTAAATAAAATTAAAAATTTATAACTTTTATTAAATATTCAAAGATTTGTCTTCTATTTAAGTACTCAAAAAATAATTTTTAAATGAAAGTTTCTTAAATTTAAGTTCAAAATTTAAAATTTTCTTTAAAAATGGCCAGAATTTCAGCACAAAGTTTCACAGGCTTCTCTTTCAGTTTTGACAGTAAGTCATGAAATTAATTTTGTGTAATAGACACCGTGTAAACCAAATAACAGAGAAGGGGAAATTGAAAGAGACAAGCCACACACACACAGTCATACATACTCTCACACACACATACAGTTAGCCGCTGCTGTCAGCTGCAGCAATTGCTGCATTTGGGGCAACGTCAACGGCAGACGATGAAACCAAAGCCATTCTGGCAGTTGGACCGCGGTTTTGCGACGTGCCACGCACACACAATCAAACACACACAAAGGCACACACACACACACACTCATACACACGTACAGTGTCGCTTTTGCTGTCAGTGCAACGGTTGCACGAACGCCTTCTCAAAATGGTTACGTTAACGTTTGGCTTTCATACTTAACTTGAAAACAATTAGTCACAAATTAAATTTCTATTTCAATGGATAATATAGTTTGTGTTGTATGCAGGCAGGCAGCCGTTGCATGCAACATGCCAACCGAGTAACCAACTAACTAACTAACCAACCAACCAACTTACTTTCTTCTAACTAATTGCCAACGAAAGTAAAGCAAACTTCACTTCTTACGCCTTTTTTTGCTGTTTGGGGTTAACCAACATGTCAGCATCAGTTTAGAGCAACAACTCATTAAACAATTGTTTAAAAAGCTGCAATCAAATTTGAACGTTTCTAGTTATAAAAAAAACTTTAGCTATAAGTCCGCTATAAGCTATTTTTGCTACTTAGAAATACATTAAATTTTGTTTTGTGCCCCACAAAAACTAATCAACTATTTAAATGTCATCGTCAGCCAGTGTCATTTAGGCGGTAAACACAAAAATGGGCATGACCCAAACGAATCATTTTAGGTATCACAACCATGATGTATTTTTGATTGCAGCTGCTTAAATCAAAATAACAAAAAAAAAAACAACAAAAACAGCAGAAAAGAAGCAGAAAATAACACAGATAAAAATATATGTACATAAATACAGCAATCACAATCAGAAAAAATTGTGAGGGCGACACAAAAACAAAACGCAGATGAAATGCCAAAATACACTTACAGACAGACAGACGGACAGAGAGACTGAGAGAACAGCATCATAACCTGTAGCTTCGGGGGCATCACACACAGAGCAGAACATTCCACGGCTGAACCCAACGAACCCAACGAAACCCAAGCGTCTTCCCACTCCATGCTAACGGTTTTTGTCCTGGCGTTCTGCCCGAAACGCACCACAACAACAAGACAATTTGAACGTAAAAGTCACGTCACCGACTAGAATATACCCCCTGCTAACATTTATTAATATAAAAGTGCTGTTTATAAAACTAATAGACACTTTCTGGCAGCTTCAAATCCAAACAGATTTTTACAACTGTAAATTCTCCACTCAGACAACAAAAACTCAAATAAGCTAAATGAAGGCAAAAAACAAAACAATTTGTTGTTGCTGATCTCGAACGCAGCTGCAACGAATGAAGATAAGCAACAAAATACGAAAAAATTGTTTGTGCAATTTGCATTGGCCTATGTGCAATACGAATGCACACATGCACATGCGTACACGCATACACTCCCATTACAAAGCAAAGTTAACTCAGAGAGCTAGAGGTGGCAGCACAAGCGGCCTCAGCTATGAGCTCTGCCGGCGTCGCAGCTTAAAGCATAACAAGCATGGAGATCAGTTGACTGCGCTGCTTTGACGCACGCTGTGTCTCTCTTTTGCTTTCGGTCTCATTTAATATTGATATATTGATATTGATATACAATCTCTAAAGTTTCACGTTTAGAAAGAAATAAATAAACAATACAAAGTCAAAGAAACTTACAATTCAACTATTAACTACTGCACAACATCAGCAAAATACCCCATTTCGCTTCGATCAACGGGTATAGGAGACGAAAGTTCACACCGAAATTGAAACCCAACAAACTGAAGCGCCATCTATTCAATCCCTCAGTGAGGGAAATCTGTGTAGCATAATCTGAGGCGCAGAATGAAGATGACAATAAATTCGTTTCGATTTCGCTTTGATTTAGTTTTGCGAAATATCATCATCCATGGATTACCAAGCCTTGAGGTCGCTTACTCCTTGCTCTTTCCCACTACAGCTGCTCCTGCTCCTGCTGCTGATGATGATGATAATGTTGGTAATGATGATGGAAACGATTGTCGCCTTATGGCCAAAATGAAGGCAAAGCAAACACAAATAGATAACAGACAACAAATAAAAGCCAAAAGCAAAATGAAATGAAAATAAGACAAAGCAAATTCACGCACATGGCGTGAAGATGGTGGCCATAACCAAGGGGCTGGGCTGCATCTGGGGCGCCGGGGAGCGGAAAATGGGGCAGAAAGGTCTCGCGGGGTCCATCCAGGACACATTCACAATACGCCAAATCCCGCCCAGCTTATGTTGGCTTTCAAATTTTGATTGAAAAAATCACAGAACATTTTTAGTGTACGAAACTTAGGATATTTCCATTCCCATTTCGCCATTTTTCCACCGGAAACCAATAATACTCGCCGGCCACCCACCCACCAAAATGGGCGACAAATAGCGAAATGTTGCCACAGATTGTCATAATGACACACAGGCCGAATGACAGACATTCAGACAGACAACGACGGACGTCAGACCACGACAATTCCTATTTAATAATTCAGTTCTATTTGCTTGCCGATATTTTGATTTGGGCTCAATCACTTGGCCAACATTCGAGGCCATTGGCAATGGAATTCGCATTCCGTCATCAATGACAGCGCTTCAAATTGTTTGTGTTTGATTCAGTGGCAGTAAGCAGCTTTCAGAACTCTATTAATATCACAAGAACTGGAAATCTTAACGATATACATGCATGATTACTTAAGCCACTAATAGTCAAAAAGAAAGACTTTCAGCTAAGAAAATTAAGTGAAAATTTAAAAATACTTTAAGAAATTCCATATCAAAATCTTCATGTGAAAATACAGAGAAAGCTCACATTTTATAGAAAACAGTTGGATAAATTTTCAAAAATAAAATCTTCCTCTTAAGTCAAACATAAATCACGTATTATAGCACTTCTTGTATACCAGAGTTTTCTTAAATTTATAAACATAGAAACATAAATTTTACATAAAATAAATAAACATAAGGATTCTAAAACTATGAAATAAATTAATAAACATTTTAATTAGTTAAATCCAAATTTTTTTTTTAAAAATCGTTCATGGAACTGAATTAAACTAAAATTTGCCTCATACCTTGAAAAAAATTTCAAAAGATTTGTAAAATGACAAAAGCTGGCTGATATAATGAAAGCTGACAGCAAACCAAAAAGTAACCGATGGTTTAAAACTGGACTATTTGCCCTAAGCATATAGCATGTTCAAGTTCACCAAAGACTCAAACCTAATGAGCTTATATCAGCTGGTTGTTAAACTAACTAAAAATTTATTTGAAAACGAAAACGTAAACCGTTTAGTGTAAGTTTTTTTTTTTTTATTTTTAATGTCTATACTTAATTTATTGTGCGATTATCTTAAATACATTTATTGCTGTCTGTTCAGGAACCTTTTAGGTTGTTAGTGTTAAGCATAATTAATGTAATTAACTAAGTTTGTCGTTGAGACAAGGTTCAAGATCGTTATAAAAATATTTATAGTGCAGATCAAAGCAGCTAGAATATGACTAAAATTAGCTACTACGGGGTGCGGAGAGAAGAAGAAGCTCGACAGGCAGTTACCCTATGCTTTCTACTATAAAAAATTCTCTTAAAAAATGTTTATAAATTTGTAAAAGTCATGCTTAGAAATAATTATAAAGCCAGCACAGTATCTAACTAATAAGCTATTAAATCACCACCCATTAAATATAACTTAACGTGAACCTTGTTGAATAAAGTATAATGTTAGAATTCTAAGTCAAGTTAATCAACTGTCATTTAAAAGTGTCTACTTATGATTTAAGTACATTTCCGAGATTCTTTATTAAATGATCCTACGATTATTTACAACAACTTAATTCGCCTGGATTTCCGTAGATTTTCTTTTAAATGTAACCGACGGATTTAGTTTTAGTTTTTTTGTAGTTGAACTTGTCGAGCCTTTCATCAGCTCGATATATTCTGTAGTTAAAGTAGTAGTAGTAGTAGTTGTAGATAGTTTTGTCTGACTTGCGGTACAGCGAGGTTATATTTAATTACCAGCTGTAAAATGAATTCCAATTAGTAATTAAAACCACTAAACAGCTTAAGTCGGGTCCACAGCAGTTTCCCAGTGGACTGATTTTCCGCAACATTCAGTCTCGTAACACATTTCAAATGAATCGGTAGCAAAAACTCCAATTCATAAGTAATTCAATGACCAACTGAAAGCTAAACTAAATTAAAATATTATTAAATCACATCTGTCACGTACACGTGAATTGTCCTTCTGGAGACGTGAGTGATTTGTATAAACTCAAGTTAAGCTACGCAAAACTTTAATTCTATATCGGCATTATCCTTACCAAGAACTACCGGTTAAAAACAGGACAACGTGTTTTTTTTTAAGTTAAAATGTGTTGTAAATATAGAACCTTCAAAAGAGGAACTAAAAGAAACTAAAATAATAAATAACAAAGATAGTAAAAGAACTTCTTTTTTAAAAATAAATCTAAAAAAGTTATGGTTTATTGTATAGAACCTTCTTGAATTTTACGTTCCTTTCAATAGGAAATGTAAAATAAGCTCTATTAACGTATTATCTGGTTATGCGACCAAATCTTGAGTACATTACGTATGAAAAAAGTCGTCTTATTAAACTTTTCAGTTCAAACAATCTTTAAATATTTTGAAAATATATAAACAAATTTTTTAAATTTATAAGAAATGCCACTGTGCTTATCAGTCATTCATCAGAATTGCCATAAATTCAAGGAGAAATCTTTTTAAATTTCACAAGTTTTATTAGAGAACAATTTTGATTTGTACTTAAGGGAACGCAAAAACTGTAAACTTAAATAATTATGCGATAAAAATTGGCACATGTATATAAATTATAAAAAAATAACATAATTTCGGAAGCTGTCAAAAATCGTGTTTTCAAATCACACACGTGTTTTCCAAAAATTTTAATTGATAAGACATTCCATCTCGCTTATCAGTCATCAAAATTGCCATTAATCCAAGGAGAAATCTGCTTGAATTTTACGCCGCAAGTTTACGAATGAATCGTTATCATTTGCAAAATACTATCAGGGGACAAGCAAAAAAAATGTTTAGATTAACATACGATTTAATTTTATTTATTTCAAAATTTGACATGAGCTTGAAAAAGTTTTTAATTTTCGGCAAATGATAAACCCAAAGACCTTTCAAAAAGCGAAGCTAATATAAAGCAAAACTTTAGATTGCAATTAAGAAACACACACATAAAGTGGCTTTTTATTTAAATATATAAAACATGTACTAAGTAAACGAAATGCTTTAATTGTAATTATCAAGCAAAGGTTACTTATGTGGGCAATAAAGCACCTTCGTATATATTATGTACATATGTCTTTTATAGGCACTTATAATTAGCTAACTTTTGTGTGTTCCGACACCGCGTAATCCAAGGAGAAGATGAAGAGGTCAGTGGAGTTATACGCACCCCAAATAGTATTCAAGGATCTCAGCTATGACGTGGAAGTGGGCAAATCAAAAGGTAAGTGAACTTTTAAGCATTTTATTACAAAAAGCACTTTCGTCATTCCACAAAAACCAATAGAAAACGATCATAGTTTTATTACATTAGCAAAAATCGTGACTTTCATAGCTAAAATCTAGAATAGAACACAGAATATACATCTTATAAGTCGACATTAGAATTATATCCACGTCTCTGTATAATTGAATTGTCGTGCTTTCAGTTTATCAAGACATTAGAGTAGCAATCATGTCACAATCACATTAAAAGTGCTTTCATTTAACACTCTAAAAGGCAGCTAATTTTAGCATTCAAGTCGCTTTAAGAGTAAAAAAGTAAAAGTGACATTCTTAAACCGGGAATTATACTATGTAATTATAGTAAATAAATCAGAGTTTGATCTGTGTGCTCTATTTTAGCGTTTGAATCACATTTAAACTTGTTTACATTACGTGTTTGTACAAGTTTGCAATGAATTTTCGAAAATTGATGGGAATAATGCTATAAATAGTTAACAGTGTTGTAAAAGACAGTTTGTTGTGGCAACACAGGTAGAGTATTACATTTATATATTAAATCTCTTAATGTAGCTCGCCCTAATTATACAACACTATATCTGAAATTTCATATTTTATGTTGTAATCATGCAATTCATTCAATCTTCGCTGTCAGTTACTATAAATTTCTTAATTTTAAGAGCATTATTCAAATCATTGGACCCAAGTGTCATAGATAGGCCAAGCCCCTGAACTGTCCTCCACGTTAACTTCAATCTTCTAATTTAAAATATACAACAAGCTTGAATCAAAACTAGTTGAGTTCAAATAAATCACTTGAATCAAAAGTTTAAGTGTTGAATTATATTCTCATCACAAGAATCTCATGGTTATAATGATAATGAGTTTATAACTAAATCAAGTTCAACTTGAATCGAAAGCGAGACAGAGGAAGAGAGAGGGAAAGATAGTGCGAAAGAGAGATGAAGAGAGAGAACTAACTGTGTGTAGTTCTGTATCTTGCGTTGATTTGTAGTTTTGTTGATTTCTTGATTTTGATATTGCAGTTCATTGAAATAAGCTCAGTTTGAAATCGCGAGTTCACTCAACTGTAACTGACAATCGTGACGACATTTCATAAAGCTTTGCGGACCCAGTACACAAAGTAAGTAAGAGGTATATTATGTTGGCAAGTAAATTATTGCGGAAAACAGGCCGAAGCTCAAATTGTCGAGCCTATAAGTTATATGTTCCTGATCAGCTTTAGCAGTAGGTTATATTTTGTGCGCCTTCTTCCACCTCCTCAAAATCAATGAAGCATTTTGATGCAATTTGTGTTAACTGCCAATAAAGTCACACATTGTATTGAGTAACAGGTTTTATATACACGATCTGACTTCTATATAAAATAGCTTTTATAGCGCAAATCCATTGAGAATTGTTTATTTTCCTGAATATATTTATCTGTTAAGTAATAGCTGTAGTTATGACATTTATTTAAATTTTATTTTACTGCAAACTAATAAATTACGTGGTCTTTTACAGTCGGCTCCCTGGCCTGTAACCTTTCTCAATAGTTTATTATTTTTTTTGGCTTTGTATATAGTTTCCCGATTCCCCGCTGATAAAAGCCGGCTCACAGCAGACAGCGGCTAGCGGGGGCTTTTATATCAGACTCTTAGTATTATATTTATTGTGGTCAACAAGCGCACTACCAAATAGCCAGTTTTTAGCTGTTGTTGTTGTGGCTTTTTTCGAATACTATGCAAAGAAGGCCAGCCGGTTGTTTGGGAAGTCAAAAAATTACTTGTTGTTGTTGTTGCTGCTGTTGTTGTTACTGTTGTCTGCGGTGTTCGATGTATTTGGTGTTCAGTGTTCGGTGTTCAGTTTCAATGTCAATGTCAAAACCGTTTCCGATCGCATGCAGTGAAATTGCCGACACTGTTCCGACTTGTTATTGTTTATATTTAATACACGCACACCCAAACACACACACACACACACTCAAACTATCATTAGTGAACTTGTTTTATTGTTTTACTTATTTTGATCGCTAGTCAGCAACAAGTTTTACAATAAATTTAGAAATATAGAAATATCTAGAGATTCACTCGCTTTGAATCCATCACTTAATTCCCTAAATAAATTTAATATCTTGTTTTGAAGTCGGTCAGAAAGTAAGGTGTTTAAAACTTTTTGGGCTTTAGGCAACTGGTTTTTCTACAATTCCAGAAATTAATAACCCATTTACGAACCGATAACTCAATAAACAAGATTTTTTTGCTTAACAACTTTATCAACAGGATTTAATGACAGTCAAGATCAATGTCTGTCAAAGTGTTAAGTATGAAAATGGTGTAGTTAATTTTATAGCTAAAGTTATAGGAAGTAGTTAGTTAGACTAGCTTTAAAGGTTAAAGTACAGTTTAAGAAGCCTTTTGATTCTGTCACAGCTCCTAACTTTTCATTGATAGTCATAGTTCAATCTCTATACAAAAAGTTCTCTATATTCCTATGAAATTTCCACACTTTTCAGACAATTTTCCAACCCCTTTTATGCTAATTCTTTACATTTTTCCACGCCCACTCCCTGTACGACTACCTAATAAATTCCATTATATAAAAGTATTATCAGTGAAAGCCAACAGTATATTAAATAACTTTATTATGTTCTTTTCTGCGATGTTTGCTGTCGATAAGATAAGTTGAAATTAATATAATGGCAACAGCAAGTGAGATAAGATCATATACAGAATATATATAATATATGGACTGAGTAGCGTCATTTGAAAGCCATTAGCTTTATTAATTAGATTCACAATGATAAAACTCTAGAGTGAAGTGCTCATCAATTAATATTTTGTTTTTTAATACATTAATCGATACTTAAGTTGACTTGTTTTGTCTATCCGACTGTATGGCTAATTGAAGAGCATCTTTTTAGCCAGAATGAACCCGGGGGCAATTAGCTTAAGATCTGGTAGCTAAGCTGATTCATAAAAATGCAAATCGTGCTAAGGCAAAGGTTGGAAATTATCATTCTAAATGGCAATCAATTAAATGAAATTACTTATTATTTAAGACACACTAAATTTATAGCTTGGATTTTGTAATTTACCTATTTCTAAACGGAATTAAACAGTTTTTTACATACTACAAAGTTATAAGAAATTTTTAAGTACCAGAAAGAAAATATAGATAAATTTATAAAGTGGAGAAAGGGAAACCAATAAACAGATCATAAATTGACTACTGAACTAGTTATTAATACGGGGTAATTAAAAACACTAGAATATTTTAACGCTAATAATTGCAATTAGGAAAATTGAGCCGAGTTGGAGTTAAACTATGTAGAACCAATAGATAAAATAATATTTACTTAATTGTCATACCGGTATTCCCGATCAGTTGTCATTATTTTTGTAGCCTTATTGGCGTATTGGCGTATTTATTAATTGCACATTGTCCCCGACTATTAGACCGTGTTAGAGATTAACTAACCAGTTAAAACAGTTAACAAGTTCCACAGCTCTGTGCTGCCTCTGTCTGCATTATTCATCAAGTGAATTTCATTAGATTTACATATATACACGTGAAGGGAATATATGTATACCATACAGAAGTCTCTACGCCTTGGAGAATTTATAAAGCACCAAACGCTTGGGAGAATCGCACAAATGTACGGGAGAGAGTAAGACTAAGAGCGACCCTGTACTTGGTTTGTTAAAAAACTCTGCTCTTTGCTTCCTTACGTCATGAGGAAAATTTTTAGCTGGAAAACGGAAATAGTCAAAATTTTAAGAGCATAGAGAACTCGACGGAAAAAGACCCTGTAACTGATTATGGAAAAATGGCATTCTTCTGTCTTTGGTGCGTCATGTAACAAAATTGTGATAGGAAAGGAAAGGAAATGCTTAAAAAATGTGAACCCCGACTGTAAGAGACCCTGTACTATCTAAGTTTTCTTGCTTTCCTGCTATTTGAGATAAATTTATAATAAAACTGAACTATTAGAAATGAATATAAAACGCAGCACTCAACTGTAAAAGACCCTGTACTTGTTTTAAGCGAGAAAAATCAACTAAGCTGTAGAGTAAAACATAAAATAACTTCGAGCTTTGCCACCAATCTTTAATAGCTATCATAAAATAAATCATAAATATGTTTTAATAAAAGATTGTTAATTAATTAATTAAAAAAGAAAACATTGCCACAATTCTTACCAAATCCATACGACTCGCTTTACCCCTACGCTACCGGGTTCGAAAAGCCCAAACAGAACCGAAAACAGAATTATTTCAGTACCTATAAAAAATATGCTCTCAAGATGTTATGTTTTCTCTGCTCAATTTCAATTTGCCTGCTGTATTTGTGCAGTTCCTCTATAATTCTATACTTTTTCTTCTATTTGGATTAACATAAACATTAGAAAACAATGAGCGGCGGTGCTGTGCGCTCTCGAAAAGATATCAAAACAGAAAACAGACAAAAAAAAAAGTATATATAAACATATATATATATGCGATATCAGAGAACCCAGCAAATGCTTCAGAAACTATTTTGCGCGAGTTCCGTTCCGTTCCGACGACGCGATGTCGACAATTGACTGAAAGTCGACCCAGTCTCAGTTTTAGTCTCAGTCTCGCGCCGCATTTCGAGCGATTCGGAAGTGTTTTTTTTTGAGACAACATAACTCAAATACTATACCAAAAAAACTGAAACGCTGCGCGTGTTACAAACCCAAAATATATAAAAAATAAATGTATATATAAATTTTGAAAACATATGTGTATGCTGCGACTTGAAAAATATATAAATAAAAAGCAACAAAAATAATTATTGTTTGCAAACTCTTCGTGTTATAACGCCCGAAGAATCGGCGACAAGTTCGGCAAAAAATAGTGTAGAAAGTGTGTGTATACATGTGAATAATTTTTGAATATATATATTCGTATATTTGAATTCATTCTGAATTTAGTTGAATTTAGTTAAGATTGTAATTGAATTGAATTGAAATCAATTGAAATGAATTGAATATCAAGTACACACGTTCAACACAATTAATATGCACAATTTAATTGAACTTATTTGTAACTTTGGTTTCAATTTCGATACTTATTTAATTGTGAATCTACTTTGGCCCTGTTTTAGCGTGGAATCATATGGAAAATGTAGCACAAACACACGCACACCCAACCGAGCACATTCTTTGCAGATCAAAGTTCAGCAAATTTGCCTTTTCTCTCAATTTCGCCAGCCGCAATATGGCAAATATCATTATATATCTATTTGCACATATATTACGCATACGCCACATACGCCAGCCAGATGGCTCATTGTTTTATCAAACTGTAATTATTTCTAATTCTAACGCACTCGCTCTCTCTCTCTCTCGTGTTCGCTCTCTTTCTAACTTATACGCTCATTTTTTTAATGAGTTTCCTTTGGACAAAGAAAGCATATTTATTTTCATTTTATTAGCCATATACGATTATTGTTTGGCAAATCGCGTTGATGATATCACCCCCTATCACACACATAGCCTCAGAGTCCTCAGTTCCAAACAGACGCTTAAACATCATTCACAACATCATTATTATCATTGTCCTCAACGCTGTTGTCACTGAAGGGACAGCGTACTCAGACTTTGAGGGCGTGGAAAACTACAATTTGTAATGCAATACGCTCCAGTTTGCATACCGTTCAAAACGGCAACCACTCCAGCAAATATGTATATATTTTTATATATATACACATACAAATATATATAACTACGTGCGTTTGGAAAAGAATGTGAATTCTAAGCGCTTTCCACACCCTTTCTAGCTCTTATCTTTAGCGGTAAATACAATTCGCAAATATTACGAACACTTCCCAGAAGAGTTCAGTAATTGTGTCCAAAAAGCATTAAAAACACAACCTGTTGCCTTCATTCCTATTATTTACCTTTATGTGCTGCACAAACAAACTATTTGTGTCCAAATTTCTATTTGTTTGCAGCTCACTAATTGAACAATTAATTTGTGTCCTCTGTGGTGCAGTTTGTTATCGCCTTAGTTACATATTTGTAAAGCCCAGCGTATAAAGTTCGAGTTTTAGAACTGTTTGACATGAAACTGGCAAAGGATTAAGGTTCTATGTACACCCAAAGTCGGCATAAATAAAACAGGAAACTAAAGTTTGAGACAATGCTACTTTTTGCTGCTGATCATCAGAAAATCCTACCCTGCTCGATAAAAGAGACCTCTAAAAGATCGGCAAGAAAGCTGCTAGCGTTCGTGAAGCGCTTCCAGAACCTACAGGACTATAGGCTATAGTAATCCTTCACGACAAGATGACTAACTGGCCTACGCTCTGCCTCCAAAGCTAACCAAACAGAAAATCATTATTAAATAAATAAAATTGTTAATACTTTTTGTGAAAATATAAAAAATTTAACTTTCCGCTCTTATCTCCAAGATCAGCCAAAAAGTGCCTGAAAAATGTCTTATTTTGTTCAAGTTTAAGCTGAAAAGATTAAAAATACATAAAAACTATATGATTTTTATCTGTTACTACTTCGCACGAATTTTTACCGACTTTTTGGATAATTTTTACGTTCTACTTGGCACTAATTGGTGTAGTTTAAGCCGATTGGCATTTAATTTAAATTTCAATATTTTTTTTTTGAAGCCAAGAACTTGTGACGCAACTTCTGACACAGTTCACGACACAACTTTGGAAATGCATTTTTGAGGGTCGTTGAACGCTGAACGTTGTAAGCAAATTTGCCACAAGAATTGTGCTCAAAAAACTTGATATTAACTGACTTTAGCAATTTAGCAAATTTTTGTGATTGCGCAAGTTTTGTGATAGAAGTCAATCAAACGTGAACTTGCTGATCTGCAATGAAACTCTTGGCACAAATTACAAAATATTTGCAAAGAGATAAGAGTAGAATATGTTGATTACATAGTAAACATAGTTTGATAAAAATCAATTAGCTGAAAGTGAATGAAACTAGTGGGAAGTAGCTGAGTGTTGAGTATTTCTAAGAGGGTTAATCAATGTTTCCAACTTTTCCCCAAATTTTCCGTGATTTAGGCCGCTTTTCTCATCTACAGGGCTTTCAAAAACACATCAGACTTCACAGCATTCTTCTGCAACCTTGGCACTTGATAGATCTCAATCTCATCTCAATTGCGATTTAATTCCTACAATTCATATAACACATAATTATGATATATTTAAGTGCCACGATCGTTAAATTCACTCTGATCTTAAGCACATTGCTTCTGCCTTTGGATTGTTTACACTGCATAAAATTCACAATCTTTTGTTTATCAAAGTCAAAGCCTAAAAAAACTGTGTTTACTTTTCGTATCTTATTTTGGCAAAAAAAAAAACAAAAAAATAGCTTAAGTTTATAGTGGTTTTGGCATTTGAGTTGTACATTAATCTGCATTCCACATTTCATGGTCTAAGCATAATAATTCCAGAGGTTGTATGGGCTAATTTTACCTTCAGAACTAAATTCATAAAAGGTTTAATAATATTTCCTTAAAAAGAGCACAAATTTTCAGTTTAGTTTGCATAAATTTTATAAATATTTGAAGTTAAAAGTACAAGACTGAAATTACAAATTGATATACACAAATTTTCAAGCACTTTTGTGTAAATGACTCACAAGTTTTATCTTTTACCATAAGATAAAGTTCAGATAAGTCTTATCAAAATATCAAATTTTCAAATCTAACTAGCTGTTCTAACTACCTGGTAGTCTGTAATTATATAGCTTTAAATAATAATAACTAAGTAGCCATCTGAAATGTTAAAACTTTTCATAGAAAATTCATTTTAATTGATAGCAAACGGCTTTTATTACTGGCCAGCTTACAAAAATGTGGTCAAGTGTTTGGGTTCCCAAGGTTTGTTTCTTGTTTACTCGAAGAGTGACCTGTGTTAGTTCAAACTAACAAACCGAAGGACGTTTAACTATTACCTTCTTTGACTCTACCTGGGGACAGCCAGCTGCGACTTTTCCTTACTTGAGCTCATTGTGTTTGTCAGCCAATGTTTTGTTGAAAAGACGGGGAAGACTTTACGCTTTATAATAATCTTTAGAGACATTAATTCAATGGTCACGTAATAATAAAGAAAAATGAAATATATATTCTAAAGCAAGCCATTCAGAAAGGAAGGAATTTCATTGCGCAAAACCAAGTGAGACAAAAAAAATCAACGCAAAATCCAAAGCCGACAAAAAAAGACAAGTCAAAACAAGTCATAACGCGACTTGGGCATATCCGTTAATGGATTTGAATAAATGTAACTAACTTAGAATGCTAAAATAAGACCGTAGTCTGAGTTTAATTGAAATAGTTTCAATAAAAAAATAGTTTTTGATCGATTTTGTAATAAATCTAACATGCTACTGAATGCAGATCAAGAATACGTATTTTTTACCATTCCAATACTCACAACATACCCTTTTTGCATCAACAAGTAACAGGTATACAAATGCCAAAACAAGAAAATGCTAACGATCGCTAGAGGGGCGCAGCAAAGCCGGGCAGAGGCAGAGACAGCGACAGTGACTGAGACAGAGGCAACTTTAGTTCAGATTCACTTTTCGCGTTTCAAACTTCGACGGTCGCCGAACCGTCGACAATTAAGCGGCTACTTAAACAGGTGTTGCTGTTGCTGCCTCTTGCCGCTTGCCACCAACTGTATTGGGTTGCAACAACGCACTTGACTTGTCTTGACGGTTCTTTTTGTTTTTTTTTTTTTTTGGTTTTGACCACATTTAGTTGTTGTCGAATTTCGCAATTTTTTGTTGTGCTATTTTTTTTTGTGTTTTTTTTATATCTATTTGACAATCAAACAAATGTCATTATTCACAACTTGCTCAAGTTGATTAGTTCTGCTTCTTCATCGTCTTCTTCTTGAGTGTTTTGTCTTTGCTTAAACCCAAATCACAAGATTATTCATCGCCTTCAAAAAGTCTAAAATACTCTTCCCAACATCTTGCTCATTTGCTCATTTGTTTCAATTTAGCTAACTCAGTTGGTTGGCAGCTTAAACTTGACTTATTTATTTTTTTTTGCGTCAACAAATCTATAAAAATTTGTCGCTTGATCTTTGATTGACAAGATTAAGTTTCATAAATTTACGATTAATTTTACTTTGTCTGCAATTGACAGCATTTTTCCAGACTTGATTTTTTATGCGACAAACAAGTTCTTTATAAACATTCTACGCGCTGACATCAACCAGTTGTGCTAGAACAGTGGAGCCGAGCTAAGTGGTATAGGCATAAAATTTATTTTAAAATAAAATGGAAAATTTTTAGCATAAACTGTTTGGGGTTTTAAGAAGATAAATATTTAATAAATTAATTTTAGAAAAGTTTCAGCTTAATGTTTTAAAACGTTCTTAATTAAACCTTTGGAAACTATTATTTTCAAATAATAAATTGCAGTTAAAAAAGAATTCAACAATTATTGTTAGAATAAAGAAAACTTTTTATAGTTAATAGCAACAATTATTATGCATAATTAAAGCTCACCGAGAATGGTATGACAAAGTCCAATAACAATAAAGAAAGTATTAAACAATAATTTGTAAATAAAAGAAAATATAAAATAAGTTGAGTAAGCAGAAGCGCAATAGAATAGATTCCAAACAAATTATGAAGAATTCTTATTGAATAATAGAGTTCAATTGAAAAGAATTAAATGATAAACAAAAAAAAAGAGAAGTTGTCTTAAAAATAAAGTATAAACAAACTCGGTGTTGTTTCAGCTACTGAATAGACTTAACTTTGTTTGCTCTTAATGTTTATTTGTTAAAGTTATTTGCAAAATTCATAAAATACCAGAGGAATACGTAGTACGCGTAGAATAACTCTGTCTCAACCCCTCTCTCTCTCTTTCTCTCTCCGTCTCGTTCTGTCGGGAAGGTCGTTTGCTTTTTTTTTTGCTCTTTCTATGGGCCACTTCTTAGCATTTATTTTTTTATTTTTTTTTTATAATTATTAATACAATGCGTTATGGTTTGTTGTTATTGTGGTCGATTATTGTTGATTCACAAGCTTAATGGCTTGTTGTGACTGTGTGTGTGGGTGTGTGTGTTGGTTCTTTTCGCCCAAAAATGTCTACGACCCAGGTTTAAACTTGAAAAATATCAGATTTGTTGTTCGTTTTGTTGTTTTTATTCGTCGCTCGATTGTTGACTTTTGTGGACGAACGCGTTTTGCATTGCCAAAACTCAAATTAATATGCCCTATTGTCATTGTTGTTTTTGTTTTTGTTATATTTTAATTTATTGGATTTTTATTTTGCCGTCGCTAACGCAGTAAGCGTTGCAGTTGACGTCGCTGTCGCCGTCGCTGTCATCGTCACAGTCAACGGCGCAGTCGACTTCATTTAGTTGTGGCTTCTTCCGCGAGTTTCAACAGCTGTTTCTCGCGGTCTACGCGATTGCGCACATGTTGTTCAGTGGCAGTGCTGTCGTTTTAGCCGGTTTAGAGTTGAAACCAAGCAATTAGTGTTGTCGTTTTAGCCGTTTTATAGCAACAACTGTGTAAGCTAACGAGTGTTATAAATTGGCATAACATTTGTATATTTTTTATAATTTATATTTAGTGTTTGCCAGAAAAAGTAACAGAAACAATTACTTTAAAACTAAAAGCGATGAAAAAGAAACAGCTCTGCTTTGTACAGCTGTTTCTTAATCAATTTAGCTTTTTTACTAAATGAAATTCTGAGCACAACTTGTTGATTGCAAGACTTAATTGCCGAGGGCTTTGTTTGTGTCTCTGTATGTGTGCAATGGTTCAGCAGTTCATGATCTTGGGCCAAAGTTTTCGCTCCAATTAACCGACTTTTGTCATAACTTTAATTTCCCTTTTTCTTTGTCTCTTGGAAGTCTTTGTAATTTAACGTTTATGTAAATGTTTGCCTTGAATGAGCCACAACAATAACTAATTGCAACGCAACAAAAACATTGTGCAAAACCCTAAAAAAAATACAACTTTATTTAAACAACAATTTTTTGCAGTAACCCAAACGATTAAAACAAACAACAGAAGAAATGTGTTAAAATTATTATAAAATTTATAATAAATCTTAAGCAACGAACAATTTTGAAATTATTCCCAACAAAAACAACAACCAATGCACAGTTTAAACAATTAAAAGTTACGGTAAACAAACAGAAATTGTATAATCAAAATGGATACTAGCAAATTGTTAAAGAACGTTTATGGCATCGATATACACTTTGAAGATCTCGTCTATCAGGTTAAAGAGCCCAAGCTAAAAGGTTTGCTATCTCATAAATTATATTTTAAGCTTATACTGAATCAAAGTCATTAAATCAATTTCGTGTGCGCATCTCATTAGCCCACTTAATCGTTTTGACCCTACATTTTTACCGTGTAAAATTCTGTATTTGAATTTTTAATTGTTGCAGAAAAAAAATCAGTTCTCAAGGGCATTACGGGTACCTTTAAATCGGGCGAACTGACAGCCATTATGGGCCCATCGGGCGCCGGTAAATCTAGTCTTATGAACATCCTAACCGGTCTGACCACAACCGGGGTAACGGGTACCATAGAAATCGGCAAGGCACGCAAATTATGCGGCTACATTATGCAGGATGATCACTTTTATCCGTTCTTCACCGTGGAGGAAACTATGCTGCTGGCAGCTACTCTCAAGATATCGAACAAGTGTGTCAACATGAAGGAAAAACGCATTTTGGTAAGTCAAGGGGTTTTAGAAGGAATGGTAGAAGATGGTGATCATAAATAGTGCTTTTAAAAGCTTTGAGAGAAGAGTTTTATTAGTTGGATTGTTCAGGAGCTTTCGAAACGTCTGTAAACTAATCAGAGACGGATAGAGCTTTCAGTAGCTTTTTGAGTTTTGGGTATTTTATAGGAGGTATTGGCAAGCCAAAAGCTTTGAAGGCTTGAAAGCATACCTAGGATGATTTAAAGTCAATAGAATGCATTTTAAAGAAACTTTGAACACTTGATAGTTATAGTAAAAAATCATGCAATATTTCAAGCCAAAAACAACGATTAGTTACAAAACTTTTAGATTTTAAAGTAAAATAGACCGTTTTTTAAGCTTTCGATGACTTTTGCTAACACATTTAATCAACTTTGCAGATTGATCACTTGCTAACCACATTAAAGCTCACACAAGCGAAACAAACGCGATGCTCCAAACTGAGTGGTGGCCAAAAGAAGCGTCTATCCATTGCCCTAGAGCTGATAGACAATCCAGCGGTGCTATTTTTAGACGAGCCCACAACGTAAGTGTTACAGCTAGAAGCCATAAAACACTTCATCATAAATAGCAACAAAACAAGTTTCATTTCAACAGAAATATTAACCTTGAAATTCGTTTTTTGTGTTTTACTTTTAATAGGGGACTGGACAGTTCATCTTCCTTTGATACCATTCAACTTTTGCGTTCTCTGGCCAACGAGGGTCGTACCATTGTGTGCACAATCCATCAGCCCTCAACCAACATTTACAATCTGTTCAATCTGATCTACGTGCTAAGTTCGGGTCAGTGCACTTATCAGGGCACGCCCCAGAATACAGTGATGTTTCTGAAAACGATCGGACTGGAGTGCCCCGCCTATCACAATCCAGCGGATTTCTGTAAGTTCCCTTTCCACTCCCTTTCAATTAGCGAAAGTCAACTCTATTTTTGTTATATTATGTTAAACAAAATCTAAGATTAAAAAACATACAAATTTGTTCGCGAGAAATAAACATGAGTCATACGTTTCATAGGAAATAACTTTTATCGACTATATTAAAAAATTCTTTCCGAGTTCAGTTGGTTAATTTATAAAACAACAATCTTTTCACAGTGTTGGAATGCGTTAATGGTGACTTTGAGGATCACACAGAGGCTTTGACCGAGGGTGCCAAGGACAATCGTTGGCGATACGATCAGCAACTGATGCAGGATGAAACGGAGCCACCAACCGAGGCCCAAGTGGCCAAGTTCAATGAGACCCAAGGACAAAAATCAACTGAACAACCAAAAATACAATTACAAAATGTTGAATCGGCCAAGGAGCTCATTAAGCACACATATCCACCGCCAGAATGGGTGCGACTCTGGCTGCTAATTGGACGCTGTCACTTGCAGTTCTTCAGAGATTGGGTAAGTTAGCTGCACCCGAAAGTCAACCACACTTTTTAATACCCTTTGTTTTACTACACAGACTTTGACTTATTTGAAACTGGGCATGCACATACTGAGCGCTATTATGATTGGCTTATTCTTTGGCGATTCGGGCATTAATGCAACAAAACAAATCTCAAATGTTGGCATGATTATGATACACTGTGTTTACCTTTGGTACACCACCATAATGCCGGGCATTTTACGCTGTAAGAGCTTAAGTCACGCATTCTGAGCTGAATTGTTTTGCTTAACTTTTGATTATTTCCAGATCCACTGGAAATTGAAATTATCAAAAAGGAAACGTTTAACAATTGGTACAAGCTGAAAACCTACTACGTGGCCACAATGATTACGTCTACGCCAGTTCATGTAAGTGAAAAAGTGGATATAAATATAGTTTTGAAGTGAGAAGTGTAGATAAGCCTTTTTATATTAAATTTCTGTATTTTTGCTACTTGCAGATCATTTTCTCTACGGTCTACATAACCATAGGTTATCTGATGACCGATCAGCCTGTGGAAATGGATCGTTTTGTAAAATACTTGCTAACAGCCGTAGTGGTAACAATATGTGCCGATGGCTTGGGTGTATTTTTAGGCACCATTCTGAACCCAGTGGTGAGTAAAATTTATAAACTTGAGTCATACAATTTTATGCTAAATAAATTCTTTTTATTTATTGTAGAATGGCACATTTGTGGGCGCCGTCTCCACGTGTTTTATGCTAATGTTTTCGGGTTTTCTCATACTGTTGACCCACATACCGAATGCATTGCGTTTTGTTGCCGCCCTGTCGCCACTGCGCTACGCCCTGGAGAATATGGTAATCTCATTGTACGGAAATCAGCGCGAGAAATTGGTCTGTCCATCCGAGGAGTTCTACTGTCATTTCAAGTAAGTTGTGAAACTAAAATGTTCATTTGAAATCCATTTCAAATCGGTTTCTTTTTCCTTTTTAGAAATGCCATCACAGTGCTGCGACAGTTTGGCATGGAACACAGTGATTTTGGCTACAACATCATGATGATACTGGGCCAGATTGTGCTATTTAAAATCTTGGCATATTTCACGCTTAAGCATAAAATCAAATCAGTTTGATTTGTCTTACTTATATTTTCGTATAATATTTTGGGATGCCTTGTACGAGTATTTGAGCTTAATATAAATTAAATGTGATTTTATGTTACTTATCGCTTTGTTCAAGTGAACTATAATTTACATCGGCGTGTGATACTTTAACTAATGCTACCTGTTGTTGTAAACATACACACCTACATACGCACACTACACACCAATACACATACAAATAGCGAATACATATATATAGTTTTTATGCGGTTTTACAATTTCATATGCATGTACATACAAATACTATATACATATACATATATCTACATAGGGTTATACATTATGTATATACGTCATATTTGTTTAGTTGTTTCCTTGTTTAAAATAGTTTATAGAAGAAAATTAATGTACGTACGACATAAAATGGACGAGTTTAAATGTGCCTTTGTTGAATAAAATCTCGAAAAAAATTAACTCTGTGGTACAGCGTGTTTTTTATTTGGGCATACTTCTCTGTTGATCTAGAGAGCAACGAATATTCTGCAAGCAAATTTGTTTTTATGGCTATTTTGTAAAAACAATTTATTTAAATTAATTAAGTGGGAATTAAAACATCCAAAAATTAATTTTAAATTAAACTCAGTCCCTTTTCGCTTATATTAAAACAAAATTGTATTAAAATAAATACGTTTCAAGTCTGCGCTTTAGCAGCATTCAAACTTTGCGTGCAGTATAAAAAAATACTAAATACTTTGCGCTCAAACGATATACCAGCGGCAGCCCTGAAACGCAACTCATATCGATTGCGCAACTATCGATATTTACACGTAGAACCGACCATAACTAACAAAGGAAAGAAAAACAGCAGCGAAGACAAACTGCAGCAGCAGCGACAGCTGAAAACACATAAAACATAAATAAAAACACATTTTTGACGCTAATTAAGTAGAATTTCTGAGCAAACAAAGGACGCATAACAAGTGGGAAAATGTTTCGCTCGAGTTTCGACAGAAATCTGGGTAAGTGACGCCGTAATCATATCAGTTAAATTAGCACAAAGTGCAACAAAAGTGACTCATCAATTAAGAGAGGCAAAACAAGTGCGAAAAAAGTATAAAAGAGACGAATGAACAACAATTCTAAGTGAATTTCTTTAACTTTTTCTTTGTGCTGCAGAAAATGCCACCAGCCATTTGCGCCTGGAACCAGATTGGCCCTCAATTCTGCTTATCTGCGATGAAATTAATCAAAAAGATGTCACGTAAGCTTTAAATATTTATTTAAATTACGAAAAGTTTAAGAAATATATTTAATTTTTTCTTTTTTTAGGCCCAAAAATGCCTTTGCCGCCATCAAGAAGAAGATGAACTCCCCAAATCCCCACTCGGCATGTTATTCTCTCCTTGTGCTGGAGAGCATTGTCAAAAATTGTGGTGCTCCCGTGCATGAGGAAGTATTCACCAAGGAAAACTGTGAGATGTTTAGCAGTTTTCTGGAGCAAACGACCCACGAGAATGTGCGTCAAAAGATGCTGGAGTTGGTTCAGACTTGGGCCTATGCCTTTCGCTCTTCCGACAAATATCAGGCCATCAAGGTGAGCTACTAAGGGATTCCCCTCATTTTTGTACTTAACCTTAAAATTCACAGAACTCACTAATTGAGCCATTTACCCATTTGTTGCAGGACACCATGACCATACTGAAGGCCAAGGGACACACGTTCCCTGAGTTGAAGGAAGCGGATGCCATGTTCACGGCAGACACGGCTCCTAACTGGGCCGATGGCAAGGTCTGTCATCGCTGTCGCGTTGAATTCACGTTCACCAATCGCAAGCATCACTGTCGCAATTGTGGACAAGTATTTTGCGGCCAGTGTACGGCCAAACACTGTCCATTGCCCAAGTACGGCATTGAGAAGGATGTGCGTGTGTGCGATGGCTGCTTCATGGCGCTCCAACGTCCAACGGGTGCGTCCAAGCTGACAGCGGCGACCACACGCGTCGGCGACACCGATTTGCCAGCGGAGTATCTGAACAGCTCGTTGTCCCAGCAGGTGCAGGTGGATTGAATACTTCATGGGCTATGCCACGCCTTTGCTAACAATCTGCTCTATTTTCTACAGACTCCAGCGCGCAAGAGCGAACAGGAGCTAAAGGAGGAGGAGGAACTGAATCTGGCACTGGCACTAAGTCAATCAGAAGCGGAACTGAAGAAGCAGCCCATCACTTATCGCATGCAGCAGCGTTCGCCAAGTCCCACGCCCATTTCTGTGCAGCAGCAACAGCCGTCGTCTCAGCTGCAGCAGCAGGAGGAAAGCAATCCCGACTTGGCCAAGTACTTGAATCGCAGCTACTGGGAGCAGCGTAAGATAAGCGAATCCTCATCCATGGCGAGTCCATCGGCGCCAAGTCCCATGCCAGCAACACCGCAGCTGCAACAACAGCAGCAACAATCAATGCTGCAATCACTTGGCACACCCAAGACAGCGGATGAGCTGCAAATTGATGACTTTGCTGCCAATATGCGTACTCAGGTGGAGATCTTTGTGAATCGCATGAAATCGAACTCAAGTCGTGGTCGCAGCATTTCCAATGATTCCTCAGTGCAGACGCTATTCATGACCCTCACCTCGCTGCACTCACAGCAACTGAGTTACATCAAGGAGATGGACGACAAGCGCATGTGGTACGAGCAGCTGCAGGATAAACTGGCACAGATCAAGGACTCAAGAGCTGCCCTAGACGTGCTGCGCCAGGAGCATGTGGACAAGCTGCGTCGTTTGGCCGAGGAACAGGAGCGTCAACGTCAACTGCAGATGGCTCAAAAGCTCGAGATAATGCGCAAAAAGAAGCAGGAATATTTGCAATATCAGCGACAACTAGCACTGCAGCGCATACAGGAGCAGGAGCGTGAGATGCAGCTGCGTCAGGAGCAGCAGAAAGCACAGTATTTGATGGGACAAACAGCACCGTTTCCCTACATGCCAACAAATGCGGTACAGGCACCGGTACCGACACACGGTTCGCCCTCGCATCAGTTGAACACCGTCTACAATCCATACGCAGCAGCTGGAAATTATGCAGGGAACAGTGGTCAATTTGGTGCTGCTGGCATTGCACCACCGGGCATGTACATGATGCAGTCCGAGCATGCCTATTCAAATGCCGCACAGGGTATGCAGCAGCCACCGCAACCGCAGCATCAAATGGTGCAGCCACCGCATTTGGCACATGTTATGCTGCAGCAACAGCATGTGGTGCAAACACATGGACCGCTGGCCAATACACAAGTGCCAGCACTGCCGCCAATAGCAGCACCGCAGCCAATAGCAGCACCGCAGCAGGCACCACAGCAAATGGTTGCACCACCGCCAGCACCACAGCAAATGGTTGCACCACCACCAGCACCACAACTAGCACCACCGCCACCTCAGCAGCAAGTAATTCCAGCCCCAGCAGCTCTTGACCCACAAGTGCAGGCCACTGTAGCTGCTGTTGCTGCTGCACCTGCACCACCGCAAAACGAACCCGAACCCACTCCTGCCCCACCCAAAGCCGCTGAACCCGCCACCGCGGAGCTCATCAGCTTCGATTAGAGTCCCAAATTTGTTGAAATTATTTTTATTTTATGCGACTTTGTTGAGCTTTCGATCGGAAACAACTTTAGCAAAAGTCATAATCATCAGATGTTAATCGCCAGTTATTCCAAAATGAAACTAACTATTATTATCAATATTATAACTGTAGTCAAAGGTATAAACCACAAAAGTTTGAACCATTTAGGGACCCATGTCGGCATTTCTTGAGCAAATTAGCCAAAACTTAAGTTAGAAATCGGGATTAAATCCACTTTATACTATGCAGGCATGTCATGGGTCTTGTCATTAGAGGAAAGGTACATTTGTGACTACTTAAAACACTTTTAATTAAATAAATATCTAAATAAAATATTTTAATAAACCAATTTTCATTTGAAACGGGTTTTTTTGTAGTAATTTAGATATATTAAAAACTATAGAGTTATAAAGTAGAACAAGAGCTGGAATGAGATCATAACGAACGAACTAAACGACAGAACTAGAAGAAGACCAAGATCAACGAATTGAATGACTGAACTCGACCTGGAATCTAGGTCTTATCGAACTTATTCTGAACGAGACCGTACAACTCTAGTCGACCTAGTCGAGAACGCAAAAGTTAACAGGATGGAATCGTGAGTACCATGTAAAATTGTATATGTCGAAAGTTATACCTATTTTAATATAAGGGACAATACGTACGCCTAAATGCATGCAACGTTTTTTTTTTATAAAATTTGAATTGAGAATATAGTTTTTTAAGGATAACTCAATTTTAGGGTCCTAAATTGTAACATAGATTGACAGTAATTAAATTTGGTGAAGAAATGAAGAGACCTATATTGATATTGAATCGAATTAGTAATAAAGGTAAACTTACAGGAAAACTCCGAAGACGTGAAGTAACAGAAGGCAAAACAATGTAAAGTTTTATTTGGGTTAATCACTTGGCATCTGATAGGGCAGCAACGCCGGGCAGAATTTTGCCCTCGAGTAGCTCCAAAGCGGCACCGCCGCCGGTGGACACATGAGAGACCTTATCGGAGCCACCGAAATTCTTACAAGCCGTGGCCGTATCACCGCCACCCACAATTGTGATAGCGCCGTCTTTGGTGGCACTAACAATGGCCTCCAGCATGGCCTTGGTACCGCCCGCAAACTTCTCGTTCTCAAAGAGACCAGGTGGACCGTTCCACACAATAGTCTTGGCCTGGGCAATGGCAGAGTTAAACTCTTTAATCGTTTTCTCCCCAATATCCAGGCCCATGAAATCCTTGGGTACACCCTGTTTCACATCAGTGGTCTTGATCTCACCAGGATCCTTGTCGACCTTTTGGGCACACACAAAATCAACGGGTAAAAGTATTTTGACATTTTTCTCTTTAGCCTTGGTCATGAGATCACCAATTAACTTGGAGCCCTTCTCGTCAAATAACGATTTACCAATCTCCATGTTATTGAGGATTTTCAGGAAGGTAAAAGCCATGCCACCGGCCACAATCATTTGATCGACCTTATTCAAGAGATTGTTAATCAATGGAATTTTGTCGGCGATCTTGGCACCGCCCAGTATGGCCAGAAAGGGTTTGCTGGGATTGTCCAAGGCCTTAGCAAAGTATTCCAATTCCTTGTCCAAGAGAAAACCAGCCGCACGCACCTCATAGCCCTCACCCATCATGGAGCTGTGGGCACGATGGGCAGTGCCAAAGGCATCGTTCACATAAATATCCCCCAATTTGGACAATTTGCAACGGAATTCCTGAATCTTTTGCGGATCGGCTTTTGCTTTCTTGGTCTTGCCGGTTTCCTCGGCATAAAATCGTAGATTTTCTAGCAACATGACAGCTCCCTTGGGTGGATTCTCAGCCGCCTCCAATGCCAGTTTGCCCACACAGTCATCTATGAAGCATACTGGCCAATCGAGCAACTTTCCCAGCTCCCTGGCCACAGGTTCTAAAGAAAATTCCTTTTTCTTCGCACCATCCGGGCGGCCCAAGTGTGAGGCGAGCACCTGCAGCAAGTTAGGTACATGGTTAGCATGTATTTTTTGTTTTAAACGATCGTTAGTTCAATACGCACCACAGATCTGGCACCTTCCTTCAGCGCGTGCTTTATGCTGGGCAGCGCAGCCACAATTCTCTGATTGTTCGTTATTTTGCCATCTTTCATGGGCACGTTGAAGTCCACACGCATAAATACTCGCTTGTTGGCCACATCGATATTTTTAAGACTAAGTTTCTTCTTCTGCTTCGGTTCGTCGGCACATTCTGACTTATTGGCAAAACTGCGCAGTGCCTGAAATTTGTAATGGTGTGCAAGCCATTTGTTCTGATAAGAACCGTTATTCAAAATGGATCCCGTTACAATGCTGCAAAGCCTGTGTTGCAGCTCAATCATTTTATTGGTCTTTAAACTGCTAATTTTCGTTATATACACAAGGAAATTTAGATTTTTATTTTTAAGCTGTCAGAATATCATTAACCAAAACCTGTTAAACATTAAATACTTTTAATTTTATTCACTGCACAAGCAAAGGCGCTAAAATTTTCACTATTGCATTAAAGTGTGACC
This sequence comes from Drosophila nigrodunni, assembly GCA_020829145.1. Taxonomy (NCBI): domain Eukaryota; kingdom Metazoa; phylum Arthropoda; class Insecta; order Diptera; family Drosophilidae; genus Drosophila; species Drosophila nigrodunni. The sequence goes on from JACVCZ010000008.1 coordinate 1,583,196, forward strand.
AGCATAATCAATCGCTTTAATCCCAGTTAGTTAAACTCATATGCTTAAGCGAAATGCAATAGTTGTAATGCATATCGCTTATCGATAAGTTATCGCACGTTTAGTGTATCGAACATCTTTCAGCGCTAACAACGCCATTATTCATTGTGTTTTTATAAATTAACGAAATTTGTGTAAAATGACTACAGCTGCGCGTCCCACATTTGATCCAGCGCGTGGTGGCTCCGGACGTGGAGAGAAGGATTTGAGTGCACTAAGCAAACAGTACTCCAGTCGCGATTTGCCAGGTCATACCAAGTTAAAATACAGGGAGAGTGGCCAGAGCACCACCGAGGAAATTCGTAATCGCGATTTTCGTCGTGATCTCGAGGAGCGTGAACGTGAAGCACGCTATGGCAATAGCTCTGGCAAGGCACTGCCCTCCATTATACGCAAAGCCATTGATGCAAACAATGCTAGCAGCAGCAGCAATAAGCGTGCTAAGCTAGACGCTGGCCTTCAACAGCAACAACAACAACAGGCTGCAGCCAATCTTGACGCAGATGAGGCGCTGGTCAGTGATAGCTCTGACTCTGACAACGATTCAGAGGATGACGATGCAGCCTTGCTAGCCGAATTGCAAAAAATCAAACAGGAACGCATAAAAGAGAACGCTCGTCGTGAGAATGAAAAGCGACAGACAGACGAACGTATACGCATGGAGAATATTCTGTCTGGTAATCCATTGATCAACTACGAATCAGGAACACCCGCTACGGCTGCTGGTCGCAGTTCAGGCACTGGCGACTTGAAGATTAATCGACGTTGGGACGACGATGTTGTGTTCAAGAACTGTGCTCGCTCAGCTCCAGACAAGAAAACGCACTTTGTCAACGATGCTTTGCGTTCAGATTTCCACAAAAAGTTCATGGACAAGTATATTAAATAAGATACAAGCGCTCTACCTCACTTGTCCTACATATTTTTATTAGTTTAAGCAAGATTTAAATAAATATGCCACCCAATGAAAAACAAAAACATTGTATGTATGTATTTATTTCATAACTATCGATAGGTGAATGTGCTGCAATTTCTACGATGAATTGGCTTTGCACAGATAGTTTCGAGATATCGATAAATTGGCCACAGCTGATTCACGCAAACGTTTTGATTTCAAGCTAGTTTGCTGTTAACGCAAATAATAATCAAACAGATTAAATAAATTAGAACAAAAGTACTTTATTAATAAATTGAATTTTAAAATAAAGAAAAATCGTATGAATTATTAAAAACGTTACAACTTTAGCTCTAAAAAAAAAAAAACATGGATGAAACACAGCTGTGAGCTGCATACCTGGCTTAACATATGATCGGCAGCTGGCAAGGAAACAACGACGCTTATTTATATTTTCATTTGGCATTTTGGTTTTGAAAAAAAAGAGCAGCCAAAATGGGTGGAGGAGATTTGGTTGGTGTACACAAAAATGTAAGCTAAGACTTCTATTAACAAAAAACTTTTGCAGAACTTGAAGAAATCATGGCATCCGCACACAATGAAAAACCAAGAACGTGTTTGGAAAGCGGAGCAGGCAAAGCAGGAGGAGCAAAGGAAACTGGATGATTTACGCAAGGAAATAAGCGAAGAGCGGGGACGTGAGGAGCTGCGGCGCTTGGGAGAGAGCAGTGGCGTTTTGGCCAGCAGCAATGGAGGACAGGCGAAACTCGAATGGATGTATAAAAGTAAATATTCCCAATCACAGGGTATCTCAACTGTACTTTACTCCCATCATATTTAAACTGCTTACAGACAGTGCTGAGCTGATCAATCGCGAGGAATACCTGCTTGGCCGCAAGATCGATAAATCCTTTGAACAGCTGGAGGCGGAGGAGCGACGCCAGGAGCAGAGTGCTGTGGGTCTCAAGCAGTCCATTAATCATGTGGAGCACGAATGTGTGCCCTTCTCCATACGCGAATACCGCAATTTACAGTCCACGGAGCAGGTGGACATGCAGCGCAAGACCATGGAGGATCCACTGATGCTCATTAAGCAGCGAGAAATGGAATCAAGACGAAAGTTACTAGAGAATCCCGTCAAGCTCAAGGAAATCCACCGTATACTCAAGATCGAACGTGAACAAGCTGCCAAATTGAACAAAAAGTCCAAAAAGAGCAAGAAATCCAAGAAAAAGAAGCACAAGAAGGGAAGCAGTGGAGAGAGTAGCGATGATAGCGATGATGATCTGGACAAAAAGCTGGCACGTCAAATGAAGAAACTCAAGGGAGAGGCAGGTAATCAGGATGAGTTCAAGCTGGACATGCTACTAGATGCCAAATATCGTACGCTGACCAAGCAACTGGACATGGCCACGAAGCACAAGAAAGGACACAAGAAAGAACACAAGAAATCAAAGCGTCGCAGCGTTAGCAGTGAGGAAAGTAGCGACAGTAGTCGGGAGGAACCAGAGGAGCCCAGGGGTGGACGAGCTGAAAGCAACAGCAGCATTGAAGAGCAGAGATACAGGCCCGATAAGGAGCACAGAAAAGTAGGACCGATTAATGAGGTGAGCAGGGAGTCAAAGGAGTTCAGAGGAAGACGAGACAGGAGCAGAAGTAGGGAACGAGGAGGACGTCAAAGAAGCAGGAGTGTAGAGCGTGGACGACGTCAAAGGAGCAGAAGTATGGAAAGAGGAGGACGACAAAGGAGTAAGGAGCGAGAAAGACGTCAAAGAAGCAGAAGCGCCGATGCTCGAACAAAGCAGGAGAAGAATCCACGAGGCAGACGTGAAAGAAGCAACAGCGTTAATCAGCGACGGGACAGGGAGCACAAAGACGACAGAGCACAAAGGGAGAAAGTTCAAAGCAGGCGCAGAAGCAGCAGAAGTCGCAGTCCGCGACGAGATCGGCAGCGTAGTCCACGACTCATTCTCGATCGACAACGTCCGGAGCGCAGAGAACAAAGCCAAGAGCGAAAACGCCGCAGTCCGACGCCCGAGAAGCGAACACGCCGTACTCCAAGTCCTCCGGCGAACACACGACGTGCACCACCAAAGTCCAAACCGAAGCTGAGCGAGGAGGAGCGCGAGGCGCGTCTGCGCGAGATGATGGACAATGCCAGTTGGCGGGAGGCGGATCGCACAAAGGTGGTGCAAAAGCATCGGGAGGAATACGCACGAGAGGAGGCGTTGCATCAAGCGCGTGACTTTGACCAGCAGTTTATTAACAAGGAGGTGAAGAAGGCCATCGATAATCAGACCTCCATTGGCAATCGCATACGCTCCAATCTCAACAACATACAGCGCACCTCCGCGGCCATGGACTCCAACTTTGCTCGGAAATAGAGAAGAGTTTGGGAGAAAAGTAAGATCAAAAGGAGGTGAATGGAGAAATTAGAAATTTAAGAGTTTGTAGCTATAAGTCTTTAGGTCTTGATTTTTTAGTGGACTCGTTTACATGCTGACTTTAAACTTACACGTGTAATCAAGTGAACTGGACTCTAAATGAACCTGTGCTTAATTTGTAGAAGGGTTCAGAGCTCGAGGACTGTGTAGGAGAAGTAGTTTGGTCTAAAACTTGTAGGATATTCGTAAATTTTCCGACTTTAAGCACGCAAAACTTAGTGTTCCATGTGGTAAGAAGTCAAAAATCGAGCAAACTCGACTTTAAAATATCCTGCGCTTATTTTGTAAGAGAGTATAGAGTTGCAGGAGTGCGTATTAGGAAAACATTTACAATTATACGGTCTTAAAAGTGACCTCAACACAATTTTGTTCCAAGTACAAACCATAAATAATATTTCTATAGCAGAATGTTAATTTTAGATCAGCAAATCTTAAGCTTACTTCTGTCTAGTGTTCAATAAAATAAAAAAGAGTTGACTAAATTTGTAAAAAGTCTTTAACTTAGAAAAGGAAATCGTTACCGCCTGGATAGGCTTCGATTACTTGGTAAATATTACCTAAGTGGCGTACTAATCCAATTTTCTTAGGTTCTATGATCTCAGGAAGTAAAATCAGTCATTGATTAACTTAGAATCGGTTTTATTGAACTTTGGGGCTTAGAAGATAAACAATGTCGAGCTCAGCAGCGACAAGATTAACATAATAATAATTTCCGAGAGATTGGATAGTTAGAGAAACACATTGCTGAACCGGCTTAGGCATTGGACAGAGCAGCAACACCTGGCAGTGTCTTGCCCTCGAGCAGCTCCAGTGAGGCACCACCGCCGGTGGAGACATGAGAGACGAGCGCCTCAGTGTTCCACTTGGCACAGCAGGAGGCAGTGTCTCCGCCTCCAATGATGGACACTGTGCCATTCTTGGTGGCAGCCACAACGCCATCCATGATGGACTTGGTGCCGTTCGCAAAGTTGGGGAACTCGAAAACGCCGGGAGGACTGTGGAAAAGAAGAGCAAAAGTCAAGCACAGGATCTTAAATGGTAGACAAATGGTCTACTTACCCGTTCCAGACGATCAGCTTGGCTCGGGCAATGGGTGCAGCAAAGAGCTCACGGGTCTTGGGTCCCACATCCAGACCCATGTGTCCATCGGGAATGCCGCTCTCGACGGTGGCCTCGCTAACGGTGGCATTCTCAGCGAATTTGTCGCCGCAGACAAAGTCCACAGGCAAATGGAGCTGGACATTGTTCTTCTTGGCCTTGTCCACCAGATTCTGAACGATCTTGGAGCCCTCCTCGTCGAACAGGGAACCGCCAATCTTCATGTTGTTCAGTACCTTGAGGAAGGTGAAGGCCATGCCGCCACCAATGATCATTTCGTTGACCTTGTCGAGCAGATTCTCAATCAATTGGATTTTATCGGCGACCTTAGCACCACCCAAGATGGCCAAGAATGGATTTGGTGGCTTGTCCAGAGCCTGGGAGAAGTATTTGAGCTCCTTGTTGAGCAGCAAACCGGCAGCACGCTTCTCATAGCCATCACCCATCATGGAGCTGTGGGCACGATGGGCCGTACCAAAGGCATCGTTCACATAGACATCGCCCAGTTTGGCGAGACTAGCGCGGAATTCCTTAACCTTGCCGGCATCGGCCTTCACCTTAGCACCGCTGGCATCCACACCCTTGCCCTCCTCCTCCAGATAGAAGCGTACGTTCTCCAGCAAGATCACAGAGCCGGCAGCGGGATCCTTGCAGGCAGCTTCGACTTCAGCGCCCACACAATCATTGAGGAATGTCACATTCTTGCCCAGCAATTTGGTCAGCTCATCGGCCACTGGGGCTAGGGTATACTTGAGGTTCTTGTTGCCATCGGGGCGTCCCAGATGGGACATGAGCACCACCGATTTGGCCTTCTTCTCCAGCGCCAACTTGATGCTGTCTACGGCAGCCACAATGCGCTGATTGCTGGTGATCTTGCCGTCCTTAATGGGCACATTGAAGTCCACGCTGCGCAGGGAGGGGAAGAGTGGGAGTTGTCAGTTAAAGTCAGGCAGAGAAGAATTAATGACCCCAATTACCCTTCATCCCATTATTCCTATAAGAACTATATAGCAGATTTATTCAAATTGGATTCAGAACACCTTTAAAAGTGTCCTGCACCACAAAAACCCCAAAGCTCCTGCCAATTTCGTAATGCAACTCGCAGTTTGCAGTTTGCAGTTTACAGTTACTAAATTCTCAGCTACAGTGAGCACTCTCAGCACTTACCGCATCAGGACACGCTTGCCCTCGAGTTCCAGATTCTCGATGCTCAGTTTATTGAAGGCCATTTTGATGCAATAATTTACAAACTTTCGTATAATTGAGAATTGTGCGAACTAGCAGTGCGAGTTGAACCACAGCTGTGCGGCAATGTCAGCGCAAGGTCATCAGCAATCGTTAGCATGATTAGGGTTGCCAGCCTACCGCACAGAAAGCCGCCACAAGCAACCAATAAGACAAACAAAACCAACGTACGTTCGTTAAGTTGCCTATCGTTATTCCAATTGGAAACAGTTGGTGTAGATTGTTTTTTGGGTTTGTGCACAAGCTAAAATTACATTTCTACACTTATCGATTAGCAGCAAAAGCAAAACTGTTTGCAGTGTTGAGTAACGTGTGCTTGGCAGTGCTGTCAAGTGAGCTGAATTTGCACAGATGCCTCTTAACGTTTGGCGGTTTAATTTAAAAAATTTTAATTAATTCATTTTACTAACCGAGTTATTTTTTTATGTGCTTTTATTGAAAACAAAATTTGTTAAGTGCATTTCATGCATAAGAAAATCATTAATTGATTAAATGAGTTTTTATTAGCGCTCTGGCACTTATTATTGTTCCTATACCCGGCATTTGCCGTGTGTATGGGGTCTACTGTTTACGCTAAAAGAAATTTTTATTTTATATTTATTGTCATTATATTTTAGGCATTTATTTTCAAGAAAGCCTATGAAATATATTTAAAATATATATATTAAAAGTTAAAAAATGTTATATTGCTCGTAGCAAACAAGCAAACAATACCCTTTCAATTGACTGTTGACCTGTGCCAGTGGCGTCACTAGCTTGCAAACCTGTTTTTTATAGATACCGGGTATTTTACAGTCGGTCAAAAAAAGTTTGCTGCTTTCCTCAGTCATACACTCGTGCATACAAGACAAGAAATGACGCCAACATTTGTTCTTCGCAAATGATTCATTCATGCGGTGCTCACCACTCGCCGGTTCACTCCCTCTCTCTCTCCCCTCTCTGTCTGCCTCTCACTGTCTCTTTTTGGCACACACCACCATTCATTTAAAAAAAAACCGAGTGTTCCCAATGCATGACGCAGATGCCAAGACAAAAGCCGCACACAATCAGGCCTATGCAAGTGACAATGGAGGACGCTTCGGGGGTAGCAGAGACGCGGCGGACGGGTGTTATTTTATATACTAATTGCTCTGCTCACTTTCTGCGCAATTGAAGCCATGACGACTGTGTGCAAAATTCATGCATTTCACTTGGCAAAGGTATGGCAGGCAGGGTATGTCATAGTCGTGCAAGCTTCATGCGCCAGCAACTCGTGTGGAAAAACATGACTATGAAATGCGTCTCGAAAACTCGACGAGGAGAACAGCACGACAGACGAGTGTAAGCGAGATGGAGCTAATGAGAGGGAGAGAGAGAGAGAGAGCGGGAGAGGAAGAGAGAACTACTCTGCTGCCGTCGCTTAACAGTCGCTCAGTCGCCGTCGCCGCTGTGTAGTGTAGTGTAGATTTAGCCATAAACCAGTTCATGTTGTTTTTCTGAATGATTGCAGTAAATACCGGATTCAGGTGGGCCACGTCGACCCAGCGAATGCACTACAATTTTTTAATCAACAAAATAAAACATAAAAAAAAAAATAAGTCTAAGAAACCCTACAAATTTAGAGTTCTAAAATAAAATACTAACTAAAAAATAATTTTAAAAATTACTAACTTAATAAACCAGACAAAAATAATATAAATATATTTTAAAAAATACAACTTTTGGTTTTAAAATATTTTCTTAAAAACAAATACCTAATTTTAAAAATCAAATTTCAATTTAAAATAAATTTTAACTGAAATGTAACATAAATAAGTGCTAGTCTGATAAATACCCTGGAATTCCAAAAGTTTATTTTTAATATATAAATAGAAAACGTTTAAACCTATAGACCTATAGAAACCTATAAACTGATTAAAGCTAAGAAATCTAGCATACTTTAGGGTGGTACGCCCTATCAATACCCTAGGATTTCAATCTAACGCAGTTCCCTATGAAAACATCTAAAAAATACTGATATTTATAGCAGTTTAGCTGCTTCCCTCCACTCCTTCGTACAAATAATACCAAATTCTTCTCACCTTAATTATTTCCATAGCCAGAACTCGTATATGCACATCAAAAGCTATTTACATCCACACTTCAAGTGTTTTTGTTTTTGTTTTGTTAGTGAAGAGCATAAAGAACATTTTTGTTAAATTATTCGTGACACATTCTTCTCAAAAATCTTGACAATACAGCACTATATATAGCTTTTCTTCCCAATCTTGTATAAATTAGCATAAATCAATTAATCTGAATCGATTAGAACTATATAAAAAGATAATACCCAGTAAAGCCGTTCAACTACTTTAAGGGTTAGATTAGATTTTCATAAGCTTATCTAACTAGTTGGCATGGAAAACTAGTTGGAAGGGTTGTGGCTGACTGCTAGATACCCTACAGGCGCTAGCTCTTATAGACTCTGAGTTAGTTACAGCTAAGGAACGATCAAGGGTAGCTTCTTTTAGGATACAGGGTCTACAACAAACGTTTACCTGAACTGACTGCCTATGATATTTTCCACCCTGTTTTCCTTATCGCTGCAAGTACCGTTCCTCCACTGAAGGTCGATTGCATAGTTAACCTTGAAATGTAATGGCTAAAAAGAAGTTTCGAGAGCAACAAATAATTTCTTGATAAACGCAATAAAGCATACTTTTTCAACTATTTTTAAACCATTCAAAATACTGAGAAGCGAACACAACGCAGTGCAAAACAACACTGAAAAAGAGAGTGTAAAGTAGCGCTTAACAATTTTGGAATGAAAGAACGACGCAAATCGGCTTATCAACGAAATGTGGAAGAAGAAAAATAAGTAAAAAATAAAAAAAAGGTAAGCAAAAGTCAGAGTTTGTTTGTTGTGCGATAGCTTGAATGATTTGTCCCACGATTACGAATGGCAAGGTGTACCACTGTACGCCGTGTGCACTGTACAGGTGTTGGCAACGTGTGTAGACAAACTGGTAGATGCGACTGTAGACTGAAGAGAGCAGCTCGTCGTCGCCGCTGCTTTTAATTAGCGAGCTGTCGTTCCCATAATATTCAGATTACAAACAATACTTATTTATTTTGCATAAAAATAGCAGAAAAACGACAAAACGACTTTACTATAATTTAACCAAGTGATAGAGAAGGGAGAGAGGGAGCGGAAGAGAGCGGGTTAGTTTTTAGCATGAAAAAAACGTTAGCTCATTAGTCAATTCCTGAACCAGAAATGGTTCGTGTAACGAACAGAGACAGCAAATTGTCGAACCACATTGAGATGTGGGATCAACGCAAAAGAATATGAAAAATGCATTAAAATCAAGAGAGTGAGAGCAAGACAGTGTACGAGAGCGGGGTGAACCTTGTTCGTCTTAAATCAGTTTAGTATTGTACTATTAGTATACTATGTCATAATTGCTAATCTTATTAATTAGTTTTGTGCAATTTATTATTTGACTAAATGTTGTTGAGTTAAAATACTTTTGAGGTTAGTTTGACTGCGTAGCGCCTCAATTGACCTGATTACTCGCCTGTTTTCTGGTCCACTCTATAAATATATGTATGTAGTTGTGTGTGCGTGTGTGTGTGTGGTGGCACAAACAATAAGCGAAACACTGCCTGCAACATCAGAGTACACACACACACACACTCACAGCCAGCCGCTGCTGCGTCGCTGTCGCCGACGACTGTCACTCCCCCTCCTCCTAAGCAGCAGCACCCAGCACCCATCAGGCATCAGCAGCCGCCATAACCAATACCCAACTTCAAACCTCCAACGAACAACAACCACCGACAACAACTGTGTGTAACACACAACAAGCAGGCAAGCAAGCAAGCAACCGCCGCGGCCGGCAATTTTCAAATTTACCGCCAAACGTGCCAGCGACGTCGACGTCGCCGCTGGCTGTGCTGTACTCACTCACGAGCAGAATGTGCATTTTGTATGGGATTCGTCAAGAAACCCACTCGAAGCGTCATTTTGCAATTTCATCTTGATTGCAGCTAGATCAAAAAGATGCCAATTTGTAGATAATTAATAGCACTATTGATCCATATCAATTTGATCCCCATCCAAATAAAAGTTTTGGCGTTACAGGCCAAAATGTTCAGACGCTCAAGGTGTTCATGAAACCACTACTGGCAATCTGTCGTTGGTCCGTGTGCGATGGTTCAGTTTAGTCTTGTTCGAGCCGTCAACGGGTACACATATCGGTGGTCAGTCAGAAAGCAAGAAAAAATACAAAATATACCGAAAAGTCATCAGCGGCGACCACACAAATATACCAAACAAAAAAAAAATCAAAAACTATCTCATACATACGAGAATTTTTGTATATTTGTTGCCGCGCGCTGATGACATTCGTAGGCCTCTGTTAGAAATATTTTTTATTATTTTATCAAAGCAAAAAAAAAAAATTATTGCAAAATTATTTGTAGAGTCGGTCGGTCAGCGGCCGTTCGTTTGGGGTCGGTCGAATAGACGGGGGGGGCCGTGCCGGGCTGGGGCGGCGTTTTCTTTTTTATTTTGTTCTCGCCTCCGCTGCCTGACTGATGTTGTTGTTGCCTTCTCTTCTCTACTTTGTCAACTGCTGCTGTACTACAAATGCCGCGCTGCTTTTTGTTCAGTGTATTGCACGCTGAGTGATAGAGAGAGAGAGGAAGAGAGAGTTACGGCGACGTTAGCGCGCGGATTGAGCGTGAGCAAATGATAAGCGAGCGTTAACAGCGGCCGGGCCGGTCTGAACGAATGAACGGGTGAAAGGCAAAGAGAGAGAGAGAGTGGAAGCGAGAGAAAAAACGAGAGTCAACGCGTGCTTGCATGTGTGTGTGTGCGAGTGTGTATTTGAGCGTGTGTTTGTGGTGGTGTTGTATCTGTTAAATACACACGACGTTGCTGAACTTCAAACAGTGTGTTTGTGTGCTTCGTGCGGTGCGGTTCTCGTTTTTTCCCTCTTCGGAACAATCTATCTATTTTGCGCTAATTTTTGTCAACAACCCAAAACTAAAGCAAATTAAAAAAGAAAAAAAAACATATATTCATATATATATCTCTTAAACACACAGCAATCAAAAACGGATACTGAAATTTATTCACCCGCGCAATAATCATTAAAACCAAGCCTACATATAACGACGCATGCTCGTTATATAATTGTACAAAACAACATATATTAAAGGAGTTATAAACAAAACCAACCACAACAACAACAAAATGTCTGCAGCCACAGAACAACAGAATAACGGTGATGTTGCCGTCGAGAAGGTCGCTGCCGTTAGCGACAGCGATGTGAAGGAGGATCTCAAAGCCAAAGCCAAGGCAGCTGCTGCCGAGGACAAATCAGCGGCTGCAGATGCCGCTGGCGATGCGGCCGCTGCCGATAACGGTACGGCGAAGGACGGCGAGGATGCTGCCGATGCGGCGGATGCTGCTGCTGCTGCCGCGCCCGCCAAGGGATCAGTCAAAGGATCAAAGAGGCCAGCTGAAGTAAGTAGAAACAAAAACGAAAAAACCAAAAACAAACAATGCCGCAGTCCTCGTACAGTTATACACAGTTCTTGTATGTATGTGTGTGTGTGACTACGTGTGCGTGTGTGTTTAATAACAAAACAAGCGAACGCACTTGTCTTGTTCTTGTTTTCCTTTACTTTTTCTCTTCTCTGCGCTCTCTCAGCGACGCGTCATGCGTCTATCGATCGAAAAATCGATCGTGCTGTGCTAATCGATTGTTGTTGTTTCCTTTCTTTTATGTTCTTCATTTTATTTTGTTTACGCGCGCTATATAATATTGAACATTTTGCGCAAATGATTCATTAAATTGTATTTTTCGTTTCGTTTCCCCTCCAACGACGGCGGGAAATTACAAAATGCGCTGGCTAAAATAAAACAGCTAGGAAATCATTTTTCTAGAAATAGATATACACACGTTTTTCAGTTTCAGCCGCCTTTCCAAATGTTCAGCTGCCGATAGCAGCGTTTAACTACAGAGAGCGAGAGAGAGAGAGTTCCACACAGATAGGGAGAGTGAGAGCGTGTGTGTGTCAGAGAGAGCACATGCTCACTTATGTATTAAATATGCATACATATGCATATATCTATAGTAGACACTGTATCTGTGTGTTGTTTACGATTAAATTAAGATGATTGTGAGTCGGTAATCAAAGATTATTTGTTGTTAGGTTCAAATCGAGGTTAGATTGTCGAGCAAATCGAACGTTAGTGGGCGGAGTAGGTAGAAGGAGGAGTACAGTTATCGAATGAAGAGTGTGCATGAAAATAGATAAAACAGAGCAGATAGATAAATACTGAAAATACGGTACAGGTCATTAACATTGCACAAGAAAAGCAGCAAGACGCAAAAACGTCTAAAAAGATTAACATTTGAGCGGCCTTGCAACCCACACACTTCGTGTGTGCGTGTGTGCATGTGTGAGTGCGTGTATGTGTTAAGCAATTGAAATTAATTGCGAATTGCAACTTTGTTAACAGCTTTGTTGAGCTTCTAACACTTTTGCATTTGGCCTTATTCCATTTGGCCAAACTTGGCAGCAACTACAACAATAACAACAAATTGCGCGCCAGCCAAAATGTTGCACTCTCAGCTAAAAACAATGCCGGCCGGCAACGGCAACTGTCCGCCATGTTACGAAGAGAGCGGCACTCAAAGCGCGAGAGGCAAAGAGAGAGAGAGAGAGGGAGACAGAGAGCGAATGACTTAACCAGTTTCGAAGGCTCTCGATACATTCCATTCTTTTGTTTTTATTGTTTTTGAGCCATAATCGAAAAAGCCACATTTGATAAACATAAAAGCCACGCACAGATAGGCATAGTTATGTGGTGGAGGGGAGCAGGCGGTGAAGGAGGTTAGCACAAGGTATCTTTAGAATAAATCACATAAATTAGCAAATCAAATGGTTTGTCACGAAACTCGAAATAAAAATGTACAGTTTAACATGCGCGCGCGAGAGAGCGTGTTCTCCCTCTCTCACATTCGTTGCGCTCTCAATAAGCCATTATGCTTACACTCGCTCTCTCTCGCTTGCGCTCTCTCTCTCTCTCTCTCTCTCTGCTTGTAATTACTTATGTACACATTCTGTATACAGGCATTTACATTAATCTTTCACTTTTTTTGTTGTTGCTTTATGCGTGTATTTATTTTGGTACTTTTATGTGAGCGTGTGACTGTGTGTGTGTACATAAAAACAATCCATTTACAGGGTGACACAACCTCCTTCTTTGGGTATACACATGTGCAGCTGAAGGCAATGAAGACCCTTTAAAGCTGATAATTTATCGATAGTGGCATACTCGATACATGTGTATGAGTGTGTGTCTGTGTTATCTCTGAGATCAGTCAATATTTAATTAATTTCACAGGGTATATTAGTTTTAATGTAACATTTGGCAGTTAAATGGTAATAGTTTTTCGAAACGTTTCTATAAAAATATTTAAGTAAAGGGTATGGGACCAATTTGGCAACCCTGTAACGTTTAGACAGGATTTTCAGTTTGACTAATTCCAAGACAATTTATAGCACGGAGCACCACGGTAGTCCCAGTACTAATCGCATTGCATCTTTAATTTCTTCGTTGCTTTTTGTTTTGCTTGAGAGAGTCCGCCACATATTTCGCACAACAAAAAAACATACAAACACACACACACACTTCCGTAGTTATCTTGTTTTCTGCTTTAGTAACAATCGCACTGTTAAATTATGCCTTCTTCACACAAACACACATGCACACACACTTACATGCATTATGTATTACAAGCTTTCCTTTACATGGGAACGTGACTGCCTTATGTACATATTTGCCTTGTTGTTGGTTGGTTAACTGAACCCACGCAGCAGCAGCGACGCTGGCGTCGTCGGCGGTCAAACGTTAGCGCCTTTTTTCCTCTGCAGCCAGCTGTCGTGTGTGTGTGTGTGTTGTGTTGACTGAGCGTGTGTGTGTGTGCGTGTTGCGTGAGTCGTTCATTCATGCAACTATTGTCACGACGCGTTCGTTCTCAGGTACAGTTCTGCTCAGGCAGCGACAGCAACGCTGAGTACAAAAACTCGCTCTCTTGCTCGCTTGCTCACTACAGAAAGAAACGTGTAGCAGCTGCTGCGAAGCGATGCGACGCATCGTCAACGACGGCAGCGACAGAGGCGGCGACGCTTGTTTGGTTCGGTTCGGTTTTGGTTCGTTTGTTCGTTGGCTTGTTCGGCTTTCGGTCACAGTGGGTCGAACGCACGCTTGGCTTGGCTGGTTTTGTATCTCACGGATGTAAATACATATGCAGCTATGTATGTGTGTATGTGTTTGTTGTTTTTCCATTATGTAGTAAATATGCCGTATATACGTGTTTGTAAGTGAGCGGTGCACTTGTAATGCCGCAATCTTTTGCGCTCTCTCGCTCTCAGTCTATTTACGCTCTTTTGCTCTCCCTTTGACTGCAGCGAATTCCATTGACGCGCGCATTTTTCAAATGCCTTTTTTTTACGGCGAAAATAACGATTTTTCTTTGGTAAGGGCCATTTTCTTGTTTTGTAAGCTTAAAATATACATTTTATGGTCATGTACACACGCACACACACAGCCAGAGATTGAGAGGGAGAGAGTGAGATACATACAGCCATGTGGTGTTATGCGGAGGAGTAATTTGTGTATGTTGAGCTTATGCTGTGTGCCCTTGATCAAGGAGAAGTGTGGGATGGGCGCCCAAAATCGATTCGTTGCTATCGATATACGTTTTTAACCCGATTTCCACTTGTTTTTACAGGCTAAATCCGCCGATTCAAAGAAAGCCAAGAAAGATAAACCCGCTGATGATGATTCCGATGACGATGAAGTATTAGATGATCTCATCGAGGGTGACAGTGAAATCGAAAGCGAAGAATACGATGTACCATACGGCGAGGACGATGACCTTGAATGTGACGGTAAGTTTTGATTCAGCCACCCATAAAAAACACCTTCAACTCCTTGACATGCAACTAACTTATTGTTTTTCCTATCAATCCACCAAAATTTAGATGACGATGAGGACAATGAGGACGGTTCCGGCTCGGACGATCAAGCGTAATAATAATGTAGTCAAAACAGAAAAAAAATGAAATAAAAACCACAAAAACAAAAAAATACAAACACAACAAACAAATTTAAATTAATAATAAATAATAAAAAAAATACAAAACAAAACAAAAAAAAAAAAACAAGTTACAAGCAGAGAGAAAATGAAAAACAAAGAAAAACCACACAAAAAAAATCGCAAAAGTATATAATTCTTATGTTTAAGAAATAATTTTCTATTTCTTATTTTATTTTAATTGTATTTTATGTGTACTTTTTTTTTATAAAAAATTACAAAAAAGCAAAACAAAGCTATTTTTCGCAAAGGGCGAGAAAAGATTGTGGAAAACCGACAAAAAGTAAAGCATCCCCCCAAAACTATATACACTGAAAAAAACATACAAAACCAAGCTCTTTCTTTCCTTTAAGTCATAAGTCTTAAGTTAATCGAAAGATAAATAGCACGAAGAAGAAGCAGACGATGAACAAGCAGAGGAAGCATTAATGGAGCCCAAGAATTACTTAAAAAAAAAAACAAAACAAACCAATACATACAAACACTGAAAAAGTAATAAAAAATTGATTATTAAAATTAGACGTTACATTTTATGAATGATCGAAAAAAGCAAATGCAATTAAAAAAAAACGAAAATCGAAAAATATATACAAAAGAAAAACAAAACACTCAAGTTTTATGGTTTCAAAATTATTCGCATTCGCCCACTGTGCGGCCGCAGTACCCAGTACCACACACGAAACTCTGGCCACACTTTTTCCACTCCCGCTCTCAATCATTTACTCTCCCTCCCTCTCTGCTCTCTTGCTCTTTCAACGGGAAGTTTGATTTTACAGCCCTTTACCGCAGTTTTCCCATTTCAGCATTTACTACCCAAAAAAAAAGAAACTTTAACTTAATCCTAAGTATTTAATGTCAGTATTAATTAATGCAATTTTAAAATAATACTAATACTTAGTTCGTAGCGTATCGATTGATTAATTAATGGCAAAAACGGTTAATTTATTTGTAAATTGTAAAAAAAAATACTTGAAAAATCAGCAACAATTTCTAATGTTATACAATAAATGATTAATACTTAAGTACAGATACATAAAACTATATACAGCAGTTGATTACAAGTTCTTAATGACTGATAAACTCAATCGAATCGCTTCAAGTTTAGCCCCATTCGATCCGACCAGCCACGCCCCCAAAAACACGCAGCTAATGCTAAATTAATGAGCAGATCAATAACTGAATATATACACATTTACATACATATATAATAATATATATATAGTAATTTGATACCGAAACAATGCTGAAAGTAATTTACACCCAAACACACACACACACACATTCACACCCAAATGAACACATGCGCATTTTTGTAAATAAAATTTTTGAATCGTAACCAGAAGTAGTGAAAATGAAGTAAAAATGAGACCCACAAAAACAATTTAATGAACGAAATGATGAATAAATAAATTATTGTAATTACGTAAAAAGCAGTAACAACAACAACAGGAAAAGCAACAACAATAGGCAGTTATCAGCTGCCAATAAAACCGATTGTTTCAATTTGGGCGGGGCACGCCTACCTACCCTCACCGCCCCTTTCCTTTTCCATTTCAACCCACAACAGCCCTAAAAAAACACCACCCGAGTAGGGGTAGTTAAGCCACACAACCGTGTTTGTGCTTGCACACATACATATACATCCGATTCATTGATTGATACCGTAATCCTAACGGATGTGCGCCTTTAGGGTTGCAGGCTGTGGTGTGTTTTAATTTTCATCTAAAAATTCCATTTAATTCCCAGTGAATTCAAATTTTCGCGCCTCGATAGTCGTTGCTTTCAATAGTTATGTCTATCGAGTAGATGAGTTACGAACCGACTTCGTTGGCGTGTCGTTAAGCTGAGTTTCAGACCCACTTATAATTTTGCTTTGATTAGCTGGACTTGAACGCTGCGACTCAGCAGGGCGACGTTTGTGGAAGTTGTTCATGTACAGCGGTGCTTCAAATGGCTAAGCAGTTAATACACAAACCTGAGAACAGTTTTGTTCGTAGCTGGGACACATAGAAACATACAAACACATGTTTGAACGTTCTCGATGCTTGTGTGGCGACAGCGCTGCCGGCAGACGATGGCCGCGCCAATTACACACATACATACATATGCACACATGCAAACATATAATTTCAAACGAATGCTGAAAATTGAAAATGTTATTCATAAGCAAGTTATCGTCACTATAAAGTGAGACAATTTCTAGTTCTTCTTATTATGGACTGATAAGAAAGAATTGAAAGCTAAATATGTATGTATACATACATTAAGTCTAATCTGCTAAACATTGTAATTTATATGGCATAGCAAGACGATATGAATTGCACTTAGAAGCATGCATAATACTCAAATAATATATAATATATATAAGATAAGTTTTAATGTAAGCCCAGCCATAATAATTTTTATAATTTCACTGAAAATTCATTACACATAGAAACAATTTCCGTTCAAGTCACATTTTATTATCACAATCAACGTTTAATTACAATAAAATATGTGAAGAAAAAAAAAAATTATGAATCACATAAATATGAGTCATTCAATAAAGTTATCTAGACATTGTACTTATAGACAAAACCAACTTGGTTTAAAGCTTTTTCCTTTAATTATATTCACAATGTCATAAGCGACGTTCTGACAATTGTTGCCAACTAATTTATAGTGAAACTGCGGTTGGCAACACTTCACCATTGCATCAATTGCCTTCAGTTGTGCCTCAGTTATGTCTATAATTTCGTTGTGAGACACAAGTGAGTTCCTTGGGTCCAACAGCTTTTCACAAACTGTTTCGTAAACCAACTGAGAATCATTTTCGCTTAGTCCCAAACACTTTGCAGCAGCTTCTATATCTTCTGATGTCAAACCAGACGACTGCCAGTTTTGCTGTGTGGAGTCCTTAAACTTGATTCTTCAATATCCGGGAGTACTCGACTCGCGCAAGCGCAAAGAAAGCCACTGATTCCGTCCGATCAACGATCCGTAAGTGGTAATAGCATTCCCATCTGACACTCCATAGAAGCTCAAATGTCGACTTTCATTGTCGACGTACTCGATACAGACATACAGATGCAATGGCAATATTTTCATCCATTTACAGACGTAAAACAACATCGCTTCGGGTTTCGACAAACTATGATTAATATGCTTATTCATAAGTTTGTAGAAATATTGCGTCAAAAACCCATCGTTCTTTAGTTTTCGCCAATGACGTGACAAGGTTGCTTTGCGTTGATCATGCATAGTTTATATAGAATTTACAAACTGCACAATATTTTTAATCCCTTGTTATTAAGCACTTTGGTATCTCGACGTCGTTTTAAAATTGCTTATTTTTGGGCTATAACTTGTAAATGTAACTTTGTAGTCACAGTTCACGATTTTACACTTTTCTAATCTCTTGCTTTTCTCTTCTTACTATATATACAAATATGCTTAAAATGCATTTTATTCAAAACCAACGTTTTTGTATGATTTTTCGACATTTTGCAAGGGTCGTTTTTCAGTTTAGTATACTATATCGACAGAGTATGCTAATTCTATAAAGTAATTTTTTGCAGGACATAGCCGTATGCTAAATTGACATATTCCCAGTTTATTTGCCTAATATCACAGAAGTATCACAACATGGTTTTTGTATGCATTTTGGATATTTTACAACGTCGTTTTTCGATTTTGTATGCTATATCGACCTAGTCGACCTAGGCGATCATGTCTGGTATTTCCATAGCTTCACAGTCAGTAAAGCTGCTGGACTCCAATGTCGTTGTTATTCAGTATTGGGTGCTATATCGACGTAGTGTGTATATTTTATACATCAATTGCTAAAGTCGACCCATCACAACGTCGTTATTCAGTATTGGGTGCTATATCGACGTAGTGTGTATATTTTATACATCAATTGCTAAAGTCGACCCATCACAACGTCGTTATTCAGTATTGGGTGCTATATCGACCTAGTGTGTATATTTTATACATCAATTGCTAAAGTCGACCCATCACAACGTCGTTATTCAGTATTGGGTGCTTTATCGACCTAGTGTGTATATTTTATACATCAATTGCTAAAGTCGACCCATCACAACGTCGTTATTCAGTATTGGGTGCTATATCGACCTAGTGTGTATATTTTATACATCAATTGCTAAAGTCGACCCATCACAACGTCGTTATTCAGTATTGGGTGCTATATCGACCTAGTGTGTATATTTTATACATCAATTGCTAAAGTCGACCCATCACAACGTCGTTATAGTATTGGGTGCTATATCGACGTAGTGTGTATATTTTATACATCAATTGCTAAAGTCGACCCATCACAACGTCGTTATTCAGTTTTGCGTACTGCAATGTACTGCAATGTCGTTGTTATTCAGTATTGGGTGCTATATCGACGTAGTGTGTATATTTTATACATCAATTGCTAAAGTCGACCCATCACAACGTCGTTATAGTATTGGGTGCTATATCGACGTAGTGTGTATATTTTATACATCAATTGCTAAAGTCGACCCATCACAACGTCGTTATTCAGTATTGGGTGCTATATCGACGTAGTGTGTATATTATATACATCAATTGCTAAAGGATAAAGGATACAAATTTTAAAATGCAACTAAATTCATATCGACGAAATGACTTTTCAAACAGTCAAGCTGCTCCTGCACTGCACTGTCGTTTTCAACGTTCTGTATGCCAAGTCGACCCACACAACGTCGTTTTTCGATTTTGTATACTATATCGACAAAGTGTGGACAAATAGTTTGAAAATGCATGCACAAAACATTCGAGCAGTTGTTTGCTCTTATATACATATTGCTAAATTTGCTGTAGGATGTTGAGTTTAGTATGCTATTCTGACATTAACAACGTCGATTTTGAGTCATAAATGTTTTCAAGTCAATTTTTACAAGCCCCAACAGCGTTTCCGCTCTGAATGCTTTCGTTCAACTTTTTCACACTGCCTGTTTTCATTTCCGTTACTTTACTATAGGCACTTTTCAAATAATATTTTTAGACCCTACACAGCAAACTTTTTCAGTTTCGCAAGTACTCCCCGTTCAAGCTCATATTTTTATTAAAGTAATTCGCTATATAGTAAGTATTATTACTAGCCCAGCAAGCGATTGCAAATTTTAAAGCACTGGTGAACTACTTGCGAATCGTAACTGTGCATTTTAGAACCCGCATTCCGAACTCGCAATTCTGACATTAGAAATTCCGCAGTCAACTCAACTGCATCTACCACTGGCCTACCAAATGGGAGATTTACCAAACGACCTATTTAAATTGCATGACTTATTAATGGTTCTAAATATAGCTAGAGCTCAAAGTGGACGCTGCCGATTAAGCTCGCGACGAAACTCGCCGCTGTGGCGCGGGTGATGTTATAGGTTCGAATGCTGACAATGATAATTGTTAATTTAATTTTTTTTAAATTTCAATTTAAAATTTACATACAAAATTAAAATTTTTAAATTTCATTTCTTACTTGTTTTCATTTAAAAATTCCATTTAATTCCCAGTGAATTCAAATTATCGCGCCTCAAAGTCGTTGCTTTTGATAGTTATGTCTAACGCGTAGATGAGTTACGAACCAACTTCGTTGGCGTTAAGCTGAGTTTCAAACACAAGAATAATTTTGCTTTGATTAGCTGGGCGACGTTTGTGGAAGTTGTTCATGTACAGCGGTGCTTCAAATGGCTAAGCAGTTAATACACAAACCTGAATACACTTTTGTTCTCAGCTGGGACACAATCCTAGACCTCCATATTCAAAGCTAAATAAATTCATACTTTGTTAAAGACCACAAATTAATTTTTATTAAAATGGAATCAAATAACTTTAGATCTGGTTACTTTAAGGATGTAGAGGTATTCGCCTGGAATGCGTCGTTCCATGAACTTGACAGCTTTAAAACTGGAATCACTGAGCTGTTTAATGATCTCATCCGGTTTATTCTCGCGCAGCAGCAGTAAGTAGAGTACACCACTCTCGGAGAGAATTTCATCCAATTGCTTGAGGAGAATATCAGTGATGCGTCTGCCATCTAAGCCACCAGCCCAGGAATGCACCAGACCGACTTGATCCGGGGACTGTAGCTCCTCGTCGCTAGTG
Source organism: Drosophila nigrodunni (assembly GCA_020829145.1). Lineage (NCBI taxonomy): Eukaryota > Metazoa > Arthropoda > Insecta > Diptera > Drosophilidae > Drosophila > Drosophila nigrodunni. The sequence goes on from JACVCZ010000008.1 coordinate 1,604,168, forward strand.
ACCACATAGGGTGGATTGAACAGCAGTAAATCCACTGAACGCCTGCGGATACCATCCGCTAGATGGCAGCACACACTGTCCACATTGGCGCCGTTGTGACAGGCAGTCCGTTTGGTTGCAACACAGGCGCGGGGATTTATGTCGCTGGCCAGGCAGACGGCGTTGTGGGCAAAGCGTTTGGCCAACGCGGTGATGATAACACCGCTGCCGGAGCCAAGCTCCAGGCATAGACGTGGCTGCAACTTATCCAAGTAATTTAGATCTGCTTCCAAAGCGTCGAGCAAGAAAAATGAATCCTCCGCTGGCTCATAGATGTGTTTATAATCCGCTGCTGTCAGATGAGATATGAGCGGTGTCTCCATGGTGTCCCTCTGGCTTTTCCTTTATGATATGTTTGTGCTTAGCGCCGAGTCTAGCAGCGCCTGGCGACGATGCTGCTCCTTCTCGATCAGTCTGTGCAGTCCCGTTAGACGCTCCTGACTCGTGCCCAGGACGTTGTTGATAATACTTACTTTATGCTTAACGTTTAGCAGCTCCTTGACCTTGTCGGCAAACTCTGGTATTTGATTCTGTGCCTTCTCAATGTCCCGCAATTGGGCTGATAATGCATCCAACTGTCCCCGTAGCTCAGACTGTAGTTGAATTGTGCTCGCCACACGCTCGTCGAGTTTTTCGATTGTTGGTTTAAATAGATTGGTTATGCCCTCGGCCAAGATATCGCGTGTGGGGTTTGTGCAAAAGTTTTCCGTATTCTCATCTAAGGAGGTGACCGTGGAATCTGAATCTTTGTCCATGGCAAAAATTCTGCTGCCACAATTTAGCAGCCAAAACTATCAGTTACGTTATCGATAAATGGTCTGCCAGCTGCATTTCGATAGACGCTCAGCGCAGGTGTGGTATTTAAATACCATATTACCAGCTGTTTGCTCTTAACCGATAGTTTCGTTAAACAATTTAATTTATAAACAACACTTCTTTTAAACAGTACATTTATTTAATAATTTGATTAATATTTGTCTCTATTAATATTATAGCTGTTTGTATTTAATTAACATATGTTTTGTGATGCTGATCGCAGCCAAGATATATAAAAATTGCGTTTATCAGTAGCCCACATAAAATAATCAAAACAAATGTATGAATACTGATTGAAACAACATTTATTACGCTCAAAGCAAAATAAATTCTGCTTGACAAAAACTATACAATATATATAATATATATTATATATAATAATATTATATAAATATTTTCAAAATATCTGCATATATTTTTATACAAACAAATAAAACGCTGGCAGAACTGGCAAAGTTATCGACCAGCCGTGAGCAGTTATCGAAAGACCACCACAAATTCTTTCAATAGAAAAACATCAAGTTTTGGTAATATAACTAAATGCTTTAATTTACATATATATACACATACCTGCAAGCCGGCACAATGGAGACATATTCGGTGGATGTGGTATATCAAGCGATCAATGCATTATTCCAAGGCAACAATCCCAAAGAGCAGGAGAAAGCAAACAAATGGCTGCAGGAGTTTCAAAAGTCGGTAAGTGCAAACTAAAAAAAAAAAAAAATAATTATTTTTGTTTTGATAACTGTGTGCGTGTGTTGGAAATTCATATAACTTGTTGCTGCAGATCTACTCGTGGACCATAGCCGACGAGCTGTTGCATCAGAAACGCGATTTGCATGCCAATTATTTTGCCGCCCAGACGATGCGCAACAAAATCCAAAATTCATTCAGTGAATTGCCGCCGCACACGCACGAATCTCTGCGAGATTCACTCATCACACATTGGCCAGATCGACGAGCAGACGGACAATGTGATTGTTACCCAACTCAGTTTGGCTGTTGCTGATTTGGCTTTGCTTATGGCCACGTGGCAGGAGCCCATCAGTGATCTATTAAAGGCTTTATCGCCACATCCTGCTGCCATTTGGCCACTGCTGGAGGTGCTCAAGGTGTTGCCCGAGGAGATTGATTCAAGATTTCTGCGTCTCGGTGCGAATAGACGGGAGCAGGTGCACAAGCAATTGGACGCCAGTGCGGAGTGTGTGCTCGAGTTTCTATGCATGTGTGTGCAACGCGAGGATCTCGACCAGCAGCGCATTTGGAATGCCACACTGCGCACCTACAGCGCCTGGCTGGTCATAAACGCCTTTCCGCTCTCGCACATCTGCGATAATCCTCTCTCACAGCTCGCATTTCGTTTGCTCAGTCAACCCGCGGAGACGACGGGCAAACTCCATGACAATGCCTCCGAATGCGTATGTGCTCTGCTCAGCTGCATGGGCTCACGCAGTGGCAATGCTGAGGTGGAATCACAAGTGGCACGCATCTTTGAGGCTGTCTGTCAGCTGGAATCTGCATATCATTTAAGTGTGGCACCTGGACTGCTGTCCACTGCAGCTGCTGCAGAGCAGCCTCATCACGCCCATCTTTCAGTGCGCCTTAATTGCCTGCTCGCTGGATCATCGTGAGGCCAACTCGTCGGTCATGAAGTTCTTTATTAATCTACTGACCTGGGGACGCAGCAGCAATCATCGACATGCCGAGTGCCGTCCATTGGTAGTGGAATTGGCCACCCAACACGGTGGGGCCTTGGTCATGAACTTGATACAGGCTTCTGTGTTCCAACTGCACTCGTATATGCTCGCAGATGTCGCCGAAGTGCTCAACGATCTGAAGCATGTAGTCGGCACTGTTCAAATGGAGCCCTTCCTGGCTCATGCTCTTGAGGCGTTGCCCAAGAAGAACAGCGGTGGGTATGTCACCGCCACCCAACAGCAGCTGGAGGAGTTTAGCAGCACAGTCTTGAGGTGAGTCTGCTTACAGGTCAACTGCCAGTCGAGTACACTCTAATAAAATTCTTTCTTTTGCCATTCACAGAGCGGACACCACGAAAGCGGTGACACAAGCACTGAAAATATTTACGCGACTCTTTCGCTAATGTTCCCGTACTCACCGCATCTCTTCCTGCCCCGCCCCCCGCATAACGCACCCTCTGGCACCTGTACATTAGCACCGATGTACGCGTAAGTGGAGCAAAGTCTGCCCGTCAATCTAAATTGTAAACTTATATATATTTTTAGTAAGATTATAGTTCGATTATATTATGCATATATTATTATTATTATAATTATTAATATTATGATTAATAATATTATTTTTTGTGAGTGTCGTCAGTGGATGGCCACTCACAAAAACGAAACCGTAAAATAAGTTGATTATTTAAGCTTAAACTAGAGACGATATGATTAAAAATGTTTAATGACCACAAATACGAAAGTTATTTTGCTTTTGAACAATTTTAAATAACAAATTTAAAATAACAAGTGTGAGTAAGTAAATAAACTTTTTTAACTGCTGATTTCTATATTTATTAAGTTTACTGTTTTATGTAACCATTACTCATCGGCTTTAAGTTCTCATATTTGCCTTCATTTATATTAAGCATTTATAAATAGAATAGCTGATTTATACGCCATTAATAATCGTATTACTTATTTCCCGGAAACAATATTTTTTAGTCCCCGTACTCTTTAAAAGAGTAGAAGCAATTTCCGTCTGTCTGTCTGTACGTCCGTATAAACACCAAGATCTCGGTGACTAAGAGAGCTAAAGCGACCAAATTTGAAATAAAAGTCTGTCTATCTGTCAGGCAGATAACGTTTGTTTTAAATGGTGGTCACGCCCTCTACCGCCCCCCGAAAATTGTAAAAGTCTATGTTCACCTCACCATAACTAGGAAAGTATGACAGCTATCATGACCAAACTCACATATTATGCGTACGGTACCATTATAACTACGCTCACCAAGTTGGATCTGGATCGAATAACTATATTACATAGCTCCCATAGGATCAATCGGTCAAAAATAGTTGATTTGCATGGAAAAACGGGCACTTGAATGGGTACGGGGTCTTTCACAGTCGGCTTGTCTTTCGTGTTCTATTTTTAAATTGTGCATCATTTTGTTCGATATTCCCAAAATAGATTAATTATATCATACGTATATAGTATCGGTTTTAGAGTTGTTTTCTGATGAAATAAAACGCAATTATAGACATAAGTTATTTGTATAATCTATGATATATATTTGATATTTTCGCAGTTTTGTCATAAGTTTTATTGGTTGTTTTTTTTAAATACTGATGGGGAATGTTTTAGTCAAACAATTTAAAATCAGCTCACATAAATGATAAAAAAATTAATAGATACAAATCGAATTATATATCACTAATACTAATTGAACGATAAATTTACTAATTGCACTTTTAGCTTAACTATGAGTGTGTGAGTATGTTGTGCTTGTGTGGGAGTGTGTGTGTCTTGGATTGTGTGTTTTGGCCAATTTCTATAGCTTATATACATGTGCATAAGTTATGAACTTTAGATAGTTTCAGTGCGTGGATCGATCTTGTGTATAGCCTGCACTAGACTGGTTATATTCGCCGTATTGATGCCCTGCCGGGACATCTCCGTCAGGCGATCCGTGATGGGTTTCTGGTCCTGACCGCGTTGCCACCTGGGAACGAGGAAGAGGAGGAAAAGTCTAAAATCATAAGCTAAACGTTTCCTACTGTACAACTCACCACAAATGTGCGCAGGTGTGCAGCAGTGGAATATAGAGCGGCAGCAGATCAATGTCACACAGTGTGTCAAAGCGACTGAGCGCTAGGAGTGCCCAGCGCTCGGCTGCATGATGCGGCACCGGTGACACTGTGCAGGCGGCAACCAGTCGACATAAAATCAAGAGCACGGGACGCGAACGGTTCATATAGATCTTATTGAGCAGCCGAAAGCAGTTCTCCAGTATGGGTGTGGCCAGCTCATGACGACGCTCATCCAAAAACTGACACGCACGAGTCAGCTCCTCGTGCTGCAGAAATCTCAAAAAGGCACTCGATTCACGCAGCTGAGTCTGTCCAGCGACATGTGCGAGAAATGCCTCAAAGGCCACGCTGCGTTCAGCGATCAAATCCGCCGAGAAGTTACCCATGAGCACCTTGTTGGGAAAACTCAGATTGTTTAATTCGTTGGGATGCAAACGCTTGAGGCACTGATAGAGATCACGAAAATCCGTATAACGTCGCTCGATCTTAGCAGGTTGGGCGTCCATTTCACTGCCATCCTGCCGCACGGTCAACTCATAGACCACATAACGCTTGATCTTTGAGTCATCATCCTCGCGTGGCATTATATTGGCCATCAAAATCTCAAAACGCAGTTCGGTGCTGCCTTCGGCCACTGGTTCAAATCTCATGACCGGATTTTTCCAGCGCTCCCAAAAGGCTGCAACAAAAAATAAAGTTTTTTAAGATGTTTAGAATTTTTATCTGTTTTACCTTTAGGTGGTGTCTGGTCGGCGGCTTGAGTGGAGGGGGGAATGGCCAGTGCAGCAGCCTCCATGGCGGGACTATCGGGCTCATCGTCCGGATTTGGTGAGTCAACGGAGGGTTCGTGGGGCAGCAAGCGCTTGGCCATCACTGCATGCACTATACACACAAACACACACAAGTAAACATATGAAAATGAAAGTTGTTTTTTTTTGTTTTTATTTTGTGTTTTATCCAGTTGTAAAGTGCTTGCTTACTCACTGGTTGTTGGATTGCGAATGAGACCAGACGTATAAACAATTAAACAACTGTGTATGCTTCCGTCTGCTTGTATTGGTGTATGTATTGTTTACTTTGTTAATCGCGAATCGTACTACGTTGGCGTATATTAAAGTGACTAATAATAATCCCCCCAGTGACCCCAAACTAAAGCAATGCACTGCGCGATGTCTTTGTCTTAGATAAAACATTTAGTGCATGCCGACGTGGCTATACCCTGCACTACAAAACTATTGTTAGAAACCATTAAATATCTATCAGAAAATAGCTCAATGGAGAACTATAGATCTCTTTGCTTATTTACACATTTAAAAGTATAATTTATAATTATTTATTTATTTCAAACAGATTACACACACACTCAACACAAACTGTTTTACAAAACTTAACAGCTTCTTTTCATACTCTCGCCCCAGTGGTGAGTGTAACAAATAAATACGTTTGTTATCGATAGCTATGTTGCACTGCACACGACTCACGCCAATTAGCCCTAATTTGTCATCTCTACTCTCATCGCTTGTTACTCACTGCCAAACAAAACTACCCACGGCTTAAAAAACACTCGGAAAGTAGGAAAACTTTTTGGTAATGACGCTACCGGAGTTTTTTGGTTGCACTTTGCTGGCATTTGGGCCACCATTTGCCATGTTTGTGTTTACCATAGCAAACGATCCCATACGGATAATAATACTCATAGCAGCGGCATTTTTCTGGCTGCTCTCGCTGCTGCTCTCTTCGCTGCTCTGGTTCGCTATGGTGCCGCTGCGCGATGTGCTGGCATTTGGTGTTGTGTTCTCGGTGCTGTTCCAGGAATGCTTTCGCTATATTATCTACCGCATACTGCGTAGCACGGAGCAGGGACTGCATGCCGTGGCCGAAGACACGCGTGTCACGGAAAACAAACACATCTTGGCCTATGTGTCTGGCCTGGGATTTGGCATTATATCGGGCATGTTTGCTCTAGTTAATGTGCTGGCCGATATGGTAAGTGGTTGGCAATTGCTGCTTTATAAACAACTTTAAGTGCTTTTCTTTTGCAGAGTGGTCCCGCTACCATGGGGCTTAAAGGCGGCACTGAAATCTTCTTTGTCACCTCTGCCGCTCAGGCGCTTTCCATCATTCTGCTGCACACATTTTGGAGCATCATTTTCTTCAACGCCTTCGATACAAACAATTATCCACACATCGCCTACGTAGTGGGCTCACATCTCTTTGTCTCGTTGCTCACCCTGCTCAATGCAAACGCCCTGTACTGGGCCACACTGCTGCCCAACTATATTGTCACCATTATAACGGGCGTTTTGGCCTTTAAGGTAGCCGGAGGCAGTGGAAGGAGTGTCAAACGCTTCATCATGTGTCAGTGAATCTGGGACTAGCAATAAGTGAAAAGTAACTTAACTTAAGCTCTATATATTTTAAGTCCTCCGATATTAAATCAAGTGTTTTGCATTTTATTGCTTGCATTGATATTTAAATTAAAGTTATAAACTAAAGTGAATATTACTTGGCTATTTATTTACTGGCTGTAGTCCATTTTGCGCACATTGATGCCATAGTCAGCCAGTGCCGGCTGGAGATCCTCCATGGTGAGTGTATACTTGCGATCCTTGGCTTTGGAGCCACCTGGGGTGCTGGCGTTCTGCATGTGTGTACGTGCCTTGGAATGCTGGAGCGCATCGTCAATAATGTCGGACATGAATTTCTGAGCTGCAATCGAAATCAAACGCACGATTCGCTTGTCATCAGCATGAAAACCACCCATGTTCAAATAGTGCGAAGTAACTGCAAGTATCGGGTGTGATAATTAATAACTTTTGGCTTGTTTTTTTAACACTGCTTACCTGCATCGGGCAGCAAAGGCGTGTAATCCTCCAGCTGCAACATGAAGTCGCTGAGGTGCGACGCTGGCGCACTGCGATCCCCACCAGCGGCCGCATTGAAGTTTCCGCTGCCCGCGGATGGGCCACCGCTGGCACTGGCTTGACCAGAGGTGCCTCCAGCGCTGGGATGATATATAATTCCAAAATTGGAGCCGACCATTGCAAAAATTGTATGTAAACTGTTTGCAGAGCAATTTTTTTACGAATAGTGTGACCGTCGAAGGCTAAGAGTAAATGGACACAGATAAACAATTGTTTGTGGAGGTCGGTCGCTTGACTTATCGATAACAGTTTCGCTTTTAATGGTGCGCATAACACAACTTTAAATTATAAATTTTTTAAAAAATTGAAGTGTTTTTTGTTTATTGTTTGTTTTTGTTACAAAAATGATAGTTTAGTTTATTCATCTTTAAGATGTACATAAATCAGACTTAAGCTACTTGTTCTTCTTAGTTTTCGTTGGCTGCTTTTTCTCGGAAGATTTGAAAAGGGATTTGAGAGTAAAAAGCAAAAGTAAAACACTGAATCCACCCATAATGGCGAAGGGCATAATGCCAAACCTGCTGACATAGTCCACAACCTGTTTCATAGATATTTCGTCCATTAAACTAGCCGGTGGCAGTACTCGCTCCGCATAAACATTCATGAATCCGCCCTCCACAAAATCAACAAAAGCTTTCGGCGTATAATCATTAAGCTTATAGCGATAGACCTTTCCCCGACGTAGCAGTATAAACGCCGGAGTGTCCATAACCTTGAAACGCTTTGCCGTTGATGCGCCGGCACCCAAAGCATTCACTCTCGCCACATTAAGCTTGCGCTTGAGGGTGCCTCCAACGGATTCCCATACGGCGTACAGACGCTGGCAGAGCACACATTCGGCAGAATTGAAGAAAATGAACCAATCCCCGGTGGTGGCGCCAGTTGAGGCCTGTGTTAAATGCTCGAAGTTATCATCGGAAAGCTCCTTCACTGCTGGTTCCCGGTTGTCGTTAAAAAACTGCAGAATTTCATCGCCGTTGATTTCCCCATGATAAAGTATGGGAATTCCACGTCGGAAATAGAGCAGCGCCGGCTCTAGACTTGGATCGTAGATATGTATTAGATTGCTATCGACTGCTTGCACTACCGTGGCGCCCAGTGTCTCCTTAAGCTCATCTTGCACTTTGACAAGAACTTCTTCGTATTTCACACACTCGTCGCATTTAGGCTTTGTAAACAAAGCGATGACGTCAGCTTCGCCGGTTAGAATGTGTATCAAATCCGTGTCGTCAACACGCTCTATGCCCGAGCCAAAAACAGCACTTATCCCTATAATAAGGGCTAAACAAAGTTGGTAAGTGTGCATTTTAAACCAAGAGACTAATCGAAAGAAAAAACACTTGTTGCCGACGTTGCGTGTGTAAATATTAAATATGTTAGTGACATACGATAGTGGCATGCGATAGTTGCTATCGATAGGAATAGGTGTATAGTGTTGCCAGTCAGTTAACAGTTGATTTTAAAATCTCCCGAAATTAGCTCACAAAATTCATTTAGAAGTGTATAAAAACAAAAAAATGTAACTTGCCATTGTTTGGTAACTTTTTTTTTGCCGTAAGTCTGTTTTTTGTTTGCATTAGCTATTTATGTAGTCATTTTTCTGCTCTAGCTACTCTCTTCGCTTTAAACTTTCTGGCAGCCCTGTGCGTGCTACGATATTTATTAAAGCTTTATCGATAGATGGGTAGTGATACATTTTAAATTTTTGATCGTCAATTTACATTAAAGTTGTAATTAATAATTAAATTCAAATTATAATGAGTATCTTAAGACAGCATACGCTTCTGGTCAGCGAAGCGCACATTTCGCGTTAGCGTGGACATGGTGAAGGTGATTTGCTTGTGGCCCGTTTGTGTCTCAAAGTCAACAGCCACTCGCTGGGCCACAAAGGTAAGGAGCATGAGGAGATCAAGGGTTTTGCCACTCTGGTTGATTTCATTGCACAGACTCTGAACGAACCAGCTGCCCTGCAGCGAATCACTCCAGGAGCAAAATGTGGGAATGGTGCTGAAGGCAATCAAGAAATCCGCATAAATGGGTATCTTATACTCGCTGTGCATGGTACTGTCCGTTTGGATAGTAGCCTGTTGGGAATATATTTTGAAGCCAATGTCCCGTGCCTTGCCTGGACTAGTCTCCACAAAGAACAACTTGGGTTTGCCCGCCAGCGTAGAACACTTGTCTGCTGAAAAAGCGCTCCAGATGGAATCCAACTTGTAGTACTTATCCCGGGCAGAAACTAAATCCCTATCACCATGAGATAATATCACAATCAGTATACAATCATGATCGGTATGATCCGTTTGAACCATTTTTTTTATCTGCTTCTTAATTTGCTTGTGATACAGATCTTCATAGACCTCGGGCTCGAAATCCCATTTGGTGAGCACTTCTTTTAAATTTTTCACATCTATATCAGTTTCGTTTCTGGGTTCCAATTGATCGAATTTTTTGTGAGCGAAAATTGCGGCAAGTCCGCGTCGCTTATGATTCATTTTATAGTCTGGATCGTCGCGATGAGTGACCATTCGAGCGGTTAATTCTTTAGTTTTCAATGGCAGGCACATACAGTTTCCATCGGTCATTGAGAGCACCTCCATTTCATTGCAAATTTGTTCACTTTTTTCGTTTGCCATTGCTTAAATTTTTTTCAATTGTTTTTTAATTAATTAATTTATTTATGCAGTTGCAAGCTGCAGACCACAGTGTGTCATACCGGTTTCGGTGGGAAGCTGCAGTGTTGTCAGATATTGGTTATCGATAAATTTTGAGCTTTTAGCAATGCCATATTTAGTGGCAATAATGGTTTTGCCTTTTACTAAATTTAACCGTTTTTGGCTATAAACCTATAACAGTTTTTACATTTATAAAACCCTAAAACTTGGTATCCTTTTATAGCAACTGTGGTGAATTTTGCTTGGCTATAATTCTATAACAGTTTTGGATTTTATAGCTGCTTGAAACATGGTATTTTATAGAAACAAGTTATAAATGCTTTGCTATTGTGGCATACGTATAACTGTTGGCATACATATAACAGTTTTAAGGGGTCGTTGCAAAAGCTGCCAGTGCTTTTCGAATTTAGCGCCCCTCTAAGCTTTTTGTTGCCGCAATATGTGTCCCGGATTTACCCCTGCCTTAGCAACATGCTGCTAAGTGAGCTGCAGAGAGCGCGCGATTTTGAATTGAGTAAAGCTGATAACGTTTAGCAATAGATACATAGCAGTTAGCTTAAATTGTATTTGGTACAATAAAGTGATCAATAATTAGATTTAAGAATATTATAGTGTGTACTTAACAATTCTAGCATTTATATGTATAGTGTAAAGTTGTATTAAAATACAGTTAATTTTCTTTCACTTTCAGCAGTTTGTTAAAATTGTTGCTGGCAACATTTCGAGCAGCCAAAATGTTGCGCAACATATGCGCGCACTGTCCGGCAACAAAAAAGGAAGGAAAGCCGAAGCTCAGCAGACGCTCAGTCGCCGCTCAGCCGACGCTCAGCCGAGGCGCAGCCCGACGCCTAGCGAAGAAATTTCGAATTTAAAAAAAAACATGAAATTCAGTGATAAAGTGAAATTCGTGCGCGTTGGTTGACTTTGACTTCGTGTAAGCTCAACAAGCTCTAACTGCGGGCTCTCTTCCACACGCGTTCGCTCGCTCGCTCTCTCTCACTCGCCGTCTGTTACGCTCTTACTGGCGCCAAGAGAGCGCATCGTGACGTTTCGTGTCGGTTCTTGTGCATCCCGATCGACGAACAACAACAACAAATTAACAAAAACAAGTCCAGAGTTTAACTGAAAATTAAGCAAGTTACTTAGCTTAATTTCAGCACAATTATTTAATAATTTGAAACAATTTGTGGAACGAGCTGTGACTACGATGCGGCTATTTTGTTTTCTTCTAAATTTGGCTGCTTTAACAGGTGAGTGAGTTTTTGGTTATACAGTGAGCACAGCCTAGAGTGACAAAGTCGGTGTAACAACTTTAAAGTGATTCTAATATTTTCTGGTATATTTAAAATCTGTAAGCTTTTGTGGTCTAGGTCAGGTATGCATTTTTAGCTAATCACACTCACACAAATGTACATACATATGTTTATACCTATATATTATTATCTGCTCTTTCGTTTTTGTTGTTTTGCCTGTGTTTTTTCCTTTATGTTTCGCACTCTGCTTCGCTGAACTAATATAAAATCGATGGCACATTGCTGCTAAACAGAACAAATATATATAAACAATGTAAAGTATATGTTTATAAGTCTCTGCCAAATGTAACAAAAATGTTCATCGATCGGTTGAGTCAAATTTTGTTTGGTTTTGGATCTGTTTATTAAAATTTGCTTGTCACTTAAAGTTACTGCAAAAAGTTTTCTTAAATGTGTTATGAATTTTTACTTAATCTATACATTAATTTATTAAGTATGCGCCAAATTGTTTTTGTCTTTAAACCATCTTCAAAATGCAGTGCCTTAAAGTCTTAAAAAATGTCTTTTTTTAACACTTGGCAACACTGGAGTGAAAACACTTCAATCTGCATGCTCCACATTTATGTGGTGCACTGCGTTTTAACTCTTTGCTTTTTCTTGACACCCCAGCAACAGCTACATCAGCGCCTCTGCTGCGTCACTTTATCCAAGGAAACACAGTAAATATTTAATTTCAAGTATTTCGTTATAGTTCTGGGCCAAACTATTTTCTTATGAGCTTTGCCACTAGGTAATTAAAAATATTACGTATACGTTTTGGTTTGAAACACTGAAGGAATAAAAGGGAATAATTTCTAAGAAACGAAAGAGTTTTAAAATCTTTTTCCTTTGTGGATTTGTTTTGTAGGGTATCTGACATTCGTTTACAGCTTTAGTAGTTTCACTTATCGTTCCCCTTGCTTTTATAGTCCAGTGTTTGTTGTGTCGTTTGTGGCATCCTTGTAGTTTATTTTTTATCCATTTCATTTCATTTTTTTTGGTGTGTGTTTTTTTTGGCTTTGCTGCTGTGTACAGTGAGGCTTGACTCGTTGTGCTGCTGTCCCACTTGCGGTTTTGTTTAATTACGCATATTACTGTGCCGCACTTGCACACACCCCCAGACGTCCCTTTCCACCGTGCCACACCCCCAACCCATTAATGCCTGGCCCAGTTTTGTGGTCTCTTACTGACGAGTGCGAGCTTCTTTGGCTAACTCCAAGTTTCAGTTGCAGTTGCCGTTGCCGTTGCAGTTTTAGAGTCTTGTCAACAACAGCGTCGTCCACTTCCGGCTTTAGACCGTCTGCGGTTTGGCTCAGGACAACAGCAATAGGCGTGCTGGATGGTCGTGGAAGAGGAGTAGAGAAGAGTGGAATGGGACGGACAGCATTGAGTAGGTTTCTACACCAAACGGCTTGTTAATTGCTTGGCTTTTGTGGCCGCCGTTGGCACTCGGCTGTGGCCATTAGTGATGTAAGTTAACAGCCAAATGACTATCGATAACATGGATCTTATAAGCCAAGTTAGCTAAGATTGTAAGACCAGCAACGTCGAACTTATTAACTAAATTATTTCCAGTAAAGTGTACATATACATAAATGTTGTGATCATAAGTAGAATTCTTAAAACACAATTTTACTGATTTAATGATGTCATGCAATCCTCAAAACAGCAATAAATTCATAGAGCTTTAAACGCTTTTAAAAATGCATCAACTGTATTTATGACTGTCGAGTTCTTCGGCTTTAGCATTTTTGCTGATTTCTGCATAATTGTATTGACAATAATTTCCAATATTTTGGCTGGATTTAAAATGGTTGACTCCCATTGAAGTTAATTTCAGCAAAAGCCACAAATTGGCGCTCTAAAAACTCGATACTAATTTCTTAATTTAACTATGATTTAATGAGCAACCAATTTGGATTTTATTATACATCACTAGTGTGTGTAGCTTACCCAATCTGTTCCCTTCCTACTCCATCCTGCTTCAACTGAGCTTATTAGGCATCCTCGGCAGCTCCTGTTTCCAGATGAATTTAACATATTTGTGCAGTAAATCGCTGAAATTAGTTGGTACAGAAGACTGCAATAAATTATGGATACGGTTTGCTGGCTAGCGAGCTTAATGAACCAAAGTGCCAACAGACAACACTCGACACACGCAGCGGCACAGCTGTGCCCATTACTTTTGCCCAGCACTGTGTGTGTCTCTCTATTTTCTCTCTGTTTTCCCTCTGCTTCGCTGTCTCTAATTGAGGGAAAGGTCAGCGTCGCATCGATTTAACTAAAGCGAACATTGTCGTGGACTAAACATAATAAAAACAAAACATGGCATAGAACAATAGTAGGGAGAAGACAACAAATTGTGGCTAGCAGATACCCAGCATACGAAGCTAGATAAATTAATGTTTTAGTATTGGTAGCTATGAAGATGATGCTAATGAAGCTAAAAGTGCACGGAAAATTAATATTTACAAAAGGGTTTGAATAACTTTTATTACAATTTTTAATAGCTTAACTGTTATTAAGCCTTAAAACTCTACTGTACTGCTGTACGCAATAAGCTGTGAGCAAATTACACTCGATTGCCTCCCTGCCATCCAAACAAAAATTCCCCTATCCACTACAGGGTGTTTGCTACAAAGTAAAACCAATCGGCTTGAGGGCATCCCGATGGGTCCATGCGTAGGTGTGGATTCATTCATTCATTCGTTGCCCATTGGCCCCATTCAATTGAGTTTTTCTCGCTCGCGCGCTGGGCATCACTTAACCCCCTGCATTGCCACACCGCCTGCCCCCTGCCATCAGAGCTTTCCACTGTTGTTGCGACGTTGCATGATAAATTGCCACTTGACTTTGCATATTTGCGTTGTGAACGCATCGCAGCTGCAGTTGCTCCTACAATCCCTAAGTACCTACTTTGTTGTTGTTTTTCTTCCTCTTCGTCTTGTCCAAACTTTTGGTCTTTTGGTCTTTTGAACTTTGACTTTTCCTTCTTCGTCTTCGCTTTTCACCTTGACATCTTTTAAGTTTTCCTTTTTTTTAATACTTATATATTTTTACACGGCATCGAGCTGCCAAAAATAAAACCACCAACAAGCGTCGAAGCAATTGTCGCCGCTGTTTCATCTTGTTATACCCGGTAGAAGGGGATAAATAGGGTATGTAATGTGCAGATAGAAAGGAGAAGGAAGACTAAGGCTGCGGGAAGAAAGAGGAGCACAGGGAATAGAATGGGTAAAATAAGTATGAAAAGTATGAAGATAGGTATAGTGAGAAGAATAGGCAGAGTGTGGGGAAAAGGGTGAAAAATCGACCGAGGGAAGCAATAGAATAAGAAAGTAGAAGGAGAGGGATAGAGCGATGACAGGGTAGAAGACAGCGTAGAAGACACGTTAGAAGACTGGTAGAAATGTGGAAAAATTCAAGCCTGATTAATAAAAATTCGATTTTCTTTATACTAAACTTTGACATACATTTTAATCTATCCACTAACCTAATTATATAATAAACTGATCTATATAGCGTATGATATAACTGTGTTCAGTTCTTAGGTAGAGGCGTGCACTAATTTTTACTGCTTTTGTTATCAATTCAATAGAACGGGTATCTTTAAGTAGGAAGCTTGGTAGCAGCTCTTTCTTGCTTTCTTCTTCTGCACATACCACTCGGCTCGAGTGCTTCGCTGTGTATATGTGTGAGTGTGTTTGTGTGTATGCCGCGCATATATAACTGACATATCCAAAAGTGTCCTGTCATCCTTCGCAGCATCTCCCATTTCCCGTTCGCCATCTTCTTTTGCATCCTTCTGTCTCTGTGCATGTCAACACCGCACCAGCTATTTTTTTGTCCTGTCATTTATGCATACATGGTGTTTGCTTTTCCCTCTCTCTCTCTCTGTCCCTCTCTCTCCCTCTCTTTTTTTTTTTGATGTCGCTTTTTATTAATATTTTTTCGCTTTTATTTTTAAATCCGACAACCACTCGCCGTTGAGTGGCTGTCAGGTGTCAAGCCGCGTGTTTTTCTGTGTGTGTGTGTGCGTGTGTTTCAGTGTGAAACTGACACTACACAACACTGTAGCCGCGGTAACTGGAATGAGTACTGGAACTGGAACTGTGTTTCTGCGGCTGTCGAGGTCGAGATACTTGTCTCGATTACATTCATAAAACTACAATCACAATGCACACAAATTCCAGCAAATCTGTTAGAGACTAAACTTAGCTATAGTAGCTATATAGAGCACGCGAATCACGCCAAAAAAAACACAAACTAAGTTGTAAATTATTCAGTTCTTTTTAAGAAAACATTTTTAAACTATAAGATAATAAAATTTATATCCATGATTTTTGAACTGTTAACTAATACGCTAGAGTAAAGAAAATATTCACACAGCTTACTAAACAATCTAAATACCCAGTCTTTTTTAATATTATTCAGTACTAAACGCATTTTTAAAACAACTCAATCGAATAGTTTTCAATGCATTTTCCAGTCACTTTCTGTTTGCAATCGTTTATTTTGATGCTTTTTATTAAATCACTTTTTTTTATCAACTAATTGAAATGAATTTCAAACCTTTTTTTACACACTCAGTGCTGAGTGCTACAATTTCAATTCTGATTTTGGTTTGCTGAACAGATTGACAAATTTAGTGTCATGTTGCAGTTGCAAACACGCACACACACACACCCTTATACACACAGACACTTTCACTGACAATCCAGCAAATTGTTGCTACTACAATTGATACTCACATAATGTCAAGCGTCACCCCGCCCTCTTTGCCCCTCTACCCCTTTCACGCCCATTGTATGATTCAACTATGCAACGATCCCGGGGTCTAGAAATCATTGCACTTGTCACACTCGAAACTATGTGGGAAATGTGAAAGAGCAAGTGGACAGAAAACATTGTCAAGTTTCAATTTAGATTCTCTGTGTGAGTTGCGCATTGTTTATAATTTAATAAATTGCTCATTAATTAAATGACTTACTGCTTTGGCATACCCCGCATTTGTGAGTGGACTAATGGGTGTGTTGGGGAGTAGCACAAGCTGCAAATTGAACGAATAGAAATTAAATGAATTAGCCTAAATTATGTTGTTAGCCAGAGTTAAGTCACAAGTAGTGCTTAAAGCTTATAAAAGCCTGCTTTTATTAAAGCTTTTGTATAATTTTTTGTGTGTTTGGTTTCATTTAAATAAATCGATACATCTAATTGAGCTTTTAATGTGCTTTAATAACTAAATTAATTACACTAAATCTTACAGTCAAGTGTTGAAAAGCTATATTAATGTGCTTTCAACTCATTTGAAGTATTTCTCCGTTTTAAGTAAGTTTAAAAACATAACGATCAGTATAGGCTTCGACTATTGTGAAAAGAGCAAAGCTTTCAGCTTGTAATAAGCTTAAATGTGCTTTTTAAACACAGTAACTTCAAGTCGCAACAATCTCAAATCAATTCATCAGTTGTATAGTATTATTTTATGAATATTCTTGTACAAAGGGTGCGCTCTGATGTTTTAATTTCCCTCCAGCTGAGCAACTGTAGCTCGAGCTGTATGCATTTATCAATTTATCAATTAACCTCTGACCTCGGCTGCTTTCGCTGCCTCTGAACAATAGAACAAAGAACATTAAGAACACGAATGAAAGTCAGTCAAGCGTTGCTTCATTTTTTTTTTTTTTTTTTGTTACTACTGTATATTTTTTGATATTGCAAAAGAACAGGTCAAAGTTGAACACAATGGTTAAGCCATTGTTTGAGTTGTTGGAGGGCGTGTAAGCGTGGGCGTGGCATAAATGTTATAATTCAATTAAGAGTTAAATAAATAAACCCAAGCGAGTTGTAAGTGTAAAACATATGGCAATTTATCAGGCGCATTTAATTGATGTTTATGCAATGCCATTAAATCGAATTGTTCGATCACCGATTGTCCCATGTAAAAAGCATTGGCAACAAAAACGAAAAAAAAAGAAGAAGACAAATAAAGCAAAAAGTAAAACGGTTAACAATAATCGATTTGCATGTGTTTTCAATCAAAAAATAAACAAGCACAAAGAGCAAAGCACAGCACCGCATAAAAGAATGTGCAATTTAAATTGTGTATGTTCTGTACCCTGTAGGTTTGACAAGGTGTGCGTGGGTTAGCTTGTACTAAGGGCTGATTTAATGAAATACAATGAACTACTGTGTTAGGTAAAGTTTACTAAAGTAAAATGTATTCACGCTTAAAAATCACTTAATATTTAATTTTTTAAAATTTCCTATCAAACACCCTAGGGGCTGATTAAATGAAATACAATGAACTACAGTGTTAGGTAAATTTTACTAAAGTAAACTATATTCATGCTTAAATCACTTAATATATATAAGTATAAAATTTCCTATTCAACATCCAAGAATTGCAGAAGATTTTTATACATTTATCTTATCAAAAATATAATTCAACGTTTTAAATACTATTTGCAAAATTCTTTGTTTTGACACTCTCACTTACTCTTTCTTCTTATCTTCAACGACCTCTAACTATCCCTTTCTCTTGCCCAAACTCCATAATTTTCTCTTCAACTCTTAAATCCCATTACATTTATTTTCCAAATTTCATAGCACTCGCATAATAAACACAAAATTCATCTCCCCCTTTTGGTCGAAAACTCCCAACTCCTTTTATTTGTTTATTACATATTTTATTTACATAATTTATTGCTTGAATTTGCAAATTTCGGTTAAATTTTTTCGCTCTTTGGTTTTGCTTGACAAGCCGAAGATTCATTCAATGTTTGCGTTTATAAATATTTAAAATTGTCTAGTTGAAATGAAAAGAAACTGTTGCAAAAATGTGCATTCAATCAGTTACCAATAATATTTGCATAACAACACTTTTTTTGCTATATACAATTATTATTTTATTAATTTTGTTGAAGTAAAAACAATAGCAAATCGAATGCTATCAATTATTTTGCTCAATTTATTTATGGCCATTAAAAAGAGTTATTTTTATAAAGTGAAAGTTTTATTAAATGTGCAACTCTTTGTGTTCGTTAATTTTTAAATCTTCAGACAGAAAAATCTTTAAAATTTAATAAATTGTATAAAATATATTTACTATTACTTAGTACTATTCTATAATTCATAATTGAAAATCATTTGAAAGTTCAGTTATAATAACATTTAAAAAACAGACCAGATTCGCTGGTAAAAAACTCATTAAATATTTAAATGTATTTTTTTGCTGTCTAGATAATATTGTGATTGCTGTAATTGTTGGTTAGGGTATGGCACATTCAGGTTGCAGCCCCATATGTGGTAGACGGCAACGACAATGGCAAAAGTCTAAAAAAATATATATATATATATATAATATAACAAATAGGCAAAGAGGGAATAAAGAAGGAGCAGCAAAAGAAAAAATAACTGATACTGATGTATGCATATGTGATAAAAGACAGCGCGACGCATAAAAAATGCATGCAACACATAATGCCGCATGACCCGGCATGCCCACAAAACGCCCACGAGTACAAAAAAACATGAGGAAGCATTCCATAGAAGAAGTGGAAGGGGAAGACGGAGAACGGGAGCGGAAGAGTAGATGTGAAATGAAATAAATGCGCTGCGTATTGTCTGGCAAAAAAGGGAAATAAAATGGAGACAAAAAATAGAATGCAAGAAAACGGCTAGACCAGTAGATGCCCTGTACCGAGAATTTAGATTTTAAGGGAAGAGAGAAAGATCACATACTTAACTGGCCAGCTTGATTACAAGACAACCTTTATAAGAGGAACAAAAGTCTGTCACTCTGTCTGAAAGTACCCTTCCAACTCAACGCTTAATCATTTACATTAAACAACCCAACTAGCTGCCTGTACAGGGTATACAAAGCTGATGAAGAAAAAACGCAAAACCGACAGTTATTATAAAACAGAGGGGAACCAAAAGGGTAAAGTTAAGTGGGTGAATGTGTGTGTGCGTGTGGGAGTAACTATGTGTGTGTGTGTCTGTGTATGTGCACGAGATGCTAACCTAGTTTATGACAGAGTTTAAATTATCCCTTTGTTTTTGCCACAGTGCTTTTTTCCGCTTGCCAAACAAAAGCCAAAAGCAAAAGCGTTCAAGTAGACACTGTACACACACACACACAGACACAGTCACAGACATGTGGTTACTTATAAATGTATTAGTGGTTCATCTGTATGTGTGTCTGTGTGTGTGTGTGTGTTAATGGCAGCGGCTGCCATCAAGAAATTGCATATTAATCAAGGGAAAAGCCAACGAACGACAAAAAAAAATGAGCATAAAACGAGGCAACTTTATGAACGTTTAATGAGACGCCAAATGGTGTTTGTGTGCCTCAGAGTGTGCCACTGTCTGTGTGTGTGTGTGTAGGTAGGACTGGCTTTAACGAAGGTCAATGGCACTCAGACACTCTCTAGTTGATGTGAACAAATCTTTATGGCCACGCAATAAACACAAATTGCTTGTCATATGCGCGCTTTGTGTAACGAGCTGCCAGAGAGCAGAGAGCAAAGCAGTGGGAGAGAAAGAGGAGAAGGCAGAAGCGCAAAGCCAACTTAACAATTTGTCCTGCCAACAAAAATGTTGGCCAACGAAATGCGTTCACAACAACAGCGCATAAATCTGAAAGGGCAACAACAATGAACGAAGAACAGTGAATACACGCACAGTGAATACACCCACAGTGAACACTCTCCCAGTGAACACTCTTACAGTGAATACCAACACCAACACCAAGACTGACAATTGAATTTATTGAGCTGAAGTCTATCAATCAGTTAATACGATGCCGTTGGCCAAAGCTGACAGTTGCCATTTACCAAACGAACGACTGACCGGAAAAGCAGTCGGAAAAGCGTTTGCAACTCGCAGCTTCTGCACTTGACTTCAGCATGTTGAAAGTTTGCTGCTTGCTTGTTGCTTGCGGCATGTGGCAATGTGGCCATGTGGCCTACTCCTATAATCACTGTGTCACAAGATAGCCACAGTGGTTACAAATCGTTCGGTTTGGCAATGTTTTCTTAAGCTCTTAAAGTAAATTATTGTTATGTGTGAAGAACATTAACTTAAGAGCTTAAATTTATATTTATTTACCTAGAGTTTTTCAATTTTTTTGACCTATGTTTTTGGGATTTTGTAGATAAATATTCTAAATATAATCCAACACTAGTTTTTAACAGGAAATCCAAACAAATAAAGTTGAAAATTATCATTGAATTTAATTTTAGTTGCGATAAAAATTGTAAAAAATGTACTTTAAATTTTCTTCAATAAAAATTGTTGTTGAGCACTGACAAACCAATGTAAATGGGTTAAAAATAAGCACAGAGTTCAGTTCAGTGTAAAATGAGGTTGATATATGATCAAAGAGCAGGCGTGGCAAGAGGGCGTTGAAAGTGGAAAAGGCTTGTGGGTAACAGGATTCCGAGATTGTGGGACTGCGGCAGGTAGCAAGCAAATTACAATTTTGCCAGGCTATTGTGTGTAAAGCGATATAAAAGACGAAGCTGGACAGAAGCAGAAGTAAAAGAAACAAATGTAAATGTGGCAAATAGTGTTGGAAAGTGCCGCAATACAACTAACAGTTGTGTTTGCTTAGCCAGGCCAAAAGAGTTTGGTTTATTTAAAACGAAGTCAAAACCATTGTGGGCCACTTATGGTCGACTCGTGTGTGTGTCATAACTAGTTGTTGTAGATTTATAAACTAGTTATGCAAATATTTAATGAATTGCATTAGCTTTTCGGAAAGCTTCGAGACTAACTTTAGTCTAATTAAATGGCAGGACCAAAAGTTTTTTGGAGAGGAGACCAACGAGTTTAAGCTTCAACCCCGTTTGCAATTTGTCACTTTTAATGACTTGTCAGCGGGCGTTTTGTAGCAGCACATGTTGCCAGCAGCCCCTCACCCCCCTATACCACCCACGACAGCTACTTCCTGTTGCTGACACCGACTTGAGAATCTAATGTAATTGAAAAGTTTTAGAACCACACCACGGGAGTTACGACAAAATGCTAGGATATGGGAAAGAAGATTTGGGGAATAAACCCCTCTGTTAACTGTCTTGAGCTGCTGTCTTTAGCCACAATTGCAACTGTGTGTGGGGATGTCTCAGTCTGAGGCAGCATCATCATCAATGCAATAGCAGCAAATGGAGCGACATGGCACAACAGCACGTCCTTGCAAAATTCAATTTGTCAAAAAGATGCTGTCACGCAGCAATTGCTGAATGCTTACTTAATTCCTATTCCTATTCCAGATCCTTTTCCTATTCCAATTTCTCTTTCTATTTCTATTTGCTGTTCCTATTCGTATTCCTGTTGCTGTCAATCTGTTGGTTCCAAAACCCCAAACCAAAACCACAACTCAGCTTGTACCAAACTCAAGTTATTAACACATTTCTAACCAGCACGAAGCTTGAATTCTCTTGAATATTAAATGATCTTTTAGAATTTTTTTCTTTTTGTTACAGTTTGATTTATTATAATAAATTTATTCCATGTGTTGTAGTAATTCGCTTCATCTCATTATCCCTAACTTCTGTCATTCACTCCACTTCATTTCAAGCTTTCTTTAAGCTACGATATCTGTGGTTTCTAACTACACCACAAAATTCTTAGCATAGTTAATACACCCCCTTTATAGAGTATATTAAAGAAATATCGTTTGTTCGCTGCACGTGAACAGTTAATAAATGCCAGACCAAAATGCATTGAAGGCTGCCACAGTGCGTGATGTAACTGCTGAAGCGTTTGCGCTGTGGTTTCTTATATACCCTTCAAAGGGTAACTGTCGAGAGGAAGGTTCGACATAGTTGGCGTAAAGTGACTACTTGACATGCCACTACGTACAGGGTAGCTATTCGTCTTAGTCCAGGCAGCTTGCTGATGCTGCCATCATTATGGCTCATTGTTCGTTGGGTGTTTACATGGCGTATGAGCAACGGAAATGAGTGAATGATGGCAACAAAACGACTTGCAATTGCAGCTCTCGATTTATATGCCACTTGCAAGTTGCCACTTGCCACTTGGCACTTGCCACTCGATGGTGAGTTGCCTTTTTGCCTTCCAGTTAATAGCTGCTTGAGGCAAGCAAAGCGCATTTTGATGTCGACACGTTGCCAGTTTTTGGCCAGCATTTAAGATCAATTTCGTTGCAAATTTAAAAGTGCACCGCAATTCAGCCATAAAACGAATGAGCAGAACGTAAAGTGAAAAGCGGAAAAGTGATGAAAAAATCGGCAGTCGAGAGAACTTAATAGAAGCAGACCCTGTAGTAAAATTGTTTCTAGAAAGATAGAAAAGTCGCATTAGACTTTTCAACAACTGTAACCTAAAATTCCCTGCACTTTGGCAAGTACAGGGTCTAAGACTGCTAAAGGTAATGTTAAAGCTGCAAAACTGCAAGTCGAGTGAGTTAAGCAAAAACCTTTCAAGCTGCTCAGGGCTTTGGAGGGGAGAGAAAAAAAGAAGAACTCTCATTGCTGCCTTACAATAAGCTGAGAAATGGAAAATGGTTAAAAGAAAAGCAGCAGTTACTTGGCTGAAAAGCACACCTAATGGGCTAGCAGATAAGCATGTGTGTGTGTGTGTGTGTGTGAGTGGGTGTGGAAAAACTGAGTTAACCTTTATGGAAATACACTAATTAGAAAAGTGTGGAAATTGTGTAACACTGTAAGTTGGGGGGGAAAACTGCGTGCGAAATATTTCAAGGAAGCAAATAAAATTTACATTTTTGTTGAAATCCTTTTTGTAGGAGAGGCACCGTCTCTCTCTACCACACTCTCTCCATCTCTGTCTGTCATTTGCAAACGTCACTTGCAGCAGACTTTTGTCCTACTCCAGCTCGATTTGAATTTTTTGCTGGCTCTTTCTTTCTTTCAGCCTTTATTTCTTGCTGCAGCTCTTTCAGTTTTGGCTTTCGCTCTGTTTTGTGTCTCTCTGGGTGCCTTGTACAATTTCATTTTCAACACAAAGTTTTGTTTTATTACCCGGAGGACACGAACAGGACTTTGTAACTTACAAGCCAAATAACAAGTTGGACCGAGAGGCAGTGGCAGAGAGCGAGATGCAGTTGTTAAAGTTGGATTTGATAATAAAATTACTTTTACAGTTACAGTGCGCTCTACTGCTGCTGCTACTCTGCTCTGCTGCTCAGCTCTGCTGCTGCTCTGTTGGCCTGCTGAGTAAGTCCATAAGTCCATCTTGGCCCAGTTTTGCGTCATTGCTCCGTGACTTTGTAATGAGCCTCTGGGCCAGTGCTCTCTCTCTCTCTGTGTGTCTCTGTGTGTACTTAAAGTTTGGTCCCTAGGCGTATGGCCAAAATCAATCCACAGATACTGCACTGCAAATCAAACATTTTGATATGCATTTAATGGCATAATGTTTGCATAACTAATACACTAACATTTCCATTTCGAAATCAACTCGAAATTCAGCTTTCAACTGCAAGTTTACACATCCCTCGACGCACTTAATAACGCACATTATTCAGGTTGGAGTCCTGTGTGTGTGTAATTTCTCTATTTGCCAGCCGTCTAATGAACTGGCTACTTAACTGGTCTCAAACTTGAGGCGCACGCACTCTAAATAATGATGAGTGCATTGCACTTGAGCCCAAAATTGTAACAGGTACTGGCAGTGGTTGCATTCCTGTCCAAAATGATCAACTACAAAATTTAGTTGCAGTTTGTTGACCAACTAATTGAAATGGCAGTTGAGTATTGCCAGTCATTTTCATGTTAACTTCAGGGAGATTGTGCTAAAGCCCTTAAATGAGCAGACTTGCAATGATCCTTTAACTTTAACTACTTTTGAAAAGGTCTTACGGAAATTTATAGTTCGAAACATATCAGAGTAAATGAATAAATTTATTTATAGGTTTTTAAAAGAAGTCATCGCTTTTAGAACTTCTGCTACGAGTTTTTCAATATTTCTTTGCTTTGTCGATTAAACAGTTCGAATACTCCAGTTCTTTTGGTTGTTAACCAGCTCAGCATAACCTTAATTAGTTACAAGCCCGTTACACACAGAGCTAGAGGGTAAAAGAGAGCGAGGGAGGGAGAGGAAGAAAGAAAGCTATGTTTTTTCGATGCTCTGCAAAAGCAATCAAAATAAACGTCTGCAATTTGTGTTGGTTGCTTTTCGTTTTGCCTGTTCTGTCAATAAGTGACTCTTAATAATGCAAATGCATTTGGCCGGAATCGAATGGCATTCGAATGCCCAAGAGCAAGTGGACAACAACAGCAAACGCATAGCAAAATGTGTTAAAACTGGAGAACTAAGTGGGAGTAAGGCAGCCTAGGAGGCAGGTAGTTTGGCAGAAGGAGTTAGCGAGAGTTTGTCAAACAGATATGCAAACTGTAGCATACTTTTTTGGGCTGCACTTGCTTATGAAGTGTTGTCAGTGCCGATGATTGAAGTTCTTGTAGTCGTTCCTGTTGTCGTTGTACAATGCGTGCTGTTATTGACCATTCCGTGCATGCTTCTCCTTTGTCACCTCTTCGTTTACTAGAGTTACCCCCTTTTGTCATTTGGTGCTACGGTACAGGCATGTCCTTGTTGCGGCACGGCCACGTCAATCAGCTGCAGCAGCAGGACACTCGTTGAATACTTCGATTTTAGCTAGAAATTCTAACTAGGGAGGAGAGTTTATTAAAAGTATCGTTGCTTATAAGTGGGGAAAAATTAGTTATTTATATATATACTATTTTTGCTAAAGGTTCCTGGACAATAATACCTTGACTAAGAAAAAAGCAGCTTTAATGATACAATACCCATTCCAACTCTCCACTCTAACAACAGTTACTGGTGCCAGGTGTGTGGCTCTGTTTGCTCACTTACTGGTCGACAATTCACTTAAATTCAAGCACGTACAATACGAACTCGAACAGGAACTGTTACTGTTTCTGTAACTGTGACTGTCGCTGTCGTTAATTTCGCTTCCTTTAGCACAGTTCCCCTTCCGTTTTGGTCACTGGTTCTATGCACATGTCCTTGTCTGTTTAGTGTGCCGTTTGTCGTGTCAAACTGTTGACCAAAACCCCAACTAGAGGAATGCAGGTATGTGAGTGAGTGTTTAGTGGAATCTGTGCCTAAAAAATTATTGCATTCAGCAGAGAGACTTCAGCTCTCTATTTCTGCTGAGATTTTGAAGCTTTGCACATATTCGAGTTTTTATTAATATGCTCTGGCCCAGTCCTACAAATATTTTTATTCATATGAAAGTTCATAAAACTATTAATAATTATTCTACCAAAACTGTAATTTATATTTTTGAGCTACTTATGTTCAGCTTCCCTTCTTTCTATGCACCCTTAAAAAAACAGCTGATAAATCTTCAGCAACTTTTATGTTAAATATGCAACACACTCAAAATGTTAATCATACGCCAAGTGCGCCCAACAGCAAACAGCCGTCTGCCTGACTGACAGGAACGTGTCAGTTCTTGCCAGAGGATTGAAAACACCTTGTTTTAAAATCAGAAATGCATTATGCGCAGCTGTCTTTCAACTGCCAGTCTACTGAACGCCCTTGCAAGCATTTTTATCTAGTGGTTTTTGGTCAGAAACTCAGTCTAGGTTTCGTCTTTCATTTTATTTTTTTAATGGCACTAATCTGTGGCACTATTATTAGCATATGCTGGTAACTTTATCGCTGTCATCGTCTTTGATGTTGCAGCAAAGTTATTGAAAAGATTTCAACTTGGCCCCAAAGGCAGCTCATTCTGTTGGCGGCTCATTAAGCGGCTTTTAGCTACTTTGTCTCTTGGCAAAAGTTGCACTAAATGCCAATGATTATAGCGTTTATAGTGGAAGTGCGAGCAGCGGCACGTAGAAAGAAAGCAGATAAAAGAGAGAGAGATAGAGAGACTTTCCTGGGGACTTTCGCGAACTGAGACAGTTCATTGCACCGCTAATTGAGCGATGAGACAGTCTGAGAGTCTAGACAAAAGGCCATATTAACGCGCTCATCTCAATTAAGACGTTAGCATAAAAATAATGTCATCTAACTACTGCCTTTGAGTTGATTAATCAATTTGTTGCTCATTTTTGTGTGTTCCCAGGGATACGCAGGAATTTCTTGGGCATTAACTAAGCATGAGTCACTTTTTTATTAGCGTAATTGTTAGCTTAAGCTTAAGTTAACAGCTTATTGAGTTAGGCTAAATGGCAGTAGTTGTTGGCTAAGTTACGTGCGAAAGTGTTGTGGAAAAATGGCTCATAGAAACTTTAAACATTAATTTAAATACTAATGCAAATTACAGCCTAGAGCGTCCTGTTTAATGAGATTCGCAATACAACTTGAATTATTTCGAAATAAGATATTCACTTTGAAATGCTGTTTGAGGCAACGCTTTGAGAAAATTCAATTAGATTTGTTATTTCCCAATTGACATGAATTATTGAGCTGTTGTTGCCATGGCTGACATCGTTTCCTCAGAATCGTCAATAAATCGGATTTGTTCAGACACAATTTAAGCTGATTTAGCGGGCAATGTGAAGGACCCCAGGGGTTAACTGCTCCATTATGGCCATAAAGTGGCCACCAAATCGAGTTTTGGGCTATTGAATGATTGAATTATTTACATAGCTAGAAAATTACGTATGCTTTGCCAACTTAAGACAACTAATTAAAATTTAATTATGGCACAAAATGGAATCAAAGCTCGTCTAACTATAAAGCCAAATTGTAAAGGATTACGCGTAACCAAGACTCGATTTGTGACTTCAAAGTAAACGTATTTCTACGGGTATTTCTTCAGAAATGTACATATAAATTTAATATATATTTACCGTCTGTATTTAATTACATTTCACTCGACTGTCGAAGCCGCTTAACATATTTTGATTCATTGCTGACAGCTGTGTGGGCGTCAGGTCGCAAACATTAAATGATTTAAATAATATATTGCACTTCAATTAGTTGAATAACTGTAAAATGAGCTAATTGTTGATTTAAGTAGAAATTGTTTAAGGAAAATTTGAGGAAAAACTGAATATACGATCTACATATAAACTGCACTTTATGCTATTTAAATTATTTCAATTGCCCACATTAAAATGTTACATATTTGAGACCCTTTTATGTTATAATCGCTTGGAAGTTTTTAATGCATTGCGCCTTAGGTTATGCAATAAAAATTTTTCGGGTTGCGAATTTTATTTAACGACTGTTGACGCCTTTTTCTTAGAATCGTGTGTTAACTTTTTACACGAGCGCACAGGTGTGAAATGTAAATGTAAAAAGTTCTGTTGACTCACGGTAAACACACACAAAAGAGAAAACGAGAGTGAGAGCAAGAGTGTGAGAGAGTGAGATAGGAATACATGCAGTTGTACAGACATTTACCTTTGCCGTTGCGCCAACTTTAATTACTTTGTGAAAAGTTAAAGGCATGCGAGTTTAACTTTTTAATTAGTTGCCAACCTTCAATGCAATCAGCAAGGATCTGACAGAGAACAAAACGGAGGGAGGAAAAGGGACAGTGGGAAATGCGAGGAAAGCGTGGAATATCCTGTGTCTGCCTAAGCGTTTGTCCTGCTGCTTTTAACATGCAAATGATACTGCACTGCAAGTAGATTTTGTTTAATGAATTCATTTTGACAGCTAGCTTCTGTTTTTTTATTGATGAGCTGCTGTCAATGGGCAGGGAACACTGTACGTCTGTTTGTCTGCTTTGCCTCCTAGTGTTTGTGCTTTATTTATGCAACGCTCACACTGCAACTGACACCACAAGCTGCCACATGCCACCGCTGGCTTACGTCATCAATGCTCGCCACGTTAATCAAGTTTATGTTATGCATGAGCCTAGAGCTCTGAGCTCTCAACTCTGAACTGTAAGCCCAGAGCTGTGAGCTCTGAGGTGTGTGTCTTTCAGCTTGTTTGCTGCCTAATAATCAGGTGTGGTTATACCCATCTTACAATGCAGAGTGACCACGCATGTGTCTATCTCATATGCAAACTGATTTCAGACAACCAGCTAATGCCAGTCAACCATAATACAGCTCATTATTGCGCCCAAGACTGTGTAATGCCCACACAGTTGAGCAGAGTTCGTAGCTGCGTATCGAACGGGCTTTAATACAAATCGAAGCACGCACAAATTTCGCATTCCGAATTACGGATGTTTTATGCAATTTGGCGTAAAAACAAATCACATGTAACAGAAAACAAGTGGCAGGAGAAAGAAGGTTACAAAGGTTACTTTAGTTGGATAAATACGACAATGGGATGCTCTTTTGAAGGTGTAGAACAGAAAGAATAATAATATTCATAATAAAATAAAATAAATGTATAAGAATAATGTTGCCAGAAAGCATTTTTACAAGCAGTAAATGGCTTGACTTTGGTTTGAGTAGTCACAATACTTATTAGTTTAAAGAAGACAATGTTTCTGAGATTTTATATTATAAAAAATTCACTTACTGTTCCTATAGAAAAGGGTCTGACTGTACCAAATAAGCTGTGAAATGAAGATAGCTTTCCTTAATTCTAAAGCATTTGAAAAAGTTTCGCAAGAAAAAAGATTTAAAAATATTTGTTTTTAAAAAATGTTAAATGTTAAAAGTTATACTTATGTACTTATGTACTAAAAAGCTATTTATAGCTTTATATAAACATAGAAGTTTTCCTTTCTAATTTCTATGTTTGTACATTTCCAAACTCATTTGATTGCTCACATCAGCAGTGCCATAGTTATATAACCCTGTTTAGTGTATTAAAACAACAAACATTGCTTGCGTGTAGAACATGTGCGTACGTGTAGAGAACTGGGCGATACACAGAGCCATAGAGAAGCAGAAAGGGGAGTTGAGTTAGTAAGAGAGCGAGTCAATCAATCAGGCATTCAAGCCATTTAGTCAGTCTATCAATCAATGTGACCCCATGAAACGTGCGCATCATTCTAATGACATAACATTTTTGGATGTGGCTTTAAATGACGCTGCAATTGGCCAAAAGGGAACGAAAAATCAAGCAATTTTAGTAGCAAACTTTATAGCTGAGCAGAGAGAACTTGTCACTTAATAATTGCTCCAGGTTGTCAATTAAATTTGATGCGATGAGAAATTGACTTTTAGTGCTACTGCTGCTGGTCAAATAAACATTTGCTCCGGATTTAAGCTAAATTCTAAAGTCAGAGACTGAGGTCAATGCAATCAGACTGGGATCAATTTCAGTTTTGCATTTTGCAGCTGCTGGCAAATTATGCAAATTGCAAGTCGGTTTATTTGATGAGGGACTAAACGAGAGTCAAATTGAGCTAGTTTCGGAGAAAAATGTATTTATTTAAGCTTAAGGAAAAGCAAAAAAGTATGATTCAAATATGCATTTAAAATGCTGACTTTAAGTTTAAGTTTCACTGCTTAAAACTGCTACATTCGATCTGTAGTGAGGATATCTCCACATCAAAGTGTTCGGCAAACAGTTTGAAGAGTTCTTTCCTATGGTATATACGATATATGATATGCACATAACACTTGTCGTCTTCTGATAATGTGCAAGCAGCTTTTGACCAGCAAACGCAAGACGATTGCAGAAAAACAAATCAACTTGACTGGGATAGACGGCAGAATATCCTCTAAAAATGACAACTGAATCTCAGCAGTAAACAGCGTGATAATCGTTAAAAATACATCTCCTTAACTATGAGATTCTACTCATTTCTATGTTTATTAATTTTACATAAAAGCATAATATTTTTTTTTCCGACCAACTCCTAAAATTTGTCAAGTTTGATAGCTTTATAATCAGTCTCATAGTCTAAATTGCAAAACTAAGTTTCTTTTTATAGGGTATGCACTTTGAAAAGAAATCGAATAAAGTAAGCTTTGTGCAGGCGACAGCAATGAGGAAAGCAAAAAAAGACAGAGTCTGAAGAGGAGAGAAAGAGTGAGAGAGAAAGGGGTGTAACAATTGAAATAGTATTAACATTTAGCAAATGGCAATGGCATAAGATAGCAAAAAATTGTCGAAAAGACGCAGCTGCATTTTGGCCAAAAATCAAACGATTGCCGTAGAAAGTTTTGTTACTTTTGCTTCAACGACTTGCACTTTGAATGGAATAGGAGTAAAAGTAGTGGCTGGGAATAGTGGGTGTGGCAGGGGGAGGGATGTATGCAAGTGCGTGTGTGTACGACACGTTTCGTTGCATTTCATTTTGATTTGCCGACTCAATTGCGCACTTTTGTACCCAAGTCAAATAGTCGAAAGGAGTCAAAATGGCATTCGCAGTGCCAACTTGCACTTGCCACATGAATGAGGCCAAAGTGTAGTGAGAAAAGGTTTGCGTAGAGGCGTGAGGAGTGGCGTGAGCAATGTAGTGAGAATTGGTTTTGCTGCTGCTTTTAACGCTGGCGCAATCACTCGAATATTGAGTTTTAATTTCCGCCGACAGCTGCGGCCGCAGGATATTAAAAAAATGAGCTGCATTCTTCACATTTAGAACAATTTCTCAATTTACAATTTTCTCTAGCACTCACTCTCTCTACTCCTTCCTTCTTCCCTCTCTATGCATTTCTTTCACTGCCTTTTCATTTGCATATCTCAAATTTCACTAATGAACTCAAAGGCTCTTCAACTGCAATTCTCTCTTACTCTGCCAGTTTGCAGTTATTCAAGTTTATGTGTTGTAAATAACTTACACACGGCTCTGAGTTACTGGGATTTTTCGGTATGCAGGTAATGCCAGTACTTCCGTATCCGGTTGCTGTCCCTGTCCATTGTCCATTGTACACGCAAGTTCATTAAAAAAAGATCGAGCTGGGAAGTGGGTAACGTGGGTGAGTTGGGTGAGCTGGAAAAGCATTCAACCAATCTGTGGTTGCAACCCAAGTTTTGTGGTGAGTCTCACAACCGAAAAACCCATTATTAAAGCGTAGAGTTTGCTACAAAATATGCAATCATGGGCGGTAACAACAAAAACAACAATAACAACAACAAGAGCAGCAAACGATTGCAACAAAAGGCAAGGCAGTGCCGAGCACAACACTGCGTATACGTAACATATTACTGTTTGTTATTTAAATGTATTTATGCAGGCAAAAGAAACTCGAGTAGTCGTAGCAGCTGCAGTAGCATCAGGATCCTTTCAACAAATTGTCAAAAGCTGCTTAGTTCAACCAGTTTTGCATCAGGAGTTGGTTACAAAGTGTTTACACACTGCTACCCTATCCACTAAACAGAATATATAGTGTATATATATATAAGTATGGGGGCCCTTGTCTTTTGTGGTTTTTGCCCAGAGACTCGAGCATTTAACTAAACTATTTCAATAAAAGTAAAAGCAGCTTGCTTCCACTGTAAATTGAAACTCAATCGAGAAAGCACACTTCGAAAATAATATAATAACCTGCCAGAGTCGAGATAGTTTTCCCAGAGTTTTCCTTGAGTTTCTGTCTTCAATTTTATGTTTTTTTTCTTAAATTTTATTTTGATCTGCTTAAGGCAAAAGTTTCAAAATATTTGAGTTTCTCATTGGGGATATTTGTGAGCAGCTTAAAACTTAAACTGGCAACTTTTGAGCAAAACAATTATGCGAAAATTTAATTGTATTTACTAAATTAATCCAGAACTTTATTGATGCCAAAATCAATTGTTATTATTTTTAGTTTATTTAAAATGCTGTTATATAAACATAAAAATAGTTATGCAGGAAAAGAAATTCTGTTCTAAGGGCGATTGAATATGTGTAAAGTGCTGTAAAAATTCACAAATTAGTTTAAAATTGCTAAAGATTAAGTTAATCTTTCAATCATCGTTAAAGTTATGCCTATAATTTAGTTTATACATTTTCCACTTCGAACTTATCAGCAATATTTAGCCGTAAACAGTCAATGATAAGTGAAGCGCAAAGTCTTTGCTTCTTAAGGCTAATCCAGCGACCATAACAACAAGCCATTTAGAAACTATAGCCAAGCAGCTGCCTAGTGAGCCTGAAAGAGTGCAGCAGCTTGGAAATAGTTGGCAAACGCAACACACGGCGTATACGTAACGCGCGAAGTGTTGTGCAGCTGTTTTTGTTGCTCTTTGCTGGTGTTACTGTTAGTGTTGTCTAATGGCTAATGGTGCGTTTCGCGACTGACAACAAATGCTGCAAATGAGCTGCCAGAGGTTATGAGAGTGCACATAACTTGGCACCAAGGCACCAAGGGGCTAAAGGAGGAAGGGGAAGAGTTGGAAGTAGCGAGTGGAACTTTGTAAAGCGGATCGTTGAGCTAACTGGGCGCAGTTCAATTAAAGTGCCAGCCATTAGTGCATTTGGCCACATTGTCATAGCCATAGTTAATGACTGTGCTCACACACATTTTCCACACCCATTCTAAAATGGAGCAGGGAAAATTCTCTCTGCCATTTTCATTATCCTTTTCAATTTCATTTAATTGCGCAAATACCTTACACTTTTCCCCATTATTAGACACTAGACAAAGTCTCATTCATTATGGTCGACTGTCGTGCGTGTGTGTTTTTGTGGCAAGAAAAGTTGCTAAAGTCATTGAGCTATTGAGGTGAAGCTTTGGGCGTGCCATGGTCTCTCCTACCTGTTGTTGTTTATATTATTAAGCACCTGATATATTGGCAAAGTTTTCTGCCAAGTCTCGCGTGCGAGTTTCTGTCTCTGTCTGTGTTGGAGTGCGGGTACGACTGCGAGTTCCAGTTCCATTTGCTAGTTCCAGTTCCAGTTCGAGTTCAAGCATGCTTCATGTAAATGAAGTAACTTTTGCTTCGTGCTTTGTGCTTCAAACTGACAGCAACTTTGTTGACCTGCTGCTTGTTTTCCCTCTTGGTCTGCCAACCGTTGTGCACATGTACAGGGTATCATTACAGACAGCATTAAAATGTACATTAATAACACAGCATTTTTTAGCATAATTCATTTCAAAGTTAGAAAAGTTCTGAGTTTTACAAATAATATTAAAGGAGTAAGTTTTAAAATAGCTTGGTATAAAATGCTGACAAAATCCATTTAAAAGTTAATCAAGTTCCTTAAAACTTGATTGAGTTCTGACAAAAGTTTTGAAATTGTCAACATTTGTAGACAACATTATATTTCCTGTATGATTAGAACTACATTGAAGTATATTTAACAGGAGGTGCTCGACTGTTGAAAGCATAGGTAACACTACCCTCTGTAGATTATAGCTATAGCTAAAGCTGGAAATGTGAAGACATGTAGTATTATTAGAGCTACCGCAAAGAAACTTGTATTCTTTCTTATTCGTTCTACTTTAAAACATTCTCGTACTTAGCTATTCCCTTTTCTTAATCCTACAGGGTATGTTAGGGTGCATTAAGTCACTTGCAGCACTCGTCGCTCATACAGTTTCACATTTTCATTTCCATTTTCGCACGATTATTTGAGCGCGTGCCTTTTGTACTTTGTCAGCTGCTCAGCTGCCAACCTGCCCACCTGCCCAGGTGCTCTGTGCTCTGTGCTGTTGTACTGTTGTAGCTGTACTGCTGCTGTGATGTTGCTTAGTTGCACTGACTGTTGTTAACGGTACACTAATTGCCTAAAATATTTAAACAGTTAATTCTTCGGCGTGGCGCCAACTGCTGTGTGTTGATATTTTAAATTTGATTGCACAGGTAAATATTTGCCGTGTGCAGCGTGAAATGCCGCAACAACTACAACTGAAAATGGACTCGGTTCCCATGACTCTGGAGTCAGAGTTGGAGTTGGAGTCAGAGTTTTAGTCGTTGCATGTTATGTGCGGTTTTTACGGTTTGTTTGTTGTGCACACACACACACACAATTCTCGGTGCTTTTATTGGGCTATGTTGTGTAGTGTAAAGTGGCTTAACTTTTAGGGAAAGCATTTTTGCTAGCAACCAACAGCAACTACCGACTACTACTGACTGCTGAGCGGGTTTTAGGCTCTATCTGCAGTCAACAGCAGCCAACAACGACCTGCAGGAAATCAATAAAATCAACAACAAAACAGGAATAACCGTGTACAAAATGGGCAACGTGGCCTGGTACAACAATAACAACTATTTTGTACTATTTGAGAGTAAAAAGCCGACTCGACACGTACATAAAATATGCAAAAAAGACCAACGAAGCGGCGTAAATGCGGGCAGATTTATTTTTATGGCTCACCTGAGTCCTTGTCGCCATTGCCATGTCCTTGTGCACGAAAAAAACGAAAAGCTATATATATATATAAATCGAATTTACGACAAGGCACACACACTTATGCATCTATATATGTATCTCTGTGCATACTTGTAGGAAAAGGATATTTGCATTTGATTTTAAACAATATTCTGTGTCTGCATTTCTGATTTCGATTAGATGGAAAATAGCAAAATAGATAGCAACAGATCGACCACAAAATAACAAAATATTATACAAAAAGCAGTAGAGGTATGTGTGTGTGTGTGTGTGTGTGTGTGTGGGCACTCGTTTCTTATGCTATTTATCAATCGATATTTATGCAATATTTCCATTTAAATATTTTTGCTGTTTTAGTTTTATTATATTTTGCTTGCATCGTTGCGCATTCAATTTTCATTCATATTAAATAATCACGATTTTCAGTCAAAAATCCATAAAACAATTGTCCAAAAATCTCAGTTGATGTTTTCTTGTTTTTTTTTGTGTTTTACCCACGAGCCATAAAACATTGACACAACATCTATGCAAAACTAAAAATATATAAAAGCAACTTTTCATGCTGATAAAAAATTTGCAAAAAATACTCTTTGTTGTGTCGTTAGTTGTGCATCATTTGATGCAACCACAAAGTTGAAATACTCTGAAAATTTTTCCCATTCAAAGGAAGGCAACAAGAGGAAACATTAAGCGAAATAATTACTTTATGGAAAATAAAATCAATTGACAGCAAGATAATATTTTTCACTTGATTTCCAACTGTGGTTGGCTTAAACCAATGTTTAAATGTTTATAAATATTTTTATAATATATTGTGTTTATTTTTAAATGAATTTCATTCAATTTTCAGGCAATATTTTTCAGTGAGCTTTTAGCTTAATTAATTTCCGGCCGTTTATATTAATTTGATTGTGAATTTATTGCCCAATAAAAGCGACTTTAAAGTTTGATAAAAAATAGTAGAAAGCCAGCACAGAGAGAGTGTGTGTGACTATAAATGTTGAAATTTGTTTAGCTGGCGAGTTAGATATACAAGCTAACGTCGTGTATCTTTATGAGCATTTATTTTTGGTGAAAACGCTGATTTTTTTACGCTCGAATCGAATCGAATCGAAACCAAACGTGGCACAGTTAAATGGGCCAAAAAGGCTTTTAGCGTGTGGCATGTGTGAAGTCAAATCGAATTCAAAAGGGGCGTGGGATTTGGCACTAACTGTATGTTGGCAGAGGGTGCAGAGGGGGCGTGGCTGCGGTATGAAAATTTATGTGAATTTTATCAAGTGTTTACGGCGCATAAAAAAAGCCACAAACAGAGTTGGATGTAAATGCAATGCAAATCCAGCTGTAGATAAGCGCATGCCAGACTTTCTGCTACGTATACGCAATCTCTGGGCATTACGTATACGTTATGTATGGTGCGCACCACAAATACGTTGGTAGAAGGCACATTTAAATTAGGCTACAGCTCGAAAGACGTGCGCTGTCATTTAACTGTCAGCTTTGCTCCAAGCTGATGCTTATTGTTTTTGAAACAGAAACGCCCCAAGTTACGCCCACCTAACCACGCCTATATTAACTCCTTCAGCTTCTTCTTCGTGCTGCAGTTATGCGCGTATTTAGCTCACTTCACGCAATTTAGACGCTAAAAGTTTTTGGCATGTGACAAACTTGAGACTAGCGTCTCGACACTTTGTGCTCGAGTTTGTGTTAATGTAAATAATGCCAGCACACACGTACGCACACACACACACTCATTCGATTGAGGCATTATTAAAGTTTTAAACAAGCCAAAAAAAACTCTGCTTCTAGCCGAGTCTATTTGTTATTTCACATGCTCAACTCCATTAACAATGTGTTTTTCTTCAGCACATTACCTTTTTTTGCTCACACCGTTTTGAACCCTGTGTGTGTAAAGAGTACAGGGGATAATAGGTATAGTATTGGGTATGAACTACATTATGGGGTATTTTACAGTCGTGTTAAGTGTAAAAATTATAAACCAGAACAAGCACAGGGTCTTTTAAAGACGACACGCTCGACACTTTCATACTAGTCTCCTCTCGTTCAACCACTGCATGTGGCAGTCACAAATGTGAATTCATTTGGAAAATTAAAGAAAATTTAAATGTGCTTATATTTTGTGTGACAAACTTTTCATATTGTGTGCGATGTAGGAGGTAGGTGTGGCCAATCGGCTTATAATGTATGCAAAATGTTTGTGTTTATATTTTAAGCCACGGCTTAAATTCACCAAAATTTCGGGTTGAACAGAATTTTACCTTATTTCAAATCTATTTTTAAATTTTACCTTTAAATGGCGTTAACTCCTACCGTATAATTAGTTATATTAGCTGGTTTAATTACGTCTATAATTAATTGCTTTGGAACCACTACAGCTACTTAAACGTTCTTCTGACTTTAAGACGCTGTGATTTAATGTTTGTTTCCTTATTGTCCTGCTTAATTGTTATAACATATCGTTTGATGATTCTTAAAACAAAAAGATTCGATTTTATAATTCTATGCAAATTATAGAACATATATCTTCGATTTTTGATACATTCTTTATGGCTTCTCCCGCTGCCAAGATTCTTACAAAAAGTGTTGCCTACTTGGCTGCGCTCACTAAACCTATCTCACGGGAGCTCCGTGGTACATGAGAACCAGGGACATCGAGCGAGATCTCAAAGTTCAAAAAATTGGAGATCGATTGCATGAAGTTACCAAAAAGTACCACGAAGGCTAGACTCTCATCCCAACAGGCTAGCAAGACGACTAATGCATCAGCTATCAGAGCCGCCAACCACCGCACGAGAACAAGAAGAAACTCAAACGTCATCATCCTCAAGATCTCCTGAACCGTATCTTGACTTAAAAAGTAGTATATCTCCTTATACATCTGTGATAGTCACCTCCTCTAAGTCTTGCTTACCCACTCTTATATGTTCATATGTTTCAAACCGTCCATTGTTTATAATTAATTAGTAAATTCTGTCTAGATTAAGTTGCCTCAAAGGTAGCAGAACGCTAGTCTCCTAAAATTTCGTCAAATAAAAAAGAAAAAAAAAAAAAAAAAAAAAAAAAGATTTAAACTTTAAGAGTACACGCTATAATTTGAATCGCTAATCTATTTTTATAAAATGCCAAAAAATACTGGAATAGCTTTTAGCCACATTTCACTGTACGCGACACACATTGTGTGTCTACTTAGCCGGCATATTTCAAGCTGAACAGTCAATGCCGCTTTTTGGGCTAATTTAATGGCCACAATTTTGGCACAGCAATCTATCTGTATCTCTAGCCGTTAGCTGCAATTGTAGCTGTATCTGTATCTGCAGTTGTAGCTGGTTGCCATTCTAACTGCTGGCAATTTAGCGCCTTGCCTAAATGCGAATGACATGTGCCAGTGCAACAAAGACAGCAAACTCAACACGCACACATAGACGTAAGAGACGTTAGCAAGTGGAAGCGAGCATTCATGTAGTTGCTAAATTTGGGCACATGGCAAGGCTTTTGGGCCAGATAAGCCCAAGTCAAAGCAATGGCTAAAGCCACAAACGAGCGTCAGTTTATGCTGGGAAGTCAAAGCAATATGCACAAATTCTTTGGGTAACTTTAAAAACTGCAATCGAGATGCAGTCGAGCAGCTTTTCATTTAAATTTTGACGCATATTTTATTGCAAAATACATTTACACTCTGCCGCACTTGGCTGCACACATACATGTGTGTGTGTGTCTGCCACATGTGTGGCAACTTCATGGCTGCAATTACGCTCAAGTGCGTTTAGTATTTTTATTGAAATTGGAATTTTTGGTTTTAGTTTGCATTTTGTGGATTTTATTGAGGTTTCTTTGGCCATTCGGCCTGCACATTTTTTGCCTCATATCAAGAGCTGCTTAGTTAAGTGCGACCAAATTTTATTTAACTTCATTCCAATGCAAGTATGTATGTGTGTGTGTGTGCAGCAGAGCATTGCAATTGCCAAGTTTTTCGATAAAAAGGCAAAATTCTTTGGATTTACTTTAGTTTTCTCGTTGCTTGGCAGGAAGTGCGCCGGGCCAGCCATAAATTTTTGCATAAATTGTGGCGTGCGAGTGTGTGCAAATGTGTGTGTATAGATATGTGGCTTTATGGCATGAGCCGGATGTGGATTGCAGTTACAGCTTAAGAGTGTGTAAGATGCGTACTGGAAAATTGCATAACTCAATCTCTGACTAGCTGCCAAGAGGAGACAAAGAAAAGCCCAGAGGAAGGAGTTAAAAGGGAAGTGGCGACAGCAGGCCAGAAAGGAAGTTGTAAAGTCTTATAAGCCAAAAATGTGCTTATCCTTAAATTAACTTCAATCTGAAGCGAGTGTTGGATTTTCAATAAATTTACTCACTGTCAACTTAAATAAATAAAAGTCTCAGGTGCTGAAAAGGATACTTTTGCAGGCAAGTAGAAAAAAAAAGACAGCTAAAGCCATGCATAAATTGACAGATGAACAGATTTTCTCAAATGAAATCGAACTGAAAGTAATTTCCAATCAGTCAGACTCCAGTAAAAAGTAGTAAAAGAGTTGCTTAACGTAATTTCTTAAGCTGATAATAAACAGCATAATTGTTATACTTTTTTTTAAAGTTAAAGAAACTGCTTTTTACTTCAAAACTTCCTTAAAAGAATTTTATTGTCGCAAGCAATGAAGCAGACAAAATTAGAACAAAACGCAGCTGTTTTCTTCGAAAAAGTTTACATTACTCAATTCCATAAAATTGATTAGGAAAAAGTTTTTAGAAACTACTAAAAACTCTTCGGTTGCGCAACGGTTGGTCGGTTGTTTTGCTGCGACTAATGAGACTCATCATAAAGTTGCGACAAGTGCAACTAATATGCAACAAAATAAAACAAAAGAGGGTAAAACAAAGAAACAATATGAGAACCGTTGTGTAACTTTAGCTAAACTTAAGCTCTAATTGCATTACATATTTGAAGGCAGTAAAAACGTAGAAAAGAAATCAAAAAGAAAAGCAAAGTATACGAAAAGAAAAACAATTGAAAATCTTGTATGTAGTTTTAATTAGAAATATTTTTCGAAATTTTAGATGTAGCACAAAACTGAAACAAACAAACGACAAGAAAAAAAAGAGGGTGAGGGAGGGAGGTAGAAGATGGTGTCTTTGGTTGTGTGTATGCCTAGGCAAAATGCCAAGCTGCATGCTCAGGACACTTAGTCCTGGACTGACACGCACACAAGCACAAGCAAATACACACAAACAACGGAGCCAAGTAAACTTTTAAGAACTTTTAACGAAGATATGTGCAATAGAATGGCAGAGAATGGCTCAAAGATGGGCCTTAAGCTGCAGACGCTTTTTAGACAACAACTGATAAGAACACACACACACACACACACTCGCCCTCTCACATACACACATACACGTGCGTACAAAGTTGTTGGCTGTTTTGTGAAATGTTTAGCCCGTTTTTATGCTCTTGATATGAAGCTTTTGTGATCAACTTAATTAAATTCATTAAATGTGCGCACGTATCCTGTATACGCAGTGTGATGCAATTAGTAACCATCATAGATGATTTTTTATCTACAACAACAACACGGAGAGAAGTCAACAAACTTTGTAGCTAACAGTTAACGAGCTATATATCAACTGTATAACTCATACGCACTGTTAGTCAGCCATGAAACGTTAGCTGCTAATTTAAATATTTTGTTCTTTTGACTGACTGACAGACAAGCCATTGGGCCGTGGTTGAGTGGCAAAATTTCTAATTAAAATACTCAGTGGGTGTGAGCTAGTTGGCTAAAAGTTGTTAGCAACTTTTGTGGGCGTCACTTGGCATTCAAAATCAATAGAAGGCATTTAATAAAATTCAACTTGATAGCTTCAAGAACAAAGAGCAAAGTACAAGAAAAGCAACAAAAGGCAACACAAAAATAGAACGAAACGAAAAGCAATTGCAAGAACCTTGACGTAATCAAAGCGCACAACACACAATGAATTTTGTCTGCTTTCTTCTCTCTGTTCTCTCGACTTACTCTACTTTCTGCTTTCTTCTAACTGCCAGCTGGCAACATAGAATATCCGCAATTGCGTTAATAAAACGACAGAGACGCTGCAAACTCTGAACTGACAATCAAAGTGATTCAAGCAACAAGCAAAAAAGAAAGCAATTCTATTGCAATTCATCTATTGTATTCTATTAAGTTGTCAGTTCTATTCAGTTCAGTCAGCTGAAAGACGAAAGGCTGTTGAATCAAATCAAATTTATTCTGCACGATCCATTTATTAATAAATTTGTAATTAAACTTGTCATTTTCTTGCCTCCACATACATCAAACAATGACTGAAACCCCATATTAAACTTGCATATCCAATCAAGTTTTTGATTAATGAATTCCCTTGATTACTTAGATACGTTTGAAGTGAATTTTCGTTGATTTAAATGTAATGAAAGTTTTATGTGACACTAATTGTAGTAGGAAGAATGTTAATTTCTAGCGCCGTGATTAATTTACTTTTAAAGTGGTCTGTTTAATGCTTGTTTATAGATCGAAAAGCTTTAAAACATGTCAAAAAAAAAAATACTTTATGATTCCATTATCTTGTCCAATCCAAATGAAACCATAATTAAACAACATTGTTAAGTCCTTTAGTTTGTGTCATTTTCAATTTATATGCCCAATAAGAGTTCATCTTGATAAATTGATAATTACGACAATTTGCCAGCAATTTTCCATGTTTGTTGTTTTCTGTTTTTTTGGTTTGGTCTGACAAATTGCATTGATAGGCGACATTTGAATGTGACAATGAATGTGGTTTATGTTGTATGCATAAATATGCATACAACTAAGTGACTAAGGACGTGCTCTCTTTCGCTCTCTCGTTCTCACTAACACTCTACAATTGGGGTCACGAATTGCATATCTAAGTACAACATTGTCGAGCCGTCGCCATTTTGTCAGCGGCAACATGGCGCGCATAAAATTTTTCGACAAGTTATGTGCCTCAAGTGCCAAACAGAGTGCAACAATGCTTGTGCATTAACCCAGGCCCCACTGTACCACTACCACTGCTGTCCCACTGTACTCCCAATCGTTGCTGGCCGGGCACGTTCGCTGCATTGAGCCTGAGTCGATGCCAGCCGTCGGCCAAT
Organism: Drosophila nigrodunni; assembly: GCA_020829145.1. Lineage (NCBI taxonomy): Eukaryota > Metazoa > Arthropoda > Insecta > Diptera > Drosophilidae > Drosophila > Drosophila nigrodunni. The sequence goes on from JACVCZ010000008.1 coordinate 1,645,965, forward strand.
GTTGTAATAAACTTTGTTTATAACGCGTCGCCAGCTCAAAATTTTGCAAACATGCAAAATGTCGAGGAAATTTGCGAGCTGAGCGGAAAAGGCAGCACCAGCCAAAGGAAACGGAAGTCGCTGCAGAATGCACACTATCAAACAGCAACAAACACCGAACCCCAGTTCAAAATGCTTCATATTCTGATTCAGTTGCTGCTGCTTCTCTTCCTCCTTCTGTCGCTGCTTCAGCTCCATTTCCAGTTCACACTCAGTGCCGTCCAGTTGAGCATGAGAAGGCGTCGAAATGCACATTTTGTAACGTTTTGCTGGGCTTGTTTAACGCATTTTAACTTTGATTAACGACTGACGGCGCATTATGGTAGCTGTGGCAGTTGCAGTTGCAATTCCAGTTGCAGTTGCACTTGTACATTTGATTTGTGCACACAAATTGGAATTTGTTTCACGTTTGCCATGCCTGTTCCCAACATTTTTGCAAAGCATTCTCTAGCAATAAGACGGCTGATTGCTGCATTGGCCAGCTCTGAGCGTTCGAAACATTTTTAAGAAAGTTTTATAAAATAATAATTAATTAAATGATAAATGAATTAACGTTCTTTGCTTTATTAAAATTTAATTCAAGCTTAAATTCCACTTTAAATAATTTATTTCTGTTTTAAACTCTTTACTGAAGCACTTAGCAGACACGTAAGTGATTGCATCAATTTCATTATTAAACTGCTTATTATGATTGCTTATTCGTTAAGCTGAGATTGTTTTAAGCTTCCTTTATACGCTACTCTGCTTTTCTGCTGTTTCCTTTTAAGTCAGAATTCAAGCAATGACATTGACTTTGGTCACACTGTAATCCTTTTCGCAAGCAATTAATTTCATTATAGTATTTTCAACTGAATGCATAATATTCCGTATTGCCTGTGGTCAGCGAGGATTGCATTCCGCTTAACTGTCATTTTTGAGTTGTCAGCGAGACTTCCCTCACTCTCACTCCTTTCTCACAACTTCTCTTTCCCAATTTCCTTTTGTGCCGTCTCATCTGGGGATTTTTTGGACCCGCTGTGCAAATTGTTAGCGCTGATTTATTATTTATCGCTTTGGTTTATGCCTGTGATTTATCTCGAGTGCCCGCGGACACAGCAGCAGCGACAAATAGATGCATAGAGAGAGAGGGAGAGGGAGAATGAGAGGCAGATAGTTTAAAGTGTTCGGCTATTGTTTGACAATTTAAAAAGGCATTGGGATCGGAACCATTTGGGTTTGCTATCGATATAATGAATCGGGTCAGGCAATTATAAGATTTATGTTTGCACTTGTTGTACGACCTGAGGCACAAAAAAAGCTGTGCGGCATGACAAAGAAGTTGAAAACAGCAGGAAATAGCACTGACAAATACCCTTTAGAACTAAGAAAATGTGTTGTTGTATGAATAATTTAGTTTCAAGAAATTAATTTAATTTGAAAGGTTTTTAAACATAAATGAGTGCAAAACATTTTTTCTAAAGTGGTGAACTATGGCAACATATGAATTTCTGATTTATTTAAATTCTCTACTGGGAATTTTATAATTTATAAAGTTTTCTTTACTGTACTTTTAAAAGACTTGTGTATTTTAAGAAATATTTCATACAAAATTGGAATCTGTTTTCAAACTTTGTGTAGCCTTTATCCGGCCTCTTCTGTCGGTAAATTCTTCTAGGGTACACAAAAGTACAATCAATATTTGCCGTGGGGCATTCTACTTATTGTTCGGAAAGAGAGAGAAAATTATGTAGTCTATTTTCCATTTTCCATTTTCATCCCTTTTGCAGTCTCCGTTTAGCGTTGTCTCTTTGTCGCCGTGTTAGCAAACTGTCAGTTACATGAATCGCAAACGGATTTGCATTAAATATGCAACAAAAGCTGTTTAAATAACTAATAATTATCTTGTTGGGCTTCAATGTCATTTGCTTTTGCGCTATTTATATGCATAAGCCGCTTAGTTCAAATTAATTAACATTAACAACCACCAAAAGCAACAACAATAATCACAACAACAACTATAATAAGCTAAACAATGTCTGGCAGCTTGCTTAAATATTTATTGTTTGTTTTTGCGCTGTCCACAATGCATTTTGTGGCCATTTATTGTTAATGACATTGTAAGCCCAACAAATTATTTGTTGGTTTACTTTTTTTTTGCACGCATTTCTCATGACATTTATTTGTATTTATTTGCTAAATATATTTATATTACTTAAATTCTGCACACAACAACGCATATTTAAAAACAAATTGACAAATATTTTGTGCTTTTAGTTGTTTCAATGGTTTGTTAATTAAATAAACAATATATAGTCTGTATATTGCCATTTTAGCTTTGTAGTTATATTTGTTTACTACCATTTGCATTTGGTCAAATTCCAGTGAATTCAATTAAATTGTGATCAAATTATTACATTTGACAAGCTTTGAACTGTTATAAATGAAATGTATTTAATTGTGGTTTAAAGGTTGAATTTTTAGGGATTCTTTTGGGAAGTCTGCTAAATAAATTTTAATTGTGTGACTTTCTTTATAATTACTTTGTTAAATATTTCTTTGAAATATAATAATTTGTTTAGACATTTAATTATAAGTTGTATAATGCTAAAACTGTAGTGGGTTTCAAATGAAATTTATTTATATTTTTACCTAGAGAAAGTTTATAGTAAAATTTTAGTTGTTTTAGTTTTAACATTTTATACACAAATTTTAATCTTTTTACAAATTTTTATTTCAATTATTAAAGTAATTTAAATACTTATCTTTAAACTCTCGAACCACTAAAATTTAGTAACCTACTGTTTAAATTAATATGTTAGATGGCTTTAAATTAATGTACGCACGACTGTTGATAGAGTTGGAGTATTAACTACCAGCTGTGCTTTAGAATTGATTATTGTTAAACACAAACACATACACACACGTAGACACCCCCACACGAGTTAAACCTTAAACTAAGCGTAATACAAAACTATAGCATACTTTTGAGCGTTGTTCAATAATACGTTTTGGGACATGGCACACTTGGGTAGTGGAATGGTGGCGAGGGGCGCCAAAGAATAGCATGAGATGAAGACACAAATGCTTGCCACATTTCCACACCGCATGCTGTCCTTATGTCCGGAATGCCCGCGGTGCAACGCTTAATCAGAACTCGTTTGCCGCACATAACTTAGACGCTGAAAATTCTCATGCAGCAGATGCGGAGAAAATGTGCAAAAAGCTGGGGAAATACAACAGCAATGGAATACAGTGCAGGACGTCCCCAAACACGGCATGAGCTCCTGTGCGGTGTCGCTGTCTGTGGCAAAGGCAAAAAAGGTGTGGAAAATGCGGGTGAAAAGGGGATTCTTTCGGTGTGTGTTTGTGTGTGGCACAAAGGCTACATTACACTTTAATTTTAAAACAAATGCAACAAAGGGGGAAATGTGAAATTGGAAAATGGAAAAATGAGAAAAAATTCGGCATAGCAAGCCAAGTCAGGCGAAATTGAAGTTAAATTGTATCTGACCAACGAAGCGTGCTTAAATTACACTTGCAATCAAATCTTTGAAGCAACCACAAGTGCATGCAACATGCAACAGTACACACACACAGTAACAAACACATACATACTCTTGCATATATGATGCTTGCTTAAATAAACCACAACAACATGCACTGGTGAGCTGTCTGCAAAGATACTTGTCGATGCTGCTGTGAAAGTGTTGTGTGAGACACCACAAACCACATACACACACACACTCACAATCACACACACAATCGATTGGTGTGTATGTGTGTTTTTAGATTACAAGCAGCTATATCTGCGGTCTGTTAGGCAACTTATTAGATTAGCAGTGGACAGTGGAAAGACTGTGACCAGTCAAGCATCTCTTGACAATACATAGGGGCGCAACAGGCACGAAGCCTTGAAAACCAAATATTTCCCATCGTCCCTTCATCGTCTGTACTTTACCAGTCAACCGCAAACAGCTGTCAAGCAGCTGCCTTTGATTAATATAATTAAAGTGACACCCAGCCACGAACACATTTAAAAAGTCCTTGACACGACAAGCAGCTAATCAGCATAATGCGTGTTGCTCTCAACGCAAAGCCATTGAGATGAATCACTGAATCAGAATGAAATATATTTTGTATGTCAAAGTATTTCTTAAATCCAACATGTCGTATGCGTGATGTGTGGCTGTACGTGTGCGCAGAAAAGCTTGCTGTAAAAATTTGTACTTTGTATTTATGCCACTTTTGAGGCTTCCGCTTGTCACACAGTATGTTGCTCACTTCAGTGCTTTATAAGCAATGACACTTACTGAAAATAAAAGGAAATTAAAATCGGCAGTAGGTTCAATTTACTACAAAAAGTTTTTATAACTAACAGAGATTAAAGTTGATTTAAACTGACTGAAAATTGAGCAATGGTATCAGCAGCCTATATACTTGGATTAATCGCTTTATCACGTAACTACTTGATACGATTTAAGCAAACTTTTGAACTTTCTTTCTTAGTTATTTTTAACTAAAAAGTAAATAGGTTTTATAATCGATCTTTTGCAACTCGCAAAACACTTAAAAACTGAAAGTTTAAAAGCGCACAACATTAATAACTTAAGAGTAAAAACTTTAAACTGACCAAACCAATTGAAAGTTATTTAGTTAGTTAGTGAGTTACTAAAAAAAGGGCAGCTCGTGTCATTGTGTGTTGCTAATTTGAAAGATGAATTAGATTTGCAGCCCAACTGAGATTTGCAGCGTTGCAGCTTTGAACCGTAGTACTATAAATTTCATTTGTCACAGCGGCAAATCCCCAATGCGGCTTACAATGAACTTCGTTTCAGATGGCAGTAGCAACAACATTTTTGTGTAGTTTGTGGCAAAGTCAAAAACAGAATAATGCATGTCGCACACTCACTAGCATGAAAGGCAACAGAGAAGGAGAGAAAAAGTAAGAGAGAGTGAGATGGGAGACCATTGTCTGGCTGAGACAGCTGACACAAAAGCCATAGAGAACAATTTAGATATTTTCAAAAGATTTAAGCGCTTCACATGACACCACAGGGCAAAAACATGTCATCGAGTTTGCCGAGATACTTTTACATACTACATAACAGTTAGGTAAAAGATACACACACTGAGTATGTCTCAGTATCAGTCGCAGTCGGTGTTCTCCCAAGTCTATTTAGTGCTCTACTTGTATTTGTTTGCCATTTAAATAAGCATAATTCTAGTTTGCACAAAAACCCACTTCTTGTATCTTTTCTAGAAGTAAAGTAGAAGTAGACGCTGGAGCTGAAGATTTCTTATGTATATTCATAGAACTAACCACAACAGCTTTACATTATTATTACTTATGTATCTGTAACTGTGTAACTAACTGTGTATCTGTATCTGTGTGTTTATTTGTCTCTTTTGTTTGTTTGTCTCTTGCAGGTATGTAACAACTCCAAATCCAACTACGACTCTGAGTCAGATGAGAGAGTCTAAGTGGCTGCCACTGCATACATGTATTTGCATATGAACGGCAGCTGTTGTAACCGGTTTGTATTCGTATCTACAAGCAGACACAGATACATTTTAATATATGCATATCTGTACATTTCGGTGTGTGTGGGTGTATGTGTTTGTGTATTGTGTGTACTTGAGGCTGGCACTTGAGTGTCTTAAGTTCTTCTTAAAGTGGCAACTTTTTCTCAATTGCCGCAAGTGGTGTTGCAAGTGGTTTTCAAAGTCCTTTGGGCCAGATACAGGTGTATCTCGTGCATGATTGTGTGTGTTCCTGTATGTTGTGCACGGCCTTTGAGTGGTGTATGATAAAGAAAATGCATTTAGGTCTGTAGAAGAGTTCACTACAAGCATTCATACACACACAGCTGTGACCTCAATGGGTTTCAAACTTATGTGTCAGCTGTGTGTGTGTGTGTGGATCTTCGTGTGTTTATAGAGCGGAAATATGTGTACACATAGTTAGCATCGCTCAAAGATCCCATAAATAAGTTCTAAGAATATACCCCACGGCATGTTTGGCATTTTGAGGCATTCAGGCGTGTTTTTAGCTTTAAAGATACCACAAAAATACTAAAAATACTAATTGGCATACAGCAAAAGGAAGACACAGCTTTTATATAGTTTTTTAAACTTTAAGCGTTACATCTCAATACTGTAAAATCTTATGAAATTAATGATTCCATATGAAAACAAGAATAATTTACGTATTAATACGAAAATACTGCTTAAATACCACATGAATATTGCTTAAAATGGGCGCACAGTGCGCTTAATGGATAGTCAGTATTTTTGTCCTTAACTGTAATGAGTATAATTTGCGATTATTTTTGCGTTGGTATTTTCCAGTTGTGAGATGAACAATTTTTGCGCGCGTAAAGTTTTTTTGCTTGCCAGCCGCAGATCCGTGTCGTAATTAACCCACTTATATGGCAGTAACTTTGGGCCAGCAATCACCGCAAGTTGGCGGTGGTATGGCGGTGTGGATATGGGCATGACTGCGTGTACTAGCCGCAAACAAAAACCGCCCGCAAGCAATGCCGCCGTGAACAAAAAAAAAAGCAACAGAAGCAGGAAAAAAGCAAGGAAAATCCGTTAGCGATTCGCAGAGTTTTGCACAGTTTTTAATGGGCACAGAAATGTGTGTGTGTGTGTGTGTGTGTGTGTGTATATTTTGGTTGTGCGTGTGTGTCATGTGAGGTTTTCGATGAGGGCTTTGCGTGTGACGTTGCCTTAACTGACCAGCAAACGCACAAACACACAGGCAGACAGACAAACAGACCTAGGGACATGGAAAGCTGTTTCCATGGTGAATGCTTTAAAAAGCCATTTCAGCATTTCCCATTTTCCGTTCACTCTTTTTTTTTGCTGGTGTTCGAATGGCCGCATCAAAAAAAAAGAATATGGCGGATTATAAAACACTTAAACGATTTTAAGCGCAATTATGTTGGCACAAGCACGTAAACGCAACGCGTCCATTGCAACGCGATTTTTCCGCTTTAATATTTTAGCATTTCCCGCTGCTCCTCATTAGGTTTACATTTAAAGTTTTCCCAGCAGCAGCTGGAGTAGCAGAGGTAATAGCACAGTCCTCAGACAACGTGGACTGCGCAAAATTGTTCTAAATAATTTAAAAAGTAACTTGCCCGCTGGCCAAATAAAAACGTTAAGCAAATAACAGAAGCGGATTGGAGTATGCTCGACTTGAGCATGACTTGCTAAGATATAAAACGATTAGACAATTTTTTTGGGGAAATTTATATAGTAAAACCTGATACTTTAAAAAGCCTTGGTAAATAATAAAGCTGGTCTTGATAATAAATTTTAATTGCACCCTAAAAGCAGTCCGTTACTGTAAGCTCAACTTAGTTGAAGTTTGAATCTAATATGCCCCACTCCTAAGCTGCTTGCTCAATGAGTACAGTCAACATAGTGCCACGCTCAGCTTTAGCAGATAACGCAAAACAACAAAATAGACAACAACAATGAATAGCAATAATAGAAGCAACTACAACAACAACTAGAAAAAAAATAAAACAAAACAGGGTAAAAGATGCAGCAGCAGGAGAAAGGACGATGTGAAAACTGTAGGAATATCGGTCTGTAAACAATTAGAACGTCAGCTTACCGGAAAAAAAGTTTGCATTTCATTTATACTCGAAGGATTTTATTTAGGAAAAAGTTTGCGTTGCATGCAATGTCCAGAGCGTCGACGCTACCAATAGCTCCAAATGGAGTCCAACTGGAGACCAACTGGACTTCAACGGGCTTTACAATCTCCACTGTCTTCAGCAGCTTCTGTCTATTGTCTATGTGCATGCTAGAAGCCGCTTTGGGGCTATACCAGGCGATGCTTCACGGGGCCACTTTAGCTCCACTTCGACGCTGTCGGCAGCGACGTTGACAGCGAGAATGACGATGCTTCCGTTGCAAACGCGCGCCATTGTTGCAACAATAAACTTCCGGGCTAAAATTTCACTAGTATTAGTACTTGTGTGTGTGTGTGGTTGCTAAACAAAATGGCCTCTGCAAGTGAATGGCTTTTGACATTAATTAGCACAAAACATGTTGAGGCAACGGTAAAGTTTTGGGCCATTTTGTTGTTGCTGCATAATGGGCTAACCGAAATGCCTTAAGCTGGCCCCGTTAGCCGTGTTTATTACGTAATTTAGATAACGTCGGACGTTGCACGTTGCAGGAGGTAGCCCCCTCTTAGCCAAGTCGAAACTGAATAGTGTCCTGTCAGCACAGCAGACAACTGACATCAGCTTCAGCTACTGCTACAGTTTTAGCTTTAGTTTCAGTTTGAGCTGCAGCTTGAGCACCTTGAGCTACCAATGGCATTTGCACCTCAGTTTGTTTGCCAAGCTAAAATAACTTTTCTTTTTTTGCTGCTGGTAAATCAACATACATGAAAATGTGCTAAGCTCAGCTAACTTTTAACCAGCTTACAAAGTTGCTTTGCCAGAAAACTGAGCACATTTTACGACAACAAATTAAACTGGCAACATTTTCTACACTCTCGAGTGAAGCGATTGGGTAACTGAGCAGTGATTGAGTTGCTGCAACTAAGTTTAAACAGGTAATCGACAAGTTATCGCTGTGTATTGATTATCGATAAGCCTTTATCAATCTTAGAGTTTGGATACATTTGAGATGCCAACTTGAAGGGAAGGCTACAGCTAAGCGACAGTTAAAAAGCAATAAGTGAATATAAAACAACTTTAAAGAGTGATTTTAGGAATTCAATTTCTTTATTACAATAAAAATGCTTCTGCTTAAGTCCTTTCAACTCAAGGGGGTCTGGCAGGCACGTTAGTCGGTCTAGGAAACTCCATGTTGTATTCCCGCTTCAGCGTAAACTTTAGATCCAATAGACCTGGAGTATCATTGCGATACTTGGCTAGTTTCACCAGACGCATAGAGACATCCTTAGTGAAGGCGTTGGCGCACTTGGCCACCAAATCGGCGGCCTGATCTTCCAACGTAGCGGCTTTATCAATCTGCTGCACAAAGCGTATCAAATTCGGCTTGCGTATAACCTATAAACATAATAAACTTGCTATAAGTTGTTTAAAGTTATTCAAACACTCACATGATATTTGTTGTCCGATGAGCATATGTATTCCTTTTCGCTTGCAGCCTGATCGCTTTTGACCGATGAACTGAGACTGCAGTTGGAAGATTGACTTTCATTTCCGGAGGACACATCGCTGTTATCTCTTGGCAGCTCATCGATCCAAGAATCGATCCACTTACTCATTGTGACGACTACTGGAACACTCAATTCGTTTGAACTTGGCCGCTGCTTGAGCTCTAACCAATTGAGAATTACAAGCTTTACAAATTTTATAAATGGCATTGAAAAATGTTGCCTACTTTCGAGCTTGACATGTCAGATAGACAATGGTATTTTTTGGTCCTTTGAATTGCATGACCATACATATGTTTTCCCACACGTTTTTCACATTTCCTTTTGTAATGTGTATAACAAAAGAAATACTCTTATGTCCGTGCTATATTTCATGAGCCTGCGGCGACGCCTGATCGATTTAAAGCCAATTTGTATGATGTCAAAGTTAATGTCTTACGTTGACGCCCTTTGAATTGTGCGGGCTACATACAGTACAGGCACACACACACACTCACACAGTACACACACTCCCACATAAACACCCAATGCTCTTTGTAAGTTCTGGTCCATCAAGCAGCTCAATGCGCATTTTTTTGTGGAAATTTCAGTGGAATTTTTAAAGATACCCCTTAAAAGGGCTTAATAGGGTATGCACTGCACGTAATGACTTTTCAACTGCATATCTGTAAGCTATTCTTATTTGTTGGGCATGTTGTAAGCTTTTCTATGAAGTTTATAGATCCACTAAATGATTTATCTTATAAACTTATACGAAACACCTGTAAGCACTACAATTTACAGGGTATTTGCATGTACTGTGCACTTACTTCAGCGCCATTTTACTTACATTTTATGTGTGCCAAGTAAATGTGTCGCTTATTGGAATGCACTTTGTTTGGCCAATTGCATTGATTTGCGGTCAAAAAAGAGGTTGGCAAATTTGACAAAGATTTTGTGTGGCAATTTATCGCATGTCCTTATGCTTCCGCTACACTTTGTCTCGCTTCCACATACAGTGTGTGTTTGTCTGGGAGTGTAACTTTATTTAATGGCAAAAAGTTCACACTTCCTTTAGCCAGTCGTAAAGTTGGTCCAGAGTTTGTACGGTTTTGGGAAGCATATGGTTCTTGTTCTTGTTGTTGTCATTGTTATTTCGCTTGTTTTGTTGAACTTTTGTTCAAATAGAGGCGCTGTTTTTGCTGTTTACTTTGGACTATAGTGCTAAATATTTCAAACAAAAGCCAAACAAACAGCTGACAACTGCAACACAGCAACAGGAACGAGTGGAAAGGGCCAACAAATGGTTGGCGGAAGGAAGCGCAACTTAAATAACGGATATTGGCTTAAATAAACAATGGCATCCATGTCTGCAATGCCAACACAACTCACTAGCAGGTTCTACACCCCACCCCTATCCTCTATCCGTCTCTGTCCTTCGCATAAACTAGCTGTACTCGCATTTAAGCCAACTCGCTGGCAAAGTGTGCGGCGATAAGCAGCGTTTAAGCGGAAGTCGACGCCATTGCTAACGCCTGCCGCTGCCTCTGCCTTCGCCTCGATTGTGGTTTACACCGTGAAGTTGGCTGCACTTTAGTGCTGCATTTTGCATGCTCTTACGTACACAGCATTGCCACACTGTTGTTGCACTTATTGTTATTGTAAACTGTGGTTCCCATCACCGCGCAACAGCTGTGTTTTGTCAAGTTCTTCGTGCGCTTTAATTGCTTGTTAATTAGCGTAGTTTGCGTACAGCCACGCCCCTCTTACATGTGCCCGCGACGGCCCTTATTGTTATTGTTTTTCATTTGTAAAAGCTTTTTTCCCCTCTTTTTTTTTTGAGGCTTACTTTTCCTCGTTAGCCTTACAATTTTTGGTATGTCACGAATATGGTTAATTGTTCATCATTTTTTTTCTTCTGTTCTGTTTCGGTCTGTGTATATGTGTGTCAACGATGTGGCAGCTAGCAGAGCATTCATATTATTTTCACACCTAACGACAACGCGCTTGACAAATGTCGACGGCAATATTTGCACTGCACTACAAAAATAGGAGGAGTGGAGGGAAGGGAGGAGAGGGCAAAGAGTGGAAAGGCAAGTGGAGAGTTTTTGTGTGGAGTAATATGGCGTGTACAAGTGAACGAAATGCTCAACTGACACTAAAAGGATAAGCGCATTAGGGCATTTACTTTGCAATGCGAATCAGCGGCAAGAAGAAGCAGCAGAAGCTGCGCATTAATGCATATAAAGTCAACTCCGGCTGCCTTCGGGGCAGTCGCCAGTTGGCAACACTGAAACACGCTTGCAACTAGACAAACAAGCCGCATGTTGTCGTGTTGTTGTTCCACTACACGACACAAAAGCGCAACAAACAAGCGACAGCAACAACAGCCTTAAGAGCCTGGCAACACATGACAAAGAAAAAGGGGACTAAAAGGGGCATGTAGGGGAATGATTGGGTGAGAGCGCAGGGGCAGAGACACATAGATTGCCCCTACGCGACACTCGTTGCACTGTGGTCCCACTTAATCCTGGCCATTGTGTTTTTTGCTACTTATTACAAGCCTGACGCCCATTGTCTTGGCCTAATGTTGTTGACTCAAGGCTCAGGGCTCACACAAAGCCAGCTCACCCTGCCTGCTCTGTCTCCCCTCCCCTCAAGCATTTCAAGTAGTTCAAGCATCCATTTCAATTCCATTTCCATTCATTCCCAGCTCCGTTTCCATTGCCAGGCATTCCAAAAAAGAACAATTTTATGCTTTATCAGTGGCAATGCTAGCGGCAAAATCTTGTTTGTTTAAGTTGTTATTGTTGTCGTTCTATATGCCCTGTACTTAAAAAGTTCAAAGGGTAGTTGAACTTTGTGCGAGCAGAATAAAATGTGTGAGATTTCTGAGAGAGTGTATATAGGAGTGTATGTACAGAGTCTATCAACTAGTTGTTCTTGTTGCTTTTGCATAAACGCGTCTTTCCTTATGTGCTGTGATACTAGGGGGGGTTGTTTCGTCTGTCTATCTGGGAAGGGGTCTACAGGGGTCAGGGGCCACAGCTAGCGGGCTAAGCTACGCGTGTGTTAAGGTTACGCTTTTTGTTTTGTTCGCCTTTGGCGAAGACAACGCGACCAGACGGCGCCAATTGGCGCCAGACGCATCCCCCTTGAATGCTGCCCCAGCCGCTGTCCTTACCCTGTCTCTGTCTCTGCCCTTGTCGCTTTGCCGCAGTGCGCTGCTATTTCTTTTGGCAAGTGTTTTTGGGCAAATCGATAAACTGGCTGTGAAATCATGTTGCCAAAATTAAAATACACTTTAAGATCATCTGCAAAAAGAGTAGGGAAACTGTGACGTCATAATTCGCTTTTGATACCTTTTTTAAAGAGAATTTTTACGAATTAATCTATTTTAAGCAAATAATTGCAAAGATTTTATTTTAAAACAGTTAATTTTGATATTGTAATGCATAAACCTATAAAATTTTTACTTAAGTAATAAATTTTTATTTAATTTACTCTTTTCAAAGTCTTTAGTTTAAAACCCGCTTAAACAAATTCAATTCTACTTTGTTTAACTTAACCGAGCTCATTTTCAGTGTTTGCATTTTAATGCAATGTTTAAACAGTTTCATTTAATTATTTATTTTGCACTTTTTCGCCTTCTCCAATAAAATTACTTTTTTTTCTGTTTAATTTAAATGCAAAGCACACACACTCACACTCCCACCCACTGCTAAATGAAATTATAAATAATGCGAGTGTTTTGTAAGTCGAGTTGAGGTTGAGACTTTTAATGAATGAGCTCGCAATCAACTGGATACTCAATCAATTTGCACACAGAAACCAGAACTAATTATGTTACTGCAACAAAAATTGAATGCCAATAAATCAATTCATTATGGCCACAACCAGCAATCGCGCACATGCCACCAAATCATGCCACCAAACTGAGGCACATGAACCATCACAGCGTTTCGCTGCCGCCATGGACTCCTCGGACTCCCTACGTTGCTACAGCTTCTGCTACAGCCTTAGAGTCAGCGTCATAGTCAGAGCTTCTGCTTGCCTTATTTTTCTAGGTCATGAAAAAAGATGTACCCTGTAAGAAAATTAGTTGGAGGGGTGTATTGAAGTGTTAGAAAGTGTGTGATAGATGGGGATGAAACACTTTGAAGAGCACTAAAGTTGTTGAGGGTCCTTTTTGAACTAAATGAATTTCGCTATATTTTAAACGCTGTACTTTAAATCTTTTCTTGCTTGTATCTCAGGTCGTTTTCCGCTGATATTTACGGTCAAGTTTTCTGGCTTATAGGGTATCAACAAGTCGTTCCATTGCCTGTTCTCATTCGTTGTTTTTTACACATTTCTTTTGCCAGCTATTTTGGGCAGACAAATGGCGACGCAGTTTTGTGGCGCCAACAGACGATGGCTGCAAGCAAACGTTAAGTCGCCAGTCACTAACAATTTTTACTGCAACCATTTCCTAGCCGGCAAATAAATTCAGCGGTTGCTTAGACTCGTTGCTCTTTCCACTTCAACGTCTGCTTTCCCACTATTTTCCTTTTTTGCTCCAGCTCGTAGCTGAACTGTATATTGATTTCGTGCCACGTTGCACATTAAAGCACTAAAAGAACTGCCGGAAGTTTTGTGGCTCTGACATCCATAGTTAGGCGAAGACTTTTCGACCTGTCAGATCCATCAGCCGCTGTCACTTTGATGGGAATTCTACACTGCCCTACCCCCCCCACACCCCCGAAGCTCCACTGCCATTCTGACCATGCTATCATAACTTGAATAGCTGGCTTCAAATTACATGGCTGAAAAAAAAAAAAACTTGTATATAAGTAAAAATTGAAAAAGAAAAGTACTTTTAGGCTGTGTTCTCATTCGTGTTCGTGCAAACTTTTTTCATTAGACTTCACTTTCAATGTTTGTTCGCAAAATCAAAATGATTTTTCCTTTTTTGTAAAGAAATTTGAGCTTCACTATGTATTTCGAAAAAATGTGGTAAGCTGCTCATCTCTTTGGCTGCGTATAATTAATTAAAAAGTTGTTGAATGAACGCACATAACTTGCTCAAATAAATTTCAATAAGCTGACATTTACAGTGAATACACTTTTTATTGACAAATATGCTGCAAAGGAAACTATTTTGAAAATATGGTTTCAGTAAAATAAATAAATTATTCAGAGGCGTAAAATATGAGTAGAAATCTAGCAAATTTATGTGGGTTATGAGGAAGATAATTCTAGTACAATAAATATATTTTACATCAAATATATTAGACTTTAATTTAGCAAAGTTTTACTGTAGAAAATGAAAGAAACTTGGTTAAGTCTTCAATAGTTTTTCATTAAGTTATGCAGAATTTTCTTTTGTTCCTCTAAAACTTTTATTTGCCCGACAAACAGTTTGAAATCAGGCTGATGATTATCTTTCCACTTCAGCAACATCTGCTTGAAATCTGTTCTGTTTTGCTTGTGGCAAGCAGTTTTTATGTTTAGCTACTTCAGTTGGTTATCGATTGGGAGTGGATGTGTGTGCGAGTGGCTTTTGTGTGCTACAGAATCCTTTCATTTTGTGTCAGATTAGATAAGCTTGCGGCTTGATTGATGTCAATCACATTTTGCTTTGTGATAAATTTGCAGCGATGGCGCATTCGAGTAGAGTTAGCTGCAATTAAAACCTAATGTGCAACGCCAAGAGGCACAAAGAGCGTGAGTAATGTAGGTAGAGGGGTGAAAGAAGCAGAGAAACGTCAGTGATTGATTGGCAGACAATATGCTGCCGTTGCCACTGGCAATTATTTGTAATATACGCGAGTAGTTGCAGAATTCTTGGCCCACGGGTCGTATGCGTGTTATGCTTAAACAATTTACACATCCATTTAGCAGTTAGCATTTGCCATTTGCCACTTACCGTGCTACCAGCTACCATTAAGTTAGTTTCAAGCCTGTTGGCAACGTTTTCAGTTTTCAATTTGCCAAAAGGGACAGGAGACAGCATGCAGTGTGCTTGTTGCAACTTGCTCGCTTCACGCTCCACCCAAAAATATATAATGAGTTAATTTGACGCCGAGGGCGATATTTCGGTCCCTTTCGTAAGCTCTCCTCTCCCTATTCCCGCCTCTCTCCTCTTTAGGTTGCGCCGCAACTACATCTTTGTGGCACACTAATTGGTTTTTGCAAAAGCAATTTCAATTAGTGAGCCGCCCAGAGGAGCACGTTAGAAACAGAATGAGTAAGTGAAGTGGAGAGCGGGTGTTAGGGAGGAATAGGGATAGGGAGAGAGGCAAAGCGACTGCATTGCTTATGCAAAACTTGTCGAAAATGTTGCCATAAACTGAAAATTTAATCACAAACTCGCGTATTTGCACACAGTTGAATGCAAAATGCGCCACGCACACACCAACACACACCCACAAACATAAACAGCTGTCGGGCAGATCTATGGAAATGTTGTTGTGCCAAATGCCATACAAAAGTGCACGAAAATTACGTTTTTTCTGCTGTTGTTGTTGCTATAAACAGTAAAACAGCTGAACAACAGTGAAAACTCATTTACCTACAACAAAATTTTTCGGGCGAAACATAAAACGCAACTATTTTTGGCATCTCATTTGCCATCAAATTGTCAGACAAGGCGACAAAGAGGCGCTACGCTGACGGCAGCACAAAAACACGACAATAATGATCGTTATAATGATGATAATGATGTTGACGTTTGATGATGCTAAAGTATGACTGAATATATTTTCGGATGATATGGCAACGCTGAAGCACTGACAGCGATACAAACGGAAATTCGCAGCGCAACTTCCGTGTCGACATCATCCTGTTGATCTATACAAGTGTCACTCTGCTGTCTATCTGTGTGCTTATCGCTGTCTCTGTGTGTGTGCGTGTGTGTGTGTGTGTCAGGCTAAACTTTGTTTATACATTTCGTTTATTTGTCGGGCTGCTTAGTTTCTATGGCAGATAAAGCAACGGCACAGTGGGCCAGAAAGCAAAAGAAAAGGAAATGAAATAAAACAGAATTAAATTTAGTTATGTGACACTTTTAAAAAGATAAGAAAGCTGTAATAAATTTAGGTTTCTTTACCAACGTTACTACATACTTTGCCCCACTGTACCACATAATTTCTTTTTGACAAATGCCACGTAAACTCGAAGGCATTGGCAAATGGAATTTTAAGTGATTTTCCACACGAATTTCAAAAGCAACAAATTTATAAAAATTATATATAGATAAAGCCATATTGTGAGCGGCGCTGCCAAGCGAAGTTTATGGCCCAAATTTTGAATTAAAAATGCTTTTTGGTAGTTCGTGTAAGCGTTAAATAGCAGGGGGAAGCGGCAGCTGCAGAAAACCCAGAGACAAAGGCAGAGAGACAAAAGTCAGGCACTTACATTATGGCCCAAAGATGAAACACGTGACTGGCTGACAAGGGGAGAAAGAAATAAAAGGAAATACGAAGATAACTGCAGTGGCTTTGGCTTGCATATTGCTGGATTTATGTGGCAATAAGCAGATGCAACTTACAGCTAGCTGTGACCAGGTTGCTGTCTCCCCAGTTCCAGGTAACTGGTTACAGTTTTCAGGTAGTTTGTTGCAGCAGCACAAAAAATGGCGATGCATGACAAAAAGGGCAACGTGTGCTGCGTAACTGATATGCCACGATTAGTGCAGATACACACACACGCACACACACTCAGTTGTGCTCCGTGCACATACAGAGTCATTGCAATGCAATTGGCATGGACTTTTCGAAAATAACGAGTTCAATATGGCAGCGAAGGCAACGGAAAACGGCTACGTTTGGCCACGTTGCAGGGATATTGATTTTGTTTATTCTGTAGGCAAAGGGGGGAAAGGGAAACCAGTGGAGGGGGTGAAAGGGGTGGTAGCAAGGCAGATTGGTAATGGTGGGGCCAAGACAGCAATAACTCATTACAACACATGTTTACTGGCGCAACTTTGCAGCAACATTCGACCAGCAAAAACAAGCGATGGAGCTGCAACGAAGATGATCGACTCAGGGGTGCCTAGCTTTTGAAATTTGGTATTTGAGAAAAGAAATATTATCATAAATTTACAATGAAATCCAAACAGGCTTTAAATTCTCTTTGCTAATCATAAGAACCTGTAACTATACCTATAAGCTTACTCAGAGTTCTTAAAAACATATATTTTTTAATAATGCAAAATTAAGAATGCAAAATAGGCGAATTTTAACAGATTTCCTTCCTTTTAGCTCCTAAAGACTCTTTGATTAAATTTTTCATATCTGCAGTCAGAATTTGTCAGCAAAATATAAGCCCTGAGCTAAAATGCACACACTCATCTATAGTCAAAATCCTACACATACACATATACCAACTCTTTCCACTTTTTGGTGCTTGCCTGTCAATAGCCGCCGCAGTGCTCGTTGATGTTGGGTAGAGTGGAGGGGCAGGGTAGCGAGAGAAGCGCAGGGGACAGGCAAAGGGATCAAATTCTACAAAACTTATTTATGCAGCGCGGCAGCTCTTTGAACTTTTACGTAAAGTTTAGTGGCCAGGATAACCGCATACTGACATTTTGCCAAAATTCAATGCTGCCAAACGTGTGCACTGTACGAAAAGCAAAGTCAGTCGATCTTAAAATGTAAACTGATTTGATTTGATAGCCAAGCCGCTTTCTGTCAATTGCTCTTTCTCTTTATGCTAATAACCATTTTTCAATCATTCAACGGCCTTTCTGCTATGCTTTTCAAGCACTTTAAAGCATCCATTTCTCGCAGTGTATACATGTCTATGTACATTCGAGTATTAAGTGTATTTGTGCTGATATTTGGTGTGTATTAAGTTTGTGTATACTTAGAGTGTGTATATTGTTCACAAACAGCTTTGTTTTTCCTGACCGGAACGCCAACGGAACCAACGCTGCGTATGCGTTATGTCTATAAAGTCTCATTGGTTCCCAGGGCGCTTATTAGCCATAGCCAAAACCCACAACAAATATCTTGAGCGTTAAGCTGATTGTTATGTATGGCCATAAACAACAACAAATAAACAGACAGCGATATAGGTTGACAGAAGGGGGGTAAGGCAGACTAAGAGGCAGAAAAGAGGGAAAACTCCCTTTTTGAGGGATTTTCATGAATAAAATATGATGCAAGTTCCATTGAAATGTCAATGTCAAGTGCCTTTACTCACTGACCGTGTGCGGCAAATAAATCTTAAAGCCATCCACGGGGCAATTGTTGAAATTGAGCTCGAAGCCGACAATAAGCGGCTTAAAACGAGAGCTGAACAGTGAAATTGCAAAAGAGTTTGTCAAAGGACAAAATCCATAACTATGAGAGAGAATTAGAGAGAGATTGGGGAGAGAGGCAGCTGCTTACAATAACAACTAGGAAAGGATTAGAGCCAGCGCACATTGTTTGAGGCAGCAAAGCGGCAACTTTTGTGGCCAGGAAGTCGTAGTAAGGTAATGGCCTGTAAAGGGCGTAAGCACCAGTGGGCGGGGCCAGGGCGTAATAGGATGAATATTGCGTAATGACAAAATTTGTGGCTAGAAATAAAATAGTTTGCATGAAACGACAAATTGGTTAAAAAGTTTTCACTGCGCTCATAAGTAGGCAACACTTTTTGTATGCACTTGGCTAGAGAGCAAACGAGTGTTATAATGTTGTGACAACTGAGATGCTAAAGAGACTACAGGACAGCAGTTTTAAAGCCAAATTTGCTCGCTTTTTGCTATGGCTTTCAAGCTGTGCATCGGCATTGATTTACCCCTCAAACAGAACTGACCAAAAGCCCTTAGCCAGCTTAAAGACAAGGGACTTAACAGTGGCAGAGAAGCAGTAAATGGGGAATATAATGTGTACTGAAAGGTAGACGAGCCTGTCGGGTATCGACAGTCTGGTCTCTAAAGCTGCAGTTGATGCCAATGGCAAACGCAAGTCAAGCTAAGTCAAGTCAAGGCAAGGCAGGGCCTGAGCCAAAATAGGCGAAAGACAAGAAAAAAAGGCAACAAAACTAGAGTCAAGCCAACAAATGCAACCAAGTGAAATGCGAAAGCAGATAAGGGCATTAAAGGGTTAAGCTGCAGCAAGTTCAAAGTTCAACAGAGGACTAAGAAGCAGCAAGGAGTGAGTGGGCAGGGGTTGGGGTGTGTGTGTGCAAAGTGTCCGTTTAAGTGACGTTGAATGGTCATCAACGTTCTGGGCTTAGCTTTGATTTACAGCCTTGCCTTTTGACTTTGTGAAAGTGCAAACTTTAGCGCCTGCCAGACTCCAGCTCTCTGCCTATCTGTGTTTCTTCTTGCCACGCCCCTTTGCTCTATATGAACTGTGAGGCCTTTGTGATGTGTGCCTGTTATTTACGCAGTCAAAGCACGTTCCATTGGCTTTGATTAAAATTGATGTGCTATGGGCTTTGTCCCAAAAAATGTTCGCATAGTCAAACATAATTTGACCTAAGCCAAGGCATAAGCAAATGCGTTAGGCCATAAAAGGCAGCTTCAATCTGCTCTTGCTGCTGCCTTCACACTCTAATTGAATGGAATTGTTGAAGAGACTCACGCATTGAAATTTCCATATTAATGCATGGACCAGGACATGGACGAAACTGAAGACTGACAGAATGCGTGGCACAAAGAGCAACAGGAGAGATGGGTCAAAGGGACTGGAGTTGTGAAAAACGACTGAAAGAAACCCTGTAGTTATTGTACTTATACATTTTTTGTCAATCCTCAAAAACTCCTGTTCTTGTACAAAAAGCAAATGTAACCCTGTAATTGTGTGGGGAAAAGGCAAGCACTTGAGCAAAGAAGCTTCAAAGCTTTTTATGTGATGCCATGGTAGTTTTCTGCTTCTTTCCTTTAACCAATGCTTACAAAATCTGAGTTGCTATTTGATTATTAAGGAATTTTTGGCACAAAATGAAGCAAAGTCAGACATAAGAGGCTGTCTACGTTTATTCTTGGCTTAAAAGTAGCCCAAGTAGACTTTTTTCAAGTGTCTTTTGAATTCTCCCTCCGTTGACAATCTCACAGCCCTCTTGTACTCTGTCAAGTACAGGGTCTGCGCAAAAAAATAGCAAAGCATAAAACTCTGCTCAAAATGGAATTAAGTTGAAATTAGCACAGATAGAGCAGAAGACATAGAGACGCGCGGCATAAAGGCACCAAAGCGGAGTGTGGAACTGAGGCAAAGGCGTTTTTTTATGGCACATAAAATTTAACAACTGTCGCTGGGGCCACTAAACGTCATCATGGCTAGGGGATTAGCTTGGCACGCACAACTGTACCACGTCATTTAGCATTGAACTTATCCCGGGCCGAGCCGGAGACCATAAAAAACTGCAGTTGGGCCATAAACTCGAGTGGTTCGGTTGCAGTGCATGCAGCTCATTTGCATGCGGCATGTGGCAGCAACTAAATCTACCAATAAATGCAGTTTATTAGTGGCAGCAGCATTTTAAGATTAGTTTCAGATTGCAAGTGATTGCCAGAGGAAGGCGCATTAAAAAGAAAAACAGTAAGTCAAAGAAATTAAATGAGCTTTTAAAGCAAGTTATCATAAGACAAGTGATGAAAGCAGCTTGGGTTACTCAAATTTAAGTTTAAGTTTAAGTTTCTCCGTAACAAACTGCTGGAAAAGCTGATTGTCCAGCTCCTTTAAAGCTTAAAGCACACAACTTAGTTGTATTTGGTCAGAAATAAAGATAAGTACAGAGCTTAAATGTCAAAGCAATTGCCATAAAGTGCAGTGCCAACAACAACGAAGATTCACTAAAAAATATACCAAGAAGTAACCAAGAAATAAAAAATAAGATTACTAAAAATTGTTGGACTTGTTCGAGTTGTTAGTGGCCATGAATGCAGGCAGGGATGTCAGCAGGCAGCCAAGGACAACAAGGACACACAGCCAAGCTCTGTATGTGTGTGGTGAGGTCGTGTTGTTGGCTTGCCTGTTGACATTAGAAATTGAGCAACCAAAAATGTGTAAACAAGTTTGTTTGGTCCAAGTGGCAATGCTGTCTTTGGCAGCAACGACACTTCACACTCTTTACTTGCCACATGCCACTTGCCATTCGCCAGTTGCCACTTGCCACTTACCTCTGATCAAACAGACACGTTCATCTATAATATAAAGAATCTTTTGGAAAAGAATGTATTATTTTGTGCACGAAGCAAACTAAATTAAATGCTAGCTATTTGGAGAAAAACCAATGCGACATGCATCAAAATAAACTGAACAATTTGGTTAGGCAAACCAATTGAAACACTCGCAAATAATGATAAATCAAAGCAAAAGCAACCGAGCAATTGCCAAAAAAACAACAAGAAATATAGAAAGAGAGACACTCATAGATAGCTGGAAAAACAAACAAAATATTGAAGGCAATAAGAGAGCAGTCGATGAATGATAAATGTACTCATTTCGAAGCTAAGGCTACTACAAAAAACTGCCATAAATAATCATGTGAAATGAGTACAGAGCAGAAGGGGAATAGTACGAAAGAGAGAAGAACAGAGAGGGAGTTTGAGATAGCCATAGATACTATGTTAAAGTATGGGGAAAGTCAATTATTAGCTTCTGTTTTCATGGCATCAATATAAAATGACAAACATAAATACTTGCATAAATCAAACAAAAGTTTTTTTTAAATACGCCTCTTTGGTTGATTTATGGGGTACAAATATGACTTATGTGGGAGCTGTGATAAAAAAATTGATGAGAAATGCCAGAAAAAAGCTAAAACAACTGCTGTTAGTGTCTATAAGTATCGCATTTGATTACAGATATACATTGAATAGAAATGTTATGGTTATAGCAATAAAACAGAGCTCTTAACTACAGGGTTTCTTTGAATAATTTTTTTATTTACTTTCCTTGTTATGTGTCTATTTGATAGACCAACAAAGCTGAAGTTTCTAAAACCAATTTACAATTTATGCTGAGAATATTTTTAGTTTGTTCTAATTTAATTCTAATCGATCAAAGTGTCTATTATTTTATTGAAATTCCCAATTAAAGCATTTAAGCATTTCCCTCTTGGTAAGAGCATAAAGTCAAAAAGCTTTCGAACAGTCAGGAATCATCAAGTCAGCTGACACAGGCAGTCACAGCAACAAGGATTTGCAGTTTAAAATTAGTAGGCATATTTATGCAAACATGAAGCTGTCAGAAACTGTTATCAAGAAATGGCTAGAACAAAGCAAAATGCCAATTAGGATCAAGCCGAACTCAACTCAACTCAACTCAACTCGACTCGACTCTGGTCGGTTGAAGTGACAATTGAAGTCTCGAGTCGCAAACAATTTTCCGATGGTTCATGTGATGGCAAAATCTGCATATTAAATGCGTCAAGCATGCAAATCAGTAAGGTGGTAATTCTCTGGCTACAAATTGCCCAAAACAATCTGTCATTGAATGGACAAAAAGCAATGCGCAACCGGGCGTATACTCAATATCACGCAATTGCACTTTCCCCAGACAATCAGCTGAAATGCAATGCAGTATGCATTAATATTTAAAATACAATACATTTGCAGACGGTGTTCCATAGGGTGGAAGAGGTGGGTAGGTGTCGGACTAGCAGATACTCTGTAAAGTACAAAAATGAAAATTGGTCGTAAATTAGCTAACAATAGTGTATAAATATAGGTATTTAAAATTATTATATGTAGCTGCCTACTCTATTAGCACTCGTGCTGGGTATATACATTGCGTATACGCAATGTTTGCCAGCCAGACACTTCAATTAGCAAATGCGGCGCACCACATTTGGTATTTACAATAATAAAATGCATTTATTGTGCCACAGTTGGTGTCCCAAAAAGTGCGCTTACCTTCACGCCACACCCCCTTCTCACCCCCTTTAAAATAATATACACATCGTTGTGTTTACAGGGATACGAGTCGAGTGTACTCATTTAAAATGCGCGTTGACCTGCACATTGATTATTTCACAAAAACAGACAAATATTTGGTAATTAGATGCCGCATCGGACATAGTAATGCACCAAATGGCTTTGGACTTCGAGCTTAAAGCCTGACAGACATTGGTACCAAAAACTATGCTAATATTAATTGTGAATCGCAACGCAATTGAAATTTCAAATTCATTTTGGTATCGTACTCGTACGTATAATTATCCCAAGCCCTGCACTCGCAAACTCATTCAACATTTTTGGTAATTGAAAACGAAATTATAAAGCCTGTCAGGCGGATAAAATGTATTTGCGTGTTTGGTCAATGATAATTGCAAATTGTGAAATGGACACATAACAATTTAAAGGAATTTATTTATATGTTGAATTACAGTTTAGATTGGCAATAGATTTTTTGTTTCTATGTTTTACTCTCATAATTTGGGTAAGTTAGCACAAAGCTTTGTGAGAATTCAATTAAAACTATTAAAAGCGAACACATGGGGGAGTTTTTGTAGCCAGTAAATACCAGAGACATACCCTTTAGTTAGATAAAAGCTTAGAAATCTGTTGGGAGCAGGCGCTTTCATCAAGTCTACTTAAGTTAAGTGACTGAGTCTATAGAATTTTTTATGTATACATGAATTTCAGTATTTTTAAATACCCTGTTTAAAGCTTAAAGTTCATTTTTGCATAACCTACAAGGATAATCATTTCTGAAGCAAACATCAACTAACTTCAGGCCGCAAACTCAAGAATTCCGCTTGTGTGTATAGGGTATAAAAACATATATTAAACGTAGCATTTTTCAGTTAAATTTTTTATTTTCTACTCTTATTTTTTGGCAGTCATATGTTGTTGCTTTGAAGTATTTGCTGTCTGGTTTTCCCAAGTGTGCAAGAATTCAATTTGAAAATTCCACAAGCACTCACAAAAGGAACTTTTAGGCTGACAGCAGGGGGGTATATCAAGGCTTTTGTTAAACAAAATCCTTTGGGCTTGTGTTACAAATTTTATATTGATTAAAACTCTCAAATTGCTAGCAAAAGTTTAGATACAGATGGTTTTTTCAAAGTTTAAGCTTTGGCCATCTCTGATTTTAATTACTTGTGCCAGTTATGCACTTTTCATAGGTCAATCTAATGGTAAAATCAAATAAAATGCAATTTGCACATAATTGCATTCAGTTTCATGTGTGTGTCACAATTTATGGCAATTGATTTTGATTGAAATCGCATCGACCACAACGACAACAACTGTAGCAAAAAGGCGGCTAAAAAGGTCAATTGATTGCTCTGCCAGTTCTTCACTGATATGGTCAAATGTGTGTCTGCATATATACGATTGTTTGCTAGCCACAAAGCAATCGGCCATATTCATTAACTGCTTGTTTCGCAAATATTTAATACAATTCATACACATAGAATGCGGGTAAGAGCCTTTAAGCCAATGTTGGCAATGCGCTTGCATAATTTCTGCCTGTCATGTTTGCAGTTGATTAACAATTGTTTGGCCCCAAATATCAGCTACAGAGGCAACGTTTGGTTGGAGTACATGTATCTGCTACGTGGTCGTCGGTAGGTCCATTTCTCAGTCGCTTTTGATGCTCAGGTAACTTGTGATTTATGTAGACGTGTGTGCTTATCTATTGGTTGTATCTACACTCGAGCACCAGCACACACACGCACACACATGCACATACCACCCACACACTTGTGTGTAACACACTTGACTGAACCGTTAATGGGCAGTTTGCGTAGCACCACAGACTTGACTTGTATATTTGAAATTTAATTTTACTTGCCAGCTATTTATGTACCAAGCAGACTAGCTGCTGGATTAATCCAGCCAACAGTTGATCGAAAATATAATTTTTGAAGTAAAGTTTGACTATAAAGATAGGTATTTTTTATGTTCTATATTAGAAATCTCTACTGATTAACTTAAGCTGCATATTAATCTAAGAATTAAGCTGCAAAGCTATTAAGAAATGACTGTTTTAAGAAGTAAGAGTATAAATTTAAAAAGAGTTGAAGTGTTTTTACTCAACTCATAAATAACCGTATTTAGAATACATTTTACAACACTGAATCATATTTTTTCAACTTTTTAGTGACCTGAGAGTTATTAGTTTAGCTAGCACTGCAGCGGAATTTATTTGTAAACGAATAAGTAAGAATTTCGCGTTTGTGGGAAGCATTTTAAAGCACTTTACAACACTACTACTGTGTTCAGCTAGCTTAAGAATTCCATTAAACGGCTGGCAGCTCACAAATTATGTAGCTTAAGTGGTAATTTTGGGGCAAGTGTCATTGTACTATTAGCACTTAGTTGGACTGATATCAATCATACGCACAGTTTGCCACACACACACGAACACACACACTCCCACACACACACCGACTCGGAGTTTAGCCATGAATCAGCTAAAAGCCGCCGGGCAACGTTTACGTTGGCTGCTACTGTAAACTAAATTGCTTTTACAGTTTCTAGGGCCACAAATACACATGCACGGACATGTTAATAAATGTTGTTCACACCTACACACCACTACACACAGCTACAGCTATAGTTGAAGGCTACATAGTAGCATGTCAGAAAGCACTTAGAGAACGCTGCCTGCAGCCCTGTAATTGTTGGCGTTGTTGTAGTTGTAACTACTGCTGATGCTGATGCTGTTGTTGTTGTTGTGTCTGCTGCTACTTTTGTCGCTTTGGCTGTCAGCTCAACCATTTTGCGTATGCTGTTCAGCAAGTAATTACACAACGGGAGTTTCAAAAATAAAACGCCCAAGATTTCATACGCTATTCTACAGTTTTGGAACAATTGTTGCTATGGCAACTATAAGATGTAGTCGTCTGATTCTAAGCAGGACTTTGCTTGGGTGTAAAAAGCTGAAATTCAGTTATTTAGGTCATTTTATGAAGCTCAACACATCTCAAGACCCACTACTAACACCTACTGTTAGGGTATACTAACTCGCAGCTAGACTGACGAACTGCCAACATTCCCTCTTGTTGCTGTTGCTGTTGAGCCAAAGCGAATGCGGCAATTATTAGGCAGCGTTGTCTGCCACTTTTTAGCCCAACTTCAACCGGTTTTAGTGCCAATCCTTCTTTGCAGCACAGTGTGCAACAAGAAGCACAAGTACAAGCTTCGGACCATGTTGCCGAATTGCAGTTTTTGGCCCTGGCTTTTAAGTTGATTAGAGCGCGTGCACGCAAAAATATTTTACGTAATTAAAACTTGACTGCTGTTGCTACGCTGCTGATGCTGCTGCTGCTGCCATTGCATAGTAATGCATTTTTTGTTGCTAACACAAAGCCCCGCCCACGCTGCGCTGGCAACATTAGTGTGCAACATTTTTGCATAGCTTTTTTCTGTTGTGGCATTGTCTGGCTGAAAAACAAAGCGCGACCGCAAAACTTGTGCAACAAACGACAAAAACAACAACAGCAGCAGCAGCAGCTAAACCAACTCTACACAAATGAAACAACAACAATAACAAATAACAGGCTTAAAAGTTTTATGCGCTCAGACGAATATTAAATACTCTAACGAAAAGTTTGAGCTGCGAGTGTATACCCTTATACAACTTATACTCTAGCTATGTAGATATTTAATCCGTTTTATATAATATAAAATATAAAATATTTTAGCAAATTTTTGTAGCACACTTTTATGCGCTTCGTTAGCCACTCTTCTGAGCTCTTTGCTATTCACTGTTACATATGACTGCAAATAATTGAAATACCCAAAACTTTCCATTTTAATGGCTACATATTATACACAAACAATAATATTATACTACAATATGCCACATGCTGTGGTATGTTTGCCTATTTTTATACTCTCTGCAAGAGTATATTGGGTTTGTGCAAAAGTATGTAACAGGCAGAAGGAGGCGTGGCAGACCCCATAAAGTATATATATTATTGATCAGCATCACAAGCCGAGTCGATATAGCCATGTCCGTCTGTCCGTCTGTCCGTCTGTCTGTCTGTCTGTCTGTCTGTCTGTCTGTCTGTCTGTCTGTCTGTCTGTCCGTCTGTCCGTATGAACAAACAGATTTCAGAGATGGTAAGAGCTACAAGTTCGAGGCTTTTTATGCCCATAAATTTTAAAGTAATAATTTGAGAGCTGTGCATATAAAAAAATGTGTGCTAAAATTACACGTATTTATGCCACAACATTTGACAATGCTGGTTAATTTGTGCAGTTAATAAATCAAATTTCATTGTTAGCTGCGTTTACACAAAAGTGTCATAAACTATATAATTGACATAATTGCATTTGAAAAAGGCAGAAAAATTGCTTAAAAAAAAGGCGAAAATGGGTTTAAAAAAACTCTAAATGTAAATTGCAAATCATAAATATTAGCGCGCAGATTTATGGCTGCAGTTTTTTTCTGCCACAGTTTTAAATTCAAACGCAACTAGAGAATTTTAAATAAAATTTGTGAAAAAATATTACTGAAGCCCAACTAAGTAAATAAAAGCTTTTTTCGATAATACCATGGAATATCTCTTGTGCCTAACTGTTAACAATGCCTGTGCTATCATCGTATCAATTGTGGCAGCAACTTGAAGGCAGGCTCTAAAACTGTTAGTGCTTGGAAGCAGAAAACTTTTGTGCTGCATTCAAGTGGGAGGAAGGAGGAAGTGGCAGCCCAAAATCGAGTTGCGAACGAGCAAAACTCAATAAAAGAAATATTTTTGTTAGCGCACATAAAAAGTACTTTCATAGTTGGATGAACTGAAACTCTTGCGTGGCGGCATCGTCAAAGTTATAATAGTTTTTCAAGCAGAGCAAATGCAATTCTACTTTTGCTAAAGTTCGCTCAATAGACCGTACCACCGTAGACCCTTCTTCTCGCCAGATTCAGCCCCTTCAGGCTACAGTTGTCGTCGAGTGGACTCTAACCAAAAAATAAATGAAGCACATGCGTCCGCAAACTTTAAAATTCAAATTCTACATTTTACAAATTTCTAGAAGGGGAGACAAATTCACTGCTGTTTTAAATTTAAACGTTATCAATACAGATTTAAATTAAATATTCATAGACAGCTTCGATTTAATTGAAGTTTATTTATTTATTGCAATTGAAATGTATTTGCCAAGCGCCACGTTGGGCGCCATATGGTACATAAATAAAGTAAATATATGTATATATAATTTGCATATTTTGCTTTGAGCCTGATTTACTACTAATGTCATAAACAGCAAAACAATATGAAATTGAAGTTAATTTACGGACTTTTACCTTCATCAAAGTTTTATAAACTTTCTTTGGCTGTTTGTTGTAAATATATTCAACCTGAAATGCCAACACCTGTTACCATTTAAAACTGGATCAGTGCATCCCCAGTCATCGGCTTATAAACTTTCCAAGAAACTTGGCAAAAAGCGCTTAGAGTGAATCCACTCAAAAGAGTGAGCCGGAGATGGACTAAAACTTAATGATATTGTAATGCGAATTATAATACTCATAGTAAACACTATAGCTGGAAAAAAAGTGCAGGGTGTCTGTGTGGACAATGCACTGTGAGCAAACAATAGAATTATCCCTCAGGGCTGGGTTAAATCACAATTAATCTTCTTTTATTTAAAACTTGCTCATTATCTAGCGGTAGTAAGGGAAGTGGGTTGCGTACGCGTAATCAGTTTTCCTTTTGTTTGATATAAATTAAAAATAAACCCAATTAATCATGTAAATATTGAAATTACACAGTTTGTTCATTGCAAAATGCTGTCAAATTTGTTTATTCAAAGTGAAAGTCTGCACGGTAGGAGAGCAAAAAAAAAGGCAGCAACAAAAACAACAAAGTGCTGCCTTTCCTGACTGTCAGACAATGACAGCATTTAAGCACACACGTCTGTGCACAAGTATGTCATGAGTGTGCTGCCAAAAGGAAAATGCTGAAAATTCAAAAATTTATAGAAAAGCAAAAGGAAACAAGTTGGAATTGTCTTAGTATACGCTGATGATGGGCTAAGCAGATACCTTAAAGTTTTGTGAGCTGGAAAGTGGAAACTTTGCGTTAGTTTAGTGAACTTTAATTAAGTTACATTTAGTGGGACTTAAGTAAGGAATTTTTGGGTTAAAATTAGAATTAAATTGATAAACTTTAACTAAAAAAAAATAATTCAACAGTTTGTCGTGACAACTTCTACACTCGACTGTGGTCTGATCAGTGAAAGAATCCGTTAACTACTGTGGAGTAATTCTAACATTTATTTGCAGATTTCAATATTTAATAGTAGTTTAAATTAGCTTGTCTTGGACTTTCCTGCCCCATTTTGTTTAACATACCTTTTCACTAATTTCTGTAGGGCATAACGACAAGAAAAAATAGTAGGTGAGTATGTGTGTTTGTGTGTGTTTCTATGAGAATTCCTGATAGTCGACATGCTGAGGCTGCAGCTGCAGCTATATTTGAAGCAGAAGCTCAAGCTCAAGCCGAGCGACGTGCTGCTTGTTTTCCACACTTCAGTGAGAGTTTTCTCGAGTGCCGTCTGTGTGTGTGTGTGTGTGTGTGTGCATTCTGCTTACGCCATTTTTCTTGCTCAATTTGTAAAACAATTTTGCATACAAATTGCAACAGCTTCGCCGTTGAGCTTGACATGCAGTCATAGACGATGTTGCTGCATGTATACGAGTACAAATACACGACTCTGTCGGTTGCATGCAACCATAAAAATTCAACAGCCAGCAATGCAAATATATACGAGTATATCGTGAAAAAGCGTGGCCAACAGCCATGACAATGCATGACAGAAGTAATGAATTACTTAAGTTCCAACAACTGCCCTGCCGTAGCTGCCATGCCAGCAAAAGACATATGGCATTGACTTCAATCCACTTCCTCGGAAGTAAAAGAAAGTTACATGAAAAAGGTCGTGCTGCCTGCTTGATGAGATCTGAATTTGTGTGTACAATTTGTTTTCCTCCATTTAAAATGAGTGACAAGCGAATTGCATTTAATTCAACAGCTGCGCACAATGAATGCAAACCAAAGAGTCGTCAAGCATTTGCATACTCTATGCCCAGTCATAATGATCTATGGGAATTGTACGCTTTCAGCACACTCTACGTATTTGTGTAAAGTAAATTCAGTTTGTAACTGCATAGAAAAGTTGTGGAAATGCATTTTAAATTTGCTTTAGCATCGTTGTTTTGTTCAAGTATTTGCATAATTTGGCAACAGACTCTCCAGAGCTTAACAAGAGCTTGAATTTGTTGCTGCTTTTGTTTTTAGTGTTTGTTTATTTTCACTTTTGTTAATAAATAAATGTATCAATAAAATAGCTCAGGAGTTTAGTAATTTTCTCAATTGCAAAGCAAACAAAAACATATTTGAGAGCATAAAATTTCCCTTTATTTGTATATGCGCTGGAATTGCATATGGGGTTTGTGCAAAAGTATGTAATAGGCAGAATAAGGCGTGGCAGACTCTATAAAATGTATATATTCTTGACCTCAAAGACAGTAATAGCTGCAATTTTGCATTTAGTTGGTATAGTCTTCACATTTAGTTATTCACTATGAGAATCATTGTTTTGTTGCCACGCCCAGTTCACCCAGAATAAGCCAAAAACCAGACACATCTGGCATAAAATCCAAGTGTTTAGCAAATATTTCATACCATTTTTAAGGCATTTGTTCTTTTCACACCGAATTTTTATTTTAAATTCGTTGAGGGACCAAATATATAAAAATAATCTGAAAGTTGCATAAAATTCCGTCCACAATCAAAAGTTACACATAACAAAATGTATAATTGTACGTCATGTCGATGCATGTGTGCAAGCGAGACGGAATCATACAAATTTTCAGCTTTATAATGTATAATGTATCTACTAAAGTTTTTAAGTAATTAATAAAATGCAATTTGCGAGTTTTAAATAAATATTAACAAAACGCTACATGTCAATATTAATTGCTGCGTTTTATTATTATGTTTTATAAACTGTGCGTAAATAAATGAAATTAATTGCTAAAAGGCAAGACAAATATTTGCCCCGTCGTCAAACTATTTATTTCAATTAAATTAATTAATTATTTACTCGTCGCAAAAAAGGCAATAAGAATTTAATATACGCATTTGCATTTGTCAATATTATTATATTTGTTGAAAATG
Source organism: Drosophila nigrodunni (assembly GCA_020829145.1). Lineage (NCBI taxonomy): Eukaryota > Metazoa > Arthropoda > Insecta > Diptera > Drosophilidae > Drosophila > Drosophila nigrodunni. The sequence goes on from JACVCZ010000008.1 coordinate 1,677,166, forward strand.
AGGGAATTCAATGCACTTTTCACACATGCAAATGCAATTTGTGTATTTAATTTTTATGTTAACTTTTTTGTGGCATACTTTGAGGCGTGCAGAAGCCGCAAATAATCTCGGGAGCTAATAGTCGCAGTCATTATGGTGTATCTTTCGCTGAGCTGGTGGTAATTAGCACCAGCTCTTAGGTACTCACGCTCCCACCCTTTTGGCCCTGTCGCACATTTGGCTAGCACCTATATGCTGTCTGGTCTGCTCGGTGCGGGATTATGGCATAAATCTGCGAAGCTTTTTTTGCTGCAAGCACGCAAATGAACCCAAAGCCGTCAAAGGATACCCAACTTTTTTTTATTGCTCTTGTTGTTCTAGTTGTTCTTACTGTTATCCACAGCATACAGCACTGTTTGAGCTAATGAACCATGTGTGCTGAAAGTAAAGAGTTGTGAATGGAGAGCTCATTTACAGCAGACCATAATGACATTAGCTGAAAGCAAATGAGCAAACTGTTTGGCTTTGTGCTTTCAATCAGCTAAATTGATGAACTTTATGACTAGCTGTGTTTGCGGAAGTTACTAAAAACTGAGGATTTTTGGCTTATGTTAATAAAAGTTGTCATATCAAAAACTATAATGGAATACATATTTGGGCTTGTAGAGTAGCTGAAAGACTTACTTAGATTAAATCGAGAGAGCTTTAGTTCAGCTAAGAACTTAATGAACGTTCTTAAGTTCAAAGTGCGTTCAGAGTTATTTAAAAGTTTTTACTGCCAAAATGTTTATTTAAATCTGACTTGATGGAAGCTTTTTGTTTACTAAGATTAATTAGCAACTTGTTCATTTTAAATTTATAAAATCATTTCCCTTTTAAGCTTTAAAGTGCTTTTATAGCAAATTAATTTGGCTTTGATAACTTATGATCGATAAGTTCTCGATTTTGAAAGCATTTTTTGGCCAAAGCATTTCATTTGTGATTTTGTCAGTGCCATAAACTGAAGCAACACTGTGTGTGCGTAATCGTTTTTTTTTTACTTTTTTTTACTTTTACCCACAAAATCCACAACCATATTTCGAGCTGCAGGAAGCTTTAGAGCATGGTGGCAGCTTAACGTGTCATGCCTCACCTGTCTCAACTCTACTACCTGCACCACCTGTCCCGCCTGTTCCACCTGCCGTACACCACATGGCTAACGATTTTGTAGTACAAAATATTGTCGCATTTTTCAATATGAGTGCACGGCGCAAAAACTTGTTAAGTGTGTGGTTAGTCGGCTGTCTGTGCATGAGTGTGTGTGTGTTGTGTGTGTGTGTGTTGTGTGTATGAAAAATTCAATTTGTTACACACTTTATGTTGGCTTTGGCGCTGGCTATTCATAACGGGGATAGGAAGAGAAGGGTGCGTTAAAAGCTGCTAGACTTTTAAGAGCTTGTGGCATAAATTAAGCAAGAAGCTTCGACTTAAGCTACAATTTCATTAAACTAAAAAGCACTCGAGCTGTTGGCTTAGGCGTCTTACATTGTTGAAACTTGCAACTTGCAACTATTTAAGCAGATAAAATGCAACTTCAAATACGCGTACACTTGCAAGTAATTTCGCAATTACGAATGCGCACTTTAGTTTAATTAAAAGCACATTAATTGTCTTGCATGCAACGTCAGCTACAGCTACAGAGTCGACTACGACTACAACGTAGTCAGCCTCCTGCTGGCACCCACAACAATTCTTAGCTAAGTTAAAAAACAATTTTACCTTGGCTTGGCTAAATTTATAGTCCTGTTGGCTGTCTCTCTGTTGCTGACTGGATTAAACGTGGCCCAAAGCGAACTAATGAAATATTAAACTAAGTGCACGCTTCACTTGCCTCAACGCGCTAATCGCTGCCACTTTGAGCTGCATCAACTTGCAGTTTACCTGCCTTCAAGTCGCTGCGGTGTCTTGCCAATTTTTGGCTGACCAAATTATAGTTTCTTGGCCATGTTTTTTGGCTGTCTTCGGTTCAAGTTAAGTTGGCAATGCTTTGTTACTGCGGTTGTGGCAACTTGAGTTGTTTTCCTTATGACGGCATTAAAAATGAAGACACCAAACGAAGGGACACCAAAGCAGTGACATTTGTATACCCTGTAGCTGTAAGTACAAAGGGTGTTTTCACTATATTAAGACGTTTTCTTCTGTCAATCTCTTTCGATTTTCCCTCACTTTCTCTGCTCTCTTTCGTCTTCCACATAGAGCGAAACTTCCAGTAGTCGACAAAAATCTTAATCACAGCTTTTCCCGTCCTCAATACTTCTCTTCTGCTTCCCTTTTGTTCCACACTGAAGCGGACACACTTACTGAGGCTTCACTGTACCACAGCTTAGCAGTAAAAATGATAAGTCTTTAATTTTATGGCTTAATTATCTTGTTTACCTCTATGCCACTTACTTTGCCTCACTTGCCCACAGTGCTCCCCCTAGAAGCCTCACTGTACTGCCTCTACCTCCCCCAAACTTATAAAATTTGCCAGATTGTCAATCAATCAAAGTTTAAATTTGTCTTCATATTTATGCCACTTTCTCTTCATTTATCATCGCAGCATGTGCTGTCATATTGAGGTCTTACTGTAGCAACTGTGCCAGCTGTGTACAGAGTATCTGTTAGTCATCATTTGTCAACTGGACTCAACCGGCGATTTACTTTTACTTGTCGGTTATTGTTGCAAGCATTGCTGGTAATGTGGCATGCTGCAGCAAACCTCAGATGCACACACGCACACACACACACACACGCACAACTAGTCACACAAACTGCATAGAAACGAAAACAACTCGCGCGTGTGTGTAAAACTTTATTTTTACGACAAAGTGCAAGCAGCAAAGTTGTTAGCAAAAGACAGAAGCTGTACCGTAATAACAATGAAAAAAGAACCAACAAGGCATCGACGTAGTATATAAGACTAGCAGATACCCTGTAAAACATAAATATGCTGTAAACAAATAGTCAGAACAGTCTGAAAGCTGCGGTACTAAAAGTGCAACGACTTAAATGAGTGGAAATTTGTTTATTTTCAAAATATTAAACGTTTGCTAGAAAATGAAGCAGCAAAACTAAGAAAACGATGAATTTTGTTAAACTATAATTACTTGGATTATTTTATGCATTTTAATGGTGACTTTTACTTATTGGGAGGCTGAAAATTGGTATATAGTTTCATATATTATTTATGTAAGTAGTGTTACCTTGGAAAACGTCAGTTCTCTTCTGTGCCGCAATCCACCACACCGCTTTACCTATTTTTACAGCTACAGGGTATACTGAAACTGTAAGTCGTGTCAAGTTGTTGTTGCTTTCTTGTTGCAGTTGCAGGATTTTAATTTTTAGCGTTGGCTGCGAGACAAAGTTTTTAACTAAAAATTGCCATGCAGCAACTTTATTTTATCGCTCTATGACGAAAGAAAATTTGATTTTTATTCTTTGTGTGTCGCCGTCGTCGTCGTCAAGATGCCGTAACACGTGGCGTATACGCAATGTTGTGTGCCACACAACGGATTCAATTACAATTTCAAGCGTGACGAGAACTGTGTAGTAAAGAGGGTGTGGCCATGGAAGAAGCTGATGTTATGTGATATAGAGAGAGAGAGATAGGGAGGGAAGTGGGAGTGGGTTGCATTCCTTTTGCTTGGAATTAGCAACGCTTGAAGCCTTATCCTCATGAGAAATTTTAGTAAGTGTTGCCTTTTAAAATTATTAAACAGGCTATACATAAGCCACTGTATTTTGGGTTTGATAAAAAGAAAACAGGTAAATAATAGCTCTAAAGTATCTACAGGTTCTTTTCCAGTCGATACACTCGCTTTTAGTTCTTCCTACTTCTTCACACATAAACTCAAGCCTCGTGAGCATAGCTGACTATCAAAAATGCCTTAGTTCTGCCCGCTCACCACCCTACCACTCCCATCTACTTTCCACTCTGCAGTAAGTGTATCACATTCTCATTACGTCACATGTTACTGTCTTACATAATTGCGCTCGTCATTAACAGTGACACTTACTACGCACTTTAAGCCATTTGATGAGCCATGATTAATGCCATGTCTGTCGTGTTTGCGAAACTGCTTTCAAATTTGCTTAACAAATGTTTTCACCAGGGTCTTTTCAGTTTATCTCTGGCCTTCAAAAAAGTTGAGAAAATATAAAATTATGCAGAAAATATAAAACAGTGTGCACAGTGGTGTACAGTGGTGCCAAGGTGAAGTGGAAGTAAAAAGCACTAAATCAAGTAGCACAAAACTTTATGCGTTTAGTTAGAGTCAAGACTGTTTTGTAGGGTACAAAGTTGGTCAATTAGGACATGCATTTAATTAATCATGAAAGCTTTTAATATTAGGGGTAGTAAAGTTAAAAGTTTTTACTAACTAAGTGAGCTTTTAGTGCTATGTGGGACTTCAAGTGGCTAGAAAAGCTGCTTTAGTAAGTAGAGTAGACAGTAGTTCAGGTATAAGCTTGCTTGAAAGCTTAAGCGTATGAAGACTTTAGCTAGCTTTAAGCTGCTAAGCTTTAATGTGCTTTCGTGGCTGAAATGTTCTCACTCATTTCATTGTTATGCTGTCAAAAAGTACCAAAAGTAAAAAAGGAGCAACTAGATTTTTATGCTACACTTTGCCACTGTTCATAGGTTTGGCTATAAAAATTATTTGAATTCATAAGTGGCACAAAGTTTTGCACAAAGTAATGTGGGCGTCGACTGGGCCACGCCCCTTAAATGCCGCTCTGCGCCAGTGTATAAATGTAAAGTTTGTCAAAGTTTTGTTACCAAAAGTCAAAGGCGCACAATGTTGATGAATGAGTTGAAACTGTTTTACACAAGTACTGCGAATGAAAACCGGGAAAAACTGCAAAGGAAAATGGTGGGGCAGGGGGAGTTGAGAGTGAGAAATGGGCGTGTTTAACTGTCCAGAATCAGGGGCTTTCATCATGTTGCGTTTCTTATCGCAAAAGGAAGGCAAAAATTAATGTGCACTCAACTTCCTTTTTGGTGAGCATTTAAAAACGCATAAATGTATTTTCCGGTAACGTTCTCATTCCACTCCCCCCGCCCACAGCTGCAACTATATATAATTCCAGATTTATGAACTTTGCTGAGCAAAAAATTAATTGCCACAGTAAAGAAGGAGCAACTTCAAGTGTAAGCGGCAGAAGAGTCGGAGCAAATTTGTTGCAAGTCTCCAGTGTCAGCTGCAAGCTATTAGAAAGGCATCACGAACTGGCCAGAAGAGTGGGCGGTAGTGTGTAGTGGGAGTGGCTCTGTGTACCTGAGCACAAGTTTTACTACCTGCATTTCCGTTTGCCACAAAGCAAAAGGCACTAGCCCCCAAAATACTGAAGCTGACTTCCTGTTGTGAATGCAGTAGCAGCTAGGTGAGTCCCGAGAGGGGTGGGGCGGTGTGTTGTAGGTGGCGTGTCTGTTAGCCGAAAATGCGGAAACGTCCATTTTATAGCGGAAATATATTCTTATGCGGAGACGCGGCAATGATTTATGTATGTTTTGGCATTACGTGCCACAAAGCGAGGCACACAGCGAAGCACACAGCTCGTGGCAGCATCAAGGGAAGCTGCTGCAATGCTTTGTGTAAGAATTTCGAATTAAATTCCTTTTTGCCCCTCGACGTCAGCTTATGAGCAGCAATAATACATAGTAGCAGACGAGGGAAAAATAAGAAAATTGAGAAATGGGTAAAAAAAACTGCAACAGAAATGGGTTAAGCTCATACAAATGCTGCAATTATTTGCATGCTCGACTCTCAAGCATTTCTATTTGCCTGCGAGTCGCCTGGCGCTGCCTGGTTTTTGTGGTGCACAGAATTGGGACAAACTCACACACACACCCACACCCCCACATCCCTACATTTCCGACTTTGGAGTAGTGCGTGTCTTTGTGGCGCCTCGTCTTGAATTCAGGTTAAGTGTGTGCTTCACATGCGTTTATGCTGACATTATTATAACACTACCCACACTACACCCCCTAACACAACCCGTTTGGCTGCTCAGTCCCAGCCACACCCCCTTTAAAAACAGCTGCAACTTTTTCAGTTCAAGTTAGCAGGCATGTGAAAGCAGCAACTTTTATTTTGTTCAGTAATCAACAAATTTTGCAAAACAAAAATTCAAATTGCAAAAATAAAGCATTAAAACAAAAACTGTCACAAAGAACGCACTCAAGTTTTTTACTGTGTAGCTTTTTTATACCCAGTGTGAGAGGGGGAAAGGGTTGTTTGAGTTTCATAAAATAAAGAGCTGTTTGTTAAAATATGAATAGCTAACTTGTTGTCTTTATTTTATTTTACAAATTTTTAGATAACAAGAAAATATCTATTTTATAGCATTTATTTAAAAACAAATTTTTTTGGGTGAAGGCAATTTAGTTTTTATTAAATTTTCTACAGGGTATACCCAAAAACAGTCCCCTGGCAATTTAATTTCTTAAAAGGGGCTGGTGTAGCTGGCCGAGGCAGCCTATGCAGCATTGGCAAATAATTAAAAAGTTTTCCCTGTTCGCCTAATGGAAAATTGAAAAGTTCTCGCTGCTCTCTGCTCGGTTCATAAAATCTGACACTGCATTATTTATGAACATTTTATCGAATAAATACGGAATAAATACTTGAAATATGATTTTAAAACGCATTTATGCTGTAAATAAACGTTTCAGTTACCAGCCAGCTATGGTTTAAATAATTACAAACTTAACTTAATCTGAGCTGAAGAAAATTAAATAACCCTAAAGAAATTGATCAATTTAAGTCAGAAATTTTCCATTTATATGCATTCTTTTAACTGGCAATTTGTAATTAATTCTCAGATATGTGTATTGACTTTAAAGTACACACACATAAACAAGGCATGTAAATGTGGGCATGTGTGTGTGTGAGTGTGTGAATGTGTTTACAGAAATATTTAATGGCAAATTCTCGCAGCCAAATATAATAATATATGGCATTAAATGAAATTTACGGGTCAACACCTCACACGCACAAAGCTACGAAGGAAGAGCTGCACAGAGATACACATACAGGCAACCGCATGCTCATCGACAGACAGACACACAAACACACACGTACATATTGCATGAAATGTTGTTTTATTTTTGCAGACTATTATATGCTCTACATGACTACTTTGGGTCAAGTTAACTGGCCTTAATTCTGCGCTTAAAATGGTTTTAAAAAGTTTTTAATTTAAGCTATAAAACTGATTTTTAGAGCTCCCAAAAAGCTTTGCAGTTACATTAAAAGCTTTATATTTTAAATTAAATTAAAACACTATTATTTTCTTAGAGTATTTCCAGCTGCACTCGCTGATAACAAATTTAAATACATTTTTTTCCGTTCTCCTTTTTTTTGTTTTTTTGAAATTTCGCGCTATGACGCCTCTTGCCATTCCGTGCTGGTTTCTTTTACTCGCCAGCTGCCACGCCCACACACGCGCACATAACCGAGTGCGTGTTTTTTCTCACACTCATTCACATTCGCTTTCGCGTTTGTATTCGTTGCCTGGCTGCGAATGAGTGCATAACATAATGCATTTATGGAGGCCACTGAGCAATGTCGTATATTATTTGCCCTGCTTCTTACACCCTGTTCGTATGATGGTGCGAGTGTGTGTGTGTGTGTGTCTGTCAGTTTGTCTGGCAACGCTGGTGGCCCGTTGGTAGCTGCCATTTACTGTTAACGCGTTAAAGTTAACCGTTTGTTTTTCTGGCATTTGGCAATGCAATTTCTTTATTTTAAATACTCTGTAAACAGCAAAACGAGCTAAAGGGGTGGAAAGTATTTATTTATAAAAGAAAATGAAACCATTAGCGTTATCAGAGCTAAAAAGTATGCAATTTGTATACCCTGTAATAATAAGAAACCAATTCAAACATACACTGTTAAAATAAAACTGCTAAAAAGGGATACTAGATACATTTGTATCTGAACATCTATTAAAATTCTGAGCAGTTGCCAAATGCAAACCAAGCTGTGTTTAAACTCTTAGCTACAGGGTATACTTAAGTCGGTATGCTAATGACTTTTACACTATAGTATTATGTCTGTTGCTGTGGTTCTTGTGTCTGTTTGTCATTAAGGTGGACTGCGTTACGACTTTTGGTTGCCACATGAAATTTTATGTCGCGAATTTCGAGTATTTTTTGCAGTTGACGTTGCCATTCAAGATAACGAAATCGTTGACAGGCAACAACAACAACAATCTGAGAGACAACAGCAACAGCATCAGTGACAACAACAACAACAATGCGGGAAAAAAGTGTCGGAAAACAATGCTCGTTGCAGTCGACTGCAGGTGTTGTCAAGCGAAAATATAAATACTTAGTGGCTACCACTATCTATAGTTTATAGATATAATCCGCATATACAGCTTTTTATTGGGGAACTACATCAAACGTTGATTTATGCGGAACTGAAAAATTCCCCACGAATTAAGGTCAGAAGTCGTTGCCATAAATTTTGTTTAAGTTAGCTTTGAAGGGTTAATATTATATATCTAAGACCTTACTTATTATATAGTGATTTCGTTTAGATACATGTGCTTTCGAAGCAAGCGGTTAAAGTATATTTCGCAATCAGTTGAGAAGAAAAGGAAAAAATAGAAGAGTTCTTCGTATACTAATAATATTTGCTTATATTTATGAAACTTGTCAACTTGTTAACCTTCTTAACTCCTAGGAAATAGTTTGGATATTAAAACTCGTAGCTTTTTTCTTGTTCGTGTCTTTTTGCTGAAAAACTTTGCTAGTTTGCTGAATGCTTTAACATTAAATAAAAAGTACATTTAATTTGCTTTTACATGATGTACTCGTAAATTTTGTTGCCAATAAGTAGAGAACAAAAAAGAAAAAACTAAAACGAAAGATAGCAGCAAAGTGTAGAAAAGTTTTGACTGTCCGCGTGGTGGGCCCCTATTTCCTGTGTCCTTTTGCTGTTTCCTATGATCTACCCAAGTTTCTCTTCACTCTTCTTCTACTCAACGTCTGCTTCTTGCTACTTTTTTCTGGCACTTGGGCATACGAGAAACTTTATTAAAAAGTATGCAAGAGATTTTGTTGCGTCTATGCAAGGCCTGTGCCCACAAGCAACCCACTCCACAACCTACAGGGTATATGATCTGCATGTAGTAGTTTTTGTTGTTATTTCTCTTGCTGTTTTGTGCAGATTGACATGAAACGGCAAAATGAAAATGCAATTTCTTGTGATAAATTTCAATGCAGCAGCCGTGTGTACCTGCCTGCCAAGCAAATAAAAAAGAAAAATGTGAAAATATGTGCAAAGTACATAAAATGCAAATAATTTGAGTGCAGTTTGTAGTTGAGCATGAATCAATGTCTTCAACAGTTACAGCCCAGAAAATAATTATGCCTGAAAAAATATATTTTCTGTTATCAAAGATATTTTCAATTTTTAGTCAATTTGTTGTGTGTGTGTAAGAAAAGTGATTGAATTTGTATGGGGCTGTGTGTGTAACAATTTTACGCTAATTAATTTTTGTAAATTGTGTTGAAAGTGAGCAAAAATAGCAAACAACATGAAATCCATCTCAATTGATAAGTTTATTGAGATGATTTCTGTTTAAATATGTTTGATTTGTTGTTTAAATATTGAATAATTGATTATCATAGTTGTTAGGCATATGCGAAGAACGGTGGGTTTAATTATTAATTGCAATGGCATTAATGATTTAGCAAATGTATTATTACATTGACATCTTAAAATATACAAAATATATGATTTATTACTTATTGCTTTTTTACTATTTTTTATGCCATTAAATTTATTTTTTAAATAAATATATAAAATTACTTGTACATTTATATATTTAGTTTATTTTTTCTTACTTTGCAGTAGCAACTTTTTGGTTATGTGTTCTCTTCATTTGAAGCCAAATGCATTCAACTTCAATGTGTGTGTGTTGCTGTTTGAGTTGCTGGCAAAATAAAAAGCGCGCGGCTCTTTGTGACGCAACTGAGTAACTGTCAAAGACTTGGCTGCCAAACTGCCAAACTGTCGTCTTGGCCAACAAATTGGCCAAAAGGAAACTTTTCCATTTGCCTTTTAAAGTGGCAACTGTCGCGGCAATTAACAAGCCATTAAGTAGAGTGCAAATATATACAACATATACTAAATACCCTGGGCAGAGGGTAGTTAAGACTATTGACTATATTACGTATACGTATTATATATTTTATTTTGTTGAAAACTTAGAATGTTAATTCTCTATGCTATTTTAATTATATTTAACATTCTTCTCCCTTTGTCTATCTGCTTCAGCTGCCGTTTGCGCCACTCATCATGAGCACGATTCGAATAGTCTGACCCTAAAGCCAGCGGAACACAGCGTCGTTCGCTATACAAACGAATCTCTCATTGTGCAATGCGTAGCTCCAAGTGCGGATGTGAAACTGCATTGGAAATCGCCGAAAGGAGAAATTATACGTGAGCACAAAGGACGCATACACATTGAGCAAACGGCATCAGGTGAGTCGAGTCGAGTGCAGTTCAAAGCAGCAGAAGCAAAGCCAAATGAAGCGCAGAGCACCCAAAGGAGCACTGCGTTCAGCCAGGAACACAAGGACTATCTCGCCTCTGGCACAACAAACAAACACAATTAATTGCAACTCTACACACACACATACACACAGGCACACTCAGACACATCCTCTCGCTGAGCGTGGAGATTGCAATTGCGTTTGGCTTTTGTTTTTGCAAATCTCTTTTGAGCAGCGCAAAGAATACCCTGTAAAGCATGCAAAGTGGAAGGAAGTGTTGTATGGACATAAAGTTGGTTGGAAATCTATAATTTTCAGGGGTAAACATTAGGAAAAGTAGAAAATAAAAGGGGAAGTGAAGAGAAGCAGGGAAACAATGATTTAAACTGATTAACTAATTCAAGAAAAGTCGTGTTTAAGTCATACTTAAGTCGTTCTATCACATTTATAGCTCTCTCTCAGAGGAAAGTCACAATCTTGAGTAGAAATGTTATGCCCTGTTTCAGCCAAGCAAACGTTATATCTAAACTAACAGGGCTTCCCGTAGCTGAAAATGTATCAACATATTCCACTTGCTTTACGCCTTTACAGCGTATATTTTGTGCTAGCCAACCCTGCCTGCAATTAGTTTACACACTTTATTTTTGTATATTTTGCCTTGTTTTTTTTTGCAGCACAATTGAAAATCGTTTTTGCCCACATCGCACTCGCGGACAAGGGAAATTGGAGCTGTGAGGCGTCGGAGGGCGGTCTGCATAGTAAATCGTTCGATTTGATTGTGTATCGTAAGTGCAAAGATACCCTAGAATAACCCACGAAAATACATTCATTAATTTTACATTGTGTTTGCCTTATCTACCTTTGTCTCACTCCTTTTTAACAGAGAAAATTACGTTTACTGAAAAGGAAACTGTAAAGACGGTTAAGGAGCGACAGAATGCAACCATTTTGTGTGAGGTGAAGGGTGAACCGCAACCAAATGTCACCTGGCATTTCAATGGACAGCCCATTAATGCGGAGAGTGAGTATCGAAATGTTAATGAGCCCTGTCTTCCCTTGTCTTGCGCCCACGTTGATTTCCTTCTTCATTTACCTGGAGATTTTTCCATGATTCTTGTTGATTTTTTAAGCCCAGCTAAGAAGGTGTATGTAAAGCTTATGTTTTTGTGACAAGGCTTGAACATTTACCAAAGTCCTTTAAAATTTACATACCTCCTTTTCTGCTACTCGACTGCTGGGCTCATCAAAGTCGAGCAACTTGATTCTAGTGCTCTTGCCTCATTCTCCTTGCTTTCTCTGGACACCCGTTTATCATGTTTGTTCTCATGCTTATACTCTCTTTCACTCCCTCTCTTTCTCTTTTTTCTCCGTGTCTCATTGCCACAGCAAACGCTACGAAATTTCGCATCCTGGCGGATGGCTTGCTCATCAACAACGTAACACAGTTTGACACCGGCGAGTACACGTGCCGGGCATACCAAGTGAATTCGATTGCTTCCGATATGCAGGAGCGAACAGTTTTGATGAAAATCGAACGTGAGTGTGATTTATGATTTTCCTCAGCTCAAATTTAAACCAAACAGAAAAAAAATAACCAACACTGCACAGTGACCTAAAAGTGATAGAGAGCGAAGTTAGTTAGTGTTTTAATTAATTATTTATTTATTTATTAAAAGCTAATTAGTTTTATAGATGAGTACTGTACTTCAAAGCTTTCCAAGTGTTTTTAATTGATTTTGAATATTTTTTATTACTACTTGTTATTTAAAAATGTAGGTTTTTTTAGTAATTTCTGAATTCTATATCAGACTTTCTTTATAAGTGTTTGAAGAAATGCTTAAAGTCTAAATATTTTAAATATTATCCAGTAAATTTCGATGCATTCTGAATAGCTCTAACATAATTTGTTTCAAGCCAATTTAAGCAGAATAAGTCAACATCCTACACACTGTTTACACCATATTTTTCACGCACTTTCGAACCACTGTGCTTTTGTTGTGAATGGCGCTGAAATTACTTGAGTATTTTTTATGGGCGGCTCTAAAATTCGTGTGTGGGTGGTTCTGTGTGTGTGGTTGTGTGTTGATGTGTTGCGTTTTAGTATGCAGTGCACTCAGCGGCAAATAGTTTTTTGAGCACGAAATATTTTTGAAATTACATACGTTTAGTTGGCATATGTGCGGTACTGGCTTACGGGGGGCGTGGCACATATGCAGCTAATGGCTTTATTTTTTGATTTATACGTGAAACACATGTGTACAATATTATTTCGTAGCATACTTTTAAGCGCAGGCAGATAACAGCTGTTTGATTGATGAAATCCAATGAAATTGTAATACAAATTTGATTAATGTCTAATTAATTGACAAACAGATCGGCCACAATGGATACATTCACAACACACCGAACAACAATTTGCGTACATCAATGGAACGGTGACAATTGAGTGCAAAGCCACCGCTGAACCACCGCCAGTTTTCACCTGGTATCGCAAACAGAAGCGACTGGAGAGCAACGAGCGTGTCTATACCATTGAAACACACAGCAACTGGTCTCGTTTGACCATAAATGTGCTGGATGCCAAGCAATTCGATAATTATCGCTGTCGTGCCCAGAATCATTTGGGTTACATCGAAAGAGTGACGAGATTGGAGCAGGGAGAGAAACCCCCACTACCACATGTCTTTCAGCTGCGTGGGTATAACTCCAACACCTTCGATGTGGATGTGAGTGTGCAGCGGGATAAGGATAAACCTGACCCAATGGATGTGAACGGCTTTCGTATTGAGTACATGACCGAGTTGGAGTTTAAGTCGGATGCTGCCAAATGGACCAATGCCAAGCACAAGGATTTTCCCTACGAGGAGGGTGAGTCACAATCAGTCTTAATTGTCTCAATCTTTTTTTAATATGTTTTTTTCTCTATTTTTGGCGCCACAGGTGCAAGTTTGCTCATCACTAACCTGGAACCGGATACCGTCTACCTCATCAGAGCCGCATCGCGTAATTTAGCCGGATTCAGTGACTATACCAAACCGGAGAAATGCAAGACGCTCTCACTCGAACCTAGATCCGAGGCAGCTGTACTATTGCCCTCACTATCTCAGTTGTTGAGTGCCACGCTGCTTCTGCTGCTGCTGCGAAAATAAACTGTAACTATCTGCCCCTCTCTGTCTGTCTCTGTCTTAGTCTCTCAGCCCAGAGTTCTAGCTCCATGTGCTTTGTTTAGCTTTAAGACCTACACTGATTTGCCGACTTGTACTAAATATTGCTCTAAGTTTAATCACTCTTAAGTCTATGTTGATAAGCAGTTGCGTTGCGTTAAGACAGCCAAAGAAATTAGTCCAAATTAATTGCAAAAATAATTAATAAATAATCAAAATAAAATAATTGATGAAAAGGATACTGTTTCAAATTACACTATAAATTTAATTTAAAAAAAAATTTAATGATTTTTCAAAAAAAAAAAGAAGAAATCAGAGGTGTAATTTGTAACTCGTTTGAAAGCTTAGCTTCTAGCTGAAATATTTAATAATTAAACTCAAAAGTTAAAACCCCCAAAAACCGAAAAAACTTTAGTAATTAAATACAGCACTTAAGTTATTTGAAATCGTTTTCATTTGATTGCATTCCAACTAAATGTAAACTGAGTCCGAAATATAAAACTATAAGCATTTAAATGCCATATCCACTTGATATTTAATACAACACTGACAAATCCTCTTATGCCAAATGAAATTCGTAAAAGCAGCTTAAAAAATAAATAAAATTCAAAGCTTTTTTTGTATAAACAATTTACAACATTTAAATATAGCCAATGTCAAAAACAAACAAATTAAACAACACAGAACCAGCCAAAAAGAAATTACGAAAAGGAAACAAAAACAAACAAATTTTGCCAAATAAACAATTGAAACAGTCGTTTAATATTGAATGGAATTTTATAAAAAATATATAAACTATATGAATGTGTATACACAAACAAACCTAATTCCACACTATAGTTATATACGTATATATATTTCATGTAACAAAGTTGCCAATGATTAAATGTTTTGTGGTTTCTGTGTGCCAATTGTGCGAAAGTAAAAACTAAATAAAAATAAATTTAAATAAATACGAAAAATAAACGAAAATTTCATATTATTTTTGCATGCTAAAATTGAACAAAAAACCAATTGTTGTAGTTCTATAAATCTACGGGTATTTTAAGCAAATTAAAGGTAAGGGAAGGGAGTTTTAAATGGTAGGAAGGGCTGCAGTCAACAGCAGAGCACACTGTACTTGTGTTGCAGAAATTTAATATTGTTATCAGTGAAATAACAAGATTTACTATTGATAAATATTTATTTAAAGTTTTCTGGCTTAACTTAGAAGACTCTAAGAGACCTTCTCTTGAATTTTGTTCAACAAATTGTAATGTTTGAGCAATTTTTGTGGGACTATGGTTTAGTTTTTTTAGTTTATTTGGCGATTTTTTACAAATGAAAAACAAAATGGCGGTACCGAGAGATCGGCTAACGTGTGCCTCTGTACTTAAACATGTGTGCACTTTGAAAAGTGTCAGCAAAACTTGTTTATTTCTCCCAGTGTATACTATGAGTGGCGAGCTTTACGTTGACTCCGAATTTGAAAGCTCTACAAAGCATGCGATTGACTGTCAGATGGATTTTTGGGGTATAACTATATAATGTGAGCAGTTCAAGTGGGAATTTTATGACAGGCTAAGTAAAATTTCTAGTAAAGCCGTTAAAATGGGTAAGTTAACTGTTTCCAAACCAATTAATAAGCATTTAAACCTTTTTTTTAACTGCCTCTAAGATGCCGCGCGTGTCTATGACAAATATTTGACTGCCAAAATTCGAGCTGAACGTATTAACTTATTGATGTCCAAACACAGTCATTTGCCATCGAACAGTCGTCTACCCGCGGGAGGAAAATTAATCAATAACTTTGTTAAATCCACTTGGAAATCGGATTGTGATTGTCAGTTAATACCAGTTAGCAGAACGTTTGCAGAGCCCGAAAAACTCGACTGCCGCAAGTACAAGTTACCGGTTTTAGTAGTGCCCAATCGACAGCGTGTAGAGCGCAAAAGCTCCCAAGCTGCAGGGCCCTTTGTGCGCTTCACCGAGTCTACTTTAAAGGCAAATGCCAAAAAGCAAGAGGAAGTTTCGAGCTTGGAGGCCAAGAAACCCGAGGAACCCCTGCCCAAAGAGGAAAAGCCCACCATTACCTACACCCAGGAACCTCTTAAGCCACAAGATAGTTCCAAAATAGACAGCTGTACAACTAGTAAACTGGATAACTCCGAGGCGGAAAACAGCGAGGCGAACGAAGGCATGCCACAACTTGCGCTACAGTTGACCACGTTAATGAAGACGCTGGAAAATCAGATGGCCAGTGAGATCATGCAAAAGAAGCAATTAAATGCCATAAATGATCAGCTAAAACTTTTAAGCGGCACTGTAACAAATCTGAACAACAAGTGTGAACTACTCGAGGTAGAAAAACAGAAATTACTCAACGAAAACAACTGCAAACTGTGTCACAAACCGTCGAGTTTGTGTCAATTTTGTAAGCACAAAGATTTACCAATTTTGAGTTCGCTGCACAGTGAAATCTTTCGTCTGATGGGCAAAAGACTTTTTCACAGACGTGGCCTTAACCATACTGCTGAGAGCTGATAATGTTTATCACGTAAATGTGCGGGACTTGGAGACGGATACGGTTTTGGGCTGCTTGCTGGCCAATGAAGCGGCCGTTCGGGAGGCCAATTCCATGGGACTTTTTCAGGAGATTCTCACCTTTTGTGTGATCGATGTGCGCAGTAAGAAAAAAAGAGAATCCATTTTTGGAGGCATTAACTTTGAGTTAGTAAGCAATCAGCGGCTTAAGGGAGGACATTCCTTGACAAGTAGAAAAAAGATTTTAAAGAAATTGAAGAGGAAACGGAAAATTTCTCTGCTCAAAAGCAAATCTGAAGTGCTGACTGCAAAGCAAAGCGTCTCACAGAGTTTGCTTAAAATTGATACGATCAGCAGCAATCTGATTATGTCCGATGAGGAGTCCGATTATCCAGTGCGCAACATTCAAATTGAATCCCTCGCGATCTCAAGTATTGAGAATAGTAAAGCAGTTGATCAAGTACCGTGTGCTGAGTAGTGCTGCTCTTAGACTTACCCCAAATGATCCATATTTAATCAACTTATATTTTATGCTTTTAAATAAAAAGGAACTGAAGGATTTTTAAAATAAACTCTTCGATTTTTTATAAGTTAACTTAATTTTTCTAACAATAGACTGACAAACCTAATAGACCCCACTACTCTTTTATAAATAGCGAGTACTACGGAGACTGGCTTGGAGGTAACTCGAAATTCCTTTCGCACTTTCTGCGTCTTTGATTTCTTTTCAGGCATTTCTTGACGCCGCCGAGGAATTTAAGCCGATGCCAATTCTGTTTCTGTATGCAAAGCTGTGAAAGGCTTTCTTTTTTTTTCTTGTGCTGACAGCAAGATACAATGCAACTGGAATTGCAATCAAGGCAAGTGGCAATGCTCAGTACTCGGTGTTCAACGTTGCATGCCACAAAAGCAATTTTGAAGCGGCATTCGTGTCGAAGAGCCGTCAAACCGCATGTCAAACGGTTCATTTCGGCAAATAGCGGTTTGTCAATCAGTTGGCCGACAAAATGAATGACTGAATGCAGTAGAAGAGTGGCAGAGGGGGAGTAGTAGAGGTAGTGTAACCAGCAGCTGGTGCTCTTAATTCGCATTGGGAACGGTTTCGCTGACAGCCGCATAAATCAGATATACGGTCAACAGTGCGGATCTGGATGCGAATGCGGATTCCAAAGCGGAACAAGCCATGAACAATGGAAAACAAGAGTTGAGTTGAACTGACTGTGAAAGACCGTGTACTCATATATGCTGCTATATGCGTCTCAGCGGCCGTTTACCAGTGAAACATTTGAATTAGTCCCTGTAGTTCTCAAAGTATGGTCGTATGCAAAACGATTTTTTTATAAATTTCTTGTTTCTAGCTCTTATATTTTCTAAGATCAAACAATTCTTATACAGCCTACAATCCTTTTAACTACTGGGTCTAACAATATTGGATATTTTGGGCCTTTGTACCGACATTTATGACCGCATACCACGAGTTGTATAATTTTTTGAGTTCTTGTTTATTGTTTGTTGTTGCCCATGATTCTATTTGTGCCTTATTGTTGGCATCAGGCAACAGACAACAGACAACGGAAAACAGCATTTGACATTAGCGTTTCAGCATCTGGCATTTGACTGTTTTTGGCATTGGCATCAGGGTCAACTGACCAACAGGACAACTGGCCAGAGCGTTGCTTGCAGTCACTCAACATATTGTATAATTGCGCTGCAGGCAGACTCTTGTCCCACAATCAGCATCTAGCAATCAACATAGCGCTGTCAAAGCCTAGCGCTTTAATAGACCCCAAATTACTGGAAAAACTCAGAGCACGTAACAGAAAATACAGTTTATAGATTATATGTTGGAAGTCTACAAAAATTGAAGAATTAATTATAAAAATATTACTCAACCATAACAGTAATAAATTTAAAATATTCCCATTTATTTCTGTGCCTTTGCAGTTGAATGCATAAAATTGTTAGCATACAATTTAATTGAGTAAACGTTAAAAATACTCTTTAAGAGCAAAACGAGTTTCGCAACTCTCTTTAAAAGATCGACTTTGTATAGTTCAAAAATGTTTTAAAAAAAAGTGTCCTCTTTTCTACGGTTGAATGGTGTCGAGGCTGCCGCGCTTTTAGTTCAAATCGTTGCGGGCTTTTTTTCCAGGCATACCCTACAAACACAAACTAGAACAGGTGGGTAGTTTCCTTTACTTGCAGAAAACGCAACAACAAATCTGCTTTGAAATTGACCACGCAACAAAAAAAAAACTAACGGAGTTTTTTTTGGCGATCTCGAACGCAGCTGCAACGAATAGAGATAAGAAATGAAATGTGAAAAAATTGTTTGTGTAATTTGCGAGCTGTATACACACACATGCACACACTCTCACAAGCAGAACTCAAACTCCGCTGCTTGCTTACACGGTATGCCTCTGTCGATACGCGTAGTTACGCTCTCGCTTTTGCTCTATCTCTCTCACCGAATCACTCTCTCTCACATTTTTTTGTCGCTTGTCCGCGTTAAGCCTCGCGGCGGCAGCAATGCAAACTGCAGC
This sequence comes from Drosophila nigrodunni, assembly GCA_020829145.1. Classification (NCBI taxonomy): domain Eukaryota; kingdom Metazoa; phylum Arthropoda; class Insecta; order Diptera; family Drosophilidae; genus Drosophila; species Drosophila nigrodunni. The sequence goes on from JACVCZ010000008.1 coordinate 1,695,900, forward strand.
TGCCTCACTTCAGCTGTCGTTAGAGTTTATTAAGCCAATGCCGTTTTCATGTCAGCATTCGTCGCTTTTTTTCCTCCCGCTTTCCGTTCATTTCATTCGATGGCACACTGTCCTGCTATTTATATACAGCCACACGACTTTAAATTTTTGGCAAATAATTTAAGTTTCAAACGTTTGTTAGCAGCTGCCCAGTGATTTTAGTCTGGCAATAAATCATTTGATTCTATTTATAGACACAGTGAGAGCACAGTGTGAAAAACACAGTTACAATTCATTTTAGCACAAAATATTTGAGTTGCTGCTCCTGTGACAGTTTTTGTCCCTTTTCTATGTGCAAGCTCAGCTAGCTAACTATCTAGCGCTCTTTCGCTCCCACATGTATGTATATGCATGCTTAGCGCGACTGCAATAGTGTGCGCTCCGTTCATTTGTGTATGGGTGTGTGTGGTTGTTCGCTCTATTTATTCTTGTGCACTCTTTTCTTTTCTTCAGTTCATCTTTGAGTGCGGGACGCGAAGTATACCGACGTGTGTCTCAAGTGTAAAAAGTGCAATTAAATCAGTGTTTGATTAATAATAGTGATTTTTTAAATATTCTCAGTGTTTTATAGTTATTACATAACTAAGTAAATCTTTTATTTCTTTGTAGCATAATTAATTTTCTATTGCAACTGCTTTTTCTGAATTCCTTGTTGCTTTGTAGCCCAGTATAGATCACATGACATTGCTATTTGTAGCGAATGATTGTGTTTGTGTCTCTTTCTGTCTAATGCAGTTGTAGTTGCTTTGCGCAAGTGGATTTTGTCGCTTAGCATTTATACACACATTCTTGCTTCTTGTTGTTGTTCTAACTGTGCGCATGCTGGCAGTTACTTATATTGCAGATTATGCTTGCGCAATATTCTATTATTCTCTCTCCCTCTCTCACAAGCCCTTTAGTTTTGTCGCGTTTTGTTGCTTTACGTTTGCGCACAGATCCTTACTTCTTGTTGTTGTGCATTCTTGTAGTTTATCTATTCATTCTCTTTTCGTCATTTTGTCTTTCAGACCGTGGCGCCTGCTTAGCACAGCCTTGCAGTTTACTCTTTATCGTAAATTGCTCTCTCTTAAACACACTTGTTGTTGCTAAGCGCAAGTGTTTTATTTCTCTTAAGTTTTGCGCATTAGTCGCGCAGTATTGAAGTTTGTCTTCTATTTTTCACATTCCCTTGTAGTTATAGCGTGAGTTTATGTGATTCTTGTTTTTTTTTTCATGTCAATTTTTTTTATATTTTTTTTAGTTAATCTGCGTTACGTAAAATAAGCCTAAAATATGTGAAAGTGTTAAAAAAAATAGTGCAAAAAATAAAAAGTGTGCTCCTTACAAATGTAAATATATATATATATATCTATTTTTTTTTTAGTGTTATAGTAAAAAAGTGATTGCTATAGCTGCTGAGTGCAGCTTACCTTTTTTTGTTTTATTTTTTTAGTGTAATCTGCCGTAGTGTGTGTTCAGTGAAAAAGTGTTTTGTGCATTCCTATCTACGGCAGTTCTTAGTTAAGTGAGTGAAGTGAAAAGAGTAATTGAAAAGTGAAATGAAAAATGGCTAGAAAAAAGTGTGTACTAAGGTATTACCTACGGATTTGTGGATTTGCAACAGGTGGTGGGGTAAGTTTAAGCAAGTAATATATATTAATCACTGACTATATTTTGTATTTGTGTATTTGAATCGAAGGGTTCATATTTAGCCGTATTTATACTGCAGCTTGATTTGTTATAATTAAGCATCTTTTTTATACTATTGGTGTACTGCTCTAGTGGTGTTTGATAAAAAGTTAGTTTATGTATTTAAATCAGCTGAATTAAATGCCTTAATTTAAGCATCCATAATATCTTGAAGCTTCGCGACTAAACGAATTAAATGTGCGCTCTGTGCTCTGTGCATTTGATATGCGCTTTGTGGAAAAGCTCTGAGCGAAAAAGGGCCTCTGGGCAAAAGCTGTTTAAAACGTGCACAGAGGAATACACACACGCGATTGTCACGCACACACATACACTCAGTTGGTTTAGGCCAAAAAAAGTTGTAGCTAGAAAGCAAGTGCAAACCCGCTAAAACTCACTGAAACAACAACAAAAAGTCCTTAACCCCTCCAATCCCTCCAGCTGCCTTAGAACTGGACTCAACTGAACTCGGCTGGTTCCACAGGCAGCATAATTAATTGCGGTAATTAGTGTGTTGCCAACAAACAGCAAATACTACACGAAATACAAGAAGAGGAGCAAAAAGCGTAGAGGGCTGACTAGAAAATACCCTAAACGAGGTTTAAGTCAACTTAGAACAGTTAGAAAATGTTATTTCAAGTGAGTTTGGTGCGACTACACGGCGTGATACCCTATAATGAAATATACGGAAGGTTCCTCTTCACAAATTGTTGGCCAAATTGAGTTTATTAAGCCAGTAGCTAGCCAACAATTTATAGTCAGAAGTAGATTTTATTGTTTAGCTTCATATTTGATGGGAGAAATGAATTTCATGGGGTATACACAGCTCAAAGATATGCTGCAATGTATGCTTTCATATTAAAAATTAAAAAAAAACTTTAGATTTCCCTGACACAAGAATGATGAACGACAAGTTATTGTGAAAAGAAAGTTGAGTAAGGTCTTTTGTGTTTACAGGGTACAATAAAATCAGTACAGCAAGGTATGCAGACGTGAAAAGCGTTGGGAAAGGATTGAGAGAGCAGCGAGAAGCGGAATCTAAAACTCCAAACCGGTAACAAAATTCCAATGCAACTCGCGCAATTTACTTTACTAAAGATTTGTGGGCCAGGGAAACTTGCTGGCATATTAGTTCTGCTACTGGTTCTGGTTCTGGCCAACTTTTATTTACGACTGTTGACTGTGTTGACTGCTGTTGAGAGGCCCGCGGTGCTAATTTAGTTTGCTCTTTCATTGGTAGACAAGGCAGCAAGCATCATTAGAAAGCTCAAAATGATTTTATTGCTAAACAAACAGACGAAAGTCGACAGCACGAAGAAAGCAGCAAAGAGAGTGAGCAAAATACTTCATGGATAAATCTCGGAAGAACTGAAGAAAAATAAAGGAGTAACAGCTGTCTCAGGAAGATAGGAAAGACAGGGAAAGGCAGGGCAGACGTCTGCGGTGTTTGTTTCCCCTTCGGCTGTTGGTTCAGCTTGTCGAGTGCTTCGAATTGAGTCGAGTTGAGTCGCGTCCGAAGACTTTTTGCAGCCATTTTAATTGGTCACTTGGCGCGCGCACAAAAACAATTTAATTTTCGCCCATTTTCTTATTATCTAGATATTACACGCCAGCTTGAGTCGTTCGGTGTCTATATCTGTATATATATTCTTATATATATCCTCCATGTTCAGTTTTTTTCCATTACGTCGCTTGGGGGCAGCCACCCATTTATGTAATTAAGCGTTGCATACTTTTGTGCGCGCTGCTTTTTAATCAGCTGCCAGTAATAGGCAGTGTTGGCGGGATTTATCTGGCCAAAAAAGCTGGATTGGTGGAAAACAATTTCTAATTAATAACATTGAACATTTTAATAACTACAACTATTAAATATAAATAATATATGTTTCATGGAATTTAAAAGGTATGAAATTGTAGAAAATTTATTAATTAAAGGCTAAGAACACTGTTTAAAATGACAACACACGTAATGGTAAAAGGAATATTAAGAATCTCTTTAAATAGCTAAAATGCCAACACTGATAATAGGCAACTGTCTCTCACACTGTATCTCTCCCTACTACTGACAATCTCTGCTGTGTGTTATTAAAACAGCAAGTCATTAAATCTTTTCCGTGTAATTAAAAAATTACAATTTAATGCTTTGTAAATAGCTCAACTTTCATTCATTGACATGGCCGCAAAACTCATGAAAAGGCGCTAAAAATTCAATCAATGAATAAAGAGAGAAGTCTCAGAATAACTGTTTTTGAGGTCTACTTTCAGCAGTAGCGTGTAACATTGATTTTAAGTTTAAAACAAAGGTGTAGCAAAACTCTATGATACCCTGTAATGAACTGTGCTGCTCTCTTGTAAACTCGCGGCTTCAGTTTCGCTTTGCTCTACATTGTAATCACTCGAACAAAGCTAATATGCCCCTAAATACCCTATACACCTAATAAAAGAAATCTTTCTAAACTGATCAATAAACGTTGGTATCAAATTTAAGCTTTTGATAACGTTTTTACTGCCACTTCTATAAAAGTGCGAATCGAGGTGTTATTCATTCAGTTCGCATCAAACTAGCCGTTAACGAAGGTCGCTATCATGGCGTTAAACTGTAGTTCACTTATCTTTGTGATAAGCACATTGCTGATGATTAATTCGTAAGTTCATCTGTTAATTAAACCAACAGTAAATCAATCTATATCTTATCAGATCGGTACAAGAGAATAATACCAAGAAAACTCTTGTTTATTCTGGTTGTTCGGAAGTAACGTCCAAGTCTATGCCTAGTGGCATATACGCTATAAATATTAACAATTACCATTACCGGTCGGAAATTAAAGTCTCTTGTGATACGAAGACTTGGGGAGGTCATTGGACAATTATTTTGCAGCGAATGGATGGCAGTGTGAATTTCTATCGCAGTTGGGATATTTATAAAGAGGGATTTGGAGATCTCGATGGGGATTTCTTTTTGGGCCTCGATAACATTTATGCTCTGACCGCAAAGGAGAGTCAAGAGTTGCTGATTTTGTTGGAAGACTCCGATGGCAATGAGGCGTATGAGAGATATGAGAAATTCGCTATTTCATCACGTCACGAAAATTACGCTTTGAACACGCTGGGCAGGGCGAATGGCACTGCTGGGGATTCGCTATCCCATCATTACACATACAGTTGGTCGACCTTTGATCGGAATAACGTTAAAGATAGCGTAAAAAATTGTGCGGAAAAGTACACGGGCGCCTGGTGGTACACCAATCAATGTCACACAAGGTATACATAAAAGTAACTAATATAGTTTGCTTTTCCTATCGCTAATTACTCCCATTGGTTGTAGCAACTTGGCTGGAAAATATGGTGAGAATACTTTTGGCCAGGGTATTAACTGGATAACTTTCCGTGGATTTGAGAACTCGATGAAACGTGCGGTGATGATGATCAGACCACGGAATTTGTAAAAAAAACTGAGAAAAGGGAAGTTACAGGGTATAGCAACATACAAAGCAAGCTCTCTATAAATTTTCTAAATCATATTTTGAGATTTTTGAGGTCTGAGAAAAAGGTTCAAATCTATTTTAGAAATCACAAAACAGAACATTCTATTTATGGTAAAGTTTAGAAAAATTAAAAATTTATTCGAGTTTGTTGAATTAAATTTAATGTAACTGCCACAAAATTGAAATTAAATTTTCATAGTGAAATGTAATGTTTTTTTAAAGCTATAAAAAGTATAAAAGCACACACACATACGTAGACCCAGAGAGCGATGAGAAACAAGCACAAATATTATGCAACAATTCGCAATTTGCAAGCTACTTACGAGTGGAAAAGCAAATGGCAAAACATGCATGAAAATTGAAAATTATGTGGAGTCTGAAAAGCGCTGAGTGCATTCAGCGACAACACAACAATGGCTGTGTGTGTGTGTGTGTGTGTGTGTGCCCAAGAGGAGTGCCATATGCCATTTGTTGTGTTGTGTTCGTTGCATGTGGCACGCTCGGGCTTTGTCAGCGCAATGAAGTGCGACAGCTTGTGTATGTGTGTGTGTGTGTGTGTGTTTACTGCGCAAAAACCATGAAACCTTTGGCAGCAACTCAAGCAACTCTGTGGCATGCCACTTCATATTGTAAATTTTGGTAGAATATATTTTTTTTTAAGTTGTCAGGATTTCCGCTTTGGCAGTCATTCCCACTATTACAACTGTGACTTACCACCCGCCACCCACCACCTGCCATCAGTTGCTGCCGCTGCTGATTGTTGCATTGTGGTTGCTGCTTGGCACCTGTTTGCATTCAACTTGCTTATGCATGCAATCTGCACTTTTGTGCTCAGCTTAATGTAATTGTTGTTGTTGTTATTGCATTTCATCCAATTGCTTCCGCATGCGGCACTTGAGTTACACTTGAGTGTAGAGCCATTCACTTTTTGATTTCGATTATGGCAGCAGCAGTTTTATTCAAGCATTTCAAATTGATGATAAAATATGTAGAAAATAGACAAATTATTAAAAATTTCTTCCTTTAGCATTATAATCGATTAGATTCTTTATTACTTTTAACATAAAACTCTAGACGTAATTTTAATATACAAAATTTGGCAGTTGATTTGAAAACTTGTGAAAAACTTTTACGACTTTGCTAATAGTTGAAATTGTGTTCTTATAATTGAGTTTGTTTTTATAATGTTTAAATTTAAATGAAAGTTTAACTAAAAGGCAAAAATTAGAACTAAAATATTTGCTTAAAACAAAATTATAATAAACAGTAATTATATTTAAGTGATTGCAAAGCTTCTTCAAAAAATACCTCTTAATACTGAGACAAATATTAAATTTACTCTAGCCACACTCCACTATGAGTTTATTTAAATTTTTTTTATAAGCTGTGCCTACAAATAAGCTTAATTACAGTACAACAACAACATCTGTCCATTATCATAAGCTCCACGAACTTAATAAATTCAAATCAACAAATAATTGTGAATCGAAAGGAAAGCAGAATCAGTAAGGGCAAGCGGTTGAGACAGTAGAAGAGAAAGACAGAGAGAGAGAGGTATGAATTTGGGTTGCATTTTGGTGCTGCTGTCAATGGTTTTGGTCTGGTTATTGTAGCGTTGGTCGAAGGGCTTATGTTATTATGGCTCTGAGCGTATTTGTTGGGTTGGCTACGCAATTACAGGCCAACAGGTTACAAGTAACAGGTAACAGGTTACAGTGCCAACTGCTGTAGACTCCATTCAGTTGCCACAATATTTGATAGTTATTTTTGGTTTGGTTTTGGTATTATCATTGTTTTAAGCATTTTATGGGGCACGTCGACTGCCTGGCGCCGTTATGTATGCTACATTATTTGCACAGCAGAGCCAAAATGGACTCGGCGTAGGTAGATGCTAGTTGGCGTCCTGCCCTGTAGTTTATCAGTAGAAAGCGGATATAGGGGTATTAGTGAGTGAAGCCGCGCTCACTCTCGTGTAGCTCTCGTTATTCTGGCTTTGGCATTTTGTTGATTTTACTTCACATTTTGCCGTAGGTGTAAGTTTCACTTTTATTATGTGCTCTCGTTAACAACTGCAGTCAGTTTATTTGCTTAGTTGTTTGTCCCTAGCATCCCTTGTATCCTCTTGTCCTCTTGTGCTTTGCTTGCCTTAACATTATTTGAACTTCTGTCTGTCCTTCATGAGTTGCCTTTCATTTGATGATGTGACGCCTACTAATGGCAGCACAACTTTTTCTATTTGTTTCTCTCAAAAGCTAAAGTTTTGTGCAAGTCTTTTAATTTGCATGCTGTTTGACTTTAACATAGTGACACTGGCTGACAGTTGCAGAAAAGAGCAACAGCAAATATGAGTTTTTGGATATGGAATAATATTTGCTAAGAAAACTTGATAAATATTTATGTTTCTATGTTTAAAATAATACTAATGTGTGTGTACTTACTCCTTTTAAAGCACATACAAGAGTTTCTGTTCATGTTTATTCCCCAGTAAATTAAATTATTAATAAAAAATTGGTTGTTTTTGTGACAAAAAGAAACTCAAATCAAGGTCTGCTCATAATCAACTCTGAATGAGTTTAGAAGGTGTAATATGAGATTAATAAAGCATATCCAACATAGCTCTTAGTTCCACTTTCAGCTGCTGTCATTAGCAGTAGTTGAATAAATGTCTTTTCTGCCTGTTGCAGCCCATTTACCAGACGACTCTAGACTCTGTCGCTTCGTCTACTTTGGCAAGACCCAAAATGCATTTGTGCCAGTGTGCATTAATCACACGCAAAATAACGACACTCGTTTGATGGCCAACAAATCGGGCGCAAATTCACGCAAACATTGGCAACATTTCACGTCTTTTGCTCGTCTCAGAAACGCGCAACGAGATGTGCATGCAAAATCATCGGAGTCTCAACGAGTGTTTCAGTAGGTGCAAAGAGAGTTAGAGAGAGAGAGAGAGAGAGGTGGTGATGGAGTTAGAGATGAAGACTGCTTCATCTTTCTTTCTCTGTTTCATCTGGCGCATTCCCAGTTGCAATTTTTGTCCTCAATCTCGTCAGCGTGACTGGCAATCTGCTTGTACTGACTGACTGTCTTTCCGACTGTTTGTCTGTCTGACTGTCTGGCACATTTTGGTAGTTTGGCTCTCGTGCAACGCAGCTTGGCTCATTATGTGCCTCTATCGCTGTCGCTGTTGCAACTTCGTTTCCAGAGCACACAAATCTCCCCTTAAGTAATTTAGTGGCAACTGATGTTGCTTCAATTGTTGTAGTTGTTGCTGTTGTCGCTGCTGCAAAGTGCACTTTGCTATTTTTCAAATCGCAAATGCTTAGAAACAAGCGGCTACAGATACCCTGTGAAAAGTTGAAGCATAGATTTAATGCAGCATATAAATAATATATCCTTTAACTGATCGTTAATAAAATGAAAGTTCTCTTGAAGTTTTTCTGCTTTACCTTATCAAACTCTGTTCCTCCTTGCTGCAGGGTATTTTGTTGGGACAATAGAAAAAATAGTTGGCTGACTTCTGTTGCTGCTTGAAGTTGAAATTGAAATTGAATTGCGATTGATATTGATTGGCTGCGTGCTTGAGCGACAACTCGGCCAAATCATGTGCTCAGCCAGCGACTTTCCCAGCTGCGATTTTCCATCCAAAGGCAGTCCTGAACGTCTTGTAACTTTCGCTTATTGCTGTACACATGTGCACATACACATAGGATTATGAGCCACACAGCGAGTATCAGTCAGCTCCATTCTCTGCTCTGGGGGGACAAGAGCAAAGTGGAGTCTCCATTTTGGTATTCGAGTATGTGGCACGACTTCAAATCGAATTTGAGTTTTCGTTGAGTTTCCTGCTGCAGGGGGTTTATATATGTGTGTTTGTGTGTGCTTAGCTGCTGTGTATTGAAGTGAAGTTTCTGTATTGTTTAGTCAAGTGCAGCTGTTCATGCAACTTGTTTATGTCCTGTGCAAATACAGTTTGGCAGCGGCACAAAATCGTGGCGGGCAAGCTAATGGAGAAATCTTATTGCTTTATTTCAGTGTACCTCAAAACTGACCTTTATGCGGTCCTATTAAGCTTGCAGAGCTACTAAGGTTTGCACAGTATTTTTAAAGATATTTTTTAAATATAATTCTCGTTTAAATTTGTAGTAAAAGTCAGTGTACTAAAATGTGTTTATTAACAACATTTCCTCGAAGAAATGCTTATTAATAAGCTGAGCTATAAATTATTAACTTAAAGTTTTCTTGACTGATAACTTATCTAAAGCAATTACATCTCTAAGCTTTCAGAACTCGCCACAATCTTAGTTATTCCACACTGCTTTGAAGAGACACTCAAATGGCATTCAATCAACACTTGGAATAATAAATAATGTCATTAATTAAAGCTTTCAATGTGCTTTTAAAGCTTGCCACAGACTAGCACACGCAATAATACTCACAATCACTTATTCATGCATCCAGTCATTCAGTCATTCAACTACTATTCACTCAGTCCACCAACCGCAAAAAACTGGCCACAAGTTGTGCAAATGAATTTCAACAACTTTTTAGTTGAACATTTGCTTGCAATTTCAGTTTTAGGGTTGTATTTCCACTAGTTTCCCTCAAACAAACACATAGTTTCCATTTCCTTTTCTTTTTTTGCTTTTCATTTTCCATTTTTTATGATGTTTGTTGGTATTTTTTTTGTGTAGTTGCATCATGCAAATATTTGTAAATCAGGCGGAAACAAAATTACGAGCAACTTCCTAGTCGCCAAACCATAGAAAAGTGTAATGCAGGAGCGTAGGTTAGCACGGGGCGTGAGTGAAACAAAGGTGAGAAAACATTTCTCATATAAATAATTCACATTTATCGCTCAAACTTTCGTCTTTCAAATGCAAAGCAATATCCCTTGAACCCTATTTATAGTTTATATGTCGTACCACGCCCCCTTTACGCAGCGACGCCTCTTGTTAACGACATTCCACATGAATCGCTGAGGCGTGCGACCCATTGACCATTGGCATTTCTTAACCACCTTCACTCCTCCACCTTTTGCCTCTCTGGGGTTAATGTGTTACGCCTCGCTCCCTCTAACACCACGGAAAAATGAGTGAATGTTTTGCGTTTTTCCTTCATGTCCTTGCACGGTTTGTAGTTGTGGTTTTGGAATGTTTTTCCTGTTTATGTTTGTAGTTTCCAGCAGGTGTTTGAACCTGCAACTTAGAACGGATTATCGACAGAAAGTTATAAATATCTTATGCGAATTAAATATGCAGGTCAGATAAACAGAAACTAGTGACAAATTTGTTGAAAACTTTTTAAAGCTTTCTGGTTTTTTAATACCCTACAAAAAGCTCTTTCCTATATAAAATTGAACTTTAGAACAATGGTTGATAAATATTGCTGTTTTATACGAATTTATTAAAGATATTTTAATTTAAGCAAAAAACTAGCTTTAAATTTTATTACTAGAATTACTTTTAGTTTCGTTTTAAAAATTATCCCACTCAAAAGCTGTTTGTCATGACATTGAAGTTTTAGCTTGTTTCCAAACCCAACGAAATTTTTTAAGAGGTTTGTGTCTTTGCTGGAAAGCTAAAAGCACCCTGTGACGAGCTAGCGCCATCTATGATTTGGGTGTGCCAACAGGATAAAGTTAGTTATGTCCACAGATGGCGCCACATTGATCTTATAAGAAGTATCTTGACTAAACTTGTGAATACAGTGAGTATTCCATACAGTGAAGTCAAAAATAAAAATAAAGAAGGAGAATCAAAAATAAAAAAGATATATTTATACCGAACTTATTAAATTGTTTAACTAATATTTGATTATAATTGAAGAATTTCATATTTTACCATAATTCGAGCGCTTTCGCTAATTAAATTTATAAGTTCCAGATTAAACCGAAAACTCACTATAATATTTACTCAACATAGATAACACAATATTAATCCTATAGTAAAACAAAACAAATACGTAAGTCTCAAAATGTCTGCATTGTTCTGCTTCAAACAGTCAAGCACACCCTGTGAAAGGGGTAGCTTCAGCTACGGTTAACACGTCTGTCCCATATCATTGTGGACATGTGGGTACTTAAAGTTTTGATTATTTTAAGCTGGACATGCGGCCCCAAACAAAAGGACACGAAGAGTAAGAGTAAGCGAGTTTTGAAGAAGGCTAAAGAGTGCGGAGTGGAGAGAATGGGATGCGCTTTGGGGTGTCAGGACTTTTGTAAAGTGGAATTTGGTGTTGAGAATTTGAAGCACGTTATGGATACAAACACGACATTCATATGTGCTACAATTCAATTTGAAACTTTATAGCATGCAATTCACACACACACGCACACACTGAGACATACACAATTGAAATGCATTTCTAACAGTGCAAAGTGGTGGAAAGCCTTCAACACTTTTCTCCTTTGGCATTTTCCTCTCTAATTCTTTTATGCGTTTTTAATGCTTTTGGCTTTCGGAATTTTCTTTGTGCATTGCAGAGCAGAGAACTTTGCCTGAGCTAAATTTGGTGCGTCTTCTTTTTACTCATTACTCCATTTTCTGCAAAATTTAAACGAGCTGCAAGTAAAGCACTTTAAAGTTAACTGCCTAATATAAAATTGCTCTAATCAAACATACGCCGCGTGTGACACGTGGAAAACGGAAGCTTTTAATGCCAGGCGCGATAGATATTTATCAAAAATTTGCCATTAGCAGTCATTAAATGTTTTGAAAAGAGAGAAAGGGAAACATATTTTAGATTTAAGCTGGCGTGCTAAAAAATGTTTCAGCTTTTTTTATTATAACGACAACGATAGCGATTAGGATTACGATTGTTGTCGATTCCCCAGAGTTGGAGCATTGTTAGAACAGATGGACAGTCTCAATTTAAGGGTCAATGTTCGTTTTGTGCCAGCCAATTGCAATTGTCTGAGACAGATTTGGGTCTAAGTCCGAAGTCCGAAGTCCTTAGACTGTTTATACGACTTTATCCCACAGAAATATTGGGCCAGGGGAAATTTTGTTTTAGGGGAATGAACTTGCAGTCGATGCCATAAGTTGAGAGTTCTCTGTTTCTGCCGCATTGTTATTATTTAATTATGCACAAAAAAGAAAAGATAAGAAGAAGACGGGAAGGAAACCGCAATGAAAACAGTCCCATTAAAATTATGTTCTAAATTTGTTTTTTTCATTTTCCATTTTCCTTTTTCTTCTTTTTAATTTTTTTCTGTGCGTATAAAAGACAAAAGCTTTTGACTGCCAAAAGACACATTTAAAAAGTCAAGAATTCGGTTAGTAAAAACAAGAAGAGAGCACAAAAATAAATACACAAATAAACTAATGTACAGTGGGAATATTAGATACAATGCCACACAGAAATTAAAGATATGCAAAAAGAGAGAAAGCAAAGGAGATTTTCGATTTAGCTACAATTTTATTTATGCATCTTAATTAATATTATACTTAATACAAAGATTATTAAGTTCTACGCTTTGTAAGTTATGCACAGTTATAAGTTTGAACCACTGTAAACTGGTCTAAATCCGCAGCTAACTCGCCTGCTGTTCAGCCAGCTGGCACTTAAGTACCCTGGTCAATGGGTACACGACAGTGGGTTGGTTTAACAAAGAATGAAGAGGAACTTGCAGAAGAAGACAATAAAGCAGAAGAAGCATCTTCAGCGGCACATAATCAAGTGGCAGGAGTGGGGAATAAAGAAGAAAAGAGGAGCAGGGAGTTGAGAGTGAACAGGCAGCGGACTAAATCGGATTACCCTGGAATTATCCTTGTTGGCATTTACGCTGGCTATGCCAAGCACACACACACACACAGACACAAACACCCTGAGACAAAGAGGGAGCACAGACTGTGTCTGGACAGCAACTTGTTTGCCATTGAAGCTGCACAGACATTGAGGCATTGTCCTGCCTTGTGCCTCTTGTCCTGTTTCTCGTGTCTTGTGCTGACCTCGTCCTTGGACTTGTAACAACGCGAATATAAACCCAAATGAAAATGAAATGAAACTCAAAATGGAAATACAAATAAAAATAATGTCCTGCTTCCGTTTGCTTTCAAACTTTTTCACTTGCTTTGACAGTTTGTAGACCCTGTATTCAATAAAATTAAAGAGGTCTTACGTTTATACAGCTGCTTAACAAGGAAAATGGTTAAACATTTCTGATATAAATTCAGTATTTTTAAAAGTGCTAAGATTTTATAGATTACAATATTTACTTGTTTTAGAATAAGTACAGGGGCTTTTACTGCCAATATGCTCAAGTGTGACCTCTGCTTTTTTAACTTTTGTGAGTTCTTTTGCCCATGTTGTTATAACTTTAGCAGGAATTAAGTAATTTATTAAAGAATAAGTTGGCTCAGCTTTGTATAACATTTATTTAATTGCTCAAGACGAGTCATTGTTAAATTCTGCCAGTTTGTTATACTGTTAATATGTTAAAAATCCCCAAATTAGATCAGTAAAACATATATTTAATATATCTTTTTATAGTATTTAGGATTGAATAAGGGACTACTTTATTTCTCTTTTCTTTTTGGGTCTTCCAAATCTATGACGTGCCGCCGATTATCTTTCGTTTTTGTATTTTCAATTTCACTTGTTACTTTTTGTTTTATGTGATATTTTCATTAACATTTTTATTTCGCATTTTATTTGTGCATAATGAGCCTTAGCTTCAGGTTTTTGGGGTTTTGGGGCATAGCGTGTGGCGCTGTCATTTGGCCCTGGAGGCACATATTTAAGGTAAACGAATGAGTGGTGCGAGTATTTCGACGTTAACTGTGCCGCGTTTTAACCACGTAAATCTATTAACACCTTACGCCTCTCGTCTGCAGGATAAGAGCTGCTCGCAAAAGGTGTCGAAGTGTGCGGTAAATGAAGCATTTGCCCAATGTGGCACGTACTCGTTGTTGTTGCGTTTGCCACATGCCACACAATCTACGCTGCGGCATCGCACTGTCCGCTATTTCCATTCTCAAGCCACCACATCAAAAGGCAATCGACGGTGTTTCAAGCGGTGCGTACCTCAAACACCGCACAGTGGTGCCAGCGGTTGGCATTGGGTTACTTTCACAACTAATTTACATACAGTTCTTGCCGCCGAAATCTACGTGACCAGGCAAATCATGAGGTCGGCGGGTTAACATTGCGTTTTTAGCCCCTTCAAGCACAGCCAAATGTTACTGGCAAACTGTAGATAGATTAATTTTAAAAATAAAATATATAATATGACCAGCAAAAGTTAAAGTATCAATACGAGCAAATCCATTGGATTAATCCAATCCAGTTCCTTGACTTGTAGCTCATGTCATTTGGGTTTTTAGCTGGTCGATTAGGTGCCGAAAGCGACCCACTATGCAGGCATGCGTTTAAATTAAACATGGCTTTGAGGGCTTTAAAAAACAGCTACAGCTACTGGGCTTTTACCTTTATGGCTGCGAACAGTTTAAGATTGATTAAGACGTATCTATTGTCGAACACGTACGACGAACAGAATACTTTATGGGCAGAATGGGAGAAGAGGTAGAAGAGGAAGAGAGTTTTAAGCTCCTTTTACCTTTTACAATTTCCAACCTGCAAAAGTGTGTATATGTGTGTGAGAGTGTGTGTGTTTGTGTTCGTGATGAAATCACATCCATAAACGTTAATCGCTCATTTTTATGAAGTGTAATAAATTTCAGTTTACACGTTTCCTCGCCGTAATTTAACGGCTAAAACTCCAATTTATTCAGCTTCAAGCTAAAGAAAAAATAAACATCCAGTGGATTCTTTGTGTTGAGTTTCTCTAAAAATAGCTTTATTTCATATATATATATAAGTATATATTTGATTGGTACCCCAAGTTTTGGTTTTGTTTCGATTTTCGATTTTTGAGTTTTAACATGAACAAACATTTAATGAAGTTTTATATGAATATCATATAACAATCACGTTTAGTATTACTTTAATTATATATAAATATATTTTAAACAATCTTTACTGTGCTAGGAATACAAGTATAATTATAACTATACATATTTGAGTATTTATTTATATTTATTGAATAGTTTTGCAATAATTTAATGAACTTTTCTCTAAATTTATATAAATATTTACGATTGGTGTTTGGTGTATGCCTAAAAGTGGAATTAATACTAAATAAACATTTGTTTTTACATTAAAATGCCAGCTTAAACATGTTTAAACACGTCCATTGTTCTTTGATTTATTAAATTTAAATCGATTTTAGCTGTTAAACAATGGATAAATTAAATACAATATCAACTGTGCAGTTTTCAATAGTTCAATTAATAATCATTTAAATTTGCGACGTGTTTTGGGTAGTCGCCAGGCAGATACCCTGTGGTAGAACTTTTCTCAACTCTCTCAACAGTATTGGAATGGTAATAATAAACTTTAAAGTTTATTTAATTTTATATATTTACAAAATGTCATGAGGAACTTGAATACCCTCTTTGGTTAGTTTACAGGGTACATAACATGAACAGAAGAGCAGATTTTAAAATGCTGAGTGTATTAATTTAATGAATATTTAAAAGCGTGCAAAAAATTAAGTGAATTTGCTTATGAATAATTAATTATTATTTGGCCCGTGTAAATATAAATTTAATGGATTTAATTGTATGCAATAGAAATGAGTATAATTCGAGTATGGATTACTCAAAACTACTTTTAAATACTTGTTGTCGCTTCAAAAAAAAAAACTCAAATACAATTAAGTATTGTTTGTTGTGGAAATTACTTAAAGTTACGAATTGAATTCATTGAAATTTTGCATTGACTAAGTGCGTAGTTTTTATCTACTTGTTAATTGTCGTGCGTTGCTTCTTGGAATACAGTGTGTAAATATAATTATATTTGTATTTCATTATATTATTATTGTATTAATTAGTAATTTATTGGGAAAATGTTCTACTATTTGCATTGAATTTGAGTATTAAATAATCGAATAATAATTAATCATATTTAATTCATTTTGATTTATTTATTTTCATTTTTATTTGTTTTATTGGTCACATGTTGCTCGTTTTTAGGTACTGCGCACAGTTCAACTTTGTTGATGTTGTCTTTCAAATAAACTAACAGAAACCTAGATACAATATATACGTACTATGTGTGTGTGTGTGTTTGCGTGTGTGTGTATTATTGCTTTTTGCTCTAACACAGAAACAGACACAGACTCCGTTGAAGTAACAGGTCCAGTTCAATGTCAGGCTTTTAACTTAATTACCAAAAGACTATAACTTGCTACCCCCCTTTATCCCGCCCACCGCCTACTGTTCATGGCCTTGTCTTCATTAAATGTTAACTCAATCGTGAATTTTGAATAATGTGCTTTTCTACTACATTTTCTTTGTTATTTGTTGCACAAATTTGCTCTATACAAATACTCAACAGCTTACACGCCTAGAAAAGTCTGTTTAATGTTCGAGATTTGACATGACATTTAGCTGAAAGCATTCTCAATTATACAACTACGCTTTTATTGAGCTGAAGTGAAGACTGGTTGTGTTTAAAGCTCATGGGAGTGAAATAAAAGCTCCCAATAATATCCGTCATTGTCAGCTTTATGTTTTGCAATTAATCCTCACCGAAGCTTAAGTAGCAAGCTCCATAAAGAACACTTTTCAGTAAAAGCGCATTAATAATTAACAAAGCTCCTTAAATTGTCAGAAATAACCTTAAGTTGATAACAGGGTTTGTTCAAAATGTTCTTCACCAAAGGCTCAAAAAAGCTTTTCGAGCACAGAAAGCACATTAATTTTGCTTTCAGCTTATGCCATTCCTAATGTAATTGAACTGCGCTTTAAGTGCTTTTGTGCTAAATCTTTTCTACTCCTCTTTTTCACCCACAATTTAAATTAGTATTGTATCATGCAGCATAACTTTGGGTTTGGATTATACACAACTGCCCTAAGTATACACGTATTTGGTGATGCAAATACATGTGCTTTCACTTGTTAATTTGTTTTTGTCTAGAACTTTGACCTTTTGATTCCGAGTATGTTACAATGTTAATTGAGTTGTTGTTGTTCTTGTACACTTATATGCTAAAATTTCACTTTGTTTAAGTTGTTATGTTGTTTAGTTTGTAGGCATAACTTAAACACTAGTAATTGATATAAGTAGCGTGTATGAGTGTTTGTGGCTGTGTGTATGTGTGATTCTGTGTGACTGTGTGTGTTGTTTGTTAGTGAGATTAAACAATTTCGGCCTCGTCTCAGAGATAATTTGGCCTGGAGACACAACAGAGTAGACTCATGTTTTTGCAAATATAATTCTGTCGTCGTTTTGCTGGCCAAGGACCATTTGTATCCAGTGCTGCATTGCGTTCTGTAATTACCAAAATGAAAAGGCGAGAAAAATGTTAAAATTAGAAATGGAACAAAGAGACAGAGACAGGGCGAGAGTGAGAGAGAGGGAAATGAAGGGATACGGGAAGCGTGTGGAATTGAAAAGTTTGATTAATGAATGGACTGGTCTGAAATGTGAATACACAAACACTAAATGCTCTGAACAGTTTTTGGGTACCACTACTTAGACCCTGTTATCAAAATGAGATCGAACAACGTTAGCAAGTGGCACACATAGAATCACTAAAATGCACTCGAATGAGTACAGGGTCTCTACAAGTCGCCGTACTCAACTGTAGCCCCAACAGTTTTGTATGCCGTATGCCATACAAATTTTGTTTGCACTCGGTTGGAGCTCAGGCTGGACCTTGGCTAAATATCAGAGTGCAAAGTGCAAAATGTGAATATGAATGGGAATGTGTTTTGGAAAATGGTTTTTGATTCGAAAGGAATGGGAAGGGGTTGGAATGAAGGCTACAAAAACTTACCCAGATATGCCTCATGCTGTGGCATATACTCCTGCATCTCCGATAACAGCAGGGCTATGTCCTGCGAGTCCTTTGTTATGCTGCATAATTCCTCCTCGTTAAAATCGGGCGTTATTTGCTTGCACAGCAATATCTGGCTTATAACATTGCCCAGGTTCGAGGGTCCCGCACGATTCTCTGCAACAAAAGTAATCACACGATAAATCTTTGTGTTCAGCCAAAAGCCAAGCGAACTGCAAACTGCAAAAGTTGACCACAGTGTTAAAAAAGAGACCAACAAAGGTTAACCGGGCTCAAATCATACAGCAATTTCCGCACCTCTAGTACTCTCTGGCTCTTGTGTATTATGCTAATAAATACGAGTAAAAATAAATATGCGTTGTGTATTTATTTGAATCATTTTAATGCAAATATTTTTGCAGTCTCTTTTTCTGGTGTATTTATTGCTACCTCTCCCTCCCTATCTCTCTTTCGCTGGCTCTCTTTATTTTTGTGCTTCATTAGCTTGCTTTTTTGCCACATTTTGTTTGATGTTTTGTGTTTGCTTGACTAACTGAACATCCAACAGAGAGACTGACAGAATGACAGACTGACAGGCAAACAGTTGTATCCAGCAACTGACTTTTCGATTTCAAGTGAAATTTGAAAATCGTTTAAACATTATAAATGACTTTAGTATCACTTGTTGTTAAATATGCAAAGCAGTGAAATATTAAAAAATTAACAAATAATTTTTAAACTCCCAAACTAGTTAGAGCTTGGAAAATATAGTAACAATTTTCAATTTATTTATGATTTTTGCATACTACTTTTCAGAATTAAAATTTATTATGAGTTTCCACACTAATAGACTGTTTTGCCTAGTTTTAAACACAAATCGAAAATCTTTGATGATTTAATTTCAATCATCATTAATCTCTGTCAGGGGCAGAGCAATAATTGCATCTAAAAACTTTGTCGATTTTTCTGCATCGGTGGCTGGCAATTTATTTGAACGTTCAACGTGTCGTATGAGCAATTTAAAATCACAACATACACAAATCTCAACATAAATATAAAGTAAAATATTTTATTGCAATGTTGCGAATTTTGATTTATTGTATGCCGACATTTTTCGCCTGTGTTGCACATTTTAAAAGCCAACGTTATTGGTAAGGTATGTTGGCAGGCCATGTTGGCTCCATCCGCCTACTTCTGTCACTTACAAAACCAAAAACCCAATTTCATTTTGGCCACATCTTTTTTGCAGTTGTTATTTCGTTTTTATGGCATTGCGCAGATTTTTGGAATGCATTGGAAAACATAAATTTAAAAATGCAACTACAAAATCCAGTGAGCCACCAGCACCACCCACGTTGGTCACGAAAGCTGTGTGCCCTGGGCTGCAAAACTGCAAAGCATTGTAAATATTTGCATTTCGCTTGGATTGTTGACACACTGGGGGTGCTGGTGGGCGGTGGTTGGCGGATGTTGAAGTGGTAATTAAAAAATTAATGTGCAGCAATTGATGTTTTGACATTTGTGAACTGCATTCGTTATGCGAAACAAGCAAAGCAATCAGTCTAAAGGGAGTTGGGGGAGAAGAAGGGCAGCAAAGCTTTGTTAGCATTAAACATGGCCAATGATTGTTGGCAATCAAAGCTTGTACATTGAAGCGAAATGCAAACAATGGCTTAACATTTGCACTGATGGCAATGCAGTGCTGAATAGCAAGTGGCTAGTGTTGTCAAATACTCTGGATTGGCACTAGAAAAGGGTAGTGATGGGAATAAATATAAAACTAATCAAATTAATATATAATAATAATGATTTTCATAAATATTTTAGTTATTTAAAACCCTAATTCATTTTCTTTAACCCTTTGTAGTCATTATAGGGCTAGTGTTACCCCTACTTACCATAATAGCCCGACATATCCATTGGTACAACTTGTATAAGTCGATAACTTTTCACGAGTTCACGTAGAAACAACTGCGCCATGTAGAAAAGCAGCACCAAATGTGGATTGTCCGTCAGAATGCCTTCGGCCATTGCGCTGAAAAATAAATGCAGACAAAGGTAAATTTTTCTCTGCCTTTCTCTCTGTATCTCTCTCCCTTACTCTCCCTCGCACATTTTGAGTCCTTTCAAATTGCATGCGGATATTGAGATATGAAATTTATATGAGTTTTATGACATTTCTCTTTTTTTGGTCGTTTGTATTTGCATGCTTTTTGGGTTCGGGTTGGAACTGCCGACAAACCAATTCATTTGACCATGTTTTAAGCCTATTGTCAATAGCTAAATCCAAAATATTATGCTGGTAGACAAATATTGCAATTGATTCAAGTTGATCACTCCCATTTGCTAACATTTCAATAATCTTTGAATATGTTTGCGAAATTTATGTTCGCATTATGCGGGTCTGTGACTCAATGACACTAGCTGAAAGATCAAAGAAGGGAATAACGTTGTTAACAGACAATTATTATACGGGATTTCTGTTTTGACACAAAAGTTCCAACTCATAAAGATTAAATGCTTTACCAATAACTAAGTGTGTTACTTGTGAAAACTTTAAGGTGAATGTTAAAAGCTTTAATTGAAGATATTAATTTAATTTACAATAAAACTTTAGGCAGATAATTCACGCAACGTTTAAGAATTTAACTTTTCAGTTTCAGTAGTTAAATCAAGTGTTAATTTCACTAAATTGAATTCATAAAGTTAACAAATCCTCAGCAATCTGCATTTTAATTTTTATATTAATTTTAATTTCATAAAAATAATCGTTACAAATCGTTTTATGTGCTACTCAAAGTCCAATTAAATCGTAGCATCAACAGCCACTGGTTCAACTTTAACCTCAAGCGTGCACCTCCCCTTTTCTCCACTTCTGCTCTTTCTCCTGCTCCCCTCGTCCTCGACTTTATTCAATTGAGAGCATAACGTGAGCATTTTTGCTGAAATGCTCATAATTTACAAAAATGTTGAGAATTTACAGCTGCTGTGTAAATTGGCGCTTAGTTGGAATTCAAAGCATTAATTTTGCGAACTGTGACACGCACACACACACACACACCAATACACATACTCTTAAACTCTTACAGCAATTATGAATCCGGCACTTCCCGTCTGCCACTCCCCCTAGCAGTAGCCTCTCACACTGCGAGCATTAATTTATAGGTTATAAATTGCCATAAATGTATTTACAGCAAGCATGAGTATAAATTCAATTTTGAAAATTGCCTTGGACTTGGAGTTGCTCTCCCTCTCTGTCTCCCTCAACCCTCGCTGCACCGCTTAGTTCCTTGATAACACTAGAAGCTTACTATAGATCACACAGGTGACTTAGGTAAGAGTAAGGCTAGGAGTTATTCAGTCTCTTCTCTGCAGATAAATCTGCAGTTCTGTTTAGAGTTGTATAGTATTCTCAGCAGCGCCAACTAACACAACTACAGAGTATATGTGCCTGGCTTGTAGTAAGAAATATACATACATATATATATTTTCGACAAATTACCAAGTTGTCCGACAAGCAGTTGAGGCTATAATACTGCAGCTAAAAGTAATCCTTGAAGTGCTGACACGCCCACCGCCCACGTAACGTTGAATATGGTAAGTGTTGTCGTGCCATCTCTGAGCCAACAGTCCTCAGTTTCATTTCAGTTGATACCCCATACAGCTCCCCCTTCCGCCTGCTGTGCCACCCCTGCCAAGGTCTACGCCCATTTTTACCATTAAAGCAAATAAATTGCAAATTAATCTTGCCTAAGGTGTCTCTGCTCAGCTCTCACTGGGTTTATATATGTGTCTCTCTGGGTGTATGTATACTTTTATGTGTGTGTGTGTGTGTGCCTGCTTTGAGCTTAGTTGTTGCTACTTAAAGCGCTTTGGATTTTGGTTTCGTGGCTCATGCAAAACTTGTATGCTGTGAAAAATTCAAGAAACATTTGCTGAATTTTCTATACCCACTCTGTATGGATAGCTGTGTATATGTGTGTGTGGCTCAGGATCATGGCAATATTATTGCTGTTTTTGTTTTTGTTGGGAGCATGTGTCACATGTGAAATTCGTATAATTATGTGAGTCAAGCATTTAATAAATTGCGTGTCTCGGCCTTGGCCAAGTTAATTATTTTCGTTTAGGTTACGACTTGCAGGTAAAACTTGGTCCAATCAATCTTATAAGCTCCTAAGAGAATGACAAGAATTATGGCTTATAAAGTCCCTAGATAATTAATAATATTTCTAGACTCTATAAAATCATGTTATTGATTACAGTTTGATTATGAAATTGTTTGTGTTGTGGATTATTTTCATTGAATAACTTTTTCTTTTCTACTAATTTATGCTTAGTTAATAAATAAATGTTTTGAAAATCATACATGTATTTTGGTCAATCTGATTTGCCTTTTTTCTTCATAAAAACTAACAATTAGGTACAGATTTTAGTAACGCTGCTTTTTACTACAGTAACGTGGTATTATGCTAAAAAGTACCCATTATTTTGATGGTATTTAATGTGCTTAAAATATGATTAAATTAATGCAAAGCAATTTTTATTCTCAAGCTGCAAGTCGTTTCTGTAAGGACAACACAATTTTTAATGCGATTTTGTTGCTTTGCCCTTTCCTCTCTCTCTCTCCATCTGCCTCTCTCTATCTCTGTCTTGTGATCCCCGCCTGTTTTCCAGCTCTGCTTTATCTGCTTCTCATTGCTGTGCACATTAACGCGGGTCATTTTCACCAACAGCTACAAAATCGCAATAATAGGTTGGAAAAAAGTCAAAGCAGCTCGGAGAAGTTTATAGAATAAAAAATGCCCTGAAATTATTAGCTTAAACTTCACAATTTAAAAATTTGTATTTACATAAATAAATTTATTATCAATCTTTTCAGGATATTATTTATTTTAAAAAATGTTTTTCTTCTCAAATTACAGGGCAGAATTTGTTAGCTCAGCAGTTAAAATCATAGCTAGTTACTCGCCTCATTAATATTTAACTGCCTTTTAAATGCTTTTTAAGTGAAAACCACACTTTACAGGGTATTTAAACGAACTAAATCTGCAGAGCATCAGCTGGGAGTGCCCGAAACAGCAAAAGTGGGAAAAGAGCAAGAAGTAAAAGAAGAAGCAGAAACAGAAGCAGCTAAAGGAGCAGCATTGTCAGCAGCTGCCGTTGATTACAGTTTGGACGTTATTTTCATTTATTGCATATAACAGTGAAATATTTTTTATTGTGCTGGTCTAGTCCCAAACTCAAATGGGATTTTCTATGTTCATGATGTTTTTTTTTCTGCTTTTGGGTCAGCAAAGAAAATAGCAATTGCCAAATACTAAGGAGAATGAGTGAGAAAAAACCGAAAATTCCTAAGAAAATTGCACAATTATACGTTGAGTGGAGAAAGAGCGAAGAGGGAATTCAGCAGAGACACGAAACAAGTGGAAAGATTTCACGTGCTATGTCTCAATGCGATGATGTCTTTTATTCAACAAATCGAAGTTATTAACTGCAGTTGCGTTGGGATGTGGTTATAAAACCTCAGCTCCAATTGCCGCCCCTTTATGGCACTCATAAAAGCGTTGACTAGAAAAACAGCCAGAAATTGTAGCCAGAAAAAAACAAAAAACAAAAGCAAATGCAGTTAATATTCTTGAGTTGTCTGTCTGTTATGTGATAAAGTCAAAATTGATTGACTTTAGCTTTTTCGAATTTATCTGACAATGTTATGTTTACATTGCAGTTTACCGTCGAAATATATTGACTTGAGCTTGGACAAGAGTTAGTATTTGCGCAGGAAATGCGTTCGAGGCAAACATGATGACTGCCAGGCATTCTGGTGACTAACTTGCTGTCAAAACAGATGCCAAAGACAACACACACAAACAGAGAGAGACAGAGAGTTAAAACAAAGACAGTCAACGACAGTAATTTAGCAACAACAAGAACTACACATAACTGCATGATAAACAGAGAACAAACGATGGAGACAAATACAACATGTGAAATGAGAACAACAGGCAACTGGAACACGTATACGCCACGTTGAACACTCGACAAGATTCACCCCTCTTTCGCTCGCTCTTTCTTCGTCTTTCTATCTGTCATATGGTAGAGCAAACAAACATGCAAACAACTATCAGTCACTTAAGGCAGTTGGACAAAGTGTTTTTCCCTCTCACTCAGCACACTGCTGCTAGAAAGGGAGGAGTATATACGGAAGAAGTCAGCTGGCTTGCCTGCCATATCTTTAGCGTCAAGGTAACTGTAAAAACAAACTTACTGCAGGTTTGTAGGGCAGCTCAGAGTCCTTCAGATTTATAGAATAATTTGTCTGAGTTGAGATGCTTTTTAGATGTATTAACCAGATGAAGAGCAAGTGAGACCAGATATAAATTACAGTTGGAATGAACTATTAGAATAGAGAGTTATCGAATGATACCATTTCTCTTTGAAATTGCATAAGAGTGTTGTGAGTTCGTCTGTGGTTCATTAAATGCAGTAGTTACTTATTTCTTGTGTGTGCTTTTCTTTCTTTACATTCTTATTTTCTTGCTTCGTGTTGCCTGTTTTCTTTTTGCTTTTTGTTTTTCCCTACTGTTGTTTGTGCTTGTGACTTTGGCTGCCTCACATGGTGTGGCATGTGTTTACAAAACATAAAAACAACGACGCAACACTGTCAGAAACTTTTCTGTCTGTGTCATTGTCAAGTTGCGCTCAAAGTTTTGCCAGCATCCATCTCGCTCTACCTCTACGTCTCCCTTTCTCTTTCTCTCTTTCCCTCTCCTTCGACCCCTCTGTTGCCATTTCACTTTTGCTTTATTGAACTTTTACTTTCAATTTAACTTTCTGGCCTGGCGCTTTGATCCACGCTGCTAATTTAATGTCGTCACTCATACGCCCCGTGTGCTAGCGAATAGCTCGAAGAACAGCTGCTACTGCTGCTACTGGTGTTGTTGTTCTTATTGCTGTTTTTTTGCGCCGTTTCGTGTCCTTCGTTCATTTGTGCCAAAAAATTAATTGAAATCTCTTGTGTCAGTTTAACAGTTGCTCGACTCTCGTTATCCTTGGCAATCATCAATTTTAAATGCCGAAAGTTGATTTTTTATTGTCACTTTCTTTTGCATGTACAACAAAGGGAACAACAACGAAGTAAACAAATAAATGCTGATGCGAAATTGTTCATCTCGTTATATGTGGATTGACATTTCTGCTGTGCTGGAATGACATTTAAAGCGTCTGCTTGATAATAAATCAAATTGTCATATGCCACTAAGCGTGGCGTGCTCGAAAAGTTACACCAAACACACGCCTCATCTATCTCTCTCTGTCTTTATCTTTTTTACTCAGAGCTGAGTTCTATTTCGCTTTGAGATTGAAATTACACATAAATAACGCAAACACGTAAAATTATTGGAACGAGGTATGCACAACCAACACATACGCTGTAGTAAAATTAGAAATGCAAGTGGAGGGCGCAATTGAGCTCCTTTAAGCGCTAAATTTAGTTTCTGAGTCTGAGTCAGAGTCTGAACTATGTAAATACTCAAAGACTGCTTATCCTACATTCAATAGCAGAAAATTATAACACACTCTGCTAACCATTTATCATTCCTCGCAGTGTATAAAAATGGTTTATTGTATTGTATTTGAAATTTGGCTGAAGTTGTTTGTTAAAAAGTTATGTTCTTTTCCCGTATTGTTGACATTGAAGGCGTTATTTTCAAGGGGTGCGTGGGCGTGTGCTAATGGCCCATGTATGACAGCCACATGGGAATTTGTTTTGTAACATTTTATGCTTCAACGACAGCATAAATCAATAAGTTGATGTCGCTTATCAGACAAACAGACAGTCAGACAGTCAGACAGCTTTGAACAAAACAAACAACAAGGAAGAAAAAACCAGAAACCAAAAAGTTTTCACTTATTGCAGCTGGGGAAAAGTTCTCGGTATTTTCAGTGCTTTTCCAATGAAATTCAAAAGAATTTTCTCTGCACATTTTCTTTGTCTATAAAAATACCGTATATAAATAAATTTCAAAGTGGTTTGAGAGCCGCTACTAATTTGCTTTACTTTGTCAAAGTTTTAAACTAAAAATGCCGCCATTAAATTTAATTACTTAATTTTTTTTGGTTTGATTTTATGTTGATTGACTTTAAGTTCCCCACATCCCATTTCAGTGGAAGGAAGCAAACAGAGAGAAAAAAACTGTGTTCTCCATGAAATTACATGTGTTTTTTTTTTATGCCCGCTGGCTTGTTGTTAACAAAATGTTATTAACTTTTTTCACTCTTGTTCTTTTGGCCGCAGGCAATGCTTCACTTCAAAATGTAAGTTGAACCCATACTTGAAAAAAAGCACATGCTACTAAATTATGCAGCATTTGAAATTGAATTTCAACCGGCACTAACTCATTTCAGAGCACCCGCTTTCCACTTGGAGTGGGTGCGCCAAATTGGTCCCGGTATTCGAGTTGAAGTAGGAGTCGAAGTCGAAGCTGGAATCCAGCAGCGACAAATTGTTATTTATGTTATCCTTTTTGGTCCTGTTGACTGCGCATACCTTTCTGTGGTTTGTCCCTCTGGTAAATTCGAGTGCAATTAAATTTGCATACATTTCCATAAAATGTACAACTTTAAAAGCATTTTTAGGCAAGCTAAAAGAGTGATCGACAGCAGGATATGCTGTGACAAGATGTTTTTAAAGCATATTAAATAAAACAACGTTATTTATATCCCTATAGTTGTTCAAAGAGCATTTACTACGGTAGCTTCTTGTACTCCTGTCTAGTCTGTACATCAAACTACTCCTTTTGACAAAAATTATTTTTACAGGGTATGCTAAGCCGTTAAATGTCACACACATGCTGATGTTTATGTTTATGTTAATGTGCTGCATGTTATTCTAGCTTGTCCGCCTACATTTCAATGAGTTTGAAACTCTTTCTCCCCTTTTTTCTTGTGCTCTTTCTCCACTCCTTTCCCTTCTTCTAACCGTCATGCTTTCTGTCACTTACCTCTTGACCTGTGGCATGAGTATTTGGTTCGTATGCTTGAACGCCTCCACGCAGGTTCGTCGCAATTTGCGTATCTTTTCGCGCAACTCCGGGCAGTCCTTGGCCTGGCCAACATGTATCAGCATATCACGAAAGAGCGCCACATGGCTGTTGATCTCCACGATGAGCTGCAAGTGGAAAGTGAAAATTGGTTAGCAAATGTTTACATTCACATAATTTATGCAACACCATCGAATGAGAATAGAACATTTTACTGGTATTCATGCTTAATTTATGCCAAGCTCTACCTCTCTCACTCAATTTATCTTGCTCTCTCAATTGCCCCATACGAATTACACATTAAACATTTTAATTTATGCAGTGAGAGTGAGAGATAGAGATAGAGACTTCTTGTGCATCCTCAAAAAGGACCCTCAATACATACACAGAACCGCAGGCGCAACAAAAATTTCTAGCGTTCTATTCTATGTTGTTGTTGCTATCATTTTACGGCTCATTTCTCAGGATTTTTTTCGGGGGAAAGTGGCAGCAAATGAATCGAGCAATCGAGCCTAATTTTCCTGCCTGCGGCCAAATCGGACTCATAAAAACTGAAAGTGCCTAACAATGCAAAGTCGTAAAACCGAAAGGATGAAGCGAATTTCAGTCTAGTGCTCATAGCTTCCAGCTGTATTAATACCCTAACTGGTAGGCAGTGTTTGCTTGAAATCTCATAAAATTGATAAGCTTAATATTAAACAGATAACATGATGAAAATTCAAATAAATAATGGGACCAAAAAGAGAAATTATTCAGTATGCTTGTAATTAAATGTTATAAATATTTTTTTTATCGTTTAGCACTTATAGTGATGCGGAATTGAGTTAGTTAATATTTTCATTGGTTAAGGAACACCTTTTTAGTTAATAGTGCGACATAATTTAACCCTCAGGTTTACCTGCAAAATAATCGACTTGTATATAGCTCAATTTAAGACAGTTTTCTTTCACTCTTGTGCATCTCACCCAATCTTCATGGCCACTTAATCATATTTCAGTGCTTCTGAAGATCTAATAGTAGTTGTAAACTTTCAGAAATAGATAAATACATTGTTGTAGTATTTTACGAATGAATTTCTAGCTTTATCTCTATTAGAAAGACATTAAGCAGATCTCTATATTCACTTGTTTGCCTGTTGCGCGATCATTTGTTATTCCGCATTCCCCATAAAAATCTATTTAAAGCTTATTTCTAATTATACTGATTAAAAATAGATTCGCTTACATTTTGCCTAACGATTAATCAAGTGCTTAAAGCGCATTTCATCATCGCTGAAGCAAACAAACAAAAATAGCCAAAAGTGAAACAAAAAATTTAATTTTTAGCCGCATTACATTTATATTTGCTTTTGTGGGCTTTCCTTGCTTTTTGCCTTCCTTTTGCAATTTGTTTGCCTCTTATGTGTGTGTGTGTGTGTGTATTTTTAAACAAACAAGAGATTAATTTCGCAAATATATTCAACTTATATAAATTGAGGTGGGCTAAAACCGCGGGCATACTGCGCCACTGCCACGCCCACTCTTAGCAAATGAGGCAGCGCTTTAATATTTATGACTGACTGGCTGTCTCTGCCTTCTCCTCTGCTTCTTCCTCTTCATTTGCTTCTTTCTCCCCCTTGGGCACTTGATTTAAAACGCGGCGTATGCGTAATTTTAATAATCCTCCAACGGCTGCCGACGGCGAATGCAAAGTGAATTTTGTGGCTTGACTCAATTTAAGCTGACAGCTGTGTGGTTGTGTGGTAAGAGGGGAGGAGTGGCATACATGCGGAGTCTGGTATGAAATATATGCATGATTAGTCATATTGTCAATGGGTAGAAGAGCGAGACACGTAGATGAACAAAGAGAAAGGAGAACGAGAGAGCGAGCGAGCAAGCGGCACTTAAGCAAATTGCTTATTAAAAGTACCAAGAGTTCCATCCAAAATTTTCTAGGCCCCAAAACTTTTGCCAACTAGACACAGAGTAAAGTTAGGCGTGGGGTGGCTTTGGGGGCAGGGCCATTGCTTTGTAGTCAATCAATGGCAAAGTTTGCGTTTTGCTGAAAGGCATCAGCTGCTGTGGCTGCTGTTGTTGTAGGTACTGTTATTGTTGTTTGTTGTTGTTGTTGTTGTTGTTGCCTTTGCAACATTTTATTGGCTCACATTCGGGGCGTTCCCCTTCAATGTTGACATTTGGCAAAGCTGGAGCTCTAATTGCCAAAAGCTGCCTTATTGAAGTATTTTCAGAGCTACCAAACTAATACCACATATGAACAAGTTCAAAATCTGCGGGTTTAGTGGAGCAGATCGAACAGCAAATACCCTGTAGGGCAGAAGAAGCTGAAGAAAGTAAAGTATTTGAGGTAACTTAAACATAAATGATTTAAAGCTCAGCACTGATCAGGATCTCATTTAGAGTCATTCAGTTGCATTTTGGTAATTTTGACAATTACAGGGTACAAACAAATCAAACAGGGACAAAGCCAATAAGACGCATGCAGAATCATAAAGGTTACACACGCATAAATTTTATATGTAGCTTAAATCTCAGTTGAGGCAAGGACACACAGTGCTCACACATACACCCACAGGGGGAATGCAACACACAGAGAGAGAGAACGACACACACATGCAAATCCCCAATGTAAACGGCGGTAAATGCGAGTAACTCGCATAAAAAGCCACTAAAAGAGCACAGCGTTAAGCCAAAAGACAAGCCGGACCCCAAAACAAAGGCAGAAAAAACAATGAAGTGTAGGAAAGGGGGAAGGCAGAGAAATAAGGGAGAATAAAGCAGCGTGATGGAGAGAAAGATGAAGTAAAGCCTCGAGCACATTTCTGAAATTACCTGACTGACAGACCATTCAGCCATTCATTTAGAGCGGGCCAACGAGTTGCACATAAAGCTCGTAAACCTGGCCAACAACAGCAGCCAACAAAATAAGTAAAATAAAAGGAAACACATGAAATGTAGTGCTTCAAAAAAGAACTAAGCGCAAATTCAATTCTCCAAGCGTTGTCCAATTCAGCATGCACAGTGACCGCAAATAGTTTTGCCACTCAGCGCATATTTCGGCTAATGGAAAAGGCAGCTGAACAACGTACAGAAGAAGCTGCTGCTCTTTGCATATTTATGTGGTGCATTGTTTACGTTACAACAGCAACAACTACAACAACCACAAGGACAACCTTTTCTTGCAACAGTTGAGGCGGAAAATTGAAAAGATGCTGCAAGGCGCTTGTCCCTCTTTTTAGAATTCTATGCAGACAACAGAAACAGCAGAAGAGATCAAAGGGGGGGGAATGAAAAGCTGCATGCGTGTGCTGTTGGCCAAAAAGAAAACTCAGTCTACTTAAAGTGTAAATCAGCAAATACATGAGGAGCAAGGAAAGGGGGAAGCGGAATAAAAAACATGACGAAGACGGGCAAACAAAAACTGAATCTGGACAAAGTGAAAGCGGAAATTAAAATTGCAATACAAAGCAACACACGCTGCAAAAAGCAGCAGAAACACACACGTACACTAATACACCCACACACTAAGGGACTGTGTTGCATTTGTAATGAAGTGAATGTGGCGGAGAATGGGGTAGACTATGAGAATAGAACATCGACTGAGTGGATGAGAATTGTGGAAGAGTGGCAAGTGCTTTGCAATGCATTCACATTTCTTCTTCCTCTTCTTCTTACACGCCTATTTTATCCCTCAGGGCCAAAAGGAACACTACAAAACACAACGAACTGCGACGCCTACAGCAAAATACACACAAGTAAAGAGCTGTCAACGTTTCTTATCTGCTTCTTATCTGCTACGTGTTCCCACAGACGATTTCAAGTGCAGTTCGCCAAGATGGTTTGGAAGATGGAGGAAAATAAGAAATTGTAAAAGGAAAAATGTACAAAATTTAATTCTGTTGAATTTTTAGAGAAACTTTTAGGAAACTTTCTAGCATAATGGAAAGTATCAGCTTGACATTATAAATCTTCTATAGAGACCTATATTTTTTATCAGGAGACTTTAATAATGATTTAATACTAAGTATATAGAACAATCAACACTTAGAAACAATTGTTGCTTTTAGTTGCAACAACACGTGCCACTGTCCAGACTATAATCTGCAAACTGTGGCATAATGTTCCGCAAGGCTTATTCAAAAAAAATATACAACTTTTGTAGGACAACAAAAGATAGAAAAGAGAAAAGGAGAAAACATAAGAGGGAAAATGAAGGATAAAAGAGCAAGGGAAACACTGACAAGCAGCTGATAAAACTTGCTGCTAATGCGCTTTTCGCATCTGTTGATATGGGACACAAGCACACACATGCGCTGCCACATACATAAACTCTCACACACATACGCACATGCACTTACACGTGCAGTTGGCATTGTAGCTAAGAACTGTAGCTGGACTGCAGCATAATTACAATCGAACTGCCAGCTGGTGGCAGGAAATGGCCAACTAGCCAAGTGACTAACTGGCTAACAGACTATTCAAGCGATTGGCAGATGACCTTCAGGAGTGAAACGAGGGGGAAATGATTACCTTCCAGCCCTTAGAAAACCTGTAAAGCCAGCAACTGTTGCAACAATACAAAGTGCAGTTGAACAAATGGAAAATGGCACTATCAAATGGTCAAGTTAACAGTGTGTGTGTGTGTCGAACAACTGTTGTTGCAGTAACAAAAGCCAGTCCACCAAGTATTCCTCCCATTACTCGATGCTATATACCCATCGGACAACTACAACATTCTAGTTTCACGCGCTGATTGTTGGCCTGGCTTATAGCTTGTTGTCCATTCGGCCCAGTCCATGGCCACCAAAGGTCATTAGGCCAATTGGCAATTGCCTATTTTAACGAGCTCGCTTCATGGCCTATTATGTATTTGCCATATAAAGTTACTAATAATATTGCATTAATTATTGGAATTTTGATTATTATGCACAATTTTCAGTTAAAGAGCACGAAAGCATGTGCAATTTAAAGTCTTTCTTTACCATGTTAATTTTAATACTCATAAGCAAATATACTAAACATAATGTGCCACTTAAAGCTTAATTCTTTAAAGTTTTTTTAAGAAAACTTAATATCTTAAATGTAACGTGAGCTGTCTCTGAATTCTATTCAATTTGCTGCTAAAACACTTTCAGCGAGTGTTATAATGGTTTAACTCAAAGATAATCGATCAAAGTAAACCCCTTTTATTTCCGTTTCATCATTTTGGGTAAGGAATCGTGTCAGAAACAGACACTTGGTTTTATCTAAACCACGATTATAGCCATCGTGAGTAAATGATAGCAGATAGACGTAAGCCAGAATGGAATCGAAAGAAGCTTGTTGGCTAACCGTCCAAGTGTAGTTGACTGGTTTGGTTACTTTGCTAGCCTGTCGGACTGTCTGAAGTGTTTGCCTGTGTGTTTGTTAGCTGCTTTTATTCGCCATGTAGCGGCAGGCAGAGAATGAGCCGAGATATCGACGATAAGGACGATGGGATGACGGAGTCATGTCCATTTGGGACTCACTCCCACTCTCGCCATTACTGTCTCTCTGTGTGAGTGAGTATGTAGAATACCCTCTCAGCTTACATTATCAATCAAGCTGACTGACAATCAACGAGGGCAGCTCATTTACCTTGCAGTTTGAAAGCGATACGACCCAGTTTAAGAACGATATCCCTACAATGGCTCAACATTTGTATGTGTGTGTTCATGTGTAGGTATGTGTGTCTGTGTTTGTGTTAGTGTATCGGCGTCTTTGTCATTGTCATTAGTATCTATTTGTTTGTTTGGACATGGGCCTTGAAAACGATCCTTTGTTTGTGCTACGCCTCAAAAGGGGTAAAAGCTCTGCCAGATATGAGATACAGATAAATATTTTTTTTGGGTATATTAACAAACAAACATTAACCTATGGTCATGAATTAACCTGTGGTATTTTGTAGTAGCTTATGAGTTGATTTACTCGATATTTGTTTCTTACTTCCTTAAATGTCAAGTCGTAAATTTATTTGTAACTATTTCCGAACTAAGCTGTGCTCACTGGCCTAGTTTAAGTAGTGAACATGTTTAATTGGGTTCACAAGGCGATGAAATTTGATATATTGACTGCTAGTTGCAGGGTATTTGAACTGAGGCATGCTTACGCTTCCTGAATCGCTCCACATTACATAACTTCCTGTTTCCAGACATCGACCCACATACCAAAACCCATCCCACCGCAATCCCATTTGTCCTTGAAACATTTCCGCAGAACAAACTGCTAGACAAGTTTACGGCTGCTCAAGCACAAGTTTTCGCACAAACACACACTTACAGTGAGCGTTAAATGTTTACACAAACATGCCATATATTATTTTGAAGAAAAATAATGAAGATGTATCGGCGGTTGTTGTTTTTTGAGCGAGCACTTGCGCTTCTATAATGAAAATTGGTTGTAGTTTTTTGCACGCACTTTGCCACTTCTTCTTCAGTCTTACGCCAACCCTGGCCAGGGCTACGAGTCGCCTTTAGGGCACAAATTGCAATAGCCATAACAAAAATTATTATTTTCACTCGAGCTGAAGGCAACGAGCAATTTTTCTTAAGCTCTTTGCCATTTTTTTTTTCTGTTTTTTTTTGGTTTTCATCACAGTCAATTCAGCAGTTGCCACTTGCAAGTTTCCACATGTTTTCGCTGTTGTTGTTGTATTTTTAAAAGCAAAAACATGTCGACTGGGTAGAGCGGGCTGGCAGGGGGTGTAAAAGGATAGCGAACTGGCGGACTGGTCTTGTGAAAAAGTGCTTCATTACTTTGCGCAACAGCTCGCGAGAATATAATGAATGGCAATAAACGTGTTTCACATTTTCCTTTAGCCTTTAGTCCAGTTCGCAATTTTCATCCAGAATTTTTCATTTATTTTCTAGAAATTATGCTGCAGTAAAAGGAAAATAAAATCCTTCCGAAACTTATCATATGAAGTGCATTTTTAAATTAACAAATGCAATAAAATTTTTACAAAATTTCGTCTTGTTTTTGTCTCTGACATTTGACACATATGCGAAAACATTTAATTTTATTTAATTCTCAATTTTAACTTTTCTGATTGCTAGCAGCTGTTGCAAAAGCCAGCGCAGCTTTAGGACTTTTGACAACTGCCAAGTTTAATTGAAGGTCACTGCAATCAGTTTGCTCTTAAGTCTCTGCACTGAGAAAGCTTAAAAAGCATTTCCGCTCAGCTGTTGACGGAACTTCAAATTACTGTTGCATACCTTGAGGCGTCAGAAGCTTAACTGATTCCCAATTTCATTTAAAATCTCAGTTGTTCATCTTAAGAGGATTAAATGTAGTTTGTCTTAGTTATCGGCATATAGGTTTACTTATAGCTAGTTTCAATACGCAGTTTAATCAAATATTGATGCTTACCGTGTTCAAATTGGTTATTTTATCCAATTCGATGGCTGTGCTGCCGCGGTGATGATGCAAATGGTGCAGGTGATGTGTCGTCAACATGTTGTTGCATTCAATTGGTCACACATAAGTCTCAATCTACTCTGACGCTACTCGATAATCGTAGCAATCGCCGGCTATATTGAACAATCCATCAAGAGCCGGATGCGGATGCGAATACGGATGTGGCTGTGGCACTGAATGTGGCTACGATTTCAGCATCAACTTCAAACCACACACGGCAACTGCTCAGCTCAGGTGTTGACAAATTGCAGCTTGTTGCACTTAGAGACGCATAATTCAAATCGCATCACGTGAATTTCTATCCACCTGCGATGGAGAAGGAGAGAAAGATAGATGGAAATTAAAATAACATTCGAGACACATGACATGCGACACCGGAACAGATTGGCACGTCGCTTGGGGAAAATGGGGAGATGTGGCAAGGAAAATGTCACGTTTTGTGCGCTTGAAATCCTTCCGAATGGATTTTTAGTTTGGAAAATGTTGTAACTTGTCGCCTACGGGGAATTTGTGACCCGTCATTTTTCACACAACGAATGCCGATGGCAATTTTACTGATGGTAGCAAAGTGTGAAACGAGTGGAAATTAACACTTCATTTGGCCTTTAAGATATGTTCCGGCTTAAAACCAAAAGCTGCTGCATTGTGCGTTGCATTGTGACCGTGACCATGTGGCAGGCATAAATAAACAAGCAGCCAAGTCAGGAGTCAAGTGCAGAGAGTCAACTTAAATGAAATTAAATTCCTCAATATGTCATAAAAAGGTCGAGAGTCATCATTAAACTAGAAACTTGCTGGTCTTGTCCTGGTCTGAGCTTGTTTGCATATTTAACGCTGAAATAACATTAAAAAGCTAATAGCAGCAGGCTAGTTATCGGTTTATGGAACAGTGAATATACTTTTTTATAAATTGGGAGCTTTCTTTATCCTGTGGCACATTAAATTCTTGACATAACTTTGGAAAATGGGCTTACTTAACTAAAGCATATAGGAATCACATCTTCGTATTATGCAAAAGTCTAAGTAAAATTCTTATATCTTATATATACACTACACTGTTAAGTAAAATTCTTCCTTAAGCCATAACTCATAAAGTATTTCGATGCTTTTTAAATTTTCAAGTTCTTAACAACTCTCATAAAAATCATACAGCAGCCAGCGTCAGCATCAGGGTATAAAACGTAAAGCAAACAAAACTGAAGCTGAAAGTGAATACCATAAAGAGCACGGCGTAGACAAAAAAGAAAAGCAAATAATGCCAGGCTTTGGCTGAGGAAAATTGTTTTGGTTCGGGCTTAGGAACAGGTAAATTGTGTATACTTGGCCAAGATGCAGTTAGACGGAAAGGAAAGACAGAATAGACAGTTATAAGTAGTTGTTAAGGATGAATGAATGTTTTATATTTGTTGAGTTGTTTTGCGCTATCTGCTTCAATTGCAATTTGCTGACCTTATGCAAAAGAAAGTTATTAAGCTTCATTTTAAATGAATTCATAAGCTGAGCTTTGTAGACTTTATGACTTTTAGAGGTCTTTTGTTAGAAGAAGAAAGGCTAAAATATATTTCAAATTAGAAGTGTTTAAAGCACTTGGGTGCGCTCCACTTGTTCTAAATTATGTGCGGAAATGAGTTGTGCTGTAAATAGAAGTTTACTTTAATCACTTCTTGTTTTAATAATGTAAATATTATCGTGTTCCGTTACTGATGAAAGCACATGGAGTGTGAATAACTGACAAGAAGCTGCAGCTGATAAGAAACTTTGTTTAGTATCTCATTTGTCGAAAAACGGGAGAATGTCGCGTGCTTGGCATGGCAATGAAAATGGTAATGGAAATGCGACTCATTAACTGTGTAGTCCCGTTGGAAAATATGCCGCCGAAAGGATTAAGCGAAATGGTGCGGCGGCTATTAAAGGATTTCTGCTGCTCATTTCACTCAAATGTAATTAAAAACTTAAATTAAAAATTTAAATGCAACGCTCTTAGCATTTATGAAATATTAATGCGAATATGATTAAGTCAAATGCGTGAAGGAGATAGCGATAGACAGTCTGTCGCACTTTAATGATGATGATGAAGGAGGAAATTTTAAAACAATTTGTTGTGTATACGCAACGTTTGCCACAAGCAACAGAAACTTTGTTACTTAAAGTTATAAACGAACCGCGTGACTGTTGCCGTTTGTGCCTCTTGATTTTTAATCTAAATCTAAATCCGCCAGTGAGCTGTTGTCAGCGACAGCAAAGTCAAGTGAATGCCTGACGGGTACACTCATGTTACGCATTGTATATGGTATGCCATCGTCATGCGAAAGACTCATAAAGCCCACTGTAATGGCAGCAAAACAAGCGGAAACTCAAACAAGTTGCATGCAACAAGAAAAAGGATTTTCCTGCTGCCTCAATCTCTAACTCAATGTCAGTGTCTGGCTGGGAATGAGCTTGAAACCGAGACCGACATGCCAGAAACTCATTAGCTCCGATACAACAGCGTGACAGGCACGCATATACCCTGTAAAAAGATCTGTGACAATTTTTCTTAAATAAAAGCATTTACTTTTAAACAAATTCTGGGCTTAGCATTAATTTTTTTGCTTTTCAAAGTCAAAAAACCTTTTCATACTTATTTACAGGATATAATTAGACAACAAACCGCAGAGCGACGAAACCACAAGACAGAGAGAAAGCGAGACAATTTCAAGTAGAGTGACAGAGATAGTAGGAACTGTCAGTGTGACTCATTTGGCATCATTTGTATTAACTATTCATGTCATGTGTATGTAAGTGTACACACTCGCACAAACACACAATTTGAATAATTTTGACAAATGTGTGATTAATTCAAAAACATTTGCACAACTTGGGCTTTAATTTTTTATGTGTATGCCAACAAGAACAAATTAGCACTTCATCAAAATGTTATGTTTATGTGTTGTTAGAAACTTTAATTTCACTTCTTTTTTTTTTTTGGTTCACCCCAAGAAAACTTTTGTGGCTCGAAACTGTCAAAAATAAGCAGGGACAGTTTCCTTAAAATAAAAGTTTATGAAAGTTTTTTTGCATAACTTATTGACCGTATATTTTTCTGTATTTATTTTAGGAATACTGAAAGGATATCGAATGGATTTGAATCAAAATCCTGGAGATATAGTTGCTTTGGAATTGGAGGTGAGTACACTTATTTTAAATTCTTAATTTTTTGGCAAACTGTTAAACGAAATTCGTTGAAATTTTCTGTAAACCAGCGTCATAGTTTCATAAATTTAATATAGTTTTTATGATGGGTCTTGTCATAATCCATTACTGTCCATTCTGCACCAAAAATAGAATTTTATTTATATGGTTTACAAGTTAACATATGTAACCTAATCCTTAAGAAATTCTAAAAAAAAACTCAAGTTAACGTCAAACGAACTTGGAACTAGGTTTGCTTGTCAATTTGCTAAGTTCATAAGTAATCATTAGAAAAGTTTTGTGGGTCATAGAGATAATCTATTGCATATAAATTGAAATCAAGCTAGAAAACTGTTAGTTTGACAGTCAATCCTTGGTCTGGAGAGAAAAGCCATTAAGGATTAGCAATTGAAACGAATTGGTGCTTAAAGCTTATGATACTCGTTGTTAAAGCGTTTATAGAAGGAGGGGGAGAATGAGAGTGAGAGGGAGTGAAAGAGAGGCGACAATGAGCAGGCAAAGCAAAAATAAAAGAGACTGTATAAAAGAGAGTCACATGCCGGAAATGGCAAACGGTTGAGAGAGGTAGCCTAATGCCAAAGCCAACACCGGATACGGATGCGGATGCATGACACATGCTGCCGTATGTCTGCCCCCCTTTCCCTTTCTCCCCCGCTGTCTCACAGTCTCTCACGCATTTGCACACACTGAATGTCGTCTCATTGTCGTTTGCGTTAAGTAGGCGACTTTATTAAGTCGAGGACACTGTGGCCAAAAAGTGTGCAAAGCGCAACAGCAACAACTATAAGTAGGTCAGGGGAACATGACCCGAAAAACACTCTGTACTTGAAGCACATGTGTCATATTGATATAGTTAAGTTCTTTCTTAAATTCTTCAGCTTTTTAGCAGTTTAAGTTGTGTGTGGCCTGTTTAAAGAGTACTCTCAGTGAGTGGATCTCTTAAAGCTTTTCCCTAGGGACCAAAATGTCTATGGATGGTTTTTACAGTACAGCAGCTCCCGCTGTCAGTTTGTCTAACTTTGTGCTTGGCAAACTTTGCAGACCCTTTGCACATTTTAAGTACAGAGTCGCACAAAAAATTTGAAATTTATGCACAAAGGCCACAAGGGCAAAAGGCAGGAGAGAGTGTGGCATTAAAGAGTGTGAGCAAGTGGACAACTTAGTTGGCCACAGTTGGGCACGTGTTGGCTGTGTCTATGTGTGAGTGTGTATGTGTTTTGGCCTTGCGGCAGCGGCGTCTGGCATAAAATTAAACGCCAACTGCGACATCAAAACGCGCGAACTTGAGAAAAGGAAGAAGAACTCGGTCCCCCCTACGTGTCTCTCTGCTTTCTACCAATTCAGTCTCCGGTGCTGGCGCAATTTGTTGCTTTTTGATATTTATTTTGACGGCAACGCATATGATATAAAAAAGAACGGCACATAAATCAGTTGTGCGATGCTACGCGACGCGACGTCGCAAGAAGCAAACAGCCGCAACGGAAACGGAAGTGAGCCCACGCCATGGCAGCAACAACGAACAATGGCCCTAAAGATGGCGAGCAGCTGCTGAGCGAGACTTAAACGTGTTATTTATGACACCGCTAAAGAGTTGCATCTGCTTGTGGCATTTGTTTCGTTTTTTTTCGTTTTTAAGCACAGTTTGTTGCCACCCAAAACCACAGAGAAAAAATGGTGCTACTAATCGTCCATCAAGGTCAGCATTACAATGGAGTTTTTCTGGGGAATTTATGATGTTTATATGGAAATTTAGAAAAGAAAAATTAATCATGTGTTATCAGTATAAACAAGAATATAAAGTTAGGTATCGTTTCTAGCTAAAAGGATTTCAAAACAATTTAAATAGCCATTTCTTTTAGCCACAAAAACTTTTCTTTGAGGCCAATTAAATGCAAATTTAAGACAAATAGAAATGTTTTAAAATAAATTTTAATACTTGTATAAAGCAAACAAACAAACTGACTTTTAGCACCCAAACTTGAGTGAAACTTTTACTATATTTCCAAGGAAATATTTTGCAGTTTGCTCAGAGACATTTTTGTATTATGAGTTCACTTCGCTTTTCCCATTTCTCAGTGGCACCTGCCATGCGGACTCTCAGCTGTTTTGACCCACTCAAGTCTGTTGCTTGACTTTTACATTTTCAATGTCTTGAAGTGTGTGCATGCGTGTGTTTGTTTGCTTGTGTGTGAGTATAACATTACTCAGTGTAAGCTTAAAGTGCCATAAAAATGCCAAGACGTACAAGTCTAATGCCTGCACCACTCACTTACTTATTCATTCATTCATTCACTCATTCACTCTCCCATTCACTCACTCACTCACATACTCACAACTTGGGCCCTTACACGCAAGCATTTACACACATGAGCGGTCAATGGAGAATGAAGTTTTTTCTCTTCAAGCTTTCTTCTCTTCTGGTTGTTGTTGTTAAGGGTCTGTTGCTTTTAAAAGGGACCATTGTTGCAAGAAGGGAGCAGAATGGGTGGCAACGACTGCAAGAAAGCCTGTAAATTATAGCCTATCGTGACCACAGGCTTAACTGGAGGAGATTAAAAACTGCCAATTTTCATGACTCAGAGCTATGAAAACTTTTGATGATGATCAAAACTAAATTAAACTTGGGGAGCCCTAGGAGAATTCATTTTACGCAGCACATCCCTTTTCTTAACTCTATCACACTCGCTGCACTTAAAATACAGGGTCTAAAAAGAACAAATGGCTGGCCATGACCATGGGGCATATTGTGTGCGAAAAAGGCATATTTTTTCAGCGCCCAGGGCTTCTCATTTACACACACGCTCTGTCTCCTTCTTCCTCTCTCTCCCTCTTGCTCTCACAGGCACGCTCTTTACGTAGGGACTGGAAAACGTTCGGAATCATAATCCAAAAACGACACATTGGGGCGCATTTAAACTGATTTCATTTCGGACCTGCGTGTGTGTGTGTATAAATATACATACGCGTGCCCACAAAAACATCAACAACAACAAATATTGAAAAGGAAATTCGTGGGGCGTATGTCTTGGCACGCACGGATCAAAGCCACAGAATGGATGTGAGCAAAAATTATAATGAATTTGTCGTGCAATCACTTGAAATACGTGGCTCGACACGGCGACACTAGCACACACACACACACACACATACCAGACCTACTTTGCTTTGATTTGACTTAGTTTTCCCTCGATGGAACTCACCAGATAAGCAGTTAAGTGAGTTTGGTCGGGGAAATCGAGACTTCAGTGCTCTTGACACTCTACTCGAACGCAACGCCAATCGTGGACATGCAATAAATACGAAATGTTATTGTTTTCTGACATACCCTGTAAAAACAGAGCAGCTGCGAGTGGAGTATGACTACTTATGCTTAAAAGATAACAAAATAGTTGGAGTTAATCACATGTAAGAACTTGGAACACCCTAACACAGTTAATATATTAAACTTGTAGGATTTTTAGTGTTTCAAATAATAACCCTTAAAATGGTTTGAGAAACTTTTTGAAGGGTATTCAATATTCGATTAGCATTCTCGCAGTTTTTGATTATTACTATTGATAGGGCTGTTTTTGTTGTCGCTGTTTGTATCGGAAAATAAATTGAATTAAAGTGAAATCAGTTGCCCTTGGCTCCAATAAATTAATGAAAATGCGGCGAGCGACACAATAACCAGGGAAAGCAGAAGAAGTAGGAGGAAAAGCGATAACAACAACAACGATAATAACGATAATAGAAAGAGAAATTGTAATCATAGAAATCAGCATAAATCAATGAACGAATTTACTCATAATGTCTATAAGTAGCTTTTGCCTTTGGCCAAAAGTTTGTTTCATTTTGGGTTTCCATATTGGTATTCGGAGATTTGTTTTAGCCGTTTTCCAGCTAAACCGTAAAGTTGAAAATTAAGTTTGATTAAGCCGCACAAATTTTAAATTGAAGCCATTAGCCAGTCCTCAGTTTGGCCAGAGCAGTAATTAAAAGCAGCTTTAGTAGCTTAAGAGTTTATGAAGTTAAATCATATTTAATTAAATTCAAGTGTTCTTTGACCCAAAAGCTATGGAAATCCCCTTACGGAAATTCAGATAAGTTGTGTGTGTGTGTGAAAACTTGTGCTTTATTTTGGTCACTCACAAACAAATTTGCAAGTTATTCATCGCAGCTTAGAAGTGGAGCATGTCAAGTGAAAGTGAAAGTGAAAGTTGTTGCGATTTATTTGCCAAAGGGTTTGCTGGATTCTTTCTGTCCTTGGCTTTAGTTAGCAGCTCATGAATAGTCGTATGTGTAGCAGCAATTTGTGGCAAAGCCAAAAAGAAAACGAGATGCTAAAGTTGCTACAAAGTAAAACTCTGCCGTAGCTAAATGAATTTCTTTCGAGTAACACTTGAAGTTCCACTAATTAGCTGAGTTTTATGGCAACTGTCGCAGCTCAAAGCTTCAGTATGTGAAGAGAGTAAGTTGCTGGCAAAGTTTAAGACATGAAATAGTTGCATATTATACTTTTATTTGTTAACAACTATTTATGCTAACAACTTAATAATTTCTTCTTGATTTTATTAAGAATTTCCACTTTCT
Organism: Drosophila nigrodunni; assembly: GCA_020829145.1. Classification (NCBI taxonomy): domain Eukaryota; kingdom Metazoa; phylum Arthropoda; class Insecta; order Diptera; family Drosophilidae; genus Drosophila; species Drosophila nigrodunni. The sequence continues at coordinate 1,738,162 of JACVCZ010000008.1, forward strand.
TCCACTTTCCACTTTCTTCCTCTTTAAGATTTCATGTGCTTTCGGTAAAAAGTTGAAATTGTCAGCAAAAAGGTTAAACATGCTGCTGCAATGAAAAAAGTGTTACATTTTACATACAGCCAAGTCCATAAACTGTTTTTATGACACTTTTCGTGTAGGAAAGTTAAGCTAAAGCATAAAATGAGTCATTAAGTTGACAAGCTTTTCCTGTTTTTCCTTTATTCCTTCTTTTGCTACGTCTTAAATGCAATCAAAAGCCCTTGAAGGATTTACTTAAATGCAGTAGCATAATTTAAAGCTGGCAAATTGCAAAAACGTCTTTTTAAAATTATGCACAAATCTGTTTTTATGGCCTCAAAGGCAAATATATACTCGTAAAGTAAAACTCTCCCTGGGGGAAATCGAGCGTTGAGGTATCCGCTCAGGACACCTGTCATAAATTCCAAAATTTTGTGGCAAACAGCTGTGAATCTCAGCCAAAACATAAATATTCGTTAAACGAAATCAAATGATGATAAATTTATATTTAATGAGAACGCCACAAGCCGCAAACTTGTAAAATTATAAAATTTAATTACACTCTACAATTGTCATCGTGACAGCTGTGGCAACCCTGGAAAATCATAGACAACAATGGCAACAAATACTAATCTGATTACTGCTTAAGTAAGGAAAGTAAAAATAATTTCCATATAAGTACGATTCTTGCTGTCGATGTGAGTGAATGTGTGAGAGTGTGTGTATACGTGCAAGGGCGCAAGTTTCCACTGAGGCAGCTTGTTTGCATTTGAATTTCATTAAAACAGACGAACAGGTAAACAAGCCCTCGTTGATGCAGCCGCAAGGCAACTCATGCACTCACTCGCACACCTACACACCTCCACACTCACTTCACTCACTTACGAACGTTGATAACCTCCAAGTAACTAACAGGCTTTATGCCAGCCATTGACAATGGTGACATGGGCAAAGACAGCGATGAAGGGAAAGTAAATGGTCACAAGTGACAAATGACAGTCAGGAAATGAATTTATGAAGTATGATTTCTTTAAATACTCTAACAAAGGGTATATTTAGACTTATTTGCTGACTTAAAGTCACAAAATAATTAAAAACAGAATGAACAATTTATCCTAAACTTCTATCAAACAGAACTGATCAAAATTCAATAAATTTTAAGGGAAAATACATACGCTATTTGAGAAAATAAAACAATAATCACTTAATTTATTGTAGGCAACAACACAATTAGGTATAGTTTTTTATTTTTTCCTAGAGTATTTTATTTTCACCAACCCATTCTCTAGCTATTTTCTGCTGCCTTTCTAGCGCTGCAATTGCACACCAAGTCTTAGTGTGTGTGTGTGTATTTTCAAGGCATTCGCTGATTGCTAGTGCTTGGTGGAGTGTGCAAACGTGACAGGCCGTGGGCAGAGTAAGCGAGCACTCGTTACGCATTCGCTACATAGGCCAAGTTGAATGTCTCAATTAGTTTACGTTATCCACGAATAAACACACGGTAAAAGTGCGTGTAAACAGACTAAACCGAATACGGCATAATAACAACACTGTCGACACGGTTGTATGGCCAGGAGGCCTAAGGGAGACCAGCAATATAAAAACATTGGCCAAATTAGGTGACCAGCACTCCAGCGAGACGAAATTTACCCCCCCACGACGCGCTCCTTTGGGCGTCAAACAAACAAAACTGTCACTTGTCACAGGCACCTTGGGGAGGAGGCTCAAACAAAGGCAGATGCCTAAGGGCAAAACAGTGAGAAAGATGGTTGCAGGGAGGGTGGTACAGAGCGGAAGAGAGGTGTGAGTCTTGGGGATGTAAACTCAGGCACGCCTGAGGCCGTTGGTCAGATAATTTTCTTTGTTCTGTACAGCAAATGTTTTTATTTCACATTTTTTTTGCGCTCTCTATACACAAGAATATTTTTTGTTGTGCGTTGAAAGTGGATAAGCGGTGAAAGAGAAGTGGGAGGGGTTAGAGGGCGTTGTGCGTTTCTTGTCAGCTATTTTTCCGCTTATTTTATCACGTTTTGTTGCCTGTTTTTTTTACTCTCCTCTCAAAGTTTTTTCCTCCTTTTGTTTCTTTATGCTTTGTTTACTTAAGAGAGGGATACAGAGTGTGCGTGTGTGTGTGTGATTGTGTGTCGCAACTCAGACAGGTAGCAATATGCAAATCAAACAAAGAACTGAGTGCCACCGCCATGAAAATCAGAAGAAAAGAACAGGAAGAGACGCTGACAGCAGCGGAATTTGTTAAGATGTGTCTGTCTGACTGTCGGTCTGTGCAAAGACGAGCGAAGCATCAATATGAATTTCACGTGCCTCTGGCAGCAGACATTTAGAGGAGACTGTGGAAGGCTAAAAGTTGACTTTAAATTGTCGTTGATCTAATGCAATTCCCCTTTGAAAATGATTTTCTCAAGTCGCGTTTTGTCTTATCAAATTTATACAAATCGATTCGCTTATTCAACTTGCGTTTATTTTGCAAACATTTCGATAGGATTTTTTTTTTTTTTGATTAGAAATTTATTGGAGTTAAGACGATAAAATTATTTAAATAAACACTCAACAATATTTTGGAAATTTAGACATTAATTTTTGAAGTGTAAAAAAGGAAGAAAACTAACAAAATGAAATGCATTTTTTATACATTTTACTCTATAATTTTGATTATAAATTTAAAATTTAATAGCTATAAAAAATTCTATGTAATTACCAAATTTTGGTTATTTATCAATACAATTTTTACAATTTTGTTTTTGTTTTTTGATTGACTTTTTCGATATTTTCACGTGTTCATGTTTATTTTTGTTTTCGTATTGAGCTCATAGAATATTTGCTGCCTGCATTTGATTGAGTTAATTTTCGTGGTAATTGAACATTTTCGCTTGTTGATCAAACAAGCAATTTATTTGTTATTTTAGCTGTCATAATAAAGTCATAGCCATGCGAGAACTGACCATTTTATTTACTGAAATGCACTGATGAATGTTGACCACGACTATGACTACGACCACGGCGCGTATACGCAACGTGTGTGTGTGTTTTTGTGTGTGCTTCGTGTTTCGACACTCGTCTCTCGATATTTGTATGTGTTCTGCCGCGTGTTCCGTCGCGTGTGCTTTCGCCTCAACGTCTGTGGTTCGACTGAGAATCAGACTGACGACGACGACAGCACACAGCTGTGGCAGCGGCAGAAGCTGTGCCACATGTCGAGTGCTGTTAACTGAAAGAGTCAGAATTTAACAGCGGGTTAACAGTGAGCGCCACGCAGCAACAGCTGAGCTGCTAAATTCATTCATAATTATTTCGAGTGAGAATCAATTTCGCTTGAGCAAAAATGTGTCTCTAGAGAGCTGGAACTGGACAGCAGAGCGCGTGTTCATCATAGTTATAGGCATAAACAGAGAGAAATTGGCATGGGAATAGGGATTCTGATATGTTTATTGTATATGCAAAACGAATGTTGACCTTTTTTTTTTAGAAAGGGAATAAAAATAATAAAAATAAAGATGGAACGACATAAATGCGCGTGAAATGTCAAAATCACTGTCGATGGCAGGAGTAAAAAAGCGCCAAAAAAGGAGAAAAAACAGAGAGAAAGATGACAACACATAAGCATCAAAAAAAGAAAAAAGGAAAACAAGAAAACAGACGAAAATGGCAATGCCAATGCCAAGGCAATCAAGAAAATTTGCTCCAGCAAATGGCAAGGCAAATACGAACAGGAGAATGGGAATGGAAATGAAAATGGTGAAGGAGAATGGGAATGAGGAAGAGTAGGAGAACGAAGCATGCAGGCAAGTCAAGTGTTTGCACGAGCTGACGATGACGATAATGATCTTCTTGTTGTTGTTGTGCCGCATGTTGATGATTGTGGGGTAGCCTCACACACATACGCACAAACACACATACACACGCACACAGAGGGAAATAACCCGAAAACAAACCATAAGTAAGTAAACACACTGAGCATTCCCGTGGGCAACCTTAGCTTTTTTTTCGACTCTCTCCATGGTTTGGCTGCACTTGCAACTAAAAATCATCAGGATTAGCTATCCTTCTCTCTACCACCCCACCACTCTACCTCCCTCTCTTCTTCCTTCTCTGTCTCTACCTTCCTCCCTGTCTGCTAACCACTTTTAGCATACCAACAAAACTTACGAGCCAAAAGCTAAATTTATTGTCCTTATAGCTTAAACCAACAAGTTCCAAATTAGACCACAGTCAGCGCAGCACACGCATTGTCCTTGCCTTTCCCCTTCTCAGCTCCTACTCACTGCCGTCTCTCAGTCTGCCTCCAGCTGTGCACTGCAGGCATCAAGCTCCTTTGGGGGAATTGAGAACTGGGCTGGGGTTGTGGCTTATTAAAGCAAATTGCTAGCGCATTCTTATAGCTGTTGTGCCGACAATTGCAACTTTCTACTATTAAACTGTCACCTCAGTGCAGCAAAAAGTTCACAATGCATAAAATTAAACAAATTATAAAAAAAGTTAAACAAAAGGTAAAGTTTTATATAAGCTTTAATTGCAGTTTGTTTAGACAAAGCAATTTGCAATAAACACGCAAATGCTGAAGAAAAAACTATGTTTAAACACTATGTTAAAGGTTATGAGATAATTTGAAACGGTTATTTGTAACATTTGCCTAATTTTATTTCATTCCCATCAAAAAACTTAATTTTCGGACACTTTAAAATGTTTTCATTAACACGCAGACACTCAACAGCTGTCTGTCTGTCTGTCTAAGGGTTCTACAGCATCTTCAATGGAATCGTATCGCAGCAGTAACGATTTCATTGATACTTCTTAAACAAGCATACGCCCCGTTGGCTTTTATGGAACTAACCACTTAATCACCATATCATATCGATGCCATAAAAACGCAACAACAACAACTTCATTAAATATTTAAGCATGTGTGTGTGTGTGTGTATCTGTAAGAGTACACACAAGAGATTTAAGCATTTCTTCCGTAGACTAACATAGATTTCTGTTTGGATGAGTCGTATTGACTTGCTGATTATTTTTATTTGCCACTCGCAAACGTGTTTCGATTGAGACATAAAACTATGGCGTGCCCCAAGAACAGAGAATCGAGCACCGAGAACTGAGAGCCAAACCAAACCAACAAGAGCCAAAAAGTGCCTACAGGGTAAATATAAACATTTATACACGATTAAGTGTGCTGTTTATTTTGATGTTTGGTTTAGTGCTTCCGTTTCTGGCCCCACACATTTAGATAGTGCGCGTGTGTGTGTTCTCTGTCAGATATTACGAATGCGCCGCATTAAATGGGCTATGGAATGAGATAGCAGCGGGCGAAACCAAAGATGAGAGTTAACCAAAACAATAACAAAGTTTAGCACATTAATGTGAATGGTTTCTCTTTCTGTCTCACTCTTGTTCTCTCATTCTTCTTCTCACTCTCTGCCTCTTACTCTTTCTGCCGAATTGAGTTCCATTTCGAATTGAATTCAAACCTCACATAAATCAATAAAAAACTAATCAAAAAATCAAAAGCAAGCGTTGGGAATTTGTTGTACACTGCAAGTAAATTGATTGCCAAATGATTGCCAGTTTGTCAGTCTGCCTGTCTGCTAGTCTGCATGTGTGTGTGTGTGGGTGTGGTGTGTATAAAGTGCACGCAGGAACAAAAAGTCAAAATTAACGCTTTGCTTTAAACAAATTTCATTTAATTTCGAATGCAAACCAATTAAATTGAAAGCAGCAATATTCCAGTGCTAGCTGTCACTGTTTATACCCTGTAAAATAGGGTATATTAATTCAATTTTGGAAAAAACAAATATTTATAAAAATCCTGTGAAAACTAATGTAATGGTAAAGTTTCTAAAATTACCTATGCAAGTGTGAATATACTGTAAAAATGCTCATACAAACTAACTTTACATGCTATACACTTTGGTATTTCTATGCTTACATTTTAGTGACTTTGATCTGTTACTTCTTTAAAATCGTTTACTAAACTTAAATGTTATTCCATTTTTACAACTCTAGGGTATGTCCTGTGCACGCACACTCTGCTGTTGTTTTCTTTTGACTATTTTCAACGCCTGCTGCGACAATTTTGGTCGTTTTACAATTTCAATTTATGCAAATGCAACAGCAGAGCATTCAAGCTCCATTTAATAGAGCCTCAATCTAGAGAAAGGAACAGAAGAGACAGCGACTTTGATGCTCGTTAGGGCAGGCGAAAGGGAGCAGTGTCTTTTTGAACAGGGGGAGTGAGGGGCGAGTCGGAAATAAACTCGTGTATGAAGACGCCTGCATATTTACAATTACTTATGTACTCTGCGCGCTGAAATTACAATTTTATCTACACTTTATGCCAAAAAAGTCAGTCTCGACTCGATGTCCACAGTTTTCCATTTTCGCCCTGTTGGTTTTTGGGCAAATCCCTAGACCAAAGCTGTCTCTTAAAATGCAAAGTGAAGGAAGCTTAAAGCCACCGAAATGCATGCAATTAATTTGAACTTACGATTTGCCGAAATGGCAATGGGAAAACTGCCACCAATATAGCTGCATTATTAGTGTGTCTCTGTTTTTGTAGAAAATTACGATATTTTAATGATGATGCTGCGAGTGGCAACACTGGCAATTGAAGTGAAATTGCAGCCGAGCATTGTTAAAACCCAATGATTTTTACTTTAACTGTTTTTGGAAAGGTCTTTAAAAAAGAATATTAGTAGAGTAGCTAAAGAGCTCTTAGTTTAATTATACATATGATAGAAAAAAACTTAAAGTTTGCTAAAATGCTTAAAAGATTTGAAATATTTGAAAGTTTACAAAAAAAAAGCTGGTCTTTGATTTGGAATAAATTATTATTTAAAGTTAGTTCTAAACTATTTAAAATGAAATTATTCCTGCTTCTTGTATCGGTTGTACACTGATATGTGGTATATATTGATGTTAAAAAGTCTGCTATCGATTAGCTATTGCTTAATATTTATTTTATGGGATTCCAATGGTTTTTTTCTTCGTGGCCTTAGTCTATTGATAACAGATCAACCGAATATATAAAGTAAATAGAAAGAATAGCACTCAATTTTATTTGCATTTGTGTTGAGAGTGAAAACTGTTGTTTTATCTCTTCTATGCCCTCCATAAGGGAAAGCGATTTCAACCTAATTACTCACTGTGTGGATTTAGCTGGTCAAAGGCTTGAGAGTGAAGTGTGCTTTTCAGCCAACACCAATTTTGACTAATTGCTTCTAGAGGCAACACATCGAACAACTGCCAATATTTAACAAAGTGAGCCTCAATCCTCACGGCTTTCACACTCGGCCTCAATTGCTGCCACAACACACGGCCAATGTTGTTACAGATATGCTAATCCAGCTGCCAATTTCGCTGGGATGATATTAAGGGGGCGGTTCCAAAGGTAGCCTAGCTTTATGGACGAATGGATTGCAGTATAGTAGTTAATACTAAGCGAACTTCTTAGGATTTTAACAAATAAATTAAGGATGCCAGCTTAGTTATGGCTACAAATCGAGAATACTTTTGTTTCCTCGAATTACAGCTAGAAATGAAAAGATTTTGTTTTATTTTTGTATTTTTTTATTTATTTAAGGAATTTTGTTCATTATAACTACAAAAGGATTTTCTTTGACTTAACGGTAAAAGTATTATTATTAGAACTAGGTTCGATGAAAATGAATTGTAAATAAAAAAAAAATTATAAATGAAATTAATCACTGGAAGTGGCAGAGGCAGAGGTTGAGGCTATGTCCAGACGTTCTTGAAGATTCCGGTTGATATTGTCGACCATGTCGAAGGCCTCGATAATCAATTCGGCCTCGTCCTGAGCCCTTTCGCTCATTCGCTCCAGACTGCGGCGTAGCTGTTTGTGCTCACCGCTCGAATCGCGATTTTCGGCACGCTGGAAGAGTGTAGGGCTGTTGCGAGCAAATAGGCCGGTGGTGCCACTTCCACGTTGAAACAGTTGGTCCAGCTCATTTGGGTGTGGAAACTCGTTGTCCATGGCAAAGCGACGCAGTTGTTCGTATTTTTGTTGCATGCGTTGCCAATCTTGGCTATAAGAAATGACTACAGCTTGTAGGATAGCATCCTCACCAGGTAAATAGGCAATGACATCCTTGAAGGCATTTTCCCGTTTCCAAATGGTGCGAGTGTAAGGTATAACCTGATAGACAACCATTTCGGGCTCTGGACTGTATTGTACAAGCATCCAAGTGTTCTCATCCATGGGCGACTGGGCAGCATCCAACTGCTCATCAAAGACATGATCAAAGCAGCGTGCCTTGAGATTCAGCAAGACTTTTTCCATGTAGTCACGCTGCTCATAGGCGTAGAGCACATGAGCTATTTCTCCTTGTTCAAGTTTCACAATGGGCGATCCGCTAATTGTGGAATTTGTGCTCAACCAGGTGACCGTATGTGGTGAGACCATTTTCTGTATCAGTCGGTTGCCGGTTTCCTCATCCTCCTCCTCGTATTGCACCAACATTTGACGTGCATCGTCATCCTCATCTCGTATCTCTTGGCTCAGCGAGACCAGGGCTGCATCTACTAGTTTTCTCTCATCGGCTGCTAATATGAGTTTTGCCTCCAATTTAACGCCGTTCAAGCGGAACTCCACAAAGCGAGTCATGTATTTGTCGGAGACATCAGTCTCGAGCAGTTCCATGCTGTGGAGCACACACAAACGCTTCCTACCATTGGCTTCACCATTACTCAGCATTCCATCATCGACTTCAGCCAGGAACCAGGACAGACGAGTTGCAGGACCAATGGGTGCTGCGGCTGCGGAGTTCTGTGCCGAGTCATCCAATCCGCTGTCTTTGCTTGAGTTGCTCATGTTTGCACTTTGTTGAAAATAAAATTTGAACGATTAGAACTGTTGATTTGCGTTGTTGCACTGCTCGTGGCACACTGATGCTCTCTGCTCTTTGACCCTCCTTTTTATACACCTGAAACGATCCGTTCCTCCTTCGGGTTTCCTTCGGGCGGTAAGTAGGTAGGTAGGCGGTAAGTCGAGGATTAGTGGATTTTCCGTACTTACCTGTTTGTCGTCGAAGGGACTTACTTAATTGCATCGCGGATCGAGTGACAGCTGCTTGGATTACCGTTGGTAATAAAAACTGATTTGACCAAATGTCGCGAAACGATCGTCGTTAGTGATAATTACCTGCAAACGACAGCTGCAACCGTGACACGATTTCGCTGAATTTTGTAAGCGCAAGTTGTACCTAATTCTGAGAAATATTTGAAGAACAAGTTACTGCTAATTTATTAAAACTAAAGTCAGTTGTTGTAAATCTGACATGTATGTAGGTGTAATATGTAGACTGCATTTAACTTAATGACCATCTGGTTGACTGAAAATGAAAGAGTTCAGAAAAGTTGTAAAAATATAACAGAAGGAGTACGGATTGTTCTTAAGTAAAATCTTGGGAATAGCAGAAGATTAAATATACTTACAGATTACATTAATTAAGTTTTAATAACTTAATAACAAAGGTTTTTATATCAATTATTTTCATATACAGTGAAAGCTTCCTTTGACGGACAGCCACGGTTTTAGTAGATGTCCGCCTAAGAGAAGTGATATTGTATGAAAATCATGCGGAAAAACTATAAAATTCATTAAGCTTAGGGCTGTGCGTGAGTAGAGTTTTCACTATATTTCTACGGTACAAGAAGTCCGATATGAATGACATTTAATTAGCGGATAGGAAATGACAGTAAATGAACATTGCGTAAATGATGATGAAATCGCTCAATAGACACTGAGTGTTCCTATGAGAGCTACATGGGAATGGGCTCAAAAGTAACTGGAGTTTCGTCATAGTTTTTCTCCAAACGACTCATCAATTGTTCAATTGTTCTGACGCAGGAGGCGTGACACTACCGTACATGTGGTCAACAATAGGTTGCCTACTCTCCCTTTCCACCACGACGTAATTTCCTTTACTTTTGGATGCCCGTCGTATATGATGAAATCCACCGATCTGGCCGATTTTAACATATGAACTGCGCGCAGAAAGAGTACACATCTGTACCGAGTTTCATCAATATATGTGGCTTTGAAATTAAGAGACTAATTCGGATTTAATAAGGACATTGCAATATCGACTCAGCTATTGATGCTGTTCAAGTCAAGCATTTTTGTACAAACTTCGTGACAAAAAGAATATTATTTCCAACGGTATAAAATACAATTCAATACTTGTACGTGTTAATTTCATACTTCTTACTTTATTTAAAATTTAGTTTCTGTTTTAAATAGATATGAAGTCTACATTGTACATATGTATGTCATAATTTATAAAAAATGGTCGTAAAAATTATAATTACGCTAGTGACATGAATAATCGATTAAATATAAGTTGAGAAGTTTAGTTTCGGTGAAAAACACGCAATTGGCTTGAAATTATTTCGATAAGTTTTGCCGTCGACTTAAAATAGAATCAGAAAGGAGCCTCTGAAACGGGGGAACATAAAGTTTGTGTTAAAGACAGTAAATCTTCATTCGGTAAGCAACATAATTTGTTTTTATCAGATTTTATCTGCTGGTATACCCAAGACTTTGGTTATAAATTCGCTAATTCTGTTGCCAGTCGAATTAGTACCTTCATCATCATTCTGAAAAGTTTCTTCTCCAGGCATAAACGAGTTTTGAACGCCAAATGGGGTATTTGTAGTGCTTGTACTTGTATCCGTACTGCGCACATTGGACACCGTATATGTGAGAATCTGATTGAAGAATCCCCTTTTGATGGCAACTCTGATGGCCTCCGGTGTGACCAATACACAGCCCAGATTACGCTTCGAATACCGCTCCTGGGCATTCACGTGATAGACATTGTCAGCTCGAAGTTGTAGAGTTAACACAATATCCGCAAACTTACGTGGTCCGATCAGCTCCAACACTTCAGCTATAAGATCATCCAGCACTGGCAGCATATTCCCGGAGCACAAGTGACACTCATTGGAACACGCATTCAGCATTTGAAAACTAGAACTAGATTTAGTTGGCATGAATAATTTTGCTGTGCGAATATCAGTGTCCCTCATCTGGTTTGGTTGTGCAGCTTGTTCCCCTTTAGCATTGTTGAATTTTATTCTTCTAACTTCATATTGTAGCTGCCTCACTTGTGCCTCTTGACTGTCGAGTTTAAGCAACAATTCGCTGAGCTTTCGGCTAATATCTGGCACAATTCTGCAGTTTCTACAGTCTGCTGTGTCCCTTGGGGCATCGGTATACTGAAGTCTAAATTTTGGTGTCTCGTTTGGGTCCGCTGTGTGTAATGGTTCGGCATTTGAATCCTGTACTAAATTTCGCTTCCAAAAGTGAATTTTCTGTAGAATATTTGTTGGCTTGGCTGTAAAGGCAACTGCATTGGGAATAGCTTTCTGCTTTGGTTTCTTGTTAAGCAAATCTTCTCTGCTTTCCGCATAGTAAGGTGAACTCGCAGGAGCTTTCTCCTGTTTGGGGATTGTCTTCTTGCTATCGACTTCATTCTTGTTGAGTTTAGAGGTATCTGCAGAAGTTTTCTCTTCTTTTTTCACTGGTGCTGGCGTTGCCGCTGGCTTCTTGCTATCAGTAGGCTGACTTGGTGTAGGCTCAAATTGTGTGGCTTCGTCCTGAGTTGAGCTCTGCTCCGTTTGCGTGGATTTGGTTTCCATGAAAACCGTTTGAGTTGATTGCGTTTTTCTGCCAGCAGCTAAGTCGAAGCTGCGTTCGAGTGCCGAAATGGGATCAGTTTGGTCAAAGACGACATACATGGGTCGTTTAAGTCTTTGACTATGCGCAGGTAGATCATCCTCAAAGCTATCGCAACAGTAGGAAGAGCAGCCAGATGGTCCGCCCGCAGGTAAACGACAAATTGATCCTTCTGTCGGCCATTGCAGGCGGTCAAAAGCCGACGATTTTAAAACAGCATCTGCAGGTCATAAAAAAGGGATCGTTTAGGGATTTGGAAACTTTCGTGAGTACCTATCGTATTGGCCGAAGGGTATATAAGAGCAGTGGTTATTCAGCTCAGACATCAGTCTACTATTGGACACCGTGAAGATGGTAAGTCGGAGCATTAAATTCTTTCTCTCACTTCTAGCTGAAAATTAATTTAAAATTTTTTCTCATAGAATAATCGCCGCCAACGTTTAGAATTTGCGCTCAGCTCTCTGCCCTACGATTACAAGTTGGTGCAGTTGACTCCAGCTCAACAAAAGGTGGAGGAAATTATTGCCAGACTTCGCACAGATGAAACTTCCTCAGGCCATGAGGATGAGAAAATGATTGACAGACGCACAAATGAATCGTCCTCGGGCCATGTGACGGAAAGTGATGATGAGAAGGCACGCAGCAGTCAGGAGCAGCAGGCCGATGGCTTTGCTGAGATGGCATTGCGACAAATTGAGGAAGCCGATCGTGAGCCACAAATGCCAAAGCCCAAACAACAGTTGAGCACTCTGGCAACGCTAACACTGGCAGCTGAAAAGCTTATGAAGAGCACATGCAAACAGGAGCCGGTTGAGCAGGAAAACAATGAAAGTGATGATGACTCCAATTTGGATATGGACGAGGATGAAGCTCTTGCCAGAGCCGATCGCAGAACACTCATGGAAAATCATGTTCAGGCCTTGAATGAGGCGCGTGTAAAATTGTTGCAAAGCTGGGAGAAGAGCAAACGCACCGCTCTCGACTTGCTCACCAAAGAGATCGAGAAGGTACAGAACATGGATGAACCAGACACACCGCCAAAATCACCACAATTTGGTGTGTTCCAAAAGGGCACCGATAAGCTCAATACTTCCACGCCCACAACAAACGGAGAGGATGAGAATGAGAAGGATGATGAGAAGGAGAATGAAGTCATTGAAATGGATCCCGATGATGAGGAATATGTGCCCTATGGCTCAGAGAACACCAACAAGCGTAAGAGGGCTAAAAAGGCAATGGTGACCTCAACACCTGTAAATGACAAACGCGGTTGTCCCACCTTTGAGTTTGACCGTGATGGAAAATCCAAAATGGTTGTCATTGGACCCAACGGCACTGAGGTAGCTCGCTCCTGTCTCGAGGCCATCAATTGGAACACTTCGGGACCGGCTATAACCCGCAAGTTACTTTGCGAGGTCTTTGATCGTGCCACACTCGCCTTTCATACTCTTTCCGGAAAACCTTCACCAGCTTTTAAGGACTGCGCTCGTCCCAGCAAGCAACAGTTGGATCCTTTGAAGGTTGCTGATCTGGTCTACTTGATGACCAACACCCTACAGATGACTCCACGTGAAGTTCGCACTGCTATTACCACCAAATGTGCCGATGAAAACAAAATGCTACGCACTCGCCAACAGAAGCGCCCACGCAAAACTCTTTAAACCAACTGTTTTGTAGGCCAAAAGACCAGTTTTAGGCCCAGCCATGTACTAAATGGCCCAGTGTGCTTCATTTAGATTTAAGAAATGATTTTCATGAAATATAAATTTTGAAATATTAAATGTTGTGTTTTTATTATTTACCAGTTCTCTCCAACATATTTAAGCAGCTAGCACTAAGCGATAACTCCCGCTTCCCTCACCAAGCATCGATTTTACCAATTTCGTGTCTTCTATCAAAACTATTTCGTCATTTCTGTATCAAAATTTTTTAAAATGTGTAAAAAACTTGGATTACTTTGTTATTAACTGCTTGTTCCTTGGTCGAATCATCATAGCAGCTGTTTTGAGCGAGTAGTCCCGATTGTGAAAGCAACCCCAATAGACACCACCGTAGTGGGAGGTATTGTATGTTCCCGCCAAGTTGCTTAAGGAGTTTCGATTGTTAGCTAAAATTCAACTTAATTAGTATTTAACTCACCTATGGTGTTCTCCTTTATTGTACCACCAGGCACCGAAATACTTCGTAGCACCGTTCACACTACTGCCACCATTATTGCGATCGAATGTAGAAAATGGTATTGAGTGGTGATAAGAAAGACAATTCCCCGCTGTGCCACTGGCGGCACCCAGTGTTTGTAGCGCATATTTGTCATACTCGTCGCCTATGGCAAATTTTTCATATTTCTCAAACTTTCGAACACCCTCAAAATCATCGAGCATAACTAGCAACTCTTGGCTGTATTTGGCTGTCAGTGCGTGTATTTTATCCAAGCCCAAAAAGAACTCGCCATCCAAATCTCCAAAGCCTTTCTTGTATGAATCCCAATTGCGATAAAAATTCACACTGCCATCCATGCGACGTAGTATGATTGTCCAACCTCCTTCTTGAGTGGTGGCATCGCAAGACACTTCAAAGGGGTGTTCACTGTAGCTAGGTACGAGTATTTCATAGATGCCACTTTTATGCGTACGGGCAATCGCCTCATCACAGTTACTGCCATAATATTTCTTATGATTTGAGTGCGTCCATTGAAGTAGATTTTGGCACACATTTCTTTGGCTTTGTAGCTCCGCTCTAAGTACGAATTTAGCTGAGATTTACTAATTATTTTCAATTTTGTAAACTCACCTTAATTCAGATAGCTGTGAGTTAATAGATAGAAATGCTTTTGTCTCATTGAGCTCGGCAATCTGTGCAAAAGTTGCGTATATTAATGGTATTAAGTAAATTATTTTCAGCAACATTTTTGTGACTTTACAAAACAAAATTGTAGAGAAGACTAAATTGAGAGACAGTCGTCGACACTGTTAATATAAATACGATTATATAAATAAATAATAAGAGACAGAGACAGACAGACGACGGAATTGTTATCAGTATTGTTGTTAGCTCTTTATCTCATTAATATTAATAAATTATAGCATTAAAACTGATAAGACAGGGTGTGTATAATAATTTATAACCATTACTCTGTGTCATTTTTATTTGCTTACTACAAATTAAATACTTCAGCTAGATTATTCGAATAAATTTATTTAGATTTTGATTTATTTAAAATAATACAGTTCTTGTCCGTGTCATTTATTAAATTAACTTTTTTGAAATATATGCTGTTAACTTCCTTGGGCGAATCATCATAACAGCTTTTTAAGCGAGTACTCTCGATTGTGAAATGGTCCCCAGTGTATGCCTTTGAATCCGGTGTTGGTATTATATTTCCCCGCCAAATTGCTAAAAATATATTAAGGATTGCAAACGAAAAGTTGGGAATTATTTAAAACATACCAGCAGTGACCAGTCTTGTACCACCAGGCCCCATTATATCTTTCGGCGCAGTTTCCTTTGTCTACATCATTGTCACGATCAAATGTTGAAAACTTCATAGTATGATGATATGCCATACAATCACCAGCTGTGCCATTGGCCTTGCCAACAGTGTTTAATTCATATTGATCATTTTCGTCTCCAATTGCGAACTTCTCATACTTTTCAAACTTTTGTAGTCCATCGTTATCTTCGAGCACAACTAACAACTCTTGGCTGTATTTGGCTGTCATTGCGTGTATTTTATCCAAGCCCAAAAAGAACTCGCCATCCAAATCTCCAAAGCCTTTCTTGTATGAATTCCAATTGCGATAAAAATTCACACTGCCATCCATGCGACGTAGTATGATTGTCCAACCTCCTTCTTGAGTGGTGGCATCGCAAGAAACTTCAAAGGGGTGTTCACTGTAGCTGGGAACTACTATTTCATAAATGCCACTGGCTTTAGTTGAGGCAGTTGCTTCAGCACAATTTTTTCCGTAGTTTGATTTGTTTTTTTCAGCTGAATTGTTGCACAATTTGTGCTGTTGTAACTCCTCTCTAAGATTAATATTATTTATGTTTTAAAATTGATTTAGTTCTTTGAAAACTAACCTTAATTTGGTTAACTGAGAATTTATCAACAGAAAGGCCTTAGTTTCGTTGAGCTCGGCAATCTGCCCAAAACTCGGTTGTAATATATTTGCATTTAACAAAATTATAAAGCAAATTATTTTAAGCAACATTTTCGCGACTGACACGAACTAAATTTCCGCGAAGACTAAAGAACAAGCATTTAAAATTGCGAATTTATACAGAAAATTTAATTTCAAGTCTAAAATGGAACAAATTTTGTTTACTTTACGATTCTATAAACAGATTTATATAGTCTGAATGATAAACATTAATCTTTGCAGTCGATGAATCTTTCAGAGTGCTTTCTATACTGACTGCAAAAATGTCTAAATAAAGACAAAGTGTTAAATATTAATACGTTTTATAGTGCCCAGCTTTCTTGGCCTTATCATCATTATGGCCCTTTTCTAGGAATATTCTTGACCACGAAAAAAGTGCCAGGTAATGCCCTTGGCAAAGCTGTTGTCCTTGAATCTGCCTGCCAAGTTGCTGCAGGAATTTTAACCATTAATCTTAGCTCGAAACATAATAAATTTGAAATTTACCAATGGTGTCCATTTTTGTACCACCAGGCACCAGTGTATTGCTCGGCACCGTTTCGTGGATCAACATCAGTGTCACGATCAAAGGTGGAAAAC
The DNA here is from genome assembly GCA_020829145.1 of Drosophila nigrodunni. Classification (NCBI taxonomy): domain Eukaryota; kingdom Metazoa; phylum Arthropoda; class Insecta; order Diptera; family Drosophilidae; genus Drosophila; species Drosophila nigrodunni. Next base: position 1,754,629 of record JACVCZ010000008.1, read on the forward strand.
TTCTGGCCATGAAGATACTTGAGCCCATCACCTCCAGTGCCACTTGACACGCCCAGCGTAAGTAAGGCGTACTGCTCGTTTTCGTACGAGCAATTCCTGGCTGTATTCCGCAGTCATTGCATGTATTTTATCCAATCCAAAAAAGAATTCGCCATCAAGATCACCGAAACCCTCTTTGTAAGACTTCCAGTTGCGATAGAACTCAACGCTGCCACCGTAGCTTTTTACAATGATTGTCCAGTTGCCTCCCTGAGTAGTTGCATCGTAGGCCACGCTAAAGGGGTCCTCACTGTAGTTGGGCACGCGTGTATTGTAGATGCCACTCGTTTTAGCACAGTTAGGTGCTTAGAACCAATTGTGATTTACTTCTGCGCCATTAATTGACTCGTTCAGATACTTTCCCAGTCGAGCTAATTCCGTTCTGAAAAGGGATTAATTTTTAGTTATTAAAGTTTCTTTAGTTAGTAGACTTACTTTATTTCGGTTAACTGTGAATTAATGGTAAGAAATGCATTTGTTTCGTTAAGTTCGGCATTCTGCGAATCAGTTTTCATGAAATTCATATATATCAATAAAATTATGCAAATTATTTTTAGCAACATTTTGCCGGCTGCTATGAACAAAATAATATCGAACACTAAATTAAGAAAAGAAAAGTCTCCAAGTTGTATCTCAATATATTATAAAATATTTACTTATACAGTAAACAATGCAATAAAAGTGTTATAAATATGTCTACTCGAATAAGCCACAGAGAGGACTACCCGACAGTAAAATACTCTGCATATTTGGTTAATATATCGTTTCTCTTTCAATAAATTGCAATTTATTACACCGCAATTATTAAAAAAACTTTTGAGTAATTTATGCTCTCTAAATTCACATTTAAATTAAACTTTTACTTCATTTTTAAATAAATTATTTGTAAACTATTTGAAATGAATTTGCGTTCAATGCACACAACATAAATCAACAAAAGGGACAGGTCAAGAGGAAGGAAAGTTGCTTGCCAAAGATTTGGGCTATGTGATACATTATTTATTTGTCCCATCAACGAGTCAATACAACTCGTGTGCAAAAAATATTGCATAGTTATTTTTCAAACACTGACACACACAGTCACACTCTGTAGTCGAAGTAAAACATTTGTAATAAATAAATAGAATAATCAATTTTCAGTTGTTCTTTGACCAAAACGTGTCAATTCTTTCTACTGCTCTGCATGGCAAATATTTCTTCTTTTTTTTTCATTTATATTTTTTGTTGGCAAACAACATTTTGATATGCAAATGCCATGGGTGAAAGTGAAAGTGTGAGTGTATGTGTATATGCGTGTGAGCCATAAAAAGGCATTCTGATTTAAATGTGGTACAGTAAAAATAAGCTATAGCAAATGGACTGAAACGGTAGAAAATGCCAATAAAATTGATATAATTCAGATTTAAATTATTAAAAATATTTATTTTATAAATTGGAAATAGTTTAAGAATATTTAAACAAAATTAGCTATATTTAAAAATATAATAAAATATAATAAAAATTTAAAATAGAATTTATCCCAGCAAATATTTTCTAGTCACCCTACGAGGCTTCACTGTACACACAAATAGTTTGATATTTGCCTTTCTATACACATTGTGTGCGGAGAAAAACTTTTGTTGTTGGTATTTTTGGTTTATTTCTGCTGTTGCTGTTGATTGTAGAATGTAAATTGTATAGAAATGGAATTTTTGGCAACATTTAACTAGCCGCAACTAGCAAATAAATTGGCTTAGCTAACCGACAAAGATGGCAATAAATAACAGAGACCGACAAACACTTGCGCAATTCCTCGGGGCATTTCATCAAAGAAACATTTATATCAATCATACGCACAGTATACAAGCAACACGCACACTCACACACACAACACTCTTACGAAATGTGACAGCAAATTGAAACATTATACTTATATAATGTTATGGAGCTTAAAATAAATATAAACTAAGACTTAACAACAACAAAATTCTTGCAAAACAGTATTCAATTTCAAAGAAATTCGGCCTTAAAGTGTTTTTTAACTAGAAATGTAAAGCGGCTAGATGAAGGTTAACTTATGTAGAAGGAACACTGTAAAAAATATGGCTAAATTCAGGTAAATCTTGTATAATCATAGTAAGATAACATATTAAAGTTGTGATAGCCGTAATAATATTGTTATTTAAACTTGTCCATATATTTGTAACCCCAAGCAACAGTTAATTCCGTCGCTTGTCTGGTACAGACAATTTGATTGATTCCGTTTAAAGAAAAAGAATCTTTTGCTATTTTCGGGGAAAGTGGGGGCATGACATTGATAAAAATGTATGCGGCTGGAAATTAAGTCATTATTCTTGGCAAAAGTCACGTTGCTCCGTTGACGCCGTGTCAGCAAACCTGGCCAAAAAGAGAATCACAGCGTTACACTTCACAGCTTACAGTGGAACCTCCTACCACTTGCCACTAGCGTCCCCTCTGTCACATTGTCTTGTTTGCTGTTGTCCTTGTCCTTGTACTCGTTTACCCTTTCGCATTTTTGGAGCTGAGTCAAAAGTGTCAGCGGCAGTCGTGCGTCTCCAGCCACAATCACCAGTCACAAGTCACAGTCACCAGTCACGGCCGCAGTCACCAGTCAGCAACCACAGGCAACATCGAAGTCAGCTTCAGACGCTTGAAGGAATTATGCTCCCTCCTGCCACTTTTCAACACTGGCAATGACATTTACACTTCAGCTGCTTGAAAATTCACATAGATGATGAATGAATTCAACGCGTTTCTCGTTCCAAGTCGCTTCTCTTAACCTTTTTCGCTCTTTATTTAGTCCATTAAGTTTTCACCATTAAGCATATACCTCAAATTCTCACCCCTTCCATTATTCATATTATCATTACTCCCACACAATAAAATACAAATGACTTCCTTGGCAATATGACGTCAGCTTAACTGCCCGAACTCAGGTAATAGCCATTTCCTCTTTGATTGCTGTGCGGCATTAAAAAAAACTATTAAGGAATCAGCTTAAATATATATTTAACAGGGATTTGAAAGAATTTTTAGTGGGCATTTTATAACTGACTATTTGAAAGGTATACTTCGGGAATAAATTGGTAAACAATTAAAAATATTTTAATTTAATATTTTAATATTTTAATTAAAACAACAAGATAATTGGGGGACGGGTATCCCTAAATTGCTCACTCTATTAGTTTTTCTGTCAATCCATGAGTCAGTTTTTAACTTGTGCTGAATTCTGGTTAGTTTCATACATTAATTATTCTTTGTAGCTTAAGCTGAAAGTCGCTAAAAATGCGCTTTTGTGTATCCATTATAATTAGCCCTAAAATTCAGTACCTTAGCTCCTGAGTTTCGAGCGTAAGTCAATTAAGTGTGGCTTTCTACTCACATACACTCAATTTTTCTCTTTTTGGCGCTAAAATGAAAATTTTAATAATGCAAATGCATTGCCCGTGGCTGCCTTAAACAGTTTCCAGTTGTTGCATGCAACTAGAAATTTGCTTTGTGTTGGCAACTCGGCTATTGGCCATGTGCCATCCACTACCAATTTCCCATCTTTCATTTTTCTCATCTGCCATCTCTCAACTCCCATGTGCCATGTGCCATCAACGTCAGCCAGTTGGTACTAGTCACCATCAGCAAAATATAGCGATGATCAAGATCATCATCATCATTGTCGTCATCATGACTATCTTTGTTAACATTGTCATCATGAACTTCGTCATCGGCTTGTCGTTTTCAGTTTTCAGTTATTTTAGCGTCCTTGCCGGCTCAACAACAATGGCCAACCGCTCGACAACAATCGCCAAGTTAATTGAATTGTGTTTACACTACAGCACAGGACAACCCTACTTCACCCTACCCCCTGAACCGCCTCACCCCTTTGTGCTATTTTCGGGTTTGTTTTTTGTTGTGGCTGCAATTGCATCCAGCCAAAAAGACACTTCAGACGTCGCCTGACGCTTGACTTGAATTTGCACAAAAATTCACTCTTTGGGCACTGCACATGCTAAATTTATTTACACTAGACAGCAGCAAATTGGTTTTCAATCAAATTGGAAAATTGCAAAATTGGAAATGTTTTAATTTTCAGTAAAACTTTTAAGAAATTTTTAATAATTTATAAACATTCCAACTTTCCCTCCATTTAAATTATAAATATAAATTTTTTAGCGCTTGTTTGCTAGTGTTATTGAGCAACTAAGTATTCATTGTGTTTTGCTTTAAGCTTTTTGCTTCGAGTTGATGAAAGTTGAAAGCAGCTTAAAAAAACCTGAAAATTGGCAACTCATTTTACACATTTCCCATCGAAATGCTCATTAAAAGTTTCCACATAAAAGTTGTTCGTATGCGAATTTCTATTGGAATTTTGTTTGGTGGAATTTTGTAGGATTTTTGTTTGGCCAAAAGCACGCAACTGCTTTCAATGCTTTATTGTAATAACAATTAGCGTAATTAGCGGGTGGTTCACCTGGCCACAAAATCAAACCCTCAACTGGCTATCAAAGCCAAAAACTCATTTAATCTAATCAACTTACTGATTTTCTCTATCTCATTTTATCTGCTTCTATCTCACTTTCTACTTGTTCGTTGGGGGCTAATCGTCCCAAAAATGTGCCTTCCCTTTTGAGCATTGTCTTTTGTCTGTTGCTTTCAATTACAAAGTTTTTTTATGTTTATGGACCAAAATGTATCGCATTCCTATAACTTTAATGCGCTAAATTGCCGGAGGACAACATGAACTGCCTCCTTATGCTCTATTCTCCTCCCCTCCATGCCTCCACCCCTTTTCGTCTTGGTGAAAAGTAATTTTGAGCGCGTGCGAAATGCAAAAGTTTTGCGTCAAGTGCCCGACGCGACGCAACGATAAAAAGTTTCGATTATAATGGCGAAATGTTTGCGTTTTTTACTTAACTTTTGACAGGAAATGAAAAATGTTTGCACGTGTGAGCATAAATCATGCTCATCTGGTCAGCAAAACTACACTTAAATACAATTTTAGTTTGATTTTAGTTAGAATTCGTTACTAGAAATTTAACTATTGTCAGTTTGTGCTTCCTTTCGGCTGCTAACAGTGCTCACTGTAAAATCACTCATACGCCGCATGTGCAGAGCATAACAAACAACAGCTGTTTCCCAAACTGTTACTCAAACTGTTGTTTAACACCACTCAATGTAACAGCATAACAGACTGTTATTAGAGAGCATGTTGGCAGTGAAACACAAGAGTTAACTGAAATATATGCTCTAACCTGTGCGAAATATTGTGATAATGGGCCAAATGTGAAATAAGGTAGTTATGCCAATCGTGTTGGCTTGCCAAATTAAAGCGGCAGGGGAGGGAAAAAACCCATTAATGACACGGCAATACTCGAACGTTGCTCAGATACTCAGCATAATGACAAAACTTTCACACGTGCAGCGACAAAAGTTTCCTTTTTTCGGGGCAATCATTTTAATTTTTATGAGCTGCTGAAGCAGCGACAGCAAACACCAACACACACAGACTAGTGCGGGTAACGCCTGCCTGTTCGTATACCCTGTAATGTTGGGGGTGATTAGGAGTTGTGTCCAACATTTGGGTATTAAATAGTTGAGAGTTTAGTTTAGTTCAACAAGGAGTAAATAGTGGGGTATCTGATAGAATATCTCACTTTTTACAGGGTATCTGCTTGTGCAGCAAAGTCTATTCGAGTTTCCCGTGTGCGTAAATAACAATTTGGTCTTATTTCTAATGCCAAACTGACAGGTTAATGTGAGTGTGGTGTGTGGTTGTGTCTTCAATAAAGCTGGCATGATTGTGCGCAAAAATTAAGCATACGGCATGTGTACTTAGCAAACACTTGAAGTGTTAAGACCGTGCCCAAAGTTATGAGACTGTGAGCCGCACACTTGAGTTCAGTTCTATTCTTAAAGGCAATCGAGCGCGTCTTTATCAATGTTATTTATGTGACATGCATTATTAACGCATTTAATTTGTCTAAAAAGCACAACACACACAGACACACACCTCGCGGGGGTGTGGAGTTGTTGTATTTTTTATTGCGCCTTTGGGCGCTGCGACAACATGTCGTATGAGTTATACTCGTAAATACAGCGACATGATCATAAAAAGCACGTCAAAAACCAATTTTTATGCATACATAAATGAAAATCAATAAAAACATCTCAAGTCTCGCACGAATTTGCAAATAAAATGACAGCGGTAAAACACCAAGACACGCCCCTTCGGTTAAAAGTGGAAGACAGGAAAGGAGTCAAAGCGGATACGGCATTTAAATATTTTCCGGAAAAGAAGCAAAAAAAAAAAGACGCTAAATGAAGCGCAAAATGGGCGCAACAACAATAAGATGAAATATACCGAAGAAATGTTTGACCATGTAATCAATAACGGAAGTCCCAACATGTTCAGACGACGACCTCGACCCATGACCGTTGAATAGAATAAAAACCCCACTCAAGTCTAGCGAATGAGCGATGAAATCCATTGATATGTAAAACGATTTGACATTTCATTTATCAATGAAATTAAATGAAAGTGGAAATGGAAGTGGAAATGCCAAGAAGCGGAAGCAACTAAAAGTAGTAGAGAAATGTTAACGAGCCCATTAAACTGACAGCATTTTGAAACTTGTAGTCAAGTGTAATTAGACAAGTTGCTATAGTTGTTAATCCTATTATAATTGTTGCACAATAAACTTTCAACATCAAAGCATCAATTCGAGAAGTTTTAGATTCAATTCAATAATATTTAAGCTCGTTTTGAAACCAGCATAAAATATCATAAATGTTCAACTTGTTCAACTTTTGATGGAGCTTTAAAAGTTGCACTATTTTATGTGTTTGTCATAAAGCAGCGCAGATAATCAACTTTTAAGCAGGTGCCAAGTTTGTGTGACTGTGGCAAATGTAAAAACTTTTCCGATTTAATGTCAGCTTAAATGAAAATGATTCAATAAAACTGCTGCTGTTCGCCTTAAGCTCAAACTTAACAACGATTGGTAGCATAAGAAAAAAGCTTAAGAAAAGCGAAACCAAAGTAGTTTATTGCATTGATACATATGGAAATCATTGCAGAACGCTGCATTTTCAATGGAATCGTAATTTATGTGAACTTTTAGCTACCCAAATTCAGTTAGTTGCAGGCCATGCCAAAAGCCACCGCAGTCAAGTGGCAACTGCTGCAGTGGCAAATGAGCCATGCCAGCAGCTGCCACAGACACACCACACACAAACACACCACACACACTCACACACCTGCCAAACGCAGTGAACCAAACTGAACCTTCAAGCCAAACTAAATCTCTGATTTGACATTGCACTTTGAATTACTTTGGACTCGACTTGACTTGACTTTTATGTCCTTGCGGTTCGATCGGTTACGCTCTGCGCTTCATTAGATTTTAATTTTTTTGGCGTCCATCTCATCAGCTTGTGGGCGTGGCACACAAAAGCAAATTAAATCTTGTCACGTTCCATATGCTTGAATAAACAGCGTGTGAAAGAACTGATCGGCTAAAAAAACAAAACTGACGCTGCAACATGCACGAGTGGCATGCAATGGGCTCGTGTTTTTTTTTTTTTTTTGTTGGTGGCAAATACATTGCGCTGAGCTGCAGCAATCGAATAAATTCAATAAACTGTAGTCCACATTTGTTGGCAAATAACTCAGCAAAACTTTCATTTAAAGTGCTCTAAAATCATTGAATCATTTGGCAGTGGACTGAATCGGCACGGAGGGTTAGCTAATGGGTATCTATGGCTATAAGAAAAAGTGGTACGGACTAATGGAAAGGAAACCCAAAATCATTTGTTTGGAAAAGCAATATGTTCTGCTTAATGTCAAGTAAAGATAGTTACTATTTAGTATTTTTAAATTTATTTATAGCTATAAAGTTGCTTTTTTCTTTACATACATTTTTATAACTTTTAAAGAATTTAATAGTGTAAATTTAGTATCTTTGTATTTAAATATATCCGACTACTCCTCGACTTTTTCTTTTCTTACAAAGCAACTTTAAATCATCAATTTAAGGCACTGCCCCTAACAAGATAATTCAAGGACAAGTCAGCAGCAGTACAGAAAAAAGCGAGCAAAAATAAACTTATTTTGCTATATCAAAGTGTCAAATAATCTATTAGATATTGAAAATATATATATCTAAGCAATGAAAACAGAAACTAGAACAACAACAACAAGAATGCAAGTGATAACAACAATGTGTCAGCAAGAAAATAGAATAAAGTCGAAGCAAAGAGCAAAACATGCCACAATACACACTACAGATGCTGCCACACCAAAAGGGAAAACAGAAAGACGAAGAAGAGATTTCTACGCTTGTACAACACGTCGTATACGTAACCCAGGGATCGCAAACATTTGGCAGCAGCAGCTTACCAACAGAAATAGAAATGACACTAGAGAAAAAACTACAAAATTAGTTTTAGGATTGGAAGTGAAAGAATAGTCGGATATATGACACACCCACGACTTGACTCAAATAAAATGGCCAACAGACTGCCTCTTACCTCTGGTGGAAAAAAAAGTGGTAGTGATATGAGTTTACGTCTGTGTATTTGAGTTCAATTTTGATGACAGCTCGAAGACTCACAGATGTTTTACACAAATATTGTCAGCGCTATGGCCTTGAAATTGATAAAGCAAAAATATAAAAAAAAGGGAGAGAGACAGAGAAAGAAGAGAGACAGCAAAGACAAAAGTTGTAGTTTTTTATGTGTGTAAATTTGGGCTAGACTCGAGTCAGGGGTTAGACATGAGTAGTAAATGAGACTTAAAGGATGTAGCGCAGACTTAGTAGAGAAAAAGACTTCAGGCTTGAGAAAACAGACGGTCGTCGAAGTCTTAAGAGTTTTAGGCTAGGCGAAAGAATGGAAAATGAATGAGGTATCATCAGTAATGGGACTCGAGGCATCAAGAAAGAAATGTGCTGAGAAAAGGTCATGCTCTGTGAGTGTCACAGCGGCATAGTCTTGAAAAAGAACGGGTATGGGCTTAAGAATGGGTGAAGACTTGTGGATAGCAGTGAACTTGGAGCAAAGGAACTAGAGAAACTCAATAAACAGAGTAGAGCTTCAAAAAGAGTTAGTACTCTAAAAAAGACTTGAACATTAATGAATAAAATATTCACTTTGAACTTAAACTTTTCTAATAAATGGACATTTTTAAGTTAAACTCATCAAAAGCTTAAACGAAACTTTTAAATTCCATATTTATTAAACGTAAATTTTAATTAAATAGCTTAACTTTGAGTTAATTAATTAATGAATATGGCAACTAGAAGAATGTAGTTTTGTGTGATGCAACCTCGAACAGCGTTTAATGCAAATGTCTAATGAATATTTATGACGTATACGTCCCGTTCTCCGTGCGTGAAATGTAATGCATGTTCGAGTACTCGTGAATAAGTTATTGGGTACGCTCGTTTCAAAAACGACTGTGAACTTTGGCATTGAGTGCCATAACATGCAGGTTAATAATTTAAGCTGACGGCCACGACATTGCCAACAGGCTAACAGGGCCAAAAGGAGGCGAGAGGACAGGGAACTTGTCGGGAATTAGAAGATGAAGGCAAAAGGGTTGAGGGAGGTTCATGATCCTCTTGCTGCTTAGTTTAGCATAAAATTTTAATTTTAATTGCTAGCATGTGCGTAGCATAAAGTCGGCTACTTGTGCTGGTACCACGCCCCCTTCCCTCCCCAACCCCCTCTATCTTTGTGCCCATTAATTAAGCTTTTAATTAAACTTTTTGCCATATTATGCGAGTGCGTAAAGTTGATTAACTGGCGCAACGAACAAGAGCTCTTGTAAGTAGGTGTCAATGTTTAATGCACGTCGAGTTGAATCAAAACTTTACACACCGAATTTTAAATGATTTAATTCCGCTCTGGCTACGCACACGTGGGTGGTCATGTCTAAGAGGTGAAGACGTTGTGTCCTATGGATAGCAATTTCATTTCGCTTTACCTCGCAGATTACAGTTCAACGCTCACAGCACACAGCTAGTTGCCATTTGCATCTGCATTTGCATTTACATCAGACTGATTGAGTGTATTAAGTGGCTTGTCACTAGTACTGTTGGACAGCGTTGGCAATGACGAACTAAACACATGGTAGATTAGGTTAACAAGCAGACAGAGGAGCTTTGAAAGCACATGAAATCACAAGCTTCTTATCATTGAGTTTAGTGTAAATTGATAAGTTTGGTTACAGGAATTAACTAACAAGCTAGTGTAGCTATGTTTGAGATGTTACTTTGTATACTTAAAAATGTAAGCTTTAAATTCAATCAACCTGCCTATTATTTAACTAAAAATTGTCAAAGGTTATACAATTTATTTGAAGATTTTTCCTAGCTTCAACTGGCAGCTCAAAAAATTGAACACTTTACTTTTAACTTAACTTTAAAAGCTGTCAAAAATTGGCAAGTCAACTGATCAAAAGCAATTTAAAAGCAATAATGCTGAGCATTTTAACTTTGATGTCGTTTTGATGGCTTATTAAAATGTCAACGAGTTAAAGTTTCAATACGTAATTTGGCCAAGGAAACCAGAGAAGGAATGAAGGGAGAGTGAATAGAGTTAAGCAGGAAACAGATGGGGACAGATGGAGATATACATATATGCGCTGCAGTTAATCAAGGAGCAGCCATAATTTATGCAACTTAATCAGCGCAGAGACAATCACACACACAAACACGCACTCACGCACACAGACTGATGTTAAAATTATCACGCATACGCCACGCCTGCCACTCGCCATTCGTCTTGCACACGCTTGCATAATTTCTTTTACATTTCATTTATACGTTTGCTTTATATTTTCGCATTTCGCATTACAAATTGCACAAATGCATTTTAAATGCAGCAACACGTTGCATGCAGCGCAAGAAAATAAATAATGCGAAAGGAATTTAATCCGTAGACGAATTTTAATTACTCTGTTGTGGGAAATATGGTTGGGAATTTAAAAAATAATTAAGTATAAACTTTCTTAAACTTTTTAATAAAATAATAAATGCAAAACTCATTTAAGTACAAAATAAATAAGTTATACTTAAAATACACTTTAAAATAGTACGGAAAATCATAATAAAAATTCAACTAATGGAACTTAAAAGAAAACTGAATAATTTCCATTTACTTATGTAGCACAGTACGAAGTGAATTTCAACCAAATCCAGCTCAAACTGCCAAACTTTTTCAACATTTTGATCCTTTTTCTCTTTGCACAAATGTTTCTCTTACCTAAAATCGAACTGCAAATGGAAACTTGAATAATTTATAGTCAATTTATAACCATAAAACAGCATTAGGATGCAAACCAAATCTGTTAGTCATTAGTCTCCTGCTAGGAAATCAAGTAAACAAGCAATTTCTGTATGTAAATGTCATGTAGTGCAGTGTAGTGTAGTGCAATTGTGGTATAAGTGCAGCTGCAGCTGTAACTGCAGTACCAGCATTTAATTTATCAATTTGGCCAGGCTTTAACCAGCAATGAGCCAACACAGCAATTCAGTAAAGGACAAACAAAAAGTTGGCATACAAATTGGCAAAAAGTTGCAACTTTTCGTTTAATTAAGCTGCGAATATTGCAAGAAAGTCTTATTAATGTCGCAATTAGTGTGAAGATGTTGATTAATTGAATACAATGCAGTTAATGTGCTTTGATTTGATTGCTTGTCAGTGAGTGGTGTGAGAAGGGATAGTGGGGGAGCTAGGGAAAGTGGTGCTAAAGGAAATTCTCTTTTTGGTTAAATATTTTTTCAATTTCAAGCATGACTTGATAAGCATTTGCAATGCTAACGACGAATTGCAACAGAATAAAAATGTTTGGGGTAGTCCACAGACAGGAGAGGGCGCGGAGAAGTGCTGGTGGGCGTGGCAGGCGGAAACGGAAGCTTAGCCTCTGCGACTGGCCACGAGTCGCGTTTTATCTTCAGCTCAAACATTTGCGACGAACTTTGTGCGGCTTTTCACACAGTTTTCCCAGCTTTTCCGACCACCAACATTTTTCTCTGCACTTTTTTTTCTTTAGCTGCTGCTGTGCAAATATTTGCATTGTTGGCTTCAACTGGCTAGGCTTTCCGCTGTGGACTGTAAACTGTCACTCCAATTTTGGTTGCCGTGAATTTCCACCACTTCCTCCCCATTTTAAATGCAGCGCCAATTAATCATGAAATTGTTGCAAATGACATGACAAATTAACAACACGCGTCTGTCTCTCTCTCCCTCAAACTCTTTGTCTTTTTCTGTTGCTACATAAAAAACACATTTTAAAGCAGCTCAAAAAAACAGTTTATTATTTATGATTTAGGGTTGAGGGGCAGCTGGAAAATAGCTATAGGCCAAAGGGTAGCGTTGTCTAGTTAACATACTGCGTAGTTTTTCATACCACTCTTAGACCGCGTGCTTATTGGAAGAACAGGGTATATTTTAACTGTAACAAAGAATATTTATGTAGGTGTTATTGAGTAGTACAGGGTCCGTCTGAGTCCACCCGTTTCACTGCAGACCCTTCTTGTAGTTTTTCATAGCTTTCTGCTTGTGTTAGCTGCCTTTGTTTTATGAGGCAACCGCCATCAAATGCAGTCGATGTGCCCCAACTGTCGCAGAGATTTGGCTACGGGAAGTTGGCGGGAAAGAAGTTGCCTTTTTGGCTATAAAAACTGGTGTGGATATGTGGATACACTACTGGTATTTGTAGGATATACTGGGGGCTGCAGATGTGCATAAGTATCTCTAGTCATATGAATGCGTACTAAAGATACATTGACTACATAGTGTGTGTGTGTGTGTGTGTATAAGACAACGCATGTGTGTGTCTATTGTACTTTTGACGCTCTGCTTTTTTGGGTGACATTTTGTCTTGATATATCGAAGTCAACAGCACGAGAGAATGAGGTTTATGATATGGATGTGGATGTCTCTTTGGATATGACACTGCAGTAAAACACTTGTAATATTCGCTGCTCAAGTCAACAGTGTTGCAAAACGTTGCAGTGATAGTCAATTGTTAGTGTGTTGATGGAAAGACTTGAAAGTGTTGGAAAAACGAAAGAAAAGTTTTCAATTTTAAACGATTAAAAACTATCCTTAGTTTGAATGGTAAACTATGTTCAGTTTTTAAACAGAATTTGACCCCCTTTAAGTGTTGGTAAGCCCTTAAAAACTCTGTTGAATATTTCCAGTATTTGGCTTCAGTTTTGATTCAGCAGCTGAATTTTCAATTGAATTTATGCAGAATTCACTTGCACTTAACAGAAAATTCACTAGCTTCATCGCCTCTCTCCCCCCTATCTCTCTTTTCTGTCTCTCACTGAGAAATGTCTGTGGGAAAGTGCTGAAAATGCCACTTACCCAGTGCTGACTTTAAGCTTTGGCACGTTCTTGTGGCAGTTACATATACACACAAACACACACACATACATCCATGTAAATGAGAATGCGTGTGCTTGTGTGTGGGTTTTTGGGTTTGTATTTAAATGATTTCATTAGAGACGCGCGTGCCTGAGCATCCCAGGAGTAATTCAACTGGAATGGGAACTGTGAGCTGGCAACTGGGCAACTGTGGCTTTTGGGCCTTGTAATGCATTACCTTAACTCATTTATCACCAAATTTAACAGCCAGCATCAGTGTCTGTAGCTGTAGGCGAGCAGATAAAGATCTGGTCAGCTTAAGGGTTGGGGTTAAGTCCCCGCCCCCTTTTCCCTACCCCTTTGGCCCGTCGAGTGCCGTGTAATCGAGCGCTACGCAAATCGTTTTGTGTGACTTTCATACGTAAATAAGAAGTTGGCCAACAACGGCTCCGAGTTGGCTGGAATTCTGGGCTCATCTTTTGTGCATGCGCTAGCGAAATTTGTTAATTTCATTTGCCGAGTTTGCACAAGTTTTTTCTTTGTATTTTTTGTTGGCTGTGAAGCCCAGCGGCAATCGCATTGTTTGCTCTTTGGCCACTTTTAGCCCTGTTATAGCCAACTTGGGCGAAACGCTGCCCGCTTTTCCATTGTTTGTCGCTTGGCGAAAAACTGACTTGTAATTATGTTTGTCCTTTAATTGTGGCTCATTATGCGTGCGCTCTGATTATGCCATGCCCCAAGTGGCTCTATTAATGCGCAACTTGCTCCAAAGACAGCGCCGCCTCTTTCCTCATATGGTTTGAACCCCTTTAAGGGGGGCGTGTGCGTGTTTAGTGCCAACAATTTAATCGCCTGAATGTTATTTTCTTTATATCCATGTTTCTGCCTATTAACCGAAACAACAACAACAATTTCCCTGCTGACCAAGGGAAATTCATTTTCATTTCCATTTAAATTTTCATGCACATTTCTCGTGTTTATTTAAAACATTATGGCAGCAAAAAAAGTGAAACTTTGGCTCTTTTTCTGCCTCTTTGGCCAAATGCCCAAAGACAAACAGCGCAACCCTTTTTCGTGTAGCCTCTCGACACGCCCCAAGCCCATCCCCTGGTGAAATTGGTTGGCATTATAATTGAAAATATGTTCAATGAAAATGTTTGCCAATATGAAACTGAAGAGGAGGAAGAGGAGAGGGAGGGGGTAAGCGGAACACTGTCCGAGCTGGAAATGGTAAGCAGCAGCAACTCAATTATTAAGTGGACCCTCGAGGGGTTAACTAGGGGCCAGCAAGTGGGAGTGTGTGTGTGTTTGGGTGTGTGTGTGTCGAATTGTGAAGGGTCTGCCGAGTATTTGAGGCTAACTTAAAATGGCTCTAATCAAGTTGTGCTGTATTTTTGGGGAAGGAAAAATGGATTGAAAGAGAAATAGTTGTTTTGATACAGTGTTGAGTTGTAAACTACAACCAAAAAGAAAATCCTTAATTAAATCATAGAGTTTCTAATTTATAAGTTGAGGAAAATGTACCTGCTGGATCTTATCTATATGTTCCATCATTAACAAAATTTCCATCATTTAGAAAACTGTTTAAAATTTACTGCTTATGGTTAAAAAGTTCAGAAGATAAATTTCAAAATTATGTTTACTTTGTATCTCATTCTTTCTTGCACTGCCTCTCCCGCTTTCCTTCCGCGTCGACTTTCCTTTCTCTGCACTCATAATAAACTTGTGCTCCATTGATGCCTCGCCTTGTTATTGGATTACTTTTCATGTGCCACATTATGACCACCTTAAGCTTAACCAAACAAATTCGAACGAGTGTCATTTGGCGTGTAATGAGTTCATCTACTGCCAAAGGCAAACAAAACGATGGAAAAAAGAAAATTGTAAGCCGTCAGCTGCGGTGTCCATCATAGGAAATGTAGCAAGTTCTATAAAATATTCAAAGTCTGCCAATGCGTTGACATTGACAAGGAGCAGATTTTGACGAGTAAACGAAGGCGTGTGGAGTGGAGGAGTGAAAGGCGGGTAGGGAGTGGGTTATTGGCCGAGGGGGTTAATGTACGCAGCGAACAATGAACGCTGCTAAAACAAAGGCAAGACGCCAATAAACTTATTTGTTAGCCGCACAAATTGTAGGCAAATATGCGAAGAACATAAACAACAGCAAGAAATGGGTGTGTGTGTGTCTGTGTACGTGCCCACAAATGTATGCAACAATAAAATTGGTGGCGCTCTTGTAATGAGCTTTTATTTAAGTGGTCGTCGTGGGTCCTCGGACCATGTCAGACCAATTGGGAACGGGGCGTATGAATAACGAACTAAAACAAAGCTCTTGTGTTTGCTTTTGCCCAAAGAGCTTGTCTAGTGCATGATTTGTGTAATAAACTTGTGGCAGAAGATCATCAAGAAAACTCTCAAGACTTCGCTTTAAGCTGCTGGGCTTTTCACCTGAGGGAAACGGGGGCAAAATCGAGGGAAAATTTAGGGAAAACTGAGACCCTGCAGCTCATTTGCCTGTCGCTGTCATAAAGTCATTTCAATGGACTTTATTAAACTTTTCGAAGCCCACTCAAAGGGGATTAAAAATGAAAAACTAAGCTGTCACTTTGGAGCTGACAGAGCGGGTGTTTGCGGTCAGTGGGAAAGTAGGTGTCAAAAGAAAAACAAAAAGTGGAAAACTGATGAAAATGTTGAGCTGACTTTTTATGCTGTCGCAGCGAGTGTCAATAATGATGAAGCGCGTTTAATTGCGAGTGGTTTGTGAGGGGGCGTTGGAGGTAGTAGAGGCGTGTCATAAGTAGCATTTAGTCAACCAGTCAGTCAGTTTAGTATGCTGATATGTATGGGGATTATGCGAGTCTCATTAACGTCAATTCTCATTGCGTATGCTCTGACATTTAAGTGGCATGATTAGTTGCCTCTGTCCTCGTGTTCCGCCTGTCCCTGTCCCTCCTCCTTACTTGCAAAATTAGCATGTGATTTTGCTGCCATTCAGGCATTCTGAAATGTCAGTTTAGTCGCAGTTTCCCAAGTGCTTGGGCACTCGCAGCTCAAAAAAAAAGTGTCATGTTGACATTTACCTTGCCAGCAACGTTTGGTATTTCGCCTATCCCCCACACCATCGCTGTCTTCTTCCTTCATTCCCCTCTGCCTACGTGCTGCTGCGTGTCAGCATCGTGAATGCGCTTTTTGCTTTTCCAGCATGCCTTTTAATCCCGCCAGACATTCAAGGGCGCGACAGCCATCTCCCACTTTCTCTCTATCTCTTGCTGTCCCTATATTTCTCCCCCTCTCCTTGTGTGTGTCTTTAGTCCCTCTTTTTCCGCCCTTCCATTGGCTGTTTCATTATGCGGCTGCTTACTCATGGGCAACGCAGGCGAACACGCGACACTTTATGCATTTTACAGTCGGTGTTTTTGAAAATATCCTGCCGCAGTGTAGGGCATACTGTGCTACAAGTTTATCTTGTAACAAAATGTTGGCAGCATTTCTGGGAGGCTTGCCATCCCATCTTCTCAAAAGCTCAATAAATCTTAACTATAACTATCGCTATCAAAATTTTATTTGCTTTCTCCATTCGTTAGAGTATAAAATCTTCGTGTACGCAGCAAACTCTTGTAGAATCAACATGTTTTATTTGCTTTACATTTTCACATCAACTGTCTTTCATGCCGTCTGTCAGTGCCATTACTCCCACTACCTGGTACCCCCCTGCCACTCTCCTACCACCAACCACGGCCCTCTGGTAAACTGCCTAATTTCATTTGCTTTTCCACCGTTGCCATCGCGTAATTTATTTCACCGCTAATTTGTATAAATTCTTTTCTCAGTCGCATTAAAGCAGGAAAAACAACAAAAACAGCGACAACGACGACGACGAGACATCAACATAAAATGGCGTACATTTGGCTGTCAGCAGTAGTAGGGGGAGTCCCCTGGCTCCCCCCAGCAGCTACACCTTTTTATAGCCTTTGTTGTTTATGAGCTTTTGCCTGACTGCAGTTGTTTTTGTTGTTATTGTTGTTGTTGTAATTCATGCACCTTTATGTTTATAATTAAGTGCCTGGACTTTACCCTCTGACCCCCTACCTCAACATCCCTTGCGCTTTGTTTTTGGGCCCGCTTAGTGTGCGAATTTATGACTGTTTTATGGTAGCATAAGTTTCATTAGTGCGTAATAAATCAAAGTCACTAAGGAGCGGGGCTTAAAGACTTTCGTTTGCCATTCAAATTCTCGGCCACATCGAATATTTAGTATGTTTATTATCTTGTCAACAACTAATTCATTCCTTTATCTGCACAGGCAGTTAATTCTGCGTAGTGTCAAAGCAAATGGGTTAATTTATCAATTGATTGTTGTTGTCGCATGCAAACTTAATTAACATGTCAGTAATAAATAATTGTAGACCCAATTTTTCAAAACTACCGCCAATTTTTGAAAACGATAGCTGTGATACGATGTATCGATAGATGCAAAGGCTTTAGCAAAGACCACAACCCGTCAGGTCATCGCGCTAAAGTGCGCAACTTGAAGTTGGCTGCCAAACGCAGTTTTTGACTCACTTGAAGCTAGCCGTGGAACGCAAGCTGAGACAGGCGTTAAGTTGGCTCCGTAACGCAAGCTTCGACTCGCTTGAAGTTGGCTACTTAACGCCAATTTGACTCTACAAGTGAAATAAGCTGCGCGCCAAAATTAAAATTTCTTCGACTGAACTCAAAACTGGTTTTTGGTTGAATAAAAAATAAAAAGGGAATTTGAACGAAATGGAAATAATATAGCGATATAAAATTAGTGTGTTCATTCATCAGTTCTGTTAGTGCTTACGCAGTTAGTGAAATTCCCATGCGGCTTATCAAGATTCAATTTGCAAATGGGCTTTTTTGCCTGTAATTTACAAAGCAGCGGGAATGCTGTAAAATGCATTATTAATTCTCAAAATAGGCAATATAGCTTTTGGTTTTGTGTGCAATGAGCATCAAGCAGATTACAGGTTTTCCAAAACTTGCTACAAACTGAAATCATACGGCAAAAGTCGCTGGAATATGGCACTTCCGCCAATCGATGGCAGCTAACAAGCTAACAAGCTGGGCCAACTGCGGACAAGACAAATGCGCCACTGACACGTGTTAAGAATTCCACACATGGTCAGTTGAAATGCCACACAGACAGACAGAGACTTGGACTGGGACCAGGACTGGGACTGGAAGTCATGCATATGCAGAGAGTCTTGTGGTAGGACGCGCCCGCCCAAAGTCTATGGCAGTCTGAGGAGACCCTTTTTAGCCTGCACTCGGCGCAGATTTCATAACAAATGACTAACAACATGAACAAGGCAGCAACGACAATCGCAGCTAGATAAACAGCAGCAGCCAAAGTAGATGCAGATGCAGATGCAGAATCAGATACATGTTCATGTATCTTGAGAACGAGTCTAGTATCTGTATGTGCACAGCGGGACGATTAAGGGAAATGATGATCAAAGTGCTGCAGCTCCAGTTGGGGCAGCTATTGATTGCGTGTGGCAAATAAATGCCACAACTCTAGAGTACTTGCAACATGGCAACATGCCACACTGGGCGCACAGGAAGCGCCTTCGAACTCGGCTTATCTCGATCTTTGTTATCGCTGACTGCATCGCCAGCAGATGGACTGGACACAGCGACAGACTGGATGGACTGGACAGACGCCAGCTTAATATTCAATTTGTGCAAACGTTTGTTAAATAACTTGCCTTTCTCAGCCCTTTTAGCCTCCCCTGCCCCTACGCTTTCAAGCCATGTATTTGTATATTGAAAATTGGCCAAAGTCTTGAGGGCCTTGGTGGCAGCTTAACAAGACTCACTTGCCATTGAATTCGCCCTGCAACTCCCAATTCCCAGCACTACACTACACTCTGCCCAAAAGGGCTTTGGGGCAAGTAATCAAGGCAGCGGTCTGCGACAAGGCACGTACGCTGTACACTGTACAGTGAAGCTTCCGCGCCGCGCAACTTGTTGCTGGCAACACTTCATTTATTTTGATAACCATAAGATTGCGAATAATAAAAAAACAACTACAATAAAAACACAGAAGAGTCAGCAGTAAAAAAGATTTAATACTCTAAGATGTAACTGACTATACACTGAGTAAAAAAAGTCTTAAAACCAAGTTTTGTTACTTTAACTGTATTTTGAACCAATCGTTTCTTTATTATACCCTCTATAGCGCCAAGGCTGCTCTCCTAAGCTCTGGAAGATCCATATGCTATACGTTACATATTGACTCACTAATTTATAACACCTTCTTTTAGAGTATATGCGTACGCGTAGCAACCATAATCCCAGGTCAACCCTTAGCCTGTTGCGCCTTGATTGAAATTGCAGCCGACGGGGATACAGATACACAGCTACAGGTACACCTATCTACAGATACAAAGATACAGATACATTCGCCACGCATTTTCAATTCGGTGGTCAGGTGTCAGATGACCGCGCCGAAGTTGACAACTGACACGTCGTTCCAGGGCCATTTGGCAGCATCCTGACGCTGAGCGTCTGTGCTTCCTTTTCTTCCCCTGCTGGCTTGTCATTGGGTTAGTTGGCTTTGACATTGCTGGACCTAACCCAGTTGCTCGAAAAACGAGGCGAGGTATTCGGATTTGAATGGCAATTAATTCAAATTTGCCAAAATGAATGCAGAATGAATTGCCAGGGCTTCCCACATACCCCAAGTCAAACCAAATAACCATAGGGTATACAATTTACATACGGCAATCTGGTCACACTGCTTGTCGATTGTTGGTTACGGTTAATGTCATAAATTCCTGGTGCTAACTGTGCTGCCAACAGTTTGGGCCAAGCCAACTGGAGGTGGAAATGAAGGAGGAGTGGTGGGTGTTGAGGATATAGGAGGGAAAGGAAACTTTTGGGACAGATACTTGTTACATGCGAGTATTTTATCGTGCCTGCCTGGCATTGGCCTTATAAGGTTTGGCTCTCAGGGCTCGACTTGCCAAATGTTGCCCAGCTGTGTCAATGGCCATGATTTTGCTTTTGTTGCCATTGTTGTTGGTGTTGTGTAGAACCAACTCCCACTCAACGTCCCCCACCCCTCTACTGTAACTCCCTCGTTTCTATGTCTAAAATATCGTTGGCAATTTTTCAGCCTCGGCTGATTGCTGACTGAGATCGACTCTGACTTAGTTTTGTGCACGAGGTCATCGGCTGCGGTTTGGACCGCCCGCTGCAGCAGTCTATCTCTTTCTCCCCCTCTCCCTTTCTCTCACTCTCTTTCATTCTGTCTTTGTAACTGCTGTGACTGTCTCCAGCATGTTTGCTTACTTTGTTGGGCATTTTTATCTATTGCCGCGCACGTCGGGTCACATTAACGGTGCTTTTCCAACGCTCGAGTTCTGTAATTTGATTTTCTTGACTTCCCTCAACTTACCTTTGAGTTTTCGCATGCTTTTCCGGCCTCAACTTTCCTCGTTTTCTTCGTCTTAGACTGCGATCAGCGCAGCGCAAAATAAACAATTAAAGTCATCAGAATTGTGGCAAATTTTCATTCGGTTGTTGTGCCACACAAAACTGCACACACAAACACACACTTAAACAGTGAAGACAGAATCGGTACATGTCATACGAATCTTATTTTCCTACCTTCTTCTCTCTGTTTCTAGCTGTTTCTCCAACTCTCCTTCCCTTTTCCACTTTTGTGCAGTTATATAATCTCTGGTGCTGTCATAATTAACTTATAAATAAAATATATGAATTCAATTTGTAGCCAAGTTAATTCAGTGGAGAAACTTTAGAAAATTATTGTTAATAAATGCAAAGAATTTATTTAATATATAATAACTAACTAGTTAGCACAACAAATGAATAAATCAACTAAAAAAGAGGGTAAAGGTGAGATGCACGACTGCAGTAAGCCCATCATAGTAGTTTTAAATCAATTGTTACTAGTTAACAGATTTGTTTTTTTTATTATTTAATAATTATTTACTGTTAAACTACAGACTTTATACCAATTACCCGATACATAAGAACTCCTACTTACTTTCTTCCACTTGCACAACATAAATTGTATCTGAAAGATGCAAATACAAACAATTTCAAGTGATAATAAGTAGTTTGCCTAGCTCTGTTCTGATTTGGTAACCCAGAGTCGGAGTAAGTTGTCCGTAACTGAACACCTTGTGCCACATTTGGCTAACACTTAACACCTTCGCAGTTCCCGCTAACAGAGCTTTGAGCTGAGATGTGTGGAACTGGGACGCATAAAAATTGTTAGATGATTAAAATGTAAATCATTCGCAAGAAGACAACGAATTTGTAGTTGCAGAAATTCTCAGTAAATTTTGCTTTCGAAATCAACTAAATGGGATGAGGTGGATAGCAGGGAGAAGTAGGGTGTAGGGGTAAGGGGGAGTGTAAAAGGTAATGGGGATTGGTCTACGGAGTGTAACTTGTTATTTGCTGTAATTAATTTTGAAGCCAAAGTGCTAATTAATTCAGAGCTTCAGGTGAAGGCGTTGGAAGCGTAGAGCAAATTGTGCTCAACATCCGCCGGACAGCGCCAAATTGTTGTTGTTGGTAGAAGCACAGAAGCAGCTGCCGCCGCACAATTAATGGCCAAAACGAACTCCAAACTTAGGCGCTACCAAAGTAATTTCTCAAGAATTCAAAAGACAGGAAACTTGCATAACTTTGTGTGTCAGAGTTTGGCAAAAAAAGAACTCAAAAGGTTCTCAATGGAAATTGTTGTGGCTCTGATCACTTTTTTGTGGTGATGTTGACGCAATGTGGCCACTAAATGTCAGGCCAAATCAGAGCTGAGTTGTCCTAGTCACTCTGCCAGCCAGCAGCCAACTTTGAGCCAATAGTAACGCCTACCAATACCTTTAATTATAGTCCCCAGTTCCGCCAAGGACTAGCCATGGCCTAGGGGGGCAAAAGAATGGCTCCAGCCATAGCCACAGACAAACATGACGCACGTATAGAAAACATATTTCAAACTAAACAAACTCATCAGAAAAAATGTTGGAACGCGTGCAAAATTAAAAGTAAAGCGAGAAAAAATGTAGACAACTCGTCAGCAACAGAGTAGGGGGGAAGAAGGAGAGAGAGAGCGGTGGGGTGCTGCTTTGAGCGGGGTTTTTAGAGGGGCTAAGGGGTGGAAATGTCTACTCAGTTCTGGTTGTAGCTCAAAAGCTGCTAGATTGTCGCTTGTTATGCGCTGCACAGCGTCAAGGTCGTCTGATTTGATCGCTTTTGGGCGTTGACTAAAGCTGCTCCCCTTTTGCTGACGCACTGCCATGAATCATTTTGGCCAAAAACCAAGACTTGGCTAAGACGACGCCCACACTTGCCGCCGCAGCTCGCACAAAAACTAAAACTAGTGTACCCTGTATTAAATTAACATAGCTGTCTAAAACAATAGAGCCAAAAATGTATCTTATAAATTTATTAGAGTTTAAGACCCACAAACAAGAGTATTACTTAAGCCAGGCTACTTACAGAGTACTTTAAAGTCAGCCCACTCTACTGTAGCCCTTTCTACCAAATCGTATAGTCTATACTATAGAGCTAAGCTTTGGGTCTACCTTTTTTTGTGATTCTGTTTTTGAAAGGCCTCTGGCAATTTAGTAATTATAAAATGATTAATTTTTGAGCATTTTCTCAACACCTTCCATTTAGCATGGGAACTGCAATAAAGGGGACCTTTTCACTGCTTTTTTAGCTGGAAATGGGTACGGACCCTGGGCCAGGCGTTAAAGCTCAACTACTGTCGATTTAAGTGCCGTTGGGGCCTCATCCCATTCATTCCATTCGCCTATTCGTCCCATTCGGGCCATGCAGGGTATCATTAGGCAAGGCAAAACAATTTAAAATAACTGCCGCAACTAGCATAATAATGTTAAGACGGCAAAACTCATGCAATGCCTAGACAATTTTCATAATGGCCAGAAATAAATCTGCTACCAGAGTTGCCACAACAACCCCAACAATCCCTGGTCAGCACAACTTAATTAATAAACTAATGAGCAGTTTGCAGGCAGCCAAACGAGCTGCATTCTTGATCTGGGCGCAGTCCTAAAGAACCAAAGCTAAAAACAGATTATCTTCGAGCTCTTCATTTCACTCTCTTTCACTCTCTCACTCTCCACTTGGCCATCCCATACTAAATTAAAACAAATGTGCAACGTGGAAAAATGTCAAAAATACGAGGATTTATCAAAACTAAAGCTGCAAACGTGTTAAGCAAACCCAATAAAAAAAACAGTACAAAAATATTTGATTTATTTTCAAGTGGATGGGGAAATGCCCCTCGAAAATACGTGACAGTAAAGCAATCGCCGACTGCAAAATAAGTAAGAGATTAAAGATCAACTGACATCACTTACATTTTTCGGCTGAGCTTAAAAACTGAAGTCAATTTAGAATTAAAAAGCAAAAGTTGAAACGCTTTTATGACAAAGATTGGAACATAATTTCTGCACTTTGTTGGGCTTTGAATAAGTAAGAGTAAAAAATTTCTTAAAACACATAAACATGTAAAGAAACAAATCCTTCAAAAAATCGTATTTCGTTATAATAAGGTTCTTTGAACTCTAATCTGACGAATATACGGTAAAACTTTTTATACCGAACGTTTCATATGAGAAATTGTTTAAGATATATTGATGATATATTAATAATATAAGGAAAGGAAAAAATTGAAAATAGACTTAAACTTATTGCTTAAATTCAATTTTTATAATATATATAAAAAAATAAATAAAGTTATTTTTAGCCAGGTTCAGCTGACAGACAGCTGCCTTAAAGTATTTATAGCTATGAGAGCTTTGCATTTATTACTTGTATATTCAATAGTTAATAAAGTCATAAACTCGAGTGTTAGAAGGTGCTAAAATGTCAACTGAATCTCTTTATAGAGGAAAGTCATTGAATGTATTTG
This sequence comes from Drosophila nigrodunni, assembly GCA_020829145.1. Lineage (NCBI taxonomy): Eukaryota > Metazoa > Arthropoda > Insecta > Diptera > Drosophilidae > Drosophila > Drosophila nigrodunni. Next base: position 1,778,978 of record JACVCZ010000008.1, read on the forward strand.
CCTGGGTCAAAATAGGAGGATCGGAGCCGGGGGTTATAATTTGGTTGGCCAGTATGTGCTGTCGAGACGATTTAACGCCTTTTTTCTCTATTTAGTTGTAAAACTAAAAAGTGATGTACAACTTGTCTGAGCTTATAAATATTTATGGCCTAGACAAATGTAGTTTTAAACAGAGGCCAAGATGAGTTTAAGAAATGAGTTAGGGAGGGAAACCAGAGGGGAAGGAAGTTTAGTTGCTGTCGAAATGGCTTAAGGTCGAGGTAAATAATTTTGTTTTCACTCTGCGGTTTAATTATCACAATTCCAGATTCGGTGCATGTTTTTTCTGCTGCAGCTCCAGCAGCTCATAAATTGTGGCACGAACAACGCGACGCTGGAGGCGAAAAGTCAAGTGAACATGACACCAAAAGCCTCTGTAAACAGCAGAGAGAATTTCTGCTCATTTTATGACTTTTCGCTTTTCACCAAGCCCATAAAACTGTTGAATATTTTAGTTACAGAGTCCACAACGAATTGAAGCAGTAGTAGAAATATTTATTGCCAGTTGTAAATTGAAAATGGTCTTAGCTGTAGCTGGAACTGCTGCTGGAACTGCTGTGTAGTCAAGTCCTATTCAAATCAATGGAAACTGATAGCCTTGCAGGCAAAGAGGACGTCATGAAACGCGTATTAACATAGACACGGCCCTAAGTAGTACTCTCTGCGCCCAAAGATGGCACCGGCAAAAACTGTGCAACTGCAACGTGTAGCATTTAAGCGACATGCCAACACTTGGGCTCTGCTAAGGTTGCTGCTGCCTCTTCTTCTTCTACCAGCAACGTATCATTAACAAGTCACGACAAATTCGCGGTCAGACATTTGAAAAGCAAAAGCCAAATTTGGTAAGGACAACGCCGACAGTTGGAACTGCCAAAGGCATTAGATAAACTGCAATTCCAACAACTATAAGCTTAGCTCTCTATCGCTGTCCCTATCACTAACGCTGTCCCTTTTACACCGGCTATCAAGTGCCAAGTGCCAAGTACATGGACAGGTTGGCGACTGCCGTCGGCGGCTTTGAACCAGGACCACCATCAACTCTGTTTGCGAGGTGTGAAAAATCTAAAATGCAAACACAAAACGAATACGACTGCGAGTACTTGCAATCCCAAATCTTTCTGGTCACTCCACTCCATTTGTAGTTGCTCCCTTGGGCACCAAAAAAAAGGGGAAAAAAGAACTGGAAAAACCATGAAAAACTGCATTTTTTAGCAAAAGGGATTCGCTGATCATACGCATGAATTATTTATTTCGATTGTCTGCCGCGCTGCTTGGCATTATTTTTAGTGGCCATAAAGAGTCGCTGAATTTATGAGCGTATTGAGAGAGGGTTGTGTAGGGTGGCAAAGGGGGGTGCAGTCGATCTCGATCGCTCAAATTATCACAGGGAGGGAGCATGCAAAATTTATTAACAAACATAAAAATTGCTCGAGAATTTATTTCATCTTAATTCAATTTAACAACTTAAACAGCCATAAAGTGTTCACATAGTAAATCACAGCTATGCAGCACTTACTTCATTATCAACATGATCATGATCATCATCTTGCAGCTAGGACTCCTCAACAGAATTTATGAGCTGCGCATGAAAATGAGTCAAAACAAATTATGCCGCAAACTGGGCAACTGAATTGGGCTGGCATTGGATTGCTCGCTTTCTGGGCTGATTGACAGCGTTGCTGGCCAACGTTGGCCAACGATTATGATGTGATGTGATGTCGAGCTGAAGATGCAACAATTTTGAGCCATTAATCATGCAACTAAACACGAGGGTGGAACCATAAATTGTAGCTACTCTTATTCGGCGATAAGAATCAATTCTCGACTTTGACATACGCTCGGGGGTCTTTTCGCGAGTCTATTTTTAAATGCAACACTATGGGTGGAAAGTGCGTAGTAAATAAGTTTTTAAAAACGTTAGTTGAACTAAGTAGCATTTAAAGTTTTTGCTCCTTTGGATGCTCCTGATGCTGCCTTTCTTTTATACAAAAAAAATCTATCTTCTTACCCACTGTGCCAGGTCTGACATCTTCTTTGATATATATGAAACTAAATATTTTATGGGTAACTATTTATTGGATGAGCAGCATGTTGAATAATTTAAAATAATTTAGGATGCAATAAATGGAAATGAACTGAGCACTCTGCTTGCTCTCCTTAGCTCTGGCAGTAGCAGCCATCGGCAGAGTTCTTCTTGATCCAGTCGAGGAATTTGCTGACTCGCGCATAGACACCTGGAGCATTGGCCTGAGCGCAGCCATATCCAAAGGACACAACACCAGCGAGCTTATAGCGTCCCTCGTTGACAATCAGTGGGCCACCGCTGTCGCCCTGGCAGGCGTCCTTACCGCCCGCCTTGACCAGACCAGCGCAGAGCATGACGTCGGCAATCTTTTCCCTGTAGCGAGTGGCCTTGCACTGTTTGTTCGTGATAATTGGCACCTCCACCTCCTGCAGGTAGTTGCTTGTGGTGCCACCCTCCTTGACCAGTCCCCAGCCAGCAACGGTGGCCTACAAATTCCCCCCAAATTTCTTTAAGTTAGCGCAAACAAAAGACTTAGGCAGCGAACTTACCGTGGTGCCATCAAAATTATGATTGACATCGGGCAGACAAACGGGACGCATGTTGGCATTAAGTGGCACAGGTGACTCGAGTCTCAGTAGCGCCACATCGTTGACAATGCGCGTGGGATCATAGTTGGGATGAACTATGGTTTTGGTCACCTTGCGCACAATTCCTGGATCCCGAGAGGATCTGTCCAGTTGCATGAGGCGTATGGTGATCGGATCCCTATTGCCATGCACACAGTGAGCTGCGGTGAGCACATAACGATCATTGATCAAGGAACCGCCACAGAAGAGACGAGGATAGTAACGACCCTTGACCAGCTGAGCGGTCCAGGGATATTTGTTGGTGCGCACCTGATGGCCGCCCACAATGCGATTTACATTGGGCAGACCGCAGACTAAGTGGGGGTAGAAGGAGTTTAGCTACAAGGAAATTTATTCAAGATCAAATTCTTGGGTACTCACGACAATTGGCTTTGGTGGTGCACTGATTGCGGTTCACGGGACGCGCTCTGCCCTCAGCTGCTGCGTCGTCGTAGCCAAGCAAATCAATCACTTGTCCAAATCTATCGGCAGCTGTGGCTCTTAGTTGATCTGGTGCCTTGTACTCATACTGAGCCCAGGTGAGGCTGCAGCCGATCAAAATCAGCAGCAGCGGCAGTTGAGAACGCATCTTATCTCGTGTGGATTCGTGTGGAAAGTGATGATTTTGTTTGCACAACACGGTCTACTTATACCACCAGCGAATCTGTGTTGTAACTGTTGTTGTGCTTAATAAAACTAAAAATATGAATGTTTTATTGGTTTCCAAGCGATTTGGATTATTTTCTTTCTCCGCTTTCTTTGTTTGCTTTCAGGTTTATTTGCATAACACTTTAAAAGTTGGCCCAAACAGACAGGCGGAGAGACAGCAAGACAGACAGTCCGACAGAACTCAAATGACAAATAAACTTTTGAATATTATTCTCTTAAGCTTTTGTTTTTGTTAATTTTCGGTTGAATACTGCGAAAAGTGGAGCAAACTTAAAGCCGCCTCCACAAGAGGAAGCTTAATGGACTTTTAATGCGTCATTGTCAGCATCATGATCATTACAACGATTATTATCCACATCATTATCGACTTGAGCCGCCAAGTGACCCAGCTCTGAACGAAAATAACCAGAAATAAAAAAGTTTATGACGATTTGTTTTGCCCCAGTCTCAGTTGGTTTGTGTACACTCGACTTTGCTGTCCCTGCATAAATACTGCAGCACTTGCAGCATAAATATCCTTTAAGTGCCGGTTATCGGGTATCATCATTAACCAGGCAAACCAAACGCCCGATTTCACGCTCTTGCGCATAATTTACAAGATTTTAACTTGCAATCTTCGAACTGCTGCTGCTTCTTTCACTCTCTTCCCCCTTTCGCCGTCTCACATACTCTTTTTCTGAATTTTTGCGCTGTCCTTGCTCTGCCCGCGGGCTGCTCATAATTTCTTGCCTCGGAATGTCGTCGCTTTTGCTGTCTGCCCCCAAAAATGGCAAGGAAATATGATAAAAATTACATGAATAATATTAAATAAAAGGTATAAGAATAAAAGCGTTCGGTTATGCAACGGCGCGTGTATAAAATTGCCAATTTAATAATAATTTTAATTAATAAATTATGTAGGACAGGCTAAAATCAAAGTGCAACTCAAGAAGCCATTACTTTTTTATGAACCATAAGTGCGGATTTTTATGGTCAGAATCAAGATGCAAAAAGGAGCTGGAAATACCAGGTAGAAGAACCATAATTTTGGGGTAAATTTTGAGTTGATGAAAGCTAAGTGCAAAGTTTCCACTTTGGATTAAAGAACTTAAAATTCAGTGTGTCAAAATGTATAAATAAATAAAAACTAACTAGTTAGAAAAATCATTTGACTAATTAGCCAAAAAACACGCTCCGTAAAGCGTAACAGTGGCTGACCCAATTAAATAAAATACATAAATCTTAAAACACTTTAAAATGAGCAAGGCGATTTATGAGTTTATTTATATGGTCTAAATATATTCCATTATTATTGATACTTTTCTTAATAACTTAATTGCTTAGCAGACGCGTGTGTCTGTGCTTCATAACAACTGAGATTCTCTATCGTCAAAACATAAATAACTTTTACTTTTATGTCGAGCCCAAATGGAATGCAAATATAAAGCAGAAATAGACTTTTGGCATACGATTTTCGAAATTTCATTGTTTTTTTTATTAGCTAATTTGCATACCGAAAAACAAAACGTAGAAATGAATAAGAAATGAAACTAAACGAAATTAAAGCAAAAATTATAATCGATTTAGAGATGAGCACAAAACGTGAGCCGGTAAAGTTATGAACTCGCTGCGTGACAAGAGATGGAATTAAAGAGATTAAAAGAGGTGGTGGGAAAAGGAAAAGGGCTGAAGGGGAACTACCTCACACGCAGATAAGACAATTGTTTCAATCAATTAACTAAATGTGGTTGCATGCCAGCTGGGCGTGGCAGCATGACCGCCCCAACTTCTCTGAGAACTCGGTGCATTGAACTTGTAGCTGACTGGCAAGCGAAAGACTTAGGAAACAAACTTAGGGAACAAACTTAGCCGCATGCCAAACCATAACAGAGTGTGTTTAGAAAGGTTGAATGGCATTTTTGCCATTCACTTAGCAGTTACCACTCAGTCCGTCAGTCATAAATTTGCATAGAGAAAAAGAATTGCATTATCTAAGCTGCAAGTTGCCAAGTTGCACTTATCTAGGCGGCACAAACAATCAAGTTGCATTCAAAGCCACAGTTGCAGTCACAGTCAAAGCCAAAGCATTTTAATTATTGTGTGTGACGTTCAAAGCAAACAGCACACACTTACACACACAACACACACTCTATAAACAAATCATGCAAATGTCTTTTCGTTTCATCTCGTCTTGGCGCTGTGACTGATGTGCTGCATTTGATAACTGCCAACAATGAAGACGACTTGGACCCTTAGATAATATAAAGCAAGTAAACATCTCTGGCGTCTCCACTGTCCTCTCTTTTCTCGCTCTTCTCCCCTCTTTCCATCCAGCTGTCTGTTATTCAAAGTTGTAGCATTTGTAGCCCGCTGGGCAAACAGTTCTTCAACTTGAACTTAATTCAAACAGTGCAGCCAGAAATCAAAGAGAAGAATAAAGGAAAATGTATGTGGTATATCTTTTAATAAAGATTTTAAATATTTTCTAAACAATAAAAAAATAGTTTTATTTTATTTTGCCCTCTTTTTGCTATAATTTTTCCATAACTGAATTATAGACATTTTGCATAGAAATAAATAACTTTCTTCTACATTTCTTGCTTCTACATCTAACTAGAAAACAGCTAAATTGGCTGCACTTTTAGCTGCTACTGCTGATAGACGAAAAACATCTTCTTCCTGCTCAATGACATTAATTCATTTTGTATGCAAAGCAATCAGTGACAGTAGCCGTGGCCTCTATATCACCCGCTCTCTGCTCTTCCCTCCTCCTCTCTCTGGCCAGTGCAGCCTCTTGACTCCTAGAACTGGCTGCAAACTCTTGGCAATTAGAAAAAGAGTTGGAAAATTGTATGCGAATAACAGTCGTAGAAGCCGTCGTCGTCTTCTTCTCTGCTTTGGAGTGATTTTGTTTCTGTTTCTGTTTCTGGTTCTTCAGCTTTTCCAACTGATTTGCATTGCACGATTCTCAACTTAATTTAACATAAAGTAAACAAGCGCAGTTAACAAGCCAAATACAAGCCATGAGCCAAGCGTGCGGGTGCCACAGTTGTGACCAAGTACCCTCCGCCCCCTTTCTACTCCTTTCTATGGCTGCTTCAAGGGCCATCTATAGTCTGCCCATACATGCCCTGCCAGTACCAGTGTCTGTGTCAGTTTGTCCTGTTGTCCACTCTGTAAGCTCTGTCGTGTGACGTGTTTGTGAAAATTCTGAAATATTTGAACTCTACTCGTGGAGAGCTTTCTCACAAGTCAACGCCAGGCGCGAGACACTTTAACATGGTGTATCGTGAGGAGTTTATTAAAAGCAGCCAAGAGAGTCGCTTCTCTGAACTGTCTAGAAGATGTACACACAAACACGCTGTCCACATGTAAGACTGTCCTTTGTCAGGTAATTGCTCATTTCAGTTATAAACACGCACAACAAACCCAAACACACACACATCGTGTCCATGTCTTCTTGTCCATAGATGGCAATCGTTGTTATGACCAAGCCCCTGCCCCCTTTCGTCACCCCTTAAGGGATTTGCAACGCTTTGCATGTCTAACAATTGTTCTTCTAATTGCGTTTATGGCCATGGGCCCAAGCCAAGTCAAGGGAAACCATAAGGATTGGCTTGTAAACGCAATCGAACAAGATAATCTCCTTAGTTGCCCAAAAAGGGCGCATGCTGCGTGTACGTGTGGCATGTGGCATGCATTTGGGGTGCAACAAATTGGCGCTGAATTCTGATTAAGTTCTTCTACTTTGACTTTGGCATTGATACAAATGCGTTACACTTGAAGCCATTAACTCTGCACACTCAATTGACAGCAGTCAACAAAAACAAAAAAAACATAAAAACAAAAGAAAACAAACACTAATAAAAAACCAATAACAATACTCTCCCTACTTAAAGTCTCAGCTCTGCACCGCTGGCAACACTTCATTATAACTAAATAAGGTGCTCGGCAGATGTTCATTTGTCTGCAGTTGTTGCCTTTGATCGGGTGTATCGGCGTCTGTCGTTTCTGATCTTTGATTGGGTTTCACTGAAAATTGCATGCACTGCAGTTAAGAGTCTCAGCGAGAGATCTGATCACTTGAGACTCTTTCGTTTCATTTTAGAGTTAAAGTATTGCGAATTATGTGCGCCTAAAAGTATACTGCACGAAATTTACTTAGGGAAAATGAAAACCAGAACGACCTTAGAATAGAAATGAAAGGAAATAAGTAGTTTAAATTATCGAAAGTTTTTAGAAGCTTAAAAAATGGTCTTTTAATCTATAAAAGAAATGTTTTAATAAATTAAATAAAATAAATATTCGTTTCTATTTCCCAAAAATCTTTACTTTTGTGGGAGAATTCTTTCGCTTTTAAATTCGACTGTTTTTATAGAGATTTCAGTAGTAGTTATGAAGTTACGTAGTAGTTACGTTATATAAAAGTCAGTAACAAATATTAAAATGTCTTTAAAGCAGACTTGATAAAAAAGAGTTCCCAACTCCTATCTATTTCACACTCTTCTCATCAAACTTTTTCCACTTCTTTCATTCAATTTCAAATCTAGAAACTCTACCAGTTCTTAAAGCGATTGCTGTTTGCTGTCTTTTAATCGCTTTATTGAATTATTTATTAAATATATTTATTTAGCATGGGTTTATCTGGTTCACAGCATTTGATGGAGCCAACTGCTGTTGTTGTCCTGATATGCCGTCTGAGTCTTGCTAAATGTAGCGCAGTGTCATGGAAACTGGCGAAGGCTGCAAACAGATCGTGCAATTGCCAGTTATGGACTGACTGAGCATCACACAAAAAGTCCAACAAAAAGGGAAAAAGGAAAGAGGCAAGAAAAATGCTAGCGTCAAATAAGAAAAACGCCGGCGGCAGTAAAGCTCAAGATCAGAGTAGGAGTTGTAAGAGCAGGGAAATTGAAGTGCCTGGCATACACACAAACACACGCACACACATATGGGCCGAGTGTGTGGCTAACTTAAATCAGTGGAAAATTGAAGCCCAGCATAGTGTCTAATGATAACTGCAGGAACTTTAAAGGCGCGAGATTGCGGAAATTTCAAGACAACCACAGAGCTTAAAGACAGGCGACGATGGCAACGAGTTGGACAACAACAACCACAACAATGTAGAAGACTGCGACGACGACAAGTGTCAAGTGAAGCTTAGATAAATTTCAAAAAGGGCAACAACATTGGCAAACAACTTAGAGAGAGGGAGAGTGTCTGTGGCGGAAGAGGAGACTACAGAGTCTTCACCTTGCCATGCCGCACAAGTAGCCGCAGGGCGGCCTTAGTCAGCCTTAGAGTCCCAAACATCCTCGACTTGCCCCAAGTGGCATGCCACGGCCAGCGACTAACTCGTTTGTATTTGAACTTGCAGACACGCTTTTGGCCCTTAACATTTTTGACCGTCATTTCGGCGATATAAATTCCTTAACAGAACAAGCTAAAACGAGAGAGAAATAAAGTTAGAAAGAGGGAGAGTAAGTGCAGGGGGGCAAACAACATGTTGTTGCTGAGAGCGAAAACGCTTTTAGGTTGCACTTTCTTCTGGCCGTGTAGATCAGCGGAGAATCTAATTTATGCAGCAAAAAAAGCAGAATACATTGTAAAGCCATGCAACATGTTGCACGAAGAAAATGATGATGCCAGTCAGGCAATATTTTTATTAAACAGAGAGAGGGAGAGAGAGAAAAGAAAGATGCAGAGATGGAAGCGCGGCAACGACAATCGAGGCGAATGAACAACAACGACGCATGTTTTATGACTCTCATTGTCATTTATGCAAATTAGACAACGGCGAGCGGCAAACAGGAACAAACAGAATCACCACTAGCACCACCAGCACCACCACTGGCTTGAGCCGACCGCTGAGAGGCCCAGTTCAAGTCCAGGTTGCGACTTGATCCCGGCACAGTTTGCAACTTCTAAGCAACGGCGCAAATTTCCCACCAAACAGCAAGTTTGAGCTTTTGTCAAGAAAGGATCGGGAAGGAGTCGGGCAAAGGAGGAGGCAGGGAGAGCAAGAGGCAGAGGAACAGGGCTAGAGCTGTCCCTTAGCCCGCTTGGTTGGTTATGAGCAACATGTTTTATGATATCTGCGGGTGATTTATTATCATTTGATTTAAAAAGCAGTAGACAGGACACACATCAATACAGGACAGAGGACAAGAGACTTTAGACAACAGACTATGGTCAACGGTCTCGGTGCTCAGTTGGCTCAGTCGGGCGTTATTTATAGTTTGGACTTGTAGTTGGACCAATGGATAGAGTCTGCATTTCATGCTTATTATAGAAATGTGCGCTTTTATGAGCGCGCACAGCATGTACCAAAGTGTAGACAGAAAGAGGAGAGAGAAATAGAGAGAGAGAGAGAGAGAGAGAGAGAGAGAGAGAGAGAGAGTGAGAGGGAGAGAGGAAGAGAGAGAGAGATAGTCTTGTGATCAGTTTCATTTTAATTAGCGTTGCTTACTACAAAACGAAACGAAAGACTCAAGCAACAAACTTGATTTGTGTTGACTTTGCCATGGATCGTAAAAGTCAAGCTAATTAATTTCAGTTGCCAGCATTTAGCGTTTAGTATTATGTCCAGCTCAGTTACAGTTAATTTCAGCTCAGCACAAATCTAATTAAAGCTCCAGGGCGTCCACACAGCGTACATCAAATTAACTCGCAGCAATTTCAACAAAATTGCTAGAAATCTTTTACTTATTTAGTTTTGTATGCCACCATTGATGAGCTTCAAGCTTTATTATCTGTGACAAAACAGCACAAAGACACGTTCTAGCATGGGATGGGAATTGAATATATATTTTAGCAAGAATTTTAATTGGGTTCGGTTTCAAATATCAAAGTTTTTATACTTGAAACATCAAGAACTCGTCTGGAAGCATAACAAATTGGCTTTTAATTAAAAAGTTTCGTAATATATTTTAATTACAAGCTTAAATGATCTAGCAGCTCATCTTCATTTATTGTAAATAATTATTTAAGTATTTGTTTAATGATCTCACTAAACAGTTCCGTTTGCATAAATTACGTTTTACATGTGGTCACACTTATTTCACAATCTATTAAACTCGTCATTGACATGATCTACGTGCTAGATTTTCTTATAGAATCCCGTAAATGATTTTACACCCTACACTAGGTACATGTGTGTGCTCATCATTTGTGGCGTGTGATGCGCTTGGATAAAAATAGATAGTTAGTTGTTTTGTTACTTGTTGTTGTGATTGATTTAATAATTTATTACCTTCACATACATTTAATTCAGCGAGGGCTGTTATGAAAGTTTGAATGGGTTGAAGAAAAGCATTTTAGACTAGATGATAATGGAAAGTAATTTAAGGAAAAGGAAAGGAGTTTAAAGAAAACTATACTATGAAATAATCTGGGTTATAGGCATTTTAATAAGAACTTACAAATATACATGAATAACTCTATCTTTAACTAACTTATTAAGCGTATTAAAAGTATTTTTGAGTAACTACACAATCAAATAGTAATGAAGAAATGTGAACAAAATATTTTCTTCCATTGTTATACAGTTTATAGTTCACTTAAGCTAAATTTATCTACGCCATTTTAAATGGAAATGAATTTGGGATTTCAGAGAATGACCCAAAATGGAATTAATTATAACTTATTAATTCAATTCGATTCAAAGATCACCGCTTGATTGATCTTAGTGCGCTTGAATACAAATCCATATAAAGTAGCACATTTAAAGATAGCAATCGATTATTTATACTGATTGTTGTTTAAAGTTTTTTGTTTTTTGAGTAACTTATGATGCAACTGGCGCAACATGGCGTTTATTAGATGCTTAGATGTTTACATCTTATTACATTTTGTGGCTGGAAGCCAAGTGAAGCTCAGTCAAGACAGCTAGCCAATTAACTGTGCATTCACGTGCGGTTCAGCGAACAAGCACAAACATGCACAATGACATCATCTCAAACGGTCGTAAAGCATTTATGCATTTGCTCAAGCTAAATTATGGTCAAGTTGATGACGCTGCCAAAGTCGTTTGTCTCTCTCTTCCTCGCTCTTCTCCAGCCCTCTCCCTCTTGTTCTCCAATGCAGTAAGTGCCGCCCACACGTTCTTAAACAATAGTTTAGCTTGGGTAAGGTTCGGGACGAGTGTTTTCAATTGCAAATTGAATTCAATCATTGACTATAATTTGGCGCACTCGACTGCAAAAGGAAACAGGCAATAGCCAACTGAGGGCACTGTTTTGGTTACTCCCCGACAGTGTTTTAACAGTTAAATGTTGCAGCGGCGTTTGCATTTAACACGCGCAAATTGCAGCTGGCAACAACAACTGGGTCCAACTTTGGGCATGCAGCAAAGTCAGAGTCAAAGTCAGCGACAGAGTCAAAGTCGAAGTCGGAGACAAACGAACCATTAGAAATTCTAATTTTTGCCAGTTTGCCAAGCGCACAACAATTGGCCATGGCTATTTTGCCGCTACGACTCGTAACTGCAATCAGGCATGCAAAAGTCACCCACAAGCAGCAGCAGCAGTAAAAACAACAGCAACAATTGCTGCAACAGAAGGTGGCAAATATGTAAGTCACGTTGTACATACGGTTCACCCAAAGGGGTGGGGACTGGCCAAGCTTTCTTTGGTGTTGTTGTCAATAGCAAGCGACAATCGGCGAAGCTGTTGCTGTTGCTGCTGCCGTTCTGGCTGCTGTTGCTGCTGATGATGAGGCAGAGGCGGCTGTGTTGCAGATGCCGCCATAAACAATTGCGATAAAAAAGCGTGCGAATTTCTCACGAACATTTTGAGGCACAACACAAGTCTGTATATATATAATGTATATATATACATATATATATATATATATACATATATATATATATATAGAAGAAGAAGAAGCAGCATCTATCTATCGCACTGTCTCGCTGTTGTCTCTAATTCTTGGCGCATGTTTTGCCTGGCGGTATTTGTGCTTTGATTGCCCAAATTCGCAAAAGCAGAAGAACAGCAACAACTCGTAACTGGCAACAACAACGGTAACAACTACAGCAACAACTGCTGCCTTAAGTGGGCTGTGGGTCAAGCCATGGCCGGGATTGTTGCCGTTGTTGTTGGCACTAATGATTTTGGTCTTGGTATACAATTGATTGATTGCTTGATTGAGTGCATTGAACCAGCGCAATGGTCAGGGCCAGTTCCAGTTCAAGAGTCGGAATCCAAGTCGAGGCTTAGGGACGAAAGGTCAATTGGTTTTGTCTGCCCAACAAAGCCACCCCCCACCGCCCACCGCCTGTGACAAGTTTTACATGCATTGCGCTCATAACAACAACAACAATAAAAGTAGCAGCAACAGTTGCTACAAAACTCACGTCGAGAAAATTGTCCAACTGTTGGGTTTATTATTTCGATTGCATAGTCCAGCTGAAGAGGGATAGAGACAGGAAGAGAGGGAGCTAAAGATAGAAAGAGATGCAGCTATTGAGATTGTATGGAACCCAAAGCACGTAGCAGCACTTTGGCTTTGTCTGCAGCAGCAACTTGCAGCAGCTCCGCGCTCTTTTCTCTCCAATCCATGCTGCCTCTCTTTTTCTCCCGCCTTACCCCTCTCTCTATGTCTTCTGCTTCTACTCCTGCTGGCTATGTGTGTCTGCTGCTGGAAGCACCACTTCTAATGATGCAAGCGAGGTCGTTTCTGCAACTTTTTGTTGCTGTTGTGGCAGGCCTGTGTGAGGCTGCCTGTTGCCTGCTGCTTGCAATTCTTTTTGTGCAACACAGCCCCAGAGTAGAAGTCCATGCTTATTTTCTATTACTGCTTTTTCCACTTAAGGCCATTGCACTTTTTACGTGCAATGCCATGGAGGGCTTCTTGGCCATTGCCATCGTTGTTGTTGTTATTGTTGGTGCTGCTGCCTGAACGTGCAAAGGTTGTGAAAATGCTGACGCTGTGTGGAAAAGTTGGCAACAAATTTTGCGTCATGCTTGGAAAAAATGAAATGGAGCGAAAAAATGTTGCTGTTGCCGGACAAAGCACCGACTGGGTTCTTCATGTTGCTGCTGCTGATGCTGCTGCTGAGGCTGTTTGTCTGCTGTAAGCGAAATATGGGACTTTTTAGGTTCGTTGACTTTGAACATTGCATTGGCATTGTTCTTCTCACTTTATTATTTGCTTTGTGGAGGCTGCGGCTGCGGCTGCCGTTTTGTTGTGCAACAATTCGCGTGCAGTAGCCACAACAACAGCAGCAGCAGGAACTGTAGCAGCAGGCTCGCCTGTTGCCAGCTTTGCCAGGCAAACAAAGCGCATATAATTCATAGCAGAGCCAGTGACTGCTGCTAGTGACTATAGTGAACAGTCTACAGTCTTCACTCTGCAGTCTGACCCTTTCATTAGACGCAGTAGCAACAGCAACTGCAGCAGGCTTAACTTTATGCATCCTGCGCGTTGATTTCCATTTAAACGACAGCGTTAGAGAAACAGAAGCAGAAACACACACTCAGACACATACAGTCACACACACTCGGAATTCTATACACAAAACTGGCTTCCTTGATGCTATCCAAACGTTCCAAACGAAAAGCGAAAGAACCCATTAAAATAGCTGCAACTGCAACTGCAACTGAAACTGTTGCAAGTAGCATCTGTGTACTCAGTACTGTGCGCGGTAGGTTGTTGTCACCCTTGTGCCGTTGGGCATTTGATTTGCAGTCTCGCAAGTAGCCAAGAACCAGACCCAACACGACAACCAACAACTTTGGCCACCAGCCAAGTAAACAGCACAGCAAAGTGCTGTAAGGTGGAGAAGGAGGAAGAAGGAAAATAAGAGTAGACTTGTTTTTAATAACTTTTATTTCAAATTCATTAGAAAGCATGTCAAATATGGGAACTAAATTGCAATGAAAAATTTTAGTTATGAAGTAAAAACTTATGCCATTTTTAATAACTGTCAAAAAATTACCATTGACTGGGAAAAAAATGAGTTTGTTGCCCATTTCTGGCTATAAATGGCAAACTTTTCGCTGTTAAAATGAAGCCACAATTTGGTTTCATGAGCCACAAAAATTGGTTAGACTTTATGCACCGCTGTAGGTTAGCGAGTGGAGAGGGGTGAGGGCAGACACTTTTTCGTTGCACTGCGTTCGTGTTTAGGCGCAAGAAAGAAAGCAGCATGGGTTGAAATGCTGCTGCGTGCAGCAATTAGTGGCAAATTGCATGGGAAAATTCTATCAAAAATATGCAAAAAAGAAGAAAAAGGCAAAGAAAAGCGAGGAAAACCGCAAAAAGCACAAAATGCATGGCGGGTGAGCGAGGGAAATGTCGAGGCCGAGACCGAGGCCAGAGCCGTAACGAAACTATTGCCGTTGGGCATATGCAAAACGAAAGACTTAAGACACGAACTTGACGCATTTGGCTGCGTTCTTAACAGTAAAAAAAAAGAATTTGTGGCTACAGTATCGACTCCTACGCCGACTGCCACTTGCTGGCACAGTCTGCCATAGTCTGCTGCCTGTTGCCAAATTGGCAAATTGGGAAATTCAATAACGAATCACTATGATTACCATTTACGAGAATCTGCGCTGCATTTGGCTCTAAATTGGTAACAACAGCCGCAAAATGGCCAAAAACCTGAGCCGAGTTGGCGTTGCTTCCTTGTTTCGTGTGCTGCTTGTTGTTGTTGTGGTTTTTCTGTTTTGGCTAAAAACAAAATCGAAAACTTAACCTTAAGCTTTACAAGTCTTTCACAGCAGAGACAACAACAGCAGCGAACAACATACAAAGTCAAAGTCGCATGCAATGCGAGCATTTGACGTAATGGGCTGCAACAACAACAACACGCAAACACTACAAAAACAGCAGCAGCAGCAACAACAACAGCTACAAACAGTCATAGCAAGGCAAGAACAACAACTGTGCAAAAGTTCATTACTCCACTTAGGGCCACATTTGCCACAGCTGCACAAAGTTGAACAGTTTTATTCATACCCTAGAAAGAGAGATATGTAGGGTATGCCTATGTAAAATCTGTTTTCATTTGATGTGAAAATTCCATATATCTTTTATCTATATTTCCATGTACTGGGGAAATTTTAAAAGAATTTGGAGCTCCCTTCTTTTTACAGGGTATCTTTGAAGCGACTTTAGTTATTTATGCCCCTGCTTGGTCGTCTGTAAACTCTTAGCGGATTCTTGAAGACTGCATAGAGGTCGCTGCGCCTTCGTCATCATCATCATCACCATCATAATCATGATGAACGTGGTCTTTGGCTTTGCTTTTAGTTTTTTCCTAGGAAGTTTGGCTCTGTTTCAAGTGGGCGGTCAAGGAAGTTGTCGGTTATACGGAAGATTCCCTCAACTTTTTTTTTTGTTTTTAGCCAAAACATTGCCAATATGCTAAAGAAGTTAGAGCCATGCCCACTGTCCACTGTTCACTTCTATTTCTATAGTTGCCCCCTGGTTGAGGGCTTAAATCATTTCAAACAAAGATGTACATCAAGTTGATAAAACCCCAACCAACTGGCAGCTCTACGTAAATTGCACGCCAGCGGCCAAATAATTGGCTGGGGATTAGATTGGTCGAAGGGATTTTGGGCTTTTGGGCTTTTGGCCAATTGTTATGAACATGTCAAAGTTAACGAGTGGCCCGTCGGCTATTTTGACTGTCAGCTGGTCAAAGTGTTAAGTGCCAGCTAAAAAGGGGGAGTTTCCTTGCAGCAGACGAGTCTCAATGTTTTATAGAAAGTGTTAAACAGCTGCTGTGGCCTTTGCAAGCAGCCATTTATCTGCTTCACTGCTTAGAGATTTGCAAAGAGCTCTATGGGTTAAAGCCAGCTAAAAATGAAGCCAAGATTACTGTACATTTTGCCCATAACTTTCACCAAAAAAAAAAACGCTGTAATGCCCTTTGAATCTTTAGCAGGAAATTCTAGAAACATACAATTGGAGAATTATTCTATCATTTTACTTTATTGACGTATTAAATTTTATTATACATAATTTTATATGCATAAAACAGATTTTATTGTATAATTCCCAAGTGATTTCCATAGCAAATTATTGAAAAGTGTTTGAATCTGTAAAATACTTGTTTTTAAGTGATAATTGCCATAACAATTAAGTGATTTTAATCGATATTATTTGCATAAAGAATCGGCTCTTTTATGGGAAGTCTAAGATCACAGTAGATCAGAGATTTATAGGTAGGTTTAACGACAAGTCCCCGTACATAAGGTTAAAACACATCGTACGATTCGAAGGTATTAGATATTAGTTAGATGGCTACTTAGTACCTGCATAACAATTAATCAAACATTGATGCAAATGTGAAGATTCTATAACTAACATTAATATGCATAATTCATTGTTTGCATATTGTTGTTTAGTGTTTAGTGTTGGCTGTTTTCATTTGCACACATGAAGATGACAACGAGGTAATTGTTCATCTCTCCATGTACGTGACGTGTTCGGTTTTGCTTAAATGGTTAATTAAATAAAATATGTACAAATAACAACAATAAATTTTACTTTTCCAGGCTTGGCTTGTGCCCAAGTGGCGAACTGTGATCCATGGGGGTTGCAGGAGGCGTCAGGGGGGCGTTTCAACATATATGATGCTGCATCATGTCGCATGATGTGTGCAAATCTTTCAAATTAAAAAAAAAACACCTCAGTCGCCTATTAATAGCGTTAAAAGATTATTAATTACGAGTCGCATCTGCCGTTGGGACAATTGAAATGCAAACACTGTCAACTCACAGACGACACAATTGACAACGGGCAACTGGTAACTGGTAATGGGCAACTGGTAGCCAGATGGCAACAGGTGCAGCTCATGATCTCATCTCAATGCTGGACAGTGGCACGCACCCGGCAAACGACCTTGTCGACCAGTAGACGCCTATAAATGATAAGCACACTGAGAGAAATATATGAAAAGTAATAATTAAAATATATAATCATTGACTAGTTTAGTTTAACTGGTCACTTAAACAACCTATTTAACCAACTCTTCTGAAAACCAATTAATAATTTAATAAACCATAAATTATTTGTATTAAACTTTTAACTACTTATAACTTTTCGCTCAGTGTACTTCAGTATAAACGACTAAGCATATTAAATTCTAATTAACAAATCCATGTAATTATCTAAGTAATAAACTCGCTTTATAGTGCTGCATTTTCATGCCCTAACAAAAGTTAACTATTTTTCCATTCTCCATATTGGATTTTCCGATTGTACGCGTTGATTGCTCATGATTGAACAATGCGATTGAAGCATATGTCAAATTGATTTCGCAACGGACTCTACTTTGTGTGCGATCAATGAGCTGTAACGTGGAAAAGCTTTTGATCTAAACCGAATGTTCATATCATGGCAAATCAACGCACATTTTGCAATTTTCTACAATCGAGTCGCTGTGAGAATTGTAATCCAAATCTGTGACTGTCTGTGGAAAAGCTGTACACACTCGAGATTCGAGATATTTGTGCTGAAAAGGTGTGTCTGCATACCTGGCACAGGTAAATGCAATGGCATTAACATGACAGCTACTTATCACTGTGATAAACTGCTAAAGATTTGGGGTCGAGCTCGTCACAAAATTGTATCTTAAAGGGAATTTTTAGCAGCTAAATGATGCATCAAAAACAAAAACCTTGATACCTTGTGATGAGCATAATAAAATAACACAGTAACAATTATGTTGTTGTTTGGCATCAAATGGACCATTAACTATTAATAGCTGATCAATTGTAATTTAGTTGCTAATGAGATGTGATGAGTTATGTTCAAATGAAAATAAAATTAATAAGACAGCAGAACTTAGTTATTTACAGCTTAATGTAATTATATTTAAAGTGCTTTTAAAACTTAATTTAAGCACATTACCGAAGGTTATTCTGACCATAAACGATAGAGAACGAAATGCAATGAGTCGAACACTACAAAACTTTCTGTGTTGCTTTCCCGTATCCTACTTGCCTTTAGGTCATAGCATCATCCCAGACTGGATTATAGGGGTCACCACTGGCCTATCAACTGCACAGACTTAAGTGTTGTACATATCCTAAACCTCTTAAATACCAACTTAAGCAGCATTTTAGTTATTTGAAAATTATTTTGGTCACAGTTGTTGAAGCTGTCTGCTCCAGTTTCTAAAAATGTTGTTTTAATTAGTTTTCGCTTTTGCAAAACGCTATTAAAATTTAATTCGACTCACATGCAATGTGGATTTCTCGATTGTTATTTCTACTGGCGTTGCTAGGGCAAAAAAATAAATAAAAAATTAAAAATTATCTACGCTAAATTATCTCTTTTTTTGTGCTTCTTTTTATTTGCAGTTGTTTTTGTTGCTGATGCGTTGAGTTCAAGCTTTTGACACCCATTGTCTTTGAGGCAACACCTTGGATTTCTTTTCTCTCTGGAACGGTGCTTTCTGTTGCAGACGAGTGAATTTAGATAAATAAGTTTAAAGCAGTGGGTAAGTATTTTATTGTGACAAGAAAAACGCAGTAAGCGTAAAGAAACCCATCGAAAGAAATGGCATTGCTTGGAAAATTGCCGTTCTTTCCCATATTACAACTACAACAGCAATTGCAATTTATTTACAATAAAAAAAAAATTAAGATCATTTTTATGACGGCAGCACGAAGCATGAATCAATCTGACGGCAGCAGCGCACATAAAAATATTTAACGAGTTTAATTTTTTTTTGTCATTAAACTTTTAATTTGAAACGGAAAATGTCACGACAAAGATACCGTTTACCCATTTCCATCATGACAGGGAAATTATTTTAAAAGGTTTAGCTAATATGCGTAAAGTTTTTGTATGTGAAGTATGTGAGAAATTCTTTCATTGGTTTTTGTTAAATTTTATAACCTAAGAAATTAATGGAAAGTTCTGAGTTTTGCCGGAAGAAAGTTGCTGTTTGAGTTAACAATTATTATGTAATCAACGGAAAATTTACAACTATTTTCAAAAAAGTTATTGACCTATAGCAAAAGTCTGTAATTATTAATAAGTTTGTATTTTTTGAATCCAAAATTTTGAGTTGTCACTACTTGAGTTTTCATTGTTGCTGCCACTCAATAACTTCCATTAGGAGTCACATATTCTACAGGGTATAAATAGTCATAATATAAATGACACGCGACATGGTCAAGCGCAAATTTCATGCACTGTTGATCGATGTTGCTGGGCTGTGGCTCTGGCTCTCGCACTGGGCCTGACTCTGACTGAGGCTAAGACCTTGAGAGACAATTCATTGAATATCATTTGTTGTTTTTGGCAAATTAGTTAGCTGCCATGCAAATGGCAAGTGGCATATGTTAATGTATGTGCACAACATATAACAACAATTTATGGACATTTTTGTGTTGTGCTAATATTTGCTAACCGAATTGGCAGTATTAGTTTCTAAGCCTGTTAACAAAAAAAAGGTGTCCCTCAGCGTGAATGCTGATTTGCCATTTAGAATTTGTATGCAAACTAAAAATTTATGCAAACTACTTTGTTAAATGCATATAATTTTCCATCTATTTTCATTTAGAGTTTTTTAAACTTTTTCATTAAACATTAACAATGTCAGTAAAGAGCCTTACACGTATTTATGGCATATTTAATTAGTCACTTTTCGCCTTTTGCTGCATTCAGGCGCCATTTGTAAACAGCATAAACTTGGCTTATGTTTAGTTAATGCTAATACCCACTGTCCCTCCTATCCCCCTGCTTCTCACGCACCTTTATGGCTTTCCTTTACCTGTAGACACTGTGCTGATTTTGTGGCAGCTGCAATAATCCGCAGCTTCATTAGCATCGACTTTTGCATTGGGAAATTGCGTTTACATAAAAATTGATTGCACATCATTCAAGTCAAATAAGCACCGGCATCGAGTATAAAATATATATGGCAATGCGTTTAATTATCTATTACAATGTAGACAACAGTTCATCTTCTCAGTCTCGGTCTCAGTCTTAGTCTCAGTCTCTGTCTCTATTAACTGCCTCTTCAGGGCCTCAGTTTGCTTCTCATTAGACAGTCTGAGGACTGCACATAAAAGCCCTGATCAATGGGCCACCAAAGCGGTTAGTTCGAAAAGCTATCAACTTGGTCTGGTCAGTGCTAAAAAGCTGTAAAGTTTAGAGTAACTTAATGAATTTGTTTCACATGACGACAAGTTGATTATTAAAGTTTTTATTTGTTCCATTTTATATTATTGGCATTAAATAAGTTTTTTTATTATTATCGAATGACTGAAAGTATTTACGAGAATTTCTACGTAATTGCAAATCACCTGAAATACGGGAGATATTCCTGAATATATTACAAATCTCTCAGCAAAGTCTTTGGGTATTCACTTAGTCATGGTACGCTGCGTCAGCTTTTATAAAAGTAGTACTGAAAGTTTTGACTTATCATGGTTTTTTTGAATCTATTTAAGAATATGTTATAATCATTTGTTTGCGAAAAGATCATTTAATTTGATTTGCGTGTAAATTACTTTGCCAAATGGGAATTCTTTTCAGTTTACTTAATTATTAACCGCAAAGACGAACAAATTTGCACAATAATATTTGCCAAGATGTGCAAACAGTAAGCTCGTTAACAGCGCTTAAATGATATTATAATCACAGGAGGTGTATACAAATTACTCGTTAAAATAATTAAACGATAAGTGCAAAATGCAAAACAGTTTATATTTTTTTGGAAAAGGGAGTTTTCGCAAGACAGACAGAATTTTAGAAACATACAGAGATTTGTTGAATCAAACTATAGTATAAAACTAAACAGTGCTTTCCAAACTGAATGAAAGTTAATTAAGTTGCCCCATTGCTGGGTTCAAGGAACTGTAACAAATTTATAGACAGAGAGGGAATCGAATGGCCAAAAGGCGCCGCCAAAAAAAAACAAAACAAGAACAAGAATAAAGCCAAGTAAAAGTCGCTATCAACACCAACAGCGATCCAATTGTGTAGTTTTGAGTGGGAGCAGGGGTGTAGAGGGGGAGGGGGGTAAAGATTGCCACTCCTCGTGGCAGGCAAAATAAATGAAATCACATTGAAAAAGTCATAATTCTTACGGCGGCCAGAAACCGCAGGGAATCATTAAAATTGTCTGTAGCGCGCTTGTCAAACACGAGCAAAGAGCACACTCCCCGCAGGAGGGAGCTAGAGGAGAAAGGGGAAGAGGGAGTGTAGTGGGATAGAGAGAGTAAGAGGGAGAGCTGAGCACGCGATTTGTAGGAACAAGATATGAACGACATGTACATTCAATACAACCAAATGAATAAAGTGTAAGAGGGGAGTGGGGAATGGGGAGAGCACTACGCATTCATGAATCATTTCATTTGCTCCAACTCAAGTACAAACTTGGCCACCAATGGAACGCACTTTTGGCTGCCTTCGGGCCACAAACAGCAGATGAGATTATTGACTCTTGATTATCATAAGGTGATTTGTTTACCCAAATCAATGTTGGACTTAAGAACAGTTCAAACTTGGCCGGGAAGTGTTTGTTTTGTTTGTTGCTGACTTGTTTACGAGCCACTTTCAGATAAGTTTACTTTTGGCCTAGCCCCGGGCCAATAACTGTGCCATTTTCTAGGCCCTGTTCAGTACCTGTTCACTGTATTACGCGACTTTTTCCCTAGTGCGCTGTCAGGTAGCGGAATCCCATTAAAGTTCCATAAAAGTGGCTCTAAATTTGATACGAAATTAAATATGCGTCACGTATTCTGAATTTTATTTATTTTTTGCTCGATTTCTACATGGATTTTTGCGCGTAATTTGTGCCTTGTGGGCGTGAACGTCAGTTTGACATTGTGTGTGTTTCGTAGCACAGTTCCGTCAATCATACATGCGATCAATCAACCAGTCCGTCAATCGGCTGCTCAATCAGCTTGCGTAACACTTAATTGCGGCACGTGATCTTTTGCCAAGTAGTTTTCATAAGAAAAGATACTTTTGTATCTCTAAGATTTTCGTGCATTCAGCACATTGAACTCTCATTTGTATTCCCCTCTCTATTGCACACTCTCATGCCAGCTCACTCTAGTTTTGCTACAAAATTGTTTAATTGCTCAATTTCAAGTTGTTTTGGCATTTCTTCTCGCAATTTTTGTTATAAACTTATGTATAGAGCTGCAGGCGGTTTTTAGAGTTTTTTCTGGATTTTTTCTTGCAATTATTAAAAAGCAATTTATGCGTGGTTAGCAGCAACAATCGACAAGCCAATTTTCTGCTGATTTCGGGTTATTCCAATAAACATTTCCGAAACAATTTCGCCAGCTATAAAAATGATTGTTTGAAAAGAACTCGAAAGATGTTTAAGAAAACCACAGGTAAATAAAAGTTAGCTATGAAGGAAAGAATTAAAGTGATTGATTATATGAAGAGAAAGAAGGAGAAAGACAAAGAGAGGCAGAAAGAGAGAGCGTCAACTGAGCTGCGCACAAGTTGTCAAGAGCAAGTCGGCTTCGTGTCGACTACTAATCAGTTATCGAGTCTTCAGTTTGTCATGGGAAAATCAAGTCGTCAAGTTGTCAATTCATCACGTAAAGAAAGTTCTCAAGTGCGATTACAATTGCGGAATATTAAAGAACTGACAATGAGCAGAGATACAGAACTGTTCAAACTCTACAGAATGAAAACATTATGAAATTAATGCAAACGTAATCAGATCATTTCTTAAAATATTTTTAATATAATTGAAAACTATTTTATTTTTTTTACTAATGAGTTATGAAAGCTCTACTTAAATTGTGACTAAAAATAGCAGATCAAGTATATTAGATCTAAGCACAGGAAATGATGCACCCGATTCATTAAGCTAACCGGATTTGAGTTTCTATTTATGATACAAAAATAAGTGAACGCCAAAAATAAATTACTTAAAATTTGCATAAATATTAAAGCTAATTAAGGAGAGCGCTACTTTATTTAACTTAAGCTTAAAGGACATTTTAATAGCCATTTGGCAGCCAAGAGTTTCAATCAAATATATATAGTTTTTCTGAAGAAATAGATCGCTTAACTTTGAACTTTTCACGCCAAAGATGAGCTCATCAGAGACACAAGTTTTAAGTTTTTTCGGCAAATTTCATAAGAAACGCGTCTGTGCAGAATTCCGCTTAGACGCAAGTTTTTGATCTAAAAAAGGAAATATTTAAATTTGAATTTTGTATGATAATCATATGTGTTTGATGTCTATTGTATTCCTTCCCTGCTTTGTTCTAATTGCGCTCGACTGACTTTAATAGCAGACTTGGTTTATGTACCTATATAGCTATAGGTTATTAATCAACTTGGACTTGTCTTTTTCTATTTTATTGTATTTTAATTACCAGGAATTGGAGAATCTGGAGATTGATATGATGTCACCTTTGTCTATTTGCTAGTTGTTTGCTTGTGTTTCTTTGGCTGGCAATTTGTCACTCTTGAGCCGTAAACAAATCACAGTCAATCGCCTAAACACCTACTCCAAACTATGTACAACACTGGAATAGAGATCAGAGGAGGGTGTGGTAGTACGTGGACAGGGAAAATTGTGTCCATCTTGTTGGTAGAGCCATAAACTGCGCGCTTGTTTGTTGGTTTTTAATTGGCAGCGCCATAATCTATCATTAATTTTGCCATAAATTGTTTCCATCAATGCGAGGGCTGACGACGATCCGGTTGCCCACACTAGCTCTCTCTACCTCTCTCCATCTCCTTCCCTTTTTGCCTTGGCACTCTATCTATCAGATTCCCCTTGCCTTCCTTTGAGCTCTCTCAATTCACAGTGGCTGGCATTTTATTTATTTTTATTTTTATTTTTCTATAAAGCGTTCCTTTTTATCTGCGTTTGCAAGATTTATGCGCAGCGGCTATAAAATAATATGCTGCCAAGGCAAGGCCGCACTGAGGATTGAGAATGGGCAGAGACTGCGACTGAAGCTGCAGCTCTTGTAGCTCCTTCTGGACCGGCAGCCAACGCGCATCCTTTGGGCCAATGCCAACTATTTAGCTCAGCTAAAAATAGCAGTCAATACACTTACACACATACACACCCATAGAGACATTGCTAAGCAATTGCAATCACTCAGTTTGTTGCTTAAGTCTTTTGTTTTATTTTCTGTTTGCATTTTTCAGTGTCAGGCCGTCGTCGGCGTCGTCGTCGTCGTCGTCGCCGACTCCCAACTGAGCACAGACAATTGACTGGGGATACATCGTATCCTCACACTGAAAGTGAGTTATGCAGTCAACAGTTGATAGAAAATATTTTTATTCGTCTTCATAAAAAAAGGAACTAAAACAAAAAGCAGAAGTCAAACTATGCTCCATTTATATACTATTTAAGTTATGCCAAAAATATTTAAGTTAACTTGAGCTATAGATACCCTGTTTTTGTGAGAAATGGAAAAAAAGTGAGGGAAGACTTGAACATGAAAATATGGCCATCAAATGCGGAAGACCGGCAGTCGTAAAGATTTCAATAAAGCAACGCCAAATGGCCATTGGGGATTCTTCACATTTTGGCTTAAAAACTCTCAGTCCGGTTCGGTTGGGAGTCGCGAGTCGGGAGTCCGGTACCAATCTCCGGCACATACACATTTTGTAATAAAATTAATGACACGTCATTACCGTAATATTGTTGTTATAATGTGAGCTGCATGCAGAGTGCGAGAGAGCTACAAGTTTCGACCACAACTACAACTAGGGAGGGGAGGAAAGCAGTACTTTGAGTACTTGATACCGGTCATGGAACCACTGAACCACCGTTAAGAACAACAGCAACAGCAACAGAGGCTACTAAATGGCTTCAGGGTGAAAAAATTTCTTTATTGCCGTTTTTGGACCTGGTCTGTCATTAGTTTTAAAGCATTTAGCCGTTTAAATTGATAAACAACATTTACATGCAAATTGCGGTCATTTAGCGATCATATCTTTCACCCCATCTCCCTCTTTCTCAATGCTGTCTCTTTTTGACTCCAGACAACGGTTCTCAGGCCTGTTAATGAGCCTATTCTAGGCTGAGTAATTGAATAACTCCCAATGTCACCAGCGAACCCTATTCTTAGCCATGTATTTGAGTACCGCCTGAAGTTTTCATAAATTATCGACTTTATGTCAAGCTTTTAGCCTAATTGATCGTTTGCGGCTTTCATGTGCTTTGGCAATCAGTTTTAGCAGCAATTTAATGGCTGTAAGTTGAGAATTTTGCGGGTATTAGAAAACTTTCTACTCAAATGAACTTTAATGACTAGAGGATTCACTATGTTCTCATAAACCAAGTGGTTTATTAGGCTAAGAACTTAAATCTGTGCTTAAAAGTAATCATCAGATTCACTAAGTTCTAATTTGTGATACAAAAAGAAAGTGATTATAGAACTGATTAAATATTGAAGGAATTAATGATGCATTTTAAATTAGACTTAATATTTATGTTTAAAAGTATTAAAAGCGCTTTACAAATCTGAAAGCTCTCTCACAGATTAATCTTAAGCTGCTTGTAGCTATAACTTTAGCTACTGTCAGTGACAGCTTTGGATGCTCGAAAGCTTGACAAATTTGCGATGGTGCTGAAAACTTATCCCATTTATAGGACATTCCCTGATAACGTCTAGGGTTGAATCTCGCCAGGATCGTTGGATTTATGTGGACAAGGCACGCCAGGCTGTCGCTTTGGCATCTTAAATGCCAATAGCCGCTTTTCGTTGATGCAAAGGCATTTGTGTAATTGCCATGGCGAAAAATGCGCAGCTCAAAGGGATTCGCAGTCGGAGACGTAGTTGCTGTCGGCGAGATAAACTTTAATTGATTGTGCGTGATGAGTGTGTGCGAGTGTGTGTGTGTGTGATTGTGTGTGCATAGTGTCATTTATTTATGGCTCTAGCTCAACATGTAGACAGTCAGAGCGATCTACTTCACCCACCAGAATGGACACTGGACTGAGGGCAAAGAACCGCACTTGAGTCACTCACTTCCTGGTTTTTCTTTTGCCAAATTGCACAATTCCAATGCGCATTCACTTATGCAAATTGTTAGCCATGCACAAAATATTTAAATATTTTTATG
This sequence comes from Drosophila nigrodunni, assembly GCA_020829145.1. NCBI lineage: Eukaryota > Metazoa > Arthropoda > Insecta > Diptera > Drosophilidae > Drosophila > Drosophila nigrodunni. The sequence goes on from JACVCZ010000008.1 coordinate 1,805,354, forward strand.
ACTTAATAAAACATTTTTATTAAATTCGAGCAGTCGCATTTCAAATGCAAATCGCATGCAGCAGCCCCAACATCATCATCATCGTCATTATTGAGCACCAAAACAGTCTTGCCATGCCATCTTGCCGTTCTTCTAAGACCTCAAGGCGATGTCTTCACAATTTGAAATATCTTTGAATTGCCAACTGCCAATCGTGCATGAAGTTTCCAGTTCCACTCCAAGTTCAACTCAATGAAGAAGCCAAACCAACTGTCCAGCTGTCCATTTCTCTAGTGGAGGGTACGTTTATGTTTTAAACATAGCGCCGTGCACTTTCCTCAAAAGACAGGCGTATAATTTAAATTTAAATTTAAAATATAATAACAATATAACTCTACTCAAAGGGTATTCAAAAGCCATGGATTGCCAACAATCTCAGCTTGTTTACTTAGCCTCCAAACAGGCGTATCGACTGTGGTGTGGCAGTGGTTGCAAGTTGCCAGTTACAACTTGCAAGTTGCTAACTTGGACATGTGTGTGCACACACAGCACACAGATAAAATCATACGCAGAGTCTTGCCTGGGTTTTACCTGAGTTTTGGGCTTGTATCTAAAGCACGACACGGCGCGGATTGTATCGAAGAAAAGTAATGAAATGAAATGGTTTTGGGTATGGGGATAAGATTAGTTGGGTTGAATGGTTCGGGATTAGTTTGGCATGGGATCGCCCAGAAATGCTTTCCCACTGGACTCTAAACACGGTTAAGCTTGCACTTGACTTAGCTGCACTTGGCTCATAACGGTGGCCTGTCCACACATTGCACTAATTATGTGGTGTAGTGTGTTGTGTGCTGTGTGTGGTGCACACTCTGCCGGTGCTACTGCAATTTTCCAGGCATTTCCGTGGGCGAGCTGTTAGCCATTAGCTAGAGACGGCAAAAAAACGTAGAAATAAGTATTCAATATTCCCAACAAGAATAGAATGATTTTTTGTAAGGAGTCTGGCTGTAAAATGCAGGTATAAATTGACGTTTTTGTAGGGTATTGTAGGAAAAACATATTAAATTTTTTAAAGTGAAATATAATCAAAAAAAAAAAGAGTGGAATATTTTTGGAATAACGTGTAGTATTTCTACAAGTAAAACTCATTCACTGAGCCTTTTTGTAGGCCATGCCATAAGAGGTACAGGAATGAAATTTCTACACAACATGGTCGTAAAGATTTTATAAAAATAAAACAGTTTTCTGTATCGTTAAAGATTCGATATAATCGAAGCGTTAACCATACCAAACTGTAAGAGCTTCGCGCCTGTAGCCCCAAGTTGTGAGTAACATTTTGGCTGCTGCTGGTAGAGTTTTGCGTGCAGGCAATGACTAAAGAGAGTAGAAAGAATTCTGTAGCTGCTGCAGCGTACATAAATTAGAAGTATGTCATTTGGCAGCTACCGCAGCAGAGCAGACCCAGAATCTCATCTTGCATTCAGCCATAATTTCAAAAAGTCAAACTCGAAGTCGCAGTTGAAGTCGATGATATCCAATTTCGTAATAAAGCATAACGAATTATGCACTCGACTTGCTTTATTTCAACGGAGTCTCTCGTGGCTCTTGTTGTTGGCGTTGCATGGTCGGTTAACGGTTCTGGTTCTTGGCTGACTGCCTCTTTTTTCATGCGGGGCTTTCAACGCGGCGCACTGAAAGATGAAATTGCATGCTGGATCTACGAAGACTTCAGATACTTTTTGCATTTTATGCATTTTCTGGCAAACGAATAAACAAAACAAAAAATACAACAACAAACGCTAACTCTCATCGAATATGCGATTTATGCGGCAATTTGTAAACGAAAATGGCTTTTGCCAAGAATTATTATTGTCCATCATGGGCATCCACTGTGGTACCACTGTGCCACTCGTGCCCGTTCCATCCACACGCTAAAAAGAATGCGTTTTTCCAGAAGCTTAGCCAAAGTCAAATGCCTTTTAGAGCCCATCTGAGTGGCACTTAGCAAATATTACGTATACGCTCAAACATTTCTCGAATCCCATAAAACAAATAAGCAGCAAAGACAACAAACATTTGACTTCCTGCTATCTTCCGCATTTACATTTAAATCGCTTTCAGCTTATAGTTAGATTTCTTCAACGAAATGATATATTGCCAGATGTAAACTTCTATTAGCCTGGTCGACATTAAGTGCAACGCAGCTAATGATTTCCGCATGCATTTCAAATGGTTTTCTATGCGATGAAATAAATTTTTATTTCATCAAGTTGGACATTTGGCGTTAAAGTGGGCGTAGCAGGGTTCTAAAATCTCTATAAGCTTGCCCAGAGTTAAAATTGGCTTTAGTTGAGTTTCTAACCTTTTAAATCATTTAATTAAAAGTTTAACAGAAAAAAAATTGTAGTGCTTCAGTGGTTTAACAGAAATTTAACTGTTTAAATCTACTTTTTAAGAAGACATTTTATATGTTTTTTTTTTTTTTTTTTAATATTTGTCTCAAAATTTATTTTAGAATGAAAAATACTCAAATATAAACATAGTTATAGAATAACTTGGAATAAGTACAGCTTAATTCTAGACCACTATATAAATGTACATATATAAAACTTTTTACTCTTTTACTATCGCATAATCGTATAACGCTTCTAACCCACAAAACTAAAGTGAAGGAGGTTGAGTGGAAAATCTTTACGACTGGAACAACAACGTGTGCCAATTTGAGGCACAATGCGTTTGGGGCACATTAAATTGCTTGCGGTCCAAAGCAGCAGAAAAAACAACAACAACTACAACACAAAACGCATAAAAGTCGCAAAATGGGAAGCCTTGAACTTGACCCAGCCAAGCAGCAGCAGCAGCAGCTAAAACTTGGCCAATAACAATAACTACAAGAGGCAGCGGCCAATAAGCGAGCAGCTGTTGTTGTTGTTGTTGGCGGTGTTTGCAACGTGTGTCAGGGGACTCGACTTGGACTTGGACTCGATTGTGCTGACATTGACGCAGATGGAGGCGCTGCAGTTGCTGTTGTTGTTGTGAGGGGCAGCCAGTCAGCCATATAAAAGGAAATGTTATTACAGGGTGGAGTAGGGGGAAGCGTGGAGGGAGTTGGGTGTTAAGGGGGTAAGGGGGGCTTAAGGGCTTAGGGTAAGGGAGAGAAAAATTAAACCTTTTGACACAACGCGACGCTTGGACGAACATTGTGAGTTGATGAAGATGATGTGGCTCTGCTCTTTGCTCTTTTTTGCTGTTGTTGTGGTTAACATTATTGCTGTTGTTGTGGATGCTGCCAATTACTTGTTGTAAGCCATCAACATCAAGCGATTTGGCTGCGTTGCCTCAGACAAAGTCAGAGTCAAAGTCGAAGCCGAGAACTGCGTTGGTTTTGGTGGTGCTGATGGTGCTAGTGGTGGCGGTGGTGTTGATAGCCATCTTCTTCAGCTTAATTTAGCATGTCTGCGCGGTTCAACACTTTGCCAGCAACGGCGACTGCGGCACATTCCCAGCATCTGCTTTTCGGAACGAGTGTTTCAATGCGTTCCCTTCAACGGACGTGCCCATTTGGCAACTTGATAATCTCTTTCTTAAGCGGTCAGCGCCAATCACTCAGTCGGCACTCGGTTCTCTTGCTCTGGCCACAAACGTGAGCGTTGTGTTCCTCTTTTCTGTAATTGTCTTAAATCAATCACAGAAAAGTGTTATTATGACAGCGTTATTAATCGTGACAGCGCAGTCGACTGCATTTTAGCTTCATTTTTGTCTGTCTGTCTCTCTGTCTGCGAAAATTGCCACGAACAAAAGACTTGCCCCAACTATGGGCAGCATATGAGTATATATGGGCACATATAGTCGTCTAGTATGCCATGTAGTTGGCATCGTCTAATGATTTTGAACTTGCACCGCCATTTGCAAGTTAATGCCACAGCCAGGAACCAAAAACCAGGCTCCAAAAACCACATGCATGATGTCCATAACAACAGCCTACAGACAATTTTAGCTTTTCAGCTGCCAGTTTGCCAGCTTCAACTACAGTTCTTACTCCAACTTCATAAGCAACACCGACTCCATCTCCAGCTGCGTCCGGCGTTCATGCCACATGCGGCCCACGCGAGTCGAGCGCCATTAAATGCAAATTATTTCATTTCTGTGCCAATTGTTGTGCTACTTTTATTTCGGGCTCTATTCGTGCGCATCATCAAAAGCAAATCATCAGCGCAAAATAGACAGAAGACCTACAAAAAGCCACAATCACTATGCTGGGAACTGAATTGTGCAAGCAGACTATGTGATACCCTAGAGACTTAAGCGTGTATGATAGAATATCGTAGGGTATAAAAGCTAGTTTACTAAAATCAATGCAAAATTTAAGTCTAATGAACTGATCAGCTTAAAATATATCTGAAACTAAAGAGCACACCATAACCCATAAGAAAACAACGGACTAGGCGACTGGACTACAGTGAGTGTATAGCAAAGAAGCAGGAAAAGAAGCATAAATTGAAATGATGTTTGTGCTTTTATTGATTTTTCATGTACCGCAGAGTTCCGTCAATAATTACGAAGCGATGCTGATTAGAATTACACAATTGGAAGCTCTGACAGCGGGGAGCGCAATGAGCACTGCGAAACAGGGAGAAAACTGGGAGAAGGAAGAGTTCTGGAAGCTGTGAGTTGTGAGCTGGGAAACTGGGAAACTGAAAAACTGGCAAACTGGTAAAGTAGATGGAAATGTGATTGCAAATGCTGGCAGGAAATTGAGGTCAGTGTTATGATTGTTTTGTGAATGAGTTTTTACTGGGCTTTTCTTTTTTTCTCTGTGTGTAATTTGCGGCACAAATTGAGCGGCACAGTGGCCAAGAAAAGTCCATTTACAGCTGCTGTTGATGAGGTTACAACCTGCAACACAAAATGCAAATACAAACAAGGAGTCGCTCATTAGACAAACTCTCAGACTACTCCCTGCTGCTTGCTGCTTGCTACAAACAAATGTTGTGGGTGTGGCATGCCACAGTCAAGATTCGCGCCAAATTGACAGCTAAAAAAAGCATTTTCTAACCTGCCACGCCTGCAGGAGTTGGCAGGAGTTGCCAACAAAAGTGCAGCCACTGATTTATTATTATTTGTGTGTGTTATTTGGCGCGCGTGTTTGGCAAACACATACACACACGCAAACACACACCTCCAGCTACGCCTTGGCCGTAGATCATCGCGCTTTGCAGGCGCATATTTCAGTTGACAGTTCATTTGCCTGACTGCTTTTTTGCCTGCTTGGTTGCAACTTGCAACACACGCAGTTTGCGTTTGCAACAATTTATGACTGGCAACTGCCTGTTGCAAGCTCAACACCACATGATTGTACTTGTAGTTGTAGCTCACCTACTTCTTGTTGTTGTTGTTTCATTTCTAATTAGCATTTACAAATGGTTGCTGCTGTTGGTACCTTCTGCCTACTGCCACCTGCGGCAGTTGTTGGCTCATTTGAGGCGCAAGTGCTGACAGCCAGAGATTGCTACGTGCAATGTGCCACTGTGAGCCACTGTAAGCCAATGTAAGACCTGTAAGCTATTTGCCAAGCATTTAAGGTAGCTTTACAGTTTGAGTAGCAGAGGCTGTCAAACTACAAGGCTTGTCAAATTTCAATAAAAGACTATAAGCACACTTTAATACCCATACAACAAATACTACACATACAGAGAGTAAGAGTAAGGTTGGTTAGGTTGTAACTAAACTGCTTAGTGACTGAAGTACAGTCATCTAAGGCTGAAGAATTGATCAAGAATTTATATTTTTATATATATACCAAATGGCATCGGGACACGCCAGCTTTAATGCCGTGTAATGTTAGCTATCGTCACTAAGGTACAAAAGACATAGGCAACGAACTTGCTGACCATTAAACGCAATTAACCAATCACTTAAAATTCTCTAATGCCAAAGTAAAGTCACGTGTGCCAATCGATTGTGCCTGCTTCCCTAGCACTTCCCCACACTTCTGGGCCGCTTTCTGCAAATACCTGACGTTTCGCCACAAACGTCTGCCAAAGCGGCGCTAATCAGCCGCTGGCTCTGTGACACCTACGGCCAACGACCGAGTGAGTTGCATTTAGCATAAGTTGCTGCTGCATCTTCCCATCTTTTTTATGGGTTACCATCCCGTGCTCCTGATCAGTGACTGGTTCGGTAGGCAGAGTAGAAGCGCCAACAGGTTCTAGCAATCATTGGCTACATTTCGCCACTAATATTTGATCGTGCATTCTTTTGGCGTTATATGCCAGGTTGAAACTGCACTTTCCTCGGGCTGTCAATTAAACAGGTTGCGATTTGATAGCTGTCATTTCCAAATCCTGTAAAATAAAAGTGTGTCAAGCTGTCTTCGAACTCGCTTAATTGCCTGTTTTCGGCGGGTGCAATCAATCATTGCATATCGAAAGCGGCTTTAAGCAGCTACAGTTCTAGCTATATTTCCATCTTTTGGCTGTTTTTATGCTAGTCAGCACCTGATGCTGCTCAACTGTACCTGTTTCCCAGGCCAAAGCAGACAATCAATTGAGTTAACTTGCGTTCGACCCTAGCGGCGTTTTGGCCCTGTGTAGAGGCCTCATTAAAACTACTTAAGCTGCTGCTACTTCAGTGAGTATCCCTGGAGACCTTCAACATTCGGATTTAATTTGCCAGAAGCATGCAACAAATTCATTTTTCAATTCGAAATCTGTAAAAACCAACACGTTAAGCACCGCATTGTAAACAAATCAATTTGTTGCCAGCAAGGACCACACTAGTCTCCTCCTTTCTTACTCCATGACTTTGACTATAATTTCAACTTCGACTGGGATGAGCCCTGAATTTCAATTAAGGCAACGGGATCGTCTTAAGCTAAATCGGTCCAACCCCCAGAGAGTTAATGCTCATAATCTAGAGATGGAAAAAAATCTAGAGATTAAAAAATTGCATTCAAAAAAGAGTTTATTATATTATTTTTTACTAAAATAAATTTTCAAACTTCACTTACCCATATATGGAATATTTTGAAAATTTAAAATGTTTACTTGACTAAATTAAAAATTGTATCTTTCAACCCCCATTTTAAGCCCTAAATCAGACACGAAAATTAATTCTTGTCACGCCTCATGTTCATCTCTAACCCGAGTAATACTTGGCAGGCAGCAAAGTTGAAGTGCAAGTGGAACCCGTAATTAAAAAATTGCAAGTTTGTCAGAAATTAATTTTGAATATGCCTCAGACAGACAAACACTTGACTTGAATGTGAAGTTGGGGCTGAAACTGAGACAGAGACTAGGACCAGGACTGAAGTTAAGGCTACTTTTGCTTTTGATGACGCGCCGACGCCGCGCAAATTGCCTAGATGCGATTCTCTCTCAGAGCCAAAAACGAGGGGGCCTCACGCACATAAGTAGTATCATCTAAAGGAATGAAAGAGAGTGAGAATCCAAGCTGCTGCTGCTGGCAGCTTCAAGTGTGACGCGCTGGGATTAAGTTGAGCATTCAAATTGAAACTGACAGCTTGGCTCAGATGAGTTGGCTCAAACCGCAGTTGAAGTTCAGGCACTTTAACTCTGTGCCATGTTGTGTGTCCTGTGGACCAACTGGATCCACTGGTCCCTCTTTAAAGTGTCTGGCCTCATTTAGGGATTTGTTACTTTGTTCGCACGCATTGTAAACTTGTAAAAAATAGTGGCAAAGTCATAAATGTGGCGGCCATAAAGCGTAGATCGCGTTATATGACTGCATAAATTCAACATGTACATTTTGATGGCGTTTTTATCTTATCCCCTGCTTATAAGCATGTCTATGATGGACCAGGTAATGCAGGTCTCTGTTCGTTTCAATGCCAAACTGACAATAATTGAACGCACATAAAAATCTTGGGCAAACATTCGAACAGCTTCGAGACTCTCCACTCTCTCTGTCTCCCTCTCTGTCTGCATGTAGGCGGCGCTAATTCAATTAGTTAAAAGCGCTAACAACTGCACAGTTTGAACATTTGAGTATTTATGTTTTTTAGCTCTTGTTGTTGCCTGTTTGCATTCACTAATTGCCACAAACAACTCGAAAAGGTGTAGGAAGTGGGCTGCTTAGCTGAGTGCCAAGCTGACCAGGCTGACAGTTACGCAAGCAGGTCAACAACGTCACGAAATTCATTTGCATTCATCCTCATTCACAATTTGCATTTACCGCCACTCACTCAACCCAACTACATCAAATTCAAAGCGAAAAACAAATGACTTAGGACACGAACTGAACCAAATTTGATCAGTCTGTTTAAAGTTGGGTGCAAATTGGTCTTCCCACTTCCAGTTTCTTACAGTGTAACTGGGTAACCGTCTTATGATTAATTTGGGTTCTTACTTCCACCACAAATATTTTTGTATGTGAGGGCTTTCCATGTTGTTCACATGCGCAGATGATTTGTTGGCGAGCCATGCGGAACATGTAGTTCTTATGTCATAAATCTACATAACAAATTCAAGATACTCACGTATGTAAGCGCTGAAGACGTGACCATGAAGGCTTTGTACCATAGCAACTACAATAATAGAAATGACGAAAAGCGAAAGCAAAGTGAGGAAAAAATTTTAGTTTTTAATTATATTTCGGCTCTTTTAACATTTTGTGAACTTTACCTTTCTAAAATTCTAAATTTTGTTATAGCTTTACACTGTAAAAAGGGGAAACTATTCTTAAATCAAGAATTCTCAGTTCTCTATAAAAATTATGTATAAAAGCCGTAAAAAAAGATTTCTAGTCTTAACAGAACCCTAATTTTGCCATTTGTAACCCTTTAAATCAAGAAATAATATTACCAATCTCTTTATTAATATATAGAACATGTAGACTATTCTTTAAAGTCAATTTAAAATCTTTTTAGAGCTTAATGTTCTTTACTTTTACCAGTGTTTTTATTTTTTTCTTTCCATCAACTAAATCCCTTTCACCTACACGTGCTCAAAAGGTACAATCAAATGTAATTAATGATCAAACTACTCGGAAACTTATTTATGTTTCATATTTGTACGCATTGGCGCCTTTTACATGATGTCATTGCACTCAATTGGGCGATGAAATCGAATGCCAAAATTTGACACAGAGCATTAATAAGCGTCTGTGTTGTTGTCTGAGAACGACAAGTTGGCATCGCTTGTGGCATCGCCGACGAAGTTATTGGTGGACACCCACGCAGGCGTTGATTTTAAGCCGATTTCAAAGCCAGACAAATGTGTGTGCGGCTTAGCAAAAAACAGAAAAAAATCCAACAATTTGCGGAGAGTACAAACCTTAAAATGAAACTCAATATTTAACACACATAAAAAAGAGTTTGAAAGCAAGTTCGTTGCTTAAGTCTTACGTTTTGGTCAGCAGAAAACTCACCACGACAGCGCAGTCGACGGCGACTGCTGTCAGAAACGATGACGTCACAGCTGTAAACAAAGCACTGCCGGCAAACGCAAAACAGCTGGAGACCAAAACAAAACGATGCCGGCCACGTGATGAGCCAAAGCGAAACTTGTTTGTCAGCTCTCAGTTGTTGCTTTGTTTACATGTCGACGAGAGCGGGAGAGAGCGCAACTGTTTGAGAGAGTAAGATCGCTCACTTGCTCTCCTGCTCACGTGTTGCTGCTGCTGCTTTTAGGCACCTCTGCAATTTGTGCATTTGGTCAAGTTCAAGTGTGGTGAGCAGTTTCGTTGCTCTCTCCCGCTCTCCGCCTCTTTCGCTCTCTCACTGACTGTTTTTCCCCCCCTTCTGCTCTTTTTCTTTCGTCTAATGCCTTCTCAATCTTTTATAATCTCTGCCTTTTGTGGCGCTCGCGCTCAGTCTTGCTGCGCACCTCGTCGTGTGAAGTGTTCGCTCGTTTTCAACTGCTCGACTAGGTTAAAACCTACAGTAAGTAGCAAGTAGCCAAGTTGCAAGTTGGCAGCTCACACTACTGCTATCTCGCTTTAACGCTGTCTTACGTAGTCCGTTCGTTGACCGATCGCTCGTTCGTTCGGCTTACGTCATTCGCATCGTTTTGCGCTTACGTCGTCGTCTGCGCTGTCGTCTTCTCCCATTTGGGAGGCTTACAGTGGCTCAGCTTGCGCATCTTGCCACATTCCGAGTCGCGCTTAATACGGAGACACAACTCGCGGAACGCCACAACAAAAAAATAAAAAATCTATTTCATGTGAGCCTTAAACTTGGAAAATTCGCGAAAATTCTTAAACAGTGTGTGCATGTGAACTTAGCTAATGGATTTGATTGGAATATATTAAAAATATATAAATGATTATATATAAAAATTATAAAACTTCTAAATTTAAATATTAATTTAATTATTTTTATTTCATTTAAATGAAAACATAAAATATTAAAAAAAATAACCCAATACATTAATAATAAGAACTTAAAAAGGACTTTAAACATTACTACACATAAATTTCATTTTATGAGCACAGCAAAAACAATTTAATTAAAGAATATTTAATTTTAATAAAGCCAATAGAGTTGGATAATTTTTAAAGATTTATTCAAAAATTAAAGACAGTAAAAATACGCTTTCAATTATAAGAGGGAAAACCAATTGAAAAGTTGTTTAAATTTTTATTAGACGTCTGACGTCGGACAGTAAAATCATTCAATAGTTTTTGAAATATTTTAAAAATAAAAACTGAATATAAATAAGATTTGAAACTGAAAATTAATGTTTTTGCTTAACGAAAATTTCCAACATTGCATAATTCAAAGAATTAATTAAACCAGCTTTTTAATAAAACCTGTGTAATTGTGAATTTTAATGAGTGTTACTTTTCTTGAAGTTGATTGTGCTTAAAACATTTCAAGTTTCCAACATAAATGAAATTAGCCAAATTGAAGGCAATAAAATAAAAGTGCAACTGCAACCAAATTGCGACTTAAAAGACAAAAAACATACAAAAAAGAACGAACTAAACAGAGAAACGTTAAAACAGAAATAACAATCAACAAGGCAACGCCAACGCTGCAAGCAACGCGAACAACTTTATATATATACCCACATACACATATATTTATATATAGTATAAACTGAGCACGAGCCGATTTGCAATTGGCATGAATCGGTGGCAGCTGGAAGCAGTTGGCTGTTGCTGTTGTTGCCGGCTTGCTGCCACCTTGGAATAGGCAAAATTAACTAAATTACAACATCAATGCAAGGCAGTGGCAGAAACTGTAGCTGCAGCAGCAACTGATGCAGACGCAGTGGATGCAGCAGCAGCAGCAAATTTGTTGCACATGCAAATTTATGTGTAAGCGAAGCAGCAGCAACAACAGCATGCAAATAATTGTGTTTAAATAAAGCCGTAGCCAAGAGAATTTTTGGTCTAGGCCTGGCCAATGGCCACTAGTCAAGTTGCAGTTGAAGTTGCCACTGCCGCATTAAGCCATATCCGGTTAAGCTTCAGGTTCGAGCGAGCACTATGGACGCTGCCTGTCTAAATTTAGCGCTTAATGAAGCTGCTGTTGCTGCTGCTTCTGCAGATGCAAATTGTGGCAACGCAAACAGATCAAGACTTGGCCCAAACTCTTCTTGCCTCGTCTCGTTTCGGCCCTTTGCGTTCTTGCTCGTAATAATTCATAAAAATTGGCAAATTAAACGCCAACACAACAAATGATTCCCGCGTGGCGACTGCCTGCAATTTGTATGCAATCGCAATGGGGCAACAACAAATACACACATACAAAAACAACATGCAACATGCAACGAAAAAACAAATAATGGCCAGCCAATTGCTGGGGCATGCAACAAACACAATGAAACAGTTGGATGATAAATGTGCGCCCACTTTGCTTGCGAGTATTTATGGCCACTCAAATTGCATTCAATTGATTCTTGTGCTGCCCTGCCACTCCCCCTCATCCCCCTTTCGCTCCTGTTCGCGTTGGCGTTGCATAACCCTTAAGACTCAACTCCTAACTCATTTTTGCCTTCTCTTCGCATAGCAAAACTGCCTGAAACAATAACGAAAAAGTGTTTAAGTGTGTGTGCGAGTGTGTGTGTAAAATGAGCTTACACTAAGCACTCACAAATATTTACAACATAAATAAATACGAAAAGTGCAAAACAAAAAAGTGTTTAGCTGAAATACTTTTGAAAAGCGGCATAAGATTTTCTTTTGCGGAGAAATGAGTAACAACAAATTATTGGTGAGTTTAAAAAATTAAAAAAATATATAACAATTATTTGACTAATTATAAGTCTTAATAGATTTAATTTGTAGAGCTGCCAATTAACATAAATTGAAATGAAACCGCAATTAATTAACAACCGCAAACCAGTTCAGACTTTTGACTCTGAAATATTTTCAAATTATTTATGACTTTTCAGTCAATTGTTGTTGAATTATTTGTGGTTTCTTAAAACAAATTTAAGTATAAAATATTACAAAAAAAATAATGAAATTATTATAGACATTTTTAAAACAATATAAGTAAATCATAGCACGGGTCGAGTAAAATCCAGTTTATGCTCGTTTGTATATAAAATTAATAATTGTATACTGCTGTTAATTTGACAAATCTACACTTAAATCAAACAGCGATTAAATTACTCATAGAAACTGTTTAAAATCTGATCTTAATGTTGCTCTAAGACAAGTTGCATGCAATCAATTGAAACAACGCATATTTATTTATGATCATATTTTTACTGTCGTCTCAATTCATCGGCTGTCAGTCAGACAGCTTTTTTTGCTGACCATTGAAGCGTCGCGGTAATGTCTACCGCCCCTCGAAGGTCAAAAAAAAAATATGTGTTCAAACATATTACAAAAGACTGACTTCAAAATCACTTGATGGCGGCAGATGATACAAAAAAAAAATAATTTCTGCCATAATTTATGTTCAAAACTTTAATTGTTGAATAATTATTTTCGCATTTTCGACTTTAGTTTTAATAATATGAGGAACAAAAGCAATACGTGATTTAATATCAGATATGCCCTGATACTACCTGAACTAAAATTTATCCATATATATATTTTATAAATCTTGACGTTTATTCATTTATATATTTAAATATTCGCTATTGTTTGATTTAAATTAAAATACGCATTCATTAAAATGGCCAAGGTGCCTAAAAATTGGCATCAATCGCTTGAAATTTCATTTACTTACAAAAATTTCAATCTTTTAAATAATTGTATACTCTGTACAAGTTATTGTTATAGGTATTATAATTTATTTTTAATATAACAACATATCTTTAAAAACGAAGAAAGTCTAAAATACTATAGGGCATTTTCTAGTCTACTCTACTTAAAGTGTTTTCCAAATGATTTCATGTTTCACAGCTTGACGATTGATCTATGCGGAATTGCAAACGAGTTTCTATTTATTTATTTATATTGTTTTCATTTATTTTTTGACTATTTGTGCATTTCATTATTTTCTTTGCACGACGTTGCGAGGGTTGGCAGGGCAGTAGAGGAAAGAAATTAAATTAATTGAGCGTTTGTCTTGGGTTTCATTGAAAACGCAAGAGAATTGCAAACAAATTTCGCATTGCCGCCTGAATAGCCACAGCCTTGGGGGCAACAACAAACTTTTGTTTAAACTACAGCAGCAACAACAACAAAAATAACAACAACAGCAAAATATATTAATTCCGCATATAAGCAAGTGCGATTAAGTATGCCATAATACAAGTTAAGCGTGAGTCGACCTAATATTGAGTAATTTTCAATTTGCTGAGGACAAGAAAGAGGGCGAAGTGGAGGCGGGGCAAGGAGCTAGGGTCTTAAAAATAAATCTATTAGGCGAACGGTCGCAAGAGAGTCGTAAATTACAGCAGCTCCTAATTGAATTAAAGTCATTTCAAGGCGGCACATTCTGCCTCCGTTGAATATCCCTGAAGCCAGAGACAGAGAGCAAGATAGATAGAGAGAAAGAGAGGGACATAAATTCCGGCACCTTCGTAGCAGGGAACGCTGCTATTTTTGGTGTCCATGTGCCAGTTGGGGTCTCTCTACTTCACCGAGAGGTCCAGCAATATATTTATTATTGTAAAGCCCGTTGAACATAATCATTAAGCGCAATTTACCTACAAAGTTTCATGCCGCCAACAACGCGAAGCCAGGAACAGATGGACAGACAGACAGTTGGGTAGACAGACAGGGCTGGGGAGTCTGTAGAAAAAATGATTATTAACATACGCCCTCGTCTCTGTTGTCTCTGGTGCCAAGAGATATCGAGTATACGACGCGGTGGGCCAAGAGTTGAGCACGAGCGCAACGAAAGACTCAAGACACGAACTTGACTTGCCACAAATTCAAACTGTGGCAAATTTAACAGCGCTCCACATGCATTATAACTAAATCAACAACAACCACAACAACTACAACAACAACTGCACAAAGAAGTGAAAGCTGTTGATGTTGACTTGAACCGTCTCTTTGGGCTGGGTCCGAGTCATTTGGCATTTACGAAACTCCAGCACACATAACGGCCAGCTGTCAATAAATAATCAAAATAAACCAAAATCGGACAATTGACTATTTTTGGTAACTTGTTGGGGGCTTGTAAAAATATCACTCGACACAATATAAAAAAAACTGAATCCAATGAAAAAGGAATTGCGTTCAGAGATTTCATGAATTTGTGAAATTATCCAATGATGCAATCACTACACAGTTAACCGTTAACAGTCACCAGTTACAATTATCGAACTCAATTCCCAATTCCCAATTCTGATTCGATTTACCAGTGGGCGCCTGTTTATATAGAACTCATTTCAGTACGCAGGCCCTTTTACTAACATCTCTATTAGTTTCGACCTCGTTGTGACCCCAAATTAAAAATATATTTACTTGTTTGACAATAAAACAAATGACTTAAGACACGAACTTGAAATTTATCGCTTAAAAAACTGCTTAAATGTTGCAATAAATCCTAAACACCCCTCTAATTAAGATCAGCTTAATTAGAAATTGATTTTCTCTAGTTCTAAACAAAATACTTAGAACACAAACATTAAATTGTTAAATTGAATAATTGCTGAATTGATGTAATAAATTCCAAACACCCCACTTGATTACCCAACTATTTGCAGGTTATTGTAAAGCTCCTCTCGTTAACATTTTATAACAGAGCTGACCTTAATTGGAAATTGATTTGCAACGTTTCTAAGGCCCAGCAAAAGACTTGGGACACAAAGCTGCCACTGTTTTGGCTTAGAATCAAAGTTTATGGCAGTTTAATTAGTTTAATCGATGCATAAAACAGCAGCTGCTTCCTCTGATCATAGCAGCATCTTTCTACAGCTCTCTCCGGGACTCTTCAGGGCTCTTGCTTGAATATTTATGGTTAACATAAAATTTAACTGTTGCATAAGTTAGCAGAGGGCCAGTGGGATCGGTTCGGTATCGGTACCGGGCTTGGTCACAAGCGCTCTCCCATTATTTTAGCCATTTTTTCAGTCTACTCTCTAATGATTAATGCTTATTTGTTGTGGTCCCTTTGGCTACTCAAAACGTATAACGGTAAATCACAGTGTTATTAAACGCAATTACTGTCAATAGGTTTTGACTACCTGGCAAAGTGACATTAACGACTGGGGCACGTTTTTTTTGATTCCCAGAACCCAAGAAAGTAATGAAAGTCGTTCAAAGCTTTATTCTTCATTTGATTCCAGTTCAACAATCTGCCAGTTTCAGTTCGAATTCAATTCGATATTAAAGCTGTGACAAAGTCGGCGAATAAAAAAGTACAAAAGTGCCAACAACTTGGGCTAAAAAAGTAACAAAATAAAAAACAGATTTTTATGGAGACATCAAAAGCTGAGCTCTGTTGCAGTCGCAGACTTGACGCTGGTGTGAGGGAAGAGTTGAGAATTTTGTGCAGCAAATAAGCTGTGAACTGATCCCATACGTGTATTGTGGAGGTCTTTCTACATTTAGGCAGAGAGGCCATTATCATGATGATTAAAACTTATTATTGCCGGTTGTATTACTATTATTAGTTGGCAACTCGTAGCAATGTCCAGGGCGGTTACACGCACGCCGTCGCGTCCTTTCATAATTCGCAACTCTCTCCCTCTCTCTCTCTCTCTCTCTCTCTGTCTCTTTCTGTCTCTCTACCTCAGCTGCTCCCTCGGAGTCTCGGTATGCATATTTTTAACCAGACTGCGATTGCATCCAACATGTTATTAATACGTAGAAACAAATAAGCAAAAACAATAACAAAAGGTGGGGCTAAGAGGGGTGGAGACGAGGAGGGATGAGTGCGGATAGAGGGGCAGGTAGGTGAGTCTCAGCTAAAAGAAACGCGTTACAATTCTGCGGGCTACACCCCAGAGACAGAGGCAGAGTCAGGGCGCTGAGACACAGCACATTCACCTGGAGTTGAAGCTGGAGAAGGAGTTGGAGTTGTAGTTGTAGTTGGAGTTGGAAACGGAGCACGACGACGACAACGTTGGCTTTGGCCATTGTTTGGTTCGGTTCAGTTTTACCTTGATGGTCGTTCACTTCACATAACAGCGGCAACAACTTTTACTACTAACACACACACGCACACACATGTACACACACTCACTCGCTCACTCACTCACTCATACAATCTTTCGGTTTGACTTTCAGCGCGCCATCAAAACAAAATATGAGCGAACCGCGCACAGCCGGCACTAAAAATCGCTCAATAATATTGCAAGTACGTTAGGGAGAGCGGGGAGGGGAGACAGAAGAGTAATGTACAAAGAGTAAGAGAAGTATGATACGATACGATACACTGGCCAACTAGCAATTGAGCCAACTAGTTGGGCCACGGCCTCCGTATCTGATAAATAGAGTGGTTCACAAAATGCTGACCGGCCAGGCCCAAAGCGCACAGTGTCCGTTTCAGTTCATTTTGTTGTTGTTGTTTCAGTCCTGGGCCATTTGTTTGTTGGCCTGGCCAAGCCTGTTTCGTTTTAGCCACTACCCTTTGCACTTGGGTAGTACAACTTTATGAATGTGCTGCCAAATCCATCCAACTATCAACTATTTAAGCATTGCGAACATTATCGCCTTCATAAACTGCGTGTAGTTTCATGTATTGCAAGCAATCAGTTTAATGAGCGAATTCTTGAGAGCAACTGCAGCTTGACTATAAAATCAAATGGCTTGAAAAAGCTGCCTTAGTCTTGGGAGGGAACTGGAGACTAGTCGAAAGCTCTGAATTCGAACGAAAGTACTCAACCAAAAGGTACTCAGTCTAGTAATCAATGTTATATTTAAGGTGTTCCTTAAATCACAAAGCGCTTTAAAAGAAATTTGTTTTAATATGAGCACAAAGCTCGAACTTTTTGCTTCATTTGGATTATAAACTTTAAAAAACTTTAGTTTATTTTAAGGCTTAGTTTCAAGTGTTACTAGAGCATCTAGGCTTCGGCCTTCTTAGCACATTTATTTTGTTTATTTGCTGTTGTTGTTGTTGCTGGCTATGTTTGCCAATATCTTAGCTGTTTGCTGTCTCTTTGTTGTTGTTGTATTATGCCCGGCGTTGCTTATCACGATTTGTGGCCATATTATTTCAGTTTTTGCTAGTTGCTGCTGCCGCTGCTGCTGTTGCGGTTATTGTTGTTGTTATATTTGTAGCCGCTGTTGTTTGTTGTTGTTGCTGCTGGTCGTGTCGAGTCATGCGGCATGCATTTTAACGCATATTTTGTAATTGTTGGCGCTGCTGCCATGCCCCCAATGGGTGACCTTTCGCCAGGGCGCTGCCTGAGACACATTTGCATGCACACTCACACACACACACACATACAGAGCCCGACACACACAGTCATACATTCTGAGAGGTGTATAAAAAGTCGTATACCAAATCAAGTTCGTTGGACGACAGCAGTTCATTGGCCCATCTCTGGCAACCGCAATTCTTAAGCTCTTTTGCTTTTGCTGCTTTTGCTGCTCACCGTGTCTGCCTCAATGTCTAATTACAAAGTGCGCTTACCACTCCCCCCGCCCCCTTGCAGCTGCTATCCAGTATTCTCTGCTTCCTTCTGGCTACTTATAATTACCAACAAATGAATGTTATAACCATAAAAATTAACTTGACGCCGCTAAAGTAAAGTTATGCTTCAGTAAAATGCCTTTTTTCGGACTCCAACCGGCAACAAGAACAATGAGAAAGATGAGCAAGAAGCAGAGCATTAGAACATTATAAAACAAAAAGCAGAAAAACCAAAAAACTTCTTAATCATGGCGGGCTAGTCTTGTCTCATTTCCCCTCATCCACCCTCTCTTCTCTGCTTCCTTTGTCTCTCTGTGCGCGTCTAATTATTTACACGCTCTGCGCATGCATATCGCTTACCATTATAGCCACATTTAAAGCTATAGCCCTGGCCCAAAGTGTCCAGAGCGCAACTGAAGACACAGCGAGTAAAAGATCATAGAGAAGGGGAAGTGGTAAGGGGCTGTGGGGCGGTAAGCAAAGTGTTTAAAATCTTGTACAGTGTTTAGTAGTTTCAAACGCTTCGTTGAGTCGACTCTCAAAGGCAGCAGCAGCGGGGGAGGCAGTGACAGCAGAGGGGGCATGGTGCTGCAGCTTGCATTACATAATTTCGTTTACCGTTGTGCGGCCATTTGATTAATTTACCAACAGCAAAAACTACACTTTTGTCGCTGTTTAATGCGCAGTGAGCTGAAAATTTATGCAAGTTCGTTGCTTGAGTCATTTGTCTATCTAACTGTTCTAAATGCAATTGCGTAAATGTCCCGCTAATTTCTTGTGCCCATTGCCATACAGTAGCCAAATGATGAGAATACACTTCGACTGGTTTTTTTTTTGGCTCAAAAAAGAGTATAAATTAAAATTTAGTGACTTGCAATAAGCTTGGGAGATTATAGTGTCAGAGGATGTAAGCTAAGAGGGAAGGTGAAGAATTAAGAGACAAAGAAAGAGAAGGAGTGGTATGAGAGGGGAATTTCGAAGCTAAAGAAATGTTTAAGCTACTGAACTAGTTTACAGATTTGCATAAATTTATAAGCAGAAGAGATAGTCAAAATGTATTTCTTTTGTAATTTCATGTTATTTTTTTTTTAATTTGTTTTAAATAAAAAGTGTAGAAAGTTAATATTTTATTTAAGCGTAAAAATAGTTAATTAATTTAAAACAAAGTACGAAAACTTTTACAACTTGCTATGCTAAACTAATTAAATTAATTAAAATTAAATTTTAACAACAAGTCTTAGGAGAAACGGATAGAATGAGCAAATTACAGGTAAACAATAAAAAATCTAAATAAATCCATTTAAAGGGTTTCTCTTTCTGACACAGGATTTAATCAACTGGCACTCTGGTTTTAATGGTTCAAGCTTCAAACTTTAATTTCAAAACGCTATACAGTAAAATCCCTTGCATAGACTCATAAAACATTCAGTTCATGCCTCATTTCTGCGGCTAGCTACATTAAAAGTTAATAACCAATTGCAGAGTTTTTCATTTACCAGTTCGTTGCCTCAGTCATGGGTAACAAGGAAATACGACAACAAAATCAAGTTAATAATCACTGAACGAAACTATTAAAACAAGAGTAATAAACACGCTCAAACATGTCCCGCTGAATGGACATTAAATATGCTGTTATTTATATTCTAATTAATGTAAGAATTCTGAATCTGTATCTGAAAAGTCACGCGACTTTTCACTCCTCGCGCTTGTTATCGTTTCACGCAAAGCGCTGATTAGACACAAATCCAATGTTTGTGGGCGTGGCCAGAAAAACAGGCAAAGTCATGTATCAAAGTGTTTGGGAAAATGCTACCAAAAAAAAGCAAAAAGAATAGGGAAAAAAGACAAGAGGAAAAGTAAAGAAAAGTAAGCAAAACTGTGCACGAAGATGATGAGGATGATGACGCCTTAATGGACAAGTGTTGGTAGCTCTGTGGCTTAGTATTTATGCCAGTTACAGGGCCAATTTTCAGTGTCAAGAACAACAACTTCAGCGGCAGAAACAACAATTACAATAATAAAAGGTAAGAAGTTTTTGGCCTTTTGTTTTGCTGCATCCTTTGGGCCAACTTGTTTTCCGGCAACAACAAAGGCCGTTTGTCTACAGGTGTGTGTGTCTGTATGTTTGTATGTGTGTCTGTGTGCCTTTAAAGGAATTTCCATAACCGCTAGCATTCCATGTGTGTGTCTTATTGCCGTTGTTGTTGTGCCTAATGGCCAGAAGACAACAACAAAAGAAACTGGTAGATTTTTCTCTCACCGCACTCTCTTATCCTCTCTCTTTCTCTCCCTTTTCTCCTTACTTGTCTGCGTCGTTGCTTTTGAATGCCTTTTGCTTTCTGCGGCTGTACGTAACGAAATGAAAAAGTGGCAGGAAAAACACAACAACAATCAAGACAACAATAACAGCAACACAACATCAGCAACATAGAAACACAACAACAACACACACATACCAACTGCACAACGAGACGAACAGGTTTTCAGGGCAGACTCAAAGATGCGTGCGTGGAAAACTGCTGGAAAATGCCAAAGCAGAGTCAAGTAAAAAGCAGTGACTGAGAGAGACATGGAGAGACAAGAAAAGAGAGGGAGAAATAAGGAGAAAAAGAGAAAAGAGATACTGCTTTGACCACAGTGCAGACGTGCATTGGCCGCGCTTGACCCTCAGCTGGCCATTTGACACATTTCAGCAAAAACCAAATAAAACTATAGACAGCAACAAATAACAAATTAACAATATGTGCTAAATAATTAAGCTATAGATTAATTTGTTGGCAGTAGCAAAGGCTTTTTTAGGGGTATGAGGAATAAAGCGGTCAAGATTTCTTAGGTGGGATAAACTTAGGCAGAAAATTATTATTAAAGACCAGTGAAAAGTATCGAAATGTTAAAAATATATTAATCTGCATTGAAATAGCACAAGCTTTATTTAAAGGCTTAAATTAGTATTTTATGTTAAACATAGTTTTACTAAGCTTACAAAGAAATGTATTCTGCAATATTATTACTAGTTGTATTTAACATTTAGTTATTTACTAAATCTCTTCAAAGTTCAGAACATATATTTAATTACATAAATTTTGATTTCATCATCAAAAGACTACTTAACGCGGTTCCAATGTGTAATCCTATAACTGTTTATTATAAAGTGAACTCTGTAGCTGTTTTTTTGGCACACATTTGTCTCCCCACACTTACAGGGTATCTCATAGCTAACCGGCAAAGAGTTCTAACTAGTTTTCAATTATCTCACCGCAACTGCATTCCTCACACGCATGCGTCAAGCTGCATTTGGCTGCTTAGCATGTGCGTGTGCGTATGTGTGTGTGTGTTAGTGTTAGTGTGAGCTGTAAGCATTTGCTGCTACGTGTATGTAGGTTGGTGTGGCAAACAACGGTACTGCGGTAACTGCAGTCAACTGCCGGCGCTTTTCGGTTGTATGCCACTCAATTTGCAAAGCTGCCAAGCGAGACCCAGGCTTAGGGGGGACAGTGGGAGGCGTAGATGGGGCAAAGGCTCATCACTTGGCCATCTAATGTCTAACTGCATTTAGCTGTCAAGTCAACTTGTTTACGTTGGCGTCAACCAGCGTTGCTGAAAGTTGCTTTTTGGGTCAGTCGCATCAGCACGCGCCTTCCCGGCGCTGTGCTTCGCTTATATAATTGCAAAAATTGTAAATATGGCAAAGGAAAAAACAACAATAAATAATCATAAATCACAAATATTACGACGAGTGCGTCGCTGCACTTGGCCCGAGAAAATTATGTAAAAGTCGAAGTCGAAACTGTAGAAAATTTATATTTTAAACGAGTTGTACAAAACAAATTTTTTAACTATTTGTGCCCCAAAAAGTGCAACAATGTATGTTTCTGGCCTAAACGATGGCTGTGAGCGATAAGCAAGCATTAACATTTACGAGGCCTACGTGGCAACAACAACAACAACAACAACAGGTAACTACAGGTAACAACGTGACTCTGCCACTAAGTACTTAAAACATACAGCATAAATTAAGTCAACTGACTGCAGCTATAGTACATGCGTAGCCACGCCTCTTCCCTCCTCTCTCCGTATCTATATCTCTGTCTCGCTGCTATCTGCACGGTGAGATCTTAAAGATATTCCCCGTAAAAAACAACCGAGACGTGAGCGGTCACTTCCAATGAGCGCAGCACATCTTTGGCTCACAAACAAAAATCAACGCAAATTTATCAATCGCATAGCATAAATTTCAATTTATTTTATAAATTACGAAATTTAAACACTTTATGCATACAAAAGTTGGACTGAAATTAAAGATTTTGATAGGCATTATGCCAAAGTCCTCCCAGATACTTACCAAATTTACCAACTCTAGCTCTTATAGTCTCTCAAACTTTATAAGCTTTATGAAACTACGCCTTTAGCTTTTTAAAATTAAGTGATTTAATCAGTACACATAAATAATAACATTTGATTATCAACTCTAATCGCATAAAAATCAATTGCGAACCAGTTCTAAGAATTAAAATGAAATCAGTTTCAAGCTCAAGTAAAAGGTGACTGCAAAATCCATTTGATCGGATTATCGAACTGTACAATTGGCCTACTTTCAATTGTTAACTGTAACTATAATATGCACGAATGAATGTATGAATATCGAATAGTTGACTGTAATCCCCCTCTCCCACTACACAGTACTCCCTCGATAGACCCCCGTAAAATTCTACTGTCGCCTACGGATAAAATTAATGTTTCAAGCGATGCAAAACAATTTGTATGCCAGCGTCGAAAGAGATTCGTCTGAGCAGATTGTAAATTGTAGAGTTAATCTTGATCGTTTGTGTAGATTCGCGTTTGATCCATTTGAAACACTTTGAATGCGACTCAAATACGAAACTTGGCGTGCAGTTTCAAATCTAATTCCAAAGAGTAAAACACTTATTGTTGGAATTTATGAGCGAATGATTGCATTTGAAGGCAGCCATAAAGCAGCCAAAAAACATGTTTATAGCTACAAGCAGATCATCTGCTTTTTTTGGAGAGGAAGCGCTAAAGGCTGGGCAGTTGCAAAGAGAGAGAGAGAGACAATGGTCTAACGATTTGTTTAAAACATTATTTTTGACTTGTTCCCATTTTGAAGGTATAATTAATTTATATTCAATATCAAGTCAATTAATCTGTTGACATGACAAATACAATAACAATAGCAAATTGCATAGCTCGCTCTCTCTCTCTCCGTCTCTCCGCTTCTCGATCTCACGCTCTCAACTGTAGCACAGTTTGGCTACTAACTGTTATACGTTTGAGTTTTAGCTGATTTTAATATTGTGGCCCGAAGACATTTTAACGAAACTAGTTTTCCTTTTCGTTGTTAGCGCATTAGATAGACAGAGAGGGAGAGTGAGAGCACGACGTGCCGTCAGCTGTTTGCTTTTAGCCTGGCTAAAACCTAGCTGCTTAGCTGCACTGTTGCTCTCTTGGCTCTCAGTCTCAGCCGGCACGTCGCGTTGTGTGCAACTCGTCAAAAGGTTTTCCGCTAAAAGCGATTTTATTTATAGTTACCCCCCGTTCCCCGCCCCTTGCCACGCCTCTTGATAGTTTGCACAGCTGTAGTGTGCGTGTTTGTGTGTGTTGGTTGTTCGTATGCAAAATTAACAACAATTCAATTGCCGCGCGTATTTATTTAATTTGTTGACGCCATGCAATTTGTCATAGAAAAAACTCAAACTGAAACTGAACTAAAATCGTTGCTCTATCGACGCTACGTAATGCCTAGATAATTCACTTGGCTTTTATAATTTTAAATTTGCAAATTTTTTGGGTTTTTTCGCTAATGACAGCGACGATTTGCTGGCGAAAATTGTTTGATTTGACGATTTGGAGCGGAGTTTTTTGGCAAATTTAAAATCGTTTTAGCCACGTTTGAGTTGCTTTTTGGCACAGTGGTGTGGCAGGTGCAAAGTGCATACAATAAAAAAGACTTGAGCAACAAACTTTCGCTCAAGTTACTTACCTGTTTTCCCCACCAGTTGCTCCCAATCAGTTCGACTACAATTCACAGTTTTGCCCAAAGTGCAATGCTAATAAAGCAGTAACTAAATCGTAAATGAGCTTTTAAAAAAATATATACAAAAATACAAACTTACATCATCAGCTGCTGGCACACTTTTCACAGCTGCAACAACAACAACAACATGAGAAGCTGTTGATAAAAAAAAAACAACGCCAACTTGCTGCATTTAATTAATCAAAATGAGACTTTGCTTTTGCTTTTATTTATGAATGAGCTGCGAGTTGATTCAGTGAATATCAGTGAATATAAATGAATCAACGAGTGAATGACTTAATGTTGTGACTTTGCCTTCCACTAAAACTTTTGTCATCCTGCTAAAGTTGCTGCTGCTCCTGCTCCTGTTGCTGCTGCTGGCACATCGAGAACATAAATTATGAGCAGCAACTCTCCTGAGGCTGTTGCTGCGTTGTCTACTATTCCAGACTGCATATATATATATATAAAAAATATGACTTATTAATAAAAACAGACAACGGCAGCAACTTAATAAAGGCAACAAGTTGCTGCTGCTGGCGCTAGCGGCTTTCCGTTCCACTTGCAAGTTGCTGCAAGTTTTGCAGCGTATTCATAAAAGTTGATGTTTTGTTGATTTTTCATTAAATGTGTTAAATATTCGTAGTGTAGGAAGAAGCAGGCGACGCGTGTGGGTTTTTCTCACTCTCTTGAACCCTCGCCCTTTAGCTCTCTATCTCCCTAGCTCTGCTTGATTTGCTGCATTGAATAATCGTATGCACTTGTTGTCAACCTGTTGCTAGTTAGCTTATAGTAATGTTTACTTTAGTGATTTAAAATTAGATCATTTATTAATAATTTCACTGGTATTATCTTAGTAGAGAAGATTACTTTCTCAAAGCGCTTGTCAAAATCTACCGCAAATAAAATAAATTGTATTTTATTTGCCTCCACTTTGTAACTTTGTGTAAAATAAACGCCCTCAACTTGTGCTCGACTCCCATAAAGGTTGAATTTTTAATTATGCTGGCTAAATACACACACCTTTCATATACACACAAATTTAGTATGTTGCACACGTTTTGCGTTAATGTTGTCTCATACTTTGTTTGCAGCATAAAATAATTGCGGGGCGTAGCGGAAAATAAAATGAGACAAGAGGGAAGTTCAGGCAAAAATACCGTTACTTCTCAAGGGAGCGAGGACTTTTAATTTATATTTTTGGGGCTTATGCGGAAATTACTTTATTTATATGCGCAAGAAGATGAGAAAAAACAGAAGAAGAGCAGAAGAGAACTCAAGTTAATTTTTTATATTGGCGCTAAATAAGATGCAACTCAGGGTGATAAGACAATTGTGCAACACTGGTGACCGGACGTGACGTGTTGACCTTTGCAACTGCTGTGCTATGCGGTGCTCTGCTTAGCTGTGCAGCACCAAATAGTTTGACACCCACGCGCAAGGTCAGACCAGTTCGTTGCCTAAGTCATTCGTTTTCCAGCTTAAAGAGCAAAGTTAAAGTGGGTAATTAGCATAGCCAGCAAGCAGATCGAATGAGTCAATAGTGTGCATATGGTTAAAAATACCCACACACACACAACCACACACATAAATATGCATTAAGGGGACACCACACTCATTGCCGTGCAGCGAAAGTTAAGCAAAATGCTTGAGAAACTTTTTGAAACATGTGTAAAAATAAAAATGTTTTAAACGCCCACAAAACAAAAATGTATTGAGCTGTGTGTGTGTGCGTGTGTATGTGTGGGTGTTGTGGGCGTGTAATGTGCGCCTGACACCAAAACAGTTAAATGTGGAAATACAAGAAATTCAAGTGAATATCAAGCGCAAAAATTACGTCAATCAAAGAGTCAAAGCAACTGGCAAATGGCAACCGCAGCAAACGGCGAACGCTAAGAAAAATATTTTCTGCAAAGGCGTCCAAACAACAAAAAAAAAGCTGAAAAAATATTACTTGGTTTTTTCAACTTTTTTCTGCTGCTGAGCGGTCCAAGCCAAAATGGACCATGCAGAGCCGCAGCAGCAGAGTAGAGCGTCGGCAGCGACGCAGCATCGCAGCGTGTGGGCAGCAAAGTTGCCTAACAGCCAAACAACAACAACACGAACAACCAAACACCAATAACACGAACAACAAGTCTCAAGTCTCCACAAGCCGAAGCCACACACTCGACACTTCGTGCATCGAATCGAACTTCAGTTTTGAGCTTCAGCTAAAGGCGAATTCGAATTGAGTTTTCAGTTCGTTTTTAGCGCGCGTGCGGTGCGGTTCTCTTCAAATCTCAGTCTCAAGTTCCAGTCTCCGTCTCCAGTTTCAGTCTCATCCAACTCACAATAGCCGAACAGTGTGCGAGGCTCTCAGTCTCTGAGTCTTTGGCCATCAAATATTTGAAACAAATTAAATATTTGTTTTTACCTACAGTGAAAGTTATCCGTGTGTATTTTGTGAGTGCCGCAAAATAGTTTTCAAATTTTACAAGTGAAAATTTTTAAAAGAAAAACGCACCCAAAACGCAGCGCAAAAAAAATCAGCTTTAAAGCCAGAGTGTTTCATCAAAGAAGCGTAAAAAATTTGTTAAATTTAACAAATATCAAGTGGTCGGAGCACCGCTCAGTGTGTGTGTGTGTGCTGCTGAGTGTGTGTGTGTGTATATCCACTACGCAGTGTGTGTGTGAGAGTGTATTAAAAGCGCTTCTGGCAGCTGAAGATTTAAATTTTTGCTGGCGTTCCTTTTCGTTGGCAGCTGTTGGCAGTATGAACTGATTTTCAACGAAATTTTAGGAAGAAAATGGTGAGCTAAAGATTTTTATAATATTTAAAGTGTTAAAATTAAGTAAGTTTAAGAAAAGTCAAAAAAAAATAAATATTTTTAACAGAGTTTTGCAGTCTAGAAGTGATGGTCAAACTTTCTGTAATAAGTTTGAAACAAAGACTAAAAAGAATTTTTTTAGAAAAATTAATTTGTTTATGAAATAAAATATTTGTTTTTTGATAATGTTGTAGAAAATTAAATTATTACAAAGTCATTTCTTTTTTAATGATTTTCGTATATGATATTATAAAATTAAAAATAATTTTAATTATATAATATGCAATAAATATAAAGTCTGCTCTTAGTACTTTGGAATATTAACAGAACTTAATGAAAATATTATTCATAGCTTACACTGATTCACCGAATTAATTAGATTTATATTAGAAGTTAAAAAAGAAATATTAAAAAATTCAATAAATGAAAAGTGAGTTTTAAAATACTTTGGAATATTTAAAGTACTTAATTCCTATAGATTTATTTATAGAAAATAACTCACGGTATCTCCCAGACTGCACTTTTTAACCAGTTTACTGGTTATTTCTAGCGAAATGACTGTGAGGTCACCAAAACCAAAACCAAAAAAACTGTTAAATGACAAGACAAGCAATCATTTCCAAGCTGTAAAAAGACAGTAAAAAAAAGCCTAACAACAAAACAAACAACAATTTCACTTTCATTTGTTAAAAATCCGCCTGGTCAAAGTAATTTTGAGGCCAAGTTAAAGAGGAGTATGAAATGAGCTGAAGAGCGAGTTAGGGAGGGAGTTAGAGATGGAGATGAGATGATTGTGTAGATGCCTTGTCACTAATGTTGTTTATTTTTTCGCCCGTTTGCCCATCCGCCCGTTTGTCCATTTGCAAATGGGAAAATATGACAAATAATTGCTCGAAATACTCGCTTGACCCACATTGTGAGCGGATCCCCCTTGAAATAGTAAAAATAATAAAAATAGTGAAAAAGAAATTCATAATATTTGCCAAGTAAATTTCGAGTGAAACAAAAACAATTTTACAAGTGACCAACGGCAGAGTGAGTGGTGCGGCTTTGTTTAATGTGGATCTGTAAAGCTTTAGAGCTGCTGGCTGCCGATTTAAGCCTCAAGTGTTATGGCCAAAAACAATAACAGAAAGACGAGAGAGACGCACATTGGCGAAATTTTTAGTACCCACGACATTTGGCCAAAGACATCCTAAACTTCCAAAGCTTTATTGATGGAAGTTTTGCTATTTTTTGGTCTTTGTTTTCTGCCTTTTTTCTAGCCTTTGTTTTCGTTTTATTTTGCTTGGCTTTGACTGCAATCTGAGCTCATTTGTCAGTCAGCGCCAGTTTGGATTTGCTGCTAGTCATTTGTAAAAACTGCTCATTGTTGTTGCTACTGCTGTTGTAATTTTTCACAAGTTCGTGGCGGGAAGATTCAACCAACCAACTAACCAACTGTCTGACAAACTAACTGACTCGCTTTGTTTTTGTTTTTGTTTTTATTTCACTGGATGCGAAGGTGCAAAACTTTCACTTGATGTTTTATTGTTTTGCGTGCGAGTTGTGCGAGTTGAACGGCTAAAGAAATTACAATATTAACGACCATAAATTATGAGGTCTTGCGGGGGCTGTTTGTATGGAATTGCAGCTATTAAATGAGCCAAAAAAAAAAAACATTAAAATGCGGCATGCAATTCTTATACTGCACAACAAAGTTGTTTTGGCTCACAAACGAAAGACTTAAGCCACGAACTTTATGGGTCAACGAAGAGCTGAGCGTGTGACAGAAAACTGAAATCATTTCGATTGGTTTCGTTTGGAAATCTAGTCACAAATCAAGTATTTCTCTCTATATGTGGCGACCTGGCCAAAAATACGCAAAGCAATTTGTTATTTGCTTACGACTTTGGCGACTTTGAGCTGAAGCTGTTTAATCATTAATCACAAGTTGACTTCATTAAAAGATATCGAAATTTTGTATTTCATCAGTCACGACACTGGGATTGGAAATTCCCAAGAAATCTATGAATCTATAGTAAAGTTAAAGATATTTGTTAGTGCGAACGATGTACGTTGTTTAAGAGTAAGAAAATTAACTTCTTAAAAATAAAACAAAAGATATAGGCAGTGAACTTTATTAAAGAAGATTCCATAAGCCATTTAAATACTGTTTTCAACAGCATTATCTGATGATATCCAACTCGAAATGTTCTAATCTAAAACTGATACATGCGTCAATCGCTTTTGGTCAAAATCAACTTGTTTTAGCATGAACCCCACACAGTCTGTTGAACCTTCGAGATGCTGCGACTCAAGGCCATTCTCACACACACATACTCTGCAAACGAAACCATAGCAGCTGCAAAAGTCAGATCAATTTTTGCACAAAAACCAAATCAATTTTTAGTAGTTTTGCACGGGCTTCTTTTACGGCATAGAATTCCCATAAATTTTGTGTGTGTGCAGCCAAAAAAGTCAAAGCTGTGCGCCCACAAGCGGATCATTGTTTGGCAGCAGTCAGAACAGAGAGGCGGTGGTACCAGTGGTGCCGGTGGTGCCACAGTTTCAGCCAAGAGCGAGAGAACCAGAGCTAACATAAAGTCACAGTCGCATCATCATCATTAGTCAGAGTCACAGTCAGAGTCAGCAGTCAGAGCATTGAGCCAAGGCTGTAGTCGGCTTTTACGAGTAGTTTTGGCCAAATTGGCAAACGTTAAACATTTGTGGGCGTTGTGCTGATTGGTAGAAGATCTTTGCGTGGGTTGCAACATGACACAATCTTCGAAGAGACGAGACACATCGTGATCCCTTGCTGACTTGCACTTGTTCATGCGTTTTCATTTCGTTTCGTTTCGCTTTATTTCTGGACAAGAGGACAACCTACTTTCACCAGAACTTGGTTTCATTTTCAATGCCTTTTAAGAGCGCATGTTCCCAAAAAAAGAAGAAACAGAAATAAAGCCAAAATAACCCAAAACTCTTATGCTTTTCAACGAGCTGTCAGCGAACCGCAGAAACAACGCGCAACAGCAGATCTGCAGCAGCCACAAAAAGCCGAAATATTTGGCAAAAAAAAACATCAAAAAATACAACAAAAGCGAAAGTAAAACCAGAGACCAGTTTCGTTTTCCCTGGTCTGTGTTTTGCTGTGCTGTGTAGGGTCTGCAGACTCTGAAATG
Source organism: Drosophila nigrodunni (assembly GCA_020829145.1). Lineage (NCBI taxonomy): Eukaryota > Metazoa > Arthropoda > Insecta > Diptera > Drosophilidae > Drosophila > Drosophila nigrodunni. The sequence goes on from JACVCZ010000008.1 coordinate 1,835,291, forward strand.
ATGTCATGACTGGAAAGGAATTGCCAAAAATTAAGATTGCCTGTTGCAGGCCCAAAATACACACAAAAACTGTGGCAATCGACGACTAAGAGACGGACAAACGGACACAAGTTTTTGTTTTATGCAAAATCATGCAATGAAATTGAAACTGAAACTGGAAAACTGTGAAACTGTGAAACAAATGCAAAAGTCACCAGACGACTTTGGCCCAGCCCAGATTCAGTTTTTGTACAAAAAATACGAGACCCTGAGACACGAAACACCAGACACAAGACGACGACGACGACGCCTGCATATAACTAGCGGTAATGCCGTTTATTTTATTCCACTTTAAGATTAAACACAACAAGACTTTAGATTTATGACTCATATTAGCTGCCACAACAAAAGCAACTACAACTACAAATGCAGGCAACAAGAAAAAACCAACACGGAACCTTTTAAATTGCAATTTGCAACAATTTTCGCAGCAACCGTTAAGCAGAAAAGCCAAAAACAGCCAGACAACAAAAAACTAGTAGAAAGGCTAAAGTAGACCATTTGGACTGTAAAAGACCCTGTATTCCAGACTTTATTTGTTATGGATATACCTGATAGTAACACACACAAAATATGTGACTTTGAGCTATATAAATCATGATTCAAGGGTATAAAAATGACTTTTGGGTCGGCCACGTTTCGATCTGCCTTTGACGCACATTCCTCTCTAACAATCCGAGTAGAATTATTACATTTTTTTTTATTACAGGGTCTAATAAACCCGTCCAGACACAGTTAAGATTGGCGCCCAATTAACGGTTGCATTTAGCTGCTTTCAAATGCAGCGAAATGAGACGAAATGAAACGAGACTAATCGAGACCAAACTTGTATCAAGTTCGCTGTCTAAGTCTTTTTGTTAGCGCCTGTCAATTGCAATCGGGCAGCTGGCTAATAACTTCATTTAAATTTAATCTAGCTGTGCAGTGTCTGCGGTGCGTATGTGTCAGCAATTTAAAATTCAATTAGGTTTACATTCGCTGCCGTTTGATGTAGCCACCGCAAAGCGAACACCACCGCCGTCGATTGAGTCTACAACATCCTGTCGCCGGTATGATCATATCCTGTGAGCTGGCAGTAAATTGCAAAACCGCACATGCTAATCAAGCGGGAAAAATAGAGAAAAAAGAGGAAGACGGACAGAGGGGGAGATAGAGAGAGACAGAGCCAGCTAAATGCAATTATTAAATTACATTTACCCTGTAAACCATTCGGACTAATCGAAACTCCAATTGCACTTGCCCCGAGGGTCGATTGGCCATTGGCTAAGTTGGTAGTAGTAGCTTCTGCTGTAAATGATATGAGGCAAGAGCAGTTGACGCTTCTGCTAATTGAATCGACTGCACTTTAATGAGCTCTGACAGCTCTATGGGAGTGACGGGGGGAAGCAGCTAAAGCTGATGACAGTTTCTCGACAGTGTGAGAACTTCTGGTGAACTGTAATTAAAGCTGCCGCTATACAGTCAATATAAACAGATATATTTATCTATAATGCCAGCAAACAGGTTGCTTAGTATAGTAACAACTATTTAATTCTTTAAGCTCAAATTATTTTTAATTTTGTATAGCTAATGAAGAGCGGTAAAAAACTGGAAAGGTTAGAACTTTTATGTGTTTTCTTAAGACTTGAAATTTGGCTTGATTTATCATTATTGTTCTCAAGTAGTTAGCAGAGCTTAGGTATCTAAGAGCAGCAGAGGATTATATTTTTACATATTATATACTTTTTTACATATAATATTATCTTTTATAAAAATGCTAGAAAGTTCTATAATGCAAAAACAAATTTTATTTCTATTTTTTTTAACTCTACTCAATACAATTTTCGTTTGATTTATTAACATTATGATCTTAAAGTTCACGTTTGATTGGAATTGTGTTTATTCTGATATTCTAAAACTCAAATTGATTGAGATTTCATCATTAATCTTGGAGTTTTGCTTGAACTTAGGTCCGGTTTGGTCTCAAAGCCAATGCAACACTTACGCACAAAAGTTATGACTCAACGCGCTGCGAAGGTCAACAACTGCCGCAACAACAGTCGCAACATTGGCGACAATTTGTATACATATATATAAATATAGTTAAGCTTATATATATACTGACAACGTACCACACAATGTTTTTGGCCTTAGGCCTTGCGTAGGTTTTAACAACACGGCTGTTGGCCAACGCCAATTGGCTCATTACCAATAAGCTGAGCTAAGCCAAAAGAAAAACTCGATTTGCATATGAATATCAAAAGCGCGATTCTAACAAGCCAATACATATGCTCATAAAGCAGAGGCGTACCACCGCAGGGGCGTGGGCAGTTGAACAGCCTTCAATACACTTAGACAAACACACACAAACACTCGGTCTCGGTCTCAACCCACACAAAAGTAACAAAATGAAAGATACTTTTTGTAATTAAAAGCTCTTACACGCAAAATGTAGCGTTGATTGATTTTAAAAGCTAATTGAAGAGTGTTGGCTCGCCCCAAAGACCAAAGTGCCCGTTGTAAAAAAAGGGACAAGTCACTTCCTCAGAAATCTTTTGATTCATTTGTCCCTGAACCCTGAAGCTCTTTAATTGTATATAATTCTTACGAAGCTGCATTGTAATCTCTATTATATTTACAGGGTATGCATAAGCCGTACACTGTATATATAGCTCAGCTGTGATTACTTTTTTCTTATGTTAGTTAGAAAATTGAGCAAAAGAACCAGAAGAAATGCTGTGCAATTCGGGCCAAGTTTGTTGCCTGAGTCTTTTGTGGCTGGCAGCCAAGTTGGCCTGGCTAATTGGTGAGCAAAAGAGCGAACAAGCACAATAATGTACCGCCAGACAACACAAATAACAACATGTAATGAACGCAGCTTTCAGTTCAGTTTCAGTTTCAACTTGAACGTTTTTTCTCTGTATTTTTTGTTTTTTTTTTGCGTATTTTTAAGTCAATGAAAAGTAAATTGGCCTGGCCAGCAGCTACATGGCCAACAGCAGACAGCAGGCAGTTGGAGCATTCGAGGAGGTCTCCAACTTAGTTGAGAATAAATTGTTGGCATGACATGAGAGCATATCGCAAAAGGGAAGTGCTTGGAAATTTATGCCATTTTAAAGCGAGAAATGAAACACGCCCCAAAAGTGCATTACAATAAATTATATAGAAATATGAGTTGCTCTAGGATGTGCCAATCTTTCGAGAAGCGGGGCTTCACTGTACATTATAAAGCAATTAATGCTGTAGTCACTGTCGCTCCACTTTGCTTATTTTAATAATTCATAAAGAAATAAGCGCATAATTAGCAGTTCCTGGGTGGCCCAGAATAACTTCACTTCCTTTGGGGGGAAGGGAATGGAAAGGGAAGGGGAAGAGAATGCAGTAAGCTCATTAAAAATGGCAAACGCTAAAAATAGTCGAAAGAGACTGACAAACAAACATTTGTTGTGTGTTCCCTGTATTTTCTACACATATTTAGACCCCGTACTTAAAAGAGTACAGGGTTTATTATGTTTGTAAGCAATGTGCTTAGAATTCTGCCTTCTAGGCAGACCCCGGGTCGATATAGGGATATCCCTCTGTCCATTAGTGGATCTCAGAGACTTTGGTGATTTGTTTATTTTGTTTTGGTACATGGTCTTTTGCAGTCGGCACGCTCAACTAGAGCCCTTCTTAGTAGTTTCATATTAATTATCCTGCTCTGGCACTTGTACAGCTGTCGAACTCGCAGTCTCCAGTCCACAGTCCTCGGAGTTGTCTATTCTCTAGGGAGCTCGAATGCAAACTCAAGTAAAGGACAGACTAAGAGCTGCCTAGAGCCAGTAGCTGGTAGCTCTTTAGCCCACTGCTGGCAACCGGGCCAATTGGCAAAACGTTTTGACCGTGCGCAGATTTTTAGCCGATTGTCTGCCATTGACTTTTAGCGATAATTAACACCTCGAACCAACTAAACCAAATTGAAAGACAAACTCAGTTGCTGGCGCGCGACACAAAAAACCCAAAGAATACAAAAAATACCGTGTAAAGAACTTGTCGTGGTTCAGTTTTTTAATGGTCGATTTTACATTTATTTTATTGCCAGCACAAACTGGAACTTTGCTTATTGATTTGCATTTTTACAAGCGTCTCCTTGTTCCTGTCCACTGCTTAAAGTTATTTTTGTATATTTAAATTGCTTGTTGTAGTTTTTAGTTCTTTTTTTTTGTAGTTAGCAGCAATTTCAAGGTCTCTGCCACTATGACAAATCTCGAAAAAAAAACTCCAACTGACATGTCGCTGCTAAAGTTCAAGTCTTGTTAAGTTTTTCTACAAGTAGCTGCTGCGACAAATTAGTTTAGCTTTTGGCCTAAAAAAAGATTTAAATACTTAAATGGAAAATAGGTTTTTATGGATTTGATTTTACTACAGTTAATCACTTTATTTTATTTAATTATATTAAAATTATTTCTGGCTTTTTTGCCTATAAATTTAAGTGCCCTGCAAAGTACATGCTTTTTGGCTTCTTCTTTACCTGTCTTTCGCCTTATGTGCTTACCATGCTGCTCACACAAACAGCTACGTCTTCTGCTGTACATTTTGGCCACTGTCCAAAGCTGGCCAAACTGACAACTGACTCATGTCTGGCCCTTGCCCAAGAGCTACCAAATTGTAATGCGTTCAATTCAATCAATGCATCAAAAAGGCGCACAAAGTCGGTCGCCCACACAGTCAAAGTCTGACAGACAGTGGGACAGACTGCCTAAGACATGCAGAGGTGATTGGGCATGGAATTGAAATTGGGTATTGAAAATGTTCAGTCTTCATAACATGGCGACTTTTCTGCAGCGCGAGTTTCATATAAAATTATGCAGAGCACATACCAAGCACACAACAACTACTATTATACAATAGTCAAGCAGCAGCAACAACAACAACAACAACAAGAGCTACAGAAACAGCCACAGGCAATTGCATAAAACTCTTTTTACAAAGCGTCGCCAACGTCCAAAAGAAGCGGCCCAAAGAGGCGGCCCAAAGCGGCGGCTGTCGATGGCGACGCCGGGTCCGAGCACGTACGCAGACGCGTACGCATAGCTCAGCAGCAACAACTAATGCCCAACTACACAAGTTGCTGTTGCTGTTGTTTGTTGAAATTTATTGTTGTATGCGGTGTAGTATACTCCTACTCCGCTGTCTTAACGCTTCAGGGGCTTCTTTCTCGCGCGCATTTGCAATTTACAACACAAATAAACTTGGCTCAAGAAGTGGCAGCAGTGGCTAGCAGCAGAACAGAGGTAGAAGCAACAACAACAACAACAATCGTTTACTTCCGCCGGATAAACTACGTAAAAATCATATAAATTCAAATTGTAAGCAACGCAACTCAAGTGTCTGCTGTTTCTGTCACTCCTCATTCCCTCTCCTTCTTCCTCAGCTTATGCAAATAAGTTTCCGTTATGTTTGATTGATTCGGTGACAGCAGTTAGTCATCAGCAGCAACGACACTTTGCAATTGTTTCCTTTTGCCAAAACGAAAGACTCAAGCAACGAACTCGACGACTTTTCTATTGCAATCTCGTCTCAAGCCATTTATGGTGCCGTTTCAAGCACTCAGCTTAAGAGTCACCATATAAGGGAGCCAGGTATGTGCAGTTCAGCTGGCTGTGGGCGTGGTCGTGGCTGTGGGCGAAAATTGGAAAGTCCCAAAGACGCCAAGTGAAGTCGAGGTTAAAGTTCAGTTGAATTGGCTTGTTGGCCACAGAATTTATGGCTTATTGGACATTTATGAGGTGCAGCGCAGACAGTATTTCTAGCCAATGTCCAAATCAATAAATTGTTAATAAATATACATTGAGAGAATAGTGTTTAAGATATTTTATGAAAGTTCTAGGTCTTCTTAGCTTTTTCCTCTGGTTTCTAAGGCAAAACTGTTCAATGTTATTAGGGAAACGATTTCTCAGATCGCAAACATTTCGTCATCAAATGTTGACTTTATTTTTTAGCATGCAACCCAGAGAGTTTTTATATACTAATTAACACCTTGAGCAGCTACTTTGTTGGATAGCTAATTTCTGGGTTAAATATTGATAGCCAGGCTTAAAAAAGGCAGCACAATGAAAGCGAAATCCAAGTACTCCCTTGACTCCAAATCGAATGTGTCTTTAAGAATGAGACAGCGAGAGTGAAAGAGAGAGAGGGGGAAACATGCGTTGCTGGCTGCAGTCGACATTCTTTTTAACAAGTTGCTCACTGCAGCTAAAAAGGGTCTGGCAGTGAAGTTAAATACGCCCGCCGTGTGTCCACTTTGGGATCGAAGAAGAAGACAAGGACGGTGATGAGGGACAACAGGTAAAAATATCAGAAGATCAAAGGCATTTTAACAGCGAAGCGCTGAACGTTGCCAATGCAAACAATCAACACGACTGGCCACACGGACAGAAGGAGGATGAGGAGGAGGGAGAGGGCGAAAAGGGAGAGCCAAAAGAGCCTTAAGGTCTGTCTGCCTGCTGGGCCTGCTTTGGGCCATGGCCAATGTACGGTCTGTGGCTTAAGGCCTAAAACCTGTGCACTTAGTTGGAGGACACGTACAGGATAAATTAGCAAATATTTGTTTTTTTTCTCTCTCCTCTCTCCCTGTCTCATTCTGTCTTGCAAATTGTTGTTGTACACAGATTTTATTTCTTATTTAAGCAAAAATTGCATTTAAATTGTTTAGCTGCAGACAACGCGTCGTGCAGCTACTTTTGCGCAAAGGTTAACAATTTAACCTTGACATTTCGCCAGGTCCATTGGCCAACTAGAAAGATTAAAAGACGGGAAAAGAAGGGAGAAAGCGAGAGTTGTATCCACTGTGCACAGTGGTATAGCATTTGGTGACTGCAATTAAACGCGTTGATAATGTCTCAATTATGTCAAAAGATTGTCACAATCTCGACACCCGCGCGACGTCCCTTTAACTTGAATAAACAAAACAGTCAACACAACATAAACAAAGTAGATTTCTTTGCCCCCCTTTACCCCCCTTTTCGCCGTCTTTTCCACTCCTTTTCCCCCTTTTGTTCAGACAATATATCAAGGCATTGGCTACTACAAATAAGTTGACTCGCAATTCCATTGTAATGGCAATGAAGAGATTTAGTAGCTTTACTAGCCGACTAGAGCTCAGATTTAAGTTGAAGATTTCAGCTCCAACTCCTGACTTCTTACCCTCTTCACTTCCCCCTGCTCTACCATATCGTTGCTCTTTTTGTCCTTTGCCGTCCTTCTGTGCGTGCAATGCTCCCTCCAGTCAACTGTTTTGCATTGCTCGATCCCCAATCCGATCTCAACTTTATACCAATCCCTTCAAGTCTTTGTGCGGCATATTAATCTTATCAAAAACTTGTCAACAATCCAATCCCATAGCTTACCAGCTACTCTATCCCTTACCACTCACAATCAACGACACAATCGCCCTCTGACAACAAATTCGCATTGTTTCAGCATCTGTAATGTCTTCATAAAGACTTGTTGCTACTGACTTGAATTATGAAGCTACCTTTTGGACAGTTCTTATAAAATGCAGCTAATTTGAATTTGTTGAGGAAAAGTTATTGAAATCTAGTTAGCAAATCAAAGCAAGGATTAAAATGAGAATTCAGTCCAATACAGATCTAGTTCCATCTAATGACATTGAACTTTTTCAAGAACTGTTAAAATTACTGGGTCGTTTTTTTTATTTTGCCTGGAAAAAGATTTATCGGCAAACCACAAAACATATACACGTATTCCTTGCCCCACTAATGACTTCCTGCTCACCCAGAAACCCAAAAATAACACAGCTAAGAGGGAAAAGGTGGAGGAGAGGGAAAGAGAAATGGAGTGAAGAATAAAGGAGATGGAGAATGCGCAATGATTAATTATGGGGGCTAAATGTAGGGTATTAGATCCTTGGCTGGCGATGAGAATGGGAATGCCGAGCGAACGAAACGAAATGAACGGTCAGCCTGGAGTCAAGTTTGTTGCCCAAGTCAGTCGTTTCGATTCAACAGAATTTTATGTATTTGGGTTAATGTTACACAAAAGCAACGAGCATTGTTGTTGTTGTTACTGGTGTTGTTTTTGCTGTGATTTGCATTGCTTTTGCTTTGATTTTAACACACGAAAAATGTTCCAAGTATTTATTTAATGTGCACCGCAAAAAAGCGACCACGGAGACGACTGCAATTTCCTTCCGTCGAGTGAGCGTTGCGCATCTTGATCTTGGCCAGGCTCACAGCATGAGTTGCCACAACTGCAGCACTGCAGCACTGGATGAAGCTGCGTTCTCAGGGGCCTAGACTAGTGGTAAAACTGGTATGCAGTTGCTTTAGCTGTTGGCTATTTCAAAATCTAACTGTTAACTTGAAAAGTTGAACGTACTTGCAGCATGCAACATGCAACGGCTGCACCCACGGCAATTGCTGTGGCTCTGGCTACAACCGCAACCAAACGAAACGAAACGAAACGAAACGAGTTGAAAGCCGTTTTCCCTGTTAGCCAAGTTCGCAGAGTTAGCCAAGCTAGCCAGCAGCAGCAGCACTTGAAAGTGGTTTCTTGTCTAACTGCGTTACGTTTTTGCTTTAAATTGTTGCGACTTAGAGCAGCGGCATCGATGCCAAAGCCATCTAATGGCAGTTCTCAACAAACTGCAAGTTGTCTGTAGTCGATTCTGCTCTGTCTCTTCCCTCTCTCTACTCTACTCTCCTCTTCTGCACTCCAGTCTTCTGTTCTTAGCGCTAAATGTCATAGCGGCGGATGCACGCCGCATTTATCATTAATCAAATGCCCAAGCAGATGTCAATATTGCCAATGCGGAAACTGAAGCGTGCAACACGCCGGCATTGGCAGTGGCAGCGGCAGCTACAGCTGTACCGGCAACGGTTGTATCTCTGCCACCAGGTGGCCATTTCCGCTATGCACTTTTAACGCTGGTTCCTTATTTTGACACTGCCCTCGCAACGGCAATTATTGCGCACAGTTTTGTTGCTGTTGCTGTCGCTGCAGTTGTTGTTGTTGTTGGTGCTGCACTGATTTATGAGCTTTTAATGAGCGGCAACTTTACACGAATTGTTAACAACTCTTGGACTTTTGTCTTACCTCTCAAGTTTCCCCCTCTGCTTCCTCTCGTTTGCAATGTCATAAACCAAGCTGCTACTTCTTAACCGGTCACCGATCACTGATCACTGATCACAGATCATTCATACCCGCACCCTGACATTTATAAGCCGTGCGAATTGTCGTCGTCGTAGTCGGTGCTGTCGTGATGAAGATGCGCAAATGATACCTGAATGGGCGTTGGAATGCCCAGTGGGCAGAATTTATCTGCAGACACCAAATGAGCATATTAGCTGGCTTAGAAGCTAAGAAATTTAATTCATAAAAGTTACTAATTGTTGAGAATTGTGTAACCTTTAAATAAAGCTATAAAATTCAGATATTAAATTGAATTTTAAGAGCTATGAAACTTGTTTTTGTAACTTACATATAACTTTACAAATTTATAGACCGAAATAGGTTTTAATGTAAGCTAATGTAATATTAAAATCATTTTATTTAACAAAGAATGAATTGTATTATTCATTTGCTTAAAATGTGCTCGCTGCAACTCTATACAACAGTTTTCTCAATAATATACCAATTTTGATTGATAATTTTATGTGTTGCACAGACTTAGTGCATGCAACATTCGTTGTGCAAGTTTCTTACTGTCTTACTCTCTGTGTCCCCCTCTTCTACCTCTCAATCCACCTCTCTATCTCGATCTCTCTTAGCTTTTTTCGCGTGGTTTAGTTGTCGTTTTGTTTGATTGATTATGCATTTTCATATGAACTGGTTGCCAGTTGCAACTTGCAGTTGCCTGTAGTTGAGAGCATGCGGGCAGGTGACAGAGCTGCGAGCCGTGAGATGCGAAACGCGACGATGAAGCAATGAGCTATGGCCCACAGCTTATTGGGGAGACAGACCGGCGGCAATGGTGTTGTCTTTGCCTGTCTCTCGCTCCTCCTCTCCCACTCTACCTCACACTCCCTCTTACCCACTGCCCCTGTCTGCTGTCAGTGACCTTCGCCATAAACTTACCTGCAATTAGACAATCTCCGCAGGAGCTGCCGCAGCTTGTTGCAAGTAGGGCGCCTTCATTTTGCCAGTCTGCCAGTCTGCGAAGATTTACGAGTATGTTTAGAGTGTCCAGTTTGACATTGAAAAAGCATAATTAATTGGTAAAGCCCCTTAGCTAGTGGGGTGTCACGCCTTTTGCCTTATTTTGGGCACTGATCGATGGCAAGAATTATGTTAGCACAATTTGAAACTGGGCCGCAACAGTCCAATCAGATTAATCAAAAAAGAACGTAAAAACTTATATGCATAAACGACATGTCGTGACAAGCAGCTGCAAGATTGTTCAACAACAAACAAGCAGCAAAAACACAAATAAAAACATTCAATTGCAACTACTGTGGAAATAACTTCCGTGATAGAGCTTTTTGGGTGTGATTTTTATCGCAGCAAACAAATAAACGCACACACACACCCATACACTCGCACCAATTCAGATTGCACACAACTGTTTACCTTCAAAAATTCCAAATCATTTTTGAAGCCATCAGCGTTTATTTTTAATAAAGATGCGCTCAGAGAGCTGATGATGCTGTGTTTAAAGGTGTGTGTTCATGACTGTGTGTGTGTCAGTGTAGCTGTGTGTGTTTTCGGCTGAGCAAAAATGTGTCACTCGTTTCTTTGGCTTTGATTTAGTGGCTAGACAGGTTAAAACAAGATGAGATCATCGCGCAGTGCAGAGCCCCGACTGAGATCAGGTTAGACACAAGTCCGAGCTGTGCCGAGCTTAAAGAAAAAACAACCGTCAACCTTCATTCATTTTTTGTAGTTTTTTTGACAATTTGTTGAAAATATTTTGATTTGGGTCTCAAATAAACAAATGAAAAAAGCCGTTAAGTGCCTGGAAAAAAAAAAAATAAAAATAATTTTATAAACTTAACTCAATAAAATTTAGCGAAATGGGAGTTTAATAATGAAAATATAGAGAATTATGGCATATAAGCTGATCAATAATTGAAACATAAATTTGTTTATTAGATTTAATGAATTTCCAATCCAAAAGTTCTTGATTGATGGCAGAAATACTTCCTCAAATTTGACTGCTCATCAGCGAGTCGTGTTCGTTTGTGGCCAATTGTGTTAACCCTTTTTTGTTGTAAGTTTCGAGCCGCAATCTTGAACTCTGTCTGAGTTTATAGCACTTGGCATTTGGCCAGCTTTGTTAGATCTTCAATCAGCGTTAACGAACGGCGAACAAGGCAGTAGTCGCAGTCGTGGTCTTAGTTGTAGTCTATGTTGTAGTCTCAGTTTGAGTTCAAGCAGAAGAATCAAGAACAACCATTCACATTTATCACGCACATTTATCAGCTTGTCAGCCGGAAGGTAGCCGCTAATTCCCCAGCGATTCCAAGCCCAATTCCAAGCCAAAACGCAATCGCAATTCCAATCCCAATTCCAATATCGTGTTCAAGCCAATCCTTAAAGTAGCCAACCAAATTACGCTCATTTCGCAGCAACATAAATTTATCAAGCATCACCGGGGAAATTATTCGCCAACTAACGAAATCGTAGTACTACTAGTGGACTCTGTTCCTGCTGCTTTAATTAAGTGATCATGAGCACAACAAATACGTACTAACAGCTAGAGAGCCCAAAGGCCATGGCTTAAACGAGCAAACAAGATTAACCAAAAGAGGCGATGGCCTTCAGCTTAGAGTCGGGCTTAGTTGCAGTCTAGATCATTTCAAATGTCGTTAGAAGTGAGCACATAGGTTTCCTTAGTACGAAGTTTGGCATTGAAAATACCCTGTAAAAACACAAAATAAGTTTTCTATAAAAAAAAATCACTGCGATATTTTATTTCTTTTACTGTGTATTACCAATACCCTGTACATTTTATAAATCTTATACAGGGTATCTTTTAGTCTATTTAAACACTTCCCATTCCCTTGGCTAGCAATCGTGCCTAGTGCATGTAATTTAGCGCAGAGTGTGTATTTTATTTAAGCGTTTATTAGCTGATAAACCGAAATAGATAAATCCTCGACTTAGCCAAGAGCGTTTAGGGCCAAGTACAAGTCTTCAGCCCTGCTCCTTCGACTGCAGTTTGCGTTGAAGTTTTTATTGTTGGCCCCGGGTGCAGTTTATATGTGTTTTTGTGAAAACATTCCCAGATAATGGCAAACATATTTATTTTTACCTTAACATATGCTCACACATTAAGAGGCGTAAACTAGGAAAAGCACACCACGCCCCTATGTCCGTCAGCCCACACCCTGTCCAAAAAAAACACTCTTAGGCCCCAACTATGTTCTGTCTATCTTAATGACTTCGTTGCGGTTTGGATTACTTCCGGCAGGCAGCTGTTGATTATGTCATAATTGTCTGGCCACCTAGCGACCATATAAAGATCCTATCAATTTTCACACAAAAATTATGACATTTTTGTTTCCCCGGTGCGACACAATTCGTGTATTGTGCTATGGGCATGAGTATTCTACCAATTAAGCGGCCCAGACATGCCCAGGCCATTTAACGGCTACCAAAACATCATGAAAATGAGACGAAGTAGCAATTGAAAAGAAAAACTGAAAACTTCGAGCTGAAAACTGAAAGTGGAAAATAAATGCGTGAGAAAACAAAGCGAGTACAAACAATGCCTTGTGGCCAGTTCACATACATAACTATTTATTTCTCTACCTTTACTCTTTCTATTTTTTAAGTAATTTTTGCCTGAGGTATTATTTTTATGCTGGTCTTAAGTCTGGTGTTTGCAGTGCCGTTGTCTGAATTTTTCAGAGGAAAACCACAACATCAAATATACAGAAAAATAAAAGAAGGCTCAAAAGATAAACAACTGAGAGACAAACTGAGACATTGGCCATGTTTGCGCATAAATTTCAAGTGTCATTTACCCGACTTGCTTTGCCACTTGTAGCTCTCTCTCACTCCACTGATTCCCTTCGCTTCTCACCCTCGGTTTATGCATTTCTTTTGTTTTTTGGCACCTGTCTTCAATGACCAAGCCAATTTTTGCAGAGCTCTTGTGGGTGCGTGTTTGAAATTTTAAGTTAATTACGCGTATTTGTATTTGTTTTCGTTTCGCGTCTTAAGCAGGAAATCGCATTACAATTTTCAAGTAGTTTTGTAGCAGCTTTTAATGGACTCCACCCGCTTGGCTTCTTTTTATACATATTTTTAAGCTTAAGTTAACTCGATTTTAATTGCGATTTTTAATTTAATTTTTTCTTCTTCTTTATCTTTTCGTTTCAGCAAAAATGAAAATATTTTTGCCACTAGTCACGTGGATAGTGCTACTACTCTCGAGTACAGTAAGTATTGGCTAACAATTATCACCCAATTAGGGTGTATCTGTTGATCCGGGTTCAAAGGCAAATCAAGTTCAGGAATAATATTAATGAGTATCAATCGCCGGCATTGTCAGTTAGCACATAAACAATAATTAATTTATGAGTTTGTCCAGAACTTTCACACAATGCGGCATAATCTTTTTGACAAATTTACGAGCTGCCACCTCATTATGAAACAAATTTTTATACAAATACTAAACAAAATGCTTGAAAAAAGACAAGATAATAAGAAAAGATAAATAAAAGAAACCATAAATGAAAAATGAGCTCGGACTTGGGGTTTGAAACCAAATGATCAGTGATTCTTTTATACAGACTAATGATGCAACCCCGACGAGTATCTTTCATGACCTAACGGTAAATCTACCGGGCATGCAAATGAGCCATAAATGAAAATTACGGCCCAAAAGAGATTTTAGTTCTTAGTTCCCTTAGATTTATTAATTTTAACAACGAACTGTGAAATGAAAGACAGCAAAGACAGTAAAAGAAGCATAACCTCAACGCAAATCCGAGACGACGAGACGAAAGAAACATTTTCTACTTGATGTTAAGCAAATAATTTTGGCAGCTCAGACAAAAAAATTCCAGCTAGCAGATTTGATTTGATGGTTGTTTAAACAGCGAATAAAACGAGAAGAAAACATTCCGTTTTCTAGGTAGATATTGTAGTGATAGGTTGGACAGATGCCATAAAGAACAAGTGAAGATAGGACAATAAGCAGCAGACAATGCGACTGGTTAATACCCTCTGAAAATTGGTAGAATTTTGCAGATATAAGAAATAAAGTTAATCCCAGATTTACTGTCGTATAACCACAATAACAAAGAAAATACTTAAAAGGCTCATTAGTAAAATTGAATAGTCGACAGAAATGAAACTCTAAGAGGAAGCTAAGACCAATACTTATCCCATAACACATTTCCTTTACAAACACTTACATCACTAGCGTGTTATGCTCATTGTACAGCATAAACGGCTTTGCTTCCCGTGGTCAGCGACTGAATGAAACAGTGAAATGTGTAGAGTAAAAAACTCAGCTTCAAAGCGATCGAAGAAAGCCAAAAAATAAAACGTAATGAATAAAAATAGCCGCATTAGCTGTAAAAATGCTTTGATAGCTATCGATTTGTGCAGAGAAGAGAGCGAGAGAATCAAAGAGAATGAATAAAATAGTAGTAGGAAGAAGTGATGAGCGGGGCAACTCGAACGGGGCTTTGTAAATTGGCCAAAAGAATGCTCTAAGCCGCAAGCTAAGCCACAAGTTCATTGACATTCGATGCGAAGCACGCATTTGTTGGCTTTTCGCGACAAACTCAAAGCCAGACAAGAAAGAGAGAGGTAAAGAGAAAGAGAGAGCGAGAGAGGTAACTAGCTGGCTTTCTATTTGATTAACATGATTTATATGGGTAATAATTTATTTGATTAGTAGCCATGAGAAACAAAAGACTTAAGCAACAAACTTTTTATTTTGTGACTTACTGATACACAAAGCTCAACTAAGATGAGCGCAGAATTGACAGTTCGTTATCTAGTATAACGGATGCACTTGAGCGTTGAGCTGTGCTGTCATTGCAGCCATTCGACAATCAGTTAACTTAGCCAACAACAACAGCAACTGCTACTAAAATTGCATTGTGCATTGCGATGCGACGCGCCATTCAATGTCATGAGAGTTTTGCTGTGGCAAACACAGAATACACATAGAAACACACACACAACTTTAATTGTTGCATGAGCTGTGGATGATGATGATGCTACTTCGACTCTCTGACTCCAATTGCTGACTTCGAACTTCGTCTCCAGTTGCGGTTGCAATTGCCGTTGCAGTTTCTCATTGTGTGGCGCATCAATTGATTAAAGTCACAGGCAGCGGGTGGTGCATCTATTGTTTAGCAAGGCCGTTAACGTTGCATGGCGTGGAGCTTGGAGCAAGCACACAAAGCACACAAGCCCAATTGAAACACAGTCTGAAATAAAAACCTCAAGTTCTCTTACTAAACGTGATAAGGATCTACCTAAAACAATTCTCAGACTGCAACTTGAACTTGACAGCGCTGTCGAGGGCTTCATGTTCACACCTTCAGTTCAGTTTTTTCTCTCTTCAGTCTATTTCTTTATTTTTTATGGTCTGCTCATTAGCCGGCTAGATAGCTGGCAAAGTATGGAAGTAAACAGCTTTCCGACAGTAATTGGTTCTGATCAGCAACTTCCTCAGCTGATTGCCCTACCAAACACAAAAACTTTTTTTAACAGTCTCTAATCTCATGTGCATCATATAATATTTAGTGCCTAATCAGAATGGGATGCACTTTGAATAGAACTTTTAGCGAGTTTTTCCCAGACAATTTTTCCTAATAAAAATAATATTGTAAGTTTCCCTCCAGTGATTTAATGATATGCTAACAACATCTTCCCAGTTTCAAGAAACTTTCAGATATGTTAATTAAGAGAACGTAGTTTTCTTTCTTCTTTTCTGTTTAAACAAAATCAAAGCGCTTATTCACACTTTATTTTTAGTTATTATTAATTCATAATTTTTAAGCGAAATTTTGCTGCCATTTCAGTTATGTAAAATAAAGTTGGAACCTTTCGGTGAGAAAAAAATAAATATACTGACAATAGAAACCAAATTGTTATAGTTTTCTGATTAAACCATAAAATTAAATCAATTTGGGAGAGAGATGAAACTCAATCATTATCACATTAAGACGGTTACTTTGAGTCCATCCATGTGGAATAAAATATCTTGTCAAGTTTGTTGCCTAAGTCATTTAATTTAATCGCTGGCAGATTTGATAATCGCAACAGGAACTCAATTTAAATCAAATCAAAATAGTCAAAAGTCGATTAGGCCCAAAAAAATATCAATGGAATGTTACGTAGGAAGTAAAATGTGAGCTAGAAGAAGCCAAAGATATATATAGTATATATGTATATACAAGAGCTACCAATGTGTTACCCAAATGGAACTTGTTTTAATTCATTTTGCAGTAGCGCAAAAAGGTCTTAAGTGACAAACTCGTTTTCTCTACAGCTCGTATCTAATGTTGTTTGTTGTTGGTAACAGTAACAATTCATATTGCCAGTCAGTCATTCAGTCAGTCACACACAAACACAGCTCTACAAACACCTATAAAGCTAGGCAGTTATACTGAGAAAATATGGCAAACAACTTTTGTTTTTGTGTTTTTTTCTTCGTTTTTTGTATGTTTATAAAAGTAAAATCAGCCAAGTGTAACAATTAAGCGTTGGCAAAACAGCAGCAACAAAAGACGATTCACATATATATGCATACACTGCTAGAAAAAGATGGCTCATTTCAATACATTAACACTTTGATTTGAATAGTAATGAATTAAACATTAAATATTGCAATACAAATATTAAATTATAGACAGCAAAGGTGAATCATATTCAATTTACAGACATAGATTTGAAATAAATTTACTGAGTTCTAAAATGCAAATTCAAACAATTTAAAGTGCACTTAAATAAGCTTGAATAATTTAGAGATAAATCGAAGCTAAGCTATTTATTCAGAGTTAAAAATGTAAAAAATCATTTCCTTAAAAGACGTCCCTTGTTTCTGTCAGTGTATGTGTATGTTAGCGAACCTGTATGAACATGTTGCCCATATGGACCGCATCGAGCTGTAGTTGTTTCTGTTTGTCTGACGGTTAAGAAATCTGGTTGAAGAAGCGCTGACGTTGATACGCCTGCTAAGTTTGCTGTATCTAATTTGAATTTAAATTAGTTTAACTCAAATAACAACAGCTCCAATAAAACAACAACACCGCGAAGGTTCCAACGGGATTGAGGTTAAGCTGTCAGTTTAGGGGGTGAGGAATCTCTTCCCATTTAAAACATATAACAGCATAGCATAGGAAACAAGTGGAAATTTATCAACCCAAATACCAAATATGTTGATTATATCAAAAAGCTCTAAAAAGAACAACAATAGAAATTATTTAAGACAGGGTATAGGAATGTTTAAAGCTCTCTGCGATTAGATTAATGGAAAATTGCAGAATTTTAGTCCAAAAAGGTTGCTGAACTGGGGATAATATCTGTGTGAACATTGTGATCAATTAATAAACGCTTTAAAGATTAACTCTGATTATTAATATATATTTTCAACGATTTACAGGTACATTCACAATACCAACAATCACAACCCTTTAAGACAAATTCAAACAAGCATAGTCGATTTCGAGGCGAAGTATTCTTTCTGAATCTCGAAGATGGCTATTTTGGCTGCCAAGTTAATGAGTCCACGGACTATTTGCAACTATACGATTTATCGAAAATTTGCGACGGCAATCAAGATTGTTTTCTTGGTTCCGATGAGCTGAGTAAAGAGCTCAAATGCACAAGTAAGTAAAATGATCGCATTTTATGGAGATTTTGTTTACTCTACCGCAACTTACTCAACTACTTTGTCTGTATACTTTTCCAGATGACTGTGATAAAGATGGCACACAGTGCACAAACGGTGTTTGCCTCAATGGTGTTTGCCATTGCAATGACGGCTTTGGCGGCTGCAATTGCGTCGATCAGGGTAAGTTGGCAACAACAATATGGTCTTTAACTTGTATCAGCTTACATAATACCGTTAAAAACCTTTCTTTCTTAATTCTATACAGATGAGAACGAATGCAAGCAGCGTCCATGCGATGTCTTTGCCCATTGCACAAACACATTGGGCAGCTTCACGTGTACCTGCTTTCCGGGCTATCGTGGCAATGGTTTTCAATGTGAAGGTAAGTTTTCCAGCTCTTGTTATTGTCATAGTTAAGCATAATGACCGACCGAACAGAATAGAACAAAATAGAATAGAAAAGAACAACTCAACTCAACCCAGCCCAACAAATAACTGATCTAACGACGGTAACAAATGATCGCTGTTGCCGTTTTGTACTTCCGTCAACATCTGTTGGCTAAGACCATGATTTAGTCTAGGTTACTTCATAGATCTTAACGTTGCTAACGGTTTATTTTGCTGGAAATCTCTGTAAGATCTTCAAGTCTCAACTCCCATTTCAATCGTCTCAAGTGCCCAGCTTCAAGTTTAAAATGTAACAAAAGACGCGCTGGCCATAACAACCGCCGTAACAACCGCCAACAATACAAACAACTGCAATATGAAAGCTGAAAGCTTTTCTCTCACATCTCTCACACAATGGTCGAGCTGTGGAATCTTCTCAATGTATACCATAGTTATCCAGCGAGGTAATAATAATGACCATGTAGCGATTACACTTGAGTACCTTACAGCATCGTCTATCGCTTTGTTACAAGTTAGTTATTGTTGAAGCTTCCAGCTTAGAAATATATAGATACACAGGGAGACAGGAGCGGAGTACAGGGCTTCTAGGCAGAACGAAGCACTTGAAAGTACTTAGAATCAATGTAGATCTCTGAAGATAGCTAAAGATGGTTCAATGGCTGACTGAGATAGAACAAAAGAACAGCTTTAAACAGCTTTAAACAACTTTGTTTAATCTTTTTAGTGAGTCTTCTTACTCTTCAAATATTTGGCTAGGTGAATATCAGAAAACACGGTTTAAATAGCTGTTTACTTAACGTTTTGACACTAAGTGCAAACAATTTTAATCCGTTATAAATAATTTTAGAACATGAGATTAGAGCTTCAAGCTTTGGTTGGCATTCGCTATATGAAACTAAGTGACTTAAAGTTGAATTGTTAGTTACAGTTCCTCCGATTTAGTGTAACAAGTTCTATTTTTTTTAGCTATCCATTGATTGATTTTGTTACCTGTGTAGCCTAAAATTGTTATATAATTGGTTGCTTTTATTTCCTTCCTTTAACTGACTTCATAGCGCACAGCGTGGGCCCAAAACCCTCCAGCGCACCTGTCCAACCTGTCGACCTATACGACAGTGAAGAAGTGCCAGCCATAATTGGACTGGGCCTAATGTTGCGTAATGAAAACACATTATGGCAACCATACAGAAGAAAAAAATATAAAAAAAGATAGAAATGTGAAGGCAAAAGAAATCAAAAACTACAATAATAATAACTAGAAAATGCTATAGAGGATTCTAAGCTAGAAACCACTTACAGAGGCTCTTCCTACTTCTGATGATGATGATGGTGGTGTTGATGGTGATGGTGATGGCGATCATGGGGTTGTTGGTGTATAGAAAGAAACACCAAGATTTGTAGCAATGCTTTCGCGCCAGAGAACATAGACATAGACATGATTGTGCGAGCATATACATGTCTGTTAGACGAGGAATCAGTGTCATGTAATCTGACCCCAAACATGGACACGCCAGAACTTTCAACACTCAAGCATGGCAGCTGCCTGTGGTTGCCACACCCACTCCCACTCACCTGCTCTCCTCCCCTTTTCCCCAATCTTAACGATGCATTGCGATAACGAGCGCAAATTTCACAAACGCTCTGGCATTACCCCACTAAGTATGAAGACGTTGCTGAGATTCTAGATTACAATGTGACGACTTCTCGCAGCAACTGTCGAGTGGCTGGAGCTTAGAGGGGATTGAAGGGAGTGGCAGCGCAGGTCGGAGGAGCGTCAGGCATGCATAAATTCTGGGCAGTGGCTTGTAACATCTCAGCATCGCATTTCAGTCATACAAACGAACATTATCTAATTCCATTCTATATGCGAGTTTCTTCCTCTTTTCTCTTCTTCAATTCACATTGAATTTCATTACGACAGTTGGACAGGCTGAGACTTCCAGAGAATAACTCGCCTAATACTTGGCATGTAATCATTTGAATCAACCTGCTTTAAATATGCTGAGAAACTTGGCTTTACCTCGGTTTCCCCTTTTAACTCTTTACCTCTTGAGTGTGGCTTAAATACGTGTAGCTCCACTCCGATAAAGAGATGGCCAACAGGCACGCACTTGACGCTTTCCCACACAGTTCATCAAATCAAATCATGAGATCTAATTAAATCATGATGAAAGACTCTTCAAAGCCCAATTGCATAAGTGTGCAATTACTGTTGATTATGACTGTGATTGTTACATTCACAGAATTTTCAGCACTTAGGTTGTGGGATTTATTAAGACCAACTTTGCTAGTACTTTTAAGTAGATTTGGGATAGAGAAGAATTAATTGAATTAAGTCGAAAAATGAATAGTTTGGAATAAACTTTCAAGTGTTAAAGTACCAATTTCATGGAGTATTTAGTATTTTTTCGTTCCACCATTCCCGATTCTTCTCATCGCAATGGCCACTCACATTCATTTGAAGATTTAATGGCAGGTGTTGCTTGTTATGCATCTACTCTCATAACTTTAGCCAGTTTTGCATTTTAGCTTCAAGTTCACCTATTAAACTTTTGCAGCAAATCATGGCCAGTTTAGAAGCCACATGGCTTAAGCTCCACAAAGAGACAGTGGGGTAGAGTGAGATAGAGACAGAGAGAGTTATGGCTCGTGTGTGGGGTTGTCTGCGTTACCTGTTTGGCTGCCAGCGGCGTCTAACGGTTTGCATCGACTGGTTGGCTCTAAGCACCTGTTGCCAAGCTGGTGGCACATTCGCATTATGTGCATGTTCATAACTCAGGTGCGTGCATTGACGACAACTTCGTTAACGCATCGCCAAAGTCCAGTTATGCAACAGGTGGGCAGATAGGGGGAGAAAGGGGGAGCAGAGTCTCTGCTTATTTGTGGCAAGTCAATAGCTGCTTCTAATGCATTTGTCTTGCAAGCACTAAAATCCAGTGAGTGTCGACTCCAAGTCGACTCCAGTTGAGTGCTAAATTTATAACTATTTTGCGGCAACACGAGTTGTTGCAGCTGCTGTTGTTGTTACTGTTTTTCTTTGTTTTTGTTTAACTTTTGCTGGCACGTTCAGCTGGCAG
The DNA here is from genome assembly GCA_020829145.1 of Drosophila nigrodunni. Taxonomy (NCBI): domain Eukaryota; kingdom Metazoa; phylum Arthropoda; class Insecta; order Diptera; family Drosophilidae; genus Drosophila; species Drosophila nigrodunni. The sequence goes on from JACVCZ010000008.1 coordinate 1,856,600, forward strand.
CTTTGCTCCCTTTCGTTTCGCTAACTGGGGCAGATCATTAAAACGGATAAAATAGATTGTGCCCCACGTTGTGGCACAAAACTACAACATGCGGCAACATTGTCGGCGCTTAATGCTGTCCTCAAAAGCCGCAAATGGCTTCAACTCTTAGCTCCCAACTCCAACATCAATACCAGCTAGAAAATCAGCTCTTGGTGCACTGCAACGCACAGTTTCTGATCAACGTCAGCTGATAAGCGTCAACTGTGAACGTGTTTATCTACCAAGACCAGACCTACATAAATACCACTAGCTATATATACACTATATATACTCCATATCTCATAGCTTACATCGCTTGCTTACTTTTGTTTTCCTTTTTTCCTGCTGCATATCAAGCCAAAATGGCAGCAGCAATTAATTGACGTGTCGTTTTTTGCCTGCCGCCGCCTGATAAGCTATGAAAATGGCTTTAAGCATCGGCATTGACACGCCCCATTTGCCACAGCCCCCAAAAAAAAGTTAACCGAAGTCGTCGGCCTGCCAGCATGTTGCCACTTTAACGCGCCACCGCCAAATTGAGCCACCCATGACTCTTCAGCCTCCACGCGGACTTGGGCTGACATCACACTCCACGCAGTCCGGCGGTCGACCTTGATCTTTTTCTCAATGTTGTCGTCGTTTTACTTTAGCGCTGTTATTGTTATTGCTGTGCCTTACATGGAAAAACTTAACGCATAATTGCGCCACAAATTTGTTAGCTAATTTCATATTTTTGCTGTCTTTTTGTGAATACCCTGTAGGCTTAGCTAAATGACAAGAGGGTAGCTTAGAAATCGAATAGCATTTCCGTGCTTAAAAATAAATAAAAGTTTAATACTTTATTCTGCTACTTAAAACTTTCGCAATCTATCGACTTACTCTGTTATCTTAGTTCTTAAGCCTTTCAATTTCTGGAATAACTTTTGACAAAGTATTAATTTATGCTCTAAAAATTTACTAGGCATCTGCTAGTCGCTACATTTATTAGTGCTTAGCTTTCAACTATTATTTCTTTTTGCCTAAGTTCAAGTTCAAATGTTATTTAGTTATGCTACACCATAAATTACACCACATAGACTTTTAGTTTTATTTTTCTGTTTCGGTTTTCTCTCTGTCTCTATGTCTGTCCAACTGTCCGTCTGTTTTTTTCAAGCTGTTCATCATAGTTTAGCAGTCGAGCATGAAAGACACGTCCGCTCGTAAATTGCGGCTCTTCCATTATATATATCTATATAGTTTTAGCCACAAATATATATGTATTTATTTGTATTTGTATTTTAAGTATGTGCGACTATCTGTAAAAATAGTGCAAATTTGTGGCACGAATGTCATAACTGAAATGCCAACAAAAACCACAACAACGACAACGATAATAAATTGCAAATGCTAATTAGCAGAACAATTACATAAATTTATTAGATAGACGCCAACAAGTCGAGACTCAGAGAGAGACCAGTCCACACTTTTATCTACTATGTAGATTGTATTTTTGTTTCAGCTTTTTACAATAAATCAGTACAGTCTCGACTGCTAATTAGCTTTGATTAGTGCAGTTAAGCACGATCACTTGGATATTTTGCAATAAACGAAGCGAAAAGCAGAGAGAAACTAGAAATTATGTCAGCTTATGATTTGTGCTAATTTTAATAGAAGTAAAAGCCGAAATTGAAGAAGGGAAGGGAACTTATTTTTAATAAATAAATAAAAGATTAAGATGTATAATAAATATATGACGTTTCTAAGCCTAGTTCAGTGAACTTCTAGGTGGATTAGCCAAATTACACTAATGATAACAATGTTATATTTGAGCTATGAGACTCCATATATGTTTATACCAGTTTGTTTAGCATCAAAACTGACATCAGATACAAACCAATCAGTTTGAAAATGTTATTCGATAGAACTATGTTCTTCTAATGATTCCCCAGACACTCAACCGGAAATCAGAGCCAAAGATAATAATAAGAATAAGAGAGGAAAATGGGAGACAGGGAGAAGAAATTATGTCAGCAGCGTTCTCAACATGCACTTAACTTAATTAGCTTCAGTCACGCATATTTGATTGGTTTCCAGCAGCAACAAAAATAAATATATATAAAAATCTTAGATGATTTGATTCTAACATTTGGCCCAAGGCTGGAAAACGCCTACATGGAGAATAAAATTCTACTCCCTGAATAACTGGTATGAGAAGCTGAGAAATCTCAATTATAATGAAAGTAGCTGAGGTGCAAATAAATTGAATTTTGCACCAGAACGTGCAAACTGGCTATAAAATGGACAGTGGCCAGTGGCCAGTGGCCAATGGCCTAATGGTCAACGGCCCAAAGACAATCTGCTGTCTTGCAGCTTTCAGTAAGCACATTGCATAAAGTAATTAAACTGACATTGAAACTTAGAAGTACATAGAATGCTTCCTGCTTCTGACTCAAAAACTCCTGGCTACCAACTTGGCCAACTTGGCATGGAAAACTTGGCAACTGCCAAGTGGCAGACAGGCGAACGTAGACGATGACATTGAGTAATCAGACTTAGTAATTGGTAACTGGTAACATGGAATGCAGTCATATCACAGACGCAGAAGTAGAATCCAAGTCTGAAGGCTTCAGTTGGAAGGAATAGGGACGCATTCGTGGAGTTGGGAGGAGTTTTGGAGGGGCATACCAGTTTGAAAGTGATGATCCTCTTAATTTATAAGCTAAAAACTAGTAATTATAACTGCGCAACTTGCACGGCTGCCCATAATTATAAGGCATCTACAATTCCCAACCAATCCTCCCTTTCACGCCCCTTCCCGCTGCTTGACCTTCCCTCAGCGGCCCTTGTTATTGGCCCTGTCTCTTCTTTTCTTTTGCCAACGTTTGTACTTATGTCATATTAGCTATAAATGTACAACATTTCTTATCCATGAAACCAATGATTAATGGATCTGCCAGTTTACCAACTGCAAACAGAAAATTCTCCTCTTTCGTGCCTTTGCTTCCCTTCTGTACGCGATTGTGGCCCTAAGTTGCCGCTTCATTGACTCTAGAGAGGAGCTATAGGTAAGGGGATTAAGGGAGTTGAGAGGTGTATATCGAATTGAATTGAATTCTCAATGCGCTGCGGCCTATTGGAGCGGAAAGGAGATCGCTGTGCTTCCGCATGAACCGATTCATCCATTAGTTAAACACACGAACAACAAACAAACAAAAGATCATACAAAGAATTTAAAAATATATCGAAATCAATTACAGCAAAAGCTACAAAGATTTTAAAAATGATTCGATTGATTAACATGATGGCTAGATGGAGTTATAATGAGTAAAGACTATTCTGCAGTCTCCTCTCTTGACCACAGTCTTTATAACGAGTTTTAATTCGTATACCCAATTAATGCCAGCTGTTGCATGTTATACCAAATACCAAACGCTGAGTTAATTTAAAGCATTTGCAGAGTTTGTGAATCGGTACAGAAAATGTGATTGAAATATATGCAACTGGTGCATCCTGTGTGCATTGACATTGCTGCTTGGCTGCCAAGGCGGATGATGACACTGAAATGTCATGCGTAACATGTAAATTAAAAATGAAAAAATAAATGGAATCCACTTGTTGATGCTGCATAAACCGCGTGCGATGCGAACGCGTAGCACGGCGCTGCGCAGTCATGCGTTAAATGCGTAAATAACAAGTTCGTTGCCTAAGTCTTTCGTGTTTAGTAGTAGAATAAGTATTTTAATTGCGTCTCATTTGTTTCTCAAAGCTTTTGATTAATCATATCTCATGATTACATTGTTATTTCCATTTGCAGACATTGACGAATGCCAAGATCCAACGATAGCATCGCGATGCGTGGAGAATGCCGAATGCTGTAATCTGCCAGCACATTTCCTGTGCAAATGCAAGGACGGCTACACCGGCGATGGTGAAGTGCTCTGCACGGACGTAGACGAGTGCAGTAATCCTTTGGCCTGCGGCAAAAATGCGCAGTGCATCAATACGCCCGGAAATTATACGTGCGCGTGTCCGGATGGTTTTGTTGGCAATCCCTATGACGGTTGCCAGGATGTTGATGAGTGCGCATACCCAAATGTTTGCGGTCCCGGTGCCATATGTACAAATCTCGAGGGCAGTCATCGCTGCGACTGCCCCCCGGGATACGATGGCGACGGACGCACCGAACAAGGTTGCGTCGATCTCGATGAATGCGCTCGCACTCCCTGCGGACGGAATGCAAATTGTCTGAACACAGATGGCAGTTTCCGCTGCCTTTGCCCCGATGGTTTCAGCGGGGATCCAATGAACGGTTGCGAGGGTGAGTACAAAACAAAGATGAAATTCCTTCATTCGAAATTCATTTTCATTTACAACATTTTTTGCTATTATTTTTACCAAACTCTTGGCACAATTTTTTGGCACAACTCACGCACTCACACATAAAACACACGCATGCACTGCAAACAAAAATCAACATGATTAATTAATACGATTAATGCCTAACTCAAATCAGATGTCGATGAATGCGCAATTAACAATCCATGCGGTTTGGGTGCTCAATGCGTGAACATGGGCGGTAGCTTTCAGTGTCGTTGTCCCTTGGGCTTTGTGCTCGAGCACGATCCAAATGCCGAGTTGCCTAGCACAACACCCACACTACAACTGGGCTATGGCGATGGCGACACTTTGATCACACCGTCGTCCACTTCCGGTGCTGGTTTGGCCTGCCTGGACATCGATGAGTGCAATCAGCCGGATGGTGTTGCCAAATGTGGCACAAATGCCAAATGCATAAATTTTCCGGGCTCATATCGTTGCCTTTGTCCAAGCGGATTCCAAGGACAGGGTTATTTGCACTGCGAGAGTTAGTATTTGCATAATTGCATGTTTTTATTGCACTAGTTATTGCGAAAAACGATTTTCAGCAGCTTTAATTGAATAAAGAATAGCTGAAAAACGAGTTTTCTCACAGAAATGAGCAGGGTGACTAAATTTTGAGGGGATTGTAAGTCTCCTAAAGCATTTTAAATTGTTTTCAAATTTTCCAAATTATTTCTTTCGATTTAAAGAATGACAAATTCAAAAACTAAAATTTTTGAACAGAAATGTATGCTTTGTCACCCGTTTATCTCTGATTTTAAGTTTAGTTTCTTTTCTTTCTTCTTTCTGAGTCTTTCTCTTCTTATTCCACTCTCTTTCTCTGTAATTTCAAACCGCTTTTCAAAGCTTCCTTTAGCTTTGCGTAGCTTTCAACAGCTTTCAATAGCTTCCTTAATTTTTCCCCAGCTTCCTACAGACATTCAAAGCTTTCCATAGCTTATCACAGCTTCCCACAGCTTTTCCACAGCTTCCTACAGCTTTCCCATAGCTTTCCTACAGCTTTTCCACAGTATCTATTTTCCAATTCCTCTTCAATCCCCAACCCCGCTCCCCCTTTCACGCTATGCTTTCACATGTTTCATACATTTCTTATTGTATTGTTTGATTTGATTACTAATTTAATTAATTGCAATATATATATTTAACCACCTCCCCCTCGGCCCTGCCCCCTCTGCAAAAACGACCACACAACACGCCAATGAACACGCGTTTGCTACTCCCCCGTCTCACCACCCCTGCAAAAAATCCCCTCGAAACCGCTGAACGTGATCGCGATCGTTATTAAAATGCAGACATTAATGAATGTCAGGATAATCCGTGTGGCGACAATGCTATTTGTACGGACACCGTCGGAAGTTTCGTATGCAGCTGTAAAACAGATTATACAGGAGATCCTTTCCGGGGTTGTGTAGATATCGATGAGTGTGCAGCTTTGGACAAGCCATGCGGTGAGCATGCGAACTGTGAGAATAAAGTACCAGGATATGAATGCAAATGTCCCCAGGGATACGATGGTAATCCCGATCCCAAGGACGGTTGTGTGCCCACAGATGTGAATATTCTGTGCGGCAGTAACTTTGATTGCACCAACAACGCGGAATGTATTGAGAACCATTGCTTCTGCCTGGACGGCTTCGAGCCCATCGGTTCCAGTTGCGTGGATATCGATGAGTGTCGCACTCATGCCGAAGCCTGTGGACCACATGCTCAATGTCTGAATACTCCCGGCTCCTATCGCTGCGACTGCGAGGCTGGCTATGTGGGAAGTCCCCCGCGAATGGCCTGTAAGCAGCCCTGTGAGGATGTGAAATGCGGTGCTCATGCTTACTGTAAGCCGGATCAGAGTGAGGCGTACTGCGTCTGCGAAGAAGGATGGACCTACAACCCTAGTGATGTCTCCGCCGGCTGCGTGGACATCGATGAATGCGATTTACTGCATGGACCCTTCGGTAGCTGCGGTCAGAATGCTACCTGCAGCAATACTCCAGGTGGTTACAGCTGCGCCTGTCCACCCGGTTTCTCTGGAGATCCGCACACCAAGTGCTTGGATATAGATGAATGTCGGGCAGGAGGTAAATGCGGTGCAGGCGCCGATTGTATCAATCTACCCGGAAGCGGTTACAGCTGCCGTTGCCCAGAAGGTACCTTGGCTGATCCCGATCCCTCGGTGCGTTGTGTACCCATCGTTAGCTGTGCAAACAGTGAACAGTGTCCTGGAAATGCCATTTGTGATCAGACAAACCGTTGTCTGTGCCCGGACCCAAATATTGGCAATGATTGTCGACATCCCTGTGAGACGCAGGACTGTGGCGCCCATGCCCAGTGTATGCTGGCAAACGGACAGGCTCAGTGCCTCTGTGCGCCAGGATATACCGGAAACGCAGCTCTGCCAGGTGGATGCAGTGACATCGATGAATGCCGTGCGAATCCGTGTGCGGAGAATGCAATTTGCACTAACACAGCTGGCGGTTACCTATGCCAATGTCCGGGTGGCTCCACTGGAGATGCCTATCAGGAGGGTTGCGCTTCTGGCAAGACCATCGGATGCTCTGACGCCAATCCTTGTGCACCTGGGGAGAGTTGTGTCCTTGATTCGTTTACCGGCAGCAGTGTCTGCATTTGCCGCCAAGGCTATGAAAGGAATCCTTCAGGTGGACAGTGTGAGGATATTGATGAGTGTGCCGCCCAACGTGGCAAGCCTGCTTGTGGCTTAAATGCTCTGTGTAAGAATCTGCCCGGCAGCTACGAGTGCCGTTGTCCACAGGGTCACACTGGTAATCCCTTCGTAATGTGCGAGATCTGCAGCAGTCCGGAATGTCAATGCCAAGCTCCGTACAAGCTGCTCGGAAATAGCTGCGTCCTAGCCGGATGCTCGACAGGACAGCCCTGTCCGAGCGGTGCCGAATGTATCTCTATTGCGGGCGGAGTCAGTTACTGCGCCTGTCCCAAGGGTTATCAGACTCAAGCCGACGGCAGCTGCGTGGATGTCAACGAGTGTGAGGAGCGTGGCGCTCAGCTCTGCGCCTATGGAGCTCAGTGTGTCAATCAGCTCGGTGGCTACAGTTGTCACTGCCCCGAAGGCTATCAGGGAGATGCCTACAACGGTCTATGTGCGCCAGCACAGCGTAAATGCGCTGCGGACAAGGAATGTGCCAGCAACGAAAAGTGTATACAACCTGGAGAGTGCGTCTGTCCACCACCATACTTCCTGGACCCCCAGGATAACAATAAATGCAAGAGTCCCTGCGAGAGATTCCCCTGCGGCATCAATGCAAAGTGCACGCCCTCGGATCCACCTCAATGTATGTGCGAGGCAGGCTTCAAGGGAGATCCGCTGCTCGGATGCACGGACGAGGATGAGTGCGCTCATCTACCCTGCGCTTATGGAGCCTACTGTGTTAACAAGAAGGGCGGATACCAGTGTGTCTGTCCCAAGGGATTCACCGGTGATCCCTACAAGAGCGGTTGCATTCTGGAGAATGGCGTACCGAAGAGCACCTGCCTCAGCAACGAGGATTGCGCCAGCAATTTGGCCTGTCTGGATGGCAGCTGCCTTAGTCCCTGCGCCAGTCTACTCTGTGGAGCTAATGCCTACTGCGAAACGGATCAACATGCTGGCTGGTGTCGTTGTCGCGTTGGATTCGTTAAGAATGCTGACGGTGATTGTGTGTCCCAGTGCCAAGACGTTATCTGTGGCGAGGGCGCGCTCTGCATTCCGACAAGTGATGGACCCACCTGCAAGTGTCCTCAGGGTTATCTGGGAAATCCCTTCCCAGGCGGTAGCTGCAGCACGGATCAGTGTAGCGCTTCCCGACCCTGTGGCGAACGACAGATTTGCATCAATGGACGTTGCAAGCAACGCTGTGAAGGAGTTGTCTGTGGCATTGGAGCAACCTGTGACAAGAACAATGGAAAGTGCGTTTGTGAACCGAACTTTGTGGGTAACCCCGATCTGCTCTGCATGCCACCCATTGAGTATGCCACGTGCTCACCCAACTGTGGTGAGAATGCTCATTGTGAGTATGGATTGGGACAAAGTCGTTGTGCCTGTAACCCGGGCACCTTTGGCAATCCCTACGAAGGATGTGGTGCTCAGAACAAGAATGTCTGTCAGCCCAACAGTTGTGGACCGAATGCCGAATGTCGTTCAGCTGGCAATCAAATCACTTGCATCTGTCCCCAGGGATTCAGTGGTAATCCCCATGTCGGATGCCAGGATGTGGACGAGTGTGCCAACAAACCTTGCGGCTTGAATGCTGCCTGTCTTAATACAGCTGGTAGCTTCGAATGTCTTTGTCTCTCTGGACATGCTGGAAATCCCTACAGCAGCTGTCAGCCTATCGAGAGCAAGTTCTGCCAGGATGCGAACCAATGTCAGTGCAGTGAACGTGTTGAGTGTCCCGATGGCTACAGTTGCCAGAAAGGTCACTGCAAGAATCTCTGCTCCAAGACAGCGTGTGGACCTCGTGCCATTTGTGATGCCGGAAAATGTCTTTGCCCCTTGGGATATGTAGGCGATCCGCACGACCTAACCCAGGGTTGCAGCATTAGAGGGCAATGCGGTAACGATGCCGACTGCAAACACTCGGAAATTTGCTTCCAACTAGGCAGGGGACTACGGAAGTGTGTCGATGCCTGCTCCAAGATTCAGTGTGGACCCAATGCGCTCTGCGTGGCCGATGATCATCGTTCCTCCTGCATCTGTGCTGACGGTTACTTTGGCAACCCAAGCAATCTGCAATCCGGCTGCCAACCAGATAGAAAGGCTCCTGATCTAGAGGACAAATGCAAGACTGACAAGGATTGTGAACGAGGATATGGCTGTCAAACTGGACCATTGCAAACCCGGGAGTGCATCAACCTCTGCACAAATGTTGTCTGCGGTCCCAACGAACTCTGCAAAATCAATGCTGCCGGTCATGCAATATGTAACTGTGCCGATAGCTTTGTCTGGAATCCAGTTGTCTCCTCCTGCGAGAAGCCCTCACTACCCGACTGTACCAGCGATGAAAACTGTCCTGATGCCTCCGCTTGTCGTCCAGATGTTCTGGGTGTGCTCAAGTGCGTGGCTATTTGCGACGCCTTCACCTGTCCCGCCAATGCGATTTGTTTGGCCAGACAACATCAGGGACGCTGTGATTGCCTATCTGGCTTCGTCGGAAATCCCAATGATCGTAACGGCTGTCAACCCGAACGTAAACATCAATGCCGCAGCAATGCCGAGTGTTCTGAGTCAGAAGCCTGCATCAAGGACGATTCAACACAGTCGCTGAGCTGCCGTCCCGCTTGCGACAGTGTCAAGTGTGGACCACGCGCCGTCTGCATCACTAACAATCATCAGGCCCAATGTCAGTGCCCACCTGGACCCTACGCGGGCGATCCATATGATCCCTTCAATGGTTGCCAGAGCGTGCCCTGTGTTAACAATCACGACTGTCCACCAAGTCAGATGTGCAACCGCATGACTCACACCTGCTACGATGTGTGTGACGAGGAATCCTGTGGCGAGAACGCCATTTGCTTGGCCGAAGACCATCGTGCTGTCTGCCAATGCCCACCCGGATATCGGGGAAATCCACTTCCAGAGGTTGCTTGCGTCAAGCAGAGCGGTTGCGCTCCCGGAAGCTGTCATCCTACAGCAATCTGCGAGGTTACGCCTGAGGGCGCCAATTGCAAGTGTCCGCCTCTTTTCGTTGGAGAACCCCAACCCAATACCAAGGGTTGTCGTCCGGATGGACAGTGCCCCAACGGTGATGCCGACTGTCCGGCAAACACAATTTGTGCCGGAGGTCGCTGCCTTAATCCCTGTGATAATGCTTGTGGATCCAATGCCGAATGCAAGGTCGTGAATCGTAAACCAATCTGCAGTTGTCCACTACGCTTCCAACCCATCGGGGATTTGGCGAAGAACGGATGCGCCCGCAGTGCTTCCAAGTGTCTTACAGATGTGGACTGCGGTGGCGAACTTTGCTTTAATGGACAGTGCCGTGTTGCCTGCCGCAACGCACAGGATTGCTCTGATGGCGAAAATTGTGTCGGAAATGTTTGCGTTGTTTCCTGCTTGGATCACAGCCAATGCGCCAGTGGACTGGCTTGCTTGGATGGCAACTGCGCCATCGGATGCCGCAGCAACAAGGAATGCAAACAGGAGCAGTCCTGTATTGAAAACAAGTGTGTTGATCCTTGTAAATCAAGCACCAGCTGTGGCCCTAATGCGCTCTGCAGCATTGCTCAGCATCGCAGTCAATGCACCTGCCCCGATGGCTTTGAGGGTAACCCAACACCCGAGCAGGGTTGCGTGCGCGTACCAGCCCCTTGCCTGGCCAGCAATCAATGTCCAAGTGGACACATGTGTATAGGAAATCAATGTAATCTTCCATGTACAAAGACTTCAACCTGCGCGATCGGAGAACGTTGCTATGAGCAGGTCTGTCGTAAGGTCTGTTACACCAGCAACAACTGTCTGACCGGAGAGATCTGTAATAGCGACCGTACTTGTGAGCCGGGATGTGAATCCGACGCAGACTGTCCTCCAACCGAACTGTGTCTCACCGGAAAATGTAAGTGTGCAAATGGATTCATTGGCACACCTTTCGGATGCTCGGATATCGATGAATGTACGGAACAACCCTGTCACGCCAGCTCCCGGTGCGAGAATATACCCGGTTCCTATCGCTGTGTGTGCCCCGAAGGAACCGTCGGAGATGGTTACACGCAGCAGGGTTGCGCACAGCCTCGACAATGCCACAAGCATGACGATTGCGCGAATAGTCTGACATGTATTCAAGGCAAGTGCACGGATCCTTGCTTGCATACTGTCTGTGGTACGAATGCCCATTGTCAGGCTGAAGGACATCAGTCGACTTGCAACTGTCCTGCTGGATATCTAGGAGATCCTAACGACACAGGAGTTGGTTGCTTCAAGGTAGAGTGCATTGATCATGTGGATTGTGCCAGTGATCGTGCCTGCGATGCGGAAACAAATCGTTGTATTAAACCCTGTGATCAAGCCAGCTGTGGCAAGGGAAGGTGCCAGGTGATTGATCACCAAGCTGTCTGCGAGTGCCACGATGGATATCAGCTTGTTAATGGCGTCTGCGAGGATATCAATGAGTGTATGACTCAGCCCTGCCACAGCACTGCATTCTGTGACAATCTCCCTGGCAGTTACAGCTGTAAATGTCCCGAGGGGCTGATTGGAGATCCCCTTCAGGCTGGCTGCCGAGATCCCAGCGAATGTCTCAGTGATGCCGATTGTCCAGCAAGTGCAAGTTGTCAGAATTCCCGTTGCCGCAGTCCTTGCGAACGTCAAGGTGCCTGTGGCTTAAATGCCAATTGCTTGGCCCAAAGACACAAAGCCGTTTGCAGTTGTCCCGCCAACTCCCGCGGCGATCCTCATGCGGAATGCGTGCACATTGAATGCTCCGATAATGGAGACTGTGCCGCCGAAAAGGCTTGCCTTGATGCCAAGTGTATTGATCCCTGCTCACTGCCGAATGCCTGTGGTGCACTTGCCCACTGTTCTGTCCAGAACCACATTGGTGTGTGTGCCTGTGAGACGGGCAGCACCGGAGACGCCAAGCAGGGTTGTGTACCACTGCAGTACTGCCGAAAGGACACACAGTGCCCACAGGGCAGTATCTGTGCCCACGGAATCTGCAATGCTTTGTGCAGCAGCAATCGCGATTGTATTTCGGAACAGCTGTGTCTGCAGGGCGTCTGTCAGAGCACCTGCAAATCAAACTCAACCTGCCCACAGTTCCAATTCTGCCAGAACAATATCTGCGCCAAGGAAGTCGAATGTACCATCAACAGTGATTGTGGCGAGGATGAAACCTGCCTACTAGATGCGTACGGACGTGCTCGTTGTGAGTCTGTTTGCTTGGGACGTGCAGCTTGCGGTAGGAACGCGGAGTGTGTGGCTCGATCCCATGCTCCTGACTGTGTCTGCAAGGATGGATTCTTTGGAGATGCTCGCTCCGGTTGTCGTAAGATTGAGTGCAATAGCGATGAGGACTGTTCGAATGACAAGAGCTGTGACAATCACATGTGTAAGATTGCCTGTTTGATCGGTCAGCCGTGTGGAGAGAACGCTCTCTGCACCACCGAAAATCATCGTCAAGTGTGTCACTGTCAGCCCGGATTTAGTGGCGATCCACGCGTTCGTTGTGAGGTCATTGATTTCTGCAAGGATGCACCGTGCGGACCCGGTGCTCGGTGTCGTAACTCGCGCGGTTCCTACAAATGCACATGTCCTCCTGCCCTCGTCGGTGACCCTTATAATGAGGGTTGTCGCAGCTCTGTTGAGTGCGAAACCAATGACGATTGTCCACCGCATGCTGCATGCACGAAGACAAACGGTGTACCAAAATGCCAGGATGTCTGCGCCCACCTGCAATGTGGCCCCAATGCGGAATGTGTTCCGAAGGGTCATGTCGCTCACTGTGCATGCCGCAATGGCTACGACGGTCAACCCGCTGACCGGGTCGTCGGCTGTAAGCCATTGCCAATGCCCTGTCAAATCACTAGCGATTGTCCCACCAACACATACTGCTCTGATAGTGTCTGTAAACGTAAGTACTAACCACCAACCACTCTCACACCTACCAACCACCCAAGGTCTAAACAAAATACAGACTACCACAACTTAGCGACTTACCAACTAGTCAAAACAACAAACAAAACACAACAACAACATACTAATTACCTTAGCTAATCACTTACCAAACTAGCACGAATACTAGCTCTAAGATGCTGCGACTCCTTTCCCTGACACAAAAAACCAAAAGCTTTAATAAAATTATATACTACGACCCTAAAAGATCCGCTGCTTTTAAGTTAACCTTACAGCTGGAAAGCCTTGTTTATGTATGTACGAACGTTTTCCCAATAGAATAACCCTATAAGGGTTAAAACCTCACGAAATCTTTGCTCTCTTAGTGTGCGACTTTTCCGTTAGAGTGTCAGCCTTTGATCTGCGAAAAATATCGAACTATGTCCTGTAGCATAGACTAACTGTTAACAAAACTTACGCACTTAAGACAACAACAAATACAACACTGCCACAACATCACGTACTAAGTACTGTAACGTAACGTAAACTGAAATTTAGGCAGTATTTTTTTGTCCAACACTGATTGAATATTTGAATTTCCATTAGCTGCCTGTCTCCTGGACACCGAATGTGGGTCGTCGGAGGTCTGCCAAGGAGGACAATGCTTTAATCCCTGCCAGCAGCCACAGGCCTGCGGCCAGAATGCCGAGTGCCTTATGCTGAGCCATGTGAAACAGTGCCATTGCCCCGAGGGCTTTACCGGTGATGCCGCCAAGGAGTGTGTGCGTGTTCCAGTTGCCTGCGATGGCGACTGTTCACCTGGATACAGCTGTCGCGACTCCATGTGCCTGCCGGTCTGTCACAACGATCTGGAGTGTGCAACGAATGAGAAGTGTCTGCGTGGAAATTGCATGCGTAAGTCCTAACACTTTTCCCAGTCAAAGGCTCTACTTTAATCTTATATTCTCATTGCTTCCTTAGTGACCTGTCGCGTCGACAATGATTGCTTCCTGGGACATGTTTGTCTGCACAACAAATGCGTCTTCGGCTGCCATGTAGATGATGATTGCAGTGCTTCCGAATCCTGTCGCAACGATAAGTGTATCAATCCTTGTCTGGAGAATCCCTGCGGACCTAACGCTGCCTGCTCGGTATCGAATCATCGTGCCAGCTGCAGCTGCCTGGACAACATGGTTCCCAATCCCACACCTCAAGTGGGTTGTGTTCGCTCACCTCCTCTACCGTGTCGTGAGAATCGTGACTGCAGTAATGGATTGGCCTGCTTCGAGTCCGTATGTCGACCACTATGTGCTGATGATGCCGGCTGTTTGACCAACGAACGTTGCCAACAGGGTGTCTGTAAACCGTTGTGTCGCCACGACAACGAATGTGCCCACGGAGAACTCTGTCTAGGTCTGAATTGTGTCACCGGCTGTCGCTCCGATCAGGGTTGTCCCATTCATTTGACTTGCCAGGCTCAACAGTGTGTGGATCCGTGTGCAGATCCTACCGCATGTGGCACCAATGCCCTTTGCCAGGCCATCGATCATCGCAAGCAGTGCAGCTGCCCCGAAGGACTCACTGGAAATGCCGATGTCGCCTGCAAAGCTCCACGTACCGCCTGTGGACGTAATGAGGACTGCGGCGCAAATCAATTATGCTATGCTGGTAGCTGTCAGGGCAAGTGCCGCAATGATCAGAACTGTCTCTCTGATGAGCGTTGCATGCGCGGCACTTGTCGCACCGTTTGCAACACGGACAGTGCCTGTGCTCAGGGACAGATCTGTGAGAATCGCATCTGTCAGACGGGCTGTCGCAACGATCTTAGCTGTGCCAGCGATGAGGCTTGTGTCAACAAGAAATGCCAGAATCCCTGCCAGACTCCAGGACAGTGCGGACAATGCGCCGACTGTCTGGTGATCAATCATGGCGTTCAGTGCCAGTGTCCCGCCTCCTTCATCGGTGATGGTCTAACCGGTTGCCACTTGCCCCCAGAGCGTTGTAATCCTGGCTGTGAATGTGACGAAAGTGGAGCCTACTGCGCCGGTAAATGCTCCCGTTCAGAGGACTGCGCCTGTGGTCAACAGTGTGCTCGTGGCAAATGCCGTCAAAAGTGCGGTGCCAAGCGTCAGTGCCCATTGGGACAGCTTTGTGAGCGCGGCTCCTGCATTGCTGGCTGCAAATCCAATGGAGACTGTGCTGCGGATCAGAGCTGCGTTAATGGCAAGTGTATTGATCCATGTCACGATGATAGAGCCTGCGGACGCAATGCTCTCTGCACCGTTTCGGAGCATCGCATGCTCTGTTACTGCCCCGATGGCTATGAGGGCGAACCCAGCAAGGAGTGTGTGCAATTCGAGTGCCGTGAGGACAACGACTGCGAATCAAACAAACGCTGTGATCGAGGCAAGTGCCGCAATCCCTGCCTAGAGTATGGTGCCTGTGGCTCCAATGCCCAATGTCGTGTCGTTAATCGCAAGGCTCAATGTTCCTGCCCGCCTGATTTCTTTGGAAATCCCTCCACCGAGTGTCAGCCATTGGATAATGGTGGCTGTTCCACAAATCCTTGTGGTGTTAACTCCAAATGTATTGAACTGCCGGGCGGCTATGAATGCGCCTGCATGGATGGCTGCATTGGAGATGCTCACAAGGGCTGTCTCTGCGATGGTCAGCTCGTGAATGCCTGCCATGATCAGCCTTGCGGTCTCAATGCCGCCTGTCATGTACTGGACAACAATCAGGCTGAATGCTACTGCCCGGAGGACTTCCCACACGGAGATGCCTATGTGCAATGTAAGTACGGCACAGCCTTTAAAAGACTGCACTTCAGGCATACTTCTTAAATCATTTCTTATCTAAATCACTTGCTTCCTTAAATTTTTAGGTTATCTGACGCCTCCAAAGGAAGACTGCCGTACTCAAGGCTGCGATGCCGGAGCTTGCGTGCGTCAGGGCTACGATTATGTTTGTCAGCAGGGTAAGTGGACCAATTCAGTTTCTTTAACCTTTGAGGAAAGGGTACGAATTGTACCTCTAGTATTTAGAGTACGGCTAATCATCTTAATCGGCGTTTGCTTACCAAAAAGTAATCGTTGAACAAAACTCACATACACACAAAAATACACTCGATATACAAACACAACCATTGATATACATTTTTGATTGGAGTAATCAGTTTTATTTTAATCAGTTAGCGTTATCGTTGCCGTTATTTAACTGGAGTTCAGTCAGTAACAATAACTGATATTGTTGTTATAATTAAAATATTAATAATATATATTTTGGTTTGAATATTTATAGAGCTACTATATTTTTATGAGTTGTTTATAAAATCTAATAATCAAACAAAAAACAAACAGCTAATTTAACTAATTCAGAAAAACAAACAACATGAAACGAAAAACTTAATTTGATTTTTACAGTGTAGTGTGTGTTTTTTAATAATGTTTTATAACATTAATGAATTAATTGTTTAATGAATTTAACAACCTATACACATGTTCCAAGTTACCCAAAAAAATATCTAGTTTTTTGTAATATCAATTTCCCGCGCACAACTACACACATATATACACACACAAACACCCAGAAGATTTACACGCAACTACACACAGAATTAAATGCAATATTTTCAGAAAAAGTTTCAAAACAAATACCAGTTAGCACTAGTTTGATTTTTGAGTATTTCTTTGTAGTTTTTAAGAGATATTTGGCATATTCGATAAATCGATAACATTCAATCACAACGCATATGGAAATTTGTGGAATGTTGCTGTCGCTATCGCGGTTACCCAATCTGTGCCTAGTATTCATTTAATGAAAACCCCATTTATCGCCAAAACCAAACCAAAAACCAAATTATATCTTTAAGCAAATTATTTCGTATCGATTACTAAAAAAAAAAACCAAAAAAACGACATTCAGTGCATTTTAAAACACTTCTTATCGTTATCGTTATATATAGAGATCAAAACTCATAAAGCTTGAAAGCTTGCGTTTATCATTATTTCATAAAGCATTCATTGAAATCTTAAAGACACATATTGGCTTTGAAATAACCCATAAAATTAGTTCGTATATATTTTAAAGTGTTTCACAACACTAGCTAGCTCTGCGGCATACCATGAAAAACAAACTCCTCGATTTAACGCACAGATCAGTAGTCAAGTTGGTTCATCTCTAATATCTAATATCGTATACGTAGTTATAAATACCCAAAATGTGCCGCGATAGCGATATGTAGCCATTTGAATCGATAACCACAGCTTCACAGAAAGCCAAGCAACTGAGCATCCCGAGTATGATGCCGCAAGTATACAACAAACAACAACACAGCTTTTTAATAAAATACTTTTATACCAAAAATACAAAATGAAAATAATAATAAAGACAACATATTTCCCAAAAACACATCCTAACATCGTCGATATCCATGATTTCTCCCGATCATCCCATCCTTAAACCCCGACCCACCTAAAAATAACCCAACGTTGTTTTATCCTCTATTCTGCTACCTCTGTCGTTTCCCTTCGCTAAAAAAAAGAATCAAAAACATAAAGAAAATCTACTATTATTATTTAAAATAAAGAAGAAAACCTTTTTTACATAAATGAACAAAGTCTCAGATTGGGAACTGTGGACGGGACACTTCTCACACATGGTTCGCATATGCTTTAAATCAATCAATGAATTAATTCTCTAGCTCGAAATGCTGTACTATAAGTCTCATATGTCCATAGATCAATTACAACAACAGCTTCAAACTGCAACAACAACAACTACAACTACTTTTCAATGCATTCCTATATAACCAAACAACAAATAAACTTAAGGTCCAACAAAATAATAATTTGTAAAAAGCTCCTAAAAATACTCGTACCTACTCCTAGTACACACTTTTAGCTCGTCTATTGGTTGAGAATTGCTTTCATACAGCTACAAAAAAACAACTCGAAATTTTTATAAACTGAAAAAATAAAAAACTGTAACTAAATTTGACTAACACTAAAAAAGAACATTAAATATATATATTTTTGGTAAATTTGACTCTAGTCTTTAAGTTGTATATACAGAAATTTGTATGTGTGATTAATCACATCTGTACATATTAAATGCGTATACAAAATGCCCAACTACAACTAACCCTAAACAAAACAAAAAAAAGAGTATAAAGAAAAATCCTGTAAATATTTGAATTTATACCAAATTTATCAGTTTGTGAATTATGAATAACACCACAGATAAGCTACTTACTACTTTCTCTCGCTCTCTCTCTCTCTTCCTGACTTTCCCCCTCTCAGCTATACTTAGGACTAATGTATTCTTCCAAATTGTCTATCAGCTAATCCATTGCTTTAGTCAAAAGTTGTACCTATCAGTTTGATCTGTTTCTTTCTCTCCTTACTACATATATATATTCATACTTTACTTTCGTACCTCTTAAATCATGCCACTCACCCAATCAATCACCAATAACGTGTCTCTCGTGAGGGCAGAGCGCATGTGTTGGATGTCGTGTAATTTTCACCATTACTCAACAAGCTAAATATGAACAACGCATTAGATCAAAGAGATAATTGCTAAAATCAAAAAGAATACCATTATTAAAAAATAAAAACTTGTCCATAGATCAATTAAAGCGCAAGTCTCTATATACCTCTAAAACCCTAAAAGCCAAAATTAAACACACTCGTTATATATACTTAATAATTGGTAATTCATCAAGGATTGTAACTATTGCTCACTCGAACTTATCTACTTATAAGGCTGCTCGCTCGCTCGCTCGTTTGATCGCCCGCATACCAAACAATCAATCAAACAATAAAACAATCAATCAACAAATCAATTAATCTACATTCCAAACCAAAAAGCATCTACTCTATTCAAATATATATACATATAATAACTGCAAGCTTATATGGATAAGAATCAATCGATAATAAACTGAAACTGAAATAATGTGAGATGTTCCCTTCACAGTTCTACAATTTGATGTTTTGTCCCTGACAATTGCTGCCTGTCCTTATCACTAACTGCACCAAACAAAACAACAAATATTTTGTTTAATTTTCTTTATGATTTCTTAAGTCCTTTTATGAACACAATCTATTTTGAACTCCCCCCCAAAACTGTACGCACTTTAACAACTTCCCTGCACAAACCCAATTCCACTGACACAAATTTGAACACCTCCCCTCTCCCCCCACTGAAAAATACCCCATCGAACCACATACACCACCAAGTACTTAAAACCAAATAAAATCAAAGAGAAAACACCAAACCAAAGAAAACCCAATCGAAAAATACAAACACTGGATAATACTGTTTTATATATTGTTTCGTTTAAGTTTTTCTATTTTTGTTTTTTAAACATTTTTATAGATTTAAGTTTTTTGTCTGAGCCATTTATACACTCCCCCATTTATGTGTACCCCTCCCGAAAACACACACATATACACACACACAACCGTCTTACGTTTCTACCAAAGCTTTTCTCTTGTCTGTCAAACTCCCTAAAAAAGAAAAAGAGTAAAAATCATAAATTAGGAAAGAACCAAAAAGGAGTTACGTTCCTATAGGAAAGATTTAATAAATCTATATAGGGAATATTACCAAATAGAATGGTAGATTGAGTGCACCCAATGATTAACACCAATAGTATAAAAAACCAACAACAACCTGTCTATCTCTCTCTCTCTCGTTCCTCGCCTGCTTTGATGATATACATTATAGACACCGAACAATGCTACTCAGATACGGATTGTCCCAGTGAAAAGTCATGCCTGCAAGGACACTGCACCGATCCTTGTACAATGCGTGGCGCGTGTGGCACGAATGCATTATGCCAAACTGTACTGCATCGTCCACGTTGCTCCTGTCCTAGCTGTCACGTTGGTCGACCCGAGGTCGAATGTAAGCTGGATCCCAAATGTATACCCGATGATACAGATCCGAAGACAAAGGATCAGATAACATGCACAACTGATGCTGAATGTCCCGAGACATTGCAGTGCGGCCAGTATGGTCAATGCACAGATCCTTGCAATAATCCTCTATTCATCTGTGAGAGTAACAAAAAGTGTGAGACACGACGACATCAGCCCGTCTGCATTTGCAAGTCAGGGTTCATTGTAAATGAATATGGTGAATTGACCTGTGCGCCGGATAAGCGTGAATGCTATCGAGATGATGATTGTGCCTCGAATATGGCCTGTACGGAGGGCAAGTGCCGTAATCCTTGTATTGTCCCACTGGGTCGGGCACCGATTTGTGCCGAGAACAAATCGTGTGAGGTACAGGATCATAAGCCTGTTTGCATTTGCATGCGCGATTGTCAGCCATCAATATCGATATGTTTACGCGATGCTGGATGTCCAGCAGGCTTGGCCTGTCGCAATTATCAATGTGTCGATCCATGCAAATATGCCACATGTGCCGCCAACTCGCCATGCATTGTCGAGGATCACAAGCCGATATGTAAATTCTGCCCAACTGGATTTATAGCCGATGCCAAATATGGATGTCAAAAAGGTAAACCACACAACGTACTCTCTCTCACAACAACTCTTTGTCACCTCAAGTGACTCTCGTTTACTCTTTTTCGTTTCCTTCTCTCAATGTCTCTGACTCTCGTTTATCGTTTATCGTAAATCTCTGTTTCCTGCTCTCTTTTTCTCACTCACTCTCCTTCTCTCTCTCGCTCTGATTTTTTTCACATTGCCAGTTCTGTCCTAAATTGTCTGTTCCCCTCACACACCAAACACAACCACACACAAGAAAACACACGCACAAAATGACCTGACAAAATATATTGATCAAAAGCGAACACCTTAATATAGTATCTTTTATTTTGTCAATATATTTGTCCACATAATGCGTATATGTAAATAGACGTGAGGTAATAAAAGTAAAAGCGCTTTTAAGCCTTCCTCTGTCTCCTAAACTCTCTTTTTGTCTTTCTCTTTTTCTCAATCTGTGATAAACAATCCCAAAAGCTAAACCACGTACCGTCTTAAAGCTATTAGGAATACTTGTAACGCCCGTTTAGCTTCAAATAAAAACCTAAAAGCGCAAATAACCGAACAAAAATAAGAAAAACCGTTATCCAAATTGTCAATGGATCATTGAGTGATCATGATCCCAAATACCCCATCTTGGGGGCAGTATCAACAACATAACAGATACAGATACAAATACAACAAGCAATTCTTCTGAACATTCACACACGCTCATGCTCACAATGATTATTAATCAAATGCCTTTGAATACTATGAATATCTTAACCCACGATTCTAAACAAATGGTAATCTAGATGTATTTGTAATACTAATGGTATAAACAACAATTACAACAACAACAAACTTAAATCCAACATGTAGCTAACTAATAGTAAAACAAAAACAACCGTTTCTAATTTGAATTTATATATCTAACCATATAATAATTATTTGTACTAAATATTTTGTACTCAGAGTCTTTACTCAGGTTCTTTTGACTGTAAACAAGAAAATTAGATGAAATAACTTTTCGAACATATTTAGTAAAGTCCCCCCAGGTACCCCTGTATATATCTATATATATTATTGTGCACATTTCCACTATTATGTAGCTACACAACAATTTATTATTTATATCGTATTTATTTGTAAATATTTTAATGTATTGTATTTTTTTTTAAATTTTATACTTTTTATTTAAAATATGTACAAAAATACTCCACTCCAAAAATTATAAAAAAAAATCCAAATATAAATCAAAACATGCAGCTAAGCCAGGTGGCAACTGTACCACACACGAAGACTGCAGCAAAGCACATCAATGCGGATCGTCTGGTCAATGTATTGATCCCTGTCAAACACTTTGCGTAGGCGCCATAAAGTGCATAACAAAGGCACATCAAATTGAAACCTGCATTTGTTCTCCAAACTCAACCAACACTACTACCTCAAACTGTATTCCCACCCAGACAACACCGATTACAACTGACACGACTGAACCAACTGAGACAAAAACAACCGATGCAATAAGCATCAAATATACAGTCATGCAATTGGCAAACCAAACAGAAATGCGAACCCGTTATACAGACATTGAAGCTGAAGGTCCATTTGATAGCACAACGGAGTCATACAAAACCACCAAACAGCTTCTTATTGACCATACTTTTCCTCCTACTACACGATCGACTGTTACTGACGACGAAACAACCGACAGAGGTGCAACTCTTCCGACTGAGGGGGCTCCAACCACTCAGGAGACTACAATGACGTCTATGTCCAACGACACAACAACTCAGGGAACAACCTTAAAACCACTATCCACTCAGACAACAGATCATTTAAGTACAGTAACATATACTACTGATTCAATCGGAACCACCGAAATTCCCTCAACTCAAAAGGGAACTCAGGCCTTTAACTATGAAGGACCAAAATCGACGGAGCCCACAATTCTTCCGACTATAAGACCGCCTACTGAAGAAATAACTGCTGGTACTGAGCAGACTGCTCGTACTGAAAAACCCTCAGCTTCAGAAGTGACTACTCAGTCAACTCAGACTGAAAGGAGTACGGCAGATCGAGGAACAACAATCGCAACTGAACAAACTCCTAGTATTGCGACCCAGCCAACGACTGAATTACAGACAGACATACCAACCACTACCGGAACTACATTGACACCTTTGTCCTCAATAACCACAGCTAAAACTTCCATCACACCAAAAACAACTGATTCAATTGGTACTACTATAAGACCGACCACTGAAGGAGTAACTGAGGCTACTGTTCGTACCGACATGCCCACAGCTTTAGAAGAGACTACTCAGAAAGAAAGGACTACGGCAGAGCGAGGAACAACAATCCCAACTGAGCAAACTCCTAGTATTGAGACTCAGCCAACAACTGAATTACAGACAGACATACCAACCACTGCCGGAACTACACTTACAACTCTGTCCGCAATAACCACAGCTAAAACTTCAATAACACCAGAAACAACTGCTTCAATTGGTACCACTATAAGACCGACTACTGAAGGAGTAACTGAGGGTACTGTTCATACAGATATACCCCCAGCTTCAGAAGAGACTACTCAGACAGAAAGAAGTACGGCTGATCGGGAAACAACAATCCCAACTCAAAGAACTCCTGGTATTGAGACTCAGCCAACAACTGAAATTCAGGCAGACATACCAACCACTGCCGGAACTACACTTACAACTCTGTCCGCAATAACCACAGCGAAAACTTCAATAACACCAGAAACAACTGCTTCAATTGGAACCACTATAAGACCGACTACTGAAGTAGTAACTGAGGGTACTGTTCGTACAGACATGCCCCCAGCTTCAGAAATGACTACTCAGTCAACTCAGACTGAAAGGAGTACGGCAGATCGAGGAACAATCACACCAGAAACAACTGCTTCAATTGGTACTACTATAAGACCGACCACTGAAGGAGTAACTGAGGGTACTGTTCGTACCGACATGCCCCCAGCTTCAGAAGAGACTACTCAGACAGAAAGAAGTACGGCAGATCGCGAAACAACAATCCCAACTCAAAGAACTCCCAGTATTGAGACTCAGCCAACAACTCAATTACAGACAGACATACCAACCACTGCCGGAACTACATTGACACCTCTGTCCGAAATGACCACAGCTAAATCTACAATTGCCGCAGAAACAACTACTTCAATTGGTACAACTATAAGGCCGACTTCTGAAGGAGTAACTGAGGCTACTGTTCGTACAGACATGCCCCCAGCTTCAGAAATGACTACTCAGTCAACTCAGACAGAAAGAAGTACAGCAGATCGGGAAACAACAATCCCAACTCAAAGAACTCCTAGTATTGAGACTCAGCCAACAACTGAAATTCAGGCAGACATACCAACCTCGGCCGGAACTACATTGACACCTCTGTCCGCAACAACCACAGCTAAAACTTCAATAACACCAGAAACAACTGCTTCAATTGGTACCACTATAAGACCGACTACTGAAGGAGTAACTGAGGGTACTGTTCGTACAGACATGCCCCCAGCTTCAGAAATGACTACTCAGTCAATTCAGACAGAAAGGACTACGGCAGAGCGAGGAACAACAATCCCAACTGAACGAACTCCTAGCATTGAGACTCAGCCAACAACTGAATTACAGACAGACATACCAACCACTGCCGGAACTACACTGACACCTCTGTCCGAAATGACCACAGCTAAATCTACAATTGCCGCAGAAACAACTACTTCAATTGGTACTACTATAAGGCCGACTTCTGAAGGAGTAACTGAGGCTACTGTTCGTACAGACATGCCCCCAGCTTCAGAAATGACTACTCAGTCAATTCAGACAGAAAGGACTACGGCAGAGCGAGGAACAACAATCCCAACTGAACGAACTCCTAGCATTGAGACTCAGCCAACAACTGAATTACAGACAGACATACCAACCACTGCCGGAACTACACTGACACCTCTGTCCGAAATGACCACAGCTAAATCTACAATTGCCGCAGAAACAACTACTTCAATTGGTACTACTATAAGACCGACTACTGCAGGAGTAACTGAGGCTACTGTTCGTACAGACATGCCCCCAGCTTCAGAAATGACTACTCAGTCAACTCAGACAGAAAGGACTACGGCAGAGCGAGGAACAACAATCCCAACTGAGCAAACCCCTAGTATTGAGACTCAGCCAACAACTGAATTACAGACAGACATACCAACCACTGCCGGAACTACACTTACAACTCTGTCCGCAATAACCACAGCTAAAACTTCAATAACACCAGAAACAACTGCTTCAATTGGCACTACTATAAGACCGGCTACTGAAGGAGTAACTGAGGGTACTGTTCGTACAGATATACCCCCAGCTTCAGAAGAGACTACTCAGACAGAAAGAAGTACGGCTGATCGGGAAACAACAATCCCAACTCAAAGAACTCCTGGTATTGAGACTCAGCCAACAACTGAAATTCAGGCAGACATACCAACCACTGCCGGAACTACATTGACACCTCTGTCCGAAATGACCACAGCTAAATCTACAATTGCCGCAGAAACAACTACTTCAATTGGTACCACTATAAGACCGACTACTGAAGGAGTAACTGAGGGTACTGTTCATACAGATATACCCCCAGCTTCAGAAGAGACTACTCAGACAGAAAGAAGTACGGCTGATCGGGAAACAACAATCCCAACTCAAAGAACTCCTGGTATTGAGACTCAGCCAACAACTGAAATTCAGGCAGACATACCAACCACTGCCGGAACTACACTTACAACTCTGTCCGTAATAACCACAGCTAAAACATCAATCACACCAGAAACAACTGCTTCCATTGGCACTACTATAAGACCGGCTACTGAAGGAGTAACTGAGGGTACTGTTCGTACCGACATGCCCCCAGCTTCAGAAGAGACTACTCAGTCAACTCAGACAGATAGGACTACGGCAGAGCGAGGAACAACAATCCCAACTGAGCAAACCCCTAGTATTGAGACTCAGCCAACAACTGAATTACAGACAGGCATACCAACCACTGCCGGAACTACACTTACAACTCTGTCCGCAATAACCACAGCTAAAACTTCAATCACACCAGAAACAACTGGTTCAATTGGTACTACTATAAGACCGGCTACTGAAGGAGTAACTGAGGGTACTGTTCGTACCGACATGCCCCCAGCTACAGAAGAGACTACTCAGTCAACTCAGACAGATAGGACTACGGCAGATCGCGAAACAACAATCCCAACTCAAAGAACTCCCAGTATTGAGACTCAGCCAACAACTCAATTACAGACAGAGATACCAACCACTACCGGAACTACACTTACACCTCAGTCCGCAATAACCACAGCTAAAACTTCTATCACACCAGAAACAACTGCTTCAATTGGTACTACTATAAGACCGACTACTGAAGAAATAACTGAACGTAATGTTCGTACAGACATGCCCCCAGCTTCAGAAATGACTACTCAGTCAACTCAGACAGAAAGGAGTACGGCAGATCGCGAAACAACAATCCCAACTCAAAGAACTCCCAGTATTGAGACTCAGCCAACAACTCAATTACGGACAGACATACCAACCACTACCGGAACTACACTTACACCTCAGTCCGCAATAACCACAGCTAAAACTTCTATCCCACCAGAAACAACTGCTTCAATCGGTACTACTATAAGACCGACCACTGAAGGAGTAACTGAGGGTACTGTTCGTACAGACATGCCCCCAGCTTCAGAAATGACTACTCAGTCCACTCAGACAGAGAGGACTACGGCAGAGCGAGAAACAATCACACCAGAATCAACTGGTTCAATTGGTACTACTATAAGACCGACTACTGAAGGAGTAACTGAGGCTACTGTTCGTACCGACATGCCCCCAGCTTCAGAAATGACTACTCAGGAAACTCAGACAGAAAGAAGTACGGCAGATCGGGAAACAACAATCCCATCTCACAGAACTCCTAGTATTGAGACTCAGCCAACAACTGAATTACAGACAGATTTACCCACCACTGCCGGAACTACACTTACACCTCTGTCCGAAATGACCACGGCTAAATCTACAATTGCAGCAGAAACAACTACTTCAATTGGTACTACTATAAGACCGACTACTGATAGATTAACTGAGGGTACTGTTCGTACCGACATGCCCCCAGCTTCAGAAATGACTACTCAGGAAACTCAGACAGAAAGAAGTACGGCAGATCGGGAAACAACAATCCCATCTCACAGAACTCCTAGTATTGAGACTCAGCCAACAACTGAATTACAGACAGATTTACCCACCACTGCCGGAACTACACTTACACCACAGTCCGGAATAACCACAGCTAGAACTTCTATCACAGCAGAAACACCTGCTTCAATTGGTACTACTATAAGACCGACTACTGAAGGAGTAACTGAGGGTACTGTTCGTACAGACATGCCCCCAGCTACAGAAATGACTACTCAGTCAACTCAGACAGAAAGGACTATGGCAGAGCGAGGAACAATCACACCAGAAACAACTGCTTCAATTGGTACTACTATAAGACCGACCACTGAAGGAGTAACTGAGGCTACTGTTCGTACCGACATGCCCTCAGCTTCAGAAGAGACTACTCAGACAGACAGGAGTTCGGCAGATCGTGAAACAACAATCACAACTCAAAGAACTCCTAGTATTGAGACTCAGCCAACAACTGAATTACAGATAGATATACCCACCACTGCTGGAACTACACTCACACCTCAGTCAGCAATAACCACAGCTAAAACTTCCATCACACCAGAAACAACTGCTTCAATTGGTACTACTATAAAACCGACCACTGAAGGAGTAACTGAGGCTACTGTTCGTACCGACATACCCCCAGCTTCAGAAATGACTACTCAGTCAACTCAGACAGAAAGGACTACGGCAGAGCGAGGAACAACAATCCCAACTGAACAAATTCCTAATATTACGACCCAGCCAACAACTGAATTACAGACAGACATACCAACCACTTCCGGAACTACACTTACACCTCAGTCAGCAATAACCACAGCTAAAACTTCCATCACACCAGAAACAACTGCTTCAATTGGTACTACTGTAAGACCGACTACTGAAGGAGTAACTGAGGGTACTGTTCGTACGGCCATGCCCCCAGCTGCAGAAAGGACTACTCAGTCAACTCAGACAGAAAGAAGTACGGCAGATCGGGAAACAACAATCCCATCTCACAGAACTCCTAGTATTGAGACTCAGCCAACAACTGAAATTCAGGCAGACATACCAACCTCTACCGGAACTACATTGACACCTCTGTCTGAAATGACCACAGCTAAAACTTCCATCACACCAGAAACAACTGGGTCAATTGGTACTACTATAAGACCGACTACTGAAGGAGTAACTGAGGCTACTGTTCGTACCGACATGCCCACAGCTACCGGAACTACACTGACACCTCAGTCAGCAATAACCACAGCTAAAACTTCTATCACACCAGAAACAACTGCTTCAATTGGTACTACTGTAAGACCGATTACTGAAGGAGTAACTGAGGCTACTGTTTATACCGACATGCCCCCAGCTTCAGCAATGACTACTCAGTCAACTCAGACTGAAAGGACTACTTCAGAGCGAGGAACAATCACACCAGAAACAACTGCTTCAATTGGTACTACTATAAGACCGACCACTGAAGGAGTAACTGAGGCTACTGTTCGTACCGACATGCCCCCAGCTTCAGAAGAGACTACTCAGACAGAAAGGACTACGGCAGAGCGAGGAACAACAATCACAACTGAACAAACTCCTAATATTGCGACCCAGCCAACAACTGAATTACAGACAGACATACCAACCACTGCCGGAACTACACTCACACCTCAGTCAGCAATAACCACAGCTAAAACTTCTATCACACCAGAAACAACTGCTTCAATTGGTACTACTGTAAGACCGACTACTGAAGGAGTAACTGAGGCTACCGTTCATACCGACATGCCCCCAGCTTCAGAAATGACTACTCAGACAGAAAGAAGTACGGCAGATCGGGAAACAACAATCCCAACTCAAAGAACTCCTAGTATTGAGACTCAGCCAACAACTGAATTACAGACAGACATACCAACCACTGCCGGAACTAAACTTACACCTCAGTCAGCAATAACCACAGCTAAAACTTCCATCACACCAGAAACAACTGCTTCAATTGGTACTACTGTAAGACCGATTACTGAAGGAGTAACTGAGGCTACTGTTTATACCGACATGCCCCCAGCTTCAGAAATGACTACTCAGTCAACCCAGACTGAAAGGAGTACGTCAGATCGAGGAACAACAATCCCAACTCAAAGAACTCCTAGTATTGAGACTCAGCCAACAACTGAATTACAGACAGACATACCAACCACTTCCGGAACTACACTTACACCTCAGTCAGCAATAACCACAGCTAAAACTTCCATCACACCAGAAACAACTGCTTCAATTGGTTCTACTATAAGACCGACCACTGAAGGAGTAACTGAGGCTACTGTTCGTACAGACATGCCACCAGCTTCAGAAATGATTACTCTGTCAACTCAGACAGAAAGGACTACGGCAGAGCGAGGAACAACAATCCCAACTGAACAAATTCCTAATATTACGACCCAGCCAACAACTGAATTACAGACAGACATACCAACCACTTCCGGAACTACACTTACACCTCAGTCAGCAATAACCACAGCTAAAACTTCTATCACACCAGAAACAACTGCTTCAATTGGTACTACTATAAAACCGACCACTGAAGGAGTAACTGAGGCTACTGTTCGTACCGACATACCCCCAGCTTCAGAAATGACTACTCAGTCAACTCAGACAGAAAGGACTACGGCAGAGCGAGGAACAACAATCCCAACTGAACAAATTCCTAATATTACGACCCAGCCAACAACTGAATTACAGACAGACATACCAACCACTTCCGGAACTACACTTACACCTCAGTCAGCAATAACCACAGCTAAAACTTCCATCACACCAGAAACAACTGCTTCAATTGGTACTACTATAAGACCGACCACTGAAAGAGTAACTGAGGGTATTGTTCGTACAGACATGCCACCAGCTTCAGAAATGATTACTCTGTCAACTCAGACAGAAAGGACTACGTCAGAGCGAGGAACAATCACAATAGAAACAACTGGTTCAATTGGTACTACTATAAGACCGACCACTGAAGGAGTAACTGAGGCTACTGTTCGTACCGACATGCCCCCAGCTTCAGAAGAGACTACTCAGACAGAAAGGACTACGGCAGAGCGAGGAACAACAATCCCAACTGAGCAAACTCCTAGTATTGCGACCCAGCCAACAACTGAATTACAGACAGATATACCAACCACTGCCGGAACTACACTCACACCTCAGTCAGCAATAACCACAGCTAAAACTTCTATCACACCAAAAACAACTGCTTCAATTGGTACTACTGTAAGACCGACTACTGAAGGAGTAACTGAGGCTACCGTTCATACCGACATGCCCCCAGCTTCAGAAATGACTACTCAGACAGAAAGAAGTACGGCAGATCGGGAAACAACAATCCCAACTCAAAGAACTCCTAGTATTGAGACTCAGCCAACAACTGAATTACAAACAGACATACCAACCACTGCCGGAACTAAACTTACACCTCAGTCAGCAATAACCACAGCTAAAACTTCCATCACACCAGAAACAACTGCTTCAATTGGTACTACTATAAGACCGACTACTGAAGGAGAAACGGAGGCTTCTATTCGTACCGACATGCCCCCAGCTTCAAAAGAGACTACCCAGACAGAAAGGAGTACGGTAGATCGGGAAACAACTATCCCAACTCAAAGAACTCCTAGTAATGAGACTCAGCCAACAACTGAAATTCAGGCAGACATACCAACCACTGCCGGTACTACTATAAAACCATCTACTGAAGAAGTAACTGAGGGTTCTGCTCGTACTGACGAGCCGTCAACTTCTGAAGTAACTACTCAGTCAACAAAGTATACTACAATACAAGGGGCAAAAACTACAACCGAGGAAAGTTTTACTTATGAGACTAAGCTAACTACTGAATCATTGACAGAAATTCAGAATATCACTTTGACATCAATACCTGTGGAAACAACGACTCAATTTGGTCACACAACACAAAAAAATATTTCCTTCACTGATTATTCGACATCACAAAGTCCTTTGAGTACAATGACACCATTCTTCTACACATCAATGCGCTATCCAAGCGACTTAATAACAAGTAAGAATACTTTAATGACAACCTTTGAACCTAGCATAGTAGAAACAACGACTGTAGCTGTGGGTACGACAAGTTCTTCTGGTATGCCAATGGTGACTGAAGAGACTACGACAGAACTGCTTGTAAAATGTACAGAAGATTACGACTGCTTGGAGGATGAGTTTTGTATGAAAGCAAATTGCATTAGACCCTGTGAATATTACAAACTGATTTGTGACGTTCAAAATTATACTGTTTGTCGTACATTGAACCACACCGCTTTGTGCTTTTGTGATACCGCCGCAGATGTAAATATACCCGGTTGCTCTATAAATGCAGGTAACTAAAGCTGTGTATGTAAATGTTAAGTCATAATATCGATCCACGTGTTCTCTATTAAATGATTGATTGCAACAAGAACCACAGGGTTGCGGTGAAAGAAATTTCTCTTTTTTGGCATCCGAGGCGCCAACTACTTTAATCGCCGAATGCATCTGGCCATATGTAGAAGCCAACTTCAATTTGATGTCTCATCTTGTTGTATCTCTATTTCACTGTCTCTCGCTCTTCCTCTCTCTCTCTCTGTCTGTTAATGGATCTCTCATCATCCCTACACCTCTTCCTGTGCCCATAAGTGACCAGCCTATTGTTTATGGCTGGCATGTGCATGTTTTAATTTTTTTTTTTTATCAATTGTACTCTTATGATCTGTTCCTTGCAATCCGATTCCCAGTGTCTTCTGTGCGCCTTCTGTATGCGCTTTGAATTCTACAAACTTCTTCCCCTAGTCCTATCACTGACTCTTCTGCTGTCATTTGTATGCCTGCACCCACCAACCCACCACCTAATGAACCACTGAAACCACCATCAACACCAGAAACCAACACCACTTTATTTTTGGATACGATCTCGAACTACTCGTATATGTTTGTGTTCCAACAGATAACTGGAGCTAAGAGCAAATAAAGCTCAAATTATTCAATGCTCCTTCATGTTAGTTGCCTGCTTATATTGCCTGCCTGCCTGCTGCAAGTACTCGTACTCGTTTTCGTATTTTTACTTGTATTCGTATTCCTATTCGTGTATAATCATCTAAGTTCTCATACCACCATCATCTTGAATGTCTCTCGAATGTGCTCGATTCGCATGTTATGGCCAGCGTTACGATTTATCATAATCTCTGTGTTTTAAATATATATATATATATATATATACATTTTACTGAAATTTGTGTTGATTTTTGTTGTATTTAGTACATATATTGATTTGTACATGAATCGATTTATATTTAAAATTTATCAAGATATGTAAGTTTTATTAATTTATGCATGTTTATTGTAAAACTAACTTAACGCATGTGGTGATAGTTTTAACTGGTGTTTTACACTTATAATGCTTTTCAAATACTGCACTAACCCAAAAATATATAGTCGGATCCAAGTTGATTGCTTGCTTGCATGTGTATTGGTTGTTTCGCCATAAAAAGAACAACTATAATAATAGTAATATTAACATAACTATATTTTGATATAACTATAAGCTTATGAGCAATAGATAGATGTATTAGGAAAGCATTCTATACTAACAGCATTGAAAGCAACTCAAAGAAAAACTACCTTTGAAACAGGATTCTTAAACAAAAAAAAAAAAAAAATGAATTAAACATATCTAAACAAAGAAAAGAATGAAACCTTAACAAAACTTTAATCAAATACTTAAACTAATGCAAAAAATTTACTTTGTAATAAAATTTTCCAAATGCGAAAACAGAAATTGGTTGTGCCTCCAGCGATGAATGCCCCTCCCAACAGGCGTGCGTCAATGCCCTCTGTGTCGATCCTTGTGCCTACGCGAATCCCTGTGGTCGCAGTGAGGATTGTCGCGTGATTGGCCATACCCCAAGTTGTTCTCAAGGTGGGTTCAAGAAGAAGAAGGGTAGAAAATATATAATATTGCAAAATCAGACTGTCATGGCGGTTCTGAAATCTATGGCTGTAAAAGTTTTTTGAAAATCATTTTAAATCAAAAATGTGTTTTCTACAGAAACCGGTCGCACTCCTGGCTGCGAACATTGCGCACCAGGTGCCAAATGTGATCCAACAACTGGCGCTTGTATTAAAGGTATGTACGAGTTTTCAATTAAATGGGGCTTACCAGTAATCAATGCATTAATCAACAACCTAAACACTAACCGAGTGTATATATTATGTGTATATAAAATAACCACCCTTTACCCATGTAAATATATCGTCTCTCCCTAGCTAATGTAACAATAACAACTAGTACTACCAAGAAAACCACAGTTAAACCAACAACAGCAGCAACAAAACCAACAAGAAGAATCACAACATCAAGAACAACTAGCACTGAAACGAGCACAATCATTACTACCGCTACTAACCCAACCACAATCACCAGCACCACAACCACTGAGACCACAACCATTAAATCCGGTCATACAAAAGGTTATCGGGATGGTGAAAACAATATTACTGATACGCCAACCCCAAGACCAGTGGTGACAACCACGACCAAACTGACCCACAAAGATGGTGGCCATCGTCGCACTACAACGCCCAAAATGAAGACCACACGTCTTGATACCTCAAATGAGAATACAGAGACAACTACGATGAGCAGCACTACTTCTTGGCCAACGGAATTACCAACCAGACCGGGCACAACAACGGATATGGATGGTTTAGTCACAATTCGAACGACAACTGAATTCACTACCATTGCACCAACGGCAAATCCAACAGATATCACAATTATTAACC
Organism: Drosophila nigrodunni; assembly: GCA_020829145.1. Classification (NCBI taxonomy): domain Eukaryota; kingdom Metazoa; phylum Arthropoda; class Insecta; order Diptera; family Drosophilidae; genus Drosophila; species Drosophila nigrodunni. Next base: position 1,890,094 of record JACVCZ010000008.1, read on the forward strand.
CATGTACAGTAGATACTAACTGTGCTCCTAATGAGCACTGTAAGCTGGGGCAATGCCAAAAGAAAGGTATACACACAACAAATTTGGTGTCACTTCTGTCACTTTTGGTACAACAACTTTTGACTTTAGTTTCTCTTATTAATTTGGGTCGATTTCGTAAAGATCCTACAATCAATTTGTAAATATTTAATTCTTTTGTTAATACAACTTTTCATATAAATAGTTGCCTTAGTACCAAAGTGACAAAAAATTTACAAAATGTTATTCAAGCACAAAAAATATAGAATTCTTCGGATATTCGAAGATTGAATACCCTAGTCAATTTGAAAATCAAATTTGTTTGGAAAAGATAAAATTATACTCAAAAAATTTTAGCAGTTGATTTTGTAAAATTTATGTTGACAAGAAATAGCAGATACTTTATGGAAAGGTTAGGTAATGTCAAGTCCGATTTCATAATGAAATAAACGATTCTGTTTAAAGGGAAATCAGCTTTTTAGCTTGGTTAACCCAGCTAGTCCCCTACAAGCATCCTTGGATTCCTGTTCCCCTTTCAATATCCTCAAATCCGATAAGTTTTCATTTGCTTTTGCATTCATTTTATCATTTGCTAGGGTAATCAATGGTGTAATCTCAATGTTAGGTGTCTGTACAAATTAAAAATCCCTGTACAATACCCCTCAATATAAGTCTAACATATCATGCGTTTACACGACGTTTAACCGACCAAATTAATATAATTGCTAACCAACTGATTAATTTCTAACAAGTAGAACCACCGGGCACACCCAAAACTCCTGAGCCATGTCAGTCGAATAACGATTGTATTGAAAGCGAGGCTTGTTATATGGGTCTATGTCATGATCCCTGCGAATTTGCCAAGGTCTGTGCACCAAGTGCGAAGTGTACGGCAAAGAGTCATCGACCCATTTGCAGTTGTCCCCAGGGACATGAGGGCAATCCGATGGTCAAGTGTGTGCCCACAGACAAATCAAGTAAGCAAACATAACCAGATTAATCAACAAAACACCATCAATGAACATCAAATTTAATACAACTAAGAACAAGTTTTGGAATAATCTATCAAATGAATCAATTTTTGCCTTTATTAATTTACTACTAAAATACTTTTCAGTTGAGTGCACAGACAACACGGACTGTGGCGTTACTGAAGCCTGCATCAATGAACGTTGTGTGCATCCTTGCGATATGCATGATCCTTGTGCCCAAAATGCGATTTGCATTAATTCCAATCATGCAGCCGAATGCAGTTGCGCAGATGGTTATCAGGGCAATGGATTAATTGGATGTCAGCCAGGTTAGTATACCACACATAGCCTGCACTTTGTTGCACAATTTTATTAGCCGTAAATGATCCTCTCTTTGCTAATCTATCACAACAATATTCCCAACAACTTTCTCTCTTTTCGCTACACTGTAAAAACTCCCTGTACACCCGTCAAATGATCACATGTATAAAATCGACAAACAACAACAAAAACAACCACACGACATAAACCTGTATTATACATACAACAACAACAAAATCAACAACAATCCTGCACAATAACCCCAAACATAGCACGTACCCATGTCTGCCAATACAATGAGGATTGTCCACCGAACAAACTGTGCGATCGTTTGAACCGTCGCTGCATCAATCCTTGCCAAGAGGATTCCTGCGGTGAAAATGCCGAGTGTGTGCCAGTTAATCATGGCATCGACTGTCGCTGTCTGCCTGGATACCAAGGAAATGCCTACGTCCTTTGCCAGCAATCCTTGGGTTGTCGTTCGGATTCGGAGTGCGATGCCAGCCAGGCTTGCCTCAATGGCAAGTGCACATCGCCTTGTCAGTGCGGTGCTTTCGCACTCTGCGATGTGATAAATCATCGTGGTATTTGCAAGTGTCCGCCAGGATACAATGGTAACCCGGCCGTGGGCTGCAGTCCACCACAGAATCCATGTGATCCAAATCCTTGCGGACTCAACGCCCAATGCGAATTGGACAACGGAAATCCCATCTGTTTCTGCCCCAAGGGTCTTACCGGTAATCCCTTCAAGAATTGCAGTAAGTATTAGAATTTAGTTGTTAACTAGAATTTGAGTATATCACTTTACCGTTTTTTAGTTCCCGAAGGTGATGAATGCTCACCAAATCCTTGTGGTCCCAACTCTGGCTGTCGCCGTGTGGACGGAGCGCCCGTCTGCTTCTGCCTGCCCGAGTACGAGGGTCAACCACCATTGATTGCTTGCGAATTACCATCGAACCCATGTGATCCCTCGCCATGTGGCCCGAATACCCAGTGCTCTGTGCTAAGCAATGGTTTCTCCAAGTGCACATGTCTGCCAGGCTATGTGGAAAGCCCCAACACGATTCGCGGTTGTGTGGAGCCTATTAATCCCTGCGAGCCTAACCCTTGTGGTAGTGGCGCCATCTGTGATTCATCACGCCAGCCCGTCTGCTACTGTCCGGATAACAAGGTCGGTAATCCATTTAGGATTTGCGAGAAACCTACCGAAACTGTCGAGCTGTGCCGTCCCGGACCCTGTGGTCGCAATGCCGACTGCTATGTGGCCGAGAATCGTGAGGAATGCTATTGTCGCTCAGGATATGTTGGTGATGCCTACCAGGGCTGCCGTGAACCGAGTCGCACTGTCTGCGATCCGAATCCCTGTGGTCCCAATGCAAACTGCGTTGTTGCCGGTGATGGTCAAACCGCTTGTGTTTGCCCCGAAGGTCTCTCCGGAGATCCAACATCGCTCACAGGCTGCCATGGATATGAGTGTCAAGTAGACGCGGATTGTCCACACAGCAAGGCTTGCATGGGCTTCCGCTGCTACGATCCTTGCCCGGGTGCTTGTGGCTATGGAGCCAACTGCCGTGTAGAACAACATCATCCGGTGTGCTCCTGCAATGCAGGATTAACTGGTAACCCTGGCGTGCGTTGCTTTGCCCTGGATCAACCCAAGGCTAACCCTTGTGTGCCAAGTCCCTGCGGCTTGAACAGTGAGTGTAAGCTGCTCAACAATCGTGCTGTCTGCTCCTGTTTGCCTGGCTATCTTGGTGATCCTCAGTCTGGTTGCCAGCCAGAGTGCGACATCAACTCGGACTGCGGGGAATCCTTGTCCTGCATTAATCACAAGTGCATTGATCCATGTGCTGGCACTATTTGCGGCATCAATGCCATATGTAATGTACGACAACATACTCCGGTCTGTCACTGTCTGGATGGATTCGCTGGCGATGCCTTCCTGCAGTGCGTGCCGATTGGTGTACTTAGAAACGTATCCCGAGATCCTTGTGCTCCTTCTCCATGTGGACCCAACGATGTCTGCTCTGTCTTCGGCGATGGTGTTGCCCTGTGTGATCCCTGCTTTGGACCCAATGCTCAGCAAAACCCACGCTGCAGACCCGAATGTCTTGCTAACTCGGATTGTCCATTCGATCGTGCCTGCTTGGGTCAACGCTGTTTGGACCCTTGTCCGGGCTCTTGTGGCCGCAATGCCGTTTGCCGCGTCTACGAACATAATCCAGTATGTGCCTGTCCCACGGGACTCTATGGCAATCCCTACGAGCAGTGCGCACCACCGTCACCCATTGTGCCAACGCCATCACCCACCTGTGCCAAACTCCAGTGCGGACCCAATGCGGAATGCAAGCGACAAAGTGGCGGACTGGGCTGCGTCTGTCGAAAGGGTTACTTCGGTAATCCCTACCTAGGATGCCGTCCTGAATGCGTGCTCAATAGCGACTGTTCGGCGGACAAGTCCTGCGTGAATTCCAAATGTGTGGATGCCTGCAAGGGTGTCTGCGGTGTCAACGCTCTCTGTCGTGTGGTTAATCACGCTCCAGTTTGTGTCTGTGCTGAGGGTTACAGCGGTGACGCCTTCCTGGCTTGCAGTCCGTACTATCTGCCGCCCATAACACCCCCTCATGATCATAGGAATCCTTGCGAGCCATCGCCTTGTGGTCCAAACTCTCGTTGCTTAGCCTCTGCCGATGGTTATGCTGCCTGTTCGTGTCTGCCAAACTTCAAGGGTGCTCCACCCGTCTGCCAGCCCGAATGTGTGGTTAGCTCCGAGTGCCCACCCAGCCAGGCTTGCATCAATCAACGCTGCGCGGATCCTTGTCCCGATACCTGCGGCATCGGTGCCCGTTGCGAGGTACTTAATCACAACCCCATCTGCTCATGTGAGCCAAATCACGACGGAGATCCGTTCGTTGCCTGTTCACGCATTCCTGATGTGCCCTCTGAAGGCAAATCACCCGGTAATCCTTGCGTGCCATCACCGTGTGGACCCAACTCCATTTGCCAGATCAAACAGAACCGACCAGTGTGCTCGTGCGTGGCCAACTATATCGGCAGTCCTCCATATTGTCGCCCCGAGTGTACACTGAGCAGTGAGTGCCCTGCCGACAAGGCCTGCATCCAAGAGAAGTGCCAGAATCCTTGTGCTAATGCTTGCGGACATAATGCTCGCTGCACTGTTGTGGCGCATTCCGCTCACTGCAGCTGCGATCAAGGATTCGAGGGCGACGCGTTCGTTGGCTGCTCCAAGGTCATTCAAGAAAGTAAGTTTTAATTTATAGTAAAACTCCAGAGTAAGAAATAGATTAAGCGAGTAAGTATGTACAAAAACTAGTCCGTGATAAACTAGCCAGTCCTTAGATATTTTACAAACGTGAATGGCAAAATAAGGATTAGTCGTTTTTCAACACTACTAAAAATCAACATTCCAGACACTAGGAAATTCTTTCTTTAAAATTAACAGAACTCTTACAATTACAACCACAATAAATATATAAATACTCCGCGTCAGAAAAGGACCTTAGGAATATTATCTAGTTTCGATTTTATAGCCATGATCGAAATAAGCGGTGACCTAGAATTGGCAAAACTCTGTTATTTTCCATAGCACTCAATGTTATTTCTTTCACAGAACCACATGATCAGCACAATCCCTGCTATCCGAATCCCTGTGCTGAGAATGCAGTCTGCACTCCACACAACAATGCTGCTCGTTGCAGTTGTATTGAGCCTTACTTTGGAGATCCCTACAGCACCGGCTGTCGACCCGAGTGTATCTACAACTCTGAGTGTCCATCGTCCCTGGCTTGCATCAAACAGCATTGCCGCAATCCCTGCACTGGCGCCTGTGGTCCCAATGGAGAGTGTGCGGTGGTCAATCATCTGCCCACTTGTAGCTGCGCTCGCGGCTTTGAGGGTGATCCATTCGTGGGCTGCAAACGAACACCAATTGGACCGATCAGCGTGTGCGAACCAAATCCCTGTGGACCAAATAGTATCTGCCGCACTGTGGAGGGACATCCCACCTGCAGCTGTAAGGTTGGCTACTTTGGTGCCCCGCCCACATGTAGACCGGAGTGTGTGGTTAGCTCGGAGTGTGCACAGAATTTGGCTTGCATCAATCAGAAGTGCGCCGATCCTTGCAGTGGCACATGTGGCTTCAATGCCAAGTGCCAGGTTAACAACCACAATCCAATCTGTACCTGCCCCAAGGAATATGTAGGAGATCCGTTCGAACAATGTGTACCCAAACGTGAGTCAAAATAACTTTTCTTAACATATGCCTATACAATTACGTAAACAACTTCATTTACTTATCGTTTACTTCGTTCTCTAGCACCTGAACCTCGTCCTGCAGTCAATCCCTGCTTGCCGAACCCTTGTGGACCCAATGCCAAGTGTCGCGATGTGAATAACCGCGCTGAATGCTCTTGCTTACCAGGAATGTTTGGAGCTCCACCAAGTTGTCGACCCGAATGTGTTATTAATCAGGATTGTCCCTCAAATCGGGCATGTATACGTCAACGCTGCGAGGATCCTTGTGTCGGTACTTGCGGCTTCAATGCCCTTTGTACCACACAACACCATCAGCCCAAGTGCAGCTGTCTTGAAAGCTATCAGGGTGATCCCTACACTGGTTGCAATATGATTGAAAGTGAGTACCCCTTTTTTGTTTATTTGCTATATATTTTTTGCGCTCGATTACTTCTTTGTGATCCCCCTCAAAGCGCTCCAATCGATCTCTTAATGTTGTATGTTGTTTTCAGTGGTATTCAATGGGGTTTAGACTTAAGGGGTAAATGGTTCACTCATTATATGCATGTTCTTTGTATTGTGTACATAGTTCTCATCACTTTATCATTCAAAAACATACCCTACACCAAGACTGAAGTCTATTTTATAAAGAATTTAGTTATATTTAAAGCTTGTCTGATATAAAAAAGTCTGATATTTGCATTGTAAAATGCGTCCATAAATGTATAGTTAGGCCCTTCAGCTCTTGGTATAGGGTAACTATTAGTCGAACACCTTCGGCTACTAAAGTAAATGTGCCTGTTATATATAAATGTATATGCCTAGTTTGTAAGACTATTCTATAACTATTTTATATGTATCTATATCTTATGCATCATCTGCCTGCTTGCTTTTTCTATGTCCATGTACATTTATATACATATGATCAGTTGTGGTGCCCGACTTGCCCTCTGATCCATGCTATCCATCGCCATGTGGTGCGAATGCCATTTGTCGCGAACGTAATGGGGCTGGCTCATGCAGCTGCATCCAGAATTACTTTGGCGATCCCTACATTAATTGTCGTCCAGAATGCGTACAGAACAGTGATTGCCCCAGTAGCAAGACCTGCATAAATATGAAGTGTAAAGATCCTTGTGCCAATGCTTGTGGCTTTAACGCCATTTGTCGAGTGACCCACCATCAGCCCATTTGTAGCTGTGAGCCAGGTTTTACGGGGAATCCACTGCGCGCCTGCGTGGAAAGACCCTCAAGTAAGATGCAGATTTGCTCCTTTCACAGGTCCTCTGTTAATACTGTCTGCCCTTTATTAGATATGTACCTTCCATTGCCCAAAGACCCCTGCAGACCCTCGCCCTGTGGTCTCTTTAGCACCTGCCAAGTGGTGGGAGATCGACCCGTTTGTGCATGTTTGCCTAATTATATGGGTAGTCCACCCAGCTGTAAGCCCGAGTGTGTCATAAGTTCCGAGTGCTCCTCGGACAGGGCCTGCATCAATCAGAGATGCCGTGATCCCTGCCCTGGCACCTGTGGCTACAATGCGCGCTGTCGCACCACCAACCACTCGCCCATCTGCAGCTGTTACGATGGCTACACTGGAGATCCCTTCCATCAATGTGTACCCGAGAGAAGTAGGTTTCAGTACACTGATAAAACAGAAAACAGTTTAGTACAATCCGTTATGATTATAGAACCCACGCCCATACCCGATCCGATACAACCGGTTAATCCCTGTGTACCCTCACCCTGTGGCCCCAACTCGCAGTGTCAGGCATCCAGTCAAGGTGCAGTCTGCGCCTGTATCAATAACTACATAGGACGACCGCCAGCCTGTCGTCCCGAGTGCAGCATCAATTCGGAGTGTCCGTCCCGTATGGCCTGCATGAATGCCCGCTGTGCAGATCCCTGCATTGGCTCCTGTGGCAACAATGCCCTCTGCCATGTCAGTTTCCATGCACCGGTGTGTATGTGCCAGCCTGGTTACACTGGAGATCCCTTTACGGGTTGTTTCAAAATCTTAGAGAGTACGTCCTTGCCTCGTAATACCAGAATAGTATTCCAAACTTAAGTCCTTCATTTGTTAAACTCACAGCGCCCGTAGAGACAACACAACCCTGTCGTCCCAGCCCTTGTGGCCTCAATGCTCTGTGCGAAGAACGTAATCGCGCCGCTGCTTGCAAGTGTGTGCCTGAGTACTACGGAGATCCCTATGTCGAATGCCGTCCCGAGTGTGTCATCAACTCTGACTGTCCCAAATCTCGGGCATGTGTCAACCAGAAGTGCGTCGATCCCTGTCCAGGCATGTGTGGCCATAGCGCCCAATGTGCCGTCTTTAATCACGCGCCCAACTGTGAATGCTTGCCGGGCTACACCGGAAATCCCATCGTTGGTTGCTATCAGATTCCCGCAATTCCTCACTGTAAGAGACTAGGGAAAACCGCTTAGAGCAAGTCCATTAATAGCATATTTCCCCATCCATGTGTCGCAGATCCCGATCCCATAGTGCCCGAAAATCCATGTCAACCCTCGCCGTGCGGCCTCTACAGCAATTGCCGAGCACTGAACGGCCATGCCGTGTGCTCCTGTGTGCCCAATTATGTGGGTGCACCACCCAATTGCCGGCCCGAATGCATGAGCAGCTCAGAGTGCAGTCAGGATAAATCATGCATCAACGAGCGCTGCAAAGATCCGTGTCCCGGTACTTGTGGCAACAATGCCCTTTGCCGTGTCGTCAATCACAATCCCATCTGCTCTTGCAGCCCTGGTTTTATTGGTGATCCATTCGTGCGCTGTCTACCCCAAGAGAGTAAGCAACTCAAAAACCCCAAACCGCACTCTTGTAAAGGGAGCTGCAAAACTAATATTGGACAACTCCTCTATTACTTATACCTTTGAATAATTTTGAGACAACTTTTAATTTGGAATTCTTGGAAAAAAGGAGGATTCTTTCATTGCTAGTTTTGCAGCTCGACTTTATTGCATTTCATCATATCACAAAGCTCATTTCATTCCATCATTCACACTTTATTTCTTTATCTTTAAATATGTATCTATATCTATATCTTTCTTTTATATGTACAATCTTATTATGTGGCTTTTATTGTGGTGCATGCTGTTATCATTGGTGTTTTTGGTATGGTAAATGTAGAACGCCCTCCGGTTGTAAGAGTTGATCCATGTGTGCCTTCACCTTGTGGCCCCAACTCGCAGTGTCGGGTATCATCGGCTAATGAGCAACCAGTTTGCTCATGCTTGCAACATTATGTGGGCAGGGCGCCAAATTGTCGACCCGAGTGCACATCGAACTCCGAGTGTGCCGGCAACATGGCCTGCATCAATTTGCACTGTCAGGATCCCTGTGTGGGTACTTGCGGTATTCAGACCACCTGCCTTGTAAATAATCATAGACCCATTTGCCGTTGCCTCGATGGCTATGCCGGCGATCCATTCTCAGAGTGTAGTCCACAAAGTAAGACATGTCCCAACCCAACGACCCCCGCTCTCATTGAATCTGCGTTCCCTCTATTAAAACTTATTCCCCTAACTCCATACAGTTATTGTACCGCCCGAAATCGCTGAACCCTGCAACCCAAGTCCATGTGGTGCTAATGCCGTCTGTAAGGAACGCAACGGAGTTGGTTCCTGTACCTGTCTGCCTGAATATAGTGGTGATCCGTACACAGAATGCCGTCCGGAATGCGTACTCAACAGTGAGTGCTCGAAGAATCGTGCCTGCCTTAACAACAAGTGCCGTGATCCCTGCCCAGGAGTCTGCGGCGTCGCTGCCGAATGTCATGTGATCAATCACGCACCCAGCTGTAGTTGTCCCTCTGGCTTTACGGGCAATCCCTCACAGTACTGTCGCGAGATACCCAAATGTAGTGTATTCCCCCAGAGGTTTCCCATAAACAGTTTAGTAATCCCTTTGTCTCACCATTTAGTGGCGCCACCTGTGCAACCTTGTCAGCCGTCACCTTGTGGCCCTTATAGCCAGTGCCGTGAGGTTAACGATCATGCGGTTTGCTCGTGCATTACCAATTTTATTGGTGCTCCACCCGCCTGTCGTCCAGAGTGTTCGGTTAGCTCCGAGTGCGCTCAGGATAGGGCCTGTGTGAATCAGCGTTGTGTAGACCCATGTCCGGGCACCTGCGGCAATGAGGCCGTTTGCAAGGTGACTAATCACAAGCCCATCTGTTCCTGCCCCGCTGGTTACAGTGGTGATCCATTCGTGCGCTGCTCACCTTGGCGGCAAGAGCCCGAGACACCTAAATCCAATGAAAATCCCTGTGTGCCTAGTCCCTGCGGTCCAAACTCCCAGTGCCGTGTCATTGGCGAAACGGGCGTGTGCTCTTGCCTGCCCAACTATATTGGACGAGCGCCAAACTGTCGTCCCGAGTGTACACAGAATTCCGAGTGTCCAGCTAATTTGGCTTGCATCAATGAGCGCTGCAAGGATCCTTGTCCTGGTTCCTGCGGCTTCAATGCCTACTGTAATGTGGTCAATCATTCACCTGTCTGTAACTGCGAAAGCGGCTTCTCCGGCGATCCATTTGCCGGCTGCAATCCGCAACGTAAGATTGATTCTCGTTCACTCCAGTCGAGTCCGTGTTAACCTTTTTTCCCCTTTGCCTACCTCAGGAATTGAAATTCCCGACGAACGTTTGACACCCTGCTCACCCTCACCCTGCGGTCCGAATGCCGAGTGCCGAGAACGCAATGGCGCCGGTTCCTGTACCTGTCTTGCGGAGTATTTCGGTGATCCGTATAGCGGCTGTCGTCCGGAGTGTGTAGTCAACAGTGACTGTGCACGTGACAAATCCTGCATTAATCAGAAATGCGTGGACCCATGTCCAGGCGTTTGTGGTCTAAATGCACAGTGTCGCGTGTCCAATCATCTGCCAAGCTGCCACTGCCTGGTCGGTTACACTGGAAACCCATCGAGTGCTTGCCGTGAAATACCCCAACTTCCCGCTCCACGTACGTTATTTCATAGTTCTCCAATCGAGCGTCCCTTATCCCCTTCATATTTATAGCTGTACCTGCTGAGAACCCTTGCGTGCCCTCCCCATGCGGTCCGTACAGTCAATGCCGTGAGATTAACAACCATGCCGTATGCTCCTGTCAACCGACCTTTATTGGCTCGGCGCCCAACTGTCGGCCGGAGTGCGTTGTTAGCTCTGATTGTGCCCAAGATCTTAACTGCCAGAATCAGAAGTGTGTCGATCCTTGTCCAGGCACTTGTGGCATTGAGGCCCGTTGCCAGGTCATTAATCATTACCCCGCATGTTCCTGTGCCCCTGGCTATACCGGAGATCCCTTCAATCGATGCACGCGTATTATATGTAAGCATGAGTAGTCCTCCAAGTATTTGAGCCCAGTCAGTTGGACAGGGGAGTTAATAGAAAATTTATTACAAAATTAAAATTATACTAAATAGTTCCTGTTTTATATAGTTACCTGTCCAGCTGGTTTAAGCTCTATCTATCTATATCTTTCTATATTTCCTGCATGTATATATCCTTCACCTTAATGTTGTACTTCTCTTCCACTTTATGTACTCTACACTATCCATCCGAACTTCCTATGTAACTGTGTAATGTGTGTGTGTAAATGTACTTCAAACTATTATACGGAATTGGCTATGTAGTGGATGTAACGACACCCAAACAAAATGGTAATCCCTGTGTGCCCTCACCCTGTGGACCCAACTCCAAATGCGTCGATATACGGGGTTCACCTGCATGCTCCTGCCTGCCCGACTATCTCGGAAGGCCACCCAATTGTCGACCCGAATGCACAACAAGTCCCGACTGTCCGGCGAACTTGGCGTGCGTTAATCAGCGCTGTGCCAATCCCTGTATCGGTGCATGTGGCCTACACTCTCAGTGTACGGTTATTAAACATAATCCGAACTGTCAGTGCGAGCCTGGTTACACCGGTGATCCCTTCTCCGCCGGCTGTGCAATTATACAACAAAGTATAACTCAACCGGAAGACCTAAAATTTCCCTACCACTAATGCACATTTATCTTGTTCCCCATCTAGTTACACCTACGGAAGCACCTCGAAATCCATGTAATCCGAGCCCATGTGGAGCGAATGCCATTTGCCGTGAGCGTAATGGCGCTGGCTCCTGTGCCTGCCAGCCAGAATACTTCGGTGATCCTTACAGCGGCTGCCGTCCGGAGTGCGTACAAAATGCTGACTGCGATCGTTCTCGTGCTTGCACCAACAACAAGTGCCAGGATCCTTGTCCAGGCGCATGTGGCATCAATGCCGAATGTCGCGTTCTGAATCATGCACCCAACTGCAACTGTTTTGATGGTTATACCGGTGATCCGCACCGTTCTTGTGCTCTCATTGAGGTGGTCACCCGTCGTCCGGAGAATCCTTGTCACCCATCGCCTTGCGGACCCAACAGTCAGTGTCATGATCAAAACAGTCATGCGGTGTGCAGTTGCCTTGAGGGTTACATTGGTGCCCCGCCCAGCTGCAAGCCCGAATGTGTGGTCAGCTCAGAGTGTGCCCAGAATCGTGCCTGCATCAATCAGAAGTGTGCTGATCCCTGTCGTGGAGCCTGTGGAGACAATGCCAAGTGCCAAGTCGTCAATCACAATCCCATCTGCAGTTGTGTGCCAGGCATGACCGGTGATCCAATCTCAGGTTGTGTCAAGGACGTAGGAAAATCAACGGAGAATCCATGTGTACCATCACCCTGTGGTCCTAATTCCATTTGTCGCGAGATCGGTCAACAGGCAGCCTGCTCCTGCCAGGCCAACTACATTGGACGTCCGCCCAACTGTCGACCTGAGTGTACTAACAGCGATGAGTGCCAGAATCATCTTTCCTGCCAGCAGGAACGCTGCGTCGATCCTTGCCCCGGCTCGTGTGGCAGCAATGCCATCTGCCAGGTTGTCCAACACAATGCCGTCTGCTCCTGTGCCGATGGCTATGAAGGAGATCCGCTCTTTGGGTGCCAACTTATGGTCCCCGTTTTGCCCACTCAACGAACACCATCGCCCTGTGAACCCTCACCCTGCGGTCCACATGCCGAGTGTCGCGAACGCAACGGCGCTGGTGCCTGCTACTGTCATGAGGGCTTCGAAGGCAATCCTTACGATGCCCAGCGAGGTTGTCGTCGTGAGTGCGAGACCAACGATGAGTGTAGTCTGGCCCAAGCCTGCGTACGCTTCAAGTGTATCGATCCATGTGCCAATATGTGCGGCGAGTTTGCCATCTGTACTGTGGATAACCATGTGCCTACATGCAATTGCCCAAGCGGCTACAGTGGTGATCCGTTCTTCAGCTGCCGTCCCATACCGCATACTCCAGCTCCACCAATCAATCCCTGTGTGCCATCGCCCTGCGGACCCAACAGCAATTGCCGCAGCATCAACAATCAGGCCGTCTGCTCTTGCCAATCTGGTTTTGTCAATCAGCCACCCAATTGCCGACCCGAGTGCGTGGTCAGCGCTGAGTGCGCTTCGGAGCGTGCCTGTGTGAACAACAAGTGCGTTGATCCTTGCCTGCATACGTGCGGAGTACGTGCCATTTGCACCACTAAGAACCACAGCCCGATTTGCACATGTCCGCGTGGCATGACCGGAGATCCTTTCGTGCAATGCAGCAAGATACGTAAGTCAACAAAATCTATCTCATTCTATGAGAATCTAACCGAAACATATTTCCCTAGCGATTACTCATGATGTAACAACACCCGAACCACCTGTACCCTCGTGTGTACCCTCACCATGTGGACCCAATGCCAAGTGCCAGATCGTTGGTGGCAGCCCGGCTTGTTCGTGCCTGCCCGACTTTATTGGCGCCCCACCCAGTTGTCGTCCCCAGTGCGTATTGAATTCGGAGTGTGGGCCCACCGAGGCGTGCATCAATCAAAAGTGCCGTGATCCCTGCCCCGGTTCCTGTGGCTTTGAGGCCAAGTGCCATGTTCTCAACCATCTGCCCATTTGCAATTGTATCGAAGGCTTCACTGGAGATCCCTTCATCCGCCTTACGCCTTGATAGGGAAAACACTTGTATTTAAAAGTGAAACTGAACCGCGATGACTCTTTAAAAACAAACTGAATCTGTAAATCTGTTTATACATAAATATTTTTATAATTTACGACCAAAATTCCCCTGATCTCAATTGAAATGCCCCTTGATCTCAAACGTTATTTCAGTTTCACTTTCCCAAAAAACGCATTAGAGTGAAGAGATTTTTTGTTATTTAATTTATTAAATGTTTTTTAGGAAATGCTTGAATACAAGATTAACTAATTGATTCTTAATTCAAATATAACCAAACTCTATACTTATAAACGATGTCCAATACTAGAATATGACGTCAAACATGTCAAGCATTTCCAACACACCAACACCACTGTACACCGTACACCCATATCACACCACACACTCAAAATTCGCTCTAATGCGTTCTTAGTAGTTCCATAAAGTTCAATACACAATTATTTAATGTTTTATTAAAAACTCTGGTTATTGCACGCACACGCACAATGCATTGCAAAATAGTTGTTTTGCAGAGCAAAATTCTTGAATTACTTTACAACACTTAAGCGAAATGCAAGTTTCAAAGCACTGCCATTCTGTACGAGTTGTCTGATTGGTAGTTTGGCTCTGAAAGTGTTTGTGCGCTGGAATAGTCAAAGTTTTTAATTAGTTTTTAAGCAATTAAAAAATTTATATTTGATATGCTTTTTATACGCCTTATAATGCCTCAGTATACAATATGCAAACTTGCCACGCCTTTTACCTAAAATGCCTCACCCACAAACCAAACAAACGCCTTGAATTTGACCTAACCCCTTATTGATTTTACTCTGTTGTTTGTTCACGCTTTGGGAAGTAATATTTTTGACCCATGACCCAAAACCAAATACTTGTTGTGGACCCAATAATTGCTTCTAGTTATTTATGCATAAGAAAACTCGCGTCTGACCCAAAATTGAAATCTGCCTAACCCTTGAATTCGATACCTTAACCCAATGCCTCGAAATTGAGTACTGTCTTGTTGTCGCCCAAAATTCTGCCTTAAATGTAACAACGGTTCGCCTTAAAAGGATTATCAACAACACCAAATACTAGTCAAATATTACCAAAAACTAAACAGCGCTCATTAATTAGTTGAAACATAGTTAATATACTTAGATTACTATAACTCTGTAGTGTCATAAAAATAAAATTATAAACGAAAACTTAACAAAATGCAATAAAATTAATTGTTATAAGAGAAGTCACATAAAATTGTTTTAATTACGTCACGTAATGCGTAACGTAGCGAAGTGCTTATACGTTATGCAACACTGCACACAACACTAAGCACGCTGCACACACTGCAAACACTCAGCACTGCGTTTAACAACACTTAACAATGTGAAAACAAACAAAATTTATTAATTGGATTTACAACACTCAACTTAATCCGTGCTCTAATCCCACCGCCAAAATCAAACTCAAATTGGATTAATCAACATGCAAAAAGCCAAAGCAATTTTAAAACCAAATGCAATAAACATCGGTTCGTACTAAACCCCGCACAAAGACCAAAGAAAAGTTATTAAAATTCTCTGCCGAAAAATCTTCTCTTTCTCCCTAAAACTTTCTGCATAACGTGAACGAGTGTAGAAAGGATAGTTAATGAACAGATAACACCCTGTGAACCAAATCCCTGTGGATCGAATGCAGTTTGTCGCGAAAGGAACGGCATCGGTGCCTGTCAATGTCTGCCCGATCACTTTGGAGATCCCTATCAATCCTGCCGACCCGAATGCGTACGCAACTCCGACTGTCCGACAAACAAAGCGTGCCAGCAGCAAAAGTGCCGGGATCCCTGCCCCGGCACTTGTGGCACCAATGCCGATTGTCGCGTTACCAACCATCTGCCCACTTGCAATTGCCGCAATGGCTACACCGGTGATCCATACCGCTATTGCCACGTCGAACCAGTTCAACGTAAGACCCAAACTACTGCCCAAAAAACCAGCAAATCAACTACAATTTTGACAAACTTTATAGCTATACGGCTTGCTGAACCTACACAACCGTGTCGTCCCTCTCCGTGTGGTCCCAACTCGCAGTGCCGTGAGCTGAATGGCCAGGCCGTCTGCTCCTGCCTGGAACTATACATTGGTCTGCCCCCCAACTGTCGACCCGAATGTGTGCTAAGCACCGAGTGTGCGACTGATCAGGCTTGTATTAATCAACGTTGTCAGGATCCTTGTCCGGGTACCTGTGGCACAAATGCGGAGTGCCGTGTTCGTAATCACAGTCCCCTTTGTCAGTGTCGTCGCGGTTTTACGGGCGACGCCTTTACCCGTTGCTATGTCTTGCCACGTAAGAGTCCCCTCAAGAATGTCCAACAAAGTTCCCTCTTTAACCCACCCCTTTTCAACTCAGCACCCGCACCAGCCATCGAGCATGTCCAACGGGACCCTTGTGTGCCATCACCCTGTGGACTTAACAGTCAGTGTCGCAATGTACAGGGAGTGCCATCCTGCTCTTGCCTGCCGGAATACATAGGTGCCCCACCCAATTGCAGACCCGAGTGCACCATCAGTGCCGAGTGTGCTTCGAGCATGGCTTGCATTCGAGAGAAGTGTATTGATCCTTGTCCCGGTTCCTGCGGCTTTGCTGCCGAGTGCAACGTTATCAATCATACGCCGATTTGTACCTGCCCCACTGGTTATACGGGCGATCCATTCAGCAGTTGTCGCCTCGCACCACCTGAGCCTGTTCAAAGTGAGCCCATTTCCCCCCCTGTGTTAGGTTTTCCAGACCCTTCATTTATTTTACGATTGTTATACTTAGATGAATACGTTGATCGTTGCCAACCATCGCCTTGTGGTCCCAATGCTCAGTGCAATGACGGAGTTTGCAGCTGTCTACCAGAGTTCCACGGTGATCCCTACGCCGGTTGTCGTCCGGAATGCGTTCTTAACTCCGACTGTCCAAGGGACAAGGCATGTTTGCGCAGCAAATGCCTCAACCCGTGCCCGGGCACTTGCGGTGAAAATGCCATCTGCGACGTAATCAATCATATTCCCATGTGCAGATGCCCAGACGGTACTGCCGGTAGTGCCTTCATTCGTTGCACTCCAGTACCGAGTACGTTTAACAGCGATTTTTCCTCCTTTTCCCCTTTTAATTATCGTCAATACTTCTACAGAAATCGTTGCCACAAATCCATGTCGTCCATCGCCTTGTGGCCCCAATTCTCAATGTCGCGAAGTCAATCAACAAGCGGTGTGCTCTTGTCTGCCTAGCTACATTGGAGCACCGCCCACCTGCCGACCCGAATGCACCTCGAATGCCGAGTGTGCGCCTACTCAGGCCTGTCTCAATCAACGCTGTGGTGATCCTTGTCCTGGTACATGCGGCGTTGGTGCCAATTGTGCCGTGGTCAATCACAGCCCATTCTGTACTTGCCCCACCCGTTTTACGGGCAATCCATTCGTCCGTTGCCAGCCAATAAGTAAGCAAATCAGCAACTTGGTAATCTCTGAAAAGTCCTCTATAGTTTCGCTCAATCCACCAGTTGAAACCGTGAAAGATGTTCAGCCCACCGACCCCTGCCGTCCCTCGCCTTGTGGACCCTATTCACAATGTCGTGCTGTGGGCGAGGCACCAGCCTGTTCCTGCTTGGAAAGCTACATTGGACGACCGCCCAATTGCCGGCCCGAATGTGTCACCAGCTCCGACTGCAGCAGTCAATTGGCTTGCATTAATCAGAAGTGTGCAGATCCCTGTCCAGGACGTTGTGGAGCTAATGCTGAGTGCCGTGTGGTCAGCCATGCCGTACAGTGTATCTGCCAGCAAGGTTTTACCGGCGATCCATTCGTGCAGTGCAGCCCTGAAATCATACGCGACATCGAGGTGCGTACTCCGTGCAATCCAAGTCCCTGTGGAACTAATGCCATTTGCCGGGAACGAGATGGAGCTGGCTCCTGCCAGTGCCTGCCCGAATACTTTGGCAATCCGTACGACGGTTGCCGACCCGAGTGTGTGCTCGACTCTGACTGCCCATCGAATCGGGCGTGCCAGCAACAGAAGTGCCAGGATCCTTGCCCGGGCACCTGTGGACAGAATGCCAACTGTCAAGTTGTCAATCATTTGCCCTCGTGCAACTGTTTACCTGGATATATAGGAGACCCGTACCGTCTTTGCACACGTCCAGCCGAACGTAAGGCAACCCCTAATATTCCCCCTGAGGTTCAAACTTAAAATCCTTTTTTACTACAGCTGTACCTGTGGAATATTCGAATCCCTGCCAGCCATCACCGTGTGGCCCCAACTCACAGTGTCGTGTTGCCAATGAGCAGGCTGTCTGCTCGTGTCTGCCACTGTTTATAGGTCAACCACCCGCCTGTCGTCCCGAGTGCACAATCTCCTCGGAATGTGCCGTCGACAAAGCATGTATCAATCAGAAATGCGTTGATCCATGTGCAGCTAACACATGTGGTAGAAATGCCATTTGCCGTGTGCGCAATCACAGTCCGATTTGCACTTGCAACAGTGGTTTCACTGGCGATGCCTTTACTCAGTGCTTCCCCATACCACGTAAGCACCTAATTTCCCCTTCTTTATTGGTCCCTTTTACTTTATCCAATTGTTGAAACTACAGCACCACCTATCGAGGAGCAACGAGAACCTCTTCGTGATCCCTGCGTACCCACACCCTGTGGACCTAACTCAGAGTGTCGAAATATCAACGGTGTTCCAGCCTGTTCATGCCTCGCCTCATTCATTGGGCAAGCGCCAAATTGCCGCCCCGAATGTACCATTAACTCGGAGTGTCCCAGTCAACAGGCTTGCATAAATCAGAAGTGCCGTGATCCTTGTCCTGGTGCCTGTGGCTTGAATGCTCAGTGCAGTGTCGTCAATCATACTCCTCTCTGTGCCTGCATCGAGGGTTACATTGGTAACCCGTTCACCAACTGCAATCCCAAGCCCCCAACACGTAGGTTTTCCACTGCTTGAAGTAGTTAAGTCTGTTGATGTTCATACTCGTAACCTTTTATAGCTACAACCCCGCCAGTTATGGATGATCCGTGCAATCCATCACCTTGTGGATCCAATGCCCAGTGTAGGGATGGTCAATGCACTTGTATAGCCGAGTACCAGGGTGATCCCTATGTGGGTTGTCGCCCTGAATGCGTGCTCAATACAGACTGTGCTTCTAACCGAGCATGTGTACGCAACAAATGCATTGATCCATGTCCCGGCACTTGTGGCATTAATGCTATTTGTGAGGTGAACAACCATGTACCCATTTGTCGCTGCCCAGATCAGATGTCGGGCAATGCATTCTTCGAGTGCCGACCTGTGGCTGCTCCACCTCCGCAAAATCCCTGTCAGCCCTCACCGTGTGGTTCCAACAGTCAATGCCGTGTGGTCCAACAGACTGCGGTCTGTTCCTGTCTTCCAGATTATGTGGGCAGTCCGCCGCAGTGTCGTCCAGAATGTGTGACGAACTCCGACTGTGCCGCCAATATGGCTTGCCAGAACATGAAGTGTCGCGATCCCTGTCCAGGAACTTGTGGCTTCAATGCCCTCTGTAATGTGGTTAACCACAGTCCTTTCTGTAGCTGTCCCACTGGCATGTCCGGCAATCCCTTCGTGCGCTGCCAACAGCTACGTAAGCCAGCAATTGAGTTGTTTTACGTGTTCAGCCTACAACCTCAATTTTTTACAGTCGAGCCTCAACGAGATGTTCGTCCAACGAATCCCTGTCAACCCTCTCCCTGTGGCCCCAACTCCGAGTGTCGTGTCTCGGGTGATTCTCCGTCTTGTTCCTGCTTGCCTAACTTCTTGGGCGCACCACCAAATTGTCGACCCGAATGCATATCGAGCTCGGAGTGCGCAACCAACCTGGCCTGCGTCAATCAGAAGTGTGTGGATCCTTGTCCAGGACTTTGTGGACTGAATGCCAATTGCCGTGTCTTCAGTCACACCCCAATGTGTCTTTGTGATTCCGGTTTCACTGGGGATTCCTTCTCACAGTGCAGTCCCGTTCGAGATACTCCTACAGAATTGCTTCAACCCTGTAATCCGAGCCCGTGTGGCATCAATGCCAAATGCGAGGAACGTGGAGGAGCCGGCTCCTGTCAGTGTTTGCCGGAGCACTTCGGTAATCCTTACGAAGGTTGTCGCCCCGAATGTGTCGTCAACTCGGACTGTTCCTCGAACCGAGCCTGTCAACAGCAGAAGTGTCGCGATCCATGTCCAGGCACATGTGGTCAGAATGCCGAGTGCCAAGTTATAAACCACTTGGCCACCTGCAACTGTTTCAACGGCTACACAGGCGATCCATATAGGTCATGTCGCATCATAGAAAATGCACCACGTAAGACTTACCCAACTCTAGCGAAACTCCCATTTCAACATAATTTTTTCGTAGCGGAACCAGTTTATGTGAATCCTTGTCAGCCCTCTCCTTGTGGGCCCAACTCACGCTGTCGTGAAGTCAATGAACAGGCAGTCTGCTCTTGTCTGGCTGAATTTATTGGTCAACCACCCGCCTGTCGTCCAGAGTGCACCAGCAGCTCTGAGTGCGCAGTCGACAAGGCTTGTGTGAATCGTAAATGCGTCGATCCTTGTCCCAATGTTTGTGGCCAACAGGCCGAGTGTCGCGTCCGCAGTCACAGTCCCATCTGTACTTGTCTAATCGGTTTCACTGGTGATGCCTTCACACGTTGTCATCGCATCCCTCGTAAGAACGATTTGAACCATTGCAAGTTCTGTTATTTACACACATGTTTTTTAGCTCCTGTTATTTCCGTTGAACGCGAACCTCTCGATCCTTGTGTACCCTCGCCCTGTGGCGCAAATTCGCAATGTCGTGACATTCGAGGTACTCCCTCGTGCTCTTGCCTGCCCAACTACCTAGGCACTCCACCCAACTGTCGTCCGGAATGCTCTATAAATGCGGAATGCGCTAGTCATCAGGCCTGTATCAATCAAAAGTGCAGGGATCCTTGCCCTGGCTCCTGCGGTCTCAATACCCAGTGTAGTGTTATTAATCACACGCCTATCTGCAGCTGTGTCGTTGGATACATTGGAGATCCGTTTGTTGTTTGCAATCCGGAACCACCTCCAAGACGTAAGAACTATTCTCTTCTGAGTCGTGCAATAAACTTAACTTCGATCTGTCTATTAGTTGAAGAACCTCCTGCGCCTCGGGATCCCTGCTATCCGTCACCATGTGGAGCCAACGCCGTCTGTCGTGACGGTCAGTGCTCATGTATAGCTGAGTACCAGGGAGATCCGTTTGTGGGCTGTCGGCCCGAATGCGTTCTGCATACGGACTGTGCTCGCAATCGTGCTTGTGTGAGACACAAGTGTGTGGATCCTTGTCCTGGCACTTGTGCCTCGAATGCAATTTGTGAGGTCTTTAATCACATTCCCAATTGCCGTTGTCCTGAAGGCATGCAAGGCAATGCGTTTGTTCAATGCAGTCCAGTGCCACGTAAGAAATTTTCAATAGGTTTCTCTCTATTTCCACTGCAACAATTTTGGACCTTTTACAGAACTCGACATCGTGCAGAATCCTTGTCAACCATCTCCATGTGGTCCCAACTCTCAGTGTCGCGTCGTAAATCAACAAGCCATCTGTTCTTGTGTAACACCCTTCATTGGAACTCCGCCCTTCTGCCGACCCGAATGTACATCTAACACGGAATGTCCTCTAAACTTGGCCTGTCTAAATCAGAAGTGCGGTGATCCCTGTCCAGGTGTCTGTGGCCGCAACGCCCAATGTCACGTAACGAATCACAGTCCATTCTGTCGTTGTCTGGATCGTCATTCGGGTAATCCGTTCGTCAGTTGCCAGCCGATAATCGAACCACCGATCCCACCACCTCGCCAGACGTGTCAACCTTCACCTTGTGGACCCTACTCTGATTGTCGCGAAATTAATGAGACACCATCCTGCACATGCTTACCAGACTATATTGGCACTCCACCCAACTGTCGTCCGGAATGCGTCACCAGCTCGGAATGTCCAACGCAACAGGCTTGCATTCAGCAAAAGTGCCGAGATCCCTGCCCAGGACTTTGTGGTCAGTCGGCTCTGTGTCGTGTGATTTCACATACACCAAGTTGTTACTGTCCCGAAGGCATGGAGGGTGATCCTTTCGTGCAATGTGTGGAGAAGAGAGTTCAGACATTTGATCAACTAGATCCATGCAATCCTAGTCCTTGTGGCATCAATGCCCGTTGCACATCCCGTCAGGATGCGGGCTCTTGCCAGTGTGTTGAGGGCTACTTCGGCAATCCCTATGAGGGCTGTCGTCCCGAATGTGTTTTAGATTCGGACTGCCCATCGAATCGGGCGTGTCAGCAGCAAAAATGCCAAGATCCTTGTCCTGGAACCTGCGGTGTGAACGCTCTTTGCAATGTTCTAAATCACGTGCCCAGCTGTAGTTGTCTAACCGGTTACAGTGGTGATCCATACCGATCATGTCAACAGGAAAGAGAACGTAAGAATTGCAGAAAATCTGCCTAGAGACTAGAATTCAATATTCGACATTATTTTGTAGCCATCAAAGAGTATGTGAATCCCTGTCAACCCTCCCCTTGCGGTCCCAACTCTCAGTGTAAGGAGATTAACGAGCAGGCTGTATGCTCCTGTTTACCAGAATATATTGGAGCACCTCCAGTATGTCGGCCAGAGTGTACAATCTCGTCGGAGTGTGCCGCCGATAAGGCCTGTGTGGCCAAGAAGTGTATAGATCCATGTCCCGGCACCTGCGGTGATCAGGCGATTTGTCGTGTAGTGAACCACAGTCCGATTTGTTCATGTCGTGCAGGTTTCACAGGTGATGCCTTCTATCGCTGCCTTCCAATACCCCGTAAGTTTTCCACATCGATTCGCGCTTCTTCAACTCGTCTCTTAACAATTTCCGAACATCAACAGCATCGCCACCTGCAGTAATTGTACAGAAACAACCAGTAGACCCTTGTGTGCCTTCGCCTTGTGGCAGTTATGCTGAGTGCCGAGCACAAGGTGAAGCACCTTCGTGCTCTTGCCTCGCGGGTTACCTAGGCGTACCGCCCAATTGTCGCCCGGAATGTCGCATTAATTCGGATTGTCCCAGCAGTCAGGCGTGCATCAATGAAAAGTGTCGCGATCCTTGTCCAGGCTCTTGCGGATTTGGAGCTATTTGTAATGTGCTCAATCATACACCAAGCTGCACCTGCCCAGCAGGTTATAACGGCGATCCATTTAGCCATTGTCAGCCTGAACCACCACCAAAACGTAAGAACCAACTGCGCGTAAACGTATTAGTTATTGATTATAAAACCACACTTAACTCTGCAGCTGTAGAAGCCGATGATCCTTGTAACCCATCTCCTTGTGGCCCCAATGCTGTGTGCAATGGTGGCATCTGTAGTTGTCTGCCCGAATACCAGGGTGATCCCTATAGTGGTTGTCGTCCCGAGTGTCTGACCAGCTTGGATTGTGCTCGTGATCGTGCCTGCGCAAATCACAAGTGTTTCGATCCCTGCCCTGGTACATGTGCGCCTAACGCCCTCTGTAATGTGATTAATCACGTACCTATGTGCACATGCCCTGAAGGCTACGCCGGCAATGCGTTCCTACAATGCCAGCCCATTCCACGTAAATATAAAAGCCTTGGAGCATTTCGAACGATTTTTGCAAGAATCCTATTGAATTTACAGCACCAGTTGTGGTACAACCGTGTCAACCCTCACCCTGCGGACCCAATTCTCAATGCCGTGTGGCAAATCAACAGTCGGTGTGCTCTTGCCTGTCTGGATATCTGGGTACACCACCGCTGTGTCGTCCAGAGTGTACCAGCAACTCGGAATGTCCAGCCCACTTGGCGTGTTCGAATCAGAAGTGCATTGATCCCTGTCCCGGTGCCTGCGGTCGCAGTGCCCAATGCAGCGTAGTTAACCACAATCCGTTCTGCACCTGTCTGCCTCACTACACTGGAAATCCATTCGTTGGTTGTCAGCAGATAATTGAAGCACCACAACTGGATAAGGTCGTCCAGGATCCCTGTCGACCATCGCCATGTGGTCCAAATTCCGAGTGCCGTGCCACAGGAGAAACAGCCTCCTGCACGTGTCTGCCAGACTTTGTGGGTTCTCCACCATACTGTAAACCGGAATGCGTATCAAACTCCGAGTGTCCCTCAACGCTGGCGTGCATCAATCAAAAGTGTCGCGATCCCTGCCCTGGACTGTGTGGAGTGAATGCAATTTGCCGCGTCATATCCCATAGAGCAATGTGCGTTTGCAACCCTGGACTAACTGGAGATCCCTTCTCACAATGCCAACCGATTGAACAAGATGTGGAAATAATCAATCCGTGCCAACCATCACCTTGCGGCTCAAATGCCGAGTGCATTCAACGTAATGGAGCAGGAGCTTGTCAGTGTCTTCCAGAATACTTTGGCAATCCCTATGAGGGTTGCCGCCCCGAGTGTGTTCTTAATTCGGACTGTCCATCGAATCGGGCGTGTCAGCAGCAAAAGTGTCGCGATCCTTGCCCCGGCAGTTGTGGACAGAATGCCGAGTGTAATGTGGTTAACCATACGCCGATGTGTTCTTGCTTCGCGGGATACGTTGGAGATCCTTATCGCTACTGCAATCAACCTGCAGCACGTAAGCTAGTTCCAATTAGTTCATTTGTAGAGTTGTCTAACCAACTAAGTAGTACTTGAAGTAGTTACTAATTCGGAACGTATTATTCTAATTTTAACCCTAGCAATTGTCCATGAATATGTGAATCCCTGTTCACCCTCGCCCTGCGGCTCAAACTCGCAGTGCCGGGAGGTACAGGGTCAAGGAGTCTGCTCCTGTCTCCCTGACTATATGGGTGTGCCACCCAATTGTCGACCCGAGTGTACATCGAGTGCCGAATGCCCTACAAACCGGGCCTGCATCAATCGCAAGTGCGTTGATCCATGTCCCGGTGTTTGTGGTCCAGGTGCCATTTGTCAGGTGCGCAACCACAGTCCCATTTGCATGTGCCCGCCAAGTCTGAGCGGTGATCCCTTCGTGCGTTGTGTGCCCCGACCAATACGTAAGCAACCCAATCCAAGAGACCCCAATAATACTTTAAACTTTGACCTTATTGACCTTACCATGTTAGCAACACCACCGCCTCAAAGAGATGTGGTGCCCTATCGAGATCCCTGCGTACCCTCACCCTGTGGCCTTTATGCCAATTGTCGCAATCAACAGGATCAGGCCATTTGTGCAGGTCAGCCCAACTACTATGGTTCTCCGCCTCATTGTCGACCCGAGTGTACCATCAATGCCGATTGTCCCACCCATTTGGCTTGCATTAATAACAAGTGCCGTGATCCCTGCGCCGGAGCCTGTGGTCAACACACTGAGTGTCGTGTTATTAATCACACGCCTAACTGTGTCTGCCTACATGGCTTCGTTGGGGATGCATTTGTTGCTTGCCGGCCTGCACCACCACGTAAGCTAAACAGGATAAATAACCCTTTAGATATATAAGTTTATTATTTTACCCACTGCCTACAGCACCACTTGTGCGTGAAGATCCCCGAGATCCCTGCAATCCCAGTCCCTGTGGCAGCAATGCCGTCTGCTCTGGCCAAGGACAATGCACTTGCCTGGCCGAGTATCAAGGAGATCCCTACGTTGCCTGTCGCCCCGAATGTGTCCTTAGTGCTGAGTGCCCAAGAAACCGTGCATGTGTGCAACAAAAGTGTGTGGATCCCTGCCCGGGTACCTGTGGTGCTAGCGCCATTTGTGAGGTGATCAATCATATTGCAACCTGCCAGTGCCCCGTTGGCATGACGGGCAATGCCTTTATTCAATGCAGTCCTGTACAAAGTAGGTGTCCTTTCAAAAATAACCCCTTCTCTGGTTCTTTTTGCCACAAACTTATCAAGTGCCCATCTTCGTACCTTTAGTGGAAGTCTATCAGAATCCCTGTCAACCATCGCCGTGCGGTGCCAATGCAGAGTGTCGCGAGAGACAGGGTCAAGCCATCTGCAGCTGTCTGCCCAATTATTACGGTGTGCCACCGTCTTGCCGACCCGAGTGCACTACCAACTATGACTGTGCCCCGAACCGTGCGTGCCAGAACCAACGATGTGTTGATCCCTGTCCTGGTGCCTGTGGTGTTTACGCCGAGTGTCGAGTGGTCAGTCACAGTCCATACTGTAGCTGTCGCTCTGGTTTTACTGGCAATCCCTTCGTCCGTTGTCACGTTATTAGTAAGTTGCCTTTGTTCTACATCCCGAAAAAACACTCAATTGAAATCTTAATCACAGTCGAACCTGTGCGAGACATTGCTCCCAAAGATCCCTGTCGTCCCTCGCCGTGTGGTCCAAACAGTGAATGTCGTCCAATCGGCGACACTCCATCGTGCTCGTGTCTCGCGAATTTCTTTGGAACACCACCCAACTGTCGACCCGAATGCCTCACCAATTCCGAATGTAGTTCCTCGCTGACCTGCATAAACAACCGATGCAAGGATCCCTGTCCTGGTCTTTGTGGCTCTGGAGCAGAGTGCCGTGTACTCAGTCATAGTGCAATGTGCTACTGCCAGCCAGGCTACAGTGGTGATCCCTTCGTGTTTTGCTCACCCGTTCAGCGTGACCCACCGACAGTTGTGCAGCCCTGCAATCCCAATCCGTGCGGCTCCTTTGCCCAGTGCTTAGAACGGAACGGTGTCGGCTCCTGTCAGTGCCTGCCCGAATACTTTGGAAATCCCTATGAAGTCTGTCGTCCCGAATGTGTGCTCGACTCGGATTGTCCTTCGAATCGGGCGTGTATGAATCAGAAGTGTCGCGATCCCTGCCCCGGCAGCTGTGGTTCCAACGCCGAGTGTTACGTACGCAATCATCTGCCCACTTGTAGCTGCATCAACAACTATATTGGCGATCCCTATGTGCTTTGCAAACCTGAAGAAAAACGTAAGAAGTCTTGATGGAGCAACCTGAAACTTTCCTCCAATTGAACACCCTTCAAACTAATTTACAGCCCTGCGCGAGTACGTTAATCCCTGTCAACCGTCACCATGTGGGCCCAACTCACAGTGCAAGGAACTCAATGAGCAGGCCGTCTGCTCTTGTCTGCCAGAGTATGTTGGACAGCCTCCTGGCTGTCGACCAGAGTGCACGATTTCCTCGGAGTGTAGCTTCGACAAGGCGTGCGTGAAACACAAGTGCATTGATCCCTGCCCTGGCTCATGTGGCAGTAATGCCCTTTGCCATGTGACAAACCATGCACCGTTGTGCGCCTGTCAAACAGGTTACACTGGAGATCCCTTCACGCGTTGCTACCCTGTGCCACCACCTCCAGTTCAAGTACTCGACGAGCCACAACGCGATCCCTGCCAGCCCTCACCCTGTGGAGCTAACGCTCAGTGTCGACAATCTGGTAATCAGGCTATCTGTAGTTGCCTTCCAAATTACTTTGGAGCACCACCAAGTTGCCGTCCCGAGTGCACCACAAGTGCTGAGTGTTTGCCAAGCTTAGCGTGTATTAATCAGCGATGTGTTGATCCTTGTCCCGGCTCCTGTGCCTACAATGCGCTTTGTAGCGTACGAAATCACGTGCCCAGCTGTTATTGTCCTGTGGGCTATGTGGGTGATCCGTTTACCGCCTGCCAGCCAGCACCACGTAAGAAATCAGAGCCACCTCTGTTGTCATCCAAACATTTCAAATATTTCGTCGTGTCTTTGCCCTTAGCCCAACCCATACCCATTGTCAACGACGATCCTTGTAATCCCTCACCTTGTGGACCCAACGCACAGTGCCAAAACGGTCAGTGCACATGTCTGCCCGAGTACCAGGGTGATCCCTATGTGAGCTGCCGTCCAGAATGTGTTCTTAATGCTGACTGTCCCCGCAATCGCGCCTGTGTCCGACACAAGTGCGTGGATCCTTGCCCGGGAACATGTGCTCCAAATGCCATCTGTGATGTCCTCAACCACATCGCTATGTGCCGTTGCCCAGCTGGCATGACAGGCAATGCATTCATCCAGTGTGAAACTCCCTTGGTGCAATACTCGCCTCCGGTTAACCCTTGTGCTCCATCGCCCTGTGGTCCCAACAGTCGTTGTCGTGTACTCAATGAGAATGCCGTCTGCTCGTGTCTTGAGGATTATGTGGGCACACCACCCAGCTGTCGACCTGAATGCACACGCAACTCGGATTGTCTGCCACGTTTGGCATGTCAACAGCAGCATTGCATTGATCCCTGCCCGGGCACATGTGGTTTCAATGCCCAGTGTCATGTGGTCAACCATGCGCCCATCTGTAGCTGTCCAGTGCGTTTCATTGGCAATCCATTCCTGGGCTGCCAACCAGAACCGCAACGTGATGTCGCCGTTAAGAAGAACCCATGCCAACCTTCACCGTGTGGTCCCTATGCCGAGTGTCGAGCTGTCGGAGATCAGGCTCAGTGCAGTTGTCTGCAAACGTATATAGGAACACCACCAAACTGTCGACCAGAGTGTGTGACAAGCTCTGAATGCAGTTTTGACAAGGCTTGTGTACGGCAAAAGTGTGTGGATCCCTGTCCGGGCACCTGTGGCGTTAATGCCAATTGTCATGTGCTTAGCCACGCGGCCATGTGCTACTGTATTCCTGGTCACACAGGAGATCCGTTCAGCAGCTGTCACCCGGCTCCTGTTCAGCATGAGGAACCTCTGCACCCCTGTCATCCCAGTCCTTGTGGTGCCAATGCGGTATGCCGCCAGGAAGGCAACGCTGGCTCTTGTCAGTGTCTGCCCGAGTATCACGGCAACCCATACGAAGCCTGTAGACCCGAGTGCGTCTCCGACAGTGACTGTCCCTCGGACAAGTCTTGTCAACAGCTCAAATGTCGCGATCCTTGTCCAGGAGTTTGTGGCCTCAATGCCGTATGTAAGGCCCTTAATCATCTGGCTACATGCCATTGTATAAATGGTTTCTCAGGAGATCCCTATCGTTATTGTCAACTACCCGAGAAACGTGAGTCATTTCATCCTTGTCAGCATCAGTCCACATCAATCCGTCAATCCTTTTGTTCTCTAGCCATACTTAAGGAGTATGTGAATCCCTGTCAACCCTCACCGTGTGGCCCCAACTCGCAATGCAAGGACCTCAATGAGCAGGCCATTTGCTCCTGTCTGCCTGAATATGTCGGTACACCGCCCAATTGTCGTCCCGAGTGTGTCACGAGCAACGAGTGTGCACAAGATAAGGCCTGCATAAATCAAAAGTGTCGCGATCCCTGTCCCGGTGTTTGTGGCTCTAATGCCGAATGCCGTGTCCTACATCATGCACCTATTTGCAGCTGTCGTCGAGGATATCAGGGTGATGCCTTTACCCGTTGCTATCCTGTGCCACGTAAGCAGATCAATGAGTACATCGTTGGTTCGCTTTCAACTTTCTATCCTCCCCGTATTACAGCCCCACCACCACCAGTTCAGGACGTTTATCAAAATCCTTGCATACCTTCACCGTGCGGCCAGCACGCTGTGTGCCGCGATAATCACGGTTCAGCCTTGTGTACCTGTGAGCCCAACTACTTTGGAACTCCACCCAATTGCCGACCCGAATGTAGCATCAATGCCGACTGCCCTGCCCACCTTGCCTGCCAACAGAACCGCTGCCGTGATCCTTGTCCCGGCGCTTGTGGCTTCAATGCCCAGTGTTTGGTCGTCAATCACATGCCAATTTGCCAATGTTCTCCCGGCTTCACTGGCAATCCTTTCGCATCCTGCCATCCACCTGCACCTGTTCCTCAGCCTCCACTGTTAGACACAGATCCCTGCCAGCGTGTGCCTTGTGGCGCTAATGCCATTTGTCGGGATGGACAGTGCAGCTGTCTGCCTGGCTACAATGGCAACCCTTCAATTGGCTGTCGACCCGAGTGTATACTGAGCACCGAATGCGCTTCTAGCCTCGCCTGTATACGCCAGAAGTGTGCTGATCCCTGTCCGGGAACATGTGGCTTGAATGCCATCTGTGAGGTCCACAACCATGTAGCCATGTGTCATTGCCCCGCTGGCCAAACAGGCAACGCCTTTGTACAGTGCGTACCACTGCCACCACCACCGCCGCTTGTCATCGCCGATCCCTGTCAGCCATCTCCTTGTGGACCCAATGCCCAGTGTCGATCGATTAATGGTCAAGCTGTCTGCTCATGTTTGCCGGATTATGTGGGTGTGCCACCTTCGTGTCGTCCCGAGTGCATTAACAACGCTGAGTGTCCACTGCATCTGGCCTGCCTACAGCAACATTGCCGTGATCCCTGCCCCGGATCGTGTGGCTTGAATGCCGAATGTCGGGTGCTAAATCATAGTCCAATCTGTCGCTGCATAAGCTCTTACACTGGAAATCCATTTGTTGCATGCCATCCGCAACCACCGCCACCACCTCCCATTCAAGATGAAAATAATCCTTGCCAGCCCTCGCCATGTGGCGCCAATTCCGAGTGCCGCAATGTGGGCAATAATGCTCAGTGCAGCTGCCTGCCGGACTTTATTGGAACTCCACCAAATTGTCGACCCGAGTGCGTCAGCAGTGCCGATTGTCCAACAAATCTGGCATGCTTGAATCAAAAATGCCGCGATCCTTGTCCTGGCGTCTGTGGTACCAATGCCGAGTGCTATGTAATCAATCATACTCCAATGTGCGTCTGCTCCAGTGGCCATAGTGGCA
Source organism: Drosophila nigrodunni (assembly GCA_020829145.1). Lineage (NCBI taxonomy): Eukaryota > Metazoa > Arthropoda > Insecta > Diptera > Drosophilidae > Drosophila > Drosophila nigrodunni. Next base: position 1,920,342 of record JACVCZ010000008.1, read on the forward strand.
ACCCCTTCATAAGCTGCAGTGTCGTCAGAGATGTGGCTGAACCCGTATCACCCTGTGTGCCCAGTCCCTGTGGATCCAATGCGCTGTGCAGTGAACAAAATGGAGCTGGCGCTTGTCGCTGTTTGCCCGACTTCTTTGGTAATCCTTACGAGGGTTGTCGTCCCGAATGTATTCTCAATTCGGATTGCCCAAGTCACTTAGCTTGCTTCAATCAACACTGTCGCGATCCGTGCGCAGGAGCTTGTGGCACGAATGCCGTTTGTCATGTTCGTGATCATCTACCGCAATGCAGTTGCCTCAGTGGCTACGAGGGTAATCCCTACAGCTACTGCAGTGTTCAGCGCGAACGTAAGACTTATTTTGAAGGATTAAATCCACGTTTAGATACTTACACCTTTTCCCCAATAGCTTTGCGTGATCCTGTGCCTCAGCATCCTTGCCAGCCCTCACCTTGTGGACCCAATTCCCGTTGCCATGAGACAAATCAACAGGCTGTCTGCAGTTGTCTACCTGATTTTATAGGTGCCCCACCCGCCTGTCGTCCCGAGTGCACCATCTCGTCTGAGTGTGCTCTTGATAAGGCGTGCAGCAATCACCATTGCATAGATCCTTGTCCTGGTGTCTGTGGTAGCAATGCCGCCTGTCGTACCATTAACCACAGTCCTCACTGTAGTTGCTTGCCTGGTTTTACCGGCGACGCCTTCAGTGGTTGCCGCACCATACGTAAGATTTCCTTTCCCCTACTACCTGCTACTTCTTACATCGATAACTTTACAGCCCCAGCAATCACTTATGATTACCCCAAGGACACCTATCGCGATCCCTGCGTTCCCTCGCCATGCGGTGCCTACGGTCAGTGCCATTCTCAAAATGGCCAAGCGGTTTGCACCTGCCAACCAGGTTACTACGGCGCACCACCAAACTGCCAACCCGAGTGCGTTATCAATTCTGATTGCGCCTCCCATTTGGCCTGTTTGAATGAAAAGTGCCGTGACCCTTGTCCCGGTTCCTGTGGCATTGCCGCTCAGTGCAGTGTTATTAACCATACCCCCATCTGCAGCTGTCCTGTAGGCTATCAGGGTAATCCCTTCATTAGCTGTGCGCCGATGCCACCTGCGCATGATCCACCCGCGCCACACGATGCCTGCAATCCATCACCCTGTGGCTCCAATGCCATCTGTAACAACGGACAATGCACTTGTCTACCGGAGTTCTTTGGCAATGCCTACCAGGGCTGTCGTCCAGAGTGTGTTCTCAACACAGACTGTGCCCGGGACAAGGCCTGTCAGCGCAACAAGTGTGTTGATCCCTGTCCAGGTGCTTGTGGTGTCGGTGCCATCTGCGAAGTGCGCCAACATGTACCCATGTGCCACTGTCCAGCCGGCACCACCGGCAGTGCCTTCGTCCAATGTTCTCTAGTCCAACGTAGGTTTTCTTTTGGTTTTTATCAGGCTTACATGTGTAGTAATTTTTCTTTAACCGTTTAGCTGATCCAATTTTGCCTGTAAATCCCTGCCAGCCCTCACCGTGTGGCAGCAATGCCCAGTGCCGTGAGGCAAATGAGCAGGCTGTTTGCTCCTGTCTTCCTGGTTATTATGGCACGCCCCCTCAATGTCGACCCGAGTGCACCATCAATTCGGATTGCGCTCCGCACTTGGCGTGCATAAATCAACACTGCCGCGATCCTTGTCCCGGTGCTTGTGGTCAGCAGGCGCTTTGCCAGACCATCAGGCACACACCCCACTGTAGCTGTCCCTCCGGATACACTGGAAACGCCTTTGTTTTCTGCCAGCGTCTACCACCACCGCCGCTAATCCGACACGAACCAGTTGATCCCTGTCAACCATCGCCTTGTGGTGCCAATGCCCAGTGCACTCGTTCACCGGATGGAAACCAGGCACAATGCAAATGTCTTACGGATTATATTGGAACCCCGCCCTTCTGTCGACCCGAATGTGTGACCTCCGGAGAGTGTGCTAATCACTTGGCCTGTATTCAACAGAAGTGCCGCGATCCCTGTCCCGGCGTTTGTGGACAGGCTGCCACCTGTCAAGTGATAAGTCACGTGCCCTCGTGTCTTTGCATTGCGGACTACATCGGAGATCCCTTCACGCGCTGCTATCCGCGTCCAGTTTTGGAGCGAGATCAGATCAATCCTTGTGTACCCAGCCCATGTGGTAGTAATGCCGTCTGCCGACAACAGGGCAATGTTGGTGCCTGTCAGTGTCTTCCCGAGTATTATGGCAATCCCTACGAGGGATGCCGACCCGAGTGTGTTCTCAATTCCGATTGTTCCAGCCATTTGGCGTGCTTTAATCAACATTGTCGCGATCCCTGTCCCGGCAGCTGTGCTCCCAATGCCCAGTGCCAAGTGGTTAATCATGTGCCCATCTGCAGCTGTTATCCTGGCTACAATGGCGATCCCTATCGCCACTGTCAGCTGCGCCAGGCGGAACGTAAGCAAACTCCTCCCACCTCTCTTAAGACTTGCACTAACTCACCGTATTATGAATTATTATCCCTTCCCCTTTGCACCAATATCTCTGCAGCTGTTCCAATTGTCTACGTTAATCCCTGCGAGCCTTCACCCTGTGGTCCCAATTCTCAGTGCAAGGATCAGCAGGGTCAGGCGGTATGCAGTTGCCTGCCCGATTATTTTGGTACCCCACCAGCCTGTCGACCCGAATGCACCACCAATCCCGAGTGTCCCCATGACAAAGCCTGTATTAATCTGAAATGTCAAGACCCCTGTCCGGGTGCCTGTGGTTACAATGCCATCTGTGCAGCACAGCACCACCGAGCACATTGCTCCTGCCAGCCCGGTTACACTGGTAACGCCCTCGTGCGCTGTTATCCAGTGCCGGCTCCACAGCCCCAGCGTGAACCTTATCGTGATCCCTGTGTGCCTTCACCCTGCGGATCGTACGCGCAGTGTCGTGTATCCAACGACCAGGCCATTTGCAGTTGTCTGTCCGAGTATTACGGCACACCACCGCATTGCCAACCTGAGTGCATTATTAATTCTGATTGCCCAGGGCATCGTGCGTGTATCAATGAAAAGTGTCGGGATCCCTGTCCCGGAGCATGCGGTCTTTTCGCTCAGTGTAATGTGTTGAATCATGTGCCTAGTTGCTCCTGTCCAAACGGTTATATGGGTGATCCATTCCATCGCTGTTACCCAACACCGATTGCACCTCCACCGCCTCCAATTGCGGATGATCCTTGCCAACCTTCGCCGTGTGGCGCTAATGCCCAATGTGCAGGCGGCATCTGCAGTTGCTTGCCACTCTATCAAGGCAATCCTTATGTGGGCTGTCGTCCAGAGTGTGTGCTAAACACTGAATGTCCCCGTGACAAATCCTGTGTACGCAATCGCTGTATTGATCCTTGTCCCGGAACTTGTGGATATTCCGCTATTTGCGAGGTGCACAATCATGTGCCAATGTGTCATTGTCCAGCAGGTATGCAAGGTAATCCATTTGTGCTTTGTCAGCCAGCACCACAACCTGTGGCACCACTAGCCGCACCTTTGCAACCATGTCAACCCTCGCCCTGTGGCAGCAATGCGCACTGTCGCGCTGTTGGAGACCAGGCGATCTGTAACTGCTTGCCAGGTTACTACGGAAGTCCACCTACCTGCAGACCTGAGTGCACCACCGACTCCGAGTGTCCATTAAGTCTGGCTTGTCTCAATCAGCGTTGTGCTGATCCTTGTCCCGGTGTCTGCGGTCATCAGGCAGTGTGTCATGTGGTATACCATAGACCACAGTGTGTCTGTCCCCCTGGCTACACGGGCAGCCCTTACACTCACTGCCAACCCATTAGACCGCTACCAGTTCCAACTGCAGCTCCGACTCCTACTCCGATACCCCCTGTGATTCCTGTACAGCGTGAACCTGTCGATCCTTGTCTACCAACGCCCTGCGGTCCACACTCCCAGTGTAGTAGTCAGGGTAGTGTAGCTACCTGTCGATGTGAACAGGATCACTTGGGTGTGCCTCCCTACTGCCGACCCGAGTGCATTTCCAATAGCGACTGTCCCAACGACCGTGCCTGCATCAATCGCAAGTGCCGCGATCCTTGTCCAGGTCTATGTGGTTTCAATGCCATCTGTCGCACCAACAATCATCAACCAAACTGTGTGTGTGCACCGGGTTTGGTTGGCAATCCGTTTACAGCCTGCCAACTGCCCCCACCACCTCCAGCTCCGATTCCCACACCACCGCCAAGAGTAACTGCTGTACAAACACCGCAGTATGAAGAACCCCCATTGAATCCTTGCGAGCCAAATCCTTGTGGTGTTAACGCAATTTGTAATCAGCACCATGGCGTTGGCTCTTGTAGCTGTCTACCCGATTACTATGGCAACCCCTATGAGGCTTGTCGTCCTGAATGCATTCTCAATAGCGATTGTCCTTCGCACAGAGCTTGCGTTCAACAGAAATGTCGTGATCCTTGTCCCGGCGCATGTGGGCTCAACGCAGAATGTCGCGTGGTTGATCATCTACCACATTGCAACTGCTATAGCGGATATACTGGTAATCCACTGGTCCACTGTGCTCCACAAACACCAGTGGTGCAACAATGTAAGCAATTACTCGCTACAGATTTCTCTGTTCTTTGTAATCATCTCTCGAATCTCTCTGACTCAGCACCACCTATAGTCCGTGTTAATCCCTGTGAGCCAAGTCCTTGTGGCGCCAATGCACAGTGTCGCGAAAGCAATGAGCAGGCCATCTGCTCTTGTCTTCCCGATTTCTATGGCAGCCCTCCGTACTGCCGACCCGAATGCACCCTGAACTCCGAGTGTCCCTTCGACAAAGCCTGTGTACAGCATAGATGTGTTGATCCCTGTCCTGGAGCTTGTGGCATCAATGCCGAGTGTCGTGTTCATTATCATAATCCCATTTGTTACTGCGGTCCCTCCTATACTGGCAACCCCTTCACCCGATGCTTCGAAACTCCCAGACGTAAGAATTCAAGTGTTACCAAATACAATTGGCAGAATATTCTAAATCAATTTTATTTGGTAAATGCAGCTATCACAAATGTTCGACGACCAATATATGACACACCAGCACCACCCTACCCAGTTGCCATACCCGGAGTGGTTTACGTTCCCTCCGAGCCACAACCGATTCCCCCAACATATCAACCCACAGTGTACACAACGTATCCGACTCCAGCTACACCTCAGCTAAGACCAACCCCTGGAGTTGTTAATATACCCTCAGCACCACAGCCAACATATCCATCTCCACAACCACCAATCTATGTTGAGAAATATACAACACCACAGCCAATAATACCACAGCAACCCGGAGTTATAAACATTCCTTCTGTGCCACAGCCATCGCCACCTGCACCACAACCTCCCGTTTTTATACCTTCTCCAGTACCCAGCACACCTGCGCCACAGCCAGGTGTCATCAATGTGCCTTCAATACCACAACCGTCGTATCCGTCACCTCAACCTACAATTTATAACGTAAACTATCCTACACAACCAACGCAACCACCAGTTCCAGGAGTTATTAATGTACCATCAGCACCACAGCCAACATATCCATCTCCACAACCACCAATCTATGACGAGAGATATACAACACCACAGCCAACTCCACAGCAACCCGGAGTTATAAATATTCCTTCTGTGCCACAGCCATCACCACCTGCACCACAACCTCCCGTTTTTATACCTTCTCCAGCACAACCAACGCAACCACCAGCACCAGGAGTTATTAATGTACCATCGGCACCACAGCCAACATATCCATCTCCACAACCACCAATCTATGATGAGAGATACACAACACCACAGCCAATTCCACAACAACCTGGCGTTATTAATATTCCATCTGTGCCACAGCCATCACCACCTGCACCACAACCTCCGGTATTCATTCCCTCTCCAGTGACAACCACACCAGCACCAAAACCAGGTGTCATCAATATACCTTCAGTACCACAACCATCCTATCCGTCACCTGCGCCTCCAGTTTATGTTGTTAATTATCCTACACAACCAACGCAACCACCAGTACCAGGAGTAATTAACGTACCTAGCGCACCACAACCACAGCCACAACCAGCACCTCAGCCACCTCGACCACCGATATACGATGTGTACTATCCGCCACCACCGCAAATACCTGGAGTGATTAACATTCCATCTTTCCCGCGACCAACATACCCGACACCACAGCCTCCTGTGTATATTCCAACACCGACTACTCCACCTGCGCCCTTACGACCAGGGGTTATCAATGTACCTTCGGTTCCACAACCACAACCATCATATCCAACAGTCCCTCCACCAGTTTATGACGTGAACTATCCACAGCCAAAACCACAACCTCCTCAAGTTATCAACATTCCTTCAATACCGCAGCCAACTCCTCCAGCAGCACAGCCCCCATTGTACATTCCATCACCACCGGCGACATATTCACCTTCTCCACAACCAGGAGTTATCAATGTACCATCAGTACCGTCACCGTCTTACCCAACACCTCAACCGCCGATCTACAATGTTAACTATCCGACAACAACACAACCCCCTCAGCAACCTGGTGTGATCAATATTCCATCTCAGCCCCAACCTAGTTATCCGTCTCCTCAACCGCCGATCTACGATGTGAGTTACCCCACAACACCAGCAAAGCCAGTGCAACCAGGAGTTATAAACATTCCCTCAGCACCACAACCAACGAGTCCTGCTCCACAACCTCCACTTTACTTACCGTCCGTTCCGGCGACTTCAACGCCTACACGGCCACCAGGTGTTGTCAACGTACCATCGGTGCCGCAGCCCTCTTACCCGACTCCACAACCACCATTCTACGAAGTGAACTACCCAACGACCAGCTCACAACCCACTTATAAGCCAAGTATTATAAACATTCCTTCGTATCCTAAGCCGGTACCACAGCCATCATATCCATCACCTCCACCACCGACCTATGATGTGAACTACCCGCAGAAACCAGAGGTTATTAATGTTCCCTCGGCACCAACGTATCCCACGCCGGTACCACAGCCATCGTATCCATCACCTCCAACACCGACCTATGATGTGAACTACCCGCAAAAACCAGAGGTTATAAATATTCCCTCGCAACCACAACCTCAACCGCCGATCGCTTACTATCCAGTAACTGAACCACAGCCAAAGCCAGGAGTCATTAATATTGCGTCACCGGAAAAACCAGCTCCTATACCGACCACTCCCCGTCCGGTTTATGACGTGGCTACACCCAATCTGGAGATAAATCCGTGCTATCCATCACCCTGTGGTCCATACTCTCAGTGTCACAATCGTTTTGGAGTCGCTGCCTGTGTTTGCTTACCAAATTACCACGGAACACCTCCAAATTGCCGTCCTGAATGCATTGTCAACTCCGATTGTCCTGCTCACTTGTCGTGTATCAATGAAAAGTGTCGCGATCCTTGCCCTGGATCATGTGCATACAATGCACTTTGCCGTGTCTACAATCATGTGCCTAATTGCTTCTGTCCTCCGGGACATACAGGAGATCCATTTGTGTCGTGTCAAAGAGTTGTTCTAAAGGATAAACCACATGAACCTATTGCACCAAAGGATCCTTGTTATCCTTCGCCTTGTGGACCCAATACTATATGCAACAATGGCGTCTGTAGCTGTTTGGATGAATATCACGGAAATCCCTACATTGGTTGCCGTCCTGAATGCGTGCTCAACACGGATTGTGCTAAGGATAAGGCCTGTAGAAGGCAAAAATGCGAGGATCCCTGCCCAGGAACCTGTGGATTGAATGCGCTGTGCCATGTCTATAATCACATTGCGAGCTGCTCGTGTCCAACAGAAATGCAAGGAGATGCCTTCATTCGCTGTGATCCTGTACCCAAACCCATCACTGAAAGACCCACCCCAACAAGCGCTCCCATTCCACCCACAACACTTCCGGCAGTTGTGTCACCAAGACCACCCATTAATCCTTGCCAGCCCTCACCCTGTGGACCCAATGCCCAGTGCCGTCCCTACCAAGAACAAGCTATTTGCTACTGTCTACCTGGTTATATGGGCACACCTCCATCCTGTCGTCCCGAGTGCAGTAGCAACTCGGACTGTTCCCTTGACAAGTATTGCTTAAATCTCAGATGCAGCGATCCTTGTCCAGGTGCATGTGGCTTACGCGCCATTTGTCATGCCCAAAATCACAGTCCCATCTGCTTGTGTCCACCAAACTTGACGGGTAATCCCCTACTAGCCTGTCAACCTATAGGTAATTCTTAAAATCCCTAGATAAAAATGAATCCAACTCTAATGCAATTCTTTCAGTTGTAGCACCACCACCAATCAGAGATCCCATTGAAATGAATCCCTGTGTACCCTCACCATGCGGTCCGCACTCAGAGTGCGAGCCCACCGCTCAGGGTGCCCGTTGCTCGTGTCTAAATGGTTTCATTGGCACACCACCGCAATGCCGACCCGAGTGTGTGAGCAGCGCCGACTGTGCCAATGACAAGGCCTGTCTTAATCGCAAATGCGTCGATCCTTGTCCCGGCAGTTGCGGCCATCGGGCCCTCTGTCGCGTCATCACACACAGTCCGCTCTGCTATTGCCCGCAGGGTTTGGTGGGCGATGCCCTAAGTGCTTGCGTCGAACCCATAAGAGAACCGGTGTTGCCTTGTCAGCCCAATCCGTGTGGTGTCAATGCAGTTTGCTTACCCCACCGTGACTTAAGCATCTGTCAATGCCTGCCAGATTATTATGGCAATCCTTATGAGATCTGTCGACCCGAATGCACCATAAACTCCGACTGTAACAGCGATCGCGCCTGTGTGCGTGAAAAGTGTGAAGATCCCTGTCCCGGTGTCTGTGGCATCAATGCCCATTGTCAGGTTATCAATCACAGTCCCGTCTGTGAATGCATTCCCCGGCATGTGGGCAATCCCTACCACAGTTGCCGCCTTGTCCAACACGAACGTAAGACCAAATTCTCAGACTTCTTATACCAAAAATGTTGCGCCACTAAAAAAAACTGATACTTCGCTCCTTTTTCTGCTGATTTTCTCCCAAATCGACAATAATGCAGTACTCAATTTTAAGTCTTTGTCTTTATAACCTTCGCTGCCTTTGCTCTACCTAAACAACAAGCCAAAAATCAATTTCTTTTAATTTCTTCGCTCTTACTCAACTGTCTGTTGCCTTGTTACACTCTGCAATCCTATGGTTAAGCTACTTTATCATCAAACATAACACTAAAACACATTTTGCTCATTCAGCAGCTAAGATCAGCTGCTGAATGTCCTTATTATTCATCCATTTGATTTTCTTCGTGACAATTGCTAGTAGATTTGCCTAAAACAAAAAAATAACCTGCTCTCGCTTGAATAATATGAAACGCTTTGCTTTCTGCCCGCTGAATTATTCCTACAAAAACTTTAACCCTCAAACCGTTCTCTCAACCCACCAGCCACGCCCCCTGTCTATGTGAATCCCTGTGAGCCGACGCCATGTGGCGCCAATTCTCAGTGTCGCGAATCTCAGGGTCAGGCCATTTGCAGCTGTCTACCCGAATTTATTGGCACTCCGCCCGCGTGTCGTCCCGAGTGTGTGATTAGTGCCGAGTGTCCATCGGATAAGGCGTGCATTAATCAAAAGTGTCAAGATCCCTGCCCAGGAGCATGTGGACTCAATGCTCAGTGTCATGTGCGCAATCATAGCCCACTCTGTTCTTGCCAGCCCGGAACAACAGGAAATGCTTTCATACGCTGCTTGCCAGTGCCACCGCCGGAAGTGCCCAAGAAAAAGGATCCAACTGTACCAGCCACGCCCTGTGTGCCATCACCTTGCGGTGCGAACTCACAGTGCAGGGAAGTCAATGGAGGTGCCAGCTGTAGCTGTCTGCCCAATTTCATTGGCGCTGCACCCAATTGTCGACCCGAGTGCACTATCAATGCTGAGTGTCCCAGCAATTTGGCCTGTCTCAATTCAAGATGCCGCGATCCTTGCCCAGGTTCTTGTGGCTTTGGAGCACAATGCAATGTCATTAATCACACGCCCAGTTGTTCGTGTCCCGCTGGCCAAACAGGTGATCCGTTCACCAGTTGCCGTCGCTTGCCGCCCACTCCACCACCACCAGCACCGAGTATGATCCCCTTGTCTTTTCCCCACAGTTCTGTTCTAAAGTGGTCCCCACTTCCGTTATTCTTTGTTACAGAACCAGATGATCCTTGCAATCCATCGCCTTGTGGCGTCAATGCATTGTGCCGCAATGGTCAGTGCTCTTGTCTGGCCGAGTATCAAGGCGATCCATATGTCGGCTGTCGCCCCGAATGTGTATTGAACTCAGAGTGTCCACGAGATCGTGCCTGTGTGCGCAACAAGTGTGTGGATCCTTGTCCAGGCACCTGTGCCCAGAATGCCCTCTGCGATGCCATCAATCACATTGCCATGTGCCGTTGTCCGGAACGCATGACAGGCAATGCCTTTGTCTCCTGCTCCCCAGTGCGTGATGTGGTGCCCGTTAATCCATGCCAGCCATCACCATGTGGCGCTAACGCGCAGTGCGTGGAACGCAATGGAAATGCCGTCTGCTCTTGTGTCGATCCCTGCCCCGGATACCTGGACTACACAGGCCGCCAAACTGCCGCGGATTGCTATCCATCACCATGTGGCCTTAACTCCATTTGCCGCGTGCAACGGGATCAGGCTGTTTGCGAATGTTTGCCTGGCTTCTTTGGAAATCCACTGGCACAGGGCTGCCGACCAGAGTGTACTCTGAGCTCCGACTGATCCTTGCCGTCAAGCTTGCCAGGATCTCAAAGTAAGCATTTATCTTGCGTTCAAAAAATTCCAAGTGTGTGGATGCCTGTGCCGGCGTTTGCGGCTATGGCGCCATCTGCCAGACCATCAATCACAGTCCCATCTGCAGTTGTCCCGACAAGATGATTGGTAATCCGTTCGTGCAATGCGAGTCGCCACGTGAAGTAGAGGTAATTGATCCTTGTCAACCATCGCCCTGTCGCAGCAATGGAATTTGCCGTGTGCACAATGGAGCCGCTACTTGCAGCTATCCCGAGTGTGTCACCAACGAGGATTGCTCAAGAGATCGTGCCTGTGTAACACAGAAGTGTCGCGATCCTTGCCAGAATGCCTGTGGCCTTAACGCCATCTGCCGTGTCATCAATCACAAGGCTATTTGCAGCTGTCCACCCGAATTCTATGGCTCTCCCTATGCTCAGTGCATACGAGAGTTACCTAAAGTGGCTCCACCTAAGCCTGAATGCACCAGCGATTCGGAGTGTACCAATGACAAGGCGTGCATCAATCAGGTCTGCCGCAATCCTTGCGAGCAATCCAATTTGTGCGCCCAACAGGCCCGCTGCCATGTCCAGCTCCATCGTCCGCTCTGTGTGTGCAATGAAGGCTACACCGGAAATGCTCTACAGCATTGCTACCTACTTGGCTGTCGCTCCGACGGAGACTGTGCTCCCACCGAGGCCTGCATCAATGAACAGTGCGTTGATCCTTGCGGTTTCACGCAATGCGGTGCCGGTGCCATTTGTCGCGCCGATTTCAATCATCGCGCTCGCTGCCATTGTCCCGAGGGCTATCGTGGCAATCCACTGGTGCGCTGCGAACGTCCTGAATGCCGCAGCGATGAGGAGTGCGCCTATCATCTGGCCTGTCGCAACGAACGCTGTGAGGATCCCTGCAATTGCGGAGTTGGTGCTCAGTGCCGTGTGGATAATCATCGTGCTCAATGCCGTTGTCCCGCTGGTTACAGCGGTAATCCCGCCGTGCGCTGCGAGTTGGTACCAGTTCAACCCGAGGGTTGTACAATGGATGCCGAGTGTCCTAGTAAATTGGCCTGCTTCAATGGAGAATGCAAGAATCCTTGCGCTGTCACGCATCCTTGCGGTGCCAATGCCATCTGCGAAGTCGTCGATACTCTGCCCCTACGCACTATGATCTGTCGCTGCGAACCTGGCTATGTGGGTGATGCTGACATTGGATGTCGCAAAGGTAAGTTACAACCAACCAAACTACCCCTTACATTAGTAGTCTGCCTTAAACCATTTGTAGCTACCAATGTGAGGCGGTACTGTACTTTTTGTCCTGCTTTACTGCCGTGCTTTGTTTATTTCTTTGCAGCCAAGTTGTAAATAGTTTTTAATATATGATCTTAATGATCCCCATTTTCCTCCTCAATTATCCCCCTTGTTCAATGAGTTGCACAACACAACAAATGCACTCAATAACTTAATGCTAACTGCTGCACTTGCTCCCAATTCTTAATCCGTTTACTCGATGTGTTTACTAATCTTTGATTTTGTACATCTTAGAACCCACACGTGACCAGGGTTGTGTATCGCATGATCAGTGCCAGGATACGGAGGCGTGTCGCGGAGGTAACTGTGTTAATCCTTGTCTGGATGCATCGCCCTGTGCGCGCACTGCTCAGTGCTTGGCTCAACAACATCGTGCCATCTGTAGCTGTCCACAGGGCACCCAAGGAGATCCCTTCACCAACTGCTATCAACCACGTAAGTTTCTGCTTGAAACTTCCTTTTGAGCTGGACTTATCAATTTTGATTCTCTCCCTACGCAGCTCAAATTACAGCCGGCTGCAAACACGACTCGGAGTGTACGCCTACGACGGCATGCATCAATCAGCGTTGCCAGGATCCTTGTGCCGAGGCCAATCCTTGTGCCGGCAATGCCGAGTGTCGTGTACAGAACTCTCGACCCATTTGCTACTGTCCAGCTAGCTGGGGAGGTGATCCACAAATCCAGTGCTTCAAACGTAAGTAGTCTTCGAGGCTTAAAAACTTTAGATAGAATAGAATCCTTCATCATTCCCTCCTTTTTCTTCAGCCGAATGCAAAGTAAATGCAGATTGTCCTTACGACAAGGCCTGTCTCAACGAAAACTGCGTGAACCCATGTACCCACGGACAGCTGCGTTGCGGCAGTGGAGCCGAGTGCCTGCCCCAGAATCACCAGGCTGTCTGTAGGTGTCCTGCCGGCACACAAGGAAGTCCCTTCGTTGCCTGCATCACTGGACATTGTCAGTACAATGAGGATTGTGCCGATCACGAGGCCTGCGATCGCTTGAATCGCATCTGCCGTCCTGTCTGTGAACAGGACACTTGTGCAGTGAATGCAATTTGCCAGGGCCGACGTCATCAGCCTCAGTGCGAGTGCCGTACTGGCTTCCAGGGCAATCCCTTCGTACTGTGCGAGATACCCAAACGTGATCCAAAACCAGAGTGTACCCAAGATGCGGAATGTCCATCGAAATTGGCTTGCATCAATCAACGCTGCGCTGATCCTTGTGCCACGCCCCATGTGTGCAGTCCACAGCAGAGCTGTGCCGTTCTAGACACTCTGCCTTTGCGTACGATGATCTGCAAGTGTCCCAGCGATACGGTAACCGATAGCACCGGAAATTGTGTGCCCATTAAGGCGGTGATTGTGCCTGGCGGATGTCAGCATAATGCCGAGTGCGCCAGCTCAGAGGTGTGTCTACATGGCAGCTGTCTGGACGCCTGTCGTCTGGAACGTTGTGGCGTCAATGCCCAGTGTAGTGCCAGGGATCATTATGCTCAATGCAGTTGTCCAGCTGGTTTCCAGGGTAATCCACGCATCGAGTGCTATACCACGGAAATTGATTTGCCCAAGTCTCCGGGTGCGGAGTGTACTCGCAATGATGACTGTCCACGTGATAGAAACTGCCTGAACGAACGTTGTGTAAATCCATGCGTGGCCGACGCCTGCGGTCTAGGCGCCTACTGTCATGTGCAGGAACGTGCTGCCGTCTGTCGCTGTCCACCAGGTCACACTGGAGATCCTCGCGTGCGCTGCCTACCACGTAAGTACCTTGAAGGAGGCAATCCCACTGAGCTTTACCTTAGACTAATTATGGAACTCATTACAGCATCGGATGTGATTACTGTGGGCTGCAAGTCCAGCTCGGACTGTCCCGCCACCGAAGCCTGCATCAATGCGCAGTGCGTCAATCCATGCAATTGTGGTCCTCATGCCGAGTGCATCGTCAAGAATCATCACCCGATTTGCTATTGCCAGCCTGGTTACTCGGGTAATGCCCAGTTTGGCTGTGCTCCAATCGGTTGCCAGTCGGATGATGAGTGCGCCAACGATAAGCAGTGTGTGCAGCGAGAATGCATCAATCCTTGCCTGGTCTCTCAACCCTGCGCTTTGAATGCCGAGTGTTATGGACGTAATCATCGCGCTAGTTGCCGTTGCCCAATCGGACTTGAGGGCGATCCATTTGTGAGATGTCTGCGCTTGGAATGCCACTCAGATCACGACTGTGCCAGTAATCTGGCCTGTGTATCCAATCAGTGCGTGAACCCTTGTGCCCAGAGTCCGTGTGCTCAGAATGCTAACTGCCAGGCACTTCAACATCGTGCCGTTTGCCGTTGTCCGGATCAATTGCCGCTGGGTAATCCCTATGCCTACTGCGAACCACGCCCCGTGGAGCCAGTTTGTCGCGATGACGGCGATTGTTTCAGTGGCTTGGCCTGCATCGATGCCGAGTGCAAGAATCCATGCACTGAACTCTCACCCTGCGCACGTAGCGCCCACTGCAGTGTCCTCGATAGCGTCCCAGTTCGCACCATGGTCTGCGAGTGTCCCGAATCCCAGGTGCCTGATGCCAGTGGCGAGTGTCGCCCAATGGTGCTGCAGAGTCCACCTGGTTGCGAAAGTGATTTGGACTGCGGAGATCAGGAGGCTTGCGTTAATCGCCAGTGCCGTAACCCGTGCAATTGTGGCACCAATGCCATCTGCCAGGTACAACAACATCGCGCCGTCTGCAGTTGCCAGGAGGGCTTCGAGGGTAATCCTTATGCCGCCTGTCGTTCCATTGGTTGCCGCATTGACGGTGAATGCGATTCCGGCAAGGCCTGCATCAACGGTAACTGCATCAATCCATGCCTGCTCAACGATCCTTGTGGTCCCAATGCCGAGTGTTATGTCCAGTCGAGTCGCGCTCAGTGCCGCTGCCTTAGCGGCTATCGAGGTAATCCTTACGAGCGTTGCCGCATCATCGGCTGCACCAGCAATAACGATTGCCCCACGGACAAGACCTGCCAGAACGAACAGTGCGTGAATCCTTGTGTATACCACAACATCTGTGCCCCTCGCGCCGAGTGCCGTCCACAGAACCATATGGCCGTGTGTCGCTGTCCCGCCGACTTCCTTGGAAATCCCTACGTCGACTGCCGTCCACAACCGCAACCCGTTTGCAAACTGGACACGGACTGTCCCGCTCGTTTGGCCTGCATCAATGAACAGTGTGTCGATCCTTGTGTAACTCTCGAGCCATGTCAACGACCTGCCCAGTGCCAGGTGACGCCCACAGCGCCTGTGCGCACCATGATCTGCATTTGCCCAGATGGTTACATCAGCAGCGGCAGCGGTAGCTGCAAACCCACCAAGAGTGTCATCACAGTTGGTGGCTGCATCTCTGATAGCGACTGTTCGGCGGACAAATCCTGCGTGAATGGCATTTGCCGAGATCCCTGCAATTGCGGTTTGAATGCCGAGTGTCGCATCAAGGACCACAAACCGGTATGCACTTGTCGCCAGGGCTATGAGGGTAATCCGGAGTTCGAGTGCGCCAAGATCGAGTGCAGCATCAACTCCGAGTGTCCACCTACTCACGCCTGTCGCAATCAACTCTGTGTGCCCGCCTGCCAGGGTGAGCAATGCGGTCCGAATGCCCAGTGCTTGGCCCTCAATCATCGTGCGGTCTGTGAATGTGCTCCAGGACATGGAGGTAATGCTCGTCTTGGCTGCACACCTCTGGGCTGTCGCACCGATGACGAGTGCCCGACGGACAAGGCCTGTGTGAATGGCAAGTGTGCCAATCCTTGCGAGACTACGGCGGTCTGCGCCAGCGACGAACGTTGCAAGGTCTATCAACATAAGCCTCAGTGTGCCTGCCCACCAGGCACAGTGCCCGGACGTCACGGCTGCGAACAAGATCGCGTGGCCATTTGCATCAGCGACAGTGACTGTCCCACACAGAAGGCCTGTCTCCACGGAGAATGCATCAATCCCTGCAACGCTACACAGCCGTGTGGCGTGAATGCCGAATGTCGTGTGCTGGACACACTACCCGTACGCACTATGATCTGTGAGTGCCTTGAGGGCTACACCGGCAATGCGGCGGTGCAGTGCGACAAGCGTTCACTGTGCGTCATCGAGAAGGGCTTCGTGCGTGACGTAGACGGCCAGTGTGTCTGTCCACCTGGCAGCGCTCTGGATATCTACGAGTACTGCACACCGTGTCTGCAGGAGCAGGGCTATCGTATTGACGAGCAGGGTCACTGTGTCTGCGCCTTGGAGCGCGGCATGGTGATTGATGAACGTGGTCGCTGCACTTGTCCCACTGAGCTGGGCTACCGTCTAACACCGCAGGGCGAGTGTCAACCGGAGGAGCAACCCGAGTGCAAGACCAACGAACAGTGTGCAGATAATCGCTACTGTAATCCCGAAACCAAGACCTGCATGGATCCCTGCCTGACCAAGAAGTGTGGCGTCAATGCCTTCTGCAATGCAGTCAATCATCGTGGTCAATGCC
Source organism: Drosophila nigrodunni (assembly GCA_020829145.1). NCBI lineage: Eukaryota > Metazoa > Arthropoda > Insecta > Diptera > Drosophilidae > Drosophila > Drosophila nigrodunni. Next base: position 1,936,942 of record JACVCZ010000008.1, read on the forward strand.
AGTGCATAACTGGCTACACAGGAAATCCTGAACTTCACTGCAATCACACCAATTTCCGCACAGACTTCCCACGTCCCGATATGGTTGTCAGTTGTCTGGCTGACGGTGTCCAGGTGGAAATCCACATCACTGAACCTGGATTCAATGGTGTGCTCTATGTAAAGGGACACAGCAAGGACGAGGAGTGCCGTCGTGTTGTCAATTTGGCCGGAGAGACGGTGCCACGCACTGAAATCTTCCGTGTACACTTCGGCAGCTGCGGCATGCAAGCCGTCAAGGATGTGGCCAGCTTTGTGCTGGTCATACAGAAGCATCCCAAGCTGGTCACCTACAAGGCACAGGCCTACAACATCAAGTGTGTCTACCAGACGGGCGAGAAGAATGTCACATTGGGCTTCAATGTCTCCATGCTGACTACAGCTGGCACCATTGCCAATACTGGACCACCGCCCATCTGTCAGATGAGAATCATTACCAACGAGGGAGAGGAAATCAACTCGGCAGAAATTGGCGATAATCTGAGACTGCAAGTGGACGTCGAACCAGCCAGTAAGTTTACTAAATGCTATTAATTCTTATTCCTTAATTAATTAACTTTATTTGTAGCTATTTATGGTGGCTTTGCGCGTTCCTGTATTGCCAAGACTATGGAGGATAACGTACAGAACGAGTATCTGGTAACGGATGAGAACGGCTGTGCCACAGACACAAGCATCTTTGGCAACTGGGAGTATAATCCCGATACCAACAGTCTCTTGGCCAGCTTCAATGCCTTTAAATTCCCCTCCAGCGATAACATACGCTTCCAGTGTAATATACGCGTTTGCTTCGGCAAGTGTCAGCCCGTCAATTGCGGTGGTTATAATGCCTTTGGACGACGTCGTCGTTCCATTGCCGATAACTCAACCGATACGACGGCGATAGCGACCAGCACTGGTGTGGAGGGTCAGCTGCGCGAGGAGATCACGATCTCCTCCAATGCCATACTGACATTCGAGAAGCGCAGCGGACCTGGTCTCAATGATGCCAACAGTGAGTGTCAAAACTTTTCTAGCCACTCTGTAGACATATAAATTTAATCACTTTTTACGCTACTCTTCTTAGTTAAACCGGCTGCTCAGCGTGTGGAGGATATTTGCGTCTCGATGGTGGGTCTGATCATAGCCTTGGTCATAACGGCTCTTTTGGCGCTTGTCGCCGTTGCCGTTGCGGTTTCCTGCTGGCTTATGGCCTACAGAAGACGCCCCAAGACCTTGGCACCACTGCCACATCCACCAGAGTTTCCCAATCCGCTCTTCGCAAATCCGGACGCTGCGCCTGAACCAACGCCCGATTATATCTCCTAAATCAAACGTAAAGTAACAAAAACAACAACAAATCCTAGCTATAATTTTAGATATAGAATTGATATTTGAAAAGCTCGTGCAAAAGGTATAAAAACGAAATTAAATTTCGCGAAATTGAAATGCAAAGAAAGAAAGAAAGAAAGTAAAAGAAAAGAAAAAGCAAAAGTACAGTTGTGAGCCGAAACTGTAGCTTGGGCGTTTATAAAACCCCACGATAAATATAAAGAACTGTAAAAAGACAAAAAAAAGAAAAGAAAACGAAATCATGCACATTATTAATTTAATAACGTTAAGAAAATAATTTTATTATTATAAATAATTTTGTATTAACTTTTTTAGTTTTTCTTCAACTTTTCCTACTAATATGAGAATTTTGCGTAGACCAAAAAAACGAAATATTTAAAGGAAACTGCCAAACAGATAGAGAAAACAATGGAGAAATAGAGAGTAGAAGAGGAAGAGCAGCAAACTACAAAAAGAATTCTCGTTCTCTAACGACAACTTCTTCATTAGTCGATTTATGATTACATATTGATATTTTTTGTTATATACATATATAACTATAAAGACTATAATTCCTATAATTGTTTAGGGTGTGGGTAGTAGCAACAACAACAAATACACTTTGTATCATAGCACACACACACTACACACTACTACACTTCCCAAACACAAACATACACACACAAACATAATTTAGGATCTGAACTCGCCTTTTTCCAATTCAAAACTCAAAACTGCCTTTATTTTTCCGAACAATGCACCCCAAAATAAAGTAATACTCCTTAGCAGTACGTAAAGCTCAGATTTTGGGAACAACTTTTCAGAAGGGAATATAATCAAAGGACAATATCTAAACGATTGTTCTTTAACGATTATATGAAGAGACGAAACAAGTTCAACTCACACACACACACACAAACGAACACACACAGCCAAACGAACGTGTTTTAGATAAATGTTGTTCCCAAAAACAAACAAAAAAAATATACAAAAAAACATAAATACTGCCACTGAGGCGTCAGACAGCGCACAAAAGATTAATTAAGGTATTTGTTTTAATAGCGACTAATGGAGGATTTGAACTATAAATAACACTATGTACTTACAATCTGATCTATACTATGATTAACCCAATTATTTTTGTAGTTTTTTAGTCAATTAATATTAAATTGTTGTGATTGTTTTAAAATGCAAATGAAAGAAAGAATCTTCCACTAACTAAAAATTAAACTAATAGAGCGACAAGTACTTAGACGTACTTAAAGTAAAGAAACTAAACAACGAATCGGCTAATTAGCTTCGTTCCGCCCCTGATCTGCACCTCCTTGATACTCCTCCCGATCTAGGCACAGAACGCAGCTGTTAACGGACCTAAAACTATGCAGCGAATTTTTGTTTTGGGCGTTCGCTTTACAGGGGGCGTGTCTGTTAGCATAGGCTGGGCAGGAACTGGGAGTGGCGTAGGTAGGTGGTTAGAGTTAAAGCCGTTATAATTAAATTATTCAAAATAAAGTTTTAAATTAATATTATTAAACATAAACAAAATGTATAGTCACTACTTTAAGCCAAAACAAGAGACAATTTCTTTATATAGTGAAAATACCATGAGAACTCGCACACACACACACATACTTACACCTACACTCTCTCACACACATACACAGTTAGAAAAGAGACCAATTGTAAATAATACACAAACCGATGGTATTTTTAGTAGATTTTTGTGTATAGGTTTCTATCCCCTTTCCCAGCAATAGCTTCATGCCAGGCATAAAATTATTTTCTTATTCCAAAACAAATAGTTAAAGTGCACAAATTAAATACCTTAACAACTTCGCTCACAATTTAAAAAAATACAACTCTTATTTTTTCTTTTAACGTAAACGATTTAAAACGATCTGATAAAAACAACTAGAATTAAGTTGATTAAACTTTTTGCACTGGCAGCAAATACAAAAAAAAAAGATGAGAGAAGAATTGTAAAAAGAACAACAATAGTTAAATTGTAATTATAAAGAATTGTATTTAATATGAAACAAAAAAATATAATTGTAATCGCTTATTGTACACTAATAAATAATAAATGAATATGAATAAAAAATAAATAAAAAAAATTGGCGACCTTTTTTTTTCAGCTTACAAAAATTATTATTTTTATTTGTTATCATTTAAAAATACTTTGAACAAAATAATTTATATGAAAATTAATCATGTTAACGATAAATTATTTATTTGTTTATTCTAATTTCTTTAAGCATTCTTCGACTACTTTCACTCAGACGACACTTGATCGTTTCCATAAATCCACTGATATAATTTAAATATTTCAAATCCAGTTTTGCGTATGATTTTTTGTGACTACAACGAAAACACTTAAGTACGAGAACGTGTAGATTATCAAATTATAATCATCTCATATATGGTGCGATTACCCTCACTTACCTAACTGTACAATCCCCTTCCCAACCCACCTCGTTATCAATAAGTTTATGGCTTGACTGTCTACAAAATGATAAAAAAAAAGTGCATTTTTTCAAAAAGTAATCCCCGACATTCCCCCTCTTATCACAGACTCAGATGCTCGCCAAATTGTAGCTTCTTCTTGTTGGTCGTATAATCAAAAAAAATTAATATGCAAGCTTTGGGGGATAAGCACAAACAGCAGTTAAAAAAAAAACCAAGAAAAATAAGTAAAAAACAAAAATGGCAAATCAAACCTCGCTTGTTTTTAAACCGCACACTCTTTAGTCTTCTTTAGCACAGATACCCTGCAAGGGAGTAGCTAAACGAATGTTCAAGTAATGCAAATTATTAATCTTAGATAAAGCTTTGAACATTTTATTAAATAACTTCACACTTCTTTCTATTTGTGCCTTTAATAAAATGCTAAATTTAAGTCTTTGCGTGTCTATGCTACTCTTTTCTAACAGTTTAGCTTGCGGTTATTCCGACTGTTGTTGCCTGCTATCAGATGCCGCGGCGGAAAGCACAAATGAGCGTACGACAAAAGCAAAACCCGCAAATGCTCACATTCACAAACACACCCATACACACACGTGCGGTGAGTGACTACGAGAGAGCGGGAGAAAGAGAGCGCTGCTTAGAGCGTACGGCCAGCGGACCGTGAGCTGCAAGCCTCTAAACGCTGCCCTCCCCCAACAGACCTCACTACTCTCTCTCTCTCTCTATCTCTCTCTGCCCACACACCGACAGAGACCCCAAAAGCAATGTGAAGTGTAAACGATATTCGCAAACGTGGATCAGTTGACATTTGACAACGCGCGTGTTTGCACGTTTCTTTGGGGGCTCTGCGTACGGCTTTGCGTACGGCTCAACGGCATTATCTACGGCTTCGGTTAGAGCTTTACGGTTAATAGTGCGTCAAATGAGTAGGACATTAATTTTGATTGCGGCGTTTAAAGAAACAAAATTTTTGTGAAACTCTTTAAATAATAATTTTGGACTATCGCACGCATCGTGTACTCACTGCGTTATCAATCAGCTCAACGCGCTCAGTGGGTAATTGATACAACAATACATTTGGTGCAATTTGTTGATTATGCTATTAAGCGATTATGAATTATGATTAAAAACATTTAAACTGCCCAATTGTTGAACGTAATGAATGAATTCAATTCACATTCACGTTCAATTGAAAAGTGTCGCGAAATCACTTCAATTAACTTAATTTGAGTGCATTAAATGATTAAAAATAACAAACTGATTTAAATTATTATTAACAATTGTTTGCTGTACAGCAGTTTTCTACTTCAAACAGTGCCAAAATCAACTAAAAAATAAGTTTTTACCTCTACTGAGAGAAAAATTTAAAATAACAAGAAACAAAAAACAGTTGCGAAAAAATCGTTTAAGTAGTATAATAAAAATAAATTGATTCTTTTTTCGTTTTCGTATTCGTATTCGTTTCCTTTTTTTGTAATTATTTTCGCATTGAAAACTGTGCTTAGTATGGATGCTAGTTTCATTAACACAAAGCTTTGCAAAACTACTTAAATTCAAGTCTCTAACTTAATTTTGTGTAAAAAAAACTGGCAATTAAATATTTCAATCAATGAAATAAAGTAACATCTTTGTTAAGATCAACTAACGCTTAAGTCTTAAACTGTTAAACATGAGTACAATTTAAAATGTTTTTGAATGTAACAATTGTGAAGAAGTTTATTACAAAGTCTTAATAAGTTCCATGTAGCAGCTTATCAAATTGAATTTCCTACTTTTAATATGCCTATAAGACGTGTGAATGCATCTCTTAGCAACACTTTCAGTCGCTTAGATCATGCATTTTATCTGTAAGTTGAAAAAAAAAATGGATAGAATAATTTACATATCACATGGCGAGTCAATGAGAGTCGTCTATGAGTTCCATTACAATGAAGCCCCATAAAATGACATGTGCAGTGGAAATGCGAGTTACTTTGTAGTCGAAAAGATGTATCGCAAGATGCGTATAATTAATAATTCTGAACCCATTTGTGTGACCTTTGCGCCAGAGCTAAAGAGTCACTGGAGCATAGCGTTGAATGTATCATCGAAATAATTATGACGTAGTGCCATAAATCGATCAAAATTGAAAAGCAACTAACCAGCAGTTAGCTAGAAAACCAACTCACTAAAAGCCATAAACTAAAAACGACTAAAAACTAAATCCTTCAAAGAAAAGCTGTTAAGTTGACCAAGGGGAAGTTTCAACAGAGGTTTATGGGTTGTATGGAAGGGCAGCGGGCAGGGGAGCAGTACGTAGTGCACGATAAGATACAATTTTTTGTAACTGATGTCAAGTGAAGTGCGAGTGACTGTGATGGGATCTGAAGTGCGCGGCAGACAGATATGAGTGTTTATCTGTCCACAATGATAAAATGTGGAAATACAAATTTTAAAAAAAAAAAAAAAAAAAAATTTAAAACAAAATGGAACTTGAAGCATGTGCTTGTTTATTTATTTATATTTTGTTGTTTTTCTTTTTTCTTAAACAACAAAAAGTAAATAGCATGTGAATTGTTTATAAATTGTAGCGATAAGCGTCCAAGAGATTTTGTAGGTATTAGCAGAGCTAATGTGAAAGAACTGTTAACTTTAACATGGCCATAACAGAAATTGTGGTTAAGCGTAACATAATAAAACATAGATCAACTTTGGGGCCAAAATTTTGAAAATTTATTAAACGATATGAAAAATAATTCCCTTTAACTAAAAAAAATAATTAACTGGAATTTTATGTAAGTTCAGAGCTCTTCTACACAAAGAAAATACTCTTCTGTAGTTCCTAGTTACTCTAAACTTAATCCATTTCCACTGAATCTTTAGCACAACTGAGTTTAAGGCGATTTGCAATGCTTGACAATTTTTTAAATTAAAGAGTTTATTTAAGTAAATCAGCATTATGTAGGTTAATCAGTGATTAAGACAATTTGCAGAGTTTATAGTGGAATATTCTGGCAAACATGCGATATAAATTTTGATAGAGTAAACTGACTTGCAGTAACTACATATAAAGACAATGAGTTTATTCACTCTCTTCTTATTTGGTTTTATTATTATTTAAAAGCTTTAGCGAGCGCACACTAACAACAACAACAACAACGACTGTAGAAATAATGGCGTTGTGGTGTTCAAGGTTTTAAAGTGATTTAAAAATATGACAACCGCAACAACAGCAACAACAACAGCAGCAGCAGCTGAGACACCAGCTACAAATTATGAGCATTAAAATGATAAATACACAAACAACAACAACAACCAAAATGATTTTATGATTCCAAGCAAACTACAGAAAAAACTTTAACGAATTTGAACACCAAAGCAAGCAAAAAGTAGAAACTTTGTAAACATTTCGCCAAAAATGGCAGATCAAGCTGACCAAGATGTGAGCAATAAGTTGCCTAAAACCGCCTCCTCACCCACTGCCCTCAACGTGGTTACCAAACGCACCACGCCCACTTCTACTGCCTTGTCACCCATTTCGAGACACAGTCAGTTGTCGGACAGTGGTGCCGAAAGCTGCGGTGATGGCGACGAGCAGCGCCTGATACGCACACCTTCGATGCGACCACACAAGTACATCATTATACCAGCCACACCTGGCTCACCTGTGCCTGGCGGCGCTCCCACGATGCCCTTTAGGCAGACCAGCTCCACCACCTCCCTGGTGGCCATGGCTGCCGCCTTGCAGAAGCAAACACAACAGCCACGCCCATCTGCGGTCAAGTCACGTCCCAGCTCGGACATCATACAGCCACAGCAGCAACAGCAGCAGCAGCAACTGCAGTTGCCACAGCTGCCGGCAGCGGCCTCCAACTCCACAGTCACCTTCACCATTGACGACTGCGAGCCGGAGGTGGCGCCCGTTGCTCATTTGACACCCGCCACGCTCACCTGCACCACCACAACCACAATGGCCGGACACGAGTCACTGGCAGCCATCGCACCGCTCAACTACGACTTGCGCTCGCGGCTGGGCAGCCATCACAGCAGCATGCGCTCGGTAGTCTCAGGTGAGCATACAATTTTAACTTGGATTTAGGCAGGAAACAAGTAAGCATTTCAATGAGTGTTAAGTGATATAAAATCAAACAAAAAATTGGAAGTCCTTCATTACAATTTCATTCTCCACTAAGTCAACAAGTCAACAAAATTTCAGTTGTTTCTTTTATAAAAATTTTCTGTAAAAATAATATGTGGAAATGCGGTTGCGGCTTGAATCTTAGATGGACGACACTTGTTGTCGGCATCACTGATCTGATACTCACACTTCTATTGCTTTCGGTTATTTACGGTAACAGTAACGGTATGTCCCCTAAATGTTTTTATTCAATTAATTACCCTAGTCAATAATCAATAATCACAGATAGTGATTTACCTAGGGAAGTCGAATTTATTGGAATAGTTTTCCAAATCACCCATTTCGTTGCATGTATGATGGTTATTGCTTCGGTTTGGTCGGTGAGTATTAAGGTAGTCAGGTTTATAACTGGAGCACTAGTAAATTTTCTCTCTTCATCAGCAACACATGGAACTACTATTTGGTTATTTAATGACTGGAATTCTACACATGATATCCGTGATAGTATACGTTATTCTAATGGTTCTTAAATACAAAGCGTATCATATATTAGCATTACTTCTAGCGATTCGTAAGGACATTTAGATTTCTTAATGATTTGTCTTAACTATCCGTTCTGCCCACAGCACTTGGAATATATTTCTGGATCTGTGTTTTTTATAGGATTAAAGAACTGACACAATGAAAATAAGAGCACAACGCGTAAAAAATAGATGAAAATTCAGTTTCCCATTTTTTTTTTTTTTTTTTGCGTTTTTGGTTTCAGATTTGATGTGGTATTTGCAAAATTTGTAGTTAAAATTTAGTTTAGACATTATTTTGTCCACTTAAGCAACGCACAAAAATCTAAATAAAATGTTATACTTTATATATATCAATTAAAAGAAGTAATTTAATGTGGACACTAAAACAAATAAGAAAAGCTGCAGCGGAGCGATCCGACCATGAAAGACCTCGTACTGTTTCTAGTGCTCATTTTTCCATACATCCGATTTGTCCTGTGGGATCTATTCGGTCGGGTCTTATTTGGTGAGGATGGTTCCATGATATACACAACTATATCCATGGTTAACTGTTAATCCTCTTTGTCTGGTATTTGTGTAGAGCAAGACATTCGCAAAAAGAATTTAAAGCAGGCGCAATAAAAGAGAGTAGTGAGCTTTATCGGCACTCTCTTGGCGGGCGCGCACAAGTACACAAACAGCAAACAAAACGAAAGAAGAGAGTTTATAGCTGGAGAGCTTAGCAGTGAGTTAACAGCGGCAGAGCAACAACAGTTGTCGGAGCGGAATTTGCTACTGAAGCTGTAAGAGTAAATGTTAATGCTAAATAAATTTTTGCATGGCGACCAACTGATCTTTCTGTTTGCTTGGTATTAGAATTACTAAGCATACTAAGATCGCAGAGGTGAAAAAAATGACCGAAAGTCCAAAACACTCAAACAGCAAGAAAACCGATAAAAGGAATTTATATGAGGGACTTCGGGTGCCCTTTCGGCAGCTTAAATTTCTGCATTTTAACCACAATCCCTTCCAATGGATAATTGCTAGCTTTTATAAGTTAAATCTAATATCTCCAAAACTAAAGACATCAACTATTCTATTATTTGCCTTTATTGTTTCCTTCCACATTCACAGCCTATTTACCTGGTCTGAGTGATAGCAGTTGTAATCTCGCCGGCAGCTCGGCTGCCAACTCTGGACTACATGCTCCAAATCCGCTTTACATGCAGCCGCAGTCCTCCCTTAGAGGCAGTTCCTATAACTTTCATGAGCTCGCCGGCAATCAGATCTACTCGGATGTCACATCCGTGCGCTCACTGGCCTCCATTGGCATTGGTTCGACGGATGGACGCAAATTGGTCATCAGGAGAGTGCCAACCACAGCGAACGAGCTTTTTGACATGGTGAATCCACAGACACCACCGTAAGTGTAATAATAACTAATATCTAAGCCATGTTAATGACAGCCTATTGTACCTGGTCAAAATATAGTTGGGATTAGTAAGGAAGACAGACAAGTCTTGAAACTGAAGCTTTTTCAACTAATTTTTATTTATTTTTTGCTTTTTTTTTGCTTATGTTCTGCTTTTGAAGCCCTTCACAAAAAAAAACATGTACCTCGCCAGCCCTCGTTCCATTAGCATATCAAAAACGCGCCCCTTTGCCAATTAAAAACAGACATTCGCATCAAACGCTTTAGAATTGATCGCTAGTTTTGGCACCATTTTAAAGCGACCATAACGAGCATAAATAAAGCAAATGTTATCACACCTATTTGTTGGCAAACATGATATATATTTTAACACCATCTGTGTGGGTATGGTTTAGGAGTCTAATATCGAATGGTAGCCACATGATGCCCCCAAACGAAACGTGAATAGCTTCGGATCGTTGGATGAAACGGATCGTTGCGCTATTTTTAAGCAGCGTTCCTTAACGAGATCAATAGATCTACATAAGTAGACACGACTTTTGTTGACTCTTGTAATTGGCGCTTCTATATCGAATAGTAACTTTAAATCGTAAGATTAGTTCCAAGCTTGAAATGCCCAATGATATTCAGTCTGGTGTCGACCTACGATCGGTGCAGTTATTCTCCAGTTGTTCGTATCCTTTACACGAGTGTGTCTTAGAAAGTGCCTGAGTCTTTGTATCAGTAATGGACGCATGGATACCGTGAATAAAATATAAATTTAAAAATAAATGGACATATTCTCGCATATAGCCTGAACTATATAACGGAGAATACTTAAAAAAAAGTCCATCGAGATGCCAAATCGCAACGATGTCGATGCCCAATCCTCGAAACAATCCGAGCAATCCTTTTTTCGCTTCAAACGAGTGGCCAAAGTGTAAGCTGATCAAATCTATTATATAATTTATACTCAGCTATTTATGGTCCAATTGATTTTTAAAAGCTTTTAATACTTTTTATACGTTAATGTGCCGCTTTATGAAAAACATAGTTTGCTTTGCTTATTAGCGGAAAGCCGCTGATTGATTAATACTGTTTGCCCATCAAATTTGTGCCAAAAACTCATTGAATGCCCCTCGCATATAGAGGGAACATTGTGGCACGTATCTTGGATAAATCTGAATTAAAAATTAGTCGATTTAGGCAGATTAGCCGAATTAATTGTAACTAAAATCTTTTATTGTGTTTAAACTATTTAAAGTATAAATGCCAAATTTACTTTTTAAACCTTGAAGTTGATTATTTTATCAATTATTTTTTTACTACATTTTTAATTGGAACTTAAATATTTATTTTTTACAGAAATAGTCTTTATTCCCACTGGAAACTTAATCTATATTTAAATGCTTATGTACTACAAAACAAATTTAATTTCTTGGAAGATATTTAATCTTTTTCTGAGACTAGTTCCGATGAAAGGCTTTTAAAATAATATTTAATTCAAACCCAAGCCTAAAAAACATCTAGTTTTCCCTAGCTAAAACTGTATAAAACTTGCCAAATTTTATAGCTTACTTTCTAAAAAAAGATGCCATACAAAGAACGCTTTTATACTGCATTCAAACATTATTATTATGAAATTTTCTAGCTAAGCTTTAATGACCGTAACTTTACCGTTTACGTAATACAATTTATAGCTTAAACTGACAGTGCAAAAACAGCAGCAACAACAAAAACAACAACACCGACAGCAGCTAGCACCTCATTAAACTGTCCAGCCCCAAACAAATACCCCCCAATCTCAGAGATCGTTTGAGACAACAATGCAATGGCATTTGACACCTCGAACAGCTATTCCATTATGGTTGTTGTTGCATCTGATTTAGGGTATACAGCAAATAGCATATATAGCATGTGATTACTACAATTAAGCCATTTGACGCATCAGAAATGTTTGCTGGGGGGTTCAAATCCAGATTGCCAGTGAATCTGGTCGTGGTCTGTGTCAAGTGTTGACAGTAATTAGATGCGCCTCGTTGGCTGATTATAATGCAAATGCCTATGAATACACCCGTGAATATACTCATTTGATAACTATACATATGTTTGTTTATGTCTCACACAGGCCGATGGGCATCGATGACGATGACAGCTACATGGACATGTCCGACGAAGCGGCCCATTTGAAACCACGCCAACAGCATTGGGCCAACAAAATGCAGTTTGTCTTGGCCTGCATTGGCTACTCTGTGGGCCTGGGAAACGTCTGGCGTTTTCCCTACATGTGCTACAAAAGTGGAGGGGGTAAGTTCATGGCATTAAACGAGTAGTTAACAAATATAAACATAAATTTACTTTCAAAAATTATTATAGTAGTCAGTTATTAGTAGAAAAGTCTACATGCAAAGCGTTCTCTCTCTCAATATTAAATATTTTAATGCCAATCGATGTTGTCTGACTTCTTTTATCTAAGGAGTTACAAATCTGACAAGAATCTCAAAATTTCGTTCTATGAAAATTATCGCATGCAATAATATTAAAGTATCTTATGAGATATTCATATAAAGCACACAAATGTTTATTTACTGTATTTTCTGGTAAAATTACAACTGCTACATTACAATAATTAATCAGAAGCATTAAACATTTCTTTAAAAAATCTATTTCTTTACAAATTCCGTTATTTGAAAGGGATTTAATAAATAATTTATACACTTTTATGGTAAACTTAAATTTACATAACTTTAATTGGATTGATTTTAAACGGGAATACCGGATTTGTTTTCTGTCTGTTTTAAAATCCAAGCCATAACACTTGGATAAAAATCTTAACGAAGTGTCAGAGACATAATGAAAAGAGCGCAAAGTTTCGGCAAATACTTTTGATTCCACACGGCTTTGGGCATGGAAAATTCGCGTTTTATGCGACATTTCCGCTGTAAAGTCATAAATTAAAATTTGTTCAAGCTCAGCGCTAAAATAAAGCGGTCACTGTCATCTCAATGGTTTCTTGACTCATAGCTCATAAACGCACAGTACTCGTTCCCCTCCCAGTCCCTTTCTCCGCCCCTTTTACCGCTCTCTGCTGATCTACACGCAAGCCACTTGACAGTCTGCGTCCATCTTCATTTACACATTCTCTTCTCTATGTTTGTTTCTCTCGGGAGATAGCGGAGAAGTAATGAGAGACATCCCATTTACATGTACAACGATCTGACTTATACAATTTTGCAAATTGTTTGTTTGATGTCGTCAAATATTTATAATTAATTTAATTTGTTTACTTAGCTGTTGCCTTTCAACTATCCATCACATTACCTTGATATCCAAGTATCTATATCTTTGTATCTTTATTGATCGTTTTGCAGGTGTGTTTCTAGTACCTTATTGCATAATACTCTTCATATGCAGCATACCCTTGCTGTTCATGGAGTTATCTGTAGGACAATACACGGGACGCGGTCCCATCGGTGCACTGGGTCAGCTCTGTCCGCTTTTTAAGGGTAAGTTTTAAGCATTTATGTAGTACAAGGTTAATTTTAAACATTAAGTTAAGCAAGGTGAGTCAAAGAAATTTAATTAAATTATTGATACAACTCGATAAAAACTTATCACATACTTTTTTTGAAGAATTTGATAAGATATAGAAATTGTTTTAGATACAGACAAGGTATAAATGCAGTCAAAAAGGGTTAAATTAATTAAGTTTAGTTATAAGTGCAATAATCAACTGTAAACTTGAGTTATGCCAACAAAAGGCAACGTGACGTATGCTTAATGTCAATAAAATATATCTTTGGCCTGTAACTAAGTATCTGCAGTTCTAACAAGCTATCAAATTGAATTAACTTGTCAGTTTCTTTGCGAAAAATGTTATCATACTTAAAGGCTTCACTATGAATTTTTTTAATACCTATCTCAAAGAAATAGTCCAACTGACATTTAATCCTTTCCTACAGCTCAAAAAGTTACAGAAGCATCTTGGAATAATGCCTTAATTTACAATGTCTCTGTACTGATTACAAAGTCAAATTTAAACACTGATAGTCACTGTCTTCCTTTACCCCGTTTAAAAAATCAAAAGAGCTCAGAATTCATTGCGTCATTTTATGGACAGACATATACGTGTATGTATTTACACGCTAATGCGTCACGCTGACACGTTTTGAGTAACTAAATTTAGATTTGTTCTTTTGAAAATATGAAACAAAACGACTGGGAACAATATGAGGATTAACCATGCATGGGGCATGACAAGTAAATATGGGCGCTGCTTCAACTAAGTTCATTGTCAAGGTCTGACCCTAGTTAGTGCTGGGTAAATAGTTAGTCAACCGATTGTTATAATTTTAGTTGGCAAAAGTTGCCGAAAAGCAAAGCTAAACAAGCAAGCGAGTGGCATAGGCAAGCAGATGCGCTGCAAAGAAAGTATTAAAAATGTATTAAATTATAAAAATATTTTAATAAGAGTATAGACCAGTAGACTATTAATTTCCTACACCTTTCTTTAGACTTGTTTATAGAGCATGAAAATCTTACACTTGACTTGCAAAGACTCTGGAACTGTAGCACTATTAATTCACATAGAAAGAGAGAAAGACACTTTGGAATGCACACATGAAAGAAAGAGAAGTGAGACACTAATTGCTAAGTATCTTTTTTCATGGGGATAGCGTGAAAATGTGTATGCGAAAAACAAGTGAAACGGAAATGTTTTGAGCGATTTACTGCATGTGAGAACCCAAATTCTTCCCTACCTTTCCTTCCTTCCCATACAAGTATTACACTCTAGTCCAAAGGCCACAGCAATAAATCTAATAAACAACATTAGTTTGACATGTTTGCAAATCGTTTAATTATTGACAATGTTTTGCCTCGACACGCCCACAGCAAACATCCCGCGCATACGCCCACGACCACGCCTACGCCCCCAAACGTGTAAGCGAACTAATAAATATTAATGGACACATTTTGTTTTACTTATTTTTTAAGTCAATACATGAGTTCCAATTGACTTTCAGCGGCACTCGACCAATTAGAATTATGCAGATGAGTGCAAGTCTGTCTAGACATGTGATTGGGTTGAACCAGTTTGATTTGTCAGCATAAACGAACTGATTAGACGCTAATTTAGTTCATAACTAACACAACGAAGCGAGGAATCCAGTCTAGTTTCTGACTACCAAAAAGGGTCGTAAATACGAAGACTAAACGAGTCTCTAGTCTTAGGATTAGCATCCATTTAATAAATATACTTACAACTAAGAAAGTCTGCATTAAATAATCATATAAGCTTAGCTTTCTATCTTTCTAATTTTATGGAACACAACTGCCTCATATGAGTCGCTCTATTTTAATAATTAAACTTTTTTTAACTTTAAACGATCATAGCTCAGCCAAATGACTTAATATGAAGAAACTCTGGATTAATTATATAATCAATCGCCAACTAAATTTGAAATTGTTAAAATCGATCTAAAACTTGGAAAATTTTATGATGGTACCCCGTTGCATTTTTCAAAAATCGTTGAATTTAAAAAAATTTAATTTTTAATTATTTTGATGTCAATCGATAGATCTGGTCATTAATCGAAGATTGGACGTCAGAGTTAAAATATATTTCAAAGCAAAGTTAAGATTAAGATTAATGTACGATGTGGTAACTAAATTCAAAGCAAATTTGTCTTTTAAACCCTATGTAAGTTTGGTTTGCATATCTTAAAAAACTAACTGCATTTCCCCATTTAAAAATGTATCTAATTTAATTTAATTAAATTCCTTCTTTTATGCAGGCGCTGGACTGGCGAGCGTGGTCGTCTCCTTTCTCATGTCCACCTACTATAGCGTCATAATAGGTTATTCAATTTACTATTTTTTCACATCATTCAAAACGGAAATGCCATGGATCGACTGCAGCAACAGGTGAATATATAAAAACTGCACAATAAATACTCACTTAACATACTCCTGGACAGATGGAACACACCGGATTGTTGGGTACCCCAAAGCAAGGCGATGAACACAACGGCGCCGGACACATCACGCACGCCCTCCGAGGAGTTCTTCGAGTAGGCCAAGAACCCTTTCAAGCCCTTGACTAGCAAATATTTTGAGCTCACTTTTATTTACAGAAACAAAGTGCTGCAGATTAGCGCGGGTTTGGAGTACCCGGGCATGATGCGTTGGGAGCTCTTTGCGTGTCTTGTGTGTGCCTGGCTGATGGTCTACTTTGCCACCTGGAAGTCCATCAAGTCGTCGGCGAAAGTGCGCTATTTCACCGCCACATTCCCGTTCGTGCTCATCATTATACTCATGTTCCGAGCGGTGACGCTGAAGGGAGCTGATGAGGGATTGCGCTTCTTCTTTCGTCCCAATTGGTCGGAACTAAAGAATGCGAATGTTTGGATCAATGCGGCGTCACAGAATTTCAATTCTCTTGGCATCACATTCGGTTCGATGATCTCTTTCGCCAGCTACAACAAGTACAACAACAACATATTACGCGATACAATCGCTGTGAGTGTTGTGAATATTTTGACCAGTTTATTGGTTGGCATCTTTGCCTTTTCCACACTGGGGAATCTCGCTCTGGAGCAGAATACAAATGTTAAGGATGTGATTGGCGATGGGCCGGGCATGATATTTGTGGTGTATCCGCAGGCCATGGCCAAAATGCCGTACGCTCAGCTCTGGGCTGTAATGTTCTTCTTTATGCTGCTCTGTTTGGGCCTCAATTCACAGTTTGCCATTGTCGAGGTGGTGGTCACGTCTATACAGGATGGCTTTCCACGTTGGATTAAAAAACATTTGGGCTATCATGAGATCGTGGTGCTCTTTGTCTGCGTCATCTCGTGCCTGTTTGGACTGCCAAATATCATACAGGGCGGCATCTACTACTTCCAGCTAATGGATCACTATGCCGCCTCGGTGACCATTATGTTCCTGGCCTTCTGCCAGATGATTGCCATTGCCTGGTTCTACGGCACCGGGCGTCTCTCGAAGAATGTGAAACAGATGACAGGAAAGGCGCCTTCGTTCTACCTGAAGTCCTGCTGGCTGGTTCTGGGT
This sequence comes from Drosophila nigrodunni, assembly GCA_020829145.1. Classification (NCBI taxonomy): domain Eukaryota; kingdom Metazoa; phylum Arthropoda; class Insecta; order Diptera; family Drosophilidae; genus Drosophila; species Drosophila nigrodunni. Next base: position 1,953,856 of record JACVCZ010000008.1, read on the forward strand.
CCCTGTCTGCTCTTCGTAGGTTTTAAAACAGGTAGAGTTTTGGTATGACTTTAATTCTTCTCCTATTTTAGGCCATTTGGGTGCTGAGTCTGATCAATTACAAGGAGCCCACGTATCACAACGGACGCTACACTTATCCGGACTGGGCCTATGGCATCGGCTGGATGTTTGCCTCACTCTCACTGATCTGCATTCCAGGCTATGCGATTATTAACTTTATGCGCGCCGATGGCAGCAACTTCTGGGAGGTAAGAAAGCTCTAATCCTTTAAGTAATACGTACTAAAGTCTCCTCTTCCTACAGCGCGTAAAGATCACTCTTCGGCCCAACATTTACGAGTGCAAAATATGCGGTGAACATCACTGCGAACATGATTATCCCGAACAGGAGCAGTACATGCTGGCCCAGGAGTTGGGCAACATTTATAAGCCAACTACACAGGGTTTTGGCCACAAGCCCGGCTATAATGCGATGCACGCCTCAAACACAGCGCCACTGGGACTCCACACGGAGTACACGTACCAGTCCAAAGAAGAACAGGCGACGCATCCGATGACAGATCAACACAGTGTCAAGTAGAGCTGCCACAAAACGAGAAGGGAACTCGCATCCTGTTCAATTGTTAACAATTTCTGAGTATTTCTTAACTATAATTTTGTTTTAATTTGCAAACAATAAACGCAATTTTAATTTAAATCTAAGGAATGGAATATTCAAGGTAAGCAAGATCTCTACTATAGTAACATTCTTTGATTGAATTTAAGAACACTTCTTAGACCATAAAGCTTTTATAAAGCTCTACTTTAAAGGAAATAAGCCTCGCACTTCAAACTATTATACTGATCGCACAGCCAACATCGTTTATGGAGCTTCCTTGACATCTCTTATAGACTCTGCACGTAATTATACAACAAATCAAATTCATCGAACTTTGGCACTGCATCGAAATTGCGAGGAGTCTTGCAGTACTCCGCATAAACAGCTAAACTCTCGGTAGGCACAGTGGGCGGCTTCACACTGAGATACGAGTCGGTGCCATAATCATTCATCGGACGCAACGTGATGCCTCGCATCATTTTGGCCAACTCCTGTTCCCGTTGAGCCACCGCTGTTTGGGCGGGCTCAGCGCCACGGCTCGACAATTTGCCCATTTGCACGTACTTCTTGTAGATGGCCATGCTCTGCTTGCAGGGCGGACTAATAGTACAGCCGTAAACCTCTGACATGGAAGGCAGCATGGAGGCCAGTGTGAATGGTGGAGGCTCAGCAGTTTCGGTTTGCTTGGACTCCTTTTCGGCAAAGCTGGCACTCAACTCCTCGTCGCTGGAACTGTCATCGCCCTCGCCGGAGCTGGAGGAGTTGCTGTTAGTCGAACCGGTGGAACTTTGGCCAGTCATCGAGGGATTCTGTCGGGCCTTGCGTGATGGCTGTGTGTGACGCTGGAAGGGACTGTAGTTCGTACGCGTGGCCAGTTGACTAATCTCAAACTCAATGTGTTCACTCAAGTCAGTCCACTTGAAGGACTGATGGAAATTCGAATAGGCATCAATCATTTCCAAGGCATTGCTGTGCACACGAATCAGCTCCTTTACCAGCTTATTGACATCTGCACAGGGCAAAGGCAGACACTCCCGCACCTTGTGACGCACCCAATCTGTAATCGGAGCACTCGACGTGCTTGGTACAAAGGCATTGTGCATATCGTAGTCTGTTTGAAGCTCCCAAATGGGTTGATTCACTGCAAAGACAAAGATTAGATTAAAGAGTGTGCTCAGAAAGCCCATTACTGCTTACATTTGCTAAAACTGGGCTTGTAGAGGCCCAGGAACAGATTGATGCTCTGCTGTTTCTCCGTGTCGCTAAAGGTGTTGCTATAATAGCGACTCAAGGTCTGCATCATATCGTTACCCTGCGATGCCCAGGCGGCAGTTTTGCGATATGTCTTGATGCGATGCACCAACTGGGAGCCACCGTACTGTAGTGCCAAGGTATCGCCATGTTCCTCATACAAATGCTCCAACATGGTCACACAATCCGAGTCAAATTCCAGTTTGGCTGTCTTGAGAAAGCCCATCCGCTCCAGTTGATGACCCAGCGCACATTTGCCAATTGCAAACTGTGCAGAGTTTGTACGATCCAAGCAATCCACACAATTGGTGCGCACAATTCCGGTTTGAAAGCTCAGCTCACTGCCTCGGTATGCCTTGTAGAACATGCCCGTGGATTGGATTATGCTCTCGGCATGCACAGCCAGCTGTTCCATGACATTGCCACCGCTGAGACGACTCTGTCGTGCCATGTCAAAGTGTATGTGCTTCATGCGATGCTGTGGCGGCAGAAACTGATTCAAGTATCGTATGCTATTCTCCAGTTCCTTGGAAATGATGGATTCATGTTTCCGACGCTCCCGTTTCTTTACCAGATTCAGCATTATCAGTGGAGCTCCATAGTGAAAGAGCAGACGCTCGAAATGACGAGATGGCGTCTGAGCATAGGGATCTGAGATGTCCAGTTGTATTGGCGGCTTTGGCACCATTTTGCTTATGTCTTGTGACCAGTGTGATGGTATCGAACCGCGCATTTGGGTGAAGGCGCACAAACGCTGGCCATCGCTTACAATCTGCTCCGTTTCTACCTCGTTGGCCACATCGCCCTGGAAGCAGAACACAACGTTAAGTTCAGAGACTAAAAGGATAAACTAAGAAAACACACCTTAAAGTTAGCGCCGCGTTTCAAAAATCGCGTGCCAGCAAAACGCGTGCTGCGCCGTGCAATCAGGCAAACATTCACATGTCGTCCAAAGATGCTAATGCAGGATTGGCTGACAAAGCCGTGGGTGACCTCTAACAGCCAATCCTTGAGCATAATGCCATCCATGGCCTGCAGCAGATAAGCATTCCACACAAAGCGCTTTCTCGAATCAGTGCGAAATGCGTAGTCCACACGCTCGTGTGGTTTTTTGACATTATTGGTCAGTGTGTTCCAATCTGGCAGCGGTTCATCACGCTCCAGATCGACCTCGGAGCCCACATAACGTGGAGCGGACTCATTGTACTGCAGAGTGCGCGTTAAATCGTAGGAGTAGGAAAAGTAAAAATTGCTACGGAGATCAATGTTTTGGAACATCCGCTTGTAGCGCTCCTCGTGAGGGTGCGGTGGACGCTGTGAGGTGACCTCATTGACACGAACCATTACTGTATCCTTAATGGTGTACACCAAGTGCATGCCAATGTGGGCACAACACTTGCGCTTCGTCACCAGTATGAGATAGTAGCCCTCCAGGAAGCGCACAAAGCCCAGTACGCCATAGGCGGATGTTACTTTGGGTGAACCCGTCAGGGAAGAGACAAACCGACGAATCTCCAAGCTGTTGAACTCATTCGCATTCTCCTCTATGCTCAGCCGGTTGAGTGCCAGGCGATCGATGGTGAGTAATCGGAAACGCGTCTCTCGGTTGTTGCTGCCCACCAAATAAAGTCGCTAAAAACCAAAACAAAGAAATACAAATAGACAGAAATAATTCCACCATAATTAACTACATTTTATAGCTATCTACTTACCGCACGTGTCTCATAGAGGACCACCTTTTGTATTGAACTAATAAGCGGATTAAATATAATATTCGGATTATTGTTATTCATTTTGTGCAGTTATTTTGCTAACGACAAAAAACAACACCCAAATACAACTATCGAAAATCGATATATCGATGCAGGCAGAGTGCATTTTAAAATAGCATTTAAATTTCCATTTTGGTATAGCGGTATCAGCGTAATATTAATTATTATTCCAGAATTAAATTTATTATTTTATACAGTTTTTTGAGTGCCCTTTTTGCAATGGCGCCCGTTATTCATCGAAGAACTCCAATGTATCGGTATCGATATTTAAATACCGCGAATGAGACCGCAGCTGACTCGCCGTTTTCGGCTTTCTGCAGAGTAGAACAACACTGGCCATTTTGTTGTATACTGTTGTTTTGTTTAGTCTAGCGAAAAATAAAATTTGCTTCTGTGTAATATAAAAAGACTATGACGACTTGGGGTAATATTTGTCGCATTTGCAGCAGCCCCGCACACTACGATATATTTGCCAAAATACCAACATATCTACACGGCTCTACCAATGAGTTTCTCAACTTTCAGAAGCCAATCAATGTATTGCTCGAGGAGACATCGGGACTGAAGGTAAGAAAATTGTTTATATTCTAAGACCCGTTAGACGTAGACTTGAAGGGTATGTTGTGTATAATGAGAAGAAGAACAACCATGTATATGTATTAAACGGTGAAAGTTAAGCCTCAATATAAAGTAGTTGCAAAAGTTTTCTGTTTTTTGAGCTACCCCAATCAAAATCCTATTGTGGGCATATGGAACTTACTATCTTATCAAGGGAATTGACCAGCAAGAGTGTCTCATATCTGAACAAACACAGTTTAAATAATACTATCAAGGGAATTGACCAGCAAGAGTGTCTCATATGTGAAGAAACACAGTTTAAATAATACTACTCTATGTATCACATAAACTAAACAAATACAATTTGTTGGGGTGTCAAGTGTCTGCTACCTCTGAGAAATATGATCACCCTATGAAAAAAGAGCTATACATAGCTCTATTTGAAAGTGAATAAAATCTTTGGCATGCCGAATACAGTATTTCCTGCTTCTTTGTTTATACAAATGAGTGTAATTTTGCTTACGTAGAACTCTCCAGACGACGGTCTGCCCACGTTCATCTGCGCGTTGTGCATATCGTATTTAAAACATGCCGTGACATTCCGTGAACAGTGCATTAAAAATGCGCTGAGTCTGAAGCTGATCGAGATCTATCAGCAGAAGACAGTGGGCAGCAGCAGCAGCGGTGTCAGCGGGAAGAAGGAGGCGGAGCAGGACAAAGAGAGTGCACTGTTCACGGCGGACCAGCTGAGGTACGTGGAGCAGCGACCGGTGCACAATCTGCTGCTGAACAACAACGACAACAACAGTGTAAAGCTGGAAACGACTGACAAGGTGCACAAGCAACTGATTAACCAGACTTTGCCCCAGTCCAGGGGCAATAAAAGCAACGAACAGCGAATACGCTACCTGAACGCGCTCTTCGAGAAGCATGGCAATGCAGCTCAGGTGAGACAAGGCACCTGCTTCACTTTGAACACACTGAATACCCACTCTCCCAATCCGTTATAGGAGCAGGTCAAGCTGGACATGCCCACGACCAGTGCCGGCAGCGGCAGTGGCAACGGCACTGGTGAGGACGATGACTATGCCGCTATCACTTCGAGCGATGACAACGAGGAGAACGCGCTACTACGCAAGCACAAGAACTGTTACAACTACAGTGAAACGAACTTTGAGGAGGACGATCCCATGGAGCAGGCACAACTGAGTGCCATTAAAGTCAACATACCGGAGCCCATGTGGAAGGAGCGTAAGTGCCCAGCCTGCTTTAAGCGCTACATGCACGAGGATTCGCATCAACTGCATGTGGACAACTGTGTGGAGTATCAATTCTTTAGCTTTGTGGCCGAGGTGAGCAAACTGCTCGAGATCAAGCGACAGAAGATGGTGTCGCCACACGAGTTCATCAGACGCATGATCTTTGCGCTCCACAAGACGTGCAACTGGCTGCAGGAACATTCCATAGATACACAACTAGCTGACAAGCTCAACCAGGTGAAGATTACCAACGGCACAGGCGAGAAACCAACTGAATCAGTGCAGGAAGTGGATACAAAGCCAACGATCTCACAGTGGCAGTATGCAAACAATGAGGACGATGAGGATGAGACCACTCCCTTTGGTCAGACACTGCTCAAGTTGTCCACCAGTGGCTCCACTACCCCCATTACCGTGGAGAACAATGTGTTGTATGCCATTGAGCGCTCGGAGAGCCGCAACTCGCAGAAGGCAGCCACTATGGTGGTCAAGAAGCCCATTCCCATCAGGGGCACAGCTCCGAGGTTGCACGAGGAACGTGCCTCTTTTCTGGAAAAGCTGCAACGTGCCACTGGCACACCCCAGCAGCAATCCCCAGTGCCAGTCACGTCCACAAGTCCACGACCCTCGCTGGTGCCCTTCTCCGCCGCCCGGTGCAATCAATGCAATCTGGTTTTTGATGCCGTCAGCGAACTGGAGATTCACAACGTTATGCATCATAACGGACAAAGCAATGCCAAAGACGACGACGCCCAGAGACGTCGTATAATTGCCCTATTCGAGGATGATATATAATCAATTCTAGTATTTAAATCTATTCACTTTCTTATTCCATGACAATCTTAAGTCTGAAAAGTGCTTTCATTTCATATCGTCATTGTTAAGCTTTTAATTTTGTTTTACTTTTGTTCTTTGTGATTTATGTGATTTATTTACAAGTTTATTGTTTAAGCATACCTCTCAAAACCCTTTTTAGTATTTATAAAAACACTTTTATAATCAAACAGAATAATAATCAACTCCCTCTCGGGACACGTAGCATATATTAAATGCTCTACGAACAAACAAAAATGTTTTTGATTCAAACTTTTGGAATCTAGACTCGAAGTTTCATAAATTGGTTTCAACAGTTTTTATCATTTTTATTTTACTAATTTTCAATTATGCAACAATAAATATTTGTAAGCATTCAAAGCGATATTTAACATTCGATCCATTTTATGTTCTAGGAACGAGTTTTGCTTTACGATCTTTTCGGGCATTCATAGATGCACAGCTCTCCCAGCAGCTTTTCGTTGTCCACCAACTGCAGATGCGCCAAGTTGCTGAGCAGCTGCAGCAGCGCCAGGGTGAGTCCTTCATTTCTTAAAGCAAATAGCTTGTTCAAGGCACAAGCAAAGCTCGTGCAGTCCAAATCAAGTGCGAGTCCTCCAACTGCAGAACTTCTGGCAAATATGTTGGACAGCACATGAACACCGTAGAGTATGCGTAGTTTGTGGCTGTGTACGCTGTAGTCCAGCGCAGTATTGACCATGAAAAAGTGGTACAAGTGCTCAAAGTGCGGAGCACACAAATTCTGATTCAAACCAACTAAATCCAATTGGAAAACAATGTACATATAATAATCGGCTCCTACATCTGTTGGTTGCTTCTGCTGTAGGTGCTCAGCTATGTAGCGACGATCATCACTGGTGACATCAGCTGGTGCATGCATTGCTATCAAATACAGACAAATACCCGCGTCCTCTTGATAGTCTTGGGCACCAGCTTCTGGAGCTGTGTAGAGTTTCCATAGTTTGGTGGCCAATTGCATTTGAAGCAGCATTTTGGCAGACTTCTTACAGGTGGCCAGTATGTTGGCCAAGGTCCAGAGACAGCTGCGCTTGAGGCGCGGCTCCTGGCTGGTCAGATACGTGACTAAATAGCTGCCAGCCAAATTTGTGATCTTCTCGCAGACAAAAGCTTCTCCTAACGACATGTTGCACAGGCACTCGGCAGCTTCGAACTGTCGCACCACATTAGGACCTGCAAAACAACAGATTCAGTCGCTTTTTGTTGATTTATACCCCATTTTCTCACCTGTTAACTCCTTTACAATCACCTGAGTTGCGCCTTGAACGCCGGCAAATTCACTGATATTTGCGTTGTCTTGCAGAAAGGCATGACTCAGACGATACATGTCCTCGGCGTCGGCATGTTTCCGTCTTTTGATGCGACTTGCCATGCCCCGAACGTCCTTAGCTCCCAGATTTTCCAATTCGCGGATTTCATCCTTGATCTGGCCCAAATGAAAACGCAGGGCATCCATTGTATTGATACGTAAATCCTTTCTTTGCTGCCGAGCATACTCGCGTATTCTGTGGCGCAAGGCCGTATCTGGAATTTGCTCAGGTGCTTCTATAATGTCTTCTGAGATTTCCATTGTTTATACTCTTTGTTTTAATTTTAATAAAGCGGCAATAACAATTTACTTTGCCCGCGAGCTGTTGATCAGAGAAATTAAATTTTTTTTGGGGTAACACTGGCGGCGTTTCAGTATTTATCGATTATCAATGCTCCAAAGTAGTGCATTTAGGTGATAAGCGAGAACGGTCACACTGTGGTGTAGTTGCATAAACAATTTAATAAAACACAAAACAAATTGTTAAAATGTCGCTGTCAATGCTGCAAAAGCTGTCCCTGACATGCCTTAAGGCAGATCAACCGCTCATAAGTAAGTTTTCATTCATTAAATGTAAGTTTAATTTAGTAACATCAATTTCTTCTGTAAAGCGACAATACGAAATGCCAGTAAGAAAACCGGCGGCAGCACGCGGAACAAGAAGGGGCATCCGCGTCCAAAACATCGTGGTTGGCGTGTGCTCGATGGTCACTACGTTTCCCACGGCACCATCCTGGCCACACAATTGACAACGCGTTTCCATCCTGGCCTTAATGTAAGTAATAAGAATGCTACTAAAGTGACATCATAATTAACTGGATTTATTCTCAGGTTGGCTTTGGTCGCAATGGCACACTTTTTGCGATGGAGCATGGTAGAGTTATTGTCAGTTGCGAGCCTCTCGATCCCAACTGGGAGCACACATGGGTGCAGCGGAACTATGCCGGTCGACAGGATCAAACAATTTATAAAAAATTCTTCAATGTAATTCCCGAGAAGCAGCATCAACGTTTTCGCCTCATCGAGGAAGTGTAATTTGTTACAAATAAAATAAGTAATCTGTACAAAATTTGCACAAATTTAAAATATGTTAATTGTGATCAGCTGTTTTTTCGGTAATGTATAATAGTGGTGGAAAACGTAAAAGAAAATGAAACCAGTAATTATTAACAGCCAATTTTAAGCCGCACAAGCAATTTTAATTAATTTAAGTGTCATAGGAATGAAAAACACAATTAACCCTGACTATATATTGCAAATAACTATAGCTTAGTTTCAAACACAAACAAATTCAAAGAATTAAGTGCGCATTTGAGGGCGCCAAATTCAAACTGAACAGCTGTTAACTTGATTAACAGAATGCTGTTAACTCCACTAGCAGACTTGCATGTTATCTTTAATCGATAGCCGATACGTTTCGATTACTTGTAAGCCAATTGCCGCCTGCCGCACACGTGTTTGCGCTGTAGCACATTTATTTCGTTATTTTGTGACTAATAAAATAAGGTAAGAAAAAAATGGCTGATGTTGCTGAAACTACAAATACTGAGGTCAACGCAGAGTTGAACCAGCCAGAGAACGCCGCAGAGGCATCAACTGAGACCGTCGATGCCGGCAAAAACGGAGATGCCAAGAAAGAGGAAGAGACTACAGCGGCACCAGCGTCAGAGGAATACAGCAAACAGGAACGTGCTATAATCCGGCAAGTTGAGTATTATTTCGGTGATGCAAATTTGCATCGCGACAAGTTCCTCAGTGAGCAGATTTCAAAGACCGAAAACGGTTGGGTGCCGCTCTCCGTGCTGATCACATTCAAACGTTTGGCCGCCCTCACAACAGACTTTGATGAGATTGTTAATGCTCTGAATAAATCCGATGACGGTTTGGTCGAGGTTAGCGAGGACAAGCAGAGCTTGCGTCGCCACCCCGAGCGTCCCATCCCCGAACACAACGAGGAGCGTCGCAAGGAGATCCAGGAGCGCACCGCCTACGCCAAGGGATTCCCATTGGACGCACAAATGTCTGAGATTCTCGACTTTGTCAACAACTACGAGAAAGTGGCTAATGTCACAATGCGCAAGCACTACGACAAACCCACAAAATCCTACAAATTCAAGGGCAGCATTTTCGTTACATTCGAGAAGAAGGAACAAGCTAAGGCATTCCTTGATCTGGAGCGACTGGCCTACAAGGAGCGCGAACTGTTGCGCAAATGGCAAGTGGATTACTTAAAGGAGAAACAAGAGGAGTTCGCAAAGAAAAATGAGAAGCGTCAGAGTAAAAAGGAGGCCAAGGCAGCTGAGCCAGCTATTGAGCTGCCCAAGAATGCCATCGTTGTTTTCGAGGGTGCTCCAGATACAGTGACACGCGAGGAGATACGCGAAGCGTTTGAGAAGGTCAAGGACTTTGATATCGCCTACATAGAGTTCAACAAGGGCGACACCAAGGGCTCCGTGCGGCTCACCGAGGCTGATGCAGCCGAGAAATACATTGCCAAAGTGGAGGATGCGAAGGTAGGTTCCCTCTATAGTCCCAATACCTTAAAGCATAACTAATTAATATTTTTCCTTAGCTAAAATTCAACGATGACGTTTCACTGACTCTGCGCAAGGCCACCGAGGAGGAGGAGAAGGAGTTCCTGGACAAAGCCATCGAGTTCATGAAGAAACGTCGAGATTTCACCCGCGGCAAGAACAACAAGCGTTTCGGTCGCAAACGTCACGGCGGCAACGACAACAGAAACCACAGCAAGAAACAACGCTCCGAGTAGACGGTCATCACTCAATCCGCCTAGTTCCTCCTCCTCCAACTACCACCCCACCCCAAATCCTCTCCCAAATGAATACCGTTAGCTCTAGTTAGTTTTAAGAAATTCAAATTGTATGGACACACACCCAAGTTGCTACGATTACTGGTTTTCCAGTAACACTAAGCATTAAGCGACATTACACACAGTTCCGGGACCTCTCCCGAAGAATTCTTTGTATAGTTTATATGTATAAAATGAGAGAGGAATTCGTAACTTATTTTACATTATTAACTGAAGTGTATTTGTTTTTCATTTGCCTTAAAAAACAGTTACAATAAATATCAGTTTGTAAACTAAACTAATTCTTATCCAAAGTTTTTTTATTTGGGGGATTTCGGAGAACTTTTTCAGGACTTAAAACTTTCACTGAAAACTCGCTGAGAAACAGGCCTAAAACACAAAATCCAGGATAACTGCCACATCCTCAGGACAATTAAGATGTCCTTTGGCCAGTCGATGACGCTGATGAAACCCCATCGAGTGACATCAGTTTTGACAGGATTCTCCAAAGGACTTCCAGGATATGACATATTTTTTGTTTTCAAAGTTTACTGTTTATTTTCGCTCCTGTAAGGACTTTCGTCCTTTTGAGTGCACACTCAGATTGGCCATGGTGAGAAGTAGTAATGCTGAAAAGGACATCCTGGTAGTCCTTTAAATGACTGAGTTAGCCCGCATTTTCTTCCTTTTCTTAATTTTTCCTTAGCTACCCCCTGTAAATTTTTTTGGCCAAAATTTTTGGTTGTATCCTGGAAATCCTTGAATGCAGTTCGATAGTCCTGGCAGCGATGAGTACAAAAATAAGTGTCCTTTGTAAATCCGCAAGGACACTTATGCGCACGAACTATAAAACGGAGGTCCTTTTACGAAAATAGCGCACATCTTGACCACATCCTGGCGTATTTCGACAGGACATGTCTTAAAATGTATCTGATATCTTGCTCCATCAATGTGCATAAAAAAATTAAGGATCATTAAACGGAATATCCTTGCTTTTATTGTAAATAAATCTCCCCACCAATTAATTTTAGTATTTTTTACTTTTTATTGCTGTTTGTGTGTTTTCGTTCTTTGTGTGTATGTGTGTGTGTGTTTGTTTATTTATTTATTGTTGTTATTGTTAAATGTTTTACAATATAATTTTCAACTTAAAAACAATAAAAAATTAAATGTGGAACTTCATAAATTACAAATTATTAAATGCATAATACATAAATATAAATTACAATACGAGCAAAATGAATTAACTAAAGAAACTTGTTTACAAAACAAAACCAAAATAAAGAACATAAAATTTTCAAAATTTTGCACTTCTCGCGATTAACACAATTATCGATAAATGGATATATGCACTATGTATATATATGTATGTATGTATGTATGTAGAGAGATATAGATTTAATTCTTAGTTAATCACACTTATTATTGTTAGTTTCTGCTTCGATCGCAACTAAATGTATAAAAAGTTTAATAAATCATTTATAACTTTAACGAATCGTTGAGGTTCATGCGAGAGTCGAGGGCATAAACCGGGAATTCCCCTGGATTGGTATGGTGAAAGTTTGTAGAGATGTCTATATAGTTATTATTACAGGGTATTTTTTGTGTGTGTGAGTGTGTAGATACGAGAGTATACTTAATCAACATTTATACATGTACAAATTAAACAATTACAAACAACGGTTTTATATCAGGGTATTAGTCTATATCTATATAGTATGTAAGTAGTATCCAGTGTATGTGTGTGTGTGTGTGTGTATGGTGGGGTGCTTGCTCAAGCTTAACTCAAAACTGAATATACACTTAAACACTAAACTAACGATTCTTCCGCTATCTCGATCTTTGTCTTCGTCTCCATCTCTTCCTTTCTACCTTTCGCTTCAGCTCTGTCTTTATCCTATGTATACAACAGTCCATTCAATATATGCATAATTATATAGTTTATAGTATTTTCCTTTTGTTTTTTTTTAGTATTTCTAATTAGCCGATTTTGGCGTCCATCGTTTACTTCCAGACGGGCGTCAAATCCAGCGTGAGATTCTGTATCGTCCGATTGCGTGCGGAGCTGCGTTTTTGCTTCACTGAACTGGTGATCTCATTGACCAGTCCCTGACAATCGTTGCAGACCGTCACCTGTTCGCCTCGCAGATTCTCCTTCTGATCTTGTTGCGTCTGTGCCAAGTGGCTGCCCGACGAGAACAGCGCAAAGCCGCGCGAGAAGCGTGATCTGAGAGAGACAATGAAAGACAGATTAGTTAGGGTTTCTTTATGTGATCGTTCAGCCCAAATTCGACTACTTACTTCCGCTCCAGCGTGCTGTTGTTGGAAAGCGGTCGATGTGCCGGACTGTTCACAGGCAGACTTCTAGGTCCTTCCATGCTGCGGGACATGGCATTGTTGTAGTGGAGGTGCTTCTGAACGCCGGCAGGACGCATGGCCGCCGAGTAGGAGGCGGACATGGATGCCTGATCGTGTAACGCCTCCACGGCCTGACCAGTGGCACCAGCAGCCGCAGCAGCTGCAGCAGCTGAGCCAGGTCCCACACTAATCCCAGGCGTGCTCATGTTAGATCTTTGGTGTTTGGGCGACGATGGTGCACTGCCCACAGTGCTGCGAGTCTGTCAAATATAACCACACCAAATAGAGGTAAAATACATCCCGTTAATCCGATAGACTCAGACACTCACCTTACGCTCTGACTCGGAACGCAGCAGACGCTCGATAAGCGACTTGGGAAACTGATCGTCCATTATGTTGCCCGTGGATGAGGAGTGCATCTGATGGGCATGATGATGCGATGGCGACGGTGTGCTCGAGCTGGCCGGACTCGAGAGCAGTGAGGGTGAGATCAGCACCAGCGGGACATTGCGAAAGTGTTCCGAGGGTATACGCATCTTGGTGTAGCACTTGGCGCAAACGGTGCGCTGACAGAGCTTACACTGAATGCCCCAAGGGCCGAAGAAGGAGAATCGTGTGCGTAGGCAAAGGAAGCAGACACGACGCTTTTCAACATCCTCCTTGACACGCACATCCATGGGCAGTCCCTCCAGCTCCGCTTTGGTCATGACGGAACGTATGTGAACGATCTCGGCCAGTGTGACCGAGAGACGATCATCACCACGTTCCATCCAGGTCTGTTTGTCCATAAAGGACTTGTTCCATGGGCCAAGCGAGGATGTTGAATGCGACGAGGCAGTCTCGCAACCATTACCGTTACCACTACCACTTCCAGTGCCGATGCCGACATCACTCGCCTGAGTCAACTCGGGAGTGCACTAAAGTTATAAATCAAATCAATTTAGTTTAAATCAGTTATAAAAAGACATTAGCAGACTTACCTCCTTGTTGACCACACTGCTGACGTCATCGGATTGACGCGACTCGGGACGCGTGGGTGGCATCGACTGTGCCTCATCCAGGTTGCTCTGACAGCCCACAATGGTGTGGCGTCTCGAGGAGACACGTCGCGAATCGCCTTGTGTGGCAAGGTCATAAGCTAGAGAGGGGAAAAGAGATGGGAAGAGAGCGACAGGCTCATCATTAGTTTGCGTTTATATATTTTTATGTGCCAATCAACACTGCGTATGCGTAATGTGCATGTGAGTGTGTAGTGTGTATGTAGTGTAAGTGCTGCTATAAACAGAACAATCGATAACGATAACAAGGCATTCACTTAACGGTACAGCAAGCAAGCAAGCAGGCGAGAGGGGAAAGAAGGAGGGTGAGCGAGAGTTTTGTGCATGTTTGGTAATCGAAACTGGCTACAAATTAATCGATTAATCGACTTTAAGCTGAACATTTATGGCAGATGTTCCGAAGTTTTGAAGCACTTAATTTCAGTTTAGTTTTATAAGTATTAGGCTAACTTAACGATTTTTGTCGATTAATTTCGATAAGAAAAACGATTGTTAGTATCGCAAGCTTTTAAAACATACAAATGGGCACAAGTTTTTAACTATAAATGTTTATGAATGTTTTATGAATACTTTTATGGTATTTTGTTCAAAGTTTAACAACAGTTTTTTAACATCAGTTACAGTTTCGTTAAATAAATCGATTATATTGGGACAATTTGCTGTCAAATTTTACAAATGCTGCTGATTGATACGTATTTTATTTATAATGATTTATGGTTGGATTATTTATGCATAAATGTGTTTCAACAAACAATTTTCCGGGCTTAAATGTGGCAAGCAGTTATATAAGCAAAGAACTGAGTTTCTTTTGTTCAGTTTGTTTTGCATCATAAAGTTTTGCATATTTACATTCCAAGGCATTAGCGCAGAATCTTTGATACTCTTCCTGTGCAGGGGCTTGTGCATGCGGTGGTTGCTTTTGCTGCTGCTGCGGAGGCGCGTGCGGCGGCGATTGCAGTGGCTCGACTGCTCAGTATTGAAAAAGTGTTGCATAGTTTTAGGCAGCGATTGCAAAATTGTTTCGTTCAGTTCGTTGTTCGTTTTGTGCGTTAATTGTTGTTTGTTTTTTTTTAACGTTTTAACATTTATATATTTCAAATTGAAAAGTGTAAGCACAACAACCAAATTATTAAGTTAGTTTAAATTAAAATTGTTTATGTTCCCTTAGTTCAATATTATTTGTTTTTAACAAATATTTCGAGATTTTCTTTTGCTTATCGGTTGGTTTGTCTGTGTGTGTGTGTGTGTGTGTGAGTGAGTGTGTGTGCATCCATTACCACACCTGCTGTTTTCCACTTTGTCAACCAATAATTTTGTCAATTTGCTTTTGTTCTTAGTGCGTTTTTTGGCAATAATATAATACATTTTTCATTTTGTTTAATAAATCATAAACAAAAATTTATGTTTAAATTAAGTTGTTATTATTTGTATTCAGCTTAATAATTTAGAACCATCAAATACCTTCGAAAGTAAGTTTTTTGGTGGGAGTTGGGTAAAAAAGTAAGAAATAAAAAGTTTATAAATTAAAATTAAATTAAACAAAACCACAAAAAATATTAAAGCATAAATTAAGTTTTTAAAGTGCTGACTAATTGATTAAAGCTGTGCACAAGGTACTTGAGAAAAGGGGACAAAACCGTTAAAAGGAGTTTTATCAAATCTTCTAAATGAATGACATTCTAAAAAACTCTAGCTACTTTTCTAGCTTTTTTCCAGCGAAACCTAATATCTGTTATTTAATCAATCACTTCTTGCTTCACTGCACTCATGACGTCATTAGCTACTGATCTACTTATCCAACTGAAATTCCTTAGGAAACTGACCCTGTTTATTCCACGGTCAAATGAAAAGTAGTTCACAATAAAATCTTTTGTATTTCTCATATATCACTATCCATATCAATTTATCTTATTCATTGAACTTTGTTATTTAGCATGACAAAGCATTTTATTAAGTATCAATATTCACACCACTAACACCTATAAAAATATCTACTATTGTGTGAACTCTGGAATTGGGTTACTCTTAAAAAACTGTCTCATTACTACTAAAAATATACAAAGTGTGATTCCCTGTCAAGTTTTCAGCTAAAAGCTGTGATTTTTAAAGTCATTTATGGCTTTACTTGAAGCTATTTTAATTGCATGAATGGCAACCCTAAAATTTGTATAGCTTACCATTAAAAATATAATTCATTTTCGTATTTTTACTAACATAATCCCTTTACAAGCACAAGTAAAACTTAGTCTCCTTTTGTACAGCTTGCTTTCTGTTGACCTGGCAACCCTAGAGTTCCAACTAGTCACTCCGTACCTTGTGCACATTCTACCGTACTACGTACATGTCGTAACTATGCCACATATCGCATTTGTTATCGTAAATCGATACTCACTTGTGCGTCTCGGTCGCATTAGGGTTGCCGCCACTGCCTCGTCGTGCCTCGCGTGACCACCCAGCATGTAGCCCCCCATGGGATAGGGCGGCATCTTGGGCTGCGAGTAGCGATGCAGTTCAGCGAGATGATTGACGGCTGCGGTGGAAGCAGCGCTGCTCATGCTCGATTCATCAAAGAAATGCTCGTCGTCCTATGCAAATTACAGGGTATAACAATCAGTTGCAACGATCTGTTTGCTGTTGCATGCCACAAGCGACTGCACTTACCTGCAACTTGGAGAAATCCACTTTGATGAGCCGCTGTCTGGAGCGCGACAGCGTTGGATTTGTTGAATTTGGAAGCACTGCGAAATAGTGGAAAAATAAAAGAAAATTGTGATAAATTTTATGGGAAAACTGTGGAGCGGGAAAACCTACATATTGTAAGTGCAACTTTGATTAGATTACATGTGCTTGGCTTAGTTGCATAACTCGTGACTTATTTGGGGCGTAGGGTGACAACTCTGGCGACTTTTACTTTGTCATCGCAACGCTGATTTCTTTTGTTTTAACTGCTTGAACAAACCGTTAACATAAAGTTAACGCTTTTAATCGTTCTACACATTTTGTTGTCGTTTTACTTGTTTTTCTTCCTCTTTTACTTGTTTTCCTCTCTTCTCTCCTCTTCTCGTTTCTCCTCGCTTCTCTGCAGCGTTTCTTGTGCAATACTCGTAAAAGTGCTTGGGAAATTAACCCAAAGAGCGTGTTTCTTACCGCTTCACGATTATCGTTAAAGCCGACACGCTAGTGCCTAAACTTGTAGAATCTCATATGACTAAAATGAGCTAAAGCGAAGGCTGCTGGGCTGCAAAATACCCTGTCTGCCGATCATATAGACCTAATGGCACTGATCTTATACCTGATCGTGTGCTTAAAATTAATTTCAGTTTTAGATTTTAATTTCTTGGCTCATAATATCATTTTGCATGGTATATAAAAAGACTATCTTTACTATGTAGTCCAGCTACAGTTAACACTCTTTAAATTTCTAAAGCTTGCTTTAGAGTAGTGCCCCAAAAGTCCCACTTTTTGCTAATGGAATCTTTTGTTCTTCCTTTTGAAATCTACCCCATTGGGAACTACTCTTCAGCCAAAAACACACCCTTCCATGTCCTTCCCCTTCTATAGAACCAAAGCTGCATTTAAAATGCAGTTTGATGCGACTCCTTTTGTTCTTGCCACTAACCGCCAGCTGAGTGTGCTGTGGCATGCAAAGTTGCACATGCTACTCAAACCCTTCCAAACACCTTCCCATCCCATTCCAATTCACTTCTTAAACACCTTCCCCCTCCCTTTGCTCCAGAAAATTTAAAAGCAGGTCAAAGCAAAATAGTATCGGATAACAAGTTTTCTGTTTGCTGTAACAGTTGCATTACCCTGGACAAGGAGTGTTATAGTTTTGTCAAAAGGGGGTAGTGCATTAGGGAAGGACCTGCAGAGCGTCTGAATCAATCACTTTAAAATTATATTCAGATTTATTATCTGATATCTGCTTTTGTCACTGTCAAACAAAGAAACTGTTTGTATTGTTGGTAGTGGTTTTCACTGTCTGATTTGGTGTTGGGCACAGTTTATCTTTTTGGTTCTGAACAACTTTGCCTACTATACCAAATGTCACTAAATAAAATGTGGCAAATCTAAGCGCATCAAGTCTTCGGCATGCCGAATCAGCCATTTCTTTGCTACTGTTGCTGCTTTTGTTGTGATTGTTACTACCTTTTGATGACGACTTGACAGCCTGACGGGGCTTTGGTGTTGGCGGATTGACAGCCGTTGCCGCAGCACGCGGCGCAGCACGTGGCGTTGGCTGCGGTTGTTGTTGTTGCTGATGTTGCTGTGTTGCAAGTGTGTCGCTTTCTGTTTCGCTGCCACAATAGAGCGACGCATCGCTTGCAACATCAACAATGTCCGCATTGCGAACGACATGATGTGATTTGAAGACTGAAGCGGCCGTTGTGCGTTTACCGCTGGGCGTTGTTGTTGTCGTTGTTGCTTTGGCATCCATTTGTAACATTTGCTTAAGTTGGCTAAGAAAGTTGGCTCAAACGAGGCATTGCCCACTTTTCACCTTTTGCCCGCGCGTCCTGTCACGAGTTCTTGCTCCACTTTTTGTTGTTTTCTCCCTCTCTTCACACCCGTTTCCCGTTTTCGTTTCCTTTTCTTTCTTTCACTTTTGCATGGTTGCATTCACGCTATCGATCCGAGCAGTAGCAACCTCCCCCCCCCCCGTTAGAGCTCTCTTTCCAACTCTCTCTCCCACTCGCTCTCGCTGGCGTTGACAGTTGCGTTATCCTCTTTTACTTTTCTTTATGCTTTTTTGAGAATATTTCTAAGGGTTGTGCGTTGCGCTTGACCAATTGACTAATTGACTAACTGTTGGTTTGATAAACTCTTTTATTTTTGCTGCCTGTGCGTAGCTTCAATACTTTTGTGTCAGCAATTTTTAAACCGTTATTTGTATCGTTTTCATTTTCATTTACACTCGCGCCACGCGTCGTCGTTGTCGGCCACAGCGGCAGCCACAACAACACCGTAGCGACACCGCAGAAGCTTAACACAGAACTGCCCGCAAATCCACAGTCACAAGCTTCAGAAAGCTTTTGCCGCTAAGCGCATGCGCCAAAGAGAGCGTCAAAGCGTGTGTGCGCTCTCTCTCCCGGTCCCGCTCTCGCTCTCTCTCCTCTTCCTCTTCAAGCTTAAGAGAGCGCACAAAACGGTTTTGCTTTGTTTTGGTTTTGTGACATTTCACATGCTTTGTTGTTGCGTCATTAGTTGCACTAAGACGCGGCTTTTGATGACGTATGTAGCTATTAGCAGCGCAGTGCGTAGAAAAGAAATGGCTAGCTTAAGGCTGCGTGTGGGCGGTTTTTCTCAACTTTTTTAGCGGTCTAATGAAAGTGAATGAAAGACTGGAATGTTTAAACTATTTATAATGGTGGGCTATCTAAAGAGTGCTACACCAAGCGCAGGTCATATAGAAATGAAACGCCTTAAAGCAAATGGAGTGTTGCCGTTTACGCTATAGCTAGATCTTAAAGGCTATTTATATAGAGGAAATAAATATTAATATTTATAAACATTTTGACCATTTTTAAAAACTATCAACGCAGCTTTACCAATGACACACTAAAATTCATTGCATAGTTTTCAGCGGCCAATGAAAACATTTATTTAAGTGAAGCGCACGTGCGTATGCAACACTTTTTGGTGTTTAACATGTTTACTTGCCTCAAGTCTGTACGTCTGTCGGCCAAATAAACATAACCCACAGCAGACAAACAAACATAGCGCCGCAAACGAGACTCGTTCATCATTATTATCATCATCATGACAATTATCATCATTATTATTGGCCATATCTTTGTGGTTGTCGTGCGGCAAGAGCTTCAACATTGCTGTTGTTGTTTTTGCTGTTGTCGCTATCTTTGTGTGTCACAATTTTGCACGCTTCCTTCACCAGCGACGATTGGAAATTGTTGCCGTTTTTGATCTATGTTGGCATGCGCATGCCGGCAACTGCAGCGGCATCGGCATCAGCAACGGCAACAGCAATTGGCCAAACAAACAAACACAGACAGACCGACTGCGGCAGACAAATAGACAGACTGACAGAGGGGCGGTGAGTAGTGGCAAGGGGCAGCCGACTGTGGCATACAATGGGGCACCGACAAGTGCAGTGAAAACTTTTATTCCTAGCTAACAAGTTTTTTTCTTTCTTCTATTTTTTTTGGCTCTTTCGCTGACAAGTCGCTGCTTGTGTATGACAACAATTTATGAGCAGTTTGGCATTTAAAATTTTTGGCGAAACGATGTTGACAACCCTAATAGACGGTAGGTGTGCTACCAGCCCTAGAAATAAAAATTGTTTCAAAGCATGGAAACCCTAGAAGTATTATAACAAAAAGCATGGCAAGCCAGTCGAGTGTTGAACGCAGCAAATAAATGAGCACAGACTAGATAAATATTTACCACAACACTCCAAAACCCGACGACAACCCTGGCATGTAACACACCCATGGGAACGATCTGCACAAATATTTGATCTGCAGCAACACAATCTTATCATTTAACCCGATTTTATCGTACTTTCTTTCAGTTATTAAGAATTTACTTTACACATTTATTTTTCTGGATTTTTTCTTTAAATATAAAATTTGGCTAAAAGCTTGAATAAGTCGAACAGTTAAAAAGTGCAACAAAAGTGTATATATCGTATATATTGTCACACACAGTCAGTAGATCTTGAAAATGGCTTGAATTAAAAAGATTTTCACCAGGTTTTTGGGCTTAAAGGAATAACTTGCACTTGGATTTTGACTTGGCTAATGATGAGTTTAAATTTAGTTAACTACTAGTTTAGTTAGTGACTAGTGACTTACTTTTCTCTTTGAGGGTTGGCGTCTCGGGCGGTGTTATTTGCTTCAGTTCCTTGCCCTGACGTATCGACTCCATGAGCTGCTCCCGTGGCGATGGTATAAGTTTCAACGGTGGTCCCAACTGACGATCGGTGGCCTAAAATGATCAGAGGTCAGTTTGGTTCAAGAATTTCCAGTAAAGTGGGTACACACCTTTTTCAACGGTGGTCGTGACCTAATGAAGTCCAAGATCACCGCATGGGCATCCTTCTTGACGCGCGGTGGAATGTCTCCATTCACCATCACCTTGCGCAATTGATACTTTCTGTATTAGAAAGAGAAATTCGTTGTTCAGTTGTGGTCGCAATTGATCAGCACTGATCAGAGTTTTATTATTTGATTTTGCGGTTTACTCACTTGGCTCTGATGTCGCCCATCAGTATCTCGTAGGGCGTCAGCTCGTATTCGATGGGCGTGCGCTCGTAATTGCTCTTCTTCAGTCGCACTCCGCGTCGCAGCTCATCGATAACCTGCACCCAAAAGCGTGCCTATGAAAACAGAGAAAGGGATAGCGAGAATATTAAAGGGTTGATACTCAACGCTGTTGTAAAATTAATTAACAAAGAATGATAAAAATTGTGTAGCGTTTCTAGAAATTATTTTAATAAACTTATTTATTACAGTCCTAAAATACTCTTTGAAAACATTATTTTAAAAGCTAGCCTTTAAAATAGCCAAGAAATAATGTATGCGGGGCGTATACTCAACATGCCAGTGAAATAAAGTATAGAAATATATAGTCACAATACAATTTCATAGCTGACAATAAATGCTAATAAATTAAAGAATAAAAAACTTATGTAGTATTAAGGAAACACTAAAAAAAAAAAAACAAATCTCTTAATTATGCATTAGTCTTTTATTGAAATAAATTAGTGCTTTCCACAGTTACTTTTAAATTTTAATTATCATAGAAAGTTTAAAGAGACTTTATTGTAGAGAGCTTAATTGCTGACCCAGTGATAAAAAATTAGTAGTTTTAAATAAAAACCGTGCTTAGTTATAGTTAGGCAATAAAATTGATTAAATAACTATAATAATCAATACAATCGTAGAACATGCATCAAATTGCATAAAAAACAAGCTCACAACAAAAACCTACTTGAAATATTCTCCACAACTCCAGTTCTGTGTGCTGAGAGTAATATAAGTATCAAAGAGAGACAGAGAGAGAGAGAGAGCGATGTGTACTTGAATTTAGTGAGAGCAACTAAAGTCAATTTAAATGCACCGTTCACTTTAATCAGCAAACGGAGTTGAGGCTGTAATTGAACCTCGTTTGATTGCTTGATTACTTTTCACTTTTCACAAGCCGTAACGAATGAATATGAATTGAATTAATTGAGTCGGGTAAGACCGTTGCATGCAACAAACACGAGAGGAGCAACAGCGTGCGACACTTTTTGCAAATGCAATTGCCGGGTTAAACAGTGCGTATGAGTAATGAGTGATCGACAGGAAATGTATTTAGCACACAATGGCAGCGAAATGAGGAGGAGAAGGAGCCGCAGGGGGGAGTGGCAGTGGGGGGACTACGCTATGTAACAGTTACTCGCATTTTCACTTTTGTGGCAAGCGGCTTTTCCTGTTCCTGTCAACCAACTGCATCAATTTGCGGCAATAAATTTGGCGGCAGCTCATTAAACATGCAACAGATGCAACACGCGGGCGGCAAGTGGCAAGCGGCAGCATCAACTGCCACAAAAGGTGGGAGGTGGCACACCGCACATGTTTTTTCTTTATTTTTTGACACAATCGACAACAACAATAAAAGCCGACAAGTGTTGCATTCAACGTGTTGTAGCGTTGAAGATGTTGCGCTTCAATAAGTGCAACAACAATAGCAACAATTACAACCACAGCGAACTGTGTAAACGTGTGGCAGCTTCCGGAAGCGCTTGCAACATTTTGCTGCCATGTTGCCATGTTGCATGAATTATCGCACATGTGCGTAGCACAACAAAAAATTCACTTTTCTTTCAAATTTTTCTATTTCATTGTTTTCAGTTTTTTTTTCTTTTTTGGGGCATCAGCGTGTGTTTTGCATAGCTCATAATGAAGTTGCTAATGAGCTTAATTATTATCATCAAGGCGGGCAGCTAAGCGAAACACACACACATGTGTGTGAGGGTGTGTGTGTGTGTTGGTTGAGGCCTCTGTTTAGGGAAATGCAGTTAATTTTGATATGCTTCGATAGCAGCGCTTAGGAAAGAGCTGGTCAGCCTAAGAGGGAGCGAGAAGGAAAGAGAGAACAGAGACAGCTATATAACTGCATACTTACAGCTCAGAAACGTGTAATTTATTTAATATTTCCTCGAGTAAAAGCTTTCAATTCTAGCTACTTAGCTTTAGGTGATGTCTTTGATGGTAAGTAGAATTACTGTCCTTGCTTGAAAGCTTGTAGAATGCTTCAAATTATTATCCTAAGGAAATCTCAATCAAGCTTTTATTTTAAAAATAATTTTTAAAGCAGTTAAGAGCTTCAATAACTGAATTCTTTAAACTTATCTTGTGCTGAGCTTTTAGAAGCTTTTAAAGCAGCTCATTGGCATTATCATTCTACAATCTACCTATCAAAAAGTTATCAAACTAGCGGCACACACATAACTAGACTTCAAGCATATCTTACCCGTAAGCACGTACTCCCCCATTCGAAAAAAATCATAACAATGCCAACTAACTAGAACTGAGCAGACGTTTAACATTTAACTCCCCCGGAGAACAAAAACAACGAAGCATGAAGCAAGATAACTTCAAAATAAATAAAATATAAAAGAATTCAAGACACAAAAGAATTTTTGAGTAATTCCAAAAATCAGGGCAACCAACAACAAAAGAGAAGAAAATGAAATTAGCTGAGCAGATCCGAAAACCGTTTCTTATAGCCATACAGACATAGCTATAGCGTGGGGGTACCGCTTGTTCCGGTCGTAGGGAGAGGAAGAAGTGAATTTCATTTTGTTATTGTTACTATTTTTGTTTAGGTTTTATTTTTGGTTTGTAGAACTGTCTATAGTAGTGCTGCTCTATACGTCTATTGTGTGACATTCTGAAGGCTGTTTGGTTTCGTAGAAACTGATAAAAAGCGCTGACTATAAAACAGTTTTTTTTCTTTGCCCCGAATACACTACTTGAGTTGGGTATTGCAGCAGCTATAAGTTAGATAAAAGCAAGAAACTTCCTTATCATATTGAATGACTGATAACAGCTGAGTGTGAGTTTTTTTTTAATCAAATGCGACAATTGCTAGAAATTACAATCGTTTTTGGTATTGTAAAATTGTATATATGCAGCAGTTGAATCATCCTCAATAAGTGTTTCTTTCCCTGTTCTCCTCTTCGACCTTACTGGTAAATAAACACTCCTTTTTCTACCACAATTCTCAGCGTTATGCAAATTTCGTGGCTTTAATTACGTATATATTTTGACACATGTCTGTTCCTTGATATATACTATATATACTGTGACATACGATATGCTATATGTTGTTTAGCACACGCGAACCCATTTTTTGTTTGCGGTTTTTCCATATCAATGTGCGAATTATTGTTGCTAGTTTGTTTTCCCAAGGCGATTTCCCCATGGGTTTGTCTAGGTTTAGGCTTAAAGGAATTTCAGTTGCGCTTCAATAGAGCTTAAAATTCATATAAGTTAAGAAGTTTTTACACAATAATAACCTGTAGAAAGTGAATTTAGAGTAGAAATTCTTTTTGCCAAGTTAGTTCAACTAATTGTCGTCGCTTTCAGCATTTAAACAATTCAGTGAATATTTGGTACACTTCAAAAATAGTGTATTCATTAAATAAATAAA
Organism: Drosophila nigrodunni; assembly: GCA_020829145.1. NCBI lineage: Eukaryota > Metazoa > Arthropoda > Insecta > Diptera > Drosophilidae > Drosophila > Drosophila nigrodunni. The sequence goes on from JACVCZ010000008.1 coordinate 1,978,338, forward strand.
GAATTTCAGTTTAGATTAGTGACAAAAGTAGGTTAAATTAGTTCTATAATTAAAATAATTCAGCTCAAAATTATAAAGCTTTCTTGTAACCTTCAATTTAAACATGCTCTACAAATCCACACGACTACAGCTCTAAATCGGCCAACAAATGCTAAATATATTAGTTAAAATTTCTCACATTTTGTTTTTTGCGTTAAATCATAAATTTTGTTGCGTGTTTGGCCAATTTGCGTGCTTGTCTCAATGAATTTTTGGAGGTCCAAGCGAATTCCTGGGACTAACCTCGACATTTTCCAACCCAAAAGGTCAAACAAATGAATAGCGAGAGTGTGAAATATGGATCGAAATATATATAATAATATTTGTGACGCTAATGTGTCGCCCATTAAATGTATCTCACTCACAAAGAGACCAAAACTCATTTCGATGATGGCAGCAAAAGTCGATTATGAAAATTAAAAGTGAATTTTTGTGTGAAATGGTACAGATTTGAGGTTAAAGCGAAATCCCAACGATAATGCTAATGCTAATTATGATGATGATGGTGAACTACTAGTGCTGTGGCATAGGAAGAGGTGCGCCAAAAAATAAAATCGTGAGTTGGAATTCCGATCGCACTGTAGCTCCCACTTTAAACTCCATTAACGCTTACATAAGCCAACAAATCAAAAGGTTACCAAATATGTTACACTGTAGCTATTTAAATTATTCCAATTACAGGGTAGTAGCCACACTTACCCAGTCGTTGAAGCCCAGCTTCGCCAGTTCTTGTTCTGTGGTTTGAGATGTTTGAGATGATGCCTTCATAAACTTTTCCGCTCCTCCTAAAACAAGGAATTTTTATTAGTTTACTATTTTAATTATAGTTTATTTCTGTGACTTACCTTTGTTTAAAACTTGCTGTAAAAATATGCGCAGCTCTATTGTTTCCGTTACCAGCGCTCGACAAACGGCTTTGTAATGAATTTCAGGTAGTGCGGGCTTGATATGATTTCTGCAGGTCTGTAAAGTATTAAAAGATATACCAATTAGCAGCTGATACGGCTTTAGAGACCACAAAGAATCTATAAATGTGTAAGATACATTTAAAAAATAGTTATCGAGATTTAGGATTCCTCGTGTACATATTTTTTGTTTAATAAATTGCTATAAGTTATATGATCAAATAAATCTTTAATAGTAAAGCAGCACTACTGCTAATGCCAAGTCACAGCTTATTTCGTACAGTGTTGTAATTTTATTTTAAAGCCCAATAACAGACAATTTACTTGAAATTTTAACAAAATTATGTAGCCCTGTTCTCAAGCCGACTTATCATATATTTATTGTTGTTGTACTTGTTTTATAACATTTTAAGCTAAACAAAATAACAGAAAACTGTTAACTTCAGTTTACAGTTCACAATTCCGCTGTACGAATTAAGCTGTGAGCTGCGTTCAAAAGTGTTTCAAGTGTTAAATTTTGTTTGTGGCACATAATATTAACTTAAGATTATATTTTTACTAGTTAAACAGTTGCAAGCTGCAGTTGCATTCCTAATTAGAGTCATCCAGCTGTGCTAATACCAAGTAGTTTGCTACTAACTGGACCATATCCAGCTTGCACAATCGATAAGCCCAACTGACTGATGTCTGCCTTGTTGGCTAGTCAATCACATGCGCATTGCACAAACATAGTATGCAAAATGTTGGCATGTGAGAATGTTTAAGCTTTTTTTACACAAAACCCATTAAAAATGAGCTACTAAAGGGGTATGATCGGTTGGCCAAAGCGGTGGTTTGAAAGCCAGAGAAAAAAACTATTAATGTAAAGATTTTAGTGCTGAAATTAGATGAGTAATACTAATTTCATTCCAAAAGAGTTTCAAAATTACGTTTAAAGCCCAACAATGATTTCATCCTAAGCACTTTTGCCTTAAAGTCTCTCGCACAGGGTATCTCAAAGTCATGTTATCTCCACCAACAATTCTTTTGTGTTAGAAAAGTCAGGCAAGTGGAAAATACTGTAATTGTTGTTGTAGTTGCTGTTGTTTTTCTGGTTGCATGCCACAACGTCGCGAATTTGCTCAATGTTGCCTGACAGTAATGTGTCAATTCTATAAAGTGGCTCATTAGTGAAGAAGAAGCAGCTCGACAGTGGCTGCAATCGATGCAGATGATGAACAAATGCGCAGTGAGCCAGAAACTGGATAGATTGTGGTGATCGGTGGTGCACGTTGGTGTTGCCTCAATCAGCAAAGTGGTGCTGTTTATCACACGCCTCAATGCCAAATTATCAAACGATCGGTATCTTTCTAGACTGGTATGCCAAATGGGGCTTATAAACTAATGCCAGCGTTTGTCACGGGCAATAGCAGAAGATGCCAATTTTATTGCACACATAATTTACTGATCACCGACAGATCAAACGATAAATTCGGATTTTACAGTTGAGTAAAACGAGAGCTGGTAAATTATACGCTTGAAAATAATTATAAATATAGCTTCCTGATCCTCAGCGAACTGAAGAAGAAACCTTGCAGCAAGCAAACATATGTTGTTTCGATCCTTCATAGTTCTTCTCCTCTGTAGTCTTAACAAATCTGTTTCTTTCTGTGATTAATCGAAAAACTAGTAAAGCCTACAACTTCCTGAACAGTCTAGTCAATAAATTTGGATTTCATAGTTTTTAGTTAAACGAGTTAAAGGAGAAATTTGCAGCGATTATGCGGGAAAACCACACCATACTGGGTGTTTTACAGTCGAACATACACTGCTACATCTATCGTTTGATAGTAGAGGGGTTAGGAGAAAGGGGGACATTCCAACAACGCATTTAGCTGTGAAATCAAGTGCAGCGCAATCCAATGATTTCCTATTACGAAATTCCGCGGCAAAACTTGATGGCAATTTGGTTATTTAATCTCAGGCAGTCGTCTGATGTCTGATCAGTCGGTCGATCTAGTCTGAAATGCATCAAGTCGGATTGTGGTATGAGTAATCTAGAACCTGCACAGCAATTGAGCTGGCCAACAAAGTGTGTTGTGTGTTGTCTTGCTTTGTGGTTATAGATCCAGCTACAGTATTGCAATGAGATACAAAGATACAGGTAACAAGCGGTGCACCGCACTTGGTTAACTGTAACTGCAACTACTGTGGCAATCACACACACACACACAGTCATACATATGCAACATGCAACGTGCCACATGCGCCAAACAAGTTTTCCCACACTTCAGCCAGCGTCTGTCTATATATATCGCCATATCTCCATATCTTATGCCAAATGGAGCAGTCAAAGTCTGGTCAAAAGGTTAACCAAACACAACAGGCACTCCTGCCAGACAAGCCAGCTCAAATGGACAAAAGCATGTCTCAAAAATACCCTGTAAAGTGTGTTTATGTTGTACTTTTATAGGAATTAATACTTGCAATAAATACTCGACTAAAACATACCCTGTAAATTATGAATTCAAAGGAAGCCAGCTGATAAATGATGTCTTGAAACAATACTACTCTTTCCACAAATGATACCCTGTTTTGTAATCTTTTTCATCCTAGTATCCAAAAGTTTTCGTATTAAATTTATAACAACTAAATTAGCAAAGTATTTGTAAGTCTCTTCTATTTATACAATTATTTCTTAAAGAAATTAACACACGCTTAATTAAATTTTAACTGGAAAATTTTCTATATTGCTGTAACTAAATTAAATCATATACAGTATAAATAGTAGTGCAGTTGCCATAAATCCAATTCCATTTGAAAATTCGCTTTGAAAGTACAGAAATGTCTGGAAGGTGGTTAATATTCCTGATCATCGTACTCTTAGTACTTTCGATGCAAGTGTGGGAGGCAAATGGCAGTGACTGCACACCCAGCAGGTAAATCTCCATTCAATACCTAAGCAATCCTTAAGATTATTTTCTAAATTTTTGTTTTATGTTTATGGAAAAGTCGCTTTATTGATCTCGGTTTGTAAGTATTATTATAACGTTTTAATCTTTTTTTAAATTTATTTTTTAATTTTAATTTTGCAGTAATGGTAAAATCTTTAAAAGGTTTTGGAAAGCTATTAAAAAATGGATTGATAAGATATTTAATAAAAAGAAAAATGATTAATTGGTAATCATCTAAGAGAATAATCTGCATGTATCTTTATGGTCTTTTATTTGTATATTTAAAAAATTAGCAAAATTTTTTTTTTAAACGTTACATTTTTTGCTTTACTATTTAAAGCGATCAATTTTAAATGTTTCCAACTGATTCTCGCTGGAATATTATAAAGTTTATAGAACAGCAGAAAGCACAGCTCAAAGTGCCACCAAAACGAATCAATTGTCTTACTTATTTTAGTAATTAGTCACAATTATATATTCTTCAAGAAGTAGTGTATAAATCCCTAGAATAAATCAAACAGTTGCTCAAGTCCTAGAAGTGGAAAAGCCAACGAATAAGTGATAATTGATTTTAACTCAATTTTTGTTCAATATCAAAAGATTTTCTATATTTTTAGAAAGCCATGTGATGAAATTAAATTGGAAAAGATTCACATTGTCGATGAAAGACAGTAAGATTTCGGTAAGACTTCAACTAAAATTTTCAAGAATTTTAAAACAAATTTATGTAACCATTTTTAAGCTGCTCCTCCAGAAAAAGAGTAAAGTTATCGCAAAATAGTCTATGCTACCTTCTACTACAGGGTATAGTGCACAAGAACTGACTCATGGCGCTAAAAGTTCACTCGGTTCAACATTGATTTGATTCAATTTGCATTCGTGTTTTGGAAATTTATCAGCAAACTGCCAGCGAAAATGTCAAAAGTTGTTGCTGTGATTTTTTTGTAGAGTATTTTATTTTCTTAAATTTATTTTTGGGGTTCAAGGAAGTAAATAAATTTTGTATTTACCTCAATTATGTGCTCCAGTTCTTTGGTATTGTTGCGTTCCTCCTCCGATTCATCATCCCAGCGCTTGTCGCCCTCGTCTATGCCCTCATCAATGCAATCATCGTCGTTTTCTGGAAATGAGAATAAACCACAACAATTGAGATAAATTAAATTTAAGTTTCGACAAATCAGTTCTGACGAATGGCTTAATCTAACCGATATATAAGTAAACCCCCTTGGCTTACATTAATTTTTGCAATAATACTTGATTACTCATGATGCACTCAATAACCCTGAGCTGATTAGAGACCTTTTTATAAGGGCTCCTCTCCGAGCAGAGATTTATTCAAGGCAGCTGAGTGTTTATTTTTGCACTAAATCGAGCTAATCAAAGTGTTCTGTAGGAATGTCAATTAGTCAACGTGTTCGAAGATTAATAAATTTTATTTAATTGAAATTGGTTTTTACACAGAAAAAGAAAGTATGTCAGTCGATCAATAGCGGCAGTTTCATCTTGTGAGTTCCCGTTCTTTATAAATGGATAAGTATTTTTACTCATGGTATATTTATTATATTTGATAAATTTACTGTCGGGGACTCCGCTAGAGTGTAAGCGAGTAATTCTCTTTATTTTAAATGAATTATTAATTATTCGACATTTTTCTCAAACTACAAACTGAAACCTAAATAATCTTTTTGATTTTATACTGAGTCAAATCTGTTAAAAGTAACTGAACAAGATGTTTGTGTTTAAATTCCCCAAACAATTTAAAGTTTTTTAAAGACTTAAATCGGATTTGTTTTAGGTCCCATTACATTTTAATAGCTTCGTTTGTATAAAAATAGCTCTTTAAAATTATAAGCTGAGTTTAAACATATATTTTTATCATTTGTTTTGCTATAAAGATACTAAAAAGTCTATTAAAGTTAAGGGGATCACTTTCAGTATATCAAAAATGTAATAACTGGAATAAATTCTTTTCATTCAACAAAATGCTTTTTATTAGTTAAAGCTGAAAGCTTTTCCTCTAGAAGCATACTTTTTTATGCTTTTGTCTGCTGGCTTTTAAGCTTTTAAAAAGTTAATATGGGACTTATATTTGAAGCTTGTTTTACTAGAAGCAGTGAAGCCTATCTTCCGTTACCTACTAAAACTACAATCATTTATAGTTAACACTTACCATCTGCTGTCATGAAGTCAAACAGACTCTCAAGCTCCTGGGACATTTGACACTCCTCATCAACGGCCAAATTGTAATCCAAAGCGGCATAAATAATTTCCGCCAGTTCGCTCATAATCTGCAAATGCAAAAAAGAAAAACAAAAACAAATTAAAATATATATTTATTAAACAAAGTTGCAAAGGTTAAGGACGTGATTGCGCTCTCTCTTTCCCTATCTCTCTCTGTCGCCCAGCTGTCGCTCTCTTTCTAACCTTAGGGCTTTCAGCTGTAGCCCCGAGTGTTTCACGCTGTCAGTTCATTAAACTGACACTCTAATTGGAGCTGAAGTTGACGCTTCGTAGAAACTGAAACAACAACAACAACAATGAGCAAATAAACACTAATTGTTGTTCGTTGTTTGTTTATTGTTGTTGCTGGGCACTGCAGCTTACTGTTGTTACCTGTTGAAGTTCGAGTTCAGGTGCAACAACAGCAGCAGCAGGCGGCATGCGGCAGCTTCAGCTCAGCAACAACAACAACGAGAGACGCCCAAGTGCAGTGGCAGCTTGCTCCTGTTGTTGTTGTTTGTTTTAGCTGCTATTGTTCACTTTCACTTTGGCCAAAGCCACAGTCAAAGCCAAAACACTTGCCAAAAGTGTTAAAAATAAAAAGAAGACAGTTTGCATGTAAAGTTTCTTATTTAGATTCAACGACGCATTGATACTCTTTAATGTATTGATCAAGAATAAATTCCGTAGATTTATATATAGGCTAAAATATGCGTTTAAAGTTGAAATATTAACATGATTGGTTAAAGATATAGACGGGCTTTGATATTAAGTTTTTCAGAAAGGGTATTGTAAATCACGAAAAAAAATATCGTTGGCTATTCGACACATTAATTCATAGACTACTCAGCCTATATAAAATGTGTATTATACATTATAAACACCCTTCTGAAGGGTATACAAATTGAATTCAAATGTGAAGATGCTGTTAAATAACAATTTTCAGCTGACGGCGACAAACGTATTGCGTTATTTGTGGCTGCCACTGAACTCGAGACGCTCTTTCCACCGCTCTTCCTCCCCCTACGCCCCTTCCCCTCCAATCCTCGTCTTGGCTTTTCCACGCTTAAAACTCGATCAGCCAAAAAAAAAGCTGATCGCCCACGCTTGTGTCGCAAAGTCACAAGCATAAAAAGTCAAAGGCGGATTACGTCTGTGGTTTCTCCTCTCCCCCTTCTTCCCGCTAACCCCCTCCTTCTCTCAATCGCTTGTCTAGCCGAAGACAATCTCCCTGAGTCTCTCCACAGCCCGTTCATCACATTGTGTTCCACTTGATTTCGTTATTATTATGAAAATTAAATGATAAAACATTGTGACAGCTGCGCATTCGAATGTTGCCTCCGTCTGTTGCACGTTCGTTGAAGTTGCCACCGTTCAAGTTGTCTGACTACCATTTTTTCAAAGCTTGACACATGTGGCAAGTATGTGTGTGCGTGTGTGTGTGTGTTTGGTAACAAATGGCAGCTAAATGCTCTCAACGTTTGCAGCTTGTTGCGGTTGTTGTGGCTTACATCATTTGCTAGAACTTGCTACTCGCTACTTGCTTCTTGCCACAGCCGCGCATAATTAATGTGCAAATGAATAAGAATAAGAAGCTTCGGCTTGGCTTTTATATGGATCACGTTTACAGACGTTTAGATACCCTCGATAAGTGTGGCCACTTGACCAAATTAACAGAGAACTTAACTACAACTTTTTGACTTCAAACTGGTTTCTTATTGATCTTGCTTTACTAGTGTCTAAAATTGTATAATGTATTAAAGAATCATTCTTACAATAGAAGAAGGTGTAGCTTCGGCTGTACAAATTGCACCCAATGTGCCGTATGGCTATACCATCAAAATCTATCTCTGATCTCTAATCTATCGCAACTATTGCTTCAGTTCTCTCATCTCCTTTTACAACCCACTGCTACCTGGTCAATCAAACATTGTCACAGACTTGTAATTCCTTTTAGCAAAGCTCTAATTATGCCAACTAAAGAAGAGAAAAGAAATAGCGAAAAAAAAGGTAGCAAATTTAACGACCCTGAGACTTCTACTTAGAAGGAGGGGCCCCACACACCACCACCAGCAGCTGTAGCCCTGTGTGAAGTTTCCCATGCAATTAGCAAGAAGAACAGAAGAACACAATAACAACAATTGGAATGGGAAGAATGCGAATGTGCATTTTGTACAAAGTGCAAAAAAGATTTACTCGAGGGAAATACCAAAGGGGAGTACTCCAAAGTAGTTTTGCATATCTATTAAATAAGTATATGGAGCGAGTCTAAAAGTTGGCGCAACAAAACTAGGCAACACACCTAGTCGTGTTCTCAGCAAAGTATTAGGTAGTGCCCGTAACCCCACCCACCGCCTACCGCCCACTCCCCTGAGTTCCATCTCTAGTAATATCAAAGTTGAAACCGAAGCGCAAACATGCAACACCGCAATTATCAGTCTCTTTTTCGGATTGTGCCCCCAAAAAGGTTCCCAAACACGTCGACAAGCCCTCCACAAGCCCGCTTCTCTCCCCCCCTTACCCACTTCGTGCCGTGCCGCATGTCAATCTTGTCAGTTTAACCTTTTGGCTGACCTCCATGTTCACTTCTTTTTAGTAGGTATTGTTATTGTTGCTGCTTTGGCGATTCTATGCGCTTCGAAGGTTTTTAGTTGCGGCTTTTAAGCCAAGTACTAGACTTTAAAATGGCTTTTTCATGCTAAATCAGCGACAGGAAGCATGTGGGCGTGGCTGTTATACGAAAAGGGCTTGCTTATTGGGGTTAACTGCAATTAAGGGCTGTAAAATGTAATAGATGCGATTGAAGCGCTGGGAACATTCTTTCAAAAACAAACGAGGATTGTCAGCTACTGCGCTTTGTATTCTCAACTAGTTTTAGTAAACAGACAGTTGTAAGGTTAATGAATTTATAACATATGTGGAAATTGGTAACAACTAAGATCAGTTCTCATAAAACATTTCAAGGACAATTCGTGTATCTCTCAATGAGTTAAATATAAATATTAACTCATTATAACATTCTGTGTATAAAGCTGCTCCATCTAAAAAAAAGCTTGTATAGAAAATGATTCACGCAAAATAATTAACTAAGCAGTATATAGATTAAATGAATAATTCCCAAACTGCTCAAACAGTCTCTTAATGAAGTACTTTTTACAAGCTGAGCTCTACTTTTTGAATTAAACAACAGTGACTAACTTAACTCTCCCTATATAAAGATAGATTCTTATCAGTAACTTTTTTGTATATTTTTGTAATTTATTGCAACGTAATCTCAGCTTACTTTATCAACAAAAAGCAGAGATTGAAATAAAGTTATAAACAAAAAAAAAAAAAACTCATTTCATTCATGAAAAGAAAATAATGTGAAATTATAATTATTATAATAATTATTGTGTACATTTTTGTGTTGTTTGTTGTTTGCGTGTGAATATTTTTGATATTTGTACAGTAATTTAATAGTTGTAGTTGCAAACAAATACACATAAGTAGTTGTATTATGATGGTATCTTCACCTCTCCCTCTCTCTCTCTTTGTGTCACTGTCTTTGTCTATATATTTATATAGATATGTGTATATAGAAAATTAACCCAGTTCGCACGTCGATGCCGAAACAAACACAAGTGTTTCGAGGCAAAAGACACAACGAAGAAAATGTGCAAAACAAATGGCTGAAAACATGCAATAGCAAAAGGTGCATAGCATACTACAGATAAGTACGGTAAATACTATATACTATATAGTATAGATATACATATACATTGTATGTACCCTCTGCGTGTCTTTATTCTCTAGGCCTAATTGTGCATATGATTATGAGGCTCTGCTTGAATAGTGTAGAAATTTTCAAACACTCATTCTCACTTGTTAGCCAGAAACACTCATAATATGAATATGAATATACATATTCACTTTCACCCGCTAACTATTCATATGTTGTCAAGTACCTACGCCTTTTGTTATGATCCGCGAACTGAATGAACTTTTATTTGCAACTGAAATTTATCATTCTTCTAGCTTCCCATTCTCTGTCTCCCACTCTTCCTCCATCTCTTTCTCCTATGTATTTCCAACTCCTTTTGGCTTTCGTATTTGGGTCAAACATGCAAACTCATTGAGTCGAAGACTCGCAGACTCGTCGCTGCCAAACTGGAAAAGCGCAAAATCTAAAAATTGTATAACCTGCTTTGGCGGCAAACTGAACCGACGCGTCGCCACAGTGAGCACTCGAAACCGCAGTAACCACAGTGAACACTGTGACTGTGTGTACGGAGTTTACTAGTAAATGGGACACGAATTATCGCGATAATATCAGTCAAAATATAGCCACAAAAAACAATGGGAAACAATCAAGTGAATGGTTTTAAAGGTAGATGGCAGGGAATACACCAGAAATAGTATTTTTTATAGAGATCAGCGTAAGATGAGCAAAAAATAACCAATATTTAATTTTTCTACAGATAAAATACTGTGGATATATATTTATGTTGAGTATTAATGCAGTATAATTTAAAAATAATATTATAATTTATTTTTAAATCATATATACAAATTCATGAAGCTATTATTTGTTTCAAAATTGTCCCTAAATAAGTAGAGCTTGGCTTTAAAAACTATAAAAATTATATTAACATCGATTTTCAAAAAAATCTCCCATACTTATGTCCTTATTATAGCAGTTCTAGTACATCCCCCTCCTGCGTGCTCCTGCCGCATCTAAGCCCGATTCGGTTTCGTATCTTTGTGTCTTCGGCCATAAATTGCGCCCACTTTGATCTTGCCACATTGAATGTAAAGTGCTTAATGGCCAAGTGGAAGGAAAAACCTTTTGTGTGGCATAAAAATTGCATTGTAATTTACAAAAATAAAGCAAAAAAAACCCAGAGACAAAAAAAGAAATACATTTATTTCTTTTTCTGCAGTTGCAGTGCAAATGTAAGTTTTTCTAGATCTATGTGCGATATCTGGCCCTCTCTGTCTGCGGGTTGGTCTCTCTCTCACTCTCCTTCTGTCTGTTGCTCTTTGAGCTGGTTCTTTGGCGTTCTTTTGGGCTCCCCAGAGATTTTAATCGTTGTCGCCGAGCGCCTTGTCAACATTTCAACGTTTTCAACATTTGCTGCTTTACATTGGCGTCGCATTTTTTTCTGTGTTTTGTTTTTCTTAGACCCTGTACTCAACTAGAGTAGGAGGGTATATTAAGTTGGTCATTTTTAAGCCCCTATAACGATTACTTCTGCAAAACTACGCGGTCTTTTATAGTCGATTCGATCTACTTTTCTCGCATCTGCTCTACTCAAGTCGGCTCTCTGTTGTGACTTGGTCTAGCATCGAGTCTGGTCTGGCCTGGTGCTCTGCATGGGCCCAACATTGATCACGACTGGTCAGATACGACACCAGCAGAGTCAAGACCAGTGCATCGTCTCCATCTCCATCTTGGACTCCAACTACGAGACCTAGACAAGTTAAGAGCTACTTGGCTAACTTGGCTACTACCTGGTGGCAGTTGGCTGTTGGTTGTTGGCTTCCACAAGAGCTGCCTGTTGCCCGTTTTCAGCTGTGCTGTGCTGTGTGTTGTCTGTGTATTTATACATGGCATTCTTTCTATGGAAACAATTGCATAAAATGTGAATCCTGATAGCGACAAAAAAAAACAGAAGACAAAACACTGAACGCGGACTGATCAGGTCTACTGGTCTAGACTAGAGATGAGCGCGTGACACGAGCACAGGCTTCCAAAACATTAAAAGTTCTGCTCACAGCTTGTTTCGTACAGAGGTGCAATACAATTTTTAGGCACAAGAACAGCCAAGTTACTTAAAAAGTTAATAAAATTGTGTAGCCCTGTTCTCAAGCCAACTTTCCATAGATTTGTTGTAGATGTACTTGCTGTAAATAACATTTTAAGCTCCCAAGGTAACAGAAAACTGTTAATTTTAGTTTAGAGCCAAAATTCTAGTGTACGAAATAAGCTGAGAGCATCGATGGCACGTTCTCATCTCTAGTCTTCTTGGGTCCCATTTGGCGTTGAATTGCCATCGTTTTTTGGCTAAAAGGAAAAACTTAAGAAAGGCAACTGACCAGAAATGCAGCACAATAAACTAAAGTTATAGTTAAAGTTACTAAACGTAAAGACTATTTTATGACAGGCACAAAAAAAGTGCATTAAATCTTCAGCAGAGACACAACAATTGCAGGTTTTACATAACAGAGAAAGGCGTTGGTTTGTGGAAGAGTTTAAAAAGGATCAAGACAATTCTAAGCGCACCCAATACATTTTGGTCGTATCTGTATTAAAAGTAAATTAAATTCATTTAAGTAAACCGTTCAATCTTAAATCTAAAATCGGCTTATATAAGACTTCAATTTTCAGACTTAAATCTACTAATAAATCCTGCTAATTTCTTGAAGATTTATGAGCATTAACAACAAATATTTACACAATTTGCAACTCATTTGGCCAACCCCAAAGCGAATTGGTCAAGATGCTGGGTAAACTGAACACAAAGTTCAAGAATAGGCCAACTGGAAAAGCCTTTCGAAAACAGCAAGACGGATAGCTAGAGAAAGAGCAAGAGAGATAGGGAAAGAGGTAGAAGAAAGAAAAGAGACCAAGCCTCAATCGATAATAATCGGCAAACAAGTTTCAAAGTTTCATAGCTTGGTCAAGACACAGTCGTAATCCCTGGGCGCATTGTTTGTGCTTTTTGGCCAGGCCATAACGGAACAGCTATAACGAACAAAACGCTAATTGTACACGCCTCTAGAACATGACTCAAATCAACAGCAAAATAGCCATAGGCCATGCCCACAATGCCCACCAAACTACCCAAAACCATAGATATCAATATTTGAGCATCTACCCTTTCCCCTCAGCCGTATACCACTCCACCCCCTACTCTGCCTCCTCTTCGTACACCCGTTAATTCTATGATCTGCAATACTCCCAGCTGTGGGCGATGGCGGCAATGAGATAGCATAAAACGCTAGCGTTTAATTGGGTAATTGGCTCAAGTACCGTACGTTCAAGCCCGGCTATTACCACCAGCAGACCAGCAGAACACAAAAAAAAGAAAAAAGAATATAAAAAAGCCATCCAAATTGAAAGACTCGCACATGACTCAAAAAAATGGGCAGCTCCAACTTACAACTGACAACTTATGACTAGAGATGGGCAGAGTGCAGCAAAAAGTATCGATATGGGGGGATTTATAGGAGAGCTTGAAGCCAAATCAATGATTGACTTTTAAACGAATATTACTATGAAAACTACAGTGTCTAAATAAAGGTAAATATAAGAAAATGTTAGCTTGGTTTCTGCAGAAAGAAAAATTATATTAAATCAACAAAATTGTACTCTATCGATATATATCGCCACCTATCGCCGACTACCCGCCTCAGACTCGCAGCCACCAAATTGCAAGTGTCCGGGTCTTCGCATCAAGTGGGCGTGGCAGCTGAGCTTATGAATAGACGCCTGTTTGGGTCAGCCTAACATCAAAGAAATGGAATACTACAGAGTACTTGCCGTTGCCAGAATGGTAAGTCTTTCGGACTCGTGACTGGGACAACCAGTCAGCCAAGAGTCCCAAAATGCGATGATGCCTCTTCCAGGTTTATTTCTTCTACCATTCTAGCAGGCTAGATTCCCATAGATACATAAGTGCAGCTGCAGCTCTCACTCCCCAAATAAGTAGTATATACTTATGTATAGCATCGTGTACAGAGCGAAAAGTAACTGTTACTCGACAGTCAACAACAACAGCAACTTGCAACTCGTTTTGCCTCCTCTTTCTATTTAGAGGTAAATACATGAATGTTTGAGCCACTCGCAGAGGCAGCCTTCAAGCCAAAATCAAAGAACTTGGAAGCTAAAATACTCTAACAGTTAATCAATTAAATATTGGTTTAAGCAAATCAGTTAAATATTTTGTTAGGTAGGAAATTTTGGAATAAATCAAAAGCATTTCTAGCTATAAAGCTAAGCTGTAGGTAACTGTAAGATAAAACATGGATTGAGAGAAATGTTTGTAGGGGAAATAAAGCAATTGCAAGTGTAAAGCAAGTAGTTATATACATAACTGTGGAACAATTTTATATAAAGAATAAACAGGTGCAAAGCCAATGAGTTCTCAACAGAAAAAGTCTTGAGCAGAGCTTTATATAACGTTAAAAAAGCCATAGGAGAAAGGAAAATACTATTTCAGGAACACTAAGAATATACTGTATTAAAAACATTTTAGCTACAAAATCTATTTAATTAAACTTTGAAAATTATGCTTGAAAATGTCAAGTTTAAAGTTAAAGTCTAGCTTAAAATAAAACTTGTATTTTATATGAGAAAACTATTTAGTTTAGAAAATGTACAATTCGTTACTAATCTTTCTGGCTTTGCAAAGTTCTTGGCCAAGTTAATAGCTGCCGTGTTGAGCGAGTGTATCAAAAGACTGGTTCGCTCTTTATGCAAGTGTTGTGAGGCCTTAAAGTGGCAAAGCAATTGAACAAGTGAACAACTGGGTGTGCGAGTGTGTGAATACGTCTGTGTGTGTGTGTGTGTGTTGGTTTGAGTGTGTTTATGCACATTCAACTTGGCCAAAGCTGGCATACGAGCTGTGTTGTGTTGGGGCTGCTAGACCAGCCCATTCAAGTGATGCTTTAATGAGTCCTTTATCACGTCGACTCTCGCATGTGGCAGGCAATGGCAGTGGTTATAAGAATTATGGCTTCATTGTGAGTCGAATCGGTTCCCACAGCTATGAAAATGTACAGAAAGAGAGGAAGGAGAAAGAGGAAGACAACGAGAGAGACTTAAATTCAATGCATTTTATTCTAATTTCAAGTGTTTGCACACTTGAACCTTTCATTGATTATGGACTCGAATTTTTTGGGGTTTAACTAACGGTCAGCAGTCAAGCCCAAAAGGGGGCGGGTGAAACACTCAATATTGACATGCATTCAATTAAAATGCACAGTATTTGTTTAGGCGCCCAAAAATATTGAAAAGAACTCACACGTTGGCGGTGGAAATGGGAAAATGGTAAGGAAAATCGGACTGGTGAGGGGCGAATTCTACGTAGATTGTGCTTCAAGTCACGACGCATGCAATTACAGTCAGCCATAAATACAATTGCTGCCAGAATCAGCAGCACAGAAAGAGAAAGAAGCAGAGAACGGCAGGCAGGATGAAAGGTAGATATAGAGAGAGAGGGAAGTAGAGAGAAAGGGAGAGATAGAGAGAGAGGCAGCAAGACAATTGTTGTCGCTTCAGCGAGCCATGAAGTTGCCTCTTGGCTGGCCATGCTTAAGCCTTTTCCAAAGTCCCCAACTCCCTCTTACTCGCCCTCTGTTCCACCACGCCCCTCTTCACCTTCATTTGCTGCTTAGACAGCGCCGACAGCGTTTAGTTGATCGACACTTTTATGTTGACGTCGTGCGCGTTGTCATCGTCATCGTCATCGATAGACTTCATTATCACGATCATTATGATGATAGTCGTCGTCTTCTGGTGCTTCTTCTTCAACGTCGTGGCAGTTCTAGTGCTGCGCCTGCCAAACCAATTGATTGATTTCATAGAACAATGCGCCTGCGTCGCCGACAGCTATGGCAACAACTGCAGACACGCACAGTGGGGCAAGTCTTGTGGAAAAGGCAGCTTAAAAGCCCGAAAGAATAGGTGGAAGTATTAACATTTAAAAGGTTGACTTTACCAAACTGTAGGGTAGGGTTGTCATCATTTATTCAAAGTATAGTTTTGTAGGGACTATTTTAAGGGCTGCATTTTCGGTGGATACTCTATGTGTTGCTGTAATCTATGTTTAAAATTAATATCAAACAGTGTTGTGCTGATTTGCGAATTAATTCAAATTTAATTAACGATCAGCAGTGGTCTTGGTCAGCACTACATTCCATTACATACCCACTTCCTATTTAGAGTTGCCGCCCTACACAGTCATCAGTTTTACGATGGGAATCAACGACTGAAAGTTGCGAAGGAGAATCGAGAGCAAAGGAAGCACAATCTAAGCAGCTGGCAAAATGCAATTAAAATTAAAAACTTGCTGCAAGTTTGCCAGGTAGTAGAATAAAGAAAAACGGTCCTTAATGTCAGGTTTTTTATTACCAGGAAATTTCTTTGGGACTGTGTGGCAGGAAATCGCCCACTGTGCCGTGTTCCGCTTATTATAAATGCGTAGCATGGTCACAGCCCAGCAGAACCCAAAACACAGAGACAGATACAGAGAGATAGAAATAGAGTTGGATAGCTGCAGACCTGGAGACCTGAAGATGGAGCTATGTAGAGTTTTAAATCAGACGGAGCATAAAACAAACGGCGCGAGGCACTCAACCAAGTCCAATTGTTGTTGGTGGAGCCATTGTGTTGTGTTTTTCTGTTTTTTTTTGTAGACAGCAGCCGTTGCCACTTGCAACATTTTGTGGCAGCATAAGGTACCGACCGAACCCATAAAAGTACGGGCGGGCCACTAAATGGAACAGGTACGAGATACGAGAGGCATTGAACAGGTCTTTGCCAGCTGTTCACGCTCCAAAAAAAGCGCTATGACTTTTTCGCCAGAACAAAGCGATAGGCGAAGAAGAGGAAGGGAGGAGAAGAGGGTAGTGGAAGGTAGAGGAAAAATAAGGTAGTAACCCAAAGCAGCAACAACTTCAAATACAAACTCTCAACTGAGTCACGACAACGACTTTAAAAGTGTTTTCTCATTTCATGGCACAATAATGAAAATAATAATAATAATAATATTTACTGCAAATAATTGTGCAATAATATTTGCTGTGGGCTTTGCTGCGAAAGACCTTGAGACCAACATCTCCAAAGTCTCGAGAGCAACAGAGATGGATGATAATGGGTGGTCAATAATGGCAGTGCTTAATTGACCATCAAAAAGAAGCAATTCAATGGTTAAACAATTGAAAACATAAACAGTAAAATGAACTCGTGTATTGAAATTGAAGCAGTAAGCTCTGTTCTCAAATAAAATAGGGTAAACTAACCTAAAAAACAACTTTTTACAGGGTGTTTGCGTTACTAGTTTACAGGCCTGTCACCTTGGAATATATACTAAACAATTTAAAAGTAAGGTAATTTTCAATTTGTAGAGAGTATATAACAAAAAATACTTATTTTATAGGGTATTACAGAAAAAGCAATGGCTTTACTGGGTATTCACTTTGCTAAACCAACTAACAGTTATAAATATTTAATTAGTCTATATAAACACAAATTACTACAAAATAATTTTGCTCTTTTGAATAAGCACGAAGTATAAGCCTATTAAAACCATTTTCCAAATTTACAGGGTATGTGCTAGTCGATCTTCCACTTTCCCTGCACTTATTGGTAAATGTGTCATTTTCCAACTGCAAACAACGAAAAACATGTGTCATTCGAATGCATTTTGAATGACGCTCGTTAACAGTTTTTACTCATCTATCAACACCTTGGCTAATACCCTACACAATGCTGTTAACTGATAACCAACAATTTGGGCCATGGCTTTTTTATGCTTACATTTAAGTTTTTATCTATGTTGGAGATATGAAAATAGAACATTACTTAAAGTAAATTAGGTAATTTCTAAATATGCGGATTATGTTACGAGAGATAAGTTTAAAAAAGATAAAAATTCCTATTTTTATGGAACTGAATCTAAGAATTACACAATTGAACAAATCAAACATGCAACTTTAATTGAAGGTAATTAAATAATTTAAGAATTAAGAGACTGGGAACAGTAAAAAGTTGGAATTATAATTGTTTAATTACTCGACCTTTAAGAAAAGTTGTCTTGAAACTTACAAACCCGAATCGTTAGCAAATTTCATCAGCTTAGGTCTGAGAACAACTTTGTTGACAATTTCCGCGTTCGAATTCAATTAATAATTATAGGTCTTACATAGAAATTCAATTCAATACTCAAGTTATGGTCATATAACCCTTTTGAGCGATTTTAATTACTTAATTTTCTGTTTTGGTTTTAAGCCGTGCCCAAATTTGGGAATCTTTAGCGTTTCGCCAACACATGCCTAACCCAATTTAAAAGAGCCGTCAAAGTGTAATCCTATTTTCTTGTGCCCTGTAGAAATACCCTCTCAAATGTCAAGTTGTCACCGGAGCGGGTCATAAGTTATCTAAAGAGTCGTCGACACACCCAGAAAGAACTACAACAAATTGTTGTATCGAAAACCCATAAACCAATTACAAAACTTCTCTGTCTCACTGTCAGTCAATGCAATGCTTTATTGGTTTATTGTAAATTGAACTACAAATAGCACAAAACTGCCATTTATGGCAATGCAATGTAAGCTCCCCTCTGCCTCTTACACTCTTCTACTTGGCAGTCGGGACAGAGGCAAGCCCTTTTCTCTGTTTCGGGTTTGAGTTCGATTTTTTTTGAAGGTTTACGCATGCACTCGTGTGTGGTGAGGCGCATCCGGAAAGCGAGGGGACAGGAAGTGGATGCAGACTCTTATTTAAAAGATACTATTTGCCATCAATTCAAAAAAGAAGTTTCGCTTTCGTAGATCTTATCGAAAATTATTTAGGAAATGAATTCGATCTCTGTTGCAACTAAGTACCGGAAGTATGTCTAATCAGAGCTCTCAATAATGATAGAAACAAAACTATATATGAATTTCCATACCCCCAGAGTTGACTGCTTTCTTCTTGATAAACTTGCACGCCCATTTTGTTTATAGGAACCGTAGACACAGCGACAGTTGGTACGACCTTAGCTGCTGGCTGATGACTTTTAGCCAAAAACCGCAGTAGACAAGTCTTCCTGGTCTCTCTCAGTTTCCACATATCAAACTCAATGCAAGTCAGTCAGTTTAATCAACGAGTCAGTTAGTTAGTCAGTCTGGCCTGTTAGTTAGTCAGTTAAGTTAAGTTAAGTTAGCTCGATCACGAGCCAATCCGGAAAACCGGCAGAGACGAGTCAAAGCGGTTTTTAGTATTTGTTGATGAAGACTTTTGCGGTTAGTAGACTGCCAGTAATTTGTGCAATAAGTAGTGGCATTAACTACACTACTATCTTAAACTATCTGACTAGCATGTAGTCATATGTATTAACAAGTACATTTGCATTTGCATTTGCGGTGTCGTCTCTTTTACTGCCTGATCATCAATATCTATAAATTTACTTGGTTTTTTACCTCATAATGGAGGAGTTACATGATATGTGCCATAAGTGAGTTCCGCATCGATGGTTGGCTCCTTTTGTCGCTGTGGAAATTGCATAAGAGTATGGCAAACTAAAGTAAACGAGTGCCTAAGTCATGTATCTGACAGATACTTTGTCGCGCTTAAGGCCCAAAAGCAACAACTACAACTACAACTACAAAAACAAAATAGCAAAGGTCAAACATGTTTAGTGGAAAATGTCACTGCACACGCTGGCACTCAAAGTCATTGAAACCCTAGCCCCACCCCCTTTTTCCCCCAAACTTAACCCTTGTTTTCCACTCAATTTCAATTGCTATTTTAAACAAACGAAACGAAACCAAACGAAGCGGACCAAAAATTAAATGAAAATTTGCGCATTGCAGTCGCAATATTTGACGCCCATTTAAAGGGGGTGGCAACCCTTCCACCTACCCCCTATCCTTCTAAGCACTGCGACCCCCATGAAACAAAAAAATATATTTCAATTGAGCTTGTTGTGGTCACTAAATCTAACCCCTCTCTAAATGAATTGTATAAGAAGTCGAACTAAAACTTTTAGTCACTACGACTAGAGAGTTTAGCAAATAACGCGTCTTTACGATGCAATTAGTTAGACCATTTAAAGTTCAAAGTTTCAGCGTATTTCAAGGCACTGCATAACCATAATTAAAGTCTGTATAGTTACATTTTATAGTTAGTTATTGATTGTCTATTACTACAAATGATTTTGCCTTGACTTTGCGAGCTCAAAGATCAGCGTTAAGCTGAGCTGAACTCAATTATAACGAGCTGATTTGCGAATAGTTCATATTAAGAATCTGTATAAGAAACTGGTTTTAATTATTAAGTAATTTCCAGCCAATAGCTTGAAATAAGCTATTTGTAACTTCATTTAAGAGTTTCTACTTTAGAGCTAACTTTTTAGGCAAATTTAAGTTTAAACTTTGTTTTGGGTGTAATATTAACTGAATAATGATTTATTTTTCAATAAAAACTAGTCAACTAATTGCACTAATCATGCATATTATGGATTAATTTAAAGTATACAAAATTCATAATAAGAGATTAGTTTAAAATATACAAGCTGAACATGAATTTTGTTATAAAGATATATATATTTTATCATGCTTTAAAAAAAAGTTAAACATTACACTGTACTTTAAAAAGATTCTTAAAGTAGTGGGCACAAAAATAAACTTGTAACTTTGGACCCTTTTAAGATATTTAAGTGAACACTAGATTCAAATTGAAAACAATTCTTTATAGTTTTTTCTTAGCACTTAGGGTATTTTTGCTGCCATAAATCAACTATTTACAGGGTATAAATACAAGAACTTAAACCTTTTCATATAGAAGCGTTACAAAAAAAGTTCAAAAAGCTAATAAAATAAAATAGAAATTTTAGCAGGCTATAAAAAAAACAACAATAACAACATAATGTGTGAAAGTGTTGTTGTTGTTGCTGGCGTCGCAAGCGAACAATTTTACGGTAATTTCCACAGATGCGCAGAGCCCTTACCCCCCGCCCCCTTGAGGTACTGCAACCAGGTGGAAAACTCCCTTGGAGTGTGAAAGTGTATGTGCAGCTGGGTGTGCGTGAGTGTGTGTGTGTTAACGAAGAATGCATTTGGGTTGTTGGTTCCCACATTGTGGAGGAAATGCGCAGGCGCAGAGAGTTCACATGATGATCGTTAGCAGTTGCTGTTGCTGTTGTTGTTGCCACATTTTGGGGGCAGCCATGAATTGGTTTGGTAATTAAAACCACTCGCAACTGCAACTGCAACAACAACCACACTAGTGACTGCATTTAGCGCAGACAACGACTCGGGAGAGTTCGTAACGTGGAAGCGCGAGTTTCTCTACGCCTTGATTTAAATGTATCTTTTACTTAGCTGTGCTCACACACCGCTTTTTCCGCTGCTTCTTGGCTGTTGTTAGTTGCCGTTTTCAATTAAGTATTGCTGTGAGAAAAACATGCAGTTCACTTCTCTCATTATTCTCTGCTTTTCTCTCTTTCTCTCGGTGCCTGTGCTTAGCATAAGACAATTCCATTGTCTCGCAGCTTGAGAAACATTAAAATGTATCTGAAAATTCTAGTAATTATATGAGGCTTTATAGCCAAGAACTGGGTAAACTTATTAGCCATGCCTATGTGAAACATAAGGAAAACTAATAATCATTTCCGAAAGGGTTGCTAATTGTGGTTTATTACCGCAAAGAAAGCTAATCAAGTTTACATATTCATGAAACAGCTGCTTAAGTGACTGATCGTCGCAGGGTATGAACAAAAAGAGCTACGAATTTGCAATAGTAAACCATCTCTGAACTAACTAGAAAATAAACTACAGTCTTCGCGCCTTTGATTGATTTGTATGTAAATTTTAGAAATATGTGACGCTTGTATCTCAAGAATCTTTTATTGCACATGTCGCTCTTAACTTGCACATTACCATAAATCATGAAAACTTAATTAAAACTTGAACCGGAACCGGTAAAGAGTAACAAACAAAAGGCCAATCACAAATCAACTCATTTACAGCGACTTTATGAGCCATAATTCTAATCTGTAATCGGTAACTGTCTCCCTCTCTCTCTGCCTCTCCCTTTCTCCTACTTCAATTCTACACGTGAAACATTTCAAACTCTTAACGAGTCATAAAAAACACATATAAATAAAAAGACAAAAAATAAAGTTAAAGATTTCAAACTCACCTTTCTGTGGCAGACGACGAGCGGTATGTGATGATGGTTGTTGTCAAAGGCTGTCAAATAAAGAAAAACAGTTGAAAGTTGATTAAAACCAATTGAAAGTCAATGGGGAGTTTAGCTATGAACACATATAATTATAATAAAGTTGTCAAATTAATAAAATGCATAAATAATTAAAGCGATAAATGCAAACGAGTGCAAATTGTTGACTTTTTCAATTGCAGACTATCTCTGTCTGCTTTCCTCTCTCCCTCTCTTTCACTCACTAACTCTCCCTCCCATTCTCTCTGTCTCTTTTGCTGCGCTTTGCACTTCCGCAGTTGCTGGCCAAACCTCGAATCCGAATCCAAATCCAATCCGAACTCGAGCAGAAATTGTAACAGAAATAACTACATAAAAGTCACAAGCAAACGGGTTCAGCAATCATAAACATGTTGTGCAAACATACGGACATCATGAACTGGGCTAAGTCGTTGGGCAGGGGCGGAGAGGGGCGTGGTGGGGGTTTGTCATTGGGTGGGGCACCTGACATGACCAGCGACAGCATTACCACGGAAACAAGCAAGAATGTCATATAAACTGTGCACAATTAACAAATACCCTGTAAGCTAAGTTGAAAACAGGTAACATATGAGTTGCTCGACTGTCATAAGCCCGGTTGCCGAATTTTCACGAGCTATTTTTTCCTGTAGTCCAATCTTAATCGTATGGAAAGTGATCTGTGTGCAATACACTTGGCTCATGTCTTTAAAACTGGCCTAAAATCTCTAAAAATGCCAAAACAGCATAAGTCTGGATTATTTTGCTATAAATATTAAATACTACATGCTTTTATTTATAAATATGATATAAAAATCCATAGCCCTTGTAATAAACTAAGAAATTATTTACTGTACAAATAAAGCCCACCCTTTTAGTACACATAATACCCACAGGGTAGTCAAAAAATTGTCAATGAGCCAGGTTGAATTGTAGCACATGTAATATAAATTACAACAAAGCCATACATATATAAATGCTATAACTCTATCCATAACACGCTTGGCATTTTGCTTAACAATTAAATGCAATTTTTCAAAACAACAAAAATTAAAAAAAAAAAAAAAAAAACCTGCAAACATTTTTAGTTGACTCAGCAACTGATTGTCCAAGGTGCTCCGGTTGGCTGGTTGACTTGGTGGTGACCGGCCGGCTTTTGATTACAGAGCCCTCGAGTCAGAAACCTCAGACTGACCACAGACCGTACCACTCCGCACCACACCACACCACACCGGACGGAACTCTATGGCTCGCCAATTTTCGTTAAAAGTTTATTAAGCGTGACTGACATTTGTGAATTGTTTGTGTAATTGCTACGCCCAAAAAAACGTGCCATAAATAACTCAAAATGACAAAGAAAGAAACTTGGTTTATCGTAATATACATTTGCATTTATATGTCAGTTATCAGCACATCAGCTTTTATCAACTAACATATAAATAAATACATAGTTCGTTCAATAAGTTGCCCTAAATTGTACTGAAGTCTTTTGTAAACTTTGGTTTATCAGTGAATTTAGAGTATTTTCTTTACTTATAACTTAAGGATACCTTTTCCAACAAACCAAATTCCTTAAACAACAGATGAGCTCAAACTGCATGATGTCATAGCATCAGACGAGCGTCATATTCGCAGGAAATGATGCAACAGAATATAGGTTGTTAGGGTCAGAACGAAGCGAAAGAGTCTGAGGCGGAGTCGAAGTCAAAGTCTGGCTCAAAGTCAAAGTCAGAGTGTCAGTAAACTTCTCGACAGTTTGGGGCATAATCAACAGACAATAAATTCAGTGGATGCTTTGAATGAATGAGGAATATGCGGCATGGAACATGACATGACTTTATAATTAAATAGTAATTCTGTATGTCGGTGGCTGCCACTTAATAATTAATTGACATTTATGTTGGGCTAAAGAATTTGCTACAGAAAAACAAACAAAAAACTGTCGAAATTTGCGTACATTGAAATTTATTAATGCCTGATTTATGAGTCGGCCGTTACGCTCGATCCCTGGGAATATATCGTTTGTAGGAATTCGGGCGTTAGATTTAAAACTTGAGAAGAAACTTTACGCTTGTATGGCGCTCCAAATGAATTATGAATTAGTCAGGCCCAGTGTGCACATGTGTGCAAAATTATAACAAGCTGACGAATTTATTTGCAAATGTTTTTTGCACTCAATGATTGATCTGCGTGCACAACAGAGTTCAGTAGGGCAAGTATTTGTATTACGTAAGTTAATTACTTTAACCGAAAAGGAAGTTAATTTCTTGATACACCTTACACAATAAGGTTCTTTCCTTTATTATATTTTTGCGCTTTTTACTTGTTTACTTCTTTCGATTATCGTCAAAGAGTTCTTATCGATTATGACTCATAAATGCGTCAATTTTATAATTTCTAATTGGTAATCAAGTTTGAAGCACGTACAACGTCAATGCAGTACAACGCAAACAGCTGGCTAGACTTGGTAAGCTATAGTGGTGTAATTATCAATTAATAAAGGTTTTAAGTGTTTTTTAGTGATTACTTTTTGTCACTGTTGTGTAAAATTCAACAATATTTTAATTTCAACAAATATATATCTTTCTAGGGTCTTTCACAACCTTTGCCAAGCTTTTGACCTTTGAACACTTGCCAATATCGGCACACATTAATATATTGAATATGATTAGATAGGGCTGCGGGACAACGGAACAAATTATGGACACTCTGGAAGAAACCGAAGACAAAACCCCGAAAAACACTCAAAAATCAAGTTGCCTTTGTTAGAAAAGCGGAAAAGGCAATTTGTTAAAAACACTTTGCTTTTGGGGGAAAAGTAGGCAATACCAATTAATAATTATTATACTTAATAATAAGTTAAACTAAACTTTTGAAAGGTCCCACTACTGATCCAACTCCGTCGTAATAAAGTTCAATAGAAAACTATAAAAAATTTTCATGCTTATCCAAAGTTTTTTCTTTGTTTTTTTTTTGCTCACTTTCGTAATAAAGTTTTATGCACTTTGTTTCATAGACTTTGCTGTTGTTGTAGTGGTTGACCAAGTGGCCTCATGGCAATTTACTTTCTAATGTCAGGAAAGTCATGTGCAAGTCAACTTCATTCATTTTTTTTGTTTCTGGTTATTTATTTATTGTTAGAAAAAGCTAACAAAAAAAGTTTACTTTTATTTTATTTTATTTAATGACTAAACCTTTTCTTTTACCCACGCTGATAAATAATGTCCATATCTATGCAAAGTGTTTTTTTATTTCGATTTTTTTTTTTTTTTGCACAAGCAAAGCACAAAACACAAAAGCAAAGATAAAGAAAGAGGCGTCAAAACGCCAAATCGCGTCGACGCATTTAAAAGATAATAATCATAATTTTTGGTTTTCAGTTTCTCGTTTTTTTTTCGTTTTGTTTTTTATTCCCCCAAAAATACCCCGATAATTTACACCAATCCCAAGTCGATAACAGTGTGGTGGTTTTGCAACTGATGGCACCTAATTAACTTTGTATGTAATTTGCATTGCAACCATGAGTTTTTACCTCCCTGTAATCGTACGTACCTCCCCCCCCTGGGGGTGTGACCTTTGGGCCTTTGCTTTACTTATGATTGGCCTCATGGCGGCGTTTACTTTCAATTATAAATTAATTAATAATTTTTAATGATTCGTTCATTTGTTGGATAATCATGAGGAAATGATAGATAGTTTAACAATCAAACTAATTATGTGTGCGGTATTCGAAATGATCATTAAACTAATTAACAACAAAACAAGACAAACAGTTGTGTAAATTTAATAGAATTATTACAAGAGGTGAGGGGAGAAATTAGCAGAGTTTTTATATTAAATTATATTTTTTATTGATAGCTATCAATGGACTCTTAGTAGGAACTGTAGCTAATCAGTTAAGATTAAGCCATAGAAGATATATCGTAACATTACTGCAACAGACCTGTTAACATTTTAGTTGGATTTAATGTTGATCTGTTAAAGCTTGTTTAGTATGAAACTTAAATCAATTAACATTTCTTTACTTAGATCTGTTAACATTTCTAAAGCGCCTGATAAAATCTATTATTTAGCATACGATTAAGAAATGTTAACAAATATTGGTATTCGATATAGATCTGTTAACATTTCAGTGGCATGCGCTACAAAACTGTTAACATTGCTTGCAGTTATGCAGCTGTGTGTTATGTTAATGAGCTGTTAAGTAACGCTGTAAACTATTTTGACTATTTTTGCTTGCACAGACATTTTGCACAACTTTCTTGTTGTTTTGCTGCTTTCTGACACAATTACAAGGGGCGTGGCAAATGACAGTGGCACTGTCGTTGCAAATCAGTTAACTGACATTTGCAACTGAAACTCTCGCTTTCTACGAAGGTGGTGGTAGGTGGGGGGGAGTGTTTGTTGTCTGACGACATCAACGCACCGTTGATTTGATGACTGTGAAATTAGACGAAGTTGATGGTGGTGAAGGTGGTGCGGTGGCTGTGCTGGTGGGTGCTTGTTATCAAAAGGTGGCTGACTTACTGACTAAACGACCAACTGAACTGAGTTTCAAGCTCAAAGTCGTCAGTTTTGCTGCCTCTTTCACTTTGCATGCTAAAATTACAATATAAAAGTGTGCGAGTGTGTGTGTGCTTGTGTGTATTTATAGCATACAGAAACAATCTTTAATCAGCATTTACGCTTTCATCTTTCACATTTTTCAAAGACGCCACCGCTCGCGTCTCTCAGCTGTGGCACAACAACAAAAACCTGTTGTTGCTGTGCGCGCATGCGCAGCAGCCTCAGCCCCAGCCCCAGCAGCTGCTGCTGTTTGAAATATTTTAATTTCTTTAAGAAAAAAATTTACATAGTTGGCATATTTTATGCATTTACAAATTTGCCATTGTCCATTTGTCTATTTTGTTCCATTTAATTTGAGCATCAACATCAATTTCATTTCAGTTCGAACAAAAGACGAAAGCAAAAGTGACATTTTCTCAAAAGCAGAAGTAGAAGGAGACGCCCGGTATTATTATAATTATTATAGTCTTTTTATATAGTCACCGAAAAGGGTATTTCTATGGATTATGCAACTAAGCTATAAAGCCCACGTAGCTGAAGAATGAAAATGTTTTTGATTGACAGACGAAATTTGTAGACTTTGCTTACACTGTAAAAACTGAATGGGAATTGTTGGCGACACACCGAAATATTACTAAATGCGTGACACATATGGCTATTATTATGTTAATAATATATTGTAGTATTGTAGTTAAATTGTAGCTTTGTATGCCTATTACTTTTGTGGCCTGGGAAAATGTCTAGGAATTCAAGGGGAGACAGACCAGTGACAGAGAGTATTCAGTAAGATAAACTAAAAAGGCTTAAAAAGTGGTAGAAACTAATTTTTGTTAAAAAATAATTAATTCAATTTAACTAAAGTCACTTAAACTGCATAAAAATTAAACGCCCTTTGAGTACTTGACAAAATCCCAACGAAAACAACCACAAAGCGATTCTTAAAATAAACGAAAATCACTTGAGTACCTCAATAGATAACCCAACGACGCACCAATCCATAATACACAACATCAATAAACATATATATAAATAAATATAGTATGTATATAAAGCAAGTATTACGGGTCTTAGGATCGTAAATGTTTTTGATGTAGTCGACACACTTAATCGTATAAAGTGTTCCCATGTATAGTACTTAGCCTATAGACTTTTGGAACGATAAGATAGGCCCACTGGAAGCGTATGGACTGGAACGGGCTTTTGCCAATTCCGATTGTGTTCAATTGCATCAAAATTATTTTTAATTTATAACATTTGAAGAAAGAAATAAAGTAAAATATGAGAAAACCTTGGGCAAAGAGTTTTGCTTTCAGGGTCAGGCCGCAGCTTGGTACTTGAGAGCAGGCCCCACACACACACGCACACTTAGACAACAAGTGTCATCGAACAATGAAGCCAGATATAAAGACCATCCGAAAAAAAAAAACAATATTGGGATTATCATATGATTTATGTGCGAGAGACGCACTTTCAAAATCATATAACACGCTGAAAAATGCAACTCAAATTTTCCGCTTGTCTTTGAAATCAAAACTACAGACAGCTTTTCATTGGCGCTAAGTGACTACAGCATACCCTGTAAGCATTTGTATGGAAAACTAAATGAAAATACAAAAATAACACATCTCAGTCTCAATTATCTTCCAACAAAAACACTCTTTTCTTCACTACCTACAGGGTATACAAAATGAGTTTCCACATGCAGCTGCCCCTGGCAAAGGGCGGGCAAATACCTGTCACAGACTGCACAGGTGGACAAGTTTGGCGACGCCACAAATACATTTTTTTGGAAAAAAAAATTCCAAAAAATATACAACTGTTTTTTTGGTTGTACATATTTTCATAATAAATACTCTGAGCTATATGAATATGTATTTGGAGCATATGGAGCGTCAAATTTGGTTCAGGTTCAGTGGTCGTTATGTCATTTTGTAGTCATTATTATGACCAAAGCCACACAAAATTATTATATTAATTTTTGTGAGTCTTTTACAAACTAGACCAACAATTCCAAACACACAAAACCACAAACACACACACACAGATTAGCTGGAAAATGCTTGAGGTGAGGTCTCAACAAATGAAATAATTTATTGCCACAAGTTTGTTGTAAAAATGCATCTTATGTGGGCTTTACTGTGGCGACAACTGACCTGTCCCTGCATTAAATAAAATCTACCTAATCTCATCTTTTTATACTCTCTGCAAAGAGTATATTGGGTTTGTGCAAAAGTATGTAACAGGCAGAAGGAGGCGTGGCAGACCCCATAAAGTATATATATTATTGATCAGCATCACAAGCCGAGTCGATATAGCCATGTCCGTCTGTCCGTCTGTCCGTCTGTCTGTCTGTCTGTCTGTCTGTCTGTCTGTCTGTCTGTCTGTCTGTCTGTCTGTCCGTCTGTCCGTATGAACAAACAGATTTCAGAGATGGTAAGAGCTACAAGTTCGAGCTTGGTGTCAAACGATCAGATATTTAGTCAGTCAATACAAGAATCTTTTTTTTTTTCGATGCCACGCCCCATTCGCCCACAAAAAGCAAAAAACTGGACACACCTCGTGAAAAATTGGTGTTTTCGGCAAATATCTCAGTAACTATGGCACCTAGGATCACCAATTCTTGTACGGGAGTTCCTAGCGACAGCATAGTTGCATTGCCATCTATAAATTTGGACTGCCACGCCCACTTTTCCCACAATTTATAAAATAGTTTTCAAGCTTCAATGCCGTTTTTTCCGTATCGTACAGTATTGTAGTTTATAACTGGTGTGGAGACTAACTATATTAAACATGCATTAAAATCGGACTATAAACAAGAAAATAGAAGCGTTACAATATTGTTAATTGAACGCAATATCAACCCATTGGTGCAAGCGAGACAGAAAAATGCTCGAACGTTTTTGCTGCCTGTGTGGCGCAGCGCTGCCCGCGGTCGCGGCTGCGCCGAATGGCTGCGCATGCATCAATATTGTCAAACGTATGTGTATTCGCAACAAAACAAACAGATGTGTGTTTGATTATGCTTAGATTGTTTTTGTTTCAACGTGTTTTGTCAAACTATTCATTGTAAATATATCATATATTGGACGTATGTGTATTCGCAACAAACAAACAGATGTGTGTTTGATTATCTTTAGATTGTTTTTGTTTTTGGTTGGTTTACATGATATGCAAAAATTCCGCTCGACTGAACATGATATCAAAAAATTCCCGGAACAGCTAACAATTATTGCGAAAGACAAGTCTGAATATTTGTGGATTTTGAAATGATTCAGCTTGGACAAGAGCTAAAGATATCAGTTAACTGAGTTAGTGAGGCCGATCAGCTGATCTGTGTTAAGTAAAAGCATGAAAGCTTCAAGGTTACTAATAGTTAAGAATGAGGAAGTTTTTGTAGTGTAGTAGAAACAAGTATTTTAAATACTATTTGCTTTGCAATTTGAATCTAAGCAGTGCGATAAACTTAAAAATATTTAAATTTCTATTGGGTTTAAACTTAAATTTATCCTGGGGTATAACTTTTATAGTTATTAAGAGAGCAACTTGAAATTTATGACAGAATAAGAGAACATTTATGAACAAGAAAAGTAGCTTGTAGTTTAGCTTTTAATTTAATTAATGGGACTAAGCAGAGTTGTGAAATTCTTTTAATCTGAATAAACCAAGAAGAAATTCAAACCGAACTTCCTCAGTCTTAATCAAAACTCCAACTACACACACCTATGAACTACAAATAATGTGGACCATTTGTTAGCCTAGTTAAAGGCCCACAACTTAACAATAAAATAGGTGTGGTATAAAAACCAAAAAAAAAGAAGAAGCAGAAAAAACTACTCCCAGTTGCTGTGGAGTGCAGTTCATAGTTTCGTTATAATTTTGTTGATGTTTTCTAGTTTACGTTTTGTTTGTTGTAATTTTAAGTGTAATTATTTAAACATTAAACCAGTTGAGCGAACCAGCTCAACAGTTGGGTCTTTATTATTATATATTTTTCAGCTTTTTTGTGCTGGGGTGAAAACAAGAAAGTCAAAGAGATGGAAAATGAAATATCATTGCCCATCAAAGAAGTCGACCCAAAGTTGTCGATGATTTTTTCCCCCTCCCGCCATTTGATTTACAGCAATTTACAGATTTTTTTCTAACTTTTTTCTAGCCAAAATAATGAGTAAGGGATTTTTTTGTAACCTGCTTTCTTTCCGTCATTGTAAGCTTCAATGTGTCTACTTTTTTTTGGGTGAAACTCTGTCTAATGGATACAATTTGTTAGAATGCTTAATTTTTGTAGTTTTCCTTCATTTTCTTTTGAGAGAAAATAGGCGGAAGAGCGCGTATTTTTCTCAACGGAAACTTGACGAAAGTAAGCAACAGCTGATGAAAAGAGAGAGAGAGAGAAGAGAGTAAATGAGTGAGAGAGACAGGCAGAGGGTGGTCAGAGAACCTACGACAACAATTGTAGACTGCGCCTGCGTCGTGACCTTCAAAGGGGACCGGACTGGCGTCTACCACCCCCTCAGTGAAAACTTTCACCGAGTGCGAAAGTGAAAAGCGCTTTTCTCAGTTCGCTGCGAGCCTGGTGAAAAACGTAATGGCGAGTTTGTGTGTTGACAGAATCGAGCGCCAAAACTGGCGTTAACAGACGCTTTTGGGCCCAGTTAGTGACAACACCCACAACAGTTGGCCAACATTTGCTGCGCGCCTAATCGAGGCGCCAGCGAACGCGGCGACTTGACGGCGCCGTCGACGTCGTTTCGTTGATGCACTTTGGACACGGCCAAAAGCACAGGTGAGCAGCACCCACACTTTGGCCAACAGACAGCTGAGACGTGGTGAGTTGAAAGTTCAGGTCAGAAAACACAATCAATGATTCGTTGCGGCAAACGACGCGGCTGTTAGAAGTTGTTAGAAGCAACAGTTCGATGCTAAAAGCGTTTTATACACTGCTTAGACCCTGTGCTATTAAAAAGCAGTGGGTCTGTTGGGTTACTGTTTATAAAATAATAAAATAAATTGACTTTATGCTAATAAAGTTTAACTAAATAAACAAAAACTAGCCAAATAAAAGCCAAACTAAATTCTGCTGACTACAGGGTCTCACCTAGTCTTGTTCCACTGCACTCTTAGTGTTCTAAGAGGGCATTATGGGCAGTTCGGAAGTTGTCGGCAAGTTGAAAGCCAATGAATAATGGAAGCTGTTCTCTGCCCAGTTTCAACGCCACATCAAAGCCGTTGAACCTGCAGCACCAAACCAAAAATTTCATAACGAAATAGACGAAACAACTGGAGAAAAAAATGGTTAGAAGGTGCTAAAAGACTTGAAACTAATTAACCAAGATCAGAGCAAGACAGCGAGACTCAGACATGGATCAAGGTGGTTTACCTTCATCTCTATGTCGATTATCTGGCTTTCGGCTGATGCCGTCTGCTGAAATTAGTGGTAATTAAAGTGTTACAAGGTGTTGTCTAGTTGCCCCGAAGAAAGCTACAACAAAGCGTTAAATGATAGAACATAAAACCAAACCAGTGAGAAGCGAGTCGACTGTAAAAGAAAATTTGATGCGCCTAATAGCGTATAAATAGTTAATATATTTATACACATTTTAATTAGACTAAAAAAAATTTCAGTTTCATGAAGAAAAGAAATAAATCTTATTCCCACCAAAGCGGTCAAAAAACTTTCGTTCTTTGTGGGTAATTCGAATTTACCGTCTATCTAGTGTTAATAAGTGTTATGCCAAGAATGTATTACAATTTAATTATATAATCCACAACTAATTAAATAATTCAATTTAATGCACTGTAGCAAAGTATAAATATATAGATTTCTGTTTGGATCTCTTAAATTGCTTTAATGTAACTGGAGCAACAATGACATACATAAGGTTAATTCCATTGCTATTGCAACTTATAGTCCTTTTACTCCTGCAACCAATAAGGATTGAAGCTGACTGCTGTCCACCATCAACTAGACTAAAATGCGATGATGGCTTAACAGGAACTCCATGCTGTGGACTAACCGAGTGTAATTTCTTCTGCTGCAATTGCACATGTCGACCTCTTACGGAGAAAATACGTCGCTCGTCAACGCGTCGATGGGCAATTGGTAGTCACAGACGCAGACACAAATGTCACAGGAGGTATGTACTCAAAATTTACTCTTTACATTTTGATAATGAAATTTAATTTAGTTAAATTATTTGTACAGAAACTAATGGACTCACGGCACGAAATATTATTAAATTTTAAATACAATTGTTTACTTTGCCATGCAATAATTACAATGAACTCTAGATAAACTCAGTAATAAAGTGGATAATAAACTCAAAATTATAGTGGTATAAATAAACTTTGAGTAGAAAGAACTTGGGAAAGACGGACATTGCTATATCGTTTCGGCTGTTGATGCTGATCAGGAATATTTATACTTTATGGGTTCGGAAATGATTCATTCTGTCTTTTACACATATTTGGCTTCTGACAAACCTAGTAGACCTCTACTGCTTTTTAGAGTACGGGGTCTATAACAAAAATTATTTAATGCTGACAGATGAACGAACTGAAGAACAACTAAATTAGCGTTAAGCTACAAGTTACTTAAACACGCTAAATAGCGTCTAAATGTAAAATAAAAAATATAATTAAATTTAATTTTAAATTTTATAAATAACTTTTAAAGCTTGAATAAAAAAATAAATTTGTGTATTAAGAACAATTTGGAACAGAAAACAATATTGTTTAAAGATAACTTTAATAAAAATATTTTCCATATGAAATTAAAAGTTAAAAAATGCAGTAAAAATAATAATGTCTAAAAGTCAAAAGATTATCATCTGAAAAAAGTTTCCTAACAGAATATAAAGATTACAAAAATATTACATTTTATCGAGTTATTTTCCCACTAAAGAACTCAAGTATTACCAAGCACTTTTCATATCTTCATCAATTCTTCAAAAGTTCACTAGAAAATGACAAATTTGGAAGAATTCCAAGGTTTTCCGTCTAATGCGGAAACATTGAAACTACGCTACCAATTACAACATTATTACAAGAAAATTAATTGACCATATTAAGTCGATGTTTGTTCAACTTCCTCTGTGCTTGTGATGCCCAAAGCGTAATGGCCAAGTTAATAGCATATGGGCAGCATGCGGCTAATTAGCCCTTTTGCTCACAAACTGTTTTTATTATTTTTTTTCTTTCAATATTAGCCATATAAAGAGTCGTTGGAAATAGTTGTACATAAATCGAAGAGCATAAAGAATGCAGCAAATAACCAAATTGGTGAAAGATGATCTGGGAAGATGCCACCCGTGAGAAGACAACGCCCCGAAGAGAATGTGAAGATTGAAAGATTTTCAATTAGCAGAGCTTATCTAAAAGCCTATAGATTACAAAAATACAAGTTGTATTTTGACAGTTTGGCCAATGATTAAGCAATTAACAGACAGAAGAAAGACTGAAAAAAAGAAGATTTTCCAAAGACACGTTCTTAAGATACAAAGCCGTTAAAAAATAAAAGATTTTTCAGCTCTTTCTCTGGCCTACCCTCATCAATAACAAAAAGACAGCAAGAAAGAGATGTGAAAGAAAGTGAAAAATAGAGTTGATAGCCAAGTGGATGCGCTACAAGTTGTGGTTTACACGGGGAGAAACGGGGGCTTAGTTCTGAACATTTTATTTTCTAATTGTTCAAGCTAAGAATTTTGAGTTAAGTTATTAAATTTATAGGTTACGAAATATTTATTACTTCTTTTAAACCCCTTTTCTCTCTGTGTATGGCATGCAATGGGCCTTCTCCATGGGAGTCACAGTTTACACTTTCCCAAAGACACAGACACACTTGGCACGCAATCAGAGACACTCGGAGAGGAGGAAAAACCTCAATCAAAGCTGACTTTTGTGCATAACTTAAAAGCGTAGGTCATCAGTGTTGTTGTGTGTGTATCTGTGTGTGGGTTGTTTGTTTTGGGAAAGTGGACGATGCCAATGTTAAGATGAATTGGATGGCTTGGCACACGGAAACGCGCATCAAGGCGAATGTCCAAGAAAGAAAGAAGTTAACTGTCGCTTATTAAGTGAAAATGAAAGCGTTTGCCGAAAAACCACTCGCAGACCCTCTTCCAAAAAACCATACACAAGATACTCAACTCAACCGGTTTTCCGGCCCAGCTTAAATCTGACCAGCAAACCTGGCAACAATCTAAGCTGGCCAACACGCTAACCAGCTCAATTTTCATAGTCCCAAGCCCGAGCATAGCATAATTGTGCCCCGCAGGTCTACGTAGTGCTACGGTAATTCTTCTAGCTTCTGACCTGTAACACCCATTTTTTTTTGTTCAGTTTTGAACAAATTTTCACACACAAAAAACCAGCAAATTGCGAGTTCTAAAAAATTCTACTTTAATTTTGTTTTTGTGAATGATTTGTTAATTGTATGGCATTCTTTAAGGAGTTCATTTTAAAGCTATAACTCGCTAGACGTTTAAACAATTTAAGACTGCAACTGGCCAGGCATTCACTTAATTTTCGACTACATTTACTAGCATTATAATTTTATATAGTAATATAGATATAGGAATTCTTAAGCACTTGGCTTTCTCTGGAGATTTTCCTTACTTCGTTCTAATAAAAAATCTCCAACTTTTGCAAAAATAAAAGAAACTCACCACGATTGATGACAACGCTGCTGTCGCCGCTGCTGCTGGCGCTGTCGTTGTGCTGCTGCTGCTGTTGCGACGTACATTTGTCGTCCTTTTCCTGCTGCTGCTGTTGTTGTTGTTTTTGATCTTTTTGTTGTTGTTGCTGCTGCTTGCCAGAGAAGTGAACGCTGCCATCGCGGTGCAAGTGCAGTTCAAATTGTGTGGGCAACTGGGACTCGTAGTCGTCGCTGGCACAGTGGTGAGCCTGGCTGGCAACCTTGTGGTAGAGTGTGGTGTATTGATGGACCAGTGCCCAGGCTTGATCCTCGGAGAGCGGCGCTTTGAATGAATCCAAAATGTTGTCCAATTTGACGCACTGATCGGCACAGGAGCATTTGTAGAAGGCTTGCAGTAAGAGCTGACATGCATTGTCGATGATGACGTCATTGGGTGCAGTCTGCCCACTACTTTCACACGCTGTGTGCGTGTGCGTATGTGTGTGTGGGTGTGGATGTGTGTGTGCATGTGCGTGTGCATCCCCATTGGCGCTGTCGGGGGAGGTGGATAAAAAACCCTCCTCGGCTTCTCCTTCGGCAAACTGACGTCGTTTGGCCGTGGCCGTGGCCTTGGGCGTTGCTGTCACTGTTGTTGCTGTTGTGGTTGTTGTTGTCATGGCCTTGACGGCAGCTGCGTCGGCAGCGACGGCGGCGTCGGCGCCAACATCAGCGTCCCGCGTCAGGCTGTTGTCCAATTGCAGTTCCGTCATTGTTACTAATATTCTTCTTCTTGTCCGCTTTGATTCTTGTTGTTGTCGTTGTTGTGTTTTATTTGTGTTTGGCGTTGTTAAGCAACAAACCAAAAAACTGCAGCTCTGCGTCTCAACATAAAAAAAAATGTGTGTATGCGTGTGTGTGTTTCGATTATTTTCTATTTTCTTAACTTGAAATTTTTAACTATTTGTATTTGTATTTGTTGGCACGGTTTTTGTTTTTGTTGTAGTCGTAGTTGAAACAAACACAAATTTTTCACACACACACATCTGATCTACTCATCATAATTATAATTATATTTTTTTGTAACGTTAAACACAAAACATATATGTATGTACGTACGTATGTAGCACTAAACTTTTGACACACACTGAGAGATAACACAAAAACTAAGCACAAATTTTTATTTGCGGTACTTTATTTCTTCTTGCTTTCTTACTATTTTTTTTATTCTTTTGCTTTTGCTTCTTTTTTTTTGGTCGTCACGTTTTATGCACTTGTCGCTTTGCCGTTATGTTTGCTATTGGCTTGAGCGCTCTCTTCCTTCACTCTTTTTCTCTCTCTCTTTCTCACTGCTATCCTCCATTAGGCGCCTTTGCCGTTTTGCATTTTCACAACACTTGGGCTGACCGACAGTTGGTCGCGGGAGGGAGGGAGAAGGGCAGAGCTTCGTTCACTCTTTGCCCTTGTGCGTATGTGTTTGTGTGTGTTAAACACGGACTGCTAAACAAAATCACGCGCGTGCTTTGATTAGAACACAAATCAAATTAAATTTTTTTGTCGCCTTGACGTCACAAATTGTTTAACTGCATAACGCATAAGATAATAATTTTGCACACACTTTATCAACCGCTAATTGTTAGACTTGAAGTTACCGCTTTATTTTCTTTCGTCTTTTTTTCAAAGAACGTCGCGCACGCACGTCCGATCGTCGTGAAAGTCAAACGCAGAATAACAGCTGCAAGCTTAACAGCAATTTGACAGCGTCAAACCAGTAACATAAGCTCATTTAACATGACTCTCTGAATGTTGGCAGCATGTTAAAGTGCCGCCAAACTCAGCTGGGCGAATGGCAACGAAAGTATGTTATGTTAACGCTGTCTAAAATTAAATAACAGTTTCATGTAAGACAACTGCATGCTAGTTTAATTTACTTCTGCTAGTTGCAAGTTGGGTAAATTTGTGCAGCAGCAGCGACTGTTTACTTAACAGCACAACACTCTTGTGCAAAACTTAACAGCGTTTGAGAGAGTTTGGCGCTCAGCTTACAGCTGTTTTGTTCAACAGGCTCTCTCACTAACGCACTCACTCTCTCTCTCTCTCTCTGCCGCTCTCATTGCGTTTTTTATTTTGATTCCGGTTTTTCGTTGTGTTTGCTTGCGTCTGATAAGCATATATGAAGCTTCTTGTCCAAATTTTGTGATGTTTTCTTTTTTGTTTTTTTTTTTTTGAACGCAGATTTCACATGCCTAGTACCTGGTGAACCTCAGGTGCAATTTGAGGCAATTATGTTAAGGTCAAGTCGTGTTGAATTGCGCTGTGCTGCTTTTGGGCCAAGACGTTATTGGAATTGCTTCTTGACGCGGGGTCATAAACTTGGCCAACATTAAATAGACTCTGTACAAGTTGGCGGAAATGCTCAGTTCAGTTAATAAAGCTACGAATAAATTACAAGTTTTTTGCCAAACACATTCTAACACTAAAAAACATAAAGTTGCTTGTAGCCACGGCTCAAGGTCTACGCCCTTATCAGCTGAGCCAAAGATCTGACAGTTAACAGTTTTACGATTTAATAAGCCATAAGCATGTACTGCCGCCTACTGCTGCTGCTGCTGACCAAGTTATAATATATGAGCCGTAAATTGTAACTTTATATGTTTTTTTGTTGATTATTTTTGTTGCTGTTGCTTGCAGTAGCCAAAAGATTTGCATACAATATTATTACAGCATCTGTTTGTGGACTGCGCAACATTTAACGACTGCATTAATAACAACAAATTTTACCCATACGCAATTTGGCTGTAGACCCTGTACTTCAGAAAGGTAAGCAGTGACTAATCGACTGATGACAAAGACGGGACTTTTCTAAAAATCAACTAATATCGGTCTAAAATTAATTAAGTTTATGGATTATTTCTTTATTTACTTAAACTGATTTTAATTTTATAATTTTTTAAGCAAATACGATATCACATAACAATACTGGGTCATTTACAGTCGATTCGCTTTACCACCATCTTAATCACTATCTTTTTTTATTATTAATTGGCAACAACTGCAGAAGTTGCAGTTCCAGTCGCCGACCACGTAATCAGACATCGAATAGCCATAAAAAGTGTGTCCCCAAACTAGAAAGACATCAGCCAATGAGGAACGCACATCGTCATCATCATCATCATCATTATAATTACTATAAGTATCAATAACAACTGCAATGTTAATGCATTAATTAATGAACTTTGAATTGAAATTACTGTTTTATTAATTGATTATTTATTAATATTCGCTTTAATTGCTGTTGTAGTCTTTGGTTGGGTAGATCTTCAGAGCCGGAAATATCCATATCTCCCTATATATGTGTGGTAGTCACTCCCCTTATGTCATGCAACTCCCTAGCCCACTGTCAAGCACCGTTCTCTTGTTACCAACTTGAGGAACTCGACTAGAAGTGAGTCATTTCAGACTCGTAAACTCGAGCAGTAATAAGTCATAGCAAATGAGCCAAAGCTATGAGTGTGTGATTACAAATGTGAGTACTCTTATGCCATATGTAGCGGGTATGCTGCTTTTTTAGACCCGGTAAGCAAAAAGAGTACAAGAATACACTGAAATGTGGCAGAAAACAGCTTTGAAATCTAGCCTAAAACTGGCTAAACTTTCGTGCTCCAGCTCATAGTCCCCACTTCATGTAGACGGGTCAACTCCCCCGAAACTACGTTCTGAACAGACTTTTTGCTGTTCTGCAACTCAACGAAGCGTTGCATTTTTGGTCAATTACATTTGTCGCGTTGCGCTCGTAGCTTTTGGCCCGGTCAATTGGAGGCG
Source organism: Drosophila nigrodunni (assembly GCA_020829145.1). Classification (NCBI taxonomy): domain Eukaryota; kingdom Metazoa; phylum Arthropoda; class Insecta; order Diptera; family Drosophilidae; genus Drosophila; species Drosophila nigrodunni. The sequence goes on from JACVCZ010000008.1 coordinate 2,017,377, forward strand.
TGGTCAGCCATGAATGAGTGTGTGTGTGTAGTTGTAGTGGACTGGTGTGCGTGTGTATTGTTGTCATGCAACGCCGACGCAGCGGAAATGCGCATCCGTTTTTAGTTTTTTTTTTGTGAGAGGAAAATTTGATTTGATTCTACAACAAACTGAGCTTCAATTCGAAGTTGGCAAATCTTTGGCCTATGTTTCTGTGTCAAACGTAAGCCGAGCCAGCCAATGACCAAATTTAGCCAAAAGCGCTGTAAAGAGCTAGAAAAAAAGGCCAGATTGCTGCAGAGGATGCAACGCTTCGTTGCGTCTGACACTTGCCACGAGAATTGCACAAAAAACTGTGGCCGCAATCACCAAATGTTACACTTAGAAAGAAAACAATTAAATGTGGAGCTGACTAGGGCTACAAACGAGCTGCACGACTGGGATGTGCCCAGTTGTTTAACTAAAATAACAAATTCGAAAAGATGAAAGTGTTTTATTACTAATCATTTGGCCACTGCGCACCTCATGTTCAAGGCTAAAATGTTGCAAGCTTTGGGCTAATAGTTTTGGAAGCATTTAAGATGTGCAAAGAAAGACGGCTTCTGTTATCACAAGGAGTAAATAAGAAAGAGAGAGAGGGGGAGACTGAGGGAGAAGGAGGCAGAAGTAGAGAGGAAGAGAGGGTTAAGTGTCGAGCATCCATTTGTCATTCCGTCAGTGAGTGAGTTGCAGCTAATGTATATAGCTGCTGTCTCCCCTTACCCCTCTACTCCCTCTCCCTACCACACTCTGCAGTCTACGTTAAGCTACAATTGTGTAATAATTCTGTTGGCCATGTTTATGCCCAAGTTGGTCTAAAAACGTGATGCAATTAAGCGTTTGAGATCTCAGCGATTCAGTTGAAGGCACTTTAAATGCTCGGAGCACTACGTAGGCCACGAAGACCGAAGAAGACTAGCGGGTCTGAGGGGGAGAAAGAACCGAAGAAACAGAGCAACAACTGATCAGAAGTGTGAAAAAAGGGTAAGCGGAGTTATGATTATCGTACGTGTTCTTGTACTTCATCTGGTAATCAATTTTTTCCCATCTTTCCTACCCCCTCCCAGCCCCTTGCCTACCATCAAGACTTATTATTTTGATTGTGAGAATATTTTTATTGTACTTCAACTTCCACATGACTTAATGAACGCTTTTGGGATGCATGAGAAACTTAGGAATAATTCATAATTATAGAACTAATTTAGAGCAAGTATTTTGTAAAATGTCGGAAACAGTTCTACATACCAACTAACATACGTGGTAATCACAGCTTACTCCACTTGTCGTCTGGCAATTGGGACCACCCTCATCCTCAGCCCAATTTAGGCACATTGAACTCGTTTGGGCCAATACCAGAGCAGCTAAACTAGAAAATTGCCCAAAAAATGTAGAATATTCTATAAACGAAGCAATTGGTTAGCAAAAAATAGAAATGGCAAATCGACTATTAAAGTCCCTGTAACTGTGCTACACAAAAACCTAAACTACGCCTCATAGACTCTGAGCTCTTTCAAATCAAGTATATACACAATAATGGTAACTACGACGTCACTAAGCAAACACTTTGACTGTTCTTCATGTGCAGGGCTTTGAGCCCTATAAATTTTCTATTTTCATTACGGAAATTTGCAGACAAAAGTTAACAATTGGCACATTATTATTTGCTTGGTATCATTTTTTAGCGGCTTAAACTTATAGTGCCATTCGTGGTCTAAAGCAGCAGAGAAAGAAGAAGAAGAGAAACAGCTGAGAAAGGCGTGCTCAAGTGACAGAGAAAGAGGCAGAAATGGAGAGGGAGATGAAGTTTGGAAATGGAAATGGAGACAGCGACAAGCACTTGACATAGACATAGATACGCTCTTCATAGAGGAAAAAGAACTCCAATTTACACACTCTTTGCTTCTCCTTCGTCTTCTTCTTCTTCTTCAGCTGTTTTGCAGACGATCTCTTTCGATGATCTACCATGACCAGTGAAAGCAGAACGTAATCAGAAATACTTTTGCAATTTAGCTCGAATCAAATCTCAATAGCAAAAGAATCTGATAGATGAATCCGAATTTGAAAGCCCCTAGATAATGTGAGCTCAAGCAGATTTGCTATATTTAAACTGAAAAATACTCCGTACACTATCTAGTGCCATATCATTATCATTACCATTATCATAAAAATTAGTGATTTTTGACCGATAAGTCCTATTGGAGCTATAGGCTATAGTTGCCCGATTCGGATCAAACTTGGTGTGGATAATTATAATGGTATCATACACATAACATGTTAGTTTGGTCATGATATCTCTTATAGTTTCCAAGTTATGCTGTTATACAAATAGTTTCTTACAATTTTCGGGGGCGGTAGTGGGCGTGGCAATAATTTGAAATAAACATGATATGTCTGACATATTGACGGACTTTTATTCCAAATTTACTGGCTCTAGCACTTATAGTCTCTGAGATCCAGGTGTTCATACGGACAGACAAATATATATCGACTCAGCTGTTGATGCTGATCAAGGGTCGGAAAAGACTCCTTCTGCTGCCTTTACTTTGTTACTTGTGGCTTAGTGTCTGCTATACTTATGGTACCCACTGTAAGAGCATTCGAGTTTCAAATGCAGAATCATTCCAGCTCCATGACACAGCGCTCTAATTTGTGTGTGCATGTAATTATTTCAGGTAACTCGGCAGCGATTTGTGCTTAACAAATAGACAAAGAGTTCAGCTCTGGGATACCCATTTTGGAGTCATTTTTGTTTTGGGCGTAGGGCAATGCCAACGTATTAAAACTAAGTGCCACTTAAGTTTTGAGAACTTGCGCAAAAAGCAAAGTATCAAGCACAGTCTTCTGTTGTCAGTGAAGTGACTTCACTTCACTTCACTTCACTTCAGTCTGTTGTAGTTTTTGGGGCACATTTGTAGTTATGGGATCATGTGGAAGGGATGAGAGGGAGACATGGATTAGGAGGGTGTTTACTATGTGCAATGCAATTTCTAAAACGTGATTCGTGCAGAGACAAAATGCCAGTCTGTGGCCTCTCACAAAAGCAGTACAAAAGACCATTAATATAATTTGTGTCTGGATATTGTGCCACTCTCCAAAATTGCCAGTTTGCTGCCACAGAAACCCAGAGAGTTTCGTCCTAAACGTTTATGAGTAGCCAGAAAATCCAAGCGGGCTCAAAGGGTTACAAATCAAACCAATGATTTTTCCCTTTGTTTCCCAACCAACAACAAAAGAAAAAATACTTTTCCGATCAAATGTGCCGCTGACACGATCATGTCGTCGCCCTCGGAATTATTTCGTGGGCGTGTGTGGGAGTTTTTTATACAATTTAACTTGATGTCGCTTAATTTTTATTGCCCAAAACAAACAAAAATAAATAAAAAAGCGCTAACCGAATTAAGCTTAATGCGCACAAATCGCGCTACTTTTTTTTTGTGCCGCTTCAGGGACAGATAAATCAGCATCGACGGAAGTTTCCCATTTCGAACAGTTTGAAGTTTTAAAACGCAGTCTGTCTGCTCTTTGGCTAGATTAAGAACAAACATTTAAGTGCTATTCATTGACCTCAGGGCTTAACACTCCCAAAAATAAACTAGTTCCATTTTCATGTGAACTCTTTTAAGACAAATCTGCGATTGCAAAACTTTTGTGTTCCCATGATGATCAATTGCTGAGTGAATTCATAATTTCCGTTTTTGACTTTTTTAAGTCGATTTTGTAGCTAAAAAACTTCCTAAATTTGGAGGAATTTTAAACATTTGGCTTAAAACTATGTTGTTCTAGAGTAGGACAAGTTTGCTCTGTGAAAACTCTTTTAAGCTATTGGCATGGCCATAATTTCTAGACATTAAAACACTTTCCCTTATGATCATTATAAACTTGTGTAGTTTTTCATTAAAAATCTGACACTATACACCACCCTGTACTGACTGAGCAACTAATAATCGTGGAGAACCAGCCATAAGAGGTATGTTGTTGAGCATTTTACTACGTTGGTAGAAGGTAGAAGGCTGTGTAGTCTAATTCTTAGTTAGTAATTAAGAGGTTTAAGCTATAAAATTTGGAGCCCACATTGATCAGACAGTTGGATCCTTTATGTTCGATTCACATAACCAAATAAACTATTTGAACTCTTTAAATTACGTGGTATTTGCCAGTCGGTAAGCCTTGAGTGTGTTAACTGTTTTTTACAGCGAATCGCAGAACCTTTTGAATGGGATAACAAATCAGTGAGAGCCACACAGCGCTGCGGTTACCAGAGAATCCAGTCATAAACTAGGCAGTCGCCAAGGTGGCCACCTGGGCAGCAGCAGAGAAAGAGACAGAGTGGAAAGAAGTGTGAGAGGGAGAGTGAGAAAAGAGAGAGAGAAAGAGGAGCTGAAACTAGTCGGCAAAAGCATAAAGCAAAGTCTTTATGAGACGCCTGCCGATGACGATGACATTGAGGATTTGGATGGGAATGGCAATGGCAATGGAGGACGGCGATGTCGTTTGATGATAATGAAGACTTTGCGAGAATGTTCTCACTTTTAAGCACAGCAAGTGGAAAGCAGTCACCTAATGAGGGGAACAACACAATTAGCAGGCTACAGAAAAAAGTGTAAAGAGAAGAGAAGAGAGCACTGAGTAGACAGTGGAGAAAGAGAGAAACGGAGCAGAGACCACACGCAGCGAAAAGATGCTCATTACTTGGAGTGTTTTTAGTTGATTACGAATTTATCTGCTTAAAGAACTAGAACTTGAATATTTATTTGGTAGAAATGAAAATTTAGTTTAGAAAACTTGACCTAAAAAGAATGTTAAAAAATTCAAAATAAAATTAATAAAATTTCTTCATAAAACAAACACACAGAAAAGAGGGAAATCAAATTAAATCCAGCCAAAAACACTTTAAAGATACAAATAAAAAGTGAATTAAATTAATGTTTTTTCTTAGAGTATATGCAAGTACAGAAAGGATTCTTGAGCTGAAAGAGCAGCTCAACTAGTGTAGAAGAATCTGATTGTTTTTTCTCGACTGCTATGAAAATTGCACAGTGGTGCGCACTTTCATTTTCACAGTGTTTTTTGCAGAGAGTCGCATAATTAATTGCGACCGAAAGTGGACAACAATTTTGAACAGTCGCCGCAGAAAGTAAAATGCTTGGCAGCCAAAAGGAATAAAACGAACCTGTCCACCAAAAACTATACACACTGTAGATATATACTGTAAACCGGATCATCAATTGGAGGCAGCTGGGAGTTGAGGCTGTGCAACTTTCTTCATGTTTCTGCTTCTGACACACTAAACTGACGCAACGTTGTGGCAACAAGTGCAGAGCACTCAGCACGGAGACAGCGAGAGAGCGAGAGTGAGGGGAAAAGGGAGGGAGGGTGGAGAGGGGAGCAGCCGCCCACAAGACTCGCCGGCTTCCTGCCGAGAAAAAGTGCCAAAGATGAAAACTAGTAAGAAAAGCTAAGGTCGACATGACTGTAACAGACTCTGTACTCTTGCCAGTGTGTAAGACCCACAGCATTTAGAGTATTTTCTAGACTCCTATACACTTACTGAGTACAGGGTCTAATGAAGCTTGTTCGGAGACGTGTGGCATGCCTCATTCACACGCTGCTGCCACAAACGGGCAGTAAGTTAGCAGGGGTGAGAGCACTGCAACTGGCAAAGGATCGGTTTCAGGCCTCTGACAGAACCAGTTTAATGGCGCATGAAATTTCACCGAAAAAAACCAAAAAAAAAAACTAAGTAAATCGGCGAATCTGCGTCTAGCTAAGGTGCCAAACGTAGCAAGTTAGCCAAAAAACGATGGAGAGGCGGCGAAAGGGGGTGTGGCAAGTTGATTTGCTTAAAAGAAATTCACTTTCCTTTGAACAACACTGCAAACTTTGTTTTTTTTTTTTTAACTTCTTTTCCTTTGCAGCGTCTGCGAAGAAGGCAAAAAGAAGGTCACGTTGTTGTAGATCATGAGGATTCGACAAAGACAACGCGACTCGTTTGTCTCTGGAACTGGTCAAAAACGAAACGGGCTCTAAGCCTAACAAACTCAAAATACCCAACAAAGAAAATAAAGTGCAGTCTGACTGGCGGCTCTACTGACCGTTTTATACCCTGCGGTGTACAGGGATTATTAAATGTCCATTTTATGGGCTAACAAATATTAAAAAATTAATTTGGAAAGCCTGACACAAGACGACTGTTTGAACCCGCGACCTCAAGCTCCACCTGTTCGCAAATGACCGCACTGCTAACAGTTGGACTACAGCCTTCTCGACTGTCCAATCAGCTAATATACATATAAACTGAACTATCAAATAAATAATAAAATACCTTTAAAAGAGTATAGAATTGAAAATATGTGCTAAAACAGGATATTGAAGATTGAAAGTTAAAGTTAATTTCTGTACGTCTGTACACCAAACTGGGAGTGGGAGATGCCTTCATCTGCCTGTTACACACAGTATACCCATATGCAGGGTATTATAATCAAAAAACGCAAACACAATTGAATGCAACTTGCATTTGCAATGAGCGAAAAATACTTTTAATGAAAGTTGGCACTTTGCTTTTTCGTTGTTTTTTTTAGTTTCTCGTTTTTTTTGGGGTTGCAAAAGGGGCATTGATTTGTGGCAGGCAGCATAGAAAACAAGGAAAATACTTAAGCTAATAATATAATTTTAATACATTTAATATTTGTATACTTGTGTTGTGTTGTTGCCACGCTGTTGAACAGTGTACATGAACCCGAATGAAAAGTCTTAAGAAGTCACCGTTTAATAGTATTTAGATTAGTGTAGATTAGTGTTTAAGTAGTATAATATTCATTATACTGGTTTATTTGAAGCTTATACCTCCTCCACCTTGGCATCCGGCTGCTCGTCCTCCTCCCATGGCTGATTGTTGTGCAGAGCTGACCAATGAGGCAACTGATAAAGCGTCCAAATCGGTATGATCATCATGGAGAGCATGGATCCCCATCCTAATACAGCTTTTTGGGCGAAAGAAATGCGAAAACGTGGAGGTCCTGAAACCATACCCCAGCGACGCACTGGTTGTACCTGACCAGCTCGAGCGATTCCGGGTTGGGACTCGGGGTAGCTTCTAAAAGGCAGCAGCAAAGATTTTTGCTTAAAAACTAAATTCATTGCGACAATGCTGCTTGAGAAATTGTTCAAAATTAAGGTATTTAAATAAATAAAAACAGAAAAAAATGCTCACAGATGTGATTAATTTGTGCTGAGGAAAACAATACTGTGTGAAATGTATGGAAATGTATATGTGTAGCTGTTGGGACAAATCGTCGCCTACTGAAATATGAGGAAATATTAAGTTGGTTCACAAAGGTTAAATAGTAATGAATGAAATTGTACTTTTTGTTTTAATTTCAGCAAAAATAAAACACACAAAACCAAATATAAATTGCAATGTGAAATTATGATTATTACATTTTGTCATTGCGTGCGCAAACAATTGAGCTTTGTTTTTCTATTTTATTTAAACTCTCGCGCCGAGATCAGCGTTGATTGCATAAAAAACGAAATGGAATTTATAATCGGCTGAGTTACGGATTAAACATAAGCAGAAGCTTAGCCCTAGGCAACAAGTACCTTTCCATTTTTAAATAATGCGCGCAAGCAGTGCATAGCGTGTCTTGGCCAAACAGCTGTTATTATCGACAGCACTCTTTCGATGAATGTCAACTAAGCTTTGACGTTATCGTTATTGCCGCACCGCCACATTTCAGTCATCGATAACAAAGGCGTAAGCAATTCTTGTGTCTTGTAAAACAGCTGTTTATATCAACAAACACACATTCGATAAAAGTCGCGCCGCCACATTTTAGTCATCGAAAACAAAAGCCAAAATAATGGAATTGAGTGTAATAAAGGCGCACGAAGAGCGTATTGCTGAAATTGAGGAATTTATTAATGAAGTACTCAAGGAGGACCTCAAACGACTGGAACTATGCATCAATCAGTTCAACGACGAGATTATGGAGTATGTGCAACTGAAGAACACCATACAAGCCTTTGCCGATCACATGAAGGACGGCTACAAATCGCAGGTCAACATTGGCAGCAACATCTTCATGCAGGCACGTGTCAAGGATATGGACAAAATTCTGGTTAATGTGGGCAAGGATATATACATGGAGATGAACCAAAAGGAAGCTATACGCTTCAGTGATGTGCGCGTTCGAATTCTAACCAAAATGTCCGAAGTGGTGCGCGAGGAGAGCATTAAGAAGCGTGCCGACATCAAAATGTCCCTGCTTGCAATCAACGAGCGTGAAAAGCTGCTGCAGAAAGAGTTAAAGCAGCAGACGACTCACTGAGGGGAATGGGGAGCATACAAACACCAAACGATTACTAGGGGAGCACAAAGTAGTGCTCTCCCAAAACAAAATGGCTGGGCGGGCAAGAAAAAAGGGGTTAAGAAAAAATTTTAAAATAACCTGAATAAAATTTAGATTTATGATACTTTGGCTAAAAATTCATTTGGAAAAAATATTGGGCAAGGCAACAGATCAATTATAAACGGGGAACTGAAATAAATAAGGCAGGCTTCGGTTGGGCAAGCCGACAAGCAGTTGGGCAAAAACACCTAGTACTCGATTTGCCCAGCTTGACTTATTGGAGTCAAGGGATGTGACTTGTTTTAAACTCAGTACAGGGTATTTTAAAGTCGGATCGTTCTACTGTGTACTCTCTTAGCAGTTAATTCTATTGTGGAAATCAAGCAGGCCAAATTTGTTAACTACTGTCATAACAAAAATATGTGTTCATTACAATTTCAAATTTCAGCAAATCAACAAATACTTTGTTACAAGTTTTAAAAAATTCATAGTTGTATTAAATATAAATATGTGGACATTAAAAAAAAGCTGTTGTTGTGTTTCCCACAGATGGGGAGCACTTATTATCGGCATCATTGAAGCGTTATTCTCGATTTTCTCCATTGCGTTCATTTACATAAGTCCTGACAAGTATGACTCCCTTACATTTATTGCATTAATTCTCCTAGTCACTCATTTCATTGTGTGCTTACTTCTTATTGCTTCAGTTTGGTCGGTGAGTATTAACTTAATAATTGCATATACCTTTATATACATAATTTACATATTTTCTTGCCATTAGCAACACATGGAACTAGTAATTGGTTATTTGATATCTGGCATTCTTCACATGACAATCTGGATCATTTACTTTATTGTAGCAGCTGTTTTGAGCAATCATTTGTTCTATCTACTACTAATTTTACTGATACGTAAGGATGTTTTTATTTCATAATTTTTTCTTAACTATTTATTCTGCCCACAGCACTTGAAATATATTTCTGGATATGTATTTTCTCTTGGATTGTGGAACTAATGCAAGGAAAATAAGTCATCAATGAGCAAAGCAATTGATGAAATTAAGAACTTCTATTGATTTCCATACCTTTTGCAGTTTGTTTCTGAATTCGTCTTCAATTTTCAAAATTGCTGTTAAAATTCACTGTCAAAAACCCCACAAGCTGTAAGAACTAAATTAAATTAGTTAAATTAATTCAATGTAGACACAGAAACAAATAAGTATGGCTTCAGTTGCGAAACCCGATTGTAAAACACTCTGTACTCAATTTAGAGCGCATTTTTCCGTTCCCGGCAAAATTTGGTATGAGTGTATAGAATTGTGTTATAATTATAATGCGTGTGTTGATAACTAATATATAAAAATCATTAGTCGGCACAGTAAATTTTAATTAAAAGTTGATAAATAATCATCGCTTAGAATTAAAACCAATGGCCGTTCCTGCAACAACAGCGACAATTGGAAGAAGATTCTTTTCTGTTTCAGATAATCTACAAAAATTAAATAAATTTATATTCGTTAGTTCGAAATTTCATTTTCTGCCCAACTAATATTTACTCTGGATTGTCGTCCATGTCATCTTCGTCTGAGTGACTCATTTTCCTCCTGGCACTTGAATGTCCTCTTCTAAAAATGAATGATTAAAACAATTTCAGATTAATTTGAAGACGAAACGATTTTAAAGTCATATGAGAGTCCGATTCAATGTATTAGAGTCCTTTAAACTTCATTTAGGCACATTTAGGCACACCGTTTACACCTTCTAGCATATTTTAAAGGAAATCAAGTTCTTTTCACTTACCGACAATTGGCTTCTGCCTCCAAAGTAGACATCAAAATCACTATGATTGACAGTAAAAAGAAAATAAGCCACGTTTTGGACATTCCTCAATCAGGTAGCAGTTAGGTTGTGTATAATTGAATAACAATAGACTGAGCTCTTAGGAAAGTTTAGTGCATTTTATATATTTATAGTAAATGGTATTAATTCTCTGTATCCAATCCATTGTTAACGCATGATTTGAAACCAAGTGTTAAATTGTTTATAGTATGTTTTAAAACTCGGTTTTAAACGCAGATTTGAACGATCCAAGAAAAACAAAGAGAGTCCGAGCGTCCTTTAGAGTCCTTAATAACTGCATTTAGGCACTACACCGTTTGTGATCTTTTTATTGTGCCATCAAATGTATTTGGTAAATAAAAAATAAAAATATCGAATGCTTGTTTGCATTAGTTATATTATTTTTTTTATATGTATTTTACAGAAGCACATATAAGTAATTTATTTACTACAGTTTTACAACTTTCAATTTACAATTATTGGCCGAATGTGTAGTTTTGAAATATATCGAATTGTATATATGTGAATCGAACTGAAAGTAACTGCAAGTAGAAGGAAGGTATTACACGCTATTACTAAATTATCAAAAATGTATAGCTAAACTAGTGTGGACGATGCATTTGCCAGGAATTCTTGGTTGTTGTTTGTTGTGCCACCAGTTGTTGCTGTTGATGCTGCTGTTGTTGTTGCTGTTGATGTTGTTGCTGTTGTTGCTGTTGATGTTGTTGCTGTCGTTGTTGTAAGTCCTCAACTGCTGTTGGATTTCTATTGGTTGCCTGTAAATCTCGATGGGAAGAGCTTAGAATCTTGACCTCCTCGGAAAGACGTTGGGAGGTAATGCGCATATATCTCAAGCGATTGGTCATCTGCGGGTTAAGTTTGATTAATCAATTAAATGGAAGTAAAGAGCGTTGAATTTGAACTGTAGACGGGAAGTTGTTCTTGTTGTTGGGTAGAATAGGAATTGGGGGCAGTTAATGTTGTTGTTGTTGTCATTGGAAGGGTGTTAATGGTATTGCTACTTGGATTTAGTGCATCACTCACATCCTCGTGCACCTTTTGGCCCCGTAGCATCACTTCGGGCTGTTCACAGCCCGATGGTAGACGTATATTGACGGCATTCTTAATGCGCCGCATCTCGACCTCTAACACACAATAGTCGCCATAGAGACGTCGGTACTCCTCGGTGAGTCGTTGATTCTCATCGAGCAGTGCATTAATGTGACCCTCGGACCGTTTGATGCACTGCCGCATCACCTCCTCCGATCTGAGCTGGGCATCCTTCCACTTGCGGAACGAATCGATTATTAGCTGCTGCTGTTCGGTCACGTTCGTCTGCTGTCTGCAGGTTGAAGTTGCAAGCTGTATTAGACTCAAGATGCTAAGGAACCATTGCTATCGGGATCAACCGTACCACATACGTACTTCAGCTTTAGCTGCATATCTTTGCACTCGCAGGACACCGCCTGCAGTTGCATACGGACCTCCTCGTTGGCCTGGCACAATCGTCCAACGGTGTCCTTGTGCTGTCGCTCCTCCTGCTTCAAATGATTGTGCATGTCCCGTAGCAGTGTCCTTGACTTCTCCAGCTCCTGTTGGCGGCACTTTAGCTGATCGTTCAGCGCGCGCTCCCGTCCCGTGCTTCGCGCTTCCTTCTCCTTCAGGGCCATGATCTCTTCGCGCAGTAGATTTCGCTAGATTTTGAAACAAAAGATGAATAAGTTATATGTTATTTAAAAAAACATATTCGAAACAAGTAAGAAAAGTTACTGTCTTCAGGAACATTAGAAATAACGAGGACAAGGTCTCACCTCCTTTCTGAGCTCTTCTTGCGTCTTTTCCACCTGATTCAGACGATCCTGAAGATTTTGTACTTCCCGATTTGCACGTCTCAGCTCCTTGCACTGATCATCCGAGGTATTCATCAGATTCTCATAGTTGCTGCCCAACTTCTGACGCTCCTCTTCCTGTTGCTTCAGCAGTCTCGCAATTTCACACAACTTTTGCGCCTGTTCAGCTAAAAGTAAGCAAAGTTTTATATTTTTTATTTCATTAAATTGATTTTTTACTTACAATTCCGTTGTTTGAGTGCAGATATTTCGTCCTTGAGTCGGTTTGTCTCACTGAAATCTGCGTAACCATGGACGACAGTACGCAGTTCTTGAATTTTATCCTCCCGATCTCCAAGAGCGCTTTGAAGACTTTGTATTTGACAAACCAGACGTTCATTCTGCATAAAAAATAGTTTGTTAAACTGAGTTTACGATAAGAAATAAAAGGCTAAAGGAGCTAGCTATCTTTACATTGAATAAATCAGGTATTTAAAAGAGGGCAAGATTCGAGATTCCAAGAACTTTAAAACAACCTTATATTAAACTATAAAAAACTATAAAATAATTAAAGTACTGCAAAACAAATTTACATATACCTATTCAGCACTTAAAAAGATAGCTCGACAGGAGGAATGGGATATATATAGTTGTTCGATCCAAAACAAACAGAAAATAATGTGTAACTTTGGTCATGACCGCATATTTCTGTGCCAATACCATAACTACTTAAACTTAGATATAAGTTGTCTAATATTTAGACAAATCGGTCATGTAGGACTCTTACACAACACAACAATCGTTGGCACGTTACCTTAAATTTCTATTCATGATTTCTGTGTATATACAATAAAAAAATTTAACACTTGGTTGCAAATCATGCATTTACAATGGATTGGATGCAGAGAATTAATACAAATTATTATAAATATATAAAATGCACTAAACTCTGTTAAGAGCTCAGTCTATTGTTATTCAATTATACACAACCTAACTGCTACCTGATTGAAGAATGTCCAAAACGTGGCTTATTTTCTTTTTACTGTCAATCATAGTGATTTTGATGTCTACTTTGGAGGCAGAAGCCAATTGTCGGTAATTGAAAAGAACTTGATTTCCTTTAAAATATGCTAGAAGTTGTAAACGGTGTAGTGGCTAAATGAAGTTTAAATGACTCTAATACATTGAATCGGACTCTCATATGACTTTAAAATCGTTTCGCCTTCAAATTAATCTGAAATTGCTTTAATCATTCATTTTTAGAAGAGGACATTCAAGTGCCAGGAGGAAAATGAGTCACTCAGACGAAGATGACATGGACGACAATCCAGAGTAAATATTAGTTAGGCAGAAAATGAAATTTCGAACTAACGAATACAAATTTAAATTTATATGTGTCTTTACTCATTTTTCTTTGTAGAATGTCTGATGTAGAGAAGGAGTTTTTGCCACTTATCGCCATCGGCATGGGGGCAGGAGCCGCTGTTAGTAACTTAATAAAAGATTGAATGTTTATCAAATTTTGATTAAAAGCTACTGTGAAGACTTATTTTTTTACTTTTTCTATTAACTCACACATAACTATATCATAATTCATAATTCAAATGCGTAACAAATTTAGTTTGGATCATACAACTGTATCATATAGCTTTTATAGGTCAAATCGGTAAAAAATTTGTGAGCTGAGTGGAAAAATATTATCTACGTGGTCTGTAGAATTTCTTACTAGGTGAACTCATTTTACTTATTTAGAAAATATTTAGTAAAACAGTCATAGAATAGATGGAGTGCATGCTTTAAATCAATTACAGGGTCTTTTAAATTCGTCAGGCTTCTAATGTTTTTCTATTGTACTATTTAGGAGCCCTTTAGAAATCTATTAGTATTGTTTATCACCGATAATATGATTAACTCTACTTGTAGTTCCAGTTCGTGTGTGTTAGCCTCCGATGAATCGGAAAAGTTTTTGTCCGATTCATGGGATGTGGTCTCATTATGTTGATTTAGTTGTTCTTGCTGCTGCTGTTGCTCCACTTGCTCGGTGAGCTCCTCGAGATCACGCTGGAACTCCACAATAATGCTTAGATAATTATCGCGTGTCGCTTGAAGTATCTCCGACTGGGTCTGACAATGGAGAAGCGTGTGCTCCAATTGCTGACGATGCGGACAATCCTCACTGATGTTGGTCTAGTCACCGAGGTGAAGGGAGAAAGAACTAAGTTCAATTCGGTGTCAAAGAAATTGTAGTTGCCTTCCAAGCTTACCATGTCAATTTGTTGTGTTGTGATGTGTTGTGTCTGATTCGATGTCAATTGAGCGATTTTAGACGTTACTCAGACACAATTCAGCTGTCACAATATATACCATATATACTATGTGTATATTTATTATCATATACTATGATATTTTTTTGTTTACTTTGTGATTGTTCTTGGATTGGTTTTGTGGTGTCAAATGATTTTCAGGCATTCGTGTCGATATCAAATTCCATCGAAGCATTCAAAATATTTATAACTGCCTTCATTACCATATTTCATTTCGTTTCATTTCAATAATATCGCTATTAAAACTTTGTCACGAATCGAAGCCACCTGAAAAACCCACTGAACAATTCCATAATAAATGTGGCAAAGTTTCAGATTTCTTGCACTTCTGGCTGTGTCTGGCTTCAATAGTTTTATAGATATGTATGTATGTATTACTATCACTATTATTATTATTACTATTATTATTGGTAGTAGTATATGTTGGCATTGCCAGCGATTCTGTTTGACACGCTTTAGACTTGGCCTAAATGGTTGCTGCGTGCACTTTAAATGCTAAAAGTATTAACAAAAGTCTTTAATCATTCGGAGTGAAGTTTACAGGAAAAAAGAAATGTTATTTTAGAAGATTAAGCTTATACTATCGCCCAATGTTGCTTAGAACTGTGTAAAGCTTTTTAAAAGCTCATTAAAATTCGTAAATTGAAACGAGTAGTAAACCTGTGATGACAAAGTATTAAAGGATGAACATAAAAGTTCGTAGAGATCACAAATGTGGCTTAAAGTTAAGCTGAGTTTTCCATAATAAAGCCAAAAATAATATTTAAAGTTGCTTAAAGCCCACTTAAAAGCTCAACAACACAGGCACAAGTGCAGATTTTAAAGTGCTTTTGGCACAAGTATTAAAGCTTCTTTGAATTTACTTGCTTTAAGTTTACTTTAAGTCACTCAATCACTCATCACTTTTGTACAAGAATATTTTCTTAATGCTCGTGATAATTTAATAAACTTTCTTTTGACAGTAGCTTTGAGTTGCTCCTTTCAATGCTACTACTGACAGGTAGACAGGCAACAGCTCGTTTGCAAAGTCACTTGAAAACAATTTGCACTTTTCTTTACACTTTCTTATTTTTGTTAGTAACTTGGAGAAACTTTAGTTAATTGCACGACAAAGTTTAAGTCCGTAGTCGTAGACGTATCGGTTTCCGTTTACTTTCCCGTATCCGTATCCGTGTCCGTCTCGTTGGCTTGCCAGCTAGGAAATATTATCGCCTCGACGAGACACTTGACGTGTGAGGCACGAAAGTCAAAGTCCCAATGGGGAGCAGTTGGTTGGAAAAGAGGGAAAAGGGGGAGAAGGGGGAGAAGGGTACACGGGGCTTAAGGAAGTGGTGTTGTGGGCGCAGCTAATTAAGGCACGCAAATTGTTTGTTTTATGTCTTGATTTTATGTACATGAATTCACAGTGGCAACACCGTTCCTGATTATTATATTCAACGATTCCATATTCCCGTTTTCCGTTCCGTAGTCTTTGATTTGTTTCACACGAATAAACAGCAACGTGAACGAAAACTTTCTTCCATCCTTTCCTTTATATCCCTGCCTACCTCCTTCCCACCTACTCTTCAGCGTACTTGCCTGCTCCCAATCTTCTGAAGCTCTTCCGACTTCTTCTGCGATATGCATATCAGTGCTCGCAGCTCGCGTGTCGATTGTGGAGAAATAAATAACACGAAACCTATTTCCGCTTCCACCAAACACGACAGGGGTCGTCCCTGTTCCTTTGCGAGTGAAGGGCGCTGTGCTGCTCTAGAGTTCACAACTCTTTCACAATTGCAGTTGAACCCAAAACGCGATTTGTACTTGTCGAATCGCAATACTCGCTGCACTTCGCCAGCTTTCCGATTTCCGATTTGTCTTTCTCATTTTTTTTGAAGTAAAATAAATGCATATATAGTATATACTGGGTATATAAATCTCAAACTGAAGCATATATGTATATGCAGGTAGTACATTAACATTCAAACAACGATGAATGACTTTAACCCTTGGAGAATGCAGTTTATGCGAGGGTCAATTATAAAGTATTTGGATTTTGTATGAATCAAGCAATTAGCATTAAGTTATTTTGCAGAAAATATTTAAAAGGAAATATTTTTTAAATGAATATGTTTAGGTCCTTCAGTTTAAAAATGTTGTATATTTTCCAACATTGAAAATATAAAATAATAACGTAAACCTACATTAAAAAATATTTCATAGTTTAAACTTATTAATGCATTTTATTTTGTGTATATTGTATCAATAAAAGAATCATTATCCCGTTATCTAGATTATACACAATGCAAAAAAGCAAATTATTCTATTTTAATTCAAGTTTTTTAATCTTAAGAGTAGATCTAGTTTTTATGTAACTATTAGATAGAGAATTTGGCGAGTTTCATTACGTTATATGGCAACAGTGCACACACTTATTAACAGAGCATTAAACTTAACAATAAAGTTAACTATTTTGTATAAAATAGGCAGAACTAAGCTTACACTGGAAATTACTTTTTACTTACTACCACAACTATCGTGACAACCCTCGGCTTGCATGTGTAGTGCAAATATATTGTGGCAAAGGAATTTGAAATATATATGTCTATATACATATTTGTTTACCCATACACATATCATATAAACAAACAAACTGTTTGGTATATAGGATAATAGAACTCGACTCTACTGCCAGTCGATTTTGGCGGGAACTGACTGATAAATAGACCTAGTCACAGTGACTGGCTAGTCCACGCTAGTGACGCTTTACATATAACTTTAGAACAAAACTTTGTCTTTGTAGTTAACTCAAACCTTTTTGTAAACTTGTCTCTAACTTAACTTTAACTTAAATTTAAGTGGCTGCGTGAAGCAAAGGGGGAAAGCTGGAGACAAGCAAATTTTCCAGTCAAAAGTTACTGCTGTTGTTGTTGTTATTGGCTGGATTGTGTTGTTTTGGTGTCACTGGGTGTCGTTGGTCTGCATTTTATCAAAAAATGTAGATAAGATTTCAATTGATATCGTTAGTTAATTTTAAATTGTGATAAGTTATCACTCACATTGAGGCGTAGCTGCTCCTTATCCGTACTGTTCTCCAATTCAGTCAGTTTGTCATGCATCTCCATGATGGCCTTGCAGAAAGGATTATCGCTTGATTCTTCGGTATAGATCTCCTTATAGGATAAGTCCGAAGAGCGCTGGAACCAGAAAACATGTTTATATAAAAATTAAACTCGTAGAAAGTGTCGTCGTTTGTTAATGATCATTAGGATCACATTTTTATATTTCAACAACAGTTTGAATAAACGTGATCTGCCTGGCATATAGACGGACTTTCATTCCAAATTTGTTGGCTTTAGCTCTAATAGTCTCTGAGATCCAAACGGACAGGCGGACAGTTTTCTTTTCTACTATTTCTACTGCTTTATAGCATAACAACTTACCAATTTGGATAAAAGTTCGGCAATCTGCTTGAGGGCCAGACAGTTCTTCTGATTAATGGATTGCTCAGCCTTGTGGGTGTAAGTCAGTTCCAGCAGTTGAGCTGAGAAGCGATAAAAAAGGCTTAAAAAGAGGCAACTCAAGTCTACAATAAACTTAAACCACACACCTTTGTATTGCCCTTCAACCTGCTGATATTTGGTATTAAGTTCCTTGTTACACTCATTGATGTCTTGCAAACGACGACGTAAAGATTCCACCAATTGAATATCACACTCGTCCTCCAGAGACTTGGTGCTAACAGCTAACTGCTCATCCTGATTGGAACCGCATTCCAGCATTCGCAGCTGACTCCGAAGATTCGCCAAATTGCGTTCAGCAGTCGAACGATCCAAGTTCTGTAAAAATTATATAGTACTATATAGAAAATATACAGAAAATTGTTTGAAATATCACCATTTTTTCAAAGAAACAGGTGAGCAGTTTGCGACGTCTTTCGATGGCCGGAAAGTCCTGTCTGTTGACCAGATCTATAAACTCTGACAACTCAATGTTGAGCATACGGAATAATTCGCTCTCCCGTTGATCCCATTCGTTGAGACCATCGAACAGGCAACTAGGCAAATCCTGATCCGAGGACAGTTCTTCTTGAGGGCATTTTTCCAGCAGCTTCTCCATGGTGGAGGAGTCCTTTGTCAATTTGGAGACACGTGTCTGTAAATCTGCAATCTGAATAATAGAAAATATATATTTAGATGGTTAAACGCTTGTACATGAAATTTGCACTTCAACTGGTTTATAATTTGGAATAAAAATTCATAGAAAAGTTACAAATTATAAGAAAATTTGTTTGCTTTTGTTATGTTTTATGAATTTTCAAACAATTCTATCCAGATTGCTTTAATCGTTTTTCAAATAAGTTAACTTAACAAGCCAATGGTCTGGAATCTGTAGTCTAGGGTTTGAACATTTTCTAGTCAAAGAAGCAGACAATACTAGAGAAAGTAGGCAAAGATTTTCTTATAATCTTGTTTCTTAATTCAAGCTGAAGTTAAGCTTCATTTGAGTTCAGTTAAATGGTACCAAAGATACTTTGTATGACCTAAAAGTATCTCTAGAGATTTCTACCATAGTTTTCTGTATGTCTTAGATTAAAAGGTTTGCGGTGCTCTCACTTGTTGATTCAACTGCTCAATGCACGTGTCCTTGAAAATGATCTTCTGGCGTGCCGTCCGCACGAACTCGTCCATTGTCACCAGCTGGGACTGCAGCTGACAGACCTCATCGTGTTTGGCAGCCACCTCATTGACAAGAGATTTTATGTTTTTGGCCACCTGCAAAATAAAATCAAATCAGACACAAGCAACAAATCAAATAAAACTAATTTATTAAGAACACTTTTGAAAACATATTTGCTAAAAACGAGAAGAAAAAATGCAATGCTTTTAAATTTGATGGAGTTGTGAGCAAAGTGCTTGGATTTTCAGCTGGATTGGATTTGGTATTGGCTGCTCTCAAGCTACGTACCTTCTCCGACTCCGATTCGGGACACGGATTTTGATCGGTGCGCAGCAATTGGCTAATATTCATTGTTTCCAGGCACAAATCGTTGGTATTCCAATCGTTATTATGGTATGCATTCTGCACAAATTTGGTTATGGCGCAGATATCTTTGCGCAGCAGACGATTCTCGTCCAGAGCCTGTTGTTGTTCTCCGCGTGTGGACTGAAAGCAGTCCATGATCTTCTTGTATGCCTCCATTTCCAAAGCGGACATGTTGTCAAACAATATGTAGTTGACGTGCAGCAATTGATCCACCCAATCCTGCAGTGTGACCAAGCGTAGCTGGAAAGTACGTGGTTTTGTTAAAATTCGCAAGTAGTTTAAGGTTTTCGTGCACTTACCGTATTGCTGGCATCGCCACCGCTTTGTGCATCGATCGATTCGAGTCGCTTGAGAAACATTTCATTCATTTCAAAGTTCATTTTTGCCCCATCGCCGCAAATGTGTCGCAATTTTTGCACTCTGCCGCTAAAATGGGATGTGGGCAGTGGCTCCAAATTGGGATTGCACTGAGTGTGATCCACTGCAGTTGCTGGAGGCTGCGGCTCCTGCGCCTCCTGCTTTTCCTGCCCGTCTGGCGGTTGCAGGTCACGCGGAGTGACAACCGGCGAGGGTGACGGGGACGGTGGCGCCACCGCCGACGCCAGCTTGGACACTTTCAGGCCCATGGTGGTGGCATCCAGACGAAATCCTCCGCGTTGTTGGCTCATTACAAACTTACAAAAAAAAAAAAATGTATGAGGTATATATATATACGAAATTTGCTCAAAAAAAAAAATATATAAAATTGAAAACTTCTATGCCAATTTCTTTGGAATTTTTAAGACTTATTTTATCATGAAAAAATATATATTTATTTATATATATATTTTATTTTTTTTTTTTTTTGCCTAGAGACTCATGTATAATTCTGTTGGCTAGCAAAATAAAAGTGAATGTTGGCAATTTCAAGGCACAGTTGATATTTTTTTTGTAGCTGGGCGTGGCAGGGGGAGGCGAGCGTTGTCTACTATGTTCTCAATTTTTACTTTTATTTTTTAAACTTTTTTTTTACTAAGGTCACGCGAGCTTTAAACGCACAACGAATGTTTATTAATAAAAAAATCAAAACTGCAAAAAAATCAAAAAATTAAACACAAACGATATTTCAATTCGCCTAACGTGCGTTCAGGCGAACCTTGGCAGCGACGTCAGCGTCAGCGCTGGCAGCGACTGCGACAGCGACAGCGGCGTGTTCATATCTTTTGTTTGTCGCGCGCTCTGACGTAGTTTTTGTTTATTTTTATAAGTCTTGAGTCCACACGCGGCTCGAGATAGTTTCGCCTATTTTCTACTTTATTTTCTTTGGAATTTTCTGTTTTTTATATTTTTATTTTTGTTTTTTAGTTTTAACTTTTGTTTTGGCTGCCAGCTTCCGAAGTGTTCAATATTATTTTGTGCTTTTGTTTTTGTTTTTCTGTGTTACAGTAACTCGATTCGCTGCGTTTCACTTGGCGACCAGACGGCAACTGAGCGACACTCAACACTCGCAGCTCCACTGGAGCAGAACTCACACCACCACCAGCAAACACCACCGCACACAAGTGAACACCGCTTAACACAACTGAGCAGCCACTTGTTCACCACGAAATGTGTGCGTTTTTTTTGTTTTTTTTTAGGTGCACACAACGTCGAGTATGGGCAATATCAGTTTTCATTTGGCGATACCCTGTAAGCATTGTTAGACTGCAACATGGTGTGCTCGTCTGTTAATTTTGTTTAACATAACTTTTATTTAAAAATGATCAGTGCTCAGCTTGAAATCTAAGTGTCTCGCTTACTGATCAACGCGGGAGCCAACCGGCTTAAGGTAGGAGCCTGAAATTTAGGCACAAAAGTAAAAAATGTGTCAGATCAGTTAGGAAACTGTTCTAAGTGAAGCCAAAAAGAAAGATGATATCAAAGTTGTTCAATATCCCTTTCAACCTTCTTAATGCTAGGTATTTATCGGTCGAATCGTCGCAATTAGTCCACTTTGAGAGTTATAGAGAGTAAATAAGAGTGAGTGTGAGCGGTATGTCTCTTCCACTGTCTCTCTCCCTTTCTCTTCCTTTGCGTTGCTTGCTTGAACCTGGCCTTATCAGTGCGTCAGATCGAAATCGATGCGGATTCAGATCGGCGTCAGTATCTCAACCTGTGTCGCTGCCTCTGTCTTGACTTCGACCTCCGTCCCTCGCTCCGTGTGCCTTGCTCGTTCAAAGTCTCTGTTTACCCAAGAATTTAGCATATTTTATTCGGAAAGCTTAAGAAAAAAACGCAAGTCATTTTTATTTGCGACATTTCGTGAGCTAATTTAATTGATAAATAATTGTAAAATAGTTTCGTTAGTTTGATAAGTCTATTTACAAATTATGTGGGCAGTTTTATAAAAAATGGAAGACATAAAGTAGTGTACCTCAATTAATTACAAATCATTTGGCTCTTTAAAAAAATAAAAAAAAATTTACTTTGTTTTTATTAATCAATAAAAACCTAGTTAGTTTCCGTTCCTTGACTTATTTTGTTTTTTTCCTTTATAGCCTCTATAACTTGTACAATTTTAGCCACTGTCTGCTGATCAAAATACTTTGCGGCACTTGTAGATTCCTTCAGAATCAGCGCCTTCATTTCCTTATCGTAATCTTCTTTGTTTTGCTCTAAAAGCTCCTGGGATTTGGTTTCATAATACTCCGCCGTTTGTGCCAGAAAATTAATTTCAAAAGTCTGTTCATAAAAATAACGTGAATTGATGCCCAATTTCAAGAGCATAGCACAAGCTTTTTGTATCTCTGAGTGTGTAATCTGGTCACCCAAACGATCCTTATTGATCATATCGAACAGCTTCTCATTCAACGCACTTTTTATTTCCGCAAAATTGACAACCTAAATATTTATTTTCTAATTAGTTGTTTTTTTTTTTTTTTGTATAGTTTACCCACCTCATATCTGAATGATTTCAGTCCCAAATTGTATATACTGTCCATACCGCGTTGCTTTATATACGTATCATCCATATAGCCAAGAATATCGCTCAACATGCGCATTAAGGCCTGATGTTCAATCCATGCTGTATTTAGTTTAGATAGAAAATTTGTATCCAAGCTCTCTAGAATTTCTTGCCTCACTTTTTTTTGTAAATGTTCTGTGAGCAGATCACGGAGTCCATCGTACATGCGAAATCCATGTTTATTCGTGACCCTTTCAAATGCCTTTTGATAGAGTTCCTCATGGGTGAAATCCGACCTTTCTGTTTGCAATTTCTGTATGGTTTTATTCAGTGTCATCCATACATATTTTACAAACTTGTCATCCATGATTAAAAAGTTGAAAGAATTTATGTTTTCAAAATCGGTCTGGCGCCAAACTTTCTTTCGATACTGTTCGATATTCTCTAGTCGATAACTTTTACGATCACCACATAAAGATGACTCAGATTCGTCCGCTGTTTGCGCGATGTAAAATTAAAACAATATGTAACTAAATAAAATATACAATAAAAAAAATTTGTATGTTAATTTTCTTTGATTTGCACTCAAGAATTCTCACAACTTTGTTGTCAACTTTCATATAATTAAAGCACGTAAAAGCCGAAAACAAAACGCGTTTTCTCACTTTTGTTAAGTTGAAACACAAGCTGTTAAGCTTCAAAACAGTCCCACCAGCTGACTGTCGAACATAACAGCAGACTGTAGAGCCTAACAACAGACTGTTCAGTTCAACAGCAGTGCTTACTATAAAGCCCAACAGCAGGCTGTAAAGCTCAACAACAGACTGTAAAGCCCAACAGCAAACTGTAAGACAGCTAAATATCGATACAAAAAACTACGATAACTTCATTCAATGAGCGCCAATATTTGAATTTCAAACAAGCCCACGCTTTAGAAATAAATGAACACGATCATGGTTAATTTCAACGTTCATATACGTTTTATTTGTATTATTTTCCATATAGAAGAACAAAAAATTATGTACAATTGTTTTTCTCGCATTTGTTCTGCGCTCTCGCCTGCGTTTTCGCATACGTTTATAATGTTATTTAAATGGACTCTATTATTTCACAAAATTTCAAAGCAATTTTTGTTTTGTCTTACTTAATACAAATCAAATCCAAATGAAAAACTGCTAAATATATATAAATTTGTATACCTGACAATTGGTAAAGATTTTGGCCAAATACCAAATCAAGTTGATGGACAACATTTCATTAGTTTATAAGCTTGCTTCACGCATATGCATGTATATGTACTTTATATATATTAATATATAAAATCGATTTTTGTTTTTTTAAATGTGTTCACATGAATCTCAAACGTGTAAATTTTACGTTTTAAGGATTTTCTCATTGTTGTGGCAGGAGAGGAAGTGGAAAGGGAAGGGATGGGATAGAAAGGGGTATAAAGACGTAAAAATGTACATCGAAACGCTCACTAAATTTATTATTCATTTATAAATTTATTATTTTAGCTATATTTATACTGCTGCTTAGAATTAAGTTTTGCATTATGCATTAATTCTTATGTTTTGCTTCGCTAACGCTTCTCCATAGTATGTGTGTGTGTGTGTGTGAGGGGGTGTGTGTGGTGCTGTGTGATATCGAGTTTGAGTGTAATTCGCTTATTGCTATACAATTTTTTTCATGTTTTCATGTCATGGTTGCTTAAGTTGGAAAGTGAAAAAATTTCGTGTTAAATAAATTGCAAAAGATTTTGAGAATAGTCGAAATTATATTATGGATAGCAATGAAGGGGGGTAAATAATGGTGTGCTTCGGAGGAGAGTGAAGATTGACTGCTTAATCAACACGGGATTAGCAATAACTGTTCAATTTTGAATGTGAGGCTAACAAATTTAGCACTTGTCTATTGAGTTTATATATAATTCTATTTAACTTCTCTCTTGGTCAAAATATTCATGTTTCCAGTATTTTGTGGTTTGTTTTGTTTTGGTTTTTAGTTAGTTGTTTGTTTTAGGGGATTCTCGTAGCTGCTGCATTGTTGCCTTAATTGAAATTGTTGATGAACCGATTGTGTGTGTACTTTGTGTGATTTTTCTTCTTCCGATTGAATTACGAATTGTGATTTAAGTGGTGATGGTGATCATGGTGGAGTTGTTGACGGGATCTTGGATGCGTTGGAGGCGAGGAAAATGTGGAGAGAGTTGGCTGTTGACTTGGCTCCTTGTAAGATTTTTTTGAGGGTGAGTAGGTGGCAACTGATTGAAGTGAGTGAAAGGTTCTTGTTTGAGTGGGACACGCACACTCCGTATTTCTTGTTTTTGTTTCATAGTTTTTGTTTTATATATATATAAACATATATATATTTATATCCTTTAAGCCAAATAGATGTACACCTTGCGATCTTCTGGCGTTCGCGCCAGATATTCACGCTCGATAAGGCCTTCGATGCGTTTCTTGATGAACACCGGCGATGGCAAGAAACGTGACTTTAGCTGCGACGTGACGTCAGAGACCAGCAGATTGTGCTAAATACCCAAAAGTTAAAACAGTTTAAAAATCCTACACTTTTGTTGTAAGTAATCAAAACTTACCGCCATGCGTTTGCGCGCCTTCATGATGCGTACAATAGCTGCCTCGATTTCATGCTTGCGATCCTCGTCCACTTTTCCACGTGTCTCCTTGCGCTCCGGCTCTGATTCACCCTTGGCAGCAACCGTTTGAATTTTGACCCTGTGAGAAGATGTATATAAGTACTCAATAAACTCAATAAAGGAACACACGAGGCAACTTTTCGGTTAGCCCAAAAGGAGTTATCTAATATAGTTGTTGTAGGGCAGAACATACCAATTGCTCATGTATGAGTTTGGCTACAATACTTGGCATAGTTTTCTAATTACAACTTTTCTCATAAACCCCTTCGGTTAGCTACACTATTGTCATATTAAAAACGCACCTGTGGAACTTGGAAACAAAAGCATCGTTCACATAGAACTCATCCGAGGGCTCAATGTCTTTTGTTTTCGTCTTGGAGTTGCGCACTAGCAAACGCTGTGCGGGTTTGCCCATTGACAGCGATTGCAGTGCACGAACCACTTCCCGTTCCGGTATGTCCGTCTCTTGGTGTATATCATCATAGGTAAGCACATCTCGGTTGTTAAACAACAACAATACGCACATCTAAAAAGGTAGATAAAGATAATTAATTTTGTATATATAAAAATAATTATTCATTTACCTGGTAGGTGGAGACTTGCAGTATATGCTTGCGTGTTGTGGTGGGCACAGCACAGCCACTGGAACTTGAGCTTGGCCCATCCTTGTCCTTGTCGCTGTCATTTGCTTTACGGCCGTAGAAAACGGCGTTAATGTAGGCAGTGCCTGTGTAAGGGAAATGGATTAGATGATCACTCAGACCTCCAATTTGAGCACAAAACTTACCCATTTGCGGCTGTAACGTTAGCTGTCGACCTGAGTGCTTGTCCAGGTAGAACTTTTTGAACACCTCAAAGGCTTCGCGTGGCGCTGATGGTATGTTGCAATTCGGCGTTGCGGTCTGAATCGAAACAAATATATAAGTACAACTAATAGAAGTTAATTAAAATGTGTACGTTACCTGTGTGGGCCAAAAGCCAGTGGTTAAAATGCGCACGGTAAGCTCCACGCCACTTAATGACAGATTGTTATTATTTACATAACCCTTAAACTCATCCATAATCGTATTTGATACGGACATATCCTTGAACATGCCCTCCAGCTTTGATGTAAATTGACAGCCACATTCAGTCTGTAAAATTCAGTAATGATTACTTTAATGTTTAGGCATAGAAACGTCTATGGAACTCACCTTTAGTTTGGATATCATGTTCTTCTCAAAGTCATCAGAGACCGATTTGTTGAGCAGCAAACGTTTGGCCAAATGTGTCTTGTAGTAACGCTCAAACACATCCTTTTCGAGCAGAAAACGGAACAACACCATTGTTTTATCCAAAATGGTTTCAATTTCTTGTTCGCTCATCTGTGGAAAACAAAAAAATTAATAAAGTGATTGATATATCGTTAGTTGATGGACAAACTTACGCCCTTGCCACCCTTTTTCAGTTTGTCATCGATGAAGAGTGACAGATATTCGGGTGATTTGTTGTTCAAGTTGAGGAAATGCTCAAAATCAGCTGAGATGACGTTCTTAAATAATCGATCATTGCTAAATGAGTGCAATAAGAATTGATCAAAACGATCCTTTAGATCAAGCAGATTTTGTACAAATGTTATTGGATTTGTATTGCCATTCTCCTCCTCCTTGACCAGCATGCTGCCCTGTTCACGCAGATATGCCGACATTGTATCGGCTATCACTTTGAGGCCCTCCTCTTTAAGCCTTGAGAATAGTTTGTATGTGCATGCCAAATCCTCAGTTTTGGAGTTTTTAATCATATACACCACACCCGAATTTTCCATTTCGACAATGGTACGCATGTGTTTCTTAATCAACTCCTCCTCAACGACACGCACAATCCGCGGCTCCGTATCCTTATCCAAATAGAGTGCTGCCCTCGAGGATTCCTCCGTAATGCGTGCCTCCACTTTCTTGATATAAACGCCAGCGTTATTCTCCGCAAGAAAGTTTTGCGATTCGAATTTGTAAAAGGCCGCCGACTGTGATAGAAACGGTTTCTCAAAGTCCTCCTCATAGACAGTGCGCGAATTGATGCCCAACGTGATCAGCATTGTGCAGGCATTCTTGATCGCCAAATGATTGATGGCTTCGCCATGACGCTCCTCCAAAACCATCCCAAGCAGCTTCTCTCTCAACGCCTTTTGTATTTCCGGAAAGCGAACAACCTGTTGAAGAGATTAAACAGTAGTGATAAGCTGACTTTTTAAGACCCAGTTCTTATTTTAAGAGCATAAGAATTTGTACCTTTATGGTTATGAGCGGTCTATTAATCAGATCTCAATTGAATAAGATCAAGAGACTTGATACTATTCGGCATAGAAGTGTGTGGGAATGAAAGCTACTAGTACTGCATGCGAACTCACCTGATCCCTGAACAAGATAAGACCCAGATTATAGACATTATCCAGACCGCGCTGCTGTACATAGACACGATCCATATACATTAGTATGTCGCGTATCATGACCATCGATGTCTGATGATCGGTCCAGGCCTGATTTAGTTTGGGCAAAAAGTTGCTATGCAAACTCTCCAACACCTCCTGTCGCACCTTTTGCTCCAAATGCTCGGAGACAACCTCCCGAAGGCCATAATAGAGGCGAGTGCCATGCTTATGCAATACCATATTATAGGCATTCCGATACAGTTGCTCAAATGACAAACCCGAATTGTTCTTCTTCTGTATCTCCTGTATGGCATTCTTTAGCGTGGTCCAAATGCTCTCCACATAACGCTCATCCATGGAGGCCTAGAGAGAGAGAAAAAAAAGGCAAGCATCAGTAAAAATTGTACAATTTTTTTGGCTTAGTTTTTAGCTATGATTATTTTTTGTGGTTTTGATAAAGTTCTAACATTGAATGCACGACGTTTGTACTCGGGCAGCCACAATGGATACTTGCGTCCAATTTCACGCAATTGTGTTGAACTGACAACGCCAAGAGGTCCGGTACCGTTGGCGTTAACGGTTCCATTAGCTACAGCCGCTGCTGCTGTTGTGCCTCTTACGGAGTGCTCACTGTGCGGCGGCATGCTGGTGTAGCCAGCGGTGGCACGTGGCGAGCAGCGCACATTGAGCGGCACATTGCGCGTAAAAGTTGCTTGCGATTGTTGCTGCTGTTGCAGTTGTTGCTGCCCCAAAGTGTTGCGAGTATGACGCGTACGCAAATTGAAATTATTAACGCGATTTGTATAGTATTGAGAGTGGTGCGCATGCGTTTGATTGGGATTATTTAGATTATTGGGCTGATTGTGATGGTTAAACGCTTCTGCTGCTGCTGCCGACGATGAGGATGACGCTGTGGATGATGAGCTTGTTGATGATGATGTTGTTGCTGTTGTTGATGAGCCACCAAAGAGAGCAAACGTCGAATCGTGACTGTACATTGGAGTTGTGCTCGTTGTCAAACGCGCGCCGACGCCGTTGGCTCCGCTCTGGGAACCAAGCGCGCGCTCCCAATTATAGCGATGACCCTGAATTATGTAATACGACTGCAAATGCGACGTCGACTGTGACTGCGACGACGGTGAGGGCAATGGCAACGGAGACTGCAGTAATTCCGCGCGCTGTTCTTGTTGGAGGCGATGCTGCTGCTGCTGCTGATGATGATTATGATGTTGTTGTTGGCCCGCCGAACGGCTGCCGTTTGACGTTGGCCTTATTGACATCCGCTGTGTGGCGTTGTTAGCGTCCCACAATTGTCCAATTGACACTGTCGTCGTCGTCGTTGTCGTTGCCTTTGTCGTTGTGGTGTCATCAATGCGCGTTCCGTTACTTTTTGTGCCTGCTCCTGCTGCACCTGCTTCACTCCTATCTCTCTCTCGCTCTGTCTCTCGGCGCTTTTCGATGCGTACGTGCGTGTGTTTGTGTGTGTTGAAAAAACAACAACAATTTGTCGAAACTAAGTTGAGATTGAAAGTAACTTAAAAACTAAAATGTTATGATGTTGAGTTGCTTTTTCATCAAATTTCCAACCTGACACAATTTTTTGACTTTTTTTTTGTTGGTAACCAAAAAGGAAAAAAAATTGAGAAAAAAACCCGGACAAAAAATTATTCAAACAAAAGAAAGGCAGCGTTATCAGCCTGCTTAGCCAGATCAGTTGGCTATATATGTGAATGTATCTTATCGGTATATAAAATGCCGCCTCATCATGCTTAGCGACACAAACGTGTGCACTGTCGAGTGGGGTAGACTATGAAACACGCTGTTTGGTTGGTTTTGGGAGTACGTAATAAATTCCATATTAAGAAAGGATTTTTAAGCGTCACTGTATGATTTAATTGTCAGTTTATAGTTAAGATATAGTAGAATTACTGTCAGTTTATAGAAGATTGGACATGCTTTGGTCTGTACGTAGGAATTTGTTCCATGTGTTTCGTAAATTCCAGATAGTAAATTCCTATAGAGCATATAATTTTAATGGGACACTATGCATCACTTATAATCACGATAACGTTGATAAGAACCACAAAAAAGAAATTACAATGTACTGTATAGGGTATTGCGTATTCGGGCTTACCCCACGCAAGCGCCGCTGTCTACACTTACCGGAAAAGCGCGTATGCGCATTTTGCCTTCCTTCTTTGGAGGATTACCGCGTAGATTCATGTTTTGCAGTCGTTGGCAGCACTGCTCCTCCTCCACTTCCACTTTACCAGCACGCTGGCGGCGCCGGCAGCTAATCAAAAAGCTTCCGCAGCAACAGCTACAGCTACAGCGTCGGCGTCAACGTCCAACGTCAACGTAAGCGACGTTCTTCAGCGGGTAAACAAATGATTACGTCTTCGTTTGTTTTGTTGTTATTGTTATTGCTCTCTTTGCGCTTAGTGAACTTTGTTGGGCACCAAAAGGGACGTCTGTCTGCAAAAAAAAAAGGAAAGCGCGTGAAAAGTAAAGAAATTTTTAATTGACAGCTCCCTTTAGTTATTGTTCTTTTTGCTTGTTTGTTTATTTTCTTGTTTGTATTCTCTCGACTGCGGCTGCAAGTCAGCAGGCAATGACTACGGATTTATCTCGCTCTTACGCTCTCGCTCGCTTTGTCACAAATTTCAAATTCTTTCTCTTGTCACAACTCCTTTGCTTTTGCTCTCTTTCTCTCTTTGCCTCTCTTGCGCTCAGACTGTTGCGTTGTCTCACTGTAGATCTTTTTGATCCGCTTTCAGAAACTCAACGACTTTGTTGCACATACATGTATATACATACACACACGCACACACAGGTCTACACAATATATCAGCGACAAGCACAAAAAAAAAGAGAAATGTAAAAAGAAAAACTCACACAGGGCGCTAGAAATCGTCGCTGCGATGAATAATTGTTACATGTATATATGCGTGTGTGTTTGTGTGTGCGTCCAACTGCATGCAATTAATTTTTATACTTTTCGCAAACAATTTGTCAGCAAACTAAACTCGGGCGATTTTAAGTAAATCTAATGCGCTGTTGTTGCTTAAAAGGCCAACGTAAATTATTTGTTGTCTTCCTTTGTTGGAAAAGCAGCCGTATATATTTTTCTTGTTTTTTGCTATTTCACTTTTTCATACATGGCAAAGAGACCAACTATGTTAGTGTGTGTGTGTGTGTTTTTGCTGTCAGTGCATGTGTGTATATTCATGTACGTGCGTGCGTGTGCGTTTGTGTGCGGCTGCTTCTGCTGCTTTGTTGTTGTACCTTTTTTGCTTTTGCGGCGTTCACTATATTTTACACGTTTAGTTGTTTGTTTGCTTTGATTACTTATTTTCGCGTTCTTGCCACGGTTTATTGTTGAGTTTCTTATAAATTATTACGTTATCAAGCATTGCAATTTGTATTGATTATAATAAACTTCAGATGAGAATTTGGCTGTAGCGCTGGTAAATCATCGCTATCGATTGTTTTTCATCAAAACAACAATGTGAAATGCGATATTTGCCATTCCGATAGACCGACTAATATTTCAACTGGTCATACTGGCTGTAGTTCTGTTGATTTAAATATTCTAATTATTGTTGTTATTATTAATGTTAGATTTGTAATAAATTTTGTCTATTTATTAAATTTGAGAAATTAATTTAACAGTTGCTCGCACATCTGTTGTCGCGCTTAATACTCGTGCTGCTGACGCGCACAGCTGTTGTGTATATAGCAGAACATTAACAGCTGGTCGTTATGACACTCATGTGTTTACAGCGCTCACCTAAAAGTATGATACACTGTCTGAATGGCGCCAAATTTTAAAGCGTTTTAATAAAAGATGAAATATTTAATATAACAGTATAGTAAAATGTTATTATTTTTCAATGCAATAATTGTTTAAATAAACACACTATTCTCGACGGGATCTTTTAATGAAATAAATTCCATTTTGGAGAAACTTTTACCATCCACAATTTCCTTTTCATTTACATTGTAACAAGTTCAACTCAATAATCTGATAATAATATTTTAATTATGACAACTTGGGAGTGCAATTGGATACTTTTAAGCGGGTTGCTACCGCATGTGGCTTGTTTAATTAGCGATCAATGCGCGATCACGAGTTATTTTACTCAGTGCACAATGTTGATAAGCAAATTGCCAAAAATTTACAACAAAATTGTGAATTTAATTTGTGTATAAATTAAGCATCTCCTCCAGACTCCCAAGATCGCATTGCAGACTTGGCAGTGTTTCTTACCAATTGCCTGTTGCCAGTTGTTTGTTGCCTTGGCTCGTGCGTGTAAATTATGCGCACTTTCACCGCGTTGGTGTTGCAGTTGCCAGACGTTTTCACAGCCCAGCAAGGCTAAGGGCATCAATAAGAGCTTATAAGTTTGTGTTGCGTTAGAATGTGTAATGATCAAAGACCTGAGTTTAGAGCTAAGGCAGTAAAATTTCATTTTTCTTAATTTAATAAAATTATTTTTAATTTTACTCAAGTTAATCACATGACTTCAACAGTTTATAGGGCTTGTGCAGTCGAGGTTCTCTTAAGCACTTACTGTGGCGCGCCTGTAGACCCTTTTGGGCTCTTGACTGTTGTTGTTGGCCGTGCGTCGAAATTAATTAGCTGCACTTCATAGCGAGGCAAGACAACTTACTGCGTAGGTGTTTATGTCAAATGTCTGATCGGAGAGATCGGGTAATCGGGTGGAATATAGTGATGGGGGAGATCTTCTGATTGGCGCAGCGGGGCATGTTGCATGTTGCGGGCGGGGTCCTCCACAGTCACTTGTTGCAGTTCGTTGTCATCAATTTATGCGTATTTATTACAATATTTATGCAGGTAAATTGTGATGCGACTCGAATTAATTACACGCCACGCATTATCAACATGAATGTTGCCAACTCTGCGGGGGCCAAAAAATGTTGCCAATGCTGGCAATGTTTTCTGGAATCAGGTCCTAGCTGAAAACCAGTCGTGTCTTCGACTTAAAACTTTAATTTTATTTTCAAGCTATTAAAATTTTAATAACATAAAAATCTCCTTAAGATCAGCAATATTACGGCTAACAGATAGGACAGCATATATTATTGGTCAAATAAAGCCTATATTTTTTTTAAATTTCCTGCCAATATTTGCTTTAAGAAATGGCTTTTTGTATAGCTGAGCAAACAAATAAGATAGCAAATAGTTTTCGGAAATATTTGCCACCATTTCAAACAAATAATTTCTTTGATTAAATTTTTCTAAACACTATTAAATTTAGAATCAGCTGAAATAAAGAATTTTTCAACCAATATTTGCTACCACTTCAAGCAAATATTTGCTTTGTCGCAAATTTCAATAAAAGCAGACTTTATTTAACTTAATTATGTAACACTTTGTGTATTCTGGCAAAGAAACGATTATACCCCTTTCTCCGCTTCCAGGACAACACAATGATATAAAAGCGATCAATAATCGTGCAAACAACCGAAAAAGCATTCAAATTCACACCAGCAAGCAATACACTGTGCAACAAGGTTAATAAATCATGCAACAGCGTCGAGCGTCGAGTGGCAGACAAATTTACTGAAAATTCAATGAACAAAATCAAAGGCAGAAAAAACTGAAAAATAAACAGATAAAAAAAAGTCAAAACAAATGGTAAACACAACGAAGCGACTCAGACTCAGTTGCCAGAAATGGCTATATGGCCTAAAAGGCTGCCGCATCAATATGGAGCATGCACCACAGCAACAACAACTCAAACTAACAACAACAAGTTGTCGGCATTATGAATAACTTTAAAATTTGAATGTGAAATAAACGCTTTGTCTAAGCGCCTGACTAACCGGCTACCGTTAGTAATACTGGGCAAAAAAAAAGAGGGGAAAAAAGTTGTGGCGAATGTTGCCAATGATTTATGCAGCAACATTTGATGAAATATAATACAAAAGCCGCACGGCAGCTACAACACCAACAACGACAACAACAACAGCAGCAGGAGCTGCAAAAACAAAGATAAATTGCCGCTGCAGCAAATTGTAAACTATATAAGGTTTAAATGCAAAGTTGTTGTCCAAAATTTTCTATACAGTTGTTTTTTTTTTACATAAGGCTTACACGTGACACGATCGGAGAGCAAACATTGGTAGCATCGTGAGTGGAGAATTTACAACACCTGTTACAGTTTTGGCTTCTTTATAGCTAAACTTTAATTAACATTAAAAGCTTAAAAGCTTAGCTCGTGACACGACCATTTTAAAGTAAAAACGGTGTTTATAAAATATTTTCAACTCGTGACACGACACAGCCTAGGCCTCTAGTTTAAGAGACAAGACTTATCATAGCAGGCGTAAGTCTTCGAACTGCTCTTTCTAAAGCTTTCTTTCACGTGACACGACACTTTACCACACCTAAGGCTAAGTAATGTCACACAACGTGACACGAACTGCCAAAAGCTCCTGCCCGACATAAATTCCATAACAAATTGTAAATTAAATAATTTTGTTCGTATTTTCTATTGCCTTTATCGAATTAGTTGTTTATAACTTTGATTGCTATTCCGATTTAACGGTGTGCACGGTGCCCGTAATGGCAATGCATTCGATCTCGACCAGGGCATCCAATGGAAGCTTGGCAACCTGCACACAGCTGCGTGCTGGAAAATCCTTAGCGAACACTGAAACGAGCGATAAGGGCAAATTATAAATATTTACGATCTGTTTGTTGCGTAAGAAGTTCGCTGATAAGCCAAATTATGATGTCGATCCCAATGTCGATGGCTTATCGCAGGCGCAAATTATTCCAAAAAATAATAGTAAAGAAAAAATCTATTTAAAATGCTCACCTCGCTTGTAGACCTCATTGACCGCACCGAAATCATTTAAATCTTTAACGAAAATTGTATTCTTAACAACTTTATCAATATCGGAATCAGCTGCTCTCAGTACGGCGACCAAATTCTGCAGCGCCATCTCTGTTTGCTCAGTGGCGCCACCTGGCACCAATTGCATTGTTGTTTTGTCTAAGCCCAAGCAGCCGGAGACATAAACAGTGCGATCCGCAACAACAGCTTGACTGCATAGAAAAAATAACAACAACAAGAACAAACATAAGCATAAGAAGCTGTTAGTTTGAATTCTTTCATTCTCTCGCTCTCTTGCTTAGGTGCGCTCTCAGCAAGCAACACACGACACACACGCAAACACACATACATATATAGAGCGTATTTATATTTACTTGTATGGCGCTACCGGCTTGGCTGCATTTGCAGTGCTAATCAATTTACGCACAATTGTGGACATGTTTAACTTTAAATAAATTAGTTAGTGTGACTAAGTAATTATTTAATATTTGTGCTCGTCGATCTGCTCCAGCTGCTCGAAGTAGACTAGGTAGTGAAGTGTTTTCACTAGACGTAAAAATGTTATCAACGCGAGCTTTTAGCGGCTGCGCTCTCTCGCACAACCGTTGCGCAACTGTTGTCCAGCTAAAGCGAGAGCTTTCATAATTCACAAAAAGCTCGAGTGGACTAAAGTTCTAACACTTTGCAGCACTTTATGGAATGCATGTAGATGTATTGGTATGTGTTTGTGTGTTTGTTTGTGTAAACATTTTATTATCTCGAGCCAATTGGGTCGCAGACACTTTCTCTATTCAGCCAATATTTGATTTAATGCATGCCACGTCACTTGTGCCCTTTTGGGGCACGCCCACTGCGCTCTCGACGCTCTGTCTCTGGCTAATTATTTATTATATTTGGGCAATTGCTGTCTGTCAGCCGCTGTCAGGAGCAGAAAGCACCGTTGCCAGAATTTTTGCGCATGCCAAAAAATCCAAAAAAAACTGTGTAATTATTATGTGGATCTTTTGGTTAAATTTTATTATACTCTCTGCAAGAGTATATTGGGTTTGTGCAAAAGTATGTAACAGGCAGAAGGAGGCGTGGCAGACCCCATAAAGTATATATATTATTGATCAGCATCACAAGCCGAGTCGATATAGCCATGTCCGTCTGTCCGTCTGTCCGTCTGTCTGTCTGTCTGTCTGTCTGTCTGTCTGTCTGTCTGTCTGTCTGTCTGTCCGTCTGTCCGTATGAACAAACAGATTTCAGAGATGGTAAGAGCTACAAGTTCGAGCTTGGTGTCAAACGATCAGATATTTAGTCAGTCAATACAAGAATCTTTTTTTTTTTTTTTCGATGCCACGCCCCATTCGCCCACAAAAAGCAAAAAACTGGACACACCTCGTGAAAAATTGGTGTTTTCGGCAAATATCTCAGTAACTATGGCACCTAGGATCACCAATTCTTGTACGGGAGTTCCTAGCGACAGCATAGTTGCATTGCCATCTTTTTTGTGGTTTTTGGGTCTTAATCTTCTTGCGTTTTGAGACTTGAGACTTGGGCGCAGTTCCTTTCAGAGAGGCGTAGGTGCAACGCAGAGCACACAGAACACGCCTTGAAAACGCCTGCTTTCCAAGATTGATTGCAGTCTCGGTTGTTGTTGTTGTTGTTGTTATACACTGCAGGCGAGTCTGCTTATTCAAACACGCAATTCGTAACGCTTTCGAGCTTACGTGAGAGTATTTGCAGTGCAATTAGAATGAATTTCCATAAGTCTAAGTCTAAGTCTTGTTAAAACAAATATTATTATCATTTATTTTTTATTTATTTTATATATTTTAATGACTTAAAATTCAAAGTTCATCCCAATTTAGCTTTAGCTGTTTTTGCGCAAGCGTAACATATCTTCGATGTGGCAGAGATTAAAGACGAGTTGTTGGCAACCCACGAAGATGGCAAGCAAGAAGAAGAAATTTAGTTGCCCTTAAGCGTTTTAATGTCGCATTTTAGCGCATTAATTACTTTATGATCCACTTTATGCGCATAAAAAATGCACAACGCAATGAAAAAAGCAATTTCAAGAGCTCGAATTTTTCTTGCGTTTATTTTTTTCGGAAGAGCAGGCTTCGTGGGTGTTGACTGAACAAAAACCACATTCTACATTGATATTAATTAGTATCGGAGGGGGAAGTGGGTACTATTTGTATAGCGGAATTGATTTATATGCAAACATTTAATATCCTTATATATCGTATGCCATATAATGATAGCCCCTGGCATTTACAAACAATTTACATTAAATGCTTTAATAAATAAAGCTTTAAATAAGCCACAGTCATTTTTATACTGAGGTTTTTTACTTCATTTTTAGTTGCTATATAATTAACATTCAAGCAGACCAGCAATAATAACAATAACAAATTGCCTCCGAACTTGAAGGTGTGCATTAAGCACAAAAAAGGGCCAAGACGAGAACAGCAAACAGAACAAGTTAAGAGAAGGCGTGGCGGAAGGAGTAGTAGGGAGACAGCAGGCGGCAGACAGTAGGCAGAAGCAGGTCAATATTTATGGCACTTGTTTTGATTGTCAGCCCAGTTAGCGCAGTTAACTAAGAGCACATGTCTCTGTGCCCATTTACCTTCATTGATGGCGCCATACACTTGTGTTTCCCTACTCAAACTGGGCACATAACTGTCGAGCAACTGGATTGAAGTGTACTTACTTGTTCTACCTTGTGAGGGTATATTCCGTTTGTATTTAACTCAATAAAGGAGGCATTTGCGACTCTTTAAGCTATAAGTGTACAGGGAAACGTAATTTGTTTTAAAGCTTTGACTTAGAAAACTCATATTTATAAGCTAGTTTCAGCATTTATGTATTTAAAATTTTTTATTCCTTTAAGTTGGCTGGTGTATGGGGAATAGTTTTAAGAACCGACGCTGAAATTTTGAAGAAAATCGGCCAATAAACACAAAAGTTAGCCACACCAGAAGAAATTTCTATTAACACGCGCAGAAATCAAGTTGTTTTTATTATTTCTTATTTTTATATACGAACTAAAATAAGCTGTACATTAGCTAGATTGATCCACACGACGGCAATGGTCGAAGCAGATGGAGTGCAGGATGCTGGTGGGAGAGTGCGTGGGTTCGAATCCCGTCACGGTTGAGCTTTTTAAAATTAAATAATAATTATAATTATAATTATTTTTATAAAGGGTATTTGCACGTTCGGTAGTTTGTCCTCCCGTCGCTATTATAATTGTTGTGGCAAAGATAAAGCTCTTTTTTCCTCTGGCCAGCATAAACTTTCCCTTTTCATTTTGATTTTCCCCATTTGACAAGCTCCTCATCTCTCAGGGCCTGCAATTTTTATTGGCTCAAATAACTTCATTTGTTTAAGGCTTTATTGGGGGCATTTTATGGAAGCGCCCCCAGCGACAGCGACAGCAACAGCAAAATACAACAACAACTACACGTTGCTGCAAGACTTGCTTCTTGCTGGCTTGCCAAGCAACGCGTAAATTGCAACAATTTCTCAGGCTGAACCACAGAAGCAGTCACTATAATTTGCATGTGATTTTTATGGCTCGGCTATTTGCTGTTTAAATTATTTGATTTTAATTTGCTGCGTAATTGTTGCTTTTATTATTGCACACAAACAGAAGCCGCAAAGGTGCAGGATTTCAGTTGTGGCCTATTATCGCATAGATTTACGATAATTACTTTTCAGATCCACAGCTGCATCGATATTGCATCGAAATCAC
The DNA here is from genome assembly GCA_020829145.1 of Drosophila nigrodunni. NCBI lineage: Eukaryota > Metazoa > Arthropoda > Insecta > Diptera > Drosophilidae > Drosophila > Drosophila nigrodunni. The sequence goes on from JACVCZ010000008.1 coordinate 2,055,359, forward strand.
ATTTCGATAATAAAGAGCTTTTACATAGTTAATATAACACCATTGCATTAGTTAATCGATTGACAAGTGTCACACTTCACGTCGTTGCATCGATAGTCGTTAATCGTTTTAGTTCTTATTGCGCACTTGTTTTTTCTGCACGCACAACCTGTGCGCTCCGCGTTTCGTGCTTGAAAATTAAATTATTTTCGGTCCGATCGTTTTGAAATATGTATCATTCGAAAAAGCGGAATCGGGCGCACATTTTGCATATAAAATGTTTTAATAATATCTGCGTTTAACTACTTTAATTAACGTTTTAATATTTTTTCATTTCATTGTAACGGTTCTTACTCACCGAAGCCTTGCTTTAGCGGCCAAAGTTCAGCCACTGTTCTCACTCTCCAACGCATCTCTTTTGCTCTCTCTTAATTTCGGTGATCGTTGTTGTTTTAAATTTCTACTCGCGCTTCCAAGTATGCAACGAAATATTTGTAATTATTTGCGGTTTCGTATTTTGTCTATTCTCTCGCTTCAACGCATAGCAATTAAAATTCGTGAGTGATGAAAGTGCGTGTTGTGGAATGCAGCTTTGTGTCAGTGTCAGTGCAGTGAATTTGTTTTGCAATGAAAATGCAAAAAAAATCAGCTAATGCTGGCAATGTGAAAATTGCAAATGAATAATTCAATGTTTTTTTCTTCTTTTTTTTGTGTTGCACCTTATATCCTGGCAAGGATCTATTGTGTGTGGGAAATAATAGCTATATTGGCCAATTAATGTGAAGTGCAGTGATATATTGTAAAATAAAAAAAATTAAATAAATATAGTTAAGTGCAGTGTAATAATGTGAAAAATTGTGATGTGTAGTGTAGTAAAATAAAAAATAAAAGGAAAAAAGTGTAGTGAAGTGATGTGCAGTGTAGTGAAATAAAAATAAAAGGCAAAAAGTGCAGTGCTATGAAATAAAAAATTAAGTGCAGTGAAAATAACTTTAAAAAACTCTACGCCCAGTGTGAAAAGTAATTTTTTTCTTTTTTTTCTGTGTTGCAGCCTGTATAACTAGAAGGCTTGATGCGTGTTTTGTGCAAAATAATATTTACAGCGGCCAATTAAAGAGAAGTGGAGTAAAATTTAGTAAAATAATAAAATACAAATAAAAATATAGTGAAGTTCAGTTTCCTAAAGTGAAAAATAGTGAAGTGCAGTGTAGTGAAATAAAATAAAAAGTAAAAAATTAAGTGAAGTGAAGTGCTGTGATGTGAGGTGCAGTGTAAAATAAATTTTAAAAAAAGTGTGAAAAATATGCCATTCTGTATATAATATGTGTAATTTTTTGTTGTTTTTTTTTTGTGTTCCAGCCTGTATCCCGAGAAGGCTCTGATATGTGTTTAGTGTAAAATAATAATTAAAAGCGGCCAACGAAAGTAAAATAATAAAATAAAATAAAAATATAGTGTAGTGTAGTGCAATGAATAAAATTCTGTGCGTAAATGTCTTTTTTTTTGCAGTCCATGATTTGTGCAAGAATATCATCTATTGCCAAAATTAAAAGTGAAAGTGAAGTGCGTGCAGTAAAGTGAGTAAATAAAGTAGTGTTATCAAGCTTCGGTTAGTTTGATTGTTTTTTTAATTTGCGCTGTCAAGTATGCTACAAAAAATATGTTCGAGTATCCTTTGTGCTAAAAGTGTGAGTGATATATCAATGAACTTTAAATCGGGCTATGTTTTTTTTTTTTTTTTTTGGTGTTTCTACTGCTACAGTCTGCAGCTTTTGTCAGCCTCCTAATGTAAATTTTGTGCATGATAGTAAGCTTCTGTGAGCTATTATCTAATGTCAAAGAAAGTGAAGTAAAACGTGTGAATACGTACAAACTATTAAAATTCGCTAGATACTGAGAAGCTTTAAACTGGTAAATTAAAATTGGTAAGTGCTCTTTAAATTTACTCTCCGTTAAATTTTAGAACATAAAACTATTATAACATTCATCATAACATTATAAAAAATATTTCTAATTGAAAGTCTGCGAATATCGGTTTGATATAGTAAATGTTTGCGCTCATGTCACTTTTACCCGACGCCTCTAAGCAAACAACAATCAATAACCCCCACCATACTTGTGGCACGCCTCCTATGGCCGCCCGTCCATCGTTATATGAATGTCTATCTGCCACAAATTTGCCCCTGCCAATAATTCAATTAACATGACTGCAAAGAAAACCTGCAACACCCGAGTCAGTGGGTTTGCCACAGACCAAGACCCAGGGCTAAGAAACATTAACAGCACATTTATTTCACAATTGGCGCACATTAATCAATGGCAAACGGGTAAACGGAAGGAGTATCCTACAAACTGTGGTTAAATGCCATATCAAGTACCAAAGCCAAAGGAAACGGCAGGTCCAAACTGTAGAGTAGTTGCAATTAAAAGCAGATTAATATGCCGCCCAGTGGCAAGAGTCAGCTCAGGTCCATTTGAGAGTCAGCTCAGGTGCAGAGACAACGACATCCTCTCGCCTAAGTTTATTTATTTTTGTGCTTTTTTCTTGATGTTTTTGTTTTTGTAGCTCTGTCTCGTATTACAACTGCGTCGGCGATTGTGGCCCACTTTAATTGCACTTTTCATACTTGTTAATTTTTCAATTTTCCAATTGACCACCGACAGCGACGGTTGCCAAATGTCGAACGTACATCGTTCATGGACCACACACAAATATTTACCACAGTTGAGTTTATACCAAAAAGATACAGGTGGACATGCTAGGTGTTTACTGCTTTCTATTTATACACTTGCGTTATTCTCTCACTTTTTAAAAAAATTAAATATTATTGTTATCGATACACAAAAAAGTTAAGAAAATATTTAATTTATTAATCTTATTAAAACTGATAATTAAATTTTAGTAAATTGTGTGCACATTTCTTACAGTGTAGGGAGTCCGCTTAGTTCAGCTGTGACCCAAGCCGCTGCACAGCAGGCACAAGCACAGCTGCTGTGGGGGCGCCTGCTTCGTCGCTGCATTTGGGCTAAATTAATTGCTAGCGATTAAATTTCAAATTTTCCATGCCAAGTCACAACTTTGGCTTCAAACTTCCCAGCTCCATTCGCTTCCGTGCTGCGAGTTTTGCGTGCAACGTATTCTCCCCTACACGACTCCCTTCCTTCCCCTCGCAACGACTCACAGCATTTGCTCTTAAAGTGAAAATCATTAGTTTCCATTTGTGGCGTTTAGTTTAGGGCGTGTGCCGTGTACGCTTTGGTCGTGCAACTGTTTTGCATTGCAAATTCAACTGCTACTTCCAAGTAAAATTTTCACTTGCATCGTTGCGTCAAGTTTTCAGTTGCTTAATGTCGCTGCTGTGGCAGTTGCATGTCAGCCCAAGTCATGTGCATGTCCTCCTGTGGTGAGCAGTTGGACGGGTATTTGAGTTAGTGTACCCAATTAGTTACATTTTAAAAATATTTCATTCTAAATAAAACTTAAACAAAATAAGGAAACTAAAACTTAAGCTGTACATTACTAATGAACTTAATGACAGCTGTTACCTTTTCGTGTCTTTGAAGTATTAAATAAATATTAGTCTATCGTTAAGTATTTATTTCATTCTGACTTTGACTCTTGATAGCTGAAAATTATAAGATAAGATAAAATATATTAAAACCCTCTAGGTAAGATTAATGTTTAAACAATAGCTTTGCAGAACTTTTATTACTAATAACTTGGTCTTAATATATAAACTACAGATGCATCCCAATCTGTCAAAGCCAAAGTGTTTTCAGGTCCACAAAATCTGCCCGGCCACATATTACTACCACTCCAACTGTTTTTCACTCTCTTTTGCTTGTTGTATATCTCTGGCACATAGTTATATGTCGTTATCTCACCTAATTTGTCACATGAATCATAAGCATTAGCAATCCAGTAGTTGTTTGGCTTTAAATTGGTTAAATCGTTAAACCATTGCATTTCCCCAATCAAATGACGCGACAACAGAGAATTGTCTATATTTGTAAGATCCTCCTGAGGCTCTGAGATATATCCGCGAATGGCCGTACCATTAATTTCCACATCGAGGAAGTATATTGCTTCCGATACAAGATTATAGTTGGAATTGTAGCAAGAATAACTCAAGTTATAGAACGGATAATTATACGTGCATGTAAATGATGGTCCAGGGCTGGAACTTAAGACCCATTCCAATGAGAAATGAACTCCAATTTGTGAGCCATTACTAACAATTCCGATTTGACCAAATAACTGGAAATTTTGGTGAAGAGCATCATTCACGGTGAATGCCATGGCGTTGTGTATGCCCGTGTTCTCGATTGTTTCCCCGATTGTCCATTGAAAAACGCTACGAAATCCAGTAAAATTGTTTTCCGCCATTGGTCTCATGTTCGCACGGTAATTCATGGGATATTTTTGATTTTCACCTAGATTTTGTCTTGTAAAGGGGTATGAGAATGTTCCATTGTAGAGTAAAATTAATCCAAAAATGTACAAGAACCACGACTTTTGTAAGACTAACATTGTTCCAGACTGAAGTCTGCTTATACTCTGGGGACGCTTTTTTATATAAAGTTTAACAAGATTTGATTATTGATAACAAGTATTTATTAGGTTTTTTTTGTAAGATTGTAGTCAACAACTATACTTGACAACTTGCAGATAGTGCAAGTGGTAAATTTTTATAATTAATCATCAAAAGTGGGGGGATTACCCCTTGCTTTAGGGCCTAAAAAGGCTACACAGCTTTGTTAATCGATCATATTTAATATTATTTCTGTATATTACATACTTATGTAGCAAATATCCGTCAGATTCAATGTCTTAATTTTACGGGCTTGCTGTGTCCAACCCAAAAATTGCGGACTTCTAAACTAAATAAGTAATTTAAATTGTAGAATTAACTCGCATCTTTCGTTATACTTTCATCGCAGATTCAATAATATATTTCTACTGATACATTTATTCGTTTATATTGACAGTCAGTTTTAGTAGACTATCCTTTGTTGAATAAAACCTGATTGACTATGGCTCACTTAAATACTTAATCCTTATCTTATCTCTATCTCCAACTTTCTAGGTCTATGCTTATCTCTAATAAAGTGATGTATTTAACATGTTATTCAGTTTATAGTTTATAATGCCTTCCCATCATTTGTTTATCTTCAAAAGTGTTTTCATATTTCACTAGTTTTCAATCATTTGTTTATTGGTTTTCATGACCGGTGCTTAAATTTCTTTAACAATTCGTTAAGCTTGTACTTTTGATTACTGGCTTCGGTCTGGATATAAAGACAACACTAGTTTGATCGAAAAGTGCCAAAGAATAAATGGGTCCACAGTTTTCTGACACAAATACAATACTGAAGAGAAAACTGCCGCGTTGCCTTATTTGCTTGTTATACGACTGTGGCAGATAATTGTATGTCGAAATCTCGCTTGATAAGTCGCAGGTTTTATATTTATTCCAGATCCAGCAGTAGACGGTCATTAAATTCTTTAGTTTGTTAGACCACTTGATTAAAACACGCGGCAAAGTCGAATATTTCATCTCTTTATTAAATAAATACAATTTGAGAAGGTTTTGGCTAATTTTTTACGTTGCGGGTCTCCGAAACCCGGGCCCCATATAATTTATACGGCAGATGCGTCGGTTCCTATGTTGCTCAGTTTATGGTTTATAGTGACTTCGCATCATTTGTTTATCTTCGAAGGTGCTTTTATTTTTCTCTAATAAACTTTCAATATTTACAATATTTATTAAATTTAATGAGCAGTGATTGTCCCATTGATTACTGGTGTCGGCCTGGATATGTAGACAACACTAGTCCAATCTGACAGTGCCAAAGAATTAATGGGTCCACACATTTTAGTCAAATTTAGCACACTGAGCACATAAGAGCCTAGTTGCCTTATTTGCTTGTTATACGATTGTGGCAGATAATTGTATGTCGAAATCTCGCTTGACAAGTCGCAGGTTTTATATTCATTCCAGATCCAGTAGTAGACGGGCATTAAGTTCTTTAGTTTGTTAGACCACTTAATTTCTCCAATGAGAACACGGGGAAGAGTCGAATTTTTCATCTCTGAGAGGGTTGATTGAGGTTGTGAAATAAATGCACTAATTGTGTTGTTATTATCATTAATCTCCACATCAATGAAGTAGATGGCACTTGATATTAGACTAAAGTTGGCATTAAAACAGGCCAGTCCGCCGCTCTTTAAGGGAAAGTTCTTTGAACAGTTAAACACTGCACCAAGTTTCGATTCGGAATCCAATGAAAAATTAATGCCAATTTGTGATCCGTTACTGTAGATTCCAATATCTCCCAATATTGTATTATTTGGATTCACATCGTTGACCACTGAGAATTGCAATCCATTGTGAATGCCATAGTTGTTAACGGTTTTATTGCCGACTTTCCACTGAAATGCGCTGCGGAATCCAGTAAATCCCTGCCTTTCTGCCAAGTGCACTTGAAAGCTTCGGTTGGATGTTAAATCTATAACTGCTCGCTCCTCAACCAAATCCTTGGCATGAATGCCATTTGGTCGCGAGATAACATAATCAGCAGTCTTTTCCACTATGGAGTCCTTAGTAATGATTATATTAGGTTGGGATAGGACTCCATTGACAAGCAAACAGCAACCAATAAGGTAAATAAATTGTGTGACTTGTGGGACAACCATTTTCTTTAGACTGAAGCAACACCGCATTGTGGGCACACTTTTATAGCAAGTTTATCAATATGTTTTTAGCTTGATAAAGTTCTAATTCATTGGAATTGATTTCATTTTTTTACACAGGCGGTGTTTTAAAATGATTACATCTTATCATAAGTTGTTACTTGATGATATGGTTGGACGTACTTATAAGTGATTAATTGGGGAACAACCTTTAATCTTGCTACACGGGCAATGGAAAACAATTTATTAAAAAAAAACAGAAAAGTTTATGGTGCTTTAACTTGTTAATTCTTAAAAAAAGCTCCAACTTGATTAGTTTACTTGAAGATAATAAAATTATATGCCATTATTTTTATAAGTTCTGCTTTTTCATAATTTCTAGAAATATTAAAGTCGCATTAAGTTATTTTCAAGAAAAGATAAAAGTAAAATGCACCTGCTACATTAAATCACAAACTAATCCCTTAAATCTAATTTTATTGTTAAAGAAATCGATATTTTTTATAAAAATATTAAAAGTAACACGTTGCATTGATTAGTGGTGTAGGTCCTGAAATATAGACAAACTTATTTGTATCCGTAGTATTTTCTGGATCGCATAGTTTGGATGTTGATCTGCCTCCATAGACGCCATCTTGCCTTGTTGTACAACACTGTCAAATCACAGGATTTATAATTATTCGCGATATAGTAACTAACGGCTGTCAAATTTGTGAGGCGCTGCTACAGTTTACCTTACAAATCAATTTCTCGCCAAATATAAATTCGTAATATCCGCAATGTTCTTTTGAGGTGCTATTGTATTATTATCCAATTCCACATCCAGGTAGTAGACCGCATTATATATCACATTGTAGTCCAAGTTAAATATTACATCAAATTGTGGCATCGGAGTAGAACTTGAGGCTAAGTCAATTGAAAAGTGAGTTCGAGTTTGTGAGCCATTATTATAGATGTCAATTTGACCAAAGAGATCAACAGCAGCGTAGAATGTCATGGCATTATGAATGCCATAGTTCTATTACCAATAGTCCATTTGGAAAACACTACGAATGCCAGTAAATCCAGATTTTTTATTAATGTTAACTGTATAACACTGAGGAGATATATCGACAGGCTCCAGAACTAGTTCCTTGGAACTATCCTGTGTCAAATTCTTGGAGAAGTTTAGGCTTGGCAGCAGGAACAATCGGAAGGGACCAATAAAGACTTGAAATTTTGAGACTCTCATTGTTTTAGACTGAAACAACCCCAAAGTGTATGTTCACTTTTTTACCAATTCAAAATATTTTATATTGATAAGGTTAATTTTTTATTAATTTCCTAAAAGTCTCAGTTTATATAATTGAGTTCTTCTTATCTACTCATTTTTATTAATATATCGTTAGAATATTATATTATCAGTTTCCAATCCATTTTAGGCAATAGACCAATGATTTCCTTAATTAAAACTTGATCAATATTTTATTATCGTGTTTTATTTTGTAACATAATCAATAATATATTGCACTTATTAGCTTTTAATGAATATATTAGTATTTTCTTAGAAGGTTATCGCAAATGTTTCATTGAAAACTGGTGTAGGTCTAGATATAAATACAATTGCAGACCAATCTGTCATGGCCAAGGTGTTTAGTGGTCCGCAAAGCTGAGAAACATATGTGATGGCATTTGTAAAAATGCCCTTTTCTCTCTTCTTGCTGTTGTACAACTCTGGCGGGTAGTTGAAAGTGGTAATGTCGCTTACGGAGTTGCATGATTTGTAGGAATTGGAGATAGTGTAGCTAGTAGGAGTCAAATTCGATAGATTGGTCAGCCATGTGATTTCCCCCATTTGGTTACGAGGTAAATTGGGATTACTTATAGCCGAGAGATTTGACTGTGGTGCTGAAAGGTATCCAACTAACTTGTTTTGATAGATTTCAACATCGAGGAAGTAGATGGCATTCGATATAAGGCTTATGTTCGAATAGATTGAGAAGTTGAATGATCCAGATACCGATACTGTGTCCAGTAAGAGTTGGAATTCAATTTGTGAACCGTTGCTAAGAATTCCAATTTCACCGAAAAACTGTGTATTTGAGAAGTCTTTGACTGTGAACTCCATAGAGTTTTGTAGGCCAGTGTTGTTAACAGTCTCCCCGACCGTCCATTGGAAAACGCCACGACATCCAGTGTAACCATTTTGTTGTAAAATGTTAACTGAATAAAGTTCAGGATACTTGGAATTGCTGGTTGCTCGCTGCTGCGCCAGATTTTTCGAACTGATCAAGTCAGGTGTCGCGACCAAATAGCCAGGAGCTTGCTCCACGACTACATCCTTAGAAAGGATAGGACTCGGCATCGAAAAGGCGTCATTAAAAAGCAGGATGAAGCCAAGAAGGTAAATAAAATGCGACGTTTGTGAGGCACCCATTGTTTTAGACTGAATAAACAGCTAAAAGTCGACTTGGTTTTATAGCAATTTCATTATCAATATTGGTAACATTTTGGTACCATTTTGCGATAAAGTTAGTTCATGGAAATACATGTTAACAACTAAATCGGTGCTTTTTAATTGATTATTTCTAATCTAAGGCTTCCATTTTTTTGCTAACTTAATTACTTTAATTTGTTTGTCTTATCTTAAGAAATTTATTTAATTTTATCGCACGTGCCAAAGGTGATTTTTAAATGATTTGTTTAAATATTTGTTATATGTTAAATGCGGGAGTTGTGAAATCTTTAGTTAATAGTCTATTCCTATTAACTTTTTTGTGCTATTGGTCTGTTATCTCAGAGCTATACAAATTCTCCGAAGACGCTTATCGTCGCAACACCTGATGTTTTTCATAACCCCCACTAAATTCGTAATCTATCAATTAGTAAGTATCCACTTCTGACTAATATGTCAAGCACAGAAGACAGCTCTTATGGTCGAATAAAAATGTATTTTTTATTTGTGCTTTAATTCAGCATATATTTTAATTATAAGTCATTGCATATTTTTCAGAATAAAATTTAGGTTTTGGTGAAAGCTCGTTGGCCCTCAGCAAATTCACGGTTCAACGTCAAGTTCAGGTAGCAAAGTTCAAGTCATAACTTGGAGTTTAACTCCTTGATCGCCATCATCTTCATCATTATGGACAACAGTTGCATTGGTTGAGCACAGCCGGAAAACGTTGTACTAAATCAAGCCCACATACTAGAATGACAGACTACGAATAACTGGGTAGCACAGTAGCCAAGCACAGAGATGGTACGGAAGGGGAAGCTACAGTAGCCAAGTTGAAAGACGCTGAGTCAACGTCAGCAACGTGGCATCAGCAGCATCATCATTAAAGCCTGGCCAAGATAAACACACGCCAAGGCGCAGCCTGAACATGTGTTGCCTGTCGAAGTACCAACAAAGCAAAAAGACCCACAGGTTGCTGCCCATACGTAATACCCTGTAACTTGGGTGTGGTGTGGATGTGCTGTTATAAGTAGGGTATAAATGAGCTCCCAGAATATTTAGCTTTCTTACTTTTACAGGGTATCTCATTGCAAACCAGCTTCAAGATTTGGATTAAATTGCTTTGCAGTCTTTTTGCTGGTTTTTTCAAAAAGTAGCAAAAAGTAGCAGAGCTGCACATAAATTTTAAATATCGCGACTTTGGGCTTAAGAAGATGGCCCCGAACAATGGTTTAGCCGCTAAACCATATTTGGCAAATGCTTTGGACAACGGGGAAGTCGTGCAACTAGGGGGTCCACTCCACTGTTCCACTGTCCACTGTAATGCAGTTTTTACTCTTTTTTATTGACCCACCAGAATGGATAGACGGACAGTAAGAAGCTGGGCCTCATTAGGCTTCAGGGCCAGCTGCCTGACTTGGAGCTTGCCTGGAAGCTGCAGAATCGCTGCGTATGAGTAATGTGAATGTGTTTAAGTGTGTGTGTGTGTGTTTACTCGATTTACACGCCTGAAAGGATTAATTCGTTAACAATTTGTTATAATATGCAGGTATAGCAATAAATCTATTAATTAAGTCGACGGTTGTTGTGATACGTCAAGGGGTTTGTATTGAGTGTGTGTGTGTATGTGTGTGTGTCTTTGGGGATTTCGCAGTTGAAAAATTACAACGCTTTTTTACAAATTCGCTGCGCTTACTTTGTGCAGCTGTGCTTGTATGAGTGTGTGTGTGCATGTGTGTATGTGTGTATTAGCTGTGTGTAAATTTGTTGAAATTTAAGACTGTGGGTGGTCTAAAAGTGGAAATGAGCAAAAGTCAGCGCCAAATATAACAATTTTATGAATCAACATTAACTATTGATACTCTGTAATATTTTGTTAAACGGGTATAAGCGGTGGCTACTGTATAACTATAAATTGTTAAGTACTAAAAAAGATAACAAAATCAAGTATCAGCAAGTCGAGCAACACCTCAACTAGCGCTTGCCCATAATAAACCAATTGAGTTTAACAACAACAACTGTGAACTACTGGGTACAGTGCTGAGTATAAATTTGCCAAATTAAAAAGCGAGTGCAGCCAAAGAAGCCGGCGGGACAGCAGAGCCACCCACCGGACGGATGAATGGATGACGCAACAGGGGCGCCAAACTCCAGCTCCAGCTCTAGCTATAGAGGAAGGTAAGGGGTTGGGAATAGGACGGACATCGTCTATAAATAAAGCCGGTGCCAGAGTAAATCAAAACAACAAGCACGAAACTGGGAGCATGTGGTGCTGTGTAAAGAGTTGAAGTTGCAGTTTTCAGTTTGTTGTTTTGCAGTTTTGAGTTTCTAGTTGAAGTTGAAGTTGGCAGGTTTGGCGCTAGACAAGGATCAAGTGGTAGCCGACTCTGGGTGTGGTCGACAGGGCGGTCCAGAATGTGATATGGGCGTCAAATGGAAAATGGTTTCAAAGCTCTTCAGTTCCCTTGTACGTTGTTCTCTGGTTTTTGGATTTGTCATCCCCCAAGCGTCGATCACATAAATATTATTACGGATTTGCCAGCTGAGTTGGACCTGAAGTGGCCACAACTTGCTGCCCTCAGACAATGCGATCGTCATGTGCAATGACACTGTACAGTAAAACCTTTTTGGGCTTTGATCTGTGCGCTTGTCAACATCTTATTCTACGATGTTGACATTATTGATTTGGCTGAGTGCTGCTTGAAGCTTCAGTTCAGCTCTGTAGTTTTTTGTTACATTAATATTTCATTCAATAAAAATTATGGTAAAAATTTAAAAATAATTATGTTAGTTATTAACATTGGATTTGGAATCACGAATGTCTCGTTCACTCTATCTCGCGCTGTCCCCTTTCCTGTCTCTATCTTGAGTCAAAAAGATGTCGTTCCGCTAATCGCAGTCTCAATACATTGTTGCTCTCACATCTGTTGTCAAAATTGAACAATGTTAGTGCATCAGCAACAACAACATCAAAAACAACAACAGCAATAACAACATTAAATACTTTTAGCGGTAAAAGTGTCTTAAAATGTAGGTAAGTAATTGAAATTTATTGTGGCAAGATGTTTGTGGCATAGTAGTAGTCGTAGAGACCACGTTGACTTTGTTTGATGTTGAGAGAATGTTGCCGCGAATGTTGCAAGTTGTCTGCTGGCTGCAACGCTGCAACCTGAATGGATTATGTTAGTGGAGCAATCAATCGGCTATATAAGGCAGACCGAAAACTGAAGAAAACACTTAGCGTGCCAGACAATTTCATTTGGCCTTATACATGACCAAAATCAGTTTGAAACTAGTAGAAGTTTGTGCCTCATCCTGGGAAGCAATTTTAGCATCTGAAGGTGTTGATATGGAGGCGTCGCAGCGTCAATATCTTCTTCTTTAATGTGAAATAGGATGGGAAAGGCTTTTTGATATAGGGGCTATGTTAGCCTTGGTCCAAAAAGGCAGACGTTAACTGTACGCTTTTGAAACCAATTTTGGTAGCCTGATTTGTCACGATGTTTTTTCTTTCTTTGTGTTTTCTTCATAGGTTTCTTTGTGTTTTTTTTTGTACAGAAAATAAGAAAAAACTGGGAAGACAAACAAATTGGTCTGTAGTTGAAAATTGACAAGAATTTCGTGACTTTGTCACCTTCTTTTTTGCTCTGTTGCAGCAGTTGGTACACAGAGATACTGCAACGCCCTCGACTGAACCAGCAGTAACAACAAAAACAACAACAATTGTCTGCTTTCCTCTGCTCGTTAAGTGGCAGGCAGCGCGTGCGCATTGAAGTTGACTTAAACTTCAATTCCTTCAGCTTTGGGGACTTACCTACGTCCACCTCCCACCCCTACTTTGGCAGTCCCTTTGGCCTATAATCAATTACTTCATCATCGTTGGTGCCGCATTCTAAACTTAACTGAACTTAACTCAAAGGCAAAGCGACTGCAAGTTGCCAACTCTTGTCAGATTTATTTGTTTTCCTTGCTCTTTTGGCCAAATTTGTAAGTGCCTTGCAGACATTGAGTCTCATCACTAAGTTAAAACCTTTAAAATAGTTGACAAAGCCTCTAAGACTTAACATCATTTTTTTAATGTCTCTCTATGAATATTTTTGCTTCAAATTAAACTAAAAATTAGTTAAGTAGTAACAATTAGTGTATTTCAAATTCGTTTTACCAACCTTTGGCCTGGCGTCCCGTTTATTTCATTTGTTGTTGCTGTTGGTTTCACTGTACCTGTAACCTTTTGCACTTGGTACCCTTTTCGTATTTTTATTTTGTTTGAATTTAATGATTGTTTTTTCTTAAATTTTTTTTATTTCGTTTTCTTGGGCTCTGACAGTTACAAGGAGCTGCAACATCGACCAACAAAGGCTTAGTCACAGGCCGGCGACAATTTTCAATGTGTGTGTGTTCTTTTTTCGAGACTTATCAAAAAGGTAGAGGGGTATATGGAATTTAGATCAATGAAATTTGAAAGACAGCAATTCAGTGAGTTGTGAATTTTAGCCACGACCCATCGTATTAAATTTGTGGTTTCATACAGATCTTCCGAAATTGTTTGTTCTTAACAAAGTACAGGGTCGTTGAAAGTAGCCTTACTCGACTGATGGCATTTCGACTCTACTTCTATTTGCGTTCATGTTGAGTCTGTTTTAGGGAGTTGACGCTGTAGATGGAGCAGCTATCAGGTGGGAACGCCCCAAGAAAACAGTTGTTTGAAAAATTGACTTTTTGGCTTATTTCCATGCAATTGTTATGGCTTTAAGGCGGCTTGATAACTTGGTCAATGCACACAAATTGACCAAATTGAGACGGTAGTGGCGAACGGAAAGTAGCTGGTGTAGGTGGAGGGAGGAAGCGCAAAGTTCGTGTCGAGCTGCCTGAAGAGTGACTCTGCTTTGTGGGTCAACACACCAAAACATTAAGAATCTGTTACCCCTCCCTCACCCCACCTTCAACCCCATTTTGCTTTATTCATTTTGGCATTATGAGTTGACATTAGAGAGAACATGGCCAAGGCGCAACTTGTGCATCGCATCGACAATGCCATCGCCCTATACTGACCCCATTGTAGCTTGTTCTCCGTAGCCTGCTTCTTGTTATAGTTGTTTGCTGTTGTTGTCGTTGTTGTCGTTGCTCCTCTTTGGCTTTTGGCCAATTTGCTGCAATTGCAATTCGATGCTGCCTCCAAGTGTGCCACTTAGCAGAGTTCGATTTGGCCAAAGGCAAGCAGCAACCAGCAACCGTTGCAATTGTAGCAACCAACAACAAACAGCTCAAGTCAATATTTGTGCAAAATGTGCGAAATGAGGTTATGTGATGCAATCTGTGTGAACTTGCAAGTTGCAACACGCTTATGAGTGTCTCTTCCTCTTTACTCCACTCTAGCGTTGTGGCACTGCCAAAATGGGTTACAGCTGCATTTGTATGCAGCGCTAGACTCAAAAGGGGCAGCAATAAGGTCAGCCAAATCAACAAATTGCACTATATATGTTATAGATTGGGGATCTATAATGAACTTGGTGCACTATGTTTTCGACATTGTTATAAGCTATATAGAAGTGTAATAAATGCAAAAATATTAATATACGACTTCCCTACACTGACTGTAATTGTGTTTTATAGTAAAAGCAAATTTCCCGAATCTTAAAAACAACTTTCCACTCATTATGAATGCCAGGAAGACTGACAGTTTTCCCTTTGAGGCCATGTTGTCAATGGGGATCATCAGTGCATCTCAAATCTGAATTCAAGCTTTCCATTTTGCTATCTAGCTAATCGTCAAACAAAATGCACATATTGCATGGTTATTGCCAGCCTTATATGATATCAATAAGGTATAAAACTGGCTAAGAGCAGCATGGAAAGCCCATTAACAGATGTTGACGAACAGATGGGAAACATGTGTGAGAGAGACACACGGAAAGAGGGAGATGAGAGTGAAGTTGTAGTACTTTAGAGTTTTTGGTTTGGGGTTTGGCTCAGCTACATATGTCAACACCATGAACTTGATACGCTAGACTGTTGCCGGTTTGGCAGTTTGCAAAAGTTGGCTAAAAGCATTTTGTATTCTAATTAGATTGTCAACGGCACGACAACAACCTCATTTTGTCGGAGCACAAATACCGACGAGATTTGCATTAGCGCCAACTTGGTTTTGGCTTTTTTTTTTGGTTAGACAAAAATCTGCATTGAGCTTGGCTTGACTTGGCTTGGCTTTAGGGGCAGGTTTGAAGTTCATTAACATGCACAGGTTAATTACCATTGTTGTTGCAGCGAGGAAATGAGCCATTTGAGCAAAAACCGAAAAAAGAGGCTCAGAGCGCCGCAGTAGCCAAAGCGACGATAAAAAGGCTAAAAGCATACATAAAAAAGGGGAAGAAAAAAAAACAGACAAAAGACACATGTAAAGTGTTTGTCTGTGTGTTAGTTTTGTGTGTGTGGCGGGGGAGGTGGTGTGCGTGGGGGACTGTGACAAATGCGCATGAAGTTGAACGTGCTTTTTGTTTGCCTGCTACATGCAAAATGTTGCACTGATAAGCCGACAACGGTGGCAAAGCCAATGCCACTGAAGTCATCCCGTTTGCCTCAGCAGCAGCAGCAAAACAGCGGTAAATGAGCACCAAGCAGCAGTAGCAGCACCAGGCTGTGGAGACACCATGAGGCACGATCATTAAAACAAAAGCGGCGACAAAAGCCATAGAGCAGAGTCAGAGTTAGCGTCCCAACAACAACAACAAACCATCACTGACAAGCCATGACCAAAGAGCCAACAGTTGTCCTCAGTTGCAAGCTTACCTCTTTGTGGTGTTGGATTGCCTTAAACGATCCGCGTGAATAACTAATTTCAATGGAAGCTGCTTGTTGCCTGCACACGCGCGCCTCTAAACATTTATCACCCACCATCGCAGCAAGAAGGAGGGGGAGGAGAGGGTGGAGGAACATGAGGAGTAGCTGAAGGAGGCTCCTTAGAATAGACTCCCAGACCCCACACCTCTGCCCGTTACCTGTTTCTATCAGCCAGTAGACAATGCAAAAGTTTTTATAGAAATACTACAAAAAAATTGTTTCTAGACCTAAAATGGAGTGCGTAGGACAGGTAAACGCATGGACACTGTACTTCTAATGAGAGGACGAAAAAAAAGCCAGAAGCAACAAACGACAAAAACAACAAGAAGCCAAAAGCATTTCAAAAAAAAAGCTAAAAAACAGCGGAAAACATGCATCAAATTGTAACTCATTAGCATACAAGATATGGATCAATAGATTGAAGATTAAAGATGTATATCAAATAATACATTTTAGATAGTTCAGCTTTGAAGCTTTCTGATTACCCTAAAACTCTTTTCAGCACAGTTCAAAGCACTTGTATGTAATCAATTCTCAGACAGACTTCAATAATCATGTAGTCGCCCTTTTAAGTTTATCGGGTAAAGAAAACTCAAAAGCTATTGCAACGTTTGACTTAACTGGGCCCACACTAGAGTCGGGCATGTTACCAGGAACTGTTCACAGCACGTGCAGCAACTAGAGAGAGATGGCTGACACGAGACAAAAGCCAGCAGACAGTACAGACAGGCACACATATCAAGCTAATTAAGCATACTTCAATAAAATAAAAATTTTAAAAACAAAAAAAAAAATCAAACCCACAATAGCATTGTAGAAAATCGTGGGCTGGAGTATGGAGTTTAGGTTGGATCTGAAGTTGGAGCACCCACAGAGCATGGCACGCGATAATCAATCAAATGCCATTAAAGCCAAACGTTTTTCAAGCCAAGTAAAGAAAATGAATCAATGAATCAAAGTAGAAAGCATTTCATCAGAAGTACGTACATACGAGCTAAACGTGGCCCAAAGGAGCGGCAAAGAAAATATCTTCTACGCACACACAAGACAAGTTAAAGATCAAACTTACGGGAGAGGGAGATACGTAGAGAGATAGAGGGGGGTGGGAGTAGTATGAGACACAACAAGATCAATAAGAGCACGACGAAGGCCAAAATGAACAGTTGCAATTGCAGATGATTGACGGAATTAGAATATGAAATCGTGAGGGCGTCTGCCTCTCCACCTTTCAGCTCTCTTCACTCTTTCTCAAATACCCCCCCTTCGATATTATTAAATGACCTAGTTAAGTCGTCCCCGTTTGGACCTTGAGAGTGAAAAGTGAAGGCGTTGCACAGTCGCACAAGAATGTCGCAACAGTTTTCAAACAAACGGAATCTTAAGACTTTTGGCAAATGCAAATTTTTTGTTGTTGTGAAAAGTCGCCTGCAACTTTCTAAATGGAATTCCAATCACTAGCAGTTAACTCGCTCACTCGTGTCTCGCTCTCTGCATGTGTGTGCAAAATTAAAGAAATAATTTCAAGCGAAAATATACAAATTGATTGTCACTTGGCAGGCGAAGTGAGATTTTTTGACTTTTTATTAACTAAATCAAAGTGTTGACAAAGTATAAAACACCTTTCTCTTAACCATGTCTAGTACGTAGACTTTTTAGCATAGCTAACCACCACTACCGCCCCTCTCAATACCACGCAGAACTTGATCGACTCAAGTCAAACTGGGCTCAATTAGAGACGCGTCCACAGGAAATTTTTGTGAGCACTTTTATTGTCGCCAGTGTCAGTTTGTGGCGTCTCCAATTGCCTCAAGTCATTGCATTTTGTCGCGACGCCTTTTGCCACAAAAAAATAAGGTACGATAAAATGCTTGCTTCCAAATTGTGTTCAGCCGCGTAATTGTCTTTGACAAGTTACGCAGCCTGCGATTCAACTTGTTGGCATTTTGTTTGACTTGGATTAAGTTTAAGTGCAGGACTTAAGATTCCTAGCATACCCGTGTAAACGTTCATCGCTGTTGTTAATGTTCTACCTCAACTTTATATCCATCACTGACTGGCTCTCCATACGGGCAGTAAGGCTGGCTAAATGCAGGGGATTACTTCTTTTTAATAAGCCAAAAAGTATTCTCAATAATTATATGGCTAAAGCTATAAGATAAAAAAAATATGGTAGTAATAAAAATATAAATAAAGCATTTATTTGATTCTGTTATTTTGTTGATCACGTACTCAAATTTACCCTTTGCATTCAAAGCGAATACAAAAATGATTTTATTGTTATCCAAAAAGTTAACTGTGCAGACTTTGGGGAAAACTCCTCGTTCAGTAACTGCATTATATGCCCCATGTCCAAAACAGGTGAGCCCCAAAGCACTCATCTGGCCACATTTTGACCAAATATTAACACACAATTCGATTTTGCATGCGACGTCGGCAGGTTGAAAATTTGTACGAGTACAAGTGGCGAGTTTTCCTGAGTTGCAATGGTCATGACCATTGACAGCTGCAGTCCGGCAATCGATTTGGCTTTTCAGCTTTCACCTGTTGTCTGCAGTTATGTAAAATCAACTGTCAAATTAAAGCTGATTTATATGTGGTCTATAATGTGCACTTTACATGAACAAACCGTTTGAATGTTTATGGATTTATAACATTTATTGTCAAATTTTAATTAAATAAAGTACATTAATGGTAAATCACCTGTCGTTAGTATACACATCTAATGAATACTGCTTGAATCATTAGATTCATTTGTGTGTTAAGAAAAAGAAAGCTTAGATGACAAAATTAATGTCTTACATGTGGAAAAGTGTGGCTGAAACACAGCTTTTATTTTAAGAAAACCCTTTTAGGTTTACCCAATTCTGTCCTACTATCTTTCACTCTCTCTTACACATATTGGTGAAGACTTTCGACTAAAAGCATTTCTTCAAAGCACACAACATGACAAGCAATTTGTTTCAGTTGTCGTTGTTGTTGTTACTGAAGGGGCTTACACATAGTTTTGTGAACATGTGTGTTTAGATATAATGAAATTTCCATTACTTTACTTTCACTACCAAAACAAATTCCTAGAATTCCATTTGCTGACGATATTTAAAGCAGCAGATTAGTAATCCTTAGTCATCAATTTGAAGTATGATCTATAGTGTTGCAACTTGCGTTGATTGAGTATAAAGGATGTTCGGGACTTTGGCACTATGGCCGCGTTAATCCAAAACTGATGCATAGTACAGTAATTATGTAGGCCATCATAGTGTAGTTTCTTTTGTGTGGAGAGTCCAGTGTTGTGGGAACTGGAAGCGCATGGGAGACGTCCCATTTTGACTGTTTTTGCTTTGAACCTATCTGATAGTTGTTAATTAAACTCCCCACTCTAATTGAATTAAACCATTTACCGTATCGTTGTATGGAGTGCTTAGAAAACTCCTTAGAGTGTAGCAATTCCATCAGGCTCTCCAGTGTGTGTGATCGAAGAACAGATCTTGAAATCTTGACCGACTTTATTGGTTTCAGACGACCTTCATTATGAGTTCTTAAATCGGGTTGAAACTCTGACTTTGCTTTTGCCTGTCTCTTTTTAATGCTTGATTGGCTGCTCTTTTGCTTTTCAGCAATTTTAATATGCCCGCCAGGCGGCGTTTGATACTCGCAGTGCTCATGGTCCAGCATATCCTGTATTAATTGTGGAGTTAATGGTATCAAACGTTGATTTGGATTACGTAAGCTTTCTTTGGGCAACATAATCACAATAATTTTGAGTAATTCCAGAAAAATAAAATAAAAAACAGACACAAAATTCACCGCCCTAATTAAGAATTGTTTATTTTTTGGGTTAACAAATAAGACTCCTGTTCTTCGCAGTCTACAAGTTTTTGGGTATACACATATTGATAACTCAATCAGGTTAGTCTAGTTAGTATAGTCAAAATTGTCGATTAACCAACAATACATTTAGTTACACCTCTAGTATGCTCATTATTAAGAAGTTTTGCTTTTGTCTGCCCCTACGAGTAGGTTGCTTTATCATTAGCTATTTTCTTGTTTTGGTCAGTTTTTTGGAAGTCTTGTATATCATGAACTTTACGACCTATTGTAAGCGTTTGACGAAACTTTGGTATTTACAGTGTCAGATCAACATAATTGCTGGTATTTTGCTAATGGCAGCCTCCTACAATGTGAGTTACTAAATAATTTTAATCAATTTAACCGTTTAACTTTAAGTATTTTAACAGCCAGAGAGTTTATCGTTTTTACTGCCAGTGCAGATTGTTGTGAAACTTGCTGGCTTAATCTTTAAATTAATATTTTACTTATTGTTGGCCAGCGGACTGGAGTTGGATGCTTTTATGATAATATATTCATTTTTTACAATAATCCGTAAGTTTAACAAGGATAGAAGTTTAAAGATTAAATTAATTCAAGTCTTGTTTAATCTCAGTTACCGGGTATTGTGCGCTAGTGGTTTATGCCTATTTCCAGAAGTGGGATCAACAAATGTAAAGAAAGAAATCAAAGTAGTAGAAAAAAAATGGTAGTTTTAGTCGCATCGTCTAACGTTTGACTTAATCACAGCGTGTAGCGTTTTGTGCCGTGATTAAACGCAAATTTATTAGCCAAATGTTGCGCAATTGGTCGCCCAAAACCAAATTTAGCACATAAATTGTGTCCAACCAGTGCCAATTGTCGCCAGCATCAGAGCTCCAGTTTCAATTTCATTTTCAGCTTTGGATTCAGCTTTAGATTTTAAGTTGACTTGGGCTTAATTATCGCCACACCGTTGCGCTACATGCGTGCTAATTGACTGTGGCCAGTGACCAGTGACCAACTGACCAACTGAGCTGGCGACGCGGACATGGACGCGGACATGAACGTGGACATGGACATCGATGTGGACGCCACGTCCTGCTATGATAACAACAACGCGATGACAAACGCACGCTGTGCATAAATGAAATTATGTTGCAATCCGCAATTGTCACTAGGGGCCGCAAGAGCTGATTTTGTGCTTCAAACGCGTGCGTGACACGAACTTTTTCAAAATAATGAAAAGGTAAAGAAGTGTTGTGAGTAAAATTTAGCATTTAAGATTAACATAAATCTTTATTAATTAGGCTATAATAAATCATTACTGAAGTAAACAAAAGGAGCATTTAGGAGCATTGATTAAGACATACTTAATTAGTAAAGTTGTACATTTTGTTTGTGGCGACACGCGTGTTTTACTGCCATCTCTAGTGCTTAGTGCACAATGATCGCTGCTCAAGTGCTCGTTGGTTCGCCATTGATCAGTGATCGCGAAGCTTAATTAATTTCGTTGATAAATTGAAAGTGCGCCTTGGATTTATCTTACATTTTTTTCGCTCTTGTTTTGGCAGTGCAACAGTTTGAGAAATTGGCGCATTGGGGAACCTTTTTCAGCATTCGGTAGTATATTGAGGGCGTTGCCAGTGCCAACCCTTTGGCCGATTACTCTTAACCAAAGCATTCGAATCGTTTTGATTATTGTCAAAAGTTATGACTGGCCGAAGGGAAAAATCCGTAAATTCAACTGCAATAACAATTACCTTTACAGTGCGAGTGTAGCCAATTAATTATTCGCTTATATTAAACGTACAGTAACTTGATTCGTCATACTTCCCATAGTAATGGTGCATATACCTTGCGACCGGAAAGTATATATATTTATTATAGCATGATTTATTTTCTGCCTCCAATGAAATTAAATCTAAAATAAAAACTAACAAGTTATTTTTAAACTAAGTGTGCCGTACTGTACATATATCGTATTGTTGCTTACATTTACAACAGTTTATTTAGTAAGTTAGTTTAGTTAAAATTCTCAAAAGTCAAAATATAATTTAATTTCCAAAAAATATTTTTTTTACTTTAGAACGCTTTTAAAATGATAATTTTTAAGAAATGTTGCTTTTGCATCCCGTTGCAAATGGGTTGCCTTATCGTTGGCTATTACATGATAATATCGAGCTTCATTGAAGTAGCTATGACCCAAGCAATGGAATTAACTTGCGCTCCCCTGCAGCAAATTTGGCTGTTGAAAAGTCAGTTCTCTATTCTTGCAGGCGTTTTACTTATAGCAACGTCCCACAATGTGAGTTATTTAAATTTTTGTGATAGTCGAACAAAAAAATTAAACTATTTTAAATATGTTTATTAAATTTGTAAGCCTGACCACTTGGCTTTCTTACTCCCAATACAAATTCTTGTGAAACTCTTGGCCTTACTTTTTGAACTTTTATTTTATTTGGCACTGGCCAGTATTGGCAGTTTAAGTAATCAATGGATATTTGAGTCTGCATACTCTGTTCTTGGTAAATATCTAAGTAATTTAATTTCGGACTTAATCGAAACATATTTATATAAAGTCACAATTTACTGTCTGCTCGTGGTTCACTCATATTTTCAAAAGTTGGATCGGCGATTAGAATTTTAGAGCAATATCGACCGGAAGAATATAATAATGTATAATCAATTTATATATGCATATATATTTTATAGATTTATAATAAATTATGCCTTTTAATAAACCACTTTTAGATACTTTTTTAATCTTTAGAATCATAAAACAACATTATATAAGTATAATTAATAATTTCCAAGTATTCTTTCAAATTGATTAAAATTTTATGTTTAGACATCTTATCTGAACACTAAATAAAAGGGGAATAAGAAATAGTGTTTTTAATGCATTTTTAAGTTCAATTCCAAATTTCGTTTATTGCCATTAAGACATCATTTATTTCACATTATACGATTAATAAACAATTTTCAAATATTTATTCGACAAAATGAAGTGATGATAACAGTAATATTTCTCTTAGTTATCAAAATTCCTGATTTAATAATATTATCTAAAATATCTTGACCAATAAATAGCAGGAGGAGGACGAGGCAGGATTGGTCTAAAAAAAAAAACAATGCAATTATTTACTTTTTTCTTGTAATCGGTATCCTGAGAGCTTGATACACTTGCAGAGATAGAATCTTTCAATAAATACAAGATTTGGCTATTTTCTATACTGCACAATGCTTTCCTTATTTATATTAATTTGTTAAATTCTCTGCAAGGTATTAAGCATTAAATTTCAAATTTGTATTTACATATAGGGAGGTGAAAAATATCTCCGTTTTGGTCGTTTCCTACAAATAATAGAACAATTAAAATACAATTTAAATTTAATCACAAGAATCTTAATGAATAGATTTCAACTGCAAGATTTTAATTACCGACAAGCGCCATCAGCCTCCCAAGTATACATAAAAAATACAACCAATAAAACGAGCAATGTTTTGAACATTTTTCAAATAATTAATAGTTTAGTTTTGACTAATAACAAACAACTAACAGTTCTAGACAGTTTACTGTACTACTTATAATTTTAACATGTTGTAGAAAATTGTGAGTTAATATGTGTTTAAAATCAAATAAAATGAACCGAAGCGTTACTAAATGCTGTTAATGATTCTTTATCTTTAGAATAATAGTGAGAGAAGAAATAGTTGGTACCACAGAAAGCTTTCTTATTTGAGAGTATTCCACTTTGGCCATATCTTGGCTATATACAGTACCCGGACCTCCGGATTAACCTTACCTAACAAACATTAATTATTATGCACTTTTGTAGCAAACACAAAGCAAACTGGTCATAGTCACTGTTTCAGCATTCTGCACTGCCGCAAGATGAAGTTAAAGTTAAAGTCACAGCTAGAACGGTTGGTTCCAACTGTTGCAACTCGTCACAATAAATCAATTGATTGGTTTTGTTTTATTTATGTCCAATTCAATTTCAATCAACGAGCGCAGAATGTAAAACAAACAATGAGGAGATCTGGAGTATGCACTGAAAAGCAGATAAATAAAGAAAAAGAACACGAATTAGTTTCATGAACGAAATGTAGTATTAAATACTATATTTATCTTGGAAGTTTTTTTTCTGACTTATTTAGCCGTTTCTTTGGAACTGTATAACGCGCCCAGAACTGTGCTTTAAAATAGGCAAATGAAATCACCAATCAATATAATCGAATGCATTTTGAGTGCAGTTAGTTATTTATGAAGCTCTACTGTCCATCTAGGAAGCAATTGTTTGGAGTTATATGAGTAGAAATTTCAATTTCGAGAGTATTGAACTCTCGAGCACAGAAGACACAACATTTTGTCATAATCATGCAAATATCACCTGTGCCATTTCTATCTCTTCAACGCTCTCCCGCTCTACCACTCATCCCTTTCCTTTCTGCTCAATCGGGCATTGCATATTTTGTGATATTCAGAAAGTCTATTAAATATGTGCATGCTATGCAAATGTTGTAGAAAATCGAATGAATGACAAAGTCATCGATAGAAGAGTTATGGTCCAAGACAATTTTTAAAACTCTTCACTTTGGGGTCATCCGAGGGCGCGAGACAAAGACAAACAGAAAGAGGGAAAGGAAGCACAACTTGTTGTTATTGTTGTTGTTGGCCAAAACGGCAGATAAAACCACTTGAATAACCATTGAAGGGTAACCATTGAGCCACTGGAGCTTAGTCAATTCGGTACACCGACACTCATAACAAAAATCAACAACAAAAAAGTAAAAAAAAATATATAAAAGAAAAAAAAACAAACAAATCAAAAAAATGCAATTGCATTTTTTTGCATTTCATTTCGCATATCAATAAAAATCAAATAATACACAAACTGTGGGATCAATCACATTTATGCTAATTTCACTTACATAATATGCTGGGAGGGATGATGATGGCGATGGGGGCAGAGATGGAGTCGGGTATTAGGTGGAAATCCATGACAAATTCAATTCAAATTTTTGTTGTTTTCGACAAATTTGATGGAAAACGCTTAGATAAGCCAATGCATACAAATATTTTCCATGTGCAATTATAAAAGCAGAAATTGATATTGTTGTTGTTGCTATTGCTGCTGTTGCTGATCGAACGAGCACAATGAACGGAGTATGTTTGGTTCTTGCACTTTCACTGCTTTAAAATGCATACCACCTACATTTTGTTGCTCGATTTTGCTTGGAACGGTTCAGTGTCCAGTTGATGCCTTGGGTATTTGGAGAGGGCGTTGGAACCACCGTTAAAACATTCTGCATAAAGTAAAACTAAAGCGGGGAAATTTTTGTTACGGGAAGACGAGTTTCAGCGATGCGGATGCTGTGACACCAGAGATCACAGACCAGAGACGACCATTTATCCAAGCCAAATACACACAACCGCACACACACACACAGTGATCTTACAATCCATTGTTCTACAGCTGAATTGCAAATGACGCTCATAGTTTGCTTCAATACGCTTCGGTTGCAATTTGACGTTTGTTGGGGCAGGCAACTTCCAGCCCCAGTCTTTAGGGTTCAGTCAACCCTTTAGGCCATTGACTTGACTTGATGATATATCCACGTGGGTGTGGTTGGTTACTGTCGTCTGTGTGGTAGTGATCTGGCTGTGCTGTATGGACTGTGGCCTTGTCGTTTTATCCCAGGTTGAATGTACCGTTGTGTCTTTGAACTCTCTCAATTCTTCTATGGCATAACGCAGCAGCCAACGTCGACGCCGGCGTCAACGTCGACGCCGTTTTGCCAGACACTCAGACGACGCCAATGAATGATACAACGAACTCTTTGCGTTCAGAGATGCCGCCAAAAAATACAGAAAAAGATACAAAATTTCAAGAAATAGCCAGTCGAAATCGAAATATACCTGACACGATCTTTCGCATGCAAATGACATTTTTAGAGCGCGTTCGCAAGAGAGTAATTAACATTACAAATTTGTTTTTATTTTTTATTTTTCTGGTTGCTTTGGCCTGCCCAAAAAGGAAGAAGCTGCCAATTAGCATCGACGAGTTGAGCCAACAATTGATATGCAAAGAGCGTAGACAGAGACTTGAATGAAAGCGATCACTGATCACTGGTCACTGAATAGTGATCATTTGTTAAGAGATCACAAACACAAAATCCTTGATGCCAACGTTCATTGATCTCTCTCTCTCTCGCTCTCTATCTCTGGCAAATCGGTTGTCAAGTCGTCTTCATTCTACAGTCTACACTTGAGATTTGTCGCATGATTGATTTGAATCATTTAAAGTTTAAAACAAACTTAGTTCTAGTTAGACTTGAAGAATTTTTCAATCAAGCTTTGTATTAGAGGATTGCCCTTTAAGCGTTTTTAGTCGACCCGAAGTTAAGCCCAATCCAAGTTGTAATCACAGTAAAACTTGTTGCGAAACGAACCGACCAACTGTCTGGAGGATGTTGGCCCGAAATATGTGTGTATCTGTGTTGGCCTGCAGATGGGTGATAAATAAATTCAGGTATTAACTTGCCATATATTTTCATTATATGCGACACAGAAAGTCGTGTTTTATTTCAACACAAGTGGATTTTAATAATAAAATGTGTCTAATTTGGTACCCACTCGACGGAAACCTGATTGCCCAACACCTTTCTCAGTTAAAGTTGCCTTTCAGTCTGCTAGGCTACCCACTGCCTGCAACCTCAACTTGCAACATCAAGTTGCAACTTGGTGTATCCGTATCCTCTGTGGTACGTGCGAGGCGTCAATGCTTCATTTTCACTGTCATCTTAAGTTGATTGCAAGTTACGAGCGTGTTGACAACAACAACAACAACCAGAACAACTGTGCAGAGACTTTACGCCAGCACTGTAACGGTAGTTGGCGGCATGGCATGCGTCTGTTTGAGGTTATGTTGAGGGGTTAATACCTGAACCGAGTTGCGTTTCATTGGGTTTTTGAGGTTAGGCTAGCTCTGACATCGCCTGGCCCAATCCAATCCAAGCGCGGGCGGCTTATTAATCAGTGCGACGAGAGAGTTGCCATTGCACAAGAACAACAACAACAACAACAGCAACTGCAATCGGTGGCATGTGGCATGATTCATGCTTAATTGGCCCCGCGCCCGTGCAAATCTCACCCAGTTGTCAATTTCGCAGACAACACATTTCAATCAAACTTTGCTCTGCCATAAATAAACTAACAACTGGACAGAGCCAGCAAATTCATCGTCTCTTTGCAGTCAGAGATGCGGATTGTAAAAAAAATCTTTTAAAAAGCAGCTTAGTTCATTTGGAAACTGCTGTTCAGATATAATATTGAATTGAGTATTCGAGAAGTGTTGTAGAATATTTGAATATTTATTTAGAGTCAAGTTTCGTCAAAGTTTTTGTAAAGATTTGTTTTTGTAATGGAGTTTAAGGCATTTAAATTTTTAAGTTTTCCATATATATTGATATTAAAATAATACATCCTATACATATTTTCATTTGATTTAATGAAGAAAACATTCCATTTAATTAAGAAACTTTTTATTTCAGCGGAGAAAAAGCTAAAATGCCAACACTGTTTGGTCAAACTATCAGTTTAAGCTTTAAAGTCTTGTGCTTAAATAACATTTTCAATTTGCTCTTTTTTTTTTTTGCTTCAGTTGTTGCTGCTGCTCTTGTTGTTGTTGTTGCACGCCTAACGTTCACATTTTTCCACATGAAATTATGAAGTCTCCATGGCAATTAATACGCATGAGCCTGTGGCTTGGGCCTGGACCATGTGGCAGCTTCTAGCTAGACGTGGTCGGGGACGCAGAGATTTTGACTCAATTTCATATCCATCTGAGGCGGGTGCTGTCGTCTCGCATGTCAATTTGATGGCAATTAAGTGTTTTAGCCATTGCAATCGTTTTGTTTTAATAATAAATTTAATGAGCTGCCAAAAATGGTTGCAAATTTACGTGGCAATTAGTGAAAAGCAATACCAATAGCGACACTTGCCCAACACAGATCGTGTGGTCATTTGCTTGTTAAAAGTCTGCTCCATTTTGGCTAATGAGCCGCTTCAGTCTTTGAGGCTTGGCCAGCGGCTAAACTCGCGGCTATTGGCAGCGCGTTGCAACTGGAGTTGGGTGGACAGTGTGTGGCATAAGCATATCAAAGGTGTGGCAATTGGCGCAGCTCGTCTAAGTGACAGAGCCAAAAATTGCCTGCCTGTTGAGTCGTTACCATCTTTATATAAAAAATAAATTAATTTATCTTTAAAAACCTTAATAAAGTTGGCTTTATTATAAGACATTAGTTTATAACCTTCAAAAAATTGAATATAGTTACATTAGTATGACTTAGGTCGTTTGCATGATAAAGATGTGTACTATAACACCCATACAGATATAAATATATATGTATAGACGTATATTTAGTATTCATAGTATTTTATAATCGATTAGAAATAATGTCTCCGAAGTTAGTTGCTCCGAATAGGGGGGAACAGACAAATGGAACCAGCTCAACAGCGATCGTCTCAGAAGAAACTAATGAAGGGAATGGGTTAATATAGGTAGGAAAGAGAAGGGTTGATTAGATCAGAGTGAGAGGTGAAGAATTAAATAAATGACTGTGGTGCATAAGCAGTACCCACCTCATCTGTGGATGGTAACCATACTGTTCGCGCAGCTCGGCTTTCGTAAGGGTTCTCTCCAAATAATCCGGTTGTAGAAAAAAGTGTCGAGCCAAAATCTTCCAGTGTACCATGTTAAAGTAATTATATTCCCCCGATTCCTGAAAGCCACGTCGCATATAGTGGGGATTATCTGGTTGTGGTCGAATCCAGAGGCGTTCGTAGATGTGAAAACGCCAACCACGATCGGCTAACTCGGCCGCTGCCAGCATTTGCATCATATCACCTGGATATGCATAGAAGAAGAAGAACAATAATTCCGTCTGCATTTGCTCCATTTTGGGCTGAGCCAAATCCTGTCCGCCCGCCCTTCGGTAATACAGTGGCACATCAAAGTTAACCTCATGCGGTGCACAGCGACCCCCATTCAATGGCCCAGCGAATGAGGCGTGCAACTTGTTTGCCTCACAGGCACAGCAATGGGCATCCACATTGAGTCCGGCCGCATCGTGACCCAAAATCTGTGTTAACATCTGTGGACTCTGCTGGGCGGACTTCAAATTGTTGGCCAATCCGGCCAAACCGTAGGCACCTTCAATACCAGCGCTAGGATTGTGCCAACGACGTGAACTGCTGGGTTTTTGCGGTGTTGGCGGCGGTGGTGCCTCAGCTGGTTCTTGTGGTGGTGGCATATTAAAGGCAACACCACCCAGTGGCACGCCCAAGCGGTTGGTGCGCAAGCGTCCATAGAACTTGATGTTCTCGAAGCCTGGCGGTGGTCCAATGTTGGCTTTCGCCTCAGCCAATTTCTGATGTCGCCAAACACGTTGAGCAACACCAGCGTTAAGAAACTGTTTATCAAAGATACTACAATTATTGTTATTGTCACTTAGCCCAAAGAAGTTTGGCTCAATTTCATCTTTAGCAATGTTGTTGTTGTTGTTCTTGCTGTTGTAGTCGGTAGTGGCTGCTACATGTGCCACAGCAGCAGCGACGGCAGCAGTCACCCCATTTTCCTGCTCACTGCTGGACTCTGAAGAGCTTTGGCTGACTTCGCTGACGTCGCTCTCCAGTTCCGACTTCACTAGAGGATCGGGTACAGCAACAGTTCCCGACTCGACCTGATCAATGACCACCTTCAACGATGATTGCGGACTTTGCAAACTTTGCAGACTTTGCACTTCTTCATCATCATTGTCATCGGCATCGCCATTGCCATCTGCATCAGCATCACCGTCGTTTTCATTTTCATCAACATCATCTTGATCATCGTCATCGCTTATCATGGCAGTCCAATCATCCGGCACAGCGACCTGCAGATCATCTGGAGTCCCTGGCAGCGCTGGGAAATCCTCATGCAATATGGTGAACTTTGGTGGCGATTGTGCCACCGATGGTGTCGACTCCATTTTTGCCATATTCTTGACCACATCCACATACAAAATGGGTGTACTCAGACTTGGTTTCGTTGGCTCCGCTTTCTTCTTACTCTCAGCGGTGGCAGCTGCCGCAGCAATAGCAACAGCCGCCGCAATGGCCTTGGCATTATGACGCTTCATTCTAAGTTCTTTGTTAAAAAATATAAATTAGATAAACACAAGTCCAACCAAATCAATGAAAAAAATTTTAAAGAGTAAGGAGAAACTTAACTTTTTAATTCTTCAAAGTTGAAAATAGGAAATGAAATTTTGCTAGCTGATTGTCAAGTTTAGAGCACATGACATTAAAACGTTTTACAGCACTGCTAACGATAATAAATATCGATAACTTTCATGCAATGAAACTTAACGAAAGTTAGTGTGTGTGCATGTGTGTGGGTGCTGCTGCGGAAATTGCCATAAACCAATTTAAAAATCAAATCATAAATTTTAACATTGCTGCCTAGACGGCAAATTCACCTGCAGTTGCCGCCAATTGGCTACACAAAAAACGATCGTCAGGTTATGCAAAGAGTTATGAAAAGAAGTTATAAGTCGTCGACTTTGGCTGAGGGAGCCAGGTACAGTGTCCAGAGTCGCAGTCTGAGTTTGAGTCTGTAGAATAGAGAGAATTACAAGCCATTAACTAAAAATGACAACAGCACCACATAAATCTCCAAGGCAGCCGCTTTGTGGTCTGCACTTAAAGGCAAATGTCTGGAAATTGACAAAAGCAACGCCGCACAGTGTTGCCAGTGTGGCCAAAAAATCTAAAAAGTGACCAATAAAAAATGTTTTTCTCTTTATTTTTCAATAACATATTTTTTTAATATACAAATTAATTTTAAAAATTATACCTGAAACCTTCCTAAGCAACACGCACAAAGTTTAAGCTCCAAGAGTTATTTGTGCTCTCTTAAAATTTCTGACCAAGTCTAGCCATAATTCAGCTACAATGGCAACACTGCGGTGTATGCACATAAAGCTGAAGTTAAAGGTAAAACTGTTGCAATGTGTGGAGTGGGCGGCGCAGGCGTTGGCATTGAGCACTAATAGTGCAAGCACTAAGAAGAGTCATTTGTGGCACTAGCCGCAACTTGCACGTTCCAACACCCGACCCCACAAACCGCTGTCTTCATGCAACTGCCAACTTGGCACTTGAATATTTATGCGAACGAGGTGCGAGCGTCAAATTAACGAACTTGTCTGGAAGCAGCACGATGAAAACGACGAGGATAAGGGATAGGAGAAGAAGGCCAGGAGAAGCTACGTTACCCAGGCGCTCTTTCTCTCTCTCTCTCTCTCTCAGTAGAGACAGAAGATTCTGAAGATCAGGTGCAGACCGCGTTCAGTAAATTAAGCACAAATAACAAAAAAAAAAAAAAAAAAATCAACAAATTAATGCCGTCGGCATGAAAAATGATACACATAAAAAAAAATTATATATACACATTTAGAAAGAAATTATTGAAGAATATTGCCTTAAAAATATTAAATTAATATATTTAGCTTAGGTAATTTTTTGACTTGTTTTGTTACTTTCACTAGCTAGAAAGCACGACACGCTCTCATCGCTAACTGCCATTTGGCCAAGTCAGAACGAAATGGTACAGGCAGAAGCTGCCTGAGTTCTTTTAGCCACATAAACTACAATAAATCATACTCATGTTGCCAACTGGCAAAGACAACCGCAACGAGCCCAAACCGTGCCGCCAAGTGTAATGCACAGTTCCAGATTTAGAGTAGAGTGTAGAACAGAGTCAGTGTAGCAGGAACAGACAGCGACTGGTCAGCAATTGCTAAGCCATTAAATTGCCATTGAAATGGCCATGGCCAACAAACAACAAGTGAAGAAGATGCACAAAACGAGTTGTTTTGTTGGTAGGTGTTAAGCCCCAGCATTCACTTAAGCTCTTTGTTGCTCCAAAGATTACCAGATTCACAAAAATTACTTGACTGTGTAAATCGTATATTTGCACAAAGACAGAGTGGGAAACAGAAAGAGAGAGAGAGAGAGAAAGAGCGAGAGAGAGGGAGAATGTGTGTATTTTCTGTTGAGCATAAAGAACATTATGGAAATTAGCCGTGGCCCCAAAGTAACGCCCCATCTACCGACTCAAATGACCCCGGTGGGCATCACTCAACTGGAGCTTAAGTTCTTGGTTAGAACTGGCCTAATGACCATCATCAGCAACAACAAGTCCGAGCACTTGCAGCAACTGCAGTAGTTGTTATTCGGACACTAAGTTTTATGTAAAGATTTGTTGATCTGTGTAGGCTCACAGGGATTTGTCCATTGGTCCATCTGCCTCGTCTTCTCGTTGTCTTAGTTGCACCAGTCGCTTAGTCGAACCCATTAGTCGCAGCAGCAACGTAATGGCCAAATGTTTATGAGCTTTTTCGTAACTCATAAAATTATGCATACTATGTAGAGTATAGAGGCGTATAGTTCTGTTCGTTCTTATGCAGTTTCCCATGCTGTGGGCGGTGGAAATGGTTTGTTTAACGCTCTCTGACTAATTTCGTTGATGGCCTTGGCTGCAGTTACAGCACAAGGAATTTCTATTAGCAACAGTTTTCTAAACTCACTCATATTAGCTGCCAAAAACAACTATCCATGACAAGGCATTAAATTAGGCTTCAGTTAATCATTCAACAAGATTGTGGCGAATTCACAGTGACTAAATTAGAAGATGAAACTAGAAATTTTATTTCGCAATTTATGTTCCTGAAATCGAACAGTATTATTTTTTGAAATTATATTTCAGACAAATTATATCAAACTACATCTCCTGAAAGTTGCATAAAAATCGAACTATAATCAATAAATTTATACACAAATCAAAAATTGTAATTGAACGCAATATTACTGCATGTGTGCAAACGAGACAGAAACATACAAACATTTGAACGATACTTTTTTTTACAATGCACAATGTTACATTGTCTGCCCAAGTACGTGTGGTTTTGTTGTATCCATTCACCAAATATTCACTGATTTTATAAAATATTACAATAAATGTCGTTTTAAACATTTATAAGCGCAGATTTTCATATTTTATTGCTAAAAACTGCAAAGCGACATTAAATGCTGCTGCTTAAAGATACAAAATACTGTGCATAAAAAAAAGAGCTGGCCCAAAAAAGAGCCCAAAGAGCCAGAGTTAAACCAAAAAAAACAAGAGGAAAGAAGATAAAGAAAAATGAATTGTCTTCATTTTGTAATTTAATGGTATTTTATTGAATTTTTGATGTGAGCAGACAACGCGACTACGCATCCTTGGTTCGGTTTGGTGATCAACGATCGATGAGTTCGGCTGGGAAAAGCAGGGGGATGATGGGGGCGGGGCTTATACCGGGCTGCCTGTTGACATTTAAAATATGGCCGCGTGTCAATGCGTCTGCCCTACGCCCATTTTTATGGTCAGTCAGGTCTACATTACGATTTCGATTACAAATTTTTATTTATTTTATTTTTCGAGCTTTTTTGGCACTGATCTTCAACCCGACGAAGTCGAACGGGAATCGGAGACTGTATAGTATAGTGAAACATGGGACGTGTGGTCCCAGTTGAGAGTGGCCGGTTGCCAGCGCCGGCGTAAATTCAATTTGAAGGCCTCGAATTCCCGAGATGCCAAACAAAATGTGCTTTCACTTGACCCAAAGAGCTTGGCGAATAAATTGTATCGCTTCGTTGACACGTGCGCGTTATATTTCATTAAATTTGTGTACTAAAATAAAAACTAAAGTTATAAATAAAGGCCTTGACTTAAAAATACCCTATGATTAGGCTCTAGTAGTGGTTTAGTTAGCTGGGCTATAGTTTTACAGTGAAGAGACATCGATACTGATATGTGACACAATTCAAGCGCCAGTTCCAAGCATTACGACCTTTTTTTTAATTTTTTGTTGCCAGCTTCTCTATTTCTCGACGCATTCTGCTTGTCTCCTCGTTGTTAGTTTTACATTCTGCACTCGTGTGCACTCATTGATTGAAATTGAATTGGACACAAATAAAACAAGATCAATCAATTGATTTATTTTGACGTGTTGTAACAAGGTTTCTTTCCAGATTCAACTTAAACTTCATCTTGGGCAGTCCCGCACGCTGAAACAGTGACTCTGAGCAGTTTGCGTCTATGACACAGTGGCTGTCGACAAGATACGCACTTTGAGTGTGAAGTTTTGTGCTTTGCCAGATATTATATTTAATGCAGAGAAAAAATTTTATTATGCAGTAATTATTGCAACTTTAACCTATTAATAATAAGATCATATTTTTCCATTATTTTTATATAGATTTTTTTTTTTTGTTTCCCAACTTAAAAATTCGTTAAAAATAGTTTCTCTCATTCCCAATTTAAAGCCCACCTACGGAAAGTGAAAAAAATAAATATGAATAAGAAAACGAAAAGTGGAAAACTCTCAGGTAAAAAAGTTTAGATTAATATTCAGCTTTCTGTGGTGCTGTTCATATTGAAAATGAAAGAGTGAACGTGTGAAGGGCGGCTTGAAAGTCCTTCCGTTTTAGAAGAAATCAGGAGAAAGTTCGCAGTTTGTAAAGGTAGAAAAATGTGATAAATCAGTTTAGAAAAGTCACGATCGAGTGTGTGAGTATGTGTGTGTGTGTGTGTGTGTGTGTGTATAGACAGAGTGTGTGTGGGGGTCTTGATTAATGCACTTGCAAGCCAAATCTGTGGCACGCCTGTTTTTTGTCAGCCCACGACGCAAGTCTAATAAAGTAATTTACTTTACTAAATAGTTGTCGGCAGCGATTTTGGACCAGACTTTAACAAGATGTTGTTGTTAGCTGTTACCCCTTGATACCTCCCCTTTATCACCATTTTAAAATTAGCATTTTAATTGAAATGTCACGGTGCTCTTTGCCAAGTGCCAAATGCGTTTTGGGCTCCAGCTAGAGTCTTGGCAGACACACAAATATGTCACGCACTTTTTCATTTTGGCTTGGGTTTCTCCCCCCTTTCCCCAAGCAAGCAAACTGATGAATGACGTTTCAACAAATTTAGCCAAAAGCCATGCAAAAGTTTTCTAATTACAACTGCAGCTCACGCTCGATTAGTTTCATGATTGAACCGGACGAATCGGCTCGGCAACAAGCTTAACTTAAATAGTTAATAGTTAGTTATTTAAATTTTCTATCAAACTGGAAAAGGTTCCTCTACAAACCGTGTGAAATGTAAGAAAATTAAATTATAATCATATCTAGCACAGACACAAACCTTCTGGTTGTATTAGACGAAAGAACTGGATTCTTATTAGACCAACCATTGGATAATTCTATTAAGAAGTGCAAACAAAACCAAATTGAGACAATCGTTTGCCTGAATTCATTATTGCATTGCTGTCTAAAGGTGACAGTCCTGAGAAAATAATATTTAATGTATTTTCCGCTTTCTTCTTGAGCTACCATTCCCTCAATACCCAATGCCATTTGCTAGCTCATAATTATTATTTAAAAATATATAATGCGAGGAGTACAACGCTCACGTGTTGAGGCTAAATCTTTGTCTGCCCCCAAATGTTTCAGTTTTCGTTCTTTCTTTCTGCTCCCTTCTTTCTCGTCCCGAGCTGAACATCAGTATTTCTCACTCACTCTGTATGTGTTGCTCTTACCTATGGGATGTTTCAAATGTAGCATTAATAAATTCATGCATTTTATGCATAAATTATTTTGATTGCATATTAATAATTTTTGGGAGAAGCGGGGGAAACTGGCGTTAAGTCAAGTAGCCGCAATGGGTTTAACAATCGCATTATTTATTGAGATACACGTGTTATGATCGCACCCCAGGGGCCAAAAACAGAACACAAAATAAAACTAAAGTTGATATAAGGATTTAAAGAAATGAGATACATTTCAAATTTATTACCCAAAGAGTTGAAAATGTCAAATGTTGAATGATTTCGACAAGGAATTATAGGCTTAACATCTGCGGTATCTTTTACATAGTGTTTTGTTTCAAATTAGCTGATTTACGTTGAAGTTTTGAGTTTTAAATAAATGGAGTAGTAGAGTATGAATTAGAGTATCTCTTAGTGACTTCAACTCTTACTTCACGCTGCATTTAAATGTTACACTATATTTTATATATTTAAATGTATTTCAACCTCATCTAATCTATTGATTAACGTTTGACAGTTTGCATATAAATCCTGGTTAACAGCCACTCAAAAGCTATTTATATACACTAAATTGTCTAATATGCTTGATATGCCTGAATATTCTATAAATTAAACAATCGATTAGCTGCGCCATCCCCTCGCTTCTTCTATAAGATTCTTCTCAAACTGTTCACACTCCTGACATTCACATTCTCGACTCGATGTTTTCACTTCCTATTATTTTAAAACATCGCTGCAGGTGAGACTACTCAGTATTGAAAACCTGTACAATGTTGTCTTAATGTGTTCATTGTTTCGATATCAAATGACCGAAAAACTTTTATTTTCTATAACTTTGATGCTATTGTCTGGGCATTGTGGGTGAAAGTACTTATATCTCTGCCAGTACTGCCAGTATTATACTCATAAACTCGCAAAAGCTGCTTAGCTTATATGTGAGTATCATTAATAAACCATTATTAAGTGTGTTAATTGTTTGATCAAACTGAAGTTATATAACACATTAGATATTGATACTCTATAATTTAAAAGAAACTTACAGCGTATTTGTTGGATATAGAAAAAAACTTTGTTCAGTTTATTCAGTACAAACTCTGCCTGAATGAGTCTTAGCGGTTGTATTTAAGCTCATAGGGTATGTTGTGTAAAACCTCCGGAAAGGTAAACAAGCAACAAAATGTAAATGCAATTGGCAATTGCAGGCGCTCCAAGTGCGTTTAATGCAAGTTTACTTCAATTGCGAAATTCATACAATTGAAAACAACAATAACAACAGCAACATGTCCATATTTGCGTTATATGTAGCGGTCCAAAACGCATTTTGGCCAATTGAAATTGGAATTGCAATACCAAGTCGGTATTTATAGCCTGACATTTGCGCCAACATTTGCGCCAACAAATGGTGGCAAGCTATACCTCAACTACACCGCCTCCTCCTCCGTCTGCTAACAACATCCTTAGATGCACATGCTCATGTCCTGTCCCCAAATGCTATCCCCATACGGCTAGTTAACATATGTTACTCCTATGCCTTCTGCACCTGCGCAACATCCAAATTTACAATTTTCTTGCCATTTTTGGATGCGCTCAAAGATGAAGATGTCGACAACATTATTGTTGTCGCTGATGTTGTTGTTTTTTCTGCTGTTTGCTTTAGTTGAAAGTGAAACGTGTAGCTTGTGGGTCCCGTCAATTGGCCAAGCAACTAGCTGACTAAGTATGGCACAAACTACTTGCATACATATTTCGTTTAAACAGCGCAACATGCTATGGAGGTCAGCGTTCAGCGTACGATTCTCGGAAGACAGGGACATTACGAACTGACTAACTGCTGGTCATAAAGCACCAAAGTCCAGTTCAACGGCCAAGCACAGTAAAGTGGCCAAGCACTAACAAGTGGTACAGCCAACACATTAAACAGCGAATACCCTGCAAACCCAGCCTACAAATGGTATTAAAAGCGACACGCACCATACAAAGTTCAAAAGGAAACAAGCTGCACGAAGTCACAGTCACAGAACAAAAAGTGAACGGGTTTAAACGGGGGAGAGAGCGACAGAGAATACTTAAAAAAGTTAATTTAATTTTACAAGCGTACAAATTAAAAATGCCCAAAGTCTGCGCTTTAATTAGTCAAACTCGCGCCAAAGCCCCAACAAAAAAAAGTGCCCAAACAAACGGCGACGCACGAACCAAAAAAAAAAAAAAGCAGCCAAAAGTCAAAGAAACACACTTCAAGTAGGAATTGGTTTCGAAGTTGGAGTTGGAGTTCGAGTTGGACACATGGCGACAAGTTTGTCTGATTGCCGAGCCAAACTTCTTGGTATTCCCGAAGGCAGCAGCAGGCGGACTGTGCTGTGCTGGCGTGCGCTTGTTTTCCACTGACTTCCGCTGCAGATCGGGTCCAAAATTCAAGACCAGGTTTACTAAACTTGGCCATTGGCCAAGCGACACTTGTCAACAACATAATTGTGTTTGTTGGTCTAATTTTGTAGGGCGTATTTAAGTTTTACGAAATGTAATGAAAATGTTGCCGAGATTTATGCGACAAGTTTTTTATCAAGCGTCTCTGGCACTTGCCCCTGTTTGCCTGTGTCTTAAACAAGTAAAATTTCCAAATAAAGTCGGATTTTTTTTATGATAGGCCCGCGATCTCAATCATAATTCTATGGAACTTGTAAATGGAGTAACAAGTGGAATATATAAAAGCTCTCTCTCTCTCCCCTAGAGTGCATCCAAAACAGCTAAAGCAGCTCTCATTTTTCAATTTAGAGTTGTTATGTTTCCTTCGTCTCATTTCAATGGTTTATGGCTCAATGGCTTCTATGAATTTCTTGCTGCCAACATTTCTCTTAAGCTGAAAAATGAGATATTACAGCGTACGTTTAAATTAATTGCCCCAGATTCGGTCCAAGATATTCCAAAAAAACGTGACTTAAAACGGGAGCCTCAACATGATGACCAACAGTCATTTGGGGGCATGATGATAGGCCAAATGATTACTTATTAACGACAGCCACTAGATGGCGCCATATACAAATTAAAAATGTATTTATAGGTATGTAGCGCAAGCAATTGAAAAATCCAATCCCAAACACAAATTTTTTTTATTTTGTACTATTTGTGTCTATACTGTTAAGAAGTAGGTAAACAATGCTATTTACAGGGAATTTATTTGCCAAATACACCCAAACGTACACTTTCAAATCTGTGTTAATGAACCGAACTATTATATTAATAGGCAATTTAGTCAGCTTTAAATACAAGCCAAGATGGCGCCATGTAAGTAACATATTTT
Organism: Drosophila nigrodunni; assembly: GCA_020829145.1. NCBI lineage: Eukaryota > Metazoa > Arthropoda > Insecta > Diptera > Drosophilidae > Drosophila > Drosophila nigrodunni. Next base: position 2,094,095 of record JACVCZ010000008.1, read on the forward strand.
TGGTATTACGACGAGTGTAAAAACTGTAATTTTCAATTAAAGTGGTGTAGAGCGAGTTCCAATTTAATCTACCCAAACATACTGCCAATTTTCCATTTAAAAACCCAAAACAACAGTCTCTTCCAACCGCTAAAGACAAAAAGATGGAATAAGAATCTATACGAAGTTGAAGCAAAAAAAAAGTAATAAATATAATTGTTATGGCTTTATTTCTGAGATTCCATTTCCATTGTTCCAATGGGAACACACAAAACAGGTAGCAAGTGAAAATTGCGACTCTTATCTTTACTTTCAGTTTTTTGTATTTCCTTACATTTCTTTTATTGTTGTTATCGATTGTTATTACTGTTGGGTTTGGTTTGTTTTTTGTTTCTTGTACATTTCTTTCTCTTACGATCTTTGTTATTGCCCACAAATGCCGATTATAACCATATCCATAACCATTTATATTCGCACTCGCAGCTCTGTGTGTGGCAGAGTGCAAAATTGAAATTTCGGTTTAATTTGTGCTGCGGGAAAGCGGCTAAAATTGTTGTTATTATTGTTGTTGTACGCATTGGTACGCATTGTGCGTGTGTTGGGGTCAAGTGGCGAGGCAGCGAGCCAAGTTTGCTTCTTAAGTCTTTCGTTTTGTTGTACGCTGTCAGCGAGCTTGTCAGCAAATTTGTTAAACAAACTGAAATGAAATATAATGAAAAGCATTTTTTTAGGCCGTTTTTATTTCTTCTGCTTCCCCTTCTCATCGTCTTGTGCTTCTTCTTCTTGTTTAAAATTTTTTGGCGTTTAATTAGTGGAGCAAGCATTTCGTTCTGCACAATTAAGGTGATGGTTTGCATTCAGCATAAAGTTTAATAATAAAAGAAAAATACTTTCGAGTTGATTACGTCGCCAATTGAATACTCTGCAAATGCAGCTGAAAAAAACAGTTGTAATTTTTAGCCAACCTTTTCTGATTCACACAGAAAGGGTAACCATACCCAGAATTGAGTGTTTCAAATGAAGCCGAAAAGCAAAGGAAACGTTTCAAGGCGGTGTCCAGTGTGATTAAATCAAAATGCGTGGACAAGAACAGGCTCAGCACATCTCTTGTAAGCCATAAACTGCAAACTCATAAGCAGGAACAACAGCAGGAGTTGAAGGAGGCACAGGCTCTGACTCTGGTCATGTCATTTAGCGGTTATTGTGTCTGCACGTCTCTGGCCGAAAGCTGGCTCGTTTAACCTTTGAGTGGGCAGACGCGCCTGTCAACTTTGTGCCGTAAATTAAACCATAAAGAAACAAACAACAACAAAACAAAAGCAAAGCGAGTTTCCAAAAATATATATATAAAATTTCAGTAAATACGTGAAAAATCACAATATTTTCTGTCATGTCATGCTGCGTATCCAATGCTCCATCGCTCCACTGATCCAATCTTATAACGAGTCGTCAGTCGTCACTTTCCTCATGCTGAAACCAAATTTCAGTACAGTTTTTTTTTTCGTTTTTTTTTCCTCCCAATTGAAGTGAAGTGTCGCGCGACAAGTGCCGCAATTGAGTTGCCTCTACTTGTCACACACAGGTAGGAAGGGGGCTGTCACCAAGCTGAAAAGCCATTGTCTCAGCACAAACAGGTGAAGTTTTTTGAGCAGTGAAATCGAGCGCAAAATTGTTGTTGTTGTTGTCGTTTCGTCTGATTTATGGGCAACAATTTAAACAATTTCATTTTATGCGTTTATTTAAATACATTTCATTTTTACTCTTCTTATTGTTGTTGCTGTTGCCGTCGCGAACATAATGACAACTGCTTTGCATGTCAGTTTTGTGGCAAGTTGACGCTGTCACTTTGTCAAATGGCAGTGTCATTTTCCAGTTGAAGGAGTGTATGTAAAGAAAGTAATGTATTAATAGTTATTTAAGCATTGTCTCAAAGACTTTTATTAGTTTTATTTGAGTTTACATGAGCTATTATATTAATTATAGATTTTTTAAATTAAACATTTGCTGCTTTACTGTAAATACATTCCCTAAAACATTGACTTTTTAAATTTTAAGCTTAACTTTGGGTCAAGTTTGCATTTCTGTGTCAATTTAAATGGACTTTGAGCTTTAAGGGACTTAGTTTGACAGACAATAAAATGGCAAAGAACAATAAGATTCGATTTCATTTTACAACCAAAAATTTTGAGTTTGATCTGCTTTGAAAATAATCACGAACTGAAAATGCGTGGGAACTTAAACTCAAACTCTTATTTTGCGTGTGACGAATGAAATTTGATAGAAAAATAGCAGTAGAAGAAGAAGCAGAAGACAAAAATAAAAGACGAACGTAAATTGCAGGTAAGAAAAGCCGAAAAACTAATCGCACAAATATTAATGCGAGTTTGACAATAAAAAGTTTTTTATTATTGTTTTTTTTTGTTGTTGGCGACCCACAAAAAGCAAAAATAAAACAGAAACCAAAGCGTCGTTTATTGGGCAACTGTAATAAATTATCGAAAAACACGAAATGCGCACTAAAATATGGCCAGGAACAGTAACTACAACAACACCAACATCAACAACAACGCAGTTGTTGTCTATTAAAAAACGGGCGATTTGTGCCAAAAATTCAAAGCTTGAGATTAGCATCGAACCGAAAATGAAATCATGCAAAAATTTTCTAAAAAGAAATAACGAGGACGCTGGCAACATTAGTGTTTGGCTTTAAAATACCCTGAAATTGTAGTAGTAGCACAAGAGTTGTGATTTAAAGAGTCAGCATACCTCCTGCAAATGTCTACAGGGTATAAACAGCATCAATGAGGCAAGCCGAACTGAAACAGGTTCACACGCTACCAAGAATCGAGATCCCGAAACCAAAACTGTTGTTGTTGCTGCTAACGGGTCGCAGGGGCAGGAAACGTAGCCAAAAAAACACCCTTTTACGGGTTAAGGGACTGAGGACTGAGACTGCAAACTTTGGAACTACCTGGAGGTGAATTCTCTCTGGCTTTGTGTGTGCGTGTGTGATACATTTCGCTTAATTCCTACTCAATTTTGCTCTCCTTTTATTTATTTTTTTTGGTTCATTTTTGTGCTGTGCGCAACAAGTGAATGACAGGATAATCGTCCTGTGTACCTGTTTGTTTGAATGCCTGCGGTCTTTTATGCAGTGTGTGTGTGTGTGTGTGTCTGTGTGAATTTTTGCTTTTGGCATGTGAACAACTCGCATAAAATCTCTTAATGTTTACATTCTTATGCCGCTGTCGTCTCGTTTGATGCGTGATCTTGTTGATTATGCTGATGGCTCTGTGATCTGTCTCAGTTCCCGGTTTCCCAGCAGGTTCCATTCACTCAGTTTAGTCTCTCGGACTCAGTTCGGTGGCATTTCGACAGTACAAATTTCTCGTTTACCATTTTTTTGTGTTCTCTCTTTTTTTTTTGTTTGTTGCTGTTTTTGTCTGCTTCTTCAGTTTTTTATTTTTGTATTTGAGTCTTTTGTATGCAAGAGTGTGAAATTTTTGCTTGTTGTTTGCTTCATGGAAATTGCCTATGCATTGGAATTTGTGGGAACAAGTGCACAGCACACAGCACAGTCCAATCCCAATTCCAAATCCAGCCTGAGACTGACTCAGTCTCATTCCCAGTCCATGCAATTTGAGCATATTACGTGCCTTTTCAGAACAGTGAGCTATGCTCGGAGAACACCCGCAGGCGAGAGCGTGTGAATTTTGCAATGAATATGATTTTACGTTTCTTTTGTTACTTGTTTTATTCTTTCTCTTTTTTTGTCAATTTTATTGGGCAGTTTTAGTTCAGTGGATTTAATTTTAAAATATAGTAATTTTTTGCTGAAAATAGCATAAAGCAGCGACTTTTATTTGATGACGACCGAGAGTTTAAACTTTGAAATTTTGTACAAGTTATGAAAAATTATCAACGTCATTATTTCTGACTGACAGTTCTGGACTTTATGGTCAACGTTAAGATCGACTCGCTGCTGCGTGAATCATTTAATTAATAAAAAAAAGAAATATAAGAAAAAAATGCCAGCAACCTGCTCGGGTTTTATGTGTGTTTATATGCCCTAAAGTGCTGTCACCTTAACTCGCACGCATCGTGATTTATAATCCTGGCAGCAAACAGAAAATTAAATAATAAAACAAAACTGGAAACTGTAACAAAATGCGATGCAGTTGTGGAGACTTTGGAAGGAACATCGGTTGAGCATGCGCAATAAATTCGATTTTTATGACACCTGACAAAATACGCAGCAGCAACGGCAGCGGCAGCCAAATGGTGATGTTGCATGCCCCGTGTTGCCAGTTTTGAGAGCAGCGGCTGCTTCACTGGAAAATTGTTTAATGACTAATGGCAGTGAAGTGTAGTTGGAGTTAGGGGAATATGTATACCACTACCACTATACTATATAGACGCCTTCTGCTGCTGCCGCTGCTCGTTTATTGCCCTGTGTCTATTGAAGATTAATTTCATTTACACAACTTCATCGCCTTGGCCTGGCTTAACACTTTGTTGCCACGGCTGCCGGCTGCCACCACCAGCTCTTTCTGCGTTTTGAAGTTAATAAAGCCATAAATATTGTCTTTTGGGGGGCTGTGCACGGATTTTTGTTTCGCTGTAAGACGCCGTAATACGCAACAGCAGCCAGCACGTCTCCTCCATAGCGGCACAAATCGTTACGTGTCGATAGTTTCTTCTCTCTCTCTCCCTCTCCCTCTACGTCTCTTTCTGTTTTATTTTATGACTCCTTTGTAGCAAGGCGTAGCATATGGGCGCAGATTAGAAACGAAGCAGAGCTGATATATTTTATGAGGAAGCAAATTGCATCAGCAAGTGAAACTTAACATGTCCATGGGAGGAGCTTAACTTTATTAACTAACCCACAAAATCAAATATGTAATTCAAAAAGCATAAAAGGAAACACGAAATCAATTTACGTAAGCGAGAATTGGGGTTATAAATGCCAAATACTAGACAGAGTTATAAAGTATAGAAAGGATTTAACTTATTTTAAATAATTTCAATAGTTAGAAAACCTATATCTATTTACATAACATTTATTACAAAATTCCAAAACGCTTCCTAAATATTTGACGTCATTAGAAACTAATCGATAAATTGAGAAACCCCCGCAGAAAATACTCCGCATGCAACGTGTTGCAAATTAATAGAATAAAATTATTTGTAATATGATAAAATTTATTTATAGCACACGAAAATTTCCGAATAAGCCTTAAGGAGCACCTTATCGTTCGCTTCGTCCACAAGTGAGCAAATAAAATATGAATCAGATAAACAGACAAAACGGAATACGAGACATAATCACAATCTATACACAATATTCCGTAAGGTTTAACCGAGACATGGCAGGAGGTAAACAAATGAAAAGGTGCTTCACCGACAATCGGAGTATTGGCACAGCTGCTATTTCTTCAAATGGATCGGTTCGGATCGTAACGAAACGGACGAACAGGCGAGCACCTCTTATGCAAAAAAGGTGCAACATTTTCCAATACCACAAAAGCAACTCTTTGTTGTTGCTGTCTGTGCAAACAAGGTGCGCCCTAACGGTTCGTTATCAAGTGGGGTGAGTGCGTCTCTTTCTGACACTATGCAAATACACCTTGCATACTAGTGAAGTCGTCTCCTTCCGGCCGGAAAAGTGATCTATACTCAAGTGGCGATAGTTCATTTTTGGGGTGGCTTGAACTTTTCAGTTTTTCCTTTTTCCCCCGTCTACCTGTCAAGTTTACGCCTGAGGGCACAAGCACCCAAATGAACCGAGCAGCTGTACCAGCCGAGGGTCCTTGAAAAAGGGATACATGTGTGCTATATGCAGGAGCTACAACTGCAACATGTTGAACTGAACCACACAGAGAACCTACCTATAGGGGTGGCTGACTAGCTTTAGGGACAGGTGTGTCCCAAAAATCGACTAGAAATTTGTTTAGACATCAAAAGAATGCTCATCCAACAACAACTGTTGTCAGTGTATTGAAAGTACAGTTTTCATTGTAACTTGTAACCTAAATGAATTTCTTTCGATACTGAACTATAATTCCCTTACTTTAAACAATTATGAACGCTATTAACAAATTATGCATAATGTTTAGCTCAATCAAAACCCTTCCCAAATTCAATTACATGAAAATTAATGCTTAAACTCTAGACTTGAGGCACGTTTTATCCACACGCGCACGATTGGCCCGATCGTTCAGTTGGCCAAGTACGTGAGGGCCTCAAATTTGTGTCTTTTGGCGCACGGCTTCAATTGAAGTTCAATTGGAATGATGCGTACATAATGTCGCACTCGCTCAGTTGCGCTTTGATTTTATTGCCAGCACTTAACATAATGAGCGGCATGATAAGATCACGTTTCCTTAAAAAGAAAAAAAAAAAACATATAATGCCGACAGTTGGCGACTAGCGCATGCGCATATGCTTCCTGTCTGCATTTGTCTGTCTGTCTGCCTGCCTGCGTTGGCCGGATATTCCTTTAAGTACGACGCAGTGCACAAAAGTTCAAAGTGCATGTGTGGAATACTACATGAATTTTCATGCCATGCCAAGTGCAGTAGTCTTGAACAAAAGGACATACACCACCTGTTTCCTTGGGCTTTTGTTGAGATTTATTTTAAAAGGAAGTTCATTGAACTTCCTCCCACTCCACTCCACTTTGGCTCTACAACTTGTATATCAAATAGGCATCGTAGAGCAGTTTGGATTGTGCATAACGTTTCTCATCCTCCATAAATTGTATTATATCCTTGACATTCACATGTTTAATCCTTACAGAAAACGAACGTTGCGGTTGTGATACCAACAAAGTACTCAACCCTGCTCCAAATACTTTTTTGCCATGAAAGAGTCTATTGGTGACATCGAAACTAATTGGTTTACGTGGTGCGAGTGCCAGGAGAGCAGTATTATTGGTTGACTCCAAGCGCATCTCATTTTCCACCGAATTGCTCGTTCGATTACGTTGTAGTTTCATCCAACGCCTTGAAATAAGTTTAATTATTTAGTGACATGAACTAGGGCTAAAAACATACCTTCGATGTCCGTAGTTGGTATCGTCATCTGAACAGCCGAAATCGGAGACCTCGCGATCGTTTAGAAACATCATCATAGTTCTCATATCGTTTTGCACCTCACAGCGTGGATTATTGTAAAAATTGTTGCCTGAACGGTGCTCACAGAGCTCGATGACGGTTTTAATCACATGTTTCATGTAGGTCTCTACAGCAGCTAATAATCCCTCCACCAGTTCATCCTTAAATTGCTTTGGCATGTTCTCCAAAGTGCAGTACTTGAGCAATGTTTTCTCAATTACTTTTGGCTCAAAGTACGTTGGCCGTGAAATATCTGGTTGTTTCGGTTCAGCGTTATCCTTTTTACCGGCGGCAGCCTCATCACTGTTCTCGGGCACTACGAGATCGGTAATGATCAGCAGTTTTCCGGCGTAGGGCTGCATTGGTACCTCAAAAGCTTCGCTGGTCATTTTTATAGGTATTTACTGAAAGAAAAAAATAGAGACAAATTTTTAGCTATTTCCCTATATAAAGCAAATAAATTTACGACACTCTCTTAAGTTGTCTTTGACACACACGTTTTTAGGGCAGCTGCCTATTGTGTTAAAAGCTGGGGCCAAAGTAGGCACGCGCCTGCACCTTTTGGCCAAGTATGTGTATATAGAATTTCTATCAAGTGCATATTGGGAAGGTAACAGATGCCAGCATGATCCTTACCGGTCGAGTGCACGATCAGTGACCGCAACAGCCCACTTGACTGGGCTTGGCTACGACTTGAACTTGAGTTGGCCCAAAGCAAGCACTTGTTCCTCTCCACTGAACAGTGCAACCTGCCCACGCTCGCATCTGCAACAGGACGTTGTAGGACATGTTATGCAAAGTGCACAGGAATGTCAGGTCTAAAGGAAGGTGGTGGTAATGTTTTTTGGTGGTGCTTCTGGCACGAGTGACTAATTATTCAAATTGTGCACATGATGGAATGCTAGGAACTAGGACAAAACATGTCCAAACGGATATTAAACAAACGGCGCGCGACTGTCGCCCTTCTGTGTCCCGCACATTTCCGCGCACCGCTGACTCTAAAAAGGATGAAACGATACGGAACGGGGCACAGTTCAGTCTAGTCTAGGGTGCCCTGTGACTTGGGTTGCATATTAAACCTGGACAGAGTTACCTGTGCCACTCGCTGGCTGTTTTGACATGTCGTTGTTACCCCTACTCAGAGCATACTAATGTTGTACCCCTAGAAATGCATTAGAAATTCTGGTCAAGGCGACGGCTTTTTGGTCTTTATTGACTGCCGCCGTCGTCAGCGTCGCCGACTGTCGGAGTGTCGCCAGTTTGCTCTGCTCCCGAACAGGTTCATTACGCGTGCCGCCACTTCAGTCGTTGCACAGTTGCACATACAAGGCGTTGACCTAATTATGTGTTTTCTCTGCTCTCTTCTCTGTCCTTCCGTTTGTATGTTTTTCTACACTTTTTAGCTTGTTAATTTGTTTGGCTTGCTGCGGGTAACTTACTCAACATGTGCACTATTTTTTTACCGCAAGGTGCACGCTCGCCTCTTCTTTTTGTTTAAAAATTGTACTTCAATAAAAATAAATACTTACTTTATTTTTAGTTTATAACAGAGTTGAACTTATTCCGTTTTTTTCTCAACTTTGTCGATCAATTAGCTCTGGGTGATGAGTTTTTTAATTTTTATTATTATCAATAAGCCTTCTCACAGCTATTGAGTTTCAGTTGCATGAAAACCGCCAATCGATAGTTTTTACTATCGATATAAAAGTTCAAACTTTTTCAACACTTTTTTTAAAGAATATTTATAACACTTATAAAGCACTTTCATCGTATTTAAAGCCTTGTTTGAGTTAGATTTTAAATAAATATTTAAAGCTAGTGAGCTACAAAAACTTTAATATATTTCTATCACGGCTTCGCTTTATTGATGCTTCTGAATTTCGTTGATTTTTGTTACCAAAAATTTGCTGTCCAATTTTCGAAACCTTTTGCTAATTTCTGTACTAAAAGTCGCTTTGATACTTGCATCCCATCGATAACAGAATAAAATAGTGCATTAATCGTAACCGTTAACGTTGCAACTTCAGGTTAGAAATGCAGATTGGCAATGGCAATTGCAATTGGCAATTGGAATAGTGCTGCAAGTATAATCCAACGATAGGGAACTTTGAGGGAGACTGGGAACCTAGAGGGACTGGGAGCAACCGGTAAACTGCCGCCGTGAAGCACATAAACTAAGCTAACAATTCAACTAAAATGCCAACTAGATAATAAAAAATAAAATCGAAGGAGAAAAAGAAGAAGAGTAGCTGAAAGAAAAGGCAGGAGGCTGGCAGGAAAATGGAAATGGAAATGCATATAAAATTGCGAACACGAGGCAGACAGACTTAAAAGTCGAAGTCGATGTTGGAGTCCGCTAAATCGAAGACGAAGACGAAGGCGCAGGCGTATGCGACCACCCACACACTGTTTACAGTGCATCCTCGCCGCCTGCGCAGTGTCAAATAGACAACAACAAATGCAACAAGACTAGTAGGACAAGGCTACAATCGAGAGAAGCTACTATTAAAGACCCTGTACTCATGCCGCAGCAAATGAAATAAATTGATCACAAATTTCGAGGTCTTAGCTCTTATAGTCTCTGTGATTCAGAGATATTAACACCACTGTTGATTTTTATAACGAATAAAGAATATTAGACAAACTTTAAGAACACCTTTGTACTTTTGCAACTACAGGGTCTTAAACACACACCGGCTGCGTGGCGCGCGGGCGTAACTGGGCGGGCGGACGGACAGACAGTTAGTCAGTGAATTGTAGGCATATTCCAGCGAATAAATATTATCATATGGAAATTTTTTTCTTTGCGAGCAATTACGAATGCTGCCACAAGCTGTGGCAAGGTGACCCGGCAAACGTCAAACTTTTTGCGCACAGGAAATCGAAATTGCAACAAGTTGACGTTGTGGCAACGACGACGAAGGCACGTTGACGATGATGTAGCACCAGAGAGAATAAGACGCTGTTGCCTCCATTCATAGATGCGCTCCACAGCATGTGGCAGTTGTAGAAAGTTGCTGGCAACATGGAGCACAGGTCGCACACATATAAACACACTCACACACTCGCAGCAATTGGTACCGCCTTTGCGTACCTGTTGTTTGATAGCTTTAGGTGCCTGCGTTTCGTTATTTTATTTTATTTTATTTTTTTTATTTGCTTTTTGAGGGCGCAGCAAATGAAATTGCCAATTGTTGCGCTTTTAGCGGCGGTGGCAGCTACCGTTTTTTTCCTTTACCAGCCTCTGCCACACACCTTGCAGCGCTGTTGAAACGGAAGCTAGTGCTGGCAATAATACCCTTTAGCAGAATTCAACAAATTGAGCGGAGAGACGCTACTCTGTTCAAATTTCTGGGTCGTTTCTTTTATCTTTCACCATTGTATCTTTAAGCACAGTGATCATACTAACACTTTTTATAGGGTATTTGCGAGTTGAGCACTTGCCAACGCAACGCTAATTGTTGACGTTGTTGATACAACATCAGTAAGCCAGAGAAAGAGAGAGAGAGAGGAAGAGTACTCTTTTTTAAGCCATTTTAATATGTACTTTGAGCCTTCGCTTGCCAAGCTGCAACTTGCAGCCACATTGTGGGTGTGGCTGATTGGATGGGGCGAAATGGATGAGTCTAAACTAGGGCTGGTCGAGATGATCAATCTTTTGGAAGTGAAACGTTCATTGCAGTAGTTGCAGGCTGACGTTGTTAGCTGAAATGTTGGCTATTATTATTAGACGAGGATGATGATGATGATCCACATAATGATGATGATGATGGGTATATGAATGCTGATGGTTTTGATTGCAGTTGCCGCAAGTTTGCCCTCGGTGCCAGTTGCATTGGCTACTGGTTTTTGTTTTTTTCTCCTACTGAACTGCCACTTAAGTGGGCGGAGTGTGCAGTTGGGTGTGTATTTGTGAAGCATTTGAACATGTTTGAAACAAACGAAAACGGCTCGATTTAAATATGAAAGGAAACGATTCATTTGGCTTATGGAAATGGCAGACAGGTCTCCTAAATGATTCAATTTCAATGCAATTGAATTAGGTTCAATAAAACACAAACACACCTGAACACATACACACTACCGCACTTAAGCAACCTGCCAAAGCGGAAGTGAGAATTGACACGCCTTGCCAAAAAATGAAACAGGAAAGAATACAATTGCCGAAAAGACCTTAAATTTGTGCTGTACTCGTTTTGGATTCCAGTTTTTATTTTATTTTTACAGCATCGCATTTCCGTTTTGTTTCTTGGAAGACAAATTTTGGTACATTGTTAGAGACAAATTGGTAACAGGAACTGCATTGTTTTTATAGAAACCATTATGAAATGTCGGGTTTTAAACTTCACTTCAATAATTAACTCAATTTCAATTATAATATGAATTTTTCCGTTTTCGCCTTTTGCTTATATCAACAACTCGAACAAACATCCTAAAAATTGAACTGATGCTTAAACAAGTGCCAACATATTATGAGAACATAAAAAGCGACACACAACGCCCGAAGCAAACTCTGGACAGTTGAATGGATGGCGGTATTGACGACACGTTTGCCACGAAAATTACTTGTATTACGAAGTTTTAGTTTTGAGCAGCAGAGAATTTCTTTATAAACATGACGCTCGCTGTCGCGATGGCACCATAAATCGGACGATAACCCCTGTCAATGCCTGCGCCGCACGGAATGACCCTCCCTGGGTCCCCAAAAAAATAAAAAACATATGCAAAATGGCCAGAAAAAGGGGGAAGGCAAGTTAATAGCTGTTAGTTCGGAGCTGAACAGCAAAAAGCGGAGCTGTGATGTGAATTCTGACAAGAAAAAATTTAACTGACTTTGAGTTACCCGGCAGCGAATTGATTGAGCTAGAATTTGGTTTTCTTGAACACAATCATTGCAACTAATATAGCCTTTCTCTAATTCTAACGGGTGTTAAAAGCGAAACCCAAAAAAAAAAAGTGCTACACACCGCCGGCGGCGTGCATGGCCTGTGGTTGCACGCCCCCCACATGTATCACTGGGCAGACTACTTGTTGCATCTTCAGCTTCAACTCCATTTGCAGCTCCAGTCAAAAGTTTTTTGTTTGTTGCTCGTGTGTCGTCAACCTGCAAAATGTATAACGACAACATTAAGCTCGTGCCACCAGCAAAAGTTTTTTAAAGGGGGAAGTGGCACTTACCGCTGTTGTTGCAACATCAACACAACCCAACGGTACCACTTGGCCACAGTTGGCGGCAGGTTCATGTCAGTTCAGCACGCTGCAAACGCTTGATCTGATTTCTGTCGCCGTGGTTGTTACTAAAGGGAGGCAAACGGTTTTTTCCTGTTTTTTTTCTGTTATAATAAAATTTTAATATTATAATTTTTGTTAGTTGTTGAAGCTGGTTTTTGCTGTACATGACCCTGTACATGAAATACGACAGGGTAGTAAGCAGCAGAGAAGTGCAAACTGTAAAATCTTTATACGCTATATATAAATTTAAAATTTCCCGCAGTCGAGCACACCCGTTACGAAATGAAAAGAAATGCTTAATGCTTTTAATATTTACTTGCATAACTTGTAACGGATCTAATTATTTTAACGTATTCGACACACTTAAATGGGAAAAAAAATTATTTATTTATCCCTGATTTATTGTAAAATTCTTAGTTCTAGTCTTTAAACGTGTGAAAATGAAACGTAAAATATTTAACTCGTGGTTTACAGTGTTTATACTGTAGCGTTTGGTCCTGTCAATGCAAAACTAGGAGGCAAAAGCCGATTGCTGTCGACCACAGATGCAAGTAGTCCCACTCCATGTTGCGACAAAAAATCAGTGCAATGTGTTGTGCTGTAACTGCAAGTGTCGTTCACGGAGATAATACGGGAAATAGCTAATAAAGGTACTGTTTACATATTGTATACTTCATATATTTGATTTGTGATTGAAAACTGTATAAAGTCTTTTGTGATTGTCAGAATAAAGTTGGCGTAGAAAATTGACTACTTGATCAGCTTCTCAACCGAATTTACATTGATTTGTATAGCAGATTTGTGTGGAAAACTGTTCAAATTGGATTAGAAACGCACTCTTGTCCAACTTTTTTTTATAAACAAAATCTGAAAATACACCCTGTTTAAAAATAAGTGGTCTTCTGAAGTCGGTACGCTTCTACGAGATTTTTTTCTGTGTCGTGTGTTGACAACCTGTACCAGTTCTAAGTCGTTCAGGCTTTGCTGAGGTTCTTGTACCCGAATCACGGCCAGGTGCGACACAAGCCTTAGTTGAGACTCCAAAACAATAAAGGATCCCAAGGATCTTTCTCAATTGCATTCAAGCGAAAAATGCGGCACACAGGGAGAAACACTTAATGAAGAATCTCTTGCTCTCCTCCCCTCTATGTGCCTTTCGCTCTCTCCAGCGAGCTGCAGATGCAACAATGCAGACGAAGACGCAATTCAAATTAGTCTACAACACTCTCGTTTTGGACTGCATTATCCTGGCACAATGTTGATTTATAGACACGTTGCTGCACGCGTTCGTTAGTTCAATTCCTTTCAATTATTTTTAGAGCCTTTGTCATGTTTTTGTTTGGCGTGTGTGTGTAAGTGTGCGCACTCTTTGTTAGTTTATTTATTCAAATGCGTCTGAAATGCATGCAAAGTGTGTGTGCGCATGAAATCCTGGCTTCTTCAGCTGGTGAAAACATCTGCACATGCGCTCAAAGTGCATCCATCGACATTGTCTGTCTGTGGATACGACCAACGCGCTGAAAGATTACTCCTGAAGTGGCACTGCCATTTGAAATGGAAAACAAATCAATTTTGTATTGTAAATATCAGACTATAAGTGACAGCATAACTTTCATAATTAATATAAAATTTTCAATTTGGGCCACGTGTTTAAACGTGTTTGGTTAAAATACTTTTATTACGCAAAGTGTGTTGAAGCAAATCAGAGCTGGAGAAGCAATAAAATTTAGGCAGATGCTCAGCGGGGACCGCCCACATTGAATATATACTAATCTAAAGTCATTTGAGATGGCATTCACTTAACGGACTCCTCACCTACATGCATAACCAGATGCACAAACTTCATCAAATTGATGGACATGATTAGAGACTTAAAATCAGAAAGCAAAAAAGACGAAAAGAAAAAGTGGAAAGAGAAAAGCGCGACCTTTGCCGCCTTGCCCTTAAAAAAAAACACCAATAAAGAAGAAGAAAGCAAGAAAGAAAGACAGATGCATGACGTATAATTGATGAGCTTTTAGCATTTAAACAAAAATCAAGTCGAGAGTGAGTGAGTGAGAGGAGAAGAGTGACGCTGGGTGGGAAGGAAGGTGTTAAAGTCAGACGGGCACGAAAATGATTAATCATTTGGCAGGTGCACACTACAAAAACCCAAAAATCCAAAACTCAAAAAGGGTTTGCTTTAACAAGAAACTATTTAACTTAATTTCAACGGTTTGCATTTGGGTTAAACTGTCAAGTGGACGGCGTCGGCAAAAAGGCAAAAAAGGGCTCTAAAAGGCTCCTAAAGGATTGCTTTTATTTGGACTGTCTGAATGCCACACCCACATGCAGACAGGTAAACAAAAGGTACCTAACCAGCAAGGACTCAAGTCTGAGCTGACTCCTGTAGGCTGTGCCATCATTATATAATTTGATGGAAAGTGAGAGAAGCAACATGGAATGGGAAAATGACAGAGGGGAGAGAGAGAGAGAGAGAGAGAGATCAAGAGCATGAATACACATTTTGAGAATGAAATCAAAGTGAACCCCTAATGACGGTTTCAACTCGTTTGCAGCTTGTGCTCATTTTGGCCATGATCACATTAATGGCTCTCCTGATCAAGATTTATGACAATTAATAATAGGTATTTAGAGTGCGTTGCTCAGCGACTTCCGCTCCCAATCAATACAAATTTTAAGCTTAATGAATTATGACAGACTACAAAATATATAAATATAAGTCTAGCATAAGTTGAAGCAAGATTTATATGCACAGTTTGACCACCTTTACACACTCTCTCTCTGTTATGGCGCAATCCGAAAGGTATGCGCACCTTGCCAAATCCTCAGACCCGTAGAGTTGATCCTGAGCCACTCATGCAGGCTCAGGCAGCTGGCAATCGTTTGAACAAAATTCTAATAGAATCTTCATCTCTACAGATTTGTCAGCTGTCCCCTGCTACCCGCTTTTGTCTGCTTTTATTGTTTGCGAATAAAAGATTTAGAAATAGCGATAGGCATCGTTTCTATAGCTACAGGTTCTCCTGACTTGTGTGGCATGTACAAAACTAAAGACAGCAAGATGTTCATCACCTGTCCTTTTGCCAAAGGCAAAACTATGCTTATATCTCATTCCTATTCATCTCTTTTTTTTTTTTTGTTTTTTGGCAAGTTATCTATTGTTTGAGTATTTACAGCCTGAGCCATGAGTAAGTCGACCTGCTGCCAAACACCATATACATTTCTATTGGCATGTGCCTCATTTTCCAACTCAATCATGAGGGTGTACGAAAATCAGAATAACCTGTAAACAGTTTGTATGTATCAAATTTTAGCTATGGGAAGTTTAAACAAATATACTTTAAAAATCTTTAGTGTTATCTCGATTTGTTTAGCTTAAGGATAACCCATTAGATATCTGGTTAAAATCAAACTTTATCTTTATATATTATTATCTTGTTATATTTGATTAAATAAACCCGCAGACACTTGTTAAAAATTCGTCAAGTTGTTGGTAAATAAATGAACGATAAACAAACCGATTTTTAGATTTGAAATTTTTTTTTTTTTTAGGTTTTGTTAAACACAGAAAAGAGCTATATGAAATGTAATTTGGACACGCACATCACGTTTAACGTCTTATTTTGTTTGTTATTTGGCAGCAGTTACTGCCGCTGTTGAAATTCTCATTTGAAGCGTTGTTCGAGTTCGTGATTTTCAATGACATGAGCATATTTACCACTAGAATGTGTTTATTTGCTTACTCAATTTAGTTTTAGCTGCTCAAGATCAGGTGGGCAGGTGCTAAGCATACACAAAACCTTGATAAGATGTGACAGATAAGTTGGTTATATATAGATGTATCTATTTTTTTATGATTTCAACACAAGTTGGACCACACCTGTTGTTCGTTTCTCACGCTGAGTGCATAGTATAACTGACTCCTTGCTCCTTGTGGCAGAATGCTGTTAGAAAGCCATACAACTATGTTTAGCATTGAAATGCCCTTTAACATTGTTCTCAAACAAATAAAATCCTTAGCTGGAGTTTTCCTCCCTCACTACGGGAACTATTTCTAGTCAATTCTATGCCGGTAGCTGTAGGTGGCTCGAAATAGCTTAACAGATAGAAGAATGCGTAGTCGATCCCGTAAAGTGTAATATTGCCCATGGCAACATGGTTTGCCGCAAAAACTACAGAGTCTAAAGAGATAAGCGATCAGAGGTCAGTCAATAACTATAGATTTGGCCAAGCTGAGCACTGCAAAATTAATGTCTATACAGACAAACTTACTGTCATCGAAAGTCTTAGTGTTCAATTTAAATTCTTATTTACAATCCAAGCATGCCAAATTTGTTACCTTTTGTAAAAAAATTCATAATAGTGTTGAAACAAAGCAAATTTCAATTGTTAATAAAATTTATTTTACCGTTGAATATGTGGACATTAAAAAGATTCTGTTGCTGCGCCGAAGGCAGTCTTAAATGGGGAGCACTAGTTATCGGCATCCTCGAAGGACTGTTTGCGCTTGGAGAAATATTCTATTTTGCTAGTAACTTTTTATTCCCTAAATTTCGTTATTTAATCACTTACGTTGATCAAATATTACAGTGAACGATCATTCTAAGACTTTGGAGCATGTTATGGTGGGTTTCGACAGCATTCACGCTGTTGCATGTATAGTTCTCATTGTTTCAGTTTGTGTAGTAAGTGTTAAGTTAAACAGTACTATAATTGAAACGTGATAATATTCTTTCAATTAGCAACGCATGGAACTACCAATTCCTTATCTGATAACTGGAATTATTAACATGCTAATGATCATAGTTTATTGCATTGCAAAAGTTGCTGGTAACGAGCCCGAGTTTGCAATTTTCCTTTTATTACTTCGTAAGGATATTTAAATATAACACAATGAAGTTTCCTTATCTTTTAAAATTTTTCTAATCTTCTTTCCGTTCTGCCATTAGCTCTTTTGATATATTTCTGGATTTGTGTATTCTCCTGGTTTATTGAATTGAAAGATGGGGACTGAGATAGCGGACTCCAAGCAAAGTTTCACTAGGATCTGAAGCACTAACTTCTCCAATTTTAGAGTCAATTGACATGTTTGGTTTTAAATATGCAAAATGTTTCGTCAAAATTTTCAATAGACAAGGTTTTCATCCCGATTGAAGCCAGCCAAATTTATTGTAAAAAAACTATCATTTTATTATGGTTACATGTTGCGATTCAGCGCCTTTAACAGAACTCATAACAGTCATAATAAAAAAATATTTTTGTACAACACAAATTTTCAACTTTAATTCGTATTTACAAACCATTAGGTTTTTGGTAATTATTCTGTTGATCAGCATTAATCGTCGCATCTGACCATCCGTCTATCACGATCTCAGAAACTATTCGAGCTAGAGCCACGCATTTTGAAATAGAAGCTTGTTAATTAACTCATTTTCATAACACCATAACATGGAACCTACTGGA
Source organism: Drosophila nigrodunni (assembly GCA_020829145.1). Classification (NCBI taxonomy): domain Eukaryota; kingdom Metazoa; phylum Arthropoda; class Insecta; order Diptera; family Drosophilidae; genus Drosophila; species Drosophila nigrodunni. The sequence continues at coordinate 2,111,887 of JACVCZ010000008.1, forward strand.
GTGTCCCTATATTTTCAATATATATTTTCTACAGTCGGCCATAGCTATAAGTTATTTCAAACGAGTAACTGAATTTCATTCAAGTCAAAACACATGAAAGATTCCAATTATTTTGTGTTACTATAAACACTGGACGTTTTACTAAGTAACCATTTTTGGTTAACGACTGTTTTTCCCTAACACGCGGGATTCCTGAAAATCCCAATTCCGATCCTGAGGCGTCTCCCGTACAATAACATATCTGTGGTCGAAACGCTATGTGTTGAAATGAATATGATCAATTCCAATTCTTATTTACAATCCAAGCATGCCAAATTTGCTACCATTTGTCAAAAAAAAGTGTAATTTATAAAAGTTTTATTCTTGTGTTCAAATAAACCAAATTTTAGTTAACAAAATTAATTTTACCTGTTAATATGTGGACATTAAAAAGATTCTGTTGTTGCGCCGAGGGCAGTCTTAAATGGGGAGCACTAGTTATCGGCATCGTCGAAGGAATATTTTCACTAATGGGAATATTGGCGTTTGCTGGTAACTTTATATTCTTTAAATTTCGTTATTAAATCACTACGCTGATCAAATGTCACAGCAAGCAAACATGTTGGATTTTTGGAGTATGTTTTATTGGGAATCTGCGGCATTCATCTTATTTCGTGTATAGTTCTTATTATATCAATTCGTGTGGTAAGCATTAAGATAAACATGTCTAGAATTGAAACATAAAAATTTTCTTTCAATTAGCAACGCATGGAACTACCAATTACTTATCTGATTACTGGAATTCTTAACATGATAAATGTTATAGTTTATAGTACTGCAAAAGCTGTTAACCAGCCAGCGATGTCTATTGGCCTTATAGTAATTCGTAAGGATATTTGGATATAGCAAAATTAAGTTCCCTTATCATTTAAAACTTATTTCCTTTCTGCCATTAGCTCTTTTGATATATTTCTGGATCTGTGTGTTATCCTGGTTTATTGAACTGAAAGAAGCGGCCTGAGATAACGAGACCCAAAGCAAAAGATGCAAATTTTATATACATTTTCAACGCAACAAAGTACTTTTTCAATTTTATAACACTTTTTTTTTTATTATTCAAATCTAAAAAAAGGATTGGGCTCTAACTTTGAATATGCAAAATGTTTCGTCAAAATTTTCATTAGGCATTATTTTTATTTTAACTGCAGAAATGCAATTGCTCTCTATATCAAATAAAATGTTTTATTTTTTTACAAATAAAAAGTTAGTTGTGGCTTTGTTCTCTAGCTGCACTTATAACAATAATTCATTTTCTACACTACTAAATTGTGGTGCCACTGAAATTTTCAATTTAAATTCGTATTTACAAACCAAGCAAGCCGAATTTCTCGCACGTCAGACGAAAAATATTTATTCAAAATAATGTTATTCTTCAAATTAAATAGAAAATTCAGTTATTAGTATAATACAAATTCACTGTAGTAAAATGTGGACTTTAAAAAAATGTTGTTGTGGTGCAGTTTCTCTCAGATGGGGAGCACTAATTATCGGCATCGTTGATTCAATATTGTCATTTATAGGGTTTTCGTTAGCTTTTTGTAACGTTTAATCACTTTTATATCTTTACTCAATTAATTATGGTGTTTATTAATTACAGTTACAGAATGTACTGATGCTCAGAAATATATTACAACAATTTTCCATGGGATCCATATCATTGGATGTGTACTTCTTATTGTTTCGGTTTGGGTGGTGAGTGTAAAGTTAGATAGGTGAACAACTGAAAGATACATATCCTATTTCCATTAGCAACACATGGCACTAGTAATACCATATCTAATATCTGGAGTTCTTTGCATGACTTTCACAATAGTTCTTGCTATCCTAATACTCGTTCAGCACAATGCATATTTTATTATAGAACTAACTATAACAATTCGTAAGGATGTTAAACAATTTTTTCATATCTTCAGATTTTCATAAACTTCTTTCCTTAGTACTTTATATTTATTTCTGGATCTGTGTTTTCTCTTGGTTTATTGAGTTGAGACAAGAACCGAAGACAAGCAACCAGAGACAACGAGATGCACAGCAATAGATGAAAATTATATGAACATTTCTAAAATAGCAACAATCTTCAACTGACAAATCACTAATTTTCCAATTTTATAATGTTAACTATCTAAATCATGAATAATGTGTAAGACTTTTAAAAATATTTCCTTAATTTTTGTATGTTTGTAGACCCCGTACTGTAAAAAAAAAAAAGTAACAGGTATTTCCGATACCATAAAGTACTTATACTCTTGATCAGCATCAAAAGATGGGATCGATATAGCGATGTCCGTCCGTCTGTCCGTATGGACTCCTAGTTCTCAGAGACTATCAGTCACCAAATTTTAAATGAAAGTCGGTCTACTTCTCCGGATCGGAAATTCACACAAGAAGGAGTACGGGGTCTCTTACAGTCGGATCGTTCGACTGTAGTCTCTTTTTACAGTTGGTGTCAAATTTGCCAAATTTCTAAAATTCTCATTTGACATCGTTTTAATTTATAATCAAGCAATGCGAATTCTGTCAAAACGAAATAAAACTACATTTTAAATTTCTAGTTAGTTAAAACGGTTTGTTTAATGTGGACCCTAAAAAAATGTTGCTTCTCAGTTCCTCTGCAGTGGGCTGCACTTATTATAGCCGTAATTGAAATATCATTGTCGGTGCTAGGAATTTCTGTATTAGTTGGTACTTTGGCAACTGTTTTTTGCTTGCTTTATTTCATTTATAATGTTGATCTTTAATCACAGTATTTGATGAAGACTATCATGCGCTTCTAACTGTAGAAATAGTTATATATCTAATCCATGCTATGGCATGCATACTCCTGTTTGCTTCAGTTTGGGCGGTAAGTAAAAAGTTTGTGTTCAAATTTCCTAAAAACTTTTCTACTCTTAATAGCATCTCAGTCAACTAGTAATAGTTTATCTAATAACTGGAATTTTTCGCAAGATAATATTAATTATCTCGGCTAGTCTGTGCTTTGCCAATTCGCACTCTTTCATTGCTACAATGATGATTGGTTTTTTAAGTAAGGAGCTATTAATTTATTATATTTGTACGCCTAACCGTTCTGTTCATAGTACTGCTCGTTTACTTCTGGATCTGTGTGTTTTCTTGGTATATGGAACTGAGGGAAGAGTAAAAATACAGAATTGTACCTATGACGAATTGTTCACAATATATAATTAAAATTTACAGTTTCCTAAGACACAATAAAGTTAAATAAACTTTACGCAAATTTTATTATTGGCTTGTGATACATTTCTTAAGGATATATCAACAGGACTTTTATTTTTTTTAATAATCAAGACAAGGACAATAGAGGATACAAAGAAGCTTCAGAATATATTGGTATATATAATAAAACATAATTTTCTCGTAATTATTGTTCCTTAAAATATATTTTTTGTTTAAATAAATTAATATTAATGTTGATATTTAATCAAGCAAGCCAATTACTATATTTATTTAGTCTAAATTTTGCCACACACATTTAAACTATATACACCAAATTATTGTCAGTGAAGTAGAGAGTATAGAAAAATTGATTAAGATGTGGAAACTAAAGAATTGTTGCTGTATAGTTCCTCTGCAATTGGGAATCTACACCATAGCCGTGGTTGATTTCTTAGTGACTTTGTTTGCTGCTATTATAGGCTCTGGTAAAGACGGACTTTTTTTTTATTTTCGATTTTTTTGATTTCGTTTTTAATGATATTAAATCACAGTATATGAAGAATGGATGAATGTGTTTACTATCATTAGAGTTGCTTTACTTATACTTCATTGCATTGCTTGCATACTTTTAGTGGCTTCAGTTTGGTTGGTAAGTTTGCATTAATCCATATAGAAAATATATTAAATCTCTTTCCATAGAAAACAAGTCCACTAGTAATTTGGCATCTAATAACTGGATTTATTCGAATGATTATTTTTTTAGCTAGCGGCATTATTGGCATCATCAATGGATATGTTGTTATCGGCACAGTGTTGATTATACTTTTCCGTAAGGATTATAACAAAAAACATTTTTAATTTGTTAACTTGCTCGTTTACCCATAGTATTTGCAATATACTTTTGGATATGTGTGTTCTCCTGGTTTGTTGAGCTCAAGGAAGGGCAAGTCTGATTGCGTAGCGCGATTCTGGATTCTGAAAATATATTTAAATTGTCAGTTTTAATAAAGCCACTATATATTAAGCACAATTTTGTTTTAAGAAAGTTTTCAAAATTTTGATATAAAAATATTTTATCTTGTCTTAAATCTTAAGACCTTTTGTGTGCAATTATATTGTTGATTTATATATAGATCGATATAAAGTTGAAATAGATTGACAAACAACTGACATACACATCAAAGTTAATTTTATAATATTACTTTTAAACTGTTAAGAAGATAAATTCCAGAAAAAAGTGAATCTGTACTTAAAATGGAACTTTCCGTACAATCATTAACAAATTAATTTTGAAAGTGTTAAATGGATGCGAACGGGAATTTGGTTTTTTCTTAACGCATGTTGTTGCACCATGAAATATGGTTAAAAAAAAAGGCGAACAATAATTTGGTCAAGCTCTTGGAGGTACTAATCCTATTTTAAAGTAATGAAACATAAATAATAAAGCACTTTTACGAGCAAGCCCTTAAAACAAAAAGAGCAGAAGATACGAGGCGAGAAGAAAGCAAACGCACAAGCAAAGGAACTTGCAACGTTGTGCAACTGCAACAAACAACAAATTATTAACGACATTTTAAATACAACGCCTTCTCGACCAACCGAAACTGAGTCCCTGAGAGCGAAAGGGGTCAAGTCTGACCTAGAGACAGACGGGGCTCGGGACGTTGAAGGAGATGGTTGAGACTCCTTGTGGGGGTAAACAACACGAAGACAGCGGCGACAAGCGAAGACGCGACGCCTTTTAATGAGATTTGTCTGCCACGAGGAAAGACATGAAAAACTCGTGTTTCTTTTGCATTTAAGCGTTTTAAGGACACGGAGCCAAACAACTACAAAGAAAGAAGCATGACTGACAGAGACCCATCACCTGTTTCTTAATTAGTTGTTGGCCGTTTTATCACAATTTGCTTGATATACCCTTATGTTACGGCAAGTACAGGGTCTACAAACTCCAGTCACTTGTTGGTCAACGTGTGGCATGTGTGTGTGTGGGACTTAAAAATTGAAAATTACTTTTGTTGCGGTAACCGGGTAACCGGGACCTGTACAGTGAATACTGCTTTCAAGGCCCTACCGCATTTGAAAGCTGAGACAATAATTGCACAGTGAAAATTACAATCGAGCATTTTATTGACTCGGGGGCCAAAAAACTACATAAAAAAGTACAAGAGCAGAATAAAGGGAATTGTCTGACACGGAACTGTGTCTGTGGATCATACGCTCGATGAAAGTGCGTGTGGATTATTGAGATCTGAGCTGAAACATTGGACACAGACTGCGACTGGAAATGGGACTGGGACTTGAACTGTAACTGGGACTGTAACATCATGTGCACCCGCGGCGTTTAGTTGCTCTGTCTTGTGGCAAATGAAAGTTCCTTTTTATGTTTGTAAAAAATTTTTATTGACCCAGGATATTATTTTCAGACTGTCTTCTTTAAATGGCAGACAAAAGTGTGGTAAACAAATTCCTTAAAATTTTGAATACCACCCAGAAAAGAAAATCTTTCAGCAGCCAACATCCAGCTATCTTATGTTAAAGAACAGTTCAATTCAATGGATTGTAGTCCCTGAAATTGCTATGCAACTAATTAACTTGCCAAACTCGGTCTTTAACACATTTTGGGTGGCCAGAAACAGGGAACGACATTAGCCAACAATATCATTAAATCATTGTTAATACAACAGAGTGAGAGGCAGCGTGTTAAGAGTGACAGAGAGCTGGTTTCCACAACAAGAAGATAAGATAAGAGAGCGCACCCAACCGAACAAGAGGAAGTGGAAGATTTAGAAGTAGAAGCATAGCTGATCAGTGTTGTAAAAAATTCAAGGGCTTCATTCGCTAGAAAATTTTCTATAGAAACTTTAAAGATGTGCTTGACTTACTACTATTTTCTGATCTAACAGAATCGTCGAAACGATTCGAAGCTCAGCTACTAAACAGCCAAAGTGACACCACTGTAACTGCTTGCTATGCACATGGTCTAAGTTCTGAGTATGGGTTCGACTGCGGGTTTTGAGGTGCACAGTACGTGGTCAGCCGAGTTTGTCTACTAATTTATGCCGGTGGTTTTGTGGATTTGGGCCGACAAGATAGAGGTTTGGTCCAGAAACTAAACTGAATCTGAAACTTGGCTTCCTTCTGCTTTCTTGTTATCTATAAGCTCAAATCTGCACAACAGTGTGCAGCGGAGGGATAAAAAACAATTGATAAACCCACTAATTAAGTTAAATTGTGCGCTTGTGTGACCTGGGTTGGACAACGAAAAAAGATTTTTCTGCGAATTCTGTGCAAGTGCCACATGATTTTTCGGTTTATCGTTTTCCCATTTTATTTTTTTATTTGATTTATTGTGTCATCTCTGAAAGTGTTGTGTTTACCACTTTAGTGTTTGTGTGTTTAATTGTTTACAAGGCGCATGCGTGCGTTATCTAAATTTAGTCATGAACCCTTGTGTGGCGTCGTGTACTCAATCAACAGGCGTTACTTATTTTTGGGTGTAGAGCTGAGGGCCCAGCACTTAAGAGAGTCGCATAGAAGAGCGCCAACAGAAACAAACTGGAATTGACACAAAACACAAAACAAGCTGTTGAAGAGAATAAGATTTAAGAGTGTAGCCACAGCTTAAAATCTTTAACTTTTTTCTCTTAGCTGTTTTCTGTGCGATGTTCTTAACTCATTATGAATTTTAAACCATCGCTACCTGTGGCGTCAGTTGCGGTGTAAATTCGCACGTTTTCTTACCTGAATTCAAACAGTATGGCAACCCTGACGTTAAGGGTGACCACCCTTTTTACGGTTGCAACAACTCGATTAAAGTGACACTATTTTAATCGATAAGTCAATACAACACGTGCACGAAAGACATTAAACATTAATATTAATCAAATACTTTTGTGAAGTAAGAGATCGGCTTGTTTTAAAGTTAAATGCGCTTTTTGCTCTTTCACAGCATATGCTGAAGAGAATTACACAAGTTCTTTGCGCCGTTGATCTCTCTCACGTTGTTGCGCTCTCTATCTGCTGCTGCAGCTTGGAGCTGGCGCACACTGTAGCAAACATAACGGCACTTAGTTGCAGTCGCTTTGTGGTGGCGGCGGCGTTAGCGATTGGTGCAAGTGTACGCGCTCCACAGTACATAAAACATACATAAACGAGGAAGAACCGGTTTTAGCGTGAGCCGTTGCGATTGGCCGCAGCGCATGCTATCAGCAGTACACACACACACACCCGCTCACACAGGTAGTCGAGCCACGAACAGCTTGAAGAGAGCACTGACAGTAATTGCCGCAGGTAAACGCTCTCGCTCTCTCCCGCTGCCTGCGCGCTCTTTTGCTCTCTGGCTGCGCGCAGCGCTGACCGGCTCTGCCATTGACTGAGGGTGTTTGGCTATAAAAAGCCGCTGCCAGCGATGTCTTGTTTCAGTTCTTCTCTTTCGTTCATTGCAACAGCAACACAAGAAGCAAAGCAAACAAATCAAACAGAAAGCAACAATACACAAATTTAAGTTTCGTTGAGTTTGTGTGCGCATCGCGATGTTTATGTGAACACAGATAATAATATTCTTTGAGTGAGACAACTAAAAGTACAAAACAAAAAACTTTTTTAAAAAATAAACTAAACAACAAAAAACAGTTACAAAATGCATACCGTGGAGCATATGTTAGTGGAAAAGAACTACAGCAAGTGTCCTTTGAAAAAGCGACCGGTGAATTATCAGTTTGAAGTTGAGCCCGAAGATTTGTGTCTCAAAAAGACCAGCAGCAACAATGAGGCAACCTCTGCTGCAACAACAGCAACAAATGCAACAAAAGTTGTTGCCAGTTCAGCTGATGAGGAAGTGATCAATGTAAGCGATTGTTGTGAGGATGAAGGCGTCGATGTCGATCACACAGATGATGAGGATCACATGGACATTGAACAGGATGAGGATGAGAACGATGTTGAAGATGATGAGGACGATGTTGATTGTGTAAATGTTGAAGCTGATCCAAAACAACAGACACAAGCTGCTGCTTTGGCCGCTGCTGCCGCTGTAGCAGCTGCTGCAGCCGCACATGTGGTAGTACCAACACCCACATATCCCCAATATGGCCTGCAGCCCTATTTCCATATGTCCCAATACACGGCCGAATTCTATCGTACCATCAATCAGCCACAGCATCTTTCGGCCAGCAATGCATCCGAGCTGCTCTCACCGAGTTCACCATCGGATTCGTTGGGTTCATTGTCACCGCCACCACATCATTATCTGCATGGACGTGCCAGTTCGGTTTCACCACCAATGCGTTCCGAAATGATTCATCGTCCGCAGCTTGGCGTCCGCTCAAGTCAACAGAGTTTTCTACCATATCCAACATATCCGGCAGCCTACACAGCACTGGGCTATCCACACCATCATCATCATCATCACCATCAGCAGGCGTTGCATCCTGCGCCACATCATGCACCCATCTCACCAGCCTATTCGGAGAGTTCGTACTACTCAATGCGCAGTTTGACTCCCGAGTCGGCGGCCAGTTGCTGTTCCGTTCCCGAGGATCTGTCGCTAAAGCACAAACAAGCGGCTCATCAGCCAGCCAAACACATTGATGCCTCCAGTGCGATTTCCATGTTGCCTGCAGTAAGTTCCAGCGTTTCTTCGTCCTCGCATGCTGGCTCAGCGACAAGCACGCCCAGCAAGAAGGACAAATCATCACCGCCACGTTATCAGTGCCCCGATTGTCAGAAATCGTATTCCACCTTCTCGGGCCTCACCAAGCATCAGCAGTTCCATTGTCCCGCCGCAGAGGGTAATCAGGTGAAGAAATCCTTTAGCTGCAAGGATTGCGACAAGACTTACGTGTCTTTGGGAGCCCTGAAGATGCACATACGCACACACACGTTGCCCTGCAAGTGCAATATGTGTGGCAAAGCCTTCTCGCGTCCCTGGTTGCTGCAGGGACACATACGCACACACACGGGCGAGAAACCCTTCAGCTGCCAGCACTGTCATCGCGCATTTGCGGATCGTTCCAATCTGCGTGCTCATCTGCAGACACATTCGGATATTAAGAAATATTCGTGTGGCAATTGCTCAAAGACATTCTCACGTATGTCGTTACTCACGAAGCACAACGAAGGCGGCTGTACAGGTGGCGGCTCCAGTTCAAGTTCCAGTTCCAGCGCTGCAGGCTCCAACTCTGAGCTATCCTACGGCGGCTATCCCGAGCCATAGGCTCCGTTCCAGACATCAGACATTATAAAAAAACCAACAGAAAAAAGCCATGTTCCACCAAAAATTAGTTCCTAGCACATGCACACCCAGTGAAAGAATTTATAATTTTTAAGAACTTTATCTATTTTCTTAAATGTTTTCTTATTTTCTAGTCAGCATTTTCTTTGCAAGAGAAAAGTAAAAAAACAAAAACTAAACAACAATTAACTTTTTCGGACTTTTCTATTTACAACTTTGTATATAAACAGCCTATGTGTGTGTTAGTGTCACAATCCTAAGCCGACCTTTTGTAAAGTATTTACAAGTGTCCTGTAGATAATGTATTACGCTCCGACGTTTAACTATATAGAGACTCTAAAGAGCACTCTCTACAATTACTTACTATAACTTAACTGTAAAGCTACAAACGACAGACAAATCCTTTAAACATTTGTATCTCTCCTTATATTATAGTATTTTAGTCTTAAAACTATAAATATATTTTTATATAGATATACACATACTATATATATTTTTGATAAACCCTATGAAACCTTTGCATACATTGAAAATGTTCTACACATATAAATTTTGATATGAAAATGTTTTATAATTTTAAGTAATTTATTACACGGCACAAAAAATGAACAAAGCCGGCAACAAATACAAAAACACTGAAAAAACATAGAAAAATTATCGTTTTTATTTGCATAAAATTAACATAAAAAATTGCGCTGGGAGAATGCTGGGATTTGATTTGTTTAAAAAGAAAACGGATGATCCTGAAAATATTTATAAAATATTAAAAAGTCTTTTTATGATATTTGTAACGGGTTTTCTTTCTAAAAAACTGAAAATATATCTTAATTTTTATACTCTCTGCAAGAGTATATTGGGTTTGTGCAAAAAGTATGTAACAGGCAGAAGGAGGCGTGGCAGACCCCATAAAAAGTATATATATTATTGATCAGCATCACAAGCCGAGTCGATATAGCCATGTCCGTCTGTCCGTCTGTCCGTCTGTCTGTCTGTCTGTCTGTCTGTCTGTCTGTCTGTCTGTCTGTCTGTCTGTCCGTCTGTCCGTATGAACAAACAGATTTCAGAGATGGTAAGAGCTACAAGTTCGAGCTTGGTGTCAAACGATCAGATATTTAGTCAGTCAATACAAGAATCTTTTTTTTTTTCGATGCCACGCCCCATTCGCCCACAAAAAGCAAAAAACTGGACACACCTCGTGAAAAATTGGTGTTTTCGGCAAATATCTCAGTAACTATGGCACCTAGGATCACCAATTCTTGTACGGGAGTTCCTAGCGACAGCATAGTTGCATTGCCATCTATAAATTTGGACTGCCACGCCCACTTTTTCCACAATTTATAAAATAGTTTTCAAGCTTCAATGCCGTTTTTTCCGTATCGTACAGTATTGTAGTTTATAACTGGTGTGGAGACTAACTATATTAAACTATCCTGAAAGGCGCATTAAAATCGGACTATAAACAAAGAAAACTAGAAGCGTTACAATATTGTTAATTGAACGCAATATCAACCCATTGGTGCAAGCGAGACAGAAACACACAAGCACATGCTCGAACGTTTTTGCTGCCTGTGTGGCGGCAGCGCTGCCCGCGGTCGCTGGCTGCGCCGAATACACATACATACATGCATGCATCATATATTGTCAAACGTATGTGTATTCGCAACAAACAAACAGATGTGTGTTTGATTATGCTTAGATTGTTTTTGTTTCAACGTGTTTTAATGCAAGTACTATTCATTGTAATATCTGGATACCGATTTTAATAATTTAATCGGGAAAATGCAGAGAGTATTATACGGTCGGGCGCGCTCGACTGTACTTTTCTTTCTTGTTTTCTGTTATAATAAAATTTTAATATTATAATTTTTGTTAGTTGTTGAAGCTGGTTTTGCTGTACATGACCCTGTACATGAAATACGACAGGGTAGTAAGCAGCAGAGAAGTGCAAACTGTAAAATCTTTATACGCTATATATAAATTTAAAATTTCCCGCAGTCGAGCACACCCGTTACGAAATGAAAAGAAATGCTTAATGCTTTTAATATTTACTTGCATAACTTGTAACGGATCTAATTATTTTAACGTATTCGACACACTTAAATGGGAAAAAAATTATTTATTTATCCCTGATTTATTGTAAAATTCTTAGTTCTAGTCTTTAAACGTGTGAAAATGAAACGTAAAATATTTAACTCGTGGTTTACAGTGTTTATACTGTAGCGTTTGGTCCTGTCAATGCAAAACTAGGAGGCAAAAAAGCCGATTGCTGTCGACCACAGATGCAAGTAGTCCCACTCCATGTTGCGACAAAAATCAGTGCAATGTGTTGTGCTGTAACTGCAAGTGTCGTTCACGGAGATAATACGGGAAATAGCTAATAAAGGTACTGTTTACATATTGTATACTTCATATATTTGATTTGTGATTGAAAACTGTATAAAGTCTTTTGTGATTGTCAGAATAAAGTTGGCGTAGAAAATTGACTACTTGATCAGCTTCTCAACCGAATTTACATTGATTTGTATAGCAGATTTGTGTGGAAAACTGTTCAAATTGGATTAGAAACGCACTCTTGTCCAACTTTTTTTTTTTATAAACAAAATCTGAAAATACACCCTGTTTAAAAATAAGTGGTCTTCTGAAGTCGGTACGCTTCTACGAGATTTTTTTCTGTGTCGTGTGTTGACAACCTGTACCAGTTCTAAGTCGTTCAGGCTTTGCTGAGGTTCTTGTACCCGAATCACGGCCAGGTGCGACACAAGCCTTAGTTGAGACTCCAAAACAATAAAGGATCCCAAGGATCTTTCTCAATTGCATTCAAGCGAAAAATGCGGCACACAGGGAGAAACACTTAATGAAGAATCTCTTGCTCTCCTCCCTCTATGTGCCTTTCGCTCTCTCCAGCGAGCTGCAGATGCAACAATGCAGACGAAGACGCAATTCAAATTAGTCTACAACACTCTCGTTTTGGACTGCATTATCCTGGCACAATGTTGATTTATAGACACGTTGCTGCACGCGTTCGTTAGTTCAATTCCTTTCAATTATTTTTAGAGCCTTTGTCATGTTTTTGTTTGGCGTGTGTGTGTAAGTGTGCGCACTCTTTTTGTTAGTTTATTTATTCAAATGCGTCTGAAATGCATGCAAAGTGTGTGTGCGCATGAAATCCTGGCTTCTTCAGCTGGTGAAAACATCTGCACATGCGCTCAAAGTGCATCCATCGACATTGTCTGTCTGTGGATACGACCAACGCGCTGAAAGATTACTCCTGAAGTGGCACTGCCATTTGAAATGGAAAACAAATCAATTTTGTATTGTAAATATCAGACTATAAGTGACAGCATAACTTTCATAATTAATATAAAATTTTCAATTTGGGCCACGTGTTTAAACGTGTTTGGTTAAAATACTTTTATTACGCAAAGTGTGTTGAAGCAAATCAGAGCTGGAGAAGCAATAAAATTTAGGCAGATGCTCAGCGGGGACCGCCCACATTGAATATATACTAATCTAAAGTCATTTGAGATGGCATTCACTTAACGGACTCCTCACCACATGCATAACCAGATGCACAAACTTCATCAAATTGATGGACATGATTAGAGACTTAAAATCAGAAAGCAAAAAAGACGAAAAGAAAAAGTGGAAAGAGAAAAGCGCGACCTTTGCCGCCTTGCCCTTAAAAAAAAAAACACCAATAAAGAAGAAGAAAGCAAGAAAGAAAGACAGATGCATGACGTATAATTGATGAGCTTTTAGCATTTAAACAAAAATCAAGTCGAGAGTGAGTGAGTGAGAGGAGAAGAGTGACGCTGGGTGGGAAGGAAGGTGTTAAAGTCAGACGGGCACGAAAATGATTAATCATTTGGCAGGTGCACACTACAAAAACCCAAAAATCCAAAACTCAAAAAGGGTTTGCTTTAACAAGAAACTATTTAACTTAATTTCAACGGTTTGCATTTGGGTTAAACTGTCAAGTGGACGGCGTCGGCAAAAGGCAAAGGGCTCTAAAGGCTCCTAAAGGATTGCTTTTATTTGGACTGTCTGAATGCCACACCCACATGCAGACAGGTAAACAAAAGGTACCTAACCAGCAAGGACTCAAGTCTGAGCTGACTCCTGTAGGCTGTGCCATCATTATATAATTTGATGGAAAGTGAGAGAAGCAACATGGAATGGGAAAATGACAGAGGGGAGAGGAGAGAGAGAGAGAGAGAGATCAAGAGCATGAATACACATTTTGAGAATGAAATCAAAGTGAACCCCTAATGACGGTTTCAACTCGTTTGCAGCTTGTGCTCATTTTGGCCATGATCACATTAATGGCTCTCCTGATCAAGATTTATGACAATTAATAATAGGTATTTAGAGTGCGTTGCTCAGCGACTTCCGCTCCCAATCAATACAAATTTTAAGCTTAATGAATTATGACAGACTACAAAATATATAAATATAAGTCTAGCATAAGTTGAAGCAAGATTTATATGCACAGTTTGACCACCTTTACACACTCTCTCTCTGTTATGGCGCAATCCGAAAGGTATGCGCACCTTGCCAAATCCTCAGACCCGTAGAGTTGATCCTGAGCCACTCATGCAGGCTCAGGCAGCTGGCAATCGTTTGAACAAAATTCTAATAGAATCTTCATCTCTACAGATTTGTCAGCTGTCCCCTGCTACCCGCTTTTGTCTGCTTTTATTGTTGTTTGCGAATAAAAGATTTAGAAATAGCGATAGGCATCGTTTCTATAGCTACAGGTTCTCCTGACTTGTGTGGCATGTACAAAACTAAAGACAGCAAGATGTTCATCACCTGTCCTTTTGCCAAAGGCAAAACTATGCTTATATCTCATTCCTATTCATCTCTTTTTATACTCTCTGCAAGAGTATATTGGGTTTGTGCAAAAGTATGTAACAGGCAGAAGGAGGCGTGGCAGACCCCATAAAGTATATATATTATTGATCAGCATCACAAGCCGAGTCGATATAGCCATGTCCGTCTGTCCGTCTGTCCGTCTGTCTGTCTGTCTGTCTGTCTGTCTGTCTGTCTGTCTGTCTGTCTGTCTGTCCGTCTGTCCGTATGAACAAACAGATTTCAGAGATGGTAAGAGCTACAAGTTCGAGCTTGGTGTCAAACGATCAGATATTTAGTCAGTCAATACAAGAATTTTTTTTTTTCGATGCCACGCCCCATTCGCCCACAAAAAGCAAAAAACTGGACACACCTCGTGAAAAATTGGTGTTTTCGGCAAATATCTCAGTAACTATGGCACCTAGGATCACCAATTCTTGTACGGGAGTTCCTAGCGACAGCATAGTTGCATTGCCATCTATAAATTTGGACTGCCACGCCCACTTTTCCCACAATTTATAAAATAGTTTTCAAGCTTCAATGCCGTTTTTCCGTATCGTACAGTATTGTAGTTTATAACTGGTGTGGAGACTAACTATATTAAACTATCCTGAAAGGCGCATTAAAATCGGACTATAAACAAGAAAACTAGAAGCGTTACAATATTGTTAATTGAACGCAATATCAACCCATTGGTGCAAGCAGACAGAAACACACAAGCACATGCTCGAACGTTTTTGCTGCCTGTGTGGCGGCAGCGCTGCCCGCGGTCGCTGGCTGCGCCGAATACACATACATACATGCATGCATCATATATTGTCAAACGTATGTGTATTCGCAACAAACAAACAGATGTGTGTTTGATTATGCTTAGATTGTTTTTGTTTCAACGTGTTTTAATGCAAGTACTATTCATTGTAATATCTGGATACCGATTTTAATAATTTAATCGGGAAAATGCAGAGAGTATTATACGGTCGGGCGCGCTCGACTGTACTTTTCTTTCTTGTTCTTATTTAAAACTGGGTCTGAAAAAAGCTATTTATTCTCTCAATTTTATTTAATTTATTTACTTAAATCTATTTTGTTACATATCTTGTTTTAAGGTTCTTGCGTGAAGTATAATTTCATGCAGTAATTTTCCAACAGTTCTTATTTGACTTCCTTAATAAGTTTCTAGTTAGACTGTTCAATTAGGCATTGAAATATTTGCTTTTCAATGAACGGTCTATAGGCAAATTTTTTGTGTCATGATCCTCTTTCGTAAGTCTTACACGTATTTCAAACAACCAAAAAAAGCGATCGATTGCCGAATCGATGGATCGTTTCGATCATTACGAAGCTTTCGTATGTGAAGTCAATCAACCAATCGCGACATTTTATTGCCTTTTGCCCGAGATTGAAGCACTCAACGTTTAGTTTTTTTTTAATTTTCTGTATTTTTATATGCAACGCGGCTCATAAATTATATTTAAATTTCAGTGCACGTACTCAAGCGTACAATGTGAGTGTGATTGGGTGAGGAGTGGTGTGTAGACAGAGGGGGACGCATACAGGTAGGTTAGGCAGGTAGTCACAAAATGGCAGTCACTAAATCATATCGAGCAGAAAAAAAATAGATACTCCAAGTTGTGTGCTTAAATAGAGTTCCATCAACGTCTTATTAAACATAAACCTATTTTAATGAAAAAGATCAATTCAAAATACACAGATATATTACTTTTTACATAGCTGGAAAAGACAAGAAAAATAAATGTAGATCTCAAGCGATTCCCATCACCATCCCGATCCAGAGCCATTGATGCGAAAAGAGAAATCAAATGGCAACGCAACGCTTCGCGGGGCTATTATTCGGTTTAATGATAGTTACGCTTAGAGCTCGAAGTCCCTAATACACTATTTTCTAGGAATGTTAGGGTGTTATGGAAGTCTTATATTTATAATTTTCTTATGATATGTTCTTTTAAAAATGCTGTCCAATTGGTTGTTTAAATATCATCCTAGTTTTGCTGTAAGCTTAAAATTTAAACAATTATTCAAGCTATATACGATAACTGAGTTCTCTAAAAGCATGTAACCACATCAAGAAAGGGTAAAAAATATGGGTGCGTTCTGTGCTGCGAAGCAAACTCATTATCGAGATCAATTGATCGCCCAGGCGGGTACCAGGTTAGGCTTAGTCAAGTCAGGCCACATATGAGTTTGGAACAGATGCTACCTCCCCACCCCACTCACATGACACACCTCACCTCCCACAACTAAAAAAAAAAGCCCAAAAGGTAAACAAACTACGACTGCGAATGGAACTGGGAGTACGACAATTGTTGCCAAATTAGATCATCAGCAGGAGCAGCAACCAGTCTGGATATTCAAGTCAAGTCTTTGCCTGGTTCACTTTTCAGTGTTCACTGTTCACGTGAGCAGATCGTTGAGCTACAACAAATATATGAAATTAATATGCACGCATTTCGTGGCTTGACTATGACAGAGCTTGCCACCTTTTCCCTCCGCTTTTCAGTTAGTTTTGCTCAGCAGTAGGTGCAACAAGCACTCAGGTTACCAACAACTCATTGCTGATCGTGCTCCTTGCTTTCTTGCACAAACAATTTGCAAACGATTTCTAATAAGCGTCTTAAATTGTAACAAAATAGACGCGCATTTAGGGCCTTTTGTGGCCTGGCAAACTCCCGATAACAAAGAGTCAACAACAACAATAAATATATATATAGATATATATTTATATACAGAGGGTATCAAAAGGTGGCATACCTCCCCCTGCTTATACCCTTTTGTGTTTAGCGCAGTCGTGTTTTGTATTTTGTTGTGTGCCAAATTTCGCGCTTGATCGACGAATTTTTAGTTGGGCCAATTGGCCAATAGAGTTGGCCAATGATGACTTTTGGCTGTCTGCGATGAAAGCTGCATTGTGTAAGGATAGCAGTGAAAAGCTGATCCTCGCTGTTAGGATTGCGTAAGAGGCAAATTATGTCAGCGATGATTTTAGAAATGAGAGGCTTAAAGGTTGGTTAAAAGCTTAAATTTCTTAAGAACAGTATATCATATATTAAAATATGTTAAAATATTTTCAAAGTACTAACGACATCTGCCTATAAATTAAGGATCACATGGTGATCTGTAGCATTCCCACTCCAAATGATCCTTTTTAAGAACATGTATTACTTAATTGCACAAGTGATCCTTTTATTTTGTGTATCATTCTCTAGCAGCTCCAGTGCCACTTCCAGCTCCGGCTCCAGCTCCCAATTCCATATCCAACTCACAGCTCCCCAAAGCAGCGATCGCGCAAAAAAGCACACTTCGTCGTGACAAACAAAATGCTCACGTTTATCGCAGACAAAAGATCTCAATTTTTACGCTAAATTTCATTCGATGGGTTTGTCTTTTTTTTTTGTTTGGGGTTTTTTTTTCGGTTTTCCGTTTTTTTTTGTATCTTGTTATACTCTCTGCAAGAGTATATTGGGTTTGTGCAAAAGTATGTAACAGGCAGAAGGAGGCGTGGCAGACCCCATAAAGTATATATATTATTGATCAGCATCACAAGCCGAGTCGATATAGCCATGTCCGTCTGTCCGTCTGTCCGTCTGTCTGTCTGTCTGTCTGTCTGTCTGTCTGTCTGTCTGTCTGTCTGTCTGTCCGTCTGTCCGTATGAACAAACAGATTTCAGAGATGGTAAGAGCTACAAGTTCGAGCTTGGTGTCAAACGATCAGATATTTAGTCAGTCAATACAAGAATCTTTTTTTTTTTCGATGCCACGCCCCATTCGCCCACAAAAAGCAAAAACTGGACACACCTCGTGAAAAATTGGTGTTTTCGGCAAATATCTCAGTAACTATGGCACCTAGGATCACCAATTCTTGTACGGAGTTCCTAGCGACAGCATAGTTGCATTGCCATCTATAAATTTGGACTGCCACGCCCACTTTTCCCACAATTTATAAAATAGTTTTCAAGCTTCAATGCCGTTTTTTCCGTATCGTACAGTATTGTAGTTTATAACTGGTGTGGAGACTAACTATATTAAACTATCCTGAAAGGCGCATTAAAATCGGACTATAAACAAGAAAACTAGAAGCGTTACAATATTGTTAATTGAACGCAATATCAACCCATTGGTGCAAGCGAGACAGAAACACACAAGCACATGCTCGAACGTTTTTGCTGAACGCTGCTCGCGGTTTTTGCTACATACATGCATGCATCCTCAAACGTATCGGTCGCAACAAACAAACAGATGTGTGTTTGATTATGCTTAGATTGCGTTTCAACGTGTTTTTAATGCAAGTACTATTCATTAAATATCATTTAATGCAAGTTATACGGTCGTTATAATAAAATTTTAATATTATAATTTTTGTTAGTTGTTGAAGCTGGTTTTGCTGTACATGACCCTGTACATGAAATACGACAGGGTAGTAAGCAGCAGAGAAGTGCAAACTGTAAAATCTTTATACGCTATATATAAATTTAAAATTTCCCGCAGTCGAGCACACCCGTTACGAAATGAAAAGAAATGCTTAATGCTTTTAATATTTACTTGCATAACTTGTAACGGATCTAATTATTTTAACGTATTCGACACACTTAAATGGGAAAAAAAATTATTTATTTATCCCTGATTTATTGTAAAATTCTTAGTTCTAGTCTTTAAACGTGTGAAAATGAAACGTAAAATATTTAACTCGTGGTTTACAGTGTTTATACTGTAGCGTTTGGTCCTGTCAATGCAAAACTAGGAGGCAAAAGCCGATTGCTGTCGACCACAGATGCAAGTAGTCCCACTCCATGTTGCGACAAAAATCAGTGCAATGTGTTGTGCTGTAACTGCAAGTGTCGTTCACGGAGATAATACGGGAAATAGCTAATAAAGGTACTGTTTACATATTGTATACTTCATATATTTGATTTGTGATTGAAAACTGTATAAAGTCTTTTTGTGATTGTCAGAATAAAGTTGGCGTAGAAAATTGACTACTTGATCAGCTTCTCAACCGAATTTACATTGATTTGTATAGCAGATTTGTGTGGAAAACTGTTCAAATTGGATTAGAAACGCACTCTTGTCCAACTTTTTTTATAAACAAAATCTGAAAATACACCCTGTTTAAAAATAAGTGGTCTTCTGAAGTCGGTACGCTTCTACGAGATTTTTTTTCTGTGTCGTGTGTTGACAACCTGTACCAGTTCTAAGTCGTTCAGGCTTTGCTGAGGTTCTTGTACCCGAATCACGGCCAGGTGCGACACAAGCCTTAGTTGAGACTCCAAAACAATAAAGGATCCCAAGGATCTTTCTCAATTGCATTCAAGCGAAAATGCGGCACACAGGGGAGAAACACTTAATGAAGAATCTCTTGCTCTCCTCCCCTCTATGTGCCTTTCGCTCTCTCCAGCGAGCTGCAGATGCAACAATGCAGACGAAGACGCAATTCAAATTAGTCTACAACACTCTCGTTTTGGACTG
This sequence comes from Drosophila nigrodunni, assembly GCA_020829145.1. Taxonomy (NCBI): domain Eukaryota; kingdom Metazoa; phylum Arthropoda; class Insecta; order Diptera; family Drosophilidae; genus Drosophila; species Drosophila nigrodunni. Next base: position 2,131,666 of record JACVCZ010000008.1, read on the forward strand.
CATTATCCTGGCACAATGTTGATTTATAGACACGTTGCTGCACGCGTTCGTTAGTTCAATTCCTTTCAATTATTTTTAGAGCCTTTGTCATGTTTTTGTTTGGCGTGTGTGTAAGTGTGCGCACTCTTTGTTAGTTTATTTATTCAAATGCGTCTGAAATGCATGCAAAGTGTGTGTGCGCATGAAATCCTGGCTTCTTCAGCTGGTGAAAACATCTGCACATGCGCTCAAAGTGCATCCATCGACATTGTCTGTCTGTGGATACGACCAACGCGCTGAAAGATTACTCCTGAAGTGGCACTGCCATTTGAAATGGAAAACAAATCAATTTTGTATTGTAAATATCAGACTATAAGTGACAGCATAACTTTCATAATTAATATAAAATTTTCAATTTGGGCCACGTGTTTAAACGTGTTTGGTTAAAATACTTTTTTATTACGCAAAGTGTGTTGAAGCAAATCAGAGCTGGAGAAGCAATAAAATTTAGGCAGATGCTCAGCGGGGACCGCCCACATTGAATATATACTAATCTAAAGTCATTTGAGATGGCATTCACTTAACGGACTCCTCACCTACATGCATAACCAGATGCACAAACTTCATCAAATTGATGGACATGATTAGAGACTTAAAATCAGAAAGCAAAAAAGACGAAAAGAAAAAGTGGAAAGAGAAAAGCGCGACCTTTGCCGCCTTGCCCTTAAAAAAAACACCAATAAAGAAGAAGAAAGCAAGAAAGAAAGACAGATGCATGACGTATAATTGATGAGCTTTTAGCATTTAAACAAAAATCAAGTCGAGAGTGAGTGAGTGAGAGGAGAAGAGTGACGCTGGGTGGGAAGGAAGGTGTTAAAGTCAGACGGGCACGAAAATGATTAATCATTTGGCAGGTGCACACTACAAAAACCCAAAAATCCAAAACTCAAAAAGGGTTTGCTTTAACAAGAAACTATTTAACTTAATTTCAACGGTTTGCATTTGGGTTAAACTGTCAAGTGGACGGCGTCGGCAAAAGGCAAAGGGCTCTAAAGGCTCCTAAAGGATTGCTTTTATTTGGACTGTCTGAATGCCACACCCACATGCAGACAGGTAAACAAAAGGTACCTAACCAGCAAGGACTCAAGTCTGAGCTGACTCCTGTAGGCTGTGCCATCATTATATAATTTGATGGAAAGTGAGAGAAGCAACATGGAATGGGAAAATGACAGAGGGGAGAGGAGAGAGAGAGAGAGAGAGATCAAGAGCATGAATACACATTTTGAGAATGAAATCAAAGTGAACCCCTAATGACGGTTTCAACTCGTTTGCAGCTTGTGCTCATTTTGGCCATGATCACATTAATGGCTCTCCTGATCAAGATTTATGACAATTAATAATAGGTATTTAGAGTGCGTTGCTCAGCGACTTCCGCTCCCAATCAATACAAATTTTAAGCTTAATGAATTATGACAGACTACAAAATATATAAATATAAGTCTAGCATAAGTTGAAGCAAGATTTATATGCACAGTTTGACCACCTTTACACACTCTCTCTCTGTTATGGCGCAATCCGAAAGGTATGCGCACCTTGCCAAATCCTCAGACCCGTAGAGTTGATCCTGAGCCACTCATGCAGGCTCAGGCAGCTGGCAATCGTTTGAACAAAATTCTAATAGAATCTTCATCTCTACAGATTTGTCAGCTGTCCCCTGCTACCCGCTTTTGTCTGCTTTTATTGTTGTTTGCGAATAAAAGATTTAGAAATAGCGATAGGCATCGTTTCTATAGCTACAGGTTCTCCTGACTTGTGTGGCATGTACAAAACTAAAGACAGCAAGATGTTCATCACCTGTCCTTTTGCCAAAGGCAAAACTATGCTTATATCTCATTCCTATTCATCTCTTTTTTATACTCTCTGCAAGAGTATATTGGGTTTGTGCAAAAGTATGTAACAGGCAGAAGGAGGCGTGGCAGACCCCATAAAGTATATATATTATTGATCAGCATCACAAGCCGAGTCGATATAGCCATGTCCGTCTGTCCGTCTGTCCGTCTGTCTGTCTGTCTGTCTGTCTGTCTGTCTGTCTGTCTGTCTGTCTGTCTGTCCGTCTGTCCGTATGAACAAACAGATTTCAGAGATGGTAAGAGCTACAAGTTCGAGCTTGGTGTCAAACGATCAGATATTTAGTCAGTCAATACAAGAATCTTTTTTTTTTTTTTTCGATGCCACGCCCCATTCGCCCACAAAAAGCAAAAAACTGGACACACCTCGTGAAAAATTGGTGTTTTCGGCAAATATCTCAGTAACTATGGCACCTAGGATCACCAATTCTTGTACGGGAGTTCCTAGCGACAGCATAGTTGCATTGCCATCTATAAATTTGGACTGCCACGCCCACTTTTCCCACAATTTATAAAATAGTTTTCAAGCTTCAATGCCGTTTTTTCCGTATCGTACAGTATTGTAGTTTATAACTGGTGTGGAGACTAACTATATTAAACTATCCTGAAAGGCGCATTAAAATCGGACTATAAACAAGAAAACTAGAAGCGTTACAATATTGTTAATTGAACGCAATATCAACCCATTGGTGCAAGCGAGACAGAAACACACAAGCACATGCTCGAACGTTTTTGCTGCCTGTGTGGCGGCAGCGCTGCCCGCGGTCGCTGGCTGCGCCGAATACACACATACATACATGCATGCATCATATATTGTCAAACGTATGTGTATTCGCAACAAACAAACAGATGTGTGTTTGATTATGCTTAGATTGTTTTTGTTTCAACGTGTTTTAATGCAAGTACTATTCATTGTAATATCTGGATACCGATTTTAATAATTTAATCGGGAAAATGCAGAGAGTATTATACGGTCGGGCGCGCTCGACTGTACTTTTCTTTCTTGTTTTTTTTTGGTTTTTGCTGTCGCTCTTTGGCAAGTTGCCTGCTTCGTTGGGACTCCCGCTTTTGGGCTGGATATGCTCTGGTTCGATTGTTGGGGGTGGTGACAGCAGGGAACAGGGGTGGCGAGTGGAGGGTGTCTGGTAGGGGCAGCCTTTTGTATTGGAAAGTTTTTTAGTTTTTGGCTCGTTAAAAAACCAACAAAATGACAATCTTCAAAAGGGGAAAGTGGCAAAAGGGTGAAGTTGGCGGATAGCGAAGAGGAGGGAGAGGGGTAGGCAGAAGGGGCAGGTTGACTTAGTCAATTGCTGTTGTTTAATCTTTGCATATTCATAAAGTTCGATCTGTTTACCATTTGGCGCTGTCGCTTGACTTTTCTGCTTTATTATTGGCCCCAAAATTTCAGTTGTCGTCAGCTTTATCAGTGGCAGGGAAGTGGAGTGTTAGCGCAGTAGTTTAAAGCAGCTGCAATTGCAAAATATCAGCTACAGTGATATTAACTTATTGTTTGTATTACCAAACACAGCAGAGTAACGTGAGCCAATGAGAATGCCTGAAAAATGGCGGAGAAAAATAGGAAGAGCGTGTGGGAGACAGAGAGAGAGAGAGAGAGAGAGAGAGATGAAGCTAGAGAACAGCTCGAACTGTGGGCCAAGTGCATTTCACACAAAACGTGCAAATAATAACACCATCTTCATCGCGGCCTAATGATCTGCGCCATGTTCTTGTTGTTGTTGTTGGCACAAAGCCAGCAGCAACTCACGCACACAAGCACAGACAGTACACAATAAAACGCGTTAACTGTTAGCTGTTTGCCTGCGCAAGTTTTGTTTGCATCTGTCTGCCAAATGTTCCCCGCTTACCCCTCTGCTTTCCCTCCGCTTTGGCTTTAACCAATGCCAATATTGCACGCTACGCAGTCACAACGTCTAACTAATTGGCGAAACAGCAAAAACAACAATAATGGCTTAGCCGCATTGGGTGAAAAGCCGGCAACTAGCCATAGCTAAAGTCAAGCAGGTTGTGTGTGTGTCTGCTTGTGTGTTTATGTGTATATGAAGATGCTATCGCGTTGTTGTTCAGCTCACGCACTAACTATTACACTTACCACTCTCTCTCTCTCTCTCTTTCATTCTCTCTCCAGCGCTTGACTTTTGGCCAACCAAAGCTTCGCGCTCTGCCCCCACAAAAAAAAAAATGAAAAGCCAACTAAAAGCACTTGCTTTGTTTTGTGTTTATTTTCTACTCTAGCCAAAAACTTAACTAATTTGTCGCCTTGCTTGTGACATCAGTGTTTGGCAGTATTTGTGTAAATATTTTTGTTATTGATAACTAGTAACCAATGTGATCCTGTCTAGAAAATATCAAAGAGTATGCACTGGTCGTCGTTGGATGCTTTTCTTGTTGCTGCTTCATTCACACAAATTAGTGAAAATTGTCAAAACAAAATGCAGGAAATGAAGGAAAAGTGTGGTTGTCGTGCGGCAACAGTTGCTGTTGTTGTATTTCGTGCGTTGCACATTTGCTTATCTATGAACAATAAGATTTATTTATGACAATAATTGCAGTTGTTGCTTTAAACATATTTAAAGGGGAAGTCATGAAGGATGCATACTTCCATTTTAAATCAGACAAGCACAAACATGTTCTTGTCAATTGTTTGTACCTTCGCCACCCTCCCTTCCAATTAGACATTTTCCCACCTGGACTACGCTCTCACGTCACTGTTTTGACCCCAAAGAATCTCAGTTCCCAAAACCTAGGTGCAGTGAACTCATAACACTAAAAAAAAAAAAAAAAAAAATAATAAAATTAAGAAAAAATGGAACACGACACATTTGAAATGGTATTCATATAAATATATGTATATATATGAGAAAGATGCCGCTGCTCCATTTCCTACAGCTCAAATTACCGACAGAAGTAAAGGAAGAATAACTAAAGCAGGAAAGGAACCTGTTCGTCGACACGAATCTCCCCCTTTCCGCTCACATGGGAGCGTGTGCATGCATAAAAAATCAAGCTGGAATTAGAATCCAGCTAGCTACCTGACCTAACCTCAAACATGTGAGCGCATATCCCAGCCAAGAGTCTGAGGAGGGAAGGAGGACAAAAAGATGTTGACAAGAGCAAATCAACGTTCGACAACTTTTGTCGGGGTCATGGGAAAATTTCCTTATGAATCGGAAGTGAAACCGTTGCAGGAATATAGTAAGGGAAGGCGGGGAGACAGGCTCGGTGTGGGTAGTGTACAGGATATGCTGGGAACGTGTTTATTTATAACTAAGTATAACCAATGCCATTTGCTTTCTCATATTTATGTTAATTTTGTCAAACATAACAGGAGTTTTGATTAATGCAACGCACCTTGAACAGCTGTGGGAGAAACAACACTGTCCAAAAAGATTATTGAGAGGAAAATATAAAGAGACTCAGAGAGCACAAATATGTATGTATCTTTGTCTGCAGAACTTCTTGACACTCATTCAGCTGGGGACGCCACTTAAAATATTTGCCAGAAAAATAACAAACGTCTTGGACACACACAGAGAAAGACTCACAGATACATGTGCATAGGTATTTACATTTTGGAGGCACATGTCCAAATTGATGCCCTGGGGCATTGGTTTAACTTCGTTCAGAGTGCCCATATCCAAAAATGGTCTCATTTGCGAACGGTAAATTCAAATTGTTATGATCCGTAAATGTCAAAATTGTAACCAAACTTTGTCTTTTTGCAATTCAAATGTAACTATTCCTCAACTCAATTCCTCTGACATCTACTTCTGCTTCTATTCCATATGATTCATGGCATCTGTGAATCGGTGGGCAGGTGGGCATAGAGCAGGAAAGGGGGTCCATTCAAGGTCCATTATCCAAGTGCGGACCATAAATAACGCCAGTTTAGCCCATGGGCTTCTACTACTCTGCTCTCCTCTCCTCTTCTTATAGGTTTCTCTTTTGTTGCTGCTTCTAAACTTTCTTCAATCAAATGAAATGCTCCTTAAGCTTAATTGTCTCTTTTTGCTTCAATTTTTAAGTCATTTAGCAAAGCTGGGGGCGGGGTCGCGGTCATTGGGCCACAAAGATGTATTCAAATACTATCAAAATATGTCGGCTATTTGTTACTGCGGTGAACAGTGGCACAAAACATAAATTATCTTATTTGTAAAATAAATTTAACTAATTTAACATTAAATTTTAATTCTTTTAATTTCAGTTTCCTGGAGACCGTCTCAATAATCGAAGTGTTAAATCTTTATAATGCGGTAAGTCAAACTTTTTATTAAAATATTTTAAGCTACTCTTTTAAACGGGTTTTGCCCCACTGTGCCTTGTGCAAATAGCTACAATATTTACACTGACTTTGGCATCATTTCCTCCAGAACAATAAAGAATAAGCCATCGGAATTGAAAAAAAAAAAAACTAAACCAGGGGCAAAGTATTCGACATTTATTTTAAGTTTTATTTCTTTTATTTTGTTATTTTTTTTTGGCTTTTTGTGGGTGACGTTAAATTGGTTTGCCGATTGTTTATGCATTTTGTAGTCACACTCTGGCCAGCAAGAAATGCCAGAAGAGTGGACGACAAATAGGCGGACGCATTTGAAATGAAGGTGAATAGAATTCTGGACCAAAAGCAGCACTCCATCATCATAAACAATAATATAGAGACGACCATAACAAACGTTGGGCTACCAAAAAGTGAGCGCGAGCCAAAGACAAGTGGTCAAGTGATAGACGGAGATGAACGCAAAGAGAGAGACGGAGACTGAGGGAAATTCAAAGAGGGAAGGTGGCACATCAAAAACCGATTTCATTTACTGTGTACCCGTTGGCCATTTGACGTGAATGTGAATCAGTGTCAGGCAGTCAAGCATTGATCGAACAGGCTAACCTGAAGACAATCTCGACCGAAAGAGACCCTGTACTAAATAGTTGTATATTGTTAAATGGTGATTAATGAGGAAATTTCGTGGACAAATCAGGACTAAAAAAGTAAATTTAGCCATAAATAATTCTATGTAGTTATGCTACCTCATGCAATACCCCTTGCACTTTGCACATACTGGGTCTTAAAAAGACTAAAGAAAATGATTTGAATTGTCTCAGCAGATGCAGCTGGGCAACACATGCGGCACCCCCGCCAAGTTGACCAAGTTAAGGCCAGCTGCCCCGACTGTCGACTTTCCAAAGCAACTGCAACTGGTGAGCATCGTTATGGCCCCGTTGTCATAATCAAAAGCGTTATCTGGTAGCTAACAGCCGCATAATTTCAAGTACCTCTCGACTGCCCCTCGTTGGGCCGATCTCCAAAGTGGATTTGCGGTTGCCTGGAAATCAACACGTTCCGTCTGAGGCTCAGTCGCAGTCTCCATCTGAGTTTCAACTTCAACTCTTCTCTTTACTGCTCTGCTCTTCTCTGTGTGTAGATGGTAATTACGAATGTGTTGGCTCAAATGAAGCAGCTTGAAGAAGAAAAAAAGTGCTCAGTATATAATAATGACAATAAAGAAATTATAACAATAATAAACTAATGGTGGAAAAAATGGTACGAGCCCCGATAGAGAGACTTTCGCCTTTTGTGGCATATCCGATTACCTGCAGCACGGCCCTCTGGCATTGCCTTGAATATGGCTAAAAGACAGAGATAGGAGTAAGGGAGGTGGCATATCAGATTACCAGATAGCTAGCTACCGTTGTCAGTTTCCATTATTGTTGTGCGCGTCTTGAAATCTTCAAGGCACTAATGTCATCAGAACTGAACATTCAACTTGTATTGATATTGATTTGAATGTCTGGAGGTCTTATATGGGTCATAAGAGCCATGCTGCAAATCTAATGAGTGCCATATCTAAAGAGTTTCAATTTAACTATTTTGCAGAAAAGCTTATATATATTTTATTTGTAACTTACTAAAAAAGACTAAAATTAGACGAATATTCTTAATATATCCTCGCTTAAGTTGATGCTTAAAAATATCATTTTTCAGTTGATTATTGATACTGAATATTATAAACGATAGATTTACAAATCCGATAATAAAACATGCTCTACGTGAGACTACTAGATTGAACCAAACTGAAGTATATTGAGTTATTATTTGTCAAACGCTTCATTTAATACGAAAGCTCTTGGATTCATGATGAAACTGCAAAATTTTAGCTGTAAGGCTAATCGACTAAACTAAAATCTTTTTTCTAAAAAGGTGCATTGATATTTCCTTCAGTTTCACTTACATAAGCTTTTAGAACTTGTGTCAATTATTAGCTGCCTGCTAGCATACGCACTACAATAGCATACCCACTTAGTTCACTCGTACAAGGGGTATAATGAAATGTAGCACGTGAGGCGCGTGCAAAGGCGCAGCTTTTGTTGTGCTGCTGTTATTGTTGTTTTTGGTCGAAATGGCAAACAGTTTGGGTAAATTTCACTTGGTGTTCATTTAAGGAAATGTCGAGAAATGTCCATTTTGGCAAACGGTTCGGTGATATTTCCTTAAAAGATTTTTTTCCAACGCCATGGCAAATGGAATTGTGGGTGAAAAGTTCAAATGTCAGTCCAAGACTTTCAAACAAAAGGTAAAAGTTATACAAAAAGATAGAAAACACACACAATAAAAAAACAACAAACAAATAAAACCCGTAAAAGAATTGCCAATGATTTTTTATGCAAATCATAAATCAGGCATTGAGACATAGAAATGGAGATGGAGATGGAAATGTAGACGAAAAGAAGCGAGAGCAAAATCGCAAAGTGATTGGAATGACGGCGCGTTTGACTGATTGGCGGATTGATTAACTGACTAACTGACTGATTGACCGTTTGACGGATTGACATATTGAGTTGCCAGCAATTCCTGCTCTCTCAGTGAATCATTCAAAAATTTTGCACACTTTCCAGTTATCCCGAAATAATTAACACAATGAGCAATCAAAGTTGAAAGATGACTGCCAGTCTGTCTGTCCACCCGTTCGTCTGTCTGAAGGCCTTAATTAATTTGAACATGGTTTAATTTCATTCACGCATAAAAGAAATCTTCGGGTGGTATTATTGCCCCGATCCATTTTACAGTTCCATCTTCAAACTCTCTACACATCTATCTAACACTTGAGATGTTGAGACCTGTTTTTTGCGGTCTCTTCGATTGACCCGGGCATCATCAACTCCCCGAAGTACCTCCCTTCATCCAGCCCATTCCGCCGCCCCCTGGCTATAACTCCAGCCATGCGGCAAGTGGGTTTCAATAGAAATTAGCAAATGTGTCGCATCATTAGCCACAAAAGCCATTGCCGGGTTTCAGCGCTACGTGTGGAGGAAGACTCTCAACTGCTGTGGCATCTGCTCGATGGCCCCTCCTTCTTTCTCCCTCTCTTTCCCCATATTTTCCTTGACTTTAGAGAGATGTCGTTGTCATTTCACTTTATCGACATTTTTCGCTATTTTTTGCGGTTTTTGGCGCCGGATTAGCTTGAGGATGCGGGCATCCAATCTTGTTTTGTTTATTTATTTATATTTCGACTTGTTGTCTATCTGCGCAAAATAAATTTCACCTGAAATCTCTTTTGGGACTGTTGTTATATAACTCTATTTGGGTTGGGTAGGTGTTAACCATTTGATCGTTGATGATTTATTGAGTTATGACAGTGGGTTAAGTTGTGGCCAAAAGTGTTTATTTTGCAGATGGAAGTGTCCAAAGCACTTGGCAACTCTGTTGAAATCCACAAAACAACAAGGAGAAAAATTCAAATATTTTCAAAAGTAAAATAATAAGAAAAATTAAAGACTATAAAAGGTTAAACAATTTTCGAAAATTAAACTTACACACTTTTGAAGTGAATTTGATTATCTGAAGCGCGATCGTTCCATCGGCTTTCGAGTTGAGTTGAGGAAAACCTGTCGGAGGAGACGTCAAGTTCCTTTCTAAGCGCTAATCCCATAAATTTTCTCCTCTCTCCTGGGCCAATTTGGACAAAAAGAAAAAGAGTTTGCTGTTTGATCAAATATATTTTCACACTTGCCTCATATATCAAGCGGGCAATGGGGCAAAATTTGCACTACAAATGATTTCAACACCAAAAGGCCGCCAAATGCCAGCAACAACAAAGACAAGGCGAACAACAACAATGTTGAGTTATGGGAAACACCGAGCGCATGTTGTACAAATTTTCCAAAAGAGCCCCCACAAGCAACAATAACAGCAACTATCTAGACAGACGGCTTGAACGAGGGACAGAGGGACGTTTAGTCAGTTAACAAAACGCCAACAGACGACGCAGAATCAGAACAGAAAAAGTAGTAAAAGAGCGCGCAAATCTTCAAAACTTTACAGTAAAACATAAATCTTCCGACGCCTTTCATTTGGGGGCGGAACAATTTGGTTAAGTTCAGTTTTGGTTTAGTTTGGCTAACAGAAAAAAAATTTGCTGCATAATTTCCGGACGCTAAAAAAGAGCTAAATAAAAGCAAAGAAAATAGGCAAAAATAAAAGCCAAATGGATTACAATAATAATTTTTCATATGCAGATTTTGCTACAGTAAACTCTGGCTGCCGCTGATGCTGCAACAAGTTGCCAAAGCCATGAATAATATTTCATTCGGGAATTCTGTCTGGCCTACGCCTGAGCTTTGTAAGCTAAAGGCTTAGACAGCTAAATATCCTATATAATTTCCTAGCGCTTTTTTAAGGGACTTCAAATGGAAAAAGTGTGTCAAAAAATACTGAAAGTCTATCAAAGTTAAAAGTTGAATATTTTAACTTAAATGGGTTTTTTTTTTAACTAGAAAGTATTTCAATTAAATACCCTTCAAAAATGCCTCTTTTTTCGTTGTCAGGTCAATGAATTTTTGTCCAATTGCGAGCCATTTGTTAAATTCAAATTTCTTCTGCATTTCAAGAGCTTTCTCGATTACAGGGTATGAAAAGGGTAGTCGAGTGGGCTGCTGCTATTTGATGCGCACTTCTGAAGCAACTCAGCGACGCCAATATGTTGCAACAAATTTGCATTCAACTGCGACTTGAACTTCCACTTCACTCCACTCCAGGCAAACTGTCGTAACCACCTCCATCTTCACTTCAAACTGCAGGGCTTAACATCCCACCTCCACTTTACGTTATGGACGTGTTTCATTGGCCATGCAAAACTCAAAACGTTATCAACTTGAGGCTGCTAAGAATTATTGTGCTCTCTGCTAAATATAATAAAAAAAAAACAAACCATCCGTCCATAGTTGAGTTTGAGTTTTCAGTTGAAGTTTTCAGTTTTCTGTTTCCAGCTTTGCGGTTGGCCTGTGGCCAACTTCGTCTTGATCACCAACTTCGACTCCAACTCGAACTCCATCGGCATCTCCATCTGCAACTTCAACTCTACTTCCACTTGATGGACTTTAGTCAAAGTCAAGTTGGAGTTCAAGTTCTTGCCCGACAGTTTTCTGCATAATGCCAAGTCAACGATGTTCGCTCGTTCGATCGTCGCCGATCCATGGCAGTCAGCCTCATCATCATATTGCCAATAACGCATGGATTTGTGCAATAGATTTATTGAATTATTGCTTTGACCGTGGCAGGTACATGGCTTCACTCAACTCCACTTCACTCTACACTACTCCACTTCAGTGCCAGTGCCAGTGTCTGTGTCTCGGCATATGGAACTAGTTGGATGGCTTAAAAAGGCCCCGTTCAGTTCATACAATGCATCAAACTAACAAAAGTAAAGAAACATTCAAAAAGAACAAACAAATTCAAGTAATTTCGAGCTAAGATAATTGGATTCTTGTTCAAAGGATTAAATTAATTCGTAAAGTTTATATTTACAATTATAGTCTCTTTTTGCCAAACCTTATAAACCCTTGGTACTCTGATTTAGTACAGGGCTCAAAAATGCTTTTGAGTGGGTGATAAATTCAAAGCGAAGCGATCCATGCAACTCTTCCCCAGCACACATAGTCATTATACCAAGCGGCCATAAAAGAAAGCTGCTGAAGTGCCTCAGCTCGGAGATTTAACTCCAAGTTAGAGACAGAGTAGGACTTGGTCTTGGACTTGGAATTGGAGTTAGACTTAGAGTCCAGACTTCATGATAAGTCCAATTAAAGTTGCCATTGCTCGACTGCGAGCGACAATAAATAGAAAATCGAATATTAAATACACTTATGAGCACAGAGAGGGAAGTTAAAACTGTGCTTAAAATGAGTGCGACGCAGCAGTAATATTTGTACTTAATTTAAGTTAAAATTTCAATATCAAAGGATTCAAACTCTTGTGCAATTATTTTAAGCTCAGCGATTAATCTTAAAGACTTGTAAAATTCTCTTAAAACTTTGAATTTTCCAACCACTGTTTTGAATTTAAATATTATATTTAATTCCCATAAAATAAATTTGAATAAGTCAAGAATTTAATTAAATGCAATTGAAGCTGTTGTAAGTGTATAACAATAAAACGGATCGCCTTAGTTATTTTGTTTTCGGCCTAAACGCTGACCAATTGGCCTGAATGGGGCCGGGCCATCATAAGCAAATAATCAAGCCATAAATCTCACTTGGCAATGAGCGATTTACGTTTACAGCCACATTTTGAAAGTAAAACTATGAAAATATTCTGCAATTATTTGGCAATTTGTGGGCCAAAAAAAAAAAAGAAACAAAATTTCAATGATTAATTGCCTTACAAGTCAAGTTACAAGTCTGTTGTTGGCTTTGCTGCTCCAAATTCTATTGCTGATATACATTTAAATATTTTCAGTTTTTTCTATTTTTTTTAGTTTTTTTTGTTAAAAGACAACGTCAACCTGCTGCGCATCGAGAGAATCTCGCACCGTTAAGTGCACTTCAAATCTCCAACTTGGAGTTTTCGACTCCCAGTTGTGACTTTGCTTGAGGCGCACGGGCTCAAGTGCGATGCTGTTGTTTTTCTTGTTGTTGGCCATGGCTTAGAGAGACTGTAAAGTCTGCCCTGCAATTGCTTTGATTTCTCCCCACAATTACAAACGCTGACAGTAGCCGACCGATCTTCAACTTCATTAGAGAGATTTCGATATTGTTTGAATGCCACTGTGGAAAAGAAAGAAAGATACGAACAGAAAAAAAAGTGTAGTAATATGCATACTGATACATATTCATGCACACTCGTATGTATATAATTGGTAGTCAGTGTGCCTGTCTGGCACTTCACTTTCCAACTATGACATGGCAATAATAATTGCGTTGGTCCAGGGGGCACATGACGACTGGTTGGAGGAGGAGGAGTAGTAGAATCAGGAATTTGCTTTTCGGTAGCGTTTTAATCAGAGAAAGAGAGCGGGGAAAGAAACGAATCTGGGAATGTGGAGCATGCGTTGAATCATCTGTTCCAGTCTCTCAATTAGCTGCAGCTTTGTCGCCGCATTTGTGCTCGAAATCACTTTAAAACGCATTAAGACCCACTTTGATGGCCAACAAAAAGAAAAATTAAAAACAAAAACGTGTAAATTCATCACCTCAAGATTTATAAATACTTTAAGAGGGACTACTTTTTTCAAACGCCCATAAAAAAAGAGCTTTTTTTTAATTGCTGCAAGCCGTATTTGTTTAAAACCTTCTAATAATTTTAAATTGAATTGAATTAATATTATTTTGTGCAAAAGTATTAATCAAAAGCACCCTAAAGTCATTTTATTATACTTTTGCAGTCTGCCAAGTAAAGAGTTCCAAGTGAAAAGTCGCATGCGATAAACGCTTGTGTCTTCAGTTTATGACCAGGAAATTGGGCAGTTAAATGTGCATTAAAATGCACTTATTCATAACAAAGTGAAACTATTTGCTGCGGGGTCAAGTTGACAGGTACAAATAACTTTTGGCTAAGATACAGTTTAGGCCAACTTTACCTCCCAGCTGCTTCCCAACACTCACTTTTGCTGCTGTTTCTTTGCCTACCCCGTTCGACGGTGTCCCAGAGGTCAGAGCGTCACGCTTGATTCGTGCGCTGTTATGATATTTTAATAAGATCTGGCAGCGCCGTAAAAGACGTTGCCATTTGTTTGGTTATTGGCAGTTTAACTGCGCAAATATGCAGGCACAGTTAGTTACCATACACGACTAGACTATATATAATAATAGTTGTTTGCCAGATACAACAACAACAAATACAAACAACAATCGAGTGAGATATTTAGATTAACAGGTTGTTTTCATTACAATTCGTGCTTTTTAACAAGCAAAACGTGCACTTTCTCCGCACGCAGAGCCAATAATTTCAGTGCCTGGGTGTATGGCTCTATGGGTCTCTCTGCGTCCCAGTAAACTCTAGCAATTCCACCGATTCCACCGATACCTCCGTTGTGCCAAGCACTAGCAGACTCCTTGGCGTGGAACAATAGGCACATTGCCAGAGAAACAGAGGAAAGGAGAGACAAAGTCAGAGGCATCGACATTAACATTGACTTTACACGACTTTGGAGCAATCGCGTTGGTAGCTTCATATTTTTATTGTTGTTTCGCATTGCGCATTGTAAAGAATGTTTGTTTTCGACTTCTTTTTTTTTTGCGTTGGATCGTGTCTGTGTCCTTAAACTCTTGTTTGCTGGTAGCTGGCATAACGCATCTTTTTATTTGAGCGGACAAACTCAAATGGGTATTTTGGTTTCATCAGCTGGTTTACGAATCAGAAATGATAAACTAACATTTATTGATTGAATGTTTGATTATTCTTTAAATATTTGAAAAACTTATTGTTCTTTCAATAATTGACTAAAAATTTTGAATTTCCGTAGCTAAAGTTTTATAAGAAATCTTCAACATCTTTAGTCTTCTTGCAGAGAATTAAGTCTTCGCTGCTGGCCCAAAACAATTGCCTTTTGGCCATTCTCAGTGACTGCTTATGCAAATATTGCGTCGTTGGGTCACGTTTATGGTTTGTACGTTGTAAAGTGTCAATTTCTCAGATGGAAAATCCACAAAAACAGCACAAATACACTCTCATATTTCGATGTATAGCTGTATCTGTGTGTAGGAATGCAGAACGTGCAGCTTATGTCATAATCGTTGAGAATCCTTGCTGCGTTCTCACTTTATTCCAACTCCTCTCTCTTTCTCCATCACTGCTGGGTGTTAATGTCCACATGCTGCTCCTCCATGTGATCATCGAGCGTCGTTTTTCCCACATTTCGCGTTTGTCCATGTTTATGGCCATTTGTTTATGTTTTTTGGCTACTGTGCACTTGCTGCCGTATTTTGTTGTCTTCTCTCTTCTGTCTGCCCTCCCATCCCCACTTTATCTGTTCTGACTAGAACAATGGATAGTTTGCATGTAATCGCGACTCCCTTCTCACTATGAGATTTCTGGCTGCGATGTGTGCAGGACATGAGTTGAGCCCTGGCAACAACCAAAAAAAAAAAAAAAACAAAAAACCAAACAAACTTTCTGCTCATGTATTGCAAAAAGTAACAACAACATGAAAACACTAACAACAATCACGAATCTTGTGGCAAACGAGCGAAACAGAGCCGCCAATGAGGTAGCTAAATGAGCGCCGGAGCTGCCGGAAAGTTAACAAATTGCGGCTTTATTACCAACATCTCACTTAAAACTTAGCTCACTCCAACTAAAAACAAGCTAAACGTAGCCCCTCAAACAAACCTGATAGATGTGCCCGCCAAAAGCACAGCAAAAAAAAAACAAAAACAAAATCAAAAACCCAAAAAAAACTTAACTCAAACAAAAGTCGGACCCATTAGGATAACTATCGCGTGAGAGCGGAGGCCACTCTGTGTGTGTGTGTGAGAGGGGGCGTGGGGAAGGGAAACTGCCGTTTTGCAGGGCAGCCGTTGCTGATCCTGACTTGCCGATGCTCCACCACCAACTAAGTGGGCTAAAGTAATGAGCCAACGCCGACTACGTTCCTCTCTGCCAACTCCAACACCAACTTCAACTCTAGCTGCAGCTCCATTTCCAACAGCAACTTCAGCTGCCGCTCTGCCAGATCTCAAACGCTGCGATTGCTGACTGGCGCGCATGCGCAATAAACAAACACGCCATGTTACCGTTGTCTGGCATCCGATTTGAGAGCACTGTGGAATCAAAGTCCTTTCCTCTGACTAAAAATTTCAAAATTCAAGTGGAAATTTTACTTTTTTGAAGAGCAGTATATTTTTAAATTCAGAATTTTATTAATGTCATGAAAAAGAACATGAATAATCCTCAATTTATTCTTATGAAGAAATTATTTACGTTGAATCCTTGAAAACTTATCATAACAAAATTTTTAGCACCATCCTTTAGCTGTTGTGACCACTGTTATGAAAGCTTATTGTTTTTGTCCAGGCTTTCAGTTGGTGTCAGCTGGTGGGAGTTGAGCTTGCCAGAAATGAAATAATAATTATTATTAACTATTAGCGTTTGCTGGTAGCCGTCGCAACAGATGAAGCCTTAATCCGATGCCGATGCCGATGCCGATTCCAATCCGAGTCCGAATCCCGATGCCAATGAGCCAATTGCCACCATTTGTTTGGGACGCCAAAAAGCTGGACTTGGCAGCACACTTGGATGGGTCTTTTGATTGTTTATGACCTTAAGTTGTCGTGCCGCAGTGAAAAGGTCATCATTTGGTTGTGTTGTTTTGTTTTGTGTTGGGTTAGTTAGTTATTAAGTTGCTTGTTTAGTTGCTGGTGTTTTTTTTGTGGGTAGGCGGTGTCTAATTTGTGGTTGCAGCCTCAACTTCTGTTTGCTTCTCTGCTTTTTTTGAAGATGTGGCGGCATTTTGCCATTTGTTTTATGGTTTAGTAACTGCCTTTGATTTTTATGATGCTTTAATTTGTTGCACGTTGCAGTAAATTTGCTGTTTTCTTTACTCTAACGACTATTCGATTACTTTTTTAATGGACAACAGGTTCAATTTGAACTTTGGCCAGTCAATGAGAAAGCTTAAAAGGGATTGTCTTTTAGTTTGGAAACCTTGTGACACAATTATGCATCAATTATAATCCCCAAATAATCAAAAACTTCAGAGACAGTTTCCCATCACTTGTCGGCTTGCCATCAACAGGGTTCAACTCGGTTGTGTTGTCGTAATTCAAAGCGATTCGAGTGCAAAGCCGACATACTCGCATTTTTCAAAAGTCTACAAAGCTCTCCCTGTTTTTGATCTTGTACCGCAATAAATAAATCCCCAAAAATGCTAGAAACTTCCTCCACACTGGAGCACACTTGAGTGACCAACAAATAGAAAAAACAAGTCGAAACTATCCTATCTACAACACATGTCGCCGCCAATTAACAAAAACCCAAAACAACATTTATAAAAATATTTACCAAACGAGAAATTCGCTGCCAGATGAAGAGAAAAAACAACAACAAAACCCAAAAAAAAAAAGGATTAAAATAAAAAATTTGAGAAAATGCTTTCAGGCTAATCCCAGCGACATGCGCAACGTTAGCGTCTCATGTTCTTCAAGATCTGATGTTGTTGTTGTTGTTGTTGTAGCTGCTGGACACACACTTGTCGGTTGGACTCAAAGCGACATTTCCCACATCAAAAAAGATTTCGTCACGCACAATATTTTGTTGTATTTCAGTTTATTTTATGTTCATTTTCGATATCCAAGGGTTTCAGTTGAAAAATTTGTTTCATGCAAACAACAGCAAAGAAATAAAAAAGATTTGAAATTATTAAGTCATGCAGAAGACAATTGGATCATTTGTTTATAAGGTGTGTTTCTATTATTTTTTTTTGCTTTTATTTTTATTTGTTACTACCGCATGTGCAACAGGTTAAAATGAGTGACGTGTTTCGTTGTTGTTCCCATTGTTGTTGTTCAACATTTGGGTATTTGTCAACGGTACCGTTTTTTGTTTTTTCTGTATTTTTACCCGTCTTTTTACTTGACTGAAAATCAGCTTAAATACAATTAATGGCTGGCATTGGTCATTGACAAGTCCATTAAAAAAGCTTTGGCTGAATTTTGATTGACTCTTGGCCTGAGATAAGACGCTTGACTTAAGGACGGGCTAGAACAGAATTGGGGATTTCTGAGAACAAAGAAATAAAAAATATAGTAATAAAAACAATGTGAAAACTAAACAAGAAATTATTTAATTTGTAAAACTACATAATGCATAATGCAGTAGACTTTTGAAATACTGAAACATAAAATTGTTTAATTTAAATAATTAGTTGCTCGTTGCTCGTTAAATATTTAGTCCCTAGTTGAGCTGTGCATAAGGAAATGAGTGTGTTCTTATAAACATTTATTGTATTCATTAGCATAGTCATAGACTTTTTTTTGTAGCCCACGATTTGGTTATTATGATCCTGGCCAAATGTGCTATTTAAAATATCTTAACTAAGCTTTCAACCATTATGAAGCCTGCGGCAGATTTCTTAGCTGTGTTTTTGCACAAACTGCGTTTGTTGTTGTTACAGTTGTTTGTCTCTTTTGGCTGTTGTTCTTGTTGCCGGTTGTTATGACTAATAAAATGTTAACATGCAAAACATTCGCGCAGACAAAAAAAAACAAAAACAAAAACCAAAAATGTCAAAAGCCAACAACACGTTTTTGATTATGGCCCACACGTTGTTCCTTCAGACAGAGAGACAGACGGACTGAGAGAGACTGTGGGACAGACGGACTGACTGAGAGGTAGTTAGTCAGTTTCAGTTCAGTTTCATTGCCTGCATCTGCTGGTATGTTTTTTGTTTTTGGCCCAAAAGATCAATGGTCAACTTGTGGCTGTGTTGTGATTGCGTTTTTCCATTCCCACCTCCTCCTGCTGCTCCTCCCCCCGCTTAACCCCTTATCACCTTAACCTGTTGCATGATTCATTGCTCTGAGTTACGACCTGAGTTCTGTGTGTGTGTGTGTGTCGTTTGTTGTGCCAATTCTTTGATTTGCAGGGCGCGTGCCTGTTATCAGTGGTCGGTGCAACGGTTTACAACGGTTACTGACAGCTCAAATCCAGAGAAAGGGCCCCCCCTTGAAAGGAATTTCAATTCCAATTCGAACTCGAATTCGAGTCTCAATTCCAGGCCAAGTCATAAACAAAGTGTTTGGCTTTCTCCTCTCCAATTTGGGATTTTTTTTAGCTGCTTCTATTCCTATCAATTAAACTCATTAAATGTATAATTTTTTTTTTGTACTTTTTCGTTACCTCAGCTCAATTAAAACTCATTAAATCATTTACAATATTCATAAAAATAACAATAAAATTTTTCGGAGCAAAGAAAAGAGAAACGAAAGGAAACGTGCGGTGGAAAGAAGCTAAAAAGCAGCTTGGAAAAATTGTTAGAAACTCTTAATGCATTTGTCATGAACCTGCCAGGCTATAACGGCGGCGACTTTAAGCCCAGCTCGAAAAAGTCTTTGCAATGACCGCGACCTGCTCTCCATTGTGCACATGATGAGGCCGAGACAGAGGTTGGGACTCGGTCTGAGGTTGAGGTGGAAACCTAGGCCCCGTTGGCGGCCAGCAACTACACGCTAATGGTCAGCATCAACAGCAACAACAACCAGAGCTGGAAGGAAAGGTTAAAGCAGAGTTAGCCCGGATAAGAAAATCCCTGTATTAAAAAAAAAACAGTTTCTTAGTTAGATTTCGGTCAGTTTTTTTGAGTACCATAATACTATTTTTTAAACGGATTTTTCAACAGACTCAATGGACCTTTCGGTGTTCTGTTTTTACAGGGCCAAACAACAATAATGGAAAAACTTGCAGCGCACGCTGCCAACATTATAAAGAAATTGTAATAACAATAATGGCTCAATAATTTATTGATAAAGCCTCGAAGTTGCAGTTAAAGTTGTATGCAGAGGTCGACTAATGTGTGTATGCCAGGGTGTGTGTGTGTATGCCTAGAAGTGTGTGTGTGTGTGTGTATCAAACGGTACTTAGCGAGTATTTTGATTTTTGGTAACTTCATTTCATGCGAGAGTCGCAGTCCACTGAGAGCGCGTATTGAGCCAAATCGGCTAGCCCCACAGAATCGTGACTCCCACATTTTAACCCTTGACCTCACCACGAGCGAATGAAGTTAACTTAACCGCTCCCCCCTCCTTCACCACGTTATCTCCTCTTTTCTCCTGCTCTTGCCGCACATTCCACCCGTTACCTGAATCGTTTGTTGTACCTGCTTTCTTTCCAAAACTTGGAGGGGAAATACCTCTGAAATGCGGGATGCTGAGGTGGACAGAGGGAGAGCGGTGTAGCGGGGAAAAGCGGAAAAAGTTGGGTAAACTGAAAATCCACAATAATCATACAATTTATTACCTTTGGCTTTTATTTTTTTGCAAATTCTCAAACTCAAAATGACAATAAATCATGTGTACATTTTGATTTTGGACCCTTATGTAAGTCGCTGCTGCCATGGCACGAGTCGGTGCATTGTTATGGCTTAAAGGATATCGAAATGGCCCCAAAGAGAAGGCACAGCCAGGGCCAGGGAGCGAGACTCAATGGCAAGTGGTTGTTGAAAGTAAAGTGTGTTTGCAGCCCTGTGGCAGAAATGGCTACATAAAAAAGTTAAGACCATAAAGATTCACTACAAACATCTTTGAATTCTTAATACTTTTAACGATATTTGCCTTTAAGTGTCTATAATTTGAATTGTGTTTTGCTCTCCCTCTTTCGTTCTACCTCTAATTCTCAATCTCCTTTCTCCGTTCTCATTTTTGCGGAAATATTTGAATTCCATGTGAAATTCCAAGCGTGTTTCGGTTACTTCAAAGGTAGATGTTGTAGGGCTTTCCACCTGGAGGTCGGTTTGCCAAGGTGTAAATGAATAATTTTTACGCACCTTGATTATTAAACAACAACAAACTCAGAGTCACTTGTGCCGGACACTTGCCGCAGGTTATCACAAGATGCAACATGCGCAATTATTTTGTTAAGCCTTGTCACGGTACATTTTTCGCACTAAAATTTTGGTATGTAATTTTTTGGTAACACATTTGGCATGTTCTAGAAAGAGAAAGAAGAAAGTACAAGAACTGAGTACTAAATGGAAACCAGCGCGTTACGTGCTTGTAAATTCAAATTTTATTTGGGCATTTTTGGCAACGGCATTTCCTTTGGTCACTTTTACTTGTTTTCTTGGTTCACTTGGCTTGTGATTCGTGCATAATTTAACGAAATATGAAATGAAGCTTGTTCTCTGACGGAAACAGGAGTGAAGTAGACCGCACACAAAGCTCAACATCGTTTATTAATTCAATTTGTGCCTAAATTAACGTGTAAGTGCTCAAATATTGAGTTGCCGACAGCGTGAAATAAACTGGACTTTCTGCTTGAGTTATGTATATTTTTAGACCCTGTACTTTATAAAAGGCCAAAAGAAGGCTTTTTCTACCCCATATATATATAAATTTGGTTTTATTTAAATATTTTGATTAAAGTTTGAAGTATAATAACTGAAACACAACTCTGAGTTTTTGCAACTGTTACCAATTTTATATAGCGCAGGCTTAATAGATTTAACTGAATAAAATCAATCAAACATTGGCAGGTCGCTTTGCTTGTATAGTATTAAGTCCACGGCTGGCAGCATTGTGTATGCGATTCACCTTATCACCACGCCACATGTGGCGTGAGGTGCTATCATTACCACATCTGGCGTTGAAATTCCATTTTCAATTGTAGCATAGGTTAAGCCCGCTTACGCCCCCATAAGCTTTGACTAATTGCCGAGGAAATCGATGGTCGATAAAATGCCTCTGCAACTTTAATTTATGGCGCCTAAAAATAAAAAGAAAATCAGTTGAGCGAATGTTGTACATTTCCAACAAAATTAAACTATTCTCAATTTTTTATTAATCGAACACTTTACGCATTCTAAATGTGCAAATCATGCCACAATTTTGTAAAGTTTGCAACATGTTTTCTGTGTTGTAAAGTTGTTGATTTTCTGCTTTGTTTTTGGCGACTGGAAATCGAAAGAACAACAAGCATTTTGTCTAGACTTGCCATGTTCAATTTGGCCTTAAGTTGCAGACTGATTTTTGGGGGTCTTCTAAGAGCAACGAGAACAGTTGCAGTTATTGGCAATGACTAAGTAACTAAAAGTTGATAGTTACATGAGCCGACTTGAACAGACTCTGTTAGATAATTAATACAATTGCTTTAGCAATATTTATCCATTCTAATTACTGATGTTATGACACCTATATAGAGTTTTAGACTCTCCAAAAAATTCTACAATTGTTTGATCATTGCAAATGCTATCAATAATTTAAGTTAACATAGTAATTTTATTTAAAAGTAGTGCAAATTAAGTAATTTATTTTAATTGATAATTAAGGTTTCGCTTTTCAGTTTAAATAAGAATTGAGTATGCCATTAGTTGGTATCTCTAAAAGTCACGAATTAAACCATTTGTTAGCGCCATGTTAACGATTGTCTATCTGGGCACAGGCGGCAACCCTGACATCTGCCAAGCCCACCCAAAAAAACACAAAACCACTAAAACCAAAAATATCTGTTTGTAGTCAACACTCACTTAGCATTTGATTCATGTACCACGCTGGTGGCCAATCGGCAAAAATCATTAACAACTAATTAAATTATATAAAACAGTCATTAATTAGGCGAGAACGAGAAACGAAACTGGAGTTCTAAGTTTAAATAAAGCCTATAGATTTATAGAGTTGCTCAAATTGCCTTTCACTTTGGGTTGTTTTTTGGGTTAGGTTTGGGACTGGATCGAAAAACGAAACAATAAGAACAACAAACAACTGCATTAACTGCATAATGACAAGAAGTTTTTGCGCTAAACTTTTGCACTTTGACATCGCCGGGATTGGCACTACCAGGTGCACCACAGCAGCAGCACTGCACCCACAATTGGCACGCTTTATGCGGCGGCAGTTGTAAATATTTAATAACTACATTAATAACAGCAGCAATGACAATGACAACACCAACAACAATTGCAACACCACCAGCAGCAACAACAATCATAATAACACGCGCTGTGTTTTTTTTTTATTTTTATTTTTTTGTTACGATTGCAATTTGCCAAGCAATAAAAACTACCGTTTGAGCCACGTTTTGGCCACGTTTGCTTTTGCCAATGTGGTATGAATTGAATGAATGTCATTAATTTGACAACAGCAACCGTTAAATCAGCAATTCAATCACCAGCAAACAACAACAACAACAGCAACAACACTCGCTGGCGACAAAAGAAACGGTTCTCGATTCTCATTTTGGTGTTTTAGTTTTTTTGAGTATTTGTTGTTGTTTTTGGTCTCTCGCGGCGTGAGTCTTAAATTACCAACCTTGCCACAATTTTCAATGCGCATTCGGATTCGAATTTGTTTGCAGTAATTGGCCGGCAAAACTGGGAAACTGACGACTGTTGTTGCTGTTGCAGTTGCATTTGTTGCTGCTACCGCACCCATCAGCAACAGTTGTTGCTGTGACTGTTGCTGCTGCTGCACCACCCAAGCATTCATCGTTCGCCTTTTGCCTTTCAACTTCAGTTACAGGTGTCTCTCTTCTGATCGTCTGTGTCTGCATCGTCAGCCACGTTTGCTGCCGTGTCAATGACAGTTCAATGTGCTCGCGATTTGTTGCTGCTGCTGTTGTTGCTGTTGTTTTTGTTGCTGTTGCTGGCAACAGTTGTCGCACATGCAAATCGTGACTGTTGGCCAACCGACGTCCATCACAAGTTGCCAAACAAACTTGCCAGTCAGTCAAGTCAGTCGAGAGTCAGTTCAGTTGGTCTCATGCCACGTTTACACAGCTTCAATTTTGGTGTTTAACGAAAGTGTAAACTGTGTAATGGGTTCTTATTTTTCTAAGCTTTGTGTTTAGTTTCATTAATAAAATAATTTTCAACCCAGTTCTAAATCCTTAAAGCAATTCCTTCTTTTCTAAACAATAACTCAAAGCATTTGCCTGAAATCTGAAACAAGTTTCTTAGTTTCGTTAATTGCAATTCGTGTAAACGCTCTTAGGCTCTTTCATTTCAGTTACTAAGTGTGCTCAGTTAGTGGCTGGCTCTGTAATTTTTCTTACATTTTTTGGTAGTTGAAATGCGAGTGATTTGCTTAAGACATTTTGATTGATTATTTTTATACTCTCTGCAAGAGTATATTGGGTTTGTGCAAAAGTATGTAACAGGCAGAAGGAGGCGTGGCAGACCCCATAAAGTATATATATTATTGATCAGCATCACAAGCCGAGTCGATATAGCCATGTCCGTCTGTCCGTCTGTCCGTCTGTCTGTCTGTCTGTCTGTCTGTCTGTCTGTCTGTCTGTCTGTCTGTCTGTCCGTCTGTCCGTATGAACAAACAGATTTCAGAGATGGTAAGAGCTACAAGTTCGAGCTTGGTGTCAAACGATCAGATATTTAGTCAGTCAATACAAGAATCTTTTTTTTTTTTTCGATGCCACGCCCCATTCGCCCACAAAAAGCAAAAACTGGACACACCTCGTGAAAAATTGGTGTTTTCGGCAAATATCTCAGTAACTATGGCACCTAGGATCACCAATTCTTGTACGGGAGTTCCTAGCGACAGCATAGTTGCATTGCCATCTATAAATTTGGACTGCCACGCCCACTTTTCCCACAATTTATAAAATAGTTTTCAAGCTTCAATGCCGTTTTTTCCGTATCGTACAGTATTGTAGTTTATAACTGGTGTGGAGACTAACTATATTAAACTATCCTGAAAGGCGCATTAAAATCGGACTATAAACAAGAAAACTAGAAGCGTTACAATATTGTTAATTGAACGCAATATCAACCCATTGGTGCAAGCGAGACAGAAACACACAAGCACATGCTCGAACGTTTTTGCTGCCTGTGTGGCGGCAGCGCTGCCCGCGGTCGCTGGCTGCGCCGAATACACACATACATACATGCATGCATCATATATTGTCAAACGTATGTGTATTCGCAACAAACAAACAGATGTGTGTTTGATTATGCTTAGATTGTTTTTGTTTCAACGTGTTTTAATGCAAGTACTATTCATTGTAATATCTGGATACCGATTTTAATAATTTAATCGGGAAAATGCAGAGAGTATTATACGGTCGGGCGCGCTCGACTGTACTTTTCTTTCTTGTTATTTTTAATTTTTTTTTTGGTGCGACGACAAAACTGCGACCGCCTTTGCCACACAGCAGCACCCCCTCCCGCCTTCTGCTCGCCCAGCACCACAGATACCATCACGTTCTCCTTAAAAGTTGCAAAGCTTCCTCAAGCTTTGTTTTTGCTTTGCAGTCTGTCAAAATCGCGTTTTGTGGCCACCAAAGCAGGCGTCAACGACTGGAAACAACTTTGCCTTTTTGGCCAAGTCATGCGCACAAAAGTCGCTCGCTTTTATTAATTATTTTGACCCAGAAATTGTTGTTCGATTTGTGTGTTAAGTATTATATACTACTTACTATATATATGTGTGTGTGTGTAAATGAAACGGAACAAAATCTGACGATCCAAGTGCGGATCTGTTTGGGGATCGGCGCGCGTTTGTTGTCAGTTAAATTTACCACCTGTGATGAATAACGTTACATTTTGTTGATTTGTTGCTGTTGTTGTTGTTTTTCCATTTTTTTGTTGCTGATCGTGATTTATCGTATTTTATAAAGTACCAGCGGAATCTGGCATCAGAATCATTTGGTTACATTACGATTTGCCTGTGCCTTTTGCCATGCCCACATAAAGTTGATTACTCAGGTGTCTGAGTGCGTGTTCCCTTCGCCTCCCTCTCTTTCACCCTCTCATACTCTCTGTCTTTGTCTCTTTCTGTCTGCCTGTGCATGTTTTTGTTTGTGTATGGGGGCCATGTACCGTTAATTAATTTGCAAGTTGTTTTCTGACTTAGTTTGAATTTGTTAACTAGTGTATAGTGTGTTTGCCTTGCAGGCATATGCAGAGTTCAAATTTGTAGTCTTTGGGTGGGGAATTCATTATGTAAGCGTGTTTAATTAAATTGCTTAAGCAGCTAAAAACCTGGACATCAAAATTTGTTAAAGTGTTGGAAATTATTCATATAAAAATTTACTGTTTATTGAGTTATCTCAGAATGATACGAACCGGATATTAAGACTATATAAATTAATTTTTTTATTAAATGGTAGATTTTTAGACATTTTGTTAAATTATAATTATTATTCTTGCATTAACATTAAAAATTTTGTAGCATTCATAAAGACAGAGAAGTATTTATATGAATAGTGTTGACATGAAAAAAACAATAACACAAAAACTTGTCAGATTTTCGGCTTATTCGTTAGTCCTGTTTTGGAAGCTTTTGGTGTAGTTCTAGTGGATTTTGATTGTGGCGTACCACTTTTGGGCACAGAAGTCGCTCGGTTGGAGGGCGTGGGACGAGACAGACGTGGTGATGTGGCTGGAAATTTCAAGCCTGAAGCTGGAGGAGGACGACGTCTTAGTGTTGTCGTCGACGATGGACGCTTCCGGTTGAGCTGCAGTTGCGTAATCTTCTGAGTATCTGCTGGGGACTCCTCCGTATTAGCTGGCATAATGGCCGGAACTTCACGTTGCATACGTGGCGATGGTGCTGCAGGATTGATGCCGTGTGAACTGATGCTGCGACTGAGTGCCTCAAGTTGTTGCTGCGCCTCCAGATTGGAGTCACGCATTAATGTTGTTATTCTTTCGCGACTTCTGCGCTCCTGTTCCAATTGATCACGCTGCTGGTTGCGTATGGACTCGAATTCTTGCCAAAAGGTTTGGCTAATGCGCCGTGTATTGCGATTGAGTTCGCGGCGCAAAGCATGCACAACATGTGCATCACGAGGTAAGTCAGTTTCACCTTCCCGCTTGGACATTCTTGTTGTTTTCTGATTTTATTTGATTTGATTTGTGTGTTGTGAACAAATTTTGAGTTGTCTGAAAGGGAACTGGGGACAAGTTCTCAGCCTATACAATAAATGTTTTATACACACACTCACACACATACATTTATACACATGTCGGTGATGTCCACATGACGTTTCAGTCTGTGGGCAATTGATCGATGCCAGTTTTCTAATTGCCTTTGCCGCAAAACTTTCTTCTTAATTGTGGCGAGAAAAATGAGGCCCGTATCGAAATGGCATGAAAAGCACAACAAACACATGTCAGTCTCTAATTTGAAAGAGAGAAAAAGAGAAAAAGACAGATACAATGAGAGAGAATCAGAGAAATTTGTTTGTTAGAAAGAACATTTTGTGTGTTCGGTCAATCAATCATACGATAGAAGCTTGAAAACTTGGCCCAATTGGGCCTTGGCCAAACAATGGAGCCACAAACGATTGTCTTTGATATAATCGCAGCAGCCTCCACTTCACTTCACTTCACTTGATTCCATTCCACTTGAGTTCAGTTCATTTTAGTGGAGTCCATTTAGTCGAAATGAAAACAAAATTGCCAACAACGCCGCCTCCTTTTAGCCAGTTGTTTCCTGGCCAAAACGACGATGACGACCCCCGCTGTGCACTTGTCGAAGCCAAAAGTTCAACGATTGCCTCCGACTGTTTTAAATGCGGCTACCTAACCAAAGCACAAGCCAACAGGCAACTGGCTAAAACCCCAGCCCAATCCGAATATTCACAATTTATCCTTTATGGCTTTTGTTTCTGCAGAAGTGAAAACAAAAGATTGTCATCATCATCATCGTCCAGAAAGAGACCAAAGAGACTGTGTTTGCATAAGATCAACAGTTCCTTGATAGTACACCAGTACAACAACAACAACAACAACAGCAAATACTATATAGTATGGCTTATATATAGCATATGACTGATCGCTTTAATTGGGTGAAAGTGCTTAGAAAGTGTGACAGTGGTCGAAATGGACTAAAGAGCGCACTCTCATCATTATGTTGAGTTGCTCTCTGTCAAATCAATATCTATGGCCTTTACCTATACCTGTAGCTATATAACATACATCACCCGCATATATAGGCATCCTCAGCAATCAGCTAGCAAAGCGACTACAAACAAAGCTTCATCTCTCTGTCTGTCTCAACGTCGTTTCGTCCAGTTTGTCCATCTGTGAGATATTCCCAGGCCAGGCAAGAAAACTAGAACTCAAAATCATACATCACAAGCAATTACCGGCTAAAATGCGGCAGAGTGAGCTTCAGCAAACGGCTAAGGCCACTACTAACCTTGGCCGCTAGTGAGGCAGAGAGAGACATACAACTGCAACTACAACAAGCACAAAAGTAATAATATAACAACAACAAGTAAATATATATGTATATAAAAGAGTGTTATTATTGTTGCTGTTTATACACTGTGATTGGTGTAGGCATATCGATGAATTGTTTTAAGGAATTTATCAAAAAATGCTGAAAGAATTTAGCATTTTAAGTTAAAGTTGTTTTAAGGAGCTTTTAGCTTTACATGGATAATAAAGAAACACAATTGTGTATAAACTAAATATATATTATTTTAATCATTAAAGTAAAATTCTTTTTGTAGTAAAATGCTGTTAAAGAAAAATTTATATAAAATTCAGACTTACGAATAATGACATGAACTCATATAATAGTTCAATAGTTGATGCCATTGTGTAGCTACTCTTTCTAGAGTATTTCAACTTCGTTGCCTGTAATATTTGGCTTTCGTTTGTTGTTACTGTTTGGTTGGGATGTTGTGTATGCCGCGCATGCATCATCATACCATCATCCCATTATCACATACCACAAGCCAAGTGAAGCCAAGACAAGAGATGGCTATGCAAGGTAAGGCAAGGCTGCCTCTTCGGAGCAGCTGATGGTGGTGGAGGTGATAGTGGTGCTGATGGTGGTGCTGTGCCGATGCTGTGGCTGTAACTCTGGCTGCTCCTCCTTGGCCTGACCGACTGCGGCACTTGAATGCTCGGCATGAAATAAATCGCGTGTTTATTGTGCCAATGGCGATCACTTCAATGTTGCACATGAAAATTGAACGCAATAGAATGCCACTAATCGATCGGTCGAAACTTGCACTCCCCTCTCTCTCACTATCTCCCTCTTACTTGTTCTCTTTCTCTGATTGCCTGTCTCTTTTACACTTACGGTTTGCCGCTAGCAACAAAATGAAATGTTTCAAGTTCAAATGCAAGGTGCGGAGCTGGGTTGAGAGAAGGAGTGCCAGACTGATTGGACAACCTGGACAGACACACCACACAGCTCAGCTGGCCGTCCGTCCGTCTATCTGTCCCTCTCTTTGTCTGTTTGGAGACTGGCGCAAGCAATCTTAAAATAATCTAAACGATTTGGCGAAAATCACGTTGCCGTCGCCATCGTCGGCATCGGCATCCACCTGTTACGCCGAGCTCATTTTTAATGCCTACCTCTTTAGACCCCCTTGCCACCCGTCTGGTCGTTTACCGCCTCCACTTGAGCTACACTCCCCCCTGCAGATGGAAGGCCAAGGCGGGTCTGGAGCAACTGCTGCGACGGCGGCATTGAGAGCAAATTGCAAAAGCCAAATTCAACGAATGCCGGCGCACAGTTTGGCATTAATAATGAAGCGCAATCAACTGACGGCCGCCGGCCTTTGGACGCTTTCAACTGACTGTCTTGAGTTGGCCAACTTGCTGACTGAATGGCTGACTGGCCAGCCAGCCCGGCTGGTCAGGTGAGGGTGCCTGGCTCACCATTGGCATTGGCATTGCACAGATTAAACATTTTTCCAACACAATGCATAATTTCTTGCTGCTGGGCTCGTTATGTTTCGTATATGCGTTTGGTGTTATTCTAAACGGCTTTTAGACAAAGCATCAGTTCAGCTCAGTTGAGTTTAGTTCGTCTGCCCGCTGCTCACGCTGCCAATCAATCAATCACGGCCAGCGTCTGAACTGAGTCAGCCTAGTCATCTGAGCATCTGCCGACGCCATCAGCTTGCCTCTCTCTCGCTCTCGCTTTCGGTCTCCCTCGCTCTCGTCAACTCTTTCTTTCTCGCATTGTGGTCGGTCAAGTGTAATGGTTTTGTCATGATGCAGCATTTAAGCTGCCGCCGCTGATTGATGCGCCGTTCGTTCCACAAGAAAGTGCCAGTTAGGAATTTCACACCACCAATAGCACCACCACCAGCACCACCAACCAGCATTAACTATGCCTATGGAAATTTTCTTTGTGTGAGAGCCACTTGTCAGTCAGTCAATTTTCTAGCAATATTGTAGCCAAGTTCGTTGTCTAAGTCTTTAGATTGTCTTCACTCAGCCAGCGAATTTTAAAGTGATTTAGAATTAAAAGTACTTACAAACAGGATTTTAGTGAAAGACCGTAAGCCAAGTTCGTTTCATAAGTCTTTTGATTGCTGGGAATAAATTAACGAAATTTAATTTTATTTTTATTAAATTAAATCAAAGTGTTCCAAGTTTATCCGCGTGTTGCCTCCTCTCTATAAAATCTTATGCATAGCTTATTTTAAGTTTACCTGTTTGGCAATTTTCAAGTTGTAAGCTGATTGGATGAAGGCGAAATAAAATTGAGCTACAAATGCCACCTGCAGGGCGGCATATCGAATCAGTGAAATCAAAGCTAAATTAATTGACGACAATTGTTGTGTGGCAAGTGGCCAAAACTGTGTGGCAACATCAAAATCAGCCACAACAAACAACAAACAAATCCAACAACAATTGCCTAGTAGGAAACTGTAACAACGTGGCTAACGTCAATTGTCTAATCAACAAATTTAGTCAATAAATCGTAATTAATTAACGTTTGCTGCTGCGATTTGCTTCAACTCAGTTCCAACTCAGTTTCCACTCAGTTTGTGGCAGTTGCAACTGAAAAAGTTTCAAATTCAAATACAAAAACACAAACAACAACAATTACCCAAAACGGCGAGCAAATATTCGTGAATTGCGACTAATTTTTAGTGCAGCAAGCAGAAAAACGTTAACAGAAAATATTGGTAACAGCTAATCAGGCGCATATATACGCCCCTAACAAAAAAAAAACAACAACGAAGTAATATAGAGGTGTGTCTGGCAGGTGGTCAAGCTGTGTGTTGTTATTATTGTTGTGGTTTGATAACATCGTTGCAATGTGTTTATTGTCAAAAAATTGACTTGCAATCCACGAACAACCTTTTCGATCCTATTGCAATCAAAAGACTTAGGCAACGAACTTGCTGCTGATTTGAAAGTATAACACCTAAAAAACAAACCTGTCTGCATATAGAACATTTATGGAAAGCCAATTCATTTCTAGGATATTGGTTTTTTCAGGCATTTCCGTTGAGAAATTCAACAGAAAAGTCGACAGCTCATCGTTAGCAGCTGAGCTCAGCTGCCTTGCAATTAGCTGTAAAGAACTTTTAATTAATAATGTTTAATGCTTAATGCTCATGATATATGTCTGTACTGACATCGAACTATACTGTGGCCAGATCAAAGGCGCACCACAAAACCGCAGCTCAAAACTTGGCAGTTAATCAAATTAATTGCTTAGAAAATCAACATGTTGATTTGTACATCAGAAAAAAAGAGTATAAAAAGGCGAATAATAATCACAATCAAAACGAATTATGGTATAGATATGGATATTATTATTATGCATATTCAAGGCCTCCCCCAAAAAAAACCCTAACCCACAATGGACATGTGCAACAGTTTTTTTTGTCTTTTTGTTTCTGGTTTTTTGAGTATTTGAATTGGAGTTTTGTTTGGTATTTTGTTGGAGTTTGTTGTTGCTGCTTCTGCGTGTTTATATTCTTGGAAGCGCATTATTTAACCGCAGCGCTGAACTAAAAACGAAAATTGGCTAAAAACGAGCCACATAAATCACCAAAACACAAACACACACACACAGTTACACACAAATATATATCGGTTTTTGGGGTAGAATCATTGACAGCGCGCCGGAAGATTTCATTGTTTCCCAATGGGTCCCAAATGGCGACGACGACGACGACGGTGACTTCTCGGTATTTTATTAAGCCACACAAATCAAAAGCCAAAGGCATTCAGCAAAAAAGCAGTTAAGAAATATATATATATATATATTTATTTATATATATAAAGAAGCCTTCGTGCGGTAACTTGACTCATGAATTTGGATGCTTAATTCTACTTAAACTCTGTCTGGCCTTTTTTGTGCGCTTTTAAATGCCTTTCATATTGGCGATCTGAAATCGGAGAGAGACGCGAAACGACGCGATGCTGCCGCGATTAGCTGGGCAAACAAGTGTTAAAGTTGTGGCAGCCACCGCTGGAGATGCTCTTGTTGTTGTTTGTGTTAGAGATGGAGTTGAAGTTGTAGTTGGTGATGCATTTGCTGGTGTTGCAAGCGAATGGTACTGGTGTTGCTGTGGGTGCACTGATTGCTTCGCCGCTCCTCTAAGTGAGCAACAAAAAAAAACTACGTTAAGCAAACGTTTGTTTTGTCTCTTTTTTTCTTTTTCTCCCCCCCTTTCTCTTACCTCTTTCTCGATTTGCCGCATTTGCTTTATGGCCATTTTTGGGTAGCTTCTTTTATTTATTTTTTGTTTGCTTTTCTGCTTTTTGTCACAGTTAGTTGTGCAAGAGGATTTTGCTTTGTTTTATAACGCGTTTGTTTGTTTATTTGGTAACGTTTCGCCACAAATGAAAACAGATACCAATTGCATAATATTTTGTTAGCAGTGATAACAGTTGGTTTATCAACCAAGGTGACAGGTAATTTGAAAATGTTTTAAAATGGCAATTTTAATTATATAAAACTGGATCAAAAATGTAAGTTAAGTTAAAAATGTAATTCGAAGCGGATTAACTATTAAAGGGATTATATAACCTTCCACGAATGCGTGCGTTATTGCTGTCAAATTCTAAGCTCTGAGCAGCATTGCACCTGGTAAAATATTTGCATATCAGCAATCATTGTGCAGAGACTGTTCATGTCATTTAGTTCAGTTAATCCAATGGATAAAAAAAAACTCCAACACACCCCACCTACAGCCTACACAAAAACAACAACAACACACGCCCCTCAAAAGGAGCAGCGATTGTTGTGCGTGTGTGTGTGTTGTCTGCCTGTCCAGTTTGTCTCTAATTTAATTTGCATTTTAACAACTTTTTGCGTGTGGCTTTGGTTTTGGTTTTGGCCAGAAAAAGAATGCCGTCCAAATGGACAACGGGCAACAAAAGGCGTGACTGCAACATGCGCCAAGTGCGTGAAACGCCAAAATAACAAAATAACACACAGCAACCTGCCAGTGGAGGCAACTTTACCTGCGGGCTCACCACGAAAGCCGCGCACAAATTAAATTAGTTTGAATAAACAGCGAGAGGTATCCCAAAAAAAAAGGCTAAAAAACTGAATAAACGAGAAGAAAAAAAATACTCGTACATAATAAATGAACGAGGACGCGGGCGCAGCCTTTAAATGGCAGCAGCAGCTACAAAAATAATAAGAAGAAACGAGCTCCAAACCAAAGCAAGAGCAAAATCTCAAACGAAATGAGAAGCAACTAAAAAGAAGAAGAACAGGTAGAGGAAGCAGAAGAGGCAGAAGAAGAAGTAGCATAAGATGGAGGCTGCGTGGGCGCATGCCTGCGCAGGTGATTTTAATCGCATGCCAGGAATCTGGCATAAACAGGTGAACCTCGTACCCAAGGAGACAAAGGTAGCCAACAACAACAACAACAGCAACAGAAGGCACAAAATTAAATCAGAGTCCACCAAAGCGTATACCAAATGAGAATGAAACTGAGTCAAAGACTGTATGCTTGTGTGTGTCTCGGCCAGGATGAGGAACGAAAATAAAACCAATCCAATCCAAAACGAAACGAAACGAAAATTGTAAATCACGAATTTTTGCTGCAAGATATGCAAAAGCGGCGCACATTTTGTAGCAAATTGAATTTTCAGCAGAAAAAAGCCAAAAACGGCCAAGCTGTTGAGCTGAAAGGGGTAAGATGGAAAAATTGAAACAGTCAGTGAATCGCTGTTGTAGTTGTTCTCGTTCTCGTCGTTGCTGTTGTTGTTGTTTTTGTTGTACGCCTTGTTAAAGGCGAAAAAATAAGAATCAGCGCGCTTGCGCATAAATTTCACAAAAGCACAAAGCATTTGCAACTGCGACAGGTTGCAGCAAACAGCGAGCAACAGCAGCCAAACAGTTCCCAGTTGGCCAAGTTTCCAATCTGCATATACAAGCCATAAAGCAATTTCCATTGCTGGAGCACCAAAGCACTACGAATGCTGTTCTATAGTAGTGGGGTGTACTATAGCATCAGAAACTGCAGAAATAAAAACAGCTAGTTAAAGTCCTTGGAAAAGTCCAAGCTTTCTGAATTTCTGTTTTTAAAATGTTTTTAGAAAAAGGATAAACATTGGAATATTATACATGGTACAGCTGACTCTTTTAACTCCTTAAAGTTTATCGCAGAAAAATATAATATTCCTGTTTGAAAAACAAATAGTTAAAAGAACTTATTAAATTTAATGATTTAAATATGTCCATAATAAATGACTGGAAAAATACTGTAAATATTTTAAACTGATTCACACAATGTGACAAAAGTGCATACCCTCTTTGAGCACATTAAAAAGAACAGAGGAAAACTAAAAAGTAAAAAAAGAAATCGACCAAGAAGTTGCCCTTCCTAAAAGCAAGTTGCAATTGCCGATGCAGGTTTGGGTACACAGACTGATACATATACAGACGTATGTATGGGTTATGGGTACTGGGTAGTGGGTACTGAGTGCTGGGTACTGAGTACTGGGGCACACAACCTTGATCCTTGTCAAGTGCAGTCAAGAGCAGCCTCCAGCAGCTACAAGCTTCAGCCGCCAACAACTTTAATAAGTTCGCAGCTCACAGATTTTGTATCGTCGAGTACTGTGTTCTGATTCTACAAGTTTCTACGCCTTGACTTTAAGCCATTGCAATGCGTATTTTATTTACTTGATTTTTATGCAAATTTTTATTTTATTTGTTAAGGAAAATGCCCAAGTCGCGGCAGCAACAACAACGTATTCATTTCGTTGTTGTATGCAAAAAAAAAATGGGGAAAAAAAGAAATACAAAAAAATTGTTATGGCTCGTCGTCGTGAGGGAAGGAGTCTCTAGTCTCAGTGTCTCGTAGCTGTTACCATTTATAGCTGGCGGTTTTTTCGTTGCCAAATTAGTGAATTTACATGTTGAACAATGATCAATGTTTTGTTAACAAATGTTTGCTTTATAACGCTTGTTACATACGTTACGTTAGAGCCAAGACTCATAACAACAAAGCACAACAACAAAGCAAACATTTTTGTCTTTAGCTGCTAGAAAGCTGTGACGATGAGCAGCGTGTGTGGGTGTGTGTAGAACAATTTTCCAACAGATAATGGTAAACTGATCCCAGTAACTCTCAGCTATAAAGATGTAGCAACAGCTTTGGCCGTAGGAGAAACAGAGTATTGATTACGATGTTGTTAAGCAACTGTTGAGCAACATAGATGACTAAACTGCTCAGAGGTTATTACAGAACTTACAGAATTATTAAGATGTGTTAAACAATCAAATATTTTGCTATCTAAATTGCACTACCCAGAATGTACAGTAAATTCTTATCAATTATTAATTAATATTTCTTGAATCATTTTCCTTTACAAATTTTAAATTGTGCGTGCTTCAGCTGTCGTTTCCTTGATCATTTATGATAGATAGAGCTGGTCCATAACAAATTAATAATAGTCTGGAAATGCCATTCCCTGCCAACAGCTTCGCCACCTTTTCCCAGAGCAGTTTCCAGCCAAGTAATGCAATTGTTTGTTGGATTGTTAGGGGCAGTTCATGGCCCGGTAGCAGCCAGTAAAAGTTGGTAAACATTGAAGCTATCAACGTCAGTCGGTTTGTACTGTCGGGCATTCAGTCATGGTCAAAGTTTGCCATCAAATTGCTAAAATAGCAAATAATGAAGCTGACAGCGTGAAGAAAGCTGAGGGGATAAAGGGAGTAGGGGTGCGTATGGTGGAACAACAAGGGATGATCCGACTGTTAAGCTGCTGCCTGTCAAACAGGGGCGGCAATTAAAACGGGGCGCAATATTACTGCTTCCCCTGCTTCACACACAAACTCACACACACACAATGTTGTTACAATGAACACTGGGACATAAGCAACACTTTCGGGTCGTGGGAAAGCCGCGGGGAGAGAACAAGAACAAGAGACCTGAAGTGCCTGTTGGCGGTTTGACGATGCCGACGAGAAGATACATTTGTAGCCTGTGGCAGACAGCGAGCGTCTGTTGGCCATCAATTTGGTTCGTAATGCTGGTGGAGGGTAGAGGGTGGAGGCGGTTGGACTAAGGGGAGTGGCGTGCTGCGCTTTAATTTCTCAATGCATATCCTAGGCATTATCCCTGCCGCTGGTCCTTGTGCCCGTGTCCTCGGCACTTATTATCATCTGCATCATCTGGTGTGGCGTGCCCAGAACCACTTGAGTTTTACAATCGAATTTTCGTTGCTTTTGTGGCTGGTGTGGGAAACACATCCTGTGAAGCTGAGCATATGCTTTTTCCTGCCACCTCCACCTCCAGCTACTCCTTCCCCTTGCTCCTGTTTAATGGCCAACGCCGTGTGCACTATCAATTTGAACGGCCAACGGCATCTTCAATTTTTATGCATATTTGCAGTTGGCTGGTCACGTGCCGTTTTAGGATTCTTTGGGCAGTCGTCCTTTTTTTTGGCTCGGTAACCTGTCACAATCACACTTGGCGGCATGCTGCAGCATTGCAAATAATATAAATTAATATTTTTAGCCGGCGAGTGTCGTCTTTCTATTCTTCGTACCCCCACTCGACAGCGATCTTCTTCTTGCTTCGGGTGTGTGTTTTATTTGAGGTTTTGTCTGTTTATGAGATTGCGATTTGTGCTGATACGATTGCCCAGATTTCGGTTTGCTTCCTGATGTCTCTCTGGGGAGGAATCACACGCACTACACTGAGAACATTCACGTGAATTTGGCGGGAAAAAATGTAGAAAAGGCAAGGAAAAAAGGTTAGGCATAAATAAATTCATCGTCTTTAACAATACTACCAAAGTCAACCTGTTTAACTGTTTGCCTTAGTTCAAATGAAATAAAATCTTCTACTAAATTAGCTTTGACTTTCTTGTCTTGAACTTAGTTACTGCCACAAGAAATCTTATACAGAAATTTATATACTTTTTTATGTTCTGTCTTATTCTCAATTTCGCCAAGTGTATAAGTTATTGGCACACTATTTGCGAAATCTTTTACGCCTCCCCCAGCTTCGTTTTCGCTTTCGATTTCGATGACAACAACAAATGCGGCTCATTTCCGTAGCGTCTTAAAGACACGTGTCCGGATGACAGGGCCAACAGACGACTGCCAACTGGCAACTGGCAACTAATAAAACTGCAGCGTGCAGATTTGTCAAAGATTTGAGCCAAAAAAGGTACACAGGGTTGAGGGCCACTTAATGCCCGAAAAGGGAGATTTTGTGGGCTTTACAGATTTCAAATAGAAGCGACAGGGAAAAAGCGGGGAGTGCACTGTCAATGGGAGTTGATGAGCCGCATTAGTGCAAATTGTTGTGGGTGTCAACGGCAGAGCACTTGATACATTTAGCAGACAAGTAGGCAGCAAATCATAAAAATAAATTAAATGCTGAACGAAGAGAGAAAAGAGGCAAAGAAAATGGAAGCCAAGAAACTAAAAGGTGTCAACTAATGCCGCGAGTGGCGTGTCCAGGCTAAATTATGTACCCAGACATGGATATGGATACAGGCGCATAAACAAAGGCATTAGATGTCGAGTTGAAGCGACGCAAAGTTGATTGGTGTCAGCCATAAAGTTGGCCACATCTTTCGTCTCCACTTCCTTCTTCTGCTGCTGCATCCGCATCCTGCTGGCGCCAAAGGCTTTGAAGTCTGGCGTCAACTGATCTTGGTACTTGGTTAGACACGCAGGCGTTGATGGACATCTTGTCGCTAGACGCGACTTGACCAGACCAAAATGTGTCATATAGCCAAGACAGACTCCAAGCAGCCAGTTCAGTCAGTCTGGTCCTGAGTCAGGCGGCATTTGCAAAGACTGGCGTCAAATGGTGCTTAGCGGCACCCACTCGGCTCCAGACCAAGCCCGACTCCATCCCAGGCTTCAATCTCATTTGCATGGAAATGTGCGCGGGTGTTGGCCCAGACCCAGGCGCAAACAAAACCACAAAAATGGCCAAAAAGAAGCCATAGCCAAATGCAGGAAACCTATTGTCTTTTTCGGTTCGGTTTCGGCTGCAAAATATGCAAAGCTTAAATTTATGAGAAATTAAAGTAAATTTATTGCATTGCATTTTAGACCTCGACAAAGCACAACACTTTCTGTCTCTGTCTGTCCTTCGTCCCTTTCTCCTTTTTTTTTCTGCTGATTGTGTGATCGATGGATCCTACCATACATATATGCATGAAATTTCATTTCTAGATAACTTTCTCTCTTTCTCCCAGCGAACTTAAATGCAGTTTGTCTTTAAGTTGATGCCAGAAATTTAAATAGACTACGAAAAGCAAGTTAAGTTTATGCAGAATTTGGTAAAGTAAAGTTTTCGTATATGCTATAATAATTAGGCGAGTGAGCTGATTGTAAAAGACCGCGTACAAATAAAAAGTTTGCAATAAAAAGTATATCCAGATTAAGAAAACTGACGGTCTCTAGTTGTTGGAAGAATTATCAAAGTGTTGCTTTTTTATGTACCTAAAGATTTTTCTAGCATTAAGTCATATACAACCTACTACTCTGTAAATATATATTCTGACTCATTACTTTCTTTGGCACAGTATTTTCAATGCTTTCAAATGTCAAAATCGTAAGCACTTAAAATGCCAGAGATTCAAGTAGACCAATGAAATTAGGTAATAAGCTGGCCACATATAGAAATCCATTTATATGCCTTGGTGCACTCGCTCGCAGTCCAAGTGCAACTCACTTTTCATTTTCAAATGGCAACGGCAAGTGCTGCACAGCACAACGAGTGGCAAGTCTTGTGACTGGAGTCTTACAGGCAGTTATAATTTATAAAACTGGGACTGGGACTGCGACGGAGACAGACGACCATAAAAGTCCTGGACTGGCGGCCTGCAGGCGGCTCTGTCAGTCGGACTGTCAATTGACTGCAACACTTCGAGGCAAAGCACAAAAAAAAAATAAGCGAGCGCAAACAAAGCCACAAAATCGGACATGCGGACACTAAAATGAATTGAAACTAATATGCCAAAGTGAGTGGAGCAACAGTCTCTGACAATGGCTTCATGATTCTGAAGACAGCGCCACGGGGCAAGCATTGAGAGAAAAACAGGCTAAAGGACACACAATGGACACAAACTATGTGCATGATTACCTAATGCCACAAACTTGGACTGGACTTGTTGTTGCTGCAGTGCTCGCATGAAAGCCTGAAGCCTGTGGAGGTCTGACTTTAAAGTGTAATCCCGATAAGTGGCATATTACACGTATTTTGAGACGATTTGATTAAACAATTGATGTTTAGTCATTTAAATTCCAAGCTAAAAATTATATAATCCTAAAAATTTCACTTATTGGCTATTTATTACATGTTTTAATTAAACTTTATTGAACTCGCTTTTAAGAAGACTCATTAGTTCATTAATAATATTTAAGAAATGTTTATTTCTGTTTGACTATTTAAAAGCGCATTCAATCTTCGGCTTTAGATGCGATAAAATAAAGCTAAATTTCCTGCTTGTTATCGCCGCGTATTGAGTTGATTTATTGTCAGCTGATATAAATCATTTAAAAATTGGCCAAAGCAATGCGAATTGCAATTTTAATTATGCAGCGCCAAACAAAGGTGTCACGAATGCCAAGCGGGCATAAATTAATTGAAAATCAATTAGCAACTATAGTATTTTTTGTGTATTTATTTTAAGTCGACTAACAACTGTTGGCTCAATGAAATGCCATTAAACGCATGCATTGAGCCATTGAATTATTGTCAACTGCCAATTGGCAAATGGTTGGCAATTGGCCACCAATCCAAGGCGACATTTATGGCTAAATGTGATTATTAATAATGCGGCATACGGCAAAATTTCCACAACATTAAATGGAGTTTGAACGACTTGTGATTGCGCTGTTCAAAATTAAGTTTCAACACAAAAGATTTAATTATATAGAAACAAATTGAGTTGGCAAACGAATTTTACTATCGACTGTTATCGCGATGAATCATGAAAAACTAGTTAGAATTGTGTAAATTTGTAAATTTATTATTGTTAAAAATCTCTGTTAACTGTTTTAGTTCATTTTTTACTGTCTACAGGGTATTAAAAGTAGTCAAATAAAGTTTGCTGCAGCCGCAGGTGAAATAGCAATACTAATGGCTCTGACTGTGAGTACTTATATATAACTATGAGTGCTCATATCGGTGTGTGTGTGTAGATAAGTATTTATGACTGGGCCAACAAATTCAAAGTGCATTGCCGTGTATGGCCAATAAAATTTTATATTTGGCATTTTGCCAATGAAGTAAACTTGATTCGTATTTATTAATTAGAAAAGAAAAAAAAATTATTTAAATACCTGCTATGTTCCAAAAAGCTCGTTTTAAACTCTTGTATATAATTTCGAGTTCGCTGAGGTGTTAATTGCACAGTGGGTAGCTCCACACTCTGCACTGTGGTGCATTTTGTGCATTTTGCCCGCCGGTTGCCGTTTGCAGTTTTTCTGCATCGATTGAAAGTGTGAAATTGCTAAGCAATTGTGATTGTTGGTCTGTCTGACTATCGACTATATCGATTGTTGAATGTGCCTTTTTCGGCTGTTTGCAATTGGCAAATTACGTCAGGTGTTCCACAAAAAAATATAAAAATAAGTAACATATGAGTGAGTGAGGGGTGGGGGGGATTATGATTTGTGTGTGTGCTGATTAGCTGTGGGTGTGGTCCAATGATTGGCCACGTTAACATACTGTGAGTGAGATTAGACGGCAGTCAAGTGGTTGTTAGTAACTCGTACTAAATGATGCAATACTCGTGATGCTAATTAAACTCGAGTGATCTATTGGAATTTACAAGTTTGCTTTCACTTAAAACAATATCTAGTAAAACTAGTTGAAAATGAGTTCAAATTAATCTTATTCCAATCAAAAAAAAATAAATAGTCTTTGTAAAGAAAATCACTTTAAAATACAAATCAAAATTCAATCTTGATTCATTTGATATTTAATTTTTAAGACTGCTGCTAAAATTCGCTTGCCTAAGTCCTGCTTGCTTCGAGCCAAAAGGTCAAACAAATGCAAATGCAATTTATGCCCATATTCTACAGACTGTGGCGACATCATTAAAATGCTTCACATTTGCCTGGCCAAGAAAGTACTTGAAAATTTTCAAATTAATTCATTTTAATAAATCAGTAAACTACTATCGACTTAAGTTGGAGTTTAAGCCCATTCGTTTGCCCTGGCAAAATGCAGTCCATGGATTCTTCCGCATTGGCCAACTTTGAGGGGCAAGGGATATTGCAAATATTTGA
The DNA here is from genome assembly GCA_020829145.1 of Drosophila nigrodunni. Classification (NCBI taxonomy): domain Eukaryota; kingdom Metazoa; phylum Arthropoda; class Insecta; order Diptera; family Drosophilidae; genus Drosophila; species Drosophila nigrodunni. The sequence continues at coordinate 2,172,942 of JACVCZ010000008.1, forward strand.
TCAAAAATGGTGGACCAGAAAGACTTTATATGGTTTACTCCTCACCGGGACATGGATTGCATCCATATTCGTTTTCGTTTGCCCTGGCAATGGGTGTGAAAGCCCACTGAATCTTTCTACCAATCTCTCCCGCTCTCTTCCTCTCTGTCGTAATATTTTGTGCTGCGTCTGTGCCAAGCGAGCTACTATATCATTTATCAGATGTAAGTTTCATGGTCGTACTGGCATTGCTAATGCTCTCAGATACCCTAACAATAACTGGGGACATTAAGGTAAACAAAAATTAATTTTTAAGAGTTTGTAGCAAAGGAACAGAAGCACCAAGGAAATTATTTAAACTTCGAGAAACCATTTTTATAGTCTAAAAATATTTTTGGTACTTGATTCTTCTAAGTGCATTTCAAGTTCGTGTTCGGCAAATGTCGATTATTGCTTTGTCTTTTTATTTTAGCTATTTTATTTTTATTATTAATACTTGTTATTGTTGTCGGCAGTGTGTTAACATGATCTTTTATTACGACTACTTGCAGCGCTTTTGGATTTGTCTGGGACTGCGAAACTAGCAAACTACGAATGCCACCGGGTAAGTTTATTTACCGCTAATAATGGTCATTTAAGTTGATATTCCCCCCATTTTAACCCGCCATTCAACCACGTTGACGATGGCGTGGCTGTGATAAGACAGAGCCTTGGTTTAAGCGCTTTTGAGAGATCATGAGCAATGCCAAATGCATTTTGATTTCATTTGTAAAATACGAGAGAACAAAAATCACAGAAATTTGTAAAACGCGATTTTTGAATTTGTTCGGCAATTTGCTGCTTAATTGACAAAACACACTATGACCGGCGACTGACTGGCCAACAGCCAGCGGCGTTTTACTGTACTTGTAGTACAGAAACAACAACTTCAACACACACTCACTCGCTTTGCTAGACAAACTAATAAAATCATATGTATGCAACAAATAGTGGCAGACAAAACAGGCAGAGACCCCAATGAGTCACCCAAGAAAAACTTGGCCAAAAGCTTTTCTGGCCCAGACAGCTGCACAGACTCTCGGCCCAGTTAACTGGCTGAAAAGCAGCGGGGGAAGTAAGAGGGCGAATTGAATACGTAAAGTGATCTGTCTAGTGCTACGGGGCGTGTTACTATAGCAAAATATTGTAAACATATACTCATTCATATATGCACATATATAATAAAATGTGCAACATTTTCCAACATTGCATGCATTGTGCGCTCTGAGGCAAATATTCAAATCGCTTAGATAACAGGCAACAGAGAAGATCAAGTAAATATAGTCATAATTTTGTTAAAAGAAAACAATTTTATGATTTAATTATGGTGTCGCCTTAATTTACAAATAGAATTTTACATTTACAAGTACAAGCTGTGGATTATTTATGTCTTATAGCTTTTAAAATATTGCAGTCGCCCAACCCCTGAGTTGCTATGCTTTAAGATATTTTGCAGGTTCAACAAATTCATCATTTCCCATTACTTCACGTATGTTTTTATGAGGTACATTAGGTTAGTTTTGGACTTTAAGATTTTTATGGCAAACATGTAAAATATCCGAAGTTTTTTGAAGATATTACTACAGTAATTGCTGTGACCTGTGTTTAACTTATTTATACAAGTATTTTTTAGATAAATACAGCTGAAAGCTTAGGTGTATCATTTATAAATACTCTGAATTATTAAATTACACATTGACTGCTAGTCAATACAAAGTAAAGTCATTATATACATATACCCATATCCCATTCCTAGATCGCCCCAAATATATGCACATAGGGGCATTAATTCACTTGCTATCACTATCTGTAACATCTAACACACATTCCCGAGTAAAATCAGCGAGCATTAGAGGCTAATGCAGTGTCAGCATGGCATTTTTCACAACTCCAAGTGTCCCTTATGTAGAGAAGTGAAAAGCAGTACAGCGTGAGTGGAGCGAGGGGGTGCAAGTAGTTAAAAAATTGCAGCTATTAATTTATGACATAATAATTCTCAAAGCGCAAACAAAGCCGCTCATAAAAACGTAAACTTTTAGCCAAGAGGTAGACAATGCACCGCATTATGCACTTACGAGATTTAGATTGGAGAGAGAAGGGTGCCCCGCACATGCAGCGCATGCCCACTGGGGGCAGATGGTGGACAATTGTCCAAGTAGCTAGTGGGGTAAGGGCGGAATGGGGGCGGTGGCAGAGTGTGGGTTAGAGCGATTGCAATTGCAAATCAGCGCGACAAAAGTTGAAAGACCAAGACAATTGAGAAAAGGGGGCGCCAAGTGGTTGCAGTTGTCGTTGTTGTTCCAATTGTGATTGTTGTTGGAACTGTAGATGTTTGGGCCAAGTGTCCATGCAGCTGTCAGAGATTGCCACCGTCGCGTCCCGTCGAGTGGCAAATAAAAATCAACAACGACTTTTGGGCCAGGCTAAATTATTTAATATCACATTATCTGGCATCATAATTATCTACACTATGGCACTCTGACTCATGGCAATAAATGTTGCTGGTAGCAGTAGTTTGTAGGGTATTTGAGGGGGAAAGGGGGGCTTGGAGAAAATCTACACAGTGTACAAGAAACTATGAAAAATCACTTGCAATTTGGTTTATCAATTTGTGAAAATTATAAAAAATATGCATACGTTGAATATTTTGGCGAAATCATTTGTAACATTTGCAACTGTCGCCCACGCCATGCGATTGTGGCGATGTGGCAACACTGTGCCTAGCGCCGCTGAGTGGCACTCGCCATATCGCGTGGGTTTTTGGGCTGCAGCTACAGGCGCCAAAAAACCAAATCTATCATCGGTTTATCCAACTTTTTATGTACTCTTTCCTTAAAATACTCTATTTACAGGGTATCCAAAGTTAGTTAGGTAAATGCTATCTTTTATTTAGTAGATAAAAATGTAGAAATTAAATAATGGTAAGAAGGCGTCAAATAGTCCAGATAATTATTTTACTTTAAAAATTGTATATTTATACCCGTTACTCGTAGAGTAAAAGGGTATATTGTATTCGTTGGAATGTATGTAACAGGCAGAAGGAGGCGTGGCAGACCCCATAAAGTATATATATTCTTGATCAGCATCAATAGCCGAGTCGATATAGCCATGTCCGTCTGTCCGTCTGTCCGTCTGTCCGTCCGTCCGTCCGTCCGTCCGTCCGTCCGTCCGTCCGTCCGTCCGTCCGTCCGTCCGTCCGTCTGTATGAACAAAAGGATCTCAGAGACTATAAGAGCTAGAAAAATGCTAGTGGTCGCAAATGAAAGGTACAATACCCAAGCAGTACAAGTTTGTTTTTGTTTTTTGACACGCCCACTTTAGGGCGTTTTATTTGCATATAAAGGTAAATGCACAGGTAAACGTAGAATGTTTTAGTATAGAAAACTTTTTTGTTAGCTATGCTATCTGAACCAAATTTACACGGAAAGTACATATCTAGGAAGTACATGTACTGACCAAATCGGACAACTATATCGTATAGCTCCCATAGGGCCGATCGGTCAAAAATACGCTCCAAATATGAATAAGTATGAAAAACTTTTGCGTTAACTAAGCTAGATTAACCAAACTCACACAGAATACATCTGCCAATAATATATATATACTGACCAAGTTTGATCCAAATCGGACAACTATATCGTATAGCTCCCATAGGGCCGATCGGTCGAAAATATGCTCTAAATATGAATTTCTATGAAAATTTTCTGTGTTTGCCAAGCTATTTTATCCATCACCATTGTTAATAACAAATTGAAACTGAGTAACGGGTATCCTAAAGTCGCGAGGCGACTATAGCATTCTTTCTTGTTTTAAATGTTATATAGATTAAAGTAGAGCATTAAAGTGTCGTCTAGTTTTCAATTGCTGCTCAGACTTGTTGCCATTCGATACACTTGACGCTGTTTCTTGAAATTAAATATATACCGAGTTTATATAGAAAATGCGTCGTGAGTCAAGTTTAGGATTTCTGGTTACTGTTGCCAATTTCCTCCCTCGCTCCATGCGCTCTCCAGCTCTCTTAGGCTTTGTGAAGGAGGAGAACGGTAAGAAAAGCAGTTGTACAGTAAACTTCTTTACTTCGACTGTTGGTTGTTGGTTGGCAACAGCAGCAGCAGCAACACAAACACAACAAATATTCGTGATTCCTGATAAGCATCATTTGTTGTTGGCCGCTGTGGTCCGCAAGTCTCTGCAAACATTTGGTTAAACAAATGCCGCTAAAATGCAGAAAGCTAATCAAAAACGCGTTGAGACGCTGCTGTTGCCTTAAAGTGGCACCAAAAAAATACAAACACAAAAAAAAAGCGAATCGATTCGAAAAACGTTAAGTTCCAAGAGCCAAGTTCAATTGCCAAACAAATTTCGCGTGAATGAGCCAGGCAACGATTGCTGCTGGTATTTTTACATCGTAGTACTACTACTACTACTTGCCAAGCAAATTTTCGGAAAAACATTAACCGTTTTGTTCCGACTTGTTTGTGGTTTGCTGTTTGCAATTCTGTCCTGTCTCGTGGTCCGTGTGACTTATGTGCGACATTAGCGCAACGTTCTTTGCTTAATTACGTAAAGGTTTTCCCCAAACAACTCCCCCATGCCACTCCCCTTTTTCCACACTTGTTCCACTTGCTTACTTTTCTGTTTGGTTTTGTATGTACGACAAGTTCGTGTCTTAAGTCTTTCGTTTTGCGCCTTGTTTGCAACTCTTGTCACAGTGCCGTTTTTTCCGTCTTTTTTTCTACTTCTTTTTTGTGTGTTATGTTCTTTGCAACAGGTTGTAACTCGAAATTAAAGAATTTGTTATGTTGATTTGTTTGCTGACTTGTCCCTACATTGGGTGGCAATGCCAAAGGTCTGCTGTAAGGACAATTGTTGTTTAAGCAATATGTTGGTAAACTACTCTCTAAAAATACTTTTGAGAATTTACTGAATTCTCTGTGGCCCAGAAGTGATTGAAACTAATACACAAAATAAATTTCAAACATTTAAGTCATCATTTTCCCATAAACAAGTTAAAATTCTGTGATCTGCTCCACTTATTTTACCCTCAGGAAATACAAACAAATATTTGCTAATTTGCTCTTAAAGCGCTTTATTAATCATACGCCATGTGAGCCGACAGACAATGCAAGGTGCTTTGCAGAAATGTTTTCTCCATTTGCTAAAAGGAAGAAAATTAATAACTTTTTCTCACGCTCCATTAAAACATCATTAATCTCTGACCAAATTGAAGGCAACTCAAGATGCTTAAGAAGTAGAGGAAACTAAAGCAGAAGATGAGGAAGCAGAAGAGCGAGTTCCATGGCGGCATTACAAGAAAGTCGCCGTTCGTATTTTGAACTAATTTTAATAAACTCATATATTTCGTATACAAAGTCGGTGGACTTCAAAGCCCAACAAAGTGAAACAAGTACAAGCAAGCACACACTTGTTGTGTAAAGTTGTTGAACTCTGTCGGAGCAGAGGAAATTGGGGAATTGAAATAGTTGTTGCACAGATATTGACAAATTATTGACAGACGGCCCACTGCTGTTCGAAACTAATTAAAATCTGTTTAAATGTTACAACGAAGTGGAAAAAATGAGAAAAAATTGTAAAAAACAGGTCGATGAATTAACATAAAATTCGATTTATTTTCATTTGTTGTACTGCGATTGGCAATTTTTCATGTAAATGTGGTAGCTGGTCGATCATTTGTTGTTGTTGTTGCTGCCATTTACAACATAATCTAAATGAGGCATATGGAGCTTGGTTTGCCCATTATTCATAAACTGGAGAAGGCACAGCCGTGAAATGATCAGAAATGAGGCGAACGCTATGACTTAATAGGCCCTGGCTCAAACAGTGCCTCTTGTTGCTGTTGTTTTTGTTGTTGTATTGGCCACCCAGTCGGACTTGGCTTGAAGTCGACTGTGAAGTCAATAAAGGCACCGTTGGTGGTCAACTCAAAATGTTGCCAACTGTGGACTATGCGCCAACTCGACAAGAAACTTGGACGTTGCTGCTGCTGTCGTCGCTGTCGCTGTCGCTGCCACCGTCGCTGCCTCTGTCGCAGCTCACTGCGAACTGCGCTTGGCAAGACAAGATCATTAAGGTGGCATATAACATGGCACTAAAGACACACAGACACTTGCCGCTGACTAAAGTACCTGTTTCGCATTGGGGAACTCAGACAGCGCGCTGTTGTAAGTACAGTAAAGTCTGCCTATTGGAATCAATCAAAAGTTACACCTAAAGGCTTAAGGGCTTCAAAGTTGGGTTTAGATTAGAGAAATAGTTGGAAAAGGGGGCTTAGACAGAGAGAAAAAGGTTTCACAAAACTCAAACCAAATCACTGTCAAATGTTTTTGTCTTGTAGTTCGCACCTTAGCCAGTGCCCACTGTAGCTAGCTAGTTAGTGCCATTGCAGTTAGAGATGTTGTGCCTGGCGCTGACACTTTTGATTGAATTCCCAGCAGCGTGCGTTGAATCTGCACCTACGTCAGCGCCATCGCCATCGCCATCGTCATTGCCATCGCCGTTGCCGTCGATTGTAATCAACGCGCGGAGATCAATCAACTAACTTGGAAACTGGACGCCACACAGCAGCCAGACTCGAATCAATCCATCAAACGTATCAATCATGATGACAGCCCGAGATCAGACCAACGTCCTGCTCCATGGAGCCGTGTCCAGTGCTTTTAGCTACAGGTAGCAAAGTTTTCCTAACATGTTACTGCAAAAATGTTGCTGCTGCTGCGGTGGTTGTTGCCTCACTTGTGAAGTCTCCACGCGCGTTGCGCCCATTAAATTTGAATAATCTTAGTTTTTCTCCCCTTTTATTTCTTTTTTTTTGCAGCAGCAGCAGTAGTAGTTGTTTTTTTCCCCACTCTCTCTGTCTCTGTCTCTCTTGGCTGCAACTGTCGCATGCAACTGGACACGGTGCAGGTTTTAGAGGCTTGCGTGCCTCGCTGCAGGCAGCATCAGCATCAACAAAACTGATTTGAAATTCTAAAGTGATTTTGATTACTTGAGGTGTTGATGTTTTGACTTGTACGTTGATTAGATAGTTGAAGGCTTGTTAGATGCATGTCAGTGGAGCGACAAGGATGCGAAGCGTAGTGAAGTTGATTATAATTTAATTATAAGCAATCTGTAAGAGGCTAATGGGCCGCAGTCTCACCTGCCGCATAATTTAGCGGGCAGGTGTGAGTGTGTGTCTGAAATGGCTTCATTAGCTTAGACGCCTCAAAGCCACAGGCTGCAAAGAGAGTGGCAAATGTTGATGAGGTAGCGCTGCATGACTAATAATAGTCATGGGCCTGTCACACACTTTTGCACACTTGCCATTGGCAACATCCCTTTCTCTTTCTCCCCTTTCTCTGTCTCCTTTGCACACTCTTGAAGAAAATTTGCCAGCTTAAATTGTAGCTTAAGTGATAGCTGGCAATAGATACGACTATTCAAACGTACTCTTTGCTAATGATAATGAATACTTTGAGTTTTTGCCGCTAGCTATAAAATGGCAGCATCTAATAGGAGTCTTTTGGCTACTAGATGATTGTTCAGTATTTTAGTTAAACCATAAATTTATCAAAGTGAGGAATGGTAGTCAAAATATTGGTATTTTTCAAAAGAGTTTATAAAATATTACGTTAATATAAAATAAGCTAGAAATGTTCTTATTAATTTATACTTAAAGTGGCTTTTCTACCTTCAACCTTCAGCTCCGGCTGAGCCTAAACCTACTTATTTGACAGATTGACCCTTAATTAGTTAAGTTTTATGTATTTTGCTGTGATTTATGATCCGAACTTTAAGTTCTAAAGACTGCCGTCATCAATTAGTCTTTCACAGGTCATAAAAACAGTTCAATTCCCTTTAACTTATCACGTTTTTGGGCCGATAAGAAAAGACCACCTAGCAGTGGAGTCTTAAAAAAAGAGAAACTAATTAAATTTGGATTTGTGGGGACACTTTTGGAATCATGTCATGGTCACTTGCTCGTATTGTTTGGATTTATTCTTGAACTTCGAGCGACATTTGTTTATTTACTTTTTTGGTTGAACATCTAGAGGTATTTCTTATTGTGGGACCCACTCTAATCATTAGAATAATTTAATGCCATTTTGAGATACTCTAGGCTTTTGTTTATTTACTTGGCATTCGCTGTTGTTGTTGTCGTATACAAATTGTCAGCACTGTAAATTTGTTTTTTTTTTCATTTTTGGAGCTCATTTAATTGCCCGGGACAAAACGGAAGAGGCAACAGCAATTGTTGATTTCATGTGTGGGCCGTATTTTCCAAGTACTACATACACATACACATACACATAAATATAATATTTTGTTTATATTATTTAAAGTGTTTGCATTTCGTAATTGGAACGTCAAAATGTCAAGAGACGCTTCAAGGGTTTCCAATTTGTTTACCAAGCATTCTTTCAATTCAATCTCTAACAAATGGAACTACCAATACATACACACAAAAGTAAGCATATACGAGTATGTTTAAGCCATAATTCTTTAACTATAATGCAATTAATTAAATTATTTATTTCTTTTTTAAATGTCAGTCAATTTTATGATTTTAATTTATTTATTTGTATTTTTTTATATCCTTCAACAGTGGAGTTCCACAAATTTTCAATAAATATTATGACTAGTATAAAGTTCACCTGTACCAGCATAAAAAAAATTGTACCTGCTGCTGCTGCCTTAGGCTGTGATGCATATGCTTATAATAATATTATTACCAACATTAAAGGCGAGCGTGTCTCAACGGGGTCTAAACAAAAGTAGTTGAAGTAGTAGAAGAAGGGGCTAAAAGCGGCCGGTCGTTGGAATCAACAAGAAAAGATCAGAGCCAGCAGCACGTTCACTGCGGAACGTAGACCTCAATGTGAACCTGCAACAGCCAACAAAAACAACAACAACAACATCAACTCTTTCGACCACAACAAAAGCAACGACAACAGGTACTTGCAGTCGCCTCTAGGCCATGGATGCGAGAACGAACCAATAATCCACGCACAACCACAATGCGGCTGCGGTTTCTATGGAACCTAAACAACGTCGTGTCCCAGCAAGACTTTGACTTTGACTCTGAGTCTGTGCACAGTGGGGCAAGTAGAGCAAATCTGTTGTTCATGTGTAAAATAAGGAATTTTCTTATAATCAGAACTCCAAAAGTTATTGGAGTTTTATACACAAAAGTGCTGCTCAGCTGTATATCATGAGATTACACTTATTTCATAGAAGCTTTAACAAAAAGAAGTTTGTTATTTGATTAAAGTAGTGTAAATTCCCTTTAAAAAATTCGATAAGCAACGTATAGATTTGTTAAAGTATGGAACTAATTAGTACACTGTAGGATTACAGTTTTCAGTATGTTTGCTCCATGGTGCAGTGGTTCCAAGGGCGCACTGGCAATTCTCGCGAAATGGAATTATAAAAGAATGCCTTCGACCCGGGCGCGTTTTAACGAGTTGAACAAAATCGAAAACTCGCAATGGCTGAGCGTAGGAGAGCTCTCCCTCAGAACAGAAAAAAAAACAGAACAAAACAGAACAGAGTCGAACAGAAAATAAGTTGAAAATAAATAAAAATAATAAATAAAAAACTTGAGGCCGAAGAACAAAAGCCATAGTCAGAGTCAAAGTCAAAGCCATGAGCCAAAGTCATGAGGGTGAGGGTGATGTCGGCTATCAGAGTCAGCGTCGGAGACAGAGAATCGAGCGCTGGAGAATCGAGAAGCGAACCCGGCTGCTGAAGTGGGTGCCCAAGAGAAATAAATACAAGTACAAAATGAACCGAATTGAGAGCGAGCGAGTGGCGACCGCAAACCCGCAGCAACAAGTGTATAAGTGCCATGGCCAGAGACAGACAAAGGGACGGAGTTGAAGAAGGAGTCTGAGATGGGGACTGAGACAGCGACGGAGTCTCGAGCGCGATCATTGATCGCGGCAATCGCTTGAAATGAAGTCAAAGTGAGAAGCGAGACAGAGAAAGAGAGACTTGGTACAAAAGATAGAACAGAGGAATAACCCGACGAACTGAAAACCTTTAAGGAGAACGGGGAATAACAGGGGAAAGGGGAAGTGAAGCAAGTGCGATCGATGGATCGATGGGTTGTTGGGATGAGGCTTTATGGTGGCAATTGTATTTGGCCAGTGATCGTAGTGTCGGCTCAATTGTTGTAGTTTCCCTCTTGTTGTTGTTGTAGTCTGCCCGTACATTTATGCAATTCATTGTTGCATGGGGTGAGGTAGAGAGGGAGATGGGTATGGGGATACAGCAAGGGCAAGACATGATCATCTTCAACACCTTGGACAGGTTACAAAACAAAAGTGGCAACATTATTGTACCTCATACATTGTTTCTTCCCCTTCCTCTCCCTCTGCTCACCTACTCCCCCACTCCTTACTCCACCCTCTTCCTAGCCCACTGTTATCGGTCAATTTCTTGTGCGTACGTGGTTCAAGCTCTTAGCTGCAGATTACGTAGAAGCTACGCTCATCTGTCTTTCTTCGCTCTCGTCGTCTTCTTCCACTTTGGCTCTGGTTCGGTAGTTAGTGCTTGATGTATGTAATTCGTGTTGCGCCCGCATGCAGCTACCTGCGGCAAATACGTGGCCCACGTTGACCATACACACGGCTCATAGTTGTATCGAGTACGAGTATTTCATAATGCAATGCAATCTTTATGGGTTCATCGCAAAAGGTGATCAAAAAGAAGTTCAGCTAAATGCAACCTGTTGGGCTAGGTTTATCCAGAGAAAGCTACAACATTGTGAGAATACCTTCAAGCGAACACAGCAAAAAAATCTTAATAATGTTCAGAGACGGAGAGTTAGAGGAAGGTAGAATTAATGTGAATTTCATAGAATTTTTTTTAACATGGATTACTTAGTCTACAAGTTAAATAATTTTTCTATTTCATAAAATTTTGTATGAACCTAGAAACTGGAAGTATTGTTTAAATTAAGTCTAGACAATATGTACTTAATTAATCCGCAGATCTTGGATCCTTTTGTTGATCAACAGAGACAGAGATATAGGGAGGGAAAGAGAGGCACAACCACAACCTGAAACGGAACACGGCTCGTCTGATCATAAGAAAGAAATTAAATATTTTTTCGTTGCTTTTTGTTCTGTTGCTTGGAATTTTAATGATAATTTCCTCTTCACGAATTTATGGTATTTTAATTAAAAGTGCCTAAAAGAATAATATTTTGTTGTTGTTTTTTATATCGTGCCACAAATACGAGTTTTAGTCACGTAAATTAGCCAAGTTAATGCCGTTTTGGGCCGCTTCCTGTTGCGCTCTGAACTTGGCACTGACACTGTACCAATGGCATAATCCTGAACCATAAACCGTACCAGCCTCAAGATTCAAGCTCCAAGATTCCAGCTTCGAGTCGCACATAAACGTCAATTTGGCCAATTATGGAACGCACCAAAAAAATGAAATGGAAAAAAAATAAAGTTAAACTGAGAACTGAAAACCGGAGCTTGAAGACAAGTGCATTGGACTTTCGATTTCTTGTTCTCAGACTTGGGCTTAAGCTTAACTATAGCTGGATTTTTTTTAGCCTTTTCTGCCACTTGCCACTTGTTTGGAGCTTGATTAATGCTCCCGCTCCCGCTGCTTCAGCTCCAGCTTCAGTTGAGTCTCCACTGCAGCTTCAGCTCGTGCCCAGCCCATCCCCAAAGTCTGTGAGCTATTAATTCTATAGCCATCGTGTTTTTTGTGTTGTTGCTGCTGCTGCCGCCACTTTTGGCCATAAAAGGCAACGTTTGTCGCCCCGACGAAGCGTCTCAAGTCTCAACAGGTTGCTGTTAATGAACGCCCGCGCAGTCTTCACAACAAAATGTAGGTGGAGCGACTGGCAGGAGAAGGAAGGCACCTGAGTGGAGTGCAGGAGTGGCGGGGGAGGCGAATAGGTGGGCAGGTGGGTAGGGGAGCGAGGCAGGAAGTGGTGCCAACGCAAATGGTTAGCAATTACTTTATGCGTTTTTGCCGTTTGCCAACTGATTACAAGTCCCTTTTGGGCAACAAAACACCGCACCTCCATTCAAGTCGGGTACACACTCACACTTACACTATTCCTTATACTCATTCTCAGCCTTATCCTCGGCCATATTCTCATCCTCATCTTCATCCAACGTGTGCGGTAAAATGCACGAATGCGTTCAATATAATGAAATTCATTTGTTCAATGTCCGTCCGTCTGTCTGAATGTCTGACTGTCCGCCTGTCTCACTGTCCTGTTTGTTGCTTAGCTTCTCCACCAATTCCAAGGGCCATTGCAATTCAGTCTGGGCACGGCCTGAGGTGCGTGGCAGACCTGTCCAGACAATCTCGAGCGTGCCACGGCGGCTAACCTTGAATTTTAGCATCTCAAGTAGAAACGAGAATTGTAGCGCACAGTTTGGCATACCCTGTACATTACCAAATTAGGGGAACTGACAATTTGAGTAAGAGTTTTGTTGTAGACAATTCAAACCGACTAAAACATATGACAAAATTATTATAATTTTTCCAAAAATGTTTCTTAAGTTATAATATTAAGTTTTAATACCCAAAAACTACTGAGTATCTAGTAGGTTAGCATTGCCGACTAGTTTTTCTTATCGCATTTTCGTTGTTGGTTGACTCCTCCGCTGCTTGTCACTAAAAAAACTTGTTACACCGCAAAAAATTCATATGAAAGAGACTCGAAATAAAAAAACACGCCCTCGCCCTCCACTTGGCATCCACTACACTTGGAGCTTGACTCGCACCTTGCTGATTCATAGGTTCACTTCACAAATAATACGAAAAAAAGCTTCAAAAGTTAAACAGTATATATATAGCTCGCCAGATTCGCGTTGATTAAACGTTTCTGAGGCTGAGAGACTTGCGAACTGATATACGAAATCGTTGTTGATATTATTAATAAATTTGAGCTTAAACAGTTTTTAAATAATCGACTTTATTGACTATATCGACAGTCTGAAGTGGAAATGAAACTACGATCATTGCAACTCAAGGATATTAAGATAAAGGTGCCACAAAGGTGAGATTTGAAGTACTTAAAACTCAACTAGTCAAGTGTTCTCAAAAAAGGAAGTGATGCAAAATAATTTAAAAACGTTTATAGCCTATAAAATGAAAGGGAAGTTAAAATTTTCATTTATGAACTTGAGAAATGAAGTCTTAAAAGAGAGGAGAAAAAACACCTAACATTAAAGATTTAATAAATGTTTTTATTAAAATAAAGATACATATTCGATAAAAGGCAGCTTAGATTTTGAATATTATTTCAAATACTAAAACACTATCAGAATTTTAGACCATTGAAAGTTAAACAACTTTGTATGTGACTATATCCTGCTGTTGTTCTGATCCAACAGGCATTAAATCAAACTTCAAACAGCGCGCCACATCAGCAAAGTACCAAAACAGAGAGAAACTTTCACCCATAAATGGCGCGAGTTGGCCATAAAGTCAATGTCTGTTGACGCAATGCCTCCTAATGATAACATTAAAATTGTGTTAAGAAATTAGCTAAGCGCAGCAGCGGCAGCAACGACAACTAAAAGTCGTAAATCATGTGAAAACAACAAGTTGTAGAACAGCTTGCAACTTGGACAACAGCAACTTGGAACTAGGAACTAGTAAGTCGCCACTAGGAACTTGCAACTTGCAACCAGCAGCATTTTCACATTACGCGATAGCGAAATGTGCACGTCAATTAAGATACGCCAAGGTATGCCAGACAGGTGAATCAGCAGGTGGTAGAGAAAGGGGGTGAGATGAGTGTGTGAAGGAGCAGGAGAAGCAGCAGTTTAAGTTGCAGTGGCTGGGACACTTTTGTCAACAGAGTTTAACAGTTTCTACGCCTGTCAGCTCGTAAATCTCTCCCTCTCTCTTCACAGCTCTGCTCTTCCCCATCTCTATGTGTCTCTCAGAGAATTCTTTACTGTACAACGCCCAAAAGCTGGTAGCCAACTACAACAAGAGCAACAAGTTTCGATTGCGTTTAATAAAAGTCAATAAATTAATAAATTATCGCATTAAAATAAATTGCATCTAAATGTTCTAAGTTGCACATTAATTAAGCAGATTGCTTGATTTATTGGCGTATCAAGTGTCGCCATGCCACAGTCTGTGTGTAATTGTGTGTGTGCCACAGTCTGTGGCACAGTCAATGCCACATTGCCTTGTGCACTTTAGCTGATTTTTATCATCATCGTTGGCTGCTGTTGGCAACTGTTGCTGCTGTTCCTGCCTTTCATATTGCAACAGCAACAAGTTGAACGTCTTGCTCATCAACAGCTGAAGTTGCGTCTTCTCAGACCACCCCCTCCACCCTGCCCTTCCCCCCTTTTAGCCAGAACACATTTTATGTGTCCATTTACGTAGCTCAAATTGTGTGCATTCTAGTCAAAGGCTACAACAACAGCAACAACATCAACATCATTTTCTGTCCATTCTCATTCTGATTCCGATTCTGATTCCCATCCACATCAACTGCAGTCCGATTCCCATCGTCTACGTCTTCGTTTTAGTCTCTGCTTTTTCGCACTTTGTTGTCATCCGACTGACTTCTTGTGCGTGCCAATTTTCTCCTTATTAATAAAGATAAATAACTTAATGATTATTACGTTTAAAGTGTTTAATTTGCAGACGTTTAGGCGCTCTTCGCGTTTCTTTATTGCCCTTTTCCCCCTTCCCTCATTCCTTCTTGTGTTTATTGAAATAAAGTTATTAGCTGCTGTTAATTTCTATCTGTCTATATAACAAGTTCAACATCATGAGCTTATAGATATATAAATATGAGCCAAACATAGTTTCCCTGATTGATTATTACTTTGGTAAATATTACAAAGCTAAGGACAGTTATCTTCCTATGGATTGGCCGTGTTAACAAGTGTAGTTGGTAGTCCGAGTACCTGTTAAACCAGACGGAAACAACAACGGTGACAACAATAACAACAACACCGCTGCCCACTGTTGCCAGAGTTGTAGAAAATATGGCACACGCTGCCATGTGTAATTGTAATTTCTTTGGGCCAGACATGGGCAACAACAGCTCAAGGATTCTGTCTCTCTTTCTAACTCTCCAACTCCAGCTCTCCCCCTGCCTCTTTCTATTTGGCGCTCTCACTCACTCGCTGTCTCGCTCACTCGGTCTGATGGCAAAGGTGTCAACGCGCATGCGCGCACGAGTTGTCAGCACATTAATTTCATTTGCATTTCCGCTCGGCGCTGGTTTCGCATTACAACTCGAACTTAAAAGCTGGAAAAACTAGTGCGATTTTCCAAGCAAAATCAACGGCAAATGCACTTGAAGAAAAAGGAAAGAGAACATTGATTTTGTCAAGGACAACTAGGAAATCGAGGATTATCTAGAAACTCATGCTTCCTGTGGAGTAAAGAAGAGCTTAATGATTCTTGCTTCGAATCAGAGTAGACGACTTGACTCATAAGTTTACTTTTCTCTCAGTGTAGAGCAAGTGTTGCCCACTTGGCATCGGCTCGTGCCTAGAGTCTGCCTTTAAGCCCGTTTGCTGGCTTTTTGGCCTCGCCTGGCCCACTCCTGGCTGTTACCAACTAAACAACATGAATCACACACGCACAACGCAGCGAGGAGGCATTTTTTGATTATTTACATAGTTTTGCTATTACTACAAATTTTTATTTGCCGCGCACATTCGAAGGCCTGTTTTTAATACAGTTGTTGTTGTTATGGTTGTTGTTGGCCATAGTCAACTGTCGTCGTTGTGGTTGAGTGTCTGCTGCTTTTTGGGACCCACTGTTTAATTGTGGCTTAAAGTGGTAATAAACAAGCCTGGCGCAAGAATATTAATAGCCCATGTTATTGATGGCAATTGCTCGTTGAATTTGGCGTAATTAAGTCGTTGTCATCAGTCTCGCTCTCTTTCTCTCTCTATCTATCTCTATCCCCCTGTCTACAACTGTTTCTCTCCTTCCTTGACTGCCTTAGTTTTCTTGTTTTGGGCTTCATTTGCGTTCGTTAACTAAAAGTAAACAAGTGCCGCTTTGGGACATTAAAACAAATAAAAACTACATAAAATTGTATCAACACCTTTTGAGTTGCATTTTAAGAGAGTAACTTCAATAAAACAATACCCTATTTATATATTTTTGAAAGAGGATTTTCCTTTTGTAGCGAAATGACATAAATTAAGGGAAACTGGAGTTGCAATTGGATAATCTGAACATAAGTTAGCTGCTGTTGTTGTTGTTGTTGTTGTCGATGTCAATTTTGCTGGCCCTGTGGCAAGAAATTTTCTCCCACATTTGGTTGACTGACATTTGATGGTTTCGTGATGCCGCCTGTTTGCCTTTTTGCGCCAAAACATCAAACGAACATCAAACGCCCAATGGTCAAACAAGTTGAAAGTTTCTCCAAAGCCAAAACTAATATGGGAGACAGCGCAGATCTTTCACTGCCTCTAACTCTTTGGGTCTGCCCCTTTCTGTCTCCCTCTCTCTCCCCTTTGGCGCTTTATACTTCTTTTTTCGCTGTTATCAGGTTGGCCAAATGTAGACGAGGCTTACAAATTAGCGCGCTGCCAACTGCAACTGTCCGAGTTGGCCCAAAAGGCAGGCTCCAAGTCAAATGACACTAACAACAACAATAAACTACTGTTGACATCTGTTGTTGTTGTTTGTTGGAGAGTGCAAACCTCCTACTACAAACAACACACAATGGAACACTTGCGTCTTGGTCTTGGACATCGATTCCAAGTGAGTCTGGGGCTGAGTCCGAGTCCAATTCCGATTCCTCTGGCGCTGCGTGGGGGTGAGCTCTCTGTCTCTCACTCCATGGTGTGTGTGTGTGTGTGAGTGTGTGTACTTTATGGCCACGCACCAGCAAAGTCCACAGTCCAGTCCACACCACAGCAGTTTCCATAACTCGACGGTGACTCTCGTGTCCATGTCAGCATCGTATGTATTCATTTCCAAAGGGAATAACTTATGTACGCTCTGGGCACAATAAATTCTTGCGCTGAAAATGTCAATTAGGCGCAGATTTTTCTTCTTTTTGTTGTTGTTTTTTACTCGCTTTGTGTTTTTGTGTAGCGTGAAAAATCTAATTGGCTGGACATTTGTTTTCGGTGCATGTAATTGAATTGTATCAGCCCCCAATCGAGTCACCGCCCCAAAAATAAAGAGAGATAAAACTAAGGTACACAAAGGTAAGAGCAGCAAAGCATGTATTTGAATTTACACTTGCTAAAAGTTGAATCCGCAACAAGCGCAGTCGGGAGCTGCCACTTAGCTGTGAAATGATGACATAAAAGAACATACGCGCTGACACATCAATGGAGTAGACACTCGACCAAGTGGACACTACAGAGTACGCCATCTCTCCCTTTCTCACTCTGTCTCTTTCTCTCTTGGCAGCCTTTGTCTCGCTCACTTTGGACTAATAGGCACAAGCGTAACCAAGCCAAAGCAGCGCAGACAGTTTGCAGTTGTGTTTGCTTATTGACAGCTTTTGAGTAAGAGATGAGACTATGAAAGAATTAAGCACGAAAATTTTGTTTGCATAATAATCTATTCAATCTTAAATAATATACTTTAACGTAAAAGCCATAAGAAATTTAATGTTTAAAAAATTTGTATCGCCAGAAAAGAACTACTGGAATGGGGAATAATGGGGAATGAATTATTTAAAAATAGCTACAAATAGTTAAAATAATTAATTAATTTAATTATTAACATTATTTATGATTTTAAAGCAGCGTTTATTAAACTGTTTTCGGCTTGAAAATGCTTTTTAACATCTTCAGATTAAACGATAAGTCACCTCACGACTCACGCACACATCTCTCGCTATTACGCACATGGCAGTTGAATGTGGAAGCTGGCCAAGTGCCAGATTCAGAGCCAGAGCCAGTGGCAGTGGCAGTGCCAAGTGTACAATGGCCAAGTGCGTCTCTCTTCACTTCAACTGCAAGTGAGACTGGGACTCCAACTTGGAATCGAATCCAGTGAAGTCTTTGGGCGAAAAAATCGCAAAAAATCAAAAATAATTGCCAACACCGGGCGACGGTTTGAGAGATGCGTATGGTGTGATTATATTGAATTTTTGATACGCGTTGGCCAAAAGGGCTCTAGATGGCTTGTTGGTTTCTTGGCTGGTTGGGAACGCTTTGCGATGCTGTGGCGACATTGACAGGTCAATATTGATGGAAACAAGATTTATATGACAACGGCGGCTATATTTTCAAATTTAATGAGCAGGAAGATCGAACACTGGCCACAAAGTGACCACAGAGTGTGGACAACAAGAGATGGTCTCCTCTTGACGGTCAGAAGTGTCGAGTAACTCGCTTAAATGATGTGCTAATAAGGCGCACATAACTGTGCGAAATATGATGGGTTTCCTCTTGACCGGCCGCCGATCTCCCTGTACTTGCTACCCTGTTCGTCTGCTGGGATTTTACACACTGCATATTTGGCTGGCGTGTGGAAATTATGGCAAATATGATGTGAATTTGTGTTTAATGAGCAGGTGACTAATGAATTAAGTAGGTACCAAGCTAAGAGTTAAGTTAGTGGTGAGAAAATTAGTTACACAAGTGCGTACAAGTGAAGGAAAATAATTGTAAATAAATAAATAAATAAAAGGTTAGCTTAAGAACAAAATAAGGTTTATTTCCAGTCAATATAAATCAAAGAGCAAAATTGTATCCTTGGCTTTATATAAGTTCTCCGTTACGTCAGCTACAGTTCGAAAATAGTGTCTTTTATTAATCAATGACTTTTTATTAGAATTATATATTCTGCTGATTTTCATCTAAATTCAACACAAAATTCCTTTATTGCCCTGTCCAGTGCAGGCTTTAATGCCAATCCAGGAGATCTTCAGCTTTCTTAATGGTCATCACTTGAGCCATGGTGCAACAAGATTCCTGCACAGACATCCTTGACCTCTGCCGGGCATCAAGACAACAGAACAGACATAACAAAAGTGCAGACAAGACACCTACAAGTTGCAAGTTGCTTACAATCTACACCCACAAGCAGCAAACGCCTTTAGGCCTCAGGTGAAGAGTGGCAGCATCGCTTGTTGCAGACGTCAACATTCCTTGGGTTCTCTCTCAGTCAGAGTTGCATTATCGTCGCACGTCATCACGAAGAGCAAAGGAGACAGAGAGGTAGAGTGAGGGAGAGCAGTAAGTGGGCTACAGGGAAGCTGCGTGTACCGCCCGTCGTCACTTGTCTGATATATCACCTGTGCAACAACAAGTTGCAAACAACATGGCATAATGCACATGACAACAAGCACAAAGACAATCGCAGTCTCTATATGCATGCCAAATTGGAACAATGCGACCAAACCGACTGACAAACCAACCGACCGATCGCACCTACAGACTATTGTCACCTGGATTTCAGAGTGGACTTCAGACTGAACTCGTGGCGTCTCTGGATTCTGAGCGAATCAAATGCATTAATCCAATTTACGCATGCCACAGTGCCACAAGCGTTCACTTGCCTCAGAATTTGTGCTGTGCCCCCGCCAAATCTGTCAGAAATAAACTAAAAGGAAAAGCTGCGATTTATGGGAGCGACTAGAAAAGACCCTGTACTCATGCAGAAGCAAATATTGAAACTATTAGATTATGGACTGAAATTTAAACTGTCTGATCCGTTGGGGATTAGGCTCTTCTAGTATTAATTGGCTTTATTGTGTTTTTCCGCCGTTCTCAGTTTTGAACATACTTCTTTACGTTTTCTGTGTACAGGGTCTAAAAGGAAAGGCGTCTCCGCCCGTCCTGCGACACAAAGATTTCTGTGTAAATTTGCAGATTTTTCAAAAGTTGGCAGCACAATTTAAGAGCAACGCAATCAGCATTAAGCAATCTCAGCTGTGAAATGGAGGCAGTGCAAATAAGCCTGCGTGGCAGCGGGAGAGCAAAAGAGGGAGAGAGAGAGAAAGAGCAAGAGAGAGACTCAAGTGCAGCACTGTTGACAATTTTATTTATTTACAGTTGGCAACTGTCTATATAAATTGAGGTACCAGTAGGATGAAAGGATGGAAGGTGTGGCCTCAGCCCCGCCCACTCCCCTCTTTTCGCCGCAGACAATGTCAACATAGTTGCAATTAATTTATAACCGATTATCATCTTGAGGTGCCAAATAAACTTCTCTCTCTCTCTCACTCCTCGAAACGTGTTGAGTGTCCTCGGTATAGGTTTTTTTTTGCATATATGTATGTAGCTACAACCGCAACCGCAACACTCGCATCTTTCGGTCTGCTTTATGTGCAACATGAACACATAAACAAGATGCGAAGCCCCAGTTACTGGAGAACCAAACCAATGTGCGATATACTCTCAAGTTCTTTCGACTCTGGAGTCTTTGGAGTCTAGACTTTAGACTCTGACAGGTTGCCAACACTTGACGGATTTAATTATTTCAATATATTTTTGTTGCTGGGTTGGTGTTTGTTGCGTGTTGCATTCCACATGCATCATGTCCGCATCGTAATGAGAAAATATGGCATTTGGGTGACAATAAAGTGTGCTTCGCACTTATGTTACCCACATCACTCCCCCCTCTCTCTCACTCTTTCTCTTTCGCTCCTTCCCTCTCTATTTCCAATTTACAAATCCAATCCACAATCTTGGCAGCATTTTGCATGCGCCTAAATTATGTTGACAACTGTCCGTAGTGTCTCATTGCAACGGTTGCTACTCACTCATTATGCCTGCAACACGGACTCGCACTCGTATCATATCTCCCAAAAGCCCCCCTCTCCTGATGCCTCTGGTCATACAACATGCAACATGCATGCAACAAGTCGTTGGTCTAATGCCTGCACCATTTATTAAATGTCTCCACGGTGCGACAATAACTTTATCAGTCCAAAAACGAGAAGAAGCTGCCACAGCAAACACAGTTGCAACTTTTGCAACAGCAGCCAACAGACACGGGCCACAAAAACTGACCACTGACCACCAGACACGAGCCACAGCAAGTAGAAGAAGACTAAACAGACTTTGCATGTCTGCAGCTCAAGAGTGTGGTAGACTGTAGTTGTGAGTCTCCTTGGTCTGCCAAGTGCACAGTCTTAACCCACTGATGTCCAATTTTTCGAGAGCAATCCAGAATTTGTTACATTTAAACTAGGTAACCTAGAACTAGCTTTTTAAATGGCCCTAAAGGGTTAGAAAACTAAGTAGAAAACAACTATTTTAGTTATTTTTATTCATCTCTCCAATACAGGTACTTTTCTAATATATATATTTAATGAATATTTAGATTGGTTCGAGGTAGTATACAATGGGTTAAATGTTGGTCAGGTGTAGAGTTACCAAGGCTTGTGTTATAGCGTTATATAGAGTGGAGCAAAAGGCACATTTACCAGCTCATTAAAAGCCACTGCACCCACCAAATGTTGTCGCTCTCTCCACTCGCCGCCGCATTGCGTGTCCATTGAACTCATCTTTCCAGCTTTCCAAGCATCCCCCGCACCCCTTACTCCCCTTTTAGCTGTTTTGGGTCCAAAATTGGCATGTGGCGGCCTCATAAACCGAGCGAAAAGCATAAAAAAAGCACACACACTGAACAGCAAGCGGCCATTTTTTGTGTGGAGGCCTTGTAAATTTAGAATTTACACAAATTAGTCGAGAAGCTGAGCGGTCATTGTATAAATTCTAAACGAGTTCGCGGGTTGACAAACCTGTCGGGGAAGCCAATTTAAAAGATCCCCAAAAAGTCATTAAATAAAAATATATATACATTCAATTTAAAAATGTCAATGGCGTTTTTTTCGCTTCGAAATAATCATATCAAAATTATACAAATAAATTTGTGGCGCTGATTGAAATAATTTTGTTGTTGAGTCGCCTCCTAATGACAATTTCGTGTTTCTCAAAGGCGGCTCAACAAAATGCCAGCATGCAAATTGTGTGTGTGTGAGTCTGTGAGCGTGTGTGTGTATTGTTTGTGTTGAGGGCTCATAAAATAAATAAAAAGTCAAGTTTTCTCAGCCTCGACTCAATGTCCAATAAATTCTAAGAGTTTATTCCCATTTTTATTTATTTTTGTTTCATGGGGTCAATATTTGCGTTAAGTCGCCATTTAATGAAAACACGCGCTTAATCTCATTTCATTTGATTCAATTCGAATCCATTTGCTTCTTTTCGCTCTGAGCATCCTCCGTTTATATTTAAACATTTGACAATATCATTTTAATGTGTATCTTTTTTTTGGCAACAAAGTTGCGACAAGTCGCATTTTGCGTCTCGTAAAAAGTAGCTATAAACATGTCAAACAAGCACAAAAACCAACGCTAAGAACGCATAATACCCTGTAGCCATTTTGTTGGGGTATGAATAAGATTTCACTGTATTTATTGAAGTCGCAAAAAAAGGTATATTCGGATTTCATTCCATTTAATTGGGCACAGAAAACTTTCACTAATAAAATGCCCAAACTGTTTTAACTGCTAGGGTGTGCAGTAAACTTTGATTTCTTACAAGTTTGATATCTTATATATATTACATTTTTAAATAAATTAGGCTTTTATTTGGAATATCTGTTTTGTTTTTGAAACAAAGTTTTTTTAGCTAAATTGAAGGGCAAATGCCACATTATAATATTCTCTTAGTTCTATGATAGTTTTTGTCCGCTTTAGTTATAAATGTACAAATAAAAAAAATACTTTACGATTTTTTAGAAATTATTTCAAAAAGTTTAAATGCTAAAATTCAGTTTGCATTCTCAAATTTATAAAATTATTATACTAATATTCAAGTAGTAGTTATCCCACAGGGTATCATTCCGTTAAATGTTTCTGATTAGTTATGCTCCTTAATTAGTTGTCACGCTGACGCTAGACAATCGAAAGCTGCACACTTGTCACCATAGTGTGTGCTCACAGTAGACACTAAGCAACTGGAGACAGACGACCGCCCTTTTGGCCAAGAGACAACGAATCAGGTGTTGGCTATTTTCAATCCATAATGGAGTCTCAACTTGTCTCGACTCGTCTCGAGACTGAATACTAAAGATTGTTGTCGCATCTTGTTTCATGGCCAAAACGATATCAAATGGCGTCTAATTTGACTAAATTATGCAAACAGCCACCGCCACCGATCAACTTGTTTTCCCAATCAGTTTTGTCGTTTGCCTGTCGTAAAATTTGTATAATTTTTACGGTATCATAAAGTGACAGTCATGGGTATTTAGCTAGTTTGTTGTAGCTGATGAGAAGATCAATATAAAATGAGCGGCCTTTTGTCTCTTTGATTTGATTGCTCGCATTTATATAAATATAATTTTCAAAAAACATTTTTTAATTCTTAAAAATTCTACACGTATTTGTTGTCAACTCAACTTGATTGTTTTTTAATGAAGCTCCGCTGGGAATGTGTAACGAAATTTGATGATTTTAATTGGTTACAGCTAACCAGGCGACGTAATTATCAAATAGTCGAGATGAGTTTCGTCTATTTATCGAGAGATTCAACTTGACACGGTTGATCGTTCGATCGTTCGATCGGTCGGTTGATCGGTTGATCAAAGATCTTGTTTGTAGACAAATGTTACGGAAATGTACAAGATAAGAGTTGAGATTGAAAATTTAGTCAAATATGGCGTGGAAAATTAATTTTACTATCGACTGATCAAACTGATTGAAAATTTGAATAGAAATGAACGAGAAAACCAGGAAAAGCTTGGCTTGTTAATATTGAGTTATATTAGCTTTTTCTTATGAATGAGTTGGCTACTTTTGTGAATGGATTTCAGTTATTTTCACTCGCAAGAAAATTCCAACTGACAAGACGATTCAAAACAAACTTCTCCATCAATTTGGGCGAAACTCCAGTGCAGCCTGGACAGCTTGTCAGAGCTTCCTGCTGTTTGTTAGCTGTTTTTGCCCCTGTTCCACTCTTTTTCCGCTGTCTCTGGTCACCAATTTAATTGAAACGCCCACGTCATAAACTCTAAGGTTGTTTTACCTGCCATTTTGCCCCATTGCGTGTTCGAATGTTTGCCATTTGCACCCACGCCCATTCTGCAGCGCCCAAACTCCAGCGGCAGCTTCATCTCTGCCAAGGGAGGGAGAGAGAGCGAACAAACTTCGAGCGGGCACTAAATTTTTTCGGATAAAATTATTGTTATTACACAGAAATCGTTTATTATTAATTTTAATGTATGGCAGCAGACAGCCAGTCAGACAGACGGTAGTACTAAGAGTCCGAGGAGGGTGGGGAGGGGATTTTTGGATCAAGGGGAGTTACGCTTTGCATGTGGCGTGCGTGACGCGGTTAGACGACCGACCAGGCCAGCCCATGAACGCGTGCACTGCGCCGTTAATGCATTCACTTCCACTTCCAATTCCACAACCAATTCGAATTCGAATTCGTTTGCCAACTACACTGAAATCCGCAGGAAAGACGAATGCGTCACGTGACTCACACCCACGTGACTACAAGTTCCGCATACAGTTCAGTTCAGTTCGTCCTGCTGTTGTTTTTAATGGCATTTGGTTGTTATTGTTGTGTGGTGTGTTGGACAAAGGATGTGCCCGGATGGGCGCAGCACATCGGTTTATCAGGCAGGTAACCTAACGAAAGCCCACCTCCGCGTTAAGCACGCGTCAACCAATAACAATACTCTCAACCCTCAACGAGGGTTCTTTACGGCTGCCCTGGTCTCTCTGTCCTAGGGCTGCAACTTTTTACGCCTAATTGAAACGACTCCGAGGCAAAGTTTTCACCTTCTGACGTGAGCGCACAGCTCGTGGACTCATTAATTATAATTTTCATGTCGAGTGGGTTGCCAACAGGTAGAACAACAGGCGGGCGCAACAAAGTTATGCTGCGTTTACACTAAGGAAAGTGTGATCAGTATGGGACATTGGGTAACAGCTTATTTCGTGCAGCGATACAGCTCTACTACTAAAGCTGTTAACAAACTTGTGGTGCAATTTTACATTTAATGTTATTTAACATAACAGAGTAATGTTAATGTTACGTCGCAGCTTATTTAGTGCAGAGATCCACAAAAATTTAGATTGCGAAATTATTAAATATTCTTACGGCAATTTCATTCAGTGGACTTTCCATATATTTGTTGTAGTTTTAGTTGTTGTTAATAACATTTAAAGTTTACCTAATTAACAGAGAACTGAATGTGAACGCAGCATAATCGCCAAAGGGTTGCATTTACAGGGTGTGTTGTCGGCTTACACGACATAATAGCTGAGCCAGCAGAAAATGCATAAAAATGTATCTGTAATTTTAAATGTAAATTAAAAACATTAAATTTAACTATTTCTTTTTTTTTAGAATATTTTTTGAATGAACACTAAAAATATTTTGGTGCTGCTGCAATTTGTGTTGCACACAACAAATGATGAACTGACTCCTCCCCTCATTGAGAGGCCGAGGGTTCAGTTCAGTTTGGTCTGTCTGTTTTTCTCTTCCTCTTTTTGCTTTCTTCCTTTCCTTTCCCGTCCCTTTGATAGATGCGAAAAAGTACTTAATCATTGTGCGGGCTAAATTAATCAAGTGGCTTGTACTATGTGTAGTAGCTACTGTCTGATTCAGGGGCTTGAACTCCAGACAGCGGACTTTTTAATTTGTGCAGCTCATGGAATATTCAAAGAGCATATGGCGGTACTGGGTTGCAATCCTTGAGGCTGCATAAAATTAGGCAAAACAAGTAGGAAATTAAAAATGAAACAACATTTCTAGCCAGTGTCATATGGCCAGGAAAGCAGGAGAAAGAAAGGCAGGGAGAGGCACAGCGGTCTGCTTTGAAGGACTTGATATCTTATGATTAATTGAGTTCATCTGTTAGATTGTTTACCATTTCTTTTATTTCTTAGTGCTCTGCTCTCACTTTAATATGCGTAAAGCCATAAAAATTTCTCTGCCAACTCCGATGATTTCGTTATGATTAATAGTTAATGGAAAATTGTTAATATGTGGCAACAGCTTGGCCGTAACCGGCAACAGGTTCATTGCTCAGTCAGCAGGCAAAGCAGCTGGCATTAAGAAAAAAGTTGAGGAATTTTAAATCATGGCGACAATTTTCCCAAATTCCTGGCAAAAGAGGCAAACGTTTTTTTTTCGATTTTGGTAAGCAAATTGGCAGAAGAAGCTGCCAACTTGGCCAATTGTTTCATTGTGCTCCTCCAGTCTCCGATCTCTTGGTTTTTGTGGCATTTCAGCAATCTTAAGTACGCCTACAAGAACATGTAAATAGACTTTCGGTATCGAAACAGGAACATGGTATGCAATTTGCTCGTTTGACACTTGAAATATGTGGCAACAATACAAACAGTACGACTACGAGTTGGCTTACTCCACAGACATAAGTATATATATGTATATAGAGTACAACATCGGAGAGTTGCAAATGCATTTTCTATATGCGAGTTGAGACTCGCGTCGCGGTTGTTTATAGGAAAATGTCAGACGACGTCGTCGCTGGCGGTGACAATGACAAGCCAGGATAGGAAGAGAAAGAGAGAGAGACAGAGAGGGAGAGGGGGAGTCATGCCACTTGCAACGACAAGTGGGCAAGTAGCTGCCTCTGTTTTCAAATCGGCTAAACAGAATTTTGTCTCTGCTGCAAAACTGCACTGGACTTGTTCAAATGCCTCTCTGACTGCCTGACTCCCTGGTTGATTGCCTCCCTGGCTGAACGTTTTCTGAACTTTGAACTCGAACAAAATATGCGGCCAACTTGTTTTCGATACACGCCCCAAAAGCAGCTGCTACGCCCCCAACTCAGCGCAGGCTAAGGCAGGCGTCTGCTCTACCCTAACCAAAGGGGTAACAAGATTTTTAAAGCAGGTGTGAAGAGATCTGTATAAACAAAGCCACACAGCTTTTATGCTAGTCGAAATATAAACAAAAATTATGCTTAGCTAAGTAACTCAGGATTGGAGAGAAATAGGAAAGTAACGGAGGTAGCTCTTTGAGACATTTGGGCCACTTTGTGTCCTTTGTTTTTGCAGAGTATTTAAATAGCTGCCTTTTGGGGTACTGCAAAATCAGCTAGTTTTGCAATTGTTGTTAAGGTTGGTTCTGATATCAACGCTGAGTGAATTTGTATGTTCACAGTTTAAAAGAGCAGGCGCGAAAGTGAACACTGATCCGGGCGCTGGCTTAAGGCCCAACTCAGGCCGTGTTACTGGGTTTCAAGCTAAAGCTGCTGCTGCTGCTGCTTGGCTTACAATAGCTCAAGAATACCGCTATCATTATTCTTAAACTTTTGCGGCATCGTCGGCGTCGGAGGCGGTGGCGGCGACTCCTTGGAGCAAAGAGACTCTAGACTTTAGCCAGAGTCGATTCTCATTTTAATGAACCGCCGTTCTATTTTTCGCTGATCTTTCGCCACTAATAGGAACGTGTTCACGTCGTCGCAGTTGTTGTCGTCGACGTTGCCGATTTTGCTCCTTGGTGAGACAACGACACCAACAAAAAAAAACAACGACTGCAGCAACGACAGGGAGCAACTTTAGCAGCAACAGCAGCAACGGCTTAAATCTATGAGGACGCCTTACAAACTATGCTTAAGTGATTGTCAAGTTAGGCTTTTAATTTATCATCCATAGACAAGAGCAACAGCAACCGCAACCGCAACTGCAGCGACGACCACTCGGACTTGGGGCTAAGTAGAGGTTATGCCTGGGTTAGGCTACCATTTTTTTGTCGACCCCGTAGACAATAAAAAGATGGGTGTTTAGAAAAATATATAAAGATATCTCTACTTAAGACAGTCATTAAACGATAATTAATATTCATGCCCAATTAGGTTCAGATTCGCTTAACCATTTGATATAGCTCCCATAGGAAAAATTGGCGGAATAGTGGTGATTTGTATGATCCAATGTAGTCTACAGCGATTACGAGGTCTTTTAAAGTAGGGATGCTTGTCTTTAACTAGTTTTTATACACCTAGTTTTCCCTGTAGTCTTGTACCGAGCAAAGTGTTTCGCATTGCATAATCTCGCGCTTCCTTGACGCGACTCGAGCTCGAACTGCACTGAACCTCTGTCCTCTCGACAGGTTCGCTGTTATTTCATTTTTGTATTTTTTTGTTGCCTGCTTGGGTGTTCGATCGTTCCACATTCCGGCATAATTGATTTTAAGCAGAGCCTCGCTAATAAATCGTAACTTTATCGCAGTTCTTTCGGATTCTACTGGTTTCATTTGAGTTCTCCCCTTTCGGACCGCTCATCCCGCCCACTTGCTGTCGTTTTCGGGGGCGTTCAACGCTGATTGTCCAATAAATAATGATAGCAAATGTTAGAAAAGCTTTTCACACAATTTGGCCCTTGACCGTTGACTGCCACGTACATTATCCAAATGTTGCCCTGCACTTGACGATTTGCTGCTGTTGTTCCCTCTTGTTGTTGTTTGCCGCAGTTCAGCTGCAGTTTAACAAATTTTAGCTCGTTTATGGTCAAATGACATTGCCCTGGCTCTGGCTCTGGCACTGGCTCCGTGGCAGACACAACGGCAGCTGCATTGCCCGCCAATTATCCGTACAAGATGCAACAGCAGCCCCGCAAAAAACAACAAAAAGCTAAAAAAAACCGATGACGCTGCCGAACCAAAAGATCCCGAAGATCCCGAGCTTTACAAGTTACTTTGCCTTGCTGGTCGGTCCACTCAGCAGCATCAGCTAAAGTGCTTTAGTTGGTTGTTGTTGTTATTGTTACTGGTTGTTCATTCGTTGTCTTTCGTTGTTGTTGTTGTTACTTTGTCGCCTGCTCTTTGCTATCTGGCATTACTTGTCCCAGGCTTCTTTTTATCCTATGCGTCGGCTATCGTCTCCAGTCTTCAGTCTCTTGCCTTCCCTCTTCTGTCTCAGGCTTCTTGTCTCTTGTCTGTTCTCAGTCCTCTTTCGGAGCTCCTAGTTCCATGCTCTGTTCTGTTCTGTGTTCTGTTGTATTTTATCGCAAAAATACTACTTGAGTAGCTTTATGGCCCATGTTGGCCAATAAAAAGCTGACAAAACAATATTCCCTCCCTGGACACCAGAAATGGGCCACCAAACGAGGCAGAGAACAACAGCTAAATCTAATTTGCTTAATTTGTTTCCTGCGAAATATGCTCCTACTTCGAGGTGTTTGTTTTTAATTTCAAATTGTTGTAAGTTTCTAAAAAAAAATTAATTTTGTAATGAAATAATAAAAAAATGATTTGATTCAAAATTTGACTAGTAGTATTATACATATTTTATTTAAAATTTAAAATTTATCGTTCACATACAGTTTGACATAACGGCTCTCTATTCCTTGTCCTGCTCTCTCTATTCCTCACTTTCTACCTGTCTCTTTCTCATGCTCTAGTCCCTTCCTGGTCTATGTTTGAATTCAAGTTTTGAATCGATGCCGAAATTTGATCTTTTATTAATTTAATATGCACGCCCGTTTGGAGCCAATAAAGTTGCTACATTTTACGCTGATGCTGAGAAACTAAGGCAACTACCACAAAAAGTTGTGGCATTAGGGGCGTGGCAGTTATTTGTTATACATATTACTGTAGCTTTTGTTGTTCTTGGGCTGCGGCTTAAATCAAATAGAAATTGATATTTGGGTCTCTGAAAAGGCGCTGAGTTTTTCGAGAACAGGAAATATAATTTAGCTGACGCGGCGTGTGGTAATTAAAAGGGCAAAGCAGGTACCCGAATGTGGGCGTGGACAGTTCGGTAGCGATTAGTTAAAAAACAACAGGAAAAAAGCAAAGACACAAATCAAAAGACTTAGGCAACGAACTCACAAAGCTCTTCAACAAAAAGTTCCCACATAGTTGCGAACATTGTCAATGATATCGGCAAAGACAATAAAATTAATATACATAAAACGCCTGTCGACAACAACAACATGAAGGAGGGGATGGAGAAGCAGTAGGAGACGGAGAATTGGCAGTTGAAGACCCAAATCTAAGACCATAAATAAGAAACGACGAAGGGTAGCGAAACATGAAAACCGCGTTGGCTTTGGCTGCTTGTTAACAAGTTCACCAACAGCAGCCCCAAGTCCCAGCAGCAGCAGGTAACAAAATAATAAAAAACGAAACAACAGCGACAAGAGCAGGACAGCAACAACAAAGTATCATCTCTACACTTGGCCCAAAGATCAAACGCATACATTTAAGCGGCAGCTTTTGATAATTTTTTCTGCGTTTTGCCGAAACGCAACATTTTTCATATTGTTTATTTTAGTTGAGATATTTTTTTCATTTGTCTTTTTTTTCGGTATATACGTAAGTAGTTTTCTTCATTTTGCGCAACTGGCGCTCGCCCCCCGATGTCGGCATCATTAAATTAAAACGAAATTTAAACAATTTCACTGAAAATTATACACAATAAAGAAGCTGCCGAGCAGGAGGCAGCAGCAAATGAAACTGAATGAAGCTCCGACAACCTGTACAAAGGTCTGCAGGCATACAACAGAGTAAGCCTGTCAGTCAGACAGACAGTCAGTCAGTCCCAAAGTCCCTTGTCCGTCTGTGAAGACGACGCATTTGGTCTGGACAGGTTGATTACTGTTAAAATTATCACTGATTGTGATAAGCGATAACTGTGAGCACGTCAAGACCCAAGAAAACGACGAATTTTGATGGGGATGATGCTGTTGCTGATGCTGTTGAAGCTTTGACTTTGACTTTAGCTAACCAATGATGAGTTTCGGGACTGTTTGTGTTTGTGTTTGCTTTGCGTTTGCTCTCTCGCCTCTGGGGCCACAAATATGTTGAGGAGGCGCATAACGAATTGTTACATACCTAAATGGAGCGGCTCGTTAGTCCAACAAGTTAATGTGCCTCAAGTTGCAGTTGGTTTGGATTGGGAGATGGAGTTGAAGTCTTTTGTGATATGTTAATAAGCATTTGCCACTTGTTTCTCTCTTTCGTCTGTCTAAATGTCTGATCGTTGTTGTTGTTGTGGTTTGCTAGGCATACAAATTATACGAAGCAACTAAACTTTTACCCAAATCTGTGTGGATTGGCGCAAGGCAACAAGTGTTTGGCAACACCTACAACATGAGAGAAAGTTTTCTCTGGAATTTTTGTGTTAGATTCGACCTCCTATTCCCCATCCACTCCTAATTTGTATGTGTAGCATGTGAATGCATTTTGTACAGTGTTAGCGTGGGAAATGCATTTGATTTTAATCGATTGCTTTTGGCAAATCATAAAGAATTCATTGGGAAAATATGAAAATATGAAATTGTTGCCTGACTTAACACATTTAGTGCTATTGAAATATGGCGGCTAATACCAGACTTTTTACTGCCCCTTGTCTGCCAAAGAGAAATAAAAATCCAACTACCAATGGGAGTTAATCGGGTAAAAACGCAGCTAAGTCATTAAATTAAAATAACAAAACGGATCAGGCAAACAAAATAATCATAAAAACAAGTTAAATAAACCTTTAAACGAAAACAAAACTGTAGCAGAAGTTGATCACCGCAACGGCAGCCAGAATTTAAATACAAAATACCGTCATAAAAATTCAAATATAACACACAACAAAAAAATTTAAATTATTGATTAAGATCGACGAAACAAAATATTAAAAAACCAAAAACAAAACTCGAACTGTGAAGCGTCAAAATAAAGCCAGGTGAAATTTGTTGGTCAAATTGGTGAATAGCTGACTAATAGATACACTTAAAAGTCACTTCGGTTCCTGGAAGATGTGTCATTTGAATTATTCAAGCTTAACAGATGAGTAAGATGATTTTGAAGATGAAAATTCTATCTAAAAGTAGAGTATTTCCAATGGGCTTCCAAGGGAGTGACATTATTAATTTATTAAATTTATTTTAATTATAACTACGGCTTTTAGATATAAGCCGCCATAGACTGAATGAAAAATAGACAAAGATAGAAATTAAGAGAGAGAGAGGGAGAATGTTAGCTGCTGTGTGATTGAGCGATGCTTTACGATGATCATTGGCATTGAGGCGCTGAGCATTTTGTTTGGAACTATTAAAAGATCCATAGCTGATTATATTGGTTAGCTGAGGGCTTTATGTATTGCCAGACAATAGCTACATAGGTATATATATTTTATGCAAAGGGGATTTGATACATTGTGTTGAGACATGAATCTCGTTTCGATGCGGTTTCGCTTTGAATGGATTAACAATGAACGAGAAGACGTTAAAGTGAGTCATAAACAAATCACACATTGCGTATACGCGATTTTTTATTGGAGACTGAAAATTGAAATATTAGCTTCATCGAAGGGATTAAACAGTTAGGTAGAGAGATAAATTTGGGACAAAGTAAAGGAGAGATTTGCCTGTTGTGGCTACCCACAGTGCCGACAAGCAGTATCGTCTCGACTGGAGGCAACCCACTTGGGCCACATTTGCATATGAGTTCATTTAGCAGTTTAAGAACTTGGCACAAATAAACTTCTTCTAGCTGAACGATGTATGTTTAAGCCACGAAACGTGTGCTAATTTACATGAGATCGCATCGGACCACATCCTCAAGCACATCCACATCGACATCTTTGTTTTCTTTTGGGTGTGCTCCAAAAAAAAAAAAAAGAGAGAAAAGAAAAGAAATAAGGCAGCAAAATTAAATCAAAAGCGCGATACGCCAACGTGGACCCGCCGCTAGCAACCCACTCAATGATGATGAAGAGTCTATCGTCGCCTGGCAATCGCTATCGAGAATGCCCCCTACATACCATAGAACTACATGTATATATATATCTTTGAGTTTATCCTAGTGCACTGCAAAAGTTCTTTGTTAACTAGGAAATAAGTAAAATAAAATAAGTAAAAAAGGGAAATTTGTTTAGGAGAAGTTTGTGATTTATATGAATAGAAAAAGGACTTTATTATACAAATAAAAGTAATTTACATATATCATACAATTTAACTTCTAAATTCAATAATATGAATTGCATTGTAATTGTTATAATCTAGGCAGAGAAAGATTTTTTATTTAAAACTTGTTTTCCCAATACCTAGTGAGACTTATATAGTCCCAACTATAGCTTTTCTTTCAGTGTATTCAACAGGCGTCACCCTGTTTAAATCGAACCTTTTTGGCCAGGCCCAAGGCAATGCATATATATATAATTTTTTTTATTTTTATTATAGTTTTTTAGCTGACCAAGTGGCAAGTGCAGATTGCGAGCATTAGATGAAATATTTATATTGTCTATATGAATTGAGCTAGCGATCTGCCACTGAGGCCACAGTCAGCTCAAAAAGAAAAAAGTTCTCGCAGCAGGATGCCAGTCATATCGCACTGAGTTGGAGTCTCTCAGAAGTCTACAGTTGGGAGTCTCTCCATGGGCACATATGGGCAATGGAGATGGAGCTGGGAATGGCAATGGCAATGGGAATGGCAGTGAGAATGGGAGTGGGAATGGGAATGGTCGGTCGGTCGGTCGCATCAGGTAGCGGTAGCAGACACAAGTGTCCAGTGAAACGACAGAGATATGAGCCCATTCTGTAGTCACGTTTTATTTAAATATATGCGCGTGCGGGCAGCTGCTTCCTCTGTTTGAGGCGAGTTGCAAGTTGCATGTGGCAAGTTAACCCGTTGTTTCAGTAGCTTCAGCCTCAGCCATGAGCCGCCTTTGGGGTGCCAATGAGTTTTTGCCCCATTGTCGTTGGCTACTGTGTGTGCCAAGGAGACCCAGTAGTTGAAGTAGGGGAGTCTATCTACATACCCATTTATTTTTGATCGTTATTGACATAACTGAAGCATAGTACAGGGTCTACAGCAGTCAGTCTACCTTACAAAAGGCGTAATATGAAATACTAGCCCAAATGTAGATGAGTACAACAGTACTGTACTTGCAACTGCTTCCATTTCGTTTTGCTTTCCTGCCATTTACAGTTTTTGTCCCTGGCGGCGACAAGTCTGCCCAAATTATGACTCAGGATCTTTAATTGCTAATCGTCTCTTTTGGCCAATTTCGTGTAGTGAATAGCTGTATTGAAATTTCAATTACTTGAACATCACGCGCAATCAACAGCTCGGCCCAGAGATCGTCGCCTTTTGTAGCTCCCAAACACTCTGCTCTTCGCTCTATGGATGATTAATAACCAGCTTAGGCATCCAATTCTCATACTCTTCTGCCTGATGCATCGCGTGTTGAATCTACTACCAACTTTAAAGCCCTGTGCTTTGACCAAATTGCAATTGTTTTTGATTTAGGCAAGTTGTGTTTTGAAGCTAGGCAACTATTGGAAAGGTTTGGTAGCAGTTGTGTGGAAAAAAGTTATTAAATTAAATTAAATACTTCAATTTAACTAAAAATTACCATTAGTTTCTGTAGGTTTTTAAGTTTTCTAATTTTTAAAAAGTCAGCAGTTAAATTCATTTTAATTCCTCTTATAAGTGCCTCAATTTATAGTCTTAGAGCATTTCGTATTCGCTTTTCTACTACTTGTGTTCGGCCTGTGGCTTGTTGCAGGCTTAGTTTATTTGCCAAGCGGCTTTTGACACAGTAGTTAACCAGGCACATAATAATAATGGAGCACTTCGTGCCGGGAAACCAAAAACAGGTAGCTGCCTCATCTCTCCAGCAATTGCAGTCTCCCATTACATTTATTATTTATTAATAACATAATTTATTGTTTCATGGCATTCATGTGAACTTCATGAGCTGCTGCTAGTCGCTAGCTGCGCCTAAACAGTGAGTGGAACGAGGGGAAGGAAGGCAGAAAAGTAGAGGTCTGGGCTTTTGAATTAAATGCAACCTGGTGGCGACTTCAGCCACAGCATCGATTGCCAAACGGGGCATTAGGTCGACGCCAATTGTTAGACGAAAAATTGGCGCTAGTTTGGCGCGACGTTTGCCGCCTGCTTTGCTAAAGTTTTTCTTCTTTATTATTCTGTTTTTTTTTTTTTTTTGTTGGTCAATGTCCCTCGTACCGCTGCTTACGAGTAAATTGCGCAAAAGATTCTTAAAGTTAACGGCCCTTCATAAATTTTGTTATGAAATATGTGCGCGCTCGTTTAATATGCCATCCGTTCAAGCTCCCAGGCAGCCAAAACCAAAGTTAGCCAAACCAACTGGTAACTTGGCAAACTGGGAAACCTCTCTGGCGTCTGTCTTTGGTTTTCCCTCGAGAAAAGTTCTCAGCATTTGCCGGCATTTTCCCTCAATGCTTATTTGTGGCTGCACTGCAGTTGTTGCTGTTGTTGTTCACTTCTTTTGCTGGCAAGTGGCATGACAATAAAAATTTACGATTGCTTTTATGGATTTACGAGGTTTTTGTTACCATCTTTGCCAAATTTCTTTGCCTCCCTCAACTGATGGCAACAATTTCGTCGTTTTTGGCCTTTTGCACGCGTTGTAATTTGACGCTAATGAGTGTCAAAGTTGATTGTTTGATTCTGGCAAATGGCGTAATTGTGGACCACGAGTTGATGGACAGTTTTACGCCCACTCTCAGCGAGTAAAGACGAACATTTGAGGAATTCCATGGAGAGAAAATAGAGACCATTAACTAGCATTTAATAAGTTACACAGTTATGTCAAAGTGTACAAATTTATATACCTCCAAATTATGATGTGAATGTTTTTGAAATAAACTACCAAAATAAAGACACTTATTTAAAAACTAAAGTAGTTTTCGATCTAAAAACTGAGTTGAATTTACTATAAACATTAAACTTAGATTCATAACTTCTTCTTGAATATAAACAACCATTTTTAAAAGTTCTCACCTGTCTCTAATCTTTGAGCAAATAAATATATTAGCCACATTTTGTGGTAGCAATTTGCTGTTCAGTGGACCGTGGTCGCTTTCACTGTTACCCATTGCGTTAAAATCAATTTTATGACTTGGCCAAGAAAGAAGCCACAAAAAAAGGAAAAGCAGAAGGAGTTGAAGCTGCCTGTTTGGGGAATGGGAAGCTGTAGCTGATGCTGAAGTTCTCTGCACGGCCTGATGAACTCTGGCCTGGCAAAAATTTTCACGCCGCTGCCACAACGACTTGCAAGTTGGGGGATTTGCGGACTTGTGGCACAGCCAATTGAGGGACTGCATAATTTCACCTACCGACAACAAACGAATCTTTTGGCGCATTGTCGTCGGCGTAGCCATCGCCATCGCCATCGCGATGCATCTTTTGGGATGCACGCACGCATGCAACAACTTTCATTGAATTAAACCCTAAAAATATGAAGCTTATCACAAATCAGGCAGCATTGGAGGCTTCATCACCTACTTTGAATGTTGGCTACCGCATGAGGAGACGTTACTGCTGCTGCTGCCACTCGATTTTCTGACCTATATTCGTGCCCACAGATGAGCTAAAAATGCAATATACAAAAGCCGCCAAAAACAATTTACCAATTTATGTTGAACTGTTGCGGTTCACGTTGTGATACTCCACGGTAGTCTGCCAAAAGTTAGCAACAAGTCGTCTGCTCATGTTCAGTCTGCATCTTTATGCCGATTGCAAAGGGACTGTCTGTTCTGTTCCACTGACTTGGCAAATCACTAAATTTATATGTTTTCTGATTCAAAATATTTATTGCCAAACCAAAAAGTCAAAACCAAAAGCGCAAGCGAAACTGCAGCTCTTAACTTGGCCCAAAAAAGGGCAGAAGACCAAGTGTTGAACGAAAAGAGATGGAAACTGAGAGGGCATCCGAAGTTGCGCTCAAATTGCCTGAAAAATGGGAGGAGGACATTAAAATTCAGCAAATGTATTTATTACGGCACCGAAAAAAGCAACAACAACAACAACAACTGATGCGTCGTCTGCAGCCCACATACAAAAATCTCTTGGCCAGAAAGAACTGTGAAATCTTGGCAAAAAGACAGACTTCGTCTCAGTCTGACTCTCAGTCTCAATCTCATTCAGCGTCTGTTTTTGGTAGAGGAGTCGAAGACTCTTGGCACTTGGCGGCGGCATGTTTGCAGATTGATTTGCTGCGCCCCAAAGATACCCTAAAGATACCCCAAGCCAAACACTTGCCACAGACAGACGCAGACTCCAACTCCAACTCATACGGAGACCGCGAAACGCAGAAATCAATTGTGAGCAAAAAAGGCATTTAGTGTGAGGCATCAGGCATCACACGGCATCAAAATGTGCACTCAGAGAAATTTTTAACAATTAAAAGCTTAGTAGGCAATAAAATTTGTATGTTTAAATAGAATAAAGATATAAATTTTAACTTGAAAAAGATACAATGAGCTAGGGAGTAAAAGGCAGTCTTTAAGGACCACAAAATAATAATAAAGGATTGAAGTAAACCATATCTCGAAACGTTTTTATACAAAAACATAACTTTATATTTAAACCGACTTGAGTTAAACGATTTAAAAGGAGATCTAGAGTTTTAAATTTGGTTTAGAAATTATCATTATTCTAATATTAAATAAATGTTATTTAATACAGAAAACTGGAACAAATTTAAAGAGAAATTAATCAAGTGGAGCTCATCTTGATAATTATAAGCATAATTATTTTTTATAGTGTGAGTTGGCGACGAACTCACAACACGCTACAAGTGGCCGCCTAGACGATGTGCCATACAACAACTAGATTCAAGCCAAAAGCTAAAGCCAAAGCCAAAGCCAAAGTTGGCCAACGAAATTTATTTCGATGCCCTGCAGCTGAATTATTTAAACCGACGAATTCAATTAGAGACAGTGACTTGGTTTTTGCGCGCTAATCCAAGAGCAAGACCAAGGGACAGGGGCAATGGCAGTAACTGGAGTTGGGGATGGGGATGGAGCTGGGACTGGAACTGGTACTGGTGCTGAACCTGGAGCGAGTCAGAGACTAAAATGTGTTCATTGAATTTGCGTTGGCGCTGAGGGCGAGTCCGAGCTGCGGGTGCGGCATCAACGACTTCACGCAGATATTTTTGTTTGAGGAGGCGTCGATTGAGACAAGTGGAACTCTTTTCTATACCCTACATAAAGGGTATTATAAAATTGTAAGCCATTTTAGACATTTATGGAACTTTCTTTAGACATCAACATGTGCAACAAAAAAATGAAGTTCAGCGCTGGGTTTATTCCAGTCAAGCACACTCTTTTATCTTTCGTGCTTAATATGCATCACTCATTTTGTTAGCCATCTTTCAACATTAAGTTACCTAAATTTACTTGCATTTCTTAACATTAAACTTGTGTTTATTTTGTTAGTTCTTTTAATTGGATTTAATTATATGCGCGCTCAGCATAAACTCTGCACTACCGCCCTCCCCACACGCCCCCTGCTTTTGCTACGCTTTCGTTCAGAGAGCCGTCTAAAGGGGGCGTGTCCATTAAGACTGTGCCCACTTTTCGCTGCCATACTATTTTCACCTCCCCAAAATGTGACGTACTATTTTTGGGTTCGGTGCAAGTTTGAAAAATCACCGCTTTCAACTTTTATATTAAGTATTATTATTGTGTGTTGTGATGATCATTTAGTTTTATTTTGCTTTGCTTCTCTGGTTTGTATGATTTTATTTGTGCTTGATCGCATTGTTGTTGTTGTTGTTGCGTTGCTTGTTTGGCTGCTCTTAGGAGTGGCTTGTTAAATTTCACTTGCATGTCAAGCCAAAATCTTGGTGTGAGGTGTTGGGCGTCGATTTATGCGCTTTTCACTTGTCTGGCCTTTGGGGAGGTGCTAAGCTCACAGAAGAGAAATCTTTTGTACTGAAAAAACGATCGCATGCAAATAGCAAACGATTTGGGGTCTTAAAAGGCGGCCTAATGTGGGAAAATTTATTAATATAAATATTATTATTTTTACCTTTTTATTATATTATCATACATTATTTAATTAATATTAGTTTTAGTAAGAATTTAAAAACAAATTCCTAAGTAAATGTCCCAAATTATCACAGACTGAAAACCAGAAATAGAGTAACATTTAATACATGAAGCAAAAAATGATAATCAAATAAATAATAATGAGTATATTCAAACATTTCTTCAGCATTTTATTTAATTACAAGTTTTGCAAAGAAACGATTAAAGCGAAGTAGTTCAAGTGCTCCAAATATTTGTAGAATCATTTTAATACCCTTTTTTGATCGACACGAATCTCTTAGAAAGATTTCTGGTACAAGACATTGAACATAATTGTAGGTGAAGCAACACGAAGTTCAACACGAATCAGCAGCCAAATGATTTATCACCAAAAGCATATAGTAATCAAGAAAACAAAAGCATAACAGATCATGTAGCATACAAGTGCAGCCCCTTTAACATTGGCACTCCCCATTCAATGTGGGACTCTGACTCCGACTCTGATTTCAGTCACTTGGTCACATACCAGAAAAGGCCACTAAACCGCATAACTGTCCAAGTCGTTCAGTGTATTTGAAACAAACAAAAAAACAAAAGCAATTTACGATGACGACGATGATGACGACGACGACGACGACAGGTGATTAATTGTTTCAAGTGTGTAGACGTTACTTAACGCTCAGTCTTTGACTCTGACTCGCTGACTCGTGAGTCCCCATATATGGGAAATACTATATATATTTATGTATACATATTCATAGTCTTGTACACAGTCTCACAAGTGTAGAGAACAAAACAAGTTGCATATGAGAGGGAGGCTGTATGAATGAACAGTTGAACAGTTGAATAGTTGGCCAAATGACTGAATGATACAAGCACCTGAAATTCAAAACAAAACAAAATTCAACACGACAAAACAACAAGAAAACAACAACAAATCTCATGAGCAATGACAGCAGTTGAAGTCATGTACATGCACTGAGAGAAATCAAAGGCACACGACAAAATTAAATTTTAAATTCTTTCAAAGTAATTTAAATCACTTCTACTTAATTTAAAGTCAACAAATTCACACACTTTACTACAGCTTTATTTAATCACTCCTTTTTTCTCTCAGTGTATATATATTTTTTCTATTTTTTTTGTACTTCGAGTGCTTGAGAGATCTTTGGTTACACTTTGCTTCCATTCCATTTGATTTGGCGTGCGTCGTGGCTCAACCGAGCTCAATCCCCACCGCCATTGTATTCCCCCCCGGAATGATCTATGTGTATGGCAGTATGATCCACTGATTGCTTGATTATTATTTTGATTAATTAGCTTAGATTTGGCTAGTTCAAACTGTACGGCCCACGCCCGAAGCGTAGATCTCTGGCTCTACTATTGTCTGACTTTTTGGCTCATTGGCTCAGGTTCATGTGTTTGCCAATGATTGATTGAAGTTTTCGTTGATAACAGCTTACAATTGAGAAATTATTTACATGAGCTATAATTAAACTTGTTTGTTGTTGCCTGTCATTTGACGTGTTCACTGTACACGTCACTGTCTCCATCTTCATCTCCATCTCTGAGTCTTTTCCAGCTTTAGGTTCAGCTCCAGGTTTCGGCATCTGGTCTGGTTTATTGAACCGACTTCAATTGAGTGTGGGCAGAAGCTAAAGCTTAATCAAAATAAATAGGCAAGTGAAGAGTAGAGAGAAGAAAGAGCCGTTGGCAAGTGATGTTACCAATGTGCATAAATAATCAGGAAATTGCTTAAGGGCCTGTCAGATGCTTTGAGTTGATTAGCCCTCTCATAATGTGTTTAGTGCGAATAATCAGCAAAGATCAGTGCAGGTCGTCTAACGAATGCTTTAACTATAATGGTAAAAAAGGACTGAAAAGTTGGCTTAAAAGTTAGTTAAGTAGAATATTCAAATTAAAAGTTAATAAAAGAAATTTAAGCTTATATTCATTTAAACATATGTATCACATGGTTTGTCTCTAATCGAACCGGTCTACGCTTAACGTGGCTTAATTGGAACTGATGTTGAACGAAACCTGTCAGCTTCGAGTTGAATTTGAGTTATCTTGTTGGCCATTGGCATTTAGCTAATTTGCTGCCAAATGTAAATGTGTCAACTGTGTGTCAAACTGGCTATCGTCATGCTCATCCATATGCCCGCCACTAAGTCACGCTCCAATAGAAAGCGGTGTGTCCAAAAAAACAGATATACTCCCTCCATCCCCTCTGACACTAAGCCACCTCCTTTTGGGCGCCCAACGCTCGTTTGTTGTGTGGCCCAAAGTTGTTGTCATTGCTGTTTCTTTCGTTGTTTGTTGTGTGCTGGATGCGTGTCGGTCCGTTGAGCTTCTGCCTCTGATTTGGGGTTGGAGTCGATGCGACACGACTTTCGTTGGCGGCAGGGCATTGTCCAGCTGCCTTCACTTGCCACGGCAGCTTCGACTCCATTTGGAGCCAAGCAAAACATGCAAAGTGACAACAACAACAAGAGAACCAACAACAACAAAGCAGAGGCTCTGCCATATTTGGCCAAATTCAAATGCCATTAACACGTACACCATTTGTCGGGTAATGTTAATGGTGGTAAAACAGGGGAAAGGAGAGTTGAAGGGGTAAAGAGGTTGTTGTGGGTTCATTTGTCCAGTTACTGGTGTTGGCCATTTCCGTGTTCGTTTGTGTCAAAGCCGCTGCACGCATTTCCCCCAATTCGACATTTAACACTTGTAAATTTCTTGGCCAGCATCGTTGGAGCATTTATGGAAAGGCCGCAGATTGGAAACCCCTTAATTTTTTGGCCTTTTTGTTAGTTTAGCTGGCGGCAAATCGTGTGTTTCTCCTGGCATTGGGCTCGCATGGTAACCTGTCGTGATTCTTGTTTTAATTTGCTTTGACTTGTGCGCCTTTTTGGGCTGCCGTCGCGTCTTTTGGCGTTGTCTTCTCTCTCCCTGTCTCTCTGGCAGTTATTAGGCCTAAATGCAAAAGGTTTCCATTTGGTTGTTTGGCTCATTAGCGGCCTTTTGTGCCAGACTCTTCTCTCTCTCTCTCTCTCTGGCTAATTTGCCACGTCTCGCTAGCTAACATTAGCACTCTACGATAATGAAGGAACCCAAAAATTAAAATTAAAACTAAGTACAAGCTGGAGAAACTATGGCAAGATCTAAACTGATTTAAACATGCCAAAATCTTGTACGCAGACATAAATATGCAAAGTTATCTGTGTACGCGAATCGTGCGCTTGTTTTGAATGCCCTGTACACGTACTCAAAGCTCAAAAGGGTAGCTTCAGTACGAAAGTTTTATAAACTTTATAAGAAACTTTTACGCCGTTGAAATACATACTTTATGGAGTATAGGTTTAAATGGTATCTGCCAGTCGTTCTAGAGCAGGTTTAGTTTTGGCTTTTTTGGCATAGATTGAAGCGTTGCCACTGCCGCCGTCGTCGCAGCTGACAACGCTGACAAGTGTTAATTGAATTCATGTCTCTGGTAATCATAATAATAATAACAATATCATGTTGTGCCAGAGCACTGAAGTGCCTCAAGACAACGACGACGATGACGACGACGACGTGCGCTGCAAGCTTTTGATGTCTGTCCGTCCCACCGTCCGACCGTCCGTCCGTTTGTCTGTCGTTCATGTCCGTCTCGCCCGTTGCCTGGCAGCACCGACGCCGCCATCGTTATAAATTACTCAATTAATGTCAGCGTTTATGTCAGCGGCAGCACCCAAAAGCAGCACCACTGAGGCACCACCAGAGCAGGCAGATAGTCACATTGGCTTTATGCAGATAGCCCAACATAGATATGACATGGGCGACATGATAATGGGGCATGTTTAGTGGCTGTCGTATGTTTAATTAAAAAATCTCTTGTCCCCAGCAAGTACAGTGAACACTGCTGTTGTGTGAAAACCCTAAGGCTGCTCTTAGTTTCATTTACTGACTTGAGACTGAGTTGAGTTGAGCCTTTAAACGGCTGACAAGTTGCGCAACTTGACACTTTGCATGTAGGCCCTTAATAGCAAGTTCGTTGCTTAAGTCTTTTGTTTTCTACAACACAAAAAACGTGCAAATTATGATTTTTATTTTTTTCTTCTTGTTTTTTATTCCTTATGTTGTTTTGCATCGTTTCTTCTTGCTGCTTTTGTCTGTGGCTTGTGAAGTTTTAACTGCTGCTGAAAGCGAAATGTCAATTTTGTGACGGGATTGCTTTTGTCTTTCAACGCCCTCAATTTGCAGCATCGGCGCCCCCACAAGACACGCCTCCTCCTTCAACAAAATACTGTCCAAGATGGTAAGTACGTTGAGGAAATCATTTAAATGTATACTAGACTTCTGGAATAGTTTACTAAAAACATAAATATTCCTTCCTTTGAATCTATGCCAAATCTTAGTTGGTTTTATTGGCACAAAATTGAAACGATATAATTAAAATTAATAATATTGATTTCTTAAGATAATGATTGAATAATAACTTCAAAGACTTGATGTCCACGTTTTGTAGTTGATTTGAATGGAAAGTGATTTGTTGCTTTTTTGAAACTAAATACAAGGCACGGCCATAATTAAATCTTTTGACTCGCAGCTTTTGTTCGTAAGCAAATGTTTGTGTGTGTGTGTGTGTGAGTGAGTGTTGTAATAATAAGATAAATCCGTTTTAACTGGTGAACAGGTTGCTCACGAGTCCAACACCTTTGTTCGTAGAGTTGTGCGGGTTGAACGCCCAACCAAAAGGCGTTTGAGAACAATGCTCGACGTTTTGCCATAATATAATACCTTAAATACATACAAATCTTTCTCTATATATATGTGTAGTGTATTTAAAAATCATATTTAAATTTTTGTTGTTTTCTTTTTATTTTTCAAGCACTTAGCGTGCTGACAAGTTGAAGCTTTTGCGTGGCCCGTCAGTCAGGTGGCTCATAAGATATATAAACGGTCTTGGACCTCTTGCAAAACAGACTCAGTACCTTATTATTGTTATTGTTGTTGTTGTAGACACATTTCAGTTTTGATATGTGCTGTCGCCCATTTGAAGCTTGCGTCTCTCGCTCGTTGACGTGCCGCTTTGGTTTTAGCCATGGCCAAGTCTTTGGTGTGGGTGGCCCACACACACACACACACACATACACACAT
Source organism: Drosophila nigrodunni (assembly GCA_020829145.1). Taxonomy (NCBI): domain Eukaryota; kingdom Metazoa; phylum Arthropoda; class Insecta; order Diptera; family Drosophilidae; genus Drosophila; species Drosophila nigrodunni. Next base: position 2,216,821 of record JACVCZ010000008.1, read on the forward strand.
ACATACAGTCCAAGTCAGAGAATTGGACATGTACCTGGTGCAATTGTTGTGCCGCCGGCGCCTCAGTTACCTCAAAGTTTGGAGTCCGATTCCACTCTCGGACTGCGTATTAAATTTTAAAATTGGTTTTTGTTGCGGTCGTTAAGCTTATTTCCGTATTGAGTTTTGTTTCATATATTTTTTTCTTCCCAGTCTTTTTGCTCTTTTGCGGTTTGAATTAATTAGCCTGCACCGAACGACAAACTACATTTTGTTCTTTTGCATATTAAAAAGATACGGCCCCAAAAACAAAAACATAACATAGAAACGCCAACGCAGTTCCCCAACTGATTCTGAATTCAAATCTGTAGCTGAATCTGACTCTGACTCTGAGTCTGTCTCTGAATCCAAATCAAAGCCGAGACACAATGGTAATTATTAATAATGCAAATAATTATATCGATTTCATTCAGGGGCGTTGCCTGTGATTTGTACAAAGGTTCTCTCTTTTCGTGTTCTTTTCGGTTCGCCTTTGATCGTCAAGTGTGGGAAAATAAGCAACAAACTTCTCATTTGCCACTTGAGCTTAGAATTCTCACTAATCTTAGTTAGCTTATATTTTTTTTTGTTAATTTATATATATCTTTTTAGCTAATTTGCCTGCGTTTCAATTGTTTGGTTGTTCGGCTTTTGATTAATTTGACGTCAACGAGTGCATGGCGTTGGAGTTATGGTGCCTAAAAGTTTAGCTGTTCAAAGTGTGGCATAAATTATGGCTAGAGTCAAAGAGTGCGCAATGACACTAGCTGAAATCCACATTAAACTAGAGTAAACAGCTACAAAATTGTATGCTTTTAAAATGTGTTTATCTTCAATTAAAATTTGTGCAACTTTTACCATTCACCAAAGCTTACATTGCTTAACTTGAGATTAACTATAAGCCAAGAAATCTGTTGCGAAACTTTGGGCACTGACTACATATTTTGTAGTCCATATTAAAGTTCGATTAGATCTAAAAATGCCGAAACGAGCGAAACAACCATAATTAAATATTAATTTACACCCAGCGCGTTAAACAAACAACACGTACTGCCAACAACAACAACAACAATATTAACTTTAAGAACAACAAAGGTGACTACAACAATTGGTATCTGCATCAGGTCTCGAGTCAATCAACAGCTGCGACAAACGGCGCCTGGTATATATCATACTTCCATAATTTGTACACCCTGTAGACAGTGAAGCAAAGGCAAAAAGTTGGCTTGTTTTAGAAGGGGAGTTGGAAGCAATTGAGTTTACTTTTAGACGCTTACAAACATAACTTTAATGCTTGAAAGGCACAGGGTGTGTAGCTAGTCGTGTACACTTCATTTCTAAACACTTATGCGCATTTAAAATTATTAAATGTTAATAACAAAACGTGGCATGCATTTCAAATACAAAATATATTTAAATTAAACACGAAAACGAAAATTAATTTCGTAAAATTGTGGAAAAAAATGCATTTATAAATACATTTTGGCGATAAAAGATTTAATTTTAATTGCCAAAGCGAGGAAGTTCGGGCTCAAACTAAGGCCCATGATTGGGGTTTGGCCCCCAAACTAAGTAGACCATTAGAATCAAGGCGTGTTTCTCTCTTAACTTCTCGTTTTTATTTTGGCGGCAACTGCGAAATGCCAATTAAGCGCACATTGCACGTAGCTGCAATAAATGAAATGAAATTCGAGCAGCAACAACGTTCAAATATTTTTGTTTTCCTATTTTTTCCGGCTTATTTTGTTGTGTTTTTTGTATAAATTTTTTTGGTGCCATAAATTAAGGCTCTAAACGATTTTGTAGGCACTTGTCACCGGTTTGTGGGGTTTTCTGGTGAGTGGGGAAACGATCGTCTGATTTAACCTTTGACCAAATGCCGCTACCACAAAAATTGCTTGTGCCACATGTGCGTTGGCCATTTGATTTAGGGCGTGGCAACAACAGCAGCAGCGACAGCACGCGCAGCAAGTCAATGCGCCTACAGAGACAACAAACTCCATGATGACAGTTAAGCGTTAGTCGTTATAGGAATGAGGAGAAGTAGGAGGGGGAAGGCGTTCAGCTGGGACTGGTAAAGGTGGCAACATTGTCCTAGGTTCTTGGCAAATGCAATATGACTTTCCTAGTCGCAGCTTCGGGGCCTGTGGTGTGTTTCCTAATAGACCAAAGCTACCGCCTGACAAGTTACAATTCGTAACGGCAAATGGTGAATGTAGCTAAGCACAACGAATATATTATACTCTCACGCTATTATATATATACAATAATATCGTAGAGATGAGTAAATTCTGTGTAAGTATTATAAAACAAAATTTTAGAATATTCGAAAAAACTACCATTAAAAAACCTTTAAAAGACAATTAAATAATACAAATTTTTTATCATTTTCAAAGTGTTCTAATAAAACAAATTCTTTGCTTAAAAAGTATGTCAGTTGTCAAAGCTTTAACTCGATTATCAAGCACAAACTAACCCAATGTTATTGATTTCTAATTGAACTATTAAAATAAATGTTTATTAAGCCTAATGGCTTATTACCTATACTTTAGGTGCAAGGGTATAGCATTTGGTTTAGGTTCAAAGCAAAGGCAATGCCGAAAAAACGAAACTGCAAGTTTGTAGAGCGTAAGAAACTGCGTGGACGGCATTTATAATAATGCGGCTTGAGGCAGCAACGCGTTGACTTTGGGGCAACAAAGTAAGGTGCGGCAAAGACTGCAAAAAGCAGCAAAGCTGCACAAAATCGCAGCTATGGCAACGGCAACGACAACGACAACAGCAACAGCAACAGCAACAATAGCAGCAATAATGAAAATGAACTGGAAAACGCGTTTAATTGAAGCAAAGCCTGATGACTGCCCACTAGCGCCATCTAGCTGCGTGCGGCTGCACTAAGCTGTCTTGGCCCAAAACTTGTTGTTGTTGCTGCTGTGGTGGTAGACCCGAAATCGATGATTCATCGGGTTGTTTGTTGTTTTGAGTGGTTTTGCCGCCGCTTTGCAGTTGCTAGACTTTTGTCGTAGTTTTCTTGTTGTTGTTGTTGTTGTTGTTGGCGCTTGCCGCCTGCTGTTGCAGTTGTTGCTGCCGCTGCTGTTGCTGGTGCTGTTGCTGGTGACGCAGTTGCAATTGCAGTTGCAGCTGCGCCAATTCTCTATCGTTTGCCTCTTTGGCGCTTTACGTTCAAAACAATTATTATTCTGGCAATTAATTTTGATTTAAGCAGCGATTTGATAGTTTCCCCTCCACTCTCAGCCACCAAACTATCAAAACCACCAAACAACCACCCACCACCCGCTGTTAGTCGCAGTAGTATCAACAAAATGCGGCAAATCTTATTTCTAGTTGCCGGCGCTTTGCGAATCAGCTGCAACTTTTGTATGCTATAGATAAATAAAGAGACACCTACGACGAGTCTCCGTCTCCAATCGATGCCTCAGCAAACAAATGAGCATCCGCAATGAAGGCAACAAGTCTTTTTGCCAGACAAGTCACGACGACACCGAAGACAGTCCAAAAGTCGATACAATAATTTTATTTTTGGGGAAAATATGAAAGTGAGAATTGGTTTTTAGGCAAATGCAGCGATGGTATAACAATAGAAAGACACTTTTAAAAGTAAGCAGTAGCATTTTAAAATCAGAAAGTTTTCGCAAAAATTATTTTTAATTATTTGCAAGAAATTTGAGTTTTCTATCACAGCCAAATTACTTAACAAACCAAACAAAATCAGGTTTAGAATGTTGCGTTTGGAAAAGATTCAAATGTCAAACTGGAAGCTGATCCCAAAGATTTCAAATTGGTTTCACTCCTTTTAATCAATATTTAAAAGCCTTAATTAGTTATTAATCTCTTAAAGTTTTTCTATTATAAGGATCTGATATTAACAGCCCTTTCGAAAAGACTTCGGTTTTCCTTTTGCTGTTTCTTTATTGTTTTCAATTGATTACAAATTACATGTGTTAAAAAATAAATATATATATACAATAAATTTAATAAATATAAATAATTAAGTTAACTAAAAGATAAAATTATATATAAACTTAGCTATGTTCTCGCACCATTTCGATTTGTACACGACAATTTTCAACAAGAAGAAAAATATACAGGCAAAAATTTCAACAAAACAGATGATAACAACAAAATGGCTGCCGTGTATGCAATGCTAACCCTTGACTTGGCCCTATCATTGAGATAAATATACAGTGTCTAATAATAATAATAAATATAAAATATATGGTAGTTAAACGTAGCTAAACTATTGTTGATCCTAACGAGCAATAAAATTGCTTTGACTAATTTTTGGCACTGAATTTTCTGACTGAGTGAAAAACTGACTAAGTGATAAACTGACTAAACTGACTAATAAATACCCTGTCTAACCTGAGTGGGCATTTGAAATTCGTGTGCTTCGTCTTCCTCTGCGCCGCTGCTGCCCATGCTGCCCGCATAGTAGTGCTGATGTGGCGCCTCATCGTAGCCCTGTAGATGTTGTTGCAACTGCTGTTGATTGAAACCCGCGGAGGGAATTCCTCCCTGCTCAGTTTGGCAACCAGACTGCAAGTGTTTGGCCAGCAGTGACATGCGGGAAAAGGATTTGGTGCAACTGGGGCAGGAATACTTCTTCACATCCGAATGGGTTTGCATGTGAGCGCGCAGATTGGAGCGATCTGCAAAAGCGCGATTGCAGTGCTGGCAACTGAAGGGTTTCTCGCCAGTGTGCGTGCGTATGTGTCCCTGTAGTAGCCAGGGACGGGAGAAGGCCTTGCCACAAATGGGGCACTTACAGGGCAGCGTGTGTGTGCGTATGTGCATCTTCAGAGCTCCCAGAGACACATAGGTCTTGTCACAGTTCTTGCAACTAAACACCTTTTTCACCTGATTACCCTCAGCGGAGGGGCAATGGAATTGCTGATGCTTACTGAGTCCCGAGTAGGTCGAATAGGATTTGCCACAGTCCTTGCAGTGATAACGTGGCACGCCCACTGGTTTCTGCATTGATTGAGCCGATGCAGCGTTTGCTGCTTGAATCAGTGCCGAAGCTTGATCTGTGCAGAATTCAGTTTGATCGACGATGGGTGCTCCACTGGCGGGGTTACTGCGTATGATCTTGTACTCGGTGCTCTCGTAGGCGTGACTCTGTTGATGCTTCACGAGACCCGCGTAGGTGGCATAACATTTGTTGCACTGCTGACACTGATAATACAGATCATTGCTGCTCTTGATCTTCAGATTGAGTTGATTCTCCTGATTCTCTTGATTCTCCTCAAACTCTGTGTCTTTTAGCTGTGACAGCTGCTGTTGTGATTGCTGCTGCTGTGGTTGGTGATGCTGCTGCTGCTGTTGCGGTACCATGTGTTGCATGCTGAGCAGGGCACGTGCCACGTTATGTAGATTGACATTCTCGCTGAGTCCGCGTCGTTGCCCTAACTCGGGACGCAAACTTAAATCCTCTGGCTCTGCTGACATCTGATAGTTCTTTTCTTCTTCTTGCTGCTGCGGCTGCTGTGGTAGTTTCATGCAATCCTCATAGTCCGCAATGCTCTTGAGCAGATTATTGTTGTAGTTGCGCAGACCAAAAGACTCCTCTGTCTGCTCCACTTTGACTATGGAGCCGGTTAGCATAGGCGGGGGAGTTATGCTGGCATAACTGCTCGCGGCTGGACTAATCTCGGGTTCCATGACCTCATCTTCGGGCGGCAGATCGAAGTCTCCGTAGCCCAAACGGGCCAAACTCTTGGCGATTTCTTCCCGCGTAAAGACATCGGGAAAGGCTCGTGCGATTTCGCGCGTCTCCTCCCAAATGCGTCGAGCTAGTTGCTCTTTGGTCTGGGACATGGCCTCATCAAAGCGTCGTCGTAGCTCTGTTGTCACTGGCTGTGGTTCGGGCTCCTCCTTAATAGACCACTGTGGAGACACGGAAGCTGCTGCCACACTTAGATCAACGGGTCCTTCATCTGCAATGAAGAGAGCGCAAATATTGAATAGTTAAGTAAAGTATTTTCTTCCAAATATTTTTGGGATCGGCTTGTAGGAGCGTAGAACCTACCGTAACACAACTGATCCTCTTGTAGTGGCTCCTCCATTTGTATGGGTCGCTTCTTTAGCGGGCATTTGCTGTACTTGAGTTTATCCATAATCACAAAATTTGTTTGCTTGAAGAATCACTTGGTTTTCTCACAATTTTCCGATCGTTTTGCACTTTAAACGTTTTAAACTTTAGTCAGACAATTGCTGATCATTGGCAGCTCGCACGCGCGTCTGGATCGCTTGCAGTTTCGTATATGAATGATGCAACTGGCGAGGATCAGTTTAATTTTATATGAACACGGATGGAATGAAGCAACCCCCAGAATTTCACAATTGTTTTTGGCAGAGCAGACGCAGAGGCAGAGCAACCCCCTTAAGTGGGTAAGGAGCATGAAAAGGATCTGCTAGCTACCTACTTCCGATTCCCTACGCTGCGATCGCTTTTAGGGGATTCTGTACGGAAATCAACCACCACGAGCCATAGCCACCATAGAGCACAATTCAATGATCTTCCCTCTCCGATCTCTCCTCATTTGCTCTCGCAGCTGTGATTGTCGCCTGCCTTTGCCTTTACAGCTGTGACGTTCATTGAACGTTGCTCCAGCTGCAGACTTTTTGAGTCACAAGAGGCACAGAGGCACCGCCAACAAATCTCTGTTCAAAAAGCGAGCACGTGCCACACTACACAACACACACTCACACACACGTACCCGATCACTCATACACACCGGTTGCCGGCGTGTAGTGCTCTCTCGCTCTCACTGAGCAGCGCAGCCAACGATCGCCACCAGCTGCCACTGAGATTTAATTTTACACACTCAAATTTCCCCTCAACTGAATCGCCGTTTAGGTGTGCGTGTATATGTGTGCGAGTGTGTGAGCGGCAGCTGTCGAGCTTATATACAACTTGCAACGCAAGTTTATTTTTAAACCAACGCTTGTTGTCTCTTTCAGCACACGACGTTCGGCTTTTCTTATATACACAACACGAAGTTAGCGCTCTCCGAATCGGTCGCTCTCTATGTTTGCTCTCTGCGAGCAGGTGAGCTTCTTGCTCTTCTTACACACTTAAGAGCAGCTTAAAGCTACCAAGAGCGCTGGAGCATATAAATGATTGGCGCTCTGTTGCTTCAGGCGCTCTCTTCGTTTCATATCCCATTTGTAGCGCAGCCAATATTTTGGGGCGGAATTAAGAGTGTGGCACAGAGAGAGATTATTATGTGATCAGCTAGAAGACTCTTTTGTGACTTTAAGCAGCTTAAATCAATGATCCTCTGGCTTTGCTTAGCTTCGCATCATCTTCATTAACGATCAGCTTAAGCTTAAGCATTTACACTCAATTGAGCATTATTTCTTAAAAGATCAAAGCTGGAAGTTGTGATTCAAAAAGAGTTAATATTTCGGGGATATTAATTTTACAGTTGAAGTAGATCATTCAGTGATATACTACCAAGGAGAGCTTCTGTTTATTATGCCAAAAGTTCCTTCAGTTACCTTGAATGTCAGATAAGTTCAGACCTGTAAATATAGTAAGACAATTTGTAGCTTTCTATGAAATGTTCTGCTTTGAGGATTAGCTTAACAGCTTGGTTTTTGTAAATTGATTCTTATTTATGTAAAAGTAATGAAATATGTGAATGAAGTGTAATATTATGTGGACGTACTAGCTCTTCAGAATCATCCTTTGTTTATGATCTGCTTTTACATATCTTTGTAAAGAACAGAGCTGATCTACAGTTTGACTTGAAGAGTATCCTTTCATGAAGTTGATCTTCTATATACTTCTAGAGACGCAGAGTATTGAATAACTAAAAGTTAAAAGTATTAAACAAATTGTAATCTTTATTAAAAAGTTTTTAGGTAAAAGTTTTACTGGCACTTTTACCTGAGTAGATTACAGCTTAAGCTTTATTTAAGCATTGGCTATAGGTTCTACTACATAGTTCAATTGTGCCTACGTGACTTTCTTAGCCATCTAAGAGCAATACTCTTACATCCAGGCTTTACAATAATAATAATCAGTGAAACAAACAACCAGAAGATCGGCTGTATAAATCAAGCGTCATTGTGTGTTTTGGCTTGTCCCTCGCTCCTTCAATCTAGGTGCAATCCCTGAAGAGCGATGAAAATTTTGGTGTGCCAGCTGCCCTGTAGAAACTTCCATTAAATGGATTTTATGGGGTGGTTGCGCCGCCGCATTTTACCTGAAGTGGAATGAAGGTATGCCTTGGAATGCGCCAAAAAGGTATGTGCAAAACTACCTGGCGGCAACATTCAACATGCCATGTGCCCCGTGATGCAGTTGGCCCACCCCAAAAATGAAGCACGCACCACATGGAGAAAGAGAGAGAGAGAGAGAGAGAGCGATAGGGAAGAAGAGAGAGGGAGCAGGAGCATCACCAGCCGCCTGGTGCTTGATGGTGTTGTTGGTGGTTGGATGTATGAAAACTGCATTTGTTCGTTACTTTCTCGGGCCACAACCCTTGGGCATCGTCTTGTTCTTGATCTTGGCAGAAATCTCAACCTAAACCATTTGCAGAGGGTTGTCCCGTGCCCCTCTGCCACTATCGAGCACTATAGTGACTCTCGCAGCTGCCTCCTTGACACGTACCATGCAAGTGATTTGTTTTCTTGAGAAATTGGCGCCAAATATCCTGTAATGAACCGGTGTGTCCTGCTGATCGCTCAGTCACAATAACACATCTATAACAATACGAGACAGTTTTAATAAATAGTTAGAAAGAGCTCAGAGTTGAAGTTGGTTTTCAAAAAGATGGTATCATGGTGCTACTCTCTTGGGATCTATTGTGTTTTAAATAGCAGAGACTTTAACTTTGCTAAAGAAAAGCTATAAGCAACATAACCTTTCTTAAATATTACAATACTACAATCAAAATCATTAATAAATAAATAAGAAGCTCCGCAAATATCGTCTCCAAGCCTCATGGGTTTCAGAATATAAGTCTGGAGATATGACTGAAATTATTTCCGAAATGTATAGTTAAGGTTAAATTGTTTTAAATACATAAAAAACATTATACAGTCTAAAAATATTTATATATAAACTGTTATCAATTTAATAATAACATTTTCCTGTTATTTCTGACCAAATGGAGGTTCAGTTTTCAATGTTTAGCTAACTGCACATCACCTGGCCGCCAAACCGCAAACTGTAGCAAACCCCACAGAAGAATCAGAGTCAGAGAAAGAGCTAGACAGAGATAGATAGGAAAGAGACACGGATTAGGGGGAGAGACTCTGATACAGCTGAGTGCCTCACTTCAAAGTGTCAAAGAGCCGCCAAAGTCGCATAATGAAGTGCAAAATGTCATTAATTTACCATCGCTGCAGCTGCAGAGACTGCAGAGAGAACTGACAACAAAAGAAAGTCGCCACGATGTTAGAGGAAAAAGTGTAAGAAAAGTATGCAGAAATGCAAAAAAATGAAAACCCAATACCTCCAGGAGGTGGCTCGGGTTTGCTTGGCTTTGCCTACTTTACCTGGTTTACCAGGTTGCATGCCACACGCCGTTGCCGTTCATGTCGTTGCTTGCTTGCTGCACAATGTCACGAGTTACAGATTTCTCAAGCCACTGAGCAGACAGAGCAAAAGAATGCGCCGACTCTGGAGACGCTGGACACTGGGACGGCAATCAAAACAAGATCTTAGAACTATTGGCGCCTGATTTGTAGACAAAAGAGACAAAGGAGGAGACGGAGAGTGAGAGACAGAGAGTCAGAGAGACCGAGACGGGGACCAATGGACAGAATGTCCAGGTCAGTGAACATAAATGCCGCCGCCTATTGAAATCTGATATTGTTATCAAAGCTAACGGTAATTATAAACAAATAAAAGCACAGCAAAGCAGAGGAGAAGAAGAAGACCAAAATGTAAAGAACACACAAACAGAAGAGTTTGGGGTGGGGGGAGTTAGCCGCTTCCGACGCCGCATAATTTAAGCCAAGTTAGAAGCTACGTCTATAATTCAAACTAATTTGTTTTATTGACAGCGTGTGCGCTTTTGTAGATAAGGCTAACACACACATGCACACACACTAGCACACACAAATTGGTCAATTATGAAGCCAAGAGTTAAGAGTTTTTTTTCGTTTCTCGATTTCATTAGGGGGGTCTCAGAAGTGACAATAAATTAAATTTGGTTGGCCAACTAACTAATTAAAATGCGCTTCTAAAAGTCGTCTCTCAGCGCTCTTGAGATATTAATCTGCTTGGGAAGCTTACTGTCAGCAGACTAGCTTAGACTTGAAGTTTGGTGGAAGAAGGGGGCGTGGCAGGGGGGACCACCCGCTCAGTCAGCGACATATTCAACTTCCATCGGTAGCTCTCATCTTGACTAATACGAATTATAATTATCAGCTGCTGATTTGATTTAATTTCAAAATATACAATTTATTTTTTTTTTCTTTGGTCTTTTGGTCTTTTCATAAATGAATCATGATAATGAATTGTTTATGCTGCGGCGAGTCTCTGCTCTTCATGGGAAAAAAAGATTAGCATCAGCGTTTATGTTAATGCCTGTTGAAATATCATAAAAATGATATATATTTTCAGCTTAATATTTCGCTGTTTTGCCGCTGATTCACTTGCAAATATTAATATGCGAATTTATCGGGGTATATATAATTTTATTTGGAATATTTTTCTGCCAAATTTGCGGTAAAAAGTCTCTTTAGCTTGTCTTATCGATGGCAAACATCCTCATGATTATTTCGAGTGTTTGTTCAAGTCAAGTTGAAGGGCGTGTTGAAGTTCAAGTTCGGTTGAGCTCCAAGCAGGGAGCCCAATAAGGGAATGGGTGGAAAAGAGAAGAAGAAGGTAAAAAATCAACTAAGAATACATTAATATAAAATAGTTCTAGACCCTTGAAATTCTAATCCAACTTTTTCCATTTCTACCAAAATTAGTCGCAACCCTTGTGACTAGCATATGGTTATTGTTATAATTTTAGGTCATAATCGAACTGAAATTAATAGGTAAGAGGAGGGAGGAGACAGGGAGACACTGACACTCCTTGCACTTCAAATAATCAATTAAAGGCCATCAATTGTGCGCTTAATGGAACAATTCAATTGTGTGCAAATGTTCCCATGACCAGGCGAATTTACACTTGCAGGCAACCAGCAGCCAAGTGCGTGAGAAAGGCGGCGGTAGGAAGGATAAGGAGTGGGTGATAGGAGGGTGGTTGGTGGCTGGTGCCTGGTGCCTGGTCACAGACTCAGCAGGAGAGTGCAAGTTGACCAATAAATAAAAGGTACCCACGATATCAAGTCGAGTATTGAATGCGGGCGCGGATTTTGGATTCGAATTACAAGAGAAAGGAAGGGAATGGGATTGGGAGTGGGATTAGGAACAGAAGCAGGAGCAGGAGCAGAAGCTAAGGGATGATCCTTGATGCATTATTTGTTATTTGAATCACGTGACAAGTTGTTGGCTGGCCAAAAAAACAGGGTTGCTGGGAACTGCGCACAGAAATCATCCCACGGGATTCAATTTATGCGTGTTTGAATGTTTTTGATTGCGCGTTGCTAATTCAAATAAAACTCAACTCTGACTCAGGTTCAGGTTGTTGTTGTTCTTGTTATTCCTGTGGTAAGCTGAGCCGGCAGTGAGTGAAACTTTTCGACATCTACAAATTTTTGCTGTTGTTGTTGGTGGTGTTTGCTGCAATTTCAACCTCATTACAAAACATTTGCCTTTGTTTTTTGAAACTTAACTTACGCCTTTTTGTTGGCTTTGTTGGAATTGTACGTTACGTTTGTCGAGGGTGCATCAATTTCAGTGACAGCTTGCGCCTGTTGGCATTAATAAAGTCAGTGGAAACCAGCCCAGGGGATTTATAATTAAACAAATTAAGCAACTGTCTCCCTCAAGAGTCTACGTCCACAAAAATTATACAGAAAATAAAAGCTAAACTCCAATTTTAGATCTCACACTTTTGCCACCAAAATAGCTGCAAATGTCTCGCTAATTATTACAAATGATTTCATATTTCATAAATTTTTTTTCTCTCATTTTAGATAAATTTGATTTTATGTAAATTTCTGCTGTTGTCAGTTTTGTTTTTATTTAGACATTTTCGGGCTATGCAAATACCAGAAATTCCAAATATGCAGAGTAATAACTGCCGGTAGCTGGGCAGTTAAGAATATTTAGATACGCTGTAGTTGGAAATCATTTTATTAATATTATAAAATAAAATAATTTTATAAATCTTAAGCAAATTAAAGCATAACTTTAGTCACTAGCGATAGCTTTTTTATATGTGTATTAGATATCAAACATGCCCGTTTAAGGCACTTTACAGGGTATTAGATAAGCGTTTTTGTCGTTCTAGACATGCACCTGAACTAGACCCCAAGTTGCCGTTGCTGCTGGAAATAATGTCTTTAGTCAGGCATCGGCATCGGGAAACCATATAATTGATTTATGGCCAATGGATTGCTAGCTTGGACTAAATTTAGACACAAAAGAACAACTAAAACAACTAATTTAGTGAGAGATGTGAGCTGCAAAGTTTCATGTTCTTCACTTTTGTCACGTTCATGGGCATGATCTTCTAGTAGTCTCATCTCCCTCTCTCTCTCTTTATTCCCCTCTCACTTTCTCTGATTGCTAGTGTCAGTGTTGAACGTGTCCGTTTGTTTGTTTTTGTTTTGTCAGTGGAGCTAAAGAGGGGAATGGGGAATGAGTATGGAAATAGAGGGAGTCTTTCGTCTGGCAGGCAACTGTCACAATTGACACTGACGATGCGGCAGGTACACGGAGATGGAGGTGGAGAAGGAGACGTGCCGTTAAGTTGTCAGTGGGTGAGACGGATAAATGGAGAAATTTTGGACACACTCAGAGTTTTTGGTACTCAATTGTGCTCTCGTCTCATCTCGTCTAACGAAAGATTAATTGAACGTGCGCCAGAGAGTTATTAATCTTATCGAGCTTAGTTGGGGACTACATTGTTTCTAAAATATTGTATGCTCCTCCATTCGATGTCAGCTAATGGGACACTGCCACTTGAGCCAAGATTTCTAAAATTTCCTAGAGCAACATCTGCAGCTGCCCTCGGTATTCCTTAACGTTTTTTTTTTTTTTTGTTTCTTAAGGTCTCCCCTAATTTGTTTATGGCTCTGATAATGCAATTTTTTAGTTGCCCCTCGAAAAAAAAAGCAACAGGCAGAAGGGGGTTCAGAGAGGGACAAATCTGGGCCCAGGGAACTGCAATAACATAAATATATCCGCTGATCTGGCGGGAGCAATTACCGGGTGAGCCATATTTTGTCACATTTCGCTTCGCTTTGCTCTGCTTTGCTCTGGGTGAAAGTTGAGGCGTTTTTATGTCTGCCCATAACTCTCAATCCAGCACTGAGCGATATATCCATGGGTAAAAGTGGGTCCAAAAGTGCAGGGTCTACGAGGTGTTAAGAAAACATTACCTGGATTTAATAGGATATAGTTCGGCTGGCAGAGGAATGAAGATGGGAGTAAAATAAGCACTATAGTTATTAAAATGACAATTTTCAAAATTATTAAATTATTTACTAGTTGTCGTAACTGAGTTAACAAATCAGCATTAATGGATCCATTAAACTCAAAATTAGGATTTTATTAGCCGAGGCCAACGATATATATTTAGCTGTCCGCTATTAACTTAAGTAATTGCAGCTATTATAAAGTTGTTACATTACCTGAAACAAAGTAATAATAATATTAAATGAGCTAAGACAAAACAAAAACACTTTTAATGTATTAAAAAATAGTTTAGAACATTCATAATTGTTTATTCAAAAATGTGTAAAGTTGACTTTACTTGACTAATTTATCGACCGATCAGTTTAGGGAAACTACTCTCAACTTCTGTTGGAAAATGGAAACTATTGCGCACATGCCAAAATGTAACCACAATAAAATATTGCGCAGCTGCTGCTCATTGAATTTCACATGGCAACGCAATTTGAAAGCTTCCCCTCTTCCAACGCACACACACCTCTAAATTTACCTTCAGGTACTGTAAGTGTTTTCGTAAAAAGTAACGAACACCTTGAGAAAGAAAAGAAGAAGACATGTATTTATAACTAGCTTGAAGATAATAAGTCGCACCACCAATCGCACCACCGGCAAAAAAAATACTTTTGAACCGGTATGTCACACAGGGAGGGGGAAGTTTTTAGTTTCTATGGAACACCTGGACGCAGTTTGCAGGCAGTTAAGGTGCACGCTCTTAATGAGCTCAGTTAAAGGCGCAACTTTCTGTTTTGACGCAGTTGTGTCTGATACGAATTGAAGAAAAGTACAGGGAAAGGGGTAAAACTGATGTGTCTCTGTGTGTGTCATCGGTAAACAGAAAGATAAATTCGATTTTTGGTTTCGTTTCCTTTTTAGCAAATCTATAAAGAACACTTGCGTCATCCGCCGCTCATGATGTGTAATAAAATGTAAAGAGTTCTCGTCGGCTCTTTATTTATCTTAGAATTTCTGTTGGGGTTGACGCAGTAGGAAGTGCACACCTTACCCCATTAGCATAGCATTAACCTCAGGTATCTTTATACAATTTTATTTTAGATATTTCCCATCGTTGTCTGAACTTGTTTATTAACATGTGACAATAATGGTAAGCACATGCAAATTACATTTAGTTGAAGACACCGTCGAATGCAATGCGATCCACTTCCTTGCTCTGAATTTAACCCTGAATTTAACCCTTTACACTTCACTCTTCGCCTTGTCTCTTTTCTTCTGTATTTGCTTTTGATTTTCCCAGACCGGATGAGAACATGCAAGTGTTGTCCCATTCTATTTGAGAATTATGCAAATCTTTTATAGTGTAAACTAACCTCGGACATTTCCGAACACCTGGGCAACGGAAGGAAGCTAAGCCCTACGGATATCCCTACTTTCGAGATCTTTCCCACAGTTTCACTCTATTTGCTAATCAATTTTAAAAGAGATTTCAATGTGAATAATTGAGGAAACTAATCAGGAGATTTTTTAGTGACCAAGTCCCTTACTTAGCAAATAACCTCCTATATATCTATTTTTAGAAGTATTACTTTACAGTACACAACTTCACTTGATCTAAGCACAACAACTTTGTTTAATCCATCAAAATTTATAGAGTAATATCCAGAAAAACCAAAACATTCGAAACTCTTGGCGCTAGCCACCAAATTCAAGTTGAAACCCGAAGAATTAGCAGATGAACAACACCAACCAAATACTGCCCGAGGCAGCAAAATGAGGACAAGCAATTTAACCGAAGCTTCGGAGCTTTTGGATGTGTCGACGCCACGACATTCTCTGCTCTCAGGAAGATTTAAGCAGAGTTTCGCCTACGTAGCGTTACAATCCCGAATGCCCGGCATAATGCAACAGGTTGTGAATACTTTGCACAGTAACGAAGCCGATTTGATCAAGTTGTATGGATCGGGTGTATGGAAGGACATTAATATGATTATACATTCCATCGAGCGTTTGAAAAATGATTTGAGTCGTGATCGGAAATTTGCCTTGTTCTATGGCAATGAACCGGACAAAGCCGAATGGAATGCATTTTTATCGGAGCTTCCACATCCAAAACGATCGTATTTTCGGGCCAGTTGGCTTCACTCCGAATGCTATCTATATCGGCGTTTGTTTTCCTTCTTTGAGAGCAGCAAATATTTAAAAGATTTCGACTATTTTCTGGATCTGAAACAGGAGGATCTCAGGGTAAGCGAACGTGCGATTGTTTGCTTGACCCAAGCAACCAGAAATCTTAGCAAAGATTTTGAGACGTTTAGCAAATTAATGCATATTAATTTGTTTAGCAATCACTTTGAGATTCAATTAAACTCATACAAATTTGATAGCCAAGAGGATGGTGTCGATATCAATGTGTTGACCCGTGTCGCGAATCTCGATAAACGTATTCTTATCGACGAATCCATTTTGGTATGGAATTGCCTGATGAAGGTGAGGGGTGAGAAGGAAATCATTGTGGATTTCGTTTGTGATAATGCTGGATTTGAGCTATTTTCCGATTTATTGCTTTTGGAATATTTACTGGAACATCGTCTGGCCACTCAGGTGCGCATGCATGTCAAAGCTATACCTTGGTATATATCGGATGCAATGGATCGTGATGTCGAATGGACTGTAAAATATTTAATGGATCATGAAAATGAGGCAGTCTCAAATTTGGGCTGGAAAATGCAACGTTTAATGGCAGAGAATCGTATTGTAATATCACCAAAATCATATTTCTGGACCGGACCACATGCCTACTTTGTTATGGTTGATTCCAATCTCAATTTGTACAAGCTTCTTGCTCAGGCCGAGGTGGCCATCTTCAAGGGTGATCTCAATTATCGTAAATTACTTGGCGATTACATTTGGGACTCCACGGAGGAATTTATCACATGTTTGCGGGGATTTCGACCCACAAATATTTGTGCATTGCGTACGGTGAAATGTGAGGTCATTTGTGGTCTGTCCGAGGGAACTGTCGATCATTTGTTAAGAATCGATCCCACGTGGATGATCTCTGGCAGTTATGCTGTTATCCAGTATACGGATAGCTTAAAATGCAAATGCGATTGCATGCATAATATTTCCAGGTCTATGGAAAAGTCAGTTACTGCCAACCCCATGGATACTAAAGAAAAAGGTCGTTGTGAAAAGTAACTTTTCATTTCAAAGTGAATTGTGACTTCTTTCTACGAGGAGTGCCCACTGTAATCAGCAACAGACAACGCATTGCCGGCAGTTAAAATATGTAGTATACAACTATTTCTTAACATTTGATTTGCATTTTATTAAAATCATAAAATGCTACTGGCCTAAGAGAGTTTGGCGGAGGGGGAGGTACAGTCCTGAGGGGCGGAGGGCAGTCAATGTCTTAATTTGCATTACGCTGCTAGCGTAGAAAACTTGCAATTTCCAAAGTAAATGATTTAAAATTTGTCAGCTCTACTTTGATCAAATCAAATTGCATCGTTACGCCCACAAAACAGAAATAAAGCAGTTTATTTGTGTTGTGCCTTTGGGTGTATTATGTGTGTGAGTGTGTGTGTTTTTGCCACCTGCATTTCTATTCCAACTGCAAGTTGAGCTTAATCTATGCCTGGAGTAGCCTGCAGCTCAATCTGGTGCCTGGCCAATTGGTGAGTGACTAATGCTGTTGGTTTTATTGATGTGGTGCACATGCACCGCTCTTTTTCAGATAGAAAATATAAAAAGAAGCTATGCCTTTCGATTTCGTGATCAATTGAAAGTGGAAAGTTGTAAAAATCTACAGCAAGGCATGCAAAAATGCAGATAATCGCAAATATGTGTGTTCGAAAAGAAATATCACTAAGTAAATTTAAATAAGTAGTGCAACATATATACATAAATTAATATTTTAAATATTTAAGTAAAAACCAAACCTATTTTTTTTTCCAATATAAATTCAAGATTTCCGTTTACAGAAAGACTAATCTTTAAAAATTAGTTATTTCAATTGCTAAAATTTTATTAAATTGTTACAAATAAATCCAAATGTATGTGTTTTCAAAAATATAATTAAACCGATCGATGCCTTAACCACGGACGCGTTCGACATGTGCAATTACAGCAAAAATTATTACATCTATCATATCCACATGGAGTTTCAAATGAGGCATCTTCACAAATAGCACCAAATAGCACAGCAGTCAGCTTCGAACTCTATTGGTTGGGGGACAATGAGGAGTAGAAGTTACAATGCCATTATATTATTTAATTAGTTATACATTATGGAAGTAAACTGTAACTAATTATTAGAAAATCAAGTAATAACACTCGAAAGCCGGTTAAGGCAGAAAAAAAGTATTTTGACCGCTTTGCTAAGAAACTATTCAATTTTGGGATGATATGATAAAATAAATTTTTATTTTTATTTTATTTTTTTTTTCTAGCTGGTTTTCTAGTTTTTCACTTTTATAAGAAATATTATTATAATTGGAGCAAAATTGAGTTACACTGCCAAAATGTAATGAGTAAATTTTTGAGTACATACCTACTGTGACATTTGGATCTGTGTCTGTGACCACCAATTGCCGATCGGCGCCATGGAAACTTTCGACATATGCAATTACAGCAAAAAATATTACATCTATTAATTCCACAGCATGGATTTGCATATGTGCCATCTTCACACACATTATTAGAATATGGTTTACAGCAGCTAGCTTCGATCCCTTTTGGTTGGAGGACAATGACGAGAAGTAGTTTCAACGCCAATAGAATTAGCCATGTGTATGACATTATTAATTCAGTTACTTTAGAAGAATTTTAGAGACCCAAACAGAAATCCAAATATTTATACTCTGATATAGCGCATTAAATTATATTATTTAATTCGTTATACATTATGTGATTAAACTGTAGCCCATACTTAGCATAACACTTATTAACTCTATGGTAAAGACGGAAAGAGAGTTTTTTGACCACTTTGCTAAAACACTATTAAATTTTGGCGGGAATATGATAAACTCAACTTTTGTTTTCAATTTTGTTTTCCAGTAAAAACTTTAAGAGAAATATTAAATAATGATCATATTTTAATTAAATCAAACCAAAATAAATTTGAGTCTTATGTGGGTTTAACAATTATATATCTTAATCTCTTCGAAATTTTATAGTTATGGTCAAACAACCATGCTAGGTAGATATACTATTTATTTAATATTGAATAATTCTAAATAGAAACTGGAACACTCAATATAATTAGACTGGATTTACAAGTAGTAATATAATATTTAGCGCCGTTAGTCAAAGTAATGCTTGAAATCCATACTGTGTCTAAAAGTAAGTTAACATAATTACATTACATAACCAAAGTGCAATGAGTAAGTGTTTGAGTACATACCTACTGTGACATTTGTGTGTGTGTCCACCAATTTCCGATCTTCTTCCATACCCTTGTATTCGACATGTGCACTTGCAACACCAACAATTACATGACCTATATCCACAGCACGGAGTTCCATGTGTACCATCAGCACACAAACCATTAACGGTTTTACAGCAGTCAGCTTGGATCTCTATTGGTTGGAGCGCAATGAGGAGTAGATGCTGCCATACCAATAGAATTAGCCATGTGTATGACATCATTGTTTTAGTTACTTCAGGAGAGTTAAACAGACCCAAACAGAAATCTACATATTTATACTTTGTTATAGCGCATTAATTTATATCACTTAATTAGATGTGCATAATGCAATTGATTTGTCACTCAATTATTGACAACAGATAGACGGTAAATTTAAGTAACCCATAAAGAATTAACGTGTTTTGACCGCGGTGCTAAAAACTGTAAAATTTTGGTGGAAATATTTGTTAGTCTAGTTAGTTATCTAGTTTTTAAATCATAAAAGAAATATTAAAAAAAATTTCATATTTTAATTAGACAAAAAAAACCATGAATTTTGTGTGACTTTAAGAATTAATATATATAATTCTTATTAACATCTTACAGTTATGGTCGAACAACTGCATCCAACAGCTGTTATATCTTTGAGTACATACCCACTGTGACAATTATGTTTGTGTCTGAGACCACCAAAAGCCGATCGATTTCCACTTGTTTTACATCTGCAATTGCAGCAGAAAAAATTACATTGGTTAGCTCCACAGCATGGAGCTCAACGTGTGCCATCTGCACATCGACCTGATCCACAGCACGCAGTTTCAATCTCTATTGGTTGCAGGACTAGAAGTTGCAATACCAACAAGAAAGAAAAGTACAGTCGAGCACGCCCGACTATATAATACTCTCTGCACTTTTCCCGATTAAATGATTAAAATCGTATGCGTAGTACTTGCATTAAAATATGTTGAAACAAAAACAATCTAAGCATAATCAAACATACATCTGTTTGTTTGCATGCGAATACCCATACATATGTATGTACGTTTGACAATGCTGCATATATGCTTGTATGTGTGTATTCGGCGCAGCCAGCTTCAGCGGGCAGCGCTGCCGCCACACAAGCAGCGAAAACGTTCGAACATGTGCTTGTGTGTTTCTAGCTCGCTTGCACCAATGGGTTGATATTGCGTTCAAATATCAATATTGTAACGCTTCTAGTTTTCTTGTTTATAGTCCGATTTTAATGCGCCTTTCAGGATAGTTTAATATAGTTAGTCTCCACACGAATTATACACTACAATACTGTACGATAAGAACAAGTTCGCAAAAAACGGCATTTGAAGTTTTTTCAAGTGTGGGAAAAGGGGGCGTGGCAGTCCAAAATTTTAAATGGCAATGCAACTATGCTATCGCTAAGAACCTCCGTACCCAAATTGGTGATCCTAGGTGCCATAGTTACTGAGATATTTGCCGAAAACATCGATTTTTCCAGAGGTGTGTCTAGTTTTTTTGCTCATTGTGGGCGAATGGGGCGTGGCATCGAAAAAAAAAAAAAGGTTCTTGTATTGACTGACTAAATATGTGATCGTTTGACACCAAGCTCGAACTTGTAGCTCTTACCATCTCTGAAATCTGTTTGTTCATACGGACGGACAGACAGACAGACAGACAGACAGACAGACGGACAGACGGACATGGCTATATCGACTCGGCTTGTGATGCTGATCAAGAATATACTTTATGGGGTCTGCCACGCCTCCTTCTGCCTGTTACATACTTTTGCACAAACCCAATATACTCTTGCAGAGAGTATAATAAAATTAGCCACGTATGCCATTATTGCTTTAGTTACTTTAGAAAGTTTAACAGACACAATCAGGAATCTGCATATTTATACTATGCTAAAGCGCATTAAATTATATAATTTAATTAGTTGTGCATTATGCAATTAAACCGTAACTCATTCTTAGCATTCTTAAAATAACACTTATTAAACCTAAAAAGACTGCAAAGGCGAAAAGAGAGTTTTTTTAATGTTTATATTATATAGCCATTGTATGACATTATTGTTGAAGTTAATTCAGAAGAGTTTAATAGACAAAAACAGAAATCTGCATATTTATACTTTGTTATAGGGCAAGCAATATTTAATTAGTTATGTATTATACAATTAAATTGTAACTCGCTTATTTACACTAGAATGAAGCTAAATTAAAATTACCCAGAATTAAAAACTGAAAATTTCTTGTTTCATTTTCTCCCACCAAAAAGTGGCACCCCAAAATGAAAGAAATCTAAATTTTTCGTTAAGGTTTCAAAATCAATATAATTTTACTGGATTTACAAGTAGTAAAATAATAATTAACGCTGTTAGTCAAAATAATGTTTGAAATCCATACTGCGTCTAAAAGTGAGTTAGCATAATTACATTACATAACCAAAGTGCAATGAGTAAGTGTTTGAGTACATACCTACTATGACATTTGTGTGTGTGTCCACCAATTTCCGATCTTCTTCGATAAGGTCCCTTTCGACATGTGCAACTGCAGCAAAAAATAGTACATGGCCTATATCCACAGCACGGCGTTCCACGTGTGCCATCTGCACATATACCTCCTCTTTTTGACTTACAGCACGCAGCTTGGATCTCTATTGGTTGCAGGACAACAAGGACTAGAAGTTGCCACACCAATAGAATTAGCCATGTGTATGACATTATTGTTCCAGTTACTTGAGAAGAGTTTAACAGACACAATCAGGAATCTGCATATTTATACTCTGCTAAAGCGCATTAAATTATATAATTTAATTAGTTGCGCATTATGCAATTAAACTGTAACGCATTCATAGCATTCTTAAAACAAGAAAGAATGCTATAGTCGGCTCGCGACTTTAGGATACCCGTTACTCAGTTTCAATTTGTTATTAACAATGGTGATGGATAAAATAGCTTGGCAAACACAGAACATTTTCATACAAATTCATGTTTAGAGCATACTTTCGACCGATCGTTCCTATGGAAGCTATACGATATAGTTGTCCGATTTGTATCAGACTTGGTCAGTATATATATATTATTGGCAGATGTATTCTGTGTGAGTTTGGTTAACCTAGCTTAGTTAACTCAAAATTTTTTCATACTTATTCATATTTTGATTTGAATCAAACTTGGTCAGTACATGTACTTCCTAGATATGTACTTTCCGTGTAAATTTGGTTCAGATAGCATAGCTAACAAAAAAGTTTTCTATACTAAAACATTCTACGTTTTACGGACAAACGGACATGGCTATATCGACTCGGCTATTGATGCTGATCAAGAATATATATACTTTATGGGGTCTGCCACGCCTCCTTCTGCCTGTTACATACATTCCAACGATTACAATATACCCTTTTACTCTACGAGTAACGGGTATAATAACACTTATTAAAAGTAAAAAGACTGCAATGGCGGAAAGAGAGTTTTTTGAACGCTTTGCTTATGCAATTAAACTGTAACTAATTGTTAGCATAACACTTATTAACCCCACAAAGACGGTAAAGTTGAAAGATAAGTTTTATGATAGCTTTGCCAAAAAAAACCGTAAAATTACTGTCCAACAACTGCATCATGGCATGCTACGTAGTTGTACTATTTATTTGAGTTTGAAGTGCTACGAAATGGAAATTTGATAAGACATGGGTACAGCTAAATTTTTTCTTAATTTATATCCAACTCAAAAAATTTTCCCCTTTTCCCCAAAATTAAATTACATAACCAAAATATAATGGGTACATACCTTCTGTGACACTTGTGTCTGTGTCTGTGATCACCAATTGCAGATCGATGCTTGGGCGGTTTCCGACATATGTAATTACAGCAAAAAATATTACATCTATCATATCCACAGCATGGAGTTCCAAGTGTGAAATCTACACAAAAAGAACCATAATATAGTCTACAGCAGTCAGCTTGGATCTCTTATGCATACTTATACTCTATTAGACCGCATTAAATTATATAATTTAATTAGTTGTGCATTATACAATTAAATTGTAACTCATTTATTTACACTAGAATGACGGTAAATTAAAATTACCCAGAATTTAAATACTGAAAATTTCTTGTTTCATTTTCTCCCACCAAAAAGTGGAACCCGAAAATGAAAGAAATCTAAATTTTTCGCTAAGGTTTCAAAATCAGTATAATTAGACTGGATTTACAAGTAGTAATATAATATTAAGCGCCGTTAGTCAAAGTAATGCTTGAAATCCATACTGCGTCTAAAAGTGAGTTAACATAATTACATTAAATAACCAAAGTGCAATGAGTAAGTGTTTGAGTACATACCTACTGTGACATTTGTGTGTGTGTCCACCAATTTCCGATCTTCTTCGACCCCTTCGACATATGCAAAAGCAGCAAAAAAAATCACATGGCCCATATCCACAGCACGGAGTTCCACGTGTGCCATCTGCACATCGACCATTCTTTGCCCGACAGCACGCAGCTTGGATCTCTATTGGTTGCAGGACAACAAGGACTAGAAGTTGCCACACCAATAGAATTAGCCATGTGTATGCCATTATTGTTTTAGTTAATTTAGAAGAGTTTAACAGACACTATCAGGAATCTGCATATTTATACTCTGCTGAAGCGCATTAAATTGTATAATTTAATTAGTTGTGCATTATGCAATTAAACTGTAACTCATCCGCGGTACACCTCTTATTAAATTAATTTTTAAAATTATTTCTCAGACTTGCAGTCGAGTTTAAAACAGTGCAAAAGTGAAGCAAAGTTATTTTAACTTTGGTTAAATATTCGGTTTATTCCAAGACAAAAGAGCATCAAATATATGATTGAATGAACATTCCCACAATTGTTAGGAATTTCTGAATTTGAAATGAGCAACATGAGGCCAAAACAGAAGCATTCCGAAATTCCGATGCACATAAATCTCAGGTACAGTACACTCATCCATACATGTGAGAGCAATTTATCACGATTGCAATGGAATTGGCATGCTACGAAATGGAAATTGGAACACACATGGGCCAAAGCAAAATTTCTACATTATTTATTTATTTTCCCACCGATCAAAAAGCCACCCCTAATGAAAGAAATCTACTGCGCAGCTGCGGAACACAACAAATAAAAGCGAAAACCAGTAACAGCTTCTTTATCCAAAGCAACTGGCTGTTGTCCACATGGTTTCCTTCATTTGGCACAGTGGGATGAGGTTGTTTTGCCCTGCAGATGCGCCCTTGAAAATAAAGTACCACCCCGACTACCCGATGGGAGTACTCACCAGTCAGCAGTGCACAGTCACCAGTTACCAGGTTGTTGCTGGTGCTTTCGTCTCTGAGAACTGCGGAGGGTTGAAAAACTTTTAATGTCGACGTGGCCAGGTGATGATTTGAGGCTTTGATTTTTACCAACCACCAGAACTATTTCAATGGATTTAAGCTGTGCGCAGGTATTCAGCTATAAACCAGCTGCTAAATTTTGCTATCAAGTTGAGTTCCTCACGGAATTTTATGGAAAGCAAGGTGTGAATATTGAATCAATGTATATTTTTATGTACATGTTGATAGATATCCATCAGTTTTCTTATCGTTGTGTTGCACCCCAAATAAAAGTAATATGATTTACCGGATGCCAAGCTACAAGTGTTTGAACTCAAATATTGAATAATTATTATTGTGAAGGGCAACTATCGTGTGAGTCATGCTAGAGATGGCACATTACGGAAATTCTGAGACATAAAAATGAAAGGAACTTAACAGAAAACAGAAATGTTTACTTTGCCCATGATTTGCCCTTGTTATACGATACTATCGCATAATGAAATCACGAATTTCTTACATTTCTAATAAATTGAAATTCAGAAATTCTAGCTTCGATTTAATGAATCAAAGTGTGCAATAGACTATAAATAAATGTGTGATACCCTATAAATATCTAATAGGAAGAAAGAGCGCGAAAAGAAGATAGAGTAAGAGGGAGAGAGGGACAGTGACGGAGTGAGAAAGTGAACAGCAAAGCAGCAATCAGGCACTCAATGAGTTGATCACCCATTAGGCAAAAGTTGTGTCTAAATTATGGGGTAAATTAAATGAACTGAGTTTGAGTTTTGGCCAGCAATTACGAGTATCTAAACTCAACTTGGACTGCGACTCTGACTCGCAACTCCTTGGGGTGCTGCAAGCAATGGCCAATTGGCAGTTGACATAAACCTTTCGCCCGAAAATGCCGCCAAAGGCGCTGACAAGTGGCCAAGAGGCAACGGCAACGGCAAAAAGGTCAACATTTCGTAATCACTATTTGAAAAGTATCTGTGTGTGTGAGTGCAGGTGTGTATGTGTGTGTGTATACATACGTAACTATATGCTTAGAGCATGTCATCCTATATTTCAGCAAGACAACAAGAGACTGAAAGACTAAAAGACCACAAGACTGAAATACTAAGACTGGGTTAGGCTGGCAGGCGAATGGCACTGTCAACTGGCCAGCTAAATTTGTTGTCCCACAACAAAAACAACAACAACGAGCACAACACATTCGCCAAACTGACCAAGTGGCCAAGTAGTTGTAGTAGTTGTATTAGATATGTATATTCAAACGACTATCACCCGCTAAAATTCAAATTCAAATTCAAATTTGCTTAATAAAACCCAACGCCCCTAACCCAACACTCCCCACCTACCATTCCCCGCCTCCTATGCACCTTTACTCCCCCATCTCCCCTGTCAGCGAGCCAACAAAATATCGAACCAACGACCACAAAAATTAGCCATCGACTTGGGCGCTAATCTGGTTTTAAACTGCGACCAAAGCGAACGACGCGATCGACGACGCTGCCACGATGCGGGTGTGTTCCACAAAACGCAGCCAGACGTGGACGCAGACGCAGTCGCAGATACAGATACAGACCAAAGAGCTATATGCCACCACACCAACAGGCAACACCATAGATCTGGGCACAGTCCGACAGACGGTCAGACGGACGGACAAATAGACGGTCGTTTGGCCGTTTGGCCATCGCTGACCAACCAGTTTGTGGCACCCGCACCTGGCCAACTGCCCAACTTACGACTTTGCAACTCAACAACCGCAACAACAACCAAAATGTGCCCCTGCCCAGCCAGCTGCCTTTACTATCCCTGTTCCTATGCAGCTCCCTGCACCTCTAAACGCCCTGTACAGTCCCAGTCCCATTTCTAGTCAGACTTCCACTTATGTTCGTTAGTGGAACTGCGTTAGGTGAACATCTTACAACAACAACATAAGTTAAGAATGTAACAAAGTATATCTTTATAAAATGAAACACCTTCTTATATTACAAATTTTAAGTTTACTAATACTAAACATTCTTTTATTTACAGCACAAAATGAACAAGACGGTAAGTTTTTTTTGTTTAAATAAATATTTTATTACTATTTTGAAAATCGTATGCCATTTTCCCTTGTTTGAAACATGACTCCAATCAGTGTTGACACATTTTCAAAATAAATCTTTGTCCAATTTTATTAAACTCGTTGAGTTTTACATGTTACCAAAGTCAATGAAAGTGTTCACTTTAGAGTGCATAAAAATTAATTTAATATTGTTAGTTTTAATGTTGTTATGTCGACAGTGTTATTAGCCAAGTGCTTTACGAAGGCCATGAAAATGCTGTTAAGTTATTAAACAAGGCCATGAAGATACGGATATAAATGGGTTAATGGGTTTATGAATTGCATTTCTTGTGCATAAACATTAACGAATAGGATATGTGCAAAGTGCAAGAGAAACTGCAATAGATTAAGTTTTAATTATGCATAAAGTTGTGCATACAAATTGCAGTTATTGATATTTAATCGGTGTTTGGATTGTCCATGAATGAATGCAAATAAATATTAGATGTGCACTAAAAGTAAATCTTAGACAAATCGAAATAAAATTTAACAAGTTGTAAATTTGTTAAGGTCATTTGTCTTGGCTATAAAGTTGGATGTAGCCCCAAAGAAAAGCTTTGAAAGTGAACACAATTGGTTTTCCCCGCATAAATAAAACAATTCTGCTAACAATCTTTAAAGTAATTGTTCCTTTTTCTACACACACACACACACACATAGACAGCTTAAAACTCGTGCCAAAAAGTGCAATGTAATTCGTCTACTCAACGCCAGAGTACGATTTGCTGATTAGCAACACTCTTTCCGTCATATTCTGAAAGCCCAATTACAAAGGCCAACAAGACAAACGGCCAAACAGTTGCAGTCAAATCTGAGTTTCTGTTGCTGTTTTCCTTTTCATTTTGGCCACGTGAACACCCTTATGCAAAACAAATCAAAACAGCATTAAAAGTCGTAAATCTGTGCCAAAAACAAAAAACTTACCATTCGGACAAAACTCGACTCCTTACCAACAAAAGCGGCTGTGCAGCATGTGCCATAGACCAGGCCCAAAGTCGCAAACCTCTTGGCCAGCGACAAGAAAAAAATAAGAGAGACACTTGGCCACTCGAGACGCCGACTGCTGTGATAAAATATGAGACACTGGGGCAGACAGTCAAATGGGTTGCTTCAGCGGCTGACGATGTGAAGGGGGATAATGCCATGATTCAGTGAAAAAAATAGCTAAAAAAATATATAAAAAATAGCCAAGTATAGAAAAAGGAAATATATATAAATATGTATGAGTATAAATATAATGTGGAGACTGACCAGACTCTGGCGTTCAGGAGGTTGTTGGTTATTACTGCATTACCAATGACAGGCAGCCACCGCCGAGACGCCACCTAGCGGCCTGAATGAGGCAACTAACCTACCTGTCAGCCCAAGACATAAGAAAAGACTTGGACTCTTTGCCGGCAACGAACTCTCATATGCAGATCTTGCACACACGCACACCCAAGTATACATACACACACGTATGTGGGTTCCTTTTGCGCCGACTGGCAAAATGTCATGAATTTGTTGCTGTTGTTGTGTTGTTGTTGTTGCCGGCTTCAATATTTATTTATTTGCGAGTGCCGCGTTCAATGCATTAATGGCAATAAAATAAATAAAAATTGAAATTGACTACGTCAGAAAATTTTGGCATTCATAATGCATGAGTTTTGATTTCTTAGCGACGTCAAAAACCTACAAAAATAAGAGAAATACAGCAAACAACAGAGCTAAGATTCAACACAAAGATACCCTTTAAATATATAAACATAATATTAGTAAGCATATTTCAGGAATAAGTGTCAATTAAGTTTGCTCTAAGAAACTTAAAATCATGTAAATTCAACTATAAGTTTGCTAAATAGAGAAATCCATTCTTTAATGATGTTTAAATATAAAGCCATTCTTTTTAATTTGGGTTTTTTTAGTTTTAATAATTAAATATAAAACTTAAACTAATAGAAACAATCTTTTGAGTCTAATTTAAATTCATTTTCTACTATACACATTTTTTGCTAGTGTGTACAACTTTTTGTAGGCAATTTACAGAGTATCTTAGCCCAAGCAAAGTGCAAAAAATCACTTAAGTTTGCTTTGAGTCCATTGCAGATTTATGTTAACTACTTGACTTGTTATAATTGGTATATTAAATGATTTAAAAGCTTGCCAATGCGCCAACACAAACAGAAATCAATTGGTAAAAAGCCAGAGAAAAAGCAATAGCTAAATCTATAGCCAAATCCAGCCAAATCCACAGTCAAGCATATTTATTTGGCTGTCAGCCTGTATGGAGAGGGTGTAGGCAATTGGGCAGCCAAAAAATGCATATTCAAAATGAAACTGTGAATGTAACTGTGACTGAGCTTCCCCCTCTGCCTGTTTGTAGTACTATTATATGTGAAACTGGCTTAATATTATTTATGAGCCCAATGTGTGCGATATCACGTAATAATCACGCACATAAATGGCCAGTTAAATGCTGGAGACCTCTCTCGAGCTCCTTTTTAGCCAAGAAACTGTTGGCCAAGTTGCATTTCATATTTCATTTCAAGTGTTATTTGCAAAACATGTGCGAGTGGAGCGCAAATAAAAAATTAAGTAATAGATTTTGTCGCTGCGATAACAAAAAAGTGCTAAAATATTTTAAAACGCGTCAAAGTTAATTTATAGGACACATTTTAAACTGAATTGGACCACCACGAGTGTGTGTGTGTGTATTTTTTGAGTTGATTGGGCAAATTGACTAAAACGAAAGTTGATCTATCGATAATCCACTTGGTTAACTGCCAGCATATCTTATACATAAGTAGGTAATTAGTAAGTGCTGGATTACACAATGTTAAACCTGAGCAATTAATGGCTAAAAGCAGCTGATAGTTGACTGGGAAACTTGAACTTCAAATGTGTCATTTTGTTAAATAAAATAGATCTTAAAAATTATTATATATGTACTACAATATTATATAAATTTTCTATAAATAATCATAGCACTACTAATAGAAATTAAATACATCAGGAATACTTTTCTGAATTTTAAACAATTTTTATTAACTAAATTTCTTTAAGGGTATTTAATGTATCTTGGCGATATTTTAATATTCTCACAGATTAGAGTGCTATATAGAATGTTGTTTGCTTTTTTCGAATAGTTCTTTATGTGTTTTCTTTTGTTGTTGGCTGTTCAATGTGTTTGCATTAATTTTGTACATGATTCAGCAACAGGGCAGCAGTCAGATAGCCATTAAAATGTACTACGAGTGAGCGGCAGAAGATAGCTTGTCAATTGCCCTTCAATAGCAACAACAAAGCAAGGCAATAACAACAACAACAGCAGCAGTAACCACAGCAATAACAACAATAACAACAACAAACAATTACATGAAAATTGCCAGCGATTGATGTTCATTGGCATTCGCAATAGGCCGTCATCATTGCAGTTCGCATCCACATTCACATTCACATCCATGTCCACTTCCAATTCCGAGTGAAATGCAAGCCGTGACTGCCACAGCAACAGCAACAACAACAACAACTGTCCAAGTCCAAGTTGAGCTGAGCTCTGATGCTGCGAATGACAGTTGAATCACCTTCATTTTTAATGGAGACAAGTGTCAGTAATTTATGCACAAAGCCAGCTGTGTTGCCAAGCCAAAGGGGGTAGAACGTTGGGTAGAAAAGGGATGTGTGGGATGGGAGGAGGGGAAGAGGGGATTGCTGCAACAAACAAGCGCAGAAATTGATGCACAAGTTAAACAAATTAAAATCGATTGTCGGCTCAAACAACACTCGACCATAACTGTGAAGCTAAGTTAGAGACAGCAGAAGCAAGAGAGACGGGTGTAAAAGGTGATGAGCAGAGGGGCAGGGGGCAGCCTTAACCAGGGTCAGTTGCAGTGCGCGGGGTCAATGTGAATTGTGTGAAAATGACCGCAGCCACTAGAAGATCAATTGACCACGACTTGAAGACTCGACTGGGCTGTCTTTTGCCCCTCCCCCCTGTTAGCCCCAGTGCCCCCACTTGGAGTCCCTGGAGTGTAAGCGATCTTGGCACTTCATTATTCACGCGCGTGCGGCGTTCAAGGCTCGCGGAAATGTCAATAGCAAATCACTTAATTTGTATGGCAATTTTCGCCAGCTAGAGAAGAAAACAAGAAACAGAAACATCAAGCGCAATCCGCCAGAAACGTGTACAAAATTGTTGTTGTCAGAGCAGCAGAAGAAGAAGAAAATAACAACAACAACAAGCGCTCACGATGCCTTCAACTTGGACTTCAGTTGGGGCAAATTTGGTCAAATAATGTACAAACATTATCCCTAGTCAGTACTTGCTGTACTTTTCTGGGCTGTGATTATTTTGGCTTAGTCTGCCCTGCGGGGATGAATGTTTCGTGCTTTGGGTCAATCGGGTCAATAAAGTGCTGCAATTGCTGCCAGCTTTATGCCAAACAGATTTATGAGAAGCACATGGAAAGGTCCATATATGATGAATGAGCTGCACTTGAGAGCACTAAGAATGAAATTACTGAAGAAAATAAGTCACACTTGTAGAAAAGTAATCCAGAAATTTTTACTTTTCCATATATTAAAGAGGGATTTCTGCTGATAACTGAGTGTCTCAAAGAAAGGAATCTTGTACTTGAAATATTTTCCTTTGAGTTTTCTAAAAATGCTTCTCCAAACTCACAATAACCGAACTGAGAATCTCCTAGAGCGGCGCTTGAGTAACATTACAAAGCTCAGATAAAAGATCAGCACTGCACCACCAGCTAGCCACATGTCATCACACACACCGACACCCCTAACAGGCACACCCCTTAAGCCCCTCACATCCCCTCCCACAGCACAAACGCAATTTCAATTCCAATTGCAATCGCATGTCGCGTGGCGCTGGTCAGCACACAAAAGAGAGAAATGAGAAACGTGAGAGGAGAGAGAGAGGAGAAGCGATGAGATGGCAGCAATGCGATAGAGAACGACGCTCGTTGCGCGTGTCAGAGAACAACAAGTCAAAAAGCGGAAAGAAGAGGAGTTAACAACCCAGCAGGAAAGGAATGGAACGGAAAGGACCTGCATCTAAACTGGAATGCACTGCACACTTTTAGGTACAGGGCCGGAGAACGTGCAAAGTGTGGGTCACGTGTCACATATTAAGCATTGAATGCTGCTCAAAACGTATGTCAAATGGCATGAACAGTAGAAGGGTCAGGTCGCAGGTCATAGGGTGAGAGGGCCAAAGCGAGGGTGTGCAGGCAGCCGTGACGCTTGCAACCCTCTCTATGGTAGAGCCACCCCCTCCCCCCCACTCGAGTCTACTTCTTCACATTTGACTTACGACCAGTGTGGCCAGGCAGCAAATTATGTGACTTGGGACAAGTACGAGTAAATAATATCATCAGCGTTTGTCGCTCATTAATGGATCGGCGTATGCCAAAAAGAGGAAACCTCTAAAACTACCCTCATTGACAATGACTCAATGTTACCATTTAATTTGAACTAATTTAATTTCTGTCCTCTGTTAACAGTAGCATGAGGTCTCTTCTCTTCTGATTCTGTTCGCAAATTGTGATTTGACAATTGTGGGAATCTTTGTGTATGCAATATGCTCGTTGTCATCCCTTCAACCTCCCCCTGATCATGTGCAATGAGGCGTTTCCTTTGACGCTTCCTGTGCCTCATGTGGGAACACAAAAAGTGACTCTCTGAGCCTCCCACTCTTTCTTTCTCTAATTCTAACTATCTATTTGTTTGCATTTGGCAGTCAACCCGCAACTCAATTGTTGACATTCATCTATTGACGACTCGTAATAATTGTTAACTGTTTAGTCACTGTCTGATTTGTAGAGGGGTCAATTCACAACTTTTGTTAATTGTTTTAGAAGCCTCTTCTGTCTCACATAAGTAAAGTGTTTTTATGGTTAATGCACAGCGAATAGAACAAATCATTTTGCTGCCTAGCGTGGGAAGTTTATTGAATTGTTCTTCCATAACAGTTTATCAATTTATGAGTTATGGATGAGAACATTGAAAGGTGTGATCACAACATGGGAAATTTTCAGGAAATGAGATTTGAGAAAATGTTAGGAAAAGTTACAGTCGAGCTAGCGGGCTCCAAAAAGCCTTCAATATAAACTAATTACTGAATTTGAACCGATAGATGTAAATGTACAGTTATAGCTCAAAGATTCTCAATCAAAGTGATGTACATCTTCTCCTTGAAGTTCAATGCTTGATTTACATTTTATCTTCTCAGAGCATTAATCTACTCTAAGTGTTGCCATTCCTTGACCTTAGATGAATTTTCAATCAATCGCCATAAAATTAGCACTTAATGTCACGGGGTTGAGGACTCATTAGAGGCCAAATCTATGCATGTAATTTGAAACGGGTTAAAAAAAACTTACCAAACTTAAACGCTGAATAGCGAGGGCATTGGTTAAGTTAAATGGGTCCATCTGAAAGTTGAAACCATTACAAGACCATTACGAGCAGAGACCAACTAACAACAACGAGGAGAACTGCAAATGGGGCAACTACGGGTTCGAGACAGAAGAAGAAATGTTTAGAGCCAAGTCCAAACTAATTTCAACCACCCTCAGGTGATGAAGACAATTAAATATTCGTGATTTAACGATCACTTTGCAATGCTCCAACTGTCAGACGACGTCGTCGTCGACGGCGGTCGCCAAATCCCCCGAAATAAAACCAAAAAACGTTAAAAAAAAAATGTGCACAAAGTTTGAACCTCGAAATTCCCATTTGAGCCAAATGTAAATGACTAACAAACGTCGATGGAGCCCTAAAAATTTCTGAGACCCGATAAAGATCACAGAGTGGACCAAGAACTAAACCAAAAGTAAAGCTAAAATGAATGCTGCGCATCACGAATTTTCCACTCGCAGTTGCAGGAGTTGGGAGTTAGTTCAAAGGAAAATTCCCCAACCTTCCTTGGTGAAAAGAGGAAACAGGTTTTCCACGCTTGTTGTTTTTAGGCTTTTTGCATTTTGCCAATTTGCCTATCAACAAGCGATCGATTAAGTACGCCTACCAGGCCAAAAGCTCTTCAGAGAGTTCCAGTCTGCAGTCTCCACTGTACAGTCTTCTGTCCTTAGTCTTCTCTCGGTATATTGGTCACAAAGTCAAAATGTTAATAAATGCAGTAAGTTGGCTGAGATTTTGTGTGGATTCTAAATTCTGGATTTTCTTAAAACGTCGACCCACCCACAAGTACGTGGGCGTTTTTCATCTTTCTTCTTCTACTCGTGGTCAAGTTCATTTCTGCAACTGCGACTGCGGCTGCAGATTCCAATCAGGTGTAATAATTCTTATTGGCAACGCTTCAAAACTGAGTTCCACGTTCAAGTGGAAGTCAAGACGTCGACTTTCTTTTAATATGCCCCGCACATCATTTACTGTTAGATGGCCAAAGTTCTCTCTCTTTCTCTCGCTCTCCCTGTCGCTCTCTTTCACTCTCTCATTCTTTTGCTTCACGATTTTTGATTGATCGTGCATACTAAACTATAAATCCATCGTGATACATTGGGGCGATCAGGCGAGGCTACGTCTCAAAACGTCTCAAACATCGCGTTCACGTCTTCGTTTTGTTTTTTTCGTTTAGTTTTTCTTTTTACCTTCTTTTTTCTTTTGATTTGCATTTGCAACAGTTTTTCTCAGTTCCGTTGCCAGCGGAGTCTCATTTTCATATTAGCAGTGCACACAGAAAGTCTTGAGATGGGCGGCATTTTGGGACAATTAGAATCAAGTCGAAGTCTTGTGGTATAACAATCTTCGTAATAGCAGCAAATGAACAGTTTGTTGATGGGGAATTTGAGATAGGTAAGGAGTAAGTGAAGAGATCTCTTAACTGAACAAGAGTTTACCTAAAAAAATATTTATAAATTTTTGCTCGCGAGTAGTTAAAAATAAGATTTGTTGATTATTTCTAGCTTTTAATATGTTATTATTATTTATTTTTGTCAATTTCTTCTTTTATTTATGCTTAAACGTATATCAGAGCACTAGCAGTCTCATGCCGCATCACGACACGTGCTCATCTCTAGCTGCAGCCAGAATAGACTACAGTTTAATTCTTGGTATTAATCAGGCCGCCCAACTAATGCAGGCCGTTAATCGTTCCAGTGTGCACTTTACACGCCTTTTGCCTAATTTTGGGCCTTTTTATCACACACAGCTGCAGTAGGCTCTCCTCCCCCTCCTCAGCCTACAGCCAATGTGCTCCCCCTGAAATACGGCCACCCTACAAGTTGACAAGAGCCTCAGGTTTTTATGTGCCAAGTGACACCAACGACGCATAAATATCTGGCAGGCAACAACTAATTAGTGAATATCTCAACTGGCAAACTGAATGGGGTAAAGATACAAAATGTATCTACAGATGATGTTTGCTGGCACTGGGCAAGGTGTCGCCCCATTGACAACAGCTAGAACAACTAGAAGTAGCTGAAGAAGCACAGATACAGATACAGATACATATTCTTAAGGCAGATGAACAATGTTAAATCAATTCCCTGGCGTCGCACTTAACTCGCTCCCCATTTTGACACACATTACAAGAGCTGTGCCGAGTTGTATTTTTGGTTTGGTTTGGTTTGACTATAGGAAATTATTGAAATTTTTATATGAACGCTGAAAGAAGATCTAAACTGTGGCTCTGCTGTAGAAGGCATTCGGTATTATCGCTTGGCATTAAATGCGATTAAATTGATTCCTTCAAAATGCCATCAAATTGCCGACGTTTTTATGATTTTTTCTTCTTTTTTTCTTGGGAGGGGCATTCTCACCTTTAACAACCAAGAGGCGGTTGGGAGGAGGTCGTGGAGTGTATCTGGGAGGTAACAGTGACGTATTGTCTCCAATTCCAAACATTTATTGCACTTGAATGCGAGAAATGAATCCATCCTGCTATCGTAAAAGTTGTTTTTATTATTTGTTTTATCATGCATGTATATGTAGATCTTCCTGCACCGACTTGGGAGCACCAGAATTGAGGGAGAAAAGTTTTATGTGAAACTAAGCCAATTTGAGCGATTACGAGCCATCATCGGTGTGTTTGCAGCCAACAAAACATAACAAAAACACTATCAAAGTCGACTGAAAACTAAAAGTTTGTTTCATGAACAATACGTTGGGATAAAGGTGGAAATAAGTCCCAAAGACATCTGACAAATATGACATTTTAACATTTTTTGAAAGCCATTTTTTATGTGAGAAATTTTGAGAACTTTGGAGAAACAGTTGTAGCTTAGAGAAGTTTTAATAGCAGCAGATTAAAGTTATATAAATTTATTAGACTTTATAAAGAGACCCTCTAATATAAAGAAGTCAAAGTTTAATTATGTTTAAGCTGATCTTAATGCTCTTTTTATAATAGATCGTGCCAGAAAATTGAGTACAAATATTTAATAAATATTCTTAAATAAAAATGTTGCGTATTATTAAAGAGTTTACTTTTTTAATTTTATTTAAACATGAATTCCTTTAATCACAAAACTTACTTAGCTTATAGCTAATTGGTACAAATAATAACAATACAAAATGGTTAATGAAAGGATTAATAGCTTTGTTTACTACTAATTTACATATTAAATTGAAATGGTTAAGTATTTTTATGAACAGTTAGTTTCTACGGGCTGAGCACATTGATAAATATCATCATAAAATAATGATGTAAACATCTGTTGTTAACTCATTTATGGAACTCGCGACTGTTGAGGTCGAGTGACGATTGTGTCAACCCCTTTGCAGTCAACGTGTTAAATGTCAATAAAGTTGCCAAAATCAACAAACAAAGGGGGAGAGAGGTGTAGAGAGGTGGAGAGAGAGAAAGAGTTGGAATTGGAGGCAATTCCAGTAATAAACCCGCTTGCAGCCAAATGGAAACAATAAATTGCTGAGAGTACACAGTCCATGACAGCAGCAGCATGGTGAGCTAAGGGGAGGAGTGGCTGAAGATAGGGGTATGGGGTAGTAGCAGGGTGTAAGCTGAAAGTGCAATGGTAATTAGAAGTGCAACGAGGCAAAGTGTGCTCTGTAATGGAAATTGAAAAATTGAAAATAACCAAAGTGAAATAAAATAAGAGAGTGGGGGAAATTAAAAGGGGTGTATCGATTTGGCAGGGTAGCGTAGGTTGTGGGTGTTGGTGGCATTGCACAATTTTTGGTGCGGCGCCGTCTAAAGCAAATAGCATTAAATGCTCAACTCAGCTCAGACAACAGGACGTTAATTAATGATGGCCGGTAGCCCTAAATAATGCACCCAAAAAAATGACAATCCCACTTCATAGGGGATGGGGTAGTTGGGGAGTGGGCGTGTTGTGGGGGGAAAATTGTAATCACTTTTTGTGAGTTGTGTGCGGCGCATTAGAATAACTCACGTGGTAAAAAAATCGAATGCGGCGTGTGAAAAATCAGCTTGAAAGGATGCCGACGACAGAGGAAACTACAGGGAGAAGCAGAGAGAAAGGAAGGGATAGAGAGAGAGAGAGACAGGAACACACACGTGTCTCAGGCTGCCGTCACTAAATCATCGCCAAATGCTTATGATTAGCGTTCCATTGGCTCGACACGCTCACTTTATGCGGGTTCTTCATGTTGTTTTTCCACAGCTTGTAGCCGATCGCATTACACTGCACTGCCAGCGAGTTAAGAGGCAGCTGGGACAATGTCATCTAAATATAGTTTATAAGACCTCGAGTTGAGTTCTCCTTAGGTTTTTTTTCTTTCATTCACTTCGTTTTTTAATTAGAAACATTTGAAAGCTATTGTCATCTGGTTGGGTGTAACACTTGTTGCCAGCGATCATTGCCAGGGCCAAGCTAAGATATATGGACTCAAAAAGAAAGAGGAAAGAGAGAATGGGGAGAGTTGGAGAATAAACAACACTGATGGGGCTAGTTATGCTTTGAAATCTGTTTTTGGGGAGTCTGTAGACAAGGCTCACTAGCTACAAATGAGCCTGTCAGAGTTTCCACCTAAACTGGAGTGGAAAGCAGATGTGGGAATGGAAAAACGGAAAGGAAAGAGAACTGAAAACAATCCTAATGAAAAGGGAAGAAATTGAAAAATATTTCCAAACATATCAAAGAATTTGAAGCTCAGGTTGTTCCGGCAACTAAATTTGTACAGTGTTGGAAATTGCTTTGAGTGTGTTTGAGAATATTAGCTGTACCACGTTAAAGAACTGAATCAGCAATCACCTCCCACCATGCTAAATACAAAAAAATCTAGCACTCTGCTTGTTTTCCTACAAACTTCCACCCACCAATTTGAGCAAAGGCCTCAGGATGTTTTCTAGCCTTGACCAGAGATCTCTCTGCCATTATCATTATCATCATCATCAACATTATCATCGTCAGCATCAGCCACTTGGATATTGAGTTGTTTCGCAGCTTGCGCTACTTTTTAATTTCAAAACCTTGAACTTTTTTTCTTGTTGTGTTGTTTTTGGTTTTGCATTGCAAAATTGCATACCAATAAAAATAATCGAAAAATACTCGTAATAAAAACTAAAGTCTCGCTGCAAATATCTGTAATCAGGCAGCCAAAATCACCAACTGTGGTTGGTCGAAAGCAAAAAAACGGCCAAAACAACTTCATCAACACACAACAATGGGCTAATGAGTCAGTGGAAAAGAAGAGATACGAGTATATTCGTACAGTTATTCATTCATTCATTGACTGGCCTATACCATATTCGAATATGTATTCAAAATACTCGTCGGATACGAATCTATTTTGGCCTGTGTCTGTCGGCATTCGACTAATAAAACCATCAAAGACATTAAACGTTGTGGGTGCCATTCATTTGATTGAACTTTGAACCCAAAAACCGACAGGCCGACAGTCGGCAAAATGCATCTGACCATGTCTACAAAGTAAAGAAAACTTCAAACTGCATTAAAATAATAATACTTAATAATAATCACAAATAAAAAGCTTAAAACTTTAACGCAGATGCTGCAAACGAGATACGAAAATCGTTTCAAAGAGTTGCCAAACAAACGTTCATTCAGTTGCATCTACCAATCGATTTTCAGATTTTTCTCTTTATTTTTTTATTTTTATTGTATCTTATAGTTTAGCGTCTCTTTGGCAAGGTCTGCACGTGCTTCGAGTTGTGGTCCCATTGTGTACTCGGCAGTTGCAGTTGCATAATCAGACAATTGCCCCAATGGGGCGACAAATCATATCAAAATCAAGGAGTTGGTACTAGTTCTAGCTCCAGATTTTAAGATAAATTAAAAATTAATGCAGTGAGTGGAACTTAAAAGTATTTTTATGAATTTATATTCTTAAATATATTCCACTAATTTCAAAATTAGGAGATGGAAATGAGTAAAACTAAAACTCCTTGAATAATTTGATAAATGATATTTAAAAATATTTGTATTACATGTTCAACCGATTTGAAAGAACTGTATCTTTAACTGTTTAGAAATTTGGCTTAAAAAAATCCAATAAATATTGTATCTTACTGAAGAGGCTTAACGATAAAGTGCCTTAAGCGTGAGAGAATATAGTAGAAAATTGATTAAAATATAACTAAAAGTCATAATTACATTCTTTTTAAAGTCGTTCACTTTGTAGAGTAAAAAGTAGATATAATCTGCTGATGTCAAACGCATTTTTAAGCCATAGACTGAAGTACTATATATTGATTTAAAAACTGTGTAGAGTAATTTATCTTAGGCATACACACATATACATCTTCTTAATTGTATTTTGTTTATATTTGCTTAATTGTGAGGCCATTTCAATTTCATTTAAGTTTGAGTCGCCCGCGGGTCATGTCCAACTGTCTGACTGTCCGATTGTTGACTGTCGACTGTTGACTATCGATTGTCGATTGTCGCAGTGAGGCAGTTGTCTGTTTTAGCTTGGGTATTGTTTTTGTGGCAAAGCATTGAGACTCCAAAGAGATCGTTATAATTTGGCTTGAGGCGCCGCACCGCAGTGTGGCTGCCACCACGTCCTTCGCATCGAGTGGGTGGCTGCTTGTGTTTTATTGTTTTTCCTTTTGATTTTTTGGCTTTTCTGGCTGGTTTTCTTATTTATTATTTGGTTTTTCGCTATTTGCGCTATTTGATTTAAATTATAATTTTATGTAATCATGAATTGGGGGCCGGCTGCGGTGGCTGTGCTGGTTGCGGTGGCTGCTGTTGTTGCTGCTAGCCTCAATTAAATGCACGTTTTGTGCCTGCTACTAAATGCAATCGATTATTGATTATTCCGATACGATTCGTTCATTTTAATTGCCTTCTTTGCCTTGGCCAACGTGAGAATCGAAATTTTATTGTTGTTTTCTGTGTTTTGTGTTTGAATTAACTGAAAGGCAAAACGGATCAGATTAAACTCTGATCTGAAGAGGCTAGTTAAGCACGTGGATTATTATAATTATCTTGGGTGGGAACTTGAGGGGTTTTAGCTAGTTTTGAGCGCCCCAGAGAGCCGTTTTTGCTCAAATTATGACTCTATTCATATGGTGTCTATCTCTTTTCCATCTCCCTCTTTCTTTTCTTTTTCGTGTCACCAGTCTAAAGCACATCACAGTCTCAATCAATTATCAACCACACGATTTTCTATATTTATAGAAATCAGTTTTGCAGCTGCAGCAAACCCTTCCTTCTGTCCCCATTGATTTTCTTCCTTCCTGCCTGCTAGTCCCAAAAACACTTCCTTAAACAGGTGTGAGTCGAGTGTAGAAACTGAGTAAATGTTTGTGTGTGTGTGCGGCGTGTGTTTGTGTCTTTCTTAAAATCCCTGTAAAACTCGTCTCGTATCTCAAACGCGTGTCCAACTTGTGCCGTTTGTCGTTAGTCAAAAATAGGCATAGGCGACACGACAACAACAACAACTAAAACAACAACTTGTAAGACTACAACAACAACAAGAGCAATAACAACTCAAGTGACACCTTTAAGCCAATGCATCTGCACAATTACGAGCAGAGCTGAAAAGTATCAGATTTCTGTAGAAGGAGCAAGAAGCAGCGCAGAGGCACCACCAGCAGAGGCTGCACCACCAACGCCAGCAGCAGCACCAACACCACCGCAATCACCAGCAAAACTCCTTTCTTTTATGCGCCACTGACAAACGGCACATTGCACATGTCCTGCACTGAGTGACGGAGAGGGATAGAGAGGGATAGAGCGGGAGTGAGAGTGAGAGGGAGACAGACAAGCTGCCTGCTGCACAATCGCAATCAGTCACCCCCATCAGAAAGGCAGCCGTGAAACAAAAGGCGTGGTGTTTGCTGCATGTTGTTGCTGTTATTGTTGTTGCTGCTGCAACTGCAACTGATGCTGCGGGTGCGGGTGTTGTTTGGACCTTGGCCTCGGTATTGATTTCATGTTGACGCTGCAATATTTTCTTAATGAAAACAAACAAAAGATGCGATGGAGTTGCCGTTGTTGCTGCCCGGGGGCAGCTGTCCAAGGAAGATGCAACGGTTGCAACTGGCAACAGGAGGCACACAAAGTGCGTGTTATTAATATTATTGGCCTGGCCCAAAAGGCTTTCTGGCCACACACGAGAGTGCCTGGCTCTCAGATCTGTATGTAGATGTGTGCTGCCAGATAATTGTGGGCAGCAAGTTCGTGCCAAATTCCACACACCCAACACACACACACATACAGACACATACACTCGCTACAACTGTGGCCAATTTAAAACCAATTTAAAGTTTAATGAATTCATAAAGAAATCACTCGCTCGCTGCACTTTCAAAACATAATCTGCCGACATTGAGAAGAAAGACAGAGACAGAAACTGGCAGAGGAAGACAAAAACAAAGGGGGGGGCAGGGGGTTGAGAAGTAGCTGCATTCACCTCCATGGTGTTGTATGGCAACTGCATGGCGTGCCAAATCTCATAATCAGTCAATAACTTTTGCCGCCTTTTTCTCGCACGTGGCGACCTCGACTATTGGGCCAGGCCGAGAGGACCACAAGAAGGCCATAAGACCATAAGACCATAAGCGTTTCTTTATGTGCCCCATAATCGAAGTGAAATCAATGGCATTGCCTGCATACCATTAACACGAAAGTCGTTGTGAAATCTTTGTTGGTAGGAAAGGTAGGAAGTGTGGCCCAAACGCGACTCACAGTTGGGTCTTGGACTGGTCTCCTTTTAGCCAAGTTGCGAGCTGGCTTTTGGTGCGTTTCCAGCTTTGATTTGAGTTGTACAAATTTTCATTATTCGTAAAGATTTCAGCATGACAGTTATTAATTGCAAATATCGCTTAATTCATCGCTTAAAAACGCGACAACAACTCGCATAGTTAGTTCTGCCCAATGCCAGTCCTTTCCTCCCCTCCATTCCCTCTTTATCCTGCTTCTCCTTCCACTTCGTCAGCTGCAGCAAACAACCTGTAATCACGACACGATTCATCCGTTACCAATAACTGCTGTACTCTTCTCGTTCTGCGCCCTCGTGAATTGTACGAGTTGTTGCATTCCATTGACACTGATCATCAGTTAATTTGTTGCTTTATTGCACACATGCCAAAGGAAATAAAAGTGAAGGCGCATCGTTTGTTTTGGGTCTCTGGGACATTTGTTATCCAACTGCGAGATCGGTTTACCCCTCCTGCACTCTCCGGACTTTAAGCCTTAAGGTGTGTTCAAGAGCAATACACTTTGAGCAACTGATGAGCCTAATTGCTAGCATTAAAAGCTAAGAGAATAAATAATTATAATTATTTATAAAAAGTAATTATCCGTTTCTTGAATTAATTTTTGGTATTTAGTGGGCATAAGCTCAATTATTCTGATTGTTAGTAGGTACTTCAGGTAACTTGAGGATGCTTTATATATTTAGTAGATAAATGGTTGACTTTATTGGTTAATTAATTAATTTATTTCTTGTAGTTGTTCAGTCACAAAATTACAAACAAAGTCAACTGGGCCACTTAATATTGTGAGCTATAATTAAGTAATGGGCAACAATAAAGTTGTCTTCCCGTTCAAACTGAGCTGCCAACTCAATAAAAAGTAATTGTGACAGTGTTGCAAAACAAACAATATAAAACCTCTGCTATTATTACAAATTGAAAGCAACTTTGTGACTGTCAACAACAATTTGCAAATTAATTTTCACAACTTTTGACTAGAGTTGAACAAAAATAGCACATGGAAAAGCCAGCAAAACCTGGCTAAAACAGCCATAAAATGGGTTGCAGGAGGGGGGATTGAAGTTTGCTGCATAATCAAATCATTAGTGAAAGGTTTTAGGGTACTTGATCGATCGGGCTGCTCGTTAAGGTCCAATAAAAGCACTTAATGAATAAAAACAGCTCAAATATTTTCACAACAAAACTGTAAACTACTCAAAGTCCCCGCCAGATCCTGAGTCCAACAAACTGATGTGGTCTGAGGAGACCAAATAGATTGATTGTGTCGACTGATGGTGTTTTTTTCTGGCTTTTTTCAGGGTATTGTTTCTTGGCTTCTAGGTTGCAATTGGCAAATTTGAATGTTGTTGATGTTGTCGACAATAGTTGCCGCAAGTTTTTAGCTTGTTTTTGTTGTTGTTTTTGCAACAGTGGCAACTGCCAACAACTGGAGGAGCAACGATATCGTGATGGCCCCGTTTTATTGATGGATTAAGGGCGATTACGCGATCGTTGTCAGTGGTCGGTGCCCAGACCAAAAAAAATGCAGCTAAAGGGCCAATTCGTTAGCCAATTGTTTGTTGTGGGCCAAATCAAGACAAGACCAACTCAAAGATGACGATGATGGGGACATTGCGCAATCGATAATCATGCTGCCGGCTGATGGTGGGATAAACGGGGGCGTGGGGGGTTGTAGGCGGCGAGACAGAGACGGAAGAACGGACATTGGAATTGAGCTGTCATGTCAGGCGGCAGTTAATCAATGCAGCCAAACATAATCAAATTAACTGCCACAGAGAAGAACAACTAGCTGTAAAGTAAGGGGGAAGAATAGCCAGAAATCTGGATAATGTAGGCCACAGAGTTAGGACAGGTAACGACGATGATACCCAGTAAAAAATATAAAAAGAGTCAAGTTTGATTTCTTGATCTGTTGCTCACAAATATCTTTTTACACGGTAACTGTCAGTCGGTTCCCCTCGTCTTTTGCTGCTGTTGTCTAACAATCTTTTTGGCTAGCTTTGGGGCAACAAGTGATTTGATTGGCGACTACCCACCAAACGCTGTGTTCACTGTACTCAGTACTTGGTATTCGATTTTTGGTATCCACTGCCCACTGGCCAGGGAATCTTTTGACTCAGTTCAAACAAGTTGCTGGCGGGGAGTTATGAAGTAATGCATTATAATTTGTACTGGCAATTGGGCCCCGTTGAGATGCACCTTATCCAATGTGGTCGGATTCGGACTTGGATACGAAATTTGTACTCGAATTTGGATGGAGGCATGTTTGTTCACTGTGCTGTGCATTTTTCCAACCTCCTCTCTCTCTCAGTCACTCTCTGCCTCTTTGCATAATTGTGGGAAACAACCAGCGGCCTTTGGAAGTAGGCTAAGGTTCATTATGGCATGCCGAGCCACTGACTCAGTTCAGGCGAGGCTCTGATTTCGACGCTGGCTCAGGCTCAGGTATTTGATAAATTATGCATCCAGCTATCGACACAGCAAAGTGCAAAGACTTCAGATTGGGTTAAGGAAAGAGCAAGAGGGGATAAGGGAGTAAGGGGAGAGGGAGAGAGATTTCCTCCCTTTGCTTATCGGTAGAATCGGCGTGATTAATACCTCAGTCTCATCAGAAGCTCAACCCTCTGCCTCAAAGTGGAACCTGTTTCCCTGCACTTGGCGCCTTCAACACACATTGGAATCCTCTGTACACATACTAG
Source organism: Drosophila nigrodunni (assembly GCA_020829145.1). NCBI lineage: Eukaryota > Metazoa > Arthropoda > Insecta > Diptera > Drosophilidae > Drosophila > Drosophila nigrodunni. Next base: position 2,261,020 of record JACVCZ010000008.1, read on the forward strand.
CACATACACACTCACACACTCACTCACACACATTTCTTGACTCATTAACCTCGTGCGCACCGTTTGCTCTGTCTGTCTGGCTAATCAATTGTCGGAGTATTAAGGTCGCTGGCTCCTGGCATTCGAAAGAATCAACCATCCAGAGGTGCCTCAACTGACTCGGGACTGTCTGTCTCTTGTCCACGGTGCACCGTCTGCCGAACTGGATGGAGTCCGCGCTATCAGCGCTGCTGTGACACTTTGGCGCTTCATTTAAATCATAAAACAAGTGAGAAATGCAAAAGTGGCAAATATGTGACTGCTGAATGCGCTACAAAGAAAGACTGAGTTAGTTCAAAGTACTTTTCTACCTAAAAAACTGGACGTTTGCGAAAGATTAAGTGTAGAGGGAATCAGCACTAAATTTCTTAGTATGCCCAATTTAATATTTATTTTAATATCAACTTAAATCAAAGGCCTTCAAATGCCTTTAATTTGTAGAGTGTTTTAGCCATCTACAGCCGCGAGAGTGTGTCCATTGAGGCGGATGACAGTTTGCATTTTTTGGTCGCGTTGCTTTTGCTAAATGTGACACTGAGGCTACTGTTCGTAATGGTGTTGGCATTAAAATGGATTACACACTGAAAAGCTGAAAAGCGGCTGCCTGCGCTTTCGCCCAGGCCCACACCACTACACCACATCCTGAACGTTGTTGGCCTGGTCCAAAAAAGCGTACCAAATCGCACCGAACTAGCCCAGAGTCTTGGCCTGACTTTGGCACCTGTGCCGGCATCAACTTCAACTGCCTCAACTGGTTCTGGTTTTAAAGGTGTTCCTTGTTGGTGCGTCTGTATGACACCCCTGCTGCTCCACTACACCCTCCTCCCTCAGTCTCCGGCACTCTCCTAGTGCCTCGAGACTTAGTGCAAAGCGGCATTTATTCACGGCATTTCGATTTCAATTACGATACAAATTGTCATTAATGTTGGAAAGTTGTTTTTGCACATTTAAAAACTATAAATGCATAAAAAGTGAGTGGGGGAGTGGCAAAGGGGGCAGAGGAGTGGAGCAAATTGGTTTTGCTTATGATTTTGATGGAGTGGATATATGTATATAGTCATAGAATTACAAATAATCTCAACCTGTGTTACATTTGATTGACTTTCAGACGTTGCGGGTCATAAAGCCTATACTCCTCCCCCTTCCCACTGTAGATGCATTAAAAGCTCATAAAGCACTATATATAATTTCCATATATCATACATTTACACTAGATATATATGTTTATAAATGGATATATATGTTCCATTTGTGCACCCAAAAACCACACCTCAGAATCAACGAAACGCGATTTACTTGACTTGCTGCCTGAGAGCTACTCATAAATAAAACATTTTTTAATTTCCCATAATTTCGAGAGCGAGACGCATAAAATATTATAAAAACAGAACAGCAAAAGAGGGAATTTAAAGGGGTAGTTCAGCGAAGACTGAATGCTCTTTTGGCTACAATTAAAATTGAGGAAAATAATAGTAACTTTTAACTGAACTTTTGCTAAGAAAACCATATAAAATTACTATTAAGAAGTCGAATGAATGTAAATGAAATTTTCAATTAATATAACTGTCAGTTTATAATTGTCTTTTGTCTACTAGTTTGCAGTAGGTTACACATTATTTGACAAATATATGCAACCTTCGTATAGAGTATACAGAAAAAAATCGACGAATACAAAACAAATCAAGAAATTACGTTCGAGCAAAATGATATAGTTGAACACACACTCATGCACACACACAGTGTAGCACATGATGATGATGAAAGGCATACGCAATCGAGACTAACCTGCGGCTTGTCTTGAGCTTCTCTCAGTGCGACCCAACCCAAACCATAAGAACCGGACGACGACAACGTAGACGACGCTTCCGGGACTCGGGGCAGGCACGAGCAACCAGCACCGTTATGCCTCATTGCCGACATGAGAGAGGGAGGGAGAGCCACCCCGCTCGCTTAACCCCATATCAAACTCAAACCCATATAGTCAGAGATCGGTTGCGATCCTCACCTTAAGTCAACGAATTGAACGGACAGCGCCTTACTCGTAAAAAAGTAAGAAAATAAAATAAAATAATGTAAGGTTGTTGTATTTGGATTTGGGGCTAAACTGTCAGCGTTTCGTATGCGATATTGCGTACTTGTTGTTCAAAAAATATGTTTTCGTATGATCGCCTGCCCGCTCCCTGCCTTCACCCCGCCCACGACACAGACAGCAACGACTTGGAAGTTGGTCGATCGCCGGTGCGTTATTGAAGCGAAACAAGTGTTTAGTCACCCAAAGAACGCGACTTTTGCAGGTAAAATGGGTGCTCCGATGACAAGAGGTTCTTCTTCTTCTTCTTGTTCTTGTGTGTGTGGAGGAGCACACCCCAAAACTGTCAGAGCATTCCTTAGGTATCCACAGTTCGCTCACTGCGTGGCCTGCCTTATTTGGTTAGGCTTCATTGAAGGTGCACCTTTGTTACGCTCAATGACCGATCTGTTTGTCTTCCTCTTCTTCTTATTACCTCTTTTATAGCTTTGGGTAGTAGCTTGTTCTTGCCCGTTGCCCTGTCTTGAATCATCGCTTTGGGTTTGTCTCTGGGTCAGTTTTTGGTGTGCCTGTAGCATGTGTCTTGGCGTCGTGATCAGCAGGTTGGTGGTATGGGTATCACTGGTTCATTTCCGCGAATCGTGAACATAATTAATGTTGCCTGCGGTTTCCGGTGATCGCTAATGGGTTAAACGAGTGTTGGAGTCAAAAATCATTCAAGTATTCGATTTGTTTAAAAGTGTGAATATTTAGAAAGTGATCTCATTCAGAGTGGTCTTCGAATTCTATGCTCTGCGATCTTTACTAAGAAATTAAACCTAAAATATTTCTTATTTATTCTGGGGGTATTTCACAATAAGACTACTCTGGATATCTTATTTTCAGTGCTATTCTCTCACCTATCAAACGATCTTCACTCTAACTCACCCCAGACATTTATTAAACTTTCTGAACAAAGTTCAAGGATCACTTAATCCATAAACGAAACTACAACTAAATTTGTATTTTAAGTGTTCGGATCAATGATCCATGATTCAAGTCAGAGATTTACGATCGCTTTTTCATAATTTATGCCGAGTTCCACATCCGAATACATTTCCGTATAGTGACAGTGACCCCTCGAAAAACTGCTCTCACTTTCAATTGCAAAATGATCGAGAGACTGTAGGAGAGGTATGATAGCTGGCAGCTGGCTGGAATTGTCTGTTAAATATATATATGCAGACATATCTGGCCGATCGATCTGGGTAAGCGCATCTACCATAAACCTTATGACATTTTTATGTTAATGCAACTTTGGAGGCGACTCGAGGCCTGTGGCGCCCGCCGATTGTCGATCGCTGATCGTCGTCGTCCCTCCGTCCGACCGTCAGTCTGTCCGCCTACCTTCTAAATGTTGCGTTAAGTCCGCCATTAAAGCGATTGCCGTATGTTTACAGATTTGTCGTCATAATTGCTTTTTAATGTCTTATCTATGGAACTGAATTGAGAGTTGGGTTTGGGGACAGATCACCTCCGTCACCGCCAACATCGTTATTATCACAAAGATGATCATCATGAGCATTAGGCGCGACACAAAACTCGTGGAAACCCAGCCGCCGTTTAATTGTTTCAATGAGCTTTTGATAGCATCTCGGGTTGCCAATGGAGCGCTACCTACAGCTGGAAATTACCTATGGACTCCTCTTATCAATGATCTATTCGAATTTACGCATTCGATTAAGAGCAGCGTCTTCTTCGTCTTTGGTGGGTAAAACGCGTGTGGCAATCAGAAAAGTTCCTTCAGTTTGTGGGAAAACAATTTGATTCGACTTGAGATCCAAAACACAGCTGAAATGATAGACGCCCATTTCTATGCTAATTTAGCTAAAACCACTCAAATCCCTGTCTGCATTTTGGCTATATCTCAACACCTCTTAACCCCACTAGTCAGCTTCCAAAAGAGTTATCGAAGTTATCGCTGCTATCGTGTCATAAATCAATATAAAAGCCGCTTTAAATTGCTTAATTATCGGACATGCACGGGCGTCAAATTAACCCATATGAAATAAGTCATTTCGCTCGGTGTAATACACTCGTATTAATTTCAATTACACACAACATACAATGCAATTATGCGTCGTTTTTTGCCCCACTGTACGAAGGGGTGGAGGGTAAGCATAACTGGATATCTGGTCCCAGTGTCATGTCGTATGTATAGCGAAAATCTGGCAATTTATGTGATCAGCGTGTGTGATTTCAATCAGCGACAAAGTCGAGATTAGTTCGAGTTTGCTGAGAAGTAGGTGGGGGAAGGGACGGTTGGCGGGGTGTAGTGTATATTTTTTCAGTTAAATTACTCAACACCTTCTCGAGGAGAGAACTCCAAAGAGACCGGACTTAAGACTCAAGCCAAGCCTCAGGGCGGTCGGCGTTTCAAATTTCCAGATTTGATAGAAAAAATACAAAAAATAACAACAAAAACAACAAGTTTAATTAAAGAACACCATAAAAGTGTCGCCCGTGCGATCGTAATTATGAATTTAATCTCAATTAGAGCGTTTATCTTGATTTTTCCACTGGTGTAGAGTGTGTGTCTCTAAGAGTGTGCATGTGTGTGTGTGTGTGCTTTGGACTTGTCTGGCTGGCAATTTGTTTGCCCAACGTGCTGTTTTTTTGTGGTCTCTGAATTTATTTGCATTATCCTGGTATGAAAAGCCGACCGTCTAGTCTCGAGTCTCGGGTTTTCAGTCTCGGGTCTTTGGCGTCAAGTAGTTTTTATTTTTCTCTTTTTTATTTGCTTGGACATGTGCAAACACCTTTGTTGCATTTAACAGATAAACATATTTTTTTCCAAACAACTATTTCATACACGTTGTTAACTCCATTTCCACTTATCTATCAATTGGCAACATTTTTATTTTGCTTTCCACTTGGCAACGCAATTTGTCTTGCATCGATTAAATTGTGGTTGTAAAATGTTTTATGTGAAATTTAATAGCCGAAAACTGGCAAAAAAATTTAATTAATAAAACTATAAAGATGTCAACGGCGTTTGATTATATAATTAAGATAACTTTTGATAAATTTCCAACGGCATTTAATTTAAAAAATATAATTTTAAATTTAAAAAAAATTAAATTAACTTACAGCTTTACAGTTTTTAGAGTGAAAGTAGTCAAACTATTGGAAACCTCAATAAAAAAAAACCTTCAAGACTTTTAACTGTTTTCTAAGCTCCTCAATATTTGATGTTTTCAGTACGTTGAGTCTGCGTTTGAATTTGATTAGTTATATGTCAAATAAAAATCATAATATATGATGCATTAACTTGGGCAGAAGAAAGCTTGATGCTGTCTATCATTTATCACAAAGAGTCCACCTACTCACACTCGTGCCCAAACCCAATGAGTACACTCAGTAAACTACACTCATTCATATAGATTTTCCACGAAAAAAAAAAGCTAAAAAAGGAGGCTTACAAGCAAATAAACGATTATTGGCTTGTAATTTCCAACTATTAGTAACATTTTGCGACGACAACAAGCGCAACATGAAATGATCCACAAAACCGCAATGTGAATGAGTTCCTCTCGCGCTCCCTGTCTCTCCCTCTCTCTTTCTCTCCTCTCCCACTCACTATTTCTGTCTCTGTCCTTGTTCCGACTGTGCAAATTTGACGGCAAAAATCAATTTGAAAACGATTTAAGACGAGGCTTCGCTGGTGCTCTCTGGTCTCTGCTCACGTAGGCGTTGCCCAAGAGTAGAAGAGGAAATGCCAATATGACACGCGCAGCGAGTGCTCCACAGTTTGGCCAGTTTGGGTATTGAGACCCTGTAATCAAAAGAAGCAGGAGTGCTATACAAATATTGTTTTCAAAACACTATAGCTTGAATATTACTGTAACATGGTACTAATAAAACTATTAGTGATTAGTAGGAAAAAATTTGAACTATTTTAAAGCAAACTCACCAATTTTGCATGTACTGGATAACTAAATAATATAGTTGACATAGCAACAAACGGTTTAATTCGTTAATGGGTTTTAAGTACTATAAATACTAATAATAATGAGTACAGGGTCTTCAACAATCGTCTTACTCCACTGTACTAATGCCTACCAGTTTGATGTGGGTTTGATGGGTGGGTGGACGCAGTGGGGCAGGTTGGTAGGTGGGAGGTACTTGAACTGCGTATCGTGTTACCAAACGCGGCAAAAAAAAGGCACCGGCAAGAAAAGGCATTAACCAGCTATCGACGCGTCCGACGCTGACGGATGGGCCAATGCCTAGAAACAAAATAAAAATAATAAAAACAAAGCTCTTTGACTGCGATACTTCCAGATCGAAGGCAGCTAGACCCGGACCCGAGCTCTGCTGTCTGAGCGATAACGCGGAGACGACGCCGACGACTACGACGACTCCGACGTCAAAGACAAATGCGTCTTGTGGGTTCAGAAATCGCTGAGATTATTACGATTTTCATAATAAATTGTGGCAAATCAGGCGCGCTGGCATTATAAGGCATCATTAACAACGACAACAACAGCAAGACGCTCTCATTGGGGCATGCCACAGGTTCGCGTCTGATCGCTGTTGAGGATGAGGCGCAATTTTACACTGTAGGCCAAAGCGTTAACAAGTTGAGCCTATGACGTTGCACGTCGACAACATTGTTGTAACTTTGTTGTTGTTGTTGCTGTTGCCAACTCATAACTGCACAACGAATGAGCGAATAAACAAGTGGGAAGTGCAGCCCAGCGATCGATGCACAGTGGTGCCAGTAATAATGATAACAGCCGAGCTTAAGCAAAGGAAGATAAACCTTAAGTAAGGAGCTCAGAGTTTCTATTATGTACTGTGCTAAGTTTTTGTCCAACTCGAACTATTTAAAATGTTAATGAAATTAAATATAATCAATTGTATATGCCTTAACAGAATCCATTTAAAGCTTGAAACTATTTATCAAATAATATTGATATGCAACTCACAGCTTATTTCGTACAGCAGAACTGTGGTTCATTTGCAAAATCAGAAATAAGCTGTGAATTTAAATTAACAGTACTCTGTTATATTATTTAATATTAAATGTTATTTATAACAATTACAAATGCAGCAAACATATTGAAAGGTTGCTACAAGAAAGTGCTTCACAAATTTAATAATATATTCAAAAGTTTAGCTGTTAATCAACTGTAAGAATAGTCTGTAGCAATGTACGCAATTAGCTGTGGCCTTTGGAAGCAACCCATAGGTAATAAAAAGGGCTCTTCTATAAGAAAATTGCCTACACATGAGTTTTTTAATTTCTTGTATTTTAAATATATTATATAAATATCGTTAACACCACTGTGCCGAGCTGTGCTGGCCAAAGATCAAGCCACCAAAGAAGGCGCCTTGGCTGGTGGTGCAGTGAGGTTCAGAGTGGTGCGTGGCTGGCGCTTTGTCGGTTTTTTATGCCTTTGAAGTGCCACGCGGAGCGACCAACGCGTCGTCCATTTAGGAGAACTGTGTGTGTGTGTGTGTTGATGACGCCACTGTCAGTGTGTGTGTGAGAGCAGCGTGCATGCATCTATTGGAGCAGAAATGCAAACCCACCTAGGAACCAACTGGCCACACTAACAACAGCAAGTAAAAATGCAACTTTCTACCCTCCAACACTCTGCTCGACTCTGAGTTGCGGTGGAACCAAAAACTCAACCATGTGCTGCATTTACTTGTCAATTTGTTTTTGGTCAACGTTTAAATAATGAACTCATATTTGCAACATTTGCCTGGCTCTTGTGTTGCACATGCGGCGCATGTCATGTTGCATTATGTGCTTGCCAGTTAAGTTTTGCATCTTGTTGCAGTTACTGTTGTTGTTATTGTTGTTGCTGCTTTTTTGCTGCACACAGCGAGTGAGAGTTTGGACCCCTGCACTTGCCGTAACTCTACTCCAGGAAGACTTTTGACCGACCGCAAAACTAGGAAATGTCATTGTGTGGTAGAGAGAGACAGAAACAGAGACAGCAACACAGAGAGGGAGAAAAAAAGGGGTTAATTGCGGGCGGATCATTGTCTGACACGGAACTAAACAACTTCAGTTGACAATGCGTAACTGCAGTTGGGAAAATGTTGGGTTTGGTGGAAACTATTGGAAGTTTTAGAAATAGGTATAACTCCTTCACTAATTTATATATCTAAAAGTTGTTAGACTCTTTACTTTCCGGAACTGCAGCTGTCAAAAATAAATGTAATCAACTTGCATATAAATTATTCTAAAGTTTAGCCGCTAAATCACACTCCCATTCAGCCTATAGATAAGAAAAGGCTAAAAATCACACTCACTTGGCAATTAATCACATCAGCAGATCAACTCTATAGATAAGAAATTGTGACTTTGAAATATTTAAAATCTATATAAAAGTTGCCCAAAAGCCAACTGCAATAATTGGCTTGTTTGATATTATTTTGGAAAACTTTGCGTCGAATCTGGCGACGACCGATGCCACAATAGACACGTACTTTGATAAATGTCCAACTATTTAGATATTCGGATTTGCCAGTTCCGCTAACACAGGTTACAAACCCGCATTTAAGGTGTTAATTTGCGTTTGTTTCCATTTGCAGAAATGTAAATTTGTTAATTAATTGCATTCACCTTTTGATATGCTAATGAACAAACATAAGCACAACAAGCCATAAACTACACCAAACCAATTGAACTCACACAAAAAACTACACGGAAATTATTAAAATAGCCACTTAAAGTTGTGAGTGTCTTAATTTAAGTCTTAGACTGTTCTAAATAAATACAGGGTATTTTTTAAGTCATCTTTCGAGAGTTTATCCTTTCAGCCTAGATAAATTTATGTAATAATGCTTAGTAATTATAGAACCAGATTTTCAAAATGAAGCCAACTCATTATTTCAGGTAACCAAAACTTAATTAATTACCAACAGATGTACCTGTAAATCCTGTCTTCTTTGTATAACTACTACTCTCGTTCTACACTCCTTTCTTCCCGTGTTTTCCTTCTGTTCAAACCCTTTAATAACCCCAAAGAACAACAATATACAACCGCTTATCCAAACACGATCAAAATATATGCTGAAAAATGCAGACAACGACAGGCACAGACATGATGAAACACAACTCGAACAGGAGAAGGAGAGCGACAAAGAGTGAGAAAGAGAGGTACTGAGACAAGTCGCGTCCACTAATAAATGTCGGACACACCCAATAAATTCTAGAGAATGCACAATCCTTTTAACAATTCCACGTAAATGGTCAAGGGGCAAAGGTCTTGGCCAACTGCCCACAACGAAATGTATAACGCGAGGATAATGAACGCCGAGTTTACAGCCCGAAAACTGAAGCGAATGAATTCATTAGGGACATAACAAAAAACTACGGGCCAAGCATTTGGCCAACTGTTGTTGTTACCAAAATTGATGAAAAGTGAGCGTCGCTCTCCCCCGCACAGCAAAGCCAACTCGGCGCACGTACGGCACAGGGTCAAAGCGTGTCGTGTTAATTGCCACTAACTAAGCGGGTTTGGAAAGAGAGCAATGATAGGATAGACAGAGAGAAGGAGTGAGAGAGGGAGAGTCGAGTGGTAGGCGTGGGGCAGAACGTGAGGCACGATTCGAGACAGGACTCGGCACAGGACTCTAGTCAGGATCCGTGCCATATGGCGTACAAAGAAGATGTATCTATTTTGGCTAAAATAAAATTAATTATAAACTGACCAAAATTTGATGAGGCCGCCGACAGCAGGGAATAATCCTAGACCCAAGTGATCTCAATGAAATGATCATTGAACCTCGTGATCAGCGAACTTGGCTACTAATTTAAGGTCTCTTAAACTGAAGAAGCCGACACCTGATGTTTGATACCGATAGAGAACCCATGAAAGGGCGATGTCTTTGGTTCCCCGGGGTAAAATTTACGGTTTCACTTTCAGCACTGAAATCAGAACAGGTAACGAAAGAATCGATAAATCGACAGACGGGGCCAACAGTTGTGCGTTGTCTAGTAGATAAAGTTAATTACCAAAGAAAAAATAGACACGTTTAAAACCATTTTACAAACTGTTAGTTTACGATGTGTGGCACACACTCGCTTCTGTGTGTGTGGCTCGTAAAATGCATTTTTGTTGGGATAACAGTGGAGGAGGGGGAAAAGACGTCATCATTGTTGCAAATTGTTAGCGGAAACGGAAGAAAGTTTTTCTGTACATTCCCCTCATATAGTTATATATATGTATATATGGTAGATATACTCATATATAAGTATAACTCATGCATATTTCAGTAGCTTGAAAGCTTAACTCAAAACTTTGCACGTCATCCAGGTGCTACTCAATAGATCATTGAGTCGAAATCCATTTGCATAGCAACCAATTGTCTAGCTGAGCAGAAGAAAGCACAATCTTCACTCTGCACTGGGCAGAAAGAGCCCGAACGTTGTAAAAAGAGCTGTAAGAGAGAGTGAGATAGAGGTAGGTGATAACATGTGGAAGGGTTCAACACGTGAATATATCTCTTGCAACAGATTTTAGCATATATTTTAATAGAATTTTATTGGATTGCATGGCATCATCGACTACCGTTCTATGCACTTCTTGGAATTTAAGTCGACAAATTTCTTGGAAATTGTGGAAGAAAAAAAATGTACACTGCAACAAATGGTTGATAGATTTAAATGAATTCTCTGTACTCTAAAAAGTGCACTGCTTGCATGCAAAATGTTTATAAATTCAACTGGAGGTGCATACTAGGTATTTTAATTTATTTATTTTATTTAAATTTACATACTTCTAGGAATTTTGAACCTTTTACAAAGTTTCTGTATAATTTGCTAGTCAAAACTTGGTGGGGATTCCAGCTTAGTTGCCATAGTTTTGCTGCCTCTTTTCGTGGGTAGAGTAAAAACTGTTTAAATGTTTTAAATTTGTCAGAACTTAAGCAAATTTCATGCCGTATATAAATTTGTACAATTGTTTGATAGCCGTGTAGCAACTAGTATGTAAACGCAGTCTTTCTTTCACTTTGGATCTTGTCGCTGGCAGATCATCGGGAGGCATAGATCCAGGGCTGGGGAGAGAGGTAGGCCTGCTTTCAGTAACGGAAAGAAAGTCACATACATAAATCATTTTTTGTCGTAGGCTTTCTCAGTGCTCAATCTGTCCAATTGTCAGTGCGTCCAACCGTCAGTCCGTCCAACTATCCATCCGACTGCCTGTCTGTCTGTCTGCCTGTCGGCGTCTCATTTCTGTATCGATCGGAATTGCTATTGCTAGTTATTTTTGGATCGGATTGCCGCATTGCTCATCGTCGGATCGCATCTTTATTGGCTTTGTTGGCAATGTAACTTGGTGCTCTTTTCACATGCGAGAGATATATATTTTTATTGTAAATGCTATCGCATCGATTTGCGTGCGATGTGTGTCAAGTAGATGCAATGGAATCGATTTGCCTGCAAATTAACGAATCGGATATGCTCGAGGTACTACGGGGTACTACGTGCCACAAGAGGCGCTACTTTCTACCCCTTTTTCTGCTCTTTTTGGACAATTGTCTTTATGCAATATTTATTTTTGGATTTCGAACCTTTATGAAATTCAAATTGAATGCCGGCAGATGCGTCCGGCGTGCGAAAAGCAGGAAGTAATTTAGGCTTTTTTTTCGTTTCTTCATTTTGGGCTCATATCAGGGCTAATTAAACCGAGTATCGGACAAAAATCATAGCCACAATTAACCGTTTGACTGAAATACCAACTTGTCAATGGCAATCAGTATGTGGCAAAGTCCGACCACGATCGCCTCTGGATCTAAGCATCTTTGCAAGAACTGATGTTGCTGTTGCTGTTTGTCTTTGAACTCATTGATCATGTCGCTGGCGCGTCCCTGACGATGATGATGAGCCATAGGAAACACAAAACGACATGTCAACTATAACCACCCATCGATCGGCGATGTTTGCAACGATTCAGCAACAACAACAACAGCAACAAGAACTTGCAACAACGACAAGTAACAACATTTATCAACGCTTGACGATCTACAGCAAAGCCAAAAGGCACGAAGTGCCAGAAAGAGACATTCAAGCCCTAGAGATGGGTTTCAGAACATAACTTACCCATTTATATAGTAGGGAGTGCATAAAAGAATAAAAATATTTGAAAGATTTCAGATGGGTTCTAAAACTAAGAGTGTTCTAAAGTAAAGAATTTTCGACAAAAAAAAGTCTCCGAAGAATATTTTACTTTACATTTAAATAACTTAAACTGTAACTAAGCAACTTTAAGGTAATCAATTTATACAATATTTTATTATTATAAAATATTTTTAGTTAAAATAGTCCGTCCCTTGACACGCTGTCATCTCTAGCTGAAGAACTGCAACAAGTTGATGCTGCAGGACTGAGACTGCGACTGGTGACTGAAGACTGAAACTGGTGACTTCGACTGGTGACTTGAACTGGAGACTGACTCAACGAGTTGCACTTAGCGACAACTAACGCCACGTTTCTTGTTGGGGCATGAAACTGGAGCCTTGGGGCGCAGAAGTTGATCGCTCAGCCTAGAACTTAATGCGGTCTGTGGTTGGCTTTACAGTTAAGGTCGCTCACATCGGCTGACTGACACAGGCTGACAGGTATGTCTAGGTACGAGTACTAATACTAATACTTGTGCTAGTGGTAGTATAAAGGGAATGGGTGTCGAATGCTGGCCACGATCATTTTGCATATGCTAAAGCCATAAAGTACATGTTACGAGTACTCAAGAAGAGTACTCGAGAGTATCGAGACAGTTGTCCACGACTATAACGACAACCGCAACGACAACAATTCGTGGCTCTACTGTCAGCTGCAATTTCTCCTCAGGCATTTGATTTATGCGCTGCGATCGTTGACGATCATCATCGTTCACTTGTCGAAAGATAGATCATATCTCGACTTTTGCTCCACATTTTCGCGCAGCGATTAAGCAATATGTTTTTGACCATGTTAAGAGTTTGGCAGCAGCAGCAGTAACAGCAGCAGCCCCCACATGAGACACCCGCTTCACTGATAGTTTCATTGCTTATCTCCGATCTACTTTGGCGAGGATTACGAAATTCGAATCCGAATTCAAAATCCAAATCGAAATCGAAGGCAAATGCAACTGCGACTGCGACGAGTGCACCAGAGTTACCAAGATTAATGTTGATGCTTTTTCAATTACAACTCTGGCAGCATACAAATTTGGAGTAAAACGTAATCGTCGTAATCTCAGACGTCCTAAACGACGACAAAGACCACGACTGCAAGTACGACTACGAGTTTCAGCTTCAGCTTTGGACTCGGCCTAGGCCGGGACTGAGTGACTGCCTAAGTGGCTGTTGCGACTGTTGTGACTCGTATTCGTATTGCATTTCCTAATGTTTGTTTTGCATGAGCATTGTATACCCTGTAAATTGCGAGTGTGCTAAAAAGGGTAAGGCACATTTAAAGAGACGTTTGAATCCACAAATTGTTCAGTAAAGCAATGCCACATAGAAGGGACATCGCTACACACCTAAATATTTCTTTGTTGCTTACACGGTATGTTTTAGTCGTGCGTAGCCCACACTTGCTGCATTTTGGTTGCTGTGTGACATGCGCCGCCGCTGTTCACTGATTGCCCCAACTCTGTCTTACGATCCTGCGATGCTCCCAGCTCCTCCTTCTGCTCCCATTGTACTCCCCTGTTTCCTGCTCTACAATGTCGGCAATTACAAATGCTGTGACTTGTATCATGGCCAGCAATCGATTTGTATAGCCAAAGTCTTTTCGTATGTTTTTTTCGTTTTGCTTTTTTATTATTTTTAGCGAATTTGATCGCATCTTGTTCCCAATTGACTCGACTTGGGTTCCTCTTGTCAATTGCAATTTGTTATCTGCTCTGCAAGCAGATCCCCAATAAGCAATAGCTTCAGGTGGCTTTCCTACCCACTGCTCTCCCTTCTTTACTCAACTTCTTGTTATTGTTTTGTTTTGGTTAGTCAATCAAAGGATTTGGCCTGACTTTTGTGTTCGAGCTAGAACTGAGTGTGCGCTCGGTCTGCCATTTCTAAGCAATGATTAGCTACGAGTTTTGTGGCCAAGCAGGACAATGCCAAAGTCAAAGCCGGGCCAAAAGGATGCCGCAACAAAGGCGGCTTAGATCACACGGCTCGGGCTCAGCAGTTGAAGCCAAAGAAATTCTGTAGACACGGTTCAGTAGGTCAGTAGGTGACGTGGCAACAGAGCAGACAACAAGGCGACAACAGGTATTATACACGGCAAGAAATTTGCAACGAGGCAGAGCAGAAATGTTTTTAAAAATATTAAACAATTTTTTTTTACAATTTCAAAGTGATAAAATGAAACACTTAGTACTGACATTAAAAACTCCTCAATCTTCAAAATTGTGCAATTTTTTGCAGTGTAAGCAGCTGTAGCTGAGTTTTGCTTGGCTTCTTCTTACGCTCAAGGTGTGCAAGGTGTTTTTTTCTCCTTGTAGCGGTACTCTCATTGTCATTGTCCTTACGCTGCTTCTTCTCCATTTTTTTGCAATTGCACATGCAACGCGCTCTGATTACGACTAAAAGGAAAAGGAAAGAAAAAATCAAAGAAAAAAATCTAAAAATGAAATGATTGTTTTTGTTTAGACTTTTGTTGTGTTACGTCAAGGTGTAGTTCTGGGGAACTGCACGCGTGTGTGCGGGTGTGTGTATTGTGGATTTTATTTATGGTAGAAAGGTGTTGCTATTGCAACAATATGTCACTAGAGTTGCTATCCTCTAAGACACTTTTTGCCGCCAAACACATGCTTATAATCTGCTAGCTTAGGTAACCTGTAGAAGAGCTTATCAAGAGCAAGAGAGTGAGAGACTCCGAGACACAGGTAATTAAGTGCAATCAGCATTAGCATTATCAAACTAAAGATACTCGAACAAATGTTGTTTAAGTGTCTCGCGATAAGACACGCGTCTCCCACTGTACTTGGCTCTACAACAGATTTAAGGTCCACTGTCTGCCGTCTGTCATGTCAATCAACCAGTTCAAATACAAGTTCGATAAGCAGCCGTTGTCCTTGTCCACGTACGCGTTCTCGTCCTTGTCCCGATTGATTTTGGGTACGTCTATCACCTGCGTCTCGAGGCACATGCGCCGTATTTCCCTTTACAGGCCAAAAGGATTGCTGAAAGGAGCAGGAAACCTTTTGATATTGTCAAAGGGGCAGCTAATTAAATATTTGCGTTTGTCAAAGGTGCAAAAATAGTTCGCTGATGAAATATTGAGGGCGGGTTAAAAGGAAGTTAAGATTATGGATAATATTGTTTGCTTTTGGAAAAGGTGTTTTTCCGCTTATGATGAATTTGATATTGTGCTAGTTTGTGGTAGTATTTCAATAGTGCTTCAAAATTGTATGCTGCTGTTTGAAATTTGAGCAGAACGGATGAAGGAATTGCATTTCCGTCTTAAAAACGAGAACAGAAGAGGAAACATGTGTTTCTTCAAAGAATTAACAATTGTATAATTTATTTATGAAATTTATTTATTTATACTCCTTCCACTAAGAACTTATAAACTTCTAATACTTTGAATAATTTTCTTCAAAATATTTTTCATTTAGCTGAAAATTCATTAAACTCCCTTTGAAATCAGAAAACAAGTGTTAAAATTTCTTTGTTCATGTTTTAAATTTTATTTTTATAAAAATATGAAAAATGCTTAAAATCTATAAAAGTCTTAACTTAAACATTTGCTTAAATATAGCTTAAATTAAACTTGTATTTAAATAAAAACTAAGAGCTAAACTTATGATTTGGTCAAATGCTGTCTGATAAATGGTCACAAATGTACAGAATGCTTAAATTAAATACTTAAATTAAATAAATAGAGTATTATGTATAGCACCAAAACCGAATAATAGAGCTTAAGCTAAGTACAAGTTAACTATGAGTTTCAATCAACTTATTGTCATCTGATTTGTTTTTGGATTGGATTGGATTCTAGCCAGCGGAATGTGTTTGCTTTGGTTGTATCTTGAGGGGAAGCACAGCCCCCAAATGGCAGCCAGTGTTGTGCAACGCCAGTTTAGACAATTGTAATGGTACAATTGGAGCTGGCGTGTTTGTTGAGCAAACTCATGCGAGAGAAGGATTTATGGCAAACTTGGCAGGCATATTTCTTCACATCCACATGAGTTTGCTGATGAGCACGCAGATTGGAGCGATCGGCAAAGGAGCGTGGGCAATCCGGGCACTGGAAGGGCTTCTCTCCCGTATGGGTGCGTATGTGTCCCTGCAGCAACCAGGGACGGGAGAAGGCCTTGCCGCAAATGGGGCACTTGCAGGGCAGCGTGTGTGTGCGTATGTGCATCTTCAGGGCTCCAATTGTGGTATAGAGTTTGCCACACTTCTCACACGAATGCTGCTTCTTCTCCTGATTGCACTCAGCTGCGGGGCAGTGGAACTGACGATGCTTGGACAGACCCATTGAGGTGGAGTACATCTTCTGGCAGTTATCGCACTTGTAGCGATAATTCTTTGCGGCTGCTGGCGAAGACGACGAGGCGGATGAGGAG
Organism: Drosophila nigrodunni; assembly: GCA_020829145.1. Lineage (NCBI taxonomy): Eukaryota > Metazoa > Arthropoda > Insecta > Diptera > Drosophilidae > Drosophila > Drosophila nigrodunni. The sequence goes on from JACVCZ010000008.1 coordinate 2,277,649, forward strand.
CTGGCATTGCAGCTGCTGGAACCGGAGCTCAGGGAGGCGGCGTAGGAGTAGGCAGAACCGGAGGATGATGCCTGATTGCTGCGTGCCTCATCGAAGAGGTGGAACAGCGCTGGCAATGGAATGTCATTGCGTACGGAGAGATCCTCGGGCTCGGAGCTAACATCCGAGCCGGGACTCGATGGTGGCGTCATCTGTTGATAGCTGTACACCGAATGCGGTGATGCCAAAGAGCTGGCTGGAGACGGGAAAGCAGCCGTGTTCAAATGTGGCTGATAGCTGCTCCACAGTGCTGAGATCGGATTGCAACCAGCAGCCATGACAAAAGCGGACTGGTATGGGTTTGTTGTGTAACCGGCTGTGGCAGCTGTCAGTCCACGCATGTGTATATCGGTGGGTTGGTAATCCTCCTGGCTGGACTCGGCTGGCGGTGAGAGCAGCGCCGAGCTGAGCGGTGAACTGGCACGACGTGTGATTATCGGTGTCTTGGACAAATTCAAGACATATTCACGCTTAATGGGCAGTTCGTAATCCTCGAAATCCTCCATTGAGCTGGCCTTGCGTTTCAGCGATAGATCCTGTGGCTGCTCCTCCTGTTTTGCCGGAGCAAACTGTGAGCTCTTGGTCAGGGCCAAGGCCTCCGTTTGCGGCAGTTCATCCACAAAGACAATGGGACGCTTCTTCAGCGGGCAGCTCTTGTAGTTGAAAGCCATGTTGATAATGTTGATGAGTTTTTCTGATCGTTTAAAAATATTTCCGAGCACTTTACGAGTTTTGAGATCGATTTGAGAGACCAGAGTCGTTTGCGAGAGACGTGAGACGAGAGAGTTGCTTACTCAACGAACGCTGAGGTTGCTGTGACAGGTCGAGTTCCGTGCGAGCTCTTTTTATATGCACGGGTCTCTCTCGGGGCTGCTGTCAGATGTCTGGCCCATTTGGTGGTGGTTCTTCTTCAGTTCACACACAGCACACACAAGCACACGCTAGGTAGCAGCACCAACAACAGCAACAACAACAACACTTTTCCCATACCCTTATTGCGTGTTTCCCATTCTCTCGCCCGCTCTCACTCTCTGTTTCTCTCCCTCTCGCTTACTCTACCTGCCTGCAGTGCTACCTGACAACGCTCTCAGGGAATTACTGTATTGGAAACACGCCGTAACGCAGGCGCACCCTCAAAGTTTCTGAGTTGCTCAGTTCCTAAGTTCCTCAGCTCCTCAGTTCCTTAGTTCCCTCAATTCCTCAGGTAATGATCCAAGCTCCCTGTGATCGACTCTCATAACTTATGACAGCTTCTCGCTTACTCGACTCTCAAGTACTCTGCTCTCTCGACCTCATCCAGTTCACCGAGCTTCTCCTATTTCTTTCCCTAGCGCACATCCGTGCTGTAATAACTTGTGATCCATCTGCAACGATCTCCAACCACTTGGCATCGTCTTGTCAGGTATTGTCAGCATCCATGGAATTTTGTGAGTTTCGCTAGCTCACTCTCAAACAATATTACTTGAAGTTTCTATTTATAAAGTTTTGTGGCATTTTTCACAAGTCAAATTGGATGATGATTCCCTCCTTTGCCATCGGGGGTAGTTTTCATCGTATTTTCCACACATCTGCCACATGAAGGTGCCTCTTAGCGTTGTCGGGGAATGGTGAGTGGGGAGTTGGGAGGGAGGTAAATTGAACCTGAGCTCTGTTGGTTTTACAATTGACATTACACCTAAAAGTGAAGCTATAAATAGTCTATGTACTTTATTGGCCGCACTAGGGAACACTTTCGTCTAACTTATTATATAGTTAACCTAAGTGTGAAACGCATGCCAGTCTAGTCTTAGTTTAGTCGTAGTTTGCAGGTTAAGGTACTCCCAAAATGGCTGTAGACTTTGTCAATTATTTCTCTAGTTTCTAGGCTTTCTTAAGTTACTAAGATGTTTCTATTTTTCCCAGGAATCTTTGATTGTAGCCTTGAAAATTCCTATAATCCCAATGTTTCTTCTGTTTCATTGACGTGTGATCTGTTGTGGGGACTTTTCACTTAAATTTAGATTCAAATTATGAGTAGAAAATTCTCAAGGAATCTTGAATTACTGATATGGATTTTAGGATCTAGGAAACTGAAACCGCAATGTGTTTCCCACAACAATAAAAAATGTTTAAAAAATCAAAAGTTATAGATTAACAAGCTATTCCCTAAAAGACTTAAGAGTTTTTATGAAAGAAGTTTGAACTATTGTTCTGTACGTACTCTTATGCAATATTAATATTTAAACATTATCAACAGAAAGCTATAAACTTTTCTATCAAATTTAATTTAATAAGAAAATATTTTGCTTTCTTTTTAAAAAAATAATGAGGATAGAAAGGTTAATAAGCAATAACACATGACAAATTGTAACCTGGTATAAAGAAAATGGAATAAAATGTATAAGCTTTAAAAAATTATTGACTTTTTAGCAGAATTTGTGATGTTTTTTGCTTGAAATTCAAATTTCAATGATTAAATATCTTTGGCTAAAAGAAAATTGAAACTCTCCCGCATCCGCCTTCAAATTTCCCACCTCTTACATCAACTTGCTTCACATCGCAAGAGTTCTCAAAGGACTCTGTGCCACTCTGGCAAACATCCAAACAACAGGGAGGCATTCGATTTGTTTTTACCCATATTTAGGAAAAACAGTCTAACCCGCATACTAGTAAAAATTTGATTTCCCAGCCATCTAAACACCAACAAAAAAAAAACCAAATGTATATTCCCCGATCGTGTAGCAATTGCAGTTTCCCAGGGAAATGTGTGAAAAAGAGAAAACCTAAGCAAATGTAGCAAACCCAAAAGTTTTGATAAACCCAAGGCAATGACAAAAAGGAACCAAACTAAAAATTCCAAGTGAAAAATTCCAATTTCCCAAAACGCGATCGTGTTCTCACATTTTCGCTGACCAATCGCGAGGCATCAACTGGGTGTGATGATGCCGTATTTCCATTTTGTATTTTCCCTCTCATGGATTTTCCTTCTACACTGTCCGGATGTGGATCAGCATTGGATTTAAAGTAATTTCCCAGCTTATCCAATTACGCAGTCAGCGAAACTCAAGCAAAACACGACGACGATTGGTCCTAGACTCCTGGGGAATTTTCTCCAGCGGAAAGTTGCCTTCGGGGCGATCCCCGATATTTCGGTTATTACGTGTGTTATTCCACACAATTAACAACCATGGCAGCTACAGGCCAGGCCAATACCTGGACCAACTACCTAATGATCACTACGCTAATATACTCGCGGAATTGCCCGCAGGACATCGCGAAATAACCCGCGATTTCATTCACTCGCTCGGAAAATCCAAGATATCCTTTGGAAACTCTCTCGCACTTGTCGTCTTCAAAGTACCTGCTCAAATTCCCAGCGGGTTTGTCCCTCTCATTAGCATTAGGTAGAGATTATGGTATCGCGATATTACCACTTCATTCATCAGGCAATGAGTGCGGAAAAACCCTTTTTGAGTAGATCCCTTTCGGTCTGCTTCCCTCCTTGTCTCTCTTCTGCTCTCTGTCTTGTTTTCCCTGATTCCGTTAGAATCTGTGCAGGTGCGTCCTTTGGGTTTTCTGTTGTAATATTTGCAGACAATGATCCCGTCCCATTTTTGCACCTTGTCTTCTGCTGGCATTTGTTGCCAACGCTCACAATGCTCTGAAAAGGTATTGGACTCTTTTGTTGGGTGAGCAGTTATAGGTCAGCAGCTGATCGGAACAAATGGAGCGCAAAATTCTAGCAGAGTGTATTCAATGCATAGAATAGTCTATATAGAAAAAAGACCCACGACTTTTTTACATAAGTTTTTGGTTAAAAATATGATTTGTTATGTAAGAAAGGTTTCCGAACTTTTTCGTAGGAAGGAATTGCCTCTTTGCTCCCATTTGAAGAAAAGTTGTGCTTTCTCTCGAAGAGAGAATATTTATCTATTTAAGATTTGTTGGCCAAAAGATTCATTTATTCCTTAACTAATTTTAGAAGTAAATCTATTAGCTTATTTAGTGCCTGTAAACTTTCTATCAAGTTTCAAACTCTGGTTTTCATTATCGTTTTCTTATACATTGCCTGAAGTCCTGCCATCAGTTTCAGGTTCTTCAGCTTATTTGTAGAAGAATTTCAAACGCCGTTAGTTATTACAGACTGGCCGGGTGCACGGGCACACCTTTTGCCAAAAACAACATACACGTACAGACATAATGCCAGGCAAGAAAATAAACTATACACCAAGATATACGATGTGTGATGTCGTTGACAATGAATGGTTGATTACTTACCCCCAGAGCAGATCTTAGAATAGCAGATCTTTTTTTTGGCACAGACAAAGGAACTACCAATCCATAAATCGAAATCGAAGCCAAGAACTGAAAGAGAGAAGAGAAGGAGAAGCAAAGAAAATCACTGCCACGGGCCTTGGACCGGGTGCATTGCACAATCAATAGACACAGGACCTCATGACACAATAAAAAGACAGACAGACGGTTGGGACAGACTGAGCAGACACATTGGAGTAAATGTTTTGAAAAGCCAGCGAAAGGAATTGCTTCCAGGAATAGCACAGCAACAAAAACACGTAGAAAAAAATATCCCTGTCGGCGTATCAATGTCCTTAGCCAGAAGAAATCAAAAAGTTGGATCACCTGGCTGCATCGAGATGTCTGTCTGTTGATTATTATGTGCGGGTGCCGTTTAATCCTCAACAGTGCTACCTGTGGCCCATTGTGCTCGCCCAATTGTGAATGACCCCGCAAAAGGGGACCTCTACCCCACCCCCGACCCTTCTCCGGCCCCGTCCCCTTTCTAAGCCTTGGCTGAAAGAAAGAAGCTCCGCATCTTTAGCTGCCACTTGCCATCTGCGCATCACTCTTTTGACTTCGATTCCTTTTCCGACTTCATGCCACATTCGCGCAGGTCTCGACGTGCCTATTCATGCTTCGTTATCCTGTCAATGCCCGGGCATTATCCACATTGTCTGTGTCAACGCGTTGTCTTCGTTTTTTACTAAACTGATTTTTTTATTCCTAATACTAAGCGTGCTGTTTAGCCTATTAAATGTGTCTCCTAAAAGCGGAGTATAAATATTTTATAATGCTGTTGCGGCGATTAACAGCCAGGAGGTCTGCAGGAAGCGGAAAAGTAGGAAGAAAGGAAGATTCAGACTTTCGAAGGATAAATGAAGTTAGTTGAAAGCGGAAGTTTTATTATGTAGTACCAATAATTTGAAGTCTAAATTAGGCAGGAAAGTAAAGTTGAGAATAATTTTTTAAGTCTTTCTTAACTATGAGTTGGAAAAGTAATTCAAATTTCCCATTGGTTTCAGCTCTACAGAGTTTTGCAATAATTTAAAAAATGGGCAAACTTGTGATTAAATCCCCTTAATAAATTGTAGATCACATTTCCTATAACATAAAAAATTGCTACTGAAACCCAAATCAGATATAGATCACATTCGGCAGCAATCACAAAGCTAGTTTGGGTTGAGCATAACGCCCATATTAACAGCATTTTTAACACCATTTGGGCAGCAGGACATCGCAGGCGGCAGACTGCAAAAAAAATCGTATATACTTTATAGAAATACCCAAAACAAAAGCAAAGTTGAGCAAGGCGAAAAAAAGATGTGAGGCAAAAACTCATTACACCGGTCTCGGGTCAAACCCAACAAAGCGAGGAAAAACTGAAAACCAAGGAAACTACGAGCACAAGGATTGCATCTGCGTTTTCCAGGCAAAAAAAAAAAATCAGAGAAGGGAAATACGAAATACTGTCAACCTAGATGATGATGCGGATTCGGATATGAATTCGAATTCCTATACAGGGCTGCTAATGCTCTTGAGGGTGTTCGCTGGTGTTGGTCTTGGTTGGTGTTGCTGATGGTGGCTTGGCATTGACAGCTGCTCCTTTGGCGCGACTCGACTTTGGCCAGGGCAAAGATTTCTTTTTTTTTTGGCAAGACGTGCATCTGTTTGCACGTAGAACGAGATGGAGGTAGAGTAAGGGAGGGTGAGAGAGAGAAAGGTAGTCATCGGACGTTGACTTGCATCTGCGGGCGCACAATGGGCACCAGGAACAAAACGTTCATCAAAATAATCACAGCATTCGATGCAGGGAGCAGGCCAACAGATAGGGGGAACACTCAGTGTGTGTGTGTGTGTGTGTGACAAAACAATAGTGCACCATTCAAGCAGCGCCTGCGCTTCGCTTCCTTGCAATACATTTTGGCGGCATGCCACCATCAGAGTCCGTCTCCGTCTCAGTCTCAAACTCCTGGTATACCTGAGTCCTTTTGTTATTACAGTCTGCCCTTTTGATTCGAATATATATGTATATATATATTCATATTCCTCCCCTCCATTGCCATTTCAATTCCCTGTTCTATGGTATTGCAAACCGCAATTGTTTTGCATTGTTTATATTCACATTTTGGCATGTGCACAAGATTTCACATTGCATTTGCTGCTTTAGGTAAATGAGTTCCTGATCCTGTTCCTGTCCGTTTTCTTTCAAAACTCATCTGCACGCTCCAATTCTTATGCAGATGCATTGCTTGAGATGCAAAGAAGATTGTTGCCAAATTGCATAATAGCAGCTGCAGGAAGAAAAACTATGAAGTGTAGAAAATAGACAATTTTTAATTAGATACTTGAATGAGAAAAAGGGAAGTTAAGAAATTAAAAAAAAAAATTTTTTTAAATTTGATCAATGATGTATATTAAAAACTATAAGGCTAAAAAACTTTTTCAATTTTTTCTCATGCCAAAAAATGTGCATGTCTTTTGGCTGCTTTAAAAACTTATCTAACAAGGAAGCTAGCTTAACAAATTAGTTCTTTTCAGCTCATGTATTTTGTCTATTGCTTTGAAGAACTGATGGATATCTTAAATGATTTCAAAACACTTTAAGCCAAACACTTTCCCATGAAATAACCAAATGAATTCGTGTGAAAATAGAAACAAAATTAATACTGACCAGTGACCAGCATCCTTCGTAGAAATTGCCAATCCTTTGAAGAGTTAACATAATGTGCCCACATTAACAACTGAACGAATATCTATCGAAATCAAAATAAAAGTGCCTCAAATGAAGATGAGTTTCAGTGGAATTAAACAATGAGCCCAGTTGACAAAGTCTCGCATATTTACAATTACAAATTACAGTGATACAAGTTTAACGGAGTGGGGAGCGCTGCTTGACTGACAAATGATCAGTGATCGACGTCCTACCAATCCAAAATTCAATTCCCATTCCCGTTTCACCAAATTTGGACAATCAATAAACGCGTTAAAGTGAGAACAATCAATCCAGCACGTTCTAACGATTTACATGTCAACTTGACAGACAGATAGACAGAGACGGAGCGTGAGGAAGGGAGTGAGACAGAGGGGAAAGTGCTGTAGCTAAGACAATGAGTCCAAGGGTTTTTTTTTTGATTTGGAGACTGGCGCTATGTGTGTGTCCAGGTGTCCCTTTGACTACATGGATTTCACTTTCATTTGTCAGCGACGTTTGACACCTTGTTGTAAAGAGCATTGCAAGTTGAGATATCCATCTATGGGCAGACCATACCGTACCAGCGCACCGCAATCCTACTGAGAATCGACCCTCTGTAGACACAGATGTGTCGACTTTTCAAGTTTTATATGCCTCCCAAAAAGATTGACACCAGGTGGTGTGCTGGAGTGAACCGGCTGTTATAGACCCTGTACTTCATTTATAAGAGGACTACATATGCATAAAATACCAGAAAGTAATCATTAAAATTAACTGACTTTGGTGCAGTTAATACTATACTTTGAAACCTCTGTTAAATGACTTCCCTTTTAAGCGGACGACCATAAAATGAGGACAGTTTTTCTCTAATCTTTGCGTCTCTTAAAGGCAAAAATCCCTTTTGAACTTCTTCTTCGTTATATCAATATCCCAACAAACCCTTTAAATTTTGTCAACTACAGGGTCCTAAACGAACAAAATTTGATTATGCTCGCGTGATAATTATGGAAATGTAAATGGAAATGAAAACTTGTGGGGCAATCCAGGCAAGCATCGAGTTAAGCTTCTGGACTCGATGACAATCGCACTCATTGTTTCCGTTTCCCACCATTTGCTTTTGTATGAATTGCGTCTTTGCCGCTTCTTCTTCTACTGCTTCCACTCAACAACAAAAAATACAAACCACCTCAATCAACCGTCCAGACAAACAAGAAGAGGAAGAACCATACAGCTGCGTGGCAGACCTTATGACTGCCAGTAAATTTTATGTTTAACTACGCTCGACATTTGTGCTATTTAACCTTTTGTGCAACGCTTATCGAAGCTCCGATTTCCCCCTCTCTTTGCCTACCTCCGACTCTCTGCCCCCTTAACCCATTGATTGCCCCACGTGCGTTTTGTTTACCTCTGTCGACTTGCCCTGTTTTAAGTGATTCTGTATATACTCGTACTTCTACTGGTATGTGTATGGGTATTTATAAGTATGTTAATTCGCGCCAAGTGTTCCGATAATAATATTTTTGCCGTCAACAAAGTTGTACTCAGTTTGTGGAGGGGCTGTAGTTAATGATGATGATCCTCAAATGATAATGAGCTTAGTTTTATCAAAGTTTAGCATTGAAATAATATTAACTTAAAATTTTGTTATAATTGAAACTACTGAATGCATGCTAAGCTATCATCCATGGTACGTTGGTTGTATCCTTGCGTGATTATGGACAGTTTGATATCTGACAGCTTGTGAATCTCATAATAATCAGGCTATTTAAAAGGACTTCAGTTCAATTTAAAAATTGTACCATTGTGGTCACTTAATTATTACTTCTATTTATTATCAATTCAAAGGTCTTTAAATTGTGTTTCTATCATTTACATAAAGTTGAAAACGATATTTTGGCATCAATGGACAGTTTTTTAAGATATTTTTGATTTTTTACGGATTTATATTCATATTTTAAACATATTTTACTTCAGAAAACTTGTAATTTCAGGGGTAAGCATTGAGCCTTAACTCGTTTTTCAAATATATATAGAATCTTTTATACAACCGATTTAATTTCCATGTTATAAGCACGTTCTACTTTCAAATCTCTCAAAATCAAGAAACACAAATAATTGAAAAATTTCGTTAAATTATAAAAAGAAAAAAAAAAAGAAATCATAAATTGGCTCTTGGACTGCTTTCATTTATTGGGCAGTACTACTAATTCCTTCTGGGTCCGTATCAATCACATTATGGAGGAGTACTCACGTGAACCCTGTCCATATCGCATTGTCGACGACTCTGGTGGTGCATTTGCCATGGGCTGCATTGGCGGTGGAATCTTTCAGGCCCTCAAGGGCTTTCGTAATGCCCCACAGGGATTTAGTCGTCGTCTAATTGGCAGCATGGCGGCTGTTAAATCACGTTCCCCGGTGATAGCTGGAAATTTTGCTGCCTGGGGCGGTATGTTCAGTACCATTGATTGCACTTTGGTGCATTTCAGAAAAAAGGAGGATCCATGGAATTCCATTATTAGTGGAGCTGCCACTGGTGGTATCCTGGCAGCCCGCAATGGTCTGGCATCTATGGCTGGCAGTGCCATTATTGGCGGCATACTTCTATCACTCATCGAGGGTGTGGGCATTCTGCTCACTCGCATATCGGCCGAACAGTTTCGGAATCCAGTGCCGCCAACCGATCCAAATGATGTCAACATAAATATGATGGATCCGGATTCAACTAGTGCATTTGGCTTTGGTTCTCGAACTCCAAATGTAAATACCTAAATCAAAATTTGTTAACAGTTTGCACATAGAAAATATCACGAAAAAAACTAACAAATATTGCTTAAGTTTTATAAAATGGCAATATATGTATTCCCTATTGAATAGGGTCTCAGGACCAGTTAGCCATTCTTTTTTCTCTTTACTTATCTCAAGGAACTTTTTGAGCTCCCCCAAAAAATCGACAGCTTTTTAACGGAACTGCAACATCAATGTTTAAACTAATGAAAATGCTTGCAAATAGTTGCAGTAGGCTGAGCAAATGATATAGAAGAAATTATTTTGTTTGTTGAATTTTGTCACTCGAAGAAAATTATAAAAAATAAATTTTAAGTAAAGGTAAATGTTTGAATTATTGAAATAATGCTTTCAACTTTTTAGTGGCAAGTATAATAAAAATAAAATAGAAAAAAAAAAACAAACAGTCTTAGTCTTATATTTGCACTTCAAAGTGAGTCCTTAGAACTTTATTTATAAACTGTTTGGTATGCAAATCACAAGTCAAATCAACAGGTATTTAAACGGCAGGATAAACACACACAAATTTTCACACATACACACGCTGGACACACACACTTGACACGCGTCGAAAGCAACAGGCTGTATTTATTGGCAAATGTTTACCTGTTGAGCTCGCAGTGTTTACCTGTTGTCCCGCTGCGAAGAATACAGAAAATGAGCCTGCGCCGGCGCATAGAGTCAAGTGTCAAGTGTGAAGTGTGTGGCACAGTAGAGATTTGTGGGTGTGCCAAGCTGCTTTACAACCTGTGCACTTGAGATGACCACAGTTGTGTGAGAGACAGAGAGAGAGAGGCAGAGCAAAAGTGATGAAAACTCATGAGCGGTGCTAATAATGATCGCATTTCCCAGTCCAAGCTACTGGCCACGTGTTGTGCTCAGCTTGCATTTCCAACTCAGGTACACTGAGAGTCAGGCATTTTCCCAGCAGCGGGCAAAAAACCAATATCAAGGATTTCCCTCACACATGGAAGCTGGAAGACGGTGGGAAAATGTCGCCCAGTTATAAAATTTGTCTCTTTATGATAATGTCTCTTGCTAATATCGATAGACCGTTTGGTATCGATGTCCATGTGAGGAAAAACCCGATGGAAATTTCTTGAATAACCAGGAGAGGACTGACCAGACAGCTTGGTGCCTTGGGAAAGATCCTTTAGCACGAACCAAAAATCTAACAACATATGTAACTTTGACTCGTGTGTTTTTTTTTCTTTTCTTTTCGTTTATTTCTTGTTTTTGTTTTTCTTACAATTTTCAATACCAAGCGCCGCTCCTCGCGTAATGTGTGTGTGAAATTCTTTCTGTTTTCCTTGAGAAATCCCTTGGTGGTGATGGTTGCACGCCTGGCGCTACGGGAAAAGCACAGTTTAGCATTATCATGTGGCACAACAACAGATCGCACCTACGATTCGATTGGTACGTGGTAACCTCGTACCATAGTACGTGCTCTTCCCTGTTTTTGAGTTTTCCGCAAATGTTCCGCTTGTTTTTCCAATCATTTTCCATACCATACGTTGCCAAAAAGGTAGAGGCGCTAAAATTTGTTTAGCATGGCCCTGCTGGAGTTCACATTTGGCGGGAAATTTTTTGCCTCAAGACCATGGGAACCAAACCTAGGAAAGTCGAAGGTGAGACTAAGGCAAAAATTGGGTATAAACACATATGAAAATGAACTGCATGTGAGGTGTGAATTTAAGAGAAGTATATAGTCTAGAATAAATACTAATTTAGTTCTAAATAGTGGACGAAAGTAAGAGGTGAATCTATCATCAAAATGTAATTTCACTTTTGTTAGACTATACTTTATAAAGCGAATATAAACTTGTCAAAAAAAAATACAACAAAATGTTCAAAACATATAAACAAAGCACTACTGGCTATGAAAAACATTTTATTTTTGACACAAACTGTTAACTTGATTGGGTTTATCAGTATCGAAATGACAGCCCCTGAGAGAAAGGGCTGGACAACCCCTAGACTCACACCTACACCAACGCCTGTATGGTGTGATGGAAAAAATCATACACACATGCCACACACATGTGTAAGAAGTAGGTTTTCTCTAACGTCTCTTGATTTTTGCATGCTGTGCCCGTATGGCGCTACATTTGAGAAAGAGATGTTGAAGACATCGCTTGTTTACTGATTGCAAGAAAGAACTGATGGGAGAGACTGTTAAGAACTCGGGACAAACCTTGGCACATGTCAATGTCAAACATTGAACCTCTGAGATGCGCATTAAAGGAATTTCGCCGACTTGATGGCACCTTTCGATATTTGGTGGTTTATGCAATGAAATTAGAATATTGTTTGCATCGATCACACATCTCGTATGAATCTAGAATCGAGAATTGGCGCCAAAAATCTCATGCATAAATGACACACATTTTGCACAGCTCTAGCACCATATCTTTCTCTATATAGATATACTATATGCGATATACGATATACTGCAAGCAGGCAGCTTCGAGCAATGCATAGAATTACGCGTATGCTCGTATTGTATTTTGGATTTTATAGAATATCAAACATTAAGAACGGATTCCAGCCCGAGTCGTGGTGTCAAGTCATTCACTGAGTTCAAGGTTAAAAAAGTGGGCCTGATCCCACAGAAATCTGAGCAATTTGAAAACAAATCTAAACACAAAATCCATCACGCTACTGGAGACTACTGTACAAAAGTATCCCCCACGAGTTGTCCCTGAAAATGGGGTGCAATGCACTCAAATCAATATACTATATAGAAATCATGTGATACATTATTGTGTTGTACTTTAGCTATATCTCTACATCTATTGCAATAGTTTTGTTAGCGGCGCAATGACTTTGGATGAGAAAAACACACTCCTCTCCGATTGTCGATTGCCGATTGGCGATTCTCCACAATCATTTGCATATGGCATGTCGCATCGATTATCGTTTCTCAATTTTCGACTACCGCCGATTGCAAATCCATATGTAATTTTGGTTGTATTTGTGTTTGTTTTCTTCTTTTCGCTCTGGCTGATGAAATCATCTCTTGTCTTACTTTGTGGTATTTTTTTCTTCATTCGGTTTTTACTTAAGATGAGACTGTGTGTAGTACAATTGACCTTAGCCCAATATTTTGCAGGCAGTGTACAAATTTTTGTGGGTCAGTTCCATTGAAGTCATTAATATAAAAATCATTCAGTTCAGAGATGTAAATATGGCTGAAGAACTGTCGAAAGCGAAAAATAACGTGGACATGAAGTAGAATAAAAAGAAGAAGAATGTTTTTCAACATTTCAGGTGTGATAAAATTCCATATCCAAATGATTTCTTCAGAATTGAACGGTTTTTCAATGCCACAGACTCTCTACAAGTATAATGAAAGTCACGTTGAAAGTAAAAGTAAATTTGCGGGAAAAAAAAAATAAAAACGAAAGTGGAGTTCATACATAAATCGACATTACTCAAGTTTAGAATTCGCCAAAAGTCTGGGAGTTGTGATTAGAAAAGTTGTTATACAAAACTTATTTATTTTTAATTGTTTTTTTCAAAAACTTTAGAAAAGTTGAAAATCTAGAACTATACTAATCAAACTATATTTACTTGTATAAATATTAATGACTAAAATTACTAGACATATCAGTAGAAATAAACTTTAAGTTCAAATAGCAAATGATTCAATTTAATAATAGTATTGACTAGTTAGGTAAAAGATGATTTTTTTTTAAGTTTAACTACGACTTTCGATAGACTTTAACTTAACCATATAAATTGCAATAAATATGCAAAATGACTTGAAGGAATAAATTAGCTTTAGCTCCAACAGTTCGTTTGCACACAACTCAGTTTATTTTCTTTGTACTTTATTATATTTTTGACAAAGTTGAATAACCGATTTCAATCAAAGTTGAAAGTCGCTATTCATCTTGGAAGTTGAGCGCTTTCCTAAATGTATTTCTTCAAGACAATTTGTTGAAGTCTTCCCATTGCTCATCACTCTGTGCACATTGTCTCCAGGAGAATTGAGTTAGAGTCATGGGCATGAACCTGATACTGTTGGATACAGTAGACTGTAAACTGTACAGTGAATACTACTAGCTAGATATTGGATACTGTAGTGCCTTTGTGCACCGTTACAAACTCGTGAATCGGCTGCCAGCAGACGCAGCTCCTGAATGTTTGGCTTGTTTTTTTTTGGAGAAAAGTTCGTGACATGGCATCAACAGTTTGTCATTAAACATTTCGACAATAATTTGCTTTTGTGCTCGTATTTATATATATTTGTATTTGTATAAGTTTTTTTTATTCGCATTTATTTTTCATTTTCCTTATTTTGATTGTCTGACTTCCCGAATTGTTGTAACCATAGACGTAGACGTAGAAATTGTTATGGCAGGTAATTTACATAAAAGATAAGTGGATGCAGCACTACTTACGATTCTGATTAGTTCGAGAGAGAAAGAGATAGGGAGTGGGGAAGGTAGACAGGGAGACAGGCAGATACCTGTCCATTGTAGCCACGAAATGCGACTCTTTTGTTATTGTAAATACGCTTATGTGACTTTTGGCTTTTTGTCTGCTCACAGCGACTTCCTAAAGGTATTAAGAAAAAATCAACAGAAAGTGTAGAATATATTTAGCTACTTGTTGCCGCATTTCAATTGTTATGGAAATGCTTTGAGTGCTCAGGTTGCGCATACGACGTGTGTGCACATTAACTCATGTGTGTGAACTCCTGACACTGACTGATAGTTCCCCATCTCCCCCCTCTCTCTCTTTCGCTCTCCATTACTTTGGAGGCTACTTTGCCCAGTGGCATTCAGTCCCTGACCCGCTTAGTTAGCGTTATCTGCACCCAATCCGAGTACGATTCCAAATCCAAAAACGAGTTCGTAACCAAAACCGAGCCCAAGTCGAAGTTGCGCCAATAAAACAAATTAAAGTCAACAATTGACGGCAGTTAGGACCTCAAGCTACTTGCCTTGAATAAGCCAACTCTTTTTTAGTGGCTTGGGCTTAGCTGCGTCTTATCAGCGACCTCATCGATTTAGCGCTTAGCCAAATCATTTGGCAATAATATTTTCTGCAGCAATTGTTTGCCTGTTGTGGATTCGCGTTTTTGCGTTTTGCATTTGCATTTTGCGACTCCAACGCCACCGCCACCGCCTGACAGTGAATAATTTGCCATTTGAGTTCGTTTTTGGCGTCATTTAAGTTGGCTTTAATGACTTTGAAAAGCGCAAATCAAAAACGCTGCAAGCCCTTTTAACAAGCCATAAATAAAACGTTTAAGCAGCTGCGACTGAAGTCAAATTTTCTTAACTGTGCGAACAGCAGACTTAATGGTCAGCTAAAGTGATGAGGGAAGTGGAGTTAAGGGATGCAGCAGGGGCATAAATTCAGATGCTGATAAGAGGCTTAAAGTTGGGAGTGAGTCTTTAAATCATAAAGTAATAAAAAATATTTGTTAATAGTTATTTTTAAAAATATATAATCATATAAATACAAAGCTTACCATGAACCATTAAAATCTTGTTAGTTTTCGTTTGTTTACTTACTTAAATTTTAAAAAGTTGTTTGTCCTACGCTGCTATCAATGTCCGTTTGTTTGCTTAGTTATAGATAAAATAATAGTTATTTTTATGGTTTTGTGTCTAATCAAAACAATGGAAGAAAGAAAGTACTTGAGAATTGTGAAGTGGGCACTTTAAGTGGGCAACTTGTGTCTGCTGATAGCCCAGTAGTTGACACAACAGTCAATATTTATGCCGATACACTCACACACACACACACAGTACACACTGTGCGTGCTATAAGTATGCGTCAGTTTTTCTTATCAAAAATGTATAAAGAAATTTCCATCGATCGACTTTAGTGTGTACCCCAGGCGGGTGGCGCCTCTGCCTCAGTCCCTACGCTCTGCTCTCTTCCTCTGGGATGCGGGATGCTGATGAGTGTATATATGTGGTTGTATTTAACTGTGTGTGTTTGTGTGTGTGCGTGGGTGTGTGTGAATACGCATTCGGCGAGCTATGCGCGTTTTATGTTTGCCTGAAACTTTTGGCATTCTTATCATTTCCCAAGAGAGGCGTGTGAAAATCGATGCCGAGTGAAAAAAAACATAGAAAATGTGACGTCACATCAAACAGGCAGAGGTAACACCTCCATGCATTAGAAATGGATAGAAAGAGAGGAATGGGAGAGACGTACATTAGCTCAACGATGTAGCATACATTTTGATAAAAAAAAGTCTGAAAATATGACGTCACAGTGGCAGGAAGCGGCGCAAGTTGCATTAGAAATTGAGAGGGAAAGAGGCAGCGAGAGAGATGCTTGGGGAGAGAGGCACACAGAGAGCGAGAAGCTGGTATACAAAGTGTGGCATTAGCTCAAAAATGTAACGCGCATTTTGATAGTTGGCGAGAGAGGAAGAGAGGGAGAGAGAGCGAGAGGTAGTGGGAGAATGTCGGCATTTCTGGATGCTTACTCTGGGGCTGCTGCCTCCGCAGCGCTGCGTCTCTGTTTGTCTCGCGACACGAGCCGCATAACTTGTCGCTTCGCTGTGTGCGTAGCCACAACAAAACCTTTTGCACCACCGATACACGACCCCACACGTCCCTTGCCCACCCACACCCACATAATGTGCTTAGTATGCGTGATGCTGTTGGCAGCTTTGCTTGCCTGTTCGCCTAAACTGCGTGTCGTTGTGATAATGTGTGCCACTGTGTGTGTGTAAGGGTGTGTGTTAGGGTGTGTGTGTGTACAGTGACTAACATCCCCAATATCTACAGGCACACACTCTCTCACACGCACACCCCTTACTGCTGCTCTCTGCGCGCCGCATACATTTGAGAAGTAAAATCTACGCCAAGTCGCGCACTTGAGCCAAACTCGCTCTCTTTCTCTCTCGCTCTCTCACTCTTCACGCAGGCAAAATAAAATTTCCTATATATGTAGAAAAAATATATATAGTTATGGCTTGTAAATCTCTAACAAAGTGGGATTATCCCCAGCAGAACTCTGCTCGAAAAGTGACTCCGCGGCCGTAAAGGAGGAAACTGATTTTTAGCAAGGACTCAAGTGAACCCAACTCCAAATCCACCACTCAAAGGCCGCACACCCTGCCAGACACTCAGACAGACAAACAGACTGTGGCAAGACCTGTGGCAGTGACTGTGGCAGCGACGCTGACGGCGACGCCGCGTTGCACGCACACAACGAAAAATGTTGAATTTTGGCGCCTTCATCGACCAGGCAAACAGCGAATTTCGCAGGCGTGAGATCAAATAAAATGTTGCCATGGCAGCAGCAGCTGTAGCGTTGGCTAGCTGTCTCACTTACACACTACCAGTCTCTGTCTCACTCTCACTTACACTCACTCACGCTCTCTCTGTGTTGTCTCGTGTCCTTGGCTCGTTTTGTAGCTCAAGGACTCGCTCAACAACTCGTGCTAAATTGTTGACCTTGTTTCCCAGTTTCCCCCTCACTCTCTCTCTCTCTCTTCTGCTCGCTCTGTTGTCTCTCTGCTCTTTGTGTGTATCCTGCGATTTGTAATTTACGCTTTGGAATGTGGCAGCTTTCTGCCTTTTGCTGCTCGCCGCGGACTAAGGATACTTTTTGCGTTTGATTTCAGGGACAAGTCCAATGATTGATGGAAGCAGTTGCTATGGCGAAAATATGCGACAGCAGCTGAATGGGAAAGGCAGCTAAAGGGGAAGTGAGGGAGGGAGACAGGCAGACAGAGTTGAAGAGAGAGTACAAACAGGAATATAGGACATGCAACAAGTTGCGCAGATTGTGCTCAACAGACAGTGCCAAAGAGTGAAACAGAAGGAGATAGATGGAGAGAGAGAGAGAGAGACAACAGAACTGATATGACGTCATTTTAGGAATTTCCTGAATGTAATTCGTGGGGAGAATGCAAAGAGAGCTCGAAATTCTCAGGGATGGGTGAGAAAAATATGCGTAAAATGAAAATTTCTGGGCTTTAAAAGCAATTTGACAGCAGAGAAAAATAAGGAAAATTTAAGTTTAAATTAAACAGTACGTAATAAAGCCAATTTAAATAAATTAAGTCAAATTAATTTATTTTAAAATAATTTGTGGAGTGGAAAAAATTATATATTAATACAGTAATTCATCTTAAACCTAAAAGTAAGTTAATTAGAACTCAGAAAGTAGTTTCTCTTAGGCCCTTCAAATTTTAATACGCGCTAAAGTTTTAATTTTTCCTTTAACAGATTTTTTATATTATTTAAAAATATTATCTAAACGAACATAAAGTATTTATGTTTTTAATGACACAATATCTAATTTATTAATTTAAATAATAAAAAACTTAAAAGAAATTCAAGGTATATTTAATAAAAGGCTCCAATAGACTTGGAATTCTTCTAGTCTCTAGCACAACTCCCCTTAAAAAGTTTCATACTTCAAACCCAAAACACTTTGCTGTTAACCTTTACTTCTCGCTGTTTCCTCCTTTGGCAATCACCCCTGCCACCTTTCCCAAAACATTCCCCCTTTATCTCAGGCAAATGCCTCTGTAGATATTGGCACAGATTGCGGAAAAGACGAAAACTCGAAAACAAAATAAAACGGAAAACATTAAATATGAATAAAAATGTTTGGCTATTAAGGCTGTCGATCCCCTTGCCCCTACCACTTTCAACCTCCTTTTCCCCTCGCCTTGGCTAATCCAGATATTGTCTGGAAGCCTCATTGATTGCATTCCATTAAAAATATGAAATTAGACTTTAAATTTGTATTTTATTGCTGTTGTTGTTGTTGCCGTTGTTGTGATAGCCCTGGCAAAGGTCAAAGGTGCAGGCAGCCACTGGCCAAGCAGCCGGCCAGTTGCAGCAGCAACATGTGGCAGCCATAAACAGGCTGCAGCGAGCAGTAGACTCTGTAGCTTAAAAGAGCGAGGAGTATGTGGAGCGATTGAATGATTTAAGTGACTATAAATTAATTAAGTTTCTGTTTTCTTACATGTTATTGTTATAGAAAATAGAAGAGAACTTTAAAGCTGTCAGAGCAGCAATACAGGGTCTTTGAAGTCGTGTTTACTCTGCCTAAGCTACACATACAAGCTCATTTAATTTTGTTTCGGTGGGTGGGCGCAATTCTCCTCATGCATTTGTGCATGCGGTGGATTCCCCTCTCGCCTCTTACTACCTGCCGCCTCTGCCACTCCCCCTGCCGGACGATTGCTGCACGTTTTGCTCATTTGACTAACGTGATAATAAAGTGCAAATAATATGGCTCAGTTTGCAGTTGCAGTTGCATTTGCTGTACCAGCGAGCCAAAGACAATTGTTGCAGCTTCAACTGAGATCTGTGATAGGCAGCAACTGTTGCAAGTTTTTCCGCAATCGATGCAACAACAACAACAAATTATCGCTGATGGAAATGCACCTGACGCTTGATTTGTTGCTATTTTTTAGTTGTTGTTGTTGTTGCACGACTTTTGTGGCTGGGACTGAAAACTGAAGTTGGGGCGTTGGTTTCGACGTTCTAACGCACTTGGCCAAAATGTTATGACCAGACCAACGCCAACGCCAGCTTTTTGCTGCTTCCAGCTAAGACAGCTACACAGTGAACAATTTAGTGTATTGAAATGTGAGCCTAACGTTTTTAACTAGTACACTTTGTGGATATATTTGTATCTTAAAGTTACATTTGTCATTAAATCTAGGATTGATTTTCTTTCTGTGTATCCCTGCCCCGCTCTCTCCTCCCTCCCAGTCCCCGTTTGCTGCTCTCCGCTTCTCACAATTCGCAGCCTCGTTATGCGCCAATTACTTGGCAAACAATTTTTACCTTTAGCCTCAAGTTCAAATTTCAAAATCAAAATCAGCAGCAGCAAAGAGAGAGAGGGAAAGAGAGCGTTGAAATGGGCAGAAAGACACAGAGAGAGAGGGAATCTGGCGGTAAATTGCTTGGTTGGGGCAGGTTTTCCCATGGGTAACCTGTTGCGACCGATTTCCACTTGAGAAGCCCCCACAGCCACAACAACGGTAATCACTCACTCAAACCAGCGACTACAGTGAAGCTTCTAGCGCTCTCTCTATCACACCGCATCTATCGATCTCTTTCACACGCATAGACACTGTGTGGCAGCTTGGCAAGGTGTTAGAGCCGAGTTCGCATTGGGACACGAACTTCAAATCAAAGCCAAGTTAAGTGCTAGTTGCGGTTGGATTTCCTCTCGTCCTCTCCCCTCCTCTCTTCTCCACTCCCACAGAGTGTTGGCTGTCCAAAAAGGGTCCAAAAGTCTAGCCAGATTTGCATGTGGCAAGTTCGCTTGATTTTTAGCCAGCCAAAATTATAGAGAACTTGGCCAACTAACTGGCGGTAGGTGGACTGGCAAAAAGCCGTCTAAATACTTGGTTATAGATGGCTGATTCCATTGCCGCATAGCCTTGGCGGCTGCTGCAGCTTCCTCGGGTCAAAACTTGCACCCAAACATACCACGCAGACAGCATAATTGACCTCGGGTTAATCAGACTTTGTGCAACATGTGGAATGCGATTCATTCAGCTCTTTATTGAGCGGCAGTTTACAAACGATTTAGTAAGGAATGTGCTGCTACTTAAATTTTATTGAAATTATTTAAAGATGCCACAATTTGTGGCATAACTTTCATCATTTGTTAGATATTTATTTATTTATGTATCTCACACAACTCAAGGGTTTTGTAATGGTTGAAAATGAGTGGACGAAGAGGTTTAACCGCCATCAATCTAGAATGTTAAGTAGGAGGAAATGAGGCATCCAAAGTTGGCCAATAACTGCAATGTTGTCGAAAGATGATGGGATTTGGGGTCCATGCAGATTCGAACTCGTCACAGCATGCAGTTCTCTTTGTACTTTACCAGTTTTAATTTATTTAAATTGCCAATTTACTTTTAAAACCTTTTTACATATCTATTACAGTATTATTAAGTATAATTATTATTTTTTATTTATTAATTTACTTTGAACTTCTCATAGTTTTCTACAAATTTATGCAACTTATATTTCTGGTTTCAAGGATTATTTTGTGGGTTCCTTAAATCAATTTTAAGTAAAGAACTTTAAACACTTTTTTAATGCTTGATAAATATAAAAGAAATGTTAACAAACTTAACTTATAATAAATATTATAAAAACACTTAAGGAGTTCCAAAGGAAGCGATGGAAAAGAGGGAGCGTTTAAGTTTAGTGGTCTTCAAAATTTCGATACACTTTTGAATATATACGAATAATAAATGAAGTTCTGCAATGAATGTGCCATGTGCTGCCAGTGTGATTGCATTAGAAGTGCAAAGTTTTTCGCATTAAATTGCGAAATTTGAAGTGAAATGCGATTCCATTCATGGAAAAGGCTCGTTCAACAATTCCTGGAAATCAAGAACAACTGTGGCCCCAATTCAAAGTGTGTGTATGTGTGTGGGTGGAGAAAGGGTTGAAGGGGGAATGTGTGCATTTGGCAAACAATCCGATCGACTCTTGACTTTTCCGATGCCTGCCGCCCACAAATTAGCTGGGCAATAAAATTGGCAATTAGCAAAACATTTTGTACGCACTGGCAAATGTGTTGCCAGTTGCCAGTTAGTAGTTGTTGCTGTTGTAGCTCGTGTTGCTCTTGTTGCTGGTGTTGTCGATGTCAGTTGATGGCCAAAACGTGAGCGAGGCGTGAGCCATAAATACGATTGCAAATGGCAGCAATTAACGAGAGTTTCGAATCCGAAACCGAAGTCAATAGACAGAAATACGCTCCTTAAACAGCAACACTCTGCCTCTCCCCTCTCTCTCTCTCTCTCACACTCCTATCACACCTCTCTCCCTCACTCCTATCTCTAGCTATCTACCTTTCTCGCCCCTTTGCTGCAGTTCAGCGATCGTTTTCATAAACATAAAAAGCCAATTTCAATAACATTTTTCCAACTGCAACATGAGGCGGCAACAACAGCAGCAGCAGCAGCAGCAATATGTTGCTGGCAACAGTTGCTACAAATTTGTTGATGCCACTCGACAATTGTTGCTGCTAGAATATCGTTTATTGAAACATTAATTGCCCATGTGAAAATCAATTTCAAATAGTTCAACAGCTTTTCAGGCAGCCTAATGTTGCTGTTGTTAGTGTTGCTGCTGTTGCTGTTGTTGCTGTTGCTTTGGTTATTTGCATTTTCTGGCATTTCGCGTGTTTGCCTGAGACACTTGTTTAATTTTGTGTTGCTTTAGTTGCGTCTTGCTTTCAGTTGTTGCTGTTGTTGTTGTTGCTGCTGTTGTTGTTGCTGATGTTGCTCTCGTTGAGGTCGTCGCCTATTGCTCAGTTTTTGCTTCCTTTTTGCCACTGCGATAATTGAAATTTGATGTTATTTGGCTTTGCTGGTGTGTGTAAGTGTTAATTGTGTTTACTGAATATTGAAATGACTGTCAAGTGAACATGGAGGACACACTTAAGCAATTGGTGGCATAATAAATGGAAAGTAGAAATTAAATGCATTTATTACAAACAAAAATGGTTTAAAATAAATTAAATTATTAGGGTACAGCAAAGTGACAATGGAGGACTGTTGTTATGCTAGAATTTTGTATATTATCTTAATAAAGTGAACATAGATGACCATACCATAAGTAACTGTTGATGATGCAAAGAAAAAGTAACTTCGACTAGCGACTGATAGGATAGTCCTACAGAAGAGGTTAGTATAAAGAAAAGTAACCATGGAGGACGAAATAAAGTGAGCATGGAGGACCACAATTAAAACTTAGCTATGAATTTCTGGCAAATGATTAATTTATCAAGGGATTGTCTGAGTTATTGGCAATTGTTTGTGCAATGACTGCTGAATCAAGTTGTAAGTTCTGTTCCCGTACCAGTTTCAGTTCCAGTTCCAGTTCACGTCTCTATGGCAGTTTCAACACCTACGGAGAAGTTTCAACTTGAGTTACACAAAACGATTGACAGTCAAAAACTGTCAACGCATTTGAAAATCGCTTTGACTGAGTGCCAAGCCACGCCCCTTTTTTAGCTGTTGTTGTCAATGCCGGTGGCAATGGGGAACGACACTTGGCCCCAAGTCACAAGTCGCATAATGAAAATGTCAACTGACTTTTCAGCCCGGCGCAAAGTCCACTTGAGTCTCAATAGAAGTCAGCCTGGCAAATGAATAAAACCAGAAAAACGATCAATGTATACTCTAATTTGGACTTATTTAGCCGTAAATTTTACAACTCTGCTGGAAAAAGGAACCATTTAAATGCATTTTAGCTCTAAAAAGGCTATCAATTGAAAGAGTAGCTAAATGGTTCTCTAGGTGAACTAATGAAAACAGAAATAAAACTGCTCAAAGTAATAAATGATGGTTCTGCTTAACTCCCACTAGTTCAACTGTGAATCACTTGGAACCAGCAGTGAACCAGTTCCAATTCTATGCAGAGAATTTTGTATAAGATTCATTTTATGGCAAGCCTATAAATACTCTCAACTCTAGTTATATGTGGACATAAACTACTTTTAATTAATTTCTAAAGCAAGTGAACTAGTTCAATCGATGCAGTTTAGTAGATGAATGTAGTGCACACAGTACGAATGCCTTCAGATCAGTTTAGATAAATTTGCTTAGAACTTGTTCAATTTAACCTATAGTTAAGTAGATCAAGTTTTAATAGTTCCATGTAGCACTTGCCTAAGTACCTAGTAACTTTGGATAATAAGTTTTTAATTGCGTTTATAGGAACTAGTTCTTTTATGAACTATTCAGCTAGTCAAACGGCAAGTCTATGCAAATCTAAGAATACGAAACATGTTCTTACTTAAACGTTACTTAATTTCTTGATTCAATTGAACCAGTTCAGTGATAAATGGCAAATGATCGCAATCGTTATAAGGCAATCAAACTAGATCCAATTTTAAATAAATTCAAAAACATGGCAAATGTTTAGTAACGTCTAACATTTTATTGCTGTGGAACTAGTTCTCCTGTTGATTCAATTGAACTAGTTCAGTGATAAAAGGCAAAGGCTCAGAGCAAGTGTATTGATGGATAAACGAGACAAAAGTTCAGCAACTGCAGCGCAAATATCACGCGTGATTCATCGCATGACAACAACAACAGCAACAAATGTTGCAGAAAACACCCACACACGCACACTCACACATACCAGCACTCACACACACACACATGTGTGCATTCGTATGCAAATATTGCTGCTGTTGCCGTTAGACGAAGCGCGTTTTTTATGCTTGTTAGAGCAACGCCCGCGATGCTTTTTAGCAGCGCCGAAAGCCCCCTTGCATTCCCTCGAATAATTTCGTCGTTTGGTGTCGCATTTCTGACAGTAGCAACAGCAACAACAATAACAACACTGCTGACGACAATTTGGAAATCATTTGCATATCGTTGCAATGATCGCAGTTCGTTTTGAGCTTCAAATCGGGAACGTTTTGGCATTTTGCATATGCTTCAGTCGCAGTCGCTGCCTCAGTCGACGTCGCTGTCTTGGCTGCTGCTTCTGCTGCTGCCTACATAATAAGCGATCGTTTAGCTTTTATTGCATTTCGGTGTTAATTTCGACTTAATTGCATTTTAAAATTGTCGCGTCTTTTTGATTGTTTTCTAAAACATTTTAATTTTTTATTGGCGGCTGCTGCTTCCTCTTCTTACTCCCCCACAACTTGATCATTTACGTAATCGTTGTTGTTGTCGTTATCGTTGTTGTTTACGTTAACAAATTCGACGCATAATTTGATGCTGAGTTCAATGTTTTGTTTTCAAAATATATTTTGTCTACAAAATCCTTGAAGTGAGTCAATAATCTTTTACACCCACACACCCAAACACACCCACACCCACACACCCACCCTCAACCCCTAGATTCATTTACAAATTGTTCAAATTCTTCCGCAAAAGAAAAACAAAACAACCAAAAAGATAAAAAAAAGGAAGAAAAAAAACACAAGTAAAAAGAATCAAATGAAATTTCGTTTTCTTTTGTCAGACGCATCTGATTATTCCGATAGGCCTATTATACCCGTCTCAGTCTTCTTCTCCCTCTCTTTCTCACTCAAGTCAACGCACTTTGCTTGACTGCCTCATGAATTTTACTACAATTGCCGCTTTACGCACATTCGGTGATTGATTTGTGGAGTCAGCCTCAATCAGTTGCAGATTTATTCATTTGACGCGTTACATGCATAAATAAACCTGATGAGGATATTTCACCAAGGGGTTGGTAGCTGAAAGTTTTCAAAATACAAAATTGTTTTTTTAAAATTCGAGTTTTCAGCGTGAACTGCTTGTGTGACGACGAAAGCAGTGTACTGCTCATGCCATAACTCTGCTTGCAAAGCAGTTTTTTAAACTGCTTGCTAATCCATGCCACTGTTGCCAATCACAAATTAGTAGCGTTGCCAATTATGCTGTTCAAAGCTAACGTGTTCTGTTGCTAACATAGTGTATTAAATGTTAAAATATATATATTTCTCTCCTAACATTTACTTAAATTCTTGCTACTAACGAATCTTCTGCTTTTATATAGGACATAATAGTCGTGCAAATTGTAAATCCTACTAGCACTGTTAGATTAGCTCAACTTAACATTGCCCATTGAGTTCAAAAACAGCTGAGTTCACAAAACTCACCACACGCCCGCTTTTTGCGTGCGAGTTTTTCACCAGCATAAATTACTCTTTGGTTTAACGCGGTTGCGAACGAACGGTTTTCTTTTGCGGGTCCAACGGCGGTAGAAATATTCGGTGTGTCGGTTAAATAAAATTGCTTATTAATATCGCAATAAAGCAATGGGCAACTTGGACGACGACGGTGCTACTTTTGACTCGAGCTATGCCAATTCCAATGGCCATGAAAAAACATCGACTCCAATTAGCAATGGACACATTCCCAGTAATCACACCACATTTGTGCAGTACAATAATGTGAAGGCTACAGAGACAGAAACTGCAAAAGAGTCGCAGTCGGAGGAGCAGCTGCTGCGATTAAAAGAGCTAAAATTCTCTGCACCGGCATATACTGAAATTCGTACACCAAATGGAGGTTTAAATTTCAAGGTGAGCCCCCAAAAAAAGAGCAAAAAAAAGAACACAACACACAAAACGAGGCGAGGCAAGTGCCTAATAAGAAGCAGTGGAAGAAGAAGCAGATTATTCTCTTTGCTTGCCTAATTTTGCTGCTTGCTTTTCGCTCTACTGCTTCTTCTTGTTCTCCTCGTGCCGTGCCGGTGCTTCATTGATTTTATCAGTATGTGCGAAGAGTTGCGCATATGAGTAAGCAAACGTTAAAATGTGTGAAAAGAGCGCGGCGCTGAAAAGGGCAGAGCTTTGTGAGTGTGTGTGATTGCGTGCGTTAGAGAGAAAGAGAGAGAGGGGGTGTTTGGGGAGTATAATGCAGTTGGCGCCTCCTGCATTGCACAGTTTCTAGGTCATTTTTCAGCTGTTCCTTTGGCATCTCTAGCTTACCCCCACTCCCCTTTACTTGAGTTGCTGCCGCCACAATTAATGCCCTCACTGTTGGTCTATGAGTGTGTTGCTCCAAGTTCCCCCCACTCCCGCTCTATAATTCTATTCCCTGAGCTATCGTCACACCACCGTAGACTTGTTATCAGCTTAACACTCATGAAACATACGAAGAATTTAACGTTAAGCTTTTTGGAGAATGCGGTTTGGATGAATCATTTGCCCTCCACAAATGCTATATATTCTATATGTTATAATGGTATCAGCATTGGAATTGTAAGCACATATTTATACACACAGATAAACAGGCGTATCTTTTGGGTGCGTTCTTTTATTTATTAGATAATTTGGGGACTTTGTGAAGGCGTTAGTTTCTTATCGGAATTTCTGCTGCTAGCCCAATTGATTTAATCGATTTTTTAATTCATTTTTTAGGGGAACACTCATTGGCCACAAATCTCTTAAGCCTACTGAACAAATAACAGAGTTATGAATTAATGGTACAAATGTATCTAATGAGGCTTTTTAAAAGGTTCTAATTGGTTTTTGGCCCATTTGCTCTCTGTGTTGCTTTGGGATATCACAGCTATAAATGAAGTTTGTAGATACAAATGTATCTATCAATTTTTAGCTGTAAATATGCAAATTTACAATGGGAGAGCTCAACACGAACATATCAAACAAAACTACACAACCAATTGCAGGGCTATAAAACTATAAATATCAGTTCAGACCAGACTAATTGAGTAACGAAAGTATTCCCTTGATAACTGAGTATTTACTTTATTATCAGATATCTGAAAGTTTGAACAAAACCCCACGTTAGAAGTATAAATCATTATCTTGTACTGGGTATTACTCGCACTTGTTTTTATTTATTTATTTATTTACTTTACTAGTTTTGCTTGGGTTCAAGTTGGGTGCAACTGTACTATTCTTAGTGTAACTGTATTCGGATATAGCCCTGTTTATGTTTTGGTTCATTTTAAGTGTGCAATTGCGTGCAAAATACTGAAGTGAATTCTGCCGATTTATATATAAGTTTTATAAACAAGTTGGAAGTCAGACGATAATAAACACGACAACGGCAATGCTCGCAACGTCATTGTTATATAATTGAGTGTCGTGTGAGTGGTGGGGGCCACACCCCCTCCGCCGCCCACCAAGTAAATAAACATAATAATAAACTGGACACTTTAATGAGCCCTCTGCTGGCATTAAAGAGAGCGTAAATGGCAAAGAGAGGAAAGAAAAAGAGAGAGAGAGAGAGTAAAAGTCCAACTAAAACTAATTTGTTTGAATTCTGAACCGATATTAGACTATCTTGAAATAGTAAATAACTTAACGCACTGTCGAACACAGGTGACATGCTCTACATATGATAAACATGACGATAACGTAGTTAAAGCTACACACACATAAACACACGGCTAGTTATATGGCTTCCATATAAAGTACAAACTCTCTCTCTCTCTCTCTCTCTGCCTCTCTGGACGTGACTTCACTCTAGCAAAGAGAGTGACAAAACATACGATTTAAATACTTTTTTCCCCATTCTGGTAGTTAAATGTTAATTGACTGATTGACAATACAACAATGAAGTGTGTGTGTGTGAGGTGTACTAAACGAGCGACTGATACTGTGAAATAACATTCGAGATGCAGGTCAAGAGTTGATTAACGAAAGGTCTTCAGTTCTCCATTTGAGCAATCAAAGTTTTTCGACTCGACATATTTGCATACAAATTTTGTACGTTGTTTGTTACAAACTTAACAACCCAACAAATTGCTTAACTTTCATAAAAGGTATGCAATTAAAAGATTTCATTACAAAGTTCCAGATTTCTAATGATTTATTCAAAGCTTTAAGCTTCAAAAAAATTAGTCAGTTATAAAATTCTTTGAACTTAAATTACATAAATGAGTGCCCCATTGCACACTAATAAAATATATATTATTATACATATATAATTCACAAAAACCCGAGTGTGTAAACCTTATTATAAAAGTATCTCAGAAAGTTACTTCCAAAAAAAAGTGCCTATTAGGAACCTTAAGATAAACGCTCAGAATTTCAATTGTCAGCTAAATGTTTAAAACTAAACACGTATTTGTTTCTTAAAGAAAGAAATGATAATGATAATGATTTCGAGCTAAAAATAAATACACACAGCTGGCAAAAATAATAGAAAAGACAAGCGATATTTTTTTAG
Source organism: Drosophila nigrodunni (assembly GCA_020829145.1). NCBI lineage: Eukaryota > Metazoa > Arthropoda > Insecta > Diptera > Drosophilidae > Drosophila > Drosophila nigrodunni. The sequence goes on from JACVCZ010000008.1 coordinate 2,306,088, forward strand.
AGTGCATCTGTACTTAAACCTAAGTGAACGCATGAATGAAGCTACGAGTAAAAACTGAAGGAAAAATAAACAAATAAATCAAAAATTAAATAATTAGCTCTGGCAATGAAAAATGATAATTCTTAAGGAATTTGATGCAGCAATGAATCATGAAATATCAATAAATGTGAACCCACGGACCCCATGGATTTATTAAGTCTTTTCAACTCCAAGGAGTCGAAAGAACGGTCCAAGAAATACCCCTAAGTGCCCCTGATCAGCTTAGAAAAAGGACTATGGATATGGATATTGTTGGAGCCTTCTTAAATCATTTATAAATTTTTTGGAATCAAAATTACTGACCCAGGAAATGTTTAAGAATCAATGACTAGCAGACCCCTTTAAAACTCTAAACTTGCCTTTCATCTGTTTTAAATCATCTAACATCTGTTAGCAAATTGTGGCATGACTAAGTTCGCAGCATAGATTAATTAATTTGGCATTCTCACCTGTTTCACGCTGATAAGAAATTTAGCATGCGTGTTGATAAGAATGCTGCCTCCAGCTGTGTGTATGTGTGTGTGTTTAATCAAATGTGGCTCCAGTTTAATTTGCAGTGTAATCTTTTTTAAACACAGAATGCCGAAGAGGGCAGCTATCATCCGGTTAACGGTCATGCGGAGCGAACTGACAAGAGGAGCGATAAGTTTAAGCCAAGTCAGGCGGACGGAATCCTCTCGGCGGAAGCGGAACACTATCAGAAGACTTCCTTCGAGGATGTGCCCCTACACACGGCCTGTCTGACGTACCTGGGCTTCTACCTGCTCATGATCCTTGGCTATATCAATCAGCTGCTCTTCGTGCCCAAGGTGGCCAAGGACATAGGACGCGATGGATATGTCACCCTCTACGATGCCTTCGAGAGTTTCTACTCCCGTTATGTGTACCGTCGCGTGCGTGACTGTTGGAATCGTCCGATTTGCAGTGTTCCCGGGGATGAGCTAGTCCTCAAGGATCGCGTAACCGATGATTATGGCTGGAGCTTCAGGTTCACGGGCACCGAGACACGTTGCCTCAATCTGGGCTCCTACAACTACCTCGGCTTTGCCTCTGCCACTGGACGCTGTGCCGATGAGTCCGAGCAGCGGGCCAGGGAGAAGGGTCTGGCTTACTGTAGCTCCCGCTGTGAGCTGGGCAATACCCAGCTGCATTTGGATCTGGAGCGTCTGACGGCTCGTTATTGCGGCGTGGAGGATGCCATTGTCTTTGGTATGGGCTTTGCCACAAATGCGCTCAATCTGCCCTCGCTGCTGGGTCCCAATTGTCTGGTGGTGAGCGATGAGAAGAATCACGCCTCGATCATTCTCGGACTTCGTCTTTCGGGGGCCACTACGCGTGTCTTTAAGCACAACAACATAAAGGATCTGGAGCGTGTGCTGCGCAATGGTGTCTGCTATGGTAATCCCAAGAACGGTGGCAAACCCTGGAAGAAGATCATGATTCTGGTCGAGGGTATCTTCAGCATGGAGGGATCCATTGTTCGTCTACCGGAGATTATTGCCCTGAAGAAGAAATACAAGGCCTACTTGTATTTGGATGAGGCGCACAGTGTGGGCTCCATGGGCCCGAATGGGCGTGGCGTTGTCGATTACTTCAAGGCGAACCCCAAGGATGTGGACATTCTGATGGGCACATTCACCAAAAGCTTTGGCAGTGCCGGTGGCTACATCGCGGGTTCCAAGGTGAGAATCTATCAGATGACTGAATCAAACAGGAGTTACTAACTTAGATTTATTGATCTTTATGTATATAGAAACTAATTGACTTTCTGAGAACGAATAGTCATGCCCACTGCTATGCTAGCTCCATATCGCCGCCCATTGTACAGCAGATCTACACCTCGATGAGCATCATCATGGGCGAGGATGGCACCAACACCGGACGCAACAAGATCCAGCAGTTGGCCAGGAACACACGCTATTTCCGTCGCCGTCTGGCCCAGATCGGTGTCATCACTTATGGCCATGAGGACTCGCCAGTGGTGCCCATGTTGGTCTATCTCTTCTCCAAGATTGGGTGAGCAATGGCAGAAATGATTATTTTAATGCACGGAGATTCATTTCATTACATCACCATAGCATCAGCTATCACTTAGGATCAACGATCACTTATGAAACTGGATCATCTCATTAGAACATATTCTGTATATGATCATGTATCTCATAAGATCACCAATCATATCATATCTGTGGCAAAATCATATATATTTATGGATCATATATCGTTTTCAATCATATATTGATCATCAATCCGACAGGATAACATTGGATAGGATCATCAAGCTATACATATATCTTGTTAATAGATACATTTCGGTCTATAGTTAAAAAGACCACTTCCAACTCACAATTTGTTAAAATTTAATTTAATTCCGAGTAACATCTTACTAAATCAGCTGATATATGATATAGAAACGACTGATCCATCAGATGAGCACCAAATTCTCACACCAACTAGTTTTAAGTCGTAATTTTGTTATGTGTACTAACTTGAGTTACTTTTGTCTTTATGGATTTAGTGCCGTCATTCGTACACTGACCACACGTCACATTGCTGTTGTGGGCGCTGGTTTCCCAGCCACGCCCATTATGGAGGGCCGAATCCGTTTCTGTTTGTCAGCCGCACACACCAAGGAACAATTGGACTATGCCCTGGAGGTGATCAACGATGTGAGCGAGAATTTGGGATTGAAGTATTCACGCAAACAGCGTGATCCTAATCCAATTGAATATTGAGACTCGCACACTCGCATTACACACTCACACACACACACACAGCTAGAACTTTAAGCACTGGAAATCAAAGAAAATAAGAAAGAAGTGAAGAGAAAAGCGAATGCTAGAGAAAATCAATGGAAAATATATATAAATACTTTATTTATATATAAAATAAATTAAATTAAATTAAAGCGAAGCTATTTGTTGTCCTCATGTTGTTGTACACTAACTATCGACTAATCCCCAAGGGAATCTGCCTAAAAATTGTAGCACAACGACAACATGTATAGCTCTATGGAAAGCTATAATCACATATAATAATAAACATGTAATACTGATCATATATGTATATTATTAATAATAATTGTCTATTTAGCATTTAACACTTTCCTTTGTCGTTGTTATTGTAATTTGTAATACTTGAAAATGTCTTCTTGTACCGCTGCTAAAACATTTATAACATTTAAGCTGTGAGAGAGATATATAAATGATAAAAATGTATTATGATCATCAGGTTTGCTTTATAATTCTAGAATAAATTAACTGATAGCAGAATTTTGCCAACAGCAGGAATAAACAAAATATTAAATATATTTATAAAGAAATGAAAAGAGAAAGGAAAAACTGTTAACAGCTAACGTAACGCCCATAGCTTTAGACCCAAAATAGATATATGAATCAACTATATTATAGACATTTTATTATACTCTCTGCAAGAGTATATTGGGTTTGTGCAAAAGTATGTAACAGGCAGAAGGAGGCGTGGCAGACCCCATAAAGTATATATATTATTGATCAGCATCACAAGCCGAGTCGATATAGCCATGTCCGTCTGTCCGTCTGTCCGTCTGTCTGTCTGTCTGTCTGTCTGTCTGTCTGTCTGTCTGTCTGTCTGTCTGTCTGTCCGTCTGTCCGTATGAACAAACAGATTTCAGAGATGGTAAGAGCTACAAGTTCGAGCTTGGTGTCAAACGATCAGATATTTAGTCAGTCAATACAAGAATCTTTTTTTTTTTTTCGATGCCACGCCCCATTCGCCCACAAAAAGCAAAAACTGGACACACCTCGTGAAAAATTGGTGTTTTCGGCAAATATCTCAGTAACTATGGCACCTAGGATCACCAATTCTTGTACGGGAGTTCCTAGCGACAGCATAGTTGCATTGCCATCTATAAATTTGGACTGCCACGCCCACTTTTCCCACAATTTATAAAATAGTTTTCAAGCTTCAATGCCGTTTTTTCCGTATCGTACAGTATTGTAGTTTATAACTGGTGTGGAGACTAACTATATTAAACTATCCTGAAAGGCGCATTAAAATCGGACTATAAACAAGAAAACTAGAAGCGTTACAATATTGTTAATTGAACGCAATATCAACCCATTGGTGCAAGCGAGACAGAAACACACAAGCACATGCTCGAACGTTTTTGCTGCCTGTGTGGCGGCAGCGCTGCCCGCGGTCGCTGGCTGCGCCGAATACACACATACATACATGCATGCATCATATATTGTCAAACGTATGTGTATTCGCAACAAACAAACAGATGTGTGTTTGATTATGTAGATTGTTTTTGTTTCAACGTGTTTTAATGCAAGTACTATTCATTGTAATATCTGGATACCGATTTTAATAATTTAATCGGGAAAATGCAGAGAGTATTATACGGTCGGGCGCGCTCGACTGTACTTTTCTTTCTTGTTTTTCTATTGAGAATAATAAAGTATATATTTCTTTTGGCTTTAAAATGATTTTGCACAATTTGAATAATTTCAATTTAAAGTTCAAGTTGGCTTCGATTTTATTGTTACCTCCGTCTCAAGATGTTTTATCTACAAAATTTTCTATTTATCTTGAGCCTGCGATTTGGTTGCCGTCTAATTGCCTATGCCGAGATGGTTATTTACTGCTATGGAGTCTATTTTATGGCCGCCAAATTTGGTATGACATTAGCTCACTATTTACTATAATACGATTTGACCATCCTTTGATTTTAGGCTTTGTTGAATTAATGGAATCCATGGTTATTATCGCTTTAGGCACCTCCCTTGCGTTATCCTTTTTCATGTTAATCTCAACGTTACAGGAGCATGTGAGTGTGTCTGTGTGTATCGGTGTGTGATTGACTCTAAAAACACCTATTGTACTCAGGAATCAGCTGGCGTTATTTTCACCTATTTGATGTGGGGCATTTTCACGACCATTTTTCTTTCAATCTTTTACATTGTCAGTTTTACCAAGAAAACCATCGAATCGTCGGCTATATTTGCAGCACTTTTGGTTAGCACAATAAGTGAGTGGGCTTTCGAACAATTAATTTTTTATATATTTTGCATAAATCCACAGTTTTCAAGGGTTATGCCATGCTGGTGGTGTTGTCTTTCATGCACATGCTGGTTACCTCCGACAGTGAGGATTCATCCTAAGAAGACTCGTGTTTTCTTTTCGTTCAACAACTTAACTCAAGAATATTTTCCATTTCTTTTATTTTATTTGTGTATAAATTCAGTTTTTATTTATAGAGTAAAGATCCATAGGAATATTAATTGTTTCATTCTGTGATGACTGTTTTATATTTTAATAATTTTCTGCTATAAATTAAGCTGAAAGTATTTTGTTTCCTGTTTGTTTGCTGGGTAACGTCAAGCAGTGGAAAACACGTGAACACTGCTTCAGTTCTTACTTAAGCAAGCAGTAGAAATGCAATTGCAAGCAGTACATGTACAACTGCGCGCCAAGTTTGAACCTAGTGAAAATCACTGGTAATTAAGTTAATACAATAAACTGATAAAAAATGTTAGTGTGTTGTTAAAGTCTTAAGTCTGCTTGCATCTAACTGTGCAACTGTTTCTATCGCTAGTTGCCACTTCATTGCAATCGATTTTCGGGGGGAATTAAAGCCTTGACTTAAACAATTTTCTAATTAACAGTAACTCAAGGCTTTGCTACTGTCTGGCAGCATTTGACCAAACTGTCAGATAAATTCCAATTGTAATTGTCATACAATTCTAGAAGATTCACACAAAAACTACAATTGTTGTTGTTGAACTGAATTAACTTTCAATTTTATTGCTCATGGAATATTTATGCTGTTGTTGCATGTTGCAGAAACACTTGGTGACATTCAAAAAGTGGGCGTGGTGGGTGTAAAGAAATGGAAATGTTAGTTAAAAATTGTATTTTAAAATCGATTTTAAAGCACAGTCGAAAATGGAATGCATATATTTAAATGTGAGTGGGTGTGTGTATGTATGTGTGTGCGTTCCATGGGCTGCTGTGGGCGTGGTGTGAGTAATTGACTACGTGCGTATAAACTTTCTCATGGCATTTTCCCCGAGTGCAGCAACAACTGGACTTGGGTGTATGTGTGTATCGGTGTGGGTGTGTCTGTGTATGTACTGCAATGTGTGTGTGTGTGTGCCATCATAAATATGCACTATGCTGGCCATTTGTCATGGCTTTTTGCTCAGGCAGCAAAGTAGTTGCGTTTCAGCAAAATGCTGCAACTAAAATGTTGCTCAAGGCTCAAAACGTGATCAGAGAAGCGCAGTTTAATAGAGATTGATAAGGATAAGCGACAGCAACAGCAACAACAACAACAACAACAGAGTAATAATAATATCCACTTGGAAAGCTGATGGAATCAGAAATAAGCAAAGTGTATAAACAGATTACTCAAACTACAAACAGTCTAGTAAAAAGGTGACAGCTTTGAATACCCTGTATTTCTATATAAATATTAAGAAAGATAACTCTTAAAAAAAATATTTATTTGACACTAGAAATTCTGCAATATAAATTACAGGATAGTTGTTAGTCTATCGAAGCTGCTACCACTGATTCACTTTACGTTTCTATACAGAGTAGCTCTCAGTCGGTCACTACACATCGAAGGCTTATTCTCCGTTCACAATTACAAGCAGATAGAATGCAATTTGCACAACAATAACACCAAAATAAAATAATAATAAACAAGTATTTGCACTATTTGCAGCCTTTGAAATATCTACAAATATTTACCGTTGGTACCAAAAGTATCTGCACACTTGAGCACTGTTGAATAAATTTCTCAGGGAAAAAAATAAAAGAGTTCTCTTAAAGTAGCTAAAAAATTTGTTAAACTTAACACTGAGACTAAAAAGTTTGTTGTTTTATATAAAGTAGAATAAGATCATAAAGTTCGCTATAAGAAAGCTTAAATGGCACACATAGTTGCTGTGATCTCCAATTTAAAGTAAAATTTATCTGCTCGCGAAGTGCCAAATTTGGTGGCTCTAGCTCTTGAAGTCTCGTAGATCCAGGTGTTCATTCGGACGGACTTTATTGACTCGGCTGTTAACTCTGGTCAAGAATATGTCTACGTTAAGGGGTTCGCTCCTAGAATACGTAGTCTGAAAGAGGTGGCCTCGATACCACACCCATGTTTGAAGATGCGGTAAAAGATGAAGGCTGCAAGTTTGAGTTTGATTTTCGTTGATTGCCGTGGCTGCTTTTGATTTACTAAATGTTCTAGTTGTTGTTGGTTTTCTTGTTGTTGTAATTCTAGTTTGTTGTTATTTTTTCAACATTGCTGTGCAAATACAATTTTAATGCTTCCGTTCTACTTGCTAGAAAAATATGTATGCATGAGTTTGCTGCGTGTTCTTCCCTATAACTTTTCCACCGCCTGCTCGCTGCCACGCCCACTTCGCCTTTACCAACACACACACCCACACACACCTACACAAGTATCGGTTACACGGATTTCATTTATGGCAGCTTTTGGCATAGAATATAAATATATGGCGAACTGAGGAAGTTGCATTCTGTATAATCTGATAAAATGTTGCAGCATTTGCTGCTCTTCCTTCTTCTTCTTGGTCTTGCTTCTATTTTTATTTACTTTTTTAGTGTGTAGCTGAAATCCTTGGCCAGATAGGTAGTTGAGCGGGCGGGCCACATGCAATCCGATTTGTAAACATTTGAAGCATGATTAAGCGCGTCAGTTTGTGGATTATGAGCATACTTTAGGCAGCCACTGTGGCTAACAGCAGCTCCTTTAGCTGTGATTACAATCAAGACCAAGCAGCTTCGACTGCGAAATAGCCGTTAACTAATTTGAACGTGGCCTTAAGATTTGTTTGGGTTGATACAGTTTCAGCAAAAGTGTTGCATACTTTTGGGCGGTGTTATTGGTGGTGTAGTCAGCGTTGCTCAGAGCAAAATAACTAGAAACAGTAAGGAATATTCAGTATAATATATAATATATCTTATATATCTAATTATAATTTTAATACGCTTTTTTATTTTCTAGGATTTCGGATTTTCAAAAGTTCTACAATAGCTATAAAGGAGCTAAAATGGCGAAGCTTGGGTGTCCATCGGGTAAGTGTCAACAATTTGAAGATCTTTGTTATACAAAACAAACAACAGGGTGTCATAATGTTGCCTACATATATTATATACCCCAACACTATAAACAACGGGTATTCGAACAGCAACTAATTAAAGACATCAGAGTTGAGGGCTCAAATAATTGCATGCATATTTTAGAGCGACAGGCAGAGATAGTAGGAAAGAGAGAGAGAGAGAGACAGAGAGTTATGTATATTTAGATTTTGCCCAATGCCACGCCCACACAAAAACAATAACCATAAATGTTAACAAGACGCCCACAAAACTTAATGATGCCAAACAAAAGGCACATTAGACACTAGACAGGACATTAAGTCTGTGTGTGTGCGTATGTGTGTGTGTGTGACAGGTGTTAAGGTGTCGTCTATCTGCTCTTTCGCTATCTCTTTCTCTCTGTCTCTTTGGCTGTCTGACGTTAATTAGAAAACTGTGGTTTCTACATTTCTCAATGAAACATTTGGCAGCAAATTTAATTTGCGGTTATTTTGTCACAGCCAATGTATGCACACCTCCCCTCACTCTCTCTCGCTCTCTCTCGCTTAGTATTTGCTAGTGAAAATCAAATCTCGTCATGCCTTGATTAAATTTGCCTTATCCCAAAGTCCTTTGAGCTAGAGAGAATCTCGCCGAGACTTTGATGGATTAACGCATGTGCTGAATTGAAAGTGTAACACTGAGGTGCAAAAGTGTGTGTACACTTCCTTCACCTACCCCCCGCTGGCACAACATAAGTCAAACACACACAGATTGGGGGCAACCTTTGGACAGCAGCGTCTCCTTAAGAGTAGAGCGCGTGCCACAAACGTGAGGAATGACTGATTGTCCTGTTGGCTACGTAGACCGTTAGCTCCATAACCATCCATAAATGCAATCCACGATAGGGGTGGGGGATGAAGTCTCCCATGCGACACGTTCGAGCAGGCACATGAAAAATCGTTTCCGTTGAACTCAAATCTTATTATAAAACATGTGCTTAAGTAATAGCATCCAAGTAAAGTGTTTGACTTGACGTCTCCCCTTTTACTGTGCTCCCCTCCCCACTCTCTTGTCATATAACAGATTGCCAATGTGCCACGAAAGGGTGAAGATTAATTTGATGTGCCACACACTCAAACACACCCCCACACACACACTCACTGTTCTAGCAGAAGGCCAGAAATCTAGCGGAAATCGAAAATAGGTGAGGAAAATGCTTTCAATTGATTTTTGATACATCCGCTTGACAGAATTCACAACAAATTGATGAAATCATCGTTTTACAAGAAATACCTCCTTAAATTTATTGTTTATTTATGAAATTTTCCATATTGAAATCAAATTTGAAGACCGCAACAACAAAGCCCATCTGGATTACTCTTTGTGTCTCTTTCTCACCCCGTCTTTCTCTCTCTCTCTCTGTCTCTCTGAAATTAACTTAGAAATAAAATCAAATTGGATTTGGAAAATGCAGTGAATTTGTGCTTTAATTGAATTAAATAAGTTTATGCTTTGCATTTGTTGATTATTATAATCGTAATAGTGTACGTATCACAGTTTGTGTGATGGTATATGTTTAATTTAATAAGCTGCAGGTCGTTGCATGCACGGCGTGTGTGTCACGTGGCGTATGCGTAATTTGATTATTAATTAAATGAGCCACCGTTGTGAGCTCGGCACTTAAATGGGCCAATTGCTAATCGAATTAGCTGATAGAATTTTAGTGGCACTACAGGCAGCTAGAAAGAGTGTGAAAGTGTGGGCAATTGGGTGCGAAAGAGAGGGAAAACAATGGAAGCTGTGTAATGAAGGAATGCGACCCAAACGAACGGAAGTAAACAAATCAAATAAGATTTATTATGTGACACGCATAAAATAAGGACAAATGTGAGTTGGGAGGTAGAGAGTGGGGCGTGGTTAAGGGGCGAAGGGTGGTTGAATGGTAACAGCTTCTGGACAGGACAATGAGCCGTGACCCAAAGTCTATTAAATCAATTGAGTGTAAGATGGCACGCCGGAGATTTGAGCACAACTCTCTCAATTGAGAACATGAGAATGCTGGCTAATTAAGTTGGCTCATTAGGCGCAGTAACTGCCCCTTTCCCCTCTTAACCAACACAGCCATTTCTCTTGCCACTCCCCTCTTCGTTTGGCATTGTTATCAATCAAAGGTCTGCTCGATTGGCTGGGGACACTGGCCAGATTATTGAGCCAATTATGTGCAAGTGCTTAGCGCATTGGCGCCTAATTAGCCACAGACTAACGTGACTAACGTGGCTAACAGCATCGCCGTCGCTGCATCAATTAAGTTGGCAATTGCAAGCTCAGCGGGAGACAGTTCCCCACCTCAGTGTCTCACTCTGAGGCTGACCTCTTTTTGGGACAGTGCGGAAAATGCATTTCCATGGCAACTACATGCGTTGCAGATGCGTCACGATGTGGCTGCCACCTGCCAGCTGCCAACAGATAGTGCCGGCTTGCTGTCCAAAATGGTCAACAACAGGCGTAACTGGCTAACACTCTGATGCTGGTTAATGGCAAATGTGCAGGGTAGCCAAGGGAGGGGAAGAGGATAAAACCAGTAAGAGCAGAGAAAAGGGAAGGGGATTTTGCCCCAAGGGCAGCGACACTTGCAGCTGTGTTCGAGTGAAACGCTTCGAATGTCACAGCAAACAAGAAACTCAAATCATAAAATAAGCAATGGAAATTTTCTTATACTTTTTATCAAGGAGGAAGGACAGGGGGCGTGTCGGGGGCTAGCTACAGGAAGATGTGCATCTGGTAGCGACAACTGCCGGAAGTAATAGCAACATAATCGATTTGATGCTTGCCACTGCTGCAGTTTACAGCCGGATGACGTTGCTTCAAGTTGGTGAAGAGCACAGCAGAGTGGAGAAACGGGGGAAGGGGAAGATGACGGCAGCCGCTGCAGGAAGTCATTTCCCACACACACAGACACACATATTAGTCGGTAGATATATGTATATATATCTGTCTGTCTGTCTGTGAGGACTGCAAGAGATATTGCAAAAGCGTATTCAAGCTGAAATCTAAGCACAAACGGAATTTCAATCTTTTGGCCACACAAACTCAAACGGCAAGCTTTGAAGGAATGTCCTTGAAGAAGGCTATAAAGTAGAATGCTTGGGCAGAAGGGCACAGGAAACACGGTGGAGGAAAGGGACTAATGACAATCTAGCAATTTTTAGAGCAGCATTTGATCACACTTAGTTGTTGTAGCTTAAAACAGTCAAAGAAAAAAAAGGAAACAGTTTGGGAACTATAGTTTCAACTAGCTGGAATATTAATTTTAAAACTAGAAGACAGTCTACGGTAAATATTTCCTCAGCTATGCTGCTTTTACGCTACGAAACAGCTATAAAAATGAACCATTAAATATGTGGAATTTAAACTGGCTATATTAAAAGCAGTAATACATATAAAATAGTTAAACGTTAAAGTTTATGAGACAATAAATGATTTTATAGTTAGCGATCATAGAAAATAGTTGGCTAGAGTAGAATTTTCCAGCTTGGATTGCTTTTAAGAAATAACTTAAAAATGTGTCTAAAACTTGATTATATAATATATTTTATTATATAAAACTTCAGATTATTTCCAAACGCTTCCAACAAGTTTTAATCAATTTTTCGCCGTCAAGTGTTTAATTATTTATATTCTCAATTATTCTATTAGTTTTTTTCTGTGGCTTAATTCAACTACCCTTTCTTTCGCTCTAGCTCCATTTCTCTAGCTGAAAAGCCACAATTTGTCATAGATAATGCTAGCAAATATGTAATTTACAACCTCGACGAAATCAGACACGTAAAGTTGTCTAGACGGGCCACAGCTGTGTTTTTGGCAACGCCATTTGCCAAAGTTTGCACAACCTCTGACCTACCCTGCCACGCCCCCAACACCAACTCCCGTTTCATCAGCTACCTTAAACCGATGACAGCAACTGACACAAATCCAGCCAAGTTAAAAGTTAAACAAAACTGCCTTCTGTCACTGCTGCCATGTCTTGTGCGCTTGTTGTCTCTCTTTCTCTTTATCACTTGATGTCTATTTCTTACTTTTTGCTCTCCGAGACAACTGTCAGGTGATGTATATAACTATAGGAAGTAGTGCTGGCCTGGCATATACCCTATAAAATGTTAAATTTTAATTAAAACTTTGTTGAAGTTTTGTTAGATGTTAGGCTACTTCCAATTTGAATTAATATGCTTATATTTTACTTACAGGGTGTGTGAAATTCAAGCCAAAGTTTATCTGTTGCTCCAGCTTGTCTCATTGTTATTGTTTTTAGTGTTTTTAGTGCTATTATTTGGCTTAGGACGAGCTCTCGCGACACTGTCGTCATCAGTTTTGTCGCATTTTAGTTGTGCTCGAGCATCATATTTTATACAGGAAGTGTCAAGTGAGAGAAGTGAGAGTTGCATGGAGAGAAGAGGTAAGGAAAGGTGGAGAAGGCAGTCAGGTAAGCAGCGGGAACATCTGCAACGTCTTTGGTCTTTGGTCGCCTGCTGTCTTGCCACCTGAATTCTTGCAACATTAACACAATTTTGCTCAGCTGCTGCTACACAGAATCTATCTCTCTCTTTCTTTATCTACCTCTCTCTCTCCATCTCTTTCTCTTCTCTCAGTCTGCTTCCCTTTGGCACTTTTACATTTTAACATAATCATAAATTTTTATGCGGCTCGCCTTCTGCAAGCAATGCTTGTAATTCCCGCTATTTCTGCTTCTCTTTCTCTGAGTCTCTCGCTGTTTTCTCCACCACTTTTGCCTAGTTTCGATAGTTGCCTGCCTTTTTTATATATCCTTTTTTTGTGGCACTTGTTGCACCCGGCGTACTCAACAAATTGCGCCTCATACCCAAGTTTAGCTTCAATTTCTTGAGTTCTCCCTTGGCCCGATTTTGGGTGCTGGCCCTTGGTGTAAGCGTAATCGTATATTGCTAGTGCTCAAGTGTTTTCCTTGAGCTGTTTCCGTTTCTAATACATTTTGCGTGCTTGTGGCACGTTTCGTGTGCCAGGCGCTACCAAGTGGCGTATACGTAATGTCTTCATTGTGTATACAAACGCTGCAATTTATTGCAAATTTATGCTGCAACCAATCAAAACAAAACCAGAAGCTGCTGCACGGCAATTCGCAATGTCTATTTCTCTTTCTCCCTCTCTATCTCTCTCTCTGTCTGTTTCCATTTGCCACACGCTTTGGATTGTATGTCAATGCAAATCCAATTGACATTGCAATGACGTCTCATCTTCCTCTGCCTTTCTCGCTCTTCCTCTCTGTCACTTGGATAGGCATTCAATCTTAGTCAAGAATTGTGCTTGCAACACATTTGCAACGTGTTGTGGCAACAAAACCAAGCAATTTTCACAGCTCAAATTCAATTGCAAAAGTGTCGAGCACTTGAGAAATCGCATCCTCTTATCTTTATCCAATTGATTTCGAGCTGCATAATTTGCTAATCTATAACTGCTAAGTGGGTTGAGGGAAAAGAGCAGGAAAAGCATTGCAAATAAAGTTGACAAATAGTTGACAGCAGCAAAAGATGGAATTTAATAAATGAGAAAATATTTGGTATCTTTTTGTTAAGATATCTATTGGGATTGATGGCATTAAAATTTAAATTTTATTATACATAAAAACACAAACAAAAATATTAAAAGCGAGCACAAATATTTCAATAAGAATTAATGAGTAGAGCGAGAGATAAAATAAAGCAGAGAAACTCCCAGAAATTTATAAATTTGTATAGTTTGTTTAGAGTGTTTGTTATGTATTCAATACTTTAACGATATAAGTGTGGCTATATAGTAAACATACATATGTTCAATAATTTATTAATAAATTTTATTAAAATAATTTTTAAAATGTTGATACTGTTATTATAATGGGTTGACCCAAATATGCCATCGGTTGGAATCGTGAAGTGCTTAAGAGATTATAACATTTTCCCATCAGCGACCGTGAGCGCGACACAAAGTAATACTCATGATAAAAATTTAAAATGGTTTTTAAATTCAATTTCACAGTTTTTGAAATATTTACGCAAACGAGAAAACGCAAAGATGAGCAGGAAAAAAATTGCTGCATGATTTGAGGCCTTTTTGACGTGTACCAAAGTGGGGAAAAGTGTGGAAAATGTTAGGGAAACCAGGGGTGTTGTAGTGTTACAGCATATTTGCAATTTTAATTGCATAAATATGCAAAAGCCACAAAAAACATGAAACGAAAGAAAAGCTTGAGCCTGAGCCTCAGTTTGAAGCAAAAAATTAATCCACAGAGAGAACAAATAACAAAAGTGAGAATTTTTTAACTTTTGTCAAATGAATGTTAAATGTGAACACACATAATTCAATTATATTTCTTGTGTCTTGCGGTTAATTAAATCAAAATTGATAAAAAATAAATTTAAACGCAAATTTAATTCGTTGCACAGTTCGGTAATTTTAGTAATTCACTCTTAATGTAAATAAAATTTGAATATAGTTCTAATTTCAATGTAATTGATTTTGATATGCATAAAAACTACACTAATTATACAAGTCAATCCGATAAAATTACAATTAATATTTGCGAAGGGAAATACTGTCTCTAGTTTGTATTTTAAATACTCTGCAGAAAGTTTAATTAGAGGTAAGTCGACAAATAAAAGCTATAGCTTTGCTGGGTTAATAAGAGCTCTATAGGTAAACTGTATAAAATCTTCTATCAATTATTTCAGACTTTTAGTTAAGGTGTTTGATTGTGAATTTTAGTTTATTTGGCTAGCAAATTATTTAATTATGTAAATGCAATTCTAAATTGTTATTAATTAATAGTGTAAACTGGTTTTGCTGCTAAACATTTAGCTAAAAGTTATCTAAAAATATGTAAAAATTTATAAACCACTTTAGTCGCATTTAAAATGTTTAGTGCCAGAGTTCGACTGCTAAATTCGCAGCAGAATTTTGCGAGTTTTTTGTTAGGCAACTTTTGCCGAGTTGCCTTTTGCTGTGGTAATTGCCACAAGCTGCAAGCCAGAAGCCAGAAGCCAGAGGCGGCTGCTGCTATTTGGAGAGAGTGAGAAGCACTACTCGTTTAGTCCTATATATATTTAGCATTTAATTCAAAAATTCTATAAATTGTGTTGCGTTTATAAATTGTGTTAAAAGTTGCGCCCGTTGCCGGAAATTTTCGACAATCGCCATGCGATGCACGTAGGCAACACACAGCACACAGCACAGCAAATGACGCACTCGTTGTCGTTGATTTCCACTCCACTATACCCCCATTCCCCCTCTCTCCCAAAATCCCTTGCTACTTACTCTCTTTTACTCATTTTCTAAGTATTTTGGTAGCTGTGTGTTTACTAAAATCAATTTCTCGGCTATTTCGCTAAAGCAAAATCCTTGTCATAATGCGGTTCTAGTAATAAAAGCTCCGCTTAAATATTTTTAATTGATTTTTTTATTTATTTATTGACTTTATTATCAACTTTCTACTTGAATTCGCTAATTACAAATGCTGGTTTCTTGTAGGAAAAGGCTTCTATGATAAACAATACCCAATGTTTAATCCTAAATAAAGTTTAGCTTTACTTTTATTATTTTTGTGGAGTTTTGGTTTGCTGGAACTGCCTTGTATCTGTGTTAAATATTGTCGCTTTGCATGCTTAAAACGTTTGGCAATTATTTCATTTGCGACTCTGGTTTTAAATGTGTCTTTTCCCTGAAATTCTCTACCCCTCTCTGTCTTCCTCTCATCTCCTCTCCCACTGCTAGTCACGATTGTTGTCGGAAACTTTGCAAAATGATTTCAAGTGCATTAAATTGGATGCTTTGCAACAAATGCGACTAATTAAAATGTGGGCTGAAGGCGTAGAAAAGCAGTTTAAATGCCTGATATGGGTGCGGTGATACTACGCTGCGGTGGTACGATGGTACTCTGTTGCGATGGGTGTTTGTGGCAACAGCATCTTCAAAGTTTTTGCGGCGTGTTGAGTTTTGAGTTATGAGTCGTGACTTGACTCGACTGTTGTGTTCGCCGTTCAGCAGTTCAACAGTTTAGCAGTTGAGCAGTTGAACGGTTGAACTTGTAGAGCCTACACACCTGGCTAAAGCTGACTTCTGACTCCTCACCTTGTGTACTACCAAGTTGGGAAAGCATTTGCGTAGCTAACCACCGACAGAGAGAGAGAGGGAGAGAGAGAGCGAAGCAGCGAAAGGATGTTGCCAAGTTTTTGTTAAGCATTTTGCACAATTTGTTAAAATAATTATCCATTTTAGCCAAATTCAAAGCGGCAACATTAAAACTTTTAGTTGCAAACTTCAAATGAATTAACTAACAAAAGCTTTCGACTAGACAATGCGGGACCTCAGCCAGCAGACAGACAGACAGTCAGACGATGATGATGATAATAATGACGATGCTACCAAAGCAGCAAATGATCCTAAACGAATAAGAGAACTAGCATAGGCAAAGAAAGAGAGCGAAGGGGAAGGAGAAGCAGAGAGAGGGCAAGGAGCGGTCTCTTCTCTACACATAGCTTGATGATGGCTTACCCTTTAAATAGCACAACAATAACAACATTAACAACAACTTCCTATAACACAAGCAAAAAGACAAAGCGGCACAGTGGTTAAATGAGCTTAAATATGCGGCGGAATGCGGCGATAAGCAATTTGATTAATGTGCAGCTATTAGCCAAATAAATGTAGTGTATTTTTAAATAATATTTGCATTTATAATTGCAGTTTTGTTATTTGCATATCAAATTCAGTGACTGGCACATAAATAACAAATATAAACACAAAAACAAATGTGATTTATTTAAATAAATATTTGGTCGCACTAAAGCTGATAAGTACGATAAGTAGAGCTATTATAAAGTCATAAATATTTAATGTCTTTTTAAATATTTGCATAATATTATGCGAATTTTATTAATTTAATCGCTTTTTTACTTGCAGTTATCTAAAGGAATTTGTGGGGTAAGTGGTATAAGTAAATTTATATGATTTTTAACTGAAACTTGTGATTGTTCGAGGGGAATTTCTAATTTTTGAAGGGGTTTTCCTTAAAAAAATACATTTTTGTGTCAATGGCTATAAATTTCTGGTGCTTTCGTCACTAGCTTGTACCTCATGATACGCTCACTTTAAAACTGTACTGCTGGTCACACTGTGCAACAAAATGTTTACTAATTTCCGGCTTCATTACGCTTAAAACCATTAGCAAACTTTTGAAATGAATCCTGCGCTAGATCTAGTCCGCCCTCTCCTCGGCCCCTTATCACCCACTACCCCCTAACTTTTAGTCGATGATACAGCGGGCATCTTTATTTCATTAGCAGCAAAAACTCTCAACTTGACTCGCGACTTTTGGCACCCAAACCTCGCTGGGTTTATCAATGTATGGGAATAGAGATAGAAACGGGTCGAGACTTGTCTTTGACTTTTGAGCAAGTGACTGGTGTCCTGCTCTCTCTAGAGTAAGATGGAGGGAAAGGTTTAAAACACAGGGTATTAATGTGCTTTAGAGGGCACTACTGATAAGTGCTGTTTAATCAAACATGCCGAAATTGTCTAATCTGGCATGGAAATGGAAAATGGGAAATGGGCAAAGAGTGTGGTTGCCAACTTATAATTAGTGTTGCATACTTTCACGGGGTTTCAGATAAAACCGCCGAAACTCAATTGAAAACTGTCCAAATGCGAATTTAAATACACTTGACGGCGATTTATGCTACAAACTTGGCCAACAACTGTGGCAACAGCAAGACTAAAAGCTGCAAATTTATCACCGCAACGATGCGAGTTCGGAACCTTGGCAAAAACCGCAATGTACCCAGAGAGGCAGAGTTAGAGAGAAATGGTGAAAGGAAGAGAGAGAGAGAGAGAGAGAGAGAGAAAGAGAGTCTCGGTAGCTGCGGACTGTGGTTAAACATCAGCTGGAGAGTGAAAAATGAAATAACAACTTGAGCAAACTAAAGACACAGTAAAGACAAAAATCTAGAGATGAAATAATGTACAAGTTGTTGACGACATTCAAGAGGGACGAGGAGGGTAAATGGGCGTGGCAGCTGAGTCAGAGAGCAAACAACTTGAGTGCGAACTGGTCAATAGTCTGAAATAACAAGAAGACAATAACACTGGCAATAACTTGTAGCCCTCAAGTGGTAGCAGGAGAAGCAGCAGGAAAAGAGGGGGCAGGGGAGTTGGTAGGGGGCAGTGGTGGTAGAGGAAACCGTCTCAAGCTGTGTTGGCTCACTTGGCGCGTGGTCAAGTGTTTGACAGCAGCCACAGCTTCTGCTGCAGCTTCAACTCCAGCCCCAGCTCCAGCTCCTCTTCCCACTTTCAGTTCCAGTTCCACTTGCAGCTAGTTCTTAATTAATTTTTATGAATTGCATGAAATTTTCACAGCAAGTTTTCGTCAGTTTATCGGCAAGTGTTTGTCAAGGGGACAACACAGCCAAACCGACTAACAAGTAGAAGAAATATGTCCAATGGAATGGGAACCAGAATGGGAACAAGTTTTAGAACAATGAGAAAGCACTCGAGTGGAGTAGCAATTGCCAAGTTGATGATTAAGTGTTTTGGGGAAGAATTGCATTTAAATATCGCAGCTTGAGCGACTTCAAGGGAAAAAGCAGGAATGGAAATGTAGAACGAATATTTAATACCCTGGTTAAAAGGTTAAAGAAGCAAATTTGGGATTTGATTGGCATAAATATGAGAAACATTTATATGATATTGTACTATAATCAGTAATAAATATACTCAAGACACTTTATACCCAAGCTTTAAGTGATTTATAGAGAACTAGTAAGTACTCTGCTTAAGTTCAAGGAATTACAAATGATTCAGCTGGCAGTAAACTAAATTTAAAATGTTCCCCAAGTATTACTTTAGTTAATGAGAAAGTTCCTTTAGCAGAGCTTTCACCCCGATGCTATAAGCATGAAACCTCCCTACTCAATGCAAAGTTTATCAGTCAGAAACACACATACACAGAGAGCTATCTACTTGAAGTAAGTGACGTCAGCAGCTGGCACTTGGACCATGTCCACTTCAATAAAGAAGGAGAAAGAGTAAGAGAAGCCTTGAGTGTTTTGGTTCTGGCCAAAATGTATTACATGCATTTATATTAGCCAATGCCTGCAGTTTTCTCCCTCTCTCTCTCTCTTTGTTAGCTCTTATCAGCTGAGTTGTCTTCAAGTTCACTTGAAAATCAACAAAAATATATATGTATATATATATTCTTGTGCTGTCAGAAACAGCCGGCCACAAAAGTTGGTTAGCAGCTGCAACTAAATTTAGTTGCTTGCAACCACTCGAAGAAAGTTCTCTGGACATTTGTCTAATGATGACAAATCAGTTGACTGCAAAAGACAGCTGAGAAGAAAGAAGAAGCAGAAGAAGAACGTATGGGTCTGTTATCAGTGCCAGACTGCAATCTTAAATGCTCTTTTGGCCAAGTTATGAGCCAAGCAATTAAATGTAATTTAATTTGCCCTCAGCAATGACTTGACTTGAGCCAGAAAAACTAATGAATTCCACGCGAAAAGTCAAGTGCCAAAATTTATGACCAAATGCCAAGAGATTCCAAGCAGACAGACAGTGCGAGAGAGAGGGAGCGAGACTGGGAGAGGTACAGTGAGTCCTGACAAATGTTCGACGTTAGACGTAGACTTAGTAGCTCTAAAATTTGGCAATAAAACACTCGGCAATTACTGGCCCCGAGTCGAAATGTGGGAGTTGGCAGGCAAAGGGCGTGACCATTACTGGCACTGCAGTTGCCACTCCCCTCCCAGCCTCCTACACCCTTCACAGCAGACTTTATCGCCGCATATTTCTTTTGCTTTGGGCCCATAAAACATGGCTCAAAGCATTTTCGTTCGTTTTCCGTCATTTTCATTTTCATTTTCGTCGCCAGTTTAATTTAATGAAGACATTTCATTTAGCAGCTTTGATTTAGTCACGCCCCCAGCATCCCATCGCACTCTTCTTGTGTTGGCTTGCTCTACTTGGTTTGGGCCAGCTTAAAGTTGCTTAAATAAAGCCGCAAAGTAAGCACTTGCAACAACAGCTTAAAGGACATGCAACAAAACCCCCTTGATTGCATGATGCAGGCCGTAAATGTTTAAGAGCTATTATTGCAACAATAGTTGCGACAACGGCAACAACAACCAGAAGAGTACAAAATGACAAGCCTCAGTTGCCAACTCGCACTTTTTTGCTGCTTTTTTTTTTGGCCCATTCGAAATGGAAAACTGCAGCGTGCAGTGTGAGACAGGGGGCATTGGTGGGGGCGGAGCTTGGAGGGTTTTCATGCCCGTCATTTATGCAAATGAGGCCAAGGATGCGATGCGTTGCGCCTGCTCCATTTAAGCGGCATTGTGCGTGCCTCTGATCGATAATTGTCACTGTCGTCAAATGTGCCAAATGGCCAACAACGTGACGAACGTGCCCCACCAGCTCTTTAACCCGGACTATTTCCCTGCCTCTCGCCCTCCCCCTCTCCCTCTACAGCATTGTTCCTGTCTCTCGCAGTGGTAGTTTGACATGCAAGTTGCAACATTTTGCTGCGACATTGTTCGCATCTCTCAACAAATTGTTGGCAAATATTGAGTTGACTTTGAGTTTGATTGGAATTTAGTTGCCGTATTCCCATTCAAATTCCCATTCGAAATGCTTTATATGGCCCTTTAACAAGTACAAAGATCATTTATAGACAATCAATCTGTTTGCACGCTCAACTTGTTTATAGCAAACAAGTATTCTTGTTGGTTGGCAAAGAATCCCAAAATAGCATTTGTGAAATAAGTAGAAAGAGAGTAAAGCATGGGATAGGAAAAATCAATGAACGTTTAATGTTAATATGGGAAAATTGATTTTAAAGTGAAACTGGAACTCACATAGAAAGCTGACAGTTGTACGGTGCAGCTCAAGTTTGTACACTTTTGCAAGGTATTGAAAGTTAGTCTCTATCTTGACTTTAACGAGTATACAAACACACATTTGCTCAATATAAGCATAAGACATTAGACTATGTTAGTTTTAGTAATTACTTTTACATTACGTTTTTATTTCTGCTCTTTTTTTTTGCCGTGCATAAAGCATAAAATTCTGTAAAGTGTTTCTCAGTTAAAAGAACCTCTCAATTGATTTTAAATTATGCTCGAGTCAATAAATCAAATGAAATGCAATGAAATGAATATTTTGCTATATTCATAATGAAAGAAATTAAAGTATTTATAGCCTTTTGTTGTGGCTACACAAAAAATCTATAAAATATTTTCATTTGGCTTTCATCTTTCAAGAAGCAGATGAAGTTGGCCAACAGAGCAAGTGTAATTAGAGCCAAGAAAGAAACTTGGTCGTGTTTAGGGCTAATGAAAATGGTCCAATGATTAATGAGCCGAAAATGATGTGGCAGATTGGAGCAACAATTGCAACAACAACAACAACAATAGTAATAATAATAAAACAAACAGGATGAAAATGAAATCAATAGAATTTTGTAGCCATGTGTTGTGGCATGCGGCACGTGCCACATGCGCCGCCATTGAAATGAAATGAGTATCCATCTTGACTTCGCCTGCTGGAAAATTGAAAATCTTTTGTCCGACTTTTCACAGATGGCGCGCCACTTTCTCGATATACATTTTCATTGCCAATATTCGGCGATTCGGCTATCGCCTATGTTAATTAATTAAATTTTAATTAGGGCACTGCCACGCCCCCAATTAGCCCCGGAGGCTTGTTAAATGTCTTGTTCGCTGTCTGCTGTCTGTTGTCTGTTGCTTTCGTCTTGTTGCTAATTGAAAATGCGGCGTGTCATTAATTAATTCAGTGGCACATTTATTAATATTCATTATACGCACCGTTGTACGCAGCCGTTGGTATGCCTTTAAGTGTATTGTGGGCGTGGCATTGGCCTGCATTTTATTTGCGGCCTCTTTTGTTGTGCTCTTGGCATTTGCTTAACCTATTTTCACTCACGTTTTCACACTTTTTCCATTCATTTTTAAATATTTTCTTTATTTCCTTTTTGTGCTTTTTTTTTGGCTGCATGAAAACTTTTTGACCTTTTGTGTGTGTGTCTCGGTCTCTCCTTGTCTCTGTTTATCGCGTTTATCTTTGCCCGCATTGCCGTTTGCCGTTCGCCTTTCTTGCTTTGACACTGCGGCGACTGCAGCGTTTTCGCCATTTTCCTACCGCTTTTCCGCACAGCGACCGCCTGCATCCCGTTTTGTTTTCCGTCCTTTTTCTCTCTCGCTCGCTGTGTGTGACTTTAAGTGTGTATAAAATATGGCGTTAAAATGCAGTTTCCCTGCTCCCACACACACTCACCACACCCCCTTTGCTCCGCCCTCTCTATTGCTCCCACTGGCACATTCGTTAGCAGCTCTCTTTTGGCTTCGCATGGTTTTTATGGCCACGTGCGATGTTTAAAATTTACTTGCTGGCATTTTTGCAGTCAAGTTGCTTAGCACTCAGCTCCTTGCCGTCCTCTTAGCACTCTTTCTCTTATTCTTTTTTGCACCCAACAACTGCTTCGATTTGCTTTGTTTTCGCTGCTTTTTTTGTGCTCTCTGCATTTGTAATCTTTTTACGTCTGCTTTCCATAGGCTGTTGTTGATCTTAAGCCGTGTGCAAATCAACTGTTGGATTCTAAGGTTTGTTGTCTTTTTGTTGTTAGGCATTTCTTGTGCCAACATTACCATCAGATTATCCTGCTTGTCCTGCAGTTCTCGCCAGTTAATAAAACATGAAATGCAACTTTATTTTGGTCTGCAGCTTTAAGTTGGCATTGAGTATGACTCACGATTTAAACTGAATTTTTTAGAAAGATTTGTTTAAGCTAGACTGATTTGCTTAGACTTTTCCCTAAATTAAATCTTAATTGCTTTAAACAAATGTTTAATGTGAAAGCTTGACTGTATATCCATTGAGTTGCGACTTATTAAAATGCGGCACGCAGTTTCTGGCCGCTGTGGGACTTTCAAAGATCCCCGAATTTCCACTGTGCCCCAGCCAACGACTTGCGTTAGCCACATGGCCTTAGGACTGACCCGTGACCTCTGAACCGGCGTCAGTGGTCGCTTTCACGTGCTCCAGAGATTTACTACAAATTACTGAGTACTATCCGAGTGGCATATCGCAAAAGCGCACATCGCGGTGCCCAGTTGATATCAGCGTACATGGATCTTGGCTGCGGATGCTTACGGATGTGGCTGCGGATACGGATGCCCAACAGTGGCACACAGAAGTTTTCATGCTGTCGCTCCTGCTGCTGCTGCTGCTGATGTGGCGTTGTAATTGAACCGGAAAATTACATATTTCAAGCTATTTTTACGCCGAGTTTAATGGCAGACGTGAGCAACGGCAACAACAACAACCAGAGCGACAACAACAAGCAGAAAATTCAACTGTTTGTGGTCAGCAATGAAATAATTTATTGTTGCCTACTTTACAGCTGAACCAGCACGAGTGGCACGTAGCACGAGTTGCGAGCTAAGTGGCGTAGATAAGCGAAAGATACGTTCACCAAGGTATGCTTTATAATTGCATACGAATCGTATCGAATACATATATGTAAGTTTATCTGCCACATAAGTATAAGAGTGCGCTTAAGGAGCAGCCAAAGGATTGCAATTGAAATTGAATGGAGGACACTCGATTTAGTCGATTTGAGTTGATGATTCACTCGTTTCCCCAATCGTCTGCAACTGAAGAACTAAACTGTCGTCGACATAAATGCCAACTAATGGACTCGTAAAGAGGTTAAGAGACTTTTAGCCACCCACAGAGTTCACTTTTCAGACCTTTTTCCAACTCCTCACACATTGAATCATTCCGGCAATTGCAGCAGTTAATGCTGGGTCAGATAAGCACACGAGTTTATTTCCAGTTTATTCTTGTTGCTTGGCCAAAAGCACGAGCACAATTGTCTGGTCAATTTGAGGTTATCAACTGATCACAATACAAACTACAAACAAATCAATTCCGATTGCATATCTATGAGTACGTGCATTGCGTTCTTCATTTAGAATGCTTGGCAATGGGAAGCTCGTTAGTTTTTTAGTTGGATTTGTTGTAGAAATAGTAATATTCTCGATACTTCTCAGTCGTTACTATTTTACTTGTTACTATATTTTATACTTTGTAGAATCAGTACCTGGAAGTAGCGGCTACTTAACCGATTTTATTTTACTCATTACTTTTCGTTCTTTAACTTAAAGCTATTTGAAGATTTTTGAACCAACTTGTTAGTAAACATTTTTACTGTTTACTCTATTTCTGCCGATATTTCAACGAGTATCGAGCAGTTAGTTTGGTTCATTCGATTTGCCTTCAATTAAGGCCAAATTTAAATTTGTTTTCCAGTTAAGCCAACTCGTTACGAAATTCTGTTAATAATCTCAACTACGCATTTCATAGCGTTTAGTACCGAATTTCAGTTTTTTTCAACTATTGTTTCAATTATAATTCAAAGCTTCAGGTGAAAAAGTTGGAGCATTTGCTGTACCTCACAGTGTGAAAGAGAAGGGGAAATGGGTAGGGAAAGGGAAAGCAAATTGAAGTTTCTGATATCGAAAACCGAAATTCGAATCGAAATTCCTCAAATTGGAGCTGCAAGGATAAAAAGAGGTGCTCTGTAATTTGCACCGTGGCCTCAATACGACTCGAGTGGCTGCAGGAAGAGAGTGGGGATTGGAGAGGAGAGTTTTACTCGTAGCATCGACTGAAAAGTTTACCTGGTTCTGTTGCAGTTAGTTTTTAAATTAATTTCGCAATTTTAATTGAACATTTGGCACTTTGGAGCGTATTTAAAGCCAAGCTGGCCAACTGGGGAAAATGTAGCCAATTAAGGTTCTCCCACCTCCCACTCCCCGTCAGAACTTTAACTGACTAACGTCAGCTGCAATCCGCGCTTCAGTTCGTCGATTTGCAGTAAATAACTTTCGCCTGGTCAACCATTTTTATTGTTGTTTCGTTATTACGGTTCTTGTTGTTGTTGTTGTTCTGTTTGCTGGTTTCGGCCATAGCTATGAGCCCGGCTGTTGATGTGTGTGGCTCACCGCAGCATGCGGCCAAAATTTGTTGTTGCTGTCGATGTCGATTTCGATGTTGTTTCTGTTGCTTTTTTGCATTATTTCAGTTGCGTTGAAATTCGCGTATAAATCGTACAAAAAACCGGGGAAAAGAAAATATTTGTGAGGGGGCAGCAACTGTAACTAATATATCAGAACGAGAGAGTAAGAGACAGAGAGCGAGAAGAAATATGTAAAAATATATGCGTGAAGAGCAATGATTAATAATGGTGGCTGGCCGTGGAGCTGCCAACTCGTTGTGCTTAATGCGGAACTGCCACAACTCCATTAGTAGACAGAACCCGCAAACATATAGAGCTTTAAGCCCGAAAAGTTGTAGTAAATTTAAGTAAAAGCTGATGAAGCTGAAGTAATAACTATATGAAAGTAAAGTTCATAATGTTCAATTTTTTAATTCTTTTTTTGGAATAAAAGTAACCAAATTAAGTTTATTCCCCTTCCTCCACCTCTCTGCCAGTATTTAAAGCTAAATATTTAATCGAGTCGCCATTTTAATGTAAACTTGTAAATATTTACGCATTGTTCGCGCCGTTTGCAATTATTAAACTTAATCAAATGAAAACCGCTCTGTGGACCTCAATTAACTTGGCCATAAAAATCATTTTGTGGTCATTTCACGTTTGCCCAGCAGCAATAAAAAAGTAGGTGGAGACTGATAGACTGGTAGATGCGCTGTAAATAACAAAAGTTAACTTCCACACTAAAATATAATTATTTAAATTTTGCAGGGTATTTGCATAGTTCAAGCTGTTGGGTTTTGTAAAAGAAATTAAACAATAATTCACTTAAAAATAAAAAAAATTGTTATTTTGTGTTATGTTAACCGCAAATTGATATCGACTTTGGGAGCGAATTGTTAGTCAAGTTGTAAAATTAATGCGATTTACATATGTAATTATGTGTACATATTTTAATTTGCATAATTTAGTAACTGATGTTGCAGCTGAAAAGATACTAAAAAATTAGTACAGTAGGTGGAAAAGGGAAGAGAGAGGGGACAGGGGAAAGAGAAAGTTCCGTAACAGTTGCAGTTTGCATTTTCTGTAAATTTAGTTTGGAAATTAATTTTGCACAGTTTTCATTGCAAATGCGTTTCGTTTACAATTTTTCCGATTTTCCATTTGCCAGTTGCCAGATTGAAAAAGTTGGCCAACAGCAGGGCGCTGAGAAGGCTGGGGCAGACAGTTCTATGCCAGGTTTGAGGGTAATGAAGCATGCGGCCAATTGAAATGTTTATCCGAATACGCAAATCCAATTGCCAGAGCAGCTGAAGATGGGGGTAATCGGAGGAGGCATCCTAGACAGATATGAGCAACAACTTTAACCCCGCCCGCTGCCGCTCTGCCCCTTGCCACTTTCGACGGCTTTTCAATAGATTTTTCTTGCTTTGCGTGCTATGTGAATAATTTTGCTTGAAGCTGAATATCTTTTAGCCATCAAATGAAGGCCAAGAGCAGACAGAGTCCAGTTGAGCTGAGACTGGGATGGTGGTAGAGGCAGAGACTGAAGATGCCTCCCAATTGTCCATTGTGTGCAGAGCAGCAGAGAGAAAATTTTTGCATTTTACTGTAAAGTTGTGTATTTGGTTCATAAAACAGCAATAAAGAGCCAAATGGACGACAGAACGACTGAATATTGAGCGTCTTGTTATGTCCTTTTGTACCTATTGTTGCCGTTATTATTGTTGTTGCTGTTGCTGCCTAGGGGCTAAAAGGATATCAAGGAAATCATCTCGACTAAACGGAATGTTCAGCTAAGGAATATCGTCATAAGCAATTGAACGGATGATCGAATTACGAGTACGTCTATCCGACGGTCCGACTGTCTATATATATAGTAAACATAAAGCCAGCTCTCCTCCACTCTGCCTCTCTGTCACTCGCTGTCTGTCCTTTTCACTGGGCTCTCCGAGTGACAAATTAGCCACTTTGGTTATAATTCAGCGGCTGCCCAACTCTGTACGACTCTTTGCCTGATGGCGACAACAAGAAATTACCGCAATTTGTGAGAGACTCGAGTGATTGGTGGCCAGACAAGGACGAACAAGGACTAGAACCAGAGAGTGGGGACTGTTAACGTGCTGCATGGAATGGAGATGTTAACGGTATACCAGCAGTTGGCCAGGAAAGCTCCAACAACAACATCGCGACAGTTATAAATAGCCAAGTAAAATTGTCGACGCGACATCAGCTAACAGTGAGCACGGAGCAGGGGGGATGGTGGGGTGACAGGTGGTTCTTCAGTCCATGGAAGCAGAACAAAAACTGAAAGCAGGATGCGATACCTTTGCTCTGTCTGCTCCTTATTTCCTGCTCCTTTTTTTTCCTTAACATTTTTTGCTATTTGCCCCGTGTGGCACACAAAACTTGTAGTTTATTCAAAGTTGCCTGCCACATTTGTTGGCCAGGTGAGCCGGGGAGACACAAGACACAGGAGTGGAGCGAGTGGCAAAGCATCCAGCATTCAGTTGGCAACATATTTTACTTGTCGTTCTTGTTGTTCCCGTTCTTGTTGTTGTTGCCTTTTGTTGACGGGGCCGCAGCATCATTATGGCTAATAAACATTGCCATTTGCGGCTGCCCAGCAGAAATTGCCAACAGAAGTGGGCCAACTACTGTCAAGTCAGGTCTTAAGGTGGGCAAGACCAAAGCAAAGACAAGTGGGACAAATAGAAAGAGAGAAAATGGGAGTGAGTGAGACAGCTCTGAGAGCATTCTGAAGAGCTAATAGAAAACTAAAAGTTAATATGCCAAGCGCATTATCTGTAATGTGCTTAAGAACAAGTTTGTTAGCTGAAGAAAGTCACTGCTAGTAAATTGTTTTAAAAGCTAGAAGTTAGTTAATAATAGAAACATGTAGCAGGTATTTTAGTTACCAATTGATCTGTTAACTTCTTTGGAGTAATAATCAGTAACTGCTATACAATTTAATCATTTTAATTTGTACTCCTTGTTTTTATGCCACTCGTTAACTAATTTCCCATTGTTCAATTTATTAACACTTTTTGTTTTTAAAGAACAGTTACTAACAATGATTGTGGAAATATGAAATTACGAACAGCAGTTTAAACATTTGTTAGTCATTAAGCCTGGTCGAGTGTATTGGTCTTTTCGCCAGGTTTCTCACCTGTTTGCAGCTCTTCCCAACTGCACTTTTCCCATCAATTGAAATGAGTAAAAACAGCGTTGTTTGGTTGTGTAAGCAAAGCCCACACGTTGCATAAATGTTTAAGCAACTGCTGCCAATCCTAACCAGCCATAAAAACCAACAACAGCAGCGCAGGCAAATACACAAAATACTTGTAAATAAATTGCGCATACGCCGCGTATTTGCCAAAGGCAACAAAATAACAAGAGCAACAACAATAACAGGTGGTAAAAATGTTTATAAAAATGATTGCTGCATTTTATTTGTCATTTAAACAAATAAATGGCTTGCCACATGGCAATTATTTATGCAACCAGTCGCTGTAACACGCCCACTTTAACGCCCCCTTTTCCATTGTTCAACTGGCTTAATATTTATATGGATAATTTAATCAGAGACCAGGACATGCCCCCAAAAGGATAAAGCTGAGCGCACAAAATGTAATTAGGCTTAGTCCTGGATTTGTTGCAAATTCAGTTTTGCCACTTTTCCATTTTCCCCCTGATTTCCATGGCTTTCCCTGGCTTTCCACGGGCTAACTTGTTGAGCGCGTTTTAATTGAGGCTCGCTTTTAGGATTATGTTATCACATTATTGCTGTTGTGCTAGTTATCGCCGTGTTGCTGACACTTTAAATTATTTAAGAGATTTTCAATGGATATCGCCTGCCTAAAAACTAAAAATTTGATATTAAAATGAATGCTGTAAATTGAATTAGTTAAATAAATTTAAATGTCAATTTAGCATTTGCGACCAAAACATCAAACGCAATGGAAACTTTGTTTCGTTCTACCTCTCTCCCTCTCATTCGCTCTTTGTCTCCGCTTTTTCTGAGTGTTTAAAAAGAATTATTAAGAAATGTTATTTGATTTCAAATGCGTCTGCTTTGAATTCTATTCGAATGCATGAAACGTCTTAAGGATCCTTCGGCTTGAGTCGTTTCATTGCTTACAAGAAATTTAATTACACTTGAAGAAGCTCCATACGTGTGTAAGTCTCTATTCTCTGCTCGGCTATTTCTCACTCACACGATGTATCTGGCATTAAATAGGAAACACTCTGTCTAGTTTTGTTTAGTTACGCACTTGTAGCTATAGAAAATTTGTATACATTTTGTAGATACTGTATTAAATTCGTAGATGTATCTGTTTATTCCATGGGTAGATATATATAATTAAGATATGTATTTTATTAATCCTTTAGATAATGTAATGTGATGTGTAATGTGTATTAACAAAAGTGTTGCATACTTTTATGTGTTCACTGGAAAGTGAATTTCTAGCTGCGCTTGTAAGTATGCTACAGTTTTTAATAGTTGCCTCTAAGGGTGTTTGCTTTTCGGTCTATGGTTTTTCTCTAACTTTCTCTCTATTTGCACGCATGATGACAGCACAAGTCGTTTGTTCTGGCTTTCCGTTTGTTATTGTTGTTGTTGCTGCTTCTACTGCTGGCAAATTTCCACGGTAAACATGAAAAGCGGTTGTGAAAAACGCCCGCGAGCTGCCACACAACAACACACAGTAGTACACACATAGAAACATCCACACACAATAGCAAACGAGGCGCACACTTCTTGGCTTGCCTTCTTCAGCATATTTCTGCTGGTTCCTACAGCGCTTTCCACTGCTTTTCCGACACTTTTCTTCCCACTCTCTGTTTGTCCCTCTCTCTTTTCGTCTCTCCCCCTCTGACTTTGGCTGACTGAGCTGCTGCGTTAATAGAATTGTGATAAACGCATCCTTTTGTATCGATGCGCGTGGCATTTTAGCCGCTTTTAGCCTTACATTGGATTTGGCATAGGGATTTGGATTGCCATTGGCAAAGGGTGGAGGTAGGAGGGAAAGGGGCGTGGACTGAATTGTTAGTTGGTTACTGCCAAAGTTGCCTCAAGCGTTGGCTTTGGCATCTATCTGGCTGCTATCGAGACGCGCTTCGTTGGAGCCTAACAAACAAATTTAATTAAATTGACTGAAGCAATTTGCTTTGAGCTCCAAATTCATTCTGGCTTGCTTTCTGGCTAAAAGTGTTGTGAATTTAGTTTTGCTCTGCTTTGCTTTTCTGTTTTCCCTTTTAAAGCTTTACAGTATTTTTAGCTACACGCTGAATGAGTGTGTGTTCTCACTTTTCATAATTATTTAGACGTAGCAACAACTTTTGGCTTCTTTACTTAAAGAATTCGTCTTGAAGTCTCCAAGAAACCTAATTTCTCTAGCGGAGTTACTTGCTGAGTGGCATGTGAGTTGCCACGCCCACTTGGTTGCACATTGTGCATAATGCAACATCAAATAGAAATTGTAAGCAGAAAAAAGAAAACCGAAAGTAGAAACGCTTCTCTTAGTTTTATACAGAAAACCATTCTCAAGTGCTGCGTATTTAATGCACGTCATGCTCTAAGGAGGTTAAGTACAATTTAGAGGTTGGTAAGGGGTCTAAGGAGTTGGGGGTACATCCGCTTTCTATGGACTTTTCGGTTGCACGCATTGGTCGCACAATCTGTGTGATATATTAGCTGGCGATTCATCAGGGAGAGTCAAGTAGAAGTAGCAGCAGCAGCAGCAGTGGCAGAAACTGAAGCAGAAACATATTATGCCACCTTTTGTGGCAAGAAGAAAGGGTACAAAGAGTGTAAGAGAGAGCAGGCAACTGCTGAAATGATTTCTCACTTAACGCTGGGTTCGTTTACCTTGGCAAAGTGTTGCGACCTTCGTCAACCTGATGCGAATTTATGTCAAAGCTTTGCACGTCGAACATATTTCGTGTTTGTATCTCATTTATTTTTCACAGCTTATGCTTACTTTGGTAGGGAAAAAGGAACAGGAGAGGATGAGAAAGAGAGACAGGGGCTGAGGAGTGGATAAAGGCAAAAGTAACTACTCAAAGTGGTCAGAGCAATCCATTAACTTGCCCATAAACAGCTATACAAAATAATGCTAAAAATGTGTGGCTGGGAAACAAACGTTAATCGATTCACTTCCTAAGAATCGATAATAGTCTGCTAACCAAGCTAAATGATTTGTTGACACTCTGTAAGTTAAGTTAGCCTTTAATTGAACTAGAAATATGATGACTTTGTTGAGTAAAAATTTAAACTAAGTTAAGTTCCTCTTTAATGTTTAATTCTAATCAACTACCAGTACTTAAACTTTAGCCACAAATCAGCTAGAATGCAGTGCAGTGTAAAGTCGCGTTCGAAAGTCTCCAGTTCGTGATCATGTTGTCAATTGAATATGATAATTGAATTGTTCAGCTCATTAGTCTGGCTTGAAGCAACAGTTGTTGCGCTGGATGTGGATGATGACGCTGTTCTTTCCATTCATTAGAGAAACATTTCAGGACTTAATGCAATTGCCAGGCATTCAGCGCGTTTCTTAACTCAAGCTTAGACTAGAGACATGCACACACCCACACATATGCACACCACAAGGTCGTGGTACTATAGATAGACATAAGGGGGCATCTTTAGCTGCATATGCCACACACACACAAACACACACTGGTTGTTACATGGCTTTTGCCCTTAGCAATTGCTCCTTGGCATCTCTTGTGCTTCTCCCTCTTGCTCTTTACTTTCTTATATCTCTGTCTCTTTCTGGTGCTCTTCCATGTCAATCGTCGAGTAATTGCATTTACCAGGCACGTATGTTGACGATAGTTAATTTTGTAAGTGTATCTTGATATCGATTGCAGTCGTGTGGCAAGTTGCAACAACCGGCAACCGACAACCGACGTAACCAGCCACCGACGAGCGACAACCCGCAAGCGACAGAGACGGAGACACCCGACAGAGACAGACGGACTTTCCAACCGAAAAGCTGGCAAGAAATCAACAGTGCAGCAATTGAAGCAGGCGAATGCCAGATGCGAAAAACTATGACGACGACAGCGACGACGAAGAAGAAGAAGTAGGAGGAGAAGAAGAAGAAGAAGAGAGTCTGCAATTCGCAGCCAAACGCAATGAGGCAAAAATGCAATTGCCAGGCAACGACAACAACAAGAACGAACGGAACACAAATATATAAGAATTTAGCAGAGTAACTACAGTAGAGCGAACAGGACTTTAATAAACCCTGTACTTTACCTTTGGACAAAGTAAAAAGAAAGCAACTTATTGAATCAAAATATAGTTTGAAAAGTTTAACTTAATAACTCCAAGCTTAGCGCACTTGCTGGCATTTTAATAGACACGCTACGCTTGCGTCAACTACAGGGTCTCGAAAATGTAATTGAGCTACACGAAAATGCTTGCGCGCTGGCAGAATTTTCAAACAAATTGTTGGAAAATTTTGCTGGCGAAAAATCCTTGAAGCAATTATGTTGATTTTCTTGAATTGCCGCTGAAGCCTGCAACTGAAGCGGCTCAGTCCGAGTGTGGAGGGTGAAAATGTGTAATGGAAAATGGAAAATGGCAAGAGCAAGTGCAAGTGGTGGAACTGTCACTAATTAGGCGACAATTTGGACAAGTCAACAGCTGATGGATTCGTTTAATTGCAGTTACTACGAGACACTCATGAATGCAGTAACGGAAGGTGGGGAAAAGAGAGAGCCAAAAAAAATAGAAGTAGAGGTGGAAAAGAGGGAGATAGAACAGACAGGAAGTTGTGACTCCTTTTCACTCACTCGTACGCTGTTGATACAAATGGATTTTTTAAACCCAATTTCCGTTCTTACAAAAAAAAAAAAAAAAAAAAAGAAAACATGGAAAACTAATAACCCATTGCTAGCGTTGGGTATCGACAGCTGAAGAAGAAGATGCCGTAGCAGCAGTTGATGCAGGAGGTTTGAGGAAAAGTCAATGTAGGTGGAGGAGTGGGGAAAAGCGCCAAGGAAATTGTTTTCAATTTCAAAGAATGTTTTTTTCTCCAAAAGGACGGGTAAAAAGTCAAGCAGGGCGATTAAAATTCGCTTTCACAATATTTATATAGAAACAAATTAAATTTTCGTTGCTCCGACAAGTTTTCAACGGCGACGGCGAAACAATTTCATTTTGCAAAACAAAGCGAGCGGCAACGGCGAAATAAAAACAACAAAAAAAAAAAAACAACGACAACAAAATGAAAATAGATGAGAAAAATAAGCTGCACTTAAAAATTATTTACGAGACTTGCTGCTGTTGCCCCTTTTACCCCACGTCCTTCATGCAGAGATTCCACTGTGGCCATAAAAGCATCTTCCACCCCGCCTTTTCCCCCCTTGGAAAAGTCGAAAGGCAAGAAACTCACAGCCTGAAGCCATTGACTGACGACTGACTAGCGCCAAAAACTTTCTTACGACCAGAGCGTGTGTATGTGTGTGTGTGTGTTGCTTTGTAGGTGTTGCTGCGGCGAATTGAAAAAGTTTAGACGACAGCTTTCCAGGCGTGCCCACAAAAAATAAAACCCAGAAAAAACCTTATGGGCATCCCCACTTCTTAATACACCCTACTACTCCACCATTTCGTTAGCCCTTTTACGGCCTTTTTAATGGCTGCTTCGCGGCCAAAAACTTTGCCGGCGGTCAGCATCAGCAACTGCCTCAACCTAAGTCTTCGTCTGAGCCAGAGCTTTTCCTTTGAGCCAAACCACCAGGTGAAACCAGCAGCTAAACGACTATGGAAAATCGGGCTAAGAAACGCTTGAGAAGATTCTCAGTTTAGTAAGTTTAACTTGATCAAAGCTAAGGGTACTTTAAAACATAACATAGGAATGGTGAAGCTATAATAGGAATTTTATATAGAGAAGTATCCATGTAATAAGAATGGTAATTTATACTATATTTGTAGGATTTTCTGGTTAAAATGAGGCATACTTTAAGACCGCTTTTATAGCCATAGCGCAGTAATATTTTTAAATACTTGCTATGGATAAGAAAAATTGGCGGACAACCGGTGGAAAACCGCAACAGTTAAAAGCCGTTTGCTATTTCCAGCCGCGAACGTATGTGAAAACCGCTAAATTAAACATTGAGCCAAAAGAGTGGAGCAAAAAGAAAGAGAATTAAAATACAAGTACAGCAATGTCATAGAGAAAAGTAAGGATCAAGGTATGGAAAGGGGTGGGAGTGGTGGATTTGGGATGCACTGGGGCATGGCCAAAGCCAAAGGCAACAACCGCAACAAGCGGCCAAAGGATGAGACACTGCAGCCAAAGCCAATGAGCGTTAAAAAAGGCGAAGAAAAGAAAGCAAAAAAAATGAAATGGAGAGGACAGGAGAGTGAGGGAGTGAAGAGAGAAGAGTTGATATGCAGTAGAATCTGTAGCAGCGACAGGACAAACTTCAATTTGGTGTTTTTTTCGTTGCGCCATTGCGATTCAAATCGCAGTCGACATGGACATGGCCAAGGACATGACCAGCTAAAGGAGTCGCAGGGGGAGTGGCACTGGGCAAGGGGCCGTGAGTGGGCGTAGGGTTAGCAGCAGAGCAGGAGAAAGCCATCTTGCCATCGATGCCATCAATTGCGTGGCTTTTGTTTCTGTTCTCTTCTCTCTTCTCTTCTGTCCGCTTTGCTCCACTCTTCTTGGTTTTGCTTTTGGGCCAAAAAGTGTCCCAGGCGCATTTGAGCTAACGCTTCGACGCCTTTGCAATCGCGTTTGGCGTTTGGCATTTGGCATTAATGGCGCGGGCGGACAGTGCCCAATGGACCAAAATGAAGCAAAACAGAGGCAGTAGTAACAGTGGACAAAGGAAGAGAGAGAAGACAGGCAGAGCAACAAAGACAAAGACTAGACAAAGAAACAAACAGAGTTGCCAATGCATTACATATATAGAGAAATACGTCGAAAATATTCATTAGCCGCAGCTGGAGGTGGGCGTTTGGCTAAGTGGGCGTGCCAGCCATCGATGGAGGGAGAGGAAAGGGACAGAAAGAGGAACGAGAAACGAAGTTTAGTTTTTGCCACAGATTTTTGTTGGCCATAAATTGCCTGGTCTGGCATTTTGGGTCTCCTCTTGGCCAAGTTTTCAGCACGCGTTGCACTCGCGCATAACTTTTGCTCAGACTGTAAGACTGTGTGTGTGTGTTTTGGGTGTGGGTGTGTGTGTGTGACTATTTGGAACAATTTTAATTAAAACGCTAGACAATTACACACAGAAGCAAAGTAGAAAAAGCAAAGGGAAGAGGCTCTCAAAGAGCAGGGGGAGTTTAAGAGAGAAATGGGCGGGGGACGTAGGGAGGTGAAGCAGTTGAAAGTCCGAGTACGTTGCAAGTCCTTAGAGCACGGCAATTGCAGCTCGAGTGCGTCTGTCGTGTGCTCAAGCAGAGCCAATCGTTTCCCGCATGCCACAAATAGAATTGCCAGAAACACACACACATGCTCACACCAAAAAACACACTCACAGACGGCACAACACACACACTTGTACACTCACAACTGCAGACGCATTCAATCTAAAATTGAGACTGGCCAAGATGGCGCAGTAGCAACCGGAAGTCAGCACAAAACACACACAACACAGGCAGTCGAAACATGTACACACATTCCACACAAACACACACACTTGACACACACAGTCTTGCTATACACACAATAAACTAAAAGCCACAACGCGTCTTAACTTAAGTTAACTTAACTTAAATACTTGTACACATGTTTCTACCTGTTTGGCCATAAAATCTGCAGCCATGTGTGCCATCATACATTGTTAACAAACAGTTTAATGCCTTGATTTGCATCCATGGTTCCTTTGATTTTCAAAATCACTTAAATCGTTATTTCTGTGTACATTTTTCTAGTTTTTCTTCACACTTTTCTAGCTTCTTTTTAGCTGCTATTTTTTATTTGTTTACCAATTAAATTTAAAAAACATTCTTAATTTAAATAGCTGTGCTAGTGACGTGTATTTCTGTGCTTTCCGCTCCTTTAGTCAATTGATATTTCAATGACTGTCAATTGTTTTCCATGGCCAGTTCAAGTGACTTTTAAGCGACACTTTGTCAATTTGTCTATGGTACTCAGTTTTTCCATAAATATGAAATATTTTTATTCTTAAAACGTTATTTTGTGCCTTGTTTTCTAAGCTTAATTCATAGGTAATACTCCTAGATTCCTCTTGAGTTCCCTTTCTTGTCTGCTGCTACATATTATTGCCTTGTTTATTGGTGTTTTACTACTCTATTTGGCTTGGGTTCTGTATGAATATAGATGATATAATAAATAGAATTAGCTGAACAAGTTATGATACCCTTTTGGCACTCTTTCACAGAGTATTAAACCAGTTTGAGAGTCTCAAAGTTGGCCAACAACATGTGCACCACTTCACTTTAATCATACTCTTTCTCTCCCTTTCCCTCTCTTCCTTCCTCTGTTGCTCTTTTGATGTAGAATAGTTGCCAAATCCTACTCAACGAGCTTTGAGATCGTTAGCTGACAGCTCTCTGACTGTGTGTGTGTGTGTGTATGTTGGGGTGTATTTGTGTGTGTGTTAACGCTTAAAGTCTAGTTTTATTATAATTACAACTATAACATTTATTAACGCTTGATAGTGCGACACAGCTGTCGCCAGGTGCCGCCAAAGTCAACAAAAGGCAAACTCCCTGAAAAGCGCAACAGAGACAGCGAAACAGAGTGAGAGAGAGCAAGAGTATGAGCGAGAAGGGGGCATAAAGGCATTCGCATAATATATTGTTGCATATTAGCAGGCAACAGCAGCAGCCACGCCCACAAATCTTGCGCTTATAGCCCTGTAATGTTGCATGTTATGAAGCCATTAGGGCCAACAAAGTTTTTGCTTTAAGAGCGCTCTAATTTCTGCCTTATAAGAGGCAGAAAAGCAGGAAGAAAAGGGGGGGAGAGAAGAGATAGAGACGTAAAAGGAGCTGGCGTGAAAGAAAAAACTTGAATTGCAGCTTCTTTTGGTACGTCAACTAAGTACAGACCGTACAGACAGCACATAAAATAGTTGGATGGGATAATGCCTTCATGGTGATGTAATGTTGCAGCAGTTTAGGACTGGTTAACAGCTGCTGAATATCCTTAATACACGCAGCACTCGAGCAGCACATAAAAAGCGCTAAAAACTCGTGTTGCCAGAAAAGTCTAAGCTTGTCAAGAGTTTAATTTTGGTTAAACAAAGTTAATAGAAACAGAAGAAGAAACATTTAAATATTTTTTCTTTAGAATTTATTTATTTTCTCTATTTTATTTATTTTTTTTTTTTTTATTATTTTTTCAAAGCCTGAAACGAGAGCTCGACAAAAAGTCTTCCGTTGTGTTTGACTTAACTACGCTTAAAGTAAGAATCGATGCTCAACAATTTGGCTTTAAGCTAATATTGGCAGAAGAGAACAAGTGAGAAGGAGAAGGGAGCAACAGGAGTAGGGCAACAGAGTGAGCACTTGTTTTTGACACTTTTCATTGGGTTTTCCGCAATTTCCCTGTGCAAATTGAATTTGTCAAATTGCAGCTTTTGGTAATTTTGTTTTTATTTGCTTTTATTTTAGTCTCATTTTTCGTTCTTTTTGTTGTTGCTGTTGTTATGGTTGTTGTTGTTGTTGGCCAACGGTCATTTAAACAGATTAAGCCAAATTGAAACCGAGCAAAGCTGTGGAAGCTGTTACAAATTTGATTCGACCCTCTGCTCTTGGTCACTTCACTCCACTCCCCTTTTCCCCTTCAGTTGTACACAGTTTTATTTGTGGGGACGGCATAATTTTGTCATTTTTACAGCAATTGATCTCGGATTGAATGACATCGCGATGTGCTGTAGAAAGGGGCGTAAAATTTGGTAGGAGTTGGGAAAAATTTGTTTTGGTTTTTGGGTTTTTTTGAGTTGCACTTTCCGCTAAAAATTGTCCATAAAAGCGAAATGAAAAATGCAAATTGAATGAGTGATGGTGTTGGGGTAAAAAACTGTTTGGGAAAACTGCTTCAACATTGTTCATTTCATGTGGAAAGTGGAAAAATTTAATGCTGGAAAGAAGCAGCAAAAGTTGTCTCTAAAGCGGGTGTTATTTGCAGAACTACATGAAACAATCCCCCATAATAAATATAAAACTTTATTTCCATGTTTATTTTTAGCCAGCAACCAACAGTCTACCAACTTTTCACACACACTGTACCCACTGTACCTCTTTCTTACATCTCCCTGCTGTGTGGCATTTTACCATAATTTACAACACAATGAAATCATTGAAATTTTCGTTGTCTGCGCATAATTGTTGGCCATTTAGCAGTTTTCTGAAAAGTCTCATGAGTGAGATTTTCAGAGTGTTTAAAAAAAAAAGCAGGCCCGGAGTAAACTTTTCCTTCGCATAATACGACGGCAAATGATTTAATGAGACACTG
The DNA here is from genome assembly GCA_020829145.1 of Drosophila nigrodunni. Lineage (NCBI taxonomy): Eukaryota > Metazoa > Arthropoda > Insecta > Diptera > Drosophilidae > Drosophila > Drosophila nigrodunni. The sequence goes on from JACVCZ010000008.1 coordinate 2,344,734, forward strand.
TTAAAATAATTATATATGTGCTATAAGCTTTAAAAGTTGGTAGTGGAGGAGCTTTAATGTGCTTTTAAAGTTGGGCTTCTGCCTACAAACGTTTAGATTCAACTAAAACTACAAAAAGTAGAGTCAAATATTGAAAGACACTTCAGTTTGCTTTAAAATCCCTTTCCTTTTTTCTCTTAGCTAGTATTAATTGGCTGATTATGTAACCACAGGTGAGCATAAACAATTTAATTTCTAGTAGAATTCCTTCTGCATTAATCTTTAATTTCCGTGCCACTTTTGACTCGTGTCATTCAACTTTTGGCCACTTTTAATGGCCGCCTTGTTGTGTACGAATTTGTGTTGCCAATTGGAGGACTGTACGGACCGGACCACTTATTTCAATGCTCGTCAGTCAAATATCTTATGATTAACCTAAATTTATTGGGAATGACCACGCCCCCATGTCAGCCCCTTAAGCGTGGGTGCCTTGGCAGACTGGCCTAAACGGTGCAGTCATTAAGCGAACCGTTTATGCGGCTGTTCGGCTTCATTGTGTATGCGCGGCTCAAACTGGGGCAAAACAATTACCGCATAATAAATCAATTTTGAGTTCTATGAATTTGCAAAGCAATTCTTGTACTCCGTGACCCCCCCGCTCCGTGCCCCCTGCCCCGCCCAGCATTTAGAGCTACCGCCTCAATTGCCTCTCTTAACCAATCAATCGGGCAGCATTTGATAGAGTTGCCTCGACATCTTTTCTGTAAATGTGTGTATGTGTGGGAGTGTGTGTGTATGGGTATAACTCAGTGTGTGTGTGTGGTTGTGTGTGTTTGGGTGAGTGGCAATTTTCAGCTCAAATATGCAAATTACTGACAGTTGGTAGCCTCAATTTGATTCGCAGCCGCAGCAGCGACTGAAATAAAATACAAATAGTAGAAAGTAGTTCAGTGGAGAGAGCACAGCTGTAAGAGACCCTGTATGGCTCACACACATGTGAGGATATTATATAAATCTTGACCTAATTATATCCTGCTGCTGAGTATTTCCAGCCACTGGTTGATCTGCACGCCCATTTCCGCTTCTGCCGTCCCACGAACCTAATAGACTTTTGAAATATATGCACTACAGGGTGGGGACATAATAAAAACTTGAAATTGGCACAGAAAAATATGAAAGTAACTGAATTTTTAATATTTAATTGCAAAACATTTACCGTTATTCGTTGTACACCATTTGCAAATGGCGTACATAGGCAATTGGATTGGTAGTTGTTAAAACAAATGAGGTTAGATAAACACAAATACAAGGGAATAGAAAAATGTAATTGATTTAACGATTAAATCAATCAGATACAGAAATGAACACAGAGGGAGCAATCAACTTTAGAAGCTCCTGAAATTATCAAATATTTATTTAAAAGTTAAATATAGTTTAATGAACCCTTTGTTTTACTATAATCTTTGATTGATATAAATAACGTTGACAAACAGCCACTTAAAAAGAGCTTAAAAATGTATTGTGTATACTGACTGCAAACGCTTAAAAAAATTGTGTTTTGAAATCATTTAAAATCCACTTTTTAAGCGTTTATACGCATAAAAGATTGAATTGAAAATCGAGTGCGACTTATTGGATTTATGGCATTAGTAGCCAATGCGAAAGTTTTGATGAAATATCTAACATAAATTCAGCAGCTCATTTAATTTATGCATGAATTTAATAGTACGACATCAATCGCACATGTACAAACATATAATTAAGTGACATATCTTTCTAGCTGTTTGAGGGGGGAAGCAGTGTGGGTAAAGAGGGGAGGTGGGTAAAGAGGAGCACATACAAAATGGCATACAATGCAATTTTCAAATAACACGAACGGCAAATAACAATTCAATTCATTTATTTGCACAGCAATTTGGCAGTCAGGCAACTGAATCGAAATAAATGTGCAGTTCCCATTTGAAAATGTTGTTGTTTCTACAGTTGTTGTTGTTGTTTTTGGCATAATCCGAAACTAACAGACGCGAAATGGATTTGTCGTTTGACATTTGATGGATGTGATGTCTCCAGCGAGCAGGGAAGGGAACCAAGGAGGGGTTTAAAGGCAGTAAGGGAGTCAAGGAAAAGCTTCCAACTCCTAACGACAATTTTTATACAAACACACACCCACTTGTATAGTGCTATTTGTTGTGCAATAAAAATGTCACATCAGAGTAACTGCAAATAAACTAAACCCATTCAATTGACACGCCCATTTAGAGTACAATTTAAATAAAAAATAGTGATTGCAAATTATAATAATATAGTTTTGCACAGCAATTAATTAATTATGTGGTTTTTATTTAAAAGCCACATAGTATTTATTAATGGCATTCCACATGCAAAAAACAGTACATTTTTATCAATAATACCCTCACCGATTTGAGGCATTATAGTGCTGCTGTCGGCTTGGACAAAGCTTAGACTAAGACTCTAAGTCAAAGTTAAGTTGGCATTCAGCATTCTATTCTGTTATGAAATTATTTTTTAAGTTTTCTTATTACATTTTTTCTTGTTAAATGAAGTCTACACAAAAAAAAACACTTTCAAACAAAAATTCCAAAATGCTTTATTAATTATAGTGTATTTTAGCTTTGTCATAGTATTATCACATCATTTTTATTTTTAATTTTCATTAGCATTAACCGAAGTTGAGACTAACAAAATGTGAATATGGAATTGAATAGTTGCAGTGATATGAATTATTATTATAAACCGCATTCAGATATGATGAGCATGTTTTTAATTTTTGCAGTATCGATACTGATTTGATTTGAAATATTCATCACATAGATTTTACTCAATTTAAATATTTATTTTTTTTTCTTTTGGGTTTTTCTTTTGGCTATGCAGCAGCCTCGACAAATTTAAATATGCGAAATGAATGCGCATTTGTCTGCAGCTGATTCTGAATCTGATTTCGATTCCGATTCCGATGCTGCTGCTGATTCAGATGCATCTCCATCTGCCTCGGCATTTGTCTGTTGCACCTTTTGTGTGTCTGTGGCACGTGCCGCACCTTTTTTGGTACCGAATTCACGTAGACGTCACGTCACGTCGTCGTGTCAACGGCATTCGCTGCGCCAAACTCTCTCGCCTTGCCCCAAAACGTTGCAACATTGGTTCATTTGTTGAGAAAACGCGTATACGCCACGTTGTGCATTTGTATGTTGCTGGCAGCATCACACAGTTTGAAATGCAATTGCCATGGATATTATACAAGTTTATGTCCTGCACTTTCTAAGTATACTTATAATCAACTGACTGTGCGTGCAACATTCAGTGTGCATTTGCCACATGTTGAGCACAAAGTTGCATGCAACTCGAGAATGGATTTAGCTGCCCCTCTTGGTGCTACAAAAATACGTATCCACATTAATCTATCATTAAAAAAAGGCTGCTTATAAAGACTGAAGCAGTGATGAATCAGTCTTTAAATTGCTGTATAAGTTTAAAGCTTCAGAAAGCTGAAGCGAAAGCTTTGTGCACATTTAAAGCTTCTTAAACATGTTAATGTTTCGGCATTCTTTGCGTAATTTTTTGTGCCAAGGCTTTAGACAGTATCATTAGCATGAGCATTAATTCCGCGGATTTTGACCCATTTTGAAGGGTGTGAGTATCAAAGGGGTGAAACAGAGTAGGAAGAGGAAAACAAGTAGAAATACTCTGCTAAAAATGGAGTTGGTCAATGCAGTAACGAGTGAAATTTATTGTGGCTTATGCCGCACATTAGCGCATTGTCACCGCACTCGGAACACTTTCAATAAATTACCTCGAGGCACACACAGCACACACACACATGTGCGAAGTTGCCTAAGCGCATTAGTCGCGCCTTTGTTGCGACACTTTTTGGCCAGCGGGTAAAAAAGGAGGCGTGGCAGGCTGAAAGGGAGGCGAGCACAAGTCGACAAAAATCCGCCATAAATAAAGGATAACAATTTGTTAGCCAGCAACAAGTGGGAAACTAAATCAACAACATTTGCGAGTAGATTTCGGGCCAAAGAGCACACTGAGTGTGTGTGTGTGTGTGTGTGTGTGTGTGTGTACTAGTGTGTGGCAACATTTGTAAGCCGAAGGTGCAGCAGGTGAAACTGGCGCTGATAAACAGTTATCTGTGTTTACCTTAGCCATGTGAGCTGAGCTTCTGTTTGCGAGTCCTTGAGTTATGAATGCCATATTTTCCCTTTGGAAAGCCCCAAAGAGTTTGAACTTTCCCAACGGTGGCAGCGGTTGCTTTTCCACCAAATTTTCTTTGACTACTGCTCACTTAATTTTCTACCCATCAGACGCACATTTTACCCTTTAAAACAACAACAACAACAACTTTGTTGTAGTTAAGATGAGCCATTTGATTTTGGGTCTCCTTGGAGCACAATGAACCGTTTTTATTTTTTTTTGTATCTTCTTTTTGGGTTTTAAGTACACTTCACTTTCTCTGCACAAGCAGCAATGAGGCCACAACAAGATGAACAACAACGAGAACAAAGGCAGAAGGAGAGGGAGTCAAAGTTTCTACGAGAGTTAGCCGATATTAAGCTCTTAGCCCAAAACTGTCCCTTTTTCATGTTTTTAATATAATTAATACAATTTCACGCCCACTTTGCTTGCATGAACTCAGACTGAGTTTCATTAGATACATATTAATAAAAACATAAGCGTTTTTTAAACTAATCACTGGTTTTTGAGCGATTTAATAACTTGCAAATAATGAACTAATAGTACGATAGATCCCATTAAAAATGCAAATGGTTTTAAAGTTCATTGAACAGGTGGAGGTCAGAGCAACAATAAATTAAGCCACGTTATTATTCAAGCTGCCGAAAATTCAGTTAAGGAAGACAAGTTTTTCAATTGTCTGAGGTCTTGGTACAGCGAATTACTGCATCGAATCAGCTAATTTTAATACGTGATGCGAAGCATAATTAAATTATTTGTGGCTTTATGAACTTTTCAGTTTTAGTTCTATCAATTAAAATAATAATCTCGGGGATGACTGAATCGCTGTTTGCTGTCAAAACTGTCATCTTAAATGCTTAAAAATAAACACAAAGAAACATCAAAAAATCAGCCAACGGAAACAAACAGAAACAACAATTAAATAACAATTCATTGGACTCTCATTAATATGATCTGCGGCAGGTGGGTGTAAAATTACGTGAGCAACTGTGAGGTTTCCTTTGAGAGCAGCTCTGATACTGCAAAATTGATTGCCGTTGCGACTGACACATGCACAGCAGCAGCAACAACAACAACACAAAAGTTTCATCAATTCGCTTCATTAAGTAATTAACACGTACATTAAATTTAATTTACATTATTGACTGCACCAAAAAAAAAAAATCAAATGTAACAAACAGAAACTGAATTTTTTAAGGAGAATTATAAACATTTGAAAAATATATGAAACAATTATATAAAAAACTATAGGTACCTGCATGATTATGTCAAAATGATATTTACTTTAATATTGTAAATTAACAACTACTTATTTTTTATCAAAAACAGACAATTTAATGAAAAAAGAAATTCTAGTTTATGTCACAAATAACTCGAGCAAATGAATTTAAATTAAGCAGATTTTTAAACATTTTTAAAAGTGTTATTAAGCAGAAAGGAGTGCCCTTAGTGGATCTGTAAAGCTAACCGTTATTGAATTTAGTACTGAAAATTGAACTTATAGTACGTTAATTTCACATCACAACTCAAAAGTTCAGTAAACTGAAGGAGCACATATTCATGCATACACACTTTCAAACACCAACACCCACCCACACACACACACACACACTCGAACAACACATAGACAAACTGCATTTCGCTGACAATAATTGTTTTCTTTTTCGCTGTTTAGGATGTTGACGTTGATGGCCTTTGGTCATTGTTGTTGTTTCTCATGTTTGTTGTTGTTGTCAGTTGTTTGTTGTTGTTTATTGGTTGCTGCTGTTGTTGTTGCTGCTACTTAACTGCAGTGCATTTCATTTGGGCTTTTGTTCCATTAGCTGCTTTGTGCCTCGTGGCTTGTCACACTTCCCACATTTCATGTTTGCGTTCACATTCTCCACAAATGGCTGCCAATGTTCTCAATTTTAATCTCTCTGTTCCCCAGCTTCTCCCACTCTGTAACTCCTGATTATTGTGCATCTAGCCTATACTTGTTTTTCTTTTATAGCGATTATTAAGCCTTAACACGGTTTTAATTTATTTCAGTTTAAAATTCATTTCTTTTGTATGACCTTTAACAGCTTTACCTAATCGATTCGTCGCATGAATTTTAAATTTAACGTGCACATTTATTACTTATTACTGAATATAAATAAATCTTATTGAAAGATTTACTTCCATTTGAAAATGCTTCGCTCTGGTCTCATATTCTTTCTGCTTCTTGGCACGCAAACTTGGTTGCTGACCAATTCGGAATGCTGTAGGCCAACTGTCGTCAAATTTGCCGTCAAACCCAACAAGAAGTGCGACAATTATCAGGGAAGTCACACCGTACCTTGGACAGATTCGTGCATCAATTATCTCTGTGGCAACATAACTAAACCCACACCCTGTTGTGGAGTGGGAAAGTGCAATGTGTTTTGCTGCAACTGCGACAATGGATGTATTCCAGGAAATGTTGCAGATAATTTAGTAGGCAAATTTGGTAGCAACATAACTGCAATGGAGTTTTTAAATGATTTTCAATCAACTGAAGAAATAAACTTGCGTTGAAAATAAAACTTCTGACTCGATTGGAGACAACTGTTTATAAACCAATTATAAACACTGCATTATTTATACTTAAATATTCGACACGCTGCACACAAGTTCTTATAAATAGTCAGTATGCAAAGTAGAAGCAGTTAAAGGTCTTCTGACTCCAAATAAAATGCAATCCTTCAGTTCAATGTTATTCCTGCTGCTATTTCTGCAGTCTTACCAATTGGCTGAATTCGTTTGCTGTAGCTCCAATTACATAAGATTCGGTGTCCAACCCCAGGAGCATTGCAAGAACTATCTCAATAGCTATTCCTTTTTCTGGACAAATTCCTGTTTCAACTTTCTTTGCGCCGATTTGTCCGCACCCAAACCCTGTTGCGGTGTAGGAGACTGTAACATCTTCTGCTGTAATTGTGCAGACGATTGCATACAGGGCAATATTGCTGTCAATATAATTGACAAATTCGGCGCGGATATTTTGATGCTTGCCGGCGGTCCTGATCCCACTCCCCCTAAGGTAAATAGAACATTTAAGTCAGTGTTAATGCGATTTATTTCATGTCTTATTTGGTTTTATAGAACACAAGTGTGCGAACGATAAACACTATTGAGCTTGACTAGTTCTGCTACTATTTTTCCAATACTCTTTTCGGATAACATCATTTACCGTTTTATAACTGTTGTTATTAGTTCTGTTTATAAATTTTAATATAACTTTTTTATCTAATGAAACCCAGCTCAATGAACTGCTTTCGGTCTTTGATTGATGTTCGGTACTAGTTAATAGTCGTTTAAATAGTTATCTATATAAAAATAAGATTTTTAGCATGAAATATTTTAACACGATAAAAACACAGCCATGACGAACATATAAATAGTTGGCAGCAAAGTCAGAACTTGAGTCAATTCTAGTATAAAAGCGTGTGGTATAAAAATGAAGCTAATTGGTCTGATATTTTTCGTGCTTTACTCCCAGTTGACCTGGAGAATGGGAGAAACTGTTTGCTGTGAGCGTACCTACGTGAGATTCGAAGTGAAGAGTAAAGGTTCATGCAGGGACTTTAGAGACAGCTCCATATATTTGTGGACAGAGTTGTGTAACAATAATTTTTGCGGTGATCTCAGCAAGCCCACGCCCTGTTGTGGTGTGGGTAAATGCAATATTTTCTGCTGTAACTGCGATAATGGCTGTATACGTGGAAATGCTGTTGAAAAGTTTTTGGATCAATTTGATTCTAACATAACTTTGTTGGTACCATATACACAGGTGAATACCAAAGACATTTTGGTAATGGTTTCTTCTTAAATTCAGAGAATGTAAAGTTTAACAATACTTTGGATGCGGCTAACAATAACATAACTGAGGGAAAGTTTAACGTATAAATTGCTCTCGTTGAGCCAGAAATATTAGAAAATAAAGTTAATTTTAACTTGATTTAAATAAAAATATAAATTTTATACCAGTTTTCTTTATTTTAAGCCTGACTAATTGTTTGAAACTTTCCTGAAAGTTTTTTTACACGGCAAAATAATTGATTTGATTCAATTTGATTATATAATTAATATTCTTATAAATTAAATGAACCGTTTGTTATATATAGTAAGTGTTCTAAGTGAAGCTTTAGTCTATTGTGGAAACTTCTGGTCTGACGATGCAGTACTTTAATCTGACTTTTTTTGTGCTCCTTGTGTTGCAATCATGGCAAACGGGTAGCACCGACTGCTGTTTAGCCACCTACGTCAGATTCGGTATACAGCACAATGAATCGTGCTCAAATTACCTCAATAGTTTCCCATTTTATTGGACTGATTCCTGTTTTAATTATTTTTGTGATAACTTAAGAAAACCGTCCCCTTGTTGCGGAGTTGGAAGTTGTAACGTGTTTTGCTGCAACTGCAGTGGAGGTTGTGCTCCGGGAAATATTACCGAGAATTTACTGACCAAATTTGGCGCCAACATAACTATGATTTCCTGAGCTCGACGAGGTAAACTTGATTAAAGTTTCAATTAGTTTATAATCCAATGAAACCCTTTATGACTTTACAGACAACTGAAGACTCTGAAAATTCCACTCCATTAACAACTTCTTTGGACGAATCCACAACTATAGCTCCTGAACTTTCGAGTTGATTAGAGTTCCATTGGAGTTGTATAATATTTTCGATGTTTATTGGATGAAAATGTTATCACATTAAATGAATTAAGCGATAATAATTAATTTATCGCTTCTATGGCAGTAATTAGTTAAGTTTATATAATTATTATAACTTGTTTTTAGAGCTAGTTGCATTGAACTCTTTTAATTGTTTGTTGACGGTTTGTTTTATTTAGTCTCACTGCTCTTCCTTTTGTTTCTGTTACAATCTTGTCAAAAGGGGAACACTGTCTGCTATCGTGAATTTTGTTCGATTTAAAGGTATTTTCAAACATGTTTGAGATTATTATGCACATAGTATGACCAATCCTTGGCAAAGCACTGTTTTAATTCGCTCTGCCGAAATCTGTAAATACCAACGCCCTGTTGTGGTGACGGAAGATGTAATTTACTCTGCTGCATTTGCGACAAGGGCGGTATTCCAGGCGAGGAGCAACTTAGAAGCCGCTTACGGCTCAAATATCATTTTTTATAAATAAGTTTGTAAATTAATATTTTATATAATTTTTTAATGAATTGTATAAAATTTAATTAGATTCTAAAACTGTCAAACTTGTTTATCTACAGTTAATTTAGAGCATTTTAAATATTGGAACACTTCTCTTTACATTACTCCACAGATTGAAATAAAAAATAGATTTCTATCTTCGGATCAGCATTGCATTTTATTTTTCACATTGTTTTTTTAACCATAAATCCAACCGTAAAATTGACAAATCATTTCAATTGGTTACAGCAGGGAGCCAGTTAAAATTCTTATTCGTTTTTTACCAGTACTTAATAATAGTTTTAGAGTGACATTTTCTCGGATGCATTATGCTGATTTCAAAAGCAATCTTAGCCTATTTAATTACAGTTTTGTGGAATGTGCAACCAACAGTTAGCGAATGTTGCTCGTCGACAATGATACACTTTACGGTTAAATCGTCATCGAGTAAAAAGTGCAGCGATTTTCCACTAAGTGGAAGTGTACATTTCAGCAAAACTTTTTGTTTTACCAAACTCTGTGGAAATTTCCATAGGCCAACTCCGTGTTGTGGAATCAAGAGCTGCAACATCTTTTGCTGCAACTGCTCGTGTTGGCATCGAAATGATCGAGTTATGTCAGATTTCAGATCTACATATTGGACGGAAATCAACAATGTTTATCAGCGTGGATCTTCTTATAGTGTAAACAAATTGTAATAACTATTTGTGTATTGACTTGCGATTTAACATGTTTTTTAATCAACAGGTCGACAATTCGAATGAGTATCTATAGTAAATGTGGATGTGGATGTATCTTAGTCTGTGCTACGAAACAAATCGTTACTCTCTAGTTTTTATTTAAAAGTATTTTAAAAAACTCTATTAAAGACTAAATAATATAAATATGCTTGACATTGTATATATATAAAACTTCTATGCATAGAAAATTGAATGTTTGTATATATGTTATCGATACACTCAAAAACTACTGGACCGATTATTATGAAAATTGGCATAGCAACAGGCGCCGGCTACTGTTAGTAAATTATACGTTTTACTCACTTCATACATAAAAATGCTTATATTATAAATTCAAGTTATTCCGGTAATTAGTTGTGCATTCCCAAGTTGTTTAGCTTAAAAGCTTTTTAGCTTTTTGGTTTGAAGAATTAGTTTGAAAAAGGAAAGTCAATGCGAAAGCTGATACATTTGCGTAAAAAAGGTATGAAAGTCTTGGCTAAAATAATAAATGGCCAACACTGAGGGATCTTTTGTGATTAGTGTATTACTTGTGTGATAAAATCTATTGTAGCCTACTAAATATAAATATATATATTGTGCTGCGCAGCTGGTCACACTGTAATCAATTTACTTTGATTGCAATTGCGAATTTGAAAGTTTATCAAAAACGTATCCAATTGGACTCTGATGACTTGCTATTCAGATTTTGGCCAAGGCTCAATTTCTGTTGTGCTAGCATCAGCGCAAAACAGTCTCCCACTCGCCTGAAGACCTCACTTTCCACTTTTCCCCTCCTACCAACAACTGTGGCATGTTGTCAATCACGAATCCGTTGGAGACGCAGACATCTCGTTACTCGTTTGCATACAAATTACAGATGCAAGTCACATTTGATTGAAAACAATTTGAAATGATATCGCAAAATCGTTGTTTGTTGCTCCATCTCCATCTCCTTCAGCCCCAGCTTCAGTTGAGACTGTTGCGTCGTCTTCTCTGGCAAACAGTTCACGTGTTTGTTACCCAACGTGAAAGTGGCTCTATTTTATTTTACAGGTGCGCACTTTACTCACCTGTGGGTGGGCTGAGTGGAATGGTGGAGGAGCCAACACTTTATTGCTTTTACGTGCAAATTGTTTGTGTTTGCCCCATAAATGTTATAAACCAAATTTCTTTCGTTTTCTTTTTCACTCTCTCTCTCTCTCTTCAACTCTCTCTCTCTCTCTCTCTCTCTCTCTCCCTCACACGCATGTATTTTTCCTCTCTTCCTACCCTTTGTCTTGTTTCACTTTGAGCTGAAAGCAAAAGCATTTCTGCTGCCATTCTGGCCGCCATTGCTAAAGCTATTTCCGCTTCCGTTTAGTTCCAATTGGCATGCAGCTTTAGACGACGCTTCATCAACCAGTTGTCCCCCTACCCCACTCCGTTTCTGCCCTCTCCCCTCTGCAGCTAATCAAAGTGTTTGACAGCCTGGCCAGCGCCTGAATAAGCCAAACAATGCTTTCTCTTGGCCAATATGCAAATAATTACCAATATGAGCCGTCAAATGACCAAACACACACACGCTCTATCGCCAGCTATACAACTCTCTCTCTCTCACTCTCTCTCTTCCTTTGTCTCTGTGCTTCGCTTGCCGTGTTTGCCAATATGTTGGTGGACAGGTGAGCTGCTGTTGCTGCTGCTGTTGTAAAAGCTCTAATTGTTGTCGTCCTTGTTGTAGTCGTCCTTGTTGCTGCAGTCCCTGTAGTTGTTGTTATTGGCGTGTGCATTGTGCGTTGCCGTGGATTGTGAGCTTGTAAATAAGCCTTAATTATTGCTATTGCAGCCATAAAGCCACCACACAATAAACATGCAAATGCATCTGGCCATTCAATATAGGGCGTATGTGTGGGCGTGGCAGCTGCATGATAAGCCAATTTGTTAGTGTACAAACGGCAGCAACTGGCAAATGGCAATTACAATGGCAACTTTGCCAGGAGTTGCCTGAAAAGCGTTAAGCAACATTTGAATTAGCCCCATAAAACATGGAAGAAGGCCAGTTACTTGGCCTATAACTTGGCCAACTGGTGGAGTAGTTAGAGTCAAGAATTTTGCAACAATTTTTAATCAAAATGAAGTAAAATTTGAAGTAAGCAAAGGGCTGAGTAAGGTTAAAAGGCGAAAAAGACCTTCTTACAGTGACATCAGTTATTTTAAGTAGCTATGAATCATGTTTAAAGCCAACTTGTTTAAGTCAGCTAAATGCTCGTTTTAAACTAAACAATTTGTAGGTTAGCAATTGGTACCACAGCTTTGAACTAGGGTCATGAGATGAGTGCCTTCGTTGTTTTAGACGCAGGCCTTGTCATAATTAGAAGGTGCGATAAGGCAGCTGACACAGGCAACCACAGGTAACCACTGTGTACCACAGTGAGCACACATAGTAAACGCTCATCAAATCCACTTAAGCTGGTAATGGCTACAGATCGCTGTCCTGCCTTTACACAGCTATAGAACGGCCCTCCCCCTGCCACGCCCTCTTTGGCTGCTGCTGCCTTCATCAATTGGTTTTATTTGCCATAAACTAGCAGCAAAACACGCATACGACGCGTTGCCCCAGTGCAAGGTTGAAAGGTGCGAGCATGTGTGGGAGTGTGTGTCGGAGTGTGTGTGGGAGTGTGTGTAGGTGTGTGTGGTTAGTGTGGCGTTTAAGTGCCGCTTGGCCTGGCCCAAAGGTGCAATGGCAGCTCTGGCAGGCACTGGACGCTGATATCCCCAGAGAACTGCAGAAACAGGAGGTAAACGAGAGATAGAGAGGAGAAGGGAAAACACGGGCTAGAGAGGGAGTAGGGGACCTAGAAGAATTTGTTACTACCCCTGTGGGTGCCTGTTTGTCGTCATGTCATGTGATTTTTGCACTGATTTGCGTTTAATTGAATTCTGTGCTTGACACGGCTCTTGCTGTTTGCCCTTTTGAACTCCGGAAAAGTCCAGGATTTTAGAGCCTCTGTAGTGTCGGTAGTCGAAATGAAGCCATCAATTTGCTAAACTCATTTAATTGCGCCGAAAATGAACGCTCCCTGGCACATGGAACATGTTGAGCCTACTTAAAATGATTACGAAGCGCTACTAAACGGACAGACAACATCGAAGCACATAAATCAAGACGCCCCGAGAACGGAGGCTGGTCAATGAACCACCAAACACGACCGAGTGCCCACTGGGAGTGAAAAAAAAGTAAAAATAAATACTAGAGTCGAGTGGGTTAACTGTAGAAGACCCTGTAAATTGGTTCAAAGTGGACCGATCTAAACTTCTGATAGTCTCTGCGTTCCAGGCAGATTGGCATGGCTTTATCTACACGACAAACTCTACTGTTATTAACTACAGGGTCTAAAAAAATAAAAACACAGGAAATGGCAAAGGCAAACGCATAAAGAGGAGAAATGGGTATCAGGTCGCTACTGCTCTGCTCTGCTCTGTCCTGGTCTGGTCTATAACCATTAATGATGTGGCCTACAAGCTTCTATAGAGTACGTGCCTCAATGCCGCACTCACAGTTTGACTGCCAAACAGACAGGGAGAGGGAGAGAGAGTGAAAGAGAGAGCTAGCTAGGCCTAGAGTTGCAAACTTGCGAGTGAAAAACAGTTGAAGAAATACGCGAAGCGGAAACAACTTAATGACGCGCGGCGCTAATGGTTCACTTAAGCACCCACATAAGTTTACCGCTCGCTACCAAAAACAGAACGACAAAAAATGGAGAAGAAACAACAACTAGAAAAAGGAAAGAAAAAATGGGAATTTACAAAAAATAAAAGAGCAAAAAAATGAGAAAATGAAGCTGAAATTTAAATACTCTAAGAAATTATTTAATTAGTCTCTGTTAAGAAATTGTAAATTGTAAATTTTAAATTTTAAATTTATGTATCAATTAATTGTTCCAGAATATTCTCTTCAAAATAATTATTTCTTCTAACCATTACTCTTATTTAGTACGCTGTAGCTGCTCTAAAAAGTAGTGCTGCTCTGTAAAGAGTATGATATAGCCGAGGAATTCTCCACTCCCCCTGCTCTTCTGCGTTTACTACTTTTTTCTACTCTGTTCCGATTTTTTGCTGCAGCCTCAACACATTTTTAGAGGCGTGGATGTCACAGTGTTGTCGTTTTGCCCGCCAAAATCAGACGGCCAGCCCCCCGTCACCCCTTGTAGCTTCTAAGCGTACTCCAGTGTTTTGGCCTGGTCCCCTGGTTACCTCCCCTTACCTCTGCCACCCCTTTCGCCATCCTTCCCAAGGCACTGCTTTGCTTCACTGACGCTGCACAGTAATAATTTCTCGCTAATGGTGTCCTAAATTGTCAAGAAATATGGAACCATTTGAATGTGGTGTACTTCCCCCTCCCTGACTCCTCTGCCACTTCGCCTCTTCAAGTGGGTGTGCCAGTAAGTGTGTATGCGTGTGTGTGTGTGGGAGTGTGTTTATGTGTTTTTGTTATAAGTATTTTGAAATGCTGTTGCTGAGTGCGCGGCTTTTAGTTCGTTTGTGTTTTTGACTTCCGGTTAGCCATTCGGCCAGAAATGTCTTTGTTTGCTACAAAGCGCGAGTAGGGAGGAAGGAAAGGAGTGCACAAAGTGGGCGTGTCAGCAGCTTGGGCGTTGAATTGACCCTGTTTGTGACAACCTTAAAGAGGGAGAGAGAGGTCGAGTGCTGTGTAGTCAATAGCGGAGGTAGGGTCAAATTAAAGCAGCAACTGTTAAAGAAATTTAATTAAACAGGTTGTTAAATATAGAAGTCATAAGTTACTTAAAGTGTTTATTATGAATTATATAACTAACAGTTAAGAAATTTTAAACTAGCATGAATGCACGAAGGACTAACCTTTACTGATTCTATAAAAATGTATTAATTAGTTATTGAAGAATCTATAAATGCAGCTTAAACTTAAAATCTAAAACACTTGTTGCATGGCAAACACACTCACACTCGCTTCGCTTCAAGCTTTACGTATTTACCGTGTGCCACGCTACGTATACTTGATACAACTGCAGCGCAAAGCAAATCATTGTTATCATTGTCATTGTCTCAGAGCTTTGCTGTAGTAAATACCCTCAAAGATGACACCGCATTCATCTACCAAGCAGACTAGGGATGAGGAGGAGAGTTAAGGAGAGTTGTGTGTTTGTATGTGTGTTGAAGCGTTTATGCCAACACAGACGTAAAAAATCTGCTACTTATAAATTATGTTTATTTATTTATTATATTTTTGAAACAGCTGCGCTCAACTACGCAGCGTTTTGTGTCGTTGCTTCTCTAGTTTCCCTTCTCGCTCTCTTCTCCCTTTTTCACACTGTTCTCCCTCCCCTCTTTGCTGATGTCTTCTGGCTGTCAGCGAATGTCCTGACTGTCCTGGCATAACAATGCTTTCGCTTTTGCCTTCATCCTTAACGTTTCTTATTTTACTTATATTTCTTTTCGCTTCGTTTTTTTCTCTTTTTCATAAATCTGTAAAGAAAAGAAAGATGAAAAAATACGTTGTACAAATGTTGTTGACAGCGGACAATGGACAGCAGACAAAGGACAGTGTTTTGTCTAAGGAGGGGGGAGTGAAGGGAGCACTCCTCAAGCTGGCCATTTAGTTAGTGTCTGTGCGTAAAAAAAATCGCCAAACAAAAAACAAGAAAGTAAACAAGACGAGGGTAGCCCCAATTTGGCCAAGCTGACTAAATTGCGTTAGTTTGAATGGACCCTCGAGGCGTTTATGGGGCATGTGTTGCTAATAATGCTATCGATGTGACACCCTTACTCCTGCTGCTGCTGCTGCTTCTCTTCTGCTGCTATCCGCACGTACTTGCCACCCAAATCTTGAGCCACAACTGACACGCACACAATGACGTCACAGTGTTCAATAGAATTGCATTATCAGCTAATTAGTTGAAGTTTTCGTTATCAAGTTCAACTTAACGTAAGTCTTTAAGGTCTTCATTTGACTTAACTTTGAAGTTGTGAGCTCAGCAAGCGCTGCTTAACCAAAATTTCTTTCGATTAACTTAAATAAGTAAATCATTTTAGAATTGACAAACGTTTGTACAGCAAAAGTTCATTTCATTTTTATTCGTTTTTTTTTTTTTGAAATTCTTTTAGAGAAAATGGATATACGCGATAAGCTGGTTGCGTCTCCGGTCAACATCAAGTTCCAGGCGCCATTTCCTCACAATCAGAAGCGGCGAATGAACATATTAAACTTGAGCAATACGAAATTGCAATACCGCGTTGAGGTGGAGGACGAGGAGCTTTTCCAGGCGGTGCCAGCGAATGGAAAAATCGCCGCCTACAACACCGACGAGCTGACGGTCTTCATGAAGCCCAGCACTGGTGTCCTTAAGACCTGTGCCATCAAGGTGGTTTACAAGGCAGCTCCAGAGGAGCCAGACGCATCGGATCAATCCGATCAATCTGAGCGTACTGTGGATAATCCACAGGAGGAATCACCAAAAGATTGGGAGACTGCCTGCTGCACACAAGTGCCGATTTTGGTGGAGAATTGTGTGGAAAGCGATGCCGAGCTGAGTCGCATGTTCGCCTTGGATCCGAGCAGTAAAAACTTGTCAAGTATTGCTGAGCAGCAATATAAGCCCATTTGTACCAACTGCTGCTTGAAGCGCACAGATCCAAAGGTCTTGGCCAACAAGTCCAGCTGGAAGCGTTGGCTCTTTTGGCCAGCTGGCATTGCCACGCTCGCAGTCACAGGTAACACACCTTTATACAAATTTAAGCTGTAAATTTACTCCATTTCTCCTTTAGTTTATTTTGGCTGTCAACTGTTGGGCCTAAACCTTTTCAACCTCAAGACGGAGAAGATATTTTAAGTGCGCTTGGAAGGGGAGGGGGATTGGAAGGAACGCAAATCAATTATTGAATTATGCAAATAGAAAACAATGCCGCAGGCAGCGGCAGCAACTACACACGCTCTCTCTTTCTCTCTCGCGCTTTAGCTTGTGTTTGATAAATCAATCATACGCGCCGTTGGCTGCGGCTTTAAATCAACTTACCGGTTGTCTGCCTGATTAACTCGCAGCTTCCACACACGCACACACACACACAGCTGTTTGGATTTATTTATAAGGCAATTATTGCCACAATTAATTTCTAATTGCATTCTAGACGCGTTTCAGCCGTTTTCTATCTGCGCCATTTATTGTTATTGTTGCAGGCCTAATTAATTTGGTACTGTCATTGTCTTGACCCTGTCGCTCGTTGCTTTATGTGGCCAATTAACATTTTGTGTGGCAACTCAATTCAATTTGCAGCGAAATTTGACAACCGAAATTCCAATGCAAATTGAGCCCTGGGGCAAAGGGAATAACGTTTTCTGCTGCTGCTGCCGCTGCTTGGCCCTTGGGTAACACCACAATTCATATTTATTTTATGCGGTTTACACAAAAAATTGCCCAGCTGTTGCAGCGGCTGTAAACTTGGCTCAAAGCGTTTGCTAAAATATCCCAAAAGGGCTGAAGAGTTTTCTTACTGTATTTGAGTGCGGAAAGAGGAAAAAAAGGTTAATAGTTTTGGGTCGAATGACTCTGGAGAATGCAGACAATTGAGGCCCATATCTCTATCGTTTAAAAAGCTAACTTTAAAAGTCATAAGACTAGTGCCCACTACTTACCTGTGGGGTAAGCTTTGTTGAGCCTTCAAATCATTGAGCAAAATTCAATTTTACTGCTTCAATTTATGGCCCAGTGGGAAGGCCAAAGAATTGTCTGTCATGTCCATTTGATGCACTCTTTGTTGTTCTTGTTGTTCCGCTTTATCACAATCAGAATTTATGTGACATAAGGAAGTTTGAATCTCCCCGCTCCTACCCCATTTTTCTATTCCTTTGTCTCCCTGTTTGTCTTGTTCTCTCCCTGCCTCTGCGCTGTCACTTGATTGTATTGAGAAATGAATGAAATTAGAATGTCTGATGGCATTTTGAATTGGATTTCGCCGTTTGTTTTTAGCCTATTTTCCTTCACTCTTCTCTTTTCTGCTCTCGTCTCCGCTTTTCCCTATTTTTTGCTTTGTTTTGTTCTTTGACCAATTTCAGGCAACACCGCAAGACAGGCCACAAAATGTCACTCCTACCGCCTGCCCTGGCCACAGTGCCTATTCCATCTCTCCCCTATTTCTCTCTTCTTCCTTTCTCTCTCTCTTTCACTCCTTCCCACTATATGCGGCCTTCGCATGTCCCATTGGCTTTGATTGCTGTTGCATGTCAAAAGATTTGCGAACCAAATAAAAATATTTTTTTGTAGCTACGCTGCAGAAAAAATGCCCAAAAAATATTGTAGTATTAAAAATAAAATCTTAAAAACTCCATTATGAATTTCCCACCAATTCTACGTAGTTTTCTCAGTGTTTACATTAATCGAGTTATATATTTTTTTTTTTTACAATATTAATATAATAAATTTGTTGCCATGAAAATATTTTAAAAACTTTTTCTTCCATTTTTTTTGCAGTGCATTACAAACCGGAAGTTGGAAGGTTTTGAAGCATTACACACAGTGTCATAAAACATTATTGACATTTCAATTGCGGAGCGTTTTGTGTGACACAACATGGTCAGCAAAGGGAGTAGCTGGAGTGGGCGGGACAGGAGCTGGAGTTGCAACTGAAACAGAAGTTGTCTTTACGGCATTTTTGTTGCTGCTTTGCTGCATGTGGTTAAATAATTTCATGTCTGTGTTGTCACGCCGTTTGTTTTAAACAGCCTGTGTGTACTTGCAACACGCCCCCACTCGCCCTTTCGCACTCCCTGGCGACTCATTAAATTGCTTGAGACAAAATGTTGTTTAAAGCAGCGGGCAAGTGGTTTTGTCTGTCGTTCTTTTGGCCATCATTTTTGTTGGCACGAAACACGCATAAAACCTTCCAAACAGCCGCAAATTCAAGTCAAGTTTGTGCACTCTTCTTCCGTCCTCTTCTTGTTGTTGTTTTGACTGTTGTTGGCCAAAAGTTTTACGAGCTTATCCGGCAAAATAAAAGCGACGAGACCATGATGAAAAACATACAAAAACACGTGCCAATATAGCTGACTGCAGTAGAGGTAAGAATTAAAATACATACACCACACACACACACTCCAAACGAAGGCCAAGCCATTAACTTGGCCGAAAGCAGATGTCTACTTGTCTGGCAAGTCGCGATAGGCAGCACATCACACTGAGGTGAAAGCACAAAAAAAAATAAAGAAGTTATAAGGTGCCAAGGGCCATAAAAGATGCAATCAAAATCAAACTGATTTGTCTCCCGGGAGCATTGCCAACTTTTATGTTTACGAGCCTAAACCATACAAACTTCAAAATGCAGCAGTCAAAATACACTGGGCTTCAACATACTCTAGAATGTCAAAGGTTTTCCTATAAAGCAAAAAAAATTAATAAAAACTAAAACTTCTATTGAAACAAAAAAATATAATTTACTTAGATATAGCTACATAAAATATATAAAAATGCATACGCTTTCACTGCTTGCTTTACAGGGTATGCAAAGGTAAGTAATGTTAGAGAGAGAATAGTTTACAGTGCGTACGAAATGGTGAACGGAAGGCATTTGAACAGTAACAGACAGGAAAGAGGCTACGCCCGTTGGACTGGCTTTAATTAGACAGTCGTGAACTCGGCTAAGTTATGGGCCAACAGAAGGCAGACGACGACGACGATGGCGACGCTGCTACTGAATCTCAGACTAAGGTTGGGAAATGGCCTCGAGTCGAGTCGTGAAATTTATGCGTTAAAATTGCATAATTTGCACTCACAGGGTAGTAGGAGGGAGACAGGAGAGAGACGGAGTCGCTAAAAGTTTGCACATAAATTTATGAGTCAAGGTAAGAGGGCAAACTTTTGACTGCCACTATCCTCTGTCCCCATTTCTGCTGCTGCTACGTATTGAATTAAACACTTTGTGTGTTGCTCTACTTATTGCCACCTCCCAAGTGTCTCTTGTGGCAAACATACACACAGACACACCCCCTCACTGATACAGTCACTCACATAGATGCTCACACGATTCGTTTTTAATTTCCTGTTTCTGTTGCTGTTTCTATTTCTATTTAGGTTTCAGCTTCTCCGATTGCTGTCGGCTCTGGTCTTCTCTCTACTTTATCGGCATTTTCAACAGTCTGTCGCTATAGTTTTTCCCCCAATTGCAAATATAGCCAAATTTTTGTTGTATTTATTTCTGGTGGCATTTTAAGTGAATTTTTTGTTTACCACGCGGCTGGCTCTCTAATAGTTTTTACTGCAACTTTATTTAGTGCTCTCGCCTCTTGCCGACGACACTGTCTATGACATTCCCATTTTACCATTTTCCATTTCCACTACCATTCAACATTCTATGTACATTCATTTCCATTCAATTTTCCCTACTCTCCTTTTATCTGCCCTATTTTTTAACATTTCGCAATGAATTTCGCTGCGTCCGACCGTTTGTCTTTCTTCCTCTTTTTATGTTTTATTTTTCGTCTGGCGGCGTTTTTATGAAGATAAAAAGCTCAACGATTCGGCAACGGCATTGGCATTGGTCTAGGCCATGGCTCATACCGCCTATGGCTAATGGGGCTGATGCCTCAGCCACGCCCCGCACTCCTCCCACTCGACGGCCTGAAGTTTGTTTTGCTGAAATTGCAATAATTGTTTATTGACAACAATGGATTTAAATTGTTATCGGCTGCAGCTGTGAAACAATTATGAATGCTGAGCGAATGCAGTGAATTGAATGAATAAAGTGTGATTGAATTTCACAAATTATGATTTTTACAATATTTCAGATCCTTATTTTTTAATCTTTATGCAAAAGAATTTTTACGCTTTAACTGATTCCAATAATGCATGTAAGTATGGTAAGTATGGAAAAAATTGTCAGTGTGGTATCCGTAATTGACCACTGTAAAATTTTAGTATCATCTCCGTCCGAACAGTTATAAATTCCAAGTAAAATAACAGGCGAGCAGAAATAGCAAAAAGTAGATGTGAAGCAAAAACTTACAAACAAACGCAAGCATTGGATCGTTACTGCAGCTCTCAGCTCCTATTTCTCCCCATAGTGTTCTCTCTGAAAGCTCACATTAACCGCAAGCATTACCGATCATAACTGTTGTTGCTAGTGCGTGTGAGAAGGAAAGCTCTTCTCCCCCTTCTTATTGGTTTAAATGTCACCAGACCTCACATACTTACTAATACATGTATGCATTTCGTTTGATGATTTTGCTGTGCATCTATTTACTGCACATTCTGATCGCCTGCTGCTTTGCCTGGAATTTATACGTTTTGGACGTTAAAAACAAAGAATACCCTTCTTTTTTTTATGAAAGCGGGCATTTAAGTTACCATAGTTAATTGATGCTTTTTAATTATTCTATTCGGCTAATGATTTATCCAGCATGTATACCCTATTTGCACTGTGTGGAATTAGCAAACACAACCGCCGTATTTGTATTTGCTAGAGTGAAACAACCAGCGAACAGCAATAGCAGCATCTCGCTCTGGATCATTACTGCAGCTGTGACCTCCCCCTGTGTTCTTTGAGTCGTCACTTTATTGCTATCTCTGAAAGCTCACATTTACCGCAAACTCCACGGATCATAACTGTTTTTGTAAGTGCATGTGAGAGGGAAAGCTCTTCACCCTGGTCTTATTGGATTAAAACACACCACAGTTCACATATTTACTTGTGTGTGTTGTGCTGATATTTTGTGTTTACATCAGCAACTTTGTCAAACAAATTCACATTCAAAATTCAAAGCAGCCAAGGCTTGAAATTTTTTGCTTTGACTGATTTAAAATGCATTATTATATTCTTTTTATTATTATTAAAAAAAATGTATTTTAGGCATAGTTTTAGAAGTATCTATATTACAATTAGTGTTCCATACTTTTGCAGATTGTCATTGTCCGATACGATTTTTGGTTTTACTTCCAGCTGTGTGCAAATCTGTAAGTAAATAAATAACAATATTTAGTTTTACATACATATTTCAATATTAAAGATTAATTCATATTTGGAATTATTTGTTCTACATGTTTAAAAATAATTGGATGTTTAAAGTGATTATACTGTGATGACATTACGCCATCTTTGCCAGTTGAGTTGTCTGGCCTTTTGGCCCGCTTTGTGGGCCAACTGAGCAATGCCAATTGGCAGTCGATGCGCAAGTTGGCTGCCTGAAGATTCCAGGCATCCTTTTGCCAACTACAAAACAAATGCCAAAAAGGCCTAAAAAGAGGGTAAAACAACAACAGCAAGAAGAACAAGAAGCAGAAGTAGAAGAAGAAGGCCAAAAAGGCAACCATGCAGAGAAAATCAAAGTGGAACCGAGACGGACGAGATTCTGGCGCATATTTTTGGCAGAAACGTGAAATTAATTATGCGCGGCAAAAGAAAGGCTTACCGCAGGACAAAGACACTCAAGGACCCCAAAAAAAGGCGGGCGGACGGGGCGTGGCAGGGCATAGGATGCTGTGCCGCGTCAGCTGGCAAAACGAGAGCATTAAATGAGTAGAGACCGCGCTCCAGGATTATGTTAAATTTAGCGGTGACACAGACACTTGGCAAAGGTTCTCACACAATGGCGCAATAATTGCGCTCCACTTTGGTGGGCGTGGCTGGGTAACAGCCCATCATTCGAGCCGTCTGTTCCGTCCATCCGCTTGGCCGCCATTAATTGTGCAAAGTCAGTGCGACTGACTGTCTGTCTGTTGTCCCTGGCAGCTGTACGTCTTCGGTTCTCTGTCTCCTGTCTCCCGTCTCCTTTCTTCCAGCTGCTGTCTCGTTTCTTCCGTGTTTTCTTTAACCAGAAGTCAGTGCCAAGTGGCAGATGCTGACGCTTCTGTGCCAACTGCCAGCAAGCAGAGCAAATGGCCAAAAGGAGCTGCCGCTTTTGACGCCCCTTCCCCTACTCTCTTTCTCTGGTATGCCATAAATTTAATGCTATTTTTATTGTCAGTTTCAATGCGCGTTTGTTTAATTTGCCAGTAAATGCTGCTTTGCCACGCCTTTCCGCCTCCCCACCATGCCCCCAGCGGTCCTTTGGCAATTAAATACAATTTTCGCTTACTTCAAATACTGGAAAAGTGCGTCACACAACACACAACAACAATAACAGGAAAAGCGACAAAATATAAATCATTTACAATTTTCATTTTCTATTTATCAAGCTCAGCATTTGAGGATATAGCCAAAGACCCTTTTGGCAGTTGGAAAAACGCGTAAACCGAAGCAGCTTAGAGGGAGAACTGTAAGGCAGTGAGGGTGAAAAGGGGACGCAGGGGGGAGTGGCTGCGATTTAAACGCTGTCTCTGAGGCAATTGCGGCAAATTGTTGGGACAAAACTGGTCATTACCTTGGCAAAACCCGTAGATAACGGTCGAAAGCGACTGAATTCCGTACATTTCCACAGATGTTTACGAATCTCATTCACAACAAGAAAATCATTTCATGGCCTGTAATTAGTGTTGCCATTTTGGCTAGATTACAGCCATTCTGGCATTCCTGAAATGCTTTAAAGCGAGCTATATTTAAACATTATTGTTGTACTTTTCTCTTCTTTTGTTATTTTTAACAGTTTTTAGTTTTGAACAAGGTATGAACCAGATATCGCTACGCTTAATCACAATTTAAAATAATTTAATTCTTATTTTGGTTGTGTACTAAATTTAATTTACTATTTAAAAGTCTAAGTAAATGTAAGACAAGTGCCTCGATATATTAATGGCTTAATTTATCTGCAGTTCTGGCCACAACTCCAATTTCTAGTCGAATTTTTATGCAGTTGTACAAATGAAATTTATGCACAACTATTTTTTTTTTGTGGTTTTCGAAATATTTCTTGGTATCACATTCCTCCCACCGCTTTTCTACCCCCTTTTACCGTAGTATTCTGCCTAACAATTCTCATTCTCAATTTCCTCTTTATTTTGCTGCTGCTTCTGCTTTTGCTTTGTTTTGTTGTGCTGTGAAGAGGTGTAACAGGTTTGTTAAAAGGATGCTCGCTTAGTTTCAATGCAATTGTCGCTTTTAAACCTAATAAATGTTTAATTCGGAAGTCGTAAATTTGACAGGGTTTTACAGGCAGTTGAAATTAGATTAATAGAGTAGAAAGCAGCCAGGTTAACAGTAGAAGAATTCGGGCAGTGCAACTGGGTATCTTAAAGTCTGTTGTAATCCTTTGCTTTTTGCAGCATTATTTTTTTTGAGAGTTGTACAAAAATTTCTTTGTTTGTTCTGCGTTTTCGCGGCGAGTTAATTTTGCATTTCCGCTCATTTAACTGCATTTTTTTCACAGTCCACACTTCGTGCGCATTGTTGTTGTTGTTTGTGGCTCCAAGTGGCGTGAAGTTGTTTTAGCCATTGCTGCTTTTGGCCAGGAAGTTCATTTGGAGCAGCAGAACAATCCAAAACGAAGGCAACCCCACAAACCAGGCCAAGCTCATGAAATTCTACTCAGCCGACTTTACAGAACTTTAGCTGTATTTTTTCTAGCTGTTTTTTTTAGCTGCCAGTTAGTGCTATATCTTTGCATAAGCAGCAAATCGGCAAATCGGAGCTATTGTTTTTAATCCTCCAGCGCTTAAATTAAAATTCGAGACTTTTGCTGTCGATTTTCTTAAACCTTTTTGACTTTGCACTGAATTTTGTACTTTAATCGAGTGCAGAGACTGCTCTGTATTTTTGCATGCCTGCATCGCTGCACCCTTTTGCTCCATATAATAATTATATGCCCATTTGGAGCCGCAAATCGTGAGACGCGACTCGTAAAATTTCACACCTCAGACAGCAAAAGCAAAAGTTGAGCAAGTGCTGCGTGTGCTGGCGAAAAACTTTTGCCATTTGCGCAGGATGCAACGCAATACACACGCAGTCACACACACACACACTCACACACACACACACTGCTTAGCTTTGGCAGCATTAAAATTGTATGTCAAGAGCAAAAATCTGAGTGAAGCAAACGCTTAAAACATGCGAATATCTTTCTATCTCTGCAGGTATGTATGTGTGTACAGGTGTGTGTGTGTGTGTGCGTTTGTTGCTGTGTTGTGTTGGCATTTGTAAATGTGGCCAAGTGAGTGGCAGCTTCCGTTTACCGTTATTTCGCTGGCTGCACGCGCTGCACCTTTGCCTCATTTAACGCTTTTACAACCAACTTCCCCTCACACCTTCGTCCCCTCCTTACCCACTAACTCGCAGCATGACATTGCACTCAGCTTAGTTGCCACACCCACTCCCCCTGTCACCCCAACGCCCTTTTCCCCTTATTTCCTGCGGCTGCCCCACAAGCAAAAACCAGCTGTTGACTTTTATTGTGGCTTGACATTAATTTGTTAAGTGCGTCGTGTTCCCCTCCCTTTCCCTCCCACAGCCACTACCCCTTCGCTTACCCACCCCTCGCGCCCAGTCAACTGCATAATCTTTAAGGTGAGCAGCTTAAGACCACAGCTCCGTCTCTCTCACTCTCTTGCACTCTCCCTTTCCTTTTTGTTGTCGCCTTAATTGCATTTCAGTGTGTACACACTATCAAATAAAGAAAATAGTAACGAAAGATGTCGTTAAGTGTACTCAGCAATGGTAGACCCTGTATCAGAAGCTAAAAAAGTTTTACGTACATAATTATAAAATATTTCTAATAACTTTTAAATTTGTTATGAAACAATTAAGTAAAACTTTCGTGCTTAAAAAATACTAGTTGAAATCAGCAATTACAACCTTTGCTACGCTTTTATCACCTTCTGTATACACCCTTTGCTGGTTTCGCTTACAGAGTGGCAATGAAAAGGGAAAAGTAAACTCTGCTTGCCATTCCACAGTCAAAGTCCGATTTAAAGTCGCAGTCAGAGTTGCTTTCGATGTTGCCAGTATATATGGCACGTATTTGTTGTTGTAGCTGCTGTTGTTATGGTTGTTGTTGGGGCTGTTGCTGCCGTTGCTTTTAATTATGCCCAATGCACTGTGAAAATGCTTAAAAATGCAAATTATGCGCTGCAAAATGCAACGCATGCAAAATTGTGGCCCATAATTTATGCCACACACTGTCCCGCATTTATGTGCGTGTATGCGTGTGTAGACTACAGCTTGCTGTCTCGCTCACGCCGTGTTGCATGCGTCGAATGAGTGTCTATCGCATTATGTTGTTCAACATTACGTTCTGGTGTCATCGATGCCTCTGTCGATTGTTGATATAAGCCATATGATATGCATAAACACACACACCACACCACACACACACACCACACCACAACACACACACACACTCTCACACACACAGTCGCACACACACAATATTTGTTTAATTAGCCCGTATTAATGTCGACGCAAGCAAATAAGATGGTAACACACAATAAGAGAGACAGAGACAGCGAGAGATATAGAAAGAGCGAGGAACTCATTGTTATATCCAATTGTTGCAATAATTCCCCTCACAACTAACCACACCCCAATCCTCCATCACCCACTGACCCACTGACTGCACGATTTTCATTTCATTTTCCTGTTTATTCAGAGCATTCGTTCGGCTTTGTCATAAATCCGCTCGAGATTTCATTGATACACACACTTGCCTGCTTAATGATCTGATTTAATTGGTTTATTTTCCCGAATTATATTTGCCTGTGTCAGACCGCCAGCCCCCTCCTGCCACGCCTTCTAATGCCATCATTTGCGGTGCAGCTAACCAAGGCATTATCCGTTTGAAATAGAGAAGGAAAGTCAGCCTTAAATTGGTCGAGTTGGCAATATCAATAATATTTTCATTGGGAAAGGACATATCATTAATACGAATATCATTGTTACTATCAGAATTATTATAATTATCGTTAGCATAAGCATTAGCATTGGCATTAGCATTAGCATTAGCATTAGCATTGGCATTAGCATTAGCATTAACATAAGCATTAGCAATAGCATTGGCATTAGCATTAGCATTAACATAAGCATTACCATTAGCATTGACATTAGCATTAGCATTAGCATTAGCATTAGCATTAGCATTAACATAAGCATTAGCATTACCATTAGTCTTTCATTGTCATTATATCTTCGCACTATTATTTTAATTTTTAGTAATCTAAGTAGTAGCATTCTAATGAAATACACAACTAGTTACTTTGGAAAACCTGTCACATTTGTAAATCATTCCACGCTCTCTAGTTTTCGCATTAAATATAATATTTAAAAATTCAAATTTAGTACTATTACAAGCAGACATGTCTTGCAAAAGGAAGACCCGATTGTGGCAGCCCGAGCACGACAATTCGGACATGAGGACCACCACACAAATAATGCTCGAAGAAGGATCTCGACCACAACGCACAATCTGCACAACTGAACACAAATTGGTCAACTTTCAGTCCTTCAACATGGATGAGTAGGAACAAACAACTCAAAATAATTTAGGGTATTAACAAACTGTTACTGATTTCAGTCCCCGTTATGGTCCAATGGACACTGAGGAGGAGTTGGTGCAACCACTGAAATCGGGTTATATGCGGGAGTATACCCAGCCCTATCCGTCGCGTTGTAAGCCCTTGGAGCCCAAGGGGGGAACCCCCGATTTTATGTTCAATCGTTTGCCCAAAAACGACTTTGATCCGAATACAGGAACCTACTACAAATTCCTGGACGATCACATGCATATCGTACCTGAAGTGCGCAAGAAAGTCAACTTTTTTCGACAATTGCGGTGAGTTAAGTACTTAAAATTATTGATTAATTCAAAGGTTTATTAATTTTCTGTATATTTATATAGCAATCAATCGTTTTTGCTTTATTGACAGCGGTGAAATTTGAAATTGTTCCACAGTTGAAACCAACAAAAATTATAATAAATTGTTATTGTTGAGTTTTATGAGCGCATAATTCGAGAGCGTTGATTAATCGATAGCTATGCGCTTTTGCCAAGTAATTGACTAACAATTTGTTGAGTAATTTGGCTTAATCATTATCGGGGTAACTTTCCCTCAAGCAAAGAAAATTGTGTCAGTTGCAGTTTTGTGCTCTCTTTTCAATGGAAATCAATTAATTTTGCATGCATAAAAGCCAAAGGGACCACGATGGGCAGTAAGGACACTAAGCACACTCAGGACGCTAAGGACTCTGACAACTTTGGCTATTATTAGGTTAAAGCTGAAGCTAATTCCAGGAAAACGCTAACAAATTGCAATTAATAATGCAAAGAGCAATCCTCAGGCGTGCATCGAGTTAGACTGAACTCCACCACTCGTATCTGCCTTATCTAGTACTTCTCGTCTCTCTTGGCCAATTTGCATAAATACTGCTACCAATAACCAATTGTGGGAGGGTGGTAGGGATAGGGTTGCATGGTAGGTGGTGTCAAACTAATGGCAAACTATGACAGCTCTGATTTATTATGCAAGGTAATTAGTTTGGCCTCTTTAGCAGTGCAAGTTGGCCAAATGCAGGCAACTGCATCGAATTTCTTTGCTAGCTTCGATGACAAGACCATAAAAAACAGGGACAACAACCAGAACCAACAACAATAGCAACAACAAGCGTCCTTCGAGGTACGATAAAGTGGTCGAAAACAAAACACTCTTAGCCGTCAGTTGACAAGCGCATGAAAGTCAAAATGAATGTTCCAAAGTGACACAGACGAAAGCAGGGAAAGTGAGTAGAAAGGGGGCGGGGAGAGAGGTCAGAAGTGGGGGGACAACTCAACGATGCTGCAACGGAAGTCGCCATTGTGGTTGACAAACAGGACATGGACATGTTGTGTGGCACGAAAGCAGCCAGAGCAGGAGGCAGTCCATCAATTAGACAGGGCTAGGCCAACTGGCCAAGTTTTCAATCTCGCAATGAGAACTGACAACCAACAGCTTCACGCAAGATTAAAGCGACACCTAGCGCTGACAGTAACGAAACTAAAAGTGATCACTTTATAAAGTGTCCTATGTGACTTAAAACACAGCAGAAAAACGCTAGAAAGCAAAGCAAGTCGGACGAAATTTCAAATCAAAATTAATTTTTCGTCTAGAATATTCTTAATTATTTAAACTAAATTAATAAAAATTTATATGGGTAATATACCTTAAATAAACTACCAGTTAATAGCTAAGTTCCTATGCTTTCTAGCCCCAAAACGGCCCGCGATAAGCTTGTTCTAGCCAAGTTCACTGAGTGAACTATTTGCCTAGGACCTCTTCTGTCTTTTCTTGCACATTCATCAGAGCTGCAGTCAGTTCTAGTTGCCAAAAGTCACTCACTGATAACCAGCTAGTAGTTGCGACTAACTGTTTTCCACTTGCCACTTGCCACTGGCAACATTCAACAAGCTTTCACCAACGAGACAGTGTGGAAAACTCACCACACACCAACAAAAGCCGGCAAAACCAAGCGCTCTCTCACCTCGCTCTCTGTGGAGTCTGCTCTCTTTGCGCTCTGCACACGAAGTAACGGGAAATTCAACACGGTGTGGCACGAATAACGGTATCGTTTGTGCTTGTGATAAGCATGAGACGAAGTCGCTTTTGGGCTCGTTGCGTTGGGCTCGTTTGTTGGCCAAGAACGGAGCTCAAATCAGTCAACTCGGAAACGTGGCCAAGTTCGTTTTGTGGCGATTTCGTTGCGGCACTTTTTGGCCTGGCCAAACAACAATTGGCAGTAGGCAAAACCAAAAAAAATACCAACAAAAAATAAATAAATAAATACCAATACTAAATACCAAGAAAATACCAACTGCCAATAGCCAAAAGGCCAACCGGCAACTGCCAACATAGTTAGTGTGTCTAGTGAACGTGTTGACGTCTTTTTGTGATTCAAGTGCGAAATTGAAACCGTAAACAACAAAAGGTGTGTAAGTGTGTGGGTGTGTAAACTGTGTGTGTGTGCGTGTGTGTGACTTTGGCGTGTGTAATTAATTTTTGGCATTTAAATTGAAAGCCATCAACATCCACATCATCCGAGGCCTTAAATCAATTTGATAAATTTGCATTTTTTGCGTTCAAAAGTACCAAAGAAAATACAACAACAACAACAGCAGCAAGAACAACAACAACAACAACAGCAACACACAGGGCACCGCAAAAAAAGGGCAACCACAAAAAAGAAAAACAGGCCTGGAAGACTGCAAGAAAAAAAGCCAATTTAATTTACAAATTACAAATTGATGGGGTATTCCCCCTGCCCCAGCCCCTCCTTCTACTACTCCTGAAAGAAAAAAAAAGCAGCCTTTCCTTGCTGTGAAATAAATTCACAAACTGCCACTCGTTTTGGGAGGAAAACATACAAATTGCGGCTATAAAGCAGATCATCGATTTCGATATTCGAGTTGGGAATTTTAGCCGCAAATTGAATTAGCCGAAATGAGCCGGAAATTTGCTAAAATCAAATTAATTCAATCATTGGCTTAATCAACAATGATTAGCTCACATTTCAATTTGATTGCAGGTGTTGAAAATATGTTTATAAAAAATTAAAAACTAACTAATTTAATGACTAGCAAGATTGGCATAAAAAATGCAGAATAAAATTCATATTTTAATAAAATTAATAAAAAGTTTGGCAGTGTGAAAAAGTGAGAGGTAGAAATTTCATCAAATTATTTTTAATTATTATTAAACTGTAAAAAATTGCTAACTAGAAAACAGAAGGCTTATACTAATGCCGTTTGTTGATGGTAATTAATTTAATTTCTAGAAAAAAGTGCTTTGAAATGTTTAGGAATTTTGCACATAAAACGGAGTATAAGCTTGCTAAAAACATTTTCAATAATTTTCTTTAAATAAGTAAACATTTTTAGCAGAGAAGTTAGAGAATGTCAAGGTTTAAAGCGTCAACTGCATATATTTCCAAATTTCACCCCAAGTCTTTAAGTTAAATAAAGTCTGAGCTTAGCCAACTTTAAAGCCCAAAAGAAATCATAGTAAAAATGTGGCCAGAAACTCTACAAGTTCCATAAAAGCTAAAAATAAATTTCTATTTCCATGTCAGCCATTGTTTTGGGCCCTGATTCATTCAGACCTCACTTGAACCCAGATGCCATTATCAAAAGCGACATCCACTTACAACTGACCTCAAAAAAGACAGAAAATCACAAAAAAAAAAAAAAGAATATAAAACAAAGCACGAAATGAAAAACATTTAACGATTTTTCATAATTTAAAACGTTACTCGTAATTTGTTGTTGTTTTTTATGTTTTTTCTTTTGCTTTATTTGACTTTGTTTTAATATTTTATTTTTGCTATTTGCTGTCGGATTTTTAATGTGGTGCTAAGAAATCTCGCATTTGCACTTTGAAGGACGAACCCAAAAATAAAACAGAGAAAACACAAAAAACAAGAACAAAATGGTGGCAGAACAAGAACAAGAAGAGTAATAATAATAAAATGAAGGAAGCGCAGAGAAACTGAAATAAAAGAAATAAGTTGAAGAAAAATGACTGAGACGTGCCTCGTATGCAAATATTTGCAAAACGTAGACTAATAAGTAAAAAAAATAAGAGTAGGATAACTAGACGGGGTGGCGGAGAGGAGGGTGTGCCTGTAACAAAGCCACATTCAGTCTCTGCCTCAAAAGTGAAATCCTTCAAGCGTCTGAGCTTGGCCTCATCATAGTCCTTGTCGCACAGGAAGCACATGTACCCATCCCTTACCCTACTCACCCACATCCCTACTCCTACCAGCCTCCTACAGCCGCTGTCTCGCTCGCTTCCCTCTCGACCTCGAGGCACAAATGAGCGCAGCGTGGCTAAAAATGCAGAGAGACAGGTCAAAACGAGTTGCACCCAGCTAACCCGCCTACTCTACGCCTCTCCACACATGTGCTTGCGTGTGCTCAAGTGCGAATTTTGAAACGCATTGAGCCGCGGCTTAATCTGCATTACATCAACAAATACTTTTCATAAATTAAACAATCATTTTACTTAAATTTATGCCCACAGCAGCAATCTTTCAAAATTTCAATTGCTACTGCTTACGAGCGTGTGTGCCAGTGTGTGTGTACTTTCCACTGTATGTGTGTTGGGAAAAATGAAACAAATTTCATTGCATAATTCATTACACATTTTGAGCGGGGCAACGAGGCAATTGGGAGGATGCCAGCACAAGTGCGAAGGAGATGGCAATACAGCCACTTTTGGTCATAAATCTTTTGACATATGCGTTGCCATAACGATATAGAGAGACAAGGATGGGGAGAGTGGGTGTGGTGAGGTGTAACTGGAGGGGAAGTGTATAAATGGCATACTGTGAAAAAAAGCGTATTAAATTTTTATTATTTCTCATCTGCTGTTGTTGTTGTTGTAATTTCGCTGACATTTAGCAGTTAAACGCATAAACAAACAAGCAAAAACGTTACAAGGCAGCGAGAGGGAGACAGAGAGAGAGTGGGCGTGCGAAGTGATTGAGTGCACAATGTGACTAGTGACTAAAACAATAAAACGCATGACTAAAATAGCGATAAAAATCAAAACTGAAGCGATCAATCGCGCGAGCAACGAAAGCAACAACATCCACAACAAAATCCACAACGAGCTAACCAATAAGCAGCTAACATAAACGAGGAAAGCAGAGTGACAGGGGGAGTGAGAAGGAAAGCGCAGCGAACTATTGAAACGATTGGCAACACTTTTACGAGTTGCCAACTACTACATTTTACAACGAATTTTCATTATTGCACAAGGTAAGCTTCCCTTTTTCCCATTTTCATTCCCATTTCAATTTCCACCTGCCCATTACCTGCGCCATTCGCTGCAGCTCCTTCTCGCCTTCTTCTTTCCGACTGCAATTTATTGGGTTTAAAATTCGGACCGCGATTCGTGTCCAAGGACCAATTGCAAGTAGCAAACAAAAAAGTTGTAAAGGAGAAAGAAAACGGGGGAAAAGGTGAAAAAGGTGGAAAAGTTTCACTTTAGTTTCGCCATTGAAACAATGCACAACAAAATGGCGAAACAATGGAAAAAATGTTAACTAAATTCGCAACATTCCAATTCGATTTATTTACGCTTTCCGTTTACTGCAATGTCATTACAAGCAAACAATTGTTAAATAAATAACGAAAGAGCTGAGAGTATTTAATTTTATTTTTCAAGTATTTTAAATTTAATTTTTCGTCTTTCCAGTAATTTC
This sequence comes from Drosophila nigrodunni, assembly GCA_020829145.1. Lineage (NCBI taxonomy): Eukaryota > Metazoa > Arthropoda > Insecta > Diptera > Drosophilidae > Drosophila > Drosophila nigrodunni. The sequence continues at coordinate 2,377,913 of JACVCZ010000008.1, forward strand.
TACCTGACAGATTGAGTGTACAATTAATTAAATAAATTAGCAAAGAATGTTTTAAAATCAATATGCAGTCATAAAATCGTGCCTCTTCTCCCTACTACTTGATTTTGCATTCCTTATGCCCCATAGTTCAGTTGTTCCCCTTGAAATAAAATCCATTAGACATGTGCTTGTGTCTGCCTCCTGCCACCCCCTTTCAAATCCTCTAAAAGCCTGGCCTTTGGCATATCTTTGCTATGATTAAGAGCCAAATTAAATGCTTTTCCCCACTACCGTCCCATTTCTCAGCATTCTAAACGCTATCCATTTAGCCATCATTGCCACATAATTAAGAGAACTTTGCCCTTTTGTAGAGTGGCAGACTCTTGGGCCACTTGAGTGTGTGGGGGTCGTGGCTGGGAGGGCATGGGGTGTAACCAAGTAACTTTGGTTACTTAATTTTTTCATATGCGGGAAAAGCTCTCGAATTGGAAGCACATGTCCAATCTGTTGGCTTATATCATCTTTCTGCTTGTGGGCGGCACTTTCGAAAAACGCTGACAAGGAAGGCTGCCTCCCACCTCCCTTCCCTCTGTGGCTGCTTCAACTGGCCCGAAAAAAAGTTGTTCAAGTTACTATTCAAACGCTTTTCAGCAGCTGCCGCACCAAAATCCCTTTTTAATTTTTCATGACTACCCGTTCCCCTACCTCGTCACTTCCCCTCCTACGCCACTCTTTGCCTACCCCTCCTTATTCCCCATTCCATCATTCTCTTTTGCCTCGCACTTCATTCACTCAAAGTCAGCGCAAACAAAAAGTCAGCCAGCAGGGAGCGTAAAAGGGACGGGTAGTGTGGGCTGTGGGTGGAGTAAAGGGGTAGACAAACACACACTCTTTCTCTCCCTCTGACACACACCCCAACATATAGGTGGCGGTCTGTGGAGCATATTTAACCCATTGCAAACACATTTGCATGCACTCAACTCTCAACTGAACTCTGTTTTTGGCCAGCAAAGGGGGAACGCGACTAGAGGCGGTGTTGGTCCACGGGTTAGAAGTTCATTTTGGGGTCTCTCGCTTGCGGTCTCGTCTCCTGCATTCTCAAATTCAAATTCTCATATGTCGAGCGTGAGAAATGACTTGAGTTGGGTTCACGCTGACACCACCCAACGCCCCATTTGACCTCTTCTCCTTCCTAGCTTGGCTTAAACTGCCCACTGGACTAACAAAATATTTGCATAGTAAATGGTTTTATTATTAACTGTGTAAACTTTTATTTTAGAGGCCCTTAAATTTGCCTCCCACAACTTCCCCGGTTTTTTTCCTACTCCTTGACCCTCCCCTCCTACTACCCCCATGGAAATGTGGGCGCAATTTTCATAAAATGTTTTAATAAACTTGTTAAAATATTTGCCAAGTCGCAACTCGCCAATGGGCCAACTGCTCACTGGCTGCAACGTGGCGTATGCACAAGGAAACTAAGGTCAGTTTGAACTAAATGAAGGACTGGCAAATACCCTATGCAAAGTACATGCCAGCTAAGGTCTGACAAACATTTAAAAGTGTTTTTTACTAACGCTTGTGGTGTTCATCAAATATATAAAAAATATATAAACAAACTAACTGCCTACCCGATACCCTATACAAGTATCTTTCTTATAAAGTTTAAGCATTAATTGCCGACGTTTATAGCCAGTTTAATAACTAGTTTAACTTTAATTAAATAATCAACGCTGACAAGTTTTAGTCACTGATTGACTTGATTATACCCTTTGAAAGTGCGTCTTTAATTAATTGCTTAATAAAGTCAAAAGAAAACTGTAGTGAAGACAAACTAGTTAAATTTCTTGATATAACGAGTCTTTCCCACCTCCCCCGACTCCACCTCTAACTACCTCAGCTGTTGGCCCCACTGGTTTACTGGGTATAATCAATTAAATCTTTCGCACGCTTTTAATTAAAATTTCCCTTGAGTTACATAATGAAGTTAACTCCTTTTTTATTATTATTATTTTTTCTTGTTTTTTCTGTGTATTTGTTGTGGCGCAGTTTTGCCACGCCCCCTGCGTCGCCTGCTGTCGCCACTCACGTAAATAAAGCGCGAAATTTAAAGCTTGAATCTCATTAAAATGGTTTTATTGCCACATTGGGAACATTGCTGCTGCCACTAACTGTGAACGGTGGTGCGGTGGTGGTGCTGCGGTGGTTCTCTGGATTAATTTTAGGGGCGCTGCAGGGGTTGGGCCATGGCTTCCATTTGGCTACACATTTATTTTCCCGCTCATAGTTTCAATTTCAAATGCTGCCAACGCTGCGGGTGTCAATTTCATTGAGGGAAACCCCCTCAGAGTGTGGTAGGGGAGGGGGCAAGAGGGAAGGGGAATCTCTTTGTGGTCTGTGGAGACAATCGCATTGACACAATTGAAATCGATGGCAGACAAAATATAAAAAACTATGGGGCGTTCATTTCAAAGCCAAAACCTTCTAAGCTCACAGCACCCCAGAATACCACGCCCCTACCGCCCACCCCCACCTAAACCACTTCATTTCCAATATGCAAAACCCAAAAACCGTTCAACTCAATTTGCGATGCTTTTTTGCCTTTTTTCTTTATCCTTTTTGGTTGGTGATTTTTTAGCTATTTTTATAACTCTCTCGCGTTTTCCAGCGAACCAATAATTTTCATTTTAAGTTGCCATTTTTGGTGGCTGCCACACACAGAAGCCACAGCAGTGGCAGCATCGCCACAGGAGTCAACAGCTGTTCTCACTGGGTGCTCAATTTGCTCTCTTCTTCTTTACTTTATATTTGAGACTTTGTCTCCGTTTTGGGAAAACCGTTTATGCGGAAAATTACACTAAAATAGACACAAAATGCTATTTGTGGCAGCAACAAATAACAGCCAAATGCCAAAAGCAGCCAACAAATTGAATGGGGCTTAACATTTTCCCCAATTTGACCCCTTTTCTCCTATCGACACCAAAGCGCCTCCTTGTGACGTCATCGATGCCGCTGAATCTTTAATAGTCGCGTTGCGAAAATATATTGACATAAGCATTTAAGGAAATTTAATTTTAGCTAAGCGATTAAATAAGTAATAATTTTCAGCATAGCAGTCAAATTTAGTTTCAACAATTAATTTTGCAACAACAGTGAACAAGTCAGAAAGAAATTAAAATACATTGCTGCACTGCTCTAACAACTTTTCGCTCTATCAATCACAGCAGGATAGCTGCTCTGTTCTGACATTCATCATCCTCGCAGTCAAAGATTCACTACCCATTTAATTATCTGTGCTGACACTCACGCATTGCTCTCAAAGATCGATTTGTTGCACTGCTCTAACAACAGTCTGTTTAATTGATCTCTGCAATCACAGCTGCTGCGGCTTACACACGTATGCAAGCATACACTGATAAGCTTCCCCTACCAGTGAGAGTGGCAGTCCACCGAGAGCGTGTTAATGAGACTACAGCTTGCGTTACTGCTCTAACACAAGCTCTTTCAATAGACGTACATTTGTTCTCCGCTCACACAGTCACGCGCGCGTAGATGAACAGATAAAAGCTCTCTCAGATCGTCAGCTCGCGCTGCACTGCTCTAACAACTGCTTAGCAAATCGATCTCAACAAGCTTAGCTGCTCTGATACGTACACACACCGAAACATCTACAGTGGACTAAAATAGAGCGTGCCACAAGCAGCTTGCTGTACTGCTCTGACACACGTTCTGTGGTCATAGCAAATTATGTATTTTCGGCACTGCTCTTGCTTTAGCTGAACAAGGTTAACCTATACAATAATGCAAACTAAAATAAAAACACTTAAAAATTAACACACTTTATAGTTTTCTCATGTCTTTGCTTAACTTTCTGTGCTATAAATGCTATTTTAGATTTCACATTTTAGATTAGACTTTAGCTTGAACTTTGACATTCACAAAAGGGATTTTTACTGCCACTTTCCCTCAGCATTTCCCATCACTCTTTAGAGCTTTCCATTTTTAAACTCAAACACATGACTCGTGTGGCATATGAAATGGCCATTAAAACATCATTCAGCCGGTGACAGACTCGTGCCGTGTCCATTTTCATTCCCTGCCATTTCCCATGGCCAATTTCACTGCCACTTTTCCCACTCCACGATCCCAAGGTGACAGTTAATTTAACTGTGACTGACGCCAGCGTCGAAAACAGAACAAAACTTAATAAAAACTGCATTAAAAATTGGCAACAAAAAAAAACTGAAAATATTAAAGTTCGAGTAAATTTGGCATATAAAAAACTGGATGGAAAATGGAGAGAAATGGGGAGGGGGAAAGGGGCTGTAGGTAAAAAAAACTTTGTTGCATTTAATTGTTTTGAGAGCAAAAAGTGCAGCCATCCAGGATAAATTTGCCTTTTTCGAGCAGTTGTTGTTGTTGTGTTTCCACTTGTCTGCAGCAGAAACAACAACAGCGAAAACACAACTAAAACAACTACTGAGAGGGAGAGAGAGAAAGAGAGAGAGAGGGAGGAAGACTGAGCGAGGATTCAGAATCAGCAACAATCAAGAGTAAATATAAATAAAAAGCCAGGCACAAAAGTTGTGTTGAGCCAGGACGAAGAGACAGGCCACTTATACATGTCCTGTTGGCACCACACATTCACACACACACACACAAACACGCAGAGTCTGACATGACAAGACATGTCGAGCTAAAGACGGATGAAGAATGCAGAGTAAAGGAGACAAAGCATCGCTTGTGAGTGCATATAATCTCAGGCTCATCATCTGCAGCTGAAAGAAGACAGCAGATTGTGCAATGCTCAGCGTAAGCGCGACAGGGACAGGTACAAAGAAAGAGAAAGCAAGAGCTGTGGGAAATGGCCAAAGTATGAAGTAAGCAAAACAAATCCTTGCCAAGACACATATGCATATCCTGGCACATATGCCTGCATGTCTGTGTCCTGACCTAGCTTACACCAGTGCACTGAAAAAAATAAGTACGTAGGATTTGTGGAACAAATCAAAACGAATTTAGAAACAATAACAAAGTTAATTCATTGTTTTCCTAACAAATAATAGTATATAGTAGAAGAAGTAAGAATGAACAGACTGGCATCGTTATGTCGACTCGGCTGATCAAGTATATATATACTTTAAGGGGTCAGCCACGCCTTACAAACTTTGTAGACCCCTCTAATAAAATTCAAAGTGCTCCCCTTTTTTCTCAGTGTGTAAGTTACCTACTTTTGCACTCTTCCTTGCTGACAGTGGGACAAAAACAATGCAATTCTTGCACACTTTTTGCTTGCTCGCTCGTTTGTAAGCAAAAGTCCTTTGTACGCCATAAAAAGCACAACAAATCTGCCTCTCTCTGTCTCTCCACCGCTCTCCCTCTCATTCTCTATCGTTCCATCTCTGTCGTTGCCAGTGTCTTTTAGGTAAATATAGAATACGTGCAAGTCTCAAGCTCAAACTCATATGCAAATACGAAAGTAGACAAAATGCGTTTCCGCATTAATGCGTTTTGTTTTTGGCCAACAGAGGACTTAGGACATCCAAATGGATATTAGTTGTCACACACACTCACACACACACTTTATCCTTCTAGTTAGTTATGCATAATGTGACTACACTGTCTATGTCTGCTCTCAACTCTTCTTCTCCTATTTCCATTTATCTCCAGTCATATATGAGGACTAAACTGAAAAAGCAGAAAAATAATACGAAATTAAATGAAAACTTGTTGTCGGCTCTGAAATCCACTTTATAATTGTCATTCGAGTCTTCAATATGTCTAACAATCAATTCTGGCAAGAAACTTAACTAACTGAGCTCTAAACTGTTTTTTGTGCATAACTTAATGACCCCGACTAAAGGGGGAATAAACTTTGTTTAAACTTAGACAATTTAAAAAAGATTTTTCTTCAAAGCTCGTGAAGCTTTCGAGGTGCTTAAACACTTAAAGCTTTTGTTAATTTCTTACCAATTAATTACTCGATTAACTCTACTTTAAGCCACATTTCATACCCATTTATTAATAAAACATGTAAATATCTCATTAAATTTAATTCACTTTGACGCGATTTAAAATACTTCGTGCAAAATCTTAACAAACCTTGGATATTTGCCACTGATTTAATCTCATTTTCCCAATCTCAACTAATTGCGGGGCGTAACTTGTCTCGACGCTTATGAAGCGACGTTTTGGGCCAACTGTGTAAATAGGTAAGCAGTTTAAACATTCATCCAACTTTCTCGAATACATAGTTCAATTAGCGCTTGGCAAGGATTTATCGCTTTTGGCTTCCTCGGGGAGGAAACTGAGTTTTCGCTCAGTTTCCTTTGCTCCCCTTCGCTCTGTCTGCATCATAATCAACTTTAATTTTCTTTCTCTCTACCTCACTCACCCTATGTCTGTCAGTCTGTATATTTTCTCTATGTTATTTCACTAGAGAGTTATCTAAATTTAGTCGAAGAAACATACACACACACACCGAAACTCACACAGACACACACTGGTGCGTGTCTTTGGCTAAATGGAGCAACAGTTTCTAGTGTGGAGAGTGCAGAGAGCTGCTGGTTTGTCGGAAAATGGGAAAACTGTGCTTTAGCTTTCGGTTTTTGTGGAGCAAACCAAGTTTGTGTCGCGCTCAACGTTTTGCATATTCAACCGCATTTAGCTGTACACTGCAATAAATAATTATAATTTAAATATTTGTATAATAAATATACATTATAATAACAGTTATTAAAATCAATTAATTCATAATTAAAATGAAAGTTATTCACTCAACTTCTTCTAGGATTAATTTTAGTTTGGAAGTTCCACATTTCTTTGTCAGTGTAGTTATGTTTTGGGGATGTAAGGTGTGTGGTATGTAGTATGTGTGTGCCTATGCTTCTGTGTGTATGTCTCTCTGCGCTGTGTCGCATTCATTTGGCTTCGGAATTGCCGTCTGCTTTTCGCCTTCCAATTAAACACGCAGAAAATATAAAACGCTGTCAAGGACAAATGTGCATTTTAATTAAATTTTTTAACCCTTTCACCTCCACCCTTCTGCATCCCCTTTCTCTATCTCTCTCGCTCTCTATCTCCGTTGTCTGCGTGTTCCCATTTCTTGTGTCCGTTTCTCAAGGCAGGTTTTCATATCAAGTATACGCACTGTACAACTGCAACAAACTCCAGTTTTGCTGTCATAAATCACTTGGGTTGACTCAAAATGTGCATCTCTCTCTCTGGGTAGCACAGTGAAGCTGAGCTGGCATGGCCGTAATGTGTAACTGTGCAAAATGCTCCAAAAACAAACGTGCAAAACATAAAAAATGACAAAAGGGATAAGAGAATAAACTTTTCTTGTACAAGTTTCAGTGGCAAAAGTTGCAGTTGTTGTTGTTGCGGTGAATGTGCGGGGACAGTGGGTGGGGAAGCGATAAAGCGTGCCAAGTAAAAGATACATATTAATTGCTGTTATTCTAAGCCAACAACAAAAACAACTGCAACTTTGTGAGTGTGTGTGCTTGTTGAAATGCTAAACAGCAAAACTTTGTGTTGTTTGTTCATGTTCTTGTTGTTGCTGTAGTCACTAACAAATGGCCAGAACGCAGACAGTGCTTGCAGAAATCCACAAGAAACATGTCAGCCAAAGAGCGGAAAACCCAAACCAAAACCGTAAGCAAAAGGAATACCCAAAAAACACAAAAACCAAAGAACTAAACTAACAAGCGCAATGGGAATTTGCGACTTTGTTTTCCACTCTGAACTCTGAACTCTGAGCAACGAGAAATGAGAACTGAGTATGCGACTGAGAGAATCAGTTTTGAATCAGTCGAGAGTGCTCGGATTATGGTCAGTGGCGCCGTCAAAGAGGAAAAGCTCTGCAAGAAAATCAGTTTTCCTCAAACAAAGTAACATATTCTGAATTTAATACACGATTTGCACGAGCTGACTATCAATTACGACTTTAAATTCAAACAAAATGTACTCTCTAGCCCCTTCTATCTCTCCCTCTCTGTCTCTGTGCAACTCCCTCTAGCCTCCATTTCGCTTAAGCTGCAAGCAGCTCTTCACCCATTTGCTTCATTAAGTTTAAACATCTTCATCAAGGTTGGCAAATGTCATTTCAATTGCAATTCAACACAGCACAACATTCGTCTCCCCCTCTTGAAAATGCCGTCCCTGGCAGCAGCCTCTGCTCTTTACACTCCCCTCCTCCCCCAACTTGCTCCAAACTGTTCAAGTGAAATGTTGTCTTGTTGAATTATGCCACGACGCACTTAATCATTTGCGTTTTCTTTGCCGCATCCCAAAAGTTTTTGCATGCCAACGATTTTCAGTGTTTGCTGTTTGTCCCAAATGTTGTTCTCATTCTTGTTGTTGTTGTTAGTTGCAGCTACAATATTTTTGGTTGTTTTTGGCCATGGCCAAGTTTTGTTGGGCTCTTTTGCAGCGTTAAAGACCGCAAAGCAGCGGGAGACTCAATGCTTGTTGTTGTTGTTTTTACTGCCAAATGTAAGCAAGTGTCGCCCCAGTTAACAGCTATCTTGCTCTCACCCTATCTCTCTCTTCCTCTCTCTCTATCTCTCTCTTGCTCTAGCTGTCTCTGTCTGTCTGTGGGTCAACATTTCACAGCTAACCACAATGAGCCACTTGAGAAAACTTTCGGCGAACGTTGAATTTAACTAAGAACTTTTGGCGTTTGGCGCTGTGGTTGCGACACTCGCACCATCCTAGGCACTGCCCGAAGCACCACCCACAAGCTAACTACACTGCTCAAAACTATTTGATTGAGAGAGTGATCTTCGGTTGAGAAAATATAAATTCGAAAGAGTCTTAAAGGTTTGCGCTTTCTTTTTTGTCAGTGTAGTGAGTCAATAGGAGCTGGCTAACAGGTCCTACCGCAACAAACTTGAGCTGTGGGTGTGCGTGTGTGTGGGTATGTGTATTTGTTGGGCATGCGGGTCGTATGATTAATATTAAAGTTGCCACAGAGTGAAAATTAAGCTGGGCAGCAAACGACAACAGGCAGCATAAGTTTGTCGAGCACGCAGGCCCCGAGGGAAGGGGAAACTAAAGCAAAGACACGCAAAATGTTGCCCTCCAGGGTAGGCACAAGTGCAAGCGAGACAGCCGTAGAGTGAGACAGTGAGGGGGGGAGGGAAAGTGGGCGAGCGAATGAGGGAAAGTTGAAGGACGACTCTTGCCAACGTTTAAATCAGATAAACATTTTCATGTTGTTGTTGCTGTTATGCAGCTGGTATTTTTATGTATTTTTTTCACTGTTTCTGTGGGCAAGGCATTGGCTGGTGTGATAAAGCTGCAGGCGGCAACTTAATTTCTTTTTCTGTGCCTTTTTCTCCTTTTTTTTTTGTATTTGGGTGTTTTTGTGTGTTTTGGTATTCCTTCCTGTATTCTTGAAGTCAGCAGCAACTAAAGCTTGAATAAACAAGACATTTGTTGTTGTAACTGTTATTGTTGTTCCTGTCTTTATTGTTGTTGTTCACTTGATACTTTTGTGCTGTGCATTTTGTTGTTGTTGTCAGACTAAAAATAAACGAAATTCTTGTGAAAATCCCTGACAGTCACTTCACGTTTCATGTTTCACGTTTCACCGACAGAAAAACTCACACATCCACACAACCCCACACACACGCACACACACCGCACACAACATGCTCCGGTCCAATGCGGCGTATGAGTGATTTGTTTCACATCATAAATCTGTGTATGTGCGCGTGCTTGCGTGCTTTCCTCTCCCATCAGGAGTGTATGTGAGTGTTAGGTGTAGGATGTGTGTATATTTGTTTATTCATAAGCGCATTTCGTTGTTCAACAAATTTCTGGCCATAAAAGTTGCTTTAATGCGCAGAGCAAATAAAAAAAAATGATGAGAGCAAGCGCAAAATCTGCTTAAATATTGCAACTCTTCACACTTCTCCCTGTCCCCGCCTTTTCTTCAGCCTCCTCTCTCTCTCACTTTGATTTTCTACGCACTCAAGTGCACAGCTCCAAAAAAATAAAAAGAAGGAACTTTTCGTGACTTTGTCTATGATTTGAATGCATTCAATCGTTTCATTGCACATTCAAAGCAGCAATAAATCATAATGATTGATCAATTTGTGTAGTATTTTTAATATGAACACATATTAAAGAGCTTTAAGACTTATATTGACTTGTAAAAGAAATTTTTCAAAAGTTTTTTGAATTAAAGACAAAATATTTTTCTATGTCCCATCAATCAAATATAAATATAAATATAAACCAACCAGCACATTTTGTTGCCAACAAATTTTAAATTGAATAAACACAATGAATTCATATTTATGTATTTTAAAGTATTCAAAATAAAATTTCTGTTGAGATTCCTATAAAATGTATTGTTTTGATTAAAATTTAATATGTTTTTAATGAATTTTAAAGAAGTCAATTTAGAAGCTTTTGTAATAAATAAATTAATTAAGTTTAAATCAAAGATTTTTATCATTTCTCATTCAACCAAATTAATCTTTATATACTACATACATTTGAAGCTAAGATTAGGCAGTAAACTCAATCATTGCTTCGATATAAAACTAAATCTTTTAAATTCCCATAAACTTTCAATCGCTTAGTGCAAATTGAAAATGTTTTTCCAGTCAAGCGTGAAAAAAAACTTTTTAGAGTAGCAAATAAAAAGAAAGCATTGCCTACTTATTGGGGCATTCATCAGTGGACAGTTTACAGCATTCCGAATGTCACACAGCTTCGTGTAGATAAAAATCGAACGCCTCAGTGACTGCACGACCCCTCGCAGTGCTCAACAGTTTTGGTCGCTTTTCCGTCACGCTGTCATAACGCTGGCGATTCAACAAATTCCACTCATTGCGTTCAGTCAATTGCCAACCATATTTCAATTTTATTTTATTATCGTACGACGAACGATGTATGTATAGTATCTAAAGGATACACAGATACAAGGCCATGTATCTCATCCTTTGATTTTATATTGTATTAAAGGCAATCCCCGACAATAGTCCCGGCTGGGCAGACGGACAGTGGACAGCAGGACTGAAGGACAGACAGATGGAGAGTACATTGTGTTCCCACAAAAAGATGGATATTGATAGTTATGGAAAGCTCGCAAGCCCACAAACCAAAACGCCTGAATTCCCAATCGCACTTGATTTGACCATGTCTCTCCTTCTCGCTCTATATCCGTCTCATTTTTATAGCTTGTCTCTGCATGCAATACAAGAATTTTGCATAATTTATTAGGAATATTTAATAAAAAATACCACAAGGCAAACACACGGAGAGGCTGAAAACGGAATTGTGGTTGAATGAAGAGCTGAAGAGGGTGAGGAGTGGGCAAAGTAGGAAGAGTAGAGTTGAGCCCGCTTGGCCGTTCGCCATTCGCCATTTCCAAATGGCATTCGCTGGCAAACTTTACGCTTCGTTAGCTTCTGTTCGCTGTTTCCTTTTCCCCACCCCTTCCTGCCCCTCTTAACAAACCCACACCCCGTTTTTTGTGCCTTTCGTGTGCAGCAAAATGCGTTGAGCTACATTTGCTTTGTTTCTTTTTTTCTCCCTCACACACACATTCAACTTACTTGCATTTGCAATGTAGATTCATTTTTGTAAATTTATGGTGGAAAAACTCACACGACAGTGTAGAGGAAAATGGCTGTGGGTGGAGGAAAAGCAGCAAAGACAATGAAATTCAGAGTTCTGATTTCTATACTCTTGCGTCTTGTCTTTTCTCCATATTTATTTTATTTGCACACCTATTTTGTGTTTGCCGTAATTAAGGCACAAACTTAACAATTTATTTAAGAGCAGAACTTATTAAAAAGTTTTATAAAAATAATTTAAAACTCGGGCTTTTTAAAGACATTTTTATGAATTTTTATCAGTGAGAAAACAAAATAGTATAATCTAAAAATAATTCTATTTAAATTATTTAATTACTAAAAAACACTATTTTTATTTTGTACAAGTTACAGGGTGTATCCAACTTGTGTTGACCTTCAGTTGCTTTCCGATTTGTTCAATTTTCGTCTTGTATTCGCTGATTTTGATGCTGATATTCACGCTCTTGTTGCGAAGCTGCCACACAAGGTGTGACTGTGTGTGCTTTTGAGTGTGTATGTCTCAGCCTTTTAACATAAATCATTGGCAAAACACACTCACACACGCATGCATACAACTACTGTGTGTGTGTGTGAGAGTTTCTTTGGTATTGATTTGATTTGAAATAGTTGAAGCGTAAACTGACAGCTGAAATATCGCTTTACACGCGAGGCAAACGAGCAAACGAGGAAACGAGCGGCAATGTTGCGTCTGATTAGTCAGCGAGTCAGCGCTGTGACATGCATGCCACGCCCCCTACGGCTCCACTCTTACCATCCACGCCCCTTTGCGCCTCTAATACGCACTGTGAACTTGACATTTTTGGCGTGTTTCGTTTGCATTTCGAGAATTTAGGACTGCAATTCAATTTGCGAATAACATCCGCAGTGGAAATGCTTCAAACAGTTTCCCTCACGCACACACGCACTTGAGAGACAGAGAGAGAAAGAGAGAGAGAGGTGAGAGAGTGTGTCATAGGATAGAGTTATATTACCCGCACAAGTTTGAACATAATTTTGTTATCTTCTTCCATATTTTGTAATTTAAATGTTGTATTTTATCTTTTCACACACAAGAGGGAGAAAGAGACTGTTTTAGAGAGTGTCGTAGAGAGAGAGAGACACATGCAATCTATATAATGGCATGTCTGGCCCTTTTGGGCTGGGGTCAACAATGGGTTAAGTGCCCGCAGGCTCGACGCTCGTGACTCGTGTGCCGCATTCATTAACCCCTCCTGGGGCTAAGACCGTTCCGAGCTCGATTGCCATTATCCTGGCACGTTTCGTCACAACAACAACAACAACAGAACTGAGCACAACAACAACATCGTTTAAAGCTTCTGCTGCTACTGCTTCTCGCTTCAAAGACATTCCACCATGACACGCCCTAATCCCTACGCCTTCTACCATTGATAATGGGATTTTAAATGCTGCAAAAATAAGTTAAGCTAGCAGCAGCGGCTTAAAGTGGCAGATCACGACTAGAAAGCACCCTGTAGACTCAAACTAGCTTGCGAAAAAGATGATTATTCATAGGAAAGTTCAATTATTTTTAGATAAAGGCAATTTATTTGTAAAGGAAGCAGACAATCCTCGACACTTTAAGAAATTCTACTAAAGAAATAAAAAATAATTTTCTAATAGTCTATTCACTTCTATTTGTAGTTGGTCTTCCGAAATCCCTTTTAATCTCTTGCTAGAGGAGCCGTTCAAAAAGCGTTGCCTACTTTTGTGGGCTGTCTAATTTCTGGGCCATCCCCTCCCTTTGTTTCGGCGGCTCTTTCGCTCATCTTGGCAGCTGCTTAGTTTTACAAATTGGACAAGCAACAAAAAGAAAACAACAAGAAACTGAAATCAAATCGAAAAAATTGCTTGAAATTCTAATCTTTTGCTTTACGCTTGAATACGTCACACACACACACACACACACACATGCATATATAGGCACACTATGTGTGAGTGTGGTCGAGGGTCGTTTGATTTTCATAGAAAACCATAGACACATAAAATATAAACAGCAAACGAAACTGAAACCAAAACCATAACCAAAAACTGTTGTGTGTGTGTGTGTGTGTGGACTGTGCGTGTGTGGGTGTGTATTTGTTGTGTGTGTTTAGACACGTGTAAAGCCAAAAATATTTTGCAAGTCAATATATCAAAAAAATATTTGGCGCGTTTGCTGAATGCAAAGATGAATGAACAGCGAATGAATTTCGTTTGTAAAAGCCAAAAAGGGACAGAGCGAGATAGCAAGCAGGCAGAGAACCTAGAGAGAGCAAGAGATAGCCGGAGAGGGGTAGTGAGAGTCGGGAGTGTCAGGTTGTGGGCATTGGAGGAAGTACAGTAGCATAAACTCAACTCTTGCAACACAAACAAAACAAGCTGCTATAAAATCAGAGTGACGAAAGCGCAGCTACCCAAGGCACAACTATGAAATACCCTGTAAATATATTTTAAAATAAATACAGCAAGCTTTAGCCTACCCAACAGCTAATGTACCCCTTTCGTTGTCATTTTCAAGTGGTATAATTAAAAGTAAGTTACTCTGGCAAACTGAAAAAAATGTATCCAAAGTATAGCAAAGTTTTCCACATGTGTTTGCGGCTCTTCTGCCTCGGCTTCTTTTCTCTCTCTGTCTTTCTCTATTCATTGTTATCTCTCTGTCACACTCTTTACTGCTGTGTCCTTTATGATAGCTGCATTTTGTTTAAAACAAATGAATTTGCCGGCGAGGCAAACTAACAAACATTAATCAAAAGTTGCCGTCCGGACGGTAGGTTCTCCCATCAACGGCTGCTGTGACTTTCGTCGGGAAAAACTGTTGAAAAATAGGGAAAACTGTGGGAAGTGTTGCTGTTTGTTGGTGCTGGCGTTGGTTATGGTTTGTCGGTTGGTTTGGTCAGCTGTTGGCGTTTATTAAAGTGCCGCATCATGACTGGGCCACATTTGAAATGGCTGGAGGTCAAAGTATAAGCCTGGCAGCTGTTAGTTTTAGGCCTCAGGCGAAATTAGGCCAACATGTAGTGCCAGGAGAATTGCCAAGAATATATGCAGAGTTGTAGAAGCGTGACAGACCATAATTCCACTTGACCTTTAGCTGGTTTTAGTAATCAGGTAAACCAAGGCAAGCATTAAAATGATATAGAATCAGTGGAGAATTCCAAAAATATCGAGCTATACTTTTCACTCTCTCATATGTCTTTCTTTGTAGCTATCACTCTCTCTCTCTCTCTCTTTCTCGGGGGACACGTGTCCTTGTGACTGCCTGTCGTTAAGAGTGAAATTTGTTTAAGTGCCGCTATAAATATTTTATTAACAGCAGGCTGCGCAAATAAAATAGCTACAGAATGAAAATTTTAAATTATAACCAGCTGCAGATACCATACACAGTCGTTGGAATACTCTAACTAAATGTTTGCAAAACACGTTGACCGCCAAATTGTTAAAAAACCAATAAAATATTTGGTATTAGATCTAATAATCAACCTTCATTCAAAACAGATCGACTCTCACTAGTGAATAACAGCTGAAAAACTCACTGAATGCCAAAATGGCAGCACATGCTGGCCGCCATTTGTGGCTAAATTTGAAGAATGAGCGTCTATAAAAGTGTAATTAATTACAGTACATGGGGAAATCAATTAATTTTATTAAAACAACAACTATATCCACACTTTGTGTCATAGTTAATGAGATGAGTGCATTTGTTAGGGTGACCGTAACATCATTTCAACTCGTTTGAATTGCATTTTACTCTCTTACATGCAGTGCCATGCATATTTAAAAGGTTAAACACACACAGGCACACAAACACACACACACACATGTGCTGACTGGCAGCATTTGATTGTCCTGATTTTGCTTCTGCTGCTCCTGCTGCCAGCCATTTTGTGAATCTCTTGTGTGTGTACACTGTTTGTGTGTGTGTGTTTTGGCACGTGTAATGCGAAAATTGTCCTTGACTTTGCGTACGTGAAAATCGCGTTGCCTTCACCCCTTTGCCAGTTTGTTTAATTGCCGCGTAAAAGAGATGGAAAGAGCAGGCTAGAAAGAGACGCCTGCACTCCTAATGAACGCAAATGAATGGCAGCAACAAAAAAAAAACACAAACGCAACTAAAAATATTTATTATGCACCAAAATAAAATAAAAAACCGAATGTTACACACAAAAAATTAAGGCACACACATGTGTGTGTATGCGTGTGTGCTTGCGCTAACTGTACTTTGTTTGCACATTTAATTTAAATATTTAATTAAAATTTCAAGCGCGGATTGATTCAGACAATTAAAAATAGCACGCGCGAGAGAGGAGGAGAATGGAGAAAGGGTTTGGGGGCAAGTGGCCTTGATTGAGTGGGAAGGGGGGAGAGTCAGTGGAATGTAAGGTCAAAAGAGGATAACTAAGGCATTGTTTATCTGTTTGATTATTTCAGTTTTTACTCATGAAAAATAAATTGAACAAATTTGTCCCAATTTGTTGCTGTTTTTGTTGTTGTTTTGTTGCTATGTAAATTTGCACAAGAAATTAAATCAAATGCACACAGTTGTAGGTGTGCCTGTGTGTGCACATTTGTTTGGCCATAATCATAATTAAAAATTGTTAGATTTGCCATCGGCGGGTGGTTATGTAAAAATTAAAGCCAACACCGCAACAGCAACAGCAGTACAAAGCACCTTGTGGCCTAGGGTATATGTAGCTGTACGTGTCTGTGCTTGTATGTGTTGGTGTCTTTACTGCTGTGTGTGTGTGTGCGGCTTTCGACTTTGTTTGCATTTGTTGCGAGCGGCAGCATCGCTTTTGTTTTATTTGCATTGTTCAGGTTCTGTTTCTGTGTCTATCTCACTCCACCTCTACCTATCTCTCTCTGTCCCACTCTCCCACTCTTTCACTTTCCATTCGCTACTTTGGGGACTTGCTTTTTGTTTGCTCTTCTGCTTTTATCCGCGCAAATTGTTTACTCTTTTAGTGGCTTTTATTATGCCCAAGTCACACACAAACACACCCACACAAAGAGTTTAGTAAATCTTTCAATTCCCTAGCTCCATTGTTTTGCTGTTATTCTCAAATACTTGTATCAGTCTTTTCACCTGTCATTTCATGCCCAATAAGACACTAAAGTGCTTAAGTAATTAGTTAACTAATTGAAAACATCAATCTACTCAAGTTTAATTGAACTGTTAAGCAACTCAATCAAACATCAAGAGGTGTGTTTTATGAAAATTGCTTTACACAGTTTCTTCACGACAAGTACAGGGTCACTAGCTGTCTAGTTTGCTCATGTGACGTGGTCTTCTGCTTCTTTTTTTCATACCCATTTCAAACGCTCTACTGAGTATTTCTCAAACGACTCGTAGCAATCAATTGGCTGTACCTCATGCAATAAGCCTTGCTCCTAAAAGGCTGCTACAAATTTCTGCAGCTCTCAATTTCCATCCTACCACTCTACCTACCCCCTCCCAAAGTCCCTTCGCCACACAAAGTGAACAAACAATGCGATTTTCTTATTTCATGGGCAAAAGCAAAAGCACTTAACGTGCGCTTGCTCGGAGCTGCTTAATGGAATACACTGGACCCCTTTTCACACCTCCAACACACACACAATTACACACACACGCGCATCAATAACACTTTCTCCTTAATGCGGCTGCTGAGCCGCCATTTTGGTCTGTTGCAAAAGAAAAATGCATGAAAATGCATTTCATTTGTGAGCAGAACTTGCTGCTAATGCAACAGAATGAATGCTGATGCCGACGCTGATGGCAATGGGATTGAGGATTCAGGACTGAGGATTCAGAATGCAGCATGCAGGACTTAGTGCACACCAATGGGATTGGCCTAAAGAGAATCCGAATCTGAATGCGAATGTGAATGAAATTGGAATTGAAATTTGCAAGCCAGACGATTGGTTTTGGCTCTTTGGCTTTTTGGCATTTATCGTTTGGCTGGCAAACCTAAAAAAATAGAAAACCATTTAAAGCCCTTTAGTGTGGCGCAAATTGTAGCTCTGAAATGCATATATAAAAATATGTTTGTGGTGGCTCTGGTGCTCTGGAGGGCCAAAGACCTGATTTAGGGCCAAGATAGAAGCGGTAACAGCTGCTGCAATGTTCATACGCTTGACCTTTGACAGAGCACGCTGGAAACTGGAGCAACTGTGCCCACAACAACAAAAACAGCAACAACAATCATCTCCAAAAATGGCGAGTGTTTTTAATACCCGTCCGGTGTAAAGTTAGGGTATACACTATACGTTGTAGTGAGTGAACAGTTTAAGAAAGACTCAAAGAACTAAGTCCTTAACAGTTTTGTCTCAAAATGAAGTCGATTTTAAAATGTGGCGCCTTAGAGTATGCAACAATTCTCAACCTTTAAGTTACGGATATTTTGCATGCCTAGAATTCTGACTATTTCTTAGTTGTTTTAACTTTTGCTAGTTGTCTTTGCAGTTTTTGATCTACTGACCTGAATAGCCAGCCAGCCTCATGCTATACATATACAGATATAAATATATATGTACATACAGGGTTGCCTACATATTTGATGACCAAATGCTTTTCAATAACACACACAACGCAAACAAAAGCCAACAACAATAGCAGATAAACTATAAAACTGAGCAAAGGAAAGTGGGATGGATTTGTGAAGCGTGTGGAGAAGCGTAGGTGGAAAATGAATATATATATGTATATATATGTTATGTATATATTCATGTTGCTGTTGTTCTCACATACACTCGTGCATAGTTGAATGAATTGCCAGGTGTGCACCAGTTTTGTGTCCGAGCAGCAAAAGGTATTAAAAATTACTATATATTGGCTTATGCATGCATCAAGCGAACGGCCACAGGCACAGTGAAGCCTGGCTAAATGCGCACAGTCCGTCAACAAAGCCAAATTGAGCCAAGCTAAGCAGTGCTTTGATTGTCTTGCAAGGAACACGCAAAGCAAGCTTCACTGTGCTCATATATCACATTCAGTTTTAAATACTCTGCGCTTTGTCATTGTGCATAAATAAAGAAGGGGAGCGGTAAGGTAGGTGGACTGGAAACGTGAGGGGGAAAGCCTTGAAATTTATGCCAAACTAATGCCATTAAATGTATTGCCCAGAATCAGTCCATTGCCGCACTCCCCGCTGAGAGCTTTATGCGGGCTTAGCTCTTGTCGTGAAATGTTTTAGCTTTATCCTGTCGATTGTCGCCGTAAAATCCATAAAATTTCCAGTTATTATAAATTGCTCTTGTGGTCAAACGAAAAGGAAAAAAAAATCACAATTTTCCCTACACTTTTTTATGCAAATCTCAATTGCTCTACTATATATTATATGTATATATCTGTGTTCTATGCAAATGTTTGCATATTTATCAAGAATAACAAATATTTTGTTATAATCCCGCTGCATTTAATTGACTGCAACTAAAACCAAAATAAGAAATGAATTAAAATCCATTCAAATAAAATTGTGAAATTGAAAACTGGAACGGGTCATGTAAAGTCATAATTTGCTAGTTGCTTCGACGGTGTAAAATTTATGAAAATCCATTGAAACTGTTTCCACGACTCTACGCGGCTTTTATATTTATTTGTATTCCCTGATCCGGGACAATTTTAATTATGAGTGTCAAACACGCGTATTTACATTTAATATGGCGATTACTCAAATAGCAACGGTTTGTTTTCCATGTCTACTGCCACTACCATTAACACAGGTGAAAATAATACATTGAAAAATAGCTCAACTTGTAATCAAAATAAATGTTAAACCGTTTTTCATTCGTCATTCGCATTTATTTTGTTTTCAACTGACCGCTTAAAAGTATGCAACATTATTTTACAAGCAATTGGAACGCTGAATAAATTGAATATCAATAAGTTTTAGATTGTTATCAATAAGATATATTTAATTTTATTATTAGTGATTGCGCTAGAATATGAAGAGGTGTTTAAAAGTAGGTTTGATTTATTGCTATAAAGTTTTGACATATTTTCAGACTTTAAAGTGATCCAAACTGTGAGAAAACCTTTTCATTTTGTAGTAGAAAGTGTTCAAAGAGTTTTGCACATTTGGTAGCCTTGTTCAAAACAAAACATTTCCAAGATTCCATACGAAATCAATCAGTTTAAGAACTTTTTGTAGCACTACTCTTGCTATTTGATAAATGTTTCATCTGTGCAGCGCTAATAAACAAAGATTTTCACATGGCTGATTATTGTCATTGAACTGCAAAGAAATCGAAGCCAGTGAGTAGAGTATAAATGCAAAAGAAATCAGGGCAAAAATTCTTAGGCAAACCGTATTGAAACTAACCCACTGAGATACCCAATCCAGTGGGACAAGCATTCATCTGTTTGTTTGTTTGTTGCTTTGGGTGGTGCCACAACATGTTGCAGATGTTGCTGCAAAGTTTCCCGAAGCAATCAACTAAGACAGCAAGAAAGGCTCCATGGAGACATAGAGATAGAGAGAGAGCGAAAGGTAGAGAGTGAGACAACTGGGAGCTATGTGGCACCGAGTGCACTAAAGCTCTGTTGCAATTGGAAAAGTCAATGCCAGTGGCAATATTGTCTCCACTTAAATGCGCGAAAACTCGTGGAAAGCGTAAGCAGAGAAAGGGAAATTGAAAAACAGCTGGCAGGTGAGCCAAGTAAATGCAATCAAGCAGCTTTTTCCACCTGTCTGCTGTCTGTTGTCTTAACAAGATTTTCTACCAAGATTTGTCTACAAGACAGTTTTCCATTTCACTCGCAAGTTGACGCAAAATTACACAAATACTATGAATATTTGCAATTATAAATAAACATAACTTAAGTTCAAGAAAGTAAATAGTAAATTAAACTTTACTTTACATAAAATAATAATAAAAGTGAGTGCTAGAAATTCCAGTGTCCTTAAAATACCACGCACAAGTTTTAACATTTTGTATTCCATTTTTATGCAAATTTTCCATAAACATAAAATATTTTATTACATTTTTTTATACACTGCAAAACTTGATTTAAAGCTATAAAATTTCAATTTTGATTTAGCTATTTTATACGCCAGCTAGAAATCTCTTTAAAGCCAACAAAGCTTAAAGTCTTTAAAATTATATTCATTTATTTGAACATGCGTTAAAATCTTCTTTAAGCTGGTTAAACATAAAGCTCAATGTAAAGTCTGTAAAATTATTGATTTTATCTACTACTTTGTTCTACTCTTTTGCTTGTATTATAAATATTTATAAAGTAATCACAAGCATATTTAATATTCGGCACATTTGGCAATTGTTTTATTTTGCGTGCAAATACTTTGTGTAACTTTGCATATTGCAAATATTTGCACAGCAGTAAATGCAGAAAATGAAATAAAATTTGCCAGTGGAATTTCAAACGGTTCGAACCGTTTCGTTTCGATTCGGTTCGAGCCAATCAACCGTAAATAGAAGCCATTGTCATAACCCTTCCCCCTCTTAAGTCTGCTTTAACTCTGCCCTGGGAAAACCCTTTGAATTCAAGTGTAAATCGAGTCAACGCGGCGTGAAAACGCGCCAAGAAAATCGCGAAACGAAAATCTATTATATTATTATAGTGAGAGCGCGCTGAAAGCATTGAAAGTTGCAAAATCCTTGACATACAGTGAAATGCAGTTAACTGGGCGAGTGCCACGCCCCTAGCCAACATCCTTTGACTTTTCCTTAGCTGGTTTAGGTTAATGTTGTTGACGTCAAAATGGATTTTTATAGCTTGTCTGCAGGAATCTGAATGAAAATCAGGAAAGCAAATCAAATTTCCGGCTCAATTTTAAGTTTTTTGTTCTAAGTTCTCAGTTCTAGACACTTTTGGCAGCTGTTGTCTGAAAGGCTTTTAAGTGCTTGGGATGCTGGGCATTAAAGTTGCAGTTGCAGGGTTGCTATGTTGCTATGTTGCCCGGTGTTGCTAGGATCAAAAACTGAACAATTAGCAGCGCAAACTTGGCCAACGAAACGCGATCCAATTTAGCTGATTTCCCCTGACCTGAACATGGTCAGAACTTTGGCTAAATAATCAATAACTGTCACAGCATCTAAGTGATGGTTTTTCCCCTGTTCCACCATTGTTCCCTCATCCCGCTCTCTCATTGTCTCCTGTCTGATATCGAGTGGAAAAGTTTTTGGGCCAACAAAAGTCTCAGTGCAAAGTTTCTGTGTCCAAAACACTCGACAAATAAATAAACTGATGCGATATTTGTTTTGATTGGCGTTTTGCATCTCCAGTTGCCAGTTGCCAAACAAATTTGCCAAAAAGAAAGTGAAATGTCATTGTCTATGCAACAATCGAAAATAACTCAATCAATATTTGCATGAATTATCAGCTGAACATTCTCAAAAACACACATAGACAGACATAAAGCAATTATCACTCGAAAGACGATAAATGCAGAATTTAATTCACTTTTTATGCACTCAAAGCAGTTGATTGGTGATTGAGTCTGAAATCGAAATTCTCTTTTTTGTAAACTGATAACTAGTAGATAATTCTACTTAAACTGCATAAGGAGTTGAAAGCCTGGAGTTGAAGATAAATTGGTTGCCATCTTTAAATTCAAAATTATTTTTCTAATATTATTTCATATCTGGAAAGTATGAGAATTTTTTATTATATTTTTGTATAAAAACTTAACTTGTTTTATAGATTGTTTTCTTATGTAAATCTGCTGTTTCAAGCCAACTGATAAACTTTATTGTTAGCCAATTGAAAACGCATAATAAACATAAAAACGTGTAACAAATTCGATAAGCGATTTGAAGTGAGTTCATAATTTGATATGAATTCGATTGCCTTACCATCTCCGCGCATCCGTAACCCCCCTTACACCCTGTAGGATACCACTGGGTACAAGTATCTTGAGGCATTTGCTTATCTACGGCTTGAGGTTACGCCCACCTAAACGCCTTCTGTTTCTTTTCATTTATGTTGCCTGACATTTTATTGCCACAGCTGACACACAGACAGACACACACATACACACTCATATTCTATGCGCATCTTTTGAGCTAATTTAATATTGTGCTTTGTATGATTTTCACATATTATCTGGAAGTTTTATTGCGGCAATTGAACACGTTTGTCAGTTGCCTCTTAGGAGTCAAGAAAATAGAAAGGAAAGGAGAAGAAAAGAGAAGAGGGAGAGGAGTAGTGGGGGCAGTTTCTCAATGTCCTTGTCGTGCTTGTCGTAAAATTGAAGCACCCACAGTATTTTGATATTTATGCCTAGAAATTGTAAACGTATGCGAATATACATACATATATCTATATAGTAGGTGTGTGTGTGTGTGTGTGTGTGTGTTGTTTATGCGGGCACCCGAAAGCATTTGCTGCATGTGGTCGACTCGCCTTTGTTTTGTCGGGTTGTTTACTTTTATTAGCTTCGGTATTATTGGTTATTGCGGGACGATAGCTACTTGAATGGACAGGATAGAACAAGATGAGACACGTCACACGACACGCAAGCAGCAAGCATTTAGCCAAAAGGTAGTCCGTTCTCCCGATGGATGATATAATTTAACTTTTATTTCTACATTTATAGCTCAATAAGATACGCACACACACTCAGGCACACTAAAGCACACACCCTCGAAATCTCACACCCAAAAATGCCAATAGCTGTGGGCTATTTAATTTATCCCGCAATCGAGCTGAATATTGAGCAGCACTTAAGAATTTTTTATGTGCCGCTGCTCAACACTGGCACAAAAGATAAACGCTATTTTAATAGCCCCCAAACGAATGGCAAAACTTTGTCACAATATCGGCCAATAAATTTAAATATGGGAATTACGAACAGAACACAAAAAATAAATAAAAATACATAAATTTATGTAGAGATTTTTTTGCTTTGTTTATTTCACTTTTCTCTGGCTAAAACTTGACTTTTGACAGGCAAACTTTTGGCCGGAATTGCATTTGCACAAAATGCTACTCAAGTGATTTATTATAATCAGCAAATGTCGTGCGCAAAACAACAACTTATTCGATAGCCATTGAATTCAATATGTTTATCGATTGAACTGACCTGTTTAAGCTATAAATATGAACAGGTAAGCGAAGGTAAGCTCAGTTGGTTCGAATACTTCATCAATTATTGAGTGGAGAAGGGGAAAATTGCCAAGTCAAGGGCTAATTTTGTTATGGTAAACGTTTAAAAGGCAAGAAGTTACTCAGCGTACGCTGATTACGTATACGCCAGGTTAAACATTTAATCACAATATGCTTTGGACCTAGCAGGCTCAGTGTTCCCCCTCTCTCTTCTCCTATTTCGCTGAGAAGAACAAGCAATGGCAATACAATTGTTGACAAAGCCGCAACGACAACAAGAACTGAAGTGTGTGCTTCAGAAATGAGAGCGAAAGGGGTGAAAAAGTAGGGGAAATGTGGGAAAAGCGGAGAAAAATAAAAAGTGAACGCTGCCAGCATGCAGAATAAACAATATGCAATAGGCAAATAGCAGTAGTCGAAAGACTGAGCCTAGTTTTAACACAGGCTGACCACAAGCTAAGAACGAGAGAGGGCGAGTGGGTTAAAGAGGCAGAGAGAGTGAAAGAGAAAGAGCGAGAGAGCTCTCAACATAATCCTCAGGTTTTGCGCCTCTTGAGAAATAACGCTTAGCTGCTGTTTCATTTTTCTACTTGCCTATCTCCGCTTTCCTCCCTGCTTGTCTCCACTTTTGCCCCTGTCATTTTGTTTGCTTTCTTTACAGTTTTCGTTTTATTTTACTTTTTTGGATTTTTGCCTTTTTCGCTGGCCAACGAAGCCCGGGAAAGTCTATTATGCTTACGAAAATTGCTTTACAGCTGCGGCAGCGGCTAGAAACAATGCGGCAAAGGTTACACAGCATAAAAGAAATATACACAAAAAAACACTGGAAAAAAATGAATAATGACAGTGAACACTAGCGATGAGTGGACCGGAGAGTAGGGGGAACTACGGGGACTTTACTGTGGTTAAGGTAACGCCAAGATTACATTTCGCTAAGGAACTGGGCCAAGAGAATTCGCTATCAAAGTCTCAAATGCGGCTGCAGCTACTGAAAATATTTACTCAGCAAGGAGGCGTGGCCAAAAGGAGGAAAAGAGATGGGGGGTGGGACAACAAAAGTGCAGTTAAAATAATTTGCGCATAATGAAGCCGGAAGTGTGAACGCGAAAAACAAGAAAAGTACAAGTAGGAAAAAGGAACTTCATTATCAGTGGCCGAGCAGCGGGCAGCATCAAAAAGAAAATTACAGAAAATCTCTGCTAGGATTTTCTAATTAAAGTTTCAGCGGCGTCGACGCCAAAGTGAAATTAATGGCGTTGCCATTTTTGTTAGCATTTATTGTTGCTTTTGTTCTTCATCTGCTTCGTCTTTTTTTTTTTTTCTTTCTTTCATTTGTTTTCCTTTTGCGCTTGTTCTGCTGCCATTTACTTTTTTTTTGTTATTTTTGTGTGATGTTCTTGTTGTTCTGGCGCTTTATGAAGTCAACATCGGACACTTAATCTGACTGAGGCGTCTCATGTTCCAGACTCTGTCCCAGGTTTCAGTCTCAGTCCCAGTCTTCGTCTTCAGCTTCGTCGGGGTCTTTGTCTTCTTAGTCCTGTCCAAGGTCCCTTTTTCCATTTCCTGATGCTTGCTGCCAAATGTGTGTAATTTATTTGCAATCAATGCGGCCTGAAAGGACATTATTTTTACATTAAAGCAGCACCGGCACAAAAAAATACTGAGAGCAGACAACCACTGAGATAGTAAGAAAGTCGAAGGGGAAGTGGGAGTGCTGTGTGTATGTGTGAGTTTTGGACAGAAATCGCCGTGTTGCCAAAGCAAAGTCAGCAAACATTTGGCAGCTGTCACTTAATACTTTTAATGCCCTGTAACTATGGCAAATGCGGAGCATATTGACATGAAAGGCGTTGAGTACTCAAATGAAACAATTATATATTAATATTGTATATCAAATAAACTTTAAACAATCATTTAAAATAAATTTTAATGGAGTTTAAAGTATTTGAAGTTAAAACACAAGTTACGCATGTTATTATAGAACTAATTTAAACAGACAAGAAAATAAATTGTTGCATAGCTTTTCATTTAACCAAAAAATGTGTTTATTTAATAAAGATTTCTCTTAAATAAAATCAAATATTTTGAAAGCTTAGACATTTATTCGTTTTCAGAGTATTTTGCCAGTCGAATCCACAAACTGCCTCAAGTATTTAGCTTGTGTGTTTGAGGCAACTTTGACATTAAATGAAATCACATTTGTAGACAAGTTATAAGAAGTATGAGCTCATTTATCTGAAAGTATGCTACAAGGCCAAAAAAAAAGAAGAAAAATGAAATAAATGGGAAATTCATTAGGCTCAGTTGTCTCGACTGAGACTTACGCAGAGGCCAATGCCTTTGAGTGAATCTTAAACAGCAAACAAAAACAAATGCAAGGAAAACAAGGAAAAGTAAAACAAAAAGATAAATAAAGTTGCATGAACCCAAGGCACCTATCGTGTGTCATAAGCAGAAAAAGCTTAGCCAACAAACGGCAACGGCAACGGCAACTGCAACAGAAATTGGAGCTGCAACGGCAACAACAACAACAACAACAGCTACTGCAACTGCAACTGCAACTGTAGTTGAATGGGACGTGCCCACTGTAGCTCAGTTGGTAAATAAAATTATTAACCTCGCTGCAATGCAACATAAATAGGATTAGTGTCTGCAGTAAATGCAGCAGCAACAAAGGGCACAACAAAAGCATTTACAGTGGCAGTCCCAGTCACAGCTAGTCACAGCTATAGTCACAGTCACAGTCACAGTGACTGTTTTATTCATTTTGTCATTCACATTTGCATTTTGCACACTTCATGGTGTCGTCATGCTCATATGATAAACGGTAGCAACAACAATGCCAAACACATGTGTTCTTTTCTCTCTTTCTTCTGCTTCCTCTGCCTTTTACTGTCTGTCTCAACTGCTGTTTGTTGTGTGAGTGTGGCACAAAAAAATGCGGCTGAGTATTTTAGCAACATGCAAAAACTTCATTTCATGCGCCGTCCAGTGTATTGACCCGCTCAGACACACACTCAAATAGTTATGCACAGTGAAAAGTTTATCAAATAACAGACTGCGAGAAGTAATGTTATTCTGATTACTTTCCAGTTGAGTACACAAATATCAATTATTATCCTTTAGCTATCGATAACAACTTAAAATATTTACTTAAAATAAGTTTGTCAATCTTTATACTCTGCTAAAAACAGAAAATTGTATGAGCTGGATATATTTGCTCATATAAAGTCCTTTCTAACTGCATTTAAAACAAATTTAAGACCTTTATTCCAGTACACGTTTTCTTTCAGTGCACAATTGCATTAGTCGCTATTTTTGCAACCGAATCCCTGCTCCTACTCCTTCTACTCCTCACTCTCCTCCTCCTCCTACTCACCTCGCCAACCGCTGAGTTGTCGCGGTTTTTGCAAAGCGTTTGTTTGCTTTGCGGCTTCCGGTTTTGTTTCGAATCCGTTTTACGGATAACTGCATAACCGCTTTAAAATATTTGTTGTTTCTCTTGGCTCTTTGGCCAAACAGCTCAACTCGGCATGCCCAACAACAGGGTTGCCAAAGCCCCAAACAAATGTTGTCAAACTTTTTAGCCCAACTATAAACAAAGCAGTTTTTGTGCCCACCTTTTTTCGGCTGTTTTACCTGTTAAACATAACATTGTAATTAAATATTCCCCTATGAGTATAATTAAGTGGCCGAAAGACTGCATTAACTGACAACCCTAGCAGTAGTTGGCTTGGAATTGAATAAAGTGTACTGGTGTACTGACATTCAGCAAGAATTTGTAAATGAAAGTTATGTACTTACCTAGTTAAGTGGATTGTTTATACATTATGAAGAAAAGATATTATGCTTTAATTACTGGAAAAGCCTTACTGCCTTGGAAGAGTCCTCTTTCCTGTGCATTTTGTACAAAGCTGAAATATAAATTAAATTTAAATTATATGTTGGAAAATAAGCTTAACATTTGGATTCAATTTTATATAACTTGTGTTATATAAAACTCTATACCAAGAGAAGTCTTTAGTCCCAATTAATCTGGAATTATATAAACTAACTTACAGCCTACAATTAAATAATACAAGACTTTTAGTCTCGAATTTATTTGAAATATCATAAATAAATTGAGCTCAAGTTTTTATATAAGTTATTTAAACATGAACAGCGAGAGACTTTTCACAGGCATTTGCCTTGCGCTTGAAATATTAAAGCGGAAATGTTAAAATGTTGTACTGTTGTGCATACGCCCCGTTGGCTCCATGCAAATTTTATATATTAACCAACAAGCAATGGGGCTCAGTGCCTCGCAGTGTTTGGCTTTGCTTTGCTTTACTCAGCGCTGCTTTGCTTTGCTTACTTAACTTGCATGCAGCTCGTCCATAATTGCAACATGCCGCAAACACAAACCACGACTAGAATGAGCAAGGGGAGGGGCAAGAGAAGCAGCAGAGTTCTGAAGCATAGGGTTGCCAGACAAGTCAAATAAAAGCCGCGGGCCACACGATAAAAACCCGAGTGAGCTCGCAAGTCTTTTTCTTTTTTAGCTTTCTTCCCTTTTTTGAGAGGGTAACAAATTGAAGCGAGTGCCATTACACGGGGAAATGGGTTGAGTAGGGGACTGGGAATGGGCCTCGTTTGTACCGCTTTTCGCCTGGTGTTGTTATGACTTAATGTCGCTGCACCAAGTGACAGTTATGATGGAAGTACACCGAGAACGGAGGGCTTATTAAAATGTCACAAACTCCGAAGTTTATGGCAGCTGCAACACGGGCATAACAAACCGAAAGGAGGGATAAATTGTTAGCCAAGAATGCGCACACAAGAAATACTCGTTATATATGGGTCAACACGTTGCAATAGGCCAACTTTTAAACAGATTTACCGGCCTTAAAAGGGGCTCGGGTTTGATTACTTAAGTGATGAAACTTGTGCTAATATTACTTAATTTAATAAGTTAAATTATATATACTAAAAAGTTATTTAATTAAAGAATAGAGTCCACAGTTGAGCGAGAGGACTGTAGAAGACCCTGTATTCTATTTCGAATGATCGCAATCCCATACTAATCTTCATTCCTTCTTTGTCCCTCCTCCCCAGGCAACAACAGCTGAGCGGTGATTCGTTCCGTTGGCGGTTCCGAAATCGCATTCCGTTCTCCTAGTATGCGATGGGAGCAGCGACAGCGACAGTGGAGGAGTCAGTGGAGCCTCGCGACATAGCCAGAGATAATAGCGCCCAAGAGCGAACGCTGGCAACGAAGGTACGCCGAAAAGGACGCAAACGTTGGGTGGAGCGGCCACAGAGGCGTTTGCATCCACCGATACCGATACCATTGGGTCAGCTCCTCTGCTGGCTGCTATGCTGCCTCAGTCAATTGGGGGCCGAATGCCCCTCGGTGTGCGAGTGCAAGTGGAAGAGCGGCAAGGAGTCGGTCTTGTGCCTTAACGCCAACCTCACACATATCCCCCAGCCCCTCGATGCGGGCACACAACTGCTCGATCTGAGCGGCAATGATATACAAACGATACCAGACGATAGTTTTGCCTCAGCTCAGTTGCTCAACCTCCAGAAGGTTTATTTGGCCAGGTGTCGACTGCGTCTAATCGAACGACATGCGTTCAGGAAACTGATTAACCTGGTCGAATTGGATTTGAGTCACAATCAGCTGACGGCCATACCCTCCCACGCCCTGTACCATGTCTCGGAGTTGCGGGAGTTACGACTCAGCGGTAATGCCATCACTCGTGTGCCCGACGATGCCTTCTCGCATGTCTCGCAGCTGGTGCGGCTCGAGCTTAGTGACTGCCGGCTGTCCAGTGTGGCCGTACGCGCCTTTGCCGGTCTGGAGAGCAGCCTGGAGTGGCTCAAGTTGGATGGCAATAAGCTAAGTGAGGTTAGATCCGGCACCATAACCTCCTTGGCCTCACTACATGGCCTGGAACTCGCACGCAACGAATGGAACTGCAGTTGCTCCCTTAGACCACTTCGAGCCTGGATGCTGCAGCAGAATATACCGAGTGGCATACCGCCAACCTGTGCGAGTCCTGCTCGGCTCAGTGGTCGTGCCTGGGACAAGCTGGACGTGGATGACTTTGCGTGTGTGCCACAAATTGTGGCCACAGACACCACTGCCCATGGGGTCGAGGGTCGCAACGTGACCATGAGCTGCTACGTGGAGGGCGTGCCACAACCAGCGGTGCGTTGGCTGCTCAAGAACCGTCTGATCGCGAATCTGAGCGCAGTGGGTGCGGGGGAAGACGCCGAGGAGCCACGCACTGCGGCAGCGACACAGGGACGCAAGACTTATGTGGTGAATATGCTGCGGAACGCCTCCAATCTGACCATACTCACGGCGGACATGCAGGACGCTGGCATTTACACCTGTGCCGCCGAGAACAAGGCCGGCAAGGTGGAGGCCAGTGTCACGCTTGCCGTTTCGCGTCGTCCGCCAGAGCCCTCACTGGGCGTACGCATTGTGGTGCTGGGCGTGCTGGCAGCGCTGCTCTTTGTGGTGGGCTCCTCCTTTGCTGCCATTTGCCTGTGTTCGTTGCGCAGGCGACGCAAGTTGCGTTTGTGGAACTCGGTGCCGCCCGTGCGACGCAGCGAAAGTTATGAGAAGATTGAAATGACGTCACGTGTGCGTCCTGACTTGGGCGGTGGTGCTAGCTGTGGCGGTGGCAGTGCCACAGGTGCTGGACTCTTTCAGGACGCCGAGGAGCAGGGATATCTGCGGGCTGGCCACACGCCCCTCGGCGACAATGAGGCGGGCGCTCAAGCGGCCATTGTGAATCCGAGTGCTGGCAATGCCAATCGACGCAATGGCGACTACCTGCATGTCTCCACGCACTGCGACGACGACGAGGATGCGGATTTGCAGCAGCAGCAGCTGCAGCCACAGCAGTTACAACAACAACAGCAGCAGCAGCAACAGCAGCTGCTGATGCCACAACGCAAGGGCTCCGTTGGCATTTCCGTATCCGCTGCGAATAATTCAGTGGTTGGCAACGCGGAGGAAACGGATCTGCATATACCACGTCTGATTGACATCGGCGGGTAAGTTGACCTACCTCTCACCACTTCCCTTCTTTATCACTGTCTCTTTTACCCCTCTGCTTTCCTGTCATTGCCTTTGTTCCCTGCGGTTTGTTACTTCGACGCGTCAGTGCTGCCATTTTAGCTTTATTTTGTAACTCAGTTAAGCTTATGTTATAAAGTTTGTTGCTAAAAATGGTTTCTTTTTTCTAAGCTTTCTAACTGATAATTTTTCCGTTAATTTCTCGCTATTGGTCGCCACTTGCTCTAGCTATTTTTTGCCTACGATTTCTGACAGCACTGCTTTGAGTGGCAATTGTCCTGCCGCAAGTTGCCCCTGTCAAAGAGCTGACATGCTCGAGTGCCTGCCACGCCCGGGTTCCATTCATCCGTCGTTCGTATTATGGGCAACACTTGACACTTTCCACTTTCCGCTCGAGTGATGTCAGCCTCGCCCACTTCCTCCACCTCCTCTGCTTCCCAACCGCCTTGCCTTTGTTCAGGCGCGTGCTAATGATGCGCGAAATATGCGTTGCCTGTCATACGTGGCGTATGAGTGTTTTATTTTTGGGCATCCTCGTTGATTGGGCGCCTCTCAAAGCGCAGCCCTCGCTAAGTGCTACTCACATGCAATACATGATGAATATCTCTGTGTTTTAATAGACACACTGCTCAAAGGCACACCAAGAAGAAGAAGAAAGAGCTGTAGTTTATGGAGAGTCCCCTCGAGTGATAAAACCCTCTTGCAGCAGAAATAGATTGGAGTACTTAATATGGGGAGGAATTGCTCACTAACCAGGGCGAAATCACTTAAGTGGAAGCTAATTGACAAATATTCAAGTTATAAACGCAAATATACTGATTTCAGGGGATAACTAGAACTTATGTGGAGATTTGAAGTGTAGAAGAGTTATACGTTATTTTTTTTATACTTATTTCTGTATTTTAATAGCTCTTTAGATGGTGCATTTGCACAATACAAAATTGAGATGGAAGTTTCTTTATGCCAGATTTTTCTTGAAATTATCTCTGCTTTTCGACTGACTTTTCCTGCAGAAAACGATGCTAATGAATAGTAGAACTTTTGAGATTCAATCTATATGGATTCCCTTTTCTCTTTTTGTAATTTGATAGTCCACATCGTAATTTTCCTAAAAATGTTATCACATTTAGCATAACAAACTGTTTTCCACTTTTCTTTCCCAGCAGCGATTCGGCCTCCAGTTCGATTTCCAGTCAGGTGGACGCAGCGGCTCGACTCGCGGGCTATGCGAGCACCTGGAAGACGACACCCATAGCTACCACTAAGATCACTTCGCCACACAGCCAGCCAGTGGGTCAGGCACAAAACTCAAGCAGCACGAACGGTGCCACGCCCTGTGCCACGGGCACGCCCTACAGTCACTACGGCAGCCATGCAGCACCCGATGAAATGGCCACTTCGGTATTTTGCAGCAGCAACGGGGATGGACAGGAGCATGATCTGTTCGACAGCAATTATCCTGATCTGTTGGACATAGCCAAGTATGCGGTGGCACAGGCACAGTCACAGTCGGGGCATGCCTATCCACCAGGAGTAGGGGCGGGGACCACAACGAACGGCGGACTGTGCACACTGCCACGAAAACTGAAGCACAGTGGCAAATATTTCCGCAACTCGTCGGACAGTCAGTCACCACTGTTAGCGGACAACTCGAGCAAGTACGGCAGCAGTACACTGGGTGACGGCAGTTTTCTGAACGAGGCCATGGGACTGGGCAGACGCTACTCAGCCGAGTCGAGCTATGCGAACTACGCTAGTACCACAACCTACACGGGCGGTGGCCAGCGAGCAAATAGCTTCTTAAATCTGGTGCAGAGCGGTGTCCACAAGGGCGGTCTCCACACCCATCAGTTGGGCCAGAAACCCAGTCTGCCCTCCTCGCCCGTGCAGCATCAGCGTTCGCTGAGCAGCGCAGCGACGCCGCTGCTTGACTTCTCAGCGCTGGCCACTCGTGCGGCGGGTGCTGCCAACTCGTCGGTAGCTGCCTACGATTATCATGCAGCGCAGCTGGAACGTTTCCTGGAGGAGTATCGCAATCTGCAGGATCAGCTGTGTAAGATGAAGGAGACCTGCGATACCATACGCAAAAAGGAGACGCCGCTGCGTGTGGCCATTGGGCATTCGGCTGCCCAGTTGGCCGATCCTGTGATGTACAGCGCGGCCACCGCCTCGCACAGCCCCAAGCCGCCAGCGAGTACACTGAAGGCAAAAACTTTGCTGCCAGGGCAACCGCCCGATCCGCCGCCATATTGGCTGCATCGCAATGCAATGCTCAAGCGGCTCAATGCGGAGGGCGGTGGTGCGGCCAATGGCCCGGGAGGTGTTAATGGAGGCACCGCTTCACCACAGCCAGGACAGGATATTTTCAAGAGCTAATCGAACTTGTGTACAGCCACAAAAAAACAAACAAAAAACCAAGTAAACAACAATACGAGTTGACTTCGGACTGCACCGAAGCGCACACAAACTTGCAAACGTAAGCAGAGGGCGTTAGTGTTGACGGTTTAGCTGTTTTACAGCTGATAGGGCATTTCTATATATGCAAATGATTGAAAATAATTTGGAGATGTTTAAATAAAATAAAAAAAAATTTTCAATATTCAAATTTAGTTGATTTCAATAAAATGAAGCCAGTAATATTTTAAGCCGCTTTTCGTTTGTTGTGTTTGTTAATTAAAACCAAAAGCAGTATTTAACCAGTCCCAGTTGTTGCTCTGCAAGTTTGTGTTTGACACTTTTGAAATTTCGCATAGTTAGGATTAGGTAGCTGGGGTTTATCACTGGCTGCACCGGCCACGCCCCTCTGTTGTATTATAGAACACACACTTTTCCACTCTTTCTACTCGCTACGCATATTAACAGTCAGTCACAGTGTAAGTGTATAGACAGTACCCCGAACCCAATCTCCCAATTCCCAAAAACCCTTTCCCAAATCTCCATTTAGATCCTACTTATCCTAGAAATAATACACAATTCGTTCCCATCCCAAGAAGCTCTCGTGTTAGTCCAACTAAAAGTGTTTTTGTACTTTAAGCGATCTAATTAAATTAATATAAAAATAATTATTAATAAAAGGTAATATAATATTTATTATAAGTGGAATTGAGTTGGCACAGACTGCAGGCATTGATTGATTGATTAATGTATTGTTTGATTGTTAGATGTTTTATTAGAGTTTTAAGTTTTGAAAAGAAAATAAAAAAAAAAAAATCAAATCAAAGTTGAAAACACAAAAAACAAAATAATAATCAACGCCAACTCAGTTTAAAAACGAGAAATTGTAATTAACAACAACAAAACAAGAAGAAGAACAACAACATTATATTTTAGGGTGTCACTAAACTAAAACTCAAAGACAAAACAAAATATTATAAATAAATTAGTTGAGAATTGAAACAAAACACGAAAAATAGCTACAAAAAAACAAAGTGAATTTTAATGGCTTTGAGAGTGGGGTATGTGGGCTTGGCAGGGGTCAATGCCTTACTAAATCGACAGCCGTGCAAATGTTCATTTCCGGTTCATGGCACCAATCAGTATGTGGGCGTGCCAGATTGAAAGCCGGGCAGTAGTTGAATATTCAGAGTAATTGTCGTTTGTCGCGCGACATTCGCCCGCTTTTGGGGCGTGTGCTATTGCCACGCCCCGGTCAGTTGGTCAGATTAAACAATAATTTTATGGCATACACACAAACACAAACATACACGTATGTAACAGCAATTGGTTTTGTGTCAAAATTGCAAACATTTCTTTTATTTCCATTCTTTCGCCTCGCACAAAATAAAGTTGTAAAATGCAAATGAAGTCGCGTCGTCATCGCCGTCGTCGCGTTAAAGTTCATGTTCGATGTGATGTCGCCATAAAGCAGGATTAAAAGGAATTTATGAACCTTTGACACGGACACAAAGCAAAACTCGAGCTCCAAACCGAAACTCAAACTCAAAACCAAACCAGAAACAGCAACAGAACCAGAACCAGACCCACAACCTCAAACCCAAAACTCAATTTCCACTTTTCACGCAGCTCTCAACGACATGATATCTGTTACATGCGGGCTCTCTGCATCGCCCACTCTTCCTCTTTCATTTGCTGACACACCCACACACACAGTGCCTCCCACTGTCTCGTTGTATTACTGATATTATTTGACCTGCAGGCATTTGCACAAAAAATGTTGCCTACTTTTTAGGGCAAGGTTTTGAATTTTCTTTGCGTAACTGAATCACTTCAGCGGAAGTTAATTATTCAATGATGTAAGTATAGAAAAAATATTTCAATTTGATTTTTGCACAACTTAATTTAAGATGAAGTGTTTATCAAACTGTTGAGAATGTGGTGTTTTACCAAAGCTTAAAAATACTAGTAAACGGAATTATAAACATTTCATAATAAAACTAGGGATATTTGTTAAGTAAAACATAAAGTTTTTTATGAATGTGCATACATTGGAATTTTAATTACACAGTGCATTTAAGCTAACGATTTTTATTAGAAAAAATGTGAGGATTTATAGCATTTTTATAATAAAATAAAAATGTCTTTAATTTAACTTTATTTTCTTTTTGCAAGCTTTAATTACTCTTAAAATAAATATAGCAATTATATTTAGCCCAAAAGTTTTGCCTTAGTGTACCAGTAAGCTTGTTATATTTTCCTGTACCAAAAATAAAATTAAAAAAAATTGGAAAATGTTAAAATGAAAAAGAAGAGTCCCAAAAGCAGTTTAAGCATTTAGCCACAGACTCGGCCAGCTCTTTGCGGTTTGTGGGCTTTAAGAATACACTCATACGCATGCATACGCTACATACTTTAATACACCACCACACACACACACACACACACACACACATGCACATTAATATTACCTGTTCCATTTTTCTGTTTCACTCGTTTGTGCTCCTGCTGACTGCTGACCGGCTAAAGCGAAAATAATGAGCCCAATGTAGCTTACTAAAGTGTGTGTGTGTGGGTGTGTGTTTGTGTTTGGGTATGGGTGTATGCATGTGAGAGTGCGAGTGGGAGTGAGCGGGAACTATGCTGAAAGCAGTCGAGTTCATGTCAAGCTGTCAGTCAAGGTCGATTTCGTTTGCTGTTTGCCTCAGTTGCTCTGTGCTCTGTCCAGGTGGCAGCTCTATGCAACAACCCTGCTAACGGGTTGCTCAGGGTTATAAGGAGCAACACACACGCTCGCACATGTACAAATTTATACATGTATAAATGTATATATATTTGGCCTGCCAAGTGGCTTTTTGTCACTGTCTTCGAGCTGCCAGTGCAATTTTTATGGTCCTCACTTTGTGTGTGTGCAGATAAATTGCACATATGTGTGTGTGTGTGAGCGAGAAAATCTCTAAGTGTGTGTGTATGCTGTTGGGAATTTTTTCATCATTATCAGTGTCCTTGCTGCGGCTGCCACATGCCACTTAATGCCAACGCTGCACGTTCCACTTTTGCATGTCGTCATCGTTGCTGCTTTCTTCGTGTCTTCTTCTGCTGCTGCTGCTGCTGCTGCTACTGCCTTTTGTGGTACCACAATTGCATGCCACGCCCACAGCCCAAAACGCCAGCATGGGGGCCGCATGCCAGGCCATTATATTCAAGCATTTTTGTGTGCCATAAGTTGGCACTTTAGCGTCAGGAGGCAGCTGCTACCTGTTTTCAGTTTCAGTTACAGTTTCTCTTGCACTACACTGTGCAAAACACTAGTATTAAAGTCATTAATTTGGCATAAAAGCGTGGAGCTTGTGGTCTAAAAAATTTGTTGTTTAATGAGACCCATAAAATAAACCACAATTCAGTTTTAAACTTTTACACTTGTAAATTTTTGACAGTGTGCAAACTCTACTCCGTTCCCTGTTCCGAAGCACGCCCTTCTACTAGTTCTTTGTTTGCTTTAGTCGTGTTCTGAACGTGCCAATGTCTTTGGCTCTCTTCTCTCTCTTTCCCACTCTCTCAACATTTCAATTGCCAATATTGGCAATCGATATGTGCGCTAATAGCTGCGTGTGTGTGTGAGTTGTGTGCTTGCTGTTGTGCCTTAACATGCCTGTCGTGCCTCCTCTACTCTAATGGATGTTGCATTACGCAAAGTCGTTCCACAGTCCGCAACAGCTGCCTAAAAGGAACACGACAAACTTTTCCGCTAAATTGCAACATAGTTTTAAGAGCGCCAATAAACCTTTTATTGATTAGCTTATATAAAAAATATATACAACTAGTCTTGAATTCAACAAGTTATTAAGCCACAAGTCAAGACATCAGTGTCAAATAAATCCCCAGGACACAGGCCGTGCTTGTGGTTAAGGACATCAACAGTTGTGTCACTGGCACGTCCACATCGCATCTCTGCCAGCTCCCTGCAGTGCGGATAATGAGCAGTGTGAAAATTCAGTAAACAAAAGCAACCAGAAAAACTAGCAAAAAAAAATTAAATAAAATGAAAGCAAAGTGGAAAGTGAAAAGTGCAAATAGCTGCTGAAAGTGTCAAGGATAATGTGCACTGTGCACAGCCGGAAATGAAACGAAGGCTGACACTTTTGGCTGTCAGCAAAGTACTCATAACAGATACTACTCATTTCAAATACTACTCGAAAACGATGCGAAACTCGAGGGTTTTCAATAGACAAATGATTACTGTTAGGGATGTTGTGCTTGCAGCTAAGCTAGCTGGAACCAAATTCCAAATTCAAGCCCTAGTTCGGGACTACTAAAACAACCTTATTCTATATTAAA
This sequence comes from Drosophila nigrodunni, assembly GCA_020829145.1. Classification (NCBI taxonomy): domain Eukaryota; kingdom Metazoa; phylum Arthropoda; class Insecta; order Diptera; family Drosophilidae; genus Drosophila; species Drosophila nigrodunni. The sequence goes on from JACVCZ010000008.1 coordinate 2,415,336, forward strand.
AAAAGAAAGCATTTTGCATCGTAGTGAAGTAATTCACTTTCTCTTTACTACGCTTTCCATCATTTAAGAATGAATTTATTTTAAGAAATCAACTCGCATTTAAATGTATCTTTTTGTGACGCAACACAGACTTACAGATTTTATTTTGTTTACAGTTTTATATTATTTAATAACAAAGATAAAGCGCACAAAACAAAGAAAGAAAGAGTGAATGACGAGAATCAAAGCAAGAAGCCGAAAGCAGATAAGCATAAAGTTCATAACTGTCATTTATAAACAACAAATGATAACCAAAAGCTATACATAAATGAATGATTTCAATAATTATTAAACTGCCTTTTTAAGCCGTCGTCAAGCTTTTGATGCAGTCAGTCTGCTCGGAAATTTCTTCAATTTAAAATGTCGCTAAAAATAATTCTCATACTTTATATAATTATTACTTTAAATTCAATAACTGAGGCGATGCATTTAGTTGAGCTTAATGAAAACAATTTACTGCTCTCGATTGCTGTTCGAGTAACGAAATTGGAACAGAAAAGCGCTGAACTTGAGCAGACAACGGACACTCGAGCGGATTTTCAAACTCTAAGAGCGGAATTGGAACTACAGAAAAAAAAAGAAACAAAGTTGGATTTTCAACTTCTCAAAGCGGAGCTAGAAAGCCAGAAGCAAAAACTTGATCAGTACTCAAAAGTTATGACCGATAAGGAATCACAAATTCAAAAACTTAAAACTGAACTCAAGCGACAAAAAATTTACGCACTTAATGAGAAAACTAAATTTCTGAGATTGGATTTGGATCGAGAGGATAACTCTAGAAATGAACATGACAGTAAATGCAATTCACAAAACTGTTCCGGAACTGAATCAATAAACAAAACAAAAACTGCTTGTGGTTCGCCTACCGAAGGAGTTGAATGGACTACAATATTGAGAAGATTTAATGGGAGTGTGGACTTCAATCGCAACTGGACTGAGTACCAAAATGGATTTGGAAATCTGGAGAGTGAATTCTTCTTGGGATTGGATAAAATACACGCTCTAACAACGAACCAAAGCCATGAATTGTGTGTTGTGCTCACTGATGCTCAGGGAGTGGAAAAGTTTGAAGCCTACGATGAATTCGCCATTGGCAACGAGGATCAGGAATATGTTCTCCACACTCTGGGCGACGCCTATGGCACTGCAGGAGATTCACTCTTCCGGCACAGTGGCATGAAATTCAGTTCTTTTGATCGTGACAATGATCAGTCTTGGTCAAATTGTGCCCTGGAATTCAAAGGTGCCTGGTGGTTTAATGCGTGTCGCGACAGGTAAAAAAAACGGTTAGTTTCTTAATTAAGAATTAACTGATTAATTTGAATATTTCGCAGTAATTTAGCTGGCGTATATGATGAGAAAAGAAACGCTGGTATCACTTGGTACAGTTTTGGAGAGTCCTATGTATCCCTCAAGAAAGCTACAATGCTGATTCGAGCCAAAAAGTGAATATTTGTAATAAGAATTGTATCAAAAAAGTAATTAAAATACTGCTCTTAAGTCTCTTTTAATATACTGTGCAGTATTTAAATACTAAAGTTGAATTGAGTCTCATTTTATTTAGTTTTAGTTATCAAGTATATGTTGGGAGCTCGTCCGCCTCTCACAACAGATGTCACCCCCTACAAAGCAAACTCAGTACACCGCGACAAAAGCAAACTGATTTAAAATGCCCCAAAGAGACCGTAGGCAAAAAACAAATGAAGCCACTAAAAGCTGAAGCTACTCAAAATGGCGGACAAACACAACGGCAAAACCAGAAAAATGCAACCGAGAAAAACTCTGCAAAAACTTTTCGTCTCATTTTTTTTGTGGAACTTTAAAAGAATTGAAAGGGGAGTAAAACAAAAAGAAAATTAGAACGCGATGAAAGCAATACAAAGACACGGTGACCCAAGTCACACACACACACACACACACAAACATTACACTGAAATAGGCGATGACGCTGATGAGACTGCGGATGCACACGGAGCAGATTATCCTGTTGCTGTCAAACAACAACAAAAACGAATGCAATAACAACTATTTCAAGTGCATCCCAAGGCCGTAATCCCCGTGGCCCCAAAACGTAGCCGTAACCGTAACCGTAACCGCTGTAGCACAGGGCCAGCAGCGAGTCTACAGATTAAGGACGCAGCGTCCAGGACTCCCCGGCCAGGAAGCTGTCTCTGCGGAAGGAAACACAGCGGGGTTGAGGGCAGAGGGAAGTGGCCTGAGTACTGCCAAACTGCCATAACATGGCTTACTGTTGCCAGTGCCACAAGCCGTTGAAGTTGCCAAACCGCTAAGCGCCAGTGCAAAAGTTTTCATTAAACCGGCCACTCCCCTGCCCTCAGCCCTGCTCCCTTTGGCCATGACTGCCTGCCTGCCTTTTGGCCGTGCTGCATCACCTGCCCTGACAGTTGGTGCTTAACTTTTTGGCCTTTGTAATTGCCCTGCCTTGAAAACGAATATTTTTTCCACTTTTTGCACTTTTTTGGTTTCTAGTTTTCCAAGTTTGAGTGTCTGCCAAAATGTGTCACTGGGTTTTGGAGCTTACAACTTGATTAGTAGCATGAAGAAACCATCAAACACAAAGTCTAAAACTGACTTAATCCATTAGCCATTATCTAGTCTTAGTTGGTCTACAAATTGCAGTTGACAGCACTACAATAAATGACTAAATATTTGGGCTAATAAGGGGTAGCAGAAATGCAATAGTCAGTAAACATTTTTATGGTTAAGATAGCTTATAAGATAGTGGGAGGACGGTGAACATACCTGTTCAGTCTGTTGTTAACTGCATATAGCCCAGTAAATGAAGAGAAAGAAGAGCTTATAAGTTTGTGCCTGTGATTCAGAAGAAAAAGGCATGAAACTCTCGCAAAACAAAAGTTTTTAAAGAATTTTTAATTTATTATTTTTAAGCAGATTGCGTTTAAAACTCGACCATAATTTTAGATTAAAGTGTTTGATGGTAGCATCGATTAGTTAATTAAAAGTCCATGAATAATGTTTAGCAATAAAACTACTTCTTCTAAGCTTTGTGCGTGGGAAAATTCAATATTTGACTGAGTCTGGCAACGCCAATCGCACTTGTAAATTGCTTTCTGTGCAAAGTGCAGCTTGTAGTGCAGTGTTAAATGGCCCTTGGCAGGTCGAGAGCAACCGTTTCAATTGTATGTATAATAAATGCATGTGTATTGCTAACATTTATTTATAGAGCAGCAACAACAACAACAACAACTAGAACTTGAGGAACTCGTAAGCAAATGTTTTGTGGCGAAGCAAGCAAATGTTGCTCAATGTTGTTTGGCAAATGCGCCGGAAGCGCAACAGTCAGCACCAAAAGTAAAGCAACACTCCCTTAAACATACATTTACTCACTCTTTACAGTTCCATCTCTCTCTCTTTCCATTACGCCAACCTTCTCTTTCTCGCTGCATGCATAGACACAATGCAAAGTAACCAATTTCAAAGTTGAATCGTTTAGTGAAATCACTTGAGGCGATTAAAATCAATCCCAGACAATCAGCGCCAGCGCACAACAACAATAACAACAACAGCAAAAAGGAGCGGAGCAACAGCAATAATAATAACATCATCATCATCATCAACTGGTGGCCAACATCTGAAGGATTTACGTCCAACTGTGCTTGTGATGTCAGTTGTTGACCATATACTGAGTTTTTATATTGTGTTATATTATATATATTAAGTAATAAAATTTATATTTTCACACTTTATTCCGATTTTTGTCTCTTATATTTATTCTATTCTGTTCTTCATACTTTTACTCTAAAAATATCGATTCATTTCGAGATATCGATTGCAAGTCCCATCACTAAACGACTTTGAACTGCGTCGAGTCCAGCGTCCCTGGCCAACATTTATCAGCCTCTTGCCATTTTGTGATTTTATTTAATTTGCACTCGTAGCCAAGCAGAGTGTTGCCTATTACCCCGCCCACGCCCCCGCACTGGCCCTTCCTACCGATAGAAAATTTGATTTTAAATTGGTTTCTGGCATCGATGAGCGTAAAGTTTGTTTGGCTGAAACTAACATAGTCCATTTTGCATACAACGGCTGAACGGGCCAACAAAGTGTAAGGTGAAAGGTGTGAGAATTTCCTTCGATTTCTTTTTTATTTCGAAATGTTTGGCATACAAATAGCTACAGGTGATGTTTCTTCCTCTACTACATTATTTTTTCCACCGCCTCAACCAACAACTGGCCTAGCAGCTGCATCAGCAGACGCCTCATGCAAAAGTGTCGATAAATATTTGTGCAAAGCAAATGAAATTGAGAGAGCAGAAAAAAAATCATATGAAATGAAAACGTTAAAAAAAAGAAAGAAAAACAAATAAATAACACATAAAAATGAAAAGACAAGCAAAATTTTAATGAAATGCAAATGGTAAATTGCAAATGGCGAAATGAAAGTGGCAAAAGACACACGTAGTGGAAGGAAGGCAGCAAAGGGACGACCAACCGTAACTTGTCCAGCCGAAATAGCTTAATTGGAAGGTGTCGTTAAAAAGGAAGCAAATTAAATGAGCAGACAAGAAAAAAATAAAAAACTCAAACGAAACCCAAAAGTGAACTCATTACACTCTCATTATGTCATTAGCATAAGTTGTATATCTTTATCATGGATTGCGCTGTACATGAAAGGGCATAAGAAAAAAATGAACGTAGTTTTATAAGGAGTTGTCATTCAATACTGGAACCTTAAAATCTACGACTTCGATTAGATATTTTTATTCAGTTTACTCAGAAAAAAGTCGCAAGAAATGATTGCATACTTTTAGGTGCCTGATTTATTATTTCCTATAAAATGCAGTATCAAAATATTATAACTATACGCCTGCTAGTTGGTCTGTTTTTGCTAACTAAACTTACTTCAAAATACAGAAATTGTTTTCCTTACATTATTTTAAAGAGAAAATTATAATAGCAAAGCTAGCCATAGCTAAAATATATATTTAACACAATGGCGCTTTAAAATGTTGCCATTGTTGGCAGTTTAAATGTATTTGCCGGAGTGTAAATTCAATTAATCTTGAAAGAGATCCACAAGTGTATTAAAAGTTCGTCATGCTGACAACAAGTTTTCAATTGTTCACTTATTCATTTGCTCATTCACATCGCTCCACTCCAAGGCACTCTTACTCGACTCTTTACTCTACTCACTCGCTCCGTCATTTATTCATTCATTCATGCATTCACTGGCTCATTCATTTGTTTATGCTCTTGGCTTTGTGCCCCTCTGACTGACTTCATTTGAAAACTTTTGCCATATTTCACAGCACCGCAATAAATTGTTTGCCCCTCAGCGTTTCTACGCGAACACGCCCCTCTTCCTCTATCCAGTTTTTGTGCATTTTATAGCAACTTTTAAATAATTTCTATGGTATAAAATTTAATAAGTTTTCATTATGCAAAAGCAAATTAAATATTTAATTTAATAAAATTAAATAAAATTATTCTTCAGATGCAGCATAACATAACTAAAGTGGGCACAGCACACATTTTAATGCACTTTGGTAATGCAATTTTCAAATAATGATAAATATTGAATTAAAGCAATTGAAATTCAAAATTGCAATCGTAATTGCAATTGAAACTTGCAATGAAATGGCTTTCGTAACCGAGTATCTTTGTTTTTATTACGCCACCACAGCTATTTATATAATTATACCCTGTAAAATTTGAGTTTATGGAGCCAATGGATCGCAGTGAAAGAAGTGGCCCATAAAAACATTAAAAAACGTCTTTTAGAAATTTATAAATGCTAAAACATAATTTGGAAATAAATATTAATGTTAAAAAACTTGGAAAAAGAATTAAATGTATTTAAATTAAATTTAATAATTTGGTATTACAAATATTTTTTTTTTTCTGCCATTTAAGTACAGTTATATAAACATTATTAAACTTTAACTCAGAAATATGTACAGCGTGTCTGTTAGTCTTGCTCACCTGTTTATTTGAAATTTTTAGTTGTTTTTCAATTAATCTTTTCTAATTTATTGACGCTGACACAAATGCAAAATTCCTGTATGCACTGCCTCGTTGGCTTACCGTAGAGTTATGTATAATTTATGCAAATTTTCCTAAATCAATTTTTAATTAAAATCACACACAGAACTCCAATACAAACAAACACACACAAACACTCGCTCACTCACACTATCGTTATGTTTGGCAGTCAAACAAACAATTTAATTTTCAAACTACGCATTATGGCCTCGGGGGCGTGGTTAAATTGCCGCCTGCAAACAAATCAATATGTCCATCAATTCATTCATCCATTTATCCATCCACAACATGCTTTCCACTCATTCGTTTTGAAGCCATTGCCAAATGTGAGCAACTCGCATGATAATTCCATTTGCATAACACTAAAAATTAAAACTAATTTGTTGCATTCATTTGATTCGTTTGTATACCCAATTGATTCATCAAATAAATAATCCTAATGTCAATCATACATACGTACGTTGGCAGGCCACAGTGTTTAAAAAGAAATTAACTTTAAATGTGATATTGACTTGGTGATAACTATGTAGAAATTAGAATAATTTTATTAACAATTAGTTAAAGTTTGGATGCTAAAAACTTTAATAAAAAATGATTATTAAGCGGGGAAAAACGAATGTGCAAATAGCTATGGAAACTTTATCGAAAAAGCAAGAAAATGTGAACATAACATAAATTTTAATCCATTTAATGGAAAGCATTGAATTTATTAGACAAAAAAATTCCAATAACGCTATAAACAAGTTACCTCTACATTTACTAACCAGAAATTCCATTAAAACATTAACTGCAATGTTTATTAACGGATTTCGTTGAAATAAGCAGCAGTTTGTCAAATATTTATTATTATTATTATTAATATGCTATTTGTTTATGGTAGTTTAAACATAATGTGAACCGAGTTGAAGCGTGAAATGCTTATTTATAGAGCACTTGTCTACTGACTCTTTTGGCCATAAAAATAGTTAATTGTCGTGACTTAATTGTGTGTAAATTTTAGCGTACAATAACAATAAAATTGTATTTGTAATTGTTATTGTAATTTGCAATTGCAGAGTGTCAAACATATGCTCAGTTGGACGGAGCAAATATATGCGGCACACACTATCACACACACACACAGGATACAGGAGCTTAACACGTGCGACAACAACAATTTCTGCTCAATTAACATGTCACGCAACGAGAATTCTTCCTGTACTGCTTCTCACCGCATTCCCTCTCTCTCCCTTTCCCTCTATTGCCTTTTTTGCTCATTCACGACATCGCATTTCCGTTGCTGGCACATCCGTTTCCGGCATAGAGTCACAACTATGATTATTGTTATTATTTACCTTTCTCACCGTTCGTTTTTTTTCTTGCTTCAAATTTAATGCTCCATTAAACCGCTTGGAAGAAAACTAAGAAAATTTCATTCAAGTTCACTTTCACTTCGCCAGCTGCTCTGTAAAATTGAATTAATCTCAACGCTCTCTCTCTCTCTCTCTTTCTCTAGCTTTCTCTTTTGCATTGTACTGAGTTTGGCCAGTTTCTGCCGACTGCTTGGCTAGCCATCGAGTTGCTTCTGTCAATGGCAGCCATAATTAATTTGTACGGAAATCGGATGGTTGTCGACAATGCAATCTCGGCGACAAATCTGTTTTCAATTAATGGCAAATTGTCGAGCAAGTAAAGCTTCGAACAACACAATAACAATAACAACAACACAAAAACAATAACCCAACAGAAGAAAATCTCAACTTAAGTCTGCACATCAATGGACCGTTGTGGACTAGAGACTTGGCCTTAATAAAAAACCAACAAAACAAAACAAGAAGAAAGTCTTACTTGGCAGCACAAATATTTAATACCCTGCAAGTCCCTGTAGACTGAATTTAAAACAATTTTATGCTAGAGTTCCTATAGCAGCTATATAGTACAGCTAAGCTATAGGACTGATTTTTACTTTATAAAATTTTATTCGTGTCTGTAGACACAAATTTATACTACTCTCTTCATGAGTATTGCTAAGCACAAGTATTTGTTTGCTTTAGGCTTTAGTATGTGTTACTAGAATCGTTTTCTATACAATTTCACCTAACAACTTTAGAGCAGCAAAAAGCTAAGCAGAGCACAGATTTATAGATGAAATTGTGACCAGTTTTGAGGCACGTATGAAATCGAGCAGAAACTAGCAGAAAAAGTGAGATTAGAGCAAGCCGACTGTGAGACACGCTGCTAATAACTAAGGCCCAATCACATATGGAAATAACACAAAAGTTTTCCACACTTCTCAATGAAACCTGTATCAATTTAAGCCATATTTTTAGTAGTAAACTCGACTCTCGAGTCAGTAGAATAAAAGTCTGGAATCCCCAGCCATCAAAGGGTATGAATAGGTATTGTTAGGTAATAACAATAATAGAATCAGCTTGAGTTGAAGCAATGCAGGATTTTATGGTTAGTGGAAAAGCACTTTATCAAGCAGGGAAAAGCAGGCTGGAAAACTGAGCAGTTATCATTTATAGAACACACACACACACACACACGCACATGTCGAACTTGTAAATGGAAAATGTGTAAATGCAAACATTGAAAATGCCCCAAGAGTCTCCAGAGGGTTCATGGGCAGTGGGCAGGAAAGAGACGGGGGACGAGCGAGAGTGGAGGATAGACAGAGAGACAAATAGACGGTTAGACAGACATTGGGACATAAGTAAAATACTTAAGATAAGCAAAAGTGATGGCAAAAGTGTGGTTTCTTTTTCCCTCTCTTGCTCGCCCTTTTCCTCACTCTAGCTTTGACTCTTTCTGCCCGTTACAGTGATAACCATAAGCAAAGGGACCAAACAGCACAACACAATACTCGAGTACTCAAGGGTGCTATTAACTAAAGGGTTACGCAATTACATGTTGTTGTCTCTGTGTGTGTTTTTGTGTGTGCGAGCGGGACAGTGCTAGCCCAGCTAAAGCCAAAGGACACTAGAAGCGCCAGCTGCGAGAGAGATATCTAAAACAGATTTTGAATCCTAGCTGTTGTTGTTTACATAAATTGTTTACCAATCTGCTCGAAAATCGGAATTTCAAATTTTGCCAACGCAAATTTATGCGCACATTTATACAATTTACATGCAGACACACACACTTACACACACACATGAGTTTAGGCTATGGATATGCATCTACATTTCATTTCATTTGTTAAAAACGAAGAGAGAGAGCAAAAAAAGATATAAAGCCAACTGGCACTTGGCCTAAATGGAGGGACAGACATTTTGGCGGCACGACTTGCAATCAGTTGCCGCATCCTGTGGGAGCTGCGACGTCCTTAAAGCTCACCAATTATATGTTATCCTTTAGATCAAGGATAACCGACAAGTACAATACAAATGTCGTAGACTCTCGTGCACGAAGTTGTCATTTAAAGTGCAAAACCAAACAACAATCAGGCACCAGCGGTCAGTGGGCCCCTTACCTGTACCTACAACTCTACGAAGACGAAGGACCTACGAGTCTACCTACTGTAAGTTTATGCGTAAGCAGACGATTTGTTGGCCCCTCTGCTCTGACAGTCTGGCAACACCGGCCAACACTGGTCTGCTAGATGTCAACAACGCTGCTGACGGCAGAGATTAAGATGCAAATTTTGGCCAAAAGGACAGAGACAGCAGCAAGGACATTCGCCCTTGCGCAAAACACCTGTATCCTAAATCTGTACTCGGAATTTGTCCGCAAAGTGCAAAGTGAATATTCATGTTGCATGTCAGAACGTTGAATGCAACAACATTTTGTGCCCATAACATAGACGCCCAGTCGCATGGCCCTCTGATGGGTCAGAGCTTGTAACAGACTTGCTGTTAATGCCCGCAAAGTGTACACAAAAATAATTGGCTTCTTTCAAAGCATAAAAATGAAGCCCAAATAAAAATAGTTTAAATAAATAAAACAATTTTCAATATACAAAATTGAAAATAAAATACATCCACAAATTTTAATTAAAATTTCAGTAGAGCTCTCAAGCATGTAGAAAGCAATTTTCTCCAATAATTTAAAAGTCAAAAAGGAGAGAAAAGTGTGCTTTAAAAGCACATTAGGAGAAGCAACTGCTTTAAAGAAAGAAAAGCTTTGAAACTCGATTTAATGCATAAAATTTTAAAGTTAATTTATTTACTCAACTGAATAAAAATATATAAAAAAAGTATACCAGCTCAAACTACTTTCAAATCAGCTAAAAGTTTTAACTATTTTTCAAGTTTACCTCATACATTTCGCAAAAAGCGGCTAAAGCTTGAAGTTACCTCCTATTCGACCTTAAATATGAATAAAGCGCTATTAAGTCTAATTGACCTTGCACATTTAAGGCTCAAAAGCTGCTTTAAAACAACTGAAAGCTCCCTGACTGCAGCTAATTGAATTAAATGTATCAAAGCCTAATGAATAGATATGCCAAAGTGAAGCATATCACATGCATATAAACTACTCATTAGCCATACCGAATATAACTAAAATTGATGGTGTAAAAAGCAGCCGCAATACAACAAGACACATGACATTCAAACCAAAGTCAGGCATTAATTTCAGCCAAACTCTTTAGCCCACTTTTGTCTGTCTGACTGTCTTTCAGTCTGTCAGTTTCAATGCAATTAATTTTAATGACATCTAAAGACAATTTCGGCCGCAACATACAAGGGGGGAGCAGTGCGAGTGGGAGAGAGACAGAGCGAGAGAGTGTTGCTGCTGTTCTCAATCTTTGGCATGCAGTGCGTATACGTGTTTTACTTAATTTCAATGATGTTGTTGTTCATGCTGTTGTTGCTGTTGCTGGCCTGGCTATCTGCATAAATGTTTTATTATCTCACACCAGTGCACAATTTTTGGGCCTCCCCTGAAGGCATCGAGAAATGGCCAACTCGTGTCAACTGACTTTTAAGCCATATTTAATCCGGCTTCTATAGGAAGTGCACAACAGAAACTCTCAGTCTCTCAGTCATTCAGTCTCACAATCTTTCAGTGCACAGTCTTCACACCAGAGAAAGTGCGACAAGCAGCAGAGTGAGGAGAAAACAACAGTGTCTGCAAAAAGTATAAATAAAAAACAACAGCATAACAAGCTGCCAGTTGAGTGGGTGCCCAGTAGTGAATGTGAATGCGAATGGTTGAGTGGTTGAGTGGGTGTGAGTGGTTGAGTGGTGCATCCATTGTGTGTAAGCATAAACTGTTGCGACAATGTCAACATGCGAAGTTCTTCCTACCGCAAAGATGACAGATGACCACTTCATGAACCCATGCATTTTAATCCGCACAAAGGGGGGTTAGGGGTGTGTCACAGCAGCTGCAGCAAAAGAAGTCTCTGAGCAGCAGGCAAAAACCGGAGGCCGAAAGGCAAAAACAATGCCAAGGATTCTGTACAGCACTCACAGCATTCATCCGGCCAGCTGCCTGTCCAGCACTTCATCCTCTTTCTCCCCCTTTGACATCCTCTCTCATTCGCTGTCGCTGTCTCTGTCTTGCGCTGGATAATGATGAAAGTGCATTCTGTAAATGCAAAATATATTTTACCATGTACAAGTTAAATGTGCGACACATAAATAATTTTGTACAACGACGAGCCGGGAACCAATGCATCAACAATGCACTCACACACACCCCTACAGTCACACACACGCACACACACACACACACCCACACACACGCCAGAGCCATAAAGCTGCGCCCTTCTTCTCTTTTATGCATTACGTTTTAATTTTGCAAAAATTTATTTAAATGCGAGTATAATGTAATGTAAATTTTCATTCGCAGCGACTCTCAAAGTCCTTGCTGTGGTTGTGGGCGCTTGTGGGCGTGGCCGGGCGGATAGTGATATAAGTATAAGTAGCTTTACATGGGTTGCCGCTACTCAAATTAATGGATTTTTAATTGTCTCTTTCTCACTTACACCGCAGACTTTTCTCTTTCCCCTCACCACCCACTTTTCTCTGTCTCTCTCTCTCTTTCTCGCTCTTTTTCTGTTGTTTGGTTCTGGCAAATTACCTCTATAGCTGCGTGATATCCTTTTGGGAGTCGACTTAAAACTTATGAGAAATAAAATATACAATGCACAAATTACTGCATGCCGCGTTTTCTCTTTTCTTTGCGGATTAAAGAATTCAAAGGGAAGTAGTAGCAAAAGAGTGAGAGAGAGAGCGAGAGGAACAGAGTATAAATGGGGCAGCATATATCAAATGAGATTATGACTTTAATGCATTGACAATTGACTCAATACATTGACTAATTTAGCTCATTACTCTGATAAACAAACTAAAGGCATTTCGGAATCTGAGCTGCTGAAGAGTGTTGAACTAAGAGATACCCTGCAGTCATATATAATGTTAAATCTATGGTATAACAAACAAGAAGCATTAATAGCTAACGATAAGAAGCTGCAGCTAAGTTACAGGATATTTATTTATGAGGTAGATTTCTTCTATCTTTTGATGCAACTGATACTCAGCAGACTTTACACTTTGGGTCTTATCAACATTTTAGCTTTTTTTTAGAGGAACGACATCGCCCCAAGGTCTCTTCCAGCTAAGGCGATTGGAATCCAGCCCGTTATACTCGCCAGTCAGTTTACTAAAAGCCAATCACTCAAGTAAGTAAAGTTTTTAAAATAGAAACATTCAAGTATACCAATCATAACAGCTGCGATACCACCAGCCACCGTAGTTACAGTATTTTTCTAGTCCAATTCTTGAAAATTTTAGTCCTTTCTGATTGCGGAGGAAATCGCCAACATTTGCACTGACTTTTCCCAGAGTATGTAAAAACATATTGTTGCTCCTGGTCACCAATACCGAATTCGTCGTACTGTTCAAACCGTTTGAAACCCTCAAAATCCTCACGAAGCAGAAGCAACTCTTGGTTTGTCTCTGTCGTTAAGGCATGAATTTTATCCAATCCCAAGAAGAATTCACCATTTAGATTTCCAAATCCATTTTTGTATTCAGTCCAGCTTCGATTGAAGTCTACACTGCCATCTATTCGGCTAAGAATTCACATCACAAACAACTTTAAAACTTTGGCAACTAAACTTGGAGATTAGCATATCGTAGACTCCATTTGATTTGGCATCAGTGCAAACAGCTGTGTTCGATGTATTACAATAACTCTGGTTTAATATTTCTTGAAGCTCTGGTTGCTGTATAACTTGATGCTGATGATTATTTCGACTTAGTTCGGTTTTAAGAAATTGCAAATCTTCTATTAAAGATTTAATATCCAACTGTATACCATGGAATTCCTCCTCTAATCGATGATATTGACGAAACTGGCTTTCCGATTTATGCTCCAGTTTCGTTAGTGTTACATTCGTGGAGAGCAGTAAATTGGTCTCATTCAATTCAGCTAAATACATCGCTTCAGATACTGAATTCAAAATACTTATAACATAAAGTAAAAAAAATTAGTTTCTCCAACATTTTTCTACTGAACTTTATGAAGTGCACGACAAGACAGACACAATAATTGAACGCATACAATGTTATATAATCTAATTCGTATGGAATTCATCATTTATTGGTTCCCTGTTTTTTTTATCAATCGTGCCTATGCCCATTAGGCTCGACAATTGTTCATATCCACATCTCCAATTGTTACGAAATATTCACAGTAATCATAAGTTTTTTTTAGTAAAATAATCATCGGTTATTAAACTTATATCACCCGCACTTTCTATGTCTCTAATTTTAGCTCTTAAATTATTATTCTTTCACTCTCCCTCTCTATTTATTTTCATTTCGTGCATAGAACTCAAGTTAGAATTGCTTTAGTTTAGTACTTGTCACGCTTAACTTGATCCGCAAACCGTCAGAAATAAAGATTCCACAAAATATTCACAAATCTATTAACAATAAACGGAAAAAATTACGCATACGCTCGAGTTGCTGCCATTTAGTTTGCCAAATCGTCAATATATGCGCATGTATTACACAAAAATAAACTAATTGGAATATGCACGACTTAAAGATACCCTAAAAGCAGAGCTCAAATTATCTATGGCCTCAAAATTCGTTTTTATCTCTTAAGCCTGAACACTCTTGAATGGATTGGGATTTCGAGTGTATATATTTGAGTGAGTCTGTGTGTGTGTGCGTGTGTAATGGAAATCACAAAAAATGGTAAAGGCAAAGCCGTCATCCTAAGCCGCCGGAGCAATAAAAATATCAACGCCAGACGATGGCAGCTTCTTTTTTCTGGGCAGACACTATTGCCTGACTTTCGACTTGTATTTCTTTCTATATATTTTTAATATTTTTATGTACTCCCAAGTATGTGTGTGTGTGTGTAGGTGTGGGTGTGTGGTTGTGCAACGAGCAAACAAACAAACAAACAACATTTTATGGCTTAACTTGAGTTTGGTTTTTTGTTGCTTTAATAAATTTCCACTTAATAGATTCGTTACAATGGCTGCTTAGCTGTGGGTGTCCTGTAAGAGGATGTGAGTGTGTGCCACATGCCACACGCTGCTTAGGTTTGACTATTTTATCGTCCTATGAAAAACACCAGCATCGAAGCAGCGCCCTGCATTGACCCAGCCCCCATTGAAATTTTATGGTATTTTAAATGGCCAAAAGCGTGGCAAGCAGCGTCCAAAAGCACTCGACTACAAAAGACGCTGTATGAACGACAATCAGTAGACAAACTCAGGTTTTATGGAAATGAAATACACACTCCTAGGGTTTGACTAGTACAGGGTCTAGATAGAAAATAAATATCTCAAGTTATCGTTCGAACGGCAAGCGAAAAGGAAGCGCAAGAAGAAAATGAAAATGAAAGGAAAAGCACGCAGCTTTCTGTGCTTGGAAAATTTGATTAGCGGCAATTGTGCAAATTATAAATGGCAACATTTCAGCAGCTTTAATTTAATCTCAAGAATTTCAGTTTCTCAACCTTTTTCTGCCGTTCATACACACAGAGACACACACACACACACACGCACACAGTGTGTATATTCGCTAAAATGTAAACACAAAAATTAATTTCATCATATTTTTCACTTTGTTGTCGTTGCTTAAAATAACAACAACAACAACAATAGACAAACGCCCAAGCTCAATTGCCACAGTAAGAGAGTGAAAGAGAGACAGAGGGAGCTGTCTTGTGGCCCCGCCCACTTATTTTTTGGCTTTTGGTAAGACGTTTTTGGCGCCACGCTTCGTTGGATTTGGTTTTAGATGCGTTGCCTGGGATAATATGCTGTTAATGCTATCCCACTCTCTATCCCTCCCTCTCTCTCTCTCCCTCTCTCACATTCTTTCTCCATCTCTCTCTGTCTTTCAAGAACAGCCTTGTGTATTCCACAAAAAAGGATTCAAACAGCCGCATTTAGCTTGAAATGTTGTCATTTATTATGCTCGTTGTTGTTGTTGCTGTTGTTACTGTTGCTGTTGTTATTGTTGCTGTTGTTGTTGCTGCTGCTGCTGTGTAGAAAACTGGCTTAGACGCCGCTTTGGTAATAATTAGTAAAAGATATCAAAGCAAATGACTTTATCTGCTTACAAACTTTAGTCATACACACTTTACACACACACGCACTTAATCTTACACACACATACACACCCTCACACACACAGCACAAACAATGCTTTAATGTGTTGCTGACGATAAAAGCAGAAGCTAAAACGAATAAGAGCAGAGGAAGCATAAAAGAATTTTGCTATAAAGCTAACCCCTTGAGATACCCTACCAATCAGGGCATAGCTGCAAACAATTGCAGTTTGCTATTTTAGAAATATTTTGAAAAAACTTATTATTCAGCTAATCTTATAAGCAACAAATTAGAAAGCTTTTTTTGAAAATAAGTTTGACAATGATAAAATACTTTTAAATTATATAAAATAAAAATATCCAAAATAATATTAAGTTAGAAACTTATGAATTAAAGAAATTTTTAATTTCTAAATGCAGTTTAGTAATGTTTCAATAAAAAAACTCACAAATAATTATTAAAACTATGTTATTTATGAGTGTTTAATCAGCTCATACAATAAATCTTCCCAATAAGAAATATATAAATATTTTTTTTAAAGTAAAGAATAATTAATTTAAGCCATACAAACTCTCAAGATTAAATTAGGAAAAATAAAAATATTTTCTTTACAATTTTAAAATAGTTTTCTTTATAAATTCTTAAACTTTTTCAGAAATTAAAGATTTTAATAATTAAGCCATTTACGTACTGTTCTGAATTAAATTTAAGTAAAATTTAAACCATTTTAAAAATCAGTTTGTATTATTTTTCTACATTCAATCAACTGCAGTAAATAAATATTTTAAGTCATTTAAGTTTGATCTAAATTCAATTTGCTCTCTACGTAAGCGTATATCAATTTCAAATACTGCCAGAACTTCATTTAGCTTCCTCCGTACGTGTGTGTGTGTGTGCCTGCCTCCTTGACTTGCCTCGGGATGTTGTTCAAGGATATATCCTTGGCAAGGCAAAAAACGAATCCTTGTGTGATTTTGTGGCTTGGCTTTGTTTAAATTTTCAACCGCACACAACGCAGACTTATAAAATATGCCAAACGACAAGTGCCTCTCTCTCTCTCTGTCTGTCTCTCCCATTGTCTCTCTCTCTGTCTATCTCTCTCTTTCTTGCTGTGTGTGCTTATCCATTACAGCTTGAGCTTGAAAGGCAGCTCTTGAGCTGTCTGCCTGTCTGTCTATCTTGTGCCTTCATTTGGAGATTCAGCTCCGTTTGGCTGCCATTTCATCCATGTGCAATGCTAATAATTTATAACTAGTTTATATTTTGGCAATTATTTCCTGGCGCGCCTGAAAGCCAAGCTAAAATTTAAGGCCACAAAAGATTTGTGGCTTAGATCGCACTACCAACAACAGTACTGTTTCTTTGCCCTCTTAGCCCATGTCTTGCAACATTTTGTGGCATCGTCAACATTGAATTATCAGCATGACAATTAAAGTCATTTTGCGTGCGACCATAACAACTTTGATATGCACAGCAACAACAACAAGAAGAAGAATGACAAAGACGACAAGTTGTAGCAAAGGCTACAGAGCAGCAAATGAACTCGAAAAGACCCTGTAGTCATCAAACGACATAATAAATTGTTGAAAGTTTAGTTTTGACTCAAAAAGAAGCTTCAAGTCCACTTCACTTGCTCTAACCTGATCAGGATTATTCCTCAGGTGGTCAACTATGCCTAAACCCCCAAAGGCCATTGTACATTTATTAGGTACAGGGTCCAACAACATAAACAACAAGTCAAGACATGAAATCAAAGCATAAAGCAGTTTCCACAGACGCCTCAAACGAATTGCTTGCGTGTGAGTGAAAGGGAAGTGGAGGGGCAGGAGAAAAGGAGAGAGGGGAGGGCAGCGCAATAAGCTGCGATAAGAGAACTTTATTCACGGATAACAATAAGCATGCTTAAGGGAGTCCACAACAACAACAACAACAATGGCAACTTACAACATATAACAACAACTCATGAATATAAATTGCCGCTGACTTTTGGCCCAAAAGCAGCAACTGTTGGTGTTAGCCAAAACGAAACACTGCGGGTGCCACTGGCAATTATAAGGCAAAAGAAAAAAGTACAACAAAAAATATTAAATAAAACAGGTGAGTTCACATCGGAGACAGACAAACTCTCAAGTGTTGCCACTGCAGCAAAGCAGAGCCATAGAAAGCGGGGAAGTTTAATCGATAACAAACTAAAATATACCCGTTACTCACAAGTTAACAATGAACCACTTCAAGGTTTTACAATTTATATCATTTCAAGAAGCCTTATTCAGTGGTTACCCCTGGTTGTAAGGGCTACAAGTAAGCTTTAAGTTTATTTTTATTACCAGCAAATATATCCCAACACCACGACTAACGGGTGTTGAGTGCGACTATGAAACTTTGGCTAAATGATTTCCAAGTCATTTTTTGAGCACAATGCTGGTCAGCTCATTGGGCGGTCCTTAATCTAACAGCGGGTGAGCTTTGACAGCGTTGCGCCTACAAAGCACCCACACACACACACACAGAGCACCTGACATTGAGTAGACTTTTAAAATTGTTGCGTTGAACGTGTAATTTAAATGCAATTAAAATAATAATATATCTTATTCCAAGCTCTTGTCATTTGCGTCTTGAAGCCGTAGACACAGCAAACACATACGCACCGTAGGACCATACGATTTTGCAGGTGATAAATGAACATTGCGTTTTCTGACAACGCAAATGAAGGTACTCTCGACTGGGTCACAGGCACAAAAGAGTAGCAGTTGGAGTTGGTTAGACTTTAACCTCAAGTGGGCGTTGGGCGGTGCGTGGGGCGGGGTAGAGTAACCACATCATTTGTATAGAACTGGCAATTAAGTGGCAAACCCAGAAGAGAGCACCACAAAGAAATAAACACACATGAGAAATGTTGTCTGAATACCAAAATGCAATTACTTTTCCCATCCATCTCTCATACACTTTTTTTCCAAACCAAAGCAGAGAAAAAAAAAGTAGAGGAGTGTTGAAAAACATCGTGTAAAAAAGTCTTTGTGAAAGTCCGATAACATTAAGCACTTGTAGCTCTGAATTTCTAATGGATTTTATTGCAAGTGCCGGAAATCCTTTAGTTTATGTTTGTTTTTTTCTCCCGTATACCCTGTAAAGCATTAAGCGCTGCTGGAGCTTTGTAAATGAGTTAAGACTTGACATTTCAAAGCAAAGAATTTAGAATGCAGAGTTTCAAAGTTTTCCTCTTAAAATGAGTTCAATGCCTGCATAATTTGGTTGAAATAGAGCATCAGGAAAGCATTCTAGATAAACTGAGCCATCAATTCATACCACGAAACAGTTAACAGCTAATTACGAGTGGTATACTTATACGATATGTTTGTGCCTACCTTTAATTAAAGCTACTATAAAGCTGTGAGATACAAATGATAATGGAGCATGATGGACAGAGATACTGAGATGATTGAATGGCACTGTGAACTCCACTCGGAATTGGACTGAATACAGAAGTGATTTTGAAAACCTGGAAAACATTAGTTACTTGTGGTTCTAGAGGATATTAAGGTGTTTAAACTGTTTACAAAGTACGAAGAATTCGCTTTTGGTAACGAGGATCAATAATATGTTTTGCATACTATGGGAAAAGCTAGTGGAAATGAATATAATTTATCCGTTCAATAGAATTGTTTTTTTTTTATTTATTATTTATTCACTTTACGATTGCTTTCTTTCTTCTCATCTCCTAATCTTTACTCTTTCTATATTATCAGCTATTTTTTTTTTTTTCATAAATTTATCTTTAGTCTAAGTCTCTTATACTTTTTCTTTGTATAAATATTATTTTATTACTATTTAATCAAAAATCTTGCCAGCAATTTTGAAATCACATAAATTTTCATATGTAATTCTCAAACGATAAAATAAATAAATTAAATAATATTATTCAAAGCAATTTTGCTTGTTTGGGGCCAAAATTGATTTCAATTCTTATATATTTTGTGACATCATATTTTTTTTCTTGCTCATTTATTAAATGTTTTAATTAAATTATAAATAACAAAAATAAAAAAAAGAAAAATTGTAATAAATCAGAGCACGGAGAACTGAGAATACAGTGCTGCGTTATAAATGTTATTGTTGTTATTGTCGCGTAATCAGAAAACAATAAACAAATAAAATAACAATTAATTGGAATTTTATTACCCATTATTGTTGTGGTTGTTGTTCTTGTTGTAGTCGAACACGCCCAAGGGTGTCAAGCGTTTAAATTTTTCATAATAAAATGTAATTTATTGCATTTGCATAAACCGATTCAGAGCAAAAAAAAAGTGTATGGGTGTGTGAGGGCAATTGAATCAACAGCAAGTTGCAAAGTAGCCAAAGAACAACAAGAAATAAACAACAACAGCAAAATGCATAAAATAATCAAAGGATCAGGCAATAAAATGGCCAACGAACTGTTTGCAAACGCCAGCGGCATCCTCAATAAAAATCCTTTTTGATTTATACACAAGGATTGCCAAATGGAGTGAGACGGTGAATGGAAGAAAGGGCAAGTCAGAGATTGAGAGAGAAAACAAGAGTGGTGTAACGTGCAAATGAAAGTGCATTCAAATTAATCTGATAATACCCTTTAAAAGTGACTTTTAAATTTGACAATGGTTAACAATGCTTGCAAAAGGAACTGCCAATAGAATTAAGTAGTAAAAGTAAAAGATATAGCCAATGTTATTTAAGAAATCTAGCAGCTCTAGCTGAACATTTAAAGGCAACACTAAGAATAGCTGCAAATTGGGAGTAGTCCATGAAAAATGATATAATTATACCCAAAACTTTATTTGAAAGTGAATGGCATATTCTTAATGACAGCGTTGCCACACATGTGCTAAATAGGGTTGCCACCTAAGCTAAATACCAGTTCCATGCATGCGTTGCAAACTTAATACTATTTAGTGTTTTAATTAGGCAGTTGACCCACTCTAGTCGTATATCTGCAGCAATCCTTGACTAATGGCTAAACAAGCACAGGCTACCCCTCTCTCTCTCTCTCTCACTCTCTTCCCAACCTCAGTCCCCGTCTCTGCCTCTGTGTAGTGCTCATCTCATTTGATGATGAGGTGGTTTCGTGCTCGGTGGTTTCATGGTGCGTAGTCGACATAAAAACACTTGTGGCTCGTGTGGCTCTCGTTGGATGTCATCACGTGGGGCAACGCAAATGCAATTTAATGCAAACAATTTTTGAAATGACCTACATCCGTTGTTGTCCACACACACACACACAAACACACAAAAGACACGCATTCAGCTGGCACTGGGGCACAGATAGACAAAATGGGAGTCGTTTTCACAGCGCAGGAGAGTTCACAACATCATTAAAAATTAATTCACGCTCGATGTACTGGACCCCAACTGCTGCTGCTACTTCTAGTTACACAAAAAAATGATTAAACAAAAGCTGCTCAGCTAGCAAATATCCTGTAGTTGGCAGAAAAATTGAGTTTAAATACTTTAAATATATTTGGCAGCCGTTTTAAGTAGATTTATTTATGTACCCTGAATACCCTATAGCAACCTTTGATTTTAGCAGTTTTTTTTTTTTCATTTAAACAGAAACAGTACAAATTTATTTTATACAATATTAAATAATTAAACCTTTATCCAGAAAATTAACTTGTCATTCCTGTTGGACATTTTCTACAGGGCATTCAAATTGAAGTGAAGTACTGAAGCGACACGAGCGGAGAGGCGAAGAGAGGAAACAACAGCTGGGGCTAAACAACAACAGCAAATGAATGCACACGTTTGCGGTCTGCTGCTGTGCACTTTATAATTTTGTGTGCCCGGCATATGAACAGTTCCTGATCCAGAGGTCCTGCTCCTGGTTCGTTTTGTTCTAGTCAGCGTTGCTGATGCTTAGCCCTCTCCGCCTCCCTCGCTCTCTCTCTCTCTCTCTCTGCGTTCCCACTGCGAACCTGATGACTTAATGAGCATAATAAGCTCAGCGCCAAAATTACCTTTTAAAATTAACATGATGCTACCTAACACACACATGAACACGCAACACACTACCACCCACACACACACATGACGGTAAATGGAGATTACAGTGATTATAGTCGCATAGACAAACCGTTACATATTCAAATTAAGATTTTAATGTGCATATAAAAGGCAAACGCAGCTGCCACCACTGCAGATTTTGTTGTGGACTAGAAAAAGGGAGAAGCTGGGTAACTAAAACTAGTGCAAATGTTATTGCAAATTAATAAGTGTAGTGTATGATTGATTAAGATAACTAGATTAGTAAAAGCTTTAGATTAAAATTATATGAGAACGGAAGGCTGAATATAGTAAGAGTTAAATACTAAGTGACAAAAGAATATGGCTTCAATATGGTTTCAAGGGCTGGCATTAAATGTATTATAAACAAAAGAAACTTTATCTTAGTTATAACATTGTCACAAACTCACTCGACTGTGCCAAATAAAATAAAGATAAAAAAGTCTCCTTATTTAGCTTATTGGCAAACTTAAAGTGCAAGTCAGTTATTTATTTTTTGATAGCATTAAATTCTTTAGGCTTATCGCAAAGAAGTTGCGTAACAGAATTCAGAATACGCTTCATTCGCTGCGCGATGCGTTTGTCAATAACTTTTTAACGAATTTTTAAGCAGCTGTGTTGCGTATACGCAACGTGTGACCATAACAAACATGCATGAGTGTGTGTGAGTGTGAAACAGAGACTGTTGGTGTGTTTTGCGGAAGCAACTGCTCAGCATCATAATCAAATTAAAGCATAATTTTTTACGACGTCATAGTCATAAATTTGAACGATACGAAATTGTGCCCAAACACGGAAGCATAAGAGAACGTCTTTCCAACAAGATCCTTGGGCAAACTGATTTCTCATATCTTAACACTAAGTCTGAGGCTGGCGTGAAAAATAAAATCAAATGTATAAATCATTTATGCCATGCTTTAAAATTGAATACGCATTCGTCAGCAATAAATCGCAAGCCACAAGCAAGAAGCTGAGCTCGTTTTCTGGACGCAGAACTCGGGACTAAGGACTTGCAACTCTTAACTTTCTCGCTCTCTCTCTCTCTCTACCTCTCTCTCTCTCTATCTCTGTCTCTTTGCTTTTTCTGACTGGTCACATTTGCGTGTCCGCCGCCTTTTGGGAAATTGCTACAATTTGTTTCATATTTCATGTGGCCGCTGCTGCTGCTACTGCTTCTGTTTGATTTGTGTGTATGAGTATGTGGCTGTGTGTATGTGTGTGTGGTTGAAAATTTACCATTTTGCGGAGTTCTCAAAACCACGAACAGAGGTTTTTTTCTCTCTCTTCTTGGCAAAACTTATTCGTTTATTTGAATTATTATTGGTAAAGCGAAGCCAAACCAAAAGTATCACAAAGCCAGTGCCACACAAAACACATAAAATATATGACTACTGTTGTTGCCTGATTTGCATATAAAATGCAATTGCAAATGGTTATATTGAACATTCCCTAGCTGTACTCTTATACTTTCGTTCGTACACCATTTAGATGGGCTGCATACTTTCGAGAGCGTCAATTAAAATCAATCGTTGCCTACTTTTAGGATGTCAATTACTTTAGGGGAAATTTGAAGGGTTGAGTTTTTACACACAGAAAAGTCGTGTTAAATCCAATTCAAAACGAATTTGTCTTAAAATATTGGAGAATATTTATCATAACATTCTTTCACAACTAATGTCGTTAGTATTGGAGTATTTATTACATAAGCATATGAATTGTTACAAACTTGTTACAAATAATATAAAAGGCGTAGTTGAAAAGTCAATCTAGTTTAATACCTTGAATACAAAAAATGAAGAAACTGCTACTTATTTACTGCTCGCGTTCGAATTCGAAGATTGTGGATTTTCGGAGAGGAAATGCCCAGGCTATTGCTGTAATTACGGATAATAATGTAAATTACCAAAAAAACCAAAACAATCTAAAGGGCCGGATCTTGACATAAATATTTACAAATCTCACCATAAAATATATACAATATGCGATAGTCACTCCCGTTAGGTATTGCATCCCCCACTGTTCCTGTTAAAATTTCAATAAAAAATAAAAAAACAAAATTATTTCATTTCTTTATAGTTTTGTAAAGTTTCATAATTTATAAACTTATTCTTATGTTTAACCCATATAGCTCCAATACAAGGCCATTATAATTGCGGTTGAATCAGTTTAGTCACATATATCATGGCTTATCGTTGGGTACACAGTTCAAAATGTGCATTCAATTTTAAGTTTATGGTACAAAATCACTTTTTTCTATGCTTGTTGGCATTTATCAAACACTCGAGTGCCGCTCAAGCAGCCATTGCGCCTTAATAAACCAATTTTATACTCAAATCTTTATATTTTTATGACCATAATCATATGTCATAATTCACAAGAATTACGTATCGGCATGCAATAAACTTTCCCTTTTTTTCGAAACCTGCACGAGCAGCTACTGTAATTTAATAGTTATTTGACCCAATAGCTATGACTAGTTCTGACATAACAACAAGTAATCGAAATGCGAAATTGGACTTTACCAAAAGGTGGTCTGGCACACGTCATGACTAATGACAAAATGTATTTCACAAAGGCGTAAAAGAGCTCATTTAGATAAAATGAATACTAGAGGTTCTTTTTTTAGAGCAGTTTTTAAAAGTCATCTAAGAGTTGATTTTGTTATATATTTTTAGTTAGTTGTTAACTAGCTAGTTTAAGCTAGCATTTTAAAGCTAGTTTCTATAGTTTTGCACAGCAATCAGCAAACTGCAATGCTCATTGCCTTTAGGCTATGCAAATTCTGGCACACAAGCAGAGGCGTGAAATGAGATGGAAAGAGAGAGAGGGAGACGGCAATGTCCTTTCTTAATTTCAAATGAAACAATGAGACATTGGCAGTGGTGTCGAGGCGACATGTCGTCGAAACGAAAATCAAATTTATGGTCTTAACAAGCGCTGTCAAAATGCGAGAATTGAGTGCCTTGGCAAAGGCACAGACAGGCAAGAAGAGAAAAAGAGAGAGAGCAAGCGGCAAAAGGAGCCCAAAAAACACAGAGATGAAACTGCAGCAGTTGCAGCAGCTGCTCGACATTTGCATCTCGCATATAAATCGCATTAGAAACACGCAATTACAGAGCCCAAAACCGAATGGAAGACCGAGACATGTACACGTGGTTAGCAGTAGCAGAGTAGCAGCAGCAGCAGCGTAGCGTCAGAGAAACGACATTCATTACCAATCCAATGTCTAATTGAAGGTTAAATTATTCATGTACGATCCAAACGCATTCAATTCCCAAAGGGATGACACAGATTTTGTGACCCTGACACAACACTAAACAAATATTTAGTTACAGTTTGCCAATTGTTGCTCGTTCTCCACTTGAGATAAGAATGGGCCGACCACTTATCAGACAAATGCTTGCAAAAAAAAAAACAGAAGAAACCCAACAACTAGAACAATAAATAGAAAAGTATATAAAAAGAAAAGAAGCTCGGTGAGAGCTATCATAAAATAAGTAAGTATTAAATTTAATTTACGCAATACACATTTCGCTGCTAATTATAACTAACAATACATGCAAAGATTATGAAATCGTGCAGCACAAAATGGTGTTAAATCGTAGCTGTAGGGCGTATGGGATTGGCAGGAGGTTTGGGGAAAATATCACACTTTGTTCTAATAATACTCGTGAATGAACTTAAATAATAAAGTACAAAGACTCAATACTGATTTGCACTCAAACCAGATGAGGACACTTGTACATTATGTTAATCTTGTCAATATCCTTTTGGCTAAGACGCGTTCTTTGGCCAATAACGACCGTATCGTCTAGCGGTATTATCGTATCCTTGCCATTCACGGAGAAGGCACCAGGTCGATAATGCAGACAACTATCGTAATCGTAGCCGACATCAAAATCAGTGATGATATTTGACGCATACTTCTTGAAATTGAACTCCTTGCCGGGCACAATGTTCTCCTGCACAACTTCTATGTAATCATCCCGAATTGCCGAGCTCTGCTGATGATAGAAGCCCAGGGCGTGCATAAACTCGTGCAGTACAGTGCCGGGTCTAAAGCAGCCCTCTCCAATCGGATATATCTCCAGGTTCATTTGCTGTGGTGCTCCCTGATAGCCGACGGCGGTGTAACAACCACCAGGATTAGCCGTAATTTTCACATAGCCGACATCGTCAGCAGTTGCCTCACGGAATTTCACACAAGAATTCGCCTCCAATGTTTGAATTCCCCGCAGAATAGCCTGCTTGTGCTCATCGGGAAAATCCTCGGAAATTTGATAGATCACCAGATTTTGGGGCCAACGTTTGGTGGCATCAATCAAGCCGTTGCGTGCCTTGGATTCCTGTGTTAAAATCATTTCTTGATCCACCGTCAGCTGCATATCTCCCTCTGCAAAGCCTCCCAGCTCCTCGGGATCAATGGCGCTCGTTCGCCTTAATGGTAGCGCTTCAATTTTTAGCAATTGTGTGCAGAGCACTACTAAAATCACACTCGATATGGACTGCATCTTGTTGGCAACGTTGCTCAATGCTAACTAAACCAAAAGCAGAGCAACCACTCCACATTAATATGTGATTTTGGACGGTGGCCATGTTAAGTCCATAGATTAGATACAAGCCAATCGATTGTGTTAAGATAATGCCAATAGAGAAACACTAAAATAGGCTGAGGAACAACACTAATAACTACTTTTACCTTACTATCAAAACATAAAGAAATTGTTAATTAAAATTTTGTTGAGGAATAAACTCTAATTGTTAATCCTATAAATTTGATTACTTCTATAACTTTCAATCACTTATGAGCTTAAAGATTATCCGTTTTCCAATTCAACTTCTTTTTATAATCAACTTTTACCCAAGTGACTCTTAAAGTTCTTTCTCGACATTTTCGGTAAGTCCCAAAGGTCTTTCGGCGTCTTCTACGTCATGTGCCAAATGTGACAACGTCAAATGTCATTTTTTTATGCAATAATTGAAATAGTATCATTGTTATCAACCAATTTGATTGGCTTTTCAAGTGCTCAATGTATTTCTGTATTTTAAAGCAGATGAGTAATTGCCGCCCGATAAGCACAAGATATGAAAAACACAAGTAATCGCTGCGTTTAACAAGTAAACTAAGTATTGTCTTTGGACTTGAATGGCGCTTATCACACTGGTACTAGCGTAAGTCTTCCTCTTTCTTAGCCACTCTCTACCAACCTCTCATTCTTTCTTTTTGTCGGTCCGTTTTTCTAAACCTCTGGCTTAACGCCCTGTTATGAAATCCTTGAGTTTAATATTAAAGTGGTGACGTTATGCTCTATATACAACGTAATCAGATTAACCACTTTAAAATATTGTTTCTAATTTGGGCGATCCAAAGTTATGGCAATAATTTACCGAAGCAATAAATGGGGATTTTTTTTACAACTAGTTCTGCCTCAATGACTTGGTGAAATCTGCTTAAATGAATGACCGATTATTGGTACAGAAAGTACATACATATGTATGTATTTGAAAATACACGTGTGTCTAGATAATTTTAGTAGGTGCTAAAAGCTCAAACACTGTGTTTTTAGATAAGAGTATCAACGGGAAAAAAGTGTAGCACTCTTTTGGATGCTGATTAAATACGAGAAGTAGTAAAATTAATAATTCGGAATGAGATTTAGAATTCGGACTTTTACTGGCTGTAATTTAACATATTTCAGTATATAAATTCATTTTGTAGCACTATAAAAGTCTATAGTCGTTTGAGATCTGGAACCATTACTAAAATGCACAACTACCAAGTCGGTTGCGCATACTTTCGAGAGCGTCAATTAAAATTAAGTGTTGCCTACTTTTAGGATGTCAATTACTCTAGGGGAAATTTGTACTGTTTTTTTTCTGCACACAGAAAAGCCGTGTCAAATCCAATTCATAACAAATTTGTCTTAAAATATAAGAGAATATTCTTCTATTATTAAATATTATTGTTTCACACTTAATGTCATTAGTCTTGGAGTAGTCATAACATTGATTGGTATTCACTTGTTACAAATGATATAAAAGACGTTGTTGACAAGTCAATCTAGTTTAATATACTAAATCCATACTATGAAGGTGGTCCTTATTTTACTGGTCGCGTTGCAAGTTCTAGTCCTAGCCAGTGCTAGTCCTCATAAATATTGCCATGGAATTTACTGTGCTAACAGAGGGTAATGTGAATAAAAATATTTATGCATTGCAAATTAAAACATAAAAATATGCTGATTATATTATTTTAACTCATATTTAACATTCAGCGCTCTTCAGCAAAACTTAAGTAATTGTTTGAGATAGCACTGACGCCTGCGCCTGATTTAATATTTCACTACTCAATTTTTTTTAATTTTTTCTAATTTAGTTTTATTTGTTTTTACAGTGATGGAAAGTGAGTGAATGTTTACAACTTTGACTTTGGTCCTCCAGCAAACCCGACCAATGCAAGCAAATCCAAAAAATTTTTTTGTTTTGTATTCATTATTTAATTGTTAACAAATAAGAACGTTTCGAAAAAATTATGAAATCAAAGAAATTTTAATATTTTGCCCACAAACCATTACTGGAACTGGTATTTGTTTCACGATATAAATAAATGTCTAGAGGCGATTGAACATTTAACTATTACTAAAAATCACAACCAACCAATTGGATATGACGTTGATGCATGAATAATATAAATATTATTAATCTGTTCCAACTACCAAACTTAATTGCTCGCCCTTTATTCTTCGTTTTATGGCCATAACTAAAAATAGATCAGTTTAAAATAGTAAGCGAGTGCAATAAACTTTCAGTTAAGAGAGGGTATGGCAATATCTTATCTGTCTTCAAAAATACTTAGCAAGACAAGGTTCCCAACAACATTAGTTTCAGTCTTATTAATTGCTGCTAAATTATTTCTTGGAAGTCTTTAATTAAATATGTTTTGGGCACTTGTACATAACATTCAGTTTGTTTATATCCTTTGTACTCAGCTGCACACGCTGTCCCATAATCGTCTCCGCTCCTGATTCCAGTGGCACAATGGTCATTTCTCCGTTCTTGGAGAAACCATAAGGTGTATAATGCATAACGCTGCCATAATCATAGCTCTGATCGTAATTATCCACCGATTTCTCATCATATTTTTCAAAATTATGCTCCTTCCCCTCGATTATGTTTTCCGTGGCAATGTGCACGAATTTATCCCGATCCCATGTGCTCTGCTGATGATAGAATCCCAAGGCATGAAGTATTTCATGCATAATTGTTCCCAGGCGATAACACCCCGTTTCAAAGGGATAGGTTTCCAGATTCATTTGCTGTGCTTTTTGCAGAAAACCAACAGCTGTATAGCAACCGCCTTTCTCTGAAGTTATATTCACGTAATAGGGCTGATCTGCAGCAACTTCTTTGAAGTTCAAACAGGAGATGAGCTCAATTTTACGCATTGCTAGCTCCACATAAGAGCGATGCTCCTTATCTGAAGGGATGAACACGTGGTTTTTAGATAAATGTTACGATATAATAAAGTCTAAGTGACGCACCTATACCGCTATCGAAATGATAATACACCATCCGATTTGGCCATAGTAGAGTTTTGCTATAAACACCATTTCTGAGCCTTGGTTGAAGTATCATATCTCCCTCAACAAATCCAGCTGTCAACTCAGGATCCGTTTCCTGGTGACCCACTGGCACAGCCCGAATATCCTGCAGAACATTTAGTAGTATAAACGTAGCCAACCAATAACTTTTCATGTTTTCACGTATGTAGACAATCTACGACTGAGGCTAAAATGCAATACAATTCCCTAGAATTCGTTTGATTTTATCTTTATGGTGTAATTGCAACTTTGTTGATTTATAGCCTCGACTCGTGAATTGATCTTATCTAATCGATTAACAGTAGCTACAACAAAACAATCGATAAGAATTCTCTTTAACACCACAAACTATCCAATATCTGCCAGCATTTCGCACAAAACTACTTTTTAGCCCAGTTCCCAATGGAAACTATGGGATTATGTTTTCATGCCAAAAGCAGCTTACCAAAAAGCCCAGAAAAATGAACGAACAGTTAAATAAGGAAGGAATATTCGCAATTATGAGGAGCTCAAAACATTTAAATTTATTTCCATCGATCGAAATGTCATACAAACTGGGCCTGGAACAGTCGAGCAGCTCGACTTCCGCCGTCTCAGTTCCTCCCACCAACAGTAATCACTTGAAAACTCAAACATTCCTGGGGCACTTGTACATCGTATTCAACTTGTTAATATCCGCTTGACTCATTTGCAGACGCTGTCCCATGATTTCCTGAGCACCCTCCACGAGCGGTACGATAGTCATTTCGTTGTTCTTACTAAACGCATAGGCGGTGTAATGCATAACACTGCCATAGTCATAGGCCTGACCATAATTGTCAACAGTCTCACTATCATATTTATTAAAATTACTCGCCTTACCATCCTGTATATTCTCCTCAGCAATGCGCACATATTCATCACGATCCCAAGTGCTTTGCTGGTGATAGAATCCCAAGGCATGGAGGAATTCGTGCACAATCGTACCAATGCGGAAACAGCCCGTGTCCAATGGATAATTTTGTAGATTTAGTTGCTGAGCTCTATTACGATTGCCCACATAACTGAAACAGCCCTCATCGAAGGAGGTGACGTTTACAAAATATTTTTGATCAGTTGTCGCCTCCTTAAAACTGAGACAGGAATTCTCCTCAAGCATGCGAATGCCGCGCAAAATGTGATTACGATGCTCCTCATCTAACACAGAATTAGTTTCATTTATTTATTATTTACAGATTTACTGAACAAATCCGCTTACCAATATCACTACTGATATGATAATAGACAATCCGATTGGGCCAGCGATAAGTCTCGTTGATCAAGCCATTTCTGTTCTCAACTAATACCATATCACCCTCGGTAAATCCTGCTGTCAACTCAGGATCGGTTTCCACACGAGTTGGGGCTGCTGAGAGTCCTTTCGCGATGGCGAAAATTAACAAAAATTTGCCTAGAACCCTCATCATGTTCACGTTTGTATCGTTTAGTTACGACTGCGGTTCTACAGAGCAACGGCTTTAAAGCTGCCTCGGAATGTGCTGACCATTTAATTTATTGCCATTAGTTTGCGATACAACTGTTTATATATTTATAATTCGTATTTATGGTTTGGGAAAATTGACCGACAATTGAGCATTAGATCTTATCTAATCGTGTATTTGATGTATTTTAGTCACATTAGATTTAAGCAGTTGTAGTCGGTACGACTGTAGAAGACTCCGTACTTACTAAGGAGCAACAACATTCAACTCTTTTAGAGTCAGTTTTTATTTAAATGTAGAATATTCTACTAATAAGTCTAATGCTTATTTATAATAATAAAGTTTTAAATGTTTTCTTGAAAATATTCCAATTTGATCTGATTGAAGTACTGCTCCTAACACGAACCCATCTATTATAAAGATAATCCCTCATAATAATTATCGTCAGTTAAGTTGTTTAACTTGCTCTTTCTATTTTCTTATGCTTTTTCTTTATCTACGTCACTTTGGAAACCCTTTTTCAGCTGTTGTTTGAATTAGGAAAATGAATTAACTTCTGTGAGCAGATTGATTCAGTTTCACTTGGGTGGAAGTAAATTTTCACCTGTTATCCTCTGCGGGTTGTGACCTTTAACGACACCTTTTTTCCCTTTGTTGTTGTTGTTTACCTTTGTCGTTTGGCGAAATTCAAATCTCAGTTCCAATCGTTGGCTAAATTAATCTTAACAAGAATGACAGCAACAGTAGCGTTTACCTAATTACATTTGTCAACACAGTAAACTGATTAAATTGGGGAAGTCATTTTGGTATGGAGACAGCAGCCCCGATGAGGAAATGAGAATAAAGGCAACGAAATTTATCTTCGTTAAGTTACGAAATAAAAGCGTTAATATCAAATGAACTTTCATGGAACTTTTCAGTTATTGTGCAATGGATTTATTACATCAGAAACACAAACTGTACAAAAATAATGATAACAAAGCCATTAGCCTGCACAATATGTAATGAAGTAAGTTTATGTTCAGAAGAAAATATATTTTTCTTATAAGAAAGTCTTTACGGTAAACTGTAGTTAGTAGAGGAAATATTTTTAACCGCTTTTTCAGTACTAGCAAATTTATAACAAATATTTTGTATAGTCAAGAACACTGTGAACTATAATAAATAAAACATTAAAGTTATGACGAAATTGCAATATGTATAATTTTCTTACATTTTCTTTACAGTTAAGATTCCTAGTTTTGGTGGCATTACTATTCAAGTACTAAACACCACAAGGCTACGTCATGAGTTTAAAATGTTTATTAAAATGTTTCAAGCTTTCTTATCAACTTTTTAGTTTATAAATATACTTACTAATAAAATTATAGTGGTTAACAACTCTTTTTAACCACACTTTATTAATTCAAAGCCTATCCGAAATAAAATGTATGCCTACATATGCAAATGCACAAGAAAAACTAATCAGTCTAAAATGGATTACAAATACAGCGTACCGCTTAGCATTTATCGATATACTTGTGAAAGACAGTTCAATAAACTGTCTTTCTTTCGTTTTTTACGCTTATCAGCAAAAAATAAACGCAATAAATACTACAAAATATTGCCGCTTATCTCTTTAGAGGATTCCGAGTAAAATTGTATAAAAGAAGCCTAAAGAATTCTCATCACATATAATTATCAAAATGACGCTTTTAAGATACTTGCTCTGTTTGCTGCTCTTGAATGCTACGAGGTCTGAGGATGACATGAGATTAACACCAGTTCAATTAAAATACCTGCAGTTAAATAAAATAAGTCGCAATGCATTAATTTGGTCAGATTATTATTGGCCAAATAGCACACTGGTGTACAGTGTAGGCAGAGGATTATGTAAGCAGTAATAACTGAAAGCCAAAACAAATTTATATATTTATTTTTCATGTTTTTAAGCCACATCCGATTACCTAACAGTAATGTCAGCCATGTTGGACATATCTTCCCAAACTTGTGTGAAATTTCGACGCACCACTGACTCTAAAGAGCCACAGGTAGTGC
This sequence comes from Drosophila nigrodunni, assembly GCA_020829145.1. Lineage (NCBI taxonomy): Eukaryota > Metazoa > Arthropoda > Insecta > Diptera > Drosophilidae > Drosophila > Drosophila nigrodunni. The sequence continues at coordinate 2,448,038 of JACVCZ010000008.1, forward strand.
TACAGCGCACCGAGCCAGGTTGTTGGGCCCACATTGGATACCTAGGCAAACGACAGATCCTGAACTTGGGCCAAGGCTGCATGGCTCGTGGTCTCATACAGCATGAGCTACTCCACGCCCTGGCACTGCTCCATATGCAGAATGATCCCAAGCGCGATCACTATGTGAAAATCAACTTAAAGAATGTCCAAACCACAGAGAGACATAATTTTCAAATCTTTCAATCAAGTGACTTTAATTTTGGGTATGATTATGACAGCTTAATGCACTACGATGCATTCGCTTTCTCCAGAAATGGCAAACCCACGATAGTCCCTTTACTGAAAGGTGCTAAAATAGGTCAACGTCGTGGTTTAAGTACAAAAGATGTGCTTAAATTGAATAAGATTTATTGTAGTAAATACTTTGTTATTGGCCTAAGTTAAATTTGTTAATCAGATCGAATGCAATGGTATAGCTTCACAGTCACTGATGTGATGTTTGACCCCTGAAATATATAAACATTAGTTTTTATGCCCTATGTTTCCAAGGTTTAACCATCTAAAGCTTACCCTTTTGAGCCACATTAGAGATGACTCGTTTCGATGTACTGCACGAACTACAGCATAAAGCCAGTATTGAAACGACCACAAATAAACATGCCAAGATACCAGTCGTCCATTTTTTTGCAAAATTAAATATTTTATATATATATACAGACGTATATAGGCAGTTGTTGGCGATTTCAATAAAACCCTCCAGACAGACACATGTATTGGGTGCCGTACAAGTGCGATTTGAACCACACTTAAAATCACAAATTGGCTGACAAGCCGCGTTGATTTCTTGCGCTTCATTGGTGTATCCCTCGCTGCACGTACACGTCTCTGGTGCCGTACACTGTCCATTGGCACAGCCTCTGCTACAAAATGGCGCACATTGTCCAGTTGAGGCATCCCAAACGTAGCCAGCGTTGCACTTACACATATCTGGTGCAATGCACTCACCATTTTGACAGCCTATTTTACACACGGGCACACAACTAACACATCCAACTTAGTCTCCAAAATTCAAAAGGTTGTCTTTTTTAAGTAAATTTACTTACATATTGCTTGTAATGTGCTGATCGTTATCATAACCATCAAAGCACTCGCAAGTATTCGGAGAAACGCATGTTCCATTTCCGCAGTTCGGGTTGCATATTGGGGTGCACTCTAAATTAATATTGGATTTCTCTCGTTTGTAGCCATTGCAACAAACTTTTATTGCCTAATCGAAAAAAATCTAAGTTGATATTTTTATCTGTGTATTTTCTTGGAAACATTCTGCTTACTCTTGTCTTTCCTTTTATTGGTACGTTTTTAATACAAACTGATGCCAGTATTAAGCTGGGGAATACGGTAAATACTATAAAGCACTTGAGTAACATGCTCTTAGTTGTTGTTCGATTGCACTATGAAATAACACTGAATTAATACACAGCAGCAGCTCAGCAAAAGAATGAGTATGAACACAGACAAAGCGACTGGGAGAGAGAGAGAGAGAGAGCGCGTCTTAGTCAAGCCGGCTGAAAAATCAAGTTTTCATTGAAATAAATGAAATCTTTACTCTTAATAAAGACTCTCTTACTGCATAATGCCATACTATGACCACAAAGAGAGCATTTTAATGGAGGACCGAACTCAAGCCACAACAATAGAATTTCATATTTGAATTTTATTAGATTAAGTAAAACAGTTTCGACTAGAGTCCATTTTCTGTAATTCCCCATGTAACTATTGTAATTTTCTCTTTTTTTCTTTCGGCTTATCAAAAGTCAGATTCAATATGTTTGAGTGCAGGGTGACTCACAGTGGGAATTTTTATATATTTGAGGTAAGCATGCTAGCGATTGACTCAATTGAACTTAAAACAGTTTCATTGAGGGAATTTCCACAGTCACTGTCACATATTCTCAATGAAGTTTCTATTAAATATTTTAAATAAGTGATAAGAAAGCTTACATGTCGTTACCACAAAATTGCGTAACAGAGAATATGGACCGATGGTTCGTTTAAAGCTAGATATATGTGGATAAAAATTCATTTCAAAATAGACAACCATAAATATAAAATAAAATGAATATTTCTCCTCACGTTTATGGGTATACAAAAATACAAAATAAAATTCTTGTGTACGATAAAAAAAACAGCATAACTAAAGCAGATCTCTTATCAATATCAATATCAATCAAAGCACCGTTTTAGTTAATATGGATAATAATCAAATATTTTCAATATAATGAATGAAACTCCCTTATTCTCACTTAATTTAGATCACAAAGAAAGCATATTAAATGGAATTCCTAAATCTAAGCACAAGCATAACATTCGGTATCTGAATTTTATTAGATTAAGTACACCAATTAAGAATCGGTGGTAAGTTTCTTTTATCCCACATGCAAAGATTGTAATACTCTCGTTTTAAGAGGGCTAACCAAACGTTACAGTCATTATGTTATAATAGTTTGTTATATTTTAATATCAATGAATAATACCGTGATTCACTGTGGGTTGAGCTGAGCAGGTCTTAATCTTGCACGACTTTTTGAGCGAATTGAGCGAATTCCCACTGTCACATCGTTTAAGTTAAGTTTTCTGAACTAATGTGGAATATACAATTTTCCTATAACAATATGAGTCTTGATAAAAGAAGAAAATAATCACTAACCGTCTATTTAAAGACTTCTAGCTGCTAACAGCGGTATATAAGGAACAATGACTTCAGTGAAGCACAATCATTTTTATCAGGTGCAATAACATAGAATATAGACATCTGCATTATTGCATTTAAAAGGGTAAATGAATCATTAGCATTAAAATAGAGTACATCATTTTTACTATTCTACTTCAAATGAATGTTAGTCTATGCTGTACAAAATAAATCTACTGTACAACACAATAAGAGTACTGTGCTTTTGAGATCACTATACTACTGTTCAGTAAACATTGCTTTTCTTTTCTTATGCTATTAAGTTTATCTTAAGTTTACTAGCGATATTAGTTTTATACTATTAGCAGCATCAGTTAATCTGCCTCAATGTCTAAAAACTGTTTCATACTTTTAGGTGCTGTCATTAATCTTATTGGCTAGCAATACAAGTCCAAAATCAACTCAACGCTCACTGCAGTTCAAAATTCAAATCTCAGAAGAATTAAAAGATTGCCAGCTTAATTTAAAGAACCAAGTTAATGCTCACTGTTCATAATCTGCAGTTGGAATAAAGCTCCACTGATAATGTGCTTTGGCAAAAGTAAACACAACATTTGCAATTCCAAGGAGGCCAGCAGCAATCAACACTCGACTCTATCTCTATCTTTGTCTATCTCTTTTGTACCACAGCTAACTGACTGTTAATCCGTAAAATAAAAAGCCACGCCCCGCTGCTGCCTTCCGCTTCCCGTTGCCCGTTATCCGCCCCAGGAAAAGGAAGTGTTTGCATTTGCCTTTGCCAGGCACTAAAAATTGAATATTTAGTGGTCGTAATTAAAAATTAGCGCACCGACAACAACAAGAGTATAACAATACCAAAGAGTGTTGCCAACAAAAGAGGGCCATAATCCCAGGTATGCTAGTGTGTGTGTGTGTGTGTCTGTGTGTGTATTCTGCTGGGTGTAGTATGCATACGACGCGTATAATACGACTACATTTTGGCTTTTTAATAGCAACCACCTGCAATCTACACACACACATACACACACACACACAGGCACTCCTACAGTGAGCGAGTGCGGAAGTCGTAAGCATTTAATTTATGCAGGCAATGCATTTGCGTTTTTAGCTTCAACTAAAGATGGCCAACAGGATGGCCAACAGTATAACTGTAAACTCAACTTAGTCGTGTGCAAACGCACAACAAAACTAACTTGATTTAGTTGCATTTACTAACATTAAAAGCATTCATTTAAATCCCTAATTAAGTTCTAACTAAAAAGGTATTAACTTATCATATGTAAACTGTTAAGAACTCTATAAATTATGAAATTTATATTTTACTAATAATTTAGTTATTAACAGAAAACGTTTCAACTTTAAATCGTGAATTTTGAATGAAAATTGATGTGCAATTTGGCCGCAAGAAAGAACGTTGTCTTGAGAGCTGCTGTTATTTTATATAAGTTTTTTTTATTTTTTATTTTGCTTTTCGCTTTTTTAATATAAAAGTATTGTTGGAATAATATAAAGAGAATTTAATGGGTTAAGGCGGCTACTGGAACACGCCTGGCCATCAACTTTTAGCCAAGAGCTGTAAAAAAGTCAGCGCGTTGGCCAAGTTTTTGTGGTAGCAGTGTGTATGTGTTTTGGCTTCTAGACTTTGAGACTTCTAGACTCTTGGCCTGTCTCTATGCGATGCGTTTGCTGCTTGCTCTGCTCTGCTTGTGATCGTTCTAATTTTATGACATTCTATTTTCATGCATAGGCAAAGCACACACCCCCAGTTTATGGATGCGAGAACGAGATAGAGAGAGAGAGAGAGAGAGAGACAGAGAGAAAAAGATAAAGTGCGACAGAGAGAGAGAGACGGAGAGGGGAGGGAGTGCAGGCATTGCCATTTCATAGTCAGACATGAATGCTGCGCTTTGTTGCTGTGCTACGCCTTTGTTTGTATTGCCCTCAGGGGTAAAGTTTTTAGGATAATAACTTCCTGCGACTTTATGAGCCAAGGAAAAGCCAAAACCCAACAGCACAAGCAGCTCGCCGCCAACAACAACAACAACAACAGTAAGCACAGCAATCATAACGTCAGCAGCTAAAGGGAAATGAAAATACTTAAGTCAGAGAGCAGCGCATATGAACGAAATATCTTAAGACCACACTTAAAGCAGTCACCAGCGATGACACAAGCTTAATTCGCCAAATAAGTGCTTCAACTTGCACAAACTGCTGGCATGAAGCTTTAAAGCTGTTTACACCAACAAAAGGCATCCCTGGATTAATCCATGTAAAGTTTACTTAAAGTTACAACAGCAGAAATCTCTGGAAAACCAAACAAAAAGTTTAAAGCCAGCAACTTTTGTTGGGATTAATCTAAACACAAGATTGTAGCTTAGTTGAAAGAAATCTGTTACAACTAATCTGCCACATATCTTTAAGCTTTACAAACATAAAGTTTTAAAAAGGAGCTTGAAACTGGAAGTTATATGAGAAAATAAAGTATTTAAGCTAAAAAAAAATCATATTTGTAGTAAAACTAATGAAGTGTAATACCAGTTATAAGTCTGGTTTTCCTAATTCACTTTCAGCTAATGTCATTGCGGCACAATCAGCAACAACTACCGAGACGCCAGCACATTTGCCACAGCAAAAGCGAGATATTCTCAAAGATTCGCACCCGAGCAGACCACAGAAACTTTTGACGTTCAGGACAACCGCAAGGACACGAAGAGGAAAGCAAAAGAGAGCAAAAGAAAAGAAAGAATGAAAAAAGCACAAGATGCACGGTGCGAGTCTTTAATACTCGTACAGACGGTGTTAGCGCCATGACTGTGGGCATAATCTCAGACATAATTACACACAACTCAGACACACACATACGCTCATACACCCGCACACACACACACACACACACACACACACACACACACACCTATAGACACAGAGAGTAAGAGTCAAAGACTGACAAATGCAGTCACACATGAATGGGCTGCCAGTTCGCCTGGTTACATTTTTCCTTTCAACCATTTTGCGATTTATTTGTTTTTGCTCTTACATTTTTTAAGCCCGGTGCCAGAAACCAATGAAAGGCGTATACAGTTTGTCGTGGAGCAACAAAAGACCGTAAATACTTTTAGGGATTACATTTTTTTGAAACAATGAAAACCTAAAATATAATGTGTTCGACTTGAAAAATACATAGTTATGATGTTTGTTCCACAAGAACAGAGTCTTTTTAAGTCGTACTCACTGCTAAACATTTTTTTGGCTCAAGCGAAAGTTAATTTAAAGGTGACACAGACATGAAGCCGAGCTAAACTCAGAGTCGACTAAGTCATTTAATGGAATTCGTTTGGCAACTTTACGCTACGAAACTATTAAAAGTGCATTTAAATTTAATTAAGCATACAACGTGTTGCCACGCGACGAGTTTATGCAGTTAGTTAATGTTCGACTAAAGAAATACCCTATATTAAGCATGCGATAAGTTAAATAACTTTAAAACTCACACTTTGTTCAGAGATTTTACAGTCTAAAATTGTTATTAAAATGTATAGTTTATAAACAGTACATGCTTTTGAAACTTTAAATAAAAGTCGGTCATTAAAGCTCTTCTTAGATAAGTTTTTCTTTAGCTCGTTGTAAAAAAAGCCAATAGAATAAAATGGTAAAAGAAAATGCGTTGGCAATTAAAAGTTTTGACTGTCCTGCCGTTTGGCGTTTATTTGGCGCGCTTAATTTGATTTAACGCTGCTTTGGCTCAGTCTTTTTAAGTCCTACTCTCTCACTCTCTGTCTCTCTCCCATTTATGCTCTTATCGCATGCGATTTCTCTCTTTCGTTAGCTTTGTGTGTCTGCAATCAAATCAAAAATGGCAAGTTAAATGAAGCCAAAAGTTTCAATGTGTCTGTATGCGCTTTTTTGAAGCATAACTGTGTGCGTCAAGCAAACACACACACGCACACTCAGCCAGCCATACACACACACATGCATGCATGCATAAGTGAAGCATCCATTTGGCATTCAGTGGCTCACAGGGCGCTTAATACGCGGCTTCAAAACTTTAGACACAATATCGCTAATGATAATTACAAGCTAAAACTTTTGCTACATTTGCACACACACCCACACTACCCCCTTTTATATATGTGTGTGTATGTGTGTTTGTTTGTTCTTTTTTTTTCAACTTCAGTTGGAAACACCAAAGCATAAATATAAAATTTTCAGTGGTTTGCACAAAAGTTTAACACGAGTTGTGGGCGTTGTCAGAGTGCGAAATGAACGAGAGATAGCTAGAGAAATGCAGAGAGAAACAGAAAAAAAGCTAGAGATATTACAAATGTACTCAAATCATACACATATACAAACATATGAAATATATTCGAGTACTTCTAGCCCTCTGGCAAATGCCTTTTAATAAACAATTCATTTCATTTTCCGAGTTTAAGTTTACTTAAGCTTTTTTTAAAGCAAAAAGTTTATTTACTTACATGCACATATCATTTTATGGATTATCTGCAAAAGAAGATAAAAAAACGTATTAAATTTTTTATTTTAACTACAGCAGCAAAAGTCAAAACAAGACAAAAAAATCAGTGGTACCCCCTATAAAAGTAATTAAGAACACGAAACAATTACAGAAATTATGATTTTTTATTTGCAATTTTAAATATATTAAAACTCAGCAAACAGCTCACTTTCTGGGCCTGATCATCATTATGGCTCTCTTAAGTGAGTACGTATGAACACGAAAATGATACCAGTTTATGCCTTTACCTCGGCTAGTATCATTATATTTTCCAGCCAGGTTGCTGAAAAGCAGTACATTATTAAGTTTTAATTGAAAAACCTTTCAGGAATCCACCATACCTATGATGACATGCATTATACCACCAAGCGCCAGTGAACAATTCTGCACAGTTGCTTTCGTGACGATCATTATCTCGATCAAAGGTGGAAAACTTCATAGTATGATGAGTTCTAAGGGAATCGCCTGCAGTTCCATCAGACTTCCCCAGAGTATCTAGGGCATAAAGGTCTTCCTCGTCTCCGATTGCAAATTTATCATACGTCTCAAAGTTTTGGATTCCCTCAAAGTCTTCCAGAACTACCTGCAACTTTTGGCTGAACTCTGATGTCAAAGCGTGTATTTTATCCAAACCCAAAAAGAATTCACCATCGAGATCTCCAAATCCCTTTTTGTAGCTATTCCAGTTCCGATAAAAGTTTACACTTCCATCTAGTCGACTTAAAATAACTGTCCAACCGCCTCCTTGGGTTTTTGCATCGCAAGTCACTTTAAAAGGTTGTTTACTGTAGCTGGGAATGAGTATTTCGTAGATTCCACTAGTTTTGGTAATGGCAGTTGCCTCAGCACAATTACGAGGATAAGATCGGAAATGCACATCGGATTTTCTCGTTAAATCAACATCAGCTCTGAAAATTATTTTAATTTAGCTATAAAGATTGCACAAAACTTTGGAATGAAACCTGAAGTCGTTGAAATTTTTGCTATTTGCAAGAAATCTTCTTGTGTCGTTGAGCTCGGCTATCTGAATTGATTCAGAAAGTTCCAAAAATATATTAATTAACTCAAATATGAAAAGGATTTTGAACAACATTTTGGCGACTGTCATTCAACTAAACTCGTCGACGACTGAAGATTGAACTGAGCGATCGTTTTTATAAAAAAATGCAAAAATTATGGTGTTTGTCATGTGTCATCTGATGACAAACATAATGATATCACTTAAATAAACATAACTATCACACGTTAACAACTCAATTTAAAATTAAAATTGCCCCTTATTACTTCTCAATAACAGCAAAGTTACTTTTTCAAATGCTGTCTGATTTGACTTATCTCGTGGACGTCATTATTAAGACAATAAAATTAATATAAGAAAACAAATTTAACAGACAAAAATAGTATCTCTGACACTTTTTGTACTGTAATCTATGTGGAGTCGATATAGCCATTTCCGACTGTCCGTCCATATTAACACTCAGATCTCAGAGATGATACAAGCTAAAAACATCAAATTTGGTATACGGAGTACTTTTATGTAAAGGCAGAACAAGTCTATTTAAGAGTCAGAATACCACAACCCCTTCGCTGACAACACTTGAAATACATGGCAGAAAGCTAGTTTAAGCATGACTTTATTTTTATACAATGTATAAAGATCAATGTTTATTAGTAATAATATTAGGGAAGAAATGCCATCAACACACTGTCTCAAACGGTATCTTACCGTCGAGAGAGACCGACTGTACTATATTGCATGGTTGTAATGTTTTTTAGATAAATTTGTTAAAGTCAACTTTGTAATTACTTTGTATAAAGCAAACATGCTTAGATACAGCCACAGTTAGTCAGAACTGTTTATAAAATAAAAATAAATAAACTATTTTAAGTTAACTTTCTTGGCCGGATCATCATTGTGGCTCTCTTAAGAGAGTATTCGTGACCACGAAAATGATACCAATTTATCCCTTTACCATGGGTAGTATCTTTGTATTTGCCAGCCAGGTTACTATAAAGTTTAAAATTTATGGTTAATATTTAGTAATTCTATAAGCAACCCATCATACCTATGGTGACAAGCATTATACCACCAGGCGCCACTATAATATTCAGCACAATTTTTGTTGTCGCGGTCATTATCACGATCAAAGGTTGAAAATTTCATAGTATGGTGAGTTCTAAGGGAATCGCCTGCAGCTCCATCAGCCTTCCCCAGAGTGTGTAAGGCATAAAGATCTTCCTCGTCACCGATAGCAAATTTATCATACGCCTCAAACTTTTCTGCTCCCTCGAAATCTTCGAGAACCACGCGTAATTCCTGGCTGAACTCTGCCGTTAGAGCATGTATTTTATCCAAACCCAAGAAGAATTCACCATCGAGATCTCCGAATCCCTTTTTATAGCTATTCCAGTTCCGATAAAAGTTCACACTTCCATCTAAACGACTTAAAATAACTGTCCAACCGCCTCCTTGGGTTTTAGCATCACAAGTCACTTTAAAAGGTTGTTTACTGTAGCTGGGAATGAGTATTTCGTAGATTCCACTAGTTTTATAACCAGCAGTTGCTTCAGCACAATTTCGTCCATAAGAATTTGGATGTGGTATATTTTGCAAATTTTCCCATCTACCGAGCTCCGATCTAAACAAAATATGAGTTACGAAACATTGGGTAAACGGTTAATTCTCACCTCAATTCGGATAACTGAGAACTTAGCAGAAGAAATGCTTTAGTTTCATTTAACTCGGCGATTTGGGAACAAATGCAAAATATTTTACAAGTCCCCACAATAAATATTATAAAAAATATTTTAAACATTATAATGACTGCTACAAACTCAATTACGCAAAAGACTGAACTAAGCAAACCATAAAATATCGAGTTTTTATAACAAATGCCAAATATTATCAATTTTTTGCTGAAGACTTGAAGAAGATCGATGTCTTTAACGAAGATAAACTACTTTTTAAAACGTTTAATAAATACCTATAGAAATTTAGATTAAAAATGTTTAGGCAATGAAAGAAATGCTTTGTCTGTTAAATGAACATAACAGACAGAAAATGAAATTCCGATATAACAAAGTATATTTGTATATTCTTGATCAAAATAGATTTATTTATTTATATTTTGTGATGTATTTTGATAAACTTATATGTAATTTTTCATACTCTTTGCAAGAGTATATTAGGAAAATATGTAACAGCTAGAAGGAGGCGTGGCCTACCCCATAATGTATATATATTCTTGATCAGCACCAGAAGCCGAGTCAATATTAACAATCACATCACTCATTAAATTGAATTTGTTCCCTTTCTTGGCCTGATCATCATTGTGGCTCTCTTGAGAGAGTACGTATGGCCGCGAAAGTGATACCAATTTACGCCTCTACCGTGGGTAACATCATTGTATTTGCCTGCCAGATTGCTATAAAGGTGCAAATTTATAAATATTATTCAAACAAACAATCCATCATACCTATGGTGACACGCATTATACCACCAACCCCCAACATAAGCTTCAGCACAGTTGCTCTGGTGAGGATCATTATCACGATCAAAGGTTGAAAATTTCATAGTATGATGAGTTCTAAGGGAATCGCCAGCAGTTCCATCAGCCTTCCCAGAGTGTGTAAGGCATAAAGATCTTCTTCGTCACCAATTGCAAATTTATCATACGTCTCAAACTTTTCTGCTCCCTCGAAATCTTCGAGAACCACGCGTAATTCCTGGCTGAACTCTGCCGTTAGAGCATGTATTTTATCCAAACCCAAAAAGAATTCACCATCGAGATCTCCGAATCCCTTTTTGTAGCTATTCCAGTTCCGATAAAAGTTTACACTTCCATCTAGTCGACTTAAAATAACTGTCCAACCGCCTCCTTGGGTTTTTGCATCGCAAGTCACTTTAAAAGGTTGTTTACTGTAGCTGGGAATGAGTATTTCGTAGATTCCACTAGTTTTATAACCAGCAGTTGCTTCAGCACAATTTCGACCATAAGAATTTGGATGTGGTATATTTCCCAACTTTTCATGTCTATCGAGCTCCGATCTAAATTAAATTTTCAGTTTGTAAACTGTATTTACATTGGCTTAATCTTACCTCAATTCGGATAACTGAGAACTTATCATAAGAAACGCACTTGTCTCATTTAACTCGGCAATTTTTGAAGCAATAGAAAGTATTCTACAAGCGCTCACAATAAATAGTAAGATAAATATTTTAAACATTATTGCGACTGACTTGAACTGATTTATGCAAAAGACTGAATTAAACGAACATTTAAATATCGCGTTTATATAGAAAATGTCAAAATTTCTTATCAGTTGTTAGCTTAAGATTATAGCCCAGATGTCTTTATAGTCAATGCATATTCTTTATGTTCAATAACTTGAATGGGAATATGGGAATGGGAAACTAAAGAAGATAAACATATTTGGCACGTATGAAAGACATGCTTTGTCTATTAAATTTTATTTTAAAAGGCCACTCTACTCTTTTTGTAGAGTTAGAGTTCGGGTCTTAACAAGAACAGAAAATTCGCACAATTTTGTAAAGAAAAAACTTTGTGAAATGTTATATAAAAAATGCGTTTATATTCGATGTGTTGCCAAAAGCTAATTAAGCGTAAGCTTTAATAAATTTGTGATAAATGACGGATTAAGCTGACAAAGCAGCTTCCATTATCAGTTAGATAGGATGTGTGATATAACTGAGAGAGATATGAATAAAATTCTAATACCAATGAGAAGTTAAGCTCTCTATTCATAAATGTGTCACAGCAAACATATCTGTAAAAATGGGTTCAGTGTGTTCTTTCCCCCGTAAGTCCCCTTTGAGTCCCATCTCTTTTCAGATGAGCAAATAAAAACTCATTAGGTATCCTTTAAGCCACTGTGAGCTGCATAACTGAGTTTCCGTGTTCGATACGCACTACGTCTCCTACTCTCTCTATCTGTCTCTGTGTCTTTCTCCTACTCTCCCTTCGAGTTGAGTTGGAAACAACGCGGCGCTAATGAAGTGCAAATTGGCTAATGGGGCGGTGGTACGCAGAGCGCGTTGCGTCTAATTATCAATGCGGGTGACGCATGTCGGTAGTTCGAACCACATTGGCGAACCTTTCTCCACCCTTAAAACCAAGCAAAACTCCCACTAAATTCCCACCACACTGCAACTATGATTCAGAGTGAGACAGACTGTGTGAAAGAGATGCAAAAGATTTTTATGTGAAAACTTTTGTTCATTTCATGGGCAAAACTTTAATGGATTAATTTACCAAAACGTTCGTGCTGCAGGAAATTGAAATAGAAACATGGCAAAAGTGATAACAGAATGCACTTAATGAGTCAGGGAGGAAGAGGAAGAGATAAAGTGCGAAAGAGACAGAGATAGCTTAGATTTATGGGCTATGCTTGTGATCAGCTGCTGCTTTTAAGCCAGAGACGAACTCAAAATGCCAAACGCAAAAGTTTTATTAACTTTTTGGCAAGTTTTTTACACTCGAATCATGAATATTTTATTGCACATTTTTTACCCACACACACAACAGATAGGCGACGACAGCAGCCGGCGATGTGTGAACTCTTTTATCAATTTAATTTAATTAAAATTAATTCACCAATAATTGACTTTTAACGTACAATCATTTTGCACGAGAGCAGCTCAATTCCCACAACTCAATTCTCAATTCTCCATTAAAAAATTACGTTTTATTTCATTCCGAAACTGAAACTGAAAACTTAACAATTAGCGCAGCGACGTAAAAAATGTGAAGTAGGAGAAGGCACCTTGAAGTATCTACACGTAGGTAAGATAATGAGAAAAACAAAAGGAAACTGGAAAATAATGAATATTCACCTTTATCACAGCCTGCAGACTGACACGAAAGTACGACAAGCCGGTTAAGTAAAAGGGCTTATAATTAAGTTCAATGGCCAAAACAATAACCTTCATCAAACGCAGATTCTCAGCTGAATTTGTGGAGTAATAGAGCACTTGTTCCCACTTCGATTGGTAGTAAATGGTACTCAAATTATCGCTCTAGAAAATGAACTAGATGAAGCAAATGCGACTCAAACTCAAATAAACCCATTTACCGTATAAGCTAGTTCCGAGCCAAGTTGACCTAATGAGAGTAGCTCTATGGTCTTAGCGCCAAACCAAATCGGATACATATAATCACCAGATGGACTCTGCAATGAATCGAATTAGTCATAATTCTAGAAAAATACTTCCCACACCTACCGCATATGTCTTAAACCCCAAAGCACACAACAAAATGGCGCTAAAAGCGAACATAGTGAAAATTTGTAAAGTGAACGTCTGCTCCAACTGCTCACAGAACCGGTTCAGAGCGACGTTCCTGCGTAGTGCACGAGCCAACACATTACACATTTCTTGTGCCATAAAAAAGCGTTTCTTCTCATTCAGTATTTGTTCAACCGACTCGTTTATATCACGTTGAAGTAGTTCGTAATGTGCGTTCAAATGAGCCAGTAGTTCACACACCAAGGCCGTCTTGCCAAAGGACATTGTGTCAGTTTGGAGAGCCACCCAAATGCTACTCAATGTGAGTGGTACAAATAGATAGAGCGATGACACATCAAAGGGTAGTATCATTGGTAGTAAAAACTGCTTACGCCTCTGGGCCAACATTAGAATTGGTAACAGCACGTAGCCAGAAACAGCAGCCAAATAAAGCGCTGAAACAAAACGATTTAGACGCAATTTGTGTTCAATTCGTTGAAAGATTTCTGGTTCCTTCTGCCGTTCCACATAGATGGAACTAAAGAACTTGTGTAGCACTTTTTGTAGTTCTTCTCTTTGCCACAGTATATGCAAACAGCGAATTTGACTCTCTACGATGATCAGATATGTAGGCAATGCAGACATTACATCATTCACAACACTTTGACATCGCATATAACGCAATTGGCCATCGTTGTGCAGTAGTAGAATTGCCCAACCGAACAAGGCTAGACAGTAGTCAAAGCGTCGACAATTGGTGGAAGTAGTTGGATCTAAAGGCCAAAAGATGTGGTTTAAACGGTACACCCTTAAAGGCCAAGATAGCTTCACTCGTTGGCCGTCTGACAGTAGCGGCACAAAACGCACCATTTTAAAAACTAAAATTGTTTTTTATTTATGCACTAATTTATATACCCTCAAAGTACTAAATACTGCTCACAAAAGCTGATTTTTTCTTGCGTGCAATAGCTCAATTAAGTATTTTTTCATTAAACAATTAAAAGTTGTTGTTTTGGTTAATAAGTCATATAAATATTAGAGTGGATTTCTCACATTTCCTTTTAAAAGCCTAGTACGCAAGGGGAATACATGAGGTTATGTTTCTGTGACCAACTGATAAAATCTTCGAGAAAACTACAATATTTTCTAGTTAATAATTATACCATTTTGGTTTACACAAAAAAAAAACAATTCCAAATTTCTCAAATAAAACTATTATTTGGTCATAGTTTGAGCTTTTAACAGTCGAGCACCACGACTTTAATTTATTCCTAAAAACATAGTCAAACGTTGATTAAATTTAAAGCTAAAATTGTGGTCACATTTTCAACGCATTGAAGTGAGAAATGTAAAGTAAGAGAAGGCACCCTGTAGTATCTACAAAAAAAAGAGCACAATTCAGAAAAAAAGTCAAACAGGAAGGTAAGTAGAAAGCAAAGACAACACCTTGATAACCGTTTGAATGCTGACTTGAAAGTATGACAGACCCGTCAAGTAGAAAGGTTTATAATTAACCTCAATGGCCAAAGCAATTACCTTCATCAACCGCAGATTCTCGCGTGGATTTGTGGAATAATAGAGCACTTGCTCCCACTGTGATTGATAGTACATAGAGCTCTGCAAATTTACCTGTTTAATTAAGAAATAAAGTAGAAAATAAAAAAAAAATCATTGATTAAATTTAAATAAATATCCTAAAACTCTATAAAAATAATCTTTGAGATTAACTACCATATAGGCCAAATCGGATCCGAGTTGACCCAGTGAGAGCAGTTCTATAGTCTTAGCGCCAAACCAGATGGGATATATATAGTCACCCGATGGACTCTGCAATGAATCAAATTAGTGATAATCTCAAGTACCCAATACTTCTACCCACCGCATAGGTCTTGAAGCCCAAAGCACAAAGCAAAATGGCGCTGAAGCCAAACATAATGAATATGCGAAAAGTGAAATGACGTTCCAACTGTTCACTGAACCGGTTCAGTTGGACATTGCGGCGTATGGCTTGAATCACTACTTTCCGCATTTCTTGTGCCATTTCAAAGCGCCGACGAGTTTTGAGTATAGTTTCGACAGCTGAATTCATATCGCGCTCAATGAGAACATATCGCGCCCTCAGATGAGCAAGCAATTCGCAGAGCAAAGCAGTTTCACCAAAAACCATTGTGACTATTTGCATTGCCACATAGATGCTGGTCAATGTGAGTGGCACAAAGATATAGAACGATTCCGTATCGAAGGCCGGAATCATGGCGTATAAATAAAAAGTTCTTTTTTGCACCACCATCATAACGGGCGAGAGTACGAACCCCGAAACTGCAGCCAAGTAAAGAGCAGAAACGATGCGATTGAGCAATAATTTCCACTGAATATTTCGATAGACTTCTGGTTCCTCCGAACGATCCACATAGATGGAACTGAAGAACTTTTCAAGCACATCGTATAATTGTTGTTTATGCAACTGAACGTGTGTGCTACGCAGTTGTCCCTCCACAAGGATTAAATAAGTCGGAACTCCACTTAAAAGTAAATCCAAATTCGTCCAGTTAAAACGCAAGTAACGCAACTCGGCATCATTGTGCAGCAAGTGAACTGCCAGGTCGAATAGGCCAAGAAAGATTGGAATGTGTCGCCATTTGGAGGTAATGCTCTTGTCCAGTGGCCAAAATATGTGATTGAGTCGAAACAGTTTTAATGGCCAAGAGAGCTTTACTGCTTGACCATTTGACAGTAGAGGCGCGTAACGAACCATGTTCAAAACTATAGACCACTTACAACAGGACAATGTCTTTTATACCAGCAAAACTGTTTGATAAAACTTTGCTACGAATTGAAGATGATTTCTTCATACACAAGTTTTAGTTTACATAGAGAGAATTAACTGAAAACAAACAAGTTTATACATTTTCGGAAGTATTTAAACCAAAAGATTGATAAAATCAAGTATACGCATCCTTTCAATTAAGTTTATAAATTTAAAAATAACACAAAACATTCCTATTAAAAATAACATTTATTTTTTGCAGTGTACACATATTTATAGCTAACCATATTGTGAAACTTCTCGGAGAAGACAGTTACTCAACTTTTTAATGAGCTTCCTTCATGCATGCAATAGCTCAATTAAGTTATTATCCCGCAAAACACGAGTCATGAAAAATAAAATAAAGGAAACATTGAAAATTGTTGAAAGTTTAATGGTAATTTTAGCTAATTCACAATGTAATCGTTGTCCCTAAATATTTGAGCAGATTTCCAACTTTGTAAAGTCCACAACAATTGTAAACATTAGGTAAAACAGGGAGCACAACTTTCCGCTGCAATTTCAATTGGGAAAACTTTCAATCGGAAAAGCTCGAAAAGCCTATGCCATAAATTGGGTGTAATTATTTTCACATATTTAAAATTGCAACAATTTTTATCTAACAATTATGCTTAAATATTTTGGGGTTATTATAGTAAAGAGTTTTTGATCTATACTTTGGTACCGAAACACCTTTAAAATACCTCAAAATGTTTAGTTTTGAGCATTTTTTGTACCCCTTTTCATCCGACAAAATTAATTAATTCAAGCGCACAATTTTCTGCCGGAAACTCGCACAGTTTTTCGGGGATATTGCAACAGTTGACGCCCTCTACCGTTGACTTTTGGCAACAGCAATAAAGACGCTGCCACATTTGCGGCTTGGCTGCAGCAGATAGTGGCAACAGTTTGTGTTATGAATATTTTAAGAGGCCGTCAAGAAAAAACACCGCCACAAAAAGCCAGTCGAAGCGCTGACTACAGTGCGCACTCAGTATGCTGCACTCTACAGTACAGTGGTCACACTGCTTCTTGCCACAATGCCGTGTCGAGTTTGTGTAGCTGCAGTTTGTTCGCCACATTCATCTTAATTTCCTGTCACGACAATGACAACGACGTTTTCTAGCAACTCTTGGCCATTTGGTCAGGGCCAAGTGTGCGTGTGGCAACAGTACCATACCCCTACTAACCCCTTGCTAGCTGCCATCAACAAAAACAACACATACACACACACACACACACACTACACACTCATTTTTTTTGGTAGTAGCACTTTTTAAGCCTTTTGTGGCATTTGTTTCCACTGCCTTTGGCTTGCACGTTGCAAGGGCAGGAATTTGTGGGGCTGGGAGGAGGGGGGCGTGGCTGAAGCATTGAAGCTTTGTGAGTGGCAAGCTGTGTCTAGTCCTGTCTGTGTATGTGTCTGTGTGCCACGCTTTGTTGTGCCATGTGCCATGACGGCGTGCGGCATTGTGGCAATGCGTGGCTCGAGTTCATAGCGATGCCGAATGCCATCAAACGGCAAAAAGGGCCAAAAGCGTTTTGTCCCGGCATAAACAACGCACAGCAACTCGATGTATACCCCACACTCTCTATGTCCCTCTTTCTCTGTTTCTGCCTCTCTCTTGTTCAACCATTGCCAGTACACACTGTATGCGATGTTATCGCGTGCCACAGGATATTGCACTCTAAGCCAGTAGATGGCGTCATGTAAAGCTGGACAACATCCGATTAAAACTTTACGATGTGCGTGTATCCCAGTCGACTAGCTGCAGTTCGCTCTGACCTCTCTCGCTCCCTCTCTCCTCCTCGCTTTTATTTCTCTCACTACTCTATGCGTTGGTCAGCAAGTGGATAAATTCTCATTTACTGCTCTTTTAAGCATGTTGTTTTTGTCGCTTTCTCTGCTCGCTTTGCTTGCCAGCTTGTTACGAGTATTTTGACATACCACACCAAAGGGTATATTGGCTATATAAAGCAACTTATAAAGTTTCAACTAATGTTTTCAGGCAGTAAACATAGTCTGAAAACTAAACCTAAATTAAAGGCTTATTTAAAAGCTTATCTACCAGGTGGCATGCAAACTGCAACTGCTTTCACTTTAACTATCTTAGCGTATTCGGACTTCGCCAATAGCATTTTCTGTTTTGATATCTTGTTTTAATTTTTTGTTGTGCATGCCAGCAGCGCCCTCTGTTGGCCAGTTTCAGCATGTGTGTAAATTGTCCACTCGTTATGTGGGTGTCAGAGGCTGAGTGTGTTAGGAAGGGGTTGGCGAGGGGGTTGTGGGTAAGTGAGAGGGGCACTGCAGTGTTTTTGGATGGCGGTTAGTGTTTGGGGTAATAGCGCGGCATGTTAAACTGACCGCAAGCATTGTTTATCATTAAGTGTGTGCCTGTACCACTGTACTGCCGTCTCTTGCCCTACATGTCCCACTGTCCGGCTGCTTTTGTCGTCTATCTCTTGGTTTGCAGCCTGAAGCCTGTCCTGACTCGTTGCCACATGTGTCACATGACATATGCGCCTCTGCGCGTGCTTTCCGCTTTCTTCCCTGTCGAATTCTTTTTTTCTCACACCCCTCGGTACTCTTCCCTCCGCTGTGTCTGTCCAAACATGTGTAACGTGGTTCTCTCTTCTTCTTCGTGCTGTAGCCACGTCCAGTTAATGGAGCCGTTAGTCAGTCCCTATTCTTTTTTCTACAAAATCCAAAATGAAACGAAAGGCTCAACTTTAAGCACTCGAACATTAAATAAAGGAAATAAAATAAACTGCAAAGTTGTTGCCCCCTAAAATCCCCGCTAAAAATGCTAGTTTGTAAGGGGAAGTCAAGAGAGAACACGACTAATGGAAACCCTGTAAATGTTGTGTATAACACTAGTTTATTATGCGCTCGTGTGGAAATTTAATAGGTAAACTGACGCTTTAAGAATTCTAATCTATAAAATTCCGCATTAAAATTATTTAATTTGTTACGAATTTTTCAATACTTCTTAAGAAGTGCAGGGTCTCATATAAGTAGCATCCCCAAGCTTCGAAAAGAGCGGCGAGTGCATGCAAAACTTTTGTAATTAGGAAGCAATGTCGGTCATTAGTGCACGGGGTGGTTAACGGATGTGAGTGGGAAAGTGGGGGTGTGTGCTTGCAGCACTGCAACTGGGACTCCAAATGGCTGCTGCTGCTACGACTGCTACTTTTTGAGAAGATGATGCCACAAAAAGACGCCAGCAGTCAAAACAATAATGCAAATGTGCAGTTAAAAGAAGTCAAAGGCAAAAAACTTTTACCAAAGCCACAAACCTGAAATACTCTTAATAAAAACTAAATTAAAATTTGAATTCTACACAAAAAGCATTGCATACATATTGGCTTGGATTTTAAGTTAATTTTGAAGGTTTAAACGTGTTATTAAAATACCTACTTTAATTTGAAATCGGTTTCTATGGTATAAGTCAATAAGTTTTGCGTTTAAAATAAAATCTTAGTAATAGTTTGTAAACATTTCTTTAGAGATTCGTCATGGAAACTAAAAGATTGTGCAGGCAATACGACAATGAGAAAACATTTTACAAAGAAAGCAAAACAAAACTAGAAAACATTTCTAAACTTCAAGTTTAAGGGATGAGAAAAAACTTTCTTTAGGCAAATCGCTTATAGGAAAATTTCGCATGAGCACAAACATTTTTTTTGTCAACATTTTAGGTATCTACATGTGTATTAAATAATGCCCATGTGGCCTGAATATTCATTATGAAATCCAGCCACTATTTTTCTATAACTATTTCATTGTACCAAACAACAACTGATTATACACAAATTTTGACCGCTAGATAAATAAATATTCGATATTTTTCTTAAGACTTCATTAATTTAATGTTCCTTTTTAAAAATACATATATTATTATGGCTATGTCAAGTTAACCCATTTGAAAGTAAACTACTTGAATTTCTAACCAAAATGTTACGAAAGCCAAGTGTACAGTTCTGTTATCATCACATGGTTGACATACAAAAAACTCAACTGACCTTAAGGGGGACATTAACCCGAAATTGGCAATAAAAATAATAGAGATTCTAGTTTTGCCAAATAATGTGACCTTCTGGCTAAACTGATAACTACTGAAAATTTACAATTCACATTTAATTTTGTGATTAGACGAAACTTGGCCAAATGGCAGATAAGCGGTCCAAAAACGTGTTGATAAATTTATTATAAAAAGAAGCTTTGAAACAAACAGTGATCAGTTTTAAAACAGTGTTAGAAGAGTCAGTAGAGTAAAATGTGTAGCAAAATTGGATTCCTAATGTTGGGCTGTCTGTTTTTGGGCAGCTCCTGTGCACCACACAACCTTGAAAGGATTGAAACTGATCCAGAGTTGATTGGCGATTATTTCGAGGGTGACATGGATGTCGTCTTTCTAAGGAATGGGCTAATAACTCCCACTAGGCACTGGCCAAATGCCACAGTCTATTACCAGATCGACGAGGAGTTTGGTAGGTTTAAGAATATAAAGTTATACACTGGAAACATCTAGGATTCCTGAACAAGATAAATCCTAATTTTATTTTATCCTTTGCAGACGAAGCACACGTTGCCCACTTAGAGAGAGCCATGAGACGGATTGAGAACACTTCCTGCGTACGTTTTGTGCCCGCGACTGAGGAGAATGATGATTATGTTTTCATTGCTGTCTCTAGTGGCGGTTGTAACTCAAATGTGGGCATCATTGGTGGTCAGCAAATAATCCGCTTGACCAATGATCAGTTGGGCACCAGATGCTTTAAATTGGGTGTCATTCAGCATGAATTGCTGCACACTTTGGGTTTCTTTCATCAACAGTCGTCGCCGAATCGTGACAACTATATCAAAGTGATCGAGGAGAACATTATGGAGGACAAGATGAACGCCTTTAAAAAAATGAACGAGAGTGTTGTTAGTGATTTCAATGCGGAATATGACTATGGCAGCATTATGCACTATGGTCCCAAGGCATTCTCCAATAATGGAGAGCCCACAATTGTGGCCTTGGATCCGGAGGGTCAGAGCAAAATGGGACAAAGACTTGGCATGAGCTCGGCAGACATAATACGCCTAAATACCATGTACAACTGTCCGATGTAGTTAAGTTTCAAAAACATAATTTTGGCAATAAGTTTAGCTAATACTTTCTCACTATAACTTATACTTTTAAAGCTCTAAGTTTTGTGAACAAAGAAGTAATTTCAATTAAATGTAAGTCATTTGTCTGTTATCCAAAAATGAGTATCAGAATTATTTAAATAAATTAATTTTAAATTGACAACTAGAGGTGAATTAAATATAAACTCCAACATATCGGTAAACTAGTAAAAGACCCATTATAAATTATATTCCTCAACGGATCTTGTGCTTATCAAGGCAACAATTTTGAACGTCATAAAATGATAGCAACAATTAAGGCTTTTGATTAGGACACCGTAATTAGAACCCGATAAGCAGCAAAAAAAAGGTAATTTGCAATTCCGGTTCAATTAAACTTAAACACAATTTCGAGTGGATTAGTCGAAAATGTACAGAGCTTGGAGTAAGTTGTCTGTTCTGCTGGCGCTTAGCGCCTTTTTGGGCGTGTCTGCGGCGCCACACCGCCTAGAAAGGGAGGAAACCGATCCTGAGTTGACAGCAGGGTATTTCCAGGGTGACATGGACATGGAATTTCTACGAAATGGCGAATTGGCACCCACGCTACATTGGCCAAATGCGACAGTCTACTACAAGATCTCAGAGGAATTTGGTGAGTTTCTAGACCAAGTTATCAAAGCGAATGATATTTGCCAGAAAAAGATTTGATTATAATTATTGCTGCGGAAAACTGTTAGATAAGGTTTATATTGTGTACAAATTTACAGAGATATGTTAACGTTTACAGTTTTAAAACGCCCTTTAATTCTCCTTTCTTTGCTTTTCTTAGCCGCTCCATATGCTGAGTACATTGAAATTGGCATGAGGTTAATCGAGCGCGTCTCCTGCATACAATTCATTCCCGCTAGCGAGGAGACCTTGGACTACGTTCATGTTATTGTCTCCGATTCTGGATGTAGCTCAAAGGTTGGCTTTCGTGGCGGTGAGCAGACTATAAAACTAAAGCCTGCTGCTTTGGACAGTGGTTGCTTTAAGCTGGGCACCATTCAACACGAGTTGCTGCACACCTTGGGCTTCCATCATCAGCAATGTGCGCCGAATCGCGATGATTTTGTCAAAATTGTCGAGGAAAACATTACCGAGGGCAAAGAGAGTAACTTTAAAAAGTACGAAGAAGATCGCGTAGGAGACTTTGATGTAGCCTACGACTACGGCAGCATTCTGCACTACAGCTCCAAGGCTTTTTCCAAAAATGGACTCGAAACAATTGTGGCCGTTAAGCCAGAGGGTAATGATCTTATGGGTCAAAGACTTGCTCTAAGCGAAGCTGATATAAACCGCCTCAATACGATGTACAAGTGTCCACTACAGACATAAATGGAATATCTGTTTTTAATTTTTCAATTATGAATCTTATAAAAGTTTTTTGAACTCTTATGAAATAAAATTTTGTTTTCATAGAGTAATTATTTTGGCATGAAAACAAGAAGAAATGTGGTGGGAAGGGAAAGACGTACATTGCTATATTGACTCGTCTGTTTATGCTAATCAAGAATATATATGCTTTATGATGTTGGAAAAGCCTCTTTCACCCTCTTACCCATATTTCGCTTCTGACAAACCCAACATACCCCTCTACTCGTATTTAGAGTACGGGGTATACAAACCAAATAAAACATTTTGTAGCACCCTGTATTTCATTTCTTCAAATTGTATAAATTTTAACTAAATTAAGCTAAGCAAATATTCAACAGATAAGACTTTGCTCCCTTTTACTACGTTTGTCTGACGTTAGTCATACAAGTTGTATTTAAACATTTTATCAAACTGTTACCTCCCATTGAGAGAACACTTTCATTATTATCGCACCTTTTTATACAGGTTTGGGATTGTAAAATCAGAAGAAATTAGAAGCAGTCCCCAATTTGTTGTTAATGAGGCCTTTCCAGTCACTCAGCTGTGAAGCAACACCTGCGCTTACTTTCAAATTGGAGGCAAACAAAGAGGTTTCCCCTTACGTTTCCAACACCCACAAACCGTTTGCATTTTCCATCAACAACTGTTTCTTCTTTTCGTTTTCGATAAGCTCCAATTTCCCTTATCTTATCGCTAACTGGAAACTGGAAACTTTTGCGCTACAATCATGTCAGAGCTTATCAGCACAAAGAATAAACTGAACTATTAACCAGCTGAGATTGGACAGCATAAGACTAATATGCTCCATTTACTGGAAGTAGCGCCGGACTTAGTCATAGTTGGTAGAGAGTGTGCTGCAAGTTTCCAACGAATTCAGTTGTTAGTGGACGGCAAAGAAAACGCAGGCATTTCCAAAATGTCCAATAATTTAAACTAAGAAAATAAATTGCAAAAATTTATAAAGACCTAAAATCGATGGCACTACAATGTGTGATCCAACCTAAAATGTGGCTAGGCCTGAAGCAGATTTTACTCTACGTGGGCCTCCTGCTCTGTGTGGTCCTCCAGGTGTGTCGCAGCAATACTCAATTACAGCTCAATTGTCCCAGCTCATGTCACTGTGATCTTTATGCACAACGTAATCGCGCTATCTGCAGGTAAGTTCAGTTCAATTACAATATATATCACGCATATAACTTTTACTTTTCTCGCTCTCCCTCTCTCTGTCTCTTCCGGCCTCTCTCTCTCTCTCTCTCTCTCTCGTGCTCTCTTTGTAGCGCCAAACGCTTGATAAGCGCCAGCATTGACATGCCCAAAACTGTTGAATTGCTGGACTTGAGCTACAATGATATCAACAGCATTGACGTCGATTGTTTTGAGGTGAGTCTATCTAGTGTAAATACCCTGTAATTAAATAGTGATTCAGTTTGGAAACCACATTTAATATAATTCTAAAAAATGCTCTACATGGGAACAAACTAGTGACTACAGTTTTTGCATATATTTGGTAAACTGAATTTGAATTACTAATTATTTCCTTTCTCCCCTTAGATCACCGTGCATCTGATCAATCTGACGTTGTCCCATAATTCGATCCACACCATCCACGTGGATGCCTTCGCTAAGCTGCGTCATCTGCGATCGCTGGATCTTTCCTACAATCGATTGGAGCAAGTGGATGAGCACTTGCTGGAAACCAATACACAGTTAATACACCTTAATCTAGAGGGCAATAAGCTGGCTACACTGGGAGATGAACCATTTTTGAGATCGACATCTTTGCGTTCACTAAATCTGCGAAATGCGCAAATCAGTCAATTAAGTGCGACGCTTTTAAGCGGCCTAACTGAGCTAAGACAATTGGACTTGGCACAGAATATGCTCATAACAGTTAATATAAATACATTTCATGCCACGCGATATCTGGCAACGCTTGACTTAGAGGAGAATCCACTGAATTGTGATCGTGCGTTAATTAAGTTTGCCACTTGGCTGAGATTAAGAGGCGTGGCCATTAGCCTCAGCGATTGCCTAGAGGAGAAACCCGATGTGGAGCTAGCTGAAGAAGCCTCGGGAACGGAACCGAAATTCGAGCGATTGGAGCACATGGCTGACAACACTGACGAACCCCAACCTGTGGCAAGCATATGGCGTGAGTTACCCGATGAATCCGATGAGCAGGAGGAGGGGCAGGATGGCCAAAAGAAAACCGGAGACGAGCTGTCAACACTTATCGATGTTTGCCAGGGCAATCGGGAACAGCTCTGCCTACGCTATCGCAATTGCCTGGAGCGTGTCAGTCATGAACTGCTCGCTGGCAATGGGGGCGTGGGCATGACTGGTGCTGGAGCTCAGCCAGGCGACCAGGTGACGAGCACGCACACCTTTGACGAGGATGATGTGAAATTGGCCTTTGCAGTGGGCGCTGCCACCGGCATCTGTATGGTCATTTTCATCATCAGTTTCGCTTTGTGCGTGAAAAGCGGCTGCGAGCTGCAAAGGAAACGGCGACGACAGCAAACCGCGAATGGCGATACATGTGAGTAACAAAAGAGTGCACTTTAAAGGTGCTTTAAAAAGTGACATAACCAGAGGTAGACTTTATACAGAAAAACGATTTAAAGTAAAGCTTTGAGCATAGGGACACTTTAAATACTTTATTCTAGTACTTTATTGTAGTACTTTATATAGTGCCTAGGAACAATTCTCAATACTTCAGCTTACGAACATGATTTTAAAGACGTACTTTAATACATAATCTGGGCAAGTGTTATATGTACATAACACATGTGGAAGTTATAATTGCATTTTAAATAATTTTGTAATACTAGCGTCAACATATGGAAAATATATAATTGTGTAAACAATACTTAGAACTTAACAGCTAAAATTTTAGTAATGCCATCTAACTAATGCCTTCATTTCTTAGCCATAAACACATCGGAGCAACAGCTGCCCACCATACACACTTGGTCACCACCGCGAACGCGTAATCCGCGTCGCTCCAATCCGCAGCGTACCCGCAACGCGCCCTCAAGAGCTATCGCACGACAGGCCTATGGACCTGAGGACAACTTCGTGTCACGACTTTTTGGTCGCCCAGCAAGGCATCAATACTATCGTGCAATAAATCAGAACACGGCGACACTCATACGACGACTGAGTCGCAGTAATTTATTCAGCAGTCGCGATCGTGAGCGTGAACCAAGCAGTCCAGAGACACCGACTTCAATATTCTATACGGAGGCGGAAGGAGCGCGACCAGAGACGCCGCCACCAAACTATGGCGATGTGGTGGTGATTGAGCATTGTGATAACAAATAAGAAATAAACAGCTAAACTGAGCTAATTAATAATAACAAAAGTAATCAATAATAAATCTTTAAGTAACAACTTTACAGTTGATTCCAATAACATATTCCCCTTTTGATTTTTATTTTCTCTTTTTTTGTGTCGCATTCACATAGAGAAATATCAATTGGGGATTCCAAAATTCTTTTTGTGCTACTTTTATTTGCTTTGGTAGTTTTTTGGTAGCATTACTTTTACACGACTGCAACAAATCGCAATAAAAACTTTTGACAAAACTATCAAAGTTGCCATGAAATGTGAACAGAAAGGGGTTCGACGGTGGCAACTCTGAAATTGCCATAGCCGCAGCCAAATCTTCCGTACTTGCACAAAACTCTTTCTACTCAACTGCCGGCATAAAGCCGAAAAAATGAGAAAAGAATTTAAGTAAGAAAACTTTACACACTCAAATAAATGCTGAAGTGTGGGCGATGGTAAGGGGTGTGGCCGGAAATGAAGCGGGCGCTCGCTGGGCTGAACGGATGTAGCAAGACAAATCGAAAACGCCACAAAAAGAAAACAAACAAAAAGAGTAAAAATAAAAGAAATCCCCCCGAAAACCCCTTTGGTAAAAACCCACAGCGAACATGGGCAAAAACCCAACAATTTGCACTGTAAAGCAGCAAAAGTGTCTCAAAAGAATCAACCACCAAAACTAACCGAAGCATAGAAAAAAAAATGTAACAAAAGAGAATATGAACGAAAAAATGTGGTAGTCGAAAGTGCAAGACTTAGGCATACCCCTTGATTGGCTCTTAGTCGCCCTAGACTTTCAAGTTGGAAAATAGAAGCATCAGCAGTTCATCAAAAAGCTAAGCTTATTATCCTATCGTTGTTAACTGTGTAGGTCAGTGTAAGATGTCTTTTTAATTGCTAAGCTAAAAATCACAAGAATGAATGTCTTAATTGTTAGGACAACAAGATTGAAGTTGTATTTTTTAAATCATAAATTGTGTACACCTAAAAAGCCTTTCTTGTGCTTAACAACGCTATGAAACCCTTTTCGCAGACTTTTTAGGAGGTATTAAAATATATGCAAAATAACATCGCGGTAAAAGTGATTCTTAAAAGAGCATGTAAAAAAAACACTGTAAAAATTACAATGGCAAGTCATATATTTAAATTTTATTGATCAACTAGATGTTTAAAAAATATTTTAAGATTATTCTACTGAGGCTTCAATATTCGCTGCATCTCAATAAAGAGTATTATTTGGAGAGCTGGTTAAAAGTATTTGTTCTGAAAACATAAAAACAAAACGTGATTCGAAAATAATTTTAATGTTTAGCAAACTCATTTCTATTGCTGGCAAATGTGGCAACTAAAAAAGTTTTCGCTTGGCAAATTTGTTGCAACAATGCGATGTTTGCGTCGCTGCATGTGGCAACATCGCGTGTTCGCTGCTGTTGCTGCTGCTTCTTGCCTCGGCTGCTCCTGTTGTTGTTTGTCTGAATATCACAGTTTGGTTTGTTTGTTGTTTGTGGCAGCTTTCATTGCACTGCGCTCAACGCAGCTCAGGACAAAAGTTAACGTATCCTGGGATCCCGAAGTTGCGTTGTCAACAGCCAAAAACGCAAAAAGTGCAGGCAACTGGGCGGAAAAAACACCCAGCAGGAGCTGGCGAAATGAAGCGATGGGAATTGGCAAAGCGGGGTAGTGTTGAAAAGCGTGAAAAATATATATACTATATCTAAATCCAACATTAATGAAAAACTTTTTGCATAATCCATGATGCCGACGATGAGTGCGGTGCACAACCAATGCCATCGACTGTAGACACTAACAAAATGCAGCCAACTGAACAGCTTTGAGGTAAGAAACCTCAAAAAAAAATATATATATTTTTATATATAGACAGGTAAATATTCTGGGAGTGGGAGCCAGTTTTTGGGGTTGTGGTTTGCTGCCATTGAAGGGCAAGTAAAGCGGCTTAAAAGGTTTTGAAGGTTGTGCAAGAAGCCAAACCGGAGGTGAAAAGTGAGTGCATTTTGCATAACTACGAATATTGATTGCAACTTGGCCACATTTCAAAGTCAAAAGTCTGAATAGCTCCGACAAGGCTAATAAAAAAAGACAACTGAAAATAAAGAGAGCTCGAGTTTATAGAACTAATAAAATAAATTATTTGTTAAATAAAAATAGCCCAACGAACGTCACTTTAGTTCCCATTTCAGCTAGTATAATTTCATTATTTAAGCACATTGACTTACCGCCCAAATAAGCTTTTGAACACTCAACCGAACCCGGTCAGAAACGCGTGCTAAATTGCGTTTATTTCTCATTCATATATTCAGTGAACGAAATCTGACAAATCCGGGAATAAACTTCAAAGCATTTAACAGTTGTTCAGTGACCTCTCTCTATCTCCAACACACTTCCTCCCTTTGGCCACGCCCCCTTCTCTCTCACTTACA
Source organism: Drosophila nigrodunni (assembly GCA_020829145.1). NCBI lineage: Eukaryota > Metazoa > Arthropoda > Insecta > Diptera > Drosophilidae > Drosophila > Drosophila nigrodunni. The sequence goes on from JACVCZ010000008.1 coordinate 2,476,586, forward strand.
TTGCGATGTAATCTTTACAATGCCACAGCACAGTTTTAATTGCTGTGACACTGCAGATGCGGCTGACTGAAGCTGGAAATTGGTCAGAGTTGATAAGGGCAGGACTAGAAGTTAAACTTGTAGGTGGGAAGAGCAAAGGCGACTTTTCTCTGCTGCTCTTTTGCTCTTACTGCTGTTGTTGTTGTTCTTGTTGCTGTTGTCGTTTTCTAATTTGATAAAGATAAAAATCATTTTATAAATGCCGACGATGGCATTGGCGACATTGCCGTCAAGTGTATGCTCCTGACAGTCGACTCCAGGGCAACAAAATCCAACATTTACTTCTACACTCGAAGAAAATTTAGCATAAAACTGAAATACACTTTATTTCTCAAAATAAACGAGGGGTAGCCCCTAAAGAACTTTTCTGATTTCAGTTTAAACATCATGAATAAAAATCACATACATATTTTTCAATTTTCAATGTCTGTTTTAAATATTTGTTAAGTGTAATCTACACTCTCTTAAATCTCCCTCCCCCACCTCTCTCCTTCTTCTGAATCTTACCCTCAATCCCTCTGCTCTTTCTCTCGCTGTTCGCCTCTTAATTGAATGCTCATTTTAAAAGAAGCAGCAGAGTTGCCCACGTTCAACGTTGTCGACTTTAATTGCATTTTTATTTCATTTCCCAGCAATTATCGCCGGTTCGTGTGCAAATTTATAAGCTCGGGCTAACAGTTGTAGTGGTAAGTTGGCAATACACACACACAGGCACACACAGGTGGCACAACCTGTCGCACAGTCTGCAACATCCTAAGCTGCAAAGGTCAATCGTCGTGTATCCGCTGGTCAGCTTAACTCCTGTAACTGTAACAGTCCATGCATGTGTGTGTGTGTATAGGTGTGTATGTGTGCTTTGTCCTGTCGTAATTAAAGGTGGCTCTGGGCCAGGTCAGGACTTTGGACGCGTGCTTCAGCTACTGCTTTGGCTTCAGCTTCAGTTTTGTTTCCGGCTGCGATTCCCGTAGCCGTCGCCGTTGCCGTCTCCGTCTTGGACTGCTTGGCTACCATGTCCTGTGGAAACAAGTCCTTGTTGTTGCCTACATTTTAGCAATATTTATAGTTGTTGCTGCGCTTTGGCATTGGTCTTAGTGCAAGTCCAAACTTGTCGTTGCCAGTTGTTAGCAAAGCAATTAGCATGAGTTTGTTATTGCAACACGCCAACAAAAACAACAACAACAACAACATCGAGTTATCCTATGTAGCTACAAGAAAATTCAGTGCTGCCAACTCAACACATGCTAAAAGTTCTACCTTATTCCCCTCTGGCTCCCCTCTCATACTTCTTTACCTTTCAAATAAGAATTTAATTTATTTACTCTGTTGCATGAGGCAAAATGTGTTGGCAAATGGCCATGTGGCATTTAACTCTTAACAACAAATCAAATGTAAGTGAAACTTGCTAACCAGTTAGCTAAATACCTAAGTCAGCATCCAGGTGTGGTAAAGGCATGGAGTTTGGGGAGTCTCGGAATCTGCCTTTTAACTGATCTACCTAATGTATTTGCGGTGTGTTGAGCATACAGTATTAGATAATTTTCTATGATCAGTGGACACATTTGACATAAATTCATAGAGGTTTAAGTAAAAAGAATACCCATTACAGAAGAACATTTTGTATCACTTAAAATATCTACAGTCCCTAAAGATCTGAAGTAGTCAAGCTTTAAGCGGACTACACCCTTTTGACGTCCAGGCAGACATTCAATTAACAATACGAATGCAAATATGTGATTACATGTGGCACAGGCTCGTTTAACTCACAATTGTTGCCAGTTTTCAGCTGGTTTTCGAGCTGCCTTCTGCCTGTTGCTTTTTTGGCCCGATATATCCCCGGTGACAGTTAATTTTTAATTTAATGCACATAAACTGGGAGAGCTCGTTTCAGTTACTTTGCTCGACACTCTTAATGGCATTTTTGGCCCCATTTCAATTTACATGCGAGCCAGACACACAAAAGGACACGCGGACATGCTGGATACAAAAGCAGCGAAACAGGGACAGACACACAGCACGGGAAGGGGGTGTTAAAGGCATCGCCATTGGCAGCATTTTACACGTGGCTTCAAACAGGTGCGAGCGAGGGTCGCACTAAAGTTGCTCGCAAGCACACACTTGGCTTGCCACCCTTTGTCCACCTACCCCTGCCACACACACACACACCATTCCCCCACTCCTCGCACATCTGCCAAATGCGCCCGGGAGACATTTTTATATTTTAAACACGACACTAAACATTTGCCTTCAATTTCACTGTCAGTTTTTATACTCAGTCGCTGCTGTCGTTGCCCAAATTTGTGATACCCGTTACTTGTGGGTGAAGGTGGTATCTTTTTTTAAAGAAAATGCCTAAATTCAAAATTTTATTAAATCTGCTGTCCTTACATCTAATTAGCTGCATAATTTTATGTTATCTAACGATAGTTTTCTCCAAACTTTTAAACCCCCGCCTAAAAGTATGCAATGTCTTTTATAACAGGTATTTCAAAGTCCCCAAAGAGCCTTTTGTTAGGGCATTGATGTCACTCGCCATCAATGCTTAACTGTGCGGCTGTCAGTTCAGTCCATCTACCTTTATTCACTTGCTCCTCTCGCGCACCTCCCCCTACCCCGCCATAACATCACCAGCTGCTGGCCATTTAAAAGCACTTTAAATTGCTTGTTTTGGGGGCCCAAAACTGTTGACTGATTGACTGACTGGGCTCAGTTGATGAGTTTGCCTAACATGATATTAAGCTCGTTGTTCTGACCAACTTCTAATTAACACATGCACAACAAACTTTTCTTTTGCCACTCTGCTCTGCCTGCCTGTGCTCATTAGCTGCCATTTGAATTTTTCCATTTTTCATTTTCCATTTCCATTTCGTTTGCTCAATTTCATAAGCAATTGTGCGCATTTTCTTATTGTTGCCTGTTCAGCTCTCTCTGTCTTCACCCCCCCTCTCTCGATCTCACCAGTTGTGCCTGCGCCTAAATGTATGCAGCATCACAAACCTTGCTAATATATGCCACACACACGCACTTTCACACACATCCACACACTTTTATGAATTTCAAATGGGCGCAAACGAAGTTGCAGCAACAGCGCACAAAAGTATGCAACACAAAAGCAAAGCAAAGTTGCACGCTTTTCCCCAACATTTCCCAAAGCTTCGTTTTCCTTCATCTCTTCCACTTTTACTTCTTCTTCTTCTCTTTGCGCTTCACTCGCTCGATTTGTGCAACGTTTGTGCAAAAGTTTGTGCACCGCAAACAAACACACACACACACACACGCCTACTTAGTTGCCCCATCTCCGTTGCTGCAAGACAAAGCTGCAGCTGCAACATCGTATATGCCACAACGAAAGCTGTAAACCCTTTGCGGAAATCAGTTCAAATCTATCGAATTATTAATATATTTTAAGTAGAAATTGGACCAGTAGATTAGACTATAAGTGAGTGTGCTGGCTTTGAAAGATTCTATAGTTTTGATTGAAAATCATAGCCAATAAATTAGTTAATCCAGAGGATTTATAGTCACTGCGATCATTGCTCTAGCAGGCAGTCAATTCTATGTCGACTTAACTTATGCTATTGATCAGGAACATGAATACTTCCTTCGAGTTCCGATGACTTGTTTGCTGCTTTCAATAGCTTCAAAGACTCTTCTATTATATTTTCAAATCTAGTTTTAAGACCGGATTGCAAGACCACAGTGTTCGTACCGTTGCTATTCGCTGTTAGCTAAATTAAACTGATGTTGCCGAAAACTACAAATAAAGCTCAACTTTATATCCACTCGATTTAATCTACCTTTGTTAAAATCAGCTAAAACCAGCATTTCAAACTCAATTTGATTTCATTCTCATAACTTACATGCCGCACTAAAAAGAGGTAAATACCCAAGGGCCTGGCAACTGAATCAGTGTTGGCTTGAAAGTTGCCTGCATTTGATTTTGAGTTTAGGCCACGTTTGCGTTAAGGCTAAAAACGTGTGAGAAGTTTCAAGTATGCCGTGTATTTATGTGTGTGTGTGAGAGTGGCTAGTGATTGCATCATAAATCCATTTTGCACAACACACACACACAGATGCAGTGAAATTCAAACTGTTGTGGTGCGGTCAAGTCAAATGGTCAAGTGCCTGATTAGCCTTTAATTGGCGGCCCTTTGTTAATTTAGACCGGCGACTGTTGGCCGATTGGATCGGACCTTTTGACCCCCTTGGAAAATCGAGCGACTACGCACAAATTTGTGTCCTGGGACGAATGTAATTATACGGTTTGGTTGCACTGCGTCATCGCCAGTGTCCATTCAATTTGCACCCACCCAAAAATTCAACCGAATTGGCCAATCTCTTACGGACTCAAAGACTTGGCTCAAAGGGGAGAGAGCGACAAAAGGGGGTCGTGATGCTCTAACGGTTTTGTGCTAATTTCCGGTGCTCATATTTGGCAGACAGTCACGCCCATTTACACAGTGAGCATTTGGGAGCAACAGGAGCAACTAAAACAACAACAGCAAACAGTTCAAATTGCACCACATCCTGTCTGCGAGTAAAAGCAATTCAATTCACCAATTGCAGTCTCAACTTCATATGGCAATTGTTGTTGTTTGTGTTGTTATTACAACAACAACAAATTGAACTGGAAAACAGATGCAGCCACAGACTTGTAAACATACTAAATCTATTATCCTGTCAAATTGACAAGCCCCGATTCTTTATATGCCTCCAAAGGCAGAAGCAAACACACACACACACACTACTGCATAAATTGGCAGGCAAATGGCTGGCATTGGGGGCACTCACTACGAGAAATGTGTAAGATATGAAAGGAGAGGATAGTTATATTGGTATCATACACATAACGTATTAATTTGGCCAAGAACATATATACTTATGTGGTCAAAACCGTCTCCTTCTGAATGTTTAATATTATTATTTAATATTAATATTATCAACTAGTTTATTAACAACAATGCAAACTTTAAGATTTTAATTTATTTATAATAAAAGCATAAATAATTGAAAGTTTTAACAACTCGCTCGCTTACCCACATACACATACATGTATTGTGTTTATTTATTGCACTGTGAGCCATCGTGACTATCCCTAATGACTCGGCCGCAAAACGCATTGAAATGCAACAAAACTCAATTGCAGTTCGTTTCCCACTCTCCCAGTGGTGGTAAAAAAAAAAGGCAGCCGTAAGTGTTATGACCCAACTAGATGGGGAAACAACAACACAACAACAACAGGGCTTACACTACAGACCAGTCCAGTCCACTTCACTCCACTCCACTTCTGTTGCAGTTTGGTGCTAGCCTGGTCAGTTCCTGTGGCGATTGTCAACAGTGCAGTATGTGGGAAAGCAGGGAAATAGGGGGGAATGCAGAAGCCACTGGGCAGCCCGAGTTGTGCTCTATAAATCTGCACAAATTGGCAACACACTCTGTGGGGCTGCATTAAAAAAATATTTTATAAAAGAGCAAAAAGTAAATAAATTTACAACGATGAACGCAACGCGAACACAGCGCAGCACATGTTGCCAGTCAGCGGACTGCTCTCTCTCACATTCTCTTCTTCTCGCTCGCACACGCCTCTCTCTCTCTCTCTCTCTCTCTCGCTCCCACTACCTATCCCTTGCTGCTTTCGTGAATTTTTCAACAGCTGCTTGTTTATTTATGCTTGTAACGTTTATAAATCGTTTGGCCGAGAGAAAAGAAAGAAGAAAAGTCGACAAAATGAAAAGCGTAAACTTGTGACAGTGACTGTGACTGCAAAGGGTGACAAACAGTGACTGCGACGATGAAGGTGACTTGCGTACAACGTGGCGTATTCTTGTTGTTGCTCAATTGAGTTATCCTTGCAGCTGTAACTTCATAAATCAGCCAACTAACCGCATCGATGGCTGATGACCTTATTACGCTTAACTTGGCTTTAATATTTAAACAACTTTAGCTTTAGCTCACTGATTTGATGCTTAAGTTGATGCCCCACCCACAAAACGGTCGTAAACTGGGCAAATATTTGCGCCGACTGCGCGGAGAGCAAGCGATATTTCATTTGAGACTCGCAGAACTCATAAATCTAGAGAGTGACTGGACCTGGGAGCTGGACCTGTTACCTGGCAAAAAGGCCAACTGCATGGAATGGAAATGGATGGATGAGCGACCACAGTAAGCAATCGTTAGACTGACAAACAGACATCAACAGCAGCCACAGGCAAACAGCAGCAGCAGCAGTTGGAACTGGATGAAGGGCAATAAGGAAAAGGAAAAGCGGCAAAATCAATATTTTCATCCAAATGAAAAATGACCCGCAGCGTGTCGGAACAGTTGTCCAAAATGGACAGCTACAAAACCACTTTTGCAGAGAGACTCTAGCCATTTGAATGGGACACACAGAGGCAGTGACCAGAGACAAGCTGACATATAGCCTGCAGCTTAAGTGATTAGCCTTAAACAACTTGGCCAAAACGAGACAGAGACAAAGAGCGAGAGAGAGCGCCTCCTTGACTGTCTAAATTAAGGCAAAGTCGATTCAAGTTGAGTTGAATTGAGTTTGCAAATTTGCAAACGTCGCATAATTGATTAAACATTGAAAACGAATGACTTAATCAAGTGCGTGCCACGTGGCGTTTACGCAATGCCAAAACATAAATAGCACAAGAAACAAGACGAAGAAATAACAACAGAGGAAAAGACGCGGGCCTAGAAAGATGCCAATGAAGCACACACACACAGACTCTTAGCCATGCTGATGAACCAGCTTAGCATCATGATGATGTTGATGTTGATGATGATGATGTTGTCCTTGCAGCAAATAAAGCCAAAAGAAAAACAAAGACACCAATCAGCAGCAAAAACGGTTCAGTCTCAGGCAAACAAAAAAAAATTGAAGAAACACAGTAGCATCTTTATAGATGTTGCAGGATTTAAAGCATATAACCCTAATCAGAGTCGTTACACTAACTCATAGAACTTGCGACGTTTAAGAGTTGAAAGCTTAAGTTAGTATTGAACTAACAGAGAATCTTAAATGAAAACTTTGTCATTCATTTTCCCACACAAGCCCAAAGGCTTAAATTTGAAATCTTCCCCTACACTCTAGCAAAATAGAGTATATTTTCTTCGATCTATTGAAAACGTGCTATAGCCCCGCGCTATTTTAGTCTTTTATTGTTGTTGTTCTGTTTTGTTGTTGTTTTATTATTGTTGTTATTTCGCTTTGGCTTAGTTTTTGTTGTAGGCACTCAGCTACGTGACACTGACATGGATTTTCAAGTTGTTTGTCTTGAGTGTGTGAGTATGTTGTGTGTGTGTGTGTGTGTGTGTGTGTGTGTGTGAGTGTGTGTTATTGCCTGCGGATGTCCTCTCATTGTAGTACAAATGTCTTGTGCTGCTTAAGCTCAGTCTCCTTAGACTCGGTCTCCTTCCGCTCAGCAGCCCTACGACTACCCCTGGCACACCCCCTACACCCAGCCCGAAGGCTGCCTAAATTCAGCTTGCAGTTTGTCAATTCGTAAATCTTTTTATACGCCATTCTTTGGGCCAAGTGCCGCCATCATCAAAGGCAACAACTTTACAAAACTAAACTCGACAAATGTTGAGACAGCAGCTGTAGGCTGTCTCCCATACACACCCCTCTCCCTCTAACTTCCTCTCTACCCCACTCTTTTATTTGACAATTGTGCAAGTTAACTTTGATGAATTCAATTATTCGAGCACACGACTTCTCTTGCCTTCACTTTCCTCTGCTACGCGTAGCTCTCCGTCTCTTTCCGCACGTGTTTGTCTTTGCTGTCGTTCAATGAGTTTATTGTCGTTGTGCTTAGCAGGGAATTCGAAATTCTCCCATGGGGTCGAAGGGACCCCTCTACTCTTCCCCCAACTACTTGTATTCCCTTCCGGCCTCTTGTCTCAATCTGTAAAGTGGATTTATTTCGCTAAAATCGAAAGTTGACTTCTTTGTGTGACACGTTTTCCTGCCCTCTCACTCGCACTCCCTCTCTCTCTATCTCTTTCACACGCGCACAACCAAATCCCAACTAAGCTTTCTTGTCGTAAAAATTGGTGCGTGTCCTGGTTGTGCGTGTGCGTGAGTGTGTGTGTTTGTGTGTGACATTAAAGGATTTATCAATTTACACAACGAAACTTAGGCAAGTCACCAGATTTGTGCTATATTATAGTTGTTCACAGCAAGTGATTGATTAAACTGTTGACTTTGCCTAAAGAATTTCCTGGCATCAAATCTATTTTTAGAAACGGAAAAAAGCAAACAGAAAGGACTAAAAAACATTACTTAAAACTGTACAATAGAGTTTAAATTAAATAAAACACAAACTTGTTGTTATTAAAGTTATTTGTTATTAATTTATTGTCATTAAAAGGTAGACAAGCGTTCAAACACAATTCAGGCTATATTTATTCAGTCGACATTTATTTATAGTACATTCAAATCTATTTTATTGTTATAAATTAGAGAATAAACACAGGAATTAAAGTTATTAGCTGCTAATCTCTAACTGAAAAATGGCCAACAACAGCAGGAGAAGAAAAGCAAAGAAAATCAAATGAAAATGGATTTTCTCATATATAAATATAATTTTTCAAAGCAGCTGCAATTGAAATTTTGTGTGTTAGGTGATTTGATTATTTGCCTAGCAGCCTTCTGATTTATTCATTAAATAATGTACGTTCACACTTACACACACACACACGCATACCTTTTTTGACGCCCACACACCAACACATGTGTGCAATATAAATTGATTTCAGTTTTCCATATCAATTTTATAGTTACTCCGTCTTTTGTGTAAACGAATCAAATTTGACTGCTTTTATGATTATTACAATTTGCTTGTTGTTTTTCTCGTTGGTTACATTTGTAAATTTATATATAAAATCGTTTAATTACAATTGTATCGCTTTTATGCATTTCAGTGGTAATTTTGCCGGCGCTGTTGAAATGCAACCGCTGCCAAGTGGCCATTTTTGGAGGTTATCGACCGTGTACTTCAAAAATTATAGTTGTCTGTGGGTTATGCGTGCATAAAATGTGCACAGCAGACAAAAGAACTAAGGCAGACATCATAAAGTATATAAAATAATATATTTTTATATATTCAATCTGAAATTATTTTAACTACAGGGTCTTTTATTGTCTGTAGCCCCCTGTCACTCATTCTTTTTTTCTTTAAAAGTGTTGGCCATAAAATGCCAAGTGGAACGCAACTAAAGCCACATAAATCAGCTGGCCATAATCGTTATCGTTTACCCTTTATCGTTTATCGTTATCGCTCCCGTTGCTGCATTTGCATTTACATTTAGCCATTGAATTTTAATGCATTCTACTGTTAATAATAATGCATTAAATATTCCAAATTGTGTTTGCCTTGTTTTCTCATCGGCTAACCAAAAAATTGGCTTTTTGACCGCATTTTGACGCTGGTGGCAGCCATCCCTTTATTTAAATTTAGACAAAGATTAGGACCGTTTTTGAACAGTGCTAAGTAACTAAATTTAATGGTTAGCAAAAAGATTTTTATTATTTAACAAAAAAAACAATTGAAGAAATTCAATGTAGCATTAAATTGAAAGCAAATCGAGAAGTGCTCAAAAAAAAAAGGTGTTTGCCAAAAGGATTAGTTTTAAAATAAAGTGCAACAAATTTACATTTTAAATCTCATCAACTTAGAAAAAATACGAAAATGGAAAATATATTTGTTTAATCAACTTGTAAAAATAGCTAATAAAAATAGGAACACCATAGAAAAAACATAGTTAAATAAAAACAACAAATGTAGCTTTGAATAAATCCCATTAAATATGCAAGAAAGCTTTTTGCATAAATTTAATATAAATTTAAGAAACCTTAAATTGATTAAAGCCAAATATTGTGGCAATGACTTTAAACCAGAGAAATACAGAACCAGTTCAAGTTATATATATAGTCAACTGAATAATTCCCTCGAGTTCTTAGTTGGCCAATTAAATTCAAATTTATAATTTATAAGCTGCTAATTTAACGGCTGGCTGCACTGAGCAGTAGCATCGGCAGTCACAACAACAACAATGGATATTGTGAATTAATGACAAGTAACAGGATAATGATTTCAGCACGAACTGAGAGAATAACAACAATAGAGCTGACACGAGACAGGACATTCCAATAGAAATTGATGCAGCATCAGGAACAGATGCTTCGAATTTGATCCTACTTGGCTAAAATCAACTTAGTCAAGACATTTATAGCTTATTTGATTTAAACATTTGTTGACACTGCTCCAATCTCGTGGACACAAAATGTAAATAAGCAATTTTCCCTCTCTTTCTATCTTTTGGCAATTTGTTTGTCAAAAATGCGTTTGTTTGGCTTGTTAAATAAGTAAAATTATTTTGCCAAAATCTATTTGATTATGTACAATTTATAATTGCAGCTCATCCTTTCGCAGTGCGTCTCACGTGCATGCGGCTCAGCTGCTGGCTGCAGCACACGATTTTGCATTTAGATTTAGATTTGTGTGTGTGTGTGTCTGCCATGCGTAATTGCACATCGGAAGTGCCATTTCCATGTCCAATGGCCATTAATGATGCCTTCTCTGTCCATTGGTTTGCCCAATAGCATAAATTAAGCAGCTAGCGCCATCTGTTGCCACGCAGCTGTACTCTGTGCTGTTGACCAAGCTTCGTTTACATGAAACTTCAAAGCTTTGTGTGCAGCTTTTACTATAAAAGCTTGCAGTCCTTGTGAGTTGTAGGCAAAAGCGCTCGTACTTCAACAAACACACACCGACACACACACACACACGCATAATGGTGTGTGTCTGTTTGTATTGCCATTGTCATTGAGAAACTTCCGTTGCAGTACGCATGCACCGAGCTGTTTTTTTTTTAACGGCACAAACATGTGGCTGACCATCAGATGTTTTACACACTGTGGAAGGGGGGAAAGAGAAATCAGACTAACAGAGAGAAGCAGCGGGAGTAAGTGAGAGGGGCAAGCAGGAGAGAGCTTTTACTGTGCGTGGGCTACAGCGCAGAATTCAAAACAAATTCATCAGAAGATTCAAGCCGAAAGGGTTCAACTAAAATTTGAATTAATTTGAAAAAAATTGATGGGCATAAAATTTATTATGTACGAAAAAATGTATTTTTATATTTAAGATAAAATTAATATGAAGAAAATTCGAAAGAATGGCGAGGGGGGAAATTGTGGAAAGAAAAAGGGAAGAGCGTATTTGAAGCTAGACAAAACAACCATAAAATAGATAAAAGTGACAAGGTCAGACAAAGGTAGAAGGAGTAACAAATGGAGACTTTTAAAAGGTTAAGTAAATATAATAATTATGCGGTTCTCAGGTAAAGAAAAGTGAGTCTGATGGCTTTCTCATAGATTGAGTGCAGGGTATGTTGATAGCCTAAAATAGTAATGAAAACCTTGCAGTAGTGAATGTAATAAACTCTTTTAAGAAATGAAGGAACTGAAGCGAAGGCTAAGAGTCAAGTCATGAGTTTTTTACAGCCTTTTCCAACAGTTTTTAAATTGAAGTTTAACCAAAATATACAGCTTACTGCTTTTAAATACTCCAAGCTCCAACGTAAAGGATTTCTCGAGCTAGTCTCGCCACATGCTTAGACAAGTCTACACTTTCTTCGAAAGCTCTGCTCTGCTTTGGTCTACAACAGTCTACACCACCTCTGTGCAACCCACCACCCGCTGAGACCAACAAGGCAAAATCGATGCCTAAACCGTTTCGCTCTCTTTCTCTCACTGGCTTGCGCTCTCAACGGTATTCTCTCACGCGTACTCTCTAATTTAACTAGCGAAGCGATGTCTGTGGGCTTTTTCCTCGCAGCTCCTTGACTGTATGGGCCAAAACGCGAATGAACATCGACCGTGGAAGTTGACTGCAAATACAAAGCGCTGCACTGAAGGTGAATGAATAGAAAAGAGCCAAAAAAAAGTATAAAAAGCTAAAAATTCTACAAATGTGAGCAAAGAAAAATATATACAAAATAGAATTGTTTGCAATTATAAAATTTGCAATATAAATAATTATGAAAACGTGTGTGACTTGAATTAAATCAAACGGAAATATTAAAGAAATGAATTTGAATTTGTTGGAATTTCAATTATTACATAAAGCGAAAGCCAAACGAAGAGCCTGAAAAGTGTTGTGCGTGTGCGTCTGCCCCTGTGTGTGTGACTGTGTATATGTATGTATGTGTATATGTGTGTGTGGTGGCACGCGCTGCTCCAAAAACGGCAGAACATTTTTTGTGTATCAGAATTTTTGGCGTTGCCTAGTGGAAAAATATTTGCAACAATTTCGATGTGCAGAAAAATTCGAAAATGCGTGAAATTTTAAAGTGCAATTTTGGGAAAATTGTTGGTGAAAAGCATGGCAGAAATGAGATTCTCTATAGAAAGTGAAAATTGAAATGCGTGTGTGTGCCAAATATTGATTTTTCCCACATGATTTGAAGCAGTGCCGTTGTCGTGACCCACTGAGAAAAATTCTGCAGTTAGCAATGAAAATTCATAGATTTTCAATGGCCAAAAGTTTGGCAGAAAATTGATTAATAACAAACAACTAATTAAACAACATGAAAACCGTATATTGCACAAGCTACGAAGTGTCTGTGTGCGTGAGTGGCTGTGTGTGTGTGTGCGTCTGTGTGTGTTTGTGTGAAGAGAAAAGCTCATAAAAGGAAAACGGCTCTAAGAAAATCTCTATCCTGAATTTGCTTTCAACGACGTCTTCGTGCCCAGCAGCAGCAGCGAATTTTCCCTTCCCCTTAACCAACCAACCAAACAACCACACATACACTCACACCCCATACACCCACACATTCACACACACACAGCGAGCAAGTTTCGCTCTATCAATATTTACGCATACCATTGTATTTTGTATATTACGTATACTCTCTCGCTGCTGCTCGCTCTCTCTCCCATTTCTGTCACTCTCTTTGCGTCTCTCCACTTGCTCTCTATCCGCTCGTTCGCGAATGTGTAAATTATACACAAAAAAAACATATATAATTTACCACGCGTTTAGTAATAAAATAATAAAAATAATCACCAATCGTTTATTGTTAATCGTTAATCGTTTTTCGATTGCAGAAGTGTTCGAAATACATGTGAGACTAGCGCTAAGCAAAGGCCTCACTAGCCAAAAGCAGCACAACACAAACACACACACACATACTCTCAAATATATATATATTTGTATATATATATTCAACCCCCTTTGTCACATCATCCATACGATTTGTCGTCGTCGTCTCCGAGCCTGAGCCTTCGAGCATCTTGAGCCTTCCGTTGTTCTGCCGCATCAAATCAACGTTCAAAGCAGCTCAACAACTAACTGAACTAACCAGAGCAATAACAACAACAACCAACAATTTTTAGCTGTGAACTTAACTGTTGACATTGGCAACATTAACTAAATAAAAGGTAAGTTTTATATTAATAATTAACTACAACTTATAGCATACTTTTTGAGGTCAAGTTTAGTACAACACTTTTTGTTTATTGGAATTTATTTTGGTAATTTTAGTATATTGTTTTTATTAGAAGCATTAGCTATTTGGAATAGTTTGGAGACTATAAAACTTTACTGATATTTTTTGAAACTATTTAAGAGGATATTACCGTTTAAAAGTTTGATATATTCGGTTTTGGAGTTTATTGTTCCTTATATACCCACTATAATTGCAAAGCGGTTTTTCAATCCGCGCACTTGTTAATCACTTTTTTGCTTGTTGAATGAATCAATGTTAACGCGCTCAGTACTGACAGCCGAAACATTATGGTGCTTGGCGAAGGCATTTCTTAGAAACTACTTGAGACATTGGCTTGAAAATTTAGGAATATGTTGTATATACTTTTCAATTTAGCTTCTCCCTTGGGTTTTAATACTTAATATCTTCTTAAGCACTCTAGAGGTGAAAAAACTATGCCAAAACTCGTCCACTTTTTTTCGGGAGTTTGTTAAATTTTCAATTACAAAATAAACTCTAGTTGTTCATTCCGTTTGGTATTAAAAAAATAAAATTTAAGCTTATTAATTTTAGTTTTATTTGTTGCAAAGTTTAATTCAAGAAACATGCAAATCTAATAAAAAAAATTGCTAATATGATTAGGTGCTAATATATGTAATTTGTCTGGGGAATTTTTCTACAAATAATTCCCCAAAATTCCTTATCCCCCAAAAACAGACCAGAGACAAAGTTAATTAAGCATCTCTTTGTTCTCGTCCACTTGCTTAATTGTCTGCTATGTGAGCCAACGAAAGAACAGAAGAATCAACATAAAACATGTACAAACCAGCAGAAGGAGTGCGCGAAACAGACACACAAAAGGGAAAAGAAAATGTGAAAAAGGGAGGAAATGGAAGGCAAAATAGTTGAACGATAAACGTTCATTTTATTGGCAAGAATTATATGCGGGAGTTGCGCTTGGAAACGACACATAAAAACCGCACATAATTGCCAATAATCAAGTCAGCGATGCGGCCAGAGACAAGCACAAGCACATACATATACACATACACAAAACATACACGCGCACACACACACAAACACACACGCAAAGAAAAATGTTGTCAAATCGCATATTAATATGAGCCAGAGACAAGTGTGCATGTATTTTTGGACTGTGTGTGGGCGTGTGGTAAAGTGCGTGTAGGTGTGTGTGGGTGTATGAACCCCCCGTGTGTGTGTGTGTGACTGCAACGTTTACAGATTGCAGCAAAATAATTGTCTAATGAAATCATAGTCAAAAGCTAGTAACGTTTATAGCATTGAAAGCGAAAAGCATAATGATGTGGAAAATTAGTTTTCTTTTCGAAACCTCATCATCATCATCATCGTCATTATCAATAGCCTCAACATCAATGACTTGAGGGGAGACAATCTTAACTTGGTTAGCAGGTTCGTCTGCCACAATTTTTTCTTTTCTTGCTTTCGATTCAACTTATTTTGTTGCCTTCTCTGGGTTATGTGCGCAGCCAGCGCAGAGAGAGCGAGAGCGAAAAAGAGAGACTGTGTCGCGTTCTCTGTTACACACTGTTTTTTCTCTCTCATTTGTGCGCTCGCGCTCTTCAAAAAGTTTAACCGTTTCCTGCTCAGAGCTTAACAATTAATGCGACTGAGCTTCAATAAGGGTCTCGTCCTTCCTGTTTTCCCTACTGCTTTTCACACCAAATTCCCACTCGAAATACAAAAAAAAAAACTCTTAATTCCATTTCTATTACATGCCAACGTCATGTTATTATCCCAACTCATGTCGTTGTTTTTGTTTGCAGGTGAAAATATGTTGTGAGCTGGCAAAGCTTAAATTGTTTTGACAGCTTGATTGTCAGTTGTGCTCTAACTGTTAGTCGTCTGTCTATATGTCCATCATTGCAGCTCTGCATGTCACATTAGCACACCTTCCCAGCTCTCCCCAATGCCCCAATCGCTGCATGTTTTATGAGCACAGAAATTATCTTATCGTCTAAATGAAATTTAACCCTAATCGAAATGACAACCAATTGTTGCTATTTATGGAAAAGTGACAAGGTTTTTTTACAGCACACACGCGCTAAAGAATAGTCAGTTCTATAAATAATTTTTGTATAGTTAAATATAATTTCGCTTAGCTCTAAAGTTGAATTCCCCACTAAACAATGCTTCAACTGCTTAATGTAAAACTAAGTTTTACTAAGTTTACTTACTTTAATTCACATTAAATTGTGAACACTTTATAGCCAGGCCATAAACCTCATTTTGAGCTAGTCAAAACCTGCCAAACTGCGTAGTGCCAGACAAATGGGCACCAAGCACATCATAAAATCACACACTCAAAAACACGCACACACCTGAACCGCGTGTAAACCGAAACAAACAACAACTAAAGGTACAAAAGCAGCGCTGGCAAAATTACAAAAATTGTTTTGGCGGCGCACATAAGTATGCTACACTCAAATTATACTAGTCAGTGTGTGTGAGAGAGCGAGTGTTTGTGTGTATTGGTAGTTTCTTTTGTAGTTTTCCAAAGAATTATTTCCTAGCTGCAGCTATCCACTTTAAGCCAAAAAAAAAAAAAACAAGGAAATTCTGTACTTGTGGTCGGTTTTATGACATTTTCTTTTATACCTAGTTTTACTCGCCCCATGCTCTCGCAATATTTTCGCATTTTCCGCAACAGTTTCTCGTTTCTCTACTTCATTTTCACACAATGCCGTTGCCCTGTTTTTTATGACAATCATTATTTCGCTTGTGATTTTCAGCATTAATAAAACATCACGTACACGAAGTTTTCCTTACTGTAGTTGTGTTTTTTTTTTTGTAGGGAAATCTTTTTACTTTGCTTGATTTTATTGTCACTCTTAGTTACATTAATATTTAATATAATACAGGGTGATAAAAACAGACTAAGCCATACCTTGTAAGCAGTTGTCTTTTGTTTTTCCTTGAGGTATGAAGAATGAAAAAGATTTTGTTCATGAAAATAGGACTCAACTTTATACAAATTTATGCAGGAAAAGCTATTTTATTGAGTCTATATTACAAATTGGAAAACAGTGTAGAAATTTTCTTATTTGTACTGAAATCTAGCCACGTTTCCCTAACATCCGTTCAGTCAATTGCATTGCCTTTGTCTCAAATTTATCAAGAAAACTCAATTTCCATCAGAAAACTCACTTAAACCAACATCTGACACCACTTCACGATGCTCTCCTTCGCTCTCCCTGCCTACCTCCCTCCCTCCGTTTTCTTAGGCTTCCCACTGAGTGCTAAGAGCACTCTTCGGCTTCAGCTTGTTGTCGAGAGTCTCGGGGCTCAAATAGACTTTGCATTTAAATTTATTGATTTGCGCAAAAATGTCGCCAAGAGACTCGAATGAGCGCTTGCCGCAGCGTCTCCCCTTGTGGCGCCGCATGGGTCTTAATGGGGCGTGGTCAGGGTAAATGCCAAGTATCTT
Source organism: Drosophila nigrodunni (assembly GCA_020829145.1). Taxonomy (NCBI): domain Eukaryota; kingdom Metazoa; phylum Arthropoda; class Insecta; order Diptera; family Drosophilidae; genus Drosophila; species Drosophila nigrodunni. Next base: position 2,493,582 of record JACVCZ010000008.1, read on the forward strand.
AGCCAGCTTTTGGCAATGGCTTAAATAACGAATTTTGTGCTCTCTGTTTCTTGGCTGAAAAGTAAACAAGCACAAAAGCGACTTATACGCTAAGCACGTCACTTGTCAACAGTAACAGTGTTGATAGCATTTCGCTATTTTAGCGAGAATGGTTACTAAAAATGGCCAGAAATGTCTAAGCAAACTACTCAATAAAAAGTTTGTCAATATTTAAATTAATTTAAGTATTTAATATTACTTATTGTTTACTAGTAAAACAACATTTCTTTTCTTAATCTACTTTTCAATGCTTTCATAGCTTTTATTAACTCAAAATTCTTTAAAACTAGCTCTAAACAAGCTAAAATATACAACTCTACTTGCTTCACTCATGTACACACACAAATACAAACTCCTTTAGCATAAACAAAACATTTGTATTTAAATTTTGCGCACATTTCGCCTTTGCATTTAAAATTCACACAGTTGCTGCGGAGTGTATACTTGTGTGTGTGTGTGTGTGTGTAGGGTTTACGATTACCTTTGACGTCATTTGCTGAGCAAACAAGCTATAACCACAAGCACAGTTAGCAGCAAATTTGTAGTCCGCTTTTGGCACACAAACAAAAATTACGCATGCGACATGTTGCCCAAGGCAATTCTTAAGAGCTGAAGCTGTGAGTTTTACAAACTTCCACGTACACTTTGCAGCTATAAAATTTGACTTAAATGGACGGAATAAACCGATTCAAAAACTTTAGTCATTGGCTTTAACTTTGTTTAAACTGTAGCTAATTAGTTATTAACTTTATGAATTAAATAACAGCTTTTATTGCATGTCATTTCATATCTTAATTGGGCAATTACTTTGGGTTTAGTCGTTTTGGATTGCTGTCAATCAAAGTAATATGACAGCAAAACAAATGAAAATGCTTAAGACACAAAGGTCAAAGGTTGCCATGTAAGCAATACTTTATTAAAGGGTCGCCAAGTTGAGATTAAAGTAAATAGAAATATTTAATTAAAATGAAAAGCAATGACGAATAGCAGAGAGCCACAACAAAAGCATAGCACAACAATGGGCAACAAAAGAATTGCACAGCAGGAGCAAGTTGCTGAGAGAGAAGGGGGAGATGGAGAGCAGAGTGGAAAGAAAACTGCAGAGAAAAATATGGTGTGCATATTAATGAATTAAATTAGAAAGTGGAATAAAAACGCGACTGAAATGTTGAAGTCTTACAAGTGAGACTAACAAATACCCTGAGAGTGCAGCAAACATACGCTAGATGGCGACAAAAATCTTCTTGCTTTCGTAATTGATTTGTTTTTAGTAGATAAAATGATTTAATTATTATAAATTGATAAATGATACATTTTTTACTTTATTTTCCCACCTGTTACATACCCTACCACAAACTTTGCATACCCCTTATCGCAAACAAACCGAGAATAACTGGAGTGAATGCTGCTTAAGGGAGAAAAATTACAAGTGCGTGAATGTCTGTGTGTGTGTGGGAGTATTTGTGTTTCTATGTCTGTTTGTATGCTGTGTCCTGTGTCCTTGGCATGCTAACCGCAAAGTACTTTTACTTGGAAATAGCCGAGCCGAGCAATTGTTGACACCCTCAACGCATTTGTAGTGTTTCCAAGGATGTTTAGACCGCGCTAAATTGCCAACGACTTTTGTAGGATTTCTCAATTTCTCTGCGGCTATTTTTAACTGATGACAACGCAATTTGTAACAAGAATTCACGCTTATCAGTTACACCTTTAAGAAAGTCATTTATCAAATGTTTTTCAAGAGATAGGTAAACACTTATCAGCAGCCAACAACAGTCAATTAGTTGGCAGCGAATTAAAGTTGAGAGACTTTTAAGTGACACTTAACTTAATTTAAGAGCATATTTCGGGCTTGTGCCTCAAATCAAGGCTTGTTTCAGAATTTTTTTAACCCTGAACTCGGCTACGTATATTAAAATTTTTTATCTACTGGCTTCAATTCCTTAACAACCTTTAAGCTAACATAGTATTTTCTTAATTCTTTTCCAGTTGTAGACAGAGTGCAAAATGGCGCCAAATTCAAATACGCAAACGGAGCCAGAGCCGGCGCCGGTGTCGGGTGCTGAGCCGCCTGCCGATTTGGAGACGGGCAGTCAAACGGTGGAAGAACCGCCGAAACACATTTTTCGGGCAGTCAATAGGCAGGAAGAAGCACTAAAACAGCTACAACAACAAGAGCAAATGGCAGCTGCAGAAAATCAGAGAATCGGACAAGCCCCCCAGCAACCACATTGGCGCCAAAAACAACAACAGAAATTGAGGGTGAGATTCCAAGAAGAAAGTAATAATAACAATAACTAAACAATTTGTATTACTTTTTTAGATGCTACTACCACCTCAAAAACGGTGATTGCACAACTTGGCGATAAGACGGAAGATTTGACTAAAAAGCTGTCGCAAACAACGGGTTTGCCAACATGGGGCGTTGTGGCGATCATAATACTCGTATTCCTGGTCGTCTTTGGTATAATATTCTTTTGTGTACGAAGATTCCTTAAGAAGCGAAGAACCAAAGATGGTAAGGGTAAGAAGGGTGTCGATATGAAATCGGTACAATTATTGGGATCGGCATACAAAGAGAAAGTAAGTATCTGCAATGCCATCAAATCTTAGTAGTTATTGGGTTCTGGTATGCCATAGGTTCAGCCTGATATGGAGGAACTCACCGAAAATGCCGAAGAGGGTGACGAAGAGGATAAACAGAGCGAACAAAAATTGGGACGACTCAACTTTAAGGTGAGTTCGATATCGATAACTAACGCCCCCTCAAGTCCCTGAACGTCACACAACAAAACCACTAACTAATCCTAAATACTAACTAACTTAACCTAATACTAGATACAGTAAAATAGTCAATTGCACTGTCGTTTATAACTTTCTTAAGGATAACACCAAAAACACGACAAGTCAAAACAAGTCAAGTCAAGTCCAGTCATGCCGCGTACTACTCGAAAGTGCCAGTAACATATGTACTCATTATTCAGCATACAATTTACAGTTTACAATTTGATTCAATCACTTGCTTACAACATTAACAGTATTTGCCAATTATTGATTAGAAAGCATTAAAAATGTCTAAATTTAAGTACTTTTCAGTAGCTTTAAGTTTTCTTTTTTGTGCTCTTAAACGATTTAACCATAAGATTCTTAATACAATAAGTTTTAAGAGCCTTACGAGCTTCTAAAGGACCTAAATGTAGTTAAGAACAAAATAAAACAACAAATTACAAAGAAAATAAATTAAAATTATCGTTAGATTTAACAAAAAAAATCAAGTTAAATATAAATTGAGGTTCTTGCTCAACAACTTTTGCTAAAAGCTCTTGAAAAGTACATTTATTAGCAAGCTATTAGAAACACGTGGCGCTAAAAACAAGCTCTAAATTAAAATAAAACAAAGCACGATAAAAATCCATTAAATATTAAAAGCTTTAAGAGATTTGTAACTAATATATTCTTGTCTTTATATTGTGTTTTTTTTATCTTTTATTATGGGAACACATACCGCTATGCTGCGGATATATTTCTATAATGTGTATATTTGCAGCTTGAATACGATTTCAATTCGAATAGCTTGGCCGTAACTGTAATACAGGCCGAAGAGCTGCCCGCCCTGGACATGGGCGGCACTTCGGATCCCTATGTGAAGGTTTACCTATTGCCCGACAAGAAAAAGAAATTCGAGACAAAGGTGCACCGTAAAACCCTCAGTCCCGTCTTCAATGAAACATTCACATTTAAGGTGGGTTCATTTTATTACTTTCCTCATTTTTGAACAACTATTTGAAGAGTTTGGATTGTATCTACAGAGTTTACCGTATGCCGATGCCATGAATAAGACGCTCGTGTTTGCCATCTTTGACTTTGATCGCTTCTCGAAACACGATCAAATTGGTGAGGTTAAGGTACCGCTCTGTACCATCGATTTGGCGCAAACGATTGAGGAGTGGCGTGATCTGATCAGCGTTGAGGGTGAAGGCGGACAGGTATGTAGAAATTGGACCATCTTAAATTATATATATAATATATATCAATATAAATATTATTTACATTTTATAATTTTTGGTATTTATTTCAATTTGGGGCGGGAATTTTCCTTGATGGTATTGCCACTCTTTATGTATTCTGTACCTAAATGTGCCTCTAAGTGTCAAATTTATTTGAGTTTCTTATTTTTGTTGTACACTTTTGTGTTTATCTTAACAACAACAACAACAAGCAGCTGATAAAAACAACAACAAGTACAAATAAACAAAACTGTTGCTTATAATTTTGAATATGTTTAGATTCATTTGAGTTGTACAACAAACTACAGAAACCTCGAACTCGAAGCGTGTTGTATTGTGTAATTGATAGCAAATATTCCCCCAAATGATACCAAATAAACAGAAATTGTGTGTTTTGTGTGTATGTAAATTCGCAATTTAAAATTCCATTTGAAATCAAGAAGAAAACATAGACAAAAGACCAACTTTGATGTTTGCTTTTGCGTATCGCTCTCTTTCTATCTAACACTCTCTGTCTCTCTCTCTATCTCTGTCTCTCTACCCAAAGTAAAAGTATATTATCCCCACCCACACCCCAAAAAGTACAACTTATATAACAATAACAATTTAAACTACGTTAAACAGACTGCAAAGTTCAAAACTTTCAAAACACACCCAGTTCAAAATGCAAAAAAAAATATTTAAAGTGTATTAATATATTATTATATACATTACTTACAACAAATACCAAATTGTTCATAAACTTTTATGGCTTAAAAAAGTTTATGAATAATCTGAATTTATTTCTTTGCACATTCTTCTTCTACTTTATTTGTTTGAAAACTTTTAACACAAACAAAAATACATAACTAAAAAAAAAAAACAAAATATATAAAGAAAAACTCTTCAATTTCTCTTTCTCCAACTCCCCTGTCCACAAAACAACAACAACAACAATTGTTTAATACATACATAAATATTATAACAAAAAAAAAATCAAAACTCTTGTTTTCTTGAACTTTTGTAGAAGGTAAATACAATCAAAAAATACATAAGAAAAAAAGAAATTAAACAAATACATAAAACACGTTTTTGCATACATCTTTTGTTTTCTATATATATACTACTACTACTTGCTCTGTCGCTCTCTCTATCTCTCTCACACCCGAAAACATTTAAATAATATCAGAAAAACACAAACACTGTAAACAGCTAAAACCCTTACTCTCTGTACTATCTGTAACTATATGCCCAAGATAATCAAAATATAATTATAATCAAATATGTTTCTCTTGTTATGTCTGCATCTTTTCTCGCATCATTAATATTGTAGTTGAATTTTTGCTAATAACTTTAACTTTAACTTTAGCATTTTCTTCTCCACTATGCAAATAATCACACTGCAATATTATTTTGTTGAGAAAATTTGTGGCATAAGAAATGAATAGAAAAAAAAAACAGAGGAAACTCAATCAGCATGACCCTTACCCTGAAAAGCAAAAAATTCTCCTGGAAATTCTTGTTTAAATTTCCTATGCTACAAGCGGAGCAACAAAGTTTTCCACTCAACAAAGCACACACACACATATACACACACACAAACACAGACACAAGGAATAATTTGCCTTAATTTTTGCACTTTAATTGGCGCTTTTCATAGCCCACCAAAAAAAATTAAATTTTTTAAAGTAGATATCAACTTTTGCACTCGCATTAAAATGGAATCATTTTTAATTGGTTCAATTAACTAAAGGAATGCAAAGCAACTACTACTAAAAACACACACACGCTTACACACGCATACTTACACAAGTAACTCACAACAGGAAAGAAGTTTTCGCCTGAGAATGCAAAACAATTTGAGTTTAACTAAAAATTCTTTTCTTTGGAACACCAAAGATTTTATGCCGTTGCAGAAGTACTCCGTTGCAGAAGTACTCCGTTGCAGAAGTACTCCGTTGCAGAAGTACTCCGTTGCAGAAGTACTCCGTTGCAGAAGTACTTTTATAACCGTTTTTCATTATTTTTCATTCCAAACATCCCAAAAAGTATGCTACACTTTTTTTTTTCTTCTAAGTAATTTATAGTAATGGCAGAAAAAAATAGCTGTAAAAGGCTGAAAATCAAGCAAAAGTTAATTGAAGTGTAAAATTATTTTAATAATCTTACTTTGTTCAAGTACTCATCAAACCAATATTATTATATATATTTTTTTGAATAAAATTCTTAAATATAATGTTGCTTAAAATAACTTAAACTTAAACTGTCAGCAGCAAAATTGTGCTCCGATTTTATAAAAATCCGTCCCACTTACCTTTGAAAATGACTTCAACATTTTAAACACAACAAAAAACATTAAAAAAAACACAACCAAAGATGTGAAATTTTAAATAAATGTAAACTATGCGAATTTTTACAAAATGGATATCAAAAATTGTACATATTTTAAACTTTAGTGACGAGAGGGTAGAGCCAACTGCAACGGTATATAACTAAGCAAAAACTATGTATTATAAAATTTAACACTTAACAATTATTAGTTTAGCAACTGAAACAACTCAATTCCATACTCTCGTATATAAACTAAATAATATTGACGTACTATGAAACCCAACTGCATGTTTTGCTTAAAAAACCTATACTCTTCCGACTTTTTAACCAAAAACTAAGTAATAGTAACTACACATGTACACGAAAAGACACACACACCCATACAGAACTTGAACACACTTACAAAAATTCGTTGAAGCAAAACATTTTCTTTTTTTCAAATTTGCCAAAACTTATTGAAATTCTAATGGAACTGCAATTGAAAAATCTTTAATATACTCTTCATTTTTCTCTTTAATTATTTTTTGAACGTATCGCTAATAAAAATCAAAACAAAAAATCTTTACAATCGTGTCTCAAAATTCACCAAATTGAAATTCAAACTAAAAAAAAAAAAACTACACGAACCAAAAAATTTTGACTCATCTGGAACCATAATTGAATTGCCTGGAAACATGTAAGTATCGATACTCTCCTTGGGAGACAATTCATAATTATATCGTTATTTGCTTTGGTTGTTGTCCTCATAAATGTGTTCAAGTTATTTTCGTTGTGTTTGTTTTGTTTGTTCAAAAAAAAAAACTCATAAAAATAATTTAAAACAAAAATTATGTTTTTTTAAGAAAAACTGTAATAATGCTTCTTTCGTGTTTCGATTTAAACAAAAGAAATAATAAAAATATGTTTATGTTTTATGTCGCTGTCTCGGCCGATATTATATATATAACTAACTTTTAATTTGCCAACTTGTTTGTGTGCTGTAATGTTTAAGCAGAGCTTCGATGACAGTCAGAAACAAATGAAAACAAATTATCTACAATTTTGAGTTATTTGTTTTTTTTAATTTATTTTTTTTTATTTGTTTTTTATTTTTATTTAAAATAAACATTCACCCAACATTTCGACATTGAAAGTCTTGAGACATTATTAAAAGCCCATGTCAAAAAAAACAAAAAACTTTCAATTCAAAAACTCAAAATCCAAAAAGTAGCGGTAAGTGACTACTCAAAAGCTCTCTCTCTCTCTCTTCCTCTAACTATCTCTCTTGCTAACTCTCTCTCACTATATTACGCTCGCTCGCTCTCTCTCTCTCTTTGTTTATTTTAATAATAATACTCAACAAAGAACACACGTTTTATATAGTAAATACTTAGTTAAAATTCTAATATTTTTTATAACAATACTTAAACAAATCCCAGGTTAGTTTGTACAAATTGCTGGCTTTGTAACAGTGTATTGAGCAATTGGCAATCGATTAGTGTACAACCGATATCGATAACAGCATCGATAAACCAAAACAGAAAACCGAAAATCCCCTTTTTTATACACCAAAACAAATGCAAGTGGTTCCAGCCAACCAAGGGTTTATTTTCTACAAAATATATCTATTATACCAATATATATATTTATATATATATATATATATATATATATTTAGCTAATGCATTAGATAGCTGTATTATATATATAAAAACTACTTTTTACTTGTCTGCTGTAATGCCTTTCATGTACATATTCATTAACTTATAATACTCGCTCGTTACAAATATATATATATTTCTCTAACTCTGTTTTAACTCTCTGAAAATTCGACTTTTTGATTTCCATTGCATTTTGAGGCCTTGAGGCTCACATATAGTTATCCCAAAAGCTGTACATAAATTGAAAAATCGGCCAAACGCAAAAAAAACTTCTCTCTCGCTCGTTCTCTCTCATTAACTTTCATTTTGACTATATCGGTTTTGAGCTGGGTGTTATCATATAATATATATTATAAATATGAAACTGTAAGTTTGTGTCTGAATATACCCCCAAAAAAAATATATAAACAAACTGAGAAACAACAACAAAACAAAACAAACAACAACACGCAAACAAAATGTCAATAAGTTTGTTTTGTTTGTTTTAGTTTTGGTTTAGTTTCTTCTTAATCAACATTACTTTATGAGTTTTCTACTTACATAATATACACAAAAAGAAAATATATATATATATATCGATCTGGATATATAACTACACTCAACAAAATCGAAGCTCTAAGACGTGCAGTAAATGTGTGTTCCATGTACTTATTTCGTTGTGTGTCAATAGTTAAAACGATTAACTAACTAAATACTACCGTATTACCGTAAAACTTAAATCGTAAACCGTACACCCCATCCCAGTAAAATAAAAATATATAACGTATACGTTATAAACTATATACAATTTGAGTTGATCTTTATTTCGTGAGAAGTTTAAATTAATTAACCGTTTAACTTATATATTCTTGTTTATTATATCGTATTATTATATATCGTATTGCGTGCTGAATTTCTTTCTATCAATCAAAAGAAGAAATTATTTAATATGAATTTCTTATGGGAATAATTTTGAAATTGTTTCAAATGAACTATTCTCGAAAGAGTACAAGTATTATAAATAAATTATTTTCAATCAATCTCGACTTCGATCGCTTAAAGCTCAAGAAACTCTTCTTGAATATATAAAATATTTTTATAACAATTTCCTCGACAGTTTAGTGAAACAGTAAGGTATTCCCTTCTTCCTATGATACTACAAGTTCATAGCAAACTTTGATTTCCTTGACTCCAGCGATTGTTTAGTTACGATATATAAAAAATAATTACCAAATTAAATGTATCTTTTTTGACTTTGTGTAAAGTGTTAAATGTTGTAAATTGTCGCTTTGCGTTGTAACTTTACCACTAACCCCATTGAATTTTCTTTTTAATTTTTTTATGAAACTTCCACAGGAAAAGCTTGGTGACATTTGCTTCTCGCTGCGTTATGTGCCGACCGCCGGAAAACTAACAGTTGTCATACTCGAGGCCAAGAACCTGAAGAAAATGGACGTCGGTGGATTGTCTGGTAATATAGCGTGCTACCAAAAGCGTTGCCAAAGTGTCAAGAAAGACTCCGCTAGACCCACTAGGGTGCTACGAGTCCCACGTCATCTTTGGCAACGCTTCAGTGTCTTACCTATAGCCAAGTGTGTTTTTGGTTTGCTTTGTGTTTGATTTACTTTTTTTAATATTTAATTTAAATATATTTTTATTTTCATTATAAAATAAGTTAAGGTGAAGGAAATGGTATGCAAACGCCAAGGCAACGTTTGCAAATGGGCAAAGTATTTTTTTCTCTCAATTTTCAAACTATCCAAAACAAACTTTCAACTTTTTTCCAACTTCAACTAATTTTTAGCGCAATTTATTTAAAAATACCAAATCGCGTACGCTAAAAACTTTATGTATATCAACTTTTAATCAAAACTAATATCATTTAATCCATGGGATATATTCCGAACTGGCAACGTTTACCATCTTGAAATTGTGCACAATTTTGACTTCATTTTTTGACTACTTATGCCTGGCAAATCAAAAGAAATAAATCAAAAAAAAAAAACCTTTAAGGAGTAAAAACAAAGTAATTCGCTTGCTTCTAGCTACACTTTTGCATGTAAACTAATTCGTATTCTAATATTCAACCCACTCGCATCAAGTATACGTATTTCGATACTCCAGTAAGAGCGTTGCCAGTGAATATATCCAGAAATGTTAAAGAAATCCCCAAAGTGTTTTGGGGTTATCCAGTTCTTCTAGGCTTTTACAAACAAAAGAACATTTTTCAAGTATGTTTTTCGACAAAAAGTAATTGACATTTTTGTTCCCATGCTCTTTATTCGATCTGAAGATGAGACTTATTTAAATATAACAAAAAAATACTGTTCTTTTTGTAAATTTTGATTTATGTGTTGTTTCACTGCCTTGAGTTCAACAAGTTACTGTGTTCCAAAGTAAAAGTAATGTTTAAATATATATAAAAATAACATTTGATTTTAAGAAGCAAACGAAAGTAGAAACATGCTCAACCAACAAACTATCGATAAACGATAGGCTTACGATAAGCGATAAAGCTCGTGTTTTTTGTGCGAATTTTGCGATTTTCCATATGTCGATGCTGTTTCGATATAAATATAATGAATACTTAAATGCTAATAACTATTTTGAGCATATAAGATTTTATATATAAGTTTCAGCTTTCGTTTGTACTGATCGTTCTTTTTGTTTGATTTTAAAGTACAATTTGTTCAATCAATATTATACTCTAATTGAAAGTTTTTTGCGTAAAGTTTTTTTTTTATTCTTTATATATGTGTGTGTTAAACCAAAAAAAAAATAATACCAAAAAAAAAAATTACAAGAAGTACGAAAAAAATCTGCTCATCAATTTCAAAAGTTTTTACATTTTTTTATTATAAAAAGAAAATGTTTTCTTTTTTCTTTCTTTCAATTTTTTCTATTTTATAGATCCATATGTGAAAATTGCAATCATGCAAAATGGCAAACGTTTGAAAAAGAAGAAGACAAGTATCAAAAAATGCACCCTCAACCCTTACTATAATGAGTCGTTCTCATTTGAAGTACCATTTGAACAAATACAAGTATGCGAGAATGTATTATACTATCCTATAAAACCACTACTACTCTACTACTACTACTACTAGTACTACTACTAACTACTAACTACTACCTACTACCTACTACTACTACTACCACTACTACTACTGTTAACTGTCCCTTCCGTACTATCAAACAATAAACATGTTCTAAACAAAGTTTAAGTAACGAACCCGCCTCCACACTAGCCTCTTTTGTGCAATTGTTGTTGTTTACTTTACATAACTCTATATATTTACTATATATACTATATATATACTACTGTTATATACTACATTTGTTGAATACTCGTATTCCGTTTCCGTATTCCAATAACAACAATAAAACACACTCTACAACAAACAAATACCAACAAATACCAAACCAAACTAAATGGATAGCCAAGTGAACTTTCGCATAGACTAAAAAATAACAACCAAAAAAATACTCCAATTTAAATATTTAATATATGTGTGCCCCCAAAACATAAATTATTTATATATATTCAAAATTAATCGAAAAGTATTCAATGTTCAATGTTGTATTTTAAATTAAAAAGAAAAATAATTTTTTGCTTTTATATGTTTTTGATTTTTCCAAATATATATGTATTATATATTTTGCCCAACGACTGCCACGCCCACATTCCGGCTGTAAATATACTCAAGACAAAATGCTGAGCGCAGTGCGTTGTTGTAATTACCAAAAAAAATACAGTATTTTTTTTAGCTTTTTTGTGTTTTTATTGTGTAGTTTGATTGAAAAACGTTTTAAAAAAATTACTAAAAAATACCAAATACATTTTTATTTGTGCTTAAGCGCAGCTGATTGATTTGTTATTTCAGTATATATATTATATTGATGTTGATTTTTGTTGACACAGACAAATGACAAATTCCTTAGGTTTCGTAGGTCATTTCATTGATTGAGAAATCAATCAATCAAACTGTCAGCTAAAGGAGAGAGAAAAAAGACCCTTAAAAAAACACACAGACACTGCCTACTTGTAGTTTAAAAAGTTTTTTTGAGAGCGCAGCAGTAGTGCGGCGCGCTCTCGCAGTGCACGATTAATCGATAACAATCGATAACGGCAATAGCTGAAAAATAAAATACACTCACTACTACTACTACTACTAAATATATACATATATGTAAACTACCTACTACTCTTTCCATAATACAAACTATCGCAAACTATCTCTCAGCGGCGTCTTATAATGCACCACAATTACAGTGGGTACATTATTTTGACACTGTCTTCTGATTTGAATATCGAATAAACCAACCACAACTACAATAAATACAGTACAAGTTCAAGAAATACCAAATAAATTCACACACCACAGAGAAGTATAGCGTATCAAACATGAATAAAACTAACAACATAACATACCATAACAACCAATTTACAGTAAGAAAAAAAAAAACAAAAAGGTTACAGAAAGTTATGATTACTCCGATTTTACGTGTGCTAGTCCGAGACCTGCCCCCTGTCCCCTCGAAAATAAATAGTAGTATATTCTGACCAAGGAATTGTGTATGAAGAGTTGAACGACAAATGGGATTGAATATTATACATTTTCGTTTACACGTATTTAATGAACATTTTGCTTTTTTGTGCTTCAGCTTTAAAGTTGATCCAACAAAATGCTATATATATACTATAAAATACTATATAAGAAAAAAAGTAATTTGTTCATTAGCCGCCGGTTTAAAGCAGATATATCTAACTATATGTGTGTACATTGTTGTATAAGCTCATATCAGCGCATATCACCAAATAAATACCACACAAATACCACAAATACACAAAAACTACCAAAACAAAATACTTCATATGCTTTCACACTTAATTTTCTGTGCAATTTTTATTTACAATGCATGCTAACTGCTTGTTATTAACGCCATATTAACTCAACCATTCCCATCACTTAATCACGTAAAAAAAAAAAAACATCACTTTTAGAATTGTATTTAATGGTGCTTTTTGTAATGCTTGAAAATATGATATGTCGCCCCGCCTTTAGATAAGCTCCTAAAACAGCTTGATGGGATTCTCCCCGCTCCCCACTAAGCCAAATTCTTCAAGACGTTTGGAAAACCAAGCACTGTTCTAAAAGAGCACTAAAAAATATTGTTAAAAAAAAATATTAAAACTAAATGAAAACTCAACTGTAGTTGAACTAGTATTTGTGCCTTTTGTAAAATGCTTTCCAATACAGAATTCGTAGTGTCTGCCTGTAACCAGTATTAACAGTATTTTCCCTCCCACAAAAAATACCGAAACACGTATATCTGAAAAGTTCTTCAAAACTCAAATGTTCTCTATGCTCAACGCATAGCAGTCTCTCTCCACCATTCAAAAAAGACCGAAAAAATACTAGTAAAATACCAAGAAAATCGACTAATCCAATGTTATATTATTTATTTATTGTGTGGATAAATGTCTATGTAGAAAATCTGTCTTGTTGTTACCGTTGTGGATTACGATCGTATTGGCACCTCTGAGCCCATTGGACGCTGTATACTCGGTTGCATGGGAACTGGAACTGAGCTGCGTCATTGGTCCGATATGTTGGCATCGCCACGTCGACCCATTGCTCAATGGCATACCCTCAAGGATCCTGAGGAAACTGACGAGATACTAAAGAACATGAAGTAAACGCAAAACGGCTAATAAAACAACAGCAGGTGAGCAGGGGAAATGCGGTAAACTTAACTAAATAAGTAAGCAGCACAGGGTATATTTCTGTCGGGTTTACTCTTCTCCCCTACATATACTAAAAACCTTTGCCTTTCAGCACATCTATGTATCAGACGTTATGAAAAACGATAGTTAAACCAAAGATAACTCAAGCGAACCGTCATTGTAATCGTATACATCATCAGCTACTGATCCATCGGATCTACTATATGTATATGGATCTTCAAGAACCTCAACAAACCCCACAACAAACAACAATCAATCTAAAAATATCGTAGTCCGCGCAGTTTATCAACAAAGCAAAAGCATACAAATATAAATCAAATCAAATCAGTTAAAAAATAAATAAAAATATATAAAAATCGATATGATGATGAGGAGAAAACGTTATAATGAAATTTAGCGACTTAAGTTCTACTTACATTGGTTCATCCATTAGAAAAAGAAGACAAAAAAAAAATACCAAAAGCAATTTATCATCCATCTTTGCGCCTGCAATAAATTAATCGAAAATTAAAAATGTTTCTTAATGAATTGGATTATTAAACAAATTTATTTGAAAATAATGCAGAAATTTCTTGTATTTTATTGTTGTTGTCATGAGATAGATGAAACAAATCTACGAGTATGTTACAAAATAATTAATTCAAAAAAAAAAACTCTATATACTCAAATATATGAAACAAAAATAAATAAATAAATCATCATTTTAAAGTGTTAAGTTTTGTTCATTTAAAAGAAATATATACTTAAAAAATACTATGAAGTCATTTTTATTTTGAATGAAAACTGTTGAGAAAAAATGTTATGTAAATTAATTTATTTACTAATTTATTATGTATTATTGTAACTGTGTAAGTATATATAAAACATCTACATATATATGAGACATGACAGACATATTAAAAAATAAAAATAAATATATATATATATATTATATAACGAGTAAAAATTATGTATAACCCCCGCATAGACTAATGTTATGTATACACAACGCTGAGGTTTGGCAAATCAGACGTATAAGTAGAACAAAACAAAACCGAAAAGAAGTAAGGAAAGCATAAAAAATTTAAAAGCAAATAACAAAAAAAAGTTTAACTTTAAAGCGTGATTTCAATGGAATATATCATCAGTTTAAACCCTAAATACCTATCGTATATATTGAACATATTTCACCAGACTACTATACTATATAGGCATTACTTGATCCTTCAGTTATAGTTCGCTTAAAACTCTTCCGATATTCTACATTCATTAAGTTGCTTACAAAAGTCTCTTAAGGTTTCTACTACTTAAACTTATTTTTCTTTCTTCAGATTAATCATAAACTATTGATTGATTTATAATTTGGTACCAGCATATTAGGTCATAATGAAAATATACATAAAAATACTAAAGCAAAAAGTAAAATGTTAAAAAGAAAAAGAAGAAATATTAAGAACAATAATAGTTATTACTATTTATATTATATTCAAGTATATATATAAACAAACATATACATATATATACATTTATATATACTATACTATATATACTTCTATAATGTTGTGCAGCCTGTGCACAAAACTAACTAAACAAATTGGTATTTGGCATGTTATAGTATATTATGGAGATTCCACATTTCACTGATTAATTAATTAATTAATTAATTAACTGATTTGATTATTTCCATATTGCAACGTAAAATTAACTATTGAATTAGATGTTTTTGTCCTGTAAAAATATTTCAAACATAATAAATTATATGTAATAATAATATTAAAAATAAAAAAACCAAAAATGGCGTAGATTGGAATCTTAAAATTCCCGTACACAGTTTGTAGTTATGTTCACAAAAATAAATTATATAACAATGAAAAAACAATACAAACAAACTGAAAAAGATTTATGTAATATAATTCATCTAAATTACAATTTAATATAAATATAAATTAAAGACAGGCAAACAAATTCTACAACAAATTACGAGTATTGTTCAATAAACAAAACAAAACAAAGAAAAAAAATATTTAAATATACGTACTTTGCTTTTCCAAAATAATTACTGTAAAATATCAAAACAAAAACAAATACAGAAGACACAAAACTTAACACAACAACAGCAGCAACAACAACAACAAAACTATATATATTACATAATTACTTGCATATTAAACAAATTATATGGAATTATATAAAATGATGTTGATTATTGATTTAAACTGATGAATGAATAAAAACAAATTATATACATATATAAATATTGTATATCTATATATGCATATACGTATATAAATATTAACAACAAACTTAATAAAAATATAAATAATTTCATTTGGGTTTTTTTTTCTTTTCAGTTTTTGGTTTCAGTTAACAAAACAACACAAACTTACGCTGTACACATTATTTTAGGCGGCAGTGTAAGGAACACCAGTACATGTACATACTCACCACACGCACACATACACATACATACACTGAACATACTCAAACAGAGAGACACAGAGCCAACCACGAACTGACCAAATGAAAAATGAGTCGTACGCATCTCTATGTATGGATTAGTAATATGCATTGATGTATACATACATAAAAATACATATATATAGTTCTATATGATTACCGTTAGTCGTTCGTACTACGCGTAACTGTATTATTTTGAAACGCAGCAGTCAAAAAGCAGCGCAGAAGCCATCACGAAAAGCACAAATCAGTAGTTGAACCAAAAGTATATAAATAATAATAGTTAAATGAAAACTAAAAAATATAAAGAGAGAAACAAATACCAAACGAATAAAAAAAAAAAAACTGTAGAAGTCCATGTATTTTTTATTTTTAGATATTTATGTATGTAATTTATATATTCGATATAAATCAGGCATAAAGGCATTTAGCAAAACATTAAACACCATAAAAACAATACTAAATAGAGCGCACCTGACGATTGGATGGATCTAGCAGAAAGGAAAGAAGAGAGCAAGAGAGCGATGCAGTTTGCACCTATACATATAACGCGTGTATGCGTGTGTTAGGAAAGCTATAACAATGACAAATACACTAAAATGAAGAAAATGAGAAAAATTATAAACTATATAAGTAAGCAAAATAGGTAAACCAACAAAATATAGGGCAATGTTTGATGTTGAAAATAATGAGTTTAAAAATGGCCACAAAGCGTGCGCATTACATACATATACATATGCAAATACATAAGCAAAAAAATCATATTACAGAACGAGAAAGTGAACGCCACATTTTATATACGAATATACTACATAGCAAAGCAGAATTACAGTTAAACGAAAACGAATGAACGAGTTATACATAATCACCACAGCACCGCATAGTATGAAAACTAACCATACGGTATATAAATAATGCATTAATTTACATACATATATACATATGCATATACATATATAATACATTAAAAATATATATTTCAACTATTAACCGTTGTTTGCACCCAAAGCGGCGGCTATCGAAACTCAACACACACTCAAACTGAACTCAACACACTCACAAACACATTTTCACCACACACAATTTCGCCCGTGCGCAACTCACCACATGAGATTAAGCTCTTTTCGGAGTTTTGTTGTTTATGAATAAACTGTTTATAGCTGTTTTTGAATTTTAAATAAATTATATTTACTATATATATATAAATGAATAATGAAAAATGAAACAAAAGTCGTATACATACTACTACACATACGAGTATATATGTTTTAAAGATCTTACCAGAAAACAATTCAAGCTGATTAACTGCAAAACGAACACAGAAAAAAAACAACAAAAAAACGATTGAATTATATTAATAATAAAACTGCATACTACATTATATATATACATATATATATGATGCAACTGTATTGCAACCAACAAATACATATATATATAATTTTATTTCAATGCAAAAACCAAAGAATTTAACACGAAAAAAAAAGAGAAAAAAAACACAGATGTATGCGAGACTCCTGAAGACAACAACAAGAGCATCTGTAGATTATTTAAACCACAATAACACTGATGTGAACACACACACTCGTACACACAAATGAAATGACATGAAAATGAAATGAGGAACGTTTATAATGAATAAACAAATGTTTGAAACTATTAAAAATATTTTTCATTTGGTTTTATTTCACAATTTGCACCGCACACAACCGACACAAGATGAAGCGCGAAAATGTCTGCATAAAAATGGAGATGCCAGACTGCATTCTAAGTGGAAATGCAGTCAATGACGTCACAGTTGTTCTAATTTTCAGCCACTTGCAGCAACCTCCAACTGCCGACATGCGATCACAAAAGTAACTGCCGATAAGCGCAATTCGATAAGTCGAAATGCCAAATAAGCACAGAACTTTCGATAATTCAACTGTGACTTGGCGCGAAATGAAAGAAAATATTGACACAGGAGCTAAAGAAAATTTTTTTTTGACAGTACTAAATTATAAAGCGATGGAGCAAGAAACAATTAAAGGCGTTTCCACCGTGCGCATACTGCTGCTCGGCGATACAGGTAAAAATCCAAGCATTTGCACTTAACGTATTTTGTTAACCGTTTTTTTACAGGCGTTGGTAAATCGAGGTTAACGGATTTATTGGCCAGCAGTGTAGACACACCGACACCCTCGACACGCTCAGTCGGCGATGTGTGGTGGAATGTACAGGTGCGTCTGCACGAGTATCCCAACACAATGGTGGGTCTGCCACCCACACCCGAATGGACTTCGTCCTCGTCCTTATCGCCGAGCACAACGTTGAGCAACAGTTCGGAACACTTTGCCCGCAGCACGGCCAATACCTGTCAGATGATTCCATATTTTGTGGAATTCTATGACCTTAAGAGCTCGTTGCGTCTGCCGCTCGAGCATCGCAATCGACTATATCGTCACGTTGATGGCATAATCTTAGTGTATGATCTTTTAAATATGCGAACGCATGACAATTTGCATGACTGGCTCTATAAGCCACTTGGCCAGATCTGTCGTTATCGTCACAGACGATTGCGTCCCCTCCTAAAGCGTCGTCATGTTCCCATCCTGGTGGTGGGCACCAAATTGGATCTTCTGAATACACGTCGATTGCGCTGCTCGGGTAAAATCGCCAGTCAACTGGGCACTGATGAAATACTGATCAATGCATTGGATGCTAACAGTTTTGCAGAGAAATCTCGCAACGATGGAAAATTGCAAAAATTTCTCAACAATGTTGTGGAATTCAAGATGAATTTTCCCACAAAGCGCAAGTCATAAGAACTCATCACAAAACTCAACTTATAAGACTTTCTACTTCCCTTTATGTCACATTTTTATACATTTATAATTTTGTATAGTTTTTATATTGTATTTTTTATGTTTAATTTGCTGTTTTTTATTTGCTTTGGGAACAATTTAGCTTAATTTTATTAGCCTGGTGGCCACTGCATCTGGCGACCGCCTAGGAAATGCAAGTGCAAATGGTAGACAGACTGTGCACCATGCTGGCCATTGTTAATAACCACACGGTAGCCCTTCTCTAGGCCAACTTCTTTGGCCACTTTGCGTCCCACGAGCATCAAATGGCCCAAGAGTTCAGCATCTCCATCTTCGGCCAGCGAGAGCTGTGCAATTGGTTTGCGTGGTATGACTAAGAAATGAGTGGGCGCCTGTGGTGCAACATCATTGAAAGCCACACACTAAATAGTAATATGAAAACTATGAGAAAAATCACTATAATCTATTGATTGAACTTTGCACTGACCTTTTCGTCTTCGTAGATAAATTTGCATGGAATTTCCTTGCGCAAAATTTTGCCAAAAATAGTATCTTCGCTTGCTGCAGCGCTTTGCGCCTTTTCAACTTCGCTTGCCATTCTAGCGCAGCTAGTTGCAATGCCTCGATATCTGTTTATTACGCTTTAATTAATATCAATTATATTGTTAAATAAATTGCATGCACACTTGCCGTATAAGACCTGCTAAATTCCGGCCGGCTGACACGAACATGGTGCGGTGCTGCCAACTGATTTGTAGCTGCCATTTTGCAGCGATAATTATCGAAACTGCTACTAATCAGTGCCTATCGGTGCAGTTTTTTTAAATTATAACTAATTAAAGCAAAGAATATTAACAAATTGCATATGACTAACCTGTTTACTGTTTAAATAGCATAACTAAATTCAACTTAAGACATGTTCGCGCTTAAAGCAAACAGTATTTTATGGGATATTTTTTAGTACATTGCATGATAGTATTTTTTTATGGGTGCATATATACCGTGAAAAATACGGTCACATGCGCGAATTTCGGCATTTGTCTTCTGCAGAGCCAGTGAATTACAACAAATACCAATAACATTGCGTTATACAAATAAATTTTGCATTTAAAATTTTTAAAACAAATAACTTTGATTACTGGTGATGTCAGAGCTGCGCTCCAAAGTTATCACTCTCTACAAGCACGTAAGTAAAGTGAAGCTGAACCTGCCCAGCCCCTACTATCACTAGCACGTGCAGCTGCGTTGCAATTGGAATGCTGGTGGATGGGGGTACTGGAAATGAAACTGGAACTAAACGTTGCGTAAATTCCAATTGCAGTTACAATACCTGGGCCGTGATTATCCCGGCCTTAATGGGCCGCAAAAGTTTCGCCAACAAATACACGATGCGTTCATAAAGAACAAGGATGAGCGCGATCCCAAAAAGATCGTGGCTCTGTTGGCGCAGGGACGTTACCTGGCCAAGGAGGTGGAGGCGCTGTACTCACTGAAAAAATACCGCAGTGTTAAGCAACGTTACAGTTACAACGACTAAAACGACAAAAGAAATGAAGAATTAAGGACTGAAAATTGAACGAGAGAATATGATTCAACAAATGCTTTTGTTTGAAAACCAGCTGCATGTAGACACACACACACATAGAAACCCAAACACACACATACAATGTTAGCATTAAATATTAGTTTCGAATGTCTTGTCAATGTTTAACTTTAAGTTATTGTTGAATAAAAGCGCAAAACGTCATTGAACTAACGAAGGCAAAAAGACCGCTGCACACACACACAAACATATATGTATATTTCAATTATCATATGACCTTGAACAATTGTGAGGGGCTTGACAACTGCCGTTATTGTTGCTGTTTTTATTCAGTGCAAGACGATATCAAAAATAATTAAAATTGTATACGTTATGCCAAAAATAATAATATTTCGTTGCGTTTCC
This sequence comes from Drosophila nigrodunni, assembly GCA_020829145.1. Lineage (NCBI taxonomy): Eukaryota > Metazoa > Arthropoda > Insecta > Diptera > Drosophilidae > Drosophila > Drosophila nigrodunni. Next base: position 2,514,494 of record JACVCZ010000008.1, read on the forward strand.
CGTGTGAACTTTGTTATTGAGAATATTGCGTATTTAAATTTATTCATCTTGTCTTGTCTGTGTGTCGCTGTCGTTGTGTTAGTGATAAACAACACGGCGCCGCTGAGCTTTTGCTACCCTACACTTCTTGCAGCATATTAGTTTTTACACTTTGTTTGTAACACGCTCGCGTTTCAGCTGTAAATCTATTGTTTTATCAATAACAATTAACTGATTAGGTTTTATGCGAGTGTCTCTCGCTGTTATCTAATCGTAAGTGGGAGACAAAAAACAAACAGGTGTGTTTTATGTAATTTATAACACCTTTACACCAGAGTGTTTGCCAGGGAACTCCCTGTGCTAGCTGAGTCACTCACTAGCTGATTGATCTACGTGGGGTACAAACGTGAAAGGGTAGGAAGCTAAAAATTGTGTGCTTAGCTGATTTGCTACTGAATTGTAAGTACTTGAGCTTTTTTTTTAAGTGTATAGAAATCTCTAAGTCGCTAGTATTTAGTTCCACAGGTTTTGCGTTTTTTAAAGGGCAGAAATTGTAACCTGAACTTAATGGATGTTACTGTAGCATGTATCGACGTCATCTGGCGATAAGTACACAATGTGCAGTCGAAAGCAGAAGAGAATTACGTTGAGGGACGTTCCCAAATACTTAAAAGCCACAAAAATTAATTTACTTAACAATTTCATACCAAATGTGATTAATTAAATAAATAATTATAACATTTTAATCTGATAAATAGTAATTCATATTTATACAAATATAAATATATGAATATATGACAAAAAGTAATCAATATCCGACATCTGATGAAAAGTGTTTAATTTACTGTATGTTAAATAATAGTTTTGTTTATCCATTATAAACATTCGATAATCTTGATCCTTTATAAAATTTCTGCAATCACACGAAGGCTTGAAATATTTTACAGTAAATTCTCTTGACAATTTAAAACCTACTCTGATTACCTTTTAAAAATAGAAATATATTTGTTGAGATTTAAGAAAAACATTCCAAAATTTACTTCATATATCTTGTAAAAAAATTTAATGCAATTTAAACAATTACTTAAAACTAGTTTAAACTACAAACAGTTTTACATTAGTTGTAATATCAAAACTTTGACAACTTTGCTAGCTTAAAATGTACAACATGAATCTATTTATATGATTAGTAAAACTAAATCAAATGATAATTTCATTAACTAAGTGAATCTAGGCTAATATTCGCATAATTAATTAAGTTAGACTAAAATCACAATGTTCTCCAGTGGAAAGCGTCATGTTCACAGAGCAATTGACATGGAAATTGCTAAAAATTCTCCCTCTCTTTGTCCCTAAGACTGTTAGCCAAATTCAAAGCCCAGCACATCGTCTAGACCGTAATCGAATAAACGGAAATCCTCTTCATAGATCTCATAAAGACGACGTATAGCGCCAATGGGCAGTGGATCAAAATATTTGCGTAGATTCGCTTTAGTGCTCGAGGGTTTGTGGCCCGTGGGGAATGTGAGGTTCTTGTTGCCCGAGAGATACAAAGCCAAGGCGGAATCATCCAAAAGTGTGTCGTATTTACCTGAAAAAGAGGGGAAATTAGTTATAAAGTAGTCTTAGCTTTGGTTAAATCCTTCACTCACCCACAACGTTGTACTTCATGGCACAGGGATTGCAGAGCTTGGCTATAACCTGCCAGTGTTCATTGTAGTCGCTTTGATTCGCCCGACTTAGTTCCGGTCGTAGCAGATACTCTACAAATTCACCGAATTGCACATCATTGCCTTGCTCCAAGGACTCATTGCTCGCACTGGGACGCAGTTCACGCACAATTTGTCGTCCCACACGTGACTGAAAGTACTGGGCACTGGGTGAATCACCCTCCAGTTTATTTCGATACGCCGAGAGCAGTCGCTCGAAGGGATGTCGCACCAGTATAAACCGTGTGTAGTCTTCGCTGAGCACCTGCTTGCGTTCCTCCTCCGTGAGGTCGTAGAATTTGGTAAACATGTCTCTGGAATGGGCCAAAATTGCCGGTATCTGCAGCGGATCGGTGCCGTTCTGCCACTTCCCCGTGAGCAGCATTAGCACTCGCTTCCAGTTAGTGCAGGCAACCTTTAAATAAATTCAATTTAAACAATTTTAGTTGAAAAAGTTTTTCGTTTTTCCTGTTGCCACTTAAACTAAATAAACAAATTTTACAATTGAGGCCACAAAATGTTGGCATGATACAAGTGTGTTTGGCTCTAAGAAGCCTGCAATGAATCACCAAATTTTGGGCATCCAGCTGTTTAGAATAAATAAAATTTATTCACTGAGTTCGCTTAAAATCAGTTCAAAAGTTAGTGGTAATTAAAGTATTTGGTGTGATTCCCAGAGACACTGAATGTTATTATTGAATTGTTGTGTTCCACTTATGGATTGTCTTGTAAGTTAGAGATAAGAAAGTGCTTAACTTATGCGGAAATTATAAACGATTTTCTAAAGAATTAATGATGTGGAATTTTTAAATAAAATAAAAAGTTTTTTTTACTCTGATAAGTGAAGTACCAAGAACCATTTCTACGTGTTAAACTAGTTCGATTTTGACAAAAATTTGGTCATTACTCACTAAATGATAATATGCGTAATTTGTATAAGTTTTGTTGGAATATAGTAGTTGGAGAGGTAAGCGGAGTCAAAAAAGTAGTTGACCTGCATAATCGCACCTTTGTGCATGATTTGGGTACTCAAGTTCTAATAGTCTCTGAAATCAGATGTTCTGTAGCAAACCATTTTTTTTTTTTTTTTTTTGGAATTTGAGCCATTTATGCCATTGTACCTTACGTTGCTCATGTTGCCTTAGCGTCAACTTAGTCACAAATGTATGCAATTCGTCATGAGCTACATTTATGATACACGATGAGCCAGCAAATAGATATAGTATGCGAGGATACATGACTACAAAAATTATCTTGGAATTTGAACCGAAAAATGAGCTACAACAACTTTTATGTAGAAAGTAAATAAAGGTACACTTTTAACTAACTTTTAAGGTAGTTAAAAATGTACTTTTATGAAAATCGAGTATAAAGCTCATTAAACCCAAAGCTACAACAGCTGGTGATTTAAGAAAAAAGAATTGAAAATTAAAATTAGTGTGGCAATGAACGACTCTCTTAATGGACAGCATTGTAATAAATTTAAATATACTGCAAACGTCCAGAAAGGTTATAAATAAAAACAATTGTTGCTTAATTGTGTGTGTAAACTTTCCTTAGTTATATTGTGCGCTGCCCACTTAGCGTATACACAATGTTTATTAACAACAACTATAACAATAACAACAACAAATCAAAACTTAAGTAAACCAAAGATTTAAACATTTCATTTCGACTTACTGACAATGTCGAGTGTAATTAAACGCCACAAAAACATTTCAAATAACAAAAACAAACAATTCAAGTTTAACGAAACTAAACTGAACTGAACTGTCGATGGTGCACAGTGGGGCTGTCAGCTCAAAAGTGAAATCTGAAAACATCTCAAAGTAAGTAGTATAAAACAAGAACTTATATAAAATAACCCAGCTCAATTACAGAGATAGCTCTATAAACACAATGATTTTTTAATAAATTTCAACAATGAAAGCCTTATGAGATATAGTAGTTCTATCCGGACCAAAAATATTTTGAGTAAGCAAAAGAATTTGGTCGAATTTGATAAAGAAACCCTCATTTATGTTGTAGTTATTGTATTTAGAAAAGAAATACGAATACAAATATATGTTACTTCAAAACTTAAATGCTTATAAGGGTTATAACTTAAATGGGCATACGGGTGGACCCTTAATAGTTCAATAATCTCTTGAAGAAACGAATTGTCCAGGGTTCACCCGTATAAGTTTTAAATTAAAGTAAGCCAAAATTTGGAAAAATAATTTTTAAATAAGAAAAGATTATATTAAAACAACAATTTTAAAATAAATATTAATTTTATTGAAAATTGCAAAAACATTAAGATTATATGTTTAGAAGAAAAAATGACAAATAGGCATACAAATTTGAAATTTTAAAAATTTCTTTGAGATAATTATTATAAACAGATGTTTTTCAGCGCCTTTCGCTCATTTTTCAAATCAAACAAATATTTCCAACAGTAGCTTCTGTACAAAACCACAGTATCTGAATATTTTGTTTTGTTATGAACTAAGTGCTATTTTTATATAGATTTTGCAAGTGTTAAAGTTCAGGTTCAGCAATTTTGCATTCGTAATGTGCAAACATAAAGCAAAAAAAAAAATTACAAAATTTACGTTCAAAAATATAAAAGGCAACATTAAGCACACACGAAACATGCGATGGTCAAGTAAAAACGAGCTATGCCAAAGCGGTTTCAATATTTGGGTCTTCAAGAGAAACGATCATGAAATCAATAAAGCTTCGCTCCTTTCCAGAAACTAGTCTGAAACTATGCCAAACTCAGTCACTTTAAACTGATTGCTGATAAATGAAACGTGTGTGATCATGTATTGACAAGAAGACACGCCCCTTTCGTCGATCGGTGGCTTCCGCTTGTCAATTGAAATAGAAAGAAAGGGGAAGAGACAGCGAAAAAAGACAAAGTGGAAAATATTTTCCAATTTATATAAATAATTTATAACTAATACTACTAGAAGAAAGTAGAATTTAAAAACATTTGTTTTAATTTTACATATATTTTTTTAACTTTTTAAAATGTTTTTTCCTTACACTATTTCAAACAAAATAAATTTATTTATTTTATATGCGTTTCTAATTACAAATATTTCTGCTTAATTGTTTACTGCTCTGCATTGCATAATTATTTATTGTGGGCTATCGAATGCTACATAAACAAGGTTAGATAAATAAATTATATAATTTCTAAGAGAAATGCTCAGTTATATAGTGATATATATATTTATATTCACTGTTTATCAGTTGGAAGTGTGTAGGTATTTGTAGATGGCGCCACTGGCAGGTGGAAGCAATACGTCATAATATAGGGCCTTTGGTATTACTCACAGACGGCCCAAAAAACCGTTCGTTAAGTCATTATGTTGGACGATAATGGTTCAAAGTTCAAACGACTTTTTTGAAACACTCGGCTATTTTTAATGGGCTACGTACTAACACGTTTCAGCTGTCGATTGTATTTTTTTTTTTAATTGTTAATCTTATCACTTCTTTGATATGGAGGGAATTAAGTATTATACTATATAGATTGCTAGAATTCCAGTCTTTTATTAATTTCCTTAGTTTGAATTAGCCAATCTAAGGTCACGATACTTATCGTTTCGTTTATTTTTTTTTCTCATTTTAAAGTGATTTTTTAATTAATTGGGAACCAAATTTTTTGTCAGTTTCCTCCGACATTTGGTTGTTTCCAAGTTCGCACAGATTAACTTATCAAATCCACCGAAAAAGTCAATCCGATTGATTGTTAATCTTTAAGTGCTTGACTGCATGAGTCTATTTCCATATCAGTCAGAAATCCGAGTCGTTCTCAATTGGAGATTGCGATTAATCAACATATTCTGAGAGACAATTTCAATCTACACAATTTTCAGTTTATAAACAACAAATCAAAGTATATAACAATAATAGACTATAATTAATAGACACTCAAGAAAAACCCGGTTGGCATGTAAATAATTGTGGTCTAGACTAGCAAAATACCCTGTAATAAGTAGAAGTTTTGTTTCAGAGGGTGTAGTCGAGCAGGTTTTTATATGGATGGATTTATTGTCTTATCAAAAGGCTTAAATTTGCTTGATTGACAGATTAACCAAAACATAAGCAAATTTATATATTTTTGTTATTAATTTGTAGACTCTTGGTATACTCTAATCAAGTTAAAAACATTACTTTTAGTATTGTTAATACTGTAGGAATTATTTTTAAAGATTGCTCTAATTTTTTATAAAGAGAAAATAATTTTATGTGGTGTAAATTTAAGTTATTGATTAATTACAGTATTTAAAACTTAAAAAAAAGTTATATCCCCATATACCCCTTCTCTACTCAATTTACAGGGCATATAAAATGCAATATCTGCAATTACTTTATACTATAGCATTCATAATTGTGCCACATACACAATGATTAGACTGATTTATAGAAGGTTGTCTATGGGAGGTAATAAGCGTGTGCTGACAAGCGCAGCGGAGAGTCCAAGGGGGGAGAGGTGTAAAAACTGCAAGTAAATCAAAGATTGTCGGGGCTTACAGATAAGACTAAAGTGCTGTGAGCTATAGATTAGCAATCGAAGTCAGCTTCTCAATGAGTTTAGTCGTCAAACTTGTCTGCACAAAATGGCAAATAAAAAGTTAAAAGAGAAAAAATAAAAAATTGTTTAAATTATGAACATGCCACAACATGTGGCAAGGGAACACCTTGGAGCAGCGCCAATGGGAAGGTGGAGCATCCGATGTCAGCGATAAAAGAGAAAACGGAAAATAAAAAAAACTCGTTTTCTAACGCCCTGTACTGTGTGTTGGCAAGTGGTATATTAATTGGAAGAAAGTGATTTAAATTGAGAACAGGTAGATCCTGTTAAGTTGAATCTTATTTAGATTCCTGAGCAGAAAGTGGCGACTTTGAAAGCTAAAGACTAGTGCTGGCAATTTAGCTTCTTTTAAGCAACGTTTATAATCAGGCTAGTAGGAAAATTTTAATTTGTGGATTTATTAAACTTAAACCTGTCTTAGAATTATTTCAGATTCTTTTAAAAAATATTTTTAAAGTAATTTGACTTTATGAGCCTATAATTGATTGTTTTGGGAGGAAGTAAAAAGTAAATCATATAAAGTATTTAATTAATAAATCATTAAACTACTCAAGTTTTCAAATAAATTAAGTCATATAGTGTCAAAAAACACTGAGACTTTACAGGGTCTTCAACAGTTTTATTCCCCTGTTTCTACACACACTAAGATTGCGAGACAATTGAAAAAGGGTTGCTGGACAGCCAAAGAAACGAAAGGGAGGCAAACCACACATGGCGACACGAACAGAGAGACAGACAAACATCAAAAAAAAAATAAAGTAAAACAACCAAAAGCAGATAGAATAGAACCACAAGCAAAGCGTAAAAAAACAATGAACATTTTTGAGTAGACCTTAAAAAAAATGTTGAATTTTATGTCGACAAAGCGAAAATGTTTTTTCTGGCAATTTTAAGTTAATTGTCCACGTACCTTGGGCACATAACAGTAAAGCAGCTTGTGCTCCTGATCGACAATCATGTGATCCATTTGCAGATCCGTCAGATCCTCTATGGACGGTTTGCTGGTCTCCATGAGATCACACTGTCGCTGCATTAGCTCCTGCCTTTGAATATTAATCGTCTGTGTGAGTTCTAGACTTTGTTTTGTGATCTTCACGTTGTTGTTGTTGCCATCCTCGAAAGCTGCAGCTGAGAGAGAAGCCACAAAAGTGCAGATCAGGCAAAGTATGGCAAAGATTTTCACTTGTTCATTCATGATCACTTGTTTATTTTCTTTACGCGGGTATTAACGGCACTTTTGCTGTTACTTTGTTAAGTTTGACGTCGCCGCCCGAAATATTTGACGCGATGTACGAACTTGAGCGTAGAGCCGTTCTTAATGCCCAGCGATGTTAAAGTTGCGCGTCCGTTGGCAGAGTTCTCATCGATCGCCTGATTCAAATCCAAGTTGTACAATGCAAAGCAGCGCCATAAAAATCGCCAAGAAACATGCGCGCGATGTTCATGTCCGTTGCGCTGCGCTGAGTTTACTAACTCACAACTGGAGCGGTAGCAGCGGTGCTTGGCTTCATTTCCAGTAGTCGTAACAGCTGTAGCAGCAGGGGCAGAGGCTACCAACGACTGGGCTACTTCGGGCTGGCCAGCATTGTCTTCGGCTAATGCGCGACGTTCGTTTCGCTGTCTTCGTTTGTGCTGAGCAAGCGAAATAGAGGCAATTGCTTTTTTCAACTGAGCAATCGTTGGAGAGCGCTGATGGAGCTGTATGTTGGAGAGCATGAGAGACAGAGAACATTGAATGTGAGTGCGTTAAAAGAGTTAGTTATTCCAGCAAGCACACGTGTGTTCTAGTTCGAATCAAGCTACTTTTCTCTTACTTCTAATGTGCATTGCTGCGCTACTAAGTTATGACGTCATGTACAGAGCATGCTAGTCTTTACTGTTAATTTGAGCGGAAATTGCGCCAGCCCTATTTACATATTAATTGAAAGGCGACCGAGTTGGAAATCAGAATTCAATCCGATCAATCACTGAACTTACCACAATTTCCAGTGTGCTGAGACCGTCGCGTTTTACGTAGATTGTTGTAGCGCGACGCTCTTCGGTGGCAATCTGTAATTATGAAATATATGTAAGTAAAGTATGTGCGAATTGACAGATAACGGTAACATTTATCAGCTGCCATAACAATAGTCATTCTGGCCACCAATTAGCAAGTTCTGCCGGAGTAGGTCAAACGATCTATGCATTGTGACGAAAGCGACAATACGCGCTAATTGGACTATCAAGCGAAGTGTACTTGTGCTCTCTTAACTTCTTATAAGACTCTTGTGAAGTTTGCTTAAGCGAACGTGGTGAATTTCACTTTCTCAAACAGGACAGATTCAAGGCTGTCATGACCGCAATAACAATTTCACCTCTATATCGTTATACTCACCTTACCCCACAGCTCAGCTGGCGTGCAGTCGTGGGAAATATCTGCCAACTCCTCGCAGTCCGCCAAAATCTGTTGCAGCTCCTGGGAAGTTGCTGCCAGCATCGCATTATGTTCGGCCCGTTCAAATTCATTTTGAACAGACTTTGCTTTTTTCTTGTTAGATTTTTTCAGCCTTCGCTGGCTTTGTTGCATACCCGCCGCATTTCGCGCCTCGCGAATTGCTTGTTTTCGCAAATTTGTTGGGAGCAGTTTGAGCTTCTTTCTGATCTGCTTTAAACTACGTCGTTCTTTACCCGAATTCATTGTAATTCTTTTCTGCTAAAGGCAGACTTGACTTTTAGAAAGTTTTTTTTTTTATTAATAAACACTATTTTACTGTTGTTTACCAACAATTGGTTGCAATTACAGGCTGCGTTGATTTTAGTTATATTTTGCTCGAACAGCTGTTGTGTTCCAGTGTGACCAGCTTGCTTTGCTCGTTCACAGTTTGAGTTCTTGAACTGGTTTACGTTCAGTGCGAACCAGCTAGATCATATATGCAAATAATAAAAACAGCTTGTTTTGTTTGGCTTTTCATAAACGGTGCTTCACTGCATTAATCAGTTTCTTTTCAACTTGCTTTTGAGTTGTATCAGCTCTTTCCTATTTTGCTGCCTGTGTATTTTTAACCGAAATCTACAATTAATTGTTTAAGTGAGTAATACAAGTTGCGCGGGTTTCGCTGAAAGGCAACAAACAAAACAGCTGAATAAATATATGCATGTGTGTGAGTGTGTGTGCACCTTTTCCGCGATTGATACTCATGACGTAGGTATCGATAACAAACGCGTAATCTAAATTTCTTGATAACCCTTTATCGACAACCGCTATCGAACTAGTCTAATCAATTTATATGAGGGAATAGAACAAAGCAAATCATTTAAAGTTAAATTCCTTAGACTGCAAAATGTATAAACCGCAGCGGTTGCACAATGAAACCGATGATGAGGAAATCTCACCGGATAACAACAATAACAATAACAACAGCCACAACAACGATGCACACAGACGCCATGCGCATGCCCTGCAAATGTGTTTGCTGTCGGCATTTCTGCTGATCTTTTTTGCCGGCTCCGTTTTAAATCCACGGCCACTGAAGCTCCGATCGGATGTTCATCGCGCAGACACCAAGAAATATGATTGTAATCTGACACTAGTTGAGTCAATACCACTTGGCTTGAATTTTACACCTGGCAGTCCAAAGTTTATGAGCACCTTCGAGGCCTGGCAGCGTTTGCTGGATGTCTCGCATTCCACCTTGGACATTGGATCGTTCTATTGGACACTGCGGGGCGAGGACACCGGACTGAATCATAGCAGTGCCAAGCCCGGTGAGGAGATCTTCCAACGACTGCTGGCCAATGGTGTCGGGGATGGTCCCAAGATCAAGATACGCATTGCCCAAAGTGAACCCTCGAGTGTTTCACCCGATCTGGAGACCAAAATTCTGTCCAGCTACGGTGCCGCTGAGGTGGTTACTCTGAATTTCCCCAAGTACTTGGGTGGGGGTATACTGCACACCAAACTGTGGATTGTCGACGGTCAGCACTTTTATCTGGGCAGTGCCAACATGGATTGGCGTGCTCTGACACAGGTCAAAGAACTGGGCGTCTTTGGTCAGAACTGCCCGCAGTTGACCAGCGATTTGGCCAAGATCTTCAAGGCTTACTGGTACCTGGGCAGCAATCCAAATGCTCGTATACCCTCGTCCTGGTCCTGGGATTACAGCACCGGCTATAACAAGGAGCAGCCCATGACGCTGAATGTGCTCAAGGATCCTTTGACCAATTATAGCATGCAGGCGTATGCCGCAAGTGCCCCGCCTCCACTCTCCGCCGTTGGACGCACCCATGATCTGGACGCCATACTGAATACCATTAATGGTGCTCTGAAATTTGTGCACATTTCGGTTATGGACTATTTCCCATTGATTGTCTTTGGAGCCCAGAAGCAGTATTGGCCAGCGATTGATAACGCTCTGCGCACAGCGGCCGTGGACCGAGGAGTGTCCATAAAATTGCTCATTTCCTGGTGGAAACATTCCGATCCCAGCATGGACAATTTTTTGCGCTCGCTGCAGGATTTGTCCATGAACAGGCCACACGTGGACATACAAATTGTGAGTAATGCTGAATTAGCTGACTGAAAACTTGATTCAAATTACATTTTCCACTCTCTTTAGCGTCGTTTTATTGTCCCAGCCGATGAGGATCAGCAGAAGATACCTTTTGGCCGGGTCAATCACAACAAGTATATGGTAACCGATAGAGTGGCCTATATAGGCACCTCCAACTGGTCTGGGGACTACTTCACCGACACTGCTGGCATTGGTCTGGTCCTAATGGACACACAACCCGACATGACGTCATCGATACGCAATGATCTCCAGAACATCTTTACACGTGATTGGAACAGTAATTTCGCCCATCAGATGATCTGATTGACTGATTGAAACTTCAAAAATATCAAAAACTAATGTGAACTGAGTTCCTTGGCACAATTCTTAAATTGTTAATAGAAAATAAAGTATTTGATTCTTACCTTTTTTTTAATAATATGTATTCACAGTTTTTAATAAAGTTCTATGCTTCTTTTGTTATTATGTATATAATTCAAATACTTTGTTAATAACTTTAACTTTAAACTAAGCCTAAGCTTCCGAGATTTTCTTTTGTGGTCACTTTGTCGTCAGTTATTTAATGTTATTGTTGCCGCGCCTGAGGAAATTGTTGCATGCAATGCTCTTTTCAATTACCACGTTAATATCGGGTACACATCTAGTCAGGCATTTGTAGATCAACAGCAGACAGCGTGCATCCATGGCTGAAACGGAGAAAAAATGGGTGAGACTCTGTACAACGATTTCCTGCCTTAACAGTGCTTTAACAGAGTGCATGCTCTGCTAAGCGCTCTGTCATGAGCAGCTCTCTTTAATGCAGCTGCGCACACACATACAATCAAACAGCCTGCTAGTGAGCTTAGCTGCTATTACTGCAGAGATGCCCACATATACTAACAAACAGTATAGGTGAGAGCAACGAAGCTTAGAGAGCAAAAGCAGGAGAGTCGTTGTAAAGCGTAGAGCTTAGCTCTGTCGCAGCGCTGCTCTCAGAGCAGCTTTGGCTCTCACTGTTTAACTGCGACGCGACAGCAACAGCAATAAATCAGTAGCGCTTCAGCTGTCGACGAAGCAAGATCAGGTGGCGGGACAAAGCTTAACAATTACAATTAACAATTAAGCGCAATTCTCAAATGATTTTTAGTGCTTAATAAAATGCAATTGAGTGACCAAAGCCATTTCTTATTATATATTAAGCCGTTTTCTACAGTAACTCACCTGCATAGAGTATCTGCTCTCGTCTTAGCGGACGATTAGCCCAATTGGAGCATTGATTGACTTTGCTGAGTTTCTTGCCCAGACACAGCATGGACAGATCCGAGAGTGCTTCCCCCGCACGATTAAGGTTACCAAAAGGCAGCTCAACGCCATGGCGTTGCTTTTTGAGTTCCAGCCAAACAGTGCGCAGGTCCAAATAATGATGCGGTGCCTGAAGACGCAGCTGCAAAGGCAGCGAACGCTGCAGCACCGACAAATCATTGAGCAGCGAGAAACCGACCTTCAAGATGTTGGCGTTGTTAAAGACACTGGCGCCCAGGGCACGCCAGTGGCCTTCATGAAGCTCTCGACTGGCCAGACAATCAATAAGGTACACATTGTGCGACGTGGCTATCTGCAGCAGACACAGCTGATTCTGCACACACACATTCTGCATCCACTCCGAATCCATGTAGATAATTTGTTCGCACTGCAGGTGCTGCAACATGCGGTCAAATATCGCAGCAGTATCCACTATGATTAGGCACTCATCCGGCAGATCCATGCTCAGGTACACATCACAGCCAGCTGTAGTCGTGGTCGGTGTTGGCGAGGCAGTCTCACTGAGTTGCTCCTCGCTATCATCCAGATTCTGTGAGATCAGCGATTTGATTTCATGGGGACAGTCCTCTGGCAACAGTTTAAACTCATTGTACCAGTAAACAGCTTCCAGTTCGCCAGCGGAACCATGACAGGATGCCGTAGCCGCTGCTGCTGCCAAGTAACTGACCAAATCCGTTTGTAAGGCATAGTTATAGGCATGAACACGCACCAATTCGCGGAAACTGGCCAAATTGATACGAGACTTCTCATATTCACGGTACAAATAGTGCAAATAGCTGCATGTCTTGGTAAATTTGTAATTGGGCGTGACGGTATCATCGAAACCATATTTCTTGGCCAGACGTGCGACGATCTTCGAAACGGGACGATAACTGAGCACATGATGTGATATTTTCAGATAGTTATATCGACTAAAGGAAGGAAATAATTATATAGGAGTAGTCTCGAAGGATTCATAACAATACCCACCTCAGTAAGTCCTCGCAAAGCTCTATGACGGGCTTGTCCTTGTGCAGCAGCGAGTCGAGAAATTTAACAAACGGCAAACGTTGTTCTGTCGCCTGATCCAGGTACAGTTCAGCTAGTGGCAGCTTCTCCTGCGCTATTAACGGGAATGCCACTTCAAGCATATCAAATTCATGTGTTAACTGCAAATTAATCGCCCACTGTGCCACATCCTTGTAGTAGCCTCTGTCCAGCATCTCCCGCAGCTTTGGCACCAACAGTTCCCTGATCTGCTGTATGCGAAATGTTTGTATCATGGCATTGATCAGGGACTGCATGCCCGTAGTCTTGACAAAATGAAATGCTATCATGCTGGTATTATCATCGCAGGATTCACTCAAATGTGGCATATCCGACCGCAGTTTACAGATGGTGTCCAGCACAAAGAACGAGAGACTCTTAACCTTTACATTACTGCTGTCTGGACAGTTGGCGAAAAGCTTGAGGGCCATCAGCAGTGGATTCTCGTGACGCAAGAGGGCCTTGCTTAGCTCCTGTCTCATGTACGGGGACATGCATTTGCTGTGCATATTCCACTTTTCGCGAAACACTTTGAAAAACTGCTCAAACTCCTCGTCCAACGTGGCATCGAAGTCACCATTGATGCCAGCACCTGCAGAGAAATGCATAAAATATTTGTTTAAATAAATTTACGTGGGCATTGCAAGCAGATGGAGGCTGCCGCAGCGCCAGGCAGGTAGGCTGGCTGGCATACCTGTTGTAATATCTTCGAGACGTGTGATTTTCAGCGTTGCCATCATATACTCCACTTCCTCGTCGTCCGACTCGAAGCCAGCCGGTATTACCTTATACATTTTAGCCATAATTTAGTGGGCGGTCAGGCCCACTTTATGCGTTGCAAGTGCAATGTTTTTGATAAAAGAAATTTTGCATTTGCGATATTTTGATATTTTTATTGTCGGAACTATCGATAAAGTGATATTTGTCAACTGTAATCAGTGCTGCCAGATCAGCCCTTTTATTTAAATCAAATTGGAAATTGGAAGTGTATGAAACAGTGGTAAATCAGCTGATTTTAATTTTAAAAATTTATTTGTTAGTAAATAGCAGTAACAATATTAAAATAAATTAAATGTGAGTTCATTTTCTATACGCAGTGCACGTCTTGCTTATTTCTGTTATCGTTTATTGGCAGCACTCTTTGTCTTCACCGATAGTCGTGCTTAGCGATAGTTGTAAACGAAAATACCTAATTTGTGCCTTCGGTTATTTCAGTTTTAAATACTGCAGCCTGTATTTAAAATTTAAATAGGGTAAAGGAAAGAACAGTGTTTTTCAACTAATAAATTTTGATAAGATAAAAATAATAATTTGTTTATGCTTAAGAATAATATTAATATAAATATCTTTAACCCCATAAATACATAAATTTGTTTTTAGTTTGTCCGCATTTTTGGACTCAATTTATTTTTAGCATTAAATTGTCGTGAAATTAAATCTATGAGTCATTTTAAACCGTTTCTGCTTTCAACTCATTAATTATAGATATGAATAAATAAATTTTATAAATATTACTACAAACTTAGATTTGTTACTAAAGATATGGACTTCGTATAAACCAGAAATGGACTATGTAATGATTGTAATGATAGAGAGCTTATCAGACATGTCCGAATACGCGGCTCACTACAAAAGCAAAGCTCTACAAGTGCTCCCTGAATTAAGTGCTCAATGGGAAGACAAATACACCTAAGAAGTGGGTATCATTCCTATCAAAATCTGTAAACCGCAAACAAGTTAGACATATATATAGTGTTTAGACGTTAGTCCATTAATTGGACCTTAACAGGAGACTTCTCAGAAATAAAAGTACGGGCATCTAACTTATTTTTATTGTTGTCATTTTGTTGTTGGCTATAATTAATTTTCTTCCCTTGCCATTTAAACAGCACAGCTTATCTCTGGAGTATGAATGCCAAATTGAAATTTCTTATCACTGGCAGTCTCACAAAGTGTGCGTATCTCTATTTAATTTAAAGAGCAGTCGATAAAGGGAAATGTAAACAGTTCGTCGGAAACCATGACTCTGAACGGTCGAAATTCATTTGGCATTTGTCTAATTGCCTGCTGTCTGTTTTTGGGCTCCTGTAGGGTGTCTGCTGCTGTGGTTCGAGCCACGGATCAAGCTGGACCCGATGGACGTGTCGTTGGCGGTGTCTCGGCGTCCACAAACGCTGCTCCCTACGCGGTCTCCATGCAGTATCAGTCCACCCACTATTGCGCCGCAAGCATTTTAAATGCCAACTGGCTGGTTACAGCCGCTCACTGCTTGACCAACAGAGCTCAGGTGCTGGGCAGTACTCTGGTGGCTGGTAGCAATGCAGTCGCGGGCACCGCATCCACTACACAGAAGCGCAGCATTACCTACTTTGTGATCAATGATCTGTACACAGGTGGAGCCGTACCCTATGACATTGGATTAGTCTATACTCCCACAGCTTTTACTTGGACGGCTGCTGTGTCGCCCGTTAGCCTGCCAAAATCAGGTGTAGTGCCCACGGGTACGGCTAACCTATACGGCTGGGGCAGTACCTCCACTACCAACACGGCTTCCTACCCCAAAACCCTTCAAGTAGCTGCTAACCTGCCTATTATTAGCTTGAACTCATGTGAAACCGCTTTGGCCAAGGATGTGCATGTCACAAACTTGTGCACGGGTCCTCTGACCGGTGGTGTGAGCATCTGTACCTCCGATTCAGGTGGTCCTTTGGTCCAGGGTAATGTCTTGATTGGCATTGTGTCCTGGGGTAAGATGCCATGCGGACAGAAGAATTCTCCCTCTGTCTACGTTCAGGTGTCTTCGTTTATAAGCTGGATTGCGGCCAATCAGAAGCTGTAATAATGTGCCAACTTAATTTTTTAAATTAATCAAATAAATGTGAGCAAAATATGTGTTAGACTTTTTCTCAGAAAATACGTGCTTATCATTTTGTTATTTAAAAAATTATTGTATTTTAAATTTATTTATACAAAAAGTATTTAAAGGCAGTTGCATGTGCGAATTTTACGTAGTTGGTATTTTTGCGTGCTTTGGTCACACTGCAAAGTGCACTGGATATATCGATACTATTATTATTTTCTTTCACAGAGCTTGTCTTGCACCTATCGAGTAGGGCGACAAAAAGAAAGGAATTCCAATAATTAATTTTGATAATTGAAACACGAGTAGCGCAACGCAATTTACTTAGTTTAATTTACATTGACTGTGCACATACACAAACACCGACACACACACAATGGAAGTTGAGACACCGACACACGAACAAAATCGAGAATTCGCCGATGTGGACATCAACAATGGCTCTGGGTCCGTTGCATCCGACGAGGAGGAGGTGCCAGCGCCGGGAAGTGTTACACTGGAGCGCGATAATGATTTATTCGTATCGGCAATGACCCCAAGCGAAGTGCATGTAAGTTAAGTATCATTTTGGTCAATTTTCACTTTGATTAAATCAACCATCAATTGACGGACATAAACGGGGCGGCGACGCCACGACACGCCTTGCTTTGCCTTGCGTTTGTGTTTATCTACATAAAAATATTTGTTGCTTTGTTTGTTGCGCTGACAACGTCATAAGCCAGCATCGCTGCCGCCCCTCGACTGACCCAGTCGGACTGCTGGCACAGAAAACATGACAGATTAGTCAATGAGCGGTGTTCTCAAGCGAAAACAAAGGAATTCTAAATGATAATAGTTGAGAATTCAGCGTTTATCAAAAAATTTAGTACTATCGCATGAAAGTTTCTCGCAGAAAGCTTTGTAGATTTCAGTAATGCCTAGAGTAGGTCCCATAAAATGGACAGAAGGCATGTAGGTTACGACTATTAATCTAATGCTATATTTTCCAAGAGTGACTCATCCAATATTTCATTTAAATTCAAATTTATCCTAGAAGTACAGATTTCTTAATGGGAAATGATTCCGAAAAAGGCTAAATTGGAAGCAATGGTATATTTGTCTCAGACTTCTGCTGATTGGGACTATAATCCAATCTGAAAACAGCATTAAATCCAATTAGAAAAGATAGATATCCCATATAATAATCATATTTTATACCCTTATAAACCTGATCTTAAAGCCGGTTTTAAATTAAGCTTTCTTTCTCTTTCCTCCCAGCGTCGCATTTCTGCCAGCAATTTGGAGGAGGTTCTAACCGATGATGGTGACTATTTCATTCAAATAAGTGTATCGGATCCACAAAAGGTTGGCGATGGCATGAGCTCGTATTTGGCATACAAGTGAGTCAGCGCATACACAGTCTTATCGCTACACATATTGACATTGATTATTGGTTATTGCGCTTTTCCGTACCTCCCACTACTCCCTAAACCTCTTCATTCCCTACTTAGGGTGACAACAAAAACAAACATTCCCAAATTCAAGCGCACCGAGTTTAGCACTCTGCGACGTTTTAGCGATTTTCTGGGCATACATGATCTGTTGGTCAATAAATATATGCGCATGGGTCGCATTATACCGCCAGCGCCATCCAAGAACATTATTGGCAGCACCAAGGTGAAAATGAGTCCACAGCAAAGTGAGCCGGGCACACCGATCAATCAGGAGTGGATTGAGATACGTCGAGCGGCCTTGGAGCGTTTTGTGCATCGCACCGCTCAGCATCCTGTGCTGCGTGTGGATATGGACTTTGTGAATTTCCTGGAGAGTGATCAGGAGCTGCCAAGAGCGGTTAATACGTCGGCTTTGAGTGGAGCTGGTGTGATTCGTTTATTTAATAAAGTGGGCGAAACTGTTAACAAAATAACGTACAAAATGGATGAGAATGATCCATGGTTTGATGACAAAATAACCGAAGTGGAGAACTTGGATGCTAATCTACAGAAACTATCGTCGGCACTGAAATCTTTGGTGTCTTCGCGCCGTGAACTCTCGGCTTTGACGGGTCTGGTGGCTAAATCGGCAGCGATGCTGAGCACTTGTGAGGAGCACACTGGACTCTCGCGTGCGCTGTCCAATCTGGCCGATGTGGAGGAAAAGATTGAGCTACTGCGCTCCGAGCAGGCTAACTCGGATTTCTATATTCTAGCGGAATTTATTAAAGACTATTTGGGTCTATTCGGTGCAATCAAGTGCATTTTTCACGAACGTGTCAAGGCATTCCAAAATTGGCAATACGCCCAAATGCAGCTGAGCAAGCGACGTGAGAATCGTGGCCGCTTCGAACTGGCCAATCGTGCTGACAAGCTTGATCAGGCGCAACAGGAGGTGGAAGAGGTAGGTGCACTAATTTAACTATATAGTTATATATATTAACTATTAATTCTCCGATTTCAGTGGCAAGGCAAAGTGCAGCGTTGTCAGCAACAGTTTGATGATATATCAGCGGAGATAAAGCGCGAAATGGAACGCTTTGAGCTGAGCAGAGTGAAAGACTTTAAGGCCAACATTATCAAATACATTGAGGTACAAATGGCGCATCAGCAACAGGTAGCTATAAAAGTATTTACACAATTATTTTATGTTTAAAACTCCCACTCTTTCCCCCCTTTAGATAATCAGCTATTGGGAAGCCTTTGCACCATTTGCCCGGGAGATTGTTTAAATTTCTTTCAAATCGCCAGTTGCATTTCGAAAATGTTTCAAAAGCGTTGCAGTGCTACGAATATATATATTCTATATAATATGCGTGTATTAATTTAGCGGGACCAATTTGTCGCTGATTCTGAAATTGTAATTGAAATTAAAAATTGAACTAAAATTCGCTGCATTTGTCGTAAAACGCTTTAAATTCCTCTCAATATGCTTGCACTCAAAGTTCAACTTTTGTTATTCTATACACACAAACAAACACACACACACACAACACACGCAAGCATGTATAACTTTATTCTTACACAGTAATTATTATTATCATTATTATTATTGCAAATGTTGCTTTTATTTTTGTAAATGTATACAAAAAAACTAAACAAAACCAACACCCACACATCCAAACATAATGTTTATTATAGACTTTCGGTGTTAGTCTACATATCGCTGACTGCGAACAAATTTCTCATTCTATATTCGGTATTATCTTTATAAAGAACTTCAATGAAGCCAGTTATTAAATGGAAAAAAATACAAAACAAAAAGAAATTGATTCAAAAATGTAAATTAAAGTGATTAAATTGGGAAATAAAGTTTCTTGATTGTTGTTAGTATATATAAATTTATGTACTGTATAATTCCTAATTAATAAAACATTTTGTAACAGACAAAAGCATAAACAAACATTTTCAGCAAATAAATTTGTAAATATGTATGTAAAATTAAAAAATGCAATTTATTAAAATAAAATAAATCGGTTGATTTAGTTTCATGGCTAAAATAGCTAAAAACGGTTAAAAATTAATAAAAGTGTAAATATAAATTTATACAAATGTGATTATATTAAGATGTAGCTTAAATTGCCGACTTAAACTAGCTATAAATAAGCTAAAGTGGCACCTCTTGTGTGAATAATGTGCTGATGAGAGTTGAGTCTTAAAGTTGTGTTCAGTAATTTTGCATTAAATATTTATAACTATGCAGTAATAGCAACTTTCATCAGAGCTTACTTACCAGGAATGGCTAAAAAATGATCACACCTAGGGAGAAAATTAAGGGTAAGTTTATCTGTCCATTATTAATTAACCTTAAGTAAATAGCGTTTCTTTTAAATTAGTTTATTAGATGAAAAAGTTTTAGTTATGTTAAATTTGAAGCTAATTTAGACCTTATCTGTATTGCACTCCTCCAAAGATTCAGCTTATGTAGAATTCCCAAAATGTAGTGCCTACTGTACCATCGAGTAAAAATTGTTGGAACACTCGCCAGGTAAATCCGTTTTCTCCTTGTCATCACACTCGCAGTCTGTGTCGTTAACGTCCTTGTTCTTTAAGAATTTGTAGCTTGAATCGTAGAGAATCTTGACTTCATCATCGTCACATTCACAGCAATCTTCCACTGTTACTGCTTCAGGCACGCATTGATATACTTTACTCTGAAAGCATTCGGATTCATTGTAATCAGAAGTTTCTGTTTTATCCCTTGTAGGCTTCCAGACGCAGGGGAAGCAGCCCGTTGACTTTTTGCTTTTTTTCCTTCGTAAATTTGCAGTTCTTCTTCCTCTTTAGACTTTTCTTTCTTTTTCCTTGTGTGATTTTTTGAAAGCAAGGAAATATATATGGCGACTTTGCCTGGGTTTCGGCTCCCTTTCAGTTTCCTTAACTTCTTCCTTCTTTTCCTTGTGGGTTTTTTTACAGCAAGAGAAAAGATTCAACGATTTTTTTTGCTTTGGTTCTTTTTCTGGTTCCTCCGGTTCCTGCTTCTCCTTGTGTGTTTTATGGCAACAGGAGAAAAGATTTGAGGATTTTCGTGGCTTCGGCTCCATTTCAAGTTCCACCTTCTCTGGTTCTGATTCTTTAACCTTGGCCTTCTTTTCCTTGTTGGTTTTATTACAACAGGAGAAAAGACTCAAAAGATTTCTTTGGTTTCGGCTCTTTTTCTAGTTTCGGTTCTTTCTCCTCCTCCACAGCCTTCGGTTCTAGCTCTTTAACCTTTTCTTTCTTTTCCTTGGGGGTTCTACTGCAACAGGGAAAAAGATTCAATGATTTTTTCCGTTTAGGTTCTACTTCTAGCTCCTCCGCTTCTGGTTTCTTTGGCCTGTCTGGATTTTCCACTCGGTTTCTAGTGCAACAGGAGAAACGTTTCGATGATTTTTGCTTAGATTTTTCCTCATTTTCGAGTTTTTCTGGTTGCTTAATTTGTTCCGCCTTCTCTGTACATCCAGAATACCATTTATTTGTCGGTTTCTGTTTTTGTTCCAGATTCTCGGATGTTTCCGGCTCTGGGGGTGTAAGCCCCTGTTTCTTTTCCTTGTTTCCTTTAAGTTTTTCCTCTGTTTCCTGTCCCTCATAGCACTTCAAGTTTTCTTTCTTTTTCGTGGGTTTCTCTACTCTTTGGCAAACCTCATAATTTTTTGGCTTTTCTATTCTTTCTTTTTCTAGTAGATTGCAACACGAAAAGAGACTTGATGACTTTTGGCTTAACGAGTTTCTGGCATCTTCAGCAGGTTTTGGGTCTGCGTTTTTGCATTTCTTATTTCGTTGCTCACTGATTCGATTGTAACAAGCATAATCCGACGACGAGCTCTGCTTTCTATTAGATTTTTCGCAATTTGTATTATCGCAAGCTGTTTGTAAGTATTGTCCCCAAGTCCTCAAGTCCAGATCTTGTGGCGTTTCCGCTTCTTTCCAGGGATAAATTGTATAACTATTTTTGCCACTTTTTGGCTTCTTCTCTTCCTTGGGACAGCGACACTTGGGCTGCAATTCTTCCGAGGTTATATTGGTATTTTCACCGGTACAATAACATTTTCCTCTGTTGGATTTATTCTTCGTATTGTCTGTCCTTACGGGACTTTGAGCTAAACTGTTGGGTAACCAGCCTTCGGAACTGTAACTCATAACTGTGGGGTGCACGTAGTCGTCTCTGACTCTGTCTCTGTCTCTGCTATAGTAATCTGTCATTTCCAGAGCAGCTTTTTGATCACGTTCTCCACGGAAAGCCAACCTACAATCAGAACTATCTCTGAAGCCATTTGAGTGCTTTCCAGATAGATCTGTTTGTTCAGATTGTTCTCTCTGCAGGCGTGAAACTTTATACTTTCTAGGCTCAAAAGTTTTATAGTCCCGGAGTCTTCTACATGCGTCTTCTTTGTCCATTTGACATTTACGATTTCTTGGATTCTCCTGACATTCTTTTCTACACGGTTTTGTTTTGAATACCTCGCAAATTGCTTTCTGTTGTTCTAGACCCTTTAAGATATTTCTTTCATAGCTATTGGCTCGATTTGGCATATCCAAATACTTTGGATTTTTATCAACTAAATATTCATAGTGCTCTCTGGACTTTATGAGACTCTTTTGGGGCCAACCTTGTTTACTTCTCTGTCTCAAACAGCGGCGGTTCTTCTTCATCATCAGAGCCATATCGAAAAGATTAAAAAACGACTTGGTGGGCCTACATTTCTGCAGTGTCTTTCGTTTAATTTGGGAATACGTAAAGCTCGGGGAATACTTGGGACTGTCCTCAAAGGGATAGGAGCTGCCGCTGCGCTTGCGATGACTGTCCCGATTCAACCAGAAGCAGTGATTAGCACAAGAATAGGTAGGTTCCTCAGGTGCATCGGGTTCTGCTGGATAAGAAAAATTGTCATCTGTGAGCAAACGTACAACTGGCTTTTCATCATTTTCACAATGATGGTTATCTTGAAGATAACCAAAGTTTGGGTTTTTCGGTGGAAATTGTCTGTGACTACGTCGCTTTTGCTGTTGTTGTTCACAGAAGTTCATGCAGTACTGCGGACTCTTCCCATGAGGACTATTATCCTCCGAGTTTCTTTGATTCACACTCCCAGCTGCCGCCTGACTCAGCAGCTTTTTCTGCTGCTCCAATCCCGCGACTGTTTCATGCAGTATTTCCAGTATCTGATTGACATTACACGTTTCATCCAGGTCTATATTGGCCATAGCTTTACCCAGGCGGGCAGTAGGGTCGGAGTTTTTAGTGGGACACGTTTGATTATTGCAATAGTTGATTAATTTGGTTTTGCAGCGATCGAGTTCGTCTTGGAAAGCGGAAGTTTTTGATGACATTTCGTTATTTCGTTTGGAATTCGCTGTCTTAGATCCAGAAGAAACATCGGTAGAGTCCTCAGTTGAAGTCTTTTTAAGCTCTTTTTTTGGCACTACTTGAGTTTTGCTTTTTAAGATCTCCTGATTATTAGATTTCAAAGTATTATCAGTCTTTGCCTCTACCGTTTTGGATTTTACTTCCTTTCGCGAAGGTTCCAACTTAGTTTGGGACTCTTCTCGTTTTATTTGAGTATTATCAGTCTTAGTCCTTAGCTGCTTTTTGGCAGTATCCGCTTTCGTTTTTGCCTCTTCCCTAGAACTAAAAGCTTTATTCCTTGTCTCGTCTCTGGTGTTATTATCTTTGCGCATTGTCCCCTTTTTAGCAGTTACAGGCTGTCTTTTAGGCTCTTCCTTAGCAGTTTTAGCCTTTGCATTCAGGGGTTTAATTCTGGACTCTTCTTTGTTGGTTGGGTTAGTATTTTTCGGTAATTCCTTAGTCACTGTAGTTTGTCGTTTCGAAATGGGTTGTCTTGGAATTGCATTTGGGGCTTGTGCTTTGTTTGGACTTTTTTTCTTCTCTGTGGAATTCTTGGACACATCATCCAAGTTTACGCCACAGTGCGGACATTTGCAGGAGCATTGAATCTCCTTGTTTCTGGTTTGAAGAGACGTTGTCTTCGTACGGATTTTGGACATTATATTACCGAACTTTAAGCGGGATTCTTTTGCTGCCGCAGTCTTCGCTGGACTGGAGGAGTCTGAACTAGAGCAGAAACATTCAGATGTATTATCAATAATTAAACTAGCTTCTTCTTCTAATTGACACTGATCACATTGGTGATCACATTTATCATTGCAGCAGATCTCTGGCTTGGCTTTTGGCTGGGGCACAACAATTTGTGAAGTTTGTGTCGTTGCCTCGAAACATTCGCAGTTAAACTGAACTGAGGAATTGCTTTTCTTGGACTTCGCATTCATTGGTTTTTCCTCTTTCGCAGTGCTTACTGTATTCACGCCAAAATGCCTCTGATTTTGCTCTCGATTGTATGAACTTTGACTTTGATACTGATTCAGAGTTTGATTCTGGTTCTGGTTCCGATTCCAGCTACAACAACGACCACAGCTGCAATTGCAACAATTCTGATTCGCATAGTTTCCTCCCACTCCCGAGCTGGAGTTCCTTGGGTAATTAGACGTTTTACTACTCCTGGGGTAATCTGCTGAGTAGGATTTCCGTACTGTACCCATTTGATTGGTTCGTCTCAGACAAACGGGACAATTGCAGACACAGTTCGGATTTTTTTGACTCTCCTCATGCTCTTTGGAGTTATTTATGCAACCAGGACATTCACAATCACAGCTGTCCTCCGCTGATCCCATGTCATCGGAATACTCTTGAGCACTTGATTTTCTATTTGAAGACTTTCTACTCTGATTTCTGCTTCGCTTTCTTGAGGCTTCCTCATCGCTGCTCTCACATTCACAGCTGTCTTCCATGGATTCATCATCGCCCTGGAATTTTGAATTGGACTTTCTGTTTGTTTTGAAATTCCTTGATTTTCCTGGTCTCTTTAAACCGGATTGTCTTAATCTAACACACTCTGGACAACTGCAGTTATTGCACCAGTGCATTGCCTTCTCCTCTTGTCTGTGATTACAACCTGGACAATCACATTCACAACTTTGATCCGTATTATCCTGGGAGGTTTTGAACTTGGGGGAACCGTTTCTCCGCTGTCTGTGCCCTGTGCCTTGGAGGGTTTGAGGGCAATCACATTGGCAACTCTGATCGTCGTTCCCCGTTTGATTCTTACTTTTATTCCGCAGCCTCCTATTGTTCATTGGGCCTTGTCTACGGCTTTGCGTTTCGCTCCTTTTACAATCTGGACAACCGCAACTTTGGTCCTCGTCGTCTGTTAGATTCGGGGATTTTAGGGTTTTGAAATAACCGCTTGTGCGCTGTCTTTTGTTCCTGTCCCTGGAGCCTTGTCGGCGGCTTTGAGCTTCGTTCTTACCGCAACCAGGACAATCGCATTCGCAACTTTGGTCCTCGTCCTCCGATTGGTTCTGGGATTTTAAGATTTTGGGAGAACTGTTTCTCCGCTGTCTCCTATTATTCATTGTGCCTTGTCGGCGACTTTGAGCTTCGTTCTTATCGCAACCAGGACAATCGCATTCGCAACTTTGGTCCTCCTCCTCCGATTGGTTCTGTGATTTTAAGGTTTTGGGAGAATTGTTTCTCCGACGACTCCCATTTTCATTTGTGCCCTTTCTGAGAGTTTGACGTTCAGTCTTATCACAGCTAGGACAATCACAGTCGCAACCCTCATCCTCTGACATTGTGAATTTGGGAGAACTGTTTCTCCGCTCTCTCCTATAATTCTTTGTGCCTTGTCGGCGGGTTTGTGGTTCAGTCTTGTCACAGCTAGGACAATCGCAGTCACAACTTTGGTCCCTGAACTCCGTTTGATCCTGTAAGCCGTTTCTTCGCTGCCTTCTGTCAATCTCCCTTTTATTTTGAGAATTCTCGCGACTACTTCTACGTTGGCGTTGGAAATCGACGTTTCTTTTTCCTACGCTTTTCTCACTATTCAGTGAATTTTTACAGGCGCAATGTCTTTGTTGCATTTCCGTGAGTTCTTTTGATTCGGTAGCACTCGTTCTCTTGCTACCTTTGCAGACGTCCAAGCAGACATTGCCTTCTTCATTTTCTCTATACTTGTCAATCTCCTCATTCGTGGCCAGTTGTAATCTCCAGCTGCCAATGGATAATTCCGACAACTTGTCATTAACCTTGTTTAAAGGGCTACATGTCTTATTCTTGGTACTCTTCTGTTGCCCATTCGAGGAGGGTGGCAAACTGATTTTCTCAATTTTATTGAATCTCTCCGAGGCTCGTTTCGGCACATCGCAGGAACAAACTTGCATTCCACTGATTTCATTGCTCGTTTCCGATGGCGTGTAACCGCCATAATTTTTAACCTGTTTCGATGTGTTCGGACATGTCTCCTTGGTGCAACGACTGCTCCGACTGGATCTACCACTATCAATTTTCTTACAGCAACTGGAATTTTGATGAGCCTCCGCACCACCGCAGTAGACCCGCTGACGTAGGCTCGACTCTTGCTCACTGCTCGAACACTGTGAGTCCCAGGAGTTGTGTGCCATGTCCAGCTCGTGATATTCCCTCATGCCACCAAGAATTTTGTCCATTTCCACAATAGTCGACTGTGTCAAATTCTGTTTAATGTCCTGATAAAGACTGCTAGGAATGCGATTAGGTCGTTTCCTGCGAGATTTCTCTGCTGGCAAGGTTTGGGTTTGTGCCGAACAGAGCTGAGGTTCCCGTACTTTTTGGCTCTGCTTTTTACCACCTTTGAGCTGACACCGAATACTGGTATCAACGGACTTTTGTTGCGGTATCTTTAATGGGTAACTTAGCGTATCACGGTTCCTCACCTCCTTCGGCACGTATTCGTCTGAGGGACTCTCCTTATTGGCTACATCGAAATTCCAGCTGGATGGATAGCCGCTTGAACTAGCTCTGGAACGATCCTGGCGTTTCAGACTGTGAGCGGAAAACGCGTCTGAAAGTGTTGGAAATATTGATCAAAGTGTGGAAAGTCTTTTACTTAAAGTAGTCATACCATTCAGCTTTAGTCTACGCCGAGCTTGCGTTGTGCACTTGCCAGCCTTAACCGCCCCACGTTCCTTGCCTGAGGTCAGCCTTTCGGGTGATTTATTGGGTACTATGCGGTAGCTACGACGACTTCGGCTGTTTCTGTTTTTGTTTTGCATGATGTGCACGAGATGCGAGTCCCTGGCGATAGATGGCAGCACCGTAATGCCGGATCGCAGTTCGTTCACATCATACAGCGTTGACCCACCGATTGCATTGCTCCACATTGGTGTCCTTGAGCGACTCATGCGACTGACGGCTCGCTTTAGGAGCAGCGGATTTCCAGTTTGCTTTCTTCTACGTGTTGCCACCATGGCTAGTTGCAGGGTAACCCCAAGTCAGTCAATGTTTCGTTAGCTACAATTTAGAGAGAAATGCTTCTCTTTAGCCTAGTTCCCAAAGGGAACTACAGGGCTTATGGCTTCGTGCCACATTGAAATGGGACCTGGAATAAACTTGCTACTCATAGAGGCTGTAGGAGTAGCAGTTTTGGTTGGATTTAGCAAATACTTCCGCTGTCCATAAAGCAAATTTAAAGAATTTACATCAAATTTGACACATGAAGCTTTGTACAAATAATTTGGAATTTAAAATTTAATAAATTTTATTATATATCAGAATTTTGTGCTTTATTTCTAAGCGAAACAATTTGTGAATATTTGATTTTACTGGTGTTGTGTGTGGTGTGGGATGGAATCAAGTTTCAGCACCAGGAATAGCATGGATTGCAACAGCTGCTGCAGCAGGAATGGCAACAGCTTCGATTGCGACAACAGCAACTGCAATAAGCCGCTTTGGGTTCGATTACAAACGGCGGACTCGCGAATCGATCGTAAATGACTCGAGTCTGCTTTCGTTTCTTTTTCTTCTTCCGACTGTTCGCCAGATAACAGAAACAATCCTTGCCTGGCATCAAGCCCTGTAGCGTCTTTTCTAAATCTCCTAAGTCGCAAGAACACTCGCAAATGCAATCATTTGATCCAGCAGACTCGGAGCAGGTTGTGGAGGTTTCACAATTACAATTATTACGCTCACCCTTACAGTCTTCATCCTCACAGACGCAATCAAATTTCCGCTTACGATCTTGTCTAGAATCAGATCTGTGGGGGGGTAATTACAAAGGTTGTCAGGGCACAGGTTTTACAAAGCTCACCTACTTCCAATAGTCGGTTCACTAGTGAGCTTGGACTCACTTTAAGGGAAATTTTAGCATAGGAATCATGAGGCAGAGAAAATACACAACTTACCCAACTGGTTTGATCTGATTTTGGCCATTATCGCTGAGGGAAGAGGTTAAGGAAAAGACTTCGTTATCAGGCGAGTCCAAAATTACTTACTACTGAAATTGACTGTCTACGCCGTCTGCACTCTTGTACTTGCTGTAAAAATTGTTGAATCAGAGCTTAGTCAGATTAATCTTGAACTTTAGTTGCTCACCTAGCACCTCCTGTTTGATAGTTTCCAAGAGGAGTACTAGCGGCTGCTTTATAGTAGCCATACGGATTACTTGTTACTGGATAAGCTGCTGTGGGTCCCTGATAGTTTGGAGCTGGATAAACATGTGGCGGACCTTCCATGGTTTTGCTAGCGAAGACAATAAATCAGAACCCGAGTTGAAGTCTTATATTAGAACTTACTTAACCACAATGACCAAAATGGTTGGTCGCTGCTGTGGCCCGATCATGGGATTACCATAAGTACGTGGCTGATCTGAGCTGCCGCTGGCATAGGGAAGACCCTGTGGCTCTGGCTGCCCCCAGGCATAGGCCGATGGTGGCGAGTGGGCTTGAGAACCGATTGTACTCGTCATGGTGGTGTCATCCCAGGCGGGAGTTGGAGCTGTTGGCGACTCGTGATCGTATCTTATGTAAGAATTGTCCTTGAGCTGAGAATCGTTGGAGTTTTCAGCATTTGAAAGGCAATTCTCACAAGATACTGGCGCGTTCGTCACTTGCTGATAATCGGCTTGGGTCTCTGTCCCACTTGCTCCCAAACTCAAGTCACAGCAGCCACAGGACTGGGTCTCACCCTCCATATACATGTTGGCAAGTGTACTAATAAATTTATGTAATCATCTGTGCCTGGATTGGAAACGTTTTCGAATGTTTTTGTGCTTGGTAACGTCAACTTTGACTAGTCCCTCATGGATAACTCGGTCCAACTACTGGGATACGTTGGCAGCAAATCAAGACTTGAATGTGATTCTTCTCCTTTGCAGCGCTTTCGACCACAATTTCTGCATCTCAACGTTTGGCATTCCAGATCACGCTCTGCCTCCTCCAGCTGCTGCTCCTGGTCCAACTGACGCTGAAATCTTGCCTGCTTCTGGTGCCTGCAGCAATGGCTAGTGGTGGCCTCGCTCATGGTCTTCAGTATGCGCAGCTTAGACGCCGAGGGACGCGATGAGCTGGTCAAAACAGGTACCCTTTGCTTCTGTTGCATCGAGGCGGTCAATATAAATGGATTTTGAACTCGGTTTCTAGTTTTTTTTGTTTTACTGACTTCTTTGCTCTGGAAACGCACTTTGCCCTCGGCTTTGTCCTGGTTACGTTTGGACTTGAGCGTGGAACACTTGTAGATGCGCACAATCTTCACAGGCTTCTTTTCGTCACCGCTGGTGTTCACAGCCTTATCCGTGGTGGCTATGAAGCGTTTACAGCTCTGCGAATCCGTATCCCCTTCCGTGTAGTCACTGTCGCTGTCACACGATTCCGTTTGCTGCCTTTTGTGACAGCAATTTACACGTTGCGTGGAATAACGTGGGTTACTTCGACCCATCCACTTATCCTCGCTCTGTTGTGGCTCCGAATCGGACACTAGCTGTGGCTTAAATCCATAGTTCGGTCTCTGTGGCTCCTTTATTCTGCCTGCCTCATAGCGTGCAGGGTAGTAGGGGGGACTTGGCATAGGATAGCCATGATAGTGCATCGTAGCAGCTAGTCCCAAAGCCTGATCTTCGTCTCGCGCGCCATCTACGCCGCAAAAGCGTTGACAGCACTTGCTGGGGCACCACATGGTAGTGCCACAGTCTCGTGTGGCCTCCTTGGGCTCGGCTGGCACACGTTTTCGCCGAGCGCGCAGTCGAAGTCGAAGCTCGGGTTTGAATGGCACGGCAGGAGCTGCCGCTGGAGTTGGAATTGGAGCTGGCACTGCTGCTGGTGCCGGAGCTGAAGCGGGTTGTGGTGGCACTATGACCAACGGTTGCACTGGCATCACCTTTACTGTCCTTCTAGCTCTCCCCTTGGGTGTTGTTGGTTGTTGGAATTTGTTGAACCTTTGCAGCGAAACCTCTGGCATCAGATAGGGATCTAGATTCAGTTGAGTTGCTGCCTGTTGTTCCGCCTGGAAAGCCATATAACTGTCCAGCTTGTGCATGGTTTCACGCACTAGTTCCGTCAGGTTGTTAAGCTCTTGATTTCCAGCCAAATCCGCACGAGTTTCAGGTGGTTGTGCATTAAAGGGCTCTTGTTGGTCCCTGTAGTACTTGAGGCTACTAGGACCTTTGGTCGTTTGGTTAACAGCACTCCCACTTGCATCTCCAGTATAAAATCTTGTGCTTTTATGCTGACTAACTCCACTGGCAATTCTTGCTCCTTGATTCTCCTGTTTTGGATTTCCACTATTAAAACTTGTGCCTTCCTTCTGACCAACTACACTTGCTCCTAGACTCATTTGCTTCGATCGATTACTTTCCAGCGTTTCGATCACAGACTTGAGTGCACTTATCGTGCCCTCCGAAATGCAATTCCGATCACACAACTCCGACAGCTTGGATACACTGCAATATGGATCCTTTTGTAGTCCATTCGTGTTCATTTGATATACCTGATGCGATGCATTCATAAACTGTTTCATTGGCTCAAACTTGTGCTGCTCAGTGGATTCATGTCCGGAATAGTAGATCGCATCTAGCGGCGAGTAGTCACAACTATTTGTGTTGCCTGGCGATTCAATGTTCACGCATACCCGACGCAAGCAACTGATGTCATGTGTTTTTCTTAAAAACTTGGAGGAGTAGGGCTTCATAACTTGAGGTATTTCCAAACCAGATTCACTCGACTGTCCACAGTGTAGCGAATTTTTAGATTTATCTTCTTGGGCTGCTAATTTTTACATAAATTTTGAATTTTTAGTCATGGCTGGTGCAGATTGTTGATCCTGTGAACGGTTTGTGAAGAACTAACGTAGGGAAAGAGGTAAGTTCTGCTTGCTGCAGTATTGACTGATCAGCGCATAGGTTGAATAGAAGAAGCCACCAATTTCAAATCCAACCTTGGACCTTGTAGCCTAAAAAATGCTTCCAAAGGTTTAAGTCGAGTGACAGGAGGTAGACGGACGAGTGTCGAGATCAGCAACTAAATCGAAGTCGATAGGCTTTTGGCTTATCTTATACCTTGGGGACAATAAAAGCTAGAGCCTCTAAATATGAATCAAAAATACTACCTCCTGAACAAGTTTTTCATAGACTTTTGACTCATTCTAAATTCTTGCAGACTTCATACCACTTCCACCCATAAACCCCCCGCATTAACCCCCGTCTTGAAATAAAAGATTTCTTTTGAACAGTTGAACTTTTTATTTTGAATTTTGTTTTCATAACACGCATATCGTAGTATCATCATATTATCATAACTAACAAAGCTTTGCACTAAGTTGCAATTTCATTTAATAATTTATTTTTAAAATTTCAAGTTTCTGCCGTTTTTTCTTTTTGTTGTTTACTTTGAAAGTGTTCCTGAGGTCTCAATGGCGATATTCTAGTCATATGTAGGTACCGTGCTGTAGTCGCTGTCGTTAGCTAATTCGATTCCATCAAAGATTGTAGATTAGCTTCAGTGTTGTTTTGTTTAAATTTTATTAAATAAAATATTTAGTATGGTAGTTAACAATGAGCCCGGTTTGATTGATGTTCACATCATGATTTGTCATCTTAGATTTTCAGTTTTCAGTTTCATTTTATTTGTTTCATAAATTGTTTTATTTAGTTTTGTTGTTGCATTTTGGCTCCTAATATGGGACTTTAA
Organism: Drosophila nigrodunni; assembly: GCA_020829145.1. Lineage (NCBI taxonomy): Eukaryota > Metazoa > Arthropoda > Insecta > Diptera > Drosophilidae > Drosophila > Drosophila nigrodunni. Next base: position 2,545,972 of record JACVCZ010000008.1, read on the forward strand.
CAAAAGTAAAGCACACGAATAATAAAAATATATATAATATCAAAAAAGAAGTGTTTTAATTGATTTATTGCTGATCCTCCGGTGCAGGCAGCTTCTCCCATGTGGGCTCAACGCCCCAAATCTCACGAGCGTACTCGGCAATGGTACGATCCGATGAGAACTTGCCGCTGGATGCAATATTGTTGATGGACATCTCCAGCCACTTGGCTTGGTTCTAGTAGGAGTAAAAAAGGTTAGATCTGGCTGGAAATGAAAAACCTTCTACGACTTACCTGATAGGTCTTGGAGACCTCATCCTGTGCCTTGATGTAGGCATCGTAGTCGGCCAACAAGTAGTAGTGATCGTATTTGAGCAGAATATCGGCAATGTTCTTGAACTCATTGGGATTGCCGGGGCTGAAGAAACCGCCCTGGATCTGATCAATCACCTGCTTGACCTCGGGATTGGCATTATAGTGATCGTAGGCATTGTAGCCCTTCTTCTTCAAGGCCTCAACCTCATCGACGGTCATACCGAAGATGAAAATGTTATCCATGCCCATTTCCTCGGCCATTTCCACATTGGCACCATCCAGAGTACCGATGGTCAAGGCACCGTTCAGCTGGAACTTCATGTTGCCCGTGCCGGAGGCTTCAGTGCCGGCAGTCGAAATCTGCTCGGACAAATCGGCAGCGGGCATGATCTTCTCGGCGAGTGTGACGCGATAGTTCTCCAGGAAGATGACCTTCAGTTTGTCACCAACAATGGGATCATTGTTGACCACATTGCCCACAGCACAGATCAGTTTAATGATCTGCTTGGCCACATAGTAGCCAGGAGCAGCCTTGCCACCGATCATGATGGTACGAGGAGTGAAGTTTGCGGTGGGATCCTTCTTGATGCGATTGTACAGGGTGATGATGTGCAGGCAGTTGAGCAGCTGACGCTTGTACTCATGGATGCGCTTCACCTGGATGTCGAACATGGAGGCGGGGTTCACCTTAACGCCGTAGTCCTTCTCCAAAATGGCAGCCAACTTCAGTTTGTTCTCCTGCTTGACACGGGCCACATTGCGCTGGAAGTTGGGATCCTTGGCCCACTTCTTGAGGGCAACCAGCTGATCCAAATGCACGGGCCACTCGTCACCGATCTTCTCGGCAATAAGATCGGAGAGTCCCGGATTGCAGAGCAGCAACCAACGACGTGGCGTAATGCCGTTTGTCTTGTTCTGGAACTTCTTGGGATCCATTTCATAGAAGTCACGGAAGAGCGTATCCTTAAGGATCTGCGAATGGATGGCAGCGACACCGTTAACAGCATGTGAGCCCACAATAGACAAATGGGCCATGTTGATGCGCTTCTCGCCATCCTCCTCCACGCAGGACATGCGACGCATGCGATCCAAGTCCTCGGGGAACTTCTTCTTCACATTCTCCATGTGCAAGAAGTTGATGTGATAAATGATCTGCAAATGGCGTGGCAAGATCGACTCCAACATGGAGACGGGCCAGCGTTCCAGAGCCTCAGGCAGCACCGTGTGGTTGGTGTAGGCACAGGCACGCACTGTAATGTCCCAGGCCTTCTCCCACTCCAGATGCTCCTCATCGACCAGAATGCGCATCAGCTCAGGAATAGCCAACGATGGATGCGTATCGTTCAGCTGAATGGCCACCTTGTCGGGGAAGTGATCGAAGGTGTTGCGCACAGCCTCGCGGGAACCAAACTTGGAGGCCTTGTAGCGACGAATGATGTCCTGCAGGGTAGCAGCGCACATAAAGTACTCCTGCTTCAGACGCAGTTCCTTGCCCTCAAAGAAGTTGTCGTTGGGATAGAGCACACGGGAGATGTTCTCAGCCAGATTACGATCCAGCACGGCCTGAATGTAGTCACCATCGTTGACTGCAAGAAATAGTGGAAATGGTTATGAGTAGGGCTCTTAAGGCACAGGGTAGAGTCCCGTGTACACTTACAGAACTTCAGGTTGAAGTCAATGGGAGACTTGGCGGACCACAGACGCAGCGTGTTCACGTGATTGTTGCCAAATCCGGGAATGGGGTTGTCATAGGGCATGGCATAGACTCTCTGGGTGTCCACCCACTTCTTGCCCTCGGGTGTATCGATCACACGGCCATAGAAGTGCACGGGCAGCATGAATTCGGGACGTGCCTTCTCCCAGGGGTTGCCATAACGCAGCCAATCATCGGGCTCCTCAACCTGTTCGCCGTTCTTGATCTTCTGGGCAAAGATGCCGTACTCATAGCGAATACCATAACCATAGGCAGCCAGACCCAGAGTAGCCATCGAGTCCAGGAAACAGGCAGCCAGACGACCCAGACCACCGTTGCCGAGACCAGCATCCTCCTCCATCTCCTCGAGATTCTCAATGTCCAGACCCAGCTGGTACATGGCCTCCTCGCACTCGCTCTGGATGCCCAAGTTGATCATTGTGTTGGTCAATGATCTGCCCATGTAGTATTCCAGCGACAGATAGTAGACGCGCTGCAAATGGATAAAAAACAGAAAAAATTAGAAAGGTTGGCAACTCTAGGGGAACACTAACAAATGCAAATGGTTTCAGAAAGGGGTTACAATGGGAATTATTGATAAGATCTGGATTTTTCTATGTTTAACTAATATTTTTTCTAAAAGGTGGCAACTCTGGTGAACAGATATCGCTTCTGATATGGAAAATCATTGAATTATGTGGCAGCTCTAGTCATTAAGATAGATTCAAAACATAGAGATACATTTTAAGATGTTTATGCCTTAGAAAATACCCTGTAATCGGCTTAAAAGCGACTGAACGACTAGAAGGTACCCTGTAACAAGGAACATAAAGCATGGAAATGGCTTTTGGGGTGTCAATATCAAGTCAAAGGGTACTGAGCTCTATTACAAGATACCCTGCACTCGTGTTACTTTTAAATAAGCTTGTAACACTCGTTTATTTAATTGAAAGCAGCTGTTTTGAGTGAATTCTAGAGACAGCTGTACCTCATCTGATTAGAAGCCCCATTAACCTATTTATGGTAATATACTCGACATATGTTAGCCTCTGATTTGTTTGCTGAGAAGGTCACGATGGACGGCGCCTTATCGCTCGGTTGCTAATTTGAGGTAGCGTTACTTGAGAGCTATAAATAGAGTTGAACCTATTACATAGTACAGTTTGTAAGTATAGTTATATATAGTTATCGATTGATCAAATCAGTTTCCCCTCGGTAGACAAGGGCATACTTTGTTACTGTATGCACTTGACATGCTATGAAATCATGCTAAGCCATATGCAATCACAGTACCTATGCACCTATGCACGTATGCACCTTTTGACTATATCCCTATCTGTGGTATGATGCTGATCTGATTATGATTTACGTATTGTAATTTGTTTTGACGACAACATCGACAGTTCTATGCGCCACTTGATAAGCACTCGCATTCCAATACCCTGTAATGGTGGCAAAGGTTAAAAAGGTAACACACATTTTATGTTTTAATAAATATATTTTTATGATTGAGATTAGGCAACTAATACTCTATTCGATATACATTTCCGATAGCCCTATTGATTGTTTCTCTGGCCAAAAGCAATTAGTCAGGCCAGCAGTGAGAGAAATGAACATATGTTTTGGTTTTGTGGTCGAAAGGCTGATAACAACTGCACTATTGTAATCGAAATCGGTTGTAGATACACATATGTGTAGGTATACCGTAGTAATATTGTTATTTATTGCCTATAAAAGATCTCTCATATAGTTATATGGAAGAGTGTTTTTGCTTAATTAAGTTCTAGCAGCTTAACAAACATATGTATAACTAAATTTATATAACTAAGCGCGATATTGTATTTCTCAATGAATTGTAGGTGTTAACATGGCGATTTTAATCACTAAATATACCCTGTAATGCATTTCTTGCTAAGAAAACTTAAAGTTTAGCTAACAATAATTTTAATTGAGCTGTCTAAAATTTGCAGAAATAAGTCAATTAGAGTGGATTCTTTATTGTAAGCTTCTTAGCTAAAAAAATGTGGAATGCTTTCTTTATAAAAACTCTTTAAAATTTCCACTATCAGTAAGATACATTTTAAGCCAGTTTTTATGTGATTCGAGCTTACTATTTACTTCTTGTTACTTTGTTATTTTCCACACACAATTTCTTCAAATCAATTCATTAAACAATCAATAAAATATTTGCTATTTTAGGCACACTAACTAACTAGCTATAATTGAAAGCACTTGTCTATAGTTTTTGATCTAGAGTTCGATCAACCCTCGCTTGACCTCTTCCATTAATTGATTGAAGAAGTAAAGCATCAATTGATGGCATAAAACCATTGAAGATTCACACTCAATTAGCTTCAAGTGTAACTAGTTTAAACTTGTGTCACCCCTAGCGCCAGCATACAAAAGTATCTATACAGCTCTAGTATGCAAAGTATCTATGGCATACAATAGATTAACTTGACTCGTTGCGTGCTCTTATTGCATGTAAGGTTCTAATGAAAGTGTAACAAAACATAAAAACCAATGGAAATTTTCGTTTATGTCGCACTTTTATGGAACCAAAATAAATACGCACACATAGATACACACTCACACGCAGGCACACACACACTCGTATAACAGAAACTAGCACACAGCCAATAGAATAGAAAAACAAATGAAAATTTTCCTGTTGGCGTCGCCGAGCAACTCTCGTTTTTGTTAATAACCTTTGATTGACCTTGAAAATATGTATCTTTGTTTGTATATTTGTAGCTGTCAGACTGTTATATATTTTTATCTTCTGCTATGCTCAGATATTTCAACAATTGTTGGAGACTTGCAATTATTATTTCTTTTTATATAAATTAAACTAAATTGACAAATATTTATCAATGGGTATTTAACAGCTGAAATTTTAATAAATTTCTATGCAAATGTATCTCGAAGATACGCAGCTACATAATTGAAAGTGATTTAACATGAGAGTCAAGTTTTTAGCCACTGACATTCAGGCAAGGACAAATTTCCAAAGGGGATGTCTTTCCTCCTCCTTTCCCCTCCCCATAGCATTTTTTTCATTCGGCTTTCCGCAAAATTCGCACGCCTGTAGCACGTGATTGATGTTGTATCTGTGATGCGAGAGTGTGTGTGTGTGTGTGTGTAGCTTATAGATACATTTGTGACGGGTCTATAAAATATGTTGAAAAACTCACGACTCGTTTTAAAGTGAGCTCAGCTGTTTACCAGTTCTAGTTGCATGTGTTTGCAGCAGGTGTTGGACTAGCAGATACCCTGTAATGCTGCTCTTTGCCTGTTTATTTAGCTTCACAACTATTGAGCTCGAGAACTTATTCTTCTTTAAAAAGTATTTATTATTATTTTTATTAAAATATACGTTATTTTTTTCAGATACCTAATAATACAGCTAGTTTTTTCTACTCAAGCATATTAATGAATTTCCTGTACAGCATTTAATTTTTAAAATTGTATCTGTTTCTATATTTTTCTCGACTTGAATTATTTCTTTTGAACTAATTTTTGAAAATTTTAATATTTTTACAATGAATGATACACATAAAATTTATAGCTGTGCATATGTAGCAGAAAATTGCCTATATATATTCTTCTCAAGCTATAGGAAATCTACCCCATATAGTATTAAATAGTGACAGAGAAATTCTATTTAATAAGCATTCTTATTTTTCAGCCATTTGGAAAGGGTATGCGAGGCAGTAATCTATTAAACTGTTTGTGTGTGTGTGTGTGGGACAGCTGCTGCTACACTCTGTCACGCCCACCGGCTTTTTGGCACTGTGTGCCCTACTAAAGAACTATTCTCACAAGTGAAATTCCGCAGTGAAAGTAGTGCTGATGCGTCTCCTGTTGTCTCCTTCACACCAACTAATTATTTTTGGCACTTGTCCCACTGCACTTCACACCAAAAACAACAAATTTGCAGGCAATTAGGCAAAGGCTGCGAAATTGCCAAAAGCAGAAAAGAAGAGGAAGCAGCAACAAAAGAGAATCAAAGAAAACAAAAAGATGCAAGCAAAATAAAAATGAACAGATGATAATGACAATGTGCAACGAAGACGAAAACAAAACTGAATATAAAACTAAAACTGAAACAAATAATAGAGAAGTCAATGAAACGAAAAGGAATTTTAAATTGAAAACGCAGAGCGCAATAATAATGTCGTAATAGCCAAAAAAAAAAATAAAATTTATATCTGCTGTCTTTTTGGACGGAGTTTAAGGCTAATCGAAAGTTGGGTTAGGTTTTTTTTCACCTCTCATAATCAATAGACTGGAGGCAGGGGTAGGGTCAGCGGGCTGAGGTCAACTGGCTCACCTTGGGATCCTTCTCGTAGTAGTGCTGCTGTGTGCGAATCCAGCGTCCAACCATGTTGTCCTTGACCGTGTTGGCCAACGCAAAGTAGTAGTCACGCAGCGTGGATACATTGCGATCCTTGACCAAAGTGTAATGCAGATGACGATTGAAGTTCTTCTTCACTTCGGTTACGTTGCCAACCTCAGCGATGCCGCGCACCGAAATTTGCTTCCTGCGATCCGCGTCCGATTGTGGCTTCGACATTTTGCCTTTGACTCTCTGCTGCTAACTGAGCTAGATGCTACAGTGGGTTCCTATATGTCACTTGCTGCTGTGTTTGCTGCCTGCGTGGGTGCGTATATATTATGCTTTCCCCTCCTCGTTACACACACTCATTCACACAAACTCTTTCTTACACAGACTCTCTCGCGCTCTCTCTCTCTCTGTCTCTTTCGATACGAAATTCTACTACGTAAAAACGATGCGCGACCAAGACGACAACCGTTCACTGCTAAATCCGGAGCACTTCTCACACAACGTGCACTTTTCGCATGCGTTATTAGTCACGAGAGCTTTTCGTGTTACAGAGGTACAGCACAGTGGGGTATATTGGTTGGCTACTCAACAGGCACTCAAAATTATTGTAGCTTTTTAATTATTTGAAAACTTGCTTTAAAATGTTATTTCTAAATTTATTTTAAGCGTTCCGCCACATTTTATTTATTTTTAACTAATTTTTACTTATTCGTTATTAATACTAATCTTTGCTTGCAGGGTATTTGCCTGTCACTACAAACAGTTCGTATGCGCGCTCTGCACATTAGCATGCAGAGCTTTCTCTCTCTCTCGCTCTGCCGCTCTCTTTGATGCTCTTGTAAACAACTGAGCTGTACGCAGTCTTAACGATTTTTGTTTTGTCTTATCAGCGCGTTGAATTCTCCGTTGCTTTGTCAGCGTCAGTTTGCAGTTGCCAATCGCGTTATTTATGTTAATATTAAATGCATATCAAATAAGCCACAACGCTCTCTGCCTACACTTACGCTCTGCTTGCCGCTCTCGCTAACACTTGCTCTCTTTCAGGCGCGCGCAGAGTGTCCCAGTCACCTTGTACGAAGGTCATACATGCGTATTGTTTATTATTTTTTGTCGACAGAGCGTTGTATGCTTTTTTTTCCATTGTGTTGGTGGCGCGTTCTAGCGTCAAGCTTTGCCAATCATGTCATTAAGCTTTATGTAGAGTGTAAGTGGCTGTTTGCTCACTGACACAAGCTGTTTGACTTCAAGCGCGCAAGTGAAATGAGTTACAAAGCGAAAATTTCTTTTATTAGTTTATTTTTATTGAAATTTTGACGATCATATCAACTGTTTGATCTTCTTTTAAATGTAATAAGTAAGAACATTGTTGTCGCTGTCTATCATATAGCAAACTTACTGCACATTTATGTGATATATGTGAGTGTGTGTGAGTGTTTGTGTGTATATGAAGATCGTTTTCATAGGGTATTTTTCTGCCATGGAAAATACCCTTAATGTCGTTATGCTTTCACTTGTTTATCTTACATATTACGTACATATATAGAAATATAATTTTAAAGTGTTACATAATATGCAAAAATATCTATTGTTATTATACGGGAGGAAAAAACGACGCCTAAAAAAGTTATCATTATCAGTTTTCCTTACAAATCTTTTCCGCTTCAAGTTTTATCATTTTTTTGTTATTATTCTTTTTGTTTCTTTTTTGAAAGCAACTAAAAACAAAATTCTTTCACTTTCAGTTTAACAATGAGCAACAAATGGATGACAATAAAAACATTTAAGCTACAATAAATATTTATATGTATTTATATGCAATATGATTTAATGATTATGATTTTAAAAACGTTGGCAATAAACTCAACTTTGCTGTGCTACACAAAAATTTACATTAAATATTTGATTTAAGTTCTTGCTTACAAATTAATTGTACATAAGTAAATGTTTATGAAACAAGGCGAAGCTGTTGATTTTGTTCATTATTTATTATTATAAACTTTTCATATTCCCAGCAAAAAAAACAAAATTCGTTTTTGGTCCAATCCCTAGTCTGCTTTAAATAAAAGGCGAAATCGTTTATTGGAACAGCCAAATTTGCTAAGGGGAAATAAAAAACTAAAGTAATTTTACTTCACTTGTTTTTATTTTGATTTTTTATATAAAAATCAACAAAATTATAATTAAAACTAAAGCAAAAAAGTGTTTTTTAAATTGAGAAAAAGTTTGCTAATAAAAATGGGTGTACAATGTTGTTGTTCTTGTTTTTTCAGTTGTCAAAAGCATTTAATTTAACTAAATCATAAAAATTAAAAACAAATTGTTTGTCGCTAAGGCAAAAACTAAAAAAAATCATTTTGGAACCGAGGAAACTTTAATTGCATTGCTGTGGCTGTGTTTTCTTTGTTTTCTTCTTTGTTTTTCCTTTTCGTTTTTCTTTATACTTTTCTTGAATTATTTTTTATGTTACTTTTCGTTCGTTTGAAAAACTTAAAGACACTTGGACAATGTTTTAATTTAAACTTCTACGATGTGTTTTGATATTTGTTGTTTAGCAATTTGTTTTGTTGTTGTTTTTTAGCATTTAGTTAAAGGTTTTACATTGCAAGTTTTTTGTTTTTTGTTTTTGTTGTTGTATATTGTAGTTATACAATAAAATATGTATTTATTTGTTATGCCCCGATGAATATTAAATCATTCAAATAATGCTTAATAAATAAATAAACATGTTTCTTCTTGTTTCTGTTACTGTTACTGTTGCTGCTGCTGTTGTTGCTGTTTCAGTTGTTCTTGCTGTTGTTGCTTTCTATTTGTCCTTGTCGGACTCAGTAGCAGCAGCCACGGGCTTCTTGTTGCCAATGGGAATAGCCACCTTGATTCTGTGGTGGAAAGGCGGAAAATTAGTCAAAGTTTAGCTGGAAATTGTTGGCTAAAAGCCTGCTAACTTACTTGTCGGTGATCTCTGTCAACTTGGTGCGCACCAGATCCAAATAGGTGTCAATCGATGCCTTGTTGTTCTCGTAGACCTTGGGCAAGGTGAACAGTGAGACAAAGGCTGTGAAAAAGTTGTGAAAAATAAGTATTTAAATGATAAAGCGTATAGTCGACCACTTACCCAAGATGACCAGAGTCATGCCATTGAACCAAGCGCCAATGTAGGTGAACACCCACAGAATGACACCAAATTTGATCGAATCAATCAGATCCTCAACCAGAAACAGACGCCTCAGCTCAGCGGTGAAGCCATTGAGATGTGCAACTGCCACACCGGCAATATGTTGCACCTTCTCCTGTGACAGCGTCAGATCCAGTTCCAAATATTCTCTATAAAGACACTTAATTAGGTATTGTGTTAAATGAATGCTAGTTAACTGGGCTCACTTGAAGGGATGTCCATCGTTTGTCTTTTGTACGGCCTGTGTCACCGATTTGTAGATTCTGAAGGCGACGGTACCGAAGAGACCCAGCAGCGATAAGTATGCGAACACACTGATCACGGAGAAGCAGGAGATGGCCACCAGTGTGACCAGACCGGCGCCAAAAACAATGCCGGACTTTTTCACATCACGCCAGTAGATGAGGGATTCCACTGTAAGATAAAGAGATAGAAAGAATGTTATAGTTTGGGAGTAAATGGATTTGTTACATAGAAGTCACTGTAAAACGATCTGAAAAGGTGTAATATCTTAGAAACCACTGTAAAACGATGATGTTAAGCAAGCAGTGTAAGTTGCTGTTGAACAGCCTTTAAACTCCTGCAAGCAGTGCTAAGTCAGGCGAGTGCGTAAACTACAGTTTGGCAGCCATTCAAGACTGCTGATAGCAAGCAACCAGTTTAAGAGACTTCACGGCCACTCTTAAAGTTCTTTAAACCAACGTAAACAGTTCACAAGTAACTTAGCTATCTTAACGGTTTGAGAGTCACTCGCTCACACTGCATATTCATTTTCCACAGTTTGTCAGCCACTGAATGCTACCAAAATATACAAAATCACACACGCACACATCCAAAGATCACTAGACAGCTGCCGTTATGTGTATATAAGTATCTTTTGCCACAGCAATTATGCAATCTTTGAGATACACACACACTTGCACACTTTTGAGCATTTTGTAGCATAAATTGCGTTGCACTTGCAGTCAGGTAATAATTGTTGCCACTAAATAAATGTATGTGTGTGTCTGTAGTTTAAGTACTATATAATTATATGTGTATATATGATATATATTTATTTCTTTGTAAATCGGTATTCTGCGGTGCTTGGTGCCCCTGCCCGTGTTTCCGTTTCCCCTTCCCTGCGTCGCCTTCGCCCACACTCACAGATTCTGCTCGACATTTTTCGTTTGTGGTTTTCGCCGTGCGTTTCGATCGTTGGATCGTTCGTTGCCAAGTTTTATACTAGACAAATATATTATTTGGCGTTTTGGGGATTGCCTCAAAATCTTTTTGTCCGGACCCCGGAAAAGAGCGATAGACCAAAAGAGCAGAGAGTAAAATCCGGAGAGAGTGAGTGAGAGAGTGGAAACGATTATGAATTGAAACGCTTGGCAGATGTATCTTTACAAAAATGTATCTGATGGATACCAAGTAGCGCCACACTCTGCTCTCTGCCCCTCTCTGTCTATTGTTCTTTTCTCCTTTACACTTTCCGATAAGCAGTCAATGCACTCATCGAAAGCGAATTTACTTTTTTTAGCTACAAATTTGATTTCAATTGGTTTTCACTATTTTTAGTTTGTTTTTTTTATACCGTTAGAACAATAAACAATTCATTGACGGCTCATTGAAATCCAATTTTTATATGTTTTGTGTTTGTTTTCTGCTTATTTTTCTATTTTTAAGTCACTTTTTATTTGAAATTTCCCAAAGAATGATTATTAGACGAGTTAGTTCGATTGTGGTTTGGAACTGATACGTTTTGTGGTATTTCTCATGTGAAATGTGTGAATTAGTTTAGTAATTTTCAGTGGGTATCGGGTATAATACCCTGTAGAGTGCATAACGTTGTAAAAAGGGTATTTATTTTAATTCTTTTGATGCTTAATGCTGACAAATCGTGCTGTTTGTTATTAGTTATATAAAATATTTGTTCTTTAATTAATTAAACAGGGTATTTGTGAGTCGATCACACTTTGCCTATGCTCAAGTAGGAAAATGACATAAGCGTTGGCATATTATAAGAGATAAATCAAAGAGAGAATACAAATACTAACAGAGCTTTAATGAGCTTTAAAGCGTGATTCTCATTTTTTATAGATACGTTTTAATTAACTGCTTTATTTGAATTGCTTACTCCCTTACTACTTCCCCTTAAACAATTCCTGGCAGACAGACACTGCTTTCTTTCATTGACGACTGCTCTCGATCATCAAGAATCTTTAGCAAAATTTCATTCATTTATCGAATTAAATCGAATAAAACTAATTAATTTATAGCAAGCAGCTAAGCAAATATTAATTATGCTACACAACAGTTGCACAAACCCGTTTCCCGGGGAGTGTGGGGGTTTTGCCAAAATAGTTGCCAAGCGGCAACTGTGTGGTTGCTGTCATTTACCTGGGCCACGTTCGGGAAGTGGCTGAAAATTGCCGTTTGAGTTGTTGCGTGAATAACGTTTGCTGCCACCGGCCATTTTAACGGTTTTATATTGTACAGGGGGTGGGGATGATGAGGGCTTAACTTGCCGCCAAAATGTATGCAAAACGGAACTAGCGTGTCAAATACTAATTAAACTTGGCTAATGCACACACACACGCACACACAGGGAATACAACTGTAAATTAGACACGGAAACTCTCGAGGGCGACACTGCGGACCGCCGTCTGCTCTGAACGCAGCAAAAGAACTGGAAGAAGTTCAAACACAAAACAAACCAATAAGCCGCAGTCCAAGTCGCTGCTACTGCGCTGCCGCTGTCACTGCCACTAGCACTGCTTTGCTCTGCTTCGTGGAGCTCGCAATGCGTTAGAGCGAGAAGCAGTGGGAGTCAGAGCGAGCGCATGCATGACAAACAAGTTTTCTGGAATGGAGCAACTTTTGTGCTGAGAGTGGAGAGCACAAGCGAGAGAGTGCGCTCGATCCAAGCGCATGAAAGTAAAAAGATAACACGCAATTGCAACAACAAAAACGTTGTCAGCGGGGGTGGGTGTGGTAAGGGGGGGCAGAGACAGGCAGCATGTCAAACTTTGGCTACGTAGGCGCATATTGAAAGCACTCGCTGCCGTTGCCGATGCGTCGCAAGAATTGTTAGCAACGTGTCAAGCAGCACACGACGATGACTCGGGAAACCGACACGAAGTTCACGTTACGTGCTTTTATTTAACGTAATGGGCGCGGTTTGCTTGCTGTTCGCTGTTTGATTTGGCTGCTTGTGATTCATACAAGTAGCGTTAAGCTGCGAGCAAGTCTCTTAAACCAACTCGGCCCAAAAAAAAACAAACGCTGTTGGACTGTGTTCGTGTGTGTGTGAGAGTCTAAATTGCATATCGAATCAATAACAGAGCGAGCTGCTGTTGTTGTTGTTTTAGTTGAGTGTGGTCAATGCACTGCTTGCTACAGTTTGACACGCACTGCTTGTCTGCTTAGCTGGAAAGCTGCGCACACTGTTGTTGTTCTCTCTGCTTCTTCTTCTGCTTCTACTGTTTGTTCAATGAACTTTCCACTGCAACGCAAAATCAAAACAAATTACGTTTTGTGTGTGTTGAAATATCAGCCGATATTAATTGCAAAAGCGTTCTGCTCATTAACAGTCTGGCAACTCAATACTATTAAAGAGTTGGTAAAAATGAACAAGTTCTTATATGAGTTTTTCATAAGAAAAAAAAGAACAAGATTGAGGCAACAACGCGAGTTTGAAAAAAGAAAAGAATAATACAATCGCAAATATTTAAAAAGCAATCTTTTGTGTGTTATTATTTGGGTGTGGAGTCTGGAAATCCTGGAGCAATAAATTCATAAGTGGCGACATTGCTGGATGGTGGAAGCACTTTGGTTTAAGTGAGATCAAGACGCCACTGTTTATCTATAGGTTATGGGCCCAGACCACGCCACTACTGCAGCTAAGTAAACGTTTTATTATATATTTTTTCTATAGATATTAAACATGGAAAAAACAAATAAACGTAATATAAAACAATTTGATGGCGAAAAGTATGCCATCTGGAAATTTCGCATAAGAGCACTTTTAAGTGAAATAGACGCATTGAAGGTTATAGACGAAGAAGTAGAGGATACAGAAGAATGGAAGAAAATGGAAAAACGCGCAAAAAGCGTAATTATTGAGTATTTAAGTGACTCATTTTTGAGTTATGCTAATAGCACAGATTCTGCAAAAGAAATATTGCAGAATTTGGACTCAATATATGAAAGGAAGAGTTTGGCTTCGCAATTATCTACACGCAAGCAATTGCTATCTTTAAAGCTAAAGGGAGATACTCAGTTATTAATTCATTTTGCTTTGTTTGACGATCTCATTGCCGAATTACAAGCGTCTGGCGCCAAAGTCGAAGAAATGGACAAAGTTTCACATTTATTGCTTACTTTGCCATGCTCGGACGATGGAGTAATAACAGCGATTGAAACATTGGCAGAGCAAAATTTAACTTTGGCATTCGTTAAAAACAGACTGTTAGATCATGAAATTAAATTAAAAAATATTAGCAAAGACACTAGTTTAAAGGTAATGCAAGCTGTAAAGAATGATTTTAAGTCTCAATTCTCTAATAATAATATTAAGAAAAACAGTAAATTTGTGAAAAAAGAATGGATATAAGACTCAGAAGAAATGTTTTCATTGTGGCAAACTTGGCCATCTAAAAAGGATTGTTTTGCATTAAAAAAGAGGAAAAGAAAATAATGAAAATGGCAAGCAAGCACAGATGACCAATGCACAGGTTCAGGCAAGTAACCAAGGAATTGCATTTATGTTGAAACGCGCAAACAGTGGACATAATGTTGGATTCTTACTGGACTCTGGTGCGTCTGACCATTTAGCCAACAATGAAAACTTATTTAAAACTATAACTGAACTGGGTGAACCGATAAAAATTTCTGTGGCTAAAAATGATGTATATATTTATGCAATCAAGAAAGGCACAGTGGAACTGTTCACAAACACAAATGAAAGAATTGAACTTAAGGATGTTTTATATTGCCCCGAAATACCGGAAAATTTGATTTCAGTCAAGAAGATGCAGGAAGCAGGCCTTACAATTGTATTTCATCCAGGAGGTGTATTTGTTAGAAAAGGTAATTTGGAAATAATGAAAGGAAATATATTTGGAAATGTTCCGCTGATTAATTTCTTTTCTAATAAATTGGCTTGTGTTGCTAATGCAAAGAACTTTAGTAGTTATAGTTTGTGGCATGAGAGGCTAGGACATATAAGTAAAGGGAAGTTTTCAGAAATAAAAGCAAAAAATATGTTTAATGATACCGAAATATTAAATAAAGTCCTACCAGAGGATGAATTGTGTGAAGCATGTGTAAAAAGGAAAGCAGACAAGATTGTCTTTTTGAAAAGTTTAAGAATAAAGACCATATAAAGCGACCCTTATTTGTTGTTCATTCTGATGTGTGTGGACCAATCACACCATCTACAGTTGATCATAAAAATTATTATGTTGTTTTCATTGACGAATATACGCATTATTGCGTAACATATCTGTTGAGTTATAAGTCAGATGTTTTTGCTGTCTTTCAAGACTATGTAGCCAAAAAGTGAAACGTTATTTAATTTAAAATTGGTTCATTTATATATTGACAATGGCAGAGAGTATTTATCGAATGAAATGAAAGAGTTTTGTATTCAAAAAGGCATAAGTTATCATTTAACTGTTCCACATACTCCGCAACAGAATGGTGTATCCGAAAGGATGATTAGAACTATAACGGAAAAAGCTCGTGCTTTAGTTATAGGGGGCAAAATCCAGAAATCTTTCTGGGGTGAAGCTGTGCTTACGGCTACATATTTGATTAATAGAAGCCCAACTAATGCATTACGTGAATGCAGAAAAACACCATTTGAAATGTGGCACGATAAAAGCCATGTTTGAAATACTTAAGGGTATTTGGTTCGACAGTATATGTTCTCGATAAAACGAGAAAACGAAAGTTTGATGACAAATCATGGAAAGGTATACTTGTCGGTTATGAACCAAATGGATACAAAGTATGGAATGTGGAGGGCAGAAGGTTTATTACTGCAAAGAGATGTTCTGTTTGACGAGTCAAACAGGAACATGACTAGTGCTGTGGTTGTTGAAAACAACATGGATTACCACGAACAAGTGGAAAACATTGAACCGGATATTGAAGACTCTAATCTTATGGAGTGTGAAAAGGTTCAGGAGAAATCTGATACTATAATATCAGAAGTACAGCCTAGTGAAGTGGAAAGTGCCGATCCTGAAATGTCAGGTGTTTTATCTGAAAATAATGAAAGAAACTCTGAAGAAAGTGTTCGAAAAAGCGATAGACTAAAAGAAAAGCCTAAATTGTCATATAGAGATATGATTAAAAATTGTGTAATGCATGCAGAAACTTATATAAATACTGTCCCAACTTCGTTTGATGAAATTAACAGTAGAAGTGATAAGGTACAATGGAAAGAGGCTATCAATGATGAACTTAATTCTCATAAAGTGAACAAAACTTGGTCACTAGTTGATATGCCTGAAAATAAGAATATTGTAGATTGTAAATGGATTTTTACAATAAAACAAAATGAATTTGGTAAACCTGTGAAATATAAAGCAAGACTTGTAGCGCGTGGATTTACGCAGGAGTATTTAATCGACTATGATGAAACATTTGCTCCAGTGGCTAGAATTTCAAGTTTTAGACTAATAATGTCCTTTTCAAACCAATATAGCTTGAGAGTACATCATATGGATGTGAAAACTGCCTTTTGAATGGCAACTTAAAGGAGGAAATATATATGAAAGTTCCTCAGGGGCTGCAGTGTAAAAGCAGCCAAGTATGTAAATTGAATAAAGCAATTTATGGTCTCAAGCAGGCGGCTAGATGTTGGTTTGATGTTTTTGAAAAGGCCTTAAAAGATACTGGTTTTAAAAATTCACCAGTTGATAGATGTATATATATTCTTGATAGAAATGATATTTTAAAAAAAAATATATATGTGTTGCTTTATGTAGATGATCTGGTTATATGTACAGAAAATATTCATACAATGAACAAATTTAAAGCATATCTTATGAGTAAATTCCAAATGACTGACTTGATGGAAATAAAGTATTTCATAGGTATTAAGATTGACAGAAGAGATAATCAAATGGAACTTAGTCAATCAGCTTACATAAAAAATATTCTACTGAAATTCAATATGGTCGATTGTAATCCTGTCAAATCTCCACTTCCAGCTAAACTAAATTTTGAGTTATTGAACTCAGATGAAAAGGATGATAGTCCTTGCCAGAGTTTAATTGGATGTCTTATGTATGTCATGCTATGCACAAGACCAGATCTGAGTATATCTGTGAATTTGCTAAGTCGATATAGTCAAAAGAATAATAAAGAGCTTTGGCTTTGTTTAAAAAGAGTATTAAGATATTTAAAAGGAACTATCGACATTAAATTAACATTCACAAAAAAACGAAAAGTATGACGACCTTTTTGTTGGATTTGTAGACTCAGATTGGGGTGGAAGTCAATTAGACAGGAAAAGTACTACAGGGTATTTGTTCAAAATGTTTGAAACAAATCTAGTTTGCTGGAGTACTAGAAAACAAAATTCAGTGGCAGCATCATCAACAGAAGCCGAATACATGGCACTCTTTGAAGCTGTTAGAGAAGCTTTGTGGTTAAAATCTTTGTTAGAAAGTTTGAACATAAAACTAGATCAGCCAATAAAAATCTTTTGAGGACAATCAGGGTTGTATTAGTATAGCTAATAATCCCTCTTGCCACAAACGCTCTAAACATATAGATATAAAGTATCATTTTTCCTGTGAACAAGTTGAAAATAAACTAATAAAGATTGAGTATATTTCCACAGATCACCAACTTGCGGATATCCTGACAAAACCGTTGCCAGCACCACGTTTTGAACAGCTTAGACGAAAGCTGGGTCTAAGCGACTGACGGACATCAATGTCTCAATTTACCATCATATAATTAATTCTGAATTTAACTAAATTAATTTTTTTTAAAGTTCCTTATGAATTTAATTTTTGCTTAAGAATATTGTTATTTGAAAACATATTTAATTTGTTAAACAACTCCATTTGAATATTGTTAATTTATAATTTTTCTTACATTATGTATTATGTTTAATTTTTGATCTAATTGGGTTTTACTGGGTTTCCCCAATTCATGCAACGAATGTTGGATCAAGTGCACTCCCAGAGAAAAACTCGAATTGTAGCTTCAATTATAAATAAAATATTTTTATTTTAAAATATGAGCACAGCGCTTTTGAGGAGGTGTGTTGAAATATCAGCCGATATTAATTGCAAAAGCGTTCTGCTCATTAACAGTCTGGCAACTCAATACTATTAAAGAGTTGGTAAAAATGAACAAGTTCTTATATGAGTTTTTCATAAGAAAGAAAAGAACAAGATTGAGGCAACAACGCGAGTTTGAAAAAGAAAAGAATAATACAATCGCAAATATTTAAAAAGCAATCTTTTTGTGTGTTATTATTTGGGTGTGGAGTCTGGAAATCCTGGAGCAATAAATTCATAAGTGGCGACATTGCTGGATGGTGGAAGCACTTTGGTTTAAGTGAGATCAAGACGCCACTGTTTATCTATAGTGTGCTTTCCTGTAAATGCTCACAATGACATCATACCCCCTTTTTCCAACCCCCTTTTTGCTTCAAATGGCACCACAGATTAATGCGTTCTTTTTTGGCGCGACGAGTGAGTAATAAAGCTCTGCTTCAAATGATATCATGCTAACCAAAACAGAGAGTGAATGAGTAAGAGAGAGAGAGAGGGGTGTGTTGGTTGCCAGACAGAGTTGGAGCATACGCAGCGCTGACATAATTCTCAATTTGGTTGCCTTTGATTTGCAAAAAAAAACAAATAAAAACTGCACCTGACATTGTTAAAATTATTATAAAATAACAGAAATGCCACAAAAGGTGCTACAAAAATTGCATAAGCAGAAGCGCGAGCAAAATGAGAAATAAGAAATGCAATAAAAAGCAAATGAAATAATCAAATTATTATACGAATAATATAAACAACAATAACAGCAACAATAAAAGCAGCAACAGCAGTGAGCAACAATCACAAGTTGAATGCACACGAACTGAGCGCTTGATCGACTGTAAGATACCCTATAAATACCAAGGGAATAGACTAAATAAATAAAAGTTTTATTATTAACTGCTTTTAAATAAATTAATAACAGTAAACTTTCTAGTAAAAACCCAAACTAATATTAAATCAAATGTAGTTTTATCGTCATGTAAGGATTTTTAGCCCAGTTCGCAGTGAAAAGCAGGGACTTATGATTGCGTGTGACTTCTCAGAGACTTAATTATTTTGAGTGTAAATCTTTTATGCCTTACAATTAGCAAAAATCCACTTAACAAAAGCAATTTTAGACCAAACAGCCTTCAGAATTTGCTAAGATGAGCACATTTCAGACAAATTTCATTAAGAACGCTTAAGAAACACAAAAAGTTTTGTTTGATGACGTCATGAGCATACTGCCGATGTGAGCAACGTATTGATAAATGACAATCATTTGGTTTAAGAAGAATTTACAGGAAAATGGGCTGCTAAAAGTCGGGCAGTCGTTTACATTGACTGTACCTATTATAAAATGCCCTAGAGTATCTTTATCTCTTTTCAGATGTCTAGGAAATGTGTGAAATTAAATAGAATTAAGTTTGCTTATTAACAAAAGTTCTTCATAATCTTCTGCAAATATTACACAAATCAAGAGCGGAAACAAATAAATTCAGAATCGATTCTTAAGTCAAAGATAATGGAAATCTACACCACAAGTGTCAGGGCATGACGAACGGGAAAGTTGAAGAAATCTTGAAAGACAGATAACTAGTATATAAGTATATATTTTTTTACTATAAATACATTTAGTTTATTGATTAACAAATCCAAGGCCCAGTTAGGCGGCAAAGAACTCAGAGCACACAAGAAATACAACAAATATTTCAATCAAATTTTTGTCACAACAACAATAAAAAAACAAAAGTGTTTATTTATAAATAATTGAGAGCTGCAGTTGGAAACAACGTGAATGTGAACAGACATGATGGCTAAACACTCACAGACGGTCTAAAGAATTAGCCACCAAATGGATTGGGATATTTAAATGAATGAGCAGAGTGTGGAATTTAGAGGAATTCTAGCAGTTTTAGCGGGTTTTTTGGCTTGTGGGAGAGCACACATTATTGCTAAACTTTAAAGCTTTATTGAAGCATTCTAAAGTGTTTGAAAATTAAGTTCTTTACTAATCTAATGTCTAACAATATTTTAATAAACTAATTTTCCACTAACTCCAAATCTTTGCTAAGTTTGCAGACATCCCTCAGTAGAATACATTTATTTTGTCCCACTCTTTGTAATCTTCTTTCAACAGTCTCTGCTGTAACTATACCAGCACTGGGTGCCACACACTCGTACTTACAGGATTCCCGATTCAGAGGCAGCTCTTTGATTTCATTGAGTGTTTGCAGCAGCGATTGTAGCGTTTCTAAAGCGCCAGCCATTATTTATATGTATTAATTTAATATATATATTATTTAAATATATGTATTTAGTTAAACTAATGCGAGACTGCAACGAAATAAAGCAGATTTGGTTTTGGTAAGAGTTAAACACACGCGATGTTTGCCAAACGGAGCGGCATTAACATTAACCGTTAACTGAATCGAGGCAATCGACCGAACGATCAGCGAACCCAGTCCCCCGAGCTCTATAGTGTATCTACTATATATACTATAGACACAGTCGAATGACTTGCCGAAAATTCTAAAGAAAAACTATAGACCGTTGTCGCAACTGATATGAAAATAGACGAGGCGACAACGCATCGTCCAACTGCATGATAGATAAGTGCCAGGCTACACTCAGCGAAAGGGGGGCAAGTTTGGTCTATTTTACACTAAATCTAAACAAATCTAAACAACTTATTTGATTTCTTATGAATTAGTTTTAGTTGGACTTCATTTAGCAACTCAATTTACTTAATTGATTTTTTACACTGCCCGAAAATTTAGACACAGTTGTTGAAATTGTACTTGGTTCATTTTTAACGACACTTTTTATAGTTTGTTTATAGTTATACCCGTTACTCGTAGAGTAAAAGGGTATATTGTAATCGTTGGAATGTATGTAACAGGCAGAAGGAGGCGTGGCAGACCCCATAAAGTATATATATTCTTGATCAGCATCAATAGCCGAGTCGATATAGCCATGTCCGTCTGTCCGTCTGTCCGTCTGTCCGTCCGTCCGTCCGTCCGTCCGTCCGTCCGTCCGTCCGTCCGTCTGTATGAACAAAAGGATCTCAGAGACTATAAGAGCTAGAAAAATGCTAGTGGTCGCAAATGAAAGGTACAATACCCAAGCAGTACAAGTTTGTTTTTTGTTTTTTGACACGCCCACTTTAGGGCGTATTATTTGCATATAAAGGTAAATGCACAGGTTAACGTCGAATGTTTTAGTATAGAAAACTTTTTTGTTAGCTTTGCTATCTGAACCAAATTTACACGGAAAGTACATATCTAGGAAGTACATGTACTGACCAAGTTTGATCCAAATCGGACAACTATATCGTATAGCTCCCATAGGGCCGATCGGTCAAAAATACGCTCCAAATATGAATAAGTATGAAAAACTTTTTGCGTATACTAAGCTAGATTAACCAAACTCACACAGAATACATCTGCGAATAATATATATATACTGACCAAGTTTGATCCAAATCGGACAACTATATCGTATAGCTCCCATAGTGCCGATCGGTCGAAAATATGCTTTAAACATGAATTTGTATGAAAATGTTCTGTGTTTGCCAAGCTATTTTATCCATCACCATTGTTAATAACAAATTGAAACTGAGTAACGGGTATCCTAAAGTCGCGAGGCGACTATAGCATTCTTTCTTGTTTTATTTAATTTCGTTGACTTTTACAACAGCTTAGCTAAAAGTGCACTGAGCGAAACATTTAAGTCTTTAGGTTAAGTCGGCTACTTTTAAGTATACAAAAGTTGCACTGCTCAAAAAAGTAAATTTTTTAACTTTTTTTTATTTTTCATTCATTTCTTTAAGCCATGCCACTTTTTCGCTGAGTGTATTTGCCCACAAATTTGATAAGCACGCAAAATGTATTTTCAATAATTATGAAATAAGAATTAAATTTAAAATTATATAATTCAAGTGCAGTGTCCACGGCTGATATAAAAATATATAGACAGCACTACAGACTTGTGTACATATCTAGATATAGGTATAAATTTAGATAGGTATTTCCCTAGCTGAGAAATGCGCGAAATTGGAAATTGAAATTGAAAAGTGCATGTAAATGCCAAAGAATCGACTGGGAATCAGGAATTGGAATCGAAAGTATTTGTGTATCTTGTCAATGATTATTGCCGACCGCTTCGATCTGATTCGGGGGGACTGAGGTCAACGCCAAGGGTTCAGTTCAAACAGCTGTGTTTGGCAATTATCTTACAGTGACGGTGAAGACAGAAAACACGACTCGACACGATGCGACACGAATAAAACTGAAAACTCGATCAAATAAACACTCGCGAAGTGTGACGATGACAAAGGCCGTACATCAACTAAACTACAATTAATTTCAGATGCGCTTCAGGCACAGGGCGAGCATTGCTCTAGGTAGTGTACACTGTACAGTAGTATACAGTGGGTAAATAAGTATACACACACACACACATACGAGTCTTATATAGAACTATATATCATAGGTATAGGTACTGCTATATGCGATGTTATAGGGGCACCCTCAGCCACACTCGCAAATTCCACAAAGAACACTCGACTGAGCACTGAGAGCTGCAGAGAGCAGTCGAGAGAGCCAGAGAGAGCGAGAGCAAGAGCACCTACTCTCTCGAGTGCGTTGCTCTCTCTGGGGAGAGGGTCGCAGACGCATTTCTAGCTGTAAATGTTGTCGCCTGTCAATGTATCTCTGTCTGTATATGTATCTGCTGCACTTAGGTAGATTGACGATCCCTAAGATTGTGAGCGCATGTCTGTGCATGTTTGCGCACAGGTAAGCAGCAGATGCTGCTAGGGCAGGTAGGCACAACAAGGCCAACAAAGGATCGTTGAAAGATGTTTCACTTGGGTTTTTTAGTTCCTTCGATCAGCTGTGATAAAAAAACAGACTTCCTCTCTCTTTATCTCTGTTGACAGCCCTTAAGATGCTGCAAGCAAAAGCTCGCTCTCTGCTTAAGCTGCAGCCCACTAATTTATAGCTGAAACAGCTAAAAAGCTAAATTTAGCAGACAAATACAAACACGACCCGCAGACGCCGGCCGGGCAGCGCATAGGAGCGAGAGAGAGAGAGAGAGCACTGCACGTCAGCTGTGGCAGCGTCGCGACGCTACAATAACAACACATCAGTCTCTCTCTCTTTCTGTTTCTCTCATCTCTTGTTCACATTCTTCCCCCTGCTGCTTGCAATTTTCAAGGTTAACTTCTGCTGTGCCACCATTGCACTGCTTGCCAGCGTGCTGCTTGCAAGCTTTCCACTGCTTGTCAAATACAATGGCGCCAAAATTGATTGAGAATTTGAAATGATTGTGTGACGTCACTGCCAATGACGCAGACTTTGTCTATATCTAATTGTCTACTCGTCTACATATAGGGCACATGACTTAAACAATTCGTTATCAGCACTATCGGCGCTGTCGAGACTTTCATTTCACTTTCATACTGCAGTGCACTTGCAGCGATAAGAAGGGTGTATCAGTGTTGTGGTAGTGCAAGTGCACCTAATATATTCCTTCTTCCAGTTTCTGTTTATAATACCGGAAGACGGACTTTAAGCAACTAATTTTAGCCAGTTGTTCTTTTATCTTTACTCCCATTTATTATGTGTTCAACAAGTAGTAAGTCAGATGTAAACTTAGGGTATTCAATAGTCACTTTCTCAGCTTACAAATAATTCTGTATGTTTTTTGCTATCTAGGTATTTGCCCAACTTATCAGTTGGCTAAATCTTTTTTTCGCACATAAATGCAAATTCTGATATATTCGCTATATGAAGAGGTAGACAGAGAAAGAGTGGGAGAGAGAAAAAGCGAACGAAATGGCAGCAAAATATTGGCGATGATCTAATGCGTCGATTCGTTATTCGCTAAACGTTCGCTTGACTGGAATCAAATAAGTTGTACTATATATAATATAAGTGTTTATATTATACACACTCGTTGTGGCACGTAAGCATTTCCTTTGTCTTCGCTGCCTTTCTATTTCTGGCCATAACAAAAGCCGGCCGGCTAATTAAAGCGGCTCCAACTAAGCGTCTAGACTCTAAACTAAATCGTTGACTAGCACTTCTTAGGCAGTCTTATGAAATTTATACTTTAGTCATGTTTACTCAGTTGGAATAAATGCAGTCATGACCAAAATTTGACTAAAGGCAGTACGTACATATTTGCGTTACTAATCATGAAATTTCTAACAGTTATACGGGTTTGTATATAGATTTGTGGGGGACTTAGCACATAGAAAAGAGTAGAAATACTATTTTTAAATAACACTCACAGCTACTCAATTGCTACATATTGTTTAACTACATTTTGTTAATGAAATTTCCAGCAAGTGACGTAATCCAAGAAATTCTAGTGGTAATGTTTGTACTAGATAAAAGTAGAATTATGTACACTATATAAACATTCATTATAATTCGCCAGACAGCTAGTTTAAAAAGGGCTTTACTATTATTAAATAGTTCAGCTTAAATTAAAATTTATCTTAACTTTTTTTAGAACCTAAAACTTGACTCCATTTGCTTGAAAGTACTTCCCCGTGAGACTATGTTAATCAAGCTCAAGTCGCTCACAAGTTCAGGCCCATTATGGCCAATACCAGTTGGCCAAGACACGTTTGGGTTGAGTGAGTCACTCACAGCGAGACGAACAACAACACAACGACTACAAGCTATGCCCATGAGGCGTTGAGTGCTCCCAGTGGGATGGAAGTCTGGAAAGTCTGGCTCAACCGAGGGTGGCTAACAGCTTTAATTGTCAATTGTGGTGGTTACTAAATTGGGCATAAGTGCGCATAAAATCGAGAAATTACCTCGGTGTGTGTGTGTGTAAGTGCCACGCGGTGAGGCTTCAAACGTGCCGCAGGTGAGCAAAGTTTTATCGACAATATGCAACAAGGGGAAGGCGGCAAAAGGGGGAAAAATCGACATGACCAAAACAGGTAGGTATGAAAGTACAGTTAACGTTATAAGAAAATTAACTATATGCAATTTTAAGTACTTTTATAAGTTATAGTAATTTCTAGCTTTTAAATGATTCCCTTTAAGATCTAGGGCAAAATCCGACTTCAAACCAAACTCTTCCCTACTTAAAGCGGCATTAACAGCAGCTTAACAGAAACTTAACATAGCCAGCCACGTAAGCACACAAATTACTTATTACTTTGTTTGTTTTCCCTCTGGCAATTTGATAGTTTATTTAAAGTCTTTTTTACTACTCGCAAACTCTTAGAACAATTGCCTTTCAGCTCAAATTAAAGGTTTAAGTACAAAATGAATGTACGCGACTGTTCCAGTGCCAGACGTGATTAAATATTGTGTATATACAAATATATGTATATATATTTTTATATTTATGTGTATATTTAAGGGTTTATACTATTTGCAGTTTGAATTTTGAGTGCAAAGCGCAGACGACACGATGTTAGCTAATCGTAATACGTGTTTAGTTTTCAACTGTTTTCAACTACTTGCCCTATCTAGACGGGGGCTGTATACACAGCATACAGGGTGTGCTTTTGTGTGTTAGCTGGTGATTACAATCTGGTTGCGTTAAACTCTAAGTCTTCAACATATTTCGCAAGCATCTTTAGCTAGTGGAGCACCCTGTATGCTAGTACGCCTAAGTGGCGTCTATTACAAGCGAGCCTCGTGCGAAAGGGGTTAACACCCTGCTCCACACCCCGTGGCACATATCAGCTTGCATTTGGTTTTTGCAGTGAAAACTTTTACATTTATATGGCCAACTGACGCTTGAGCTGCATGAAAAGCATGAAAAGCGGCTCGCATGCGATCCGATTACGGGCTTTGACGCTTCAGTGCCAGCAAAAACGACAACAACAACAACGGCTCCGCCAGCTAGGGTAACTGAACTGCAGTTCTCCTAATTATGGGGGCGTGGCATGTTAAACAAACCTCGTCCAAATGAGCCTAGAGTTCATAAATTATGATTTCGTAGTGCGCTTTTAGGCGTTGTCGACAAATCAATGAGAGAGCAGCGCAACAAAGAAACGCAGACCCAAAGAGTGGGTGAAAAGGGCAAGAGCAACACACACACATACATACAATCATTTATGTGCAGTGGGAATACGCTTACTTGAGCATAAATACGTTCAGGGTTGCTCAAAACAATGAAAAAATTAAGAAGAAAGAAAAACAGTGGCATACTTTTAGGCTTAATAGAAGCTAGGTGGGCGTGGACGACACAATGACATCATTACATAGAAATATATTCACAACAATAATACACTCGCTTAGTTGTTTTTGTGTTCAATATTGACGGCTGTACAGTTGGGCAGCCACTGTGGACAGACAGTGGGCAAGCAGTTGGGAGTGCGCACACACAGTTTGACAGCCACTGGCATTGACACTTACCTTGCGGGTGCAAACGTTCGGGCTTGAACCAGGCATCTGCAAATAGGCGGATATATATTGATATATTGATTTTCGTTAGTTTAGCATTTGGTTAATGTGTGTGTGTGTGTGAGTGCACCAGTGTTGTGCAAGGCAGAATAGTAAAATAAGAGAGTGACAGCGGAAATAAAGAGTGCAATTAGGCGGTGGTAAATTTGAAATGAAAGCACGCTTTAAGGCGCAATAAAAAAGAGCGTAAGTATTACAAATACATGCAAAGCAGATTCAATTCAAGCAGTTTACTATAGCTAACACCATAATCTACCAACAACCGTTATACAACGCATTTAATTCACTTATAATTCAATATTATTTCCACACCATTGACAGAGGTTAGTTTTGTTTTTGCTTTTTGTGGATTGTAAGTGTATCGTATGTAGGTAGCGGATTGTGGAACTTACTGGGATCCAAAATGGAGCAAATCAATGGGCGCTGCTTGCAGACGCCATTTTGTCCGGCTTCACCAATTGTACACATTTTTATATATATTTATTTATAAATTTATTTTTATGAAACACTTGCACACAATTTCAGATATTTTTCACAATACGGTCTCGTTTAACCGTAAATAAATCAGTAATTCTATTTTTCTTTTTTGGGGTTGACGGGCAACAAACAAAAGCGCAGCGCACAATGTGAGAGCGAGATGGAAAGAGGCAAATTACGACGTACCGTTTAAAAGTTTTCGGGAATAATTTCTTGTTTTTTTTTTTTACGTTTTTCAGCGTACTCAGAAAATGTTTCCGTCTAGCGGGCACACGACGCGTTCAGAGACTGAGCGTAGGCCGAAAGCTTCAAGCCTGCCACAAACAATAAGGACCAGCGAAAGCTCAACCCAACGGCGACGCATAGAGAGAGAGAGTAAGAGAGAGCGTGTAACCAAAGAGAGCGTGTGATTATAAAAATCAATTGGTTGCGGGTTGAGCAACCGCGCTTAGCCCTGAACCCGCACACACGAAGCAAAGAGCTAAAGCTCAAGCTCAAGCACAGTGCAAAAGTTTGGCGCTTATCGATTGGCAGCTGCAGCTGACCACAACGGAGAATAGAGAGTGTAGAGTAAAGAGAGTGTAGAGTTTTGAAGGGTTAACGACGCATGCGTCAACATGCACTCGCTGCTTTGTTTTTATATGAAGCGCTTTAAGGGTTAGACACGAAGTGAGCTGAGCTGAGGTAAGGAAATTACCGGACGGCGACTGCCTCCTTCCTCCTTTTATTTTTTGGGTGCGGTGTGTGTGCAAATGCAATGACTGTAGATAACGCACACAAGCCCCAGAGGGGTGTGAAAATTTATACATGCAATCCATGAGCTGACAGCGTGTCCATTTAGCTTCCAAAGGAAGTTACTTAAACAAAATTGATTTATGAAAGTTTTAACTTTTTCTTACTTCTTTGCTGGTCAGCTATCAATCAATTTAGAGTTTTGCTTCCAAATCGATTTCAGATGAAGCGGAGAAGAGAAAAGGGAGAGAAAGAGCTGCTGATGACACATGTTCGTTATGAAAGTGTGAGAAAAGTTGTGCAACTCGAAAGAACTTTTCCAACACGGCAATTAACCTAGAACAATTTCATCAAGTTGTTTTCCCAAACGGTTCAAACTATTTTAGCCAAGTTTGACCTGAATCTGTCAGCTGAATTTCATATTTTGATGTGATACATTTGTATATACATTTCCGAATTGTTTCTTATGACCCATTTAGAGTGCAAAGCGTTTGCTTTGAAAAATTCGCTACGCTCTGGATTTAAGAGAGAGCGAATATAGGGCAAGTGCACATGGGATCCTAAGGGAGCACTGTCACGTGTGCTAGAAGATTGGGGCAACACTGGTCCAGCGTGGATCGTAGTACAATTGCAGTCCACACGTAGTGCATGCTAACAGCATCCACAGCTGCAGCGATCGATCACGCAATTAAAACACAAACACACACACATACATACACACTTAGTATATATGTATGTGTGTATTTAGTCTAACAATATACAGGCATTATTCACACTTTGTTTACACCGTGTCGCCTTTTTGGGCTTTCACAAATCCGTTACGCCTTGTAAATACTTTCAAGTTTTTAGCTGCTACTTTTAGAGCACGAGCACGTTTTCCATGCATCTGCTTTTGTTTGTAATTAACTTTTAAAAGATATCCAGTCTATTTTTAAGCTCAAGTACTTGATTGCCATTTGATAGACATGCGGTCACTGCAGCCCAAAAGGAAGCGGGCGATAAGTGCGGATAAGCAAAGCAGCAGAGACGCCGATAAGTGACAGCTTAGTCTGAGCAGCAGAGCCTTGACACTGCCGATAGAATGTAAGGCGTGTAAGTGGGAAAGGGATGCCGCATGCCCAGAGCACAGACCGACACTCACATACAGTACTCATTTACACACACACATGCACACAGCTGCATAGAACAATAGTGCGAAAAGCAACTAGTAAGAGAAATAAAAGAAATGAAAAAAAATCAGTATCGTTATCGAAGCGACAATATCTCCAGCTGTGCTAAGCAGTGAAAGGGGAGAGAAAAGGAGAGCAAAGTCAATGCCAATTGGAACAATTGGAAATAAGAAAATGCAGACGAAAAAAAAAACAACAAATACTTATCATGTACTTGTAATAAAAATAGCTAAAAGACAAAGGCAACGCGCCGATGGAAAACATGGAAAACATTACTAATTGAAACAGCCGGCGGTGAAAAAAACAGGCGCAGATTGCAGCCAGATGAAAGGAGAAAGAAAACAACAGCAAAAAATAAATCAGTATTAAAATGAATTTGCGCAGTGAAGCGAGCTCCCCAATCAGACAATTGGATTATGCAGGCAAGGCTTAATTTAATGGAGGGCACAACAAATCATAGAAGAAAAAACTAGTAATGGTAGAATAAGTAGCAAAGTGCTTTAAACACACAAGTACCACAAAAAAACTACACTAAATGAGAAATATGAAAAATTATGAGCACAGCGCGCACGTAAATGGACGCACCGGCAGAGCTGCTGCAGAGACGCGACAGCAGCAACTACAAAGCAGCTGATTCATAAGATGAAAATAATTGTGAGACTAAAAGGCAATTCACATTAAATTTATACAATTAAATACTATAAACAAGCAACATTTTGATTGACTAATTCGATAGTAATGCGATGTCGTGACTCACGCAACAATCGATGACGATTTGGTCACCGCTCGCTCAGCCTCTTACTGTTGATCAGTTAAAAGCTCCAACGAGCGAGAGAGAGAGAGTGGGAGAGTGTAATTGTAAGAGAGCGTGGGGGTGGAAGTGGGAGGCTGTGTGTTATATTGGAAAAAGTTTAGCAAGTGAAATTCTTTTTTTGCCTGCTTGTTGGCAGTAAAATTCTGTTTGAATATGGTTGAATTTTATATTATTTCATTTTTATTCGCACAAAAGCAGCGCACAAACTTGACGCTGATGACATCATGAGGCGGCAAATACACGCAAGAGAGCGGCGAAGGCCAAAGAGGAGTAAAGAAGAGAGCGTGTAAGCGGATTGTTTACTGCTTGCTACAAACAAAAAAAAAGTGACTAAGTAACGAACCAAAAACAACAATAACAACAGCATATGTATACGGCAAACTAAACTCAGTGCTAGGGTGACCAGAGCAGCTGATGACACTTAAACAAGGTGCGGTCACGGGGACAAAACAACAACAACAAAACAGGAAAAAGAAGGAACGCAATTATACTAATGTGACAAAAGCTGTCAGGTACAAAAACTAATAAGATACGCAATGATAACGAATGTGATATTAAATAAGCCTGCAGTCGGCTGATTAGCATTTCAATATCTAATTGGATTTCGTATGGGAATTCTTTTCTGCCAACTGCAAGAATATTTAAGATACTTTTCTTTGGATTTGCAAACTTACCAAGGCCATACTTGTAGAAAATCTCCTCAACGGACACAATCTTTGGTTGTGCTTGTTGTTCTTGTGCTGGGGCCTTTGGCTTAGGGGGCTCCACTTTGGCCACTGGCTTCACTGGCTCCACTTTGGGAATTGGAGCAGGAGCTGGAGCTGGAGCTGGCACCGATGGAGTCACAATGGCTGGCTTTGACTCAACCACATCATCGTCCAAGTCGGTAACCAATGGAGTTGGCACTGCCACGGGCACGGGAGCCGCCTTAGCTGCCACTGGGGGCGTGGCAGTGCGCTCGTCCTTAAAATCACTTAACAAATCCTCGGATGAAATGAATTTCTCATTATCCTGTTCCTTGAGGGCATCAGTAATGGGTTTCTTGGCCGGCGACGGTGTGTACGATACGGACGGTGATTCTGTGTCGGAATCCTTGGAAGCTGCAGCAGCAGCGGCTGCTGCCACAGGCACAGAGAAGGGCTGTGGCACAGCGGAAGCGGAACCGGAAGTTGGCTTGCTCAATAGCTCATCGTCGTCATCATTATAATTATAATCATCCTCATCATCATAGAAATTGGTGCTGGATGGAGCAGTTGGCTCGAATGGTTGCATTGGAGTCGGTTGGCTAAAACTGCCCAGCAAATCCTCCTCAACGGGTTTGGGAGCAGCAGCAGCTGGCACGGGAGCAGCCACTGGAGCCGGAACGGAAGTCGGAACGGGAGCTGCGACTGGAGCTGGAACTGGAGCAGCTGCTGGTACTGGTGCTGGAGCTGCCGGTGCATCTCCAAAGAGACCACGCTCCATGTTCATAAAGTCCGTAGTTATATTGCCAATACCCTGCTTGGCAGTTTGACCGGCTTGCGTGAGAAAATCGCCGAAATCATCTGTTTTCTGCGCGAACTTGGCATCCAGCTGCTCCTGTGCCTCCTTAGCGCCAGCGGACATGCGTTTCACGAAGTCCTGTGGGTCACCGAAGTCGGCCACGTTCTTTTGCTCGTTGGCAAAATAATGCTCGGTATGCGCATTATCGTCCTGCGCGCCGCTGCTGACATTTGCGCTGCCACTGCCACTGCCGCTGACGTCGCCGCTACTAAAGTCGCCCAGCAAATCGTCATAGGCGCTCGACGCCTTTTTCGTTGCCGCATTGGCAGCGCTGCTGGCGCTATTGAAAATATCCTCAGCTGTTGATGCTGCTTCCTTTTTGAGTTCAGCGAAATCCATTTTACTTTTTATTTGATTTGATTTTTAATTGAATTTAAATTTATATTTATTGCAGCTGCCTGTGGAAGTATCCTTTTTTCTGATTGGAATTTAATATGCTCTCATGTGCATATATATACGCACACACACTAACACACGCACACCGACCGGCTGTTGTTGCTTTTGCAATCGTCGTCGTCCTCGTCGTAGTTTTCGTTGCTTTTGATTTCGTTAATTTTTTTTAGCATAAAATATGTGCAAAATATTTTGCGGTCCGAATTGATTTATTTCGTTACAGTTGTGGCCGTTATACTAATAATTTAATGTTGTTTTACAATGCGATATACGAGCACCGCAACCGTTCTGTTTGAAAATTGTAATGAGACTGCGCGATTGTGTGTGACCGCAATTCGGAAAACGAAAAATTAATAATATAATTTGATTTAGTTCAGGCGAGTTGACAACTCTGAACTGGTTCTTATCGATACAGCGCAGACAATATATGAAATTGTTCGAGTTTACATATCGATATATAAGACTATCGAATTCGGCGACCTACGTGAATTGTTTTATAAACTATAATATAAATAATATACATATGCTGTTATGTAAATAACATAATTAATAAAATAGCCTAGCACATTTTTGTGGCTCTCGCTGTTCAGTTACCGGTCACATCCAGGCAAATTAAGGCACAAATTTTATACTTGCTTTAATAATGGATTTATTCTACACTTAATAAATTTTGAATGGATATGAGTAGATCAGCAATCAATTTAGGCGGTCCACTTGAGACATCGTGTGTCTTGATGAGTTCGTAGGCAACGGACCCGACAATAACGCGTTCCACACGCAGTGCAGGAATATTGAGAGAAGTTTCCGCAGACAGCACAAAAATGGCGCACTGGTTTCTTTGGCGGTGGCGCCGCTGCACTTTCGTAATTCGGTTTTTGTTTCTCCTCCTCGAGTAGTTGCTGGAAGTTTTTCCGATATTTGGCACGAAAATATTCGGCGCCTTTGCGCTTGCCCTTTTTCTCCTTGCCATTCTTGATGCTGTCCTGGAACTTGGGTAACTTCTTCGACATTACCAAATCTGCATGCGGATCATCCTGAAAATTGTCTTGTTCCAGTGCTTCCAGTGCCTTTCGTGCTCTTCGCTGCCTAGCTGCTTCATCCAGGACACGTTTCTTTTCAGCATCTTTGATGCGGTGCGATTCGCGTCCCGTCATTGTTTTTTATCGTTGCGTTTACTCTATTACTTTGTTTGTTTTGTGTTTGAGTTGTAATTTATGGGTCTTTTTCGTGCAGCGGGAAGCTAATACGATCCATTAATTCATCCACACGAGCTTGCAGTGTCTCAACAATATCTGTTGAGATGAAGAGATGGCTCTCGTCCAAATCCTGTATGATAAATTTTCGACCCAACGACAACTTCTCGTCCAAGTGTAGTAAAAATTGTTTCATAGCCGGATCACTACAGATCAATAAGAGATATTAATTAATTTTTAACATTAAACAATTATTCAAAGTTTTTACCATTTTACAAGAACTCCTTTCATAACATTTACCATGTTTTATGGCAATAAAAAAATTTAAAACACGCTGCGAAAAAGGGCAACGCTCCCCAGAAAATCAACTACTGGTCGAGAAACCGATAACGACAACAATGCGAAAAATGCCACTCACTCCGCGCATAAACAGAACAATCGATAAGTTTAAGTCCGATAAACTTGCAGTACTGTTCTCAAGCGAAGCCAGCAACGTAGAAAATATATAAATATTATTTATTTATGTGCAATTGTGTAGAGCACACAAAATGCTTCTGATCTTTATTATTTTTCTTCCTACTTCGTCCTTCTTCTAATCAAACGGCACGATCGCAATGTTGTTGCCTTGCCACAGGCCGTGTAAAATATTGTATGTTATCTTAAATTAATCATATTCTCGACATCCTAAATAAATCTTTATTTATTCGTCCACACAAGCTTGCAGCGTCTCAACCATATCTGTTGAGATGAAGACATGGCTCTCGTCCAAATCCTGTAGGATAAATTTTCGACCCAACGACACCGTCTCGTCCAAGTGTAGTAAAAGTTGTTTCATAGCCGGATCACTACAGATAAATAAGAGATATTTATTAATTTTTAAAATTAAACAATTATTCAAAGTTTTTACCATTCGACAAGAACTCCATCCATAATATTTACCATGTTTTATGGCAATAAAAACATTTAAAGCACGCTGCGAAAAAGGGCAACGCTCCCAAGAAAAACAACGACTGGTCGAGAAACCGATAACGACAACAATGCGAAAAATGCCACTCACCCCGGCTGACGTTTTATGACATACCGATACCTTTTTAATGTTCATCGCATGTGTACCACACAGAACAGCTGTTTTTTACATATCGTTTAAAACTAATTTAATTTAAAGGCAATGAAATGGTTTTCTTATTAACACAAAAATAAAAAGAAATTTTAGCAATTGGGTATAGTCTGTAAAAATAGGCAACAGCATGGAAATGCATTGCGATAATTGACCGGCACTTGTCCAGTCTGCGAATAAACAGAAACAATCGATAAGTGCAAGTCCGATAAACTTGCAGTACTGTTCTAAAGCGTAGCCAGCAACGTAGAAAATATATAAATATTATTTATTTAGGTGCAATTGTGTAGAGCACACAAAATGTTGGGACATTTCACGGTCGTGCTGGCACTTCTTACAGTTTTTGCCACCCTGGCGGCTGGAAAATCAGAACCGGGCATCGTTGACATTCTGATAGACCAGGTGAAAAAGCTAACAATCAAAAGGAATTCATTAAATTATAGTGTGATTATTTTGTTATTAGCAGGAACCGATTACGGAGCAGCGTCCTCTGCTGGCTGGCACAAAGATCTACATTAAATGTAAGCGTTTTGACTTCATTTGCAACGTGACAAATTCGTTCTAACTGAAAACTTTTTCACCCCTTCCCCTGCTACCCACACCAACGAACACACACACGAACACATATACAAAACACACAGTGCATTCGGTGGAGTGCATGTCAAAGGACCCGGTGCCGTTAACCATCAATTTTAAGCTGACCAAGCATCCATGCCTCTTTGATGATCGCATTGTAAGTAAAAATGGCAATCCGAAACCATACAAATTCTTTATTATGGGATTTAAAATATTTTTTTAGCTGAAACAACTCAACTCCAATCCGATTGCTCTACAAAATGCCAGTCTCAGTCAAGTTATTCAAACACTGGAGACGAAAATCAATTGCACCCATTTGATTTTACTTGCGGATAAAACGGACGTGAAGTCGGAAGAAGTCCAGATAGCGCCACCAGGCAAAAATTCGTTCTCGGTAAATAATATTTCAGCGTTGTGTGGGTGCGTGTGAGTGTGCGCGCGTGTGTGAGTCACAACAACAGGAATGTTTATACTTTAGCCACGCCGAAGCGTTGATACCCTTGAAGTGCTTTATGAACCATATGAAAAATAACTTGTCTTGAAAAGATTTTCGTGCATGTATTCTATATGTACATAGTTTATTAATTCAGGCTTTAAAGCTCACACCGTTAATTTCTTGCTCTCTGCTGCTTCCTTTTGCGTTGCAAATTAAGTGACGATTTTAAAGTACACTTTTCTAGGGTATTAAAAACATACCTAGTGCAAATATGTTTACGTTATCAGAAATGTGAGTTATCGTGTTTGCTTTTTGGGCTTTATAGGAAGTGTTTAGTCGGAATTGTGCAGATAAAATTTATTGTATTTTGTTGTGGTCTTACAGGCGACATCGAAACCCATTTCTACCATAGAGGAAGATGGAGTCTATGAGTTGGAGTTGTCGATTATAACGACGCCGCCGGGACAGAAATTTCAAGCAACGGCACGCATTGGATTCTTAGGACCCAATGGCTATATATCGGCCATTGATTGGCCATTTTTGCCGGTAAATAACAAGTGAAAAACTATGCTATTGAATAGTTTGACGACTAATCCTTTCTTCCTCTTTCAGTTCTATTTAATCATGTGCATTGTCTATGTCATATTCGGCATTATTTGGCTTTTTGTGTCATTTGCCCAATGGCGAGATCTGCTGCGGATTCAATTCTGGATTGGTGGCGTTATACTGCTGGGTATGCTAGAGAAGGCCTTCTTCTACGCAGAATATCAGACGGTTGCCAACACCGGTTATCCGGTTTATCACGCCGAAATCGTTGCTGAAATTGTTTCCTGTGCCAAGCGCACATTAGCTCGCATGCTGGTCATCATCATGAGTCTGGGTTTTGGCATTGTCAAGTGAGTTAATTGTTTTGAGACTTTCAACGTATTCTAATTATAATCTTATTTTACAGACCTCGCTTGGGACCTATGCTGCATCGTGTTGTGGGCGTTGGTGCTCTATACTTTCTACTTGCCTGCGTAGAGAGCTATTTGCGCATTACCAAGGTCAATGGGGATCGCAGTGAACTTATGGTTGCCACCATTCCATTGGCAGTACTCGACACTGGCATTTGCTGGTGGATATTCACATCGCTGGTGCAAACCACAAGAACATTGCG
Organism: Drosophila nigrodunni; assembly: GCA_020829145.1. Classification (NCBI taxonomy): domain Eukaryota; kingdom Metazoa; phylum Arthropoda; class Insecta; order Diptera; family Drosophilidae; genus Drosophila; species Drosophila nigrodunni. Next base: position 2,581,788 of record JACVCZ010000008.1, read on the forward strand.
ATTGCGTAGGTAAGTTCATAAAATGAACGCTGTCTTGGAAAAGTAAACTGATTTCTTTATGATTTATGACAAGATAAAGAAATCATAAATAATGAGTATAACTATAGTTTTATATAGCTGAGCTAAAATGCCGGTTTATAAATAAGTTTGTGGTAGGAAAATATTTGATTTTATCTGCGAAGGATACAAATTACGACCTCTCCATTTCCTTTAACATTTATTTTACTAATTTATTTACTTGTTTGTCATTCCAGAAACATGGTTAAACTATTGCTGTATAGACACTTTACCAACACGCTGATATTCGCTGTGATTGCTTCCATTATCTTCATGTTGTTTGCGCTACGTATGCACAGAACCGAGAGCTGCACACCCGTAAGTTAATTATATTCTAAGTGTGATAGATGGCTGATGTGGTCAATAACAAACGTTTGTTGTTTTCAGGGCTGGCGTGATATCTGGATAGATACGGGCTTCTGGCACGTGCTGTTCTCTGTACTACTCCTAGTCATCATGATATTGTGGCGACCAACGAACAATAATCAGCGTTATGCGTTTACGCCGCTGCTCGACAATCCCGAGGATGAGGACGATGAGGGTAAATTAATGAAATATTTGTTATAAAGAGCTAAGGTTATATTTTTTATACGTCTTTGTTGCAGATGAAGAGGATCAGTTTGTGGCGGATGCGTATGGCGTGAAAATGCGTGGAACACATCAAAACGGTGGAACGCGTACGCCGACGAATTCACGCACTGCCACCACAACGGAGGAGGATGATTTGCGTTGGGTGGAGGAGAATATACCATCGGCAATGGGTGACTCTGCGCTGCCAGTGCTCGACTCTGATGAGGAAATCATCAATACTAAGTTTGAAGTGTCCAAAATGCAATAAGCTAACTGATGGTATCCCAAGAGACTTTTGCACACATTTAATTTATAAACTAAACACGCACTATAATCACAACGGAAATGATGAAGAGAATCTGTTTGTTTGCTGGACAACTCAACGCAGTTACGATCATGAACGATCACTGCTTCTGATCTTTATTATTTTGCTTCCTACTTCGTCCTTCTTCTATTCAAACGACACGATCGCAATGTTGTTGCCTTGCCACAGGCCGTGTAAAATATTGTATGTAATCGTAAATTAATCATATTCTCGACCTCCTAAATAAATCTTTATTTATTCGTTATCACTAGTTTAAGTTGTAGATATTAAATGTGACAAGTAACTTTTAAAATCAATTCTTTAAATGATAAAATAATACACACTCACACACACACACACATACACAGACCCACACAAACAAAGTAAACTTTTATCATTCTAAGCAAAAATACGCACAGGTATTGCTATCGGAGAAGTGGCATTAATGTTATTTGTAAATAGTTGATAACAAACATATATATTTACCTGTAATCATTTTGATAATGGTGACGATAAAAAAGAAGAAGAAACGAAACTAAAAACAGGAATATGTTTTAATTTAACTTATTGCTAAACTAAATACAACATAAGTTTGTATTTCATGTATTATACATAAGTTTATAAGGTCAAAAATCTTATCGTATTTAAAAAATATACATTGTAACTTCTAGCTGTAGTTTGCAATGTTTTTCATAAAACTTAATAAACACGCATAGCCATACCAATACCATATGACAATCTATGTATCTGCAGGTGTTTACCATGACTGATCAATACGCAGGCCAAGCGAAAAGGGCTACGGTGATGAAGTTGTTTGAACTTTTGATAGTGAATTCTTTAGTTTAAATTTTGGGTTTGAGATCTACTGAAAGTTCTGTTCGCTTGGTATTACAGCTGGAATATACAAATCCCCAGTTGAATTCCCAGACGATAAGAAATCCACAGTAAGATACAACAGAATTTACAAGAGCTTAGTTTAAGCAAAATGATTTTGTACATAGCGAGCAGCTGCTAGTTCTGTTTGCCTGGTATTTCTGTTAAAATGTGCAGCTTGTGAGTTCCCTAGATTAGCGAAAAACATCGGCGATCATCGGAGAGTGAAGATTTTTTTGTCCCTGTTTCACCAGGCAAACAGAATCAGCAGGAAGCGGCATTAATGATAGTATTAATGCTAATGTTAACTCAATGTTAATGTTAACTCAATGTTAATGTTAACTCAATGTTAATGTTAACTCAATGTTAATGTTAACTCAATGTTAAGGTTAACTCAATGTTAAGGTTAACTCAATGTTAATGCTAACTCAATGTTAATGTTAACTCAATGTTAATGTTAACTCAATGTTAATGTTAACTCAATGTAAATTTTAACTCAATGTTAATGTTAACTCAATGTTAATGCTAACTCAATGTTAATGTTAACTCAATGTTAATGTAAAATAATTTTTGCTTTGCGACCTGCTGATCTTTCTGTTGGCCTGGTATTTCAGCAAGAATTACTAACGATTTTGGGCACTGCAGATCTCAGCGGTCAAGCAAAAAAAATCCACGAAAGGCCAAAATCGAAGATTTCATTGTGTGAAACACCAGGCGACCAGAATCAGTAGCAAGCGACAGACTGTAATTTAAATTCAATTACAGAGAGTAGAGCGTGTGAGCACACGTAAACAGTAAACAGAGAGCGCTGCTTGTTAACGCCACAGATGACAGCGAACAAACACACAAACCGTTCAAGCGCTCTGCTGGCGTCCGCGAACAATCACACAAACAGCGGCAGAGATCTCTGAGCGCAATTAGCGCAGAGAGTGGGAGCCTGAGAATGTGTGCGATGCAGACGACAGCGAACACACACATAAACAGCCGCAGAGATCTCTGAGCGCAATTAGCGCAGAGAGTGGGAGCCTGAGAGTGTGTGCGATGCAGACGGCAGCGAACACACACTTAAACAGCAAGGAGATCGGAAAAAGAGAATAGACAGTTAACTGTGTGCTGTTTACGTTTTGAGCGGGAGGGAGTTAACGAGACCTTGAGTGGCCTATGTACCTGCACCTAATTCTTTAATTATGTACATAACGCCCTATTGGCAAATCTGTTTGCCTGGTATTTCATCTGCAGCTGGCAGCATTTTTACCTAAGCCAAGCTTTTAAGTGATCGCAAATAATAAAAAACTTCATATTTGCATCGCTTTTTGGTACGTAATGTGTATTTTTGTTAATTGTTTCGTTTTTACTTGCATAATACAGAGCGTTTTCATTTCAGTAAAAGTACATAATGTAAAATTTATGCTTCGAGCTTCTTATTATTAGAATACACACATACATACATACATAATTAATTATATATAAACATAGTATTATTTATTTACTCGAACGCAGCAAACGTTTCCGATAAAAAGGTGAAGAAAATGCAAAAAGCAAAACAAATTGAATCGAATTGAATCGTTTCACAAATGCAGATACAAATTATGTTGCATTTTACAGATACAAAATACTCAAAGATACTTAAATATACTACTATGTGTTGTTTTTTTTTTCAAGGGCGGTCGGAGTTGGCGCGTTCGTTTATCTTCTTCTTTGTTTGTTTTGGCAAAAACTATTTAAACGTGGACTTTTAAGTGTTAAAGATCAATTGCAACAAGGGGCGGGAAATGTGGGCAATCAATTTACATTAAATACGTTTCTCATTTAACAATTTTTGTTTTTTTTTCTTATGTTTTTCATTAACAAATTTAATGCCTAGAAATGCGCATTGTATATATTTTTTTGATATTGAATTACTACGCGGCCAAGTCGATAATTGTCCTCTATGGATTGGAGTGCCGATTTACGGCTCAGTTCGAATCGGGTTTGACATTGCGTCTCAATATTGCAGCAGCCAGATCCTGTTTCATGGCCGCCTGATCACGCTGATCGGCCAGGGACTGTGTGCTGCGCAATCCGTTAACAATATCCTTGGTCTTACCAAAGTAGATTGCATTAAGTGTATTGCGTATTTTGTTTTCCATTTCCTCGACCATTTTGCCAATATTGGCAATATGCGGCGATGATTCGCTTACATTTGCATCCTGTTCGGTCTGACGTGTCAGTGAACCGCCCAAGTTCATAGTTCCCGATCCCTGTTTGTTTGTCTGCAGCCAGAGCATTGCTGTTGAGGTGAGCTTATAATGTGCGGTGCGTCCGGTTGTCTTCTCTTGCACCTCGACCACATGAATGGAGTCCCAGCAGCCGCGTATCATTTTGCTGCCATCGCCGGCCTTTTTGATGAGTATCACAGCGGCGAAGCCGTGATCCAAGTCCCACAGATATACGGACGAGACACCGCCCTCATAGTACATCTCACGGTATTGATCGAATGCATAGTTTGCCTCAATTTCGAGCTTGCGCAAACGTTCCGACGGCATTTGGCCATCCTCCAGCGGTGGATAGTACGTGTTGGACCAGGGCGAGCGATATGAGTCGCCATCGCGATTGTAATCGCATAGCAAATAATCCTTGCCATGCTCCTTATCTTTGGCTATTTTAAGTGGCTGATCCACCGATGATAACAGATCCTCGCACAAATCCGGCGCCAAATCAATTAAGTCAATCAGATTCTTCTCAATCTGTTGAGGCGGCAATCGTCTCATCAGATCCAGTGCACAATCCATTTGCATTTCCGACTGAAAAAGAAAAAATTCCAAATCCATTATTGAACTTGAGTCATTTCGGTCTCGTTCGCTTGCCGATAACAAAACTGTCTACTCCACGTCCCCCCACACTAGTGTTACAAACAGTTCTGTGCTTCCCCCACCCCGCGACACAACCGGCACGCCACGACTACAACCATATATGGGCATAGTTTTAGGTCACAGGCCACTTCCCTCACAGTTGTGCCAATTTTGAAACATTTTTGCCATATGTCCATTGTTTGCTTATTAATACTTTTATTTTCGGGTGGTTGCCTAAATAACTCGTTTCATTCGTCGGAATGTATTCGACTTTTTATTTGTATTACTCACCATTTTGTTGTGGGACTGTCACTGTTTTTCTCGTTTCTGTTGTTGTGTTCTGCTTCTTGTTTATTGCACTTGGTTGCACTTATTTGAGTTGCTGTTGCTTTGCAAATTGTCTAGACCTTAAAACAGTAGAGTGCGCATTTATTTATTAGCTTATACGTTCACAACATAAATTAATAACAATTTGCACTTACTCGATTCGTCAGCACGTAACACAATGGCGTCTGACCATTCACAGGTTGCATGCACACCGAATCAGCTGTTTTGGTATCGGCTGTGTGACCAGCTTCGCGTGCAAATTGCTGGCGCCCTGGCAGTTCGATATCGATAGCTGCGTGAATACCGCTGATGTCATGGTAGTTATTTGAAAAATAATAAATGATTTTAGTTTAAAAATTATTCTATTGCAAAAACTACATCCTTCACCATGGTCTACTAAAGGTTCACTTTGCCTGGTACTTCAGCTGGATTATTCAAATTATCAGCTAAAGTATCGGGTGGAGGGAAATCTACAGTAAGATGCAACAAATTTATTAAGACACCCATTTCAAAAGTTTTCAAAAAATAAAACAATGTTTTTGTATTTTATTATATTTTAGCAACAAGTTTATTGAATTTAGATTTTTCGTTCATATACTTTTTATGCTCAATATTTCTGTTTTCCCCATTTCCATGCTGTGTGAGTTTTTGTTACAATGTCATTTTAATGTGAGTTTTCATTATCATTTTGTTTCTTTTAGATAGCTTAGATATTATATTTTACACAAAAGTTTATGCCATAATCGTAAATTTTTAATCCGAATTGTTATTAAAATATATTTAAGCCGTTTACTTAAATCTCCTCTTTTCCGCTCTTGCACATTTTCCAGAAACTTTATCAAAATGAAAGGAACGGAGTGAAAATACAGTTTAGTTACATTTTATTTCTCTTAAACTTGCTTTTCTCTTAAGTTCATACACACTTTCATTTTTTTTTTTTGTTTTTAATCAATTCGTATTAAGTATTTATATATACATTTTCTGTATATATGCTATATATGCGTGTGGTTGTGTGTTTGAAGTGTGTGTGTGTGAGTGTGCCGTTTAATAATCATAAACTTAGTCAATTCGTTAATTTTTTTGTGGTTTTTTTTACGTAGTTTTTATATAATTTTTTATTAGTTGTATACTTTGACCATATAAATGTAAAATCTCAGACTTTAATTTTTAACTAAAGTGCACTACATACAGAGTTTTTTTTATTTATTTTTTTTCGTTTGTAGAGGTCGAAAACATAAACTTAATATGAAGTTTAAGGTTTAGCTTATAAATCGTAGAAAATGTTAAGAGATTATTGCAAAATGAGATAAAGTCTGAAAATAATTATTTTTATTTTATTTTCTAATCTTCAAATAATTATTACATTTTGTATTCTTTTGAAGTTAAATATTTCGGCTAATTAAATATTTATTTAGTTATTTGAAATCATAAGCGGTTTAAGTATTTAAGTAATTCACTTGTTCAATTCAATTTTATTACTCAATTTCATACTTTGTTTTAAGTTAATGCAACACTTCTTTGTTTATCAACGCATCGACAATCAAATGTAATCACAGTTTTATGTTTTCCTTCTTTATCTTTTTATATAAACTCATTTCATTTAGCTATTTATTTTACTATTTTGTGTCAGTGTGTGAGTGTCTCTGTGTGTGTATGTGTGTGTGTGTTGCTTGTTGTTGTTGTTGCTGTGGTTGTGCTGTGTTATGGACTGATACCAACATAAAAATTTCGATTAATAATTATTTATTTGAATGTATCAAAAACTCACCAAACTCTCACCCAGCCATTTCCCATGCCAAACTTTTTCTTTTTTCCTTAATTTTCCACTTTTCTTATGAACAATCTTAAATTTTTGTTTGCTTTTTTTTGTTTTTTCTTTTTCTTTTTGTTGATTAATACTATTACGTATTTAGAAAACTTTAAGAATATTGCACAACTTTGAAATTGTTGACTTGACTGTCGTTTTCACTTTAAAAATATTTCATTTAATATTTAATACCTGAGTTGTTCATAATCCTTTTTCCATGATTATTACATATTTTTATTCATTTATTTTTAATTTATGTTAATACATATCGAAAAAAAATGTGTTTTTTTGTATTAAATGCATGTATACATCGTCGTGAGTCTTGATAATGCCCTGAGTTTGCTCCAAATCGGATTTATTTTCATTACGTTAAAACTATTCTCGATTTCGATTTCTTTACATTTATTTCTTATGTTTAAAATAAGAAAGTAAAGTATTTAGAGTACATTCTGCACAATGTGGACTGTCTTGCATATATATTCGTTCGTTTTGAATTAAAATAAAATTGTTTTTTAAATTTTTGAATCCTTTTTTTTAATTTGCACACTTTGCAGTTCAGCACAAAATTGTTTAATTTTTACTTGTAATTTTTGCATGTGTAACTCAAGTTTTTGTTGTAATCTCTGTGTGTTTAGAAAACAAAATTTATTTTTTATAAACTAAATTTAAAAAAATAATTCCATATCCTTTTTGTCAGCAACTAAATCATTCTAAAGTCACACTATTTTCGAATACTTTTTGTATTCTTAATTTTGTTACCTTTTCGTTTTTATTTATTATTAAATTCATTTTTTGTTATGTTTAATTTTATGCCGAAAAAATTTGTACGTATTTTCATAATATATTTGTTAATTTAATTTAATTTAACTGCTAAATTTTGTATTACCTGAAATTTTGTACTAGTCATTGTTCCAAAAGTTTTTTTTTGTATAGCTTGTCTTAATTTTCTTTATACTTTTTTATATTTTTCATTTAAAGTGTGACCTATACATTATAAAAAAAAAAAGTTAAGAGAAAATTATTAAACACAATAAAAGTTTAAATTTAATTTGTACTCGCTTCAATTTTCATTTAGACAAATTCACAACAACTTGATTTACACATTTAGAGAAGGGGAAAAGAGAGACGTGTAGGGGTGGGGGTACACCGATGTCACAAGGCATAAACCTAATTTTAATATATATATATATATAAATATGTATATATATACTGCTGAACTGAACTGTAAAGTCGCTTAGGCCTAAACACATTGTTAATAACTTTTTCTGGTTATTTTTTATAGTATACGTTTTGGCCATTACATGCACACTAAAACTATGTGTGTGTGTGTATAGTTATCCGTGTGCCAAATAAAAAGTTAACTGCAAAAAAAATAAATTAAATTTGTTTGAAAATTTCTTCAGAATTTTTGGGTCTTTGTAAAGCCAATAAAAATTGCCAATTGTCGAATTTTTTTTTTTTTTTTTGGTTTTTAACATTTATTTAGTTGCATTAATTTAGCATTTACGTAAATATATATTTATGTATATATTTATATATATATTGTGTGTGTATTATATAAATTTAGTTTTAATTTGTAAACATTAAAAATTAAAATGTGTAAACAAGCCAATTTTTGTGTGCTGATTATAAAAAATTATAAAAAATTGTACAACATAAATGATAATATTTAAAAATAATAAAATAGAATATATTTTACATTTTCTTCACTTAAATTAAATTTGAATTTCCGTTTTCTTCTTCTTGATATTTCATTTTATAGTTATTTCAAATAACTTGGATATTTTGTGTGTACGGGAAACTCTCGAAATTAAAGCCACAGGAATCAGACACATATACATATTTTCCGCCGATCTCCTGTGACTAGTTTTATTTTTCATTATTTTATTTCTTGAGCAAATTAACAAAGTGGGGAAAAAAATTAAATAAAATTCATGTGTTTTCTTTGCCTGGTATAAGTACAATTGGCTTGTTGTTGTTTTTTTTGTTGTCACTGGTATTCAACTAAATATTAATAGAATAGAAAACAAGTACTAACAAAAATATATAACAAAAATTACTTACAACGATCGCTATTTATGTGTGTTTTTATCATTTAATTTCTTGTTAAATTTATAGCATACTTCTCATTTTCATTTGAATAATTTTGTATTTTATTTTATTTGTTTAAACATAGCTTTTTGTACCTGTGAACATTACATATATTCAAGTTTTACATAGTTTTCTTCATTCTTTTTTAACTTTTAATGTAGTTCTTACAAATTAATTTATACAACTGAAAAATTAAAGAAATTAAACCAATTATAAACACAAAATTACATATATGTTACATACACAAGGATTTTTCTCGTTTTTCTTTAAAAATTGTTGAATTTATTTTATGTACATTAAAAGTGATTTGCGTTTTCAAAAATGTATTTAGATTGTGTTTTTCCCTTTGAATTCACTGCCAACAACAGCTCTCTGTTAGCTCAATGTTAAGCCTCTGTTATCCCAGTGAATTTTCGGGGATTTTTAACTTTAACGCTCTAAATGCAAAATGGCGACATTTGTGTTTTGTTGTTGTTTTGTTTAAATTTATTTTATTTATGCATTTTTTGTATTTTTATTTTATTTTTTATTCACTTACATTTTGTAGTTTTTTTTTGTGTGTTTTACAAAGAAATTATTTTAGGCCGCCTTTGTCCAAAATTTGGGCCTAAAATTTGTTTTTTTTTAGCTTTTCGCTATAAATAAATATTTTTGCAAAGTTTTTGTTATGCTCATTTATGTTTTTGCGAGTGCCTAAAGTGGTTTCTTTTAGTTAAGTTTTACATAAAAATATCTTGTATTTTTTAGTTTTTTTTTCGTTTTCCCCATTTTTTTTTGTTTTGTTATTTGTTTGTTAATTTTTAGCCGAAAGTTTAAGTCTAAAATTGTTTTTTTTTTTTAATGTTTATTTTACTCATGCGTTGAATTCTTCTTCAAGAAAGAATTTCACTCTAAATAATTTGCTTGCAATTTTGTGTGTGTGTTTTTACATAATTTTGTTTTTATAACCATTGGGTTTTGCTTGAATTTAATTTAATTTTAATTTAATTTAAGATTTTTTGTTTTTTTTTTTTTTTTTTTTGGGCTGCCAACAAAATGCTGGAACAGTTACGCGTAGCTCTAGCAAAAAGTATACCGTTATTTACGAGAAGTTTCCGAAATTTTTAGTTCTCATTTTTTTTTGTGTAGCCTTAAAATAATTTCTTTGTATTTTGTGATGTTTGTTTACATATTTAGTTAATATAATGTATTATGTTTTCTTTTTGTTTTTTTTTTTGTTGTTTTTGCCTCATTTAGTTGCTTTGCCGAAAATTATGTATACACATTTTTCCTTAATTGCCTCTACACATACATAGTAAAATTTTAGATAATTAATTTTCTCGTATAGTTTAGTTAGTTTATAGTTATAGCCAAAAGTATTTGTTTCTTGTAAGGTTTACATTAAATGTTTGTGTGTGTGTGTGTGTGTGTGTATAATTTAGCGCATATTTACAAAAACCTATCTAAAAAGTTCTGTTGTTGTTTTGCCAAAAATTGTTGTAAATTTTAGAGAAGCAAATGAATATGTTTTTGTAAATATTTCGAAATGAAAAGCCAAAAAGTTGTGCATATGTGTGGGTATCTTGAGGTGTGTGTGTGTGTGTGTTTGGGGGTATGTGTGTGTCACCATTTTACAAAAAAATTAAATATTTTGTTTAGTTTTTATTACTATTATTTTATTATTACGAGTATGCGCAGTCTATGGGACCCATTGAGGTAGTTTCGTTAACTATTGCAGTTCGATATTGTTGTTGTTGCTATTGTGATGTAGTGTGTGTGTGTGGGTGTGGGTGTGTGTGTGTGTTGTCTTTTGCATAGTACGTAAGATTAGTTAGTTATATATCGTTAAGGAGCTAAGAACTAAACAAAAATCTATTAAGAACTAAAGCTGTTTCTGTAGCATCTTCAAATTAGCTTTTATTTGTTGTTACTTTTGTTGTTGTTTATTGATTATTGTTGTTTGTGTGAAACAAGGTATAATCATACAAAAACAAAGAGGTAGTTTCCATTCTGAGGTATATGAGTTCCTGAGTTTGATTTCCAATACATACATAAATGTATTACATATAAGTCTCTCTCAACATAAACTAAACTTTAAACGCTAAAGTTTAAACGAAATCTAATGCTAAACAAATAAACAAAACCATAAAGTTAAGGTAATTTTATTTCTTTTTGTTAATTTGTGCCACCCACCAGGCCACGCCCCCACTGACAGTCAAAGGCGTTTGCATACAACAACGTACTTAAAAAATAATATGTAATTCAGACTCCAGAGAACGTTGCTGGCAACAGAACGCGGCTGAGTCAGTGGGTAATGGGCGGGGGTGGGTGGCTTGAGGGGGCGGGGTGGGTTGGATTGAGGGGGGTGTGGTGTGGGAAGGGGGTTTCTTGCTTTAAGTATTAGTATTATTAATAAGTTTCGCTTTCGTTTTAAAGTAAATTATTGCAATTAATTACGTTTATCATAATTTGCTTTTGTTTGTGTGTGTTTTTTTTTTGCTGTTCGAGTTACGGTATTTTTTTTTATAGTTTTAGTTAAGCAGGCAGAAAACCATATAAGTATATTAATTAGTTTTTAATTAATTAAAAAAGAAAACAAAAACTTTGCAACGTCAAATGCGATTTGAAGCGTTGCACATCACAGAACAAACTGGGTTTAATTTTTTTTTTGGGTTTGGGTAGGGAAATGCCACAACACGACCTTTCTATGTGATTCTCAGGGACAGAGGGTATGCTGTGTGTAGCTGTGTATGTATGTGTGTGTGTGTTTGTGCATTAACATTTGATATATGTAACTAGAGCTTTAACATTTGGCTATTTTTACTTAAATCATTCAGTTATTTCAATACTATTTGAGTGTGTCTGGTGTGTGTGTGTGTGTGTATCACCCTGTATATTGTTTATAAAAGAAAAACTTGCACTATTGTGTGTGTGTGTGTTTGGGTGGGTGTGTGTTAGGGGGAAACTTAAAAAGAAAACTAATCCCTAATTGCAAGCAACTTTTGGCGAGCCTAAGTGTTCCTACATATGCGCTTAATATAATTACTTTATCATTAATATTATATCATTTTACAACTGATTCTTAAATCGTAAATCAGTGTGTGTGTTTGTGTGTGTACGTGTGTGTGTGTGCGTGTGTTTGTATATATACAGTGCCTGACACGCCCATTTAGGCGTTCTTTTAGGCATTTTACACCAACATTTTTCCTCGTTTCTTTTTACAGCATTTTCTTAATATTTGTTTACTCTTTGTTTAAAAATCATAAAAGCCGAAAGAACTGAATTTTGAATTTAAGAAACATTTTTTTCATTTTGTTGTTTTGCAGTTGACAAAAAATTTAAAAATTTGAAAAATGTTTTCCAAAATGTGTGCCAAAAGTTTTCGATTTTGAATTTGTTTGCTTGTTTGCTGTGTTTGCTTCATTATTTTTTTTATTTGCTGTCGTTTGTTGCTGTTGCTGTTTCAATTTGCAAGTTTGTTGAGAACGTTTTTGAGTGGTTTTAACAAGTTTCTCACTTATTTCTTTGACTATCTTTAAATGTTACTTCTTTAGTTTAAATATATAAGTTTTATTTATTAAGCTTTTACCTTTAGTTTTCTTTATAAAATTTCACTAATAGTTTAATTTATTTATTTTCTTTATAGGCACCCAATTTACCAATTGTTTTATATACTTTATTACGTTTGTTGCTCTTAAAAACAAAAATAAAATGAAATAAATTAAAATTCATTTGGCCAAAATTTGTGCGTTTATCGAGTTTGAATTTTGAAAAAGTTAAAAAAAAATATGCAAAAATTGTTGAAAACAAATTTGACGCACAGCGGGGAATAGGGGGCGGGAAGGCGTGTCAACCAACCGCATTTTGCTGCCAATTGTATTATAAATTTAATAAAATTATTTACAAAAAACCCAAGGCGCACAAAATGTCAGTTGGCAACGCGGGCGATTTGCTTTTGTTTAAATATACGTTTGTTACTATTTTTGTTTAAGTTTTTTCTTTGTTTTGTTTTTGTTTTTGTTATTTATTTATTTATTGCAGGTACTTGTGGTTGCGGTTTTGTTGCTATTGTTGCTTTGTAGTTTGTTGTTTGTTGTTGTTGTAGTTTTGTAGTATTGCAGCTATTTTTAAATTCAGTTTCAGTTTAATTTATTTATTTTTAATTACTTTGTATTTTGTTTCTTTTGATTTGAGGCAACTTTTCTTTCTTAGAAACAAAAAAACACGAAATACTTTTTATGAATACAAAAAAGTAAAAAAAAATTCCTTTTTCCAGCTACCAATCAAAAACGTTCAAACTTTTTTTTTTTTCTTTGCAAGCTTTTAACTATTTTCATTTTCATTTTCATCTTTTTTCCATTTTACGCTCGTTTTCATTTTTTATATATATTTTTTTAGTTTCTTTTTTGAGACGATTTCTTAGCACACTGAAAACGATTTTTCAGCCGGATTGCATTAAAGTGTTTTCATTGTTGTTGTTGCTTTGCTTTGTTTTATAATAAATTAAAAAATTTCATTATAGTTTTAACTTTTTGCTAGTTTTGTTTTTGCTTCTGTTCGGTCTGTTTGTGTCTAAAAAAATAACTAAAATCAGCTTTGAAATAAAAACTTGAAAAGAACATCAAATACTGCCTTTGTGTACTTGTGTGTGTGTTTGTGAGGTGGTGTGTGTGTTGTGTGTGTGTGTATAAAGTTAGCTTTAGTTTAGTTAGTAGTTAGTAAACTTTTGCCCAAGCAAGAGGCCTGGGACTTATTTCATTTTTTGTTTTGTTTTTTTTAGGTGGTCTCCGAGGGCAACAACAGTTGCAACAGTAGTCATTATCATCATCATTGACATCATTAACTTCATTATGATGTTCAGCATAAACGTAATTCTCATTTTCTTTCACTCAATTCGTAATTCATCACTCTTTGCATCAATTCATCACTCAATCGTTTGTGGCATTAAATTCTAGGCGTACTCCTTCTTGGGGTATTGGGGGCGGGGACTTGCACTTACTGCTCATTCACATCCACATTGACCTTGGGCGTGGAGGTCATTGTGGGCGCTTCGTGTGGCATTAACATTTGGCTGGTGGGCGTGGGTGTTCGCGATCGCGATCGCGCATTTTGCTCAACGTTATCGTTATCGTTATCGTCATCGAGTGCCATCGGAGCATAGTGCTCCTCATCCTCCTCGCTGTCCGACAACGGTTCGATCTTGGGCTCAACAACAACTAGCTCCGATTCGGGCTCCGTTTCCGGTTCAGTTTCCCTTTCCGGTTCCGGCGAACGCATTGGCTCATCGATATCCATCATGGCGACGCTGCCAGAGTTGCCAACTTTGGGATTGTGCAACTCGCTGCCGCTTAGATCGCTCGCCTCGTTGTCGCTGCCGTCTGTTGTTGTTGTTGTGGCAGTTGTGCCGCTTGTTGTTGTTGTTTCGCCCGTTGTTGTGGTGGCGGTGGTGTTGACTGTGGTATCCATGGCCACCGCCTCCACTTCCGCCTCCGCTTCCGCCTCGCGTTGCTCCTGCTCGGCAGCCATTGCTGCTTTGATTTGCAGCGCCAGCTCCTGATGCTGCTGCTCAAAGCTGAGCAGACCCGCAGCTGCTGCTGCCGTTGCTGCTGCCGCTGCTGCTGCCGCTGACGCCGCCGTTTCCCCCGCTACACTGCTTGCCCCAGCAGTGCCGCCGCCTGTGGTTGCCACCGCCTCGGCAGATGCCATTGCATCCCGCCGCTGCATGCACTTCTCCAATGCCATTTTGAGTGATTTACGTTTACGCTGCTTTGCCGCCTCCTTGTGCGCGCTCATGACTACTGCTGCCGCTGCCGTTGCGGCTGCTTCCTATGGTGAATGATTGGCGGCCGCTGCTGCTGCCGCCGCTGCCGCTACATGGGCGGGTGCAATGGTTGCACCTGCGGCCAAACCAATCTCCTGTTTGTGCTCCCGCGCAATGTGCCGCCTCACCGTGTTGTTACGCGTGAAAGTTCGCTCGCAGAAGGGGCAGGGCACACGTATGCCCTGATGACGCTGCCGGATGTGTGCACGTAGGTTCGTCTCATAGCCGTACAGACGATCGCAGTACAAACACTTGAGTTTCTTGCCATCGGCTGTGTTCACGCTGTTCTTGTTGTTCATTTTGGTGGCATTCCAGACGTTCAACATATCGGCCGGTGCTATCGATGCTGCCAAATTGCCAGAGAGCGAGCCATCCGCATTCTTTAGGTTCTCCAGCAAAGCATTCGGTGTCGTCGACGAGGTGTTTGAATTTGCCGGTGGCGGTGAAAAGTTCGAATTCTCCAGCTTCACACGCAAATCCTCAGCGCCGTTCTAGGGATTTAAAATATAAATTAATTTTAGTGTGTAACTAGTTGGGTTTTGGTTTAAATCTTGTCCTACATCTGTTGACTCGTCCATCAGTTCGCGTTCATCATCGTTGGCCTCATTGGCACTGCCATTGTTTCGCTCCGATTTGACAATGCGATCCAGACTGCTGGCTGCGTTGCCATTGCCTGCGGTGGTGCTGGGACTGTGGTTCTCATAACGGCTGTGAAGTGTTGTCAATTTAGAGTTATATAAACGTTGAAGTGTCTTTAGAGCTTACCTGGACTGGGGAGAAGCTCGCTCCGAGTGCATTGTGTCCGCCTCGGTGGGTGCTGTGGAGCTGGCGCTGGACGAGGGCCGATGATAGGGTGGCTTATTGATGGGACTGGGGCATTCCGAGGAGTTTTTCGAGCCATCGCGTAGTACACTGCCACGTAGCTCCTGTTCGGCGTAGGGTGAGCGAAGCACGCGTTTGCGCAGTGGTTCATTGAACGACATGGGACGGTGGTACATGGGCGGCACATAGGCCATGCCCAGCGATGAGGAGCTGCTCGGGTGCATCAATGAGTCGCATTCCTGTTTCAAGCTACCGCTTGAGCCACCCAAATGCATAGCGGTGCCAGCACCACCACCCATGCTAATGGGGCCGTTGTTGCCACCGCCGACGCCCAGACCGACGCCATTACCGCCACCACCGCCAATGGAACCGGAGCCAGAGCCGGAACTCAAGGGACCCGTGATGGAACCGCTTATAACATTACCACCAGCGCTGCCACAACGATCCAAGGCACCCGCTGAGGTGGCCAAGGCGCTCAGACCGCTGGCTGCGACGCTTGCGGCGCCCATGCCGCCAGCAGCTGCCATGCCGCACAAGGCACCCGCCAGACTCAGGCTGTTGCCATTGCCGAGGTTATTGTTATTGTTGTTGTTGTTGTTGTTGCTGTTGCTGTTATTGTTGTTGTTGCCACCGATGCCGATGCCAATGCCACCGCGATCACCGCTTAAACTGTTGCGCATGCTGCGGCGTCCCGTGGGGGAGTCCAGCGGTGAACTGTCACCGCCCATGTGTTGCTGCTGCGCCTGTTGGGCGGCCAGGCGACCTGTTTCGGTGGACAGACCTTTGACCTGTTGTGAAGAGGAGGAGGAGTTAAAACACTCTAAAGTGGCTTTAATTACTTGAACTCACCTGTAGACTCTCGGCGGACTTGAGAAAACTGTTGAGTGCCTCCTGGGAGACGTGGACTTCGCCTTTGTACATAAACTCCAGCAGCGCGGCCATATTGTCCGGCGTCGTGGCCTCCAGTATGATGACACACTGGCCATTTGTGGGCGTGTTCTCGAACAGATCGGCGAATTTCTTCGAGCAGGCTGCCAAGATAAGTTTGTGGGCGCGAAAAACAGCGCCTGCAAGGGGGAAACAAAGGAGAACAAGGGTTAGTCAAGGGTTTGAAGGGTGAAGGGAGTGGTGAAGATAGAAGAGGAGAGAAATTAGTCCAAAGGAAGGAAAAAGCATAGAAACTAAGCCTAGTTACTTGCCTAATCTAGCTAGAAAGCAGCCAAAAAGTTTAAAGTTCACATTTTGGCGCATAGCCAACTCGCGTATGAAATGATAAAGAAATTAAAGCATACTTTCAGGCTGTTTAGCTATAAAATGCAGCCAACAGGTGGCGCCGCAAGCGAAATCGCTTAGAGACCTTGAACTCGTAAAAATCATGTCACACACACACACACACACACTAAAACAGACTTAGAGCAGAGCATAATAAAAGTCAGCGAGGAAATGATTTTCATGCTCTTCACTTAACATACAGACACAATGAGCTTTCCTTGTCTGTGTGTGCAAGAGTGTGTGTGTGGGTGTGTGGGTGTGTGTCTGAGTTATTATTCAGCGTCAACATCAACGTCTTGGTCTTTGCTGTTCGTTTTACTGCTGTCTTCGTTGTGTTTTCCTTCTTTCCTCCCGCTTCCTCTACCTGTGACACACAAAGGCAGCTGCAGCTGCTGCCTTGTCTGCCTTGGCGTATACGCAATATCCTTTTACAGCCCCCCAAACACTCCCCCTACTCTATTCTGGTTGTATTTTTATGTGTTTTCTTCTTGACTCGCTCGCCTTTTGTTATATACACAAGACGAGCTCTGGTCCTGCCTTGAGAAGGAAGGAAGCTTTTGGGTCTCGAGTTTTCTGTTACAATTTTTCACGCTTTTACTTTTTTGGCAAGCTCGGGAATTGTCTCTGTGTGTTTGTGTGTGGTATGACTTTATGGGGCACTTGTTGTGTTTGTGCGACGCGTTACTTAAGCCAAATTGAAGCGGCAGACACACAGCGGCGACTCCCCAAAGGGGCGGTGCCTGGGCAGGGCTGGGATATGTCAAGTAGGTGACTTATTTACGCCTCAAACACACAACTTGGGCAATATGTGAAATACATTTACTCAAATTTGTGTGCTACGTAAGAACAGCTGCACAACCAAGCACAACCACACACCCTCCCACAGCTACTTAGTGTATATAGAAGTCTGCGCGTTTTTAATCTAATCACAAACTGCAGCTAGAGGAAATATTTTCACAGAAATGTGTGTCAATTTTTTTGCTTTTCAACACACGCCACACAAAAGTGATAACAAATGTGACAACAATCGGCAAAAGTGAATTTTTTGTATAGAAAGTGAGAGTGAGGGGACGTAGAGCGTAAGGGAGACAGAGAGGGAGTAATGAAAGGGAGACAAATTATTTAGAATGGCCCAAAAAGGTAAACATTTGTTCTACAACTTCTTGTATTTCAAAGATTTTTGTAAGTTCCTCGAACTTATTTTCTTAAATTTAAATAATTCTCTAACATTTCAAGCTTTCAATACCATTTCATTTGATATTATGTGCTTTTTATTGCCCTTTGTTGTCATATTACTAACACTCGAAGCAAACAGAAATTGGGTCACAAACGCAAAAAATTATAAATAAAATAAAAACACAAAACATACGCATATTTGGCGAATACACATACGTAATCGTTGAGCTGATAAACAAATGGAAACAAAGAAATGAAAGAAACAATTATGAACACTATAGTAATTGTTGCCTGTGCTTCTTGTTTACGCTTAAAACTTGAAGTATATATATATATTTAATCATATATATAAAGATTGCTAATACTACTACGCTGCTTTTAAACAAATATGTTTTGATTTGTATTCTTTTTAGTGCACTTTATTAAATGATTAAGTTGATGACAACGTCTTAAACTTGTTTTTCTTTGCTTGCAAAAAGTTTAATCTAATCGAAATAATTTTGGGTGATTCATTTGTTTATGTATTTGTGTCTTGTGCGATGCGTATTTGGGCTGCATAGAATGTGGCGATAGAATGACCATAAACGGTCGAATTTGAGCTGATATAATGTGATATAATTCTAATCATAACATAGGATTACATAAGAAAAACGGGAGGGAAATAAAAATATTAAAAATTAAAGTAAACTTTATACGCTTTATGTTTCACTGCTTTACAGCTTTAAACACTTTTCCAACCCAAACTGGCCAAAAATAAAATCAGTGAACAAAGTGAAAAATGCCGGAATCCATTAGTACACCTAATACTTGTTAATGGCTGTGAAATCACAGATATGCAAAGCAACCCCCAACAGACAGACATGCACATGCATGCTCATATACAGTGAAATGGCCCAAGGCCAAGCAAATGTTCATTTCGTAAAAATGCTCATTTCTCAAGTGCTGAAAATGCCTGAAACCAATGCGAACGAGCACCCCAACTAAAAAATCGTACGAAAACACACATGAATATTAAAAAACAATCCAAAACATACGCTGAGGGCTGGCAAATATTTAATGCTTCATTTCGAAATGCTTCAAAAAAAAAAATACTTGAAACAAAAGGGAAATCAAACATTACATCTATGAATTTGAGTACTGACAAATATTAAAAACCACAATTAAAAAGGAGTAGAGTCCAAAAGAATAAATAAAAATATTTTTTTTAATTTTTGGAGTTTGGAGTTTTTTCAAAATTGTAATCAAAAGTAGTAGCACTTCGATTGATATGCAGAAAAAAAGGAAACTGGGAAAAGGACTCTTTGTTGTTGTTCTCCGTTCAGTTTTTTTGTGGGCTAGTCAGGATTTGTCGAGTCCTTTGGAGTAGACAGCAGACTGCTCTCTGTTACTGCCATTCATATGCAAAGGTATAATCCCACACCAGAAAATATACTCTTAATAACAACAGACATGTGAAACGCACAACTGGCTAATGAAATACACGCGCAGCCCAAGCGGCGTATGCGCAATTCAAGACTTTAAACTCGAGAGCAACTTTAAAACTGAATTTTAGGCGCAACAATTTGCCAATAAAAGCATAAACCTAAATGAAATATACATACAAAAGACAGTCAAGATGCTGACACACACACACGCACTGTGTGTTTGAAGCATATTTAAACCCAAATCAAAATACGTACATAAAAAAGGCCAACAAGGGTGCGAGAAATGAAAATGAGACGCAAAAATCCCAACAATTACTGACCTGTCCCAAAAGAAAAGCACGCACAACATTTGCCCTATATATATAAATATATATATTTATTATATATATAGTAGATATATATATGTATCTAGATACATAAGTAACTGGGCTAAATGCCGAGACGTTCGCCCACATTTATATTCATTTAATAAGCCACCATAAAACTGTAGTAAAATGCTGTAAATAAAATAGTAACACACACAGGCAAAGAAGCACACACAGACACACACACACACACACACACACACACCCACACACACAGCAGACAGCGAGACTTGCCATAAAAAGGAACCGCGTCTTTTGGGTTTCTTCCTCCAGCCATTTGCCTTTCCCACCCTTCCCCCCAAACATTTCCGCAACAGGAAAAATCAATGTCTGTCGTTTTGGCCCGTTTGCTAAATTTGCCGGTCGCCTTTTATGCCACTTTAGCGGCTTATTAGCCAGCAGCAGCAACGAAAGTAACAAAAAAAAAAGAAGCGGGCTAAATAAAAGCTCAACTCAATTTATATGTGTTTGTCTTCATTGTCTGTTTATCTTTTGCTCTGCTTTTGTCTGTCTTCAGTTCTTCACGTCCTCGTCTTCGTCTCGCTTTGCTTTATTACATCAAAATCGCTTTATTTATTGTAGGCCCGGAAAAAGTGCGACAAACAGACACGTCTACACAAATCAGCAGGGCAAACAAGTTAATCCATTTGGGAATAGCAAATTTTGGTTTAAAGCGCGCCTAAAAGTATGCAGCGCGAAAATGAAACTACTAAGTGGAAAATGGCAAGTGGAAATTAGATAATTAACTGATTGATAAGTCTGTAAAAATAATAATTTTGATTGGGTTTAAGTGGGAATTAGACGACAGATTATTGGCAATTTATCATTTAGTTGAGTAGCAGTTCCTTAGCTGCTTAATTGGCTGTCTTTAGCTACTGATGGAGAGGAGTAGAAAATAAACAGACTTGAAAAACTCTTTACTCTCGCTTAGTGAGCAAATATTGTGTGCTTATTTTAGGCTCTTCAAGAATTAAATGGAAAATCCATTCTACTCCTATTACACCGACTTACACCAAGGCAAGCAAATCTTAGCAAACAACTTGTCAGTTGCTTAAGTTTGAAATGCAGTGCCCATTGCATTGCATGTCATAATAAATTCAAACAAAATTTTTAAAAATCTGCAACATTCTTAGGATTATAAAATATAAATGTCTTTCACTTACCATCGCAGGATAATGTGACATCGGCCAATAGATCCGATTTGAATAGATTGGAGAATGTGATTGCCAAATTGGACGAATAACTGTTCCACTTAAGGCAAAATTGTTGCTGCGGATCCATGTTGTAGGCCGTTCTCTGTTGCTGTACCCACTGTTAGACTCTTACTGGTACTCTGATTGGTAACAGGATGACGACGATCCGACCAAGGCAAATGGAAGCTGCTGTTGTCGTCGTCCTCCAGTTGCAGTTTACTTGCTCTCCGTTCTTTATTATTATAATTATTTGTATTAATTTGGTTTTTATTAAATTGCTTTTGTTTTGTTTTGCCAAAATGGAATTTCGTCGAATTATTTAGCCGGCTGCTTTGCATATAGCAAATTAGGCCGCTGCAAATTCTTAGCCAAAGGGAATTTTGCAATTGTTTTTTGAGTTTGTTTGAGTGCGTTGACGATGGTTTGAGCATGTAATGCTTTAGTTAATCAAACCAATATTATTGTTGTTGATAAGCTGATTAAGTTGCACACGTTGTTTATCTTCTTCTTTGTTTGTTTGTTTGTTTGTTGTTGTTATTATTGTTGTTTTATATAATTTTATGGGTTAAACAGGTTGAAATTCAGGACGCGCACTCCGAACACGACAAATGCTGCAACGAGAATGACGAGAACAAAATTTGTTTTTGGTTTTACTGATTATTTAAGATGTTACAGTTGTTCTTGTTGTTATTGTAGTTGTTGTTGTTGTTGCTTTTGAGGTACAGAAATGTCTGAGAAGAAGACAAATCCAATGCCTGCTTTGACTCACTGCCTCACTGCCGCTTTGCACTTTCTCCCTCTCCGTTTCCCTCTCTCTCTCTCTCCCTCTCGCTCTCTCTGCGTCTACGAAAGTGAAATGCAACAAACTGAAAGCTTAGCCCAAAAGCTCTCAGTCCAGCCTCCACCTCTCTCTGTCTCTCTTTCTAAATTCTGTTTCAAGCTTTTTGCAAGTTCTGAGAAAAAGTTGCTGTGCCTCAAATTTCAAAGTGAGGCGAATCGCATAAATGCAACTGTGTGTGTGTTTAGGTAACTCTGTGTGTGTGTGTGACTGCAACATTGGCAACCAATTTATTAGAAATTAATCGAGCATTTAGAGAGTGCCCTCAAGATATACGGTTTAATTCCTGGAATTAGCCGCTCAAAAATGCCGCCGTCTCCTGTTTATGCCGTTGCAACCAGCAGTCCCTCTCTTTCTCTCTCTTTCTACCTCTACCCCTCACTCCCTCTGCCTCCTTCACACACTGCTAGTTTGTTGCGTGCTTAACCTTGGCTCTTTAGCGTTTTGTGGCCAATACCAAATGCCAATTCCTGGAAATTGCAGGTGAGGAACTCACAACATTTAGCGGGAAGCTGCGCGAGGGCTTTTGGCCTCGCTTGCGACTGCGACAGCGGCTGCGACTGCGCGTTGCATGGAAGCGATGCGCTTTTTTTCCCCGAATTTGTTTAATCGTTAGAAAAATGCGATCGCGCAACACTGACACTGTGTGCCCCTCCATGCCCGCCCCTGCCACGCCTTTTATGCTCCGGCCAGAACCCTCTTCGGGCCAAGTTCAAATCAACGGTTTTGGCTGGCCCAAAAACATACAAAAAGCAGCAGAGAAAAGATATCGGTAAAAAGCTATTAAGAAATTCCTGGGAAGTTTGCAGTTTTTGACTTTGCTTCGTTTTTGGCTTCCTTTTTCGATTCTTTTTATGTTTTTTGGATTTCGTTTTGTTAACTGAAGTAGCAGCGGGAATTTTTCGATCAAATGCTAGCGGATATTTTGTGAGTGTATGGGTGAGTGTGTGCCAGCACAGAAATTGGTTAGTCACGGGGTGTAGACGGTAAATTAAAACGTGAATTGGCAGTGAAGAAGTTTGAAGCATGAGTTTTGACTGCTTTCAAGGACTTGAGCTGTGGCTGTTATCTAGGCGGGGTCTGTAAGTGTCTAAAGACACTAGTAGTAGTGTAAAATATTTAATGACAGCGTTTAGTATTTAAATGTGTTTAATTAAAGTTAACAGCAACTCAAATAGCCCATTAATAAGGCTTGAAATGGTTTTCTTTTAGTTAACAGAGCAGTTACATTAGCTGTTATATGACAGAGCATACGAATAGTTCTATACCGCTTGCATGACATTCACTCACTCCACTGCAGTGGCCGGACTGTAACATAACAGAGCTTGGAAAGGGCTACATGCTGCTTGCATAACATTAGCAGTATGTTAGTTTATTTTAAGTGACCTAAAATTCTATAATATATTTTGTTAACTTATGTTTAGTATACAAATAAAAACTTCCTAAAGACTCTTAAAGACTTTCCAAAAGAAATTTACCTTTTGCAATTAACAAACTCCACAGAAATCACTTTAAGCTATAACCACTCTGCTGCTCCTTAAAATACTCCTCAACGTGATTTATCAAACTTTCCCCCACGTCCCTTACGGCTTATGAACTATGTAAAGCTTTGCTGGCGACTGTACTTTGTCAGCAACAAAAATTTACGCAGCTGCAATTGCAAATGCCTTTATCCATTTCTCAATTACAAAACAACAACAACAAAAAACAACAATGAATGAACAAGAAAAGAAAAATATAGAGCAAATTCTCTGGGATCGCTTTGAGTTGAGTTGAATTTGATTTTTTTTTCTTGGCTTTTTACGGACGACAAAAACACACCTGAAGGGAGTTTGAAGCTGGCATTTTTTGGCAAAATAGCTCAGGTATCTGTTGAGCTATCTGTGCGCGTAAATCCTTTTCACACACACGCACACACACTCCGAGAGCTGTGTGTTCCTGGAAGACGCACACATAAAGAAGTTGAGCAGCTTTTTTTCTTATTCTTATGATTTGATTATTGTTTTTGCGGACTGGAACAGGAAGGGATTGCGTTTCGGGGTTGTTCTCGTTTCAGACAACGCACTTTTCTAATACACAAAAGCACAAAAATACTTGAATATAGAAATTACGCAATATCAAATAGACAAAAACACGCAAATGCAGCAAAGCAAAAGCAAGAAAAAAAAAATACTTAATAAAAATCGAACTTCATCGCAGTAAATAAATCGAAAACGAATTCAATATTTAATTTTGATATTTTTCTGGTATTTCAACTAATTGACCTTGTGCACTATTTTATTTTGATATTTGATTCCGTGTGATGTCGTGATTCATGCTCAATAGTTGCAGTGTATCTCCCTCTCTCTCTCTCTCTCTCCCTCTCTCCTTCTTTGTCTCTGTGTCAATCGCTGTCTTCACTTTTGACTCGCATTCGCTTTTTGTTAATATTATATTCGTTTAATTTGATTTGAATAGCAATTAATTCCACGCAAATGACAGACTTTATTTCATTATTAACTGCCAACGATTTGATTTTATTGTTTTGATTTTTGAGCTTCTCTTCTTCATCTTTTCTAATTCTCTAACATTCACAAAAGTATCTCAATTGCTGTCACTTATGTCTTAATTCTGCCAGCGGCTGCAACTTGCGCTAGAAATAAGTTTTGTGCATAAAACTTTTATTTTAGAAATTAAATAAATGTTTACCTTCCTGCCTGGCAGTTTGATAAACTTCTTTATGACAAAGTAACCCAGTAGTATGCAACCTGTAATACCCAGCAGTATAAGCAGTGTTAGCTTAAGACGTAGTATTAAATCGTGTTGATCCAGATCACTCTGCTCGTCAAAGTACATCAACATTGTAATGGCAATTGTGTAAACTTGGCTTTTAAAATAGTTGTATGACTCAAAAAACGGTGTATATATTGAATTTATTTGGATTTATTTGACAGAACTTAATTGTCAAAATATATTTTCTTATATTCAATCAATGACTGATGTAATTTATGAATTCACAGGTGTTTTTCCTTGGAGTTTTTCCTACAAAAATAGTGGGAAATTCCTAAATAGTTCTTGCTCTTGTCTTGTCTATTTAATACCCTGTAAAGTAAATTTGTCTATTTAAACACCCCATTCATTGTTTTCCGGGGTTACTAAGCTTCTAAAAGCTTCATTAGCAGCTTCCTCTTTAGTTATTTCAACTATTTCTTTATTTTACTATCCTTTTACAAACCCACCTCCTTATGACTTTCAAAACTCTGTCTGCTGGCTGCTTAAACTTAACCCCTGACACCCCTCAAGTATATGCTTCTTACACTAGCTCAACTTTCTTGCCTTGCTTTGATCTTAGCCGGAGACGAGCCCCCTCTGCGCTACGAAAAGTAGGCGTGTCTAGCACAATGCTTAAAGAGGACTATATTTACTTTGAACCTGCCGCTGTGGCAAGTTGAAGGCTCGTCTGGAGGCATGTCATGGGGCCGGGGCAGATTACCGCACCAACTGTCGAGAGTTGTGCAACCTTTGCCACGGCAAATGCTGCACTTGACAAGTGCTTGAAAGCAGCGCCTGCGGGTAAACCCACACACACACGTACGCATAGAGAGAGCCCTGTGTGTCACTGATAACATGTTGCAGCATTTGTGTATTCTGTAATTCATCTAACATAATTCTCCCAAGAATAAGTATCTCATAATGTCGCCTGAGTTGCGGCTACCCCGTGGCGCGCTCACATGAATATTCCTGTTTGTGCCTGCAACAACTTGAGCTACTGTCACAGTGAAGTCATGTGAGTGTCTTCAGTTAATACATTCACAGCGGTTGGTCCGCTTTTAGCCATTTTTATTTATGCAGCTACTAAACAGGTGACTATTGAGTAATCCTGTGTTATGCACATCAGTGCCCTGTTGCATGCTTGTGCCTGTTACAGTAATAATAACATAACGGTATTGCAGCAGTGCACATAATATGTACTGATTGATCGCTGGGCTGACTTAATAGCTGTAATAGCGACAGCTGTTAGCGGTTTTTCTTAGCTGCTCAAAGATTTCAGTGTCTGCAGTTGAGGGCTAATTTGATTGACAGCTAAATGCTGCCTACTCTGCAGGTGTGTCGCCTAAATTTAGATTTGGGCGACATCTGTTGCCACTTTTTGGTACTAGGCATTTTAATAGCTTTGTTATTTCACCGTTTAATGCGTAATCAGAGCTGTAATAGGTTCGATTGGGGATTGAAACAGTTGGGAAGCATGAAATTTACATGGAAAGAGTGCTGACTTGTTCATGTACTACGATAAAAACAATTTAAGTGTCTAAACTAGAAGTTAGTTTATAGATTTGTATAGAATCGGACAAATAAATATGAATTAAATTGAAAGGAAATACATTTTTACTATGAAACTAACTTAAAAATTCTTTACTTTAGTTTTTCAGAAATTTTACAGCGTATTTTATAGTTAGCATAGCACTTTAAACTACTTAAATATATATACTACGACTCTTTAAATACCTCTAAAATGACCTCATCTAATCATTGCATTTATGCAAATAACTCAGTTGAACTCCACTGACTTTCGACTTAGTTACACTGAAAACAACTCTCGGTTAATTACTTATGCACTGCACTTTTTGACTACCTAGTCTAAACTGAAAATTAAAGTGCATTGTAATAAATGAGGCAACAGCAAACAGTTTGACAGTTAGATATTAACGCATCGCTGAGCACACGAAAAATAGTGAAAACACCCCAAAACGAGTTGAAGTTTGAGAACGTGTATCTTTAAGATACGCTTGCTTTGCCGCAATTACCGAATGTAATTGTCATAGTTAGATTCTTTACTTAAAAATCTTTCTCTAAATGGGAATCCAATTACTTTGCTATGGAAAATATATAGTAACTGTGGGGATTTTGGTTGACTGATTTTCTATGGGCGTTTGCTTGACTTACAAAGCGGCAGTATTGCAGTTGTGGGAAACTGCTGGAAAATCTGATTACTGGAAAATGCATAGTTACCTGTAAGTAGAAAAGAAAGGCAGAGATTTAGTAAATGAGTTTAGTTAATTTAAGTAAAGTATTGTAGTTAAAAAATTAATTATAATTTCTAATGAAGCTTATTTAATATATAATATACTTTTTAATCCCCTTGAGGGATGTCCGGCTTAACCTAACTTCAAGAACTGTTATGAGTTTCTAAAGCTGCATTTTAAATCTTAAATAACTGCAAAATTTATGGCCAATTAAAAGCTTAATTTTAATCTCTGAAATATCATAAAATTGCTGCATCTTTTCTAATTTGCATAACATTTTTTGATATTTTTTTATTGCATTTCCAGGAATGAAAGTAAATCATGACTTAAATGTTTGCAGTCATTAATAAAAACAAGTTTAATTTAACTAGCTAAAATTATATTACTAATTTTGGTAAAATACAGCTGAATATTTTTGTTAAACAATTTGCAACTTTAATAGTAGCTTAGATTTCCAGTCACTGAAAAAATTGTGCTCCTGTTGTGACGAGCCTGTTTGTTGTGCGTGTGTGTGTGTTGTGTGTGCATTGCTCAAACCCAATTAAAAATGTCAAAAAATGAAAATACCTGTAGGTAGTTAGCAGTTAGCGCACGCAGTAAATATTCATCACGCCAAACCAAAGCGAATATCTGCTCCGACTCGAAGCAGCATGCCAATCCCTCAAACTGTATACCAATACCCAACTGGACTCCCCAACCCCAATCCCCACTCGAATCCGTAACCGTTTGCTAGCCAGAGCTGCGTTTGGGAGTACGAACTGAACCCTTTTCTGGTTGGCAACGCGTTTAGAGCGCGTCACACAGTTTAACTTTTCATTTCGCGGCTGAGTTGGACACACGGGGCTCCAAAGGGCTCTTCCACTGGGAAGGGGTTGTGGTGTGGGGCGTCTGCTGCTTATCAGCATGAGACGCACACATGTCAGGACAGCACTGGCAGACGACATGGAATGCATTGTGGACGAGGAACAATTGCGTTTGTATGTTTTCTCCTGTGCCTCGTCAGCAAAATTAAAAAATAGATACGCCAGCTAAGGGTGAGGGGCGTGGCGGGCATGGTGGCACAGTGTGGGCGGAATACGTCACAAAACTTCTATAAAAGAAATTCAACAGAGAGCGACTTTACTGCTGCTGTTCGAGCTGCTTTTTTGCCCACATCCAACGCGTTTACTTTCATTCTGCGAATTCAAATGTCACACAAGGATCGAAAGGTACGCATGGCCAGTTCGACCACTCCCCCTGCGCCTATACTGGCCCCCTTACTTGGCTGCTTTCGGCCAGGTTTATTGCAAACGAGCCAGGCGCCTGTTCAGGCAACTCAGAGGACGCAGAGGACGCAGTCAAACAGCAGCTGCTTGTGGAGGCGAAGAACTGCTTTCCCTGTCCGTGCTCCAGCTCCAGCTCCTGCTCCTGTCTCTAGAAATGCCTAAAAATGTCACTGGGCTCCGTACGATAACTACTGCTGTGAATTGTTGGCCTGGCCAGCAACAAAAGTAAATTTTGTTGACTGTTTTTTTTTGGCTCTTCTGTATACTTCGATTGTTTTCAGTCCCAAACACACCACCAACCCCACCCCACATTTACTGAGTGTGTGTGTGTGTATTTTTATTGTATATATCATTGATGAATACGCCGATAACAAATCTCAATCAAATGTCAAAAAGGTAACAGGCAGACGCACAAAACAGACGCCACATTCGACAGCGTCCATTGCCCCGCCTCTTTTCGCCCCACTCACCCACCTGCCACACACCTTTATTTTCCTTGCTGTTGTCCAAACTTTACATGCGGTAATGTTGCAATTTTCACGCAGTCCACGCGCGCACAATGCGGCGTATGCGCAATTGTTTTTACTGCCACAGCAGCAGGCAGCAGGAGCAGCCGGGACAGGTGAGACTGGTGAGTTCTTGTGACCCGACCCTCATTTTCATTCAACACCTGACTGACAGCTCAAATTGTCTTTTACCTTTACGTATGCTGTCAAATGCTTTAGGCCGACAAGGAAAAGCGTCTGTCAGTTAAAATGCATTTCCTTTTTGGCCAGTTGTGCTAATGTTTTATGCAGGCCCCTCAAAAAAAAAGAGGGTCATTTGATTAGAAAGAGTTAATTGAAATTGTTTTAGCAGAAAAGTAAAATGGGTAAAGACGGTCGAGCAACTAAAGGGCTTAAACTATAAGTCAAATTAAGTAACCTTCAGTTTTGATTGAACAAAGTTGGGTATAAAATTGTACTCTATAAGAGTGTTCTGGTAACTTTAGAGTGAACAGATACGAATGAAATAATTTCTAAATAATTTAAAATTGACAGGAAGTGCTGTCCTTAAATTCTTATAGCTATGCAGCTACTCAAAAGCCTTTTGTACCATAAAATAATTTCATTTTTTACATATAACAAATTTGTCAAAATAAATCAGAACTTGAACAACTTATGCCAGACAATTTTACATGGAACACACACGTTTAAGCCGCTTGAAAATGGCTTTAACGAGGCTTTTAAGCTCTCAGCCTCTGGCTGAGTCAGAGTGTGTTTCAGCCATTGAGTTTTGGCCCATTCAAGTGGCATTGGTAGAGAGCTTAACGTACTAATTGACAAGCAAGCAAAAATATTTACGTGCTCCAAAGTCCAAACATTCTAATCAATGCACTCCCGGCCCTGGTCCCGGCAAACGGCACAAAGTACACACACACACAAAGGCCAAAAGACAAAAAAAAAGAGTGCAGAAAAAATACCAATAAAAATACCAAATCAATGGGCAACATGCAGTCTGCAAAGAGAATAGGAAAAAAAGGAGTAAGGCGAAAATAGAGGCCTATCAGCAACTGAACAAGAAGAAGAAGAAAAAGCCAGAAGAAGCCTTTCAAACAAACAACAATCGGTTTCAGAGACAGGAACAGGAACAGGCGAATTCATCAAAGTGAACTCTCTGCTTCCACTGCCAGAAAAAGTCTCCTTTACAGTGCGTCTATTCAAGTCGACCTCTCCCTACCCTTTCCCACTCTCCCTCTCCATGTCAGTCTAACTGTCAAAATGCGTCGAAGCGAACATCATTGGATTTGTGATTGAACAAAAATTTCCATACATTGACTTTTTCTTTTAGACCAAAAAAAAAAGGGGTAAGTTTTTTACTGCCCCAAAATGCATGCTGGAGTGATAATATTAAGCGGGTCTCGCTCCCAGTACCTCAAACCTATACTGAAACCTTCATTAGTATATCCCCAATGTTTGTAGCCCTCCCTCTTCTCTCTCCTCCCTTTGCTTCAGAATTTATATTTACGGTATTGTAAGTTATGCAGTCGACTGATTCGCACAAATCGTCTAAAATGTCCAAGGGTTAAAATATCTGGAGTGGTTTTCAGTGTACGATTAGGCAGTTAGTGCTGCCCCCACCCCCTCTACCCATCCCCACTTCCCACTCCTCCTACGACTACAATTCGATTTGGCTAACAGCGTTCGATAATTGTGTAAAACGTTTTCAGTTTTACATTTCAATCTTAATTTAGTTTTTAGCATAACGTTTGCCTGCCATTGTCAATCCAGAACTGAATTCTATATCATCCACAACACAGACAGTACACTGGAGTGGTGTGCATGTATGTGTGTGTTGTTGTGTGTAGACTAAAAGGCAAATTGTTATTTTTGTTGTTTGGCATTTGGCCAGTTGATTTTTTGGCTAATGAAGTTTGTCATTGAGCTTTATTTAATTTGCTGTTGCCGCGAAAAAAGAGCACACAGTGAGCGGCACTGGGGCGGAGACTGGTCTGGAGTAGAGTGGAGTCTTCTGGGGGAGTGTATTCTACATGACAAGGGATTGGACTTTAGATTGACGTTTATCGATAAGCTACATTATGAATGAGTTCTGTCTTTAAACTGCTCAACAATTTGCTGTAAATGATAAAGCAAATCGAAGCTAAATATGGAGTGATTTAAATGGTTTAAAGGAAAAAATTGTTTATAAATTTATTTTAATAGAAGTGTTAAGACAAATGTGCATATTCAGCTTAGCAAAGACAGTTTTTTAAAAGTATTTACAGAAAAATCCCTAACAAACTGTTATCCTTAACAAAAGTTTACACTTTCCTGGTACATTCTTAAACATTGTTAACACGTTGTTAACCGCATTGATGTGAAAATCACTTGGCTGCCAAAGTATCTAAGAAACAAAAGAGAAAGCGAGACAGAGAGACAGCTATAGTTAGAAAGAGGGTATGAGATAGTCAAAGAGCTGGTGCTCAACACATCTCATTGTCAGTTCCACACGCAAATCAAATGATTAATTCCCTAATAATGCGCAGCATTATCCTGCTTGCCTGCTGCCCACAGCCTTCTTCAGTTGTTTTCCCTTTTCGCCACTTTGGCAACCACAGAGGTATTCAAAAAGCCATTACTTTAATCGAATTCGCATTTAATGAAATGAGCTACCGGCAATAACAATAACAAAATGCCAAACTGGAGGACACAACTGCAACGCCTTTCGTACGCTGGAATTTAATAAACTTCAAACAGCGTCGAATGTTGGCCAAAAGCGAGTGGCTAAAGGAGGCGTGGGGAAAGTAGCTGGAGTGTTGTGTGCAAAATGTCCAACAAACATGCAATTAAGTCGTTAATACTTCATCGATTTAATACACGCGGACAGCACTAGCGACTGGCCAAGGATTAAAGCATTAGCACAAGGATGAGCCGGGCAAAAGGACGTTGGGTGCGAGAGAGCAAGCGGAAACGGAAGTGGAAAGTAGTCAAGCCAAGCGATGGCAGACATTCGATTAGTTTGTTTTGCCATACACACACGCACACTCGCACACTCGCGCATTTACTTTGAATCGCAGCGATATGCAATTACGATATAAAAGTTAAACAAGCAAAAACCGATACGCAATGCGCGATACGCGATACAGGGCTCAAAATACGTTTATCCTTTTTTTTGGAAGCGCCTTTTTGAGCATTTGATTAAAAACGCAAACAGCAGCGGAGCACATAGAGGGAGAGGGGAGGGAGGGGGAGTGGGAGTGGGAAGAGCGAGCACTACAGTTGTATTATCCATGCACATAAAAAATTAACAACGACGAATGTCCAAAGCAAATACACAAACACAACTCACAAATACAAACACAATTCATCAGCGTTACCTGTAATAAAAATCATAACTGTTGTGGCAGGGCCACGAGAGAGGAGTGGCAATAAAAAGAGACGCGACGCGACGCACATATTGAACTAACGACCGTCCAGTTGGACTAAACGGAGCGAGCAGCGAGTGACGAGTGACGAGCAGCGAGTGCCACCCGCATGCTGTATGCGTCTCTGTGTGTGTGTGTGTGTGTGTGTGTAAAAAGGTAAAAACCAATCAAGAGCATCAATAAAAGGCACGTCAATCAGCATTGTGGGGCGCAGTACGTACGTAGGCTCAGACTAACACCCCTACCACTAACACCAACGCCTCCCCACACCTCCCAACCATTACCACCCCTCTCCACCCACGACAGCTGTGAAAACTTCGCTGTTGTCCAAACGACACGAGAAAAAAATTCAAACTCAAATCATATTTCCGTGTATGCGTGCGGACTTTTGTCTGGAACGCGATTTGAAGACCCGGTACTTAAAAGTAGTGAAAGGGTATGCATGCATTGTCTGTCAAAGTGGCAGAAGAAGGCGTGGCGGTATATATTATCTTTCATAAAGCAGTACAGGGTCTTCTACAGTCGTTTTACTCCCACAGTATTTTCTATTAGTTAGTTCCGTCAAGCTGTCATATCGCCGCTTCTGCATGCCCAGCATACCCCTAATTCCCATCACCACGCCCACCTTTGCCCCTGCCTGCTTCACTTTGGACACATATCATGATTTTTCAATAAATTCAACGACCGTGTGGCACTTTGCTCATTGAATTTCGAGCAGCTAAAAGCGTCGAGACATCAAGTATTGTAGATTTTGTTTTGTTCTGCAAGTTTCTAGCTTAAAATAATGAAATTTTTAACTCAAACTTGGCTTAAAACTCACCTGCAACTATCTGTGTTGACTGTTGCAAGTTTTTGGCTTTTCTGGACAAGCTGTTGCAGGCACAACTTTGTCTGCAGTCAACTTTCCTCAAGTCAAAAGTTTCGTGATGAAACCAAAGAAAAGCTTTTTGTTTTGAGACCAAGAAATTTTGCTGAGGTTCAAATTAGTTGAGCAATTATGCATTTTATGGGGTTTCCTTGGGTTTTCCTAAAAGTCAGTAGTCAGACAGTTGAGAAAGTGTAAACTATTGCTTTAAACTGATTTTTAATACTAGTGGGTTACAGGCAGGTAAAAATACTTTATTATTACTAAAGTTTTTAATTTTGTGCGAGTGTTTTTAGTTTAATCATGAGTTTAAGCTGTCTTTTAACGGTCTCCCATTGAATTTTTCTAGTATTTTCAGTATGTTTTGGTATGTCTGTGGTATTTTTGGTGTACAAAATAAGCTAAAAATATTAGCATTTAGTTTCAAACCCTTTAGCTGATTAATCTGAACTTAAAGTATAATAGCAACTATGAGCACTTAAACTAAGCGCTGCTATTTTAAGTTTAATTTTAATTACAAAACAACTTAAAACTCGATCACTTTTGTTCAAATAAGTTTCCAATTGCTGATATCTCTACTACTCTTCTTAAGCCAAACAACTTTATTTGCTTGAGTTCAAAGCTGCATAAAAAACAGTTGCAAATTTCTTGATTAAAGTAAAATTTGTTACTGTTCAAGTGACATTCAAAACAAAATTAATGAGCGCTACGAAAGTTGTTGGAACTGCCAACAGCCAAGTTGGCTTGGATGCAAAACAAGTTTAAATGATCTATTGCAACAAGTTGGCACTGAAAAAAGTTCGAAAAAAACAAACTCAAATCGAAAATGTTTTCAAATTTTGTGTTGAGAATTGAATTCTTGTTGCTTGACAACCCTTAACGAGTTGTGCGTGCCGCGACGTGTTTGTGCGTGTCTGTCTGCCACGCCCACATTTTAAGCAAATCACTTGACTTTTCATTAATAAAATTGGAGTTGGCGAAATATGCCAAAAAAAAAGGAGAAAGAAAAAAAATGCGAGTTCGAGTGGAATATTGAAAACGCGCTTGTTGTGCCCCCTTTGACGCCCCCCTTTGCCACACCCCTTAAAGCTTTTGTATGGCATTAGCTACGCCCATGCATTTAGCCCTAACTGAACCCTTTTTTTAGGGGGTGGGGTGGGTAGTGGGGTCGTTTGTTGTTGTTCTTGTATTAAATTTCATAATTTTTTACTCGTGGCGAGTTTTTTGTGCGTCAACTGAGACACGCAAAATGTGGCTTACCCAAAAGGATATGTATACATATATATAGTATATAGAAATCGCGAGTCCACGCTTCAACTTCTTTTCAATAGCAAGGCACACACACGCACACACACACACACGCATTGCAACCCTTTGGAAATTCATAATGTTTTTTTTTTTCAATAACCCAAAGAAAAAATTGTTTTCCATACGCATTAATGCAGCTATGCGTGTTGGCTCTTTGGGCGGTATGAGAGGCGTGTCGGTGGGCGTATATAGCGGGTATAGTCGCTCTGTAAATATAGTGAGTTTGGGGGCTTTTCAAAGCACCCAAAAATGCTGTCTGGATTGCAGTCTTTGATATGAGCACATTGAATTATTACAACTCTGTGCGGCGACTGATTAACGACCATCTTTTGTTCTAGCCAAGTGCTTAAACAAAGCTTACTTCTGGCTGTAATTCAAGTTAAGGGAAACGGTAGGCTAAAATGAATACAAAATTAAATCAAAGGCTGAAAAAACTTTGACTATTGAGCTGTTAGAGGCTCACACGTTGAGCATTTTTAATGGTTTCTTAAAACCTTTTTTAATATTGGTTTAAAATCAAAATAATTTGTTTAAAAACAGTCAACACTCTCTGCTCTCTTTTCTCATTTTCAAGCTCATTCTGTAGCTGACAAGAAAAACCTTTTCACAACTCAATCTAAGTCTCTTTTCGGACCCACAGGACACGCCTCAAATTGACACATTGGCAATTGTTCAATGTCTATTGTTTTGTGCTGCTTCTTGTTCTTATCAATCTGCAAGTCAGTTGATTATATTTATCCAACACGCACGCACACACACACACACACACACACTCATTCACACACATACAATTTGCGCATAGCTTTGAGTCACTTTTGCGTGTCCAACACTTTTTGGGGCTCAAATAACTTTTGTTTTCGTTTGGGAGAAGCTTGCAACAAATTTTGGGCAGCAGCTGCTGTCGACTGTGTGTGGCAACAACAACAACAACAGCTACAATAACATTCACAAGACTCACAAATTTATTTCTTGCCGAAGCCTTTTAGTAACAACAATTTTGACTTGTGCTTTTTTCACTCGCTGACGTCATTGCCAAAATGTCCAGGCCCCAAAAATAACGTGCAGCAATTGCCCAACACACACACACACGCACAGCTAGAGCGACGCACACCCACGCACACACTAAAACACTCTCACTCACACGCACGCATTTGTGGCGGCATTTAATGACATTTTTCTTGCTGTAGCACAATTTTAGGCGCTTGTGTAATAACATTGCATTCAAACTGTGCTTCTCTCTCACTCTGTCTCTCTTTGTCCATCTCTCTCGCTCTCTGAAAAATATATATTTTCTTGTGCTCCTTCTCTTTCCTTCTCAGTCATGTTCTGTCATGAGTGTTGTCCAAAGTTCATGTGCTTAACTAGCCGCATTGGTACAAAAATAAAGCCAAAACTAGCTAGACAGCCTGGCATTGAATATGCTACATTTTACTACCATTTTCGGCATTAATTAATAAGCTAGCTATAAGTAGCGGTTGTAGAAAAACTGCCAAATCTAGCCTTAATCTAGCTAAAATGCCAACACTGTGTGGCACTCAAGCCACATCTCTTTCTGCGCATTCAGTGCACGTTTTTGGCCTTGTTGTAAATTATTGTGTATACGCCTCAGTGCGCCAAAAATGCGTGCGGCATGAGTAATTAGCAGCAACAGCAGCCACAAGCAACACACACACACACACACTTGCACAACCACAACGCACACTCAACACACACACATTGTGTACTATAGCAAATAATTGCCTAATTGCATTAGCCCCCAAAATTATGCTGCACTTTTGCACTTCAAAGCTTTAAATTTTCTCTACTCGCAGAGACAGTGGCGTTGGCCAGCGGGGGCTGTAAGGGGGATTATTCAATATTTGCCAAAAACTGGGTGACAATTTGCTGCACAAGTGCGTAACAGTCTTGTGTGAGTTTTCTGTGTGTTTGTGTGTGTGTGTGCAACCCCCAAAAGCCCAATATATGTTTATGCTTTTCGGGCAGTCATCCCTCCTGCTGCTGCTCCCCCTGCCTACTGCTTGTGACTGCCTTCAGCCACCCTTAAGCACAAAAGAAAATTGATTTTTCCGCAGTTATGTTCGGGCTGCAGTCTGCGTTTTATGTGCGAGGAAAAACGCAATTCTCCAAGTTCCAACTACCGGAGTCCCTGCTACATGGACATAAATAATGTGCGTGTGGCGCCCTTTCTCTACAGCTCTCTTGCTCACTCTCTCTCTCTCCCTTTCTTCTGTTTTCCTTATGCGCCTGTGCGTCGTTTGTATTGTTTTGACACTTTTACTTGAGTTGATTTGCAGCAAAGAAGAGCAGAAAAGCAGAACAGCAGCAGCAACTGGGATTACTTAGACTGGCATTGGTATTGAAATTGGGTCTGGGAATTGCTTAAGGGACTGAGTAGAAGCAGCAAGCACTAATAGCAGCTTTTCTTTAGTCCTGCAGCTGCTGCTTTCATTTGTAATCCGAGTCGTTAGGCTGCATTTTTATATATTCAAGACGGTGACAAGCAAATACGGACTTTTTAGACAGCCCTTAGTAGAACTGCAGGCGAAAATGTGGAACTTTAAAGATACCTATTTTTTATAGTCTTCAATTGGAATAAAAGGAACTTGGAGCAGCTTTAAGATAGGCTTTTAAAATTTGATTGCTAGCTGCCTCTACGCCTAACTAAACTTAAACTTCTATAGAAATCTAGCTTTGAAAATTCAACAACATAAAAATCTATAGAATCTACAAACTACAGTGTGTCATAAACATGATTTTGAGTTACTGAATAAATTCTTGTCCAATTAAAAACCAAAAAAGCAGCGAGGTTTTAATATATTACTCAGATAAGTAACACTTCAGAAGTAATAACAGTACAACAGTCGCTCAGGACAACGGCACAAAAGGACAACCCCAGTAGTTACACTTAAAAGACAACTACACAGTTTGTGTCTGTATCTGTAACAATAAAAACACCTTTTCTGCCTTGTAGATTATAAGTAACCGGTTGAAAGCAAAGGTTATCAAAAGTGGAAAATTCGTTGGAGCGATTTTGTTTTGGTGGAAACTACTGCAATTAGTTGAAATGGCACACGCCTGTCACATCAGCAGTTTTGACAGCTTAACAGCATTCGGTGTGTGTGAGTGTGTATCTGTGTGTAAGAGGAAAGTGGAAAAGGGCGAGTGAAAGGGGGAAAACAACCCTTGCTAAATTGCAACAAAGATGCTGACGATGTTGCTTAATTAACTGGACGCGCAAAGGCAGCAAAAAAGGAGAAACAAGAAGAAGCAGAAAAAAAGGAGTGGAGGCAAAAAAAAACTTTGTTGTGTTGCAAGCGAAAAGCGTTTGTTGCACTTGAGTATTTTGAACGGGGGTTGCTTTCCGATGTGATGACGTTGCTGCAGCTGTGCAACAAAACCAAGGATTAGCAATGAACACGGCATTATAATCCACCCCTGGTAACCTGGTAGCCAGGGAGAGGGTTGTTGCATGCAACGTGTGCAATGCACACTGGCTTCATTATCAGCAGCCGCGGCGCATTTGCAGCACGTGCCACAAAAACAGGAATTCAAACCGGATGGAAATGAAAAGGAAAATGAAGCTGCACTCGTGTCCGAGATTTTTCCTCCTTTTTTCCTAGTGTAACGACCAAAAGGTGGTTGTCGGTGTTTTACACTCGAATTTTCTTCAAAAGAAATTGCATTTTTTTTGTGCCTGTTGTTCTCGTCGTTGTTGTTGTTGTTGTTGTGGTTGCATGTCAAAGTGGCAGGAAACGGGGTGGAGAAAAAGAGGTGGAAACTTGGTTTGAGATGGGCACTGTGTGTGCATTCAGCTGTTGAGCATCAACCCAGTGTGTTTGAGTTGGTGGTTCGGTGGTTGCTATGGGTGGCTAACAATTGTTATTATTCCTTTTGCATGTGGGGTTAACAAACTCAAAGCAACATTGTTGCAACGAATCGTTTGACTGAAATTGGGCATATGTTTGTGCCGGAATTGGGAAGCTGTTCAGCGATAAGAAAACAAACTCGAATGGGGATGTAAATTATGCTATAGAAAGCTAACAAAATCGATAACGAGTTCAAAAACTTACTTTTATTAAGCTTATAGTTAGCTTATGTTGAGAAAATGCGTAATTACCTGCAATGAAAGAAAGGAAGAGTAAATAATTAGTTACAGTTGTGGAAAATATATAAATAATTTAAAAATTAAAGTAAAAACATGTAATGGTCCAATATAAAGAAGCAGCTATGTAAGTTTTCTTCATAAAAATATAATATTCATTCGTTTTCTATAAAATACGTTCACTATTTTTTTGCAGCTTGACAAGCCTTATAACAACTGTTTGGAAGTGAAAACCCCTACCAATTTCTAACTTTTCTAAAAATAGTTCAAATCTTATCACAAAGTCTTCCAGGAATCCTGCTAAAAAGCTACAATCACCACCCTGCACGATCAACTTGTGATTATTTCGCCAATAAAAATGCATTTCACTTACGAGCGTTCGTTATACGAGCAACGCAAACGACCAATGAACAGCAACATGTTAAAGGCAGCAAAAACAACAAAAGCTACGATTAAACTTCGTGCATTGCAAAACGAAACGACGAATTAAAATTCAAAGCATTACACGAACTTAAAACACCGCAACGAAGCCGAAAGCGCATACGAAACAATTGCAGCGACACGAAACAACTAAACGGAACGATCGTCGCGAGTCGTTAGGCAACGTTCTCTTACGTTCCCACTCTCGCTCGCTAAAGCTCTCCCACACATGCACGAAAAGCGCATGCGAATATATTGCAACGATAGCAACAGCACAAAGCTGTCACTATCTATCTCTGTTACGCTCGCACATTCACTTGATCTTGCAAAAAAAGTGCACTCACACACATGCGCTTTGGCTGTGTGTAGCTGTTTGTGTGCAGTGCTGATTGGGCGCATTGGAAATGCGCAAAAATGGCGATTGGCTAATTGGAATGCAAGGCATAAAATGCGCTTGAGTGCGCAAACTTTTGGGCTTTAGACACGAGCCAGACGAATCAATAATCAATTTGGCATAGAATAAAACAAATTGATAAAGAATAAACAATAAATTGATAATATGATAATATGAGCATGAAGTTATTATGATATTTTTACGTTTTTTAGCACCTGTTCTTCAAATCATACAAACGTACTGCCTTCAAATGTCTGTGTGTCAGTATTCACAACGTGATTGACTGAATGACTATCGGCTAACAAATATATATATTGCATAATCACATTAAGAATAACAGAATAACAGACCAGAACAGAACTGAATAAACAACAACAAATTAGTCAAAATTTGTGTGTTTGTGTGTGCTATCTGCGCACGTATGTATCTGCTTTTTTTTTTAGCCATATAATGTATATATACAAATGTGTATATGTATATCTCAAAGTTTTTTTTTTGCGCACTCGCGTGATTTCCGCAAATTTAACCTACATTTTGTATTTTGGCTAAAGCGAATTGTAGCAAAAACAAAATGCCGAAAAAGTGCAGATAGAGAGTGCGAAAAGAGAGAGATGGCGAGAGGGAGAGGTGGGAAAGGGAGCAGTGGAAATATTTTTTGTGTAGGTTCCATTATTTTTTTGATAGTTGTTTTTTGATAGTTTGAATTCCGTTTTAGGAGAACTTTCTATGCGCTATGCAGGCGCTTTCTGAGTCAGTGTGAGTCACGCCAAGTGTATGTGTGTGTATGTGTGATTGCCATGCGCAGCTGAGTTAAAACACTTGTGCGGAGACACACACACACACATACTCACACGCGCACACTGGGACAAAGCGAGTTTGAGTTCTCCGCGAATATGAAAAGCAAAGCAAACAAGTATTAAAAATATTTTTGTACACACGCGTACTGTGAGAGAGGAAGAGAGAGAGGGAGACACACATACACACAAACAATCGGCATATCTTGTTTGTTCTAAGTTACTAACACACGCGCACTGCGAAACAAGGTCAAATGCAGTTATTTGCTCAGTCGACGACGACGTCGACGTCAAATTTGCCAAAATATAAAAAACAACACAGAAAAAAAAACATAGTACTTATCATGCTCGGCTAAGGGTTGCCCTGTAATTATGTCTAATCTTAACTAACGTATCAAAAAACGTGAATAATTTTTGTGTTTATCTGTATTATTTATCTATAAACTTTAACTTTATCAAACATTCCTTAAGTTAAGTAAAATTTGTACTCTATAATATTAAGCATTTTCTGACTACCTTCGGGCATCTCTACTTTTTACAGGGTATGCCAAAAAGC
Source organism: Drosophila nigrodunni (assembly GCA_020829145.1). NCBI lineage: Eukaryota > Metazoa > Arthropoda > Insecta > Diptera > Drosophilidae > Drosophila > Drosophila nigrodunni. The sequence goes on from JACVCZ010000008.1 coordinate 2,622,149, forward strand.
TTGCAAAAACTGTTTACTGGCTCTTGTTGTCGCTTTGCTTGCTGCATATTTGCTCGTCTCACAGTGTGTGTGTGTGTTTAGTTACTGTTTGATTTATCTTTTCCGTTGTTGTTGCTGCTGCTTTTGTGCAGTGTGTGCGACTGCGCCGCAAGTTTTGCTGCGTTTACTTTTGCCATTATTATTATTATCGGCTTTTGCCTTTCTCAAGGATATTCGGCGCCGCGTTTTTTTTGCGGTTCCTCTTTGCAATTTGTATGCTACGCGTGTGAGAAAAATAAAACAACAAGAGGAGGGAGAAGAAGAAGAAGTGTGTGTTAGTTAGTCAAAGGAATTCCAGGAATTGAGAACTGATCGTGTCCCAGAGAGGTGAGAAATGAAACTTCAAGCGCTTCTCTCGCTCACTTTCCCTCTTTGTCCGTGACTGAAAAATTGAATGAATTGAATAAATGCGCGTTTTGCACATTGGCATCAATTAAGCAATTAATGCATGTGAAATATGCAAAATAAAAAAACTAAAAACAAAAAACTGTTCAAGTGGAATTTTAGACTTGAGAATGAACCTAAGCAGACACATAAAAACAACAAAGAGTTATGTCTGATAAAACTTAATGTTTGTCTGAATGTTGTACATAAAAATTATATATCACTTCTTCGTCTTTCCAGGGTGAAATAAAAGAGTTAAGAACTGAGTTAGCAGTTAGTTACTGCAGAAAGGCAAACAGTTAAGAAATTGGGCACTTTATCGAGCACTTTGAGCGTTATCTGGTAGCTATAAATGTTATACGGAGATAAAAGCCGCTTAAAAGTACGCAAATTATGGGTAGGTCAGTACCTTGAAGGGTTTGTACGCTTGAAAACTGGAAATACTTTAGGAAAACTTACATAAAAAGCCGACTTGCGCGTTTTACAACACTACGAACAGACCGTTATTTATGCATATAACGTATTGCAACACTTTTACACTTGTTTTACAGCACTTAAACTTTAAACAACACTGTTAACACTATATTATATCTACGCCAACACACATTTCTCTATTTGCTAACACATTTTTTATTAATAAAAAATTTAAGTTTTATTTTAAGCGATTTTTAGCTAATCTTTAGTTAGCTTTGCACCTGCGAAATGCGATAAATTTATTTGCTGTTGCCGTTGGCGTGGCGACAAATGCACAAAATAAGGGAAAGTGTTTTTATTTTATTCTTAACTACAAATGCGGATCGTGTGCATTTCGGGAATGTGTGTGTTTGTGAGTGTGTGAGTGTATATCCATAGAACCTCTATGTACGCGCACAGAACCCGGACTCAAACTGACTCGACGCTGACAAATAAAATTATTTACTTTTTTGTGTGTGCGGCAAACCAAAAAGGCTCTCCGTCTCTCTCCCTCTCTCACTCGCTCTCTTGTTTCTCTCTTTAACTGTGTGTGTGTGTGTGTGTTTGCTTTGATCTGCGACTGGTACAGAGAACAACAACAACAACAATAACAGCGGTAGCAGCAGCGCATTTTGCTGTTATTCGTCATTGCTGACCTTGGTTGCAATCTTGACTGTGTATTTCTTCGGAAATAAAAAACCGAAAAAATGCTTTAATCGATTCTGCAGTCTACACTAAGAGATACCCTAACCGTTAACTAAGTTGCGAGTTGTGTGTGTCAACAAGTGGAAAAGTTATGCGTAGTTAAAGGTTTAAGCTTTAATCAGCCATAACTAGACCTAGAGAAGATCATTCTTTCACCATTTAAATAATATATAGATAGATACAGACTAGAAGCTGTTACTAACATGGCTGCTCTTTTAAAACACCCTTCAACCCAAAGTTAAGCGGTAAAACAAACATAATTATTATTGTATTATTTATTTTCCAGTTTTTGGATAATTTTTTAATTATATATTTGCATTTTTAATGTGCAAATATCGCCAGTTGGAATTGCAACGCAATGGGAATTAATCATACGCCACAGGAGCCCGGGAATGTAATAAGAAAAACGAAAACAAATTAATGAAAAAACACAGCAAATAAATTTTCCATTTGACATTGAAAAAGCCAAAAGTTTATTTGAGGCAAAAAGAGAAAAGCAACAAGCTGAGAAAGGGGGAGAGAGAGCGCGAGGGAGAGAGAGTAGACTATGCAGCCATTGCAAAAGTCAAGTCAGCAAAGCACAAAAGTATCTCGCAGATACTTTGCGTTTGACGCTTTGGCAGACAGCTGCCACGCCAGCGGAAGGGGGCAAAGGGAAGCAGAGAAAAGCGATAACAAAAAACGAAAGAAAGAAGGAAAAAAAAGCGCAGACACACTGCACACAAGTGCCCCAATTCCACGAATCTTTCATTCTATGCTGTTTCGCCAAACAACGCGCTAAACGAAAGATACGACAAAGGCAATGACAACAATAAAAACAACAGCAAAACAGCAAAGCGAAGCGAGTAAATAATAACGCTAATACATAATAATAACAACAAACAGCAGCTAGCGGCATCTACTCACAGTCGCACACACTTATAGATACAATGGCGACTGATAGACAGCTGCAGATACACAACCCAAAAGATACTTTTGCTCAATTTTTTGTATAATAATTTCGTTTGCAGTTTGCTGCGTTGGCGTCGTGCAATTGTATATATATAAATACACAGATATCCACACTGCTCTCTAGCACATTTGGGTACATAAAGTATCTTTTATATACACTCACACACACACATATAATTTATTTAATTTATGAACTTTTGCATTTGAAATTTTCGTATATATTTTTTAATTTTTTTATATTTGCGCTTTTGTTGCTTTTTTTGTTGTTTGTTTAATTTATTTGCACTGTTATGTCATTTAACATTCAATTTTTATTTGGATTTTTTTATTATTTGCGGCGTTTGGCGCATTTCAGTTTGCATTTTGTATCTTTAGATACTTTTCATCTGTTTCTATTTTGCGGAAGTATCTTTTAATTTGTATAAAGAGCGCAGGAACGTGGAAAAGCTTCATTTATGTAGCATTGTACTGTATGGGACACATATATGAGTTATAAATTTAAGATATATCTTATGCACGTAACTATGTGTAGTTTCATCACTAGTTATTCTTTTTCCTAACAAAAGTCTTGGATAAATAGAAATATAAATTTTTTTCTTACTGCTAACCATGCAATAAATATATTTCCTTGATAAACCTCCACTTAAGTTTGTTGTCTGTCCTTCAAATCCACTTTACTATACTCTCTGCAAGACAATATTGTTTATTATACGATTTGTTTACTGTTATTTTTAGCCTTTTACTATTTTATTATGTTTTATTTAGTAGTTTGAATTTAGCGATTATCTCATTAAAATACATTTTGTATGCATTCGGATTTGGACGCAGCAGAGTGTACACAATACACTCCACTCCACTCCCTCTGCCACGCCACTGCATGTCGCAGCTTCCTCTGCCAGCAACGGAACACAGCGAAAAGTACTGCATGACAACCAACTGACATTTTGTTTTAAGCTCAGTCTCTCTCTCTCCCCCACTCTCCCTCCCTCACTGTCTGCTGTTGCTTTTTGCAGTGCAAATGAAATGAATACAAGTTTATTGTTGTTGCTTTTATCGCAGTTGTTGTTGTTGCTGCAGTTTTGTTGTGTGTCTGGCGCAATTTCAAAGTCACAATTGGGCGACTTTGAGCTGATGACATTCAAACAAAGCGCATAAAAAATAACAACAACAACAACAATAACAGAAGCCGAAAGAGAGACAAAGCAAAAAGCAGTCAGCGAGTGCTCCCACTGACGGCGCGGGCGGTGGCATTCGGGAGGGGGCCGAATACAAAACGTACACAAAATAAAATCAAATTAATTGCAAATTTGCTGCTTCAAAAAAATGCGGGTTTTATTGCGATTTGCATGTAGCAAACGTTGCTTAAATACCCTTTAAAAAATTTGAAAGACACTTAAAATAGTTTAAAGACATACAAAACAAATGCAAATATAATTTATAACTTAATAAATTTGTTTAATTTTAAAAGACTTTAAAATTGATGCGATTAAAAATTATTTTATTTAGTAAACTTATTTTTTTGCGTGGTATCTGTTGGTTAAGCACAATTGTAGCGCTTATTGCGCAGTGCATTTTATTTATATAGCATTTTTAAACGATTGTGCATCATTTATAATAATTATAAACAAATATGCACAACGTTAAGCAGCTCATCATCATTAACAATCATCATCATTATCATCACAACAGTTTGCCGTTAAATGTATTACCAACAACGCGCAAAGCAGCGTCTCTCCCGCTCTGACTCTCCTCTTCGGCTTCCCTTTCGCTCCCCACTCCCCCAAAAGCTGACTTCGATGTCTTCATTTCAAGTTCAAGTTCAAGATAAATTTTATTTTATTTTATTTCAGCTGCCTTTTTTTTCTCTTCTTTCCTTTTCTTTTTACGCTACTTTTTTACATGCCAACAGATACGCTGTGTGTGTATCTGTATCTTTGTTGGCGCTTTTATATGCATAAATATTTTCATTCATTCAGTCGACTGAGAAACCCGCTGAATGAATTTGTGGAGCAGCTCAAAAATGTTTTTTTTTTCCTCTCCTCTTCTCTCTGCTCTGCTTTTCACGATTTCCCACTCAGCCGTTAATTTGGTAGGAAAATGTGTAACACATTTGTGTGATTTACACTTTGCTGCTCGAGTTATTTAATACTCGCAGATAACAAGAGTATCAAAGTTTTTTACATTAATTTCCTGAGGCTTAAATAAATTAAGCTGTCATTAAAATACATTTTCTTTTCGATTTTCCGCCAGACAAAAAATCTTTTTTAGACATTTTGCTTGCAGAAGAGTAGCCTCATAAATTTGGCTTAAAAATATATATTTTATAAAATATTTAAAGCAGTTTTGATGCCACTTTTTAAAGCTCTCTTTTTTATTTTATAAGTTTTGGCTTGAAAATGGGACTTAGGGTTTTTGGCTAGAGCTCCGCTAAGTATCACAAATAACTGCAATACATTTCCACTATATATGAAACCATGTCAACTGCAATTTGTATCAAACACACACACATACACACCGACAGTGTCTTCGAATCGTTGACTGCCAAAAAATGAAATAAAAAACTGTCGTAACTTTCGCTTTCTTCGAGACAAAATTGGGAGACTCTAAAAAGAGTCTCGAGTCGCTTTGTAGTTGCACGTAAGCAGCAGCAAGTACAACAAAAACAACAATAAATATAAAATATATAAATAAATATGTGTGTGTGTGTTCGAAACGAACCCCAAGCCAAAAAGTAAAAGTCAAGCAACAAAGCAAAATATTTTTTTCTACTCCTCTTATTTTATATTTTTTTTTGCGCTGACATTTTGCAGTAAATTGCATGCGACATTTCTGTATATATATATTTTTATATATATTTATTTTTTTTGGTCTTTTGTGTCAGTTGAAGTCGTGACAAACGCGTCTGGAACAATTTCGAGTGCTCGGCTTAGTGTTTTATATATAAATTTTGTATCTATATATATAGCCCACCTTCTATATGCACATTAAAAATAAATAACACAATTTTGAAATACCTACAAAAATATTTCAATAATTTGTTGCTGTCTTTTTTGTTGTTGTTTGTGGGTGTTCCATTTGTTGTTAAGCTTTTTTCGTAGGTGTCTTTTGAGTCACAAGTTTGGTGGCTTTCTTAAAGAAATGTTTTGTCTTTTGTTTGCTTTTATTGTTCGTCATAAATAATCAATATCAATTGTTTTTTAATAACTTTTGGCATTTAAACAATGAAATTATTGTGTCTAAAAAACTTTTATGTGGATTTGTGCACTGAATTAATAATATAAATATTTTAAAAGCCGTTTATAAACAACTGCCATTGGTTTATTGATGTAATAGTTAAATATATTATTTACATTTTTAATAAATTAATTTTCTTTAGCCAAATAAACTCTAGGCTGCCTTTTCTAGGTGCTTTTCTAGCTGTCATGTCACATTTCTGTTTCAACAACTTTTTTAAGCGGTTTTCGAGCCAAAATCTGTTAGACAAAAAACCTTTTAACCTAAGCCACTATTGATGGAAGTCTAGCAAACACACACACACACACTCATGTACACACATGTACACTTGATACACGCTAAAACTAAAACCTTTTATCAAAGATAAATAAAATGAAGGCAAAAGCAAAAAACCAACAGCTAAAAAAAAGGAGGAAAAACGTCCAGACGGAAAATGCTTCGTTTGGGAATTCATTTTGCTACTGCGAGCTGCAAGCGACAAAATGCAGTCGCCAGAGAGCAGGGTTTAAGCAGAGAGATACCCTGTAGGGTATAAAAAGTAAAAGAGTATATAAATAAATTTATAGCTAAAGTTTAAACGAGTCTACTTTCAGCTCTTCAAATTTTACAGGGTATTTGCAGTGCAAAAAAAATATACATATGTAGATACAAGTATGCAGACGAGCTCCATATGCAATGTCCGTGCAGACAGAATGCAGAGCCCAAAGCAAAAGGCAGCAGCAGAAGTAGTGGAAGAGCCAGGAGAAAGGAGAAAGCAGAAATGATAGAGAGAGGAAGAGGAAGAAAGGCAGCTACGTTGCAGTCGAAAGTAAAATAAATTAAAATATTTTTATCTACACTCGTGCACGTAGCATGCAACCCTCAACAGCAGCACTAACACACACTCACACACACAGCGACACAGCTGTGGCAAAGTTTTTCCTAGCGTTAGCATTTCCGCCTTTACGTACATGAAGTGCAAAACTTTTCATCCCAACTGTAGCTGTCTCCACTTCCACTTCCCCTCTCCCCGTACCACTCGACCAGTCCTCCTCATACTGCCTGCTCTTCCGCATTCGTTGTCTCTCTCATGCCCGACTATCGCTGCAATTTGCAACCCTCAGTTTGAGTCAGCGCCACAAAGTATGCTATAGTTTCTATCCTACGACCGCTGCACTTTGCAAATGGAAATAAGTGCTATTATGAAATAATTGCAACAACTATATGCGCAGCTACTACACGGTATCTCTCTCTCCCTCTCGCTCACTCCCTCTCTTTCGCTGCTTGTCTGCGTTTTTTTTTTTTTGGCGCATTGCACTATGCGAAAATGCCGCATGACACATGCAAAAAGTGAAAGTTTCTGTTGCTCCTTTTTTAGCTGGCTCTCTCGTCACCCCTACCACTACTCGCCCACTCTCTCTTGTTCTGCTTTCCCCTGTTTTGTGGGGGTGCTGCCCGTTTGCGGGGTTGGGCTTTTGGCCAGGCAAATGTTTGGCTCTGCAGTTTGAACTTTTTTTCTACTTTTTTTTTTGGGGTTGTGCAGTCAGCTGTCGTTCCACCCCCACCCCACTGACTTGCTGCAGTCTGAGGGTTGTTGTGTTTCATAATGATGACAAGCCAAAAACGTTGATGCTGCCTCATCATCATCATCATCGTCGTGATCATCATCAGGGTCGTTATCATGATGACGTTGTGCAGGTCCAACCCTCAGTTTGCCACATTTTCATTGATTTTTTGCCTTTTGCACAGCGAAAAAACTTTCTGCCAACATACAAACTGCATTTTTGTCTCTCTAAGTGTGTGTGTGTGTGTTTATGTGTGTAGACAATGCGACAGACGCTGTGGAGGCGTTGGGGGTGTGGCGGCAGCACACTAGATAGCTGCCTGCATAGAAAATTCATTTAAAATTGTCAGCATGTTGTGAGTGTGTGTGTGTATGTGTGTGTGTATATTGTGTGAGTTGGTGTGTGTGTTGCTGTGTGTTGCTGTCTGGCAAGGAAATCACAGACGATAAGGAAATGAGTGAAAATTCATTTGGCCCAAGCGTCTGTCTCTAGCTACTACTATTGTGTCTTTTCACAACTACTGCACTGAGAGAAAAGACGATGTTAAAACCAGTTTATGAGTTATTCAATGAAGCATTTGGACTTCATTTTCCCAATGCCTGCAATATTTTTTTATGCTACTAATCTCCTACTATTTACTACAATTTGCTACTACTATTTACTACTACTACTGCTTTGCAGTAATTTTTAATGTTTCTTGCTTTAGTTTTCAATCCATTTGCTTTCTTTTCTTCCTGTGTACTACAATTTTACAACTCTTTACTAGCATTTACTACTACTACTACCACTTTTACTACTACTACTGTGTAGTAAACTTTGCCTGGTTTTATTGCTGCTCTGTGTCATAATTTGCCTGCATTTTCTTTTGGCTTGCGGAAAACTCGGTTTCTGCACTTGAGCAATTTATCGCATTTATTGCAGATAGACGCAGTACGTCGTACGCCCTGTATCGCTTCCTCTTTGCAAAGGAGAAAAATCATTTTCTTTTTTTATTTCCCTCCTTTTTTTTGGTTCGTCTTTCTGCTTGACGTATTTTTCATTAGAATTTTGTGTGGCATCCTGCGGCAGTTTTGTCTAGTTAATTTGTGTGATTTGCTGCATTGGCTTTGCATGCGGAGGGCGTGGCGTGGGAGTTGAAAAATTGCTATTTGACATTGGTCAATCGAGATTGCGTTTCTAATTAAGAGAGTGAGAGATGGAAAGAGAGAGGGAGAGAGGGTAGGAGGCATAGAAAGCAGTGCTGTACAGATACAGATACAGACTTTAAGATTGTGTTGTTACTTGGCGCAGACAGTGAATGCAAGGGACAAAAGTAAGTAAAGAACGAAAGGGATTTTGGAGAATAGTTAGTAAAGAAATTGATATACATAGCTTGCTTTAAAATATGTTTAGTTACTTATTTATGAGCCTTTATTATCCCATAAATTATTTTGCTCTTTTTATATGTTTCTTTACCACTGTTTCTCCCCTTTAAGCTGCCTCAAACTGTGTGCACATTAAGCATTTATTTAGTCACTACATTTCACCCACTCGCCTTTATATTCCGCTTCTATTCACTCCTCAAACCCTTTTCTCTTTCTCATATATTTTTCTCTATTTGGAAATATTTTCGCTCAATTCCTTTACTAAATTCCCTACACTATCGCCTTGACACATGCACTTCCTGATTCCCATTTCCGATTGATAACAAATTCCCACCCAAAAACTGCAGTTTCTGGTCACAAAATGGCGGCAGCGGCATAAAAGGGAAGGAGAGTGGAACTTTCAATAAATTGAAAACAAAATCCAAACTCGTAGTACAAATAAATCCCTGAATGCATTGATGATTTATTCATGCGGCAGTCGCAAAAAAAACTCATACTGCGAAATTTTTAGCATTGCATTTTATCAGCCAAAATTTATTTATCAAAAGCTGTCCAAACAAACATTAAAAAAAGTATGGAGAGACGTGGAAAAAAGTCAATGGCAAAGTATTAATGGAATATTGCCGAAAATTCTGCAGAAAAGCGCATGCAAACAAAAACACACATGCACACGCATGCACGGACTTGCACAGCGAAATTACAAAAGCAAACAAAAAGCGGCGCTTCAAAAAACGCCAGACACAAAATTTCGCCGAAAGTGCAGAGCACAAAAAACAACAACTACACATATAAAAATGTTTTTTTTTAGCCTTTTTTCTTTAGTTTATTTTATGCTGTTGCTGCAGTTTGTGAATTGTTTGGATGTCGCTGCAGTGGAAATGCGGAAAAACAGGAGAACAGCAGGCAGCAGGCAGCAGGATTGGCACTGCAGCAGTGCTGGCCACGCCCCTACAAAAAAGGAAATGAACTTTTGGGCGACAGTAAAACAGAAGAGGAAAAACAGCCAAATATCGAAATTATATTAGCCAAAGCAAAACCGGAAATGGAAATGGACACATACAAACGAGGCAACTGCAGCAGAGATGAGCAAAAACTGAATTCCAATAAATATGCATAGAGACATGGACACAAAAACTGAATAGTTGCATAGGGAGAGAGACAGATAGACAGAGGGGGAGTGTGAGTAAGAGAGACAGCTGTAAAAACTAACTGGCCAATAAAGAAAATGCTATGCAAATAAAGCAAAAAGCTTAAAAGTTCTGGCTGGAAATTCGTTAGTGAAACTGAGTATCTTTTAGTTGTGTTTTTGGATAGACACTAAAAATCTAAAATATTTTTATTGTGCTCAAATTGTAGACTCTAAAAACCTAATAGATTTTTAAGCAATTTTACATACGAAAATTTTATAAAATTTAATTACTATATACTATAAAATCTAACAGATTTTGTGTAAAACTAAAATTTTAGTTAGACTCATAATAATAAAAAATTCTACTATAGTAATTAAATTTTAGGAACTTTTCGCGTGTATTAAAATTGCTTAATCCTTTTTCGAAAACAGACTCAGACATACTATAAGATTTAAGCTAAGTTTTACATAGTAAAATTCAAGTTGAGATGCATTTTATATAAAGTTTTCTCTTAGCTTGAACTTCTGTTTTCTAGTAGAAATTGAGTAAACAGAAGCAGTCTATTAAACGTCTTGAAAAAGTCTATTTAAATCTTTTAGTATATAAAAATATAAAGTAATATACATAGTAGACCCCTTATAACTCTACAGCTATTTGGCTAACTTATGTTTTCCCCAAAAAAACCCGTACACCCGTACCAAGTAAAGGGTATATAAACTATATGCAATTTCAAGGGTTTATGCAAAAAATTTCTTTGAAAAAATAAGTTGAAACTGAAAACTGTTGTTGTTGTTGCAGAACATGCAATAAAATGCTAGCTGAGCAGGGAGACCCCCCATTTTTTTTTTGTTTGGGTGGCGCAGTCATGCGGGCGCCGCTGCCTGCAGGCGACAGCGACTGCGACGTCGACTGCGGCTGAGGCAGTTTGCCTGACACTCGAATCGTGTCTAAATTAAACTTCATCATCATCAACACAACGTAAAACGTAAAACGGAGCCAAGCAAACAAAGCGGTGCCAGCTAGGGGGCGTGCCAGCCTCACTGGGTGTTTGGTACAATGTTGTGTGTGTGTATTGGTGTGTGTGTTTGTGTGTTTTTTGCTGCTTTATACAAAAATTGCATAGACTTGGAGCTTGTTGTTATTGTAGCTTTTTTTCCTGTTGGCTGCAGAAATTGGCATTTTTTTGTAGCGCAAAACAAGAACAACAACAACAACAACGAGCAGCAGCAACAAAAGGGACAGCAAAGAAATCAGAAATTATTGTAGATTGCAGGCCAGAGAGAGTCCGCACAATGTCTGACCAGCATGCAATGGACACAGGACCCGAAACGAGTACTGAATGAAAAAAGCAGCCAACAGCAGAAAAAAAATGCTAAAAAAGGTCAGAATGAAACAGAATAGCTAAGCCCACGCTCGACTAAGAGATACCCGTGGAGAAATGTGGAGAAAACTCAAATGGATTCAAAGTTCTGCTTACTTGAAGTTGTCGATCTATAAAAATGCAAACAGCTATAACTTTGGCTATATAACGAATTTACCAATTGGGCTTAGTACCATGATTAGTATAAGTGGGCGTGGCGTATGCTCATAGATTTTTAAAAAGCTCTAATATCCAGAGAAGTTAAAACTCTCTAGTTCTAGTTCTACTTCCTTTTCTCTACTCCACAGCACTTGAGCATACCCGAACTCAATTAAAGGCGGGTATAAAGAGCCAGCAAGAGGAAAAAAGCCAACTGTGGCTGGGGTAGGAAGCAAGTGAAGTGCATAAATGGATTTTATAACGTCCAATGCTAAAGTAAATTTATGCTTTTTAATGCAATTGCAGGACGAATCAGACCGTAAGTGGGTGGTGCAGATGAGAGGAGCAGGAGTTGGATGAGGAGCTGGAGGTGGGGCTGCAGCTACGCTTCGTTGACCGGGCTAAAAGCATTCAGCGAACTGCTGCCTAAACGGGGGCACCAAAGGGTTAACGCGCAAGTCTCTGCAGTCTGCAGTTTTCCACCCAACACTCTTTTCTACTTTTTCTGCTGCCCCTTGGCGCTCAGACAAAATGACATTTGTCGTTAATTGCGAAATTTATGGCCAGAAATCGGAGCAAAACAGGCAAAATGGCAAAAACGGAAAATGGCTAAAATGCCGTTCGGCCTCAGGTCTTGGCCATAACCACAGCAATGAGTGAACAACTTACGTGCAGTTAGAGACGGCCTAATTAGTTGGCCAACAAAGACGTCTGCTTACCTGCAAATGAGCAAAAGGAAAAGCCACGAATTAATTAAAGACATTTCAAGGATTATTTGAATAATTTATAACAATATTAATACATAAATTAGATTCTTTTCTAAGTGTTAACTGCTTAAATTTAAGGTTTCTGTTGACTGATCATTGTGGGTCCCAAGTGGTAAAGAATAACACCTTGAAACTGTAAATGAATCTTAAAATTGACTTGCTTTTATAAAGAGTTGAGTTTTTCGAAGAAGAAAATGATTTTAGTTAGAAAGTTTACTGATCATCGTGGACCCAGCTGGTGAAGACTACAAGTTTATGTAGGAATATGTAACATTTTAAGCAGCTAAAGCTCTTAATAACATAAAGTCTATAGTAAAGTGTCTAATAAATGTAAATAGTTAATTCAAGTACTTCCTCTAACTTATACAATGATAAGCTCTAGAAAAAGCTGTCTTACTAGCTAAAGGCGGTTTTAGTGGCAGCTTTAAAGCTCATTTTTCAGCTACTCTTGAAGCCCCTGTGATCAAAAACATCCAAAATAGTTCAAATTCCATTTTAAGCACAACTTCCTGCTTTATAAGCTAAACTTCCACGACTCACTAAGAAAGCCCTTTAAACCTTAAACTTTGCTGTCAGTTTATTTGGCCAAAAGTGTAACCGTCCAAAGCGAACGCAACGTCAGAGATTCAAGAGTGCAGTAAACGCATACACCTACCCTCCCACTGCCCCACTCGTTTGGGCCAACTTTGCGCTCTGTTGGCTCAGCTTACAAACAAACAAAGAGAAGAAGAGGAAGAGGAAGAAAGGAAAAGAGTCAAAGCCAAGTTAGCAACGTGTTTTTGCTTCTTATGCATCGTTGCCTAATTTCGGTTTGTAAGTCACACTTAACTGAGAGCGTAATGCATTTCAAAGGGGGAAAAGAGGCGAGTGGAAAGGGGTGTGGTTGGGGGCGTTGTTTGGGGCAGGGGAGTCTTACGAAATGTTTGGAAATTTATGCATTTTCTCAGGCATCGTGTGTGTTTGTGTCTGTTTTGTGTCGTCGTTATGCGTGGTTGGGTCCAAAACTCATCTATTGTCTAACCTGGTGCAAGGTGTCTCATTTACACACTGCGATGATCAAGCGATTGAGATAATGAGACAACAGAGACTACAGTAAATACAGAGACAGCTACAGACAGTGCTGCTTCGCTATGGTGAACAAGTGCAGCAGAAGTACTTTAATTTTGTTGGAAAGTTAACTGTAGCCGGGTACTACTGTACAGTGTACACACACTGATCCAATTAGAATGCAGTTTTAGGCCTTTGCGCAGTGTGAATGAGCCCATAAAACGACAGCGACAACTTTGGCCTGGCCAAATGCACTCACGTGCATTTTATGGCCGTGATTTACACAACCAGCCCAAAAGGGCAACACGAAGAAGCAGCAGGAAAAAGAGCAGCTAGACAAAGCGTAAAGAACTGAAAGATAGAGAGTGAGAGATGGAAGAATTTTTGTAACCATGAAATTGAATTGCTACTTTGAAGTGCACTCAACATGGCAACGAGGGGAAAAGCCCAACAGGGGAAGGAGGGCGGAGGGGGGCACCGCTACAAGGTGGCAAGGGTTAACTGTACACATGGCTGACCGTCTGATAGACAGCCACCTAGTTACTCACTCTAATTACCAAATTCAAATGCAGTCACGGCAGCGAAGCTTCACTTTGACGCTGTTGCAAGTGCCACACACAAGTTAGCCAGGCGGAGGTAGGGTAGAGAGGTGGTAAGACAGAAAAAAAAGAAGGGGCTGCAGTAAGTTCATTAGAACAAAAAAAATGTGAGAGAGAGTAGGAAACAGAAGAAAAATGTTATTAGAAAAACGTATTTGATTGAGAAAAAGTGGAAAATTCAAAGCATACAATAAAAAGTTTGTTAATTTTAGTATGGAAAATTATTACTTGATGATATGTGACAAAAGAAAATTGTAGTAAAAACACTCCTAGGTAACACTATAAAGAACTATTGCACTTTTTAGTTAAAAGTTCTTTTGCAATACTATACAATTTGTCTAGGAATAAGACCATGGTTTGAGATATTCTCGGTGCTTAATTAGGAGTTGGGAGAAGAAACGACTCTTCGAAGTTTAAACTAAAATCTGTACTCCAAATTAAAGTTTGTTCCTTTAAAAAGCAAATTATTTATCTATTACAAAAATAATATACCAATTTTCTAGTTAACTTCTTAAAGTATCATATACATTTTAATTAAACAATATTTTTCTAATTTTTCATTAGCTTGAGACATTTTCATTTCAAGTGTTTTTCCAATTGCTCCAAAATGAGGCTTTTCCGATACGAAACAAGTCTGAGATTTATATTAATGTATGTATGTGAGTGTGTGTAGACTGTTGGGTAGCGTTGGCAACCCAGCAATTAACTAGAGTTGCCTCCCGCTGCTAACGGTAAATGCTGCATATGCTGCGCGCAGAGAGTTGCGTGTTTTAATACCCCTTTTTTGTTTTTTTTTTCAACCTCTGTTTATTCTTTCATTATATTTGGTCTCTCACTCTTTTTATATTTTTTTGGTTTTGTTTTTTGCTTTGCCGCTTTGTTTTAACGGAAGCTGTTGCTGTTATTGTTTTTGTTGTTGTTTTATGCTTTTTAATTTCCTTAACAATTTCTTTTGTGCTTTTTGTTTTCCACTTCTGTTCGCATAACGGCGATGAGTGCACTTCAAACGTCTTTGCTTCACTTGACTCCCAAAGGGGTAACAAAGGAGAGCGCGACAAGAGAGCAGAAGGAAGGGGAAGCTACAAAATCAAACGGAATTAAGTCGGAAAAAAGGAGAACGAAAATAATATAAAATCTCATGTGACACACACACACACATACAATGCCTTGAAGTGAAGTGGTGACGCCGGCGCTACCAGATTGGACCAATTTACAAACAAGCAACACAACGAGAGAGAAAGAGGGCTAAGAACGAGTCAATTTTTTGTCGAGAGTGTGTGCTTAACATACGTATCTTAAGCTTGACTTAATTAGGTGGTATTAAAAACAAATTGGGGGACTCTAGAAAGGGTATCCCGCAATTAAATACACATTTTTCTTGGGATCGTACGCAATTCCAACGGAAATTCTTCAAAAGAAAAGCTTCCTCAGACTTTAGAATGCAACTGTTGTCATATTCCCTACTTAAATTCAATTAAAAGCTAATTTAATGCTGCAGCTGTGTTCCCCTACCTATTTGCTGCTTCCCCTCCACAGCTTTCGTTAAGTTTTTTTTTACATCATAAGCAGAGAACTGATCTACGCTACGAAACCGCATGGCAAAGATCTCGCAACGTTCAACTGCAAAAAAGCTTTCAGTTTTTTCTTTTGTGCGCGCAAAAGCTTACGCAAAGTGCGTGAGCGTCTAAGTGCGAGAGTAGTTTCGTTGAGAGAGCACAAGAGAGAGAGAGCAAGTTTTGCATTTGTCAGAGAGCGGCAAATAGTTTTGGGCCTATGATTGCTGCTGCTCTTTGTGTTTGTTGTTGCTGGGCGAAGCCATTTTTAGATTTGTGCGCTACTGCTGCGACGACCACTGCTTTGCTGCTGCTGCTGCTCTTGTTGTTGTTGCTGTAGGGCACACACGCATTGTTGTATTTGCAGTTGAGCTTTTTTTTTAGTTGCTGCTCGTTGTTGTTGCTGCTATATGTATTTATTGCGCGTGAATGTCATTTATAAAGCAGGAAAAGCTTTGCCGAGTGCCTATGCGTGTGTGTGTGCGTTTGTGTGTGCGTCTACGCACATTTTTAATTATGTTGTGCGAGCTCAAGGTTTTTTTCTATCGCTGCTGTAGTTGTTGTTGCTTATATTTTTTTTTGTATTCGTTTATTTTCGTTGCTGTGCAGGCGTTGGCGATAGAGCGTAGCGGCGGCCACTGTTTGCCCCTACAGTCACTGCCCCTGCCCCTCCCCTACGCGTCTCACGCACTTTTTGAGCCAATTGTAGGCCGCAATAATTTAGATGCGACTCTGACACAATCAACGAAACGAACGAAAAAAAAAACTTGTACATATTTTTTTTTGCGCTGCGTTTGCACAGTCATACACACACACACACATGGAAGTAGTGGAATGTGTATGAGCTGACAAGTGTGTATATATGTAAATAGTTCTCTCTATATAAAGCTTATGCTTATGTATTTAGGCCTATTGGCCTTTTGTATTCTATTTATTTGCTGCGCCCTTCTGCGAGTGTGTCTGTGTGTGTATTTATACACTCAATAAAAAAACTAAATTATCAGCGCATTTTGTGTTGTAATTGCTAAAAAAATGGCAAATATTTTGAGGGCAAAAGAAATTATTAAACCAAAAATATATAATTTTTTTCAAGCCCATAGAAATTTTCAAATATTAACCTTGATCTCTGTATAACCATTTAAATAATTTCAGTTAAAGTTTTTCAACTCATTCTCTTTATAAAAAATAATAATTTTTAAGGGTGCATTTTCCAAACTGTTTTCCGAGCAATTTTTATACTTGTCTACACGTTTTTTCAAGCCAACACTTTGGTCACATAATTTCTACACAATTTTATGGCCTATAAAAAATAAAAAACGAGACACGCACCAACTTAGCATTAAGTATTGCATATAGTTGAATATTTCATTTCATTTTTAACATACGTTTTTATGTGGTGCTAATTAAGCTTATCAAAAGCGCAAGACAAAATCCACAAAACACAAAAACGCGAACAGAAAATAAATATTTTTTTAAAATATTATTTAAGTACAGTGAAAACCTGTCAGTGTCACTCAGTGTGTAAATATATTTATTTAACTGCTTGTAGTTGTTATTGTTGTTGTTGTTGCTGTCCATAGGCCTAAGTCTACACAGACACGCACATACACGTACAGTTGCTTGCTATCTGTGAGCAGCGTGTGTAGGTGTACGAGAGAGCATGTTTGTGCATGTGTTAGTGTGTGTAGATATGGCGTTGCCTATGTGCAATGCTTTGGCAAACTATTGTATGTAGCTTTTTATTCCCCAGCTGCTAATTGCCAGTTGCCTTTTGCTCCACTTCGCAATGGCAAAGCACAAGCACACATACAAACGCTCACTCACTCACTTGCTTGCTCGCTCACTCGCACAGAGCAGTCATTTTGTACGCAAAAGTTTTGCATGCATTCGTTATACACACACGCACACACAAACACATACCTAACTGCTAACACGTCTGTGTATTTGTATTGGTGAGTTTGCACAAATAGAAAACGCATTTCATGGGCGTCGCTGGCAGTAGAAAAGCGTGAAGTAGGGGAAATGCACAGCACTCAGTGCTGGCTGCCATTTTAAGTGTGAGAGAGAGAGTTAGTTGTATATTCTGCTCTCTTTAAGTGTCTCTTCAACTGCGCTGCTTGTAATTATTAATTATGCATTATTTGTTTACAAACGCTTGAAATAAATGCAGAGTTGCACAAAATCTTGTCTCCCATTACAATAGCAATAAAAAATATAAGAAAATTTGAAGCTTTAATGGAAAAAGTGCATACGCAGCGGCCAATTACGACTCAATTGGCTATCATCTACTCCGTATTCTGTCAACAGAGGCACAACTGTAATAACAACTGAGCAGCGGCTTAGCTTTTTAGCGGCTTTTCTTGGTAGCCAAATGACATTAAAATTCAAGCAACTGCAGCGGCAAGTCATAAAATGCCACAATTATTAAAGCAGCAGCACGCGAAGAAGAGAATATGAAATGGGGTGAGGGGTGGGGTAGGCATAGGCGCAGCAACTGCGACGCACTTTGCGCAACTGCAAACGACGACAACACTAACAACAACACAGCTACAACTACAATGCGACGCGTCGTTGCGTCAGTCTCAAAACCGCGCAGTCTGCGACGCACACAGTGCACATGCATGCGTTAGAGTAGGACCGCTAGAGTGGGTGGGGAGCTTTGTAGTTGTGTTGTGTATTCTAGGAAACTTAACGATTGTGCAAATGCACGCAACTAAGAGAGCGGGCATAGAAGAGCGCGTCAGCGGAGTGAGTTGAGGTGAGAGGCCAATCCCCAAAAACGCACTTCCGACAAGTGAAAATGCAACAAAGCAGACAAACAAAAATATACGCACGCAAACAGTAAAAAAAGCAAAGAAGCTCATACGTTGGAAATTACTAAAAATCTTGTAGTTGTTGTTGTTGTTGCATTTAATTAAATGCGGAAGACCGACAAAAACAACAACTACATTTAAGCGCACGCAGCGCAAGCGAGAGAGCAGCATGAAGGTACGAAGGGGAACAAAAAGTACACACAACGCACAAAAAAAAATTTGGAACGCGCTGCGCTTAAAGTAGGTCACAGTGGCAGCAGCAGCGCAGCGCAGTACGAAGCGGAGCTGGGCAGAGTAAAGCAGCGCAGCGCAGCGACGCTTCAATGCCGCGAGGGGGTTGCGTGCCAGTGACGACAACGACTGTGACTGCGACGGCGACGCAGCAGCAGCAGCAGTGGCATAAGAAAAGTTTAATTTATGCAAAGAAAGAAAAAATGTTATTGTTTCCTATATGTGTGTATGTGCGAGTGTGTGTGTGTGTGTGTTTGAACAACTTTTGCTTTTTTGTACACTTTACTCATAATTGTTATTAATATGCAACGTTGACTTCACATAAGCAAAAGTGCGTAGAAAATAAAAAATGAAAACTAATTTTTCAACTCTTTTATTTTTGCATAAATTATAAGCACAACTAACTGTAGTTATAATTACAATTACAATTACAATTACGCACACAAAAAGTGCGTATTTGTCTGCGAATGTTTGCAAAGCTTTGCGACGCATGGCAACAACAGCAACAACAAAGGGACAACTTTCGAAAAGTTCGTTTTAACTAACGGTGACAAAAGCTAAACGAATGGGTGGATTAGGAGAGTGGAAGTGAGAGGGGTAGTGTATGGTGTAGAGTATTTCAAGCGAGTGAAACTGAGCAGGAGTTGTTGATAAGTTATGTGACAGCTGAAGCTGCACAGTTAATGCATTACAGCGTTGCCAGACATTGCATTGTAGCTAGCTAAGTTTGCTGCAGTAGCCAACGTTTAGAATATTATACTTGTATGAACATTCACAGATTTTTATTGATTTTTAAGACACTTTTTAAAGCAAGTCGCATCAAACTGTATCCTAAATATATAAGCTAAGTTGGCTGCGGTAGAAAATGTACTTAATTTGACTAGTAAGACATATGTATGTATATATAACTTTAGTAGAGGAAAACTGGGATTTTACTTGGCATCTAATGCTAAGTTCTCAATAATTATTGTACTACAAACGCAAAGATGTCTTCTTTAACTAATTTCCTTAATAAAAAAAATACCTCTTTAGTCTATAAAAAAATGTGTAAAACTTTAGTTAAGAATTTGCCAAGCTAAGTTGGCTGCGGTAAGCAATGTTTGTAATGTATCTATCGAAAAGCCTTTTAAAACTTTTTTTTTAACTAACATGTTTTATATATATAAAATTATTTAAATATAATACTAACAATTATTTCCCCATATAGAAAATTTCCTCCAAAAACTCACCTTAAAATCCAATTGCAAATTTACGCGTTAATCCAAAAAAAGCTCCTTAAAGTTTACTTTTTGTTTTACTAAATGTTTACAAATGTTGTTTTTGTATTTCTCTCGGATTTAATTATAGTATGATTTGTTTTTTAGCACACTGCACTGCACTTATGCCAAAAAAGTTTGTTTTATATTTTTACAGTTCAAAATGTTTACCAAATATTTGCTTATACGATTTGTAGCAATTGTTATTGATATTTTTATTTTTAAATATATATATATATATACGTATATATAAATAAGTTTCAATTGTTTTTTGAGTAATTTTTGTTTTATGTTTTTTATCGAAACGAAATTTTTATGCAAACTAACACACACGTTTTTGTTGTAGTTGTTGTAGTTACTGTAGTTGTTGTTGTTGTTATGGCTGCTTATTGTTGCTGTTGTTGTTGTTGTGTTGCTGTGTTTAGTATTGCGTTATGTCCGAACCAATAATTTTGAAGAGTTTTCCAATTTTGTTGTTGGCTTAAATTTTTGCGATTTTCGATTTGCGTTTTTAACTTAACTGATTTTTGCTGATTTGTTGTTAATTTGCGGTTTTAAATGTTACATTTAATTGCTTTTTATCCTTTAGTTACGTGTGTTTGCTTGACGCCTTCGACTTCTCGTTCTTTTTCCTCAATTAGCCAAATTTAAGTTTATTTAATTTTCATCAATTTTTCCTTGCCTTACAAATTTAATTGTTTTTTTTCTTCTTCTTCTTTTTCTTTTTTGCCAAAATTGTTTTTGTAAAATTTTTAACCCGAAATTATGATTTTTGTTTTGCCAATTTAATTTGTTTATGCGAAAAAAAAGTTTTTGATTCAATTCATTTTTGGTTTTTTGCAATTTCTCTCACGCAAACATAATAAAAATTATTGTTTGTTTCGGGGCTTTTTTCTTAAATAATCTTTTAGTTAGTTAAATGTTCAAAATGTTTGGCATTTTGTTGCATGCGTCGATTTTGCTGCCGGTTGTTGTTGGTTTTGTTGTCGTGATTAGTTTGTTGAGACATTTTCACAGTGACATTTGTGCCTGCAAAGAAAGCGGAAAAATATATAAGATTTTTTGCACATTTTAGTTGCTAAAAATAATTTTTAAAAATATTTTTGAAAGTAAAAAAATTGTTTAAAAAGTTGAGAATGTTTTGCGCTTATTTTTATATGCTAAATTTTATTATTTATATATTTAATGAATTTTTATATATTTTTAAAAATTCCCTACTTCTACTCAATCTGTCAACCGCTTCATTGCTCAATTTCGGTTCGAGAAAAATACACAAATTTCATTCATGAGCGAAATAATGTCAAAATCTTGTGCTTATCAGTGTCAATTCCATTTCTAGTGTTTTTTTTTTATTTTTAATCTCAATTCCATAATGCTAAAGCATTGCATTTGATTTTCCCCCCCCTCTACGAGTTTTTTTGTTCGCTTCGTAATCTCAACTTGACACGTTCTGCTTGTAGTTTTGAAATTGTCCATAAACAAAAAACAAAAACACTTAAACATGTGCGTAGCATCAGGAAATTGTCAATGCCTTATCGCCTTTTTTTTTGGAAATATTATGCAGCTGCCAGTTAATTATTATAAACAAATAAGCTTCTAATTAATTGAATTACAAAACTTAAGAAAATTTAAAGTTTACCGCTAAATTTGTTAAATAAATTTGTGCTATAAAACGAGAATTTTTTCTAGTGAGCAATTTTTAAACACAATCAATTTTTTTAATTTTCAATACGTTTTTCAATTTATTATTTTCAGATATTTCTTGAGTGTTTTGGCTTCTGCAGAACTAAATTTTTAAGATGGACTTTGGAGTATTTTCTTAATTTTCTGTATATTTAGAAATTTTTATATTTTTTTCGCTACTTCAAATAGTCGCAAAAGCATTAAAGCTCAGTGTTATACTGTTAAATAAATTAAATTATATATTGTAGGCAAAAAGAACAAATTTATACCTTACATTCTACATAATTTCAGAAATTTATTTTAAAGAAAAACTTTTTTTCATGCTATAAGTTAATTTTAAAATTATTTCAACATTTTTGAGATTTAAAAATATATGAATCGATTAAAAATATATAGCTAATACTTTTGCATAAATAAAGTCGGCATATTTGCCATTGCTTTTATTTGTTTTAAACTTTTGTTTTTATGATTTTTTCACATTTGCTGCAAATTTTCTAGTTTTCAAAGCAAACAAGTGTCTTTTCTGTAAAGTATCTTTAAAGCGAAATAAAAGTATCTTGTGCTTAAGTCACAAATCATTTTATTAAACTTGAGTGGTTTTCGCGCTGCACTCGCACACACACACACACACACACACACATTTACACGCACTAGCACACACACAAACACGTGATGCTCAACTGCAAAAGTTGCCTGAGTTTTGGCTTAGGATTTATTCTTTGGCTTGGGGCGTAGAGCGGAAAGGGGCGGAAAAGGGGTTGTTATAGTTGTTGTTGTAGTAATTGTTGTAGCTGTTGTTGTTGTTGGTGCTGTTGTTGTAGTTACTGTAGGCACTTTTGTTGCTGGATTTTGAATGCAGAGATTTTCCTGTTCTGCATACAAAACTTGAGTTTTTGGAATTTTCCTGTTTCAGTTGCATGTGTTGTGTACCAAAGCAACCCCGTTAAACACACACACAACCGCACACATACACAAACACACACATACACTCGCAGCAAAAATTTATTTATTTCTTTATCTGAAGGATTTTGCCACATCTCATTTAAAAAGTAGTTTTAATTTGTAGCTGATTTGTAGCACTCAGCTGGTAACAGTTAAGAAAAGTATCTGTCAGATACAAAGACAGCTTTTGTTAAAAACTTGCACAGTAAACTTTATTTCCTTAAACAAATTCCACAATTTGTTTAAACTACATATTTTAATTATTTCTAAATTTAATTTCATGTATTTTATTTGCCATTAAAATTTAAGCACATTTAATGGATTTTTGTATTTATCAATAGCTTTGGTTTTGCATTGATTAATAACAATAAACAATGAATTTACCTTCAATCACTTGTCAAACGCACACACAGACACACACACACGCACATAGTCGAACGCACACATACGCGTAGAGACACACACACACTCACTTACAGGGACTCACTTGTGTGTGTGCCGTCGAATTTGTTATTGTATTTGTTTGCCGGCCTTGAAGGTGTGTGTGTTTTAATTTGTTTTACTTTTATTTTAATTTACTTTTATTTTTTTTGTAAACATAAATTAAACTTAAATAATAAATTAAAAGCAGTTTTGAATTTTTGCGCTTCTTTTTTGCTTTGCACTCGACTGCAATTCGAATTTTTAATTTAATTATTTGAATTTATTTTTATTCTTTTTATGCATTTCCGTTGTTGCTGTTGTTGTCGCTCTTGTTATTATTGTTGTTGTTGTTGCTGTTCGTAATAATTTATGCAATTAATAATTTAGTTGATTTTGCTTTTTCGTTTGTGTGTTTTTCTT
The DNA here is from genome assembly GCA_020829145.1 of Drosophila nigrodunni. Lineage (NCBI taxonomy): Eukaryota > Metazoa > Arthropoda > Insecta > Diptera > Drosophilidae > Drosophila > Drosophila nigrodunni. The sequence continues at coordinate 2,645,206 of JACVCZ010000008.1, forward strand.
TTATTTATTTATTTTTTTTGTATTTTTGTTGTGGGGGAAAATGTTGGACAAGACGAGACGAGAAAAATGCACACAACGAACGCTGCTGCTGCTGCGAGCTGCGCACCACCGAAACCTAGCGCCGAATAGACGAGCATGAAATTCAAAAATTGCGTTTATGGCCTATCAAGCAAGCAGCAGCGGCGGCAACGGCAGATCACGCACACAAGCTTACAAAATGCACGCATACACACGTTGTGTGTGTGACGGGCAGCGGGCAGAGCCACCACCATCAGCAGCAGCAGAAGCAGTAGCAGCAAGCAGCAAGAGCAGCAAGAGCAGCAAGCAGCAGCAGCAGCAGCGCAACAGCGTTCAAGAGAGTAAGAGTAAACGCAGCCGAACGCAGCAAAGCGCAGCAAAAAAAAACACACACACATACGCAAACAGCACTCGCTCGGAGAGCAGAATTTGCATTGGTGTTGGATGAGAGATAAAGAGCGCGCAAGTTTTGCCAAAGCAACCGCTCTCTTATTTGTTTTTATGCTTACGCTCTCTTTGCTTGCGCTCCCTCTGGCAGTTCGCTCTCGAACTCAACCACAACCACTTGCGCAGCGGCTGTGCAATGTTTTTTTTTTGCCTGCTTGCTGGCTGGCGCTTTTAATCCAATTGGAATGCACGTCTTGCACTCTTCAAATTAGATTTGCGAGAGTCGTGTAAGAGCAGCCCAAAAAGGCTGCAAATAGTGCACTAAAACTAACTGTTTAGTTAATTGAATGGATTTACTAGATAATTAGGCATTAAATGAGTTGGTTAAGCTGCAAAACTATGATGTCATTGCTGCAACTTTGCATGTTTTGTGTGTATGCAATGCCGCCCCTCTCCCTTAGTCCAGCCAGCAACGCTTTTGGGGGTTAATTTAGACTCACAAGCACACACAATCACTCTCTTGCGCTCTGGCTCTCTCACTCTCTGACGCTCGCTGTGTGTGTGCAGGCAAATTGCATAATAACTGTTGTTAGAAGGAGTCCTTCATGTGGAAAGCGCTCACATCAAGAGTGAGAGTGGGACGGGGTAGGGGGAGGTGAAGTTTAAGGGGTTAACAAAACTTGAAATATCAGCTGTAGGCAGAAAAGATATCTTGGAAGATCTCTGGCACAAAGTTCTCAATAATTCTACAAAAAGTTTTAATTTCTATTGCAAATTCCTGAATATCCTTTAATTTTGTATACCCTGTAAAGTCTTTATATTGACGAAATATCAAATTGCTAAGCCCCTAATCAACTTGCAATTGTCTAAAAGCATACAAATAATTATATTAATTAAAAAGTTGTTTTTTAACCGGACAGAACCAAAGTGATCCCGTATAACACTCGAAAAAGCACTCAAAAGTTTCAGTTGAGCACAAAGAAATAAAACTCGTTTCTCCTGCGCGACAACAACAACAACAAAAAAGTATAACAATACGCATTCATTTTGCAGTGGCAATAACAACAATGAGCCCACAAAAAAGAGAGCGAGAGCGACAGAGAGCTTGAGCGCATGTCGCTCAGAGAGCGAAGCGTCGCTGCCATTTTATTGCCGCCGCCTGCACACAAACAGCAGCCGCAGCTCATGTTCGTGTGTGTTCGTTCGTTTGTGTTCGTCGTTCGGTCGCAGTCGCAGCAAGTTTACTCAATTCACAAACAAACACGTGGAGCAGCGGCAGCGCAGTTAGCGCAACCAAGCGCAGCGTCGAGAGAACTTTTTTGTTTTTTTTTTTGGCGCGGGCCCCTTCTCTCTCTCTCTATTTCAATCGCTCTCGCTCTGTGCTGTGCGTGCGTACATGCTGTATGTGTGTGTGAGTTGGCGCTTATGTGGCTGCTGTTGCTGCTGCCTTTGCTGCCTATGCTGCTGCCTACCAGAAATCCAATAAGCAAAAGCTTCGTGCGTTGCTGCGCACACACCAATGCAGGCCATTATATGCGTGTATGCACGATGGTATTGCGTTGTATGCATACACATACAAATGTACATACACACATACATATATATATATATATATTGCGTATTTTGGCATGGCCGCCAACATTTCAGACGCTAGCAGCGACGCCGACTTCGTCGTTTGCAGTGTGTGCGCTCTGCGCTGCAGCACTTTTCGTCGTCTGCCTTGCGCTGCCCTATCCTTTGGCTTTGCTGTTGTTGCTGCCGCTGCTGCTGCTCTTGGGCCTATGTACAGTTTTTTGGGGCGGCTTATATGCTCCACATTTTGGCGCCATCCCGACACTCCCTCATACCAGCACCACACACACACATACTGACGCGCCACTCACACCCACTGGCAGCGAACGCACTTTTGCAGCCTGCGTTTGCTTTTCTATGTATGCGGGAGTGTGCGTGCGTGTGTGTGTGTGTGTTTGTGTATTTCTTTGTGCTTGTGTTTGTGTTGGTGTGCGTGCGCTTTTTATACTCTCTGCAAGAGTATATTGGGTTTGTGCAAAAGTATGTAACAGGCAGAAGGAGGCGTGGCAGACCCCATAAAGTATATATATTCTTGATCAGCATCACAAGCCGAGTCGATATAGCCATGTCCGTCTGTCCGTCTGTCCGTCTGTCTGTCTGTCCGTCTGTCCGTCTGTCCGTCTGTCCGTATGAACAAACAGATTTCAGAGATGGTAAGAGCTACAAGTTCGAGCTTGGTGTCAAACGATCAGATATTTAGTCAGTCAATACAAGAATCTTTTTTTTTTTTCGATGCCACGCCCCATTCGCCCACAATAAGCAAAAAACTGGACACACCTCGGAAAAATTGGTGTTTTCGGCAAATATCTCAGTAACTATGGCACCTAGGATCACCAATTCTGGTACGGGTGTTCCTAGCGAGAGCATAGTTACATTGCCATTTAAAATTTTGGACTGCCACGCCCACTTTTCCCACAATTTATAAAATAATTTTCAAGCTTCAATGCCGTTTTTTTCCGTATCGTACAGTATTGTTGTTTATAACTGGTGTGGATACTAACTATATTAAACTATCCTGAAAGGCGCATTAAAATCGGACTATAAACAAGAAAACTAGAAGCGTTACAATATTGATAATTGAACGCAATATCAACCCATAGGTGCAAGCGAGATAGAAACACACAAGCACATGTTCGAACGATTTCGCTGCCTGTGTGTCGGCAGCGCTGCCCGCGGTCGCTGGCTGCGCCGAATACACACATACATACATGCATGCATCATATATTGTCAAACGTATGTGTATTCGCATACAAACAAACAGATGTGTGTTTGATTATGCTTAGATTGTTTTTGTTTCAACGTGTTTTAATGCAAGTAATTCACATTGTAATATCTCGATACCGATTTTAATAATTTAATCGGGACAAATGCAGAGAGTATTATACGGTCGGGCGCGCTCGACTGTACTTTTCTTTCTTGTTTGGGTGTGCGTTTTTGTGAAATTTTAGCATTTATTTGTTATGTACTCGCACTTTGACTGCGCTGCTGTCGCTGCGTCGCTGCTGCTGCGTAGGCCCGTTATGTACACTATTTGGCAATTATGTGTAGCTATGTGTGTGTGTGAGTGTGACCCTGCTCTTATCTGCTTGTATGTGTGTGTGCCTGTGCGTTGTGTGTATACTGCATTTTTTTCCGCTTCTCAAAGCTTTTACAATTGCACAAAAACAAATGTTTTGCTTGCCTTTGGTATTTGTAATGTATACACACACACACACAGACACACTCTCTCACACACACACACACACACACACATACTTATGCGTATATACGTTTCTTTCATGAACAAACTGAAATGCTTCGATGGATTTTTGTTGTTGCGTTTTCAGATAAGATGATATCATTTGTTTTTGTACCATTTGGCGCACATTAAATTTGTATGTTACGCTACACACACACACACACCCACATGCATGTATGTGTGTGCTATTTATGTATGTAGTTGTTTATGTATTGACTTACAAATTCTGAGCAATTTGGCGCTTGCAATGACTGCGTTTTATGCTCTTTTTGGTGTTTTTTGTGGATGTCAATTGGTTTGAACCAGTTATGGCGCAGACACACACACACACAACACGCACTTGACAATGAAAATGTTTGAATCTATATGTGAAATAATCTTTAATACAGTAACTCACACAGTTGTGCTGACAGCGGCATTTAGTGCCTATAATATTCACTAACTTTATACAATTTTTATAAATAGTAATTTTCTAAGCTCAAAATATTTACAATTATATAGGAAACCAAAAGAATGCCTAAAATAAAGTTAAATCTGATTTTCTTGAAGCAAATAATTACTAGACTCACTGTAGCTGCTAAGAGACCCGTTGAACTATGTCTAGGGCAATAATTGTGCTAATTAGACCAAGTAATTGCAGTAATCACCAAACAGAGTGTGCACGAGCGAGCGAAAAACCGAGAGAGAAAGACAGGGAGAGAGAGACAAAGAAGGAGAGAGAAAGAGGTGCAGCTTATTGTAATCTCTTGCAATAATTATAGCAAATTCCACATAAATCAACTATTATTTACCAAAATAGCTGGTTATGATACAAAAATTGAGCTTAGCAACTAGAAAATATAGTTATAGTGTTGGAAAACGAATTTCTGCATATTCTATTTACCCAAAAGTTACATAAACTTTAAGTATTGGCATTTAAAAATTTTAAATATGTTAGTGTTTAATAAAATTAGTAAGTTTAGCAAACAGAAATCAGTGTATAACATAAAATGCACTATAATAAATATGTTTATAGTAATAATAATAGTAGCTTTTACTTGAAAATAATACAAAAATTAAAACATTAACTGAAACGTCTTAAAACTGAAAATTTTCGATTAACAAAAGCAAACTATAGTTAATATAGTTAATAAATTTAAAATTCAGCTGAAAAATATATTTTAATTCCCAAAAATAACTCAAAAGGCCTGGGGAATCAACAAGTGTCATTATCTCGCTTTAACAATTTAATTTTACATAAAATGTTTTAAGCTCGGCACTGGGGTAGAAAGTAAAGCCGCTAAAACCGAAGCAACAAAAATTGTTTTGACTGACATCAAAGGACAAAAGCGAAATTAAGCAGACGAGAAACTGATGAATTACAACAAAAAGCGACAAAAGGCAAAAAGCGGTGGGAAAAAAAAGCCAAACCACGAAAACAACGACAAAAATGTCAAGAAAACCACCAAAAATAAAAAGGAAGGAGGGCGAACAAAGGGGCGCATAGAGGCGTGGCCAAGGGTGAAAGGGTGAACGGAAAGTGAGTGACATTGGAAAATTCAAAACCAAAAAGAAAAAACAAAGAAAAACATAAGAAATAAGCAATAATTTTAGCATAATTTGCCAAACAATGACGTAGACAAAAAGCCAGAGAAAAGGGCAGAAGGAGACAGGGGAGGGGGGGGAGAAGAAGAGACAGCGAGAGAGACAAAGCCGTTGAGGAAGACAACAAAATAAAATCAACCCAAAAAAAAAAAGGGTTCAAGGACATTTTACACATAATTTTTACTACCTTACACACTTGGCCAGGTTGACAAAGATTTGGCTCGAACACGCTGCCTGGCATTCCCCCACCGCACACCCCTCCCCGCACCCCTACTCCCCACTCGCCACCTTCATGCTAATGTAATAATTTTCCAGATGTGCCTGAGGATTTTTCCCGAAACGTCCTTGCGCTGATTTCAGCCAGGCCAAGAGCCAAAAGCCAAGTCAGCGGTGTAGTGAGGGTAGTGGCGGCTATGCATAAAAAAATGCTGTTGCTGGCGCTGGAGTTTAACGCTCTATTACGCACAATCAAATGAAAATGAAGGAAAAACCAAGGGAAAAACTGAAAGACGACGACATTGATTGCCTTTTTACCTTTAACCTACAAAAGCGGCACACACCCCGCCCTAACCCCCTTGCCACCCACACCCCTTATAGCGTCTTTGTTTACCTTTTTGGCCTGGCCAATCGATTATTACGTTTTTGGGTGAATGAACTTGAAGAAAGTTGACACAAAACAAGAAATGGCAAAAAAGGATTTGCGCATATTTGCATAAAAAGCGATTTAAGTGTGACCAGAGTGCGTGGAAAATGCATAGTGCTAGGGGTGGGGTGTGGGGTAGAGGGGGAGAGCGAGAAAACAACAACAAATTGTGAACTGGAGCAGAGAGAGAACTATTACAAGAGGTGTGAAGAGAAAGGGGGACAAAGGCAGGGGGATATGGCTGGAAAGGGGGTGGGACAGAGGCATTTGTGTTTTGGGAAAATTGGGTCACGCACGCATGTGTTGACTGTAGCGGACTGACGTTAGACTGACAGATGTGGCGGGCGAGTAACAAGAGACGCGATATAATCGACAACAGCAACAAACTGCGGCAGACAATGCGACGCATCGCGTTGCACGGGAATGGGCATGGCGTGGGGCAGGTAGCGGTAGGGAGCGGAGGTGCGAGCGTTGAGCGTAACCGCTGCACGCATGCAAAGCACCAAAAAACTACAGTAGTCACTGCTTTGATCGGCACTGCAGCTTAACTTAGTAGCAGAAGATCTTTAAAAGCTAAATGAGAACTTTACTTTTTAAAAGTTATGTAAACTAATCAAACACTTCTTAAATATTAATAAAAATTACGCAAGGCTTAAAAGAAAACTTTAATTATAGAAGCAAATTCCTTTAAAGTCTTTTAAATATTTTTAAATTTTATTAGATGTTGTTCTTAGCGCTAGTTTACTGTAGTTTCACTTGACAATAATTGTTGCGCTGTTGCTGCGTTTTTCCGCTGATTGACACACGTTGATCAGTGTCGCTAGCCGTCTCTTTCACGCTACCTTATCACTTACTATATCTCTCTCATTCCTCTCTCTTTTTCTTAAGCTCACGCACTCGTGCTCCCTCCCACTCTATGTCTATCTCTCTCACAAGCCACTGCAATTCTCAACAAACACTAAAAAAATCGTCTAAATTGTTGTTGCTGCTCTCATTTTGTTGTTGTTTTTGTTGTTCGTTTACACAAATTAGGTCAATGCATATAATTTGGAGTGTGCGAGTGTGTGTGTGTGTGTGTGTGTATGTCTGTGTGTGCGTTGTTGCCGATGTTGCAATGTTGTTGTTGATGGCGCAGTTGTTGTAAATTATTTGACTTTGCCTTTGATCTTCTGCTTCTGCTGCTGCCCCAAACAGCTGTGGCATGCCACACCCCCTCTACGCCCCCTTCCACACAACACACTCCTCTTGCAGCACCCTTGAATCAACCACCACCCACTGCCCACCTCCAACCACCCGCTGTCTCGTGTCTTTGTGTGGCAACACTCAGAATGCAATCCATCAATCGCAATGCCAGCAGATGTACCAACTGCGACGTCGCTGCCGCTGCTGCAGTCGGCGTTGACGTCGCTGCCTCGGGCACTGCTGCAGTCGTTGGGCAATTATGTAATCTATGAAACCCGCGGCGAGAATTGCCCAAAATAGTTGGAATCTCAACAGTTGCCGATTGTGGCAAGAAAGTGGAAGAGAAGAGGAGGGGAACGTAGAGAATGGGAGATTGAAGGAAGGTGGAAATGAGGAAGGAACAAAATGAAGTGGGAAGGAATTAAGAAGAGAATAAGCATAGGAGAAAGGAATAAATGAAGCATAACTGGAGACGAAGAAAGTATTAAAGGAAATAAATAAATTAAAAGACTCCGATTTTGCACGTAGAAAAGTAAAAGAAATGAAAGGATAGTAGAGAATTTGAGAGGGGATTGGTGAATATAAAGCAGAGGAAGAAGAAGAGAATTACCCTCACTTCTAAATAGCAACTAAAACTGCTCAATTAATTTCCTTTTACCTATAAAATTCGCTCACCCCAAAAGTCAACTACCAACAAGCGCTTAAATGTGGCAATACTTGCTTGCCAATCGCATAAACACTGCAGATAACTGTAACAACATAATCACATCATAACCTTAAGTACTTTATGCCATTATGGAACCTTCAAAATACAAAAAAAAACGAAAAAAGGTTGAACATAAATTAAATTAAGCAAAAAGCAGCAGAAAAACTAACCACCCAATAAGATCAACCACAAATGTCCACAGTTATTTGTTGTGCTCGCCTTCGTCTTACAATTTAGCTATGTATTATTTATATTTATTTTATGCAAAAAGGAGAAGAGGAAGAGCAAAAGAAAAGCGAGAAGAAAAACGAAAGGAAAATAAACCGAAAATGTTGAAAAACTTGCACAATCGAATGGCGAGAGCAACCCCAAAGAGCAAGATGCGCCTGCCAAATGTTTTTCCGAAATTTTCACTGCCTATTGGAATACCCTGTAGCTAGCATTGAAAAGAGGGTGCTTTAAATGTGTGTAAAAAATTTTTAACAAACTTTGAAGCGCATTTAATCAATAACTTGCCATGTTGCTACTGAAAAACATTTTACAGGGTATCTTAAAGTCATTCAGCCTTTTGTGTACACATTGTTTCATTTGTCTTTTACGCATTTATGTATATTTTATTATATATTTTTGTTACAATTTGTTTCAGTTTTTAAAAAATAAAAATACAGGGTATTTTTAAGTCGATCAGTCTTCAGTTGGTACATTTTTTTATTTGTTTATTATGCATGAATTGAAAATGTGAAGCAAAGTTTTGCAGCAACTGAAAGTATTCAATTGAGTGTAAGAAGTGCGTGGATAGAGAAAGCAGGCGCGAAAGCGGGAGGGAAAAGGAAGGAATTACAATGAGAGAGAAGTAGAAAAAGAAGGATGGGTCTATATATACACCATATATATTATTTTATTTTTGCCAGTCGTGTAATTATGAACATTTGCTGCCCTTTTGCATACCCTTTGCTGCCAAGGCCCCTTCCTTTTCCTCTCACTCCCCAACTTCACCATCTTTCTGCCCGCCACTTTTTACGGCTAAAAAGTTTCACAAAACGCCAGCCAAATCGCAGTCAATTCGAATGCCAATTCCAAGTTTAATTCCCACGCGTGCCGCTGCCTCAAAAACTAATTGCAAATTAATGACTTTGCTTAAGTTGCCGCAATGAACAACAACAGCCAGCGAAACAACAACAACAATTAAAACTCCTAGACTTGGCGCATCTTCTGTCAGAAGGGCGTGGAGGGGTGTGTTGGGGGTTGGGGTCTAAACGGCTCAAAGTTATAGTTCAGCAATGCAGGGCTCTGCTCTCAAGTTAATCAATCATTTAATCCATTACATGATGTGCAAAATAAGCAACGACAACAGCAACAACAATTGTCTAACACGTGTTTGCCAATTTGTAGCTAATTAGTTTTCTTTGACCATTCGCCGCAACGATCGTGCAAGTGCAAGCGAGATGGCAGCACTACACACAGTTGCAATTCTCTTTTGTTTTGTTTTGCACGCTTTCGCTTATCTCCAAGAACTGCAGCAACAGCTGCGTGCGCCAGACAGAGACAGCAAGTGAGAGCGAGGCCAACTGGTTTCCTATTGGATGCGCAAAAATGGCGATTGATTGTGGATCGTGGAGGCAGTGAAAGCGCATTGCAAACGTTAAGTACAGAACGCCAGCCAGTTTGCTAACACTAAATGATACCCTGCAAATGGTAAAATGTGCATCGCACTGACCTTATACTTTTTAAAATACTATTGATTTTATAATTTTTTATATAATGAAATGCATTAATGTGACTCTATTTGACACGATGTAAGTATCAAAGTAATGAGTTGTCTTAAATGACACCTTGTAAGCTGTGTAATAAAGAGCACTCTAAGTAAATATTAAAGTTTTAATTTTTTAAATATTACATATACAAATAAAAACACAAGTCTGTTTAATAGAATGTTTAATTGAAATTCATGTTTTTGTCAGTGCTTTATAGAAAATGGTTTATAATTCGCCCGCAGAGATACCCTGTATCCAATTAAAATTTAGTGCCGCATTAAAATTTCTAGCAAATGAGACACAAATTTTGTATAATTTGTCTGCCTGTTTTTACCTGCGCTCCGAACCCTTGAACTAGTTTAGAACATAAAACAATTTGGTTTATTACAAAAACTAATAATCAAACATTTAAAATAACACGCAAAACGATCCGATGTTTAATGATTCGTGTCCATATCGCACTATCAGCAAAAACAACAGAAACAAAAACACAAAAAAAAACACAACCGATTTACACAGAGTTTACTAAATTAAAAATTGGGCTCTATATATTTTATAGGCACTATGAGAACTGTAGAGACTCAAACTAGTTTTAGCAGTGTTACATGATGCTCTTACAAAAGAGGTGTGCTAGCTAACTTACAAGGTTTGTGTACAATTTAGTATTTTAAAAAAATTTAGAATTTTTAAAAAAAATCTAAACTATTTTTGGTTTAACAATTCAAAGTAATTTGTATAACAAATTGAATCTTCTAAAAACATAATTTCATAAACAAAGAAATGCTAACGATAACCAAGTGTTTCTATCGCCTATCGATAAATCAGTTAGTGTAGTGTCATTTCGGTGCTTTGCAGTCGGCAAGAAGCTTTTGCTGTAGCTTGTTTGGCATTAATCTCTTAACAATGTGAAACTGCGCTGCGTGGACATAAAATTTATGGGATGTCAAAGGGCCATAATCTGTGCGGAGCGGCGACTGCTGCTGCTGCTGACGCTGACGTTGCTGCTGCTTAGACGGCGACTAAGTAGCAGTAGAACCTAAGCACAAAGAAGGCCAAGCGAAGGCAGAGACAAGGAGAGCGAGAGGGGATGAGAGGCATAGGGGAGCTGGGGAGCATGGCAGCGCGTGCAACAAGAGCGACAAAGCTTTATGCTCACGCACACGCAGACAAACACACGCATGTGGTGATTACCTCATCGCAGCGAATGTCAAAAAAAGCGCAGAGCAAAAGCGAAGCGCGGAATGCGTGAGAGAGCGGGAGTGAGAGAGAGAGAGACGCACTTTTTCTATGCTTGGAGGCCATGCACGCACATCAGCAGATATGCGTGTGTGTGTGTGTATGTGTGTGTCTATGTTCTATGTGCTGATTAAAAAAGCGTGCGATCTCTTATTAATGCTGCTGCTGCTGCTGCTCGAAGCTTTTGCGCTTGTTGTAACTTTTGGCTGCCCCTTGTCGCTGCCCCTCACCCCACCCTACCTGCCATGCTGCTTTGTGGCTTGGCCTGCGCTTAAGAACTGGTCCAGCAACATTTTAATTAATGATCTGGCAATGCTTTTGCTGCTTCTACATGTAGATACCCTGTACGAGTGCAGTGTGTGTGGGTATGATGTACGTAGAGCTCAGTTTGCAACACATTTCAGTAAAAGATTGTATTAGAAGAGGTGTACAAAGGCTTTGCTTTGAAATCAAAGCTTTAAAGATATTTAAAGGGTATCTATTAGTCGTTCGCCTCCATTCCCTACTTCTTGCTCAACTGCGCCATGGTTTTTATTCTATTCAGCTGAATGTAAAATCTTGTACGGTAGGTCATTTGCTCTCTTTCTCTAGCTTAGACGCTGCTCCTCTCTGTCCCTCTCGCTGCCCCTCTCTCTCTATTTGGCATTCGTTGCTTGTCTCTTCCAGCTGCTCTGAGGGTCTTGTAATAGCCGGAAATGTGTCTTGTTCTCCTCTGTATGTGTGTGTTGGTTTTCTTTACTGACAAACCACAAGATATTAAAACATAAAAATTCTCCATTAAATCTGTTGACTTCTACAATCGCATTCAAAGTAATTAATCAAAATACGAATTCGAAAAAGGAAACGAAAGCAAAAGTTCCAACCACTCAACGAGGGTGTGTTCTTGCACTCACAACGCCAAGAAACCAAAAAAAAAAAAAACCGGGAAAAGTGGGGAAAAAAAGGAAAAATACCACACATAATTATTATAATTTGCATTTTCAGCAGGTTGGTCATAAAATGGTGTAAAGAAAAGTATGCGGAAAATGTGTTTGTGTGGAAACTAATACGATAATAAATCAAACCTGTGGAAGAAAACAACGAAAGAGTATAAAAGTGAACAGCTTATACCCTATGAATTCAAGACGACATAAGGGCAAAAGGGAAAGAATTAACAGACAGTTAAAATTATAAGGATAAGTCGCGTCTAGCTCTTATCCACCAATTCAATTTCCGTTTTAAACACAGACACACCTCGTCCTGCTGACTGACATAGTCGATACGCCTCAAACTGCCCAAATCCCGGGCATGTCATAAAAATCGTCAGTATTATGAAATCATATATCAAAAAAGGTTTGCTCGTTGTTTTTTTTTCGCTTTCCTTCTTTTCCTGCACGAAGCTGCGTATGAGTAATAATTTTGCGTATACGCAATGTGTGACAAAAGGGGTCAAGCAGTGCATGTGTGTGTGCAGGACTGACTGTGTGTTAATGACCATAAAGTTGTAGCAGAAATCAGAGAACACACATACGCCCTGTGAGCCCAGCCCAAAATGAAATTCTATTTCTTTGCCGCTTTTAATTTTATTATATTCTCATAAATTATTGTTGTAGTTGTAAGTTGTTGTTGTTATTGTTGTTGTACGTGTGTCCTTTATTGCATTTTAATGGAAATTTCTTGTTATTTTTATTCTTTGCGCCTCATTTATGGCCTGTACCTCCTTCTGTGCGGCTAATATGACAATAACCAAAGTCCAGAGAAAAAAACAATTAAGTAATTTCGTAATTATTATAATTATTGTAAATTTTAGTTCACTTCGCTGTGGTTATTGCTGCGTTTTCGGGGCTTGGTTTGCGCACAACGCATTTGAATTATAATACTTTCAGTTCGTTCGCGTCTCGAACTCGTTACTATGCTCAATGGATTTTTATTGCAAAATTGCGTTTTCATTTACAATATTTGCTAGGGCAGTTTTCCACACCCCCCACGATGTACACAATCCCTAATTTCCCTTGAATGTAACCCCATTTATGTATTATTTTGAGGTGCGTGCCTGAATTTTGGACGGGAATTGCGTTCAAGTTGGTGGGGGATGATTCATGTTGTTCCAGAATCTTGTGGTATGCAAATTTTGCAATATAATGTGTGCTTAATTGTAATATAACTCGTATGTTATTAGTTTAATTAATCATAGAAGAGAGCTCCAAGGGGGAGAAGAAAATAATCAACAGTGAATTCAGTTAGTTTGGTAAGCAGCGTCCATTAATTAACAGATAGTTTGCTAACTATTAGGAAGCATTTGTGCAGAGACTTAATCACAACTTAAGTCTCACATAAACTAAACATTTTTAGTTTAAACCTAGTTACTAAGTCCCTCAAGCTTACATCTTAATTCACTTGGTTGTAGGACAATTTCCGTAATTTTTCCTGACGCAGCTTTACAAAAAATTTAACAATTTGTCAAACTGCAAATTGTTTATGTTATGCAAATAATTTCTATAGATAACAATTTACGATTATTACAAGCTGAATAACAACAACAGCAACAAAGTGAAGAAATCTAGCGAAAAATATGATAATAAAACTAGAAATTTATATGACACGAGCAGGAGCAGAGCAGAGGAAAGCGGGAAAATCATTCAAATTAGTTCAAAGGAAAAATCGAAGAAGAAAACAAAAGCGGCCGTCAAAGAGCAAAGCAATCCAATCACCACAATAACAACAACAACAATGACTTGATAATGTTGCAAGTGAAAGCGAAATGAAAGCGAATGAAAAAAAATTGCTGCCACAGCAGCCAGTGGCAGCCACAAGAAAAGGAAACAGGATTCGTGGCGCCTTCAGATGGGGCATCATAAAAATGCTGTCGCAAAATAAACTAACTCACAAAACAGCACAACAACATGAGTGGGGAGTAAGTGTGTGCGTGTGTGTGTGTGCGTGGCCTGCTCCATCGTAACTAGTTTGTTTTTAATCTTTGGCCTTGTTTTTCCTCCTTTTCTTAGCTGCTCTTTGGAGCCAGACACAGTTATTGCATTCTGGCGACATTTCTCTCCCAATTCGAGTTGGAGTCTTTTCATCCATTTAATGCCAAGGCCTATATAACTGCCAACTTATCTGTGTACAGTTATACACACTTATATATATGTGTCATTTGATTATATAGTGCAGTCGGTCGTTTTTCTCAAAATATATGTGTGTATTTTCCAAGAATTTTCTTGCCACTGACGCCAGTTGGCCATTAAATTGATAAGGACTGTCTGGGAAAACTGCATGGTTGGGTTTTCCGCCAAACACGATGCCAAGCACACGATAGTATGAAATTGGGAGATCTAGGTGGGTGGAGAAACAGTTTCCCGCACAGGGGTTAAGTGAAAGTGAAAGTAGTTGAAGCCAAGAAAAGTTTATGTAAAATTTGTAATAGATTTAAAATGAAGTAGGTCTATTATCTTGAAACTAGAACTACGAGAGTTGAAAAATAGAAATAAGTCAGTAGAAAACTGGTATAAGGATATAAAAATATAATAGCATATCAATGAACTTTTCACTCTCCATTTTTTCTATAATTTGTCCTCAAGTTTGCTATTTTTCTGTTTTCATGAGTTTCTATGTGCTTGCTTAAGTGAAAACAATAACAATTAAGCAAACTAACAAGTATCATTACACCACACTGACTGCTCTTCAGCTGCTGCTTTGCGACAGTTCTCAAATAGGAAAAATTCTGCCTACAAGTCGCTATATACAAAGATATAGAGAGATTTCAGGCATAATATTACAAAATATGTTTATAGACTCGTTGATATTTCTAGTTGTTTTGTTGTTGTTGTGTTGGTTATTGGCATTATTAACACAGCAATTTGTTTGCGTGGGCATTGCTCAACAATAACAGCCAAAAAGGGTGGCAAACAGGCTAGAAAGGAGACAGAGAGAGTGGGGGATGCCAAAAAGTTGTCCCCGCAGGCAAGTACTTAACGTATTGCCCTCTTTTGACCCAGTTCAACTTATGAAAAGGACCTTCAAGTAACTTGCCCCCGATTTATGTTGTTTGTCTTGATTCTGTTTTGTTTTTTTGCCTCTTCCTGTCTTCCCATTTTCCATGCTTCTTCCTCTGCTTTGTGGCACAGTGGTCAGCGAAGTGTGTGCCACATGTTAATGTCTTTGTATTGGCAGTTTTCTATTACTTCATCTTCGTCTTCTTCTTCAGCTTCTTGTTCTTGTCCTTTTTGAACTGTCATTACAACTTTTTATTTTTTGGTATTTGACAGCAACATTTTATTGGCTTTCACTTTGTCTTTTCTACCGCTCTCTGTTGCTCTTTCTTCCCTCCCTTCTCCACTTCTCCACTTTCTTGTCATTTTTATCTACATTTTTATATTTTGACATTTATTGCCAAGTTGTTTTTGAAGTCGCTTCGTGTTGTTTGTTTCCTCATTTTCAATGGGATCAAATTTAATTCTTTACCCGCTGAATTTCATTTTAAACAGTCAATTAAATGAGAATTTAAATAAGTGTCAGGCAATAAAATTGGATATGCTTTAAAAAGCCTTACAAAAGAATTAATTATAAATATTTGCTTTAAAAATTAGATTAGTTCGAGTAAAGTTTTCAAATACGATTAGCAGGCCATTTGTGGTTTCAAAAATTAATTTAAAATAATTTCTATGATTTGTCAACTAAATAAATATTTAAAATTAAAAAAAAAAAATAATTCAACAAATTTAAAACTTTTTAATTTAATTATTTATTTTATTTTATGCTCGAGCAATCTTTACAAGATTGATTTCTATTTTGCACCATACAAACTTTATCAAATAACTGCACAACAACAACAAATTGAACTAAACTGATAAACGTAAATGACAAATTGCTACGTACATAGAAAATGACTTCAAACACGTGAGTTGTAAGCAAGATAAATGCTTTTAAACGTAGAAATGTGTTTAAATATTGAAAACGAAACACACAAATGTATTAAATATTTAATTGTGAATTGAATTTTAAGAGCAAAAGAACGCAATCAACTAAAGAGTGCAATTAGTAAACAGGGGAAATCGTTAAGAGCACAAATTTTGGAGAGCAGTCAACGAAAGTCAAACTGTAGAACGCTGGCAGAAATATTTAATTAATAATTAAACAAACAAACAAACAATATAAAACTAATATTAAATAAAAGTAATTAATTGAAAAAGTTGTCAGCTCAAATGCATAAAAAATAATTAAAACACTGTTAAATAATATTAATAAATGCTCGTGATCTTCGTTAAATTGGCTTTGGGTGGGGTAAAGCAGCGTTTCGTTGAGTTCAGCTCATGCGCTTGCATCGAACACAACGAAGCTAAACGAAAGCAAAAGTGACGCGCGCATTTTTTCGTGCAAAGTTTCGTTGAGTTTTGACTCTTTGGGTTTGCATCTCGAATAACTGAACGTTATGTTTGAAAAATAAAAATCTATTTAATTGGCAGGCAACTAATTGAAACGCGGAAGTTGCCAAAAAGATTTATGATATCTTTTCTTTCTATTTGTTGTTGTTTTAAAAAACTTAAAGTTTTCTCAGGTTTTCAGTTTGCAGCGTCATTCTATTGGGTTCCATAATCTCAGAGGTTTAAATAAAAAAAGGCTAGTATGTTTGGCCATATAATTACCGGTTATTGTACACATATAAATGCGTCGCTGAAGCTGCGACCTTACGCATAAAATGCGTGTGAGATACACACATACACACACAAAAGGCGCATAGATACAGATACACAAACAGACAGATAGATAGATAGTTGGATGGATAGACTTACGAACAGCACTGTTGCTTCGGTTGGCAACACGCTGCGCATGCTGATCTCACAGTCAAAATTTACTGGTTTTTTTTGAGCCGCATACAAAAAAAATAAAATGCCTAGAAAAATTGGTTAGCTCTTTAGGCCCTGTTTCAAGCTCAGGCTCGGTCAAACAAACAACTACAACAACAACAACAACGGCGAACAAACAACAACACGCAGTACGCAGAATTTTATGCGTTTGCCAAAGTTTTCGTTTTCGTCGTTGTTGTTGCCTTTGTTGTTGTCTTTGTCGCCATTGCTGCCTCTTCGTCATTCGTTGTTGCCTCTTGTGCTTCAGTTTTGTATTTCGTTGCTTTTCAAGTGCTTTTTGAACCTCTCAAGTGCGCTACAAATTTTATGTTTTGTAGCCAGAAAAAAAAATATAATAAAAAGGCAATTTTAACTTATTTCAAGAGCTCAGCTTCAGTTCCTTGTAGAATTAAGAGTTGATTTGATTTAGAGCTAAATTTATTGAAATTTAACTCATATCTGAATGTTTTAGTAGATAGCAAAGAGCAGCAGTGCAGCCTTTAAAAATATCAATATATTTATTTATGTAAAAAAATATTATAAAATTTAAAATTAAACCAAAAATATTTCTTCAATATTGTCGATATCGACCTAAAGCCTTTATTATCTCACTCGAACAATTTTACTCTGAACTTGACGAGAAAACATGACTGGACGGTGTATTTTATATAAATACTCTTTACTATAAATATTAATTTTTGTATAAAGTGTGCATTTATTATACTAAATATTTAATTAATCGAATATCTTTGTTTGTTTCATATTAAATTCAAACGAAACATTTGCCAGTTTTAAATAAATATTATTTGCATTGATTTACATAAAAAATTTGTATATTCTGGCAATAAGTGTTAGATTTTTCTAGTTTCCTGCTACTAGCCCTTTCTGTTGCCCTTTTAAATTTGTATAGAGCTGAAGCGCATGCGAGCGAATCACGCAGCCGGAACCAAACAGAAAAAAAGCTCCACACGCATAACTCAAGTGCCATGCGCTTCTGTCTAGGTCTAGGCACACACACAAGCACACACCAAACACACACACACACACTCCCAAACATGTGTAGCTGCCTCTCTGTCGCTCCCATCAAAACTGCGTGTCTGCTCTTATGCGTAACGCATTTTTTGTTAGGCTCTAACGCATTTATTCAACAGCAACAAAAACAACAAAAAAACGCACACAAAATATGTATGAAAAACACAACAAAAAATGAAATAAGTTAACGAATCTTTAAATAAAAAAATTTACACACACACACACACATACGCACACACGCATAGAAGTCAAACTGAACGCGACTCGATTCAAGGTTATGTTCAGGGCTACACGCATCGCATCGACAACGAATTTCTGTTTCGTTTGGCGTTTTTCTTCTTCTTCTCCCCTTCTCACTTCTTCTTCTTAGTGCGTTTGTCACTCTGTTGTTCTTGTTGTTGTAGTTCACGCATATTTCAAATTGTTTTTTTTTTTTGCAGCTGCTAATCAAAATGCTTAATACTCGGCGAAGTCTGTCGACCGCTGTAATTTATAAACGCCTCTAACAAGCGTTTTTTAGCTTTTTTGTTGTAGTTTTTGTTGTTGTTGTCAGTTGTTTAGCGGCTGGCGATACGCATTATTTACGCAACTGATTTGTATTTGCAGTGCAAACTATTTTTTGTATCTGGAGAAACAGACAGAGCTACAGATACTTTTGACAGATGGAGAGTTACAGCTACATTTGAGAAATTTTAAGTTGGTCACAGCTATTTGGAAATATTTTGCCAAAGTTTGCAATTAAATAGCACACGAGTACTAGAGGAAATGAAATCATTGGGATTTTAACAAAGTTTTAAATTTATTTAAAACATAAAATGTGAAAGCAAAGAGTTTATAGAGGCGTATACTTGATGGGAGGCGTATACTTAATGTAAAAGAGAAAATTTCAGTTTAAAAATTCCAATATTAATTATTTCTATGATCTAAAATAGTTTTTATGCTCGTTTTGAATATAATTTATAGTTCAATAACAAATGTAACTCTGTCTTCATTTCAATTGTTGCTGACTGCAATAAATTCTTTTGTTGTAAAGTTACAATAGAGTTTTGAATTCAAATTATGATTACTTTGAATAGTTTTGCTTAAGTTTACTGGTTAAGCATCATTGATCTCACGTTCTGCAAACAATTCTTAATATTTAAACAAAAGCTAAGTGAACTTGATTGACATTACATTTGCCTATAACAAATATCTCGAATTATTTTCTATTTTTTTTGTTTTGTTTGCTAGTGTCGCTGGGTGCTGCTGACCTTGAGCACATTGTAAGGCACAAGTATTGCTAGAGTAGTTCGTTAAGGGCCCCCAATGAAGAGAACGAGTAACAGAGATAGCGATAGTGATAGACAGAGGGAGAGCGAGAGGGAAACAACCAAGGCAAGCGTTGCGTTCGCCCTTCTAGGAAATCGAAAACCCGAAAAAGCAAAAGCTAAAAAAACTTTTGGACTGCGCTATCAATGCGTATATCAATTAAATGCTATTTTTGTTGTTATTTTTATTGTTGTTGTGGTTGTTGTTGTTGTTGTTGTCGAGGCCCTTCAATCATAAAGTTTACATTTGTAGAGCTTTGCTGTCGTTTGTAGCTTTTGTTTTTGAGTTTTTTTGGTGCGTTTCATTTCCGCACTCGCTGTAAGAAACCCAAAATTATGATTAGAAACCTAAACTTTAATAATAGAACTATAATTTAGTTAACTGCACATAACAAGCAGCAAATGTAAGTAGCATTGAACTTGTTCAAGGTCAATCAAAAACCAATAAAAGCAAAAACTTTTACATGGGAATAACAACAACTGGCGAGTATTTTGAAGACCAGTTGCGTGTGCTAAGCCAGAAAAAAAGGGAAGAAACAGGATGAACTTCTAAATGGGAAATAGTCGAAATTACAGACACTCTAACAAGCCAGGAAAGGCCAGAACACTCTTCCAAGATACCAGTGACCGCCTTGATTCCGCCATGATCAGTGTGATCATAATAACAGAATATATTTCAATTCCCAATAAGTTTTCTGTTGTCTAACTTGCTACACTTTATCTTCCACTCCTTCTACTCATGTCTATTATAATTTTAGACCACCTTCTTGTTCCGAGCATATCAAAATATCGATAGAAAAATCCAATTTGTTAGACCTCCCGTCGCCCTCGTCACATTATTCAAATATTCAAATTGAGCTGTAAATTGTAACTTGTAATTCGTCGGCTGTTTTCAAGGTCAGCATTCAAAATTGTGTGGTCAACTTGACCTCTGCTGGTTAACTGGTTTTTGCTGCCAACTCCAACCGCTGACAACGACTGCATTTGGTGGGGGTAACATGAAAAACCGTTTTGGTAACGACATTTTAACTGAATTCAAAATCGATTGAGTTGAAAGAGAGAAAAAAAACTTTGCATTTTGTGTGCATTCAAATTGTTAAAGCGATCAGTTTTATGGCACCGGAAGCTTCAGGTTTTATTCAGTCTTGGTCGATCTGAGGTTATTTATAATACTATAATGCAGGCCTATTTGGCGGCGTGTAAAGTTATCGGTTAAAAATCAATATTCATTAGTTTTGGCTACGTGTTAAGGTTTCTCAAATGTCAAACCTTAACAAATGCAGCTCAAGTTTATGCATAATTTAAGAAACGAGATATAGAAAAATTAGTCAAGTCGAAGAAAAGAACCAATAAACGGAAACAAATGCTGAATTTTAGCTGAAACAAGCAGCAAATAAATTTAAAGATTAAACTTTATTTACAATTTGATTCATTCGCTAGTTTTAAAGGAAATAGTTAACCTGAGATGTTAGTTGAATAATTTTATAATTTAGCAAGAATGTTTTAAAAGAATTTAGCTAATAAACCGCCTTATCAACCCTCTCCTTTGGCTAATCTTAACTATTTTATTTACTTTCAAGTTGTGCAATTTGTCCTATTTCTCAGTTTTCTTCCCTTATGGACTCTACTTAACTCTACTGGATAGTGTCATTGGTTTATCAGTCAAAATACATTCATATCCACACACGCACACTCGCACACACTTCCCCACATTGAGCATAAATCAGTACAAAACACGAGAGTAAATGAAAAATCGCGCATACGCCACTTGAGTCGGTGTTAGTAGCCATAAAACTGCCCAAGTAGGCACACCCACTTTATTTATGCACGTATATGCGTGTGTTTCATGTAAAAGTGTGTATAGTTAAGAGATTAATTCATAAAATTTAATTACACATTCACACTTGCCGCTTTTGTTGTGCCATATCAAAGGTGTGACACACACGCGACTTTCGACTCTTTCATTTCATCTCCTTTGTCCATTTATTACTCTTTCTGCTATTATTCTATCTTATTCGCATTGCGTGGAGTGATTTTCTCTAGCACTTTACTTTTGTTTAGTTCGTTTCTAATATATATGCTATACAAATCTAATTAGAGTTCGCCTAATTACCAGTCGAGTGTCTCGTTGAGTTATTTAGTTTTGATATTAAGTTGACAGTTATGACGAAATGTCGTGAGAATCGAGTGTCGCCACCTGGCGTTATAATTTTGTAAGCACATGAAGGGATTTTAGGAAATATTTTAAGATTTGTTTTCTTTGTTTTAAGTAAATATTTATAGACATCACTAAAGATTTCCATTAAAGCATAAGCACAAAAATTGTAGAATTAATTTTTAAAATATTTTTCAATTTTAAATAGTCGTTTTATAATTTTTTTTTAACTTTTAAAAATGTTGAAGTGTTTAATTAAAAATATGGAAAATTGTAAACCTTAGAAAAGAAGTTAATTAATTTTTAAAGTGCTAAATTTGTGATAAAACTTGATATAAATAGTACAAATTATTATTTTTAGATTTTAAATAAATTTTTAATAACATGGTCCAAATAAATGTTTTATTTTTAAAAGTGATCTTTAAACCATTTCACTTAAACTTTAAGTAAAAATAACTTTTCTTTTGATGCAAGCTTATATCAAAAGAAATTTATAAATAACGTTTAAATAAATCACATAAATTTCGACATAAACTGAGACCAGACAGGTCTCTAGACAGAGACCACCCACAAAACAAAGTTGAGAGGCAGCGAAATTGTCACCCAATATTTATTTTTTGTCAGATATGCGTATGTCAAACACTTTGACGTGAGTGCGTGAGTGTACTCATGTGTGTGTGTGTGTCACTCAGTGTGTGTGTAAATGCTTTAAATGCAAAATTAGCAAGCGGGAAAGGCATTAATCAAAGCTGAACTCACCGCAGCATTTGACAGCTGTCATTCGAGACACGCACTGCCATTTTATGTTGTTAATGTTGTTGTTGTTGCTGTTGTTATTGTAGTTGTTATTGGTGGCAACAACTCTCATGCAGCTTACGCACTTTACGCTGAAATGGAAACCATAAACATACAGAAAATAAAATCAGAAAATAGCAAAAAGGCGTCGTGTCATTAGCAGACGGAAATACTTATACACAGAAAAAATACAAAAAAAATACATTGAGAGAGGCATAGAAACAAAAAGAACAACAAAAAGAGTAATAATAATAATAATAATAGTTTTAACGAGGCATCGGCATAAAAAGCACAACAAATTATAAATAAATATTCATCATACGCATTTGCAACGCAGCATGAACAATTCTGAAACAAATTGAAATGAGTTTTTGCTTAAAGTTTTTTGTAGTAGAGGAGAATCGATCTCAGTAGGCTGATTTAAACTTGAGTCTTGGTTTGGTTATATAATTAATAATAAGCCAAGTTTGATGGTGAAGTTATGCTTAATATTAATTAACTTAAGCTTTAAATGGAGTTGTTTGGACAAAGTTTGCAATGTTTGAGATTAAAAAGTGCCCAAAAGGATCTGCGCTTTTGCCAGATTAAGAGCGGATAATTAAATACAAATAGTATACAAAACTAATTTAGAATACGTGGCGACATGCCACATTACCACTCCTTTTACTTCTACTTCTACTTATCAACTTATCTGAGCAGTTAACAATAGTTGCTGACCTCTGACTTAAAGCCACTTAAATTGATAAATAGACAGTAATTAGAAGCAATTGCAACTACAAAATGGTAGAAGACACACACTCCACACACACACCAGCTCACATGAGCACCCTGCCGAGTACCATAATGAAAGAACTAGCCGAACACAGCAAAGACAAACCACAGCACATAACATCACATCACAACAGATCAGATACGCATTTTGGGAATACGAGCTCAGCTAAGAGGCGACCAAGGGGTCACGAAGGGAGGGGAAAAGGGAGAGGTAGAGGCAGGGAGTATAGTGGAAGGGGGCAAGCTTTGGGTCGGCATAGAATCATAGGAGCACAGCAATTCAAGGTTAGAGGGTTACTGACTTTGAAAAATGCGATAGAGCCAATTTTTTTCGCTCCCTCTCTATATCTCTCTCTATTTTGTGATTCTCTATTTTATTGTTGTGCGCTGAGGGGAGAGCAGAAATAAATTAATTGTGAAGTTTTTTTTACAGATTTTCAAGTCGCAGTGCGTGAGGAGCGAAATAGTAGAAAATGTCAGGGTAGCTATGAAGAGAGAGGGAGTTATGAGAGAAGGGGGAGAAAGGGAGCGAGCGAGTGATGGAGACAGAGCTGAATGCGAACTATAAAAAAGGTACAAATAATAATGACAGGTAGTTTTCTATGCTCTTGTGCTATTATCTGAGTGTGTGTGCGAGAGTGTGTGAGTGTGTGTGTGTGTGTGTGGGACGTTGCAGGTAGAACGCAAAGCTCAGCAACAACAATGGCAAATCGCTTGATTGCTGTTGTTGTTGCTGTTATTGCCATTTGCCAAATGACTGAATAATTCGCATTGCTTTGCTTTACACGCACTTTCGTAAACAACTTAGTCAGCTCCTATCATTGTTGTCGTTGCTCTTCCTCTTTCTCTTCCTCTGCTTCTTCTCCACATTTTTTTTGCTGCTGCAAATGCTGAGAACTATTCTCAAAGTGAGCAAATTGTATTGAATTGCCGCAGCAGCAGCAACTATGTGTGTCTGTGTGTGTGTGTATTGAAGTGTATGTGTATGGGTGTGTGCGTGCATGACATTAGTGGGAATTTTGGCAGCAAACTCACAGCATGTGATGGATGCGTGTTCTCTGTGGCTGTCTTTCTTGCTCTTTCTCTTAAATCTGCAGAGCATAAGATATTTCTTATGATTTGAGTGTTAACTGGAATTCAGTTTAGTGCAATTTACTGGGCATTATTTTATTAAACAATATGAATATCGCTTTATATTTTATAATTCTTTACGGGAGAGTTTTTAGCTACTTTGAGTCGTTTTAGTTACTATATGCAATATACTTATTAAGTATTTTAGGCTAATTTAGCACAGATAATTTGTCAAATTTATTAATTAATTTTTTAAATTCAATAGACATTTTTATGAGCTCAATAGATACAATAAATCAGCTGGTTTGGCAGCATTTTCTGTATTAAATTTGATTTTATTATGTGTTTTGGAATATAGTGCTGCTAAAAGCATGTGTATTTGATTGGATTTTAACTAATTAATTGGCAACTAATTACTACAAAGGCTAGAGAGCACTGTGTTGAAAAGATTTAAACATTTTTCCTCATTGACAATTTAGCTGAGGGACTCTAGGTTTGTAGTATGATCTTTTTGGTCGATAAATAAATTCTATAAACTAATTAATTTACCTTTGCCTTCACTTATGATATGATTAAAAATGTACATATGTATAAAATGATATGTATTAAAAATAAATAGTTTTTTAGTTTCAATACATTAATTAAACAGAAGATCTTTTGTCTTTACCGTTAGTACTCACAGTTTAGCAGCTGTACGCTATTTTAAACATATATGTTTTGTGTTTTAGTTTAGTTTATTGATTCAAGTGTGTGAAAAAAACTAAATAATGGTGTTTATAAGTAAATATTACGCATACGCTGCTTGAACCTGCACAGAAAGTAACCGAAAGAACTTGTGACTGTCGCAGCGCTGCGCGGTCGCAGTGTCAGGCGTTGACTAGAAAAACTAAATAAATTTACTGCGAGGTTATTGCACTTTCAAATAGCGACAACAATAACAGCAAGAAAAGCAACACAATCAGCGCGCAAAAAAAAGGCCGTAAGTGACGCAGCAGCAGCAGCAGTGGCAGCGGCAGCAACACACCAATTAAACTAGCCGAGTATGCGTTTGTATGCGTGTGTTTGTGTGCGTTTGAAAATATTCCGATGATCAGCATAAATACGCAACACACACATGTACACAACCACGCGCACTAACACACATGCACAAACAAATACATTACTAAGCTAGCAAAAGGAACAACAACAACAGCAGCAGCACCAGCAGCAGCGGTTGCGCGTCAACGTCAGCGGCAGTCAGAGTCTCAGCAGCAGCGCTGCGTTTCGGTCGCAGCGAATAAAACGAACGAAGTGAATCAAGCGAGCCGAGCCGAACCGAACGAGCGCAGAGCATTTGCCGAAGCAGCCTTCGTTTTTATGCTTTGTGTAATCGTTCTGATTACTGTTGTTGTTGTTGTAGTAGTAGTTCTTGTTGTTGCTTCTTGCTTCTATTTTTTTTGTTGCTGTGCGTTAAATTTGTTTTTCTAAATTTGATGATGCAATACACGCATTTTTGCTCAGCGACGTCGATGCCAACGGCAACGCCACCGACGCCATCAGCTAGCAATAACAACAACAATAACTGCCAGTTGATTGTAACTTTTCTGACACAACGTCGCTTGTAATACCCTGTAAGTGCAGTGGTAGTGAAAGGGGCTTAGAAATACACAATTATATTTGCTGAAAATTATTTAGTATATAAAAATGTTGATGGCCAAAAATATTGTAACTAAAATTATATATTATATCTACAATTTAAATATATTTATTTTTTGTTCTGCCTACAGCATATTTCCACGTCGATCATGTAAACATTTTATTTTACAAAGTTTTCTTAGTTCCCATTCGCTCTCCACACGCACTCTGCACTTTGCTTGTTGTGACTTTTGTTTCTAATTACAATTTGGCAGCAACAACAGCCACACATGTGGGCTGGACAGAGGAAGGGGTGTGGAAAAGGGAAAGGAAAAGAAGACATTTTTAAAGCTAATCGTTTACTCGAGCAATCTATTCTAAAAAAATTAATTTTTATAGGCTTATAGTAAACGTCTTAATTAAAAAGCCCACCATGTTTTTTAAAGACTATGATCCTTAAAATTGTTTGCCTTTAGAATTAGCTTAAGAATACTATAAACAAGTCTTGAAAGGCCAATTTTTCAAGTTTAAGCTTTTTATTCCTTTTCAAACTATATTTCAACTTTCAGTTTTAAAATGCTTGACACAAAAATATAAAAAACTTATATACATAATATGTGATTATGTCATAATAAAATGATAGTAGAACTTTTATTTGACTTGATAAAGAATTTATAAAATAACTCTTATAAATTTTATTATATATCTGATATATTCCTATTGATTTTATACAAGTTTTCATAGCTTAAAACTGAAAATTGTACTCAAGTCAATGCTTAAATTGATGGCTTTATTAGATCGACAATGCGAAGCATAAGAAATTGTTAACCTTGAAATATTTGAGATGCGATCATTCCACTCTCTGCATACAAAACGAGCCAAACTGAATAGAAGCATAGATGGCAAAACTGTGAATAAATGTATATATGCCTATACCCGATTTATGCCTCCTCCCTCAGACCGTCCCTGCCGACCTCTATCGGCGAGTAGTTTTGAATAAATTGATGGTACGTTCTATGCGCTCCAAGCAATTAATTAACCGACAGCATATTTTTTGCCTCTTCGTATTTTGTTGTTGTTATTGTTGTTATCTATTCTCTTTCTATTTGGACAACTTTATGCGTTGTAAATTGATTGGCAAGCCATTGGCTACTTTGAGGTTTTGTTACCAAGACGCAAGTCCCTTACAATGAGGCAGAATGGGAATTGAATTGCGTGGGGAACTGGAGCCATTCGTGGGCTCTGCGATTTCAAGTGTCAGTCGCGTACGGCCACATTAGGAAAACAATCATATAGTATTTGAGGGCATAATAATAGAATACATTATTGAAGTGCGGTTGGGAAAGGAACAATATGAAATGATGTGGAAATCATTGGTTGTCGTGAAACAGGTGGAATGGAACAATGATATATAAACAAAGCAAAGATAACAATATTTGTGACATTTGTTAAAGGAATAAGGAAATGACAATTTAGATCAAAAGTCAAGCAGGAACGGTGGAAAGTGAAACAGATGTTATATGCCTGCCTGGTGTAAGAGTAGTTAAAATTTGGTGTCATGGAACATAATATATATATAAGTAAATAAAATCGTGAGTAAATTGAAAAAAAGATGGAAAACAGCTAGTTATACACCGGAACGATGGAATATGGGCCAATCAACCAATGAAATCTAGCAGTAGCTTAGATTAAAATGATTAAACACGCAAAACTAATTATGGAATCATCCATAATTAGCTAAGTAATCTACAGTTGAAATTGCAAACTGGAACAGTGGAAATGGAGCACACGAAATGTGGAACAACAGAATGTAAGACTGCTACTAACAAACAACAGACTTCCATTGGCCATTTTCGGCTTCAAGTGAATGATTTGTAAATTACAGGCAACAGAAAGCAGAAAAAACGAAACGAAACTTGGCTTTAAGTGACCAACAAAAAAAAAAAAAAACTTTGGGGCAGTGCAAACCATTAACAACCCGTCAATGTCTGTGGGCAGGGTAGCTTACAATCTAAAAAAAAAAATATGTGGTGAAGGAGAAGCTGAAGAAAAGAAGCAGCATAAGAACAACAGAGACCACAAAAATGACTTTTTAGCCAAGAATAACAAGAGGCAAAACCGCAAGAGCCAAAAACTCAAACTTTTTCTATAGACTCATTCAAATTTTTGTCTAGCAAATTCTGGATTCGTAGTGCTCCGTTCGTTTTGCTTCCATATTCGTCAGTTTTTCAGAGTGTGCGTTTTTTTTTCACTCCATCTTCTCCATCTTTTGCTTCTGCTGCTTCATATTGCGTGGTAGACTTGCAAGCGTTGACTTTGACTCTTTCTACGAATAACAACAAGGGGCTACAAAAAACCAGTCCCAAATGGGCAGCAAATGCGTGTGCGATTCTTCTAGTTATTGTTGTTGTTGCGCCAATCACACGCTTCCCAGCACACACAAGAGCTGTTCCTGTTCTTTTGCAAGTTCTTATGTATGTTTTTTGTATGGCATACCCTGGAATCTGAGCAGTGGCTTAAAAGGGCAGCATACTTCTGACATTCCCCTATAGGTGTAAATTTCTAATACCCTACAAAACTCATATTACATTAATGCCTGGTACTAACTTTGTAGTTTACAAAAATTCCCTTTGATGAGTATCTCTTCGTAGAACACTCCCTATCGGATCACTGTAGCTTGTCTTTTGCAGCTAAACTCACTGCTTGCTGCGCTGCCAGCTGTGCTGCTGTCTCGGTCGCAGTTGCTGGCAGCGTCGCTGTCAGCGTTAACGTCAACGTCAGCGTCTTCGGTACACTTTGCCTATTCTAGCTAGTTTCACCTTGAAAAGTTCATTCACGTCGTTGCCAAAAAAGCAAAAAGCAGAAAGAAAGACAGAGAAACGAAACGAAACGCAGCGCCAAAGTCCACAACAACAAAAAGTAGTAAAAAAACTTGCACAAAAATAAAATTATTTATTTTTTCGTTGCCTGCACGCACGTTGGGCAGCAAGAAAGAGAGACAGAGAGAGCGCGCGAGTAGAAAAGGGAGATGGAACGAGCTCTGTTAACTGCTGACCAATTGCCGGTCACTGTGAATCGTTTATAATGCAAATATATACGCACTTTTTTTTTCAAACCTTCCAACGACTATTTATGGCCAAGTTGTTTTTTTGTTCACTCCCTTCTACTTCTGCTGCTTCTATTCCTTTTAGCCACGTTTGCAGTTCTCACGAATTTCCATGTCATGTTGTTGCAACAACAAATTTGTTAGTCTTTCATTCTGAAACACAAGGTTTTTTCCAAAAGGATTTTAGACAAAGCAAAAACTCGTATGTTGCGAGCATATAATCTAATCTGGCGAACATGTGCAGTCCAGATATGATATAGCATTCACTATCACAAGCCGGCAACATTTACAACTAACTTAAAGGTATCGAATTGGACGTAACTTTGGCTAAAATAACTACAAGTTGGCAAACGGTTAAGGTAGTCAAACTAACTATATATAACTAACTATATAAAATTTCCATAATTTCTACATTTTGTAGAGTTTTTAGCACAATTACAATTATTGTATATCTTTAATTGATTAAACAATTCATAAATCCCTTTTTGACTATATAAATCTGCATAAATCCACCTCTAATCACTTGTCTTAAGTTCCTCAAAAAAAGTGCGTACTTTCTACTATAAATGCCACACTCAGCAACTACAGTGACTCATTTGGAAAACAAAAACAAAGCCAAAGCCACAAATAGTTGAGTTTCACAAAAGGCAACCCCGAAAAACTGAAATAGTTCTGATTAGTTGGGAGGCAATCAAAACAACAAGAAATTCGCACAGTTCCCCCTTTCCCAACCCAGCACACACACAAACCAATAAAAAACTATTAAAATTGGCAAAATGTGAAATCAAAAAAAAACAGCAACAACAACAATAATAACAACAATGAAAAGTTCTTTCTTTTTTTTTTTGCACATATCAAAACAAATGGCGAAAATTCGGTGAAGTTCAAGGTATTTGCCATTAAATCAAGCACACCCGCAAAGCAGACGATGGGAAAAGGCAGAAGAAGCAGCGCAAAAACTAATAGAGCGGGAGTGAGATGAAAATAGTTTGAAAGAGAGTGAGTGAGGGAGAGAGCGAGAGGGAGCAGCGATAAAGCCGGGAACCCAAACATGCGTGCCGATCAGACAACGAATAGCGCACAAAGCAGAAGGCGAAAAAAGTAGTAGACAACTGCTTTATCTACTATATAGAATTATATATACAAATACATACATATATATGTAGTAGTTGTGTGTATGTGTGTGTGTGAAATGCGTGTGCCGCGCAGCTTTCAAAATTGTTGCTATTTCTCTATCTTTTTTTTCTATGCTCGCAGTTTGTGCGTTTGTCAAAAAAGCTTCGACAACGACGACAACGAACCACGTAGATCTTATCTAATCTGACGGATCGTGCCTTCTCTGAACTAGCAGCAACAACAACAATAGACATTTTAAATGACTCTCTATTAAGTAGTTTATTGGGTTTTTGATTCATATAGTGTTTTTCGGGCAACAGACCCAGAGAGATTACTCTACATTTGATTATTATGCTTAGCTGTCTGTCGTTCTGTCTAACGTGGCGTATACATAATATGTGCTCTATACACATACAAATATGTATTGCGAATGCCCACATGTGTCTGTCTGCCTGTGTGTGTGTGTGTGTGTGTGTTTGCCTGTCATCTGTGATTTATTTTTATCTACTTTTTTGTTTAGACATTTATTAACAAAAAGAATATATAAAAAAAATTATAGAA
This sequence comes from Drosophila nigrodunni, assembly GCA_020829145.1. NCBI lineage: Eukaryota > Metazoa > Arthropoda > Insecta > Diptera > Drosophilidae > Drosophila > Drosophila nigrodunni. The sequence goes on from JACVCZ010000008.1 coordinate 2,675,376, forward strand.
AATGCCAAAATATGTTTTGATGTAGGCTGTGCAGTCGTCTAAAGTGTTGATATTAATAAATTGAGTAATTGTTGTTAATTGGCAAGAGCAAACATATAAAAACAAATAAATGTGATTGGGAGCACTGTTTATCTAAAGGTGATAGGATCAAGGTGATTAGATTCGTAGATAATATAAAGTAAATACAGCTGTGAAAATTTAATTTAAACAAGAATTTTAGTTAATTTACAAATATAAATGTATTAATTTAGTATATAAGAGTTTACTTTTTATCATTTGAAATAACTAATACATTTATTCGTGCCCAAATAACAAAATTCGTATCATACTATATGATAATTGTATCAATAGTATTATTTTAATAAATAAAGAGTTTATTTTTAAGAAGTATAATCTACATAAATTAGTATTTGAATGATTTGTTAGCTTTAGTGCAATCAAAACTATCGTTAAATACTAATACCTGCCAAACTGTGCTGCTTTAAAAGCTATGCCTAAAAGCATGCTACATTTTTTCGTATAGTTGGGACAGTTCAGAGAAAAATGACATAAAGTTGACAGCGATGCTCCACTGAACCACTTAATATGTAGCCTAGCAGAACTTTTAATCTACAGTGCTTGCAAAAAAACAGTAAAGGTAACTGCTCCACAGTAGCTGTTGCAAGTAATTATCCCTTTTAGATATGCGAATATGCAAATAAAATAAATATACTCGCAGAAAGTTATCTCTTTGCTTACATATATATTTTTGCTCCACATGTAAAGCAGACCTTTTGCATTATTTTCACATTTTTAGATAACCAAAGCTTATTGTAACTTTCAGTGGGTAAGCACGACTAGAGAATACTCTGTTAGAAGAATGACTTTATTCTTGAGACAAATAATTTAAAAAATTATTAAATTGGCAATAAATATTTATAAATATAAGTACAAACATTTTATAATGATAAGACATTAAAACTGTGGAAATTAAGATTTAGATAGCTGCAGTTCTTGTTATTTTTAAGTGAATTAAATCTTTGATTAATTCTATTTTAGTTATAGTTTGGCACAGCTTTTCTACCAGCACTTTTAGAGGGTATCTTTTTTAAAAAAAAAGGTGCTCTACATTTTATGCTGACCCGAATTTTTGCTTATCTCACACGCATCTCCCAATGACTTAAATATCTCATTTAACGCCAGGACGAGTACGTTGAGCTCAGTTTATTTTTGGGGCTTCTCTTGCTGCACTTGCTAACCACAAAAACACACACAGCAACAGCCCACACACACACACACACAGAAACACACACGTATAACTCAAAGCGCGCTCAATAAATTTCCACATGTTTATCCCTTTTCCTGAGCCAAAAACACATACTTACTTCCTGTCCAAGTAATTCTTATGTATTGCGTCCTTTTGTCCTGTCCCAAAAATGTATGTATATATTCCCAGTCTGTGTGTATGTGTGGGTGTGTAGTGGCTGTGTGTGCGTGTCTGCCCGCAGTGCGCAAAGTGTGTCAAAAAGTTTTTGGCTATTACTTTCACTACTTACAGTTAGAGCCAGAACTTTTGGCCGTGTGTCAAGGGAGTGAATTGTTCTGGCCTTGTGAGGGTTGCTTTGTTGTTGTTGTTGTTTTTTCTGCTGTTGTTTGCTGTCATTGTTGTTGTGCGTGTGTGTAATGCGACAAATTAACAATGTACTTAATTAATATGTCAAATTGGATTACAATTTGCTAAAAATTTGTCATAAATGTTGGTCACTCCGTTTGTTTGCGTGTGTGTGTTTCTGCTACATTGCTGATGAGCAGTGTTCACTGTACTTATAGATAGGCTTTAGAGATTATGAGACAGTAGGTTTAAGGACAGGTAAAGAGTTGTAGTGTGTGGGTACTTTTAAAATAATTATTTCGGAGTTTTCCTTTGTATTTATAATTATTAAATTAATTTTAATTAAAGTTCGATTGTGTAATCCATTTTATTGAAAATGTAACTTCTTTAAGTCACAATTCACTAGTTCCTGATGAGCATAAACTAAAGAGGCGATGATTGTATGAACACCATGAACTTGTAGACTATATTAGCTGGATTAACCAAGACAGTTCTTGCTTTCAAATTTCTGTAAACTGTATTAGCCAAGAATGACTTAAGATATCCTTATGTGTTTCATTTATTTAGGCTCAGTTAACACATAATTTTTAAGGCCACAACTCGTGTCTTTGATGGAGTAATATTTTTGCAGCCTTTAACTACAGTATTAACGCGCTAAAGCAAACAATACTCTATCAATTCTATATTGAAATTTTGCTAATTAAAAACAAGTTTAAAGCACAGCAGAAGACAGCTGAGAAGTGAAGCTGGAGTAAAGCCACTAAAAACTTATCAACTGCGCATATCTAAATTTTAATTAGACTTCACACAGACAGACAGTCATACTTATACACACACACACACACACACACACACACACACACACACACACTCATACATATACTGAAAGCAGCATAGAAACCAACATTTTGAAGCGGCCTTAATTAATTTTTGGCCAAGTGACATTCCCTATCACGCACACACACACACACTCAGGCACACACACATACACACGCTGTGTAGGAGTCAGCATGAAAATCGAGCTGAAAGTTACGCCTCATGATGAATTGATTTTCACAGAGCGAAAGTTTTTGAAGCTCAAAAAACGACAAGTGCAAAAGCGCAGCGCATAAGTATCTCACAGATACACAGGCTGCCATAGGCCGTGGATACATAGAGAGCATAGAGTGGGGTGTGATGGTAGAGGGTGAGAAGCGGAGGGGGCCTCCCCTGTTCCACTGTCAGAGTCTCAGACTCAGTGTTGTCAAAGTAACGAGTGCGCTGTCAAGTCTCTGTCAGCCACACCCTCCTTGCAACCCCTCCTGCGAAATACGCCCACCAGAAAGCAGGCACAAAGTAAGTAAACTAAAAAGACAAAAGCAAACGCCTAAAAGTGTGCTACACATAAGCAGCAAGTAAGTATATAAGGCAGAGCTCACAACTCGAAGCTGCTGCGTCTTCATCTCAGCAGGTTGCTTGGCGACACTGGGCGGGTGTGGAACGGGGAGTGGGGCATGGCAACATGGCCATGAGCTTCAGATTCAGCCAAGTGCAACAACAACAGCAGCAGCAGCAGCAACGGCAACAGCAGCAACAATGACAAAAGGTTTTCGTTTTTCTGTTCTTTTTGGCTTCTTTTTTTGGCTTGGATACGCCTCCTGCCTTGCCCAGTTTTCCTGCCCCTGCGCCACTGCGTCCCCCTCTCGCTTTTCGGCCATGTACACACAAAAAGTTGGGCAGCATTTTGTTGGAAAATTCGAATGTCAGTTGTAATAGCTTCGGCATATAAATCAATAAAATGATTGTACGCACCTTTGCGCTTTCCCTTACCAATGCAGACGAGGCCCCTTACCACACAGCTTCACCCCACCACCCCCTCTCACCATCTCGCTCACTCTCTTTAGGCCTCGGTTGCTGCTGCTTTTACCTTTTTGTTGTTGTCGTTTTTCTTGCACAGCTTCTGGTTCTGGTTCTGGCCAAAAGCAACTTGTAGCAACGGCTGGCGGCCTTTACTACAATTCCTGTTGTTGTTGCAACGTTGTTACTGAAATACACACGCACACACAGGCGCACTGCCATTAAAAGGGGTGGTAAAACGAGGGTCAGCTTATAATTTCATGAGATTTTTATCAGTTTGCTGTTCCTGTGAAATCCTCTGCAATATGAGTGCTTCAAAGGGCAGCAAATTAATTTAATTAATTGCAAGATACGTGCAATTTTTCTTTAATTTAATAAGTTTATCTTTAAACGATTTTATTTTAGGTATGTAAAGCATTTAATGGGTATCGAAAAGAGTTTTATTTAAACAATAAGAAAATTGTAAAAGTAAAATTGTACAAAGGAGGATATAAGAGGATTCTGTTTTAAGATCAGTCACTGCAGTTTACAATAAACATATTCGTTTGTGGTTATGATAAAATTATGAAATGTTCCATGAAACTAGGAATTTCTATTGAAAAGCAGGGATTAATTTAACCCATGGCTGTAATTTATCACGAACACATATGTATACTTCAAGAGGTCTGACCACACATTAACTTTCCATTTTCCAAAAAAATTAATATAAAAACAATTATAACAAAAATACACAGACAATATGCTCCAAATTACTCACGCACTGGCCATCATTAGCTCAAAGGGTTACATCAAAGAACTAACTTTGCTTTATTCAAAATTTAAGTAGTTTCCTTTTGAAGCTTAAATATTCAGTTATTTAACAGAAATTATTTGCGAATTTCTGACCATTTTTGCACAAAATGCTGTGCCTCAAATTATGGTCTAACATGTCCAGCTACCAACTGAGCAGCATTCTTATTTCGGCATAGTATATGTATCATAAAAGTTCCCTTTTTTATATGTATGTGGCACATTCTGGGGAACTGCTCAATAGACCCATTTAAGCTGAATGGCAACATTCACATGGCATTTTCCAGCATTTTCCCTTGCCCAACAACTTATTTGCTACCAGTTTCAGGTGCGGCTGCTGCTGCTGGCTGCTTGTTGCTGCCACAACCATGGCAAGAGCATTGTTGTTGTTATTGTTGTTGCTGCTGCTGCTGCTGTTTGCCATTCAACATTCAAGTTGGGGCCATTTTGCTGACTGTTGATGATGATAATGGGCCTGGGGAGTTTACGCCTTTGGGGGTGAGTACGGAAAAGGAAGGCAAGTGGTTGCCTGTCTCACTTGCTCGCTTCCTCCGCTACCAGCTCCACCCCCTCGCTTGTCTTGCCACTGCCTACGACGTATAAATTTTTACGCATTTTTGATTTATGTGCAAAAACAAAGCAATACAAATAAATTGCGCGCGATGATTGTGCGTGTGAGTGTGTGTGTGTGCTTGAGTGTATTGAAAATGCATTTTCCTTACGCGAAAAAGAACAAATTGAAATTGAAATTCAGGCATAACTTTAAAGAGGCCGGATTTAGCAGCTGCACACGGCAATAACGTTAATGATTATGGCAACTCTGGCAAAGCGATAACAAGTCCAAGAAGCAGGGAGTAGGTGGCGGTGGCGGGCCGGGCGTCGCACCTGCGGGACACATATCGCATGCGTGCGAGAAACTCTTGATGCTGTAGCAAATACACACACACACACAAACACAACAACACCAGCTACAAGCCATTAAAAGTTTTACAATGCAGACACACGCACTTTTCCAGCAGTTGCCACGCCTCCCCTGCCCAAACCAGCTCCCTCTTTTCTTCCTCATTTCTTTCACTTTTTCTCCCTCCATTTTTTACTTTTTTTGTGGCACACTCTTTAGTGAAGCAGCTGTACATCTACATTACTTTTTGTCTGCTTGTGTACATTCTTCTTCCTCTACTTTTTTGCCTGGCCAACAGTGCGCATACTTGATGCGCCGCCCAGAGCCTACGAGCAAAACACTTCTGGCCATGATGGAAGACCACAACACATGCGAACCAAAGTTACACCGGCTTCCCAAAATAAAAACTTCTGTTCACTCTTCGCCTTTTCTTTCCTCCTCATTTCTTTTACACATCCTTGCTTTTTCCCCATTTTCCACTCGTTGTTGACTGCCAAAAATTTACAACAAGTAGGGCAAGTCAAGAAGCACTTGAAATATATTTTGCTGCCTGTTTCTCCCCTTGCAATTTATGTTGCTTAGACATACAGTTTAAAATGCCATAGATCCAAAAAAAAAGTAGAAAACATAAGCTGCTTTATCATACGACATCGTTCGAGCATCCAAATACCTTAATAATTGTCAGATTCGCAGAATTTTTCGGGCTCAAGTGTTGACCATTTCACAGGAAATTCGTTTGAGTACAGAGAAACAAAACAACAAAATATTTGACATGTTTTCAGTTCTATAATCGGCAGTTAGTCTTGAGTTTGGTGAAAAATTTCTGATAAATTTGATACATTTATGTGGAAAGTGCAAAGCTTTAAAGTTTGGCAAGGGGTGTTTTTTTAGTTCTTGAGAATATTGCCATCTATTTTCAATACTAAGATTGAAAAGAAAATGTGGGACAAGTTAAGTTATGAGCAGATATTATAGACAAATTCTAAGGATTGAATCTTTATTTAAACACAAGTTGTGTCAAGTTGTTTATTTAAGAGTAAACCATCAAATCTGCTGATTATACCAAAGTTCTCCTAAGAAACGTGACAAATTCCAACAAATTTCTACGTCTTTTTCTGTGTCTTTGATTTTGATTCCAGCTGTAGTTGTACTTGAACCTAATTTGCCATAGATGTGACTGCCTTTGGTTTGTTTCTTGCTTTCCAATTGGCTTTACAATCATAATGAGCTTTAGTTTAGTAACGGTAAGCCAAGCACTCAAGTTTATTAGCAGACTGACGTACTGAAAATGGGCAAAACTGAGCTCCAACTGGCAAGTGTGGGCCGCACCTCATTAAAGTTACATAGAGTTTCAGCTTCTTCCTCTACTTCTAACGAGTGGCGAAGGCTACAGCAGAGTGTGCCGACTGTAAAAGACTCTGTAATCTCTTTCCTTTATGTTGTAACCCATATAGTATGTAGTGCTTATAGGCTCTAAGACAGAGAGTATTAAGAGATTTAGGCACTTTTCGCTGACAAACCAAGCACACCCTTGCACTTTTATAAAGTACAAGGCCTAACAAGCTGTATGAACCTGCATAAAGTTGCACGCACTCGCCGCTGTCCCCCATGACAGACACGCACATAATCCACACACACTCATACACACCTACACCCTGAGCTCCACTCTCACCCACACACACACATGCATAGATACAGAGAGACTTTCCACCCACATTGAGATTGCCACTGGGAGCACTCGGCTGTCGTTGCTGTGACAGCAAAGATAACGCGACAGCAGCAACAATTTTGGTGGCAACTCTGGTGCGAGGATTGTCAATGCATGTGTGTGGCAAGCAAATGACCAGCAGGAACAGACCCACACACACACACAGGCACACACTGTTTGGTACGGGTGTGTGATCTATGCCTATCTGATGTATTTTAATGGTGCTCACATATATTTTTCATTATTGCTGCTGTCAGAGCAAAAAGCGCAACAAAATGAAGCAAGAGCCAGTTAGGCAAGTGGGAATATAAACCCAGAAACGAAGCAAGTATTAGCTAAGAGATACCCTAGAATATTTGAATGATATGATACTCAGTCAATGTTAATCTAACTTTTAGTTATCTTAAAGTTAAATATTTTAAACAATTTTATGTAATTAAAAAAGTAAAATAAATCCTTTCACAACTTCGTTTTTTTGCCATTTATTTGACTGTTATTTTGACTACTTAAATGACTTTTAATTTACTACAAGTTGAGCTTGAAACTAGAGTAAATTAAGTAACATTTGCATAGCAGAAATGCTAAAAATAGTTACAATTAAGTTATTTAGATGGCAGCCTAAGTCTATAAGCCCTTTTATACTTCTATATGCCTATGTGTATGAGCCAGGCTAAGTACTATGAGCTGCCTCATCTGCTTGCTTTTAATGTCGCGTTACGTATACGCAGTGTCAGCCAGACTCTGCGCCAGCTAAATTTATTTTGTATACACGCGAGAACGGCTGCATTCGTGGCCGCAGGCTGAGAGTTTAGACCCACGAGTTTTGGGCTTATTTAACCATGTCCTCCCCCAAAGCCAAGCAGTCCCAGTCTCCCTTCTCTCAATTGGGGTATGGACACGCCCCTTACCTCCCTTCTGCCCACCAATTTGCCCTTCGTTCGGCGTTCTGCGGCATTTGGAGGATTCATGCGTTACGGCCCGCAATATTTTTTATGGCTAGTCCCGCAACACAAAAAAAAGGGCCAAAAAACGAAGAGAACATTGTGATTGCAATTTAAAAATCAATAAATTGCAATTAATTTAATGGTCACAGCGACATTTGGCAACACAAATTTGCTCGAATAAATCATGTGACACTGCAGTCAAGCGATGCGGTTATTTCCATTTAATATGCTTCAAGATAATGGCAGTTTTTTGTGGGTACAAACAACTTTTACAGGAGTTTTGTAGAAAAAACTGTGATGTAATCAAACTGAAGAAGCAGACTGATTGGAGGGGATTTATAGGAAATTAATTTGAAGAGCAGAAATAAGTAGAAAATAACTTTAAACTTTTCTTGAAACAATGTAGTTTTTTACAATGTTTTAATACCGTTAAACCGTGTGAAAAACAAAAATTAATATTATATTTGCGTTTGTTTAATTACACCACTGCTTGATATAATTTCTTGTTACATAAGTTATTAGTTATAAAAGATTGTTTAAATTTAAGATTACTAGTAGCAAAATAAACAATTAAATAAAAGAACATTAAATTAAGTATATAACAAATACCTGGCTAACAAATAAATTCACTCCCATAAATGATTTTCTAGAATTTCAAGTTTAGAATTATTATAAAACATCAAAAATATATTATATATCCCTGCTTAGAAACATCATCTACTCAGTGGCAGTTGTGCTTAAAAAAAATTGTTATTTATGAAGGCCAGCAGACACTTAATTAGCCACAAAAGTAGCCGAGTAATGAGTGACCACAAATCTAGGGAGAGATTTAAGTTGTCAGGGAGATGTGAGCAATGATAGAGAAAGTCAAATTAATATTAAATATAAAAGGCAATCAAATAAGCAACTTATTAAGGAAACTTTAAACAAATAAATCCTAAAATTAAAAGTACGCTAAGTAAAAGTAAAATAAAATAAAATAAAAATGTAAATTATATTGATAAGAAATATATTAGGATACAAATTTTTATTTATATATATAAATAAAATAAAATGCTTTTTAAAAGTATTGATTCTCATTTAAAATTTGAAATTTTCTTATACAATTCCAGCAATCTGCGTCTTAACTATTTTTAAAGTAATTTATTTAAATGCAACTGTCTAAGTGCCAAATTGGGGTTAAAAATCAAGTGAAAATGAAAGCAGATCGAAAGTGAAATTTTAATTAAACTGCCAGCAGCATTTGTAGCCATGGCAAATGAGAACTGGAACTGGAGCATATTTTAAATGCAGCAATGAAAAACAATTTGCCAGGCCCACAAAAAATGTAAGGGACTGAGCTTGAGTCTGATGTGATGTGGTATTGGCCCTGGTACGCGTACTGGTTCTCGTCCTTGTCCTGGCTCAAGTCCTGGCAACTGGCATTTGCATAATTTCCACCCCGGAATGGGTAAAAGCAGCGGCTCAGATTCAAGCATCGCTGGGATTGCTGATTAGGTGCCTTTGCCATCGAATCGCCTCATCTTCTACTTGTTCGTCCTTTATCCTTGCTGGCGTGGTCCAGCAACGCAGCATTTAATTACCAACCAACCACGGCGGCAACAAAGCCCCTTGTGTGCGACAGAGACTGGCGAAAGAGTGAGAGAGCCAAAATAAAAACAGGTTAGGCCATCATCATAAGACGACGCGACAGGACGTGCCCAGGACATTGCGTTGCGTTCGTTTGCCGGCTTTGCCTACAACAGCTAAAACAAAAACCTAATTTTCTCAAATTTCCAAACGACCAACAACAACAACAGCAAGAACTTCAACGACAACAGCATCGACAGCGACACAACAACGGCAACATTGCTGCCAATGTTTCTAGTCAACGTTTAGGCCAACAATGCCCAAGAAATATGGCGCTGTTTAAGTGCGCTCTATTTGAGGAGATTGTCGGAGTTATATACACTGCGACAAAATGGGTAACCGGGAGTAAAGGAATTTATAGAAACTTGTTGGAAAACTAAGCTTGACTTTAAAGAGTTTTGATATCAAAAATTGTTAAGACAAACTAATCCACAAGAATAGCAGAGGAAAGCAAGTCATGTCTACGACGTGATCTTAAAGGTAGGAGTTAGGGACACCTTATCTGATACATAGAGAGTATACAGTAAGATAGTTATTTGAGTTAATTGACTGCTCTCAAATTAATTGCAGTGTAGCTCCAACTAGTGTTGCAGGAATATTTTCTTATGAGCTGCTCAAGCTGCGTTGTTTTTGTTATTCTTGTAGCTCAAACAGGTCTCTGCAATGCGACTCGCACACACACACACTCGCGCACATACAGAGACACACTCTTACACATACCGTTAGCACAACAGTGGCAGCAACAACAATGGAAACAAGAGGAAAATAGAGTAAAAGCAAAGCAACAAACAATGATTTTCATGGTACGTAAAATTAATTAGGGCACTGAGACAAAAATCCTCAAATTTCAATGAGCTGCGCTGCCGACGACGACGCTGGCAGCCAAAGTACACGCACACAGACATACAACTAGTGGGCCGTAGGCTTAACTAGGTGAGGCAGGGGTGGGGGAGCAGCAGGCATGCAATGAAAACAACTAAAAATACCAAAAGGGAAGGGAGCGAACGAGAGAGTGAGTAAAGGAAAGGGAGAGAGAGCGAGTAGAGGATTGAGAGAAGGATGTTGAGCAACATAATTACTCTCGCTCTGTGTGTGTGTGTGTGAGTGCGTGTGCGTTGCGTGCGTATGCGTGTATGTGTGAGTGTATTGTGCGTAGGCTGCGTCTGTCAATGCAACCGAACATTTTGCTAGCGTCGACGCTGACGTCGCTGTTGACGTCGCTGCTGCGCGTGTTTCCTGTCGCAACGTTTTATGTACCAAAAACGAAGCTTTTACATAGCCGAGAGCAGTATGTATGCGCCTGTATGTATGTGTGTGTGTGTGTGTGTGTGTGTTATCAGCAACAACAGCAATTACAACAACAATAACAAGGCGAAAGCTCAAAGGCAAAAATGTTTTTTGTTTTCATTTCGTCTAATACATAATTACAAATACATTTTAATCCCGAAAGTTTTTTAATTGTTTTTGTAGAAAAGCTGAAAATTCCCTCACCCCCCCAGAAGTTGGGCGAAAATGCGATAGAAAAAGGGGGAGAGTTGAGCGCAGAGATATTGCAGGCTGACATTTTGTTTTGATTGACATTTGCGAGATTGTACGAATGTAGTCAAAAGCCTAAGAGAGTGGAGGCAGCCAGAGAGACACGGCGAGGGAAAGAGAAAGACAGCAGCACTGAGTACAGGTGGGAAGCAGGAAAAGCGGTGCTGATTTTGATGGGCAGGTGCTGTCATTGAATAATTTTTGAATGAAAGAGGATGCCAAAAAGAAGAGAAAAAAAACAAAAGGAAAACAAAATAAAACACAACTTGAAAGTTGAGTCAAATGCAAATGCGCAATGGGAGTTCGCCAAGGGAAAAAGCAGCGCCAAAAGGAAGGGGGAAAGAGAGCAGAAAAGGGGAGCAATTGGTTAGCAAAACAGGCAGATAGGTAACAAGCTAGGCTATAAAGCTTATTTGATTGTTTTAAGCCTGTTTTAAGCACTTTTTTTCTTAGAGTATTACTTCAGGATTGCAATAAACGCAACAATATAAGTTTAAAATACTATTAAGTGTTTAATTATGTAATAAAGAATAATAAAATAAAATAATACATACAAATAATAACATGATTAACCAAAGTAAAAAAAAGTAAGGATACAGATTTTTGAACTAAACAGAAAATAATTATCAGCAATTTACAAATTCTGAAATAATTTTTGAGGCAATATTTAAAAGTTTCTATAGAGTGATGTTTTAGTTATCATCGTAGTAAATTTACTTTTTACAGTATTAAACCTATTCTAATACTAGCTAACAAAAATAAAGGCTAGTTTTAAAAACATTTTTTTATAGTTTCAAAACTGCATAAATTTCCTAAGCTCCAGAAATTTACAAACTTTCGTTTGAATGTTCATTATTAACCACAAAATTCAGTTCTGCTTTTTGCTTTGAATTTATCTCCAAGGTATCTGCAGCGAGACTTTAAGCTGGCAATTAAGTTTCAAAGGAAACGAGATCAAACCGCCTAAAATACCGCATACGACATTTGGCACGCACTTTATTAGGAAACCGAGCAAAAGAAGCAGAAAATGAGCCAGAAGAAGAGAACTCAAAGATTGGGCTGAAAAACCTCAAAAAGGGGGGAACTTTTTGCCTCGCAGCTCAGACTCTACTTTTTGCCGAACTTTAAACTAACGCACCGCAAAACTCGCATACATATGCAAACAGTGAAAGAGATAGAAGGAAAGAGGCAGAGCGTGCTAGAGAGAGAGAGAGAGAGGGAGAGACATAAATTCTCATTGCTATGCACCGCACACGGAGCAAGAAGAAGACAACCGAAACCTGCTGCGACCCACATAAGAGGCAAGCAGCAAAAGGGAAGCAGCAGCAGAAGAAGGTGAAGAAGAAGCAGTAAGTAGGAGGAAAAAGCAAAAGGCAATGAAATTTTTCCTTTGCACTGCGAAAACTACGCAATTTGGCAAAAGGCAACAACATCAGGCAACTAAGTCTAAGCCGACTAGATATATAGAACTGGCTAAATACAGTGCAGGTGAGTTCAATAGGAATGAAAGAATGTAGAACAACTTCAAAGAAAAGAAAGAGGGTAAGAGGGAAAGATATATTACATAAAGTAAATAAATATGTTGCAAAAAACACTCAACCCGTCAGTAAATTTTTGAATTCATTATTATATATTTAATCCGCCTTTTAACGTTCAAGTGACACTGCTTAAAATCTTTTAAATATTTTTGACTGAACATAAAATATTTGTACGAAAATAAACTCCTCTAAAACTTTAAAATTTTTAATTTTTTTTTTCAAAATCTCCAAATATTTAATTATTTTTTATATACTAACAATTCAACTGCTTCTAGTTCCCCGTGCCTGCTGTATGCGCAACGCGAGCAACAACAACAACAGCAGCAGCAATCGACGTCAGTCACAATGCCGCTCCTAAGTGACTCATCCCCCTGCATTGCCATGCCATCCCCATCCTTCTCTCCCACACACACACACACATACATACATACACCCCCTTCCACTTCGACTGCTGCTACTCATCCCTTTTAGCGCTCGCTGCACACGCACAAAAAGCGCCAAAATTACAAACGCAGCGAGCGGTCGAAACTTAGGCTTCTGTTGCTGAAGCCAAAGTGGTTTTTTCTGCTTCTTCTTTTTGCTGGATGGCTAGTGGAGTGGGGTGTTCGGCTCAATAAAGGACTGCAGCGGCAGCAGAGACCATCTCCCACACACAGCACTCCTCTCCTATCTACAAATGCGCCTCTTTGGGTTTATATAGGCGCACACGCACATTTGGCTATGTACAACGTTGCAGCCGCAAAAAGGAAGCCACCCAAAAAGCGCCTGCCACTGGCCCGCCCCCTCTGCCACTTCACGTCTTTCAATACTGGGCACCATTGCCCGCTCTCTCGTTACCCATGTCAAAGTCAAGCCACCACCAAAAAGCAGAGACGCCCCAAAGTAAATGAAACGAACGCCCTGCAGTTTTTTTTTGGAGCTTCGCCCATTTCTGTTTTCTTGAACGTCCTTGATCCTTGCAACGCACAACAACAATAATGGCAGCAGCAGCAGTGAAGCAGGGGCGCCTGCTGGTCGTCTTCCCAAAACACACACACACACACAGACGCGCACACAAAAAGCATAGCATACTTTTTGGGGGGCACAAACGTCGCCTGACTGACGCCTTATCAGTTGTAAAAACAAAACCGGAAGCCCACACACAAACTCAGTCACACACACACACACACACGCACACACAGACAGGAAGTCACTATGCGTGCGACAGAGTGAGTAAGCATTAGCACGACAAGTGCAAGCGAGAGAGCAGTAGAGCAAGAGAGATGGGTAGACAAGAGCGAACGAACTTTTTCAGGGTTTGCGTGAAAAGCGAAAGTAAAAAGCTGTGAAGGCAAAGGACAAGGCAACTGAAAGTGAAAGCGCACAAGGCGCCGAAGCAGTGAGCAAGAGAGACACGAAGAGAGCGCAGACAGCCAGAGAGCGAGTGCGCTTTAACGTCGGAGCCAGAGAGAAGGAGAGCGAGAGAGCGCGCCGAGTTCAGTTCGCTGCAGTCGCGCGTCTCAAGAAAGCGCTATATATTTTTAATGGCCACAATGTCCTTGGATACTTTTGGGGAAAAAACGCACGACACTGCGACAGCGACAGCGACGTCGACAGCGACGGCAGCAGCGACTGCGACGCTTGAGCTTCGCTTGCATTTACTTTCACTTTCGGCTTGGCCGCGAACTTGGCAAACAACCCCAGACCCTGGCACAGGCTGCCCACTCCCCTGTCTCTCCCTCACCACACACACGTACGCTTGCATATAATGTACTTTTATGCGTGGCAGGGCAAGGGCGGTGCGGCGGGGTATGGCGGTGAGGGTAGGGCAGTGGTAGGCAGGAAGCAAGTGAGGCAAACAAAACTTTTACCCCAAGAGCTTTCTGCATTTCTTTTTTACTTTCACTCTCGTGTTTTGGCGCAAGTTTATTTTCGACAGTGTTTTATGCCCTGAGGCCAGGACACTGCAGCGGCAGCAGCAGCAGCAGGGGGCGTGGCAGGCGGGCAGCCAAGGGGGTGGCGAGTGTCGGCCCCAAAATGACAAAATAATGTAATTTGGCATTAGATTTATGCGTGCTGCGCCTCCTTTTGCTTATGGCGCGTGTCCTAAAGTGCGAAGGAGGGAGGGAGGGAAAACAAGAGAGAGAGAGAGTAAGATGGCTGAGCAGTGGAAACGCAGCAAACTGAAAACGCAGCGTCGACGTTTCCTTTATTTTTCCTGACATTTGCTTCGCTTCAGCTGCTGCTGCTTCTTCTTCTTCTTCTTACACGCGTTTTCTTCATCTTCTTGAATAACAACTTCCTGTGCCATTTTCCACCTTGCTGTCACCCTCCCACTCCCCATCCCCGTCGCATTTTCCACGCTTTGTGTCCTGTTTTTATTTTCGGTTTTTTGTTTTCTTTTCTTTTTTTTCTTATTTTTTTATGTTTTGTTTCGTTTTTCTTGCTTTGTTGTTGTTTTAAGCCGCTTGTGCGAATTTAGGGCAGGTTTCATTGACGTTTTTCTTTACGCTTTTCCCACTTTTTTTATGCTTTTCTTTTCTTATTTTTTTTTTTGTTGTCTACTTTTCGTTTAGCTGCTAGGCAAGTTCGACGAAAAGCAGCAAAACTTTCAAGTTGCCACAAATTGAAAAATGTCAACAAAGTTTAAAGTGCGCGGGGGGTGGGCGGAAGGGTGTGAGGCGGGTTTTGTGGGAAGGGTTTGTCGGCATAACTTTTGCAGAACAGTCAAAATAGATTGGATATAATAATAAATAGGTTAAAAGCAGGAGAGTTCAAATGCAGGAGATGGTCTTTTTTGAGCTGCCTAAAAGTAGGCAATAGTTTGGTGTAGGATTTCAGTGGTAGGGCAGATTTCTTCAGTATTACCAGAATGCTTTCAGATGTTGACTGCATTTGTACAACTTAAACTGATCATACCTCAGCCAAACGAGACTGTTTCTTCATAAGTCGTACTCGTATTTAAATGCCACTGAGTATACTCTACCTAAATGGGGACTTATTCAATTAACATTCTGCATTTTATGAAACCCTCCTCTAAAGTTGAAAATCAATATTTATTAAAACTTTTTTATCTATTTCAAATTTAACTAGTAGTTAAGAATTATCATTTTTGACTATATTACATTTTTATTAAATTTCTTGAGTGGTTACCTTCGTAAATGCTTTGAGTTCTTGTGCTACGTAAGAAAAGGTTTGTTTAACTCCCTCACATTTTTCCTTTTCGCTAATCAAAGGATAATTTGCGAGTCACTTTAAAGTGCTTTTGGGTTCATTTTAAACAAAACAGACGCCCATTGACCGTTGACCAATTGTCATGGTCACCTAATCCAGGCTAAGAAAATGGCTAAGAAGCAAACAAGAACTGCAAAAAGCAGAAAGTAGAGAGATACACAAACAGACCGTCGTATATATATATCTGCTATATATACAGATAAATATATAGACGGGACGGCAAAGTCCTTAGCTAGGCAACAAAGCAGGTTGGCTAAGCATGTGGCAACAACAACAACAGCTAAGGAGAAGCAGAGGCAGAAAGAGGAGCATTAGAGCCAAGTTTAGAATGCTTGGCCCTTGGCGTAATAACTTTAAATGCAAACCAAGAGGAAGCAACACAAATGCCTGCCAGCTGTGCTACATTTGGTGGCACACAGCACGGCAACTTAAAGGCTGCACATGCCACATGCCACACCCTCCCTCTCCACTCTTCCTGCCTACCGCTCCGCCATTCCCCTCACTTCCTGTCGTTGCACAGCTCCGAGCTGCGCGCTTCTTGTTCATTTAATTTCCAGTGTAAGAAGCCCAAGGAGTAAATGGGTTTTCTTAAAGGGGGTAATAGAGGCGGTGTAGTGGCAGTGGGCGTGACTGAGGGGCGGTGAGGGGCGGGCAGAGGAAGCTACACTGTCAGTCAGTTTGGTTTGGAGGCCGTCACTCAGCACAAACTTTTGGCTGCCACGCACAATTTTCCACTTTCAACTTTTCTCGAAGGGGTGGCGGGGGACGAAGGGGGCGGGGAATTGTTGTTGCAGGGCGGTGGTTGTTGGTGGTGCGTCTGTGTGTGTGTGAGTATTGAGCTTTATGCTTGGCTGATGTTGCGATAAGCGGCAATGTTGCTGTCGTCGTCGTTGCTGTTGTTGCCACAGCCGCAGCCGCAACGCTGCACACGCCACACACACAGGCATATACACACAGCACACACACACAACTGTAGCTGGAATAGCAGCCCTCGGCTCTACGACTTGTGGTAGGGGATGGAAAAATAGGCAGCAAAAGCAGTTCTTGTTCATGTTGTTGCTGTTGTTGTTTTTGTAGTTGGCGCCAAAGTAAAAGTTGCTGAAAAGTGTAACGCAGTCAACGACAGCAGCGTTGTGTTGGTGTGTGTGCTTGTGTGTGTGAAGTTGGGAAGGGGCTGAAAAAAGGGGGTAGCAGTTTTTGGGTTCTGCTTTTTGCTGAGCTTCGCCTACGCGGCATAGTTTTGCAGCAATGTTGTTAGGCATACACTTGCTAGTGTTGGCAAAGACAACTTTTTGAAGCTATTTGTCACTTAGCTCTAGTAAATGCTGCAAGGGGACCTATCATCAGCTCTTTAAGCTGACCAGTGTTGGACAGAAAGTTTTAAATGCAGTGTTGGTCAACTAAAAGTTTACACAAATAATAATTCTATAGTTTTGGTGCTTACTAGAAACAAGCCAATTTTGACTAGCATGAATTTAGGTAAAGCAGTGTTGGTAAATTAACTGCCTAATCTAACCGTATGTTATGCCTCCTTCGTTTCTGTTCTACTCTACTCGCCTCTCAAGTTAGTGTAATTCGTCTTCGGTGCATTCCGCACATTTTCCTGTTGGACTTTCTTGTTTTGGCCCAAAAATTCACGCACTTTTTGTGCGCCTCTATGGGAATCTCATAGACTGTGTGTCTGTATGTGTGCTGTGGGAGTGTGGGTGAGGAGGTGGACTGGTGTATGTGTGTGTAAGTGTCCTGGCAAGTACATAGAGGCGCCGTTATGTGCGCAGATTGCCTCCTGCCTAGCTGAAAATGGAGTTCGCTTTTCCTTTCGCTTGCTTTGCTGGCCTACCTCGAGACGGGTGTGGTGGTGGGGGCGGTAGGGGTAGTGGGGCAGTGGCAAAAACTTTCGACATCAAAAAGAACTACTTTCGATAATCACAGGACTGGCGCCAAAGGAATTACTTTAGCCGGCTACGCGTTTGCCGAATTTTTTACTACTTTATTTTTAGGTTTTCTTTTCGTTCTCTCTCTCTCTCTCTCTTTGCCCTCCTATCCCTCTCTCTCTTTTCGGGTTCGTTTTAAAGTTTGGCGAATTATTTAACGTTGCCTACTTTTATGCGCATACAAATTTTTGTTTATATTTTTATTTTTTGCCAAGTTGCTCATTTTTATGCATTTTTTACGAGCATTTTATGCGTTTATTGTTTTGCGGTTTAGCGCGATGAGGTCAGCAAAGACAGAGGAACGATTTAAACAGAAATTTATACTATATCCAAATACTTTTCATAGCTTGTTTATTAATTTACTCAAACGGAATTTCCCTCTAAAAGAAAATCCTCAGCCTAAACAATTATTTGTGGACATCAAAGCGCAAATCAATGACATCATGCAATTCAGGCGGAAAATGCAGTCGGAAAAACTGTGCAAACTGAGTGCGTGTAAGCGGTGGTGGGTTAAACAGGGGTTCACAACCGGTTTTCCCTGGAAAACCCTTTCACTTTGGCAAAAGCTAAACTGTTGCAGTTACTAATTTGGTAATGGAAAAGTTTTGCATTAAATGGGGGTTGCTTACCTTGTTGGTTGGGGGTTAACGACTGACGTATTATTAGCTTCAAATAGGCATGCAGTTTCCATAAAAACTGAAATTAAAAATAAGGGATTGTTTCTTTAATATTATATTTTTCAAAGCTGTTAATCCGATATATAAAGATATTAAAAGCAGTTTAGACTGTATACGTGAAAATTGATTGTTGTTTTAAGCATCGGAAAATTTTCTTTAATTACTAAGTCGAAAATTGTAAATACTAGACACATTTTATTTCTATTTCAAAAACTCGCGCGCATTGCGCAGCCAACTTTAAGCGAGTCGAAAATTGCGCGCAGCCAACTTAACTCAATGTTACGTGTCGCAGCTTAACGTTACGTAGTTGACGTTGCGCATTTTGTTTATTTTGTTTATGATTATATGATTTCAAAATAATTTAGTATTTCCCAGCAATTATTGTCATATTTATGTTTTTTTAAATATAGGATTGTGCAGGTATTTATCTAAGCAAAACATTCAAAAGAAATGTTTTTTTTCCAACACATATTTATTTAGGTATTTTTGGTGTTGCCGCAAAACGGTCACTCTGGTTTTCACAGCAACAGCAAAGCAGACGGACGACGTTGGTCTCGTCAACGAGATTTTCGATACAAAAACAAACTAGAAATAACAAATAAACTCAACGCCACAAGATGATGAAAGCCGTCTCCTGTGCCCTCGTGCGCTCCAACGCACAGGCGCTGTCCACTGGCCTCCGAGCAAGCGGAGTCGCCGTCAACGCCGTTGGTAAGCACCAAAAGTGAAACACTGCCAGCGGGACCAACAATTACATAATGTGGCCAAAAGCTAAAAATTTATATGTGAATTATGCGTACAATTGAGTAAAAACAAAATATGATTTGTTTGCATTACTCAAATGGCTTAAAGTTGCGAATTTCCTTACGTAATTTCAACATAACCTCAGTTGGGACAAGTGAAAACAGCTGATTGCAAACAGCAGCGAAAAAAGAGGGTGTGAGGCATGGGAAAGCGACACAAATACACTTTTCGACAACTATCGTTGAATGGTTAACTAATGGTTTTACTCTCTTTTTTAGCTACGCGCCAGGGTCACACTGATCTGCGAGTGCCTGACTTTACGCCATACCGTCGTGATGCCGTGAAGGATGCCCGTCGTCGCAACGACAGCACAGACGAGCGCAAGGCCTTCTCCTACATGATGGTCGGTGCCGGTGCCGTTGGTGGTGCCTATGCCGCCAAGGGTTTGGTCACCGCTTTCGTGAGCTCAATGAGCGCCACAGCCGATGTGTTGGCCATGGCCAAAATTGAAATCAAACTGGGCGACATCCCCGAGGGCAAGTCCGTCACTTTCAAGTGGCGCGGAAAGCCTCTCTTCATTCGTCATCGCACCCAGGCCGAAATTCAGACCGAGAGGAGCGTGGCGACATCGGAGCTGCGTGATCCCGAAACTGATGATGTGGGTATAAGTTTGAAATGCATAAATCTTCGGCAAGTCGAAGATCGGGTACACTAGCTGGGACCTGTGATTAGTCGCGTCAAACGTGTACAAATTACAGAGAATGCTTTAGGGCTTAGAGAAGATCGGTTGAAATTCATGTTGAGTGAGTTATTCTATGGCGGGAGTGCGCCAAATTTGGCTTTAATTGGAACTGAGAGTAATGTTTCGTCCGAGGTGTTGATTCTGCAGCAATAAGCATTATGATTTCTATTTAGTCCTAACAATATTTGAGTTTACATAGTCAGATTCTTAACAACTTTATTAAGATATATGAAAAGCACAGAATTTTGTATTTTTCCCATTTTGTTCTTTGTCGAAGAATTTTTTATCTGAATACTAATTCGAATTCAATATCAATGTCGAATTGTTTTTTCTATGAGCTTGAACAAGTAACATTTTAATTTAATTTCGATGCTTCTATTGGCACACACACATGGGTTTTTATTCATGTGTAGTTTCTATGTATTGGTCAGCGTCATTTGAGCGCATCTACGCTAAGCTGCTGTTCTCTCTTTCTCTCTCTTCAATTTATAAAGGCAAAGTATGAATGAGAGAGGCATGCCTCAATGACTATATTAGAAAAGCCCACAGTCAAGTTTGCAAACTTAAAAAAATACATACATACTAAATGGGTCGGCCTTGCCACCACCTGCCTGCTACGCACTTTTTTCCCCCAATTGAAAATACTATTTTCTGAAAGTCCGGCAAGATTGAATTCTGCATTTGCACTCTGGCGTTGCCACGCCTCTCCTTAGCCCCTTATGAACTTTGGACTTTTCTTTACATCTCTAATTTTTTTCTCGCTCTCTCTTGCAGCAACGCGTCGTTAAGCCCGAGTGGCTCGTGGTCATTGGCGTCTGCACACATTTGGGTTGTGTGCCAATTGCAAACTCTGGTGATTGGGGCGGCTATTATTGCCCATGCCATGGATCGCATTATGATGCGTCTGGACGCATTCGCAAGGGACCGGCGCCATTGAATTTGGAGGTGCCCACCCACGAGTTCCCCGATGAGGGTACACTTGTTGTCGGTTAAGCCGCAGAAAAAGAGTCTTGTTTACCTTTTAAGCATAGAACCAGCGACGGCCCATAGTAAATGGATTGATGTATATTAATAAACAAAAACAACCAAACAAACAACAAATAAAACTGCAAGCGATTATTTGCATAAAGAAGCACATTTTCACTAGTTAAACACACGAATTTTCACTTTTTAAAACCGAACACTCACATTGCGCGTTGTTTAAAAGTGCGTAGAAAAACTTAAAACTGTAAACCGATAAACGCGCGAGCTTTATCGACGCAATCATGAGCAGTAGTTGATCGATAACTGAACAGCTGTTTGCAAATCGATTAAAACGAATTGTTTTCAAAAACATTTCACATTTATTTTGGTACTGTGTAGCATTTTAAAACAATTTAATTTAATAATCTCTTTTTCTATAAGTTTTAAGAAATTCTCTGTGCAGAAATGATAATTCATCAGCAACGTTTTTCATAAGTTTTAATTGTTGTCGCTGTATTGCCAACTTGGCCTTTTCTATAGCCACAATATCATCGCTTTCCGTTAGACTTATGTCTTCTTGTAAATTCGTTGACCGATTTGTATCATTTCCAACTGATTCATCATTATTTTGTGTGAGAGGTGAACCCGGTTTAACTATTTTCTCTTCTACTGGTGATTTGCTAGGTTCGGTTGCTAAGCCATTATCTAATTTTGTATCGGAGCTGCTGTCTGAATCATCCATAGGTGAGAAATCTGTAAAAATCACATAGATTTAAAGAGTTAAATAGTTTGTAGGCAGTTTGGCATTGCTTTAAATACCAAAATCGTCGTCTAAACACTCTTTGTACGAGTTTGTTGCTTTCATTATTTCCTCCACTTGCTCAAAATGCATCCAACTAGATGGAACTCCGGATTTTGTAGCTCTGGACAGTTCTATTCTGTGGGGCGTTAATAAAGTTTTTGGTTGTTTGAGAAAAAAACAAGATGTGTACTAGTTTCTATACCTGAATTTCTTTTTTACGTTATCCACTTTAGTCTTAACTTCCGCGGTTGTTGGTCCATATTTGGCCATACGATTTGCTATTTCCCTGTAGATAAATGCGTTGGTTGAGGTGCCGTGCGATTCCCGTATATATTCATGCCACAGGTCTAGAAACATCTGCATTGGCTTGGGTTTCCAGCTGAAGCGTCTTTTGCCAGGTGCCATTTTTTTAACATCTATAAGATTATTAAGTTATTTAATTCAACGAATATATTGTTTTGTTTACTTACATTTCCGAGGTGCGCTCATGCTTGTGGGTTCTGCTCATTTTTGTGGAGGCCTGTTGATAACTTACGATGGCCCGCCTTTTAATACCACTGAAAAATGCCAAATGTGCAGTATTTTATTGAATATGACAGTGTGGCAACGCCGTCAAAGCAGCTGGCAGTGTTTGCAGTTTATTCTTTGTGCCTATTTTGTGTTTTTGTTGATACGCATAAATTGTGCACATAATGGCTGAGGAAATTGACGATAATGATTTTTATCGTGAAAACTTTAGTGCTGAAACTGATTGGGAGGTATTCAATGCCCAGTTAGGGGATATATTACGCAAATGGGAAGTGGACGTGGACATTGGCGTTCCACTGCAGCCAGACGAGCTCTTCCAGTGCAAATGGCAAGTGCAGACAAAGACATTGGACTTGCTGAGGAGCGGCATTGCAGTGGACTACTATGAGGCGCTGCTGAAGGAGCGAGAGCCGCCAGCTGAGGGTCAGTCCAGCGGCAGGTGCCTGCAGCGCACTAACTGTCACCACGATCTTATGTGCAATTGGAATAGTTTTGGTCCACCCATACGCAAATCCAGTGAACTTCACACGCTTGCCAGAATCTATGGATTGCGACGATTTGTGGTGCTGCATCCTGCACAAGCAGCCAATAACTATATGAAGTCACCATCGGAGTTTAATTTCTTTCTAAGCGCTGCTGCTGTGGTCGCTGCTGAAGTGTCCAGTGTGGTGCCCATTTTTGTACAGATCTATGATCCCGAGTGGAACTTCTATACTGGCGTCTCACTAGCGCCCGCTTTGCGTACCAATTTCCGTCTCATTGGACTGAAACAGACGCCCGACGAGTGTCGTTATTTGACTGGTTTGCTGTCGCTCTTCCATGACAAGCTGCCCGCTTCCTATCCACAGTCGGCAATGATCTCGGTGTGCATGACCTACTCCTTGGACGCGATACGCATACGCATACCACTGTATGTGCCCTTTGATCATGGTCTGAGTTCCGAGGACATTGCTATTGATGGGGATGTGGATCGCTTGGATGTGCAGCAGTTCTATGCTCTTCCCCATGGCTATGCGCCAGAATCCAGCACTGAAAGCTACCTGGTCTACACCTGGCCCGAGCTCTCAGAGAACGTGGCCTTTGACAGTGAAATGCGCACGGATTTCGTGCCCTCCAAGGCGCCACTGGGCAAGATTTACCTGTCAGTGGAGGCATTTTCCTATCTCACTTGCTGCCTGCGGGACTATCAGGCAGTTGGCAATGTCAAGCGTTCCCTGGAATCGTTTGTAGGTCGCAACTTCTCTGGTATGAGCAGTGGTGCAGAGCAGACGAATCCCTTGGACAAGCTGACGGAGCACAAGTTGACCGGTAGACGAGAACGTAGCTACGAGCTGCCCTCGCAGGCGGGACTCACAAAGCGACTGCCAGGTCCCATGACCGAGAGTGAGCTCACGGAACTACTCGCCTATCTGTTTCCCGATATGCATCCAGAAATTGCGCTGTTTCCTTACTCTAAGCAGAGTTTCAAGGACAAGGTGAGTTGCAAATCGTAGTTAAAGACTGAATAGTTCAGGAAACTATAATATTTGTACTGAAAGTCAATGTTAAAACTCGCAGTGTTTTCCCTTTCTCTTCTCTTCCCTCTTCCAGTTCGATCCCATGCGCATCAAAAGCGCCGTTGCCGATTCCTTGGTGTGTCGCCTTAGCTGCCTGTTGGCCACTTGCCACGCACACTTGGGTGGCGTCGAGGGCATGGCCCAAGTGTGGGCGGCGTTTACGCGTCAGTTGCGTTTGTTGTGGGACAATTCATTGACAGTGCCCGGGTGAGTAGCCCCCTTAAAAAATGTTTTAAAACACTCCCCAATTTTTAACAAAAATATGCTTTATTTGGAACATGATGCATTCGAAACTAAATACGTGGTTTAGTTTTCTATACAACACAAAACAAACCCGACAAAATTTGCACTAATTAACTGTAGCTAATAAACATTTTAGGTGTGTGTATTTGTGTGTGTGTGTTTGAAGCCGCAAAGTTAACATTTTAGTTAATTTATACATTAAATTTAATGTGTATATTAACAATTTAACGCACATTTATGGTTAGTGAGTAACTTGATGCCGTTCTAAAATCGGTTGGTGTTTTATTTATCGACTATCGGTTGGTTTTGGTATCGCTAGAGATGAGCTTCCTTTCACATAGCTTATCGTTTATCGATAACAAGCGAGAATTCAGTTGACTTAAGCAATTTGGCTAAAATTGTCGACTAAAATACTTAACTAAATGAAGTTAAGCCTGTCTTAAAGTCACTTGCTTCTTCTTGTTTTGGCAGTAAGTGTATTTGCTTCATCTCTCCCATCTCTAAGGTGCTACTAAACTAAAACTAAGCACGTGCTCCACTTTCATTTCCCCTTCCTTCCGCTGGTGCTAAGGCAGTTTATTAATAAATAATTCATTGTTATTAACTTGAATACTAAATTTGATTTTGAAATTGCTACGATCGATAACTTTTGCTATAGTTATCGATATGTTCTTAACTTATTTCTCTGCTTACTTTACAAGTGAAACATTTCCTTTGTTTGCCTTTAACCTAAAATTACAATTAATTTTGTATTGCCTACAATTGTTTAAACATTTAGTGTATATAATTTATATATTTATTGTTATTCTTTTAAATAATTGCTCCCGTTTTCCATCTAAATTGTGTGTTAGTCGTCTAATGCTCAAAGCGTTCTTAAATCGCTAAACTAAGAGTTAAATTTATATGCTATATACATATATGTTTTTTTTTCCTTGTTTTTGTTTTGGTTTTTGGCTTACTTTACTAAGTATTTAGTGCCGGTCATGGAACGTTGAGAGATTTCAGTTCTCTAATCGAACTGTAATCCCAGCCCATGGGCACTAAATATTGTTAACTGTCAACTGTGTTCGCACGGATTTGCACTCGAACAAATCCCATCATTAAAAATGCTTAAAACTCAATGCTAAAGCTTACGACTAGTAATTTATGTACACTGATTGATTTACAATAAAATATGTCCAAGGACAATAGAAATTAAAATTTAGAGAAGAATAATAAAAAACGATTTAAAAAATTCATATAAATTTCAAGAAGTAAGAAATAAATTTCTTGAAATTTGTAAAAATCTTAAAAAACTTTTAATGCACAAAAAAGAAAGGAATAAAATATCAGTTCCAATTTTAGTACACAAAAAATTATACAAACCCAAAATAAAAATGATTTAAAACGCAAAATCATAAATTTGTTTAGTTTTTATTAAAATCTCACTACAAAATTATAGTTAAACATTAAAAATTAGGCAATTAATTAATAATTGTTATAAACTTAGCACACAATTGTTTCGACTGAAGCTTTTTGTACAACAAGTTTAAAAACTGAAAACTGAGTTTAAACAAGAAAATGAAAATTTTCTAAACTTTTATTCAAGGCAGCAAAAAACTCTGGTTTGTCTAGAGCCAATGGAATGTTTTCGATTTGGTTTTAGTCGCTGCTTTGGACAAGCTTAAAAATAAGAATAAAAAGAGTTGAGGTAAACAGACTTTAGTGAATTGAAAATTACTGAAAAAAAGCTGAAATAATTTGAACAAATTTTAAATAATTTTTCTTAAATTATTTACAGTTCAAAGTGTTTTTAAACTTGTCCAAACGCAGTTAAAAATCTCTTTTTGTTGCTATAAATAACGCTTGTTTCTAGTTTACTTTGTTGTGTTGTTTTTTAGAGCTATTTAAGTATTGCATTATGATTAGATATTGACTTATGTTTTAGTTCTTTGATTGCTTAAAATTTGCTTTCTATCAACTATTCGCACAGCGACAAAGAACCAAGAGAAGCGCAAAGCTAAAGTGTTTAAAGAAAGTTACAGATACAAATGGTTAAAGAGATTTTTTCTGTTTTTATGTACACAAACAATTGTGGGAATGTGCATGTACTTAACATACAAATACGAGTACATATATATACTATATATGTTTGTATATACTATATATTCATTGCACTTCTAAACAGCATACAAAAATAGTTGGCTAAATAATTCAACTTGAGTTTTTGAATGCAAATTAACTTAGGACACAACAACAACAGCAGCAACAAGAACAGTAACAGCAACAGGAACAACAACAGCAATTGCTGTTGTATATTATTGCACTCAAAGCGTTTCCATGTCCAATTTCAAGTCCAAGTCCAAGTTCGTGTCAATGTCAGCCAATGTCAAGTTCAGTGACGAGGTCGCTGCTGTTGTTGTTGCTGCTTCAGTTGTTGCTGCTGCTGCTGCTGTTGTTGTTGTTGTCGCATCCTCATACTTAGCTGGCTGCACTTGCTCAATGCTTGACACTGAGGTGCTGTTTGCCAAGGATGAGTCTTCAACAAGACTGCTGTCAGTTGCTGCTGCTGGCGGTTGCTGTTGTTGTTGCTGCTGCTGTTGCTGCTCTTCGCTTAGACTACAATTACAAGTACAGTTACAGTTATCACTAAATGTATGCGCATTAGTTGCATCTATTAAATAATTGTTGTTGCGTCGTCTATATAAAATATTGTTACTGTTGTTGTTGTTGTTGTTAGTCGTTGCTGGCAACTGTAAACGGAAGGCATTGCTGCGATTGCCGTTCTGACGTGTTGCTGGCGTGCTGCTGTTATTGCTGCTCTTATTTGTGGGATGATAAATGATTTCCTGACGCTCATATTCGTTAAAATAGTTCTCAACAACAATGCCTGACTCACTGGCAGCCAATGTTGCTGTCGTTGCTGGCAACAACAATTGCAGCTGCACTTCGTTGTTGCTGCTTGTTTGACTGTTGCTGCTGCAGCTACTGTTGTTGTTATTGTTGCTGCTGCTATTATGGAAATTGGCTGCACGGGGCACCACATCTGGTGGTGAGGTGCAGCGCTGTGTTTGCGGGGTGTTATAGTATTGCAAACGTTGTTGGTGCTGCTGCTGTTGATATGGCTGCTGCAGTTGCTGCTGTTGTTGTTGCTGATTGTTTCTGTGTCGTTGTTGTTGTTGCTGTTGTTGCTGTGCTGCAACTCGCAGCTGCTGACGCCGACCCGCTGCCCGCTCCTCACCCCCACGCGCTGCAATGGCCGGCGTCAGATATTGTCAGAAAATACCATCGAAATTTAATACAACATTGAAATATCAGGATAACATAAGTCGCCCTCATAATGGCACCAAACCGTTGCGCGTTGTCGGATTGCGCGCCATATATATATCCATATCATGATCGGTCCAATTGTCCGATGTATCGCAATAATTGTTTAATGTGTGCGTCGAACCAGCCGTCGAATATCTTTTATAAAAAAAGTGGGGAAAACGAGCAGAAAAAACTCGATTACAATTAAATATAATTCATTTCACACACAGCACATAATTGTACTGTGTGAGTGAGAGTGTGTGTGGCTGGGTGTGTGCGTGGAAAGTTGCTCAAAAGGCAGTTAATGACTTGTGAATGTTGAATTCAAACTAACAAAAAATTGAATCTCTTGTTATAAAAGTAACAAAAAAGAAAAGAAACTAATTGTGTTTAATAGTTAACAATCGATGTATCGACGTGTGTGTTATCAGCTGTAGACTCTTTAGTATAGTACGATTTTTAGAAATTATTAAAGTTAAGCTAGCCTGCAGCATGAGACCCTTTAGGTATTATCATAGGGCTCTACGATATATCAATAAATACTAAATTAAGTTCAGTCATAAGAGTTCTAAAGAAGATTTCCAATGTTAGATATTTTCATTAAAAATTTAAAAATAGATCTCAAACTTACTAAAAATCTTTCAACATTTATCCAAATTTCTGGTTTTCATTCATAAATTCCTTAAAAGTTTTTTGTTTCACTAACCAAACACTTTAGCGCAGCTTAAATTAAAACTTGTTGACAACAAGAGGGGCGCTTGAAGAGTTCATGAGGAGCAAAAGACTAGCACAAATTGTTAATAAAAAACTTAATGACACACATAAAAAAGAAGACAATGAAAACATGTTTCACGACAACTTTCGAACGCAGAAGATGAACAAAATTGAAAGTGTGACGATGGCAATTAGTGTAAAGTGTGAAGGGAGAAGGGAGGTGGGTAGAAGCAGGTATGAGGAAGAAGGTGGGTGGATGGTGGTGAGAAGCGGAAAGTGTTAAGCTTATCTGAAGCAGGTTGACAGTTGTGGACTGCGTGTGAGTGAGCGAAGAGCGTGTATTAATTAAGTGTCTCTTTAAGATGTTCTGATTAGTTAAAAGTTTCAAAGTTTAAAGTTTAATATATTAAACCTAAATTCAGTTATATTTTTAATCACATTTTATGATTAATTTATTTGCCTATTTCCGTAATCAGAACTGGTTATTGAATTATGCGCTCAAAGAAATATGAGCATGTTGGTTGTATTTAAAATCAGGGTCTGATTTTAGTTGTTATGTAAATTCAGTAGTTTTTCATTTTCGGATATTTTGTTTTCGACACTTTTTTGATTTAAGAAATCTTGTTTCTGTCAGTGTATGAGTTGTTTTAGTCTGCGATAGGTGTGTGTGAAATGTTCTACTTACCGACTTCCCGGTCGATGGTTATGTATGTGCGTGGTATTGAGTTGATCGCGTGATCTGGAACGCGGACGTGAACGTCTTGCATTACTGGATGCAATACTCGAGGGTCCCCCAGGGCCAACCAAACCGGTCATGCCCATCAGACTGCCAGGGCCGACACCGACACCGCCACCAACCATGCCCCCAACGCCCACCATGCCAACGCCACCGGCGCCATTGTGTATGGAGCCGGCGTAGGAGGCACGCGACATGCGCTCGGAGGCGGCGGCAAGCGACTGACGCGACTGTCGCAGCTCTGGGCGGGAATTGACCAGATTTGTGGGGAAAGCGCTGCCCAAATAGCCGCGGTGTGAATTATTCGAAAAACTGTGTTGGGATTGCCCGTCGGCTATGGATCTGTGTGTGTGAGGTTGTGTATGGGTTTGTTTGTGTGTGTGTTTGTTGTGTGTAAAAAAAAACAATAAAATGAAATATGTGAAACAAATAAAATAAAACCAAAATTAAATAAATAAAATGCAAATAAAATATGGCAAATGTTATGCAAATATTTGGCGTATCGATAGGGATTTATATATTTGAAATGGGCGTGGCATAGCCTACCTTGATTTGGCCACCTTGCCGGGCATGCCGGAGAAATGGCTGCGCATGTCATCGGGTTGCTCGACGGGATAAATGCGTGGTCGCGGTATCGAGCGTCCACTGTACGCTGAAACTTGATCCCATTCCTGCAAGAGAATTGTAAAGAAAAGAAATTTGAGTTTTGTGGGCTGTCTTGTAGCATAAATACACTGTAACAATAAGTTTTGAGTAAAAGTTGCTGAACATTTACAGCTTCTGTTTGTAGTTTGTATAAACTATTTTTAAAACAAACTATTACTTAAAAGCCAAAAATTCAATACTTTAAACTATAGTTTATTTGAGCAATTAAATAAATTATTCAACACAAACGAACCGTTCACTTATTTTGGCAACTAAAATCTGACCACAAAATAAATAAAATAAATATATTTTTGGGCCAGAATATTTAGGTTTTTTGGCTTTTTGCGTTCAATTTGTTGGCCCATAAATAAACGCTGGAAATGTTGGCATCAATTGCTGCCGTTTCCGAGTCACAAGTCAATTTAATAACAAACCGGAGCCAACATTTGAACCCCTTTACTCCCCTTAACCCCTCTACTCGCTATAAAAACTGTTTTTTTTTTCAAGAGGCTTTTTTATGGCCAATTGGCAAGTAAACTCACCTTGTGATTGTTAAAGGCCGATAGCGTGGCAATGGAGCCAAGTGGTCCTGGCGAACCGGTTGGACCGCAACAATTAACGGGCAAACCTCCAATTGGCAGTGGACTCTTTTTGCTGGTTGTTCTGCAGTTTCCGCGACCGTCTACAGGAAAAGCGGGGGAAAAAAGGAAAGACAATTTTTTTGTTGTTGTTGATGAAGTGTAGATAGCGTAAAATACTTGTTGGCCACAGGCGACAAACGCCCACCTGCTCAGGTGTTGTCAATTTAAATAGAACATCGAGTTGTACAACGAATTTATGTAGGGCAACTTGACATCGATTTAAAAGTGGGTAACATGTGTAAACAGCGCTTATCTAGAATCAAATTTCAATGATTTTTTAAATCGCTTTTACAGTTAGCAACCTTTTTTTTCAAGGAATTGTTGGAGTGGTGGAAAACTAAAGCAAGTAATTCTAGGAAAACTACAGAGACATTTAATAAATTCAATCGACATTTTCAGTATCGAATTTTGATCGAGTTTTATCGAATTAACAGCTACAAAAGAATTGAATTGAACTTGTCTTTCAGTCTTTAAATTGTTTTTAAAAAGAATTGCGTTTTTAACAAAGAACTTGGCACTTACTTTGGCAATATATATTTAATGAATCTCTGTTTTGAACACATACTGTCTGCATTCAATATCAGACGAGAAACAAATATAATATAAAATCTGGTTTTAGAATAACGGATATAAAAATATTTCAAGGCGTTTTAAATTTTGTGTTTAAAAGGTCAAAACAGCAAGCAAAGTGATAATATCTTTCGAAAGAAATAATTTACCACGCCTTTTATATTTAAATATTACAGAAAAAACATTTTTGTTTAAAAACTTCGATTCATTTTTATCTAGACAACACCTAATCCATACAACACCGCTCGTAGTCCGACACCAAGTAAATTTCCACCTGTTGGTTGACTTACCTGCTCGCCGCAATAAACACAATCACGGCCACAATGATGGTGCCACAAATTGCGGCACTTGCCGCAATCGTTATCTTGTCCATGCTGGAGGTCTGCGATGAAACCGTACGCACCTCGCGACACTGCTGATAAGGCACCGTCTCGGGCGTGACATGAAGCTCCTCCAGTGATATCACGCACACAATAATGCACTCCTGATCGGGCACATTCTTAATCTTAAACTCACGCTCACTGGACTCCAGCGGTGGTCCCTGTTTGAAGGCCTTCTCACCGAAAAGGCGATAAACCACACGGAAACCAAGTATATTTGCCGTCTCCGAGTCCCATTGTATAATCACAGTACTGTCCTGACGGAAGGCGTGCTTCACCTGCACCTCATTCGCGTCATCGATACGTGTGCCCCGTTGCGGCGGATAACCCAGCACCAAAGGCGGCCGCTGTGGCTTGTGTTGGCTGCCATTGGCAGTGTTGCCACCTTGACGCCAACCCGGTGCCTGTTTGCCATTTGTATGCAGATTGGAGGATGATGAGACAGAGGAGGAGGAGGAGGAGGAGGAGGAGGAACTGCTACTTGTGGTTGTTATGGCCGTGGCCTGCACGGTGCCAGTGCCATTGACACCCACTGTTGGCAATACACCTGCCGTTTTGATTGACTTTGTTGTGCTCGCTGTGGTCGGTCGGGGAGTCTATAGAAGAGAGTGGAGGCGGGAAAAGAGGGGACATTTATAAATAAGGCCATTAAGTTATTAAATAATTGAGTGGTTCACTAATAATCTAATGGATTAGAACTTTAAGCGTTTGTTAACAGGAAAAGCCATTCATTGAAATAGTTCTAGCTATCTAGAGCATGATTAAATAATTCAAATACTTGGTATATTCATTGAAATTTCTTATAAGACCATTCAAGAAAGTTCCAAATTTCATAACCAATTCATAACCGATTCAAAATAGTATGAAATACAGTTTTTAAACTTATGAATAACTCACCGTGCTGGCTGCTGTGCTAGAACTGGAACTCGTTGTAGGCGCTGCAGTTGTTGTTGTGGTCACCTTAGTGGTTGTCGTTGCCAAGGTTGTTGCTGTTGTTGTGGGCGGTGTGCTGTTTGCGCTAGTGCCAGTACCTGTTCCAGTACCCGTGCCCGTTGGCGTACCCGATTCAAACTCTACCGAATCCGGAGACGATGGAAATGTAGGCTTAAGATTATCGGCCAGTCCAACCGGACCTCTTAGAGCGGCATCGGCAATTTCCGGACAATTTAACTCCTCCGGTTGTATGGAGTAGAAGCCACGATCACGGAAACGCGGTGGAGTACCACAAAACTGAGGATTGCGCTCACGAGAAGTGACCTGAGAGCAAAAGTAGACGTTTAAAACTACTAATAAAACAATTATATACCCTGTAATTTACCTGCAAATCGCCATTGCGTATCCACTCGGCCACCCAGCGCAGTTTGCAATCGCAGTGCAAGAAGCGTCCACCTAAAGAAAGCCCTCGCAGAGTGGCATTCAAATGGGCAAATGCTCCCTCGGGCACCGTGTTCAATGGATTGCCATCGAGGGCAAGTAATGTGATGCTGGGATTACCACGAAAGGCTGCCTCTGGCAACGTGGTCAACAGATTGAAACCAATGTCCAAGACACGTAACTCCTTCAGAGAATGCACGGCGCCAATGGGAAACTCGGCGAGTAAATTGTTGAGTAAACTGAGCGAACTCAGAGTTTTTCTTACTCCCGCAAATGCCGTCTCCGCTATACTCTGTATAAGATTCCGCTCCATGTTCAGTGCTGTGAGGGAATCGAGGCCATCGAAGACACGTATACCCGCTGCACCTGGCAGCTCCTTGATGCCATTTTGGGATAAATCCAAGAATGCCAAACTCTTTAGACCTCGTATGCCCTCGGGTACGCGTCGCTGTCGCGTGCCCTTTAAATTCAGATTCTTAAGACTCTGCTCGAGGCCACGAAAGGAATTTGTGGCCAATGTGACATTGTTATCGTTCAGTTTGAGTGTAGACAACTTATTCAAACTGGCGAATGCATCGTCGGGTATCAGTGACAACTGATTGCGGGACAAATCGAGCAGATTTAGTCTGCTTAGTAGACGCAGCGCTTCAACGGGCACCTCAGCCAACTGATTGTCCTGCAGGTTTAGGTTCTTTAGCACCGACTCCTGACCCTTAAAGGCTCCAGCTGCAATACGCTTAATGCCACAGCTCGAGAGCTGCACATTGTGCAGACTCAGATTGCTGAAGACCTCATCCGAGAGCTCCTCAATCGTGGCATTGTTTACATAAAGCAAATCCACGGGCTTTAGACGGGCGTATTTGTTCATGGCCTCCAGCAGCTGTGAAAAGTCCACCTGCAAGGAGTCGGGGAAAGGTTGTTTTTAGTATAAGTAGGTTTGGAGTAATGTAAGCTAAACAGAGCTTGAGTGGCAAGTTTATCTTAAGGAGATTTAGAGATTGTTCTTACCTGATCACACTGTACGCTCAGCTCTCGACCCAAATTGTAGGCACAAATGCAGCTCGTCTGCAGATCAGGCACATCCCGCTGCCAGGGACACTGAGCGTGGACATTGCTTCTGCTGATGCTGCACACGAGCAGCAGCAACAGCAGCACTGGCAGCTGGAGTAGCTGTCGTTTGGTGGGCGTGGTCGCTATGTGAATATTACGTCTCATCTTGGTGCCGGCATAGAGCTGTAAAAAAGTAAATGGAAAGTGGCATAAAATTAGTACGACTCGTCGTTCGATTGTCATAAATTATAAAATTAATACTCAGAGTGCCATGGAAAATCCCCGCGCTTAGATGAAATGGGGAAAGGAAAAATTCGGACTAGAGGATTACAGAGGCAAGTGTGGCCCAAAATCTGGTGGGACGGACAAATAGCTTTATCAATCAGTTGTCCAGTTACTTTCAATTTCATTTTCATGCTCGTTAAACAACAAACTGTGCGTGAAAGAGAAAAGACAGGGAATGAGAAAGGGGAGCGTGTTTTTTCCCCATTTCAACTCCTTATCATTCTCTTGTTGATCCTTTGGCAGTTTAGTTTGATTAATTTGCCTGCCTGTCTGTCATGGTCAAAACGGACCATGTCCATAAAAAAAAGCCAAAAAAGAAAAGCATAAAAAATGCAAAACGTAAAAAAGAAAAGCGTATAGAAAGCACACAATAAATCCTGCATCCTTTTTTTTTTCTGGGGGCAAGCGAACGGGCAACGGGGCGAACATTTAATTTAATTTGCCAACGCGACAGGCGCGTCATAAAAAAAAAAGAAGTGACTTCGAAGCAGATGACAAGAGCTTCAGAGCTTCCCTCGTTCAATGTGCCAAAGTGGCTAAAAAGCTGGCCCAGTCAGAGCTGTTGACCTTTTGCATAATCATGAATTATGGCGACACTCGTTTGTGATGCGACCAAAAACTCTTTTTGTTTTGTTTTCGAGAGGTGTCTCTCTATTTTGGAGTGAACTCACAGATTTCTATTGTTTTCTCTCACGCAGCGGGTTGAATGTACGCTAAATAAATGTGTTACGCATACGCCGTGTTGTGCGTAGCAAAAGGTCAAAGGCTTGTGAGTCAGCCAGACCGTGGGACAATGCAGATTAATGATAAATTATTCAATGAAAAGTACAAAAGGTTGCTCGCCATTTTTAGCCTAAAGCTTGTACAATTTAAAAATTTAGTTTTAGTTGCAAAAAGTGGAAACTAGAAACATTTTTATTTTAGTTTAGTTTTATTTTAATTTAACTAAATACTGAGTTCAACTTTTAAGTTTTATTCGACATTATTTTACACTACCGGATGCTTGGTTTTGTATATTTTTTAAGCAAAATTATTTAATCAAATTGCTCCACAAGTTCATTGATTGCTTTATGCATTTTCAATTTTCCATTTATTTTTGATTTTAGCCAAACACTTTCGATTTTTTTGCTGCATTATTTAAAGGCAAAAGTAAAAAGTAATTTTCCAGCATGCATTTATATTTTCCCCCACTCCATTTCTTTACAAAAATATATATTTATATATATAAAATCGAACGCTTCATTGATTTGTTTTCTATTACAAAAGCCACAAATAAAATGATTAAATAAAAATTAAGCTGCACGCTTCGCTCCCTCGTAATAATCATTATCAACTTTTTGTTTTTGTCTTTTGATTGATAGTTTTTCAGCAAATTTCAGCTTTTGCTGCTATTTGTGATAATTTTCCAGTCCTGCGGCTGCAAATGTGGTTACGCTTGACGTGATATTTCATGCGATTTGCGTTGCGTTTTGATTTGTGTTTTTTTATCGCTCAGTTTGCTTTTGTCTTTGTTATACGCTTGTGCATTTAATTCATTCGTTTGCATTTCCTTATGCAGCTCTAAATTTCATTACGTGAAATAAAAAATGTTGCCCCTTTTTCCCTTTTCCCTTGCCCTTTACCCACCCAACGACACACCATGTAGTGGCATTCTCATTTCTCACTCAACTGTCCGGCCACAAATTTAATTAAAAAATTCTTGCAGCCATTTTTCTTCAAGTTTTCCGCACTCTCTCGCTCTCCCTTTCGTATTAATTGCATCACTAAATTTTTTAATGCGCGAAAAGTGTGAAAATGGCAAAGACACACACAAGTGTAGTGTGAATGAATGGAATAACGAATCAAAAAGTACAGTTGTGCAG
This sequence comes from Drosophila nigrodunni, assembly GCA_020829145.1. Classification (NCBI taxonomy): domain Eukaryota; kingdom Metazoa; phylum Arthropoda; class Insecta; order Diptera; family Drosophilidae; genus Drosophila; species Drosophila nigrodunni. The sequence goes on from JACVCZ010000008.1 coordinate 2,710,795, forward strand.
CAAAGTTGGGAATGCGTAGGAAATGTAATAAGTTACTAGACTACAAGTCACTCTTTGTTTTTAAAATTTGGTTGAACTAAAAGAATTATAGGGTTCGCAACAAACTTTCATCAAATCTAGCTGCTTTTAATAATTACACGGTATAGCCAACCTAACAGCTTCAAGACTTCTTCACTGTCCAATTGAAGGTGTAAACGTTGTGTTGTTGCTGCCACCAAATTATTCACTTTTGGCTGTGTTTCGGTGGTTTTTTGGTTGCTTCTTTTTGCTGGATGGTTTGGCAAATTTGCATTTTTAAACAATGGTCGGGAGTACGAGCCAAATTATTTTTTTTTCGGTTTGTCTGTTGTTTAATTTTTTCTCGCATCTATTTTTGAACAGCTTACAAACAATTTTTACCTTAGGGCCGAACTGCGACCTCACTTAAAACGAGATTTAATTGAAGTTTTATTTAACAAAAGGCCCTGAAGTTGGCACTTTTTTTTTCTTATTTAATTGTAATTTTTGTGGGCGTGGCTGGCTGGACCGCATGATAATTCGGTTAAGCATTTAAGTGGATTAGAATTTTGGTAGGTGTCAGAAGAGGAAGAGAAAAGTAAAGTAAATTTTTTAGGTGCTTTTTTGTGTTGAAGATGAAAAGTTGTCAATTGAAAAGTTTGCAGGTGTGCGTGTGTGTGTGTGTGGGTGTGGATTTTTTGGGTCTAATTTTTTGAGGTTTAACTAATCTTTTAGGTCATCGCAAAAAAGTAAATTAAATTTAGTAAAGTTTGAGTCGAGGACTGAAACCATTCATGTATTTTCAAGTGGATTTTGACAGGAATCAGACAGGTAGGAATCAGATTTAAAGGTAGAAAAGACGCTGCAGGTGCAGGTAAAAATTAATTTAAGAGTTGTCAGATGATTGAAAAGGACTTATCGATTACAGTTGTTGCCATATCAGCACTTTCTACATCCCTTTTTGATTGTTTCCCCAAGGTTTAATTATTTTTAAACAACTGATAAGATTTTCACACTGCTAAACAATCAATTCAGTAATATGTAGCTAATTAATTGAGCTATATAAGAATTAACAACAAGCAGCTACTACTTTTGCTATGACGCTTTTGATTTGCTCGATTAAAAATTCGGCAATTAATTTATGATACTTTGTTGTTCGGATCGTTTAGAGACGATAACATAATCTTCAAGTGGCACGAATTGTTCCCAATTGTTATAGCAGTCACGTCTTTAATTGGTGATTTATTGCGACAAATAGCAGAGAGAAAGAGACAGCGAAGGGATAGAAAAAAAGGGATGGGTAGAGATGGAATTTTTCTAAAATAGTAAAAATAGTTGAGGTTTTATGGAAAAAATGTGAAAAATACCTCAATTAAAAGACAGACGATGGTAGAATTTTTTTTTAGAATTTTTAACAACTTTTTAGCGTAAAAATAGTTGAGTTTTATTAATAAAATGAGAAAAATAAGCACAGAGAATTTATAATATACAAATTCTATATATAAATCTACTAGATAAATTAGCAGACATCATACTTCAAAATCTTATCAACACAAATGGCATTTTCCTCATCGAAAAAGTAGTTGCCACAGGACTTTTCATCGATGGTGCGTCCATTGGCACAACGCAGATAGTGACGACAACCCTTCGTGGAACTCAAAACAAAGGGTATTGTGCGGCCTTGACAGCGATCCTCAGCGCAGGCCACCTTGTTGGGTGGACGACAGGTCTGAGAGCTCTTGTCGAAGAAGTGATCGTCATTACATTTGCCCCACACGGGAGCAGGATCGGGTAAACCATCATCTTGTTGGGCACAATAGAAGTAACCCTGACACGTGGCACCGTCAGTGACGTAAGCGTTCTTCTTGGGACTTTTTACTGTACCGCAGACATTCGAGGGATACGGATGGGCATCACAATGCACCAGATTCTTGTCAATGCATTTGCCCGTACTCGCCTGATAGTAACCCGTCTTACAGGTCTTATCCTCCAACACTCCCTTGGTGCAGACATAGTAACGATCACAGCCCATGCTGTTGTCAAAGTTCACTCCGTTCTTTATAATGCTGCAGTAATCAAATTCGCTCGCTTTGCAATCAGAGGCTTGGGTCCAAACACAGGCCTGTGTGGCTGCATTGAAATGTTGGTTCTCGTTGCAGCTGCCATAGAGTGGAGTGGACTCATCGGCACAGAAATAGTAACCGAAGCATGATTTGGGATCATTGATGAATTTATTTGCGGAATTCGCACAGGTCACGCCACAATCGTCGGTTCCATTCAAAACTTTCACACACTTTAACGTGTCCTTGTCGAAAAATGGCGTAGAACCCGTACAGACGCTGTAGGTGCTCTGTGAATTCTCACACTTGATCGAGCGACTGCAGGACTCGGGATCTCTGAGCACAGTACCATCGGGAAACAGCTGACAAATGTCACCAATGCGTGCTTGGCTCAGGCCACACAGGGCCAACACGGAGAGGGCCAATAGGCAGCCACAACTGCTAGCAGCTTTCATTTTATTTTGTTGCTTGCGGTTTAAGCACTAGTAGAAAACAATTCAATTGCCAAAATTTGCTCCTCTATTTAAAGGCCCAGATAAACTGGAAGCCAATTGTATTAATGAAGGAAATACCAATCTAAAAAACGATTAGATTACTTGCCAAAAATAATACAAGTCGTAAATTGTGCAGATGTTGCGAACTGCCAAACAAGCTAACTACTACTATACTATGTAGACAGACCCATTGATAAATTAAATGAGATTAATAGCAACCCAGCTGGGATCTTATGATTTACACTAAATATGTGGCTAAGCATATGTCGTATGTTGTATTGGTAGTAAATTTTGGAAATCAAGATATGCTGGAGTGACGGGACTGGATTTTAAATTTACTTTATAGTTTAGTAGCTTGTAAACCGATAAGGTGAATCAAGCTACAATCAAGATTTCTAACTCAAAATCGATTTGTAAAGATTATGGAATTCTCAGAAATATTTTAACAAGTCACACAAGTTTTTATTTTAAAATAGTCCCAGATAAAACTATGACCAGATTTTTATGATTGGCGTGAAATGAAATATTTTTATTATGCTCAATAATTGCTCTTTTGAGGGAACGACTGATAATTTTAAATGTTTTAAACTGATGTATAAAATCATAAAGTTTTTATCTTGTATCTTGTAACTTTTTAACTAAAATAATTAGATCAAAACTTAGCTTAAGAACTAATGACCACATTTCTTAGCATGCATTGATTTTTCTTGCTCTGATAAAACACTTTTTAAATTCAACTCAGCTGATTCTGTCTACTTAAACAGCTCTCAACCCCTGCGATTGCTGGCAATCGATTAAACTTATATTAGTTGAATTCAAAAATATCTTAATCTTATTTCTTTAAAAACTCTGCTCTGACGTTCACGCAGATAACATTTTGTTTACCTCATAATCTTTGGGACTGACTGTTTATACGATTTATAAATGAGTTTGAATCGTTTCCACCAAGACAAGTATTCATAAATGCTACGACTTTCTACTTAAATATATTTCAATAAATTCAGCAGCTAAATGCGATATGAAATCAGCCCAGATTGCAATACAGATAAAACATATTTGTTTATAACATTCAATTGGCAATATTATTATTTGGTAGTGGCTGAGGCAAAATTTCAACGGAATTAAATATACTTTGCAACACTTTTGGGCACTTGGAAATAGACTTTATTGTATCTGTCTCTCTCTTTCTCCCCCTTCCTCTCTCTTACTCTTATTAATAGTGTTGTGGCTTTAAGAGCTAAGCCATTTCCGTCTGTTGTGTTTATCCGTTGGCTTCATCTTTGCCGCACTCGAAATAAATAGAACTATAAAGTGACTTGGCCAAAATGGGCCAACAGACAAATGTTCTGTCTGTCTGTATGTTTTTGTGTTTGTGTGTGTGTCTGTTGGCCACAAAATAAAACGTTACGTTTGCTCATATATTTGTCTAGTTTATACTCCTGATGAGCATGAGGATTCAAGGCAAAGCAAAAGTTGTTTAATGATGTGCAGGCCACTTGATCTTGAGCTGAACAGCAGCTGAAACTAGCCCTATTGTGGCCAGCAGCTACTTGGCCAATTGGTTTTAGCTTGGCTTAAAAAGCTTTTAAGCAGCTGACGCCCAAGCACCCCCAACTCATAAGCAAACTTTATGCAAATGCAGTAAAAAAGGCAGCCAAACTTGGCTTCCGTTAGAGTTGTGGCTTTTTTGGCCAAATAAGTCAGTTCCTGTCCCGCTTTAAACACCAAAAAAAAAAAAACTATGCATGCAATATAGAATATATAACTGAACTTGCGGTTCAATAAACTCTTCATTCGATGAGTCACGAGAGCAGTTTGTTCACTTCGCTCATTTGCTATGCACAGCAAACAAACCACGCACAGCAATAACAACAACAACAACAAGAACCACAACAAAAAGGCGAGTCGACACCACTGTGAATACCAAAAATGCCACTGGGAAAGGGTCGAGAAATGACAATGACAACCACAATGCGGTGCTTATTTGCGGTGTCTTCAGTGCGTGCCATAGATCCAACATTTATATGCATGTTATGTACACTGCTAAAAACGGTGAATTAAAAAGCTACTATTTAAAATTAATTTTTGATTTGAAATCAATAAAAGTTCTTAGTTTATTGTAGTGCCTATTTTGACGACGCTTGTGTTCAACTACCATCCGATTTTTAACAGTGCATATGTAAATTCTCAACTCGCCTGACAGCTGCCGGCATTCATCTTTTGTTTGTCAGGTTTTATTGCCACTTTGCTGATGGCTTCAAGACGCGCGCTGTCTGCTGCCTCAGAAAAAAGAAAGACTTGGACTTGAAATAAAATAAAAATCTAAAAAAAATAGCCACATATTTTATTATAGTTTTTACAACTTGACTTGTTTGATGGTATGCACATCAAATCTCAGTTAAACTGATATCAGCACGTACTTATTTATAGCTTAGTATCCAGTTTAAGTTCTAGTGATTTTTAGCTGGCTTAAATGTCAGTTTCAATTTATTATTTCACTGTAAATTAAAACAGGCTAAATATGCTATAAAAAACTAATAATACATGCTCAAAATATAATTCAATTTTTAATAAATTTTTTCAAGTCCCAGATTTCACCTAGTTGAGTCTACTTGGGCTTAAATTCTTAAATAGTTAGCTTAAATCTTAAACTTTTAACTCCAAGTTGACTTTTAAAATGAAATCCACATTTTCTGTACTTTATTTCTACCAGCATCGCACCCGGTTTTCCGGACACACGCACCTGTCTGCTGCACCAGAAGTTGCAGATGCTCAACGTCTGCGTGGAGCGTCGTGTGCAACGCGAAACACTTGGCAAACGCAAACAACAACAGCAGCAACAACAGCAGCAACTGAGTGAAGAGGAGGAAGACGAAGATGATGGCGAATTCTATGACTGCGATGAGCAAACTTCAACGGATGGTTCAACCAGCAGAGCTGTGTTAAGCCTAAAGCCCGAGGGTCGTTTGAAGCGTTTGGGGCAACAACATTTGCTCGACGAGCCCGAGGAATTTCTGTACATACCAGAAACACAAGAGCCCGTGCCCAAGACAGAAGATCAACTGCAGGATGATGCTGAGGTCATGCTACAATTGGGTCCAGGTTCTGGTTTGAGCACCCAAATGATGTGCACTTCGCTGATGTCCGACATGGAGGCCTTCAAGGCGGCCAATCCACGTGGCAAAATGGAGGATTTCATACGCTGGTATAGTCCCAAAGATTGGGAGGAAGTGCAGAATGGTAAGTCTGCAGAAATATTTAACTAAGAACTAGAAATCAAATTTTTACTTTGTTTTGTTAGCAAATGGACAGACTACACATCAGCTGAGCGTACGCATGACTACACCTGGAAATACCTGGCAAAAAGTATGGCAGCAGGCACATGCAGTGCCTGTAGCCAGACAGAAGCGTCTTTTCGATGATACGAATGAGGCTTTGAAGGTGCTGCACTACCTCGAGACGAGAACCATGAGCGAGATCTATGCGCTGACTCTGATGCCCACTCTACACACGGCCATACTCAAGCTAATTGTAAGTCTAGATTTTAATTGGGGTTGGGTAGCTCAATTGTGCATCTGTAGTGTGCCTGAAGACAGTGCCAAGCTTAGAACTTCAGTAGAGCTAACAGACTGCAATAGACCTCGTAACGACTCACAGCTTCCATTGTTGGTCTAAACAACAGCTAATAACTTTAAAATTTCCTTGTATTCAGGACATCTACAGCAACGCTCATGTAGAGGATATTTTCAGTGCACACATCGAGGAGCTTTTGAACGACTTGTGTCGTCTATCGCGCTCTCAGTCGAACGAGTTGCCCAACATGGAAGAATTTCTATCCAATCTCGCCGAGCTCGAGCGTCGTTTCTATCAATACAAGTGCTTTGAGCGACTAGCTGGACATCCCAAACGCAGCAATCAGTCACAAATTAAGCAACAATTTGAAGAGATATTAAAGAATGAAAATTGCTGCACAATTGTGGACAAAAAACAAGCAGCAACAGGTGAAAAAGTGGCTGGCGCTGGCAGCTTATATGATATACTGAGTCCCAAACTACAACAAGATATATCAAATCGTTTGATCAGCAAGGATTATGTTATACGACTCGATGGCGATACGAAGGCAACTGAAAAGGGTCTCTATCTGGGGCCACAGTTCATGAGAGCCATAGTCACAGGCGACAAGTTGAGACTTTGTGGAGCTTTTACCGAGAGCACCACATTTGTTTAAGAACTGATTCTATTATAAATTAATATTCTAATAATATAATAAACAAATATATTTATTTTCTGGTGCTTTTGCTAACTTTAAGTTATACTCAAAATGCAATAAAACTTACGCTACACAAAATTTAATTTTAATTGTTGAAACCACATGTAAGTATATGTAATCATTTAACCATTTGACTCAACACTTAGAGCCAAGTATTTAAGCCATCCACTGTGAGTAGCAGTTTGAATGACAGCCCACAAGGCAAAACGGGCAATGAACGCTACGAAAACTTGAGACATGGAAATTGCCTACATGCCAAGACCAAAGCCCAAACCAAGACCAAAACCTGTGCCAAAGGCTACAAACAAACTACATGAAGAAAAACCTCGGCTAACAGTCGGTTTTAGGTTTAACAGAAATTGTGGGCCATGTTTAAGAGAAATTATTTTAAGCATGCTCTGCTCTGCTCTGTTCTGCTTAGCTGTTGTTAAAGGAACATTTTTGCCTCTTGGCCAAGACACAACACATAAAACATTTCTACTCTTTCCAACAACATTTTTCTGCGCCTTTTGCTGATACTCGTAAATGTTCCGACACTAAATTACCTACGGGCTATAATTGTTTTGTGTACATGCCGCAGTCGCAGTGGCAGTAGACGTAGACGTGGTCGTTATAGGGAGAGTTCACTCCAACAGTCAAGCGCAACTAAGGAGGAAAACTTTTGCTTGCAACATACAATTTTCCCGCCTTACCTTTTGTCTCGCCCTCCCCCCCAAAACATGCAGAAAGTGTAAAAATATTCAGAGTGTGAGTGTATGGAAAGCAGAACGAATACGAGTAGTCGTTTTGTTTGTATTTATAGCATTTGAAAAGCATTCTGTAACGAGCCGCAATGTTAATAATAATCCTTTTAAAAGCTATTTACACTGAGCCCAATTGCTGCTCCAAAAACTATAAATAAACAAATAGTTGTTAAAAGCACTTCAAGTGCAGTCAATTTTATTATTCAAATGTACTTGAAAATGCAGACAAAAGAGTTGAGTTTAAGTTGCAGTTAACTAGAATTGAGCAGAGCTTAAACTACTTCAAGTAACTTTTAATTTAGACTCGGAACTTTAACTAGTCTTCAGTCAAAGTACTTTCCTTCAAACATCGTAATCAAAAGTAACTCAAACATCATACACTGCCTGTCAAGAGTTATCCAGCTTGAATAAAAATATGAATATTACTACAAGTATGTGTGTAAACGTGTCTGTGCATGCACACGCTGATTTCAATAATATATTTCAATAAGAGTTGTAAAATGGAAAAAAAATTAATTAAATTCTTACAATCAATTTGGCATGAAATGGTCGCTGAATGGAGAGCAGCTCACTTCCAATTGATTTGCTGGTGGTTTTGTGGTACCTATACACAGTCAATATACATCTATGTGTGTGAGTGTGTGTGTTTGTGGTGTGTGCGGTGTGTGTGTGGCCAGTGTTACAATTTTGCTGATGCAGTTGAATTTTAATGAAAGCGCTTTTTTATATATATATAAAATATATATATATATGTGTATTTTTTTATTCGCACAGAAAATTGAATTATAGCAGACAAACAGCTAGGAAAGCGGGGGAAAAGAGGGAAAGGAAATGTGCAGAAAGGGAGAGAGAAACTGCAAGAGTTGTTGAGATTTTCAATTTCTATTGAACTATGTGTGTATGTGTGTGTATTTGTGGCTGCAAATTGAAAAGTCGCTGTGAATAAAAATGAATTGGAAATCATGAAAATGAATGAACCTCAGGCAGCGGCTACATTTCTCTCTTATATTGGCTCTCATTGGCTCAAACAGAAAACTGTTGGCAAGAACTATGAAATTGAGTTAGCTGGATTTTAACTTTGATGCACATGAATTATTCAGTTCATAGCGCAAGTTCTAACTTAAATCCTTTATGACCTTTTGTCTGTCTGTCCATCGCGAATCCCTCTAATTGAGTGAAGTATTTTTGCGGTTAAAAAAGGTAAAGAAAAAATTCGCTTTTGTGTGCTTAGCCTAAAGTATTTTATTAGTACTAATAAAAAGCTTAGATTTCAATGCAGTATGAATAGAATAATGGTTAAGATATTTGCTAGAAGATTGATTTTAAAAAGACTGTGAAGAGCTTTGAATTGCAAATTTTAATAAACATTTTAAATAAAAAAAAATTGCTAGAATTTAATATTTTACATTGAAAGTATTTATTAAAACTCTAGCAAAAAATTTTAAATCAATTTATTTTTATCTGCTTTTAGAGACCTGTTGTGCCTCACTGTTAAAACTAACAAATTCGTTATAAACTATTTATATATTTATTGTTTCCTTGGGCTCTTTAATATTTGCCTGTTCATTGACTATAACTGTTTTACAAATGTAGTAAAAATCGTTAACTCATTGCACCCACAACCTTTTAACATTAACAAACTGTAAGTGAATAAAGTGTACTATTCGAGAAGTAAACTCTTTTTTCTGTTAAATTTTAACAAAGCCGCATTAAAAATTAAGTGTGGGAATTAAGTAAAAATTTGCATATTCATTGTAAAAAAAGGGTACGAAAATAAAACAAGGCAAAACTTAACTGAACTGAGATTATAAATTTCACAACTCAATAATTAAAAGTAAGGCAAACAAAAGAGCAGTAAAAATCATAAAACAAAATCAACTCAAATTATGATTAAAACGTGCCGAAGAGCAACAACCAATTACCTACTTTTGTTATTATTTTTTAATGTTGTCAGAGTTGAGTGGAGTTAAGAGTTGAAAAGTTTTGCTGGTAGACAAAAAAAAGGTGGCATTTTGGGGTTTGTCGACCGAAGATAAATAAAAAACATTAAGCTTGATCTTAAGCAGCTTATTACAAATTTCAGATGAATAAAACAGGTAGGTAGGTAAACATAGGTGTGTACAGCATGTGTGTGTGTGTGTAAGCAGGTAATTTACAAGTTAACGAGTTTAGTAAAATACTCAACAAGGTTGAATAATTCGTTGTCTTGAGTCTTGAATCTCCAAGTGCCAAAGTGACTGCAAATAATTGTAATTGAAGATGCCAATTGTTTGTCTGCAATTAGCATTGTCTCTTTCGTTGTGTGTGTCTCTGTGTTTCTCTGTGTGTGACACGTTACGTATGCGTAATATTGTGTGGGTTATACAAATACGAATTTACGCCCGCATCTCAATCAATTTGTTTGAAAAATTATTTAAGGTTTGGTCTCTATTTTTGCTTCTTCTGTTTTTGACGCATCCGCTTGAGCAACCTGACCTGCTTCAACTTGCAGCATTCGTTCATAGCTAATTAATGACAGGCTGTGAGTCATAATTGTGTCTGAGGAAATCGCTATCTAAATAATTATTTAAATTTTAAGACAGGCGTTAAATTGCCATAGACAGCTGTTAAAAGTGAAAAGATAGAGCCAAAAGACTTGGCTGAGATATTTGAGTAAACAATAGAAAGAGAACTTAATTAAACTTTGGAGTGAATAGTATTGAAAACAGGTTTAAACAGGGATTGTTTGAATGTTATATAAAGTATAGCAAATTTTATTTAATAGACATTTTGATCCCTAAGTTTAATTGAAGTAAAATAATCTTTTGATTCAAATTGAACTATTTAATTTCTGTGGATGATTGAATAAATCTATGTATTGTTGTTAAACCCCGTTAAATTTTGTTAAACGTTGTTCAATTTTGCTGCTTAAATTACGTAAAAACATCTGTTTTTCTCTCTACTTTAAAAGCCATTAAAATGATAGCTTAAATGTAGCGTAAATTGGATTATTGGTATCATTACGCCGAGCTGTAAATATCTTAAATAAACAAGCAATGCTGCAAAAATACTGAAACGTACACTTCCGGCAATGCTTAAATTCTTAATAAACGGCTTTAAAAACTTTTTAATACCCGCAAAAATAAAGGGTCGTGAAGAAGAGGAAGAAGACGTAGAAGAAGAGCAAACTTTAAGTCGTCGTTGCATGTTTTTCTTTTCGGTTTTCGCAGATCAACTCGCGGCAGATTCTCATGACGATGATGATGATAATGGAGGGTGGGTGGAAACATAGGGTGAAACAAGGGTGGGGGGTGTAAAATGGAAGCAGGCATTTATTAACATTGCCTGGGCGTGGCAGCTGCTGCCAAAAGGTGTTAAGTGGCAGACACGACGGGCAAATGATGATGAGGCGAAACTCATTCGCTCCATACGAGACTGAAGCTCAAGAAAATACATAAGAGAGCGTCGAGAAATCTGCGTAAAATTTACAGCACAGCCCCATAAATTACAACAAGCTCAACAACAACAAGAAAATAAATAATAAAAATTGAATGATAACAGACGTGTAATGGTCTAAAAAGGACTAGCAGATACCCTGTTTGAATGGAACAATTTTATTTATTTTCAGGGGACTTATTGGAAAATATTTAATAACCTACAGATAAAAAAGATTTATGTAGTTGTAGTGTTCATGAAAATAACATATTTAATTTAAAAGTTAATTATAAAAATCTCTTTTATCTCGATGACCGAATAAAAACAAAATTTTTTCATTTCTTGGTTATGTTTTTTATACAGAATACTTATTTTTTACTCATAAATTCTTTCACCTGCTTAAGCATGCTCCTTACAGCTCATTTTATGGGCACAGGGTATAGCTATGCCAGAATCTTGCAACGAAATATTTATGAAAATATCTGCAGCTTTACCAATTCTCCCAGGAGACATCAAACTCATTTTTTTGCTGTTGCTTATGTTGTAATTTTGTGTTGTTGGTGTTGTTTATATTTTCTTAATGGTTAATTAAATTGGCAAGAGCCGTAAAGAGAGCGTGTTTTTAACTTAAAGTTGAAATATCCAATTGAAAAAGTTGCGATGGCCAAGCGAATTGGAAATTCAATTGGAAAACAACTGCTAACAGAAACGCATCACAGTAGTACACAAATACACACACACACACTTGGCAAACAAACATTTGCGCAAAGTTACGGACAACGCGCGCTTCAAATGTGGTCAGAACTGCGAAATAAGTTAACTGCTTACAGAGCTGAGCATTTAACCAAGCTGTTTACTTATCTAGAACTTGTCTAGAGTTGTGGCTACTACCACTAATCATAAGATTTTGTGTAACAAGTGTTTGAGTTGGACTAGAAATATTTTAAAATCGACCAAGGCATTTAAAATTTAATTTTATTTTACTTAAGAGTTAGCTAAAAACACCCAAAAAAGTGGAATAAACTTAATTATAATATTTATTGCTTCTGTATATCTTTCCATTAAAGTTCTTATGGTTAACATTATTTTTATTTTCCTTTTCAAGGTTCTACTGAATTGTATCTTACAAATATCATCCCATAGGAGTGCTATTGCCTTTAACCAACTGATTACTAGAGAAGTCCTTTGAAATTTGTCAAAAATATGATCATATTATATATATCGTTTGAAGAAAATACATATTAAAAGTATCTTGGCTTTGAAACCTCATTAATGCTCCTATTTGTTCAGCAGTTCTATAATCAGTTGCTCATCTCTAACTGGGAATGCATTTGTGAGACGTTCAGGAAAATTACGTCAGTGGCTTGGCATAAATACACACTCACACACTCACAGAGTGGGACACACACATACACATAAACAAGTACACACACACACACAGATAAGTGACTGCTTGGGTGCTTAAGAGATAGACCAACACATGCCTCGCTGGGCAAACAGTGCGTGTTGGTATGCGTGTGTGTGTGTGAGCCAAATACGGAAAAGCAGCAGACAAAGTTGGCAACGTTTCCACAAATTTCTCCTCTTTCTACCGCCCTTCCTCTGCAGCCAGCCCCGCCCACAAGCTACCTCCGCTGGTTGCCTCCAGTTGCCAATGACGCAGACGATTGAATCTGGCCCCAAAAACCCGTTGAAAGAGTTGGAAGCGACTTTGTTGTTGTTGTTAAGCGAGAATTGGGTCAAATGCCGCGTTTTTGGCCTGCAGTCGACGCTAGCAGCGCTGCCTGTAACGGTTAATGTTATTGCGCTTTTGCCATTTATCGCTGTCCATTGTTCTTGCCGTCTCTGCTGCGTCGTCTCCTGCTGAGATTTGTTACCAAAAGCGTCAAAAGCCAAAGACTCTGTGCCTTTTTGAGCCAAAGTCAAATAGGCGCACAGCACAGCACAAACACACACACGTACACACACACACACACACACATGCTAAAGTCAAACGGCAGGCGCTTTGCTTGAATTTACTTTACGACTCCATTGTAAACGGCATAATGATGGAGCTGGAGTCAAATATGGTGGCCAAGGGGCCAAGACGGTGGTCTAAGATGGAGGCCACCACGGTGAACGTAGGGGAGGGTAAGTCAAGGGAAGTTAGCTTCGCAGACCGAAGAAGAAGCTGCCAAACTTGAGCGGAATGTGTGTATAATAGATGTGTGTAAACCTTTGTGTGTGTCTGTGTGTCTGTGTGTGTATTTATGTGTTTGCGTGTTTATGGCCAACAATTGTTGACCAACAAATTGTTGTTGAGCAAATTGTGTGCATTATGATTAGAAATTTTGTGAAATCGTTTAACTATTATGATTAGTTGTTTACTATTTGCAGCTAATAGAAATTGTTTGTGTGTGCTGAGATTTAGAGAATGGGTTAATATTATTCACTAATTTATGACTGTATAAAGGAAAGTATGTTTGAGTATGCAAAAAGCAATTCAGTGCCTTAAAGTGAATCAATATTTAACAGAACATAATTATACATATTAATACAATAAAACATTATACCTGAAAATTATGCTCCATTCAGTTAAAAGTCCTCTTAACGTCTAAATAATTCTAAACAAACTTGAAGCACCTGCAAAATAGCACAACTAACTGCACCTCCATGTTCACTTTATGCTCATTTCATGAGCTATTTATGCGCAGCTGTGCTGGCCAAAAAGAGTTTGCTGCCAACTTCAATTGGCCATAAAACTGAACGCGTCAAAACATCCTTTAGAATCCATAAAAGGCATTAAAACGGCATTTAAAGTGAATAAAACAAATTCCAGATTTTATGTGCTGTATATTTTTTACATAAAAAGTTTTATTTTTCAGTTTGGCTGGAATTTAACGCAACAAATTTTCTTCAGCAAGAAATTAGAGTTTTTTTTTTTGACTGCTTTATTGTTTTTGTTGTTGGCACTAAACGCATTTATGTTATCGTTTATACAGACACTTCCCACTGCCACACCCTCCAAAAAATGGGCGGCTATTAAAGTTTAATTAATTTTTATAACAAATTTTTGGTGCTGTTGTGTAGCAAAGTCTGTATAATTATGATTACTTTCATTTAATAAACGTCATAATTATTAAAATTAATTTGATGGCGCAAAGTTGTTGCTGCTGACGTCATTGTTGTGCCCTTCTCTGCTGTTGTTGTTGTTGTTCTGGTTGTTGTTTTTGCTGTAGCTTGAACAACATTTTGTGACAACCATTTGGCCAGCGGCCATCAACTGAGTTGGCGTTGCAAACTGATTGGAGCGCATTTTGTCAGTGTTTCATTTTCGTCTTTTTTGTTATTTCTTTTTTTTTTTTGTTTTTTGGGTATTGTCTGCAAAGATTTTGCTGCAATTAATGATGTTGCCACAAAATGCCGCAAGCAATGACTCTGTGTTTCACTCTCTTTCACTTCCCTTCATCCTTTCTCCGTTCCCTCATTTTATTTTTGGCTTTTCGCATCAAGACATTTTGCAAATTTAATGTTTTAATTAGTGCCAGCGCCTAAGTTCTAGCACCAAAATTGGCTTAACAGCCAAGTTTAGTCATTCTGACCATTTGCAGAATTTATGAGCCACAGTCAGCATTTAAGCTTAACTGAGAGTTCTGGCCACTGCCACTACCCTACCGCCCCCCAAAGTGCTATCAGCTCAACTCAGTCTACGTGTGCTTGGAGTAAATTTTGTTACATTACCTGGCTAGATTACCTGACTTAGTAACCTTCAGCTCCTAGCCCCCAGCCCACCCGCGGTGAAGCGTGGCAAGCATATGAACGAGTCTAGAATATGTTGCAACACACTGCTTGCAACACACACACACACACTTGTGAGCGCAAATGAAATGTTTGAACCAAATCCCATTTGTCACGCCTGCAACGAGTTGGTGCTCGACCTGTTCGGTTTGCCAGTCTTCATTGACCCGGCACCTGTCACGCCCACCAGCCCTACATCCATAGCCCTTCTTAGCAAAGGGTGAGAAGTGGGTGGAGGGAGAGAAGAAGCAGTCCTTCGTAAAATCTAATATAAATGCAAACGCAAATGTCAAAAATTGTAAAATTAAAAATCACAGCTGCCTGCCGATTTTCAGTACCCGACTATCAACTATTTTTGCTCAGTGCACACAGTAACACACACAGAAACACACACTCAAACACACGCGTGACGTATACGCAACATTTTTCAACATCTGTCACATTACGTATACGCAATCAGTCGTCGTGTCATCGGAATACACTTGTGTGTGTATATGCCATATATTGACAACAAATTTACACTGCCATGCCTGCTAAAATGAACTAGTTATATTCGTGTGCCAAGCAGGGCGGACTACTGAGATACGCTGTAAAGCTTACGGAAGTAACTCTAGGAAGTTGTTTTACAAAACGGAGAATATATTTGAAAACAATGTTAAAAAAACTTAGGAGGACCTTTAAAAAGTTGTCTATAAGACAATCTTTTAAGTCTCTGATGGGAACCTTCCCATGCTAGGGTATGTCAAAGGAATTCCCGTGTGCTGCGAGATGTGTTTGAAGGGTTTTTACAAAAAATGTCAGGAATGTTGATTGAACAGCTCGCTAGTTTGCATATCATACACGTGTGTGGCACAAGTACAAGTGCACATACAATATATATAGTTTTTATATACATCGATTGCTTATAAAACGACAAAAACACAAAATTTGTACAAATTCTGTCAACAGTTTTATTTAGATACAAAATCAACAGGAAAAATCCAATGAAAATTTCATCAATATGAAATGTGCGGCTCGCGAAAGAAAGAAATAGAAACTGCAGATAAGTAAGAGTAAGAGAGAGATAGATATGCATTTTAAATTCGTATTGAAATATTGGAAAATATTTTTGATATATTTGTAGCTACTCATGCATGAATCCACTGTCACTGAATGATGAACTTTGGGATTGAGGATTACGAATGGCCATGTAAGCCATTGGGTCAGGGCTGACAACACTACATTACACTACACTGCACTACACTGCACTACACAGCACTACACGACACTACACTTAATGCTGATGATGATGAAACTGCTGCTGATAAATTTACATGTGTCATTTGCAGTGCAAAATAATTTGTGTAATTTTTAACACAAGTTGCATTTGGTTTTTAATTTACACAACAGTAGGGTGTAAGTGGGTGAGTGTGTGTGTGTGTTGGGGTGTGTGTTTGTTTGGCTGTCTGTCGGCAAAACGAATTTTATGTTAATTTATGCACAGAGTTGAGCAAAACTAAAGCAAAGCTCGATCTGGGGGTTGAGATACATTCACACACAGACAAATTGACACACACAGCTCTCCCCTTCCCCTACACACACACCCCTCCACGCACTCGGCGTTATAGTAAAACACACGCAACTACCTCAAAACGGAAACGGAAATATGCGCAATTTTTCAACAAGACAATGTCTGACAAAAGTCTGAGAAAAAAAGGAATAAAAAAAAAAAAAAACATAAACAACAACAAAAAGTAAATGAAAATGATAAAACCGAAAAGTTTCTCAACTTTGTGCAGTTGCACAAAATTGTTTAAGTTTTGCATTTGAGTTTGAGTTTTCAGTTTTGAGTTTGCTTTGTTTCGAGTGCGTTTTTTTCATTTAAAATACGTTTATTTCTTTATCGTTTTTCCCCTTTTTCTTTTATTTGTTTTTGTCTTTCATATTTCGATATAATTACAGAAGTGCGTGCCAAGTGGAGAGATAAAGCGGTTAACAAAGCAACAGAAACAGGAAATAAACTTTGAGCCAATTGGGTCAATTAAAAACTTTTATTGTAGTTATGCAAATTACAAAACATCTTGACTTTAAATTGTTTAATTAATAACTTTATAGGGTTGGATATTTGTTTGAATGAATCAAAGAAGTTTGGCATATTATTTCTGCTACTTTTAGGGTTTCAAAATATTTTTTAAATTCTTTTAAGTCTCAATTTCATTTAATAATTTTTCTGTGGTTTAAAATGCCAGCAAATGTGCACAATTCAAGTCAACCACTTTGTTTACTGCTTACATAATCAATTAATTAAAATTAAACAAATACCACAAATCCAATAAATATGTCCAAATGCATTGAAAGAAAATTGTATTTTCAACAAATGGCATTTTACAATATTTTCCTCTCATTTCTCTTTTTTTTGCTGACATCATACATTTTGCTGTACAGTCTGTTGCAGACGTATGCACTCGTTTAACATTATGGCACATGAATTGTGAATATGTATATTCATTAAATCGTCAATCGAAAAAGTGGCATAAATGTTTCGGTATTAATATTCACTCCCTTTTGTCCATTTTTCATTAAAAACAATAACAAATTGTTTATCAATCTCTGCCAAAAGCACGCAGTATGCAGCAAGCAATGCATTCAAATGAGTGTAAATACAAAAGAAATATCCATTTATTTATGACGGACAAATACTTTCCCAATGCAGAAAATAATTCATGTTTTTTAAAGAAAAATTTGCATTCAGTTTATTAAAACGTAGACTCGGAGATCTTGTTAAAAATAACTTAAATTAACAGTGCAAGAGCAAGGGTGTTGAGCTAAAGCAATTATAACAAACTTGGGCTTTCAATGGAGTTAAATTGAAGTTAAGTATAAAAAGAAAAGCTGTAGAATTATTTAAATATTTTAATAAATTCATTTAGTTTAAAAACTATTTATTTTGATGCAATTTAAAAGAGGTTTATGTGGATTTTGAGAAGCTTCGTTGTTTTTATATCTAATCTAAATTATTTATTTAATTTTATTGCCAGTTTAATTAATTTTATACAACTAGAATTAAGCTCATTTTGCTGCTGTTTTATTAAATTTTATTTCGAATGGATTTTGATAAGTGTGGTTGCTTTTCAGACTTCCCTCATTAATCATGCAAGAGTCTGAAACTTTCTAATGAAGTGTCCACTCTTGTTTGTTATGTAAATAATGAAGAAATGTCATTAAATCAGTGCATTTAATGAAACAACAACCCAACACTACTCAACACAATTGCAGTTGCAATTTCAGAAATCAACTATAAAATTAATTAGAGACAACAATCAGCATTAAATGCTTAGTTGTCTTGGTGCAAGAGGGCGGTGAAGTGAGAGAATTAAAACAGGTCAGTGCATAAACTGCACGAAAAAGGCAAAGCCGGAAGAAAATGGCGACAGAAAAATACAAGTTGAAAATGAAACGAAACAAAAAATAAATAGACACAAAATAGACGAGAAAAATAAGTTCATGAATTGTGAAATGTTTGAATAAAAGCGCCAAAAAGAGTGTCTATCAAGAAGCTGTTGTGTAAGAACGACCAGTGAATACACTGCCTTAAGGAGAGAGAGAGAGATAGAACTGGGTATTAATTTAATTATGGAAAATAAATAGAATTAATTTATGTTCTCAGAAATTCCGTTCTCCAACTCTTTTCATTGCTTTCCACCAGTTTCCCATTGCTTTCCCTCTTTTCTTTGTACTTTTTAGCTTAACAACTCTGCGTTAGTGTATTTTGGCGACTCGAGAGAAACAGAAATAAAACAATAAATTAAAATGCAAATTTAAACGAAAATAAGTGTAAACCGTAAACACTTGCAGCGCAGTGTTAGAAGCAATTCAGTCAGCGATATGTCTCTTCAGAGCTGCTAACTGGCAACTGGCAACTGGTAACTGGAAACTGGCAACTCAAGGCTAAACTGCAGCAAGTGGCGACAATGGGACTACACAGGCGACGAGTGCACAGTTCAGGGGCGGATTTGGATAAAAATAGTAGTGGGCGAGGGGCGCTAAGCTTACCATAAACTTATGAGACACCTCACTTATAGAAAAAATTAAAATATAAATAACTCAAGTTTAAAATAACGATGTCCTCAAGTTTTTCATTAATTATAAAACCAAAACTTGTTTTCCTTCAATTTAAAAGCTTAAGAAGAGTTGCCCATAATATATCATATTTAATAAGTAAATCTATCTTTGGTTTTGATTTTAAAAACTCCCCTTTTTAGTCACACTCCGCTCCTGTTCAAAACATAGCAGACTGAAGACCGAAGGCGGAAGTGTCATGGAAAGCGAAAAAAACCCAGCTATTGCTACGGAAATGCCAAAGACTTGGCGACGACCAACTGACCCAAAAAAAGGGAGAAAAAAAGAGCAAAAGAAGGTGAAGAAATAGAAGACGAAGTCGAAGTAGATGTTGATAAAGTACAATTTGATGCAAATCTTTTGGTAGTAGACACACTGCAAGTGCAGTTCCATTGTTCTTTGAAGGTCGCGGCTCAAAGAAAGTGTTGAGCCCGTGCCAAAAGGCAATTAGATGGTGTCAGTGTTACCTGGTTACCACGTTTCACTTACCCACAAACAGCTGATACACTGATAAGTCCCATAAATAACAAAAGTTGAACTCACCTAGAAAAGAGAAAAAAAAAAAATATATAAATTTACAGTGTAAAATGAATATAAATTTTATATTTTATATAATTTGTTTGAAACTTTATTTGTGTGTGGTTGTGCGGTGGTTGGGTGTGTGTGTGTGTGTGTGTGTGTGTGTGGTGCGTGTCTGCTTTTTTCCAATTGCAGTTGCAGCTTTGTTTTGTGGCTCTGTTGGTTCTGGCTTTGCTGGCCAACTGGGAAATGCCCGCAGAGCGATAGCAAAACTTTTTTTATTTTTGGTGACAAATTTTCATTGTATCTCTTTTAGTATTGATATAAAAAGGGAGCAGACAAATAATACAATCAGAAATCTGTTAGTTAAAGCCATGTAATTAAAAGAGATGCAAATACCGAGAGAGAGAGAGGGAGAGATTTAGACAACGCTTTTGGGCATGTTCGTAAAGTGTCGCCTCAAAGTGAAAACTGCAAAAAAGTCAAATCAAAGCAATTGAGTATCATGAATGTAGCAGATATTTATTTTTTAGTGGCATGTTTTATATTTGAATCACTTGACTTATTTGCTAAATTTATTGCTATTTATTTTGGCATAATTAATTGATTTTATGGCTAATAACTTAGCAAAATTTACGAGTGGGTATTAAATACTGTTGGGTTTCTGTTTGGAACTGCAGTTGATTGATTGATTTAGCTAAAGTTATTTAAAGCACTCTAAACCAAGCTGAAACTGTCTTTATATACATTTTATAATCTGCAGTTTTATTTATTCCACAAATTATTAAATAAACACCATTTAAAATTATTATTAATTTATTTTCCACTTCCAAATACCAAACAGTAATCAAGTGCAATCCAAAGTAAATAATTTACACTTCTAATAGTCTGCACACAAAAACTTTTTTAATCATTTTTACACAGTAAATTGAGTTTAATTTTCTTCTAGTTGTTTTTTTTTATATAACAAACATTTGCTGCGAAAGTTTAGACAACAAAATAAATAAATGTATGTGATGCAGTTCGATTCGCATTGATTTGATTCATTCAAACGAATTGATATCAAATGAAAAGTAAGCGCCAACCTCACAAATCAAACAAACTAATGAACAAAAATTCAAATAGTATAAAAAATGAAATGCAATCAATTCAACGTACTCCTGCTCTGCCACCTCCTACTCTTACAGTGGCTTAAATAAATCCACACTCCCACTCATATACTCAGCTGCGATAAAAATGTTTACATTTTGAGAAACGTGTTAACAAAATGCGTTGAATTCAATTTAAAAGATTTTTCATCTAACGTCGACACTCGGCTGAGACTTTTGGAAAATGAATTATTGCTCTTGGCTGTTTTCATTGGGCCAGTAGCAGGAAAACTTGTGAAAACAGACCTACATCTTAACCAGAAGTTTTCCAAATCAAAATGAATATGATTCATATACAAGATGAATTCCTCTCTGCCCCCTTCCTTTCTCTCTTTGGTTTCATGTTATATAAATACCAAAATTGTAAAAGTAACTTAAACATTTGGCATTATCTTGATGGCATTTTGCCACCCGCACTTTTTTGGCCAGACGCAAAGCCAAAGCCAAAGCTGAAGCCAATTCCAATTCCCGCCAGGCAGTTAGCCAGGCTAACAATTCAGCCTTGAACTGCACAGTTTGACAGCTGAGCAACAAATAAGCATATAGAGTGTGTATATATATACTTTCTAACATACAATACATACGGTAGTGTCAGAATGAATATATTTTAACCACAATTTGCTTGCGTTTTATACCCGTTAGAAGCGGGGAAAAGGGTAGATGGGCAGTACAGGGCATAAAAGTCACCATATAACTGACGCCAGCCTAAAATGTATCGTTTAGCTATGAATATGCACACTACTTTAGAGACAGTAGTCTCATTTGGTTTACCACTTCGTTTTAATTTAATGAATTTTTCTAATTAATTGCTTAAGTATTGAATATATACAGCAGTAGTTATACTTATTTAAAAATATTCCTTCTTCTCGCTCTCAAAAGTATGCAGCAGTTTTTGAAAGTGCTGCTACGGATATCTCTAAGTCGTCATACGATTACAAACTTCTTATTGATGTATACTGCGAAGCAGATTTGAGCAAACTTTTTGCACAATTCTGAAGAAGTTTTCTTCGTAGAAACTTGAGAAAACTATTGCTTAATTTAAGAGTAAACTTTAAATACGTAATTTGTTCAAACTTGTGCTTAACAGATCAAAAAGTAGTAAAATATGTGTTTCAAATTACACGAATAGAAAGATTTACCAATGTGTGATAACTTTAATAAAAAAGCTATACTAACATTTAAATAAATTACCACGAGAGTAAAAATGTATTTTTTAAACCCTGCCACTATAGAGTATCTCCCTGTTTGTTTACAGCTTCTCATACATGTTTTTCTGCATAAACCTTAAATCTTTATTTATTTTTTATAAATATTTAACAATAATAAATATATACCCACTTTATGCAAACAATACGTGTGTGTATATTTTAAAAGAGTGTGTAAAAAAAAAGAAACGTTAAAAAAGGAAAAGAAAAACATGAAAAATTATTGTTATTTTTGTGCTGTGACTTTGGGCACGATTTGCATAAACCGCAAAATCCGCTTGTTTGTACGAATATATAAATATATGGATACAGTATCGCATGTATATACACTGGATACTTGTAGTATTAGCATTTGGTTAGACTCATCTGTCTGCCCATTGGCCATTGGCTGGTCCAATAAATTTGTGCAACTCCTCGGTCAGCTTGAAAGTCGTTTAAATTTTTTTTTAAAAGAGGGAAAACTTGTTATTGTTTTCTTGCTTTGTTGTTGTAGACGAATATTTAAATTTTTGCGGCTTTTGTTGTAAAACAAGTATGAGTATGAGTAGTCGTATCTTTTGGGTGTATATTCATCTTTATTAGACATTCATTCATGCGTTCAGCTCAAGTCGATAAACTGTCCAAGAGACAAAAGTTTTGCAAGCCATGCAAAATGATGAAACAGCAGCTACAAAGCAAACGAGGGGGCGAAATGCCACCCTCCTCCTCTTGCACCCCCTGTACTACACCCATGGGCAGCAGCCTCTGGGGATTAGTTACGGGTCCAGACATGAAAGCAGCCCAACTAATAAGTTATCAATCAAATTTTTCGGCATATGCTTTGAAACCTGCATGCAATCAATTTGTGTGATAAAGTCAAATGTCGGACAGGCAGGGGTGGGGGCACAGGAGGGTGGTTGGAGTTTGGTCAGAAATGTGGCTTGGGGGGTTGTGGCAACTTTTTGCCTGTTTAGCATTGTTTAGTTGACAGTTGTAAAGTGATTTGCTACGTGGCTAAGATGCCATCTCTTTTATATATTTATTTATTTATTTCCTTGTGCTTATTTGTGAGAAATATGATTTGTTTGCATTAGCAAATTCTGTGTCTGCTTGGGTAGAGTATTGAAATCATTTGTATTGACTCTTGACAAATGATTAATTATTGTTAGAACTTATAACTAAATTCAAACTTGAGACTAATGAGATTAAATCTAAAGCTGTTGCGGGTAAAAGCAACTTATTTGAACTAGTAGCATGAGGGAAATAGATTTAATCTCATTTTATAAACAAATATTTATTTAAATTAATATTCAATGTTGAGATAATTAATTAAATTTGAAAGGAAGTAGTTTATTATATATATTAATTCATTAAAATAATTTTCAGTTCCATTCAAAAGTAAATTAGTATGTCGGAATTTTATACGAAAATTTTCTATTTCTATTTAAAATTTGTTAAATTGTCAATGCTTATTCAAACTTCTAGCTAACAAAACGTCAATAAATAAAAACAAGTTATCAATAAATATATTCCATATTTCAATTATAATTCCTATATAGACACTATAACTCCAATCAGCCGCAAACTTCCGTCTGATTTATATGCATATTTTCTTCCACTTAATTAAGACTATTATTAATGTTTTATGGCGATAGACATGAAACAAGTTTAATGCCAGTTTTACGCAAGTAAGCCAGTAGTAAACTTGTCTAAAAATAACACAGCTTTTCATTGAGAACTTTGATTACAAATGTGTTTCTCAATTCAAGCATGATTATAATGCCGACAACAACAATAGACTGAGGAGACCAGAGAAAAGCTAATAATAATGATAATATTGTGTTTACCAATATCGAAGCAGGATTTTGGCACAATTTCCTGTCTATTGAACAACAAAACAGAGCAAAAGTAAGCAAAAAGTTTTGCGTTTTTCTTTGGCCAAAATAAAATCGAACAAAATACGCGATAAAAATCGCAAAAGTTTCGGCTAATGTCTTATGAAGACTATTTGCAGTCGAAGTAAAGGTCTTAAATATGCTAATTTGGTAGACAAATTGAGTGCAATAAACATCAAAACAAGAAAAAAATGCTAAAAAATGTTAAAACTCAGCAGAGAGCACAATGAAGCGTAAAATGTATAAAAAATGTTAAGAGATTAAAAATTGGAGAATTGACCAAAAAGCAAAAAAACACGGAAAGTGATGAAGATGATCATTATGAAGTTAATCATTACTATGATAATGCTGATGAGATACCATGACGAATTCAGATGATGTGGGCAGTCAGATATTTTGCAATCGCGGAAGTGCCTCGCAATTTGTAATTTAAAATTCCATTTGAATAGAAGTTGAAACATTTGCCAAGGTCAAGTAGTCGCATCAATGACAACTAATCAATAAAAACAACAACAACAACAAATTGGGCTGTTTAAAAAAAAAGTAAGTCTTGTTACCGGGGAAGTTTGTAAAGTGCTTGAAGCAACTCTCAACTGAAATGAAGCCTCTCAGCGAAGTGGCAGCGGATCGAGAAAAGGGTACAAAAGTGGAATCGTTGTTGTTGTTGTTGGGTCAAGTGTGACCAGCCAAGTGAGTAGTAAATAGAAATGTATCTGGTAGATATGCTTATATCGCAGCTTATGACAAATATATTGCCGCAGTTTGTGGCTCTTGGCTGTTCCCCAAGCAAATAAAGCTAAGTGCATCCAGTGCCTCAAAGCTCGCAACGCAAACTCAAGTGTTTGTTAATGTAAAATGTGCGAGTGTATGTGTGTGTGTAGTATTGAGGGTGTACGTGTGTGTGTGTGTGCTACCTTCTTTCGCGTGCGACTTGGAAGTTGTTTTGCTCGATTTGAAGATTGATTGCGCCCAAAGCCATTACATATCTTAACCAGTCTTTAAGCTAAGCAGCTGATAAAGTTACTCTTACTTTTCTGTAGAGATTTCTTAAACAGTTTATTATGTAAATACCGGAAAATGTTGGAGGTGTGTTTAGTAAAGTGTGGATATACTAAAGTACTTTAGGTTTATATCTTTTATAGAACTATAGGAGCTTAGCAGTTACGAAAATCGGTAAGGAATTTAAAGATATAAAAAAGGGGTCCCATAAGTAGCATTTATACTTATTTTAAACTTTTTTAATAAGAGTTTTTCTTTAAATATTTATATTTTTCACTTCTTTGATTCGATTATTCTTACACTATCCAACAATTTATACTAGAAATGTACTTTCAACCTGTTGTCAATTGCTTTATATATAATTTTCTGCTTACATAATTTCCTTTCCCTCTTTTCTTGCCTCCTTTAATACAATTTCAAGTATGGCAATTAATATTAATCAGTTAATCTACTGCCCAAAAAGCATCGCCCCATTCCCACTTTTTGCTGGCTATTAGAAGCGGCTTTAATGAATGTCAGGCTATAACAAAAGACTGGATTTGGCAGCAAGTGATGGGGTTTTTGGCTCACATTTTTTTGGTAAAAGAAATTATCTCATTTCGGCTTCTAGACGATATAATTTATATGCGTGCACTTGCCACTTGGCACTTGGCATTGACATTGAAAGTCATGACAGATGTTAATTAGTTGGTTCAACAGAAAATAAACCTGAACTGTACCTGTATACCTGTGTACCTGTAAATGAAGACATCAATAAAGACTTGTTTTGTCGGCAACATTAAGAGTGAAGACATTTCAACAGATTGCCGTTGGACAGTTCAACACTTTAGTTTTGCTTTTGTTTTTCTTTATGTTTGCTTTACTTTTTACCTTTTCATTTGCTTTGGTTTCGCTACGTGCTGTCGATGAAAGCGATTTTCACTGTCCGCTCTCAAGAAAAACCGTTGAGAAAAACCATAGCACACCGAACTGATTCGAACCCAACTGAACTCAAACTCATTTTAACTGAAGTGAAGTGAACTCAACTGAGAGCATTATGAAAAAAAAAACGCTTTTCATATTTATTGTCGGCTTGTTTATGGTCTTTTTTTCTGGCTTTGCTTAACTTCACTTTATTTGTTGTAGTACACAGCCGTAATGAGGGGCAATTTATGATAATTTCAGGTAAGGTCAACACATAAATTTAACTTAAGAGTGAAATTTAAAGACAGTGACCACAAAAAGTCAAGAGACTGCAAAGCAAGGCGATAAATTCAAGTGTGGAATCTAGTTAGAAATTGCTGAACTAGAAGTTATTCACTTGAAAAAGGTTTTAAGTAGAACTTTGCTACTCCACAATCGTTTGTTACACAAATTAAATAGAAAATATTCTAAAGATATTTATTTTAAAAACAAGACTACTTCACAGTCCCTCTGAAACCTATTTACAGGATATACATCGTTCATATCACGAACAATTTATAAACAAATTTGCATGCTGTCAATTTATATTGAAACTAATAAATTTGACAGCGCGTAACCAGCTAAAGTTAAGGACATCGGGTCAGGAACAAGCCAGCTCTTATATATACAGATATAAAAAAAATAGACTTGTCAACTTTGTTGTCTACTATCGTTGTTGTTACTGCTGTTGTTGTAACTGCTGTTTGTGTTGTGTTTGTTTGTCTGAAACAAGTGAAAGTGTCAACGCCATGAAAAATGATGAATGGCGCAGAGAATATGGCCCATAAGTTGGGGGACAGACAACAAAAACAACAGCAACAAAAAATGAAAGAGCAAAAAAGAAGTGTATGAAAAACGAAACGTGAATTGAGACTGGCAGCCTGGCCATTGCGGCGTATACGTAATTTATGTGCTCTACATGCGGCGGCGAGAGTCTCTGTGTATGAAAGTGTGCCCTTGTGTGCGTGTATGCGTGTGTGTGTGTTGTGACTGCAAGTGAAAAGTTTGCCATTGCATTGTACGCGGGCAATCATTAACTGCTTCCAAAGATAGCACACAAATCTAGACATTGTGCAGAGGGAAATATAAAACACATAAATGAAAAAGAAAAAAAAATGAATGACATGCAGAACAATGAAATGTCAGAGGGTTCATTCATTGTGTAACGCTCTTAACCTTTTAAGGATTTATTTAAATAGCTGACAGAGTTTAAAGTGGGGAATAAATTATGTTGACTTCAAGTTTTTTATATTAAAATTTAAAGTGACATTTTTTGTGCTTTTACTTGAGTTAACAAATGGCATTTAAGCTTTAATAAATACTTTAAAGTAATCTTGGAAGTTAATTATTCAATTATGTTTTATAGCTCTTCCTATTCATTGATCTATGCCTAAACATAATGCAAGCACAAATAGATTGATGGCCTATTAAAAGGCAGCTTCTAACAAGTCTGAGATTCAGAAATTATTATTATAATAGGCAAGCCACAAGCTGAATGCTTAGGCTATAAACAAGTTTCATAGGCCAAGTCTGAGGAGAGTAAAGCAAACTGTTTGAATATGGGAGGCAGGTGGAATAAGTTAACACTGAAAGAGTGAGGGAATATATAGTGGTGTCAGGGGTTCTGGTGCTGCTACTGCTGCTTATCTGCCAGTTGTCGGTGCCTAGGACTATATAGATAACTGCGAGGACTCTTGGCAAGCGCGTGAGTTGCATAATGAAAATGCTGCGGGTGAACCAGCAGCCAGAAGAGGGAGGGATAAGGAGGGTGGAAATTTGAATAGCTGCCTCTACAGTAGCTGCAAAATGTTATGAGCGCGTTAAGGCATATTATTTAGTGCCACGAATGGAGCTAAAGGTGCAAAATATGATGCTTGCTTTTTGGTGTTATTTAGTTGCTAATTTCTATGCGTACGTCCTAAAGTGCTAATTTGTGTGTGCGCGTGTGTGTGTGAATGGCTAAAAAAAGGGTTTTTCAAGTGACTTAAAAGCCGAGAAAGTTCAGCTAAAAGCTGAACAAAGTCAAAGAGAATGTTTAAGGTGCTAAAACACACATTCGACTAGTGAATGGAAGCTACTGAATGGATGCCGAGTGTGTGAGTGTGTATGTGTGTGTTTGAGTGCGTTGAACCACGAAAGAGTTGAAGAATCAGCAGCAGCAGCGACTGAAATATGATGAAAGCCAAAAATGTTGACCAGAAGACAAAATCAACTTGCCATTGACAATGAAACGCCTTTGAAATTGTAGCTACACTGAGCCAAACAGTCGTGTATTGAGACACGTGTCTTTGATTAACTGACCAGCAGATGAATCATGTTGGCAGTTAACTTGGCCAACTGCACAGTTAGAGCTATTAAATTGGGTATGTGCCTAAAGTGAACAATGAGTCGAGTGTTTAGTTACAAGTGAGTGGAATTTATTGCTTTTGGGGGGAATTACTTGGCATAGTTTAGCAAATTATTGGGCTCAAAGTTGTTTATTTTTAGCCAAGATTTTATGACAACTTTTATTGGCGAGTTTAGGAATAAACTTTTAGCTAATTTTAGCACAGAATTTAGCTCTAAAATATGAACTTCATTTAGTTATAATGTTTACTAGTGTACCTGCCACTTGTGCTTGTTTTATTTACGGCACTGCATTTATGTCTATATCTGTCAGCTGCAATCAAAGCATATTCAATTGAAACCATTTTGGCAGCACAATTAAATCCCATTGAAAATCCATTCAGGCACAATAAATCTTCAGGAGAAAACTGAAATTGAAAGCCAAATAAAAACTACAAGCACAATAAAAGTTTCTCAGCTTGAAAAATAAAAACTAACACAGAAAAAAAAGTAGAGCTAAACAAATATGAGAAAAATGCTTGTGATGCGTGCGGTGGTTGGAACAAACCAGGCCTAAATAACAAGCCAAAGTCTATGACCTGCCCACCTAGAGCACTGGCATATAGTTATACAATTCTGCTACTCAGCCCCCTCCACCGACTGCTGGCAATCAAAAGCGACGACGGCGTTTTTCTTTTGGGCCCGCGACTCTTGGCCTAAGCGTGCGGTACAATGAACTTTGTGCAGCTTAGTAGGCGGGGGATGGGGCGATGCAAGGGGCCGGGGTCGAGGTTGAGGGCTTTGGTGGTTGCCTTGTGTAATGCAAGCAGCTAGCAGATTGCATGCTGCGTCGTCGACTGCGGCTGTTTGCATTTAAATTTTTCACATTCAATTCATCTGAGGCTGCCAACAAAAAAGCAAACAAAGTTACAAAAGAAGAGTCGCCTTTGGGGCAGCAGCTGGAGAAGGAGGCGGGCAGGAGGAGGGCGTGACTCCCCCTCAGCTAAATGCTGCACAAAATGAAGCTAATACTTATGTTGCCAAATGGAGGCTGTGCCACGCCTACACTGCTAACAACTGGCCTGCACTGCAAATGACTCGCGGGCTTTTCATTCTCCTGTCAAGCAGCAAAAGTCGCTCTTATTGTCGTTGTTGTTTTTCCACCTGACTTTAAGCCTGCCCTGCTTTGGGGGCATTGGGTGGGCGTGGCAATCATTATGTGCCACAACATGTGTCACGGTATGTTTGTTTGTTAGTGTGTGTGTGTTTATTTGTGCTCATTTCATTCATTTCACTCATTTGCGCTTTTCCGAGCTGCAGTTCCCTCTCTCCCCTTGATCTTATTTCTAGCTTAAAAGTGAGTGAAAGAGATGGCTTCTCTTTTTATAAACTTTGAGAAATTCGCTTTAGAAATACCGCTAAATATTTAGCCTTGTAATTGCTGACCTGTTAACCTACAGCTCAGGGATTAGCAGTAAAATTTGTTTTTAAAATGTTTTTAATAAACTTTGTGAAGGTTAATATTTTAACATACAAATAAACTATTTATTTTATGTAACAAAAAATTTATGTTAACTACTTTGTAGTTATATAAACCACCTTAAAAGCAAATTTTATAATTAATGCTAGTATAAATTCTTTGGTAGCTTATGCTCAATAATTTGATTACAAAATTAAAATTTGTAACCTTCTCATTACTTTTTATATAAAGTCTCATGCTCTATAAATTTATCTTTTTATTAATTTTTAATGCTGCCAAATAAGCACACTTAACAATTGTTAAATAAGCAAACAGCTCTAATGAAATTTGATTTATATCTTAAAAGCTTTTAAATAAATAACTGTACAAATTTGGCCATTAAAAACGTCTGTTTTATGAGCATAATTAATTAATTATTATAAAATTGTAATTATAATTGTAGTTGGAGAATCATTCACTTAACAATTAAATGTTAAACAAGAAGAATAAATTTGAATATGCATTTTAAATTGAGCTGTTCACTTTGTTGTGCTTTGTAGTGGGTGTTTGTGTGTGTTATGGTGTGTGTGTTGGTTTCAATTGCCATTGTTGCATTGCTTTGAGGGTGTGTTTGCGTGTGTGTGTGTGCAAGCAAAATACCGTACACTTGCTAACAAGCCAACTACGTGCAACTAACGTTCAAATGGGCACAACAACTAACACGACAGCAGCAAACAACAACAACTACAACATCGGCAGCTACTACAGCAACAACAACTCGTGCAACGAGATGCCGAGCGGCAACCACAGCTCGACTCTTCGCCGCCTGCGAGGATGCCAAATAAAACGAGCTGTAGCAGAAGCTGTAGCAGAGCTCCTCTTTGTGTGTAAGTCTGTTGGTGTCTGTGTGTGTCTGTGTGTGTGAGGCCACAACGGTAAATCAACAGCTACACACACAACTGCACACTGACTACATACATGCTTACACACACCTGCACTCCACGCGCTTTGATGACAACTAAACTCATCCAGCTCTGCTCTAGCTACCCTCTAGCTACACCTCCCACTATGCTCCTCTCTCTCACTCTCCTTGCTGCTTTTTCTCACTCACTGTATTGTCCGACATTTTCGCCTGCTCTGTCCAATTTTTATTTACTACAGAAATCGACTGAGGCAATTAACAAATCGACTTTCACATACACTCTCCATTTAATACAATTTAGTGATTTATTTAATTCATTTAATTACTTTATTTCGAAATATTGTTATTAAAATGTAATTAAATATTTATGTAAGTAATGTTAGCTTTTAAAAAACTATTAAATTTATTATACTTTAAAAATGTTTTTCATTTTAAATAAATATTTTGTTAATAGCAATAATACGGAATAAGTGTAAGCCCCAAAATACATTCATTCCTACATTTCTTAAACCTCTAGACTGTTCTTATAGCCTCTGAAAACTCTTAAATCATTAAGTTTATCTATTTTCTTTTTAAGTTTAACATTTTCCTATATAATGACATACTTTTCTTAAAGTACTTTGAGCAGAACATTAACGATACACTTTGCCAACAGGCGACATTTCCTTCACGACTGACACTTGCTCTTTAAAACTGCATATATAGAGCATAATACGCTCCACTTACTATCTCCCTCTCTCTGCCACTATCTCGCTCTTCTTAACTGTAGCAAGGCCATATAAAGAGTAGGAAAACTGATACAGAATACAGTTGATGTGGAGCGTCGATTGAATGTCTTTTTGTATTTGGGTCAGCAATGCAGTCGCGTCTGGTCATTTGAGTTTGTGGCTGGCACTGGGACTGATGCTGATGCTGAGGCTAAGGCTGTTGTCCCGGTCCCGGTGCAGGTTCCAGTTTCAGTAGTTCGCTTATTGGGGACACATCGGAGCGAAAGAGCCTCAATAAGCGACAGAGAGCGAGAGAGGAAACTCGTTTTTAAACGTTGTCAATAGCCAACACGTTAAGTGTCCCGTTCGGTTGTCATACTGGACTCTAGCAGCACCTTGCCAAACACGCAATGCTGCAAAAGTGTTGGCTAAAACGGGTGGTTGGCAAGTGGGCTAAGAGGACCAACCAATTTGCTGCATTTGAAACTTGTTTCCAAATGCTTGCAGAGCTGTCAACGTCCATTGGACGTTAAAATAAATAAGAGAAAAAACTTAAACAGGTTGCACTGTTAGTTGCACTGATTTAGTTGCACGCTGATTGTTGTAAATCACAGGTGATAGTAAGTACCCCCACCCCTTTCCACACAACTCTTAGATTTCATCTAAATTATTTGCAAATAGCTCAGTTGGTCACAGTTATACAGTTTATCGGCTCAATAGAAATACACATATAACTATGAGCTATTTAACCACATGAACGCAGACTAACTAACTAATACATGTCAAGTACTAGTATGTGTGTGTTTCCAAATGATTGCCTACAATTTGGTCGTGCGCAACGATTTGAATTTTTTTCCGTTTTATTATTATTTTTCTTCGCTCTTTTTGTCGGTATTTAATACGCATGACTTCAGCTTGGGATCAGTTTATTTATTTATATACGATATGTTGTAACTGTTTTCTGACTTTTGGCTGTATTCATAGACCCGCTTTTTTTCTGTCTACCTCTCTTTCTGTCTCTTCATCATTATCATCTTCTTGGTTTGGTGCTAAACGAGTTACCAAAACAATTTGCGTGGGGAACTTGACTGTAATACAGACACGTGTGTGTGTGAGTGTGTGTGTTTGTATGGAAAGAAGCAGCTATCCGTGTTGTCAACAAAATGTTGAGATATTACTGTAAACGTAATACATGTGAACTTAACTTGGTAAACAAAACACTCGAAGAGAATTTAAGACTAGCTCGAAAAGAGCTACAATTTTGGCAGCTTTAAACTGTAGCTGACTTGTCCAACAATCAATTATTTGATTTGATATAATAGCTTAATGATATAATGAAGATTGTTTCAGTTGGTTATGCACCAAATCATATCAGATAAGTTTCAAATTGCTTTAAGTGGTTAGAAGAGCAAAATAATGAACTTTTTTTTTAAGGTCAATGAAAATAATTTGAGAATTTGAGTTGAGAGAATTGAAGATTTTTGTGGGTCATTCGGCCAGAGTGTAAGCTATTTTACTATTATATAAAATGATAATAAATGCAAAATAAATGGGGGAGAGAACTATTTTACTAACAAATTTAAATAATAAGAACTGTTTAAGCTCACTTACATTTAAATTGTTTCAGTTTATTCAACTACTGAGCTACCAAAACATATCTCAAACTTCAGCATTTCTTGCACTACTGGTGCACAAATAAATATATTTAAAAATAGCAAAAACTCCATAAAATCAATGCACAACAATAGCTACAAATCATTTAAAGTCCACTTTAGTTTTTTACTCAGCCAAAAACAACAACTAAAAACTGTTATGCATTCCCAATGTTCATTAAGACAAGTCTTTGATGGACATCAAGTTTGGCTGGAGAGTGTGTAATTGGAGATTGGAATTGGTATTTTTCTTGAACAACTGTACAACTCAATTGGAAATTGATGCCAACTCGAAAAACGACTTTAAATGGCCAGATAAACATTGGTAACCAACTAACTGGCTGCTGCATTTGGCCAATGAAGCGAATGGCGCAAAGGCGATTTAGTTACCGCATCAACAACGGCATCATCATCATCAACATCATCATCATTATGATCATTAACAAGTTGACCGTTTTGTGACTCAAAACGAAAAAAAAAGTAGTCAGTCGAGTTGCTTCGCATACCAAATAGCTGAAGGAAAAGCCAAGGAAAAACCACTCTGAAAAGTGCGTAAGATGAGAGAGACCAAGAGAGATGGAAAGAGAGAGAGAGAGAGAGAGACATAGAGACAGTGAGGTCCAACTCTGCCCGAAAATCACAAAAGCGTGGCAACAATTTGAAGCCATTAACTGTTAATCTGGTATAGGCCATGTTCCCTAGACATGCCATGCTGGCCAACTGAGTTTATTGGCCATTGAAAATGTGTCAAGCAAGTATTAGTTATGCGTAGTTCTGGGCTGTTAACGTAAATGTATATACATCGAAGTTCTTATACCCGTTAGGAGTGGACAGCGGGTATAACGTGTTTCAAAACTTTACAAGTAGGCGTGGCAGACCACACAAGGCGGCAGTACAGCTATGTTTTCAGAGACTAATTAGGCTTAGGCTTACAAATTTAGCTTTCTTCTTTTACAAAGGTAGAAACTTGAAAGTTGGTACTCTTATACTAAGAAAGCCCTAAACTCTTTCCACATAATCAGATTTTAAGCACGCCTCTGTTAGTCTCTGTAAATCGATATTAGTTTTATTAATATTTTCACACAATCCCAACCAAATCTGATGTGTCCACCAAAAAGTAAACCTGCTGGAAGATCCACTTCGGGGTGAACGCCTAAAAGAATGCAATACTTTTGTACCTAGGTCGATTAAGCCGCAGACTTAAGCATTTGTACAGATATTTTATAGTTTATGTCCCACATAACTAATCATTGTAAATGTATCTGTATCTGAATATGTGTCATTGAGCAGTATCTGTGACAGGCTCTTAGCTGACCTTCAGGCATCCATTTGGCTGGGCAATTAGCCGCATTTATGTGCGTTTCATGTTCTCCTTATTGTTGGTGTTGTAGTTGCTGTTGTTGGCGGTGTTTATGTTGTTGCAGTTAAATGTTGCATGCGACATTTGCCACACATGACACGCGCCACATGTGTTTTTGATACGCCAATCGAGCGAGTCACGGTCAAAACCGGCTATCGATGCTAATAACGATATGGATACCACTGGGGATATCTGGCTCATTACGGCTAATTAATGGAATTCACACTACATTTCCAGCTAGTTTATGGCGCTTAGACAACGCCCCTCTCCCTAGCAACGCCTCCTTTGTGGGTGTGTCGCATTCTGTTAATTGGTTATTTATTTTATTTTATGTGCATTTTTGGCCCAAAAAATACATATTTCTTTCTATTTTAATGTCGCTTTTGCTTTCTCGAAAACTTTGTATTTGTTTTTTGCTTTATTTTTTCTACTTTGTGAGTCTTAACTGGCAGTTAAGAGGGTCATTGGCTAAGAATTAATGGCTCATTTTAATGGGCCATTCGAGAGCACTTTGAAAAAGTGATCAGCACACTCAAACACTCAACACACACTTCAATGCAGAAGCTTTAAACGTAATTAGTGTAAGTCTCTGACTGACCGCAATGGGTCAAAGAGCATGGGAAATTTCAGTTTTGTGTTACCTTGACTTAGTATTTAAGCGGCTTAGAAAATGTGGCACATTTACCTGCAAAGATAACAGAGTGGAAGCGAAAATATTAGTCAAAATTAGGTTATAATTTGCAGGAAAATATTTTATAAAATTTAAAATGTTTTAAAAGTTTTGAAGTAGATTCTGTAAATGTTAGAATTATTATAGCTATATTTCAATAAGCTGTGATGAGTTTCTATTTGTTATCCAGCTTAATATTGATATAAGTGAACTTTACTTTAAAGTATTCTATATTTTCTATATTTTTCAGCCTCATTTTCCTCCTAAAACTAAGTGACAAACCAAGTTTTCATAAAGCAATCAGCTGTATATATTTCATCTTCAGACAAAATTGAATTCTTTTTTGTAATATTTATTACAGTAGCAACTTTCAAATTTTATGACAAAAAAAAAAAAAGGAAAATCAATTTGAAAATCCATTGCACCCTGCAAACAACAAATTTGCGCCTTAATACTGCAAATTTAATGATAAAGAAGAAGAATGGATAGAGAAAGGGAGAGTGACAGAGGGAAAGAGAGAGGGGGAGAGGTAGCTAAAGCTGTTAGCAGGATATGAAAAAAATGGTAGAAAGGAAAATGCATAAATTTTATTGCAATATGCATATTAAATTCAATAAATTCTGCATAGTGAGCAACAGTAAGCGAAGATAGACAGGCAGACAGACTGGCAGACGCCTCTGATATACTACTATATATAGGTATGTTAGAAGGATACATTTATATGGCGACAAAGACAAAGACAGACAGAGACAGCGAGAAAGAGTTCTCTATTTCTCTATTTATATATAGAAATATATGTGTATGTATAGGTATAGCTCAAGGATAGATGCGCGGTCGCTGCCAGTCCACAGGTCGAATTGATAGACACATAAAATATGTTCTGTGAGTGAAGGAGATGAATGACGACAACTGACAAAAGTGGATGAAAGTGCAAGACGAGTAGCTACCCTGTATTCAATAGGCAGTGGGTTGTGTAGCCCTAATAACTGGCAAAACCCGACTCAAACTTTAAGTACAATAGAACTCCCGTTCTTTATCCCCCACTCAATTTACAGGGCATCAAAATAGCAGCCAAATTTTATAAAAAACGGTTTACTTTCATTTTGGTATTTTTTTTCTATTATTTTTGCTCTTTTGCCAGAGCGAAGCGACAAAGTTTATTTAGCCCTTGACTATGAATTTAAATTCGACTTTCGTACGTTGCAAAAGTGCTGGATTTGAAGTACTTTCAAGGCGGGTAAGAGGTTAGGGAAGATCCCGGTAAAATTCTGCATAAATCGAATCAGTTGACAAAGGATCGGAAGCGGGAAACACTCGTCCACAAAGCTGCTTCTTTGTGATGCTGCGATGAGAACCTAAAGTGAAACCAAAAATAGCTAGAGATGCACTAAAGCATAGAGGACTGACAGCACTTTATAGACTGTTAACCAGTCATTACCAATGTCTTTTGGCCTGGCTTAATGATGGTCTAGTGGAGCAGAAAAAAATCGAAATTAAATGATACCCCGTGGAGAGCTTTGATTGTCTGTTCGATTGGACCGCAATCTTTAAGGCTGAAATCAAAGCTACATTTAATTAAATATCAGTATCGAATTCATCCTTGATTCAATGGAATTGCAGCATGCAGCATACAACATGTGGCATGCCTCAATTCCATGGGAGAGAGAACAACAAAAATAGCAATCAAACCACACCGAACTTGAAGCCTCTCGTTGTGCGTTCGGCGTTGCGTTCTGTGATTGCTTTTTGCTATCGCACCCAGAAATAGTTTGAACTCGAAAATTGCAAAATTCAAAATAACAAATTGCATCGAGTTGCCCCCATTGGTGTTGAGCTTCTTCTGGTTTGACCCGGTACAAAAGGGTGTTATGAGTTTGTCGAAAGTGAAACACTGTGTGCTTTTTGAGCTAAGAATGGAGTTAGTTTATGTTGTAGATCTAAAAACTGGGTACCCGAACTGCCAGCAGTGTCTGTTAATACTCATGGAACTCAGAGGTCTTAGAGCTATAGATAGCAAAATGATAGCAAAGAGCTATAGATACTCAAATTTTAACTATAAGAATAATCTAAAAACACTTAACTAGGTCTCTCACAGTCGGTTACACTCTACAACTGCCTCCCCGCCTTGTTGTTGTTGTTTTATTTACTGTGGTCGTCAACTTTGCCGCT
This sequence comes from Drosophila nigrodunni, assembly GCA_020829145.1. Classification (NCBI taxonomy): domain Eukaryota; kingdom Metazoa; phylum Arthropoda; class Insecta; order Diptera; family Drosophilidae; genus Drosophila; species Drosophila nigrodunni. Next base: position 2,747,599 of record JACVCZ010000008.1, read on the forward strand.
TGCAACTTTGCCGATTGGCAGGCGGCAACCGCGATTGCTGTTGTTGTTGTTGTTACTGTTGCTGTGTTTTTGTCTTACTGTGCTGTGCTGGGTGTCTATAATACTGTGACTGGACATAGCACACCTCCTTAGGCACCCCTCCTCTCAGCCTTAAGCCCATCTCCATTCTTTGTCAGAGGCGTCGTTAGCGCAAATTGCTAACAGGGAGTGAAATGAAATGGCAAAAGCTGCAAAAACAAGTGACTTGCAACTCAAATTAAACTTGCTGACTTTGGACAGCGAAAAATTAAGACTTCCTTGTAGTTTGCGCAGTTAACGTGGCTAATGAATTGGTAATAAAATGTTTCATAATGTTAAAATCAATTTAATATTAAAAAAAACTTTCTGACAACATTATTTTAAATTTAGCTTAAACTGTACAACAACTTACTTGTCATATAATTTTATATTTAATTTAAAATATATAAATATATTTTTTAATATATTGTCAAATTCATTTTTGTTAAGAATTTCCTTAGACATCTTTTAACAAAATTCAATTAACAGATTACCCAACATTTGAATCATTTCTATTGGCCATCTTGGTCAGTCGTAAACCACTTTTAGCCCACTAATTTTCAGCGGCTTAGAATGTTGGCTCACTGTCGCTGATGACGGTGATTATAACTGCACCCTGTAACCGCTGTTAGTTGCCCCTATTTCCCAATTTCCTCATTTCCTATTTGCCTTTCCCCTCTGCCCCTCTGTTCCATTTTCTATTGTGCGATTTAAACACTTTTCTGCCTGTTATAATTTGCACCTGTTGCGCTTAAAATTTGGCCAATAAAAACTGCAGAGAAATGTTTACACAAAATTTAGCAACTTCCAACAGGCACAACAAACTCGCACACACCCATAGGCTGACACACACACACACACACACTTGCCGACTTTGTTAAATGGAATTTAATTATAAAATAATTATGCGCTCATTTGTTGCTTTTGTTTTAATTGTTTTGGCGCTTGCTTAATTCGCCTCATTAGAAACATTTTTTTCTTTGTTTTTTTTTTTTTGTTTTTTGCTTTTTGCTGTTGTTGCTTTTTGTTGCTGTTTCGGTTTTCTGCTCGGTATTTGGGTCAGGCACTTTTGCTGTTTTGCTGGATTTCTGTCTGCAACAATCCATCAGTTTGTCGGTTTGTCAGTTCGCCATGCCGTCAATTAGCCACATTAGTTAACTGCAGCAACTGCTTCTTCAGCACATGTGTGTTTTGTTTAGATACCCAGTAGAGAAAACTGACAAGAGGGTATATTGTTTGTGCAATAATTATTTTTAAAATTTTTAAACTTGAAACTATAAATTCTATATATCAAAATTGTATTTTTAGCTTAAAAAGTTTAGTTGTTGTTGTAGGGTAGGGTAGGGTAGCTAGGTGGACTAGGTCTATTCGCTCTCAAATTCTGCCAACTTCTCTGATTGGCTGGTAATAAAATTTCAACTCATTTAAATTTGCTCAAATCAGTTGCCAAATGTTTGAAATTAGTTTCTGTTTCTCTTATTTCATTGTATTTTATTCCAAAACTAAACTCGTTCTATTATGTATAATTATTTTTTTTAATTTCAAATTTTGACTTCATTAAACTGAAAATTAACAATTTTTATGCTACTAACTACGGCTACGGCCAGGAAATCAATTACTCGCCGCCAATTCTAAAGTTAATTGCAATGAACAATATTACGTATTCGCAGTGTGGTAAAAGAACTAAATGTTTATTTATGTATTTATGCATTGTCAGACTGAAATTGCAGTTTTGCCGTCATTTACTCGATTCTGGTCATGGCTATTGGCAGTTTTGTCTTAGAATTTAGTTGACACATTCCACTTGCTGGTTAAAGTCTGTCAGAATGTCCGTGATTAGTTTGTTAAACTTAATTTACGCAATAATTAACCATACACAATTAGGTTAGAAAAAATTAATACAAGTAGATATGTTTTTGTTAGGCTTTAAATAGCTTTGTTAATAGTGTCAAGTCAGTGCGAGTTGTTGGTAATTTAATATCAGAAAATATCATATAAATATTTAGAATTTATTTAAATAATTTAAAACAACATAAATGCATTCAATACATTAATTGCTTTATTCATTACAATAAAGTACATTATAGCTAACTACTTTTTTCAGGAATATATAAGTACAATATGTGTCATAATTTTCACTTAAATTTACATCAAAATAAAAAGTCCACTTTTATTTACACATAATTTAAGTCAATTTTAATAAAAGTCTGATGTATTAAACCACCAACTTTTTTTACAATAATACATTTATTTATTTATATGCTGTAAATTTCAGTTTTACAGACATTTAACATTTTCCTTACCATTTTTTTTCATTATTTGCCTGACATAATTCGATTTTGTGCTTTTAAATTATTCTACTGATTGATTTAATATTTATTTGTCGCCTGTTTGCTACACATTTTTCGCAGCGTTAATTAACTAATTGGAAGTAAATAAAAAGGAAGAAGGAAAGAACTCGCAGTGGCAATTGGATTCATGTATTGCAAACTAATTGCCAAAGAGGCAAGTTTTATGCCAAAGAATAGGTAGTAAATATAAACCAATACTCTGATTGATGTTAATAATCAATGCATCAGTAATACATACATGTGTCAATAAAGAAACATTGAGCTATAACTAAATTACGTAGCTAAACAAATGGAAAAGCCAAAACGTGAGAGGCATGAAGAGGAAGCAAAAGAAGGGGGAGAGGAGAGACTGAGACAGAGAAAACGCTTAACCCCTAGACCACAATCAGAGGCACATATATAATCCGTGTGATGCCATAAAATACTCACTGATTCAAGGCATGAAACACCCTGTTCCCTCCCACCCACTTCCTACCACACTTCCTACCAGAAAAAAATGAAGGAAAAGTCTGAAATATTAAGCAGTCAGCAGTCGGTAGCCAGGATAATGGTCGCCTGGTGCATCTTTTGCTCCTCGCACAATGGCAACTCGAATGAAATATGAGACAAACACAAAGCGTTCCCTTAGTTAGCCCTGCGAATTGTCAGCTAAAAATATTTTGGCACAACGACAAACCAACCAAACGAACAAAAAACTGGAAGGAAGAATTAAATAAGTAAAAATAAAATGAAATATGTATAAATAAAATGAATACGTTTATTCGTTTCCCTGGGCAACTGTCTGGCATATTAGTATCGTATTATTTGTCTCAATTTACGTTTGATTGCAGAAAACACGTGTATTTTTTTGCTGCTTAATTCGCTGATTTAACAGTTTATTATGAACAATTTGAATTTATATCAAATTTCGTTTGCTTTCCATGGAAAAAAGAAACGAGCAAAAATTCCTGCTAATCTAAAATGAATTAAACAATAAACAAAACAATAAACGGTGTTTTTGTGTGCTGTATAAAATATTTTCGTTTGTTTCGGTAAATTTTGTTCAAGTATTCATTTAAAATTTTTCATTTCTAAGCATTTTTTTTAACTATTCAAAGACTTTTTACAGCTTAATAAATATTATAAGTATTTATAGTCAATTGATAGTAAAAAATGTTTTAAGCATAGTAAAAAAAATATGTAAACAAGTTTTAAATGGGATAAACAAAGTTTTTGAGTAAATTTGTTAATTAACTCGGCTAAATTGGTACACAATGCATGGCAAGTAAATAAAGCTTTTTATAAAATTACAATAAACTTGTTTAATATTTGTAAAGTAGTATCAAGAAAAATAATTTCGAAATGTCTGGAAAATTTGTTCATAAAATAAATTTCCTAAATAAAAAGTAGAAATAAATAAAGTGTGTAACTTTTAATTTAAGCTAAGAAACAAAGTCGTATCTCTCTTTAAATTATAAAATATATATATTGTCCTGTCCCTTTAAACTTAAGACTTTATATAAATTAGTATTATTGTATCAACTACCTTAACTAAGATATAAATCTATAACTTAGGAATGTTCTGGGCAACTTCCGCACATTCCTTAGCTCAACAATCGATTCCCTATTTGGGTGAAATGAAAAAACTCACGCAGTGCATTTTACTAATGCGACTAATTGAAATTGCAATTAGGTAAGGAATGGCTAATGTTTTGGTCCCGTTCTCTAATTAACACACATTTTAATTATTAATTGCAGCACTTAATTTATAGGCATCTCCACATTGACTGTCTACCTTTAAGCTCCGCCTCTTTACCACCTGTTTACTACCTGTTTTTTCCACTGCCTTTTGTGTGGAAGGACTGCGTGTTGGCATGGAACAAATTGCAATTTATTTCAAGTGTCCTGCTGGTCGAGTCAGGACTAAGTTTTTCATTGGCTACTCCTCCACAACCACCCCCAACGTGACGAGGTGAAAAACTATCTGCTGTGATTTCCATTTGGTTCTAAAAAGTTGCCAGGTAATTTGTCTTTTGACTTGCTTATTTTTTGTGTTATTAATTGAATTGAAAACTTTGGCATATGATTTCATTACATTTCCAATTTTTATTTTAGCTACTCTTTTTAAGATTTCATTCTTTTTATGCTTATTGCTGTTACTGTTGTAGAGTTTTGCTTTTATTATGGTTTCGGTCAAAAATTAATTAAGTGCATGTAGCATGCATAACGGCCAAGAAACGTTTTCACTTCAGAACTCATTTTATTTATTGGCATTCTACAAACTTGAAAATGGAAACTGAAAACTGGAAACTACAGAAAGGGGAGCAGTAAATGTTGCTTGGTTGGGTTATGAGGGGTTTTCGTGGGTATCATCGCCGGCGAAATGAATTAAAATAATGCAAATGAGCCACAAAATAAACTATGAGAGCGCTTCAAAAACAACAAGCAGAGAAGAGCGAAGAATATAGCAGGAAAAGGCGCAGCGGGCAACTGTGCAGCAAAGAATAAGCAATGGAACAAAAGAAAAACGTTCGCACACCCGTCAGTAAATGGACCAAAGGGAATATGGTAAGCCAAGTTGGGAGTCTGAAGTAGGTAGCTAAACTCTTATGACGGGTATAACATAGTCTTCAGTTCTTCGCATTTGCCACATTTTCCTATCATTATGCTGTACTTGCTTTCGTTCTTGTTCTTATTGCAACGTTTTACTCAATGATGAGCCAACGTTTTGGTCAGAAGCTGCACGCGCTTGCTGCCAACTCGGCTAAAGGGGGGTAGGTGGAGTGGTCAAAAGTACAGGGTATGCAAGCAGCTGCTTGCTGAGCGTGACTGCTGAATAAGTAGAGGAATAAAGTCTGAAAGAGGGAAACGAACAATTCTTTAATGAGCTGAAGTTTGTGCTCCTTTAAAAAGTGAAGACATAAATCAGTTCACAATCAACTAACTTGGCTATAACTTAGATTTCAACAAGCTTCTTAGCGCTGATTATTTGTGCAGCCAAAATGGGGTGATAAAGTGATTTAACTTTGTTCTACTTCACTGAAAAGAAACTTTTATTTCTTATTAAATGCAATTTAAATTATTAAAAAATTTTTAGAAGTTAAAAAGAATTAAAAATGTATAGTAATTTATGTTTAAAATATGTGGAATTATTTCGTTGTAGTCGTACATTAGTTTGCTGCAGGGAAATGCGAGTAAAAGTTGTTTAAATGCGTTACTGTCGCATTTCCGTCCTTAGGGTGCATGAAAAACATTCAGTTGGTAGACAAACACGTGCCACACTGTCTAATGTTGGCCATTTCCTGTTGGCCAAAACAACACACACAACTACCATTCTCGTTCTACCTTTTCTCCCCTGTTTCGAGCATTCTAAAATGCATAAAGTGAAACAATCTTGTGCGTCACCAACAGCAGTAGTAAAAGCAAAGGCTGAAGTTGCCACAACAGGGGGCAGCAACGTGAGGGGCATGAAAATGTGGCATAGAAAATGATAGCAAGAGTGTTCAGGATTGTTTCTCTGCCTCTCGCTCTCTCTTCTTCACTCTGCCTGTGTTAACTTTAACCTAGGCTTGTAGTTTTTCTTGCCACCGCGTAAAGGAAAATGCAAAGGAAATGAGACCACAACACCACACAAAAGCAGCAGCCAACAACAACAAGAAAACAACGTTTATAACTGCAGTTGATACACTTACAGATATGCTGTAAATTATACATTTTATATTAAATAAACAAATAGATATATAAACTTTTCATTTAAATGAAGCTCACATGTTCATAAGCTAAGTTAATGGGTTCAATACCCTGCATAACATGTTCTGTAATAACTTCTAGATTTTTTAACCATTGTAACCATTATTTGATAGTAATACTTCAAGACTTACTTTCATTTCTTTTGAAGTTCTTTTTCTTTTCGAGTTTTCTGTTACCACAGGGTATGCAAATATGTTTAATAAACCCAAACTGAGTTGGGCCTCTTATCTTGTCCCATTCTACCGAAATTCTCTATCTGTTTTCGTGCTGCTGTCTACAGGGTATGAAAATATGTTAATAAAGTGAGACTAGGCGGGCATGATAAACGTGATAAACGCTTCGTTGGATGAATGACCTCTAGGCGGCTGCCATGTGTGTTGTGTCTCTCCCCTCTTTCCTCTCTCCGTCCATCCCTCTGCCACTCCCTGCTCACGCTTTCTTCTCACTGCTTTCAGCAGATAACCGTCCAAAAAAAAAACTGTTACACTTGCAGCTGCAGCCAAAGTCGTTGTACAAATAAACATTCAGTGTCCAGTTGAGTGGAGTGCTAGGAATGGCATGCAGCAGAAAGCTAGAAAAATGTTTAGGCTGCCACAAAATGTTGCATCTTTGGTATTTGTTAACTGCATATCTTGTTTTTCTGGCTGTTTTTGTTTGTCTGACATTTGAGTGCGAGTTCATTGCCTCAACCCGAAGTGGAGTTTGGCTAAGAATTAAGTTGAATCGAGTTAAGTTGAGTCGAGTTCTTTATCTTTGTGTGCCTCTGTTCTGTTTCTGTTTTTGAGTTTTAGTTTTGAGTCTGGCACTTGCACTTCCTTTTTCTCCATTCATTCGCCTAACATCTGTATTATCATCATCATTATCATGTTCATTATCATTGTTATCATGATGCGCTTCAGTTGAGTACACTTGTTGACTTTCTTGGCGTGTTCATTAGTTTCCTCAGTCTCCCTGTCTCTCTGTCTGTCTGTCTGGCTGAATGCTCTTAACACAGTCAGTGATCATAATTCAATTATGAGAAGCCACAGTGGGAACCATTCGTATACTTCTCCTGTGTCTTTTGTCTTTTTTGTTGTACTCGAAATTAGCTAGATTTTTGGTTAGACGGAAGTGCAGAGACATTAGACAAATTACACCTTTATTGCTCTTCAAATTGGTTCATTTTCTCAGCTAAAAAGTTCAAATTAGCCGAGCAGGAAATACGTTCACAGAGGTGTAAGTACTAAAAGCTTTAACAAGCTACATTTAAAGTAGTTGCTGATGTTAAAAAAATAATGAAACAATTGAAAGTAAGCTAATATAATAAAAACACGATGTAAATTGTGATCAAGCTTAAAGTTGCTTAATTTAAAAGCTTTCAGTTTTATAAGTGCATTTGAAAGCTGCTAGAAATAATAATTAATTATTAATATTTTTCTAACATGAGTTTAATTTAATACAAATAAAAGGAAAAGCTTTCGGGAAGGTCAACAACTTAATTCAAAGAGCTTTAAGTATCGAGGAAGAGGAAATTGGAGGGATTTCCTAAGGTTAGAACGATGGTAGTTTATTGTACACCCGATTTTATAAATTTGTTTAATTTGTAACACTTTTTCCTACAGTTTTTTAAGCTTGTTAAGGTGTACAAAATCCCAAATTATAACTAAGTTTAAGCAATTGCCTAAAACTCAGTTTTTCTCCAAGTTTTTTACTTGTGCACGTTAGCGAGTGAGCACTGTAGATTTGCACGCTTTCTTCTCAACTTAGTCAGAGACTTTCGTCTTTCAAAAGTTAATACCACGTCTCGTGGCACCTTAGCACATTTTTCACAACTTTTGAGTTCACGATCAACCTCAACAGTTGATGATGATGATCTTAGACGGAGAGGCAGAGAAAGAGAGACTTAAGAATCTGTAGATCATATGAGAATGTCTGAAGTAAAAAGAAACACATAAAAAAAATGACAGTAAAAATTGTGTCGGAGCAAACGACTTAGTCAAAAACTCAATTGCCGCTAATGATGCCAAAGATGCTGTGAAGAAAGAGAAGAGTAAAGAAAGGGGGAAGCAGAGGAAAAGGGAGGAGAGAGTAAACTGAAGCCCCACACATTTTGACTTTCATTTCTTTATACAGTTAGACACTTTTATTGTGTTTTACATTACTTTTGTTTGTGTTTTGAGCGCTCTCTTCACTCTGAGTTCGCTTCCTCTCTCTCTCCTTGTGTTTGTTTACTTGTATTTTCCTCTGTTTATTTGAACTTTTCTTCAGTTTCTATTTTTAGCTACGATAACAACTTCTATATATGCAATGTGCGATATTTTTGCCATCAACTTTACTCGTCTCTCAAAACTCAAACTGAAACTCAACTCAAGTCCGACTGGGTATCTTTTCTGCGTGTCTCTGTTTGTGTTTGTGTGTGTTTTTCTTCTGTGTCTGTCTGTTTTTGCCCTTTTGTTTTTCCTTTTACGCATTTTCCACATCTTAAGACTCCTTTTCTTTTTCTAGTTTTGCCATGTCCCCAGTCATTACCTTTATATCTTGGCCAAGTTAGTTGCTTTTGTAAAAGTTCTACGACAGAGCTGGGATTAAACCAATACTTTGACTATTTTTTCCTTCTTTTTTAATCTTTTTCTATTTTTTCTTGCTTTTGCATTTGACAAAGGCGACTACAAATTGGCTTAGATTAGAGGAGTCGTGACTGTAACAGTAAAAATCAACTTAAGGCCACTAAAACTAATCACAATGCACAAAAAAAAAACTAAATTCAGCAAACTCATTGTTGAAATTTTGGGATTCTTTTCGAACTGGGAATAAAGAACGAAGTTAACTTAATTTTATAATGAACATTAAACAATTATTTCATTTGTTTCGAGCTCTTTTTTAAAGTAGTGACAATAGTTTGCCTTTGTTTTGGAGAGTCAACTGAATAAATGCAGTGGAGATTGGAGTTAGCAGCTCGAGTTTTATTGTGTCTTTGTTGTTTGCCGCTTGGGAATCACAAACAATATACAAATTTTGGTCTCTTTAACTAGCGGCTACAAAATGATAACTTAATTGTAACAAAAATTACTACAGAAGTGTAATAAAGTAATTTTCATTTCTGTTCATTTTATTAACAAATTATAGAATAATATTCATTTTGTTTGAAATAAACTTTATACATTTTAAAAATTATTCAAATTACGTACTTGTCGAAAAAAATATTTGAATAAAATTGACTTTTTAGAATAAAATGCTATGTTATTAAATACTTCGAGGTATTCAATTATTCGGAATAAATTGTAAAACTTTAATAAATCTTATATTATTTAAACTTTGAGTATGTTAAATTTATGTCTTTGGAAATTTGTACATTTTTTATTAAAATTTTTAAAATGTTAATATATCTCTAAATAAATTGGACAAAAACCCTCGGCTTTTACAAAATATCATGGCACGCTGTGTTCTTATCGTTCCTCTGTCTCCCCTCTGCTCTCCTACTCCTTTTTCCTCTCTCCCTTTCTTTCCAGCAAAACAATGTGCCACGTTTTTCCCACAAAGCCACTTCTGCTTATTTTTTTTTGTTCTTTCTGGCTCTGCTTGGTCTATGGCACCGATTTTGGTTAACGTTTATTGTTATACAAGTGGCAGTGTCCCCAGCCATGCCCATCCCTGCACAGCCCCGCCCAGCTCTGTTCCCCGAAACATTCCCACTCCCTCGATTATCGAATCGCAACGAAATTCAGTTTGCAGCCCTCGCAGACACTTGTGCATATTAATTGCTTATTGAGCAGGCGACGAGGAGGCGTAGCTGAGGGGAGTAGAGGTCGGGTAGAGTGATTGGGGGTATTCTGTTTTTAACAAATGGAAAATAAAAGAAAAGCTGCAAAGCTCTATGTGTGTGAGTGAGTGAGTGTTTTTCAACTGTTCTACGGCGCCTTTTGTATTTTTTTGCTTTTCGTTCTTTTCTTTCATTTGCTTTGTTTTGTTGTTGTTTTATCAGTTTTCCATCACTCAATTGTAGTGGTAGTGGAGGTGGGGAAAAGCGGTGGTGTGTACGGGTGCGGGGTATGAGAAAAAGGGGGCGTGGTGCAGGTAACCAGCAAACACCAAAGGCTGTCAGGTTGGCCGTCGTCTGCCATTCATTCAATCGTTCATTCATTCATTTATTCACTTCATTCATGCACTGTGCTCACCTGTGTTGTTGTCGTTGTTGTTGTTGCTACTGTTGTTGTTGTTGTTGGTGTCACTGCGTTGTCGAAACAAGCGTTTTCCTGCCTCGGGTTCAAAAGGGGTTTTTTTCTTTTGGCTTTCAGCCTCAGTTTTTTCTTTTATTTATTTTTTTTTATTTTTTTTTTTGCTTTGGAGACTCCTTTGTAGTTGTTGTTATTTTGCCCCTTCCACCCTTTTTCGTTGTTGTTGTGCTTTTTTATTGCCGCTCGGCTTTTTTTTTTTATTTTACTCTTTTTTGGTTTTAGTTGACAAAACGCTAGCGCTTAAAATTTTCTTGTTTTCCCGCTCAATTCCTTTACATATTTTTGTTTTAATTTTTACGAGCAATTTTTGGCTTTTGGTTTTTCTTTTTTATGTTTCTTGTTGTTGTTTTACTTTGTTTTATTTGGCGCGCGCGTTTTTTAAATTTTATGCGGTTTTCGTGTTTTTTTTATCGACTTTATAATTTTCACTTTACTTTTTGTCGTCGTCGTCGTTGTTGTTGTTTTGGCCCTGCACGTGCTGCTTTTTGTTGTTGTTGTTGTGGTGGCTGCTTTACGGCAACCTGTTTGCCAAAAAAGAATGTCGAATATTTGTTTAAACTACAGAAGAATGCCAAAGGCAAAATTCAATTCCCAAATAATTTTACTGGCTAATATGCAAATTGTGGCCTAATTAAGGTATGAGAGTTTTGGGACTTAAAACTGTTTTTGTTTTGTGCCTTTTTGAAGAGTTTTCAAGGAAAACTGTTGGACAATGCAGACACCGAAGGCATTGATTAAAAACTTTTTGCACAATGGCATATTAATTCAGTTTTTGGATTAATTGTTAAAATAGTTAGACAAGTAAAGAAATTTTTAAAAGCAAAGTTTTGTTGGGAATTTTTTTTAATTTTGCAAGAATATTGTAAGAGTTTTAAAAATGCTTTAAAGATCAAATAAGAGAAAAAATATTAACATATTTAAAAAATCACAATTTATAAATATATTAAAATTTACTTTTACTTTAAACTCAATTTTTGCATATAAAATAATTCATACAAATATTTTAATAAGCTTACAGTTTTAATTATGGCAATAAATATACTTTAATCTATTTGAAAAACTCTTTTGGAATTTTCTTTTCTTCTTTTTATGCCATCAGATCACAACTTAAACACTTTCTTATCAGCTAAGTTCTTTGTTTATATTTGTTTACTGATTGTTTGCGATCAATCCCTAACTTAATTAATGTGTTTTACATTGTTTCTCAGAAGAAGCAGCAGAAATGCCATGAAATAGCGTCAAAAATCTACAATCGAATTAATTAACGGTATTTTGGTTATGGTACAAGAAGTCGGTCAATTTACGTCTGAAGAGCGAAGAGCTAAGAACGAAGGCGCTTTAAATTTAATTAAGCATTTTAAAAGTCAGACTTGAAAACCGTTTGCTCAAGCGGGCAAGGAATGGAAAGAAGAGATGGGGAAAAAGAGCGGTTAAAATATGTCTGGAGTCGCCAAGTGGCTTTCTAAACACAAGATCCACACACAATACGCTTCGTTGGACAGAGAGGGGCGAACAGCAGTGTGCAAGAGAAGAAGCAGAAGTTGAAGAGAGGCTAGGAAAAAGAGCGGAAGACAGAGTACCAGCAAAAGGTGGCCACCGCTTCAGCAAAAGAACGAGAGCAACAATCGACAAGAGATGAGAACTTGCTAACCGCTAACGGTAAACAAGCAGCAGCGACTGTGGCAGCAGCAGCACCAGCAAAAAAGCAGAAAAGCCTTCTTCTATCGATACAATAAGAACTCACAGAATAAAGAGGCGGGGGAAGAGAGAATCAGAGTGAGAGGAAGAGAGCGACGGGACGTCACGCGGCGCGCGCTTTGCATTCTTGCATGCAAGCCAATTACTATTGAGCATATTGGTAGCAAATCAAGTGTTTTAAAAAAAAATTTAACTACGAATATAAAAAACTGGTTCTGTGAACAGGATTTGAGTACAGAATTTGACAGTGGAATGTGTCAAAGTGTTAAATGTAAATAATAACAAAGCACGCACATCACACACGCACACATAAATATTTGTAATACGAACGCGCTTAACACTCACACTAGCGCGTCAGCACATGCACACACAGTTGAGTTGACTCACACACCGTTAGAAACCGTTGCAAAATTGCCGCTACGTTGCGACGCGCTCAAACCTTAGCAGGTGACTGAGACAAGCGCCAACAAGCCTGAAGCCAAGAACTGAAATAACACAACGACAACGGCACAACACAAGCAGCGCTGCAGCCGCATGCGAGTTAACAGCAGCCGAACGCTCTCTGTTAAGTGTGTTAGCAGCGTCACCCGAAGTGCTGGCAGCGACGCAGCGTCGCGACGTCGACTGCGTCTGTTAAATTAACAGCTGGCTTGCGTATGCGGGTGTAATACACTCACTGCTATCTAACAGCGAGCTGTTAAACATATCTTCTTTTGTTTTGGTTTATTTTTTATCGTTTTGTGGGCAAATAACAAAGCGAAGTTTTGCATGTTTGGCTAAATGGAGAAAAGATTGTGGGTTAATTAACATGCAGCCACAATTAATAGCCATTAATTAAGCACCGAAGTGTGATTAACTTAAGGAAATGTAAAAAGTTGTAACGTTATTCGAAGCATGGAAATCATTATATTGTTGAAAGTTTTATCTATCATATGTTATGCAAAAGATTGTTGGTTGCAGGAAATTGTAAGCCTGTTAACTCAGGCAAAACTATAAAACCACAAAAATTCGCAAATTTTCGAAACATGAAATGAAAATATGATTTGAAAAAAATTAAGTTGAGGTTAACAAAGGTAAAATAATTATTTAAAATATGTATTCAAATTTAAATGTTAGTTAAAGCGATATTGATTTAAAATATATACGCCAAATTTAGAGGAAGTTAAAACTTTTCTAAGCTTTTACCAACAACCTGTTAACATGCGCCTAACATAAAACCAACTGTTAAGAGCAGCTATCTCCACACCTGTCTACATCAATCCCCTCCACCCCCATTCCTTTCGACATGCAGTTAAACTTCGCACATAACTAACCGCATAGTTTGCAGCTGACAGTTTCGGGTGTCAGTTGCTGTGTGTTGTCAGTTTTGTGACCTGCAACCCACGATAAGTAGCAGAATTGCATGCCACAAATTGTGCAAAACGGGGCAATCGTTTAACTTTAACCTTAACTAATTATGAAGCTCCACATAGTTGATGATTTCACTAAAAGCCAAAACAACAAAAAAGAGTAATTATTAAAATTTTCAACTGAACTGAACTGAGCTGAGCGCCACTTGCGCAAAAGTTGGAAAATTGTTTATTACTCAAGATTTTGAGCTCAAGTTTGAGTTTGAGTTCGAGTTCGAGTTATGTGTGAAATTTTCCTTGAGAGGGCAGCAATAAAAGTTATCAAATATGCAATATACTCATATAACTTTAAAATGTGCACTGAGGGAAATTTACTGATTTAAAGAAATATTTTCTCAAAACATAAAAATCAAGAAAATAAATAAATAATGTTAAAATTCAAATATTTTTAAATTATTCAAAATGTTTTTCATTTGTTTATAAATTCATTTTAATTGTTTTAATTTTTAATGCCACTAATTTATTTTAAGAAATTTTTGCTTTTATCAGATTTAATTTTGTTTACAAATTTAAGTTGTTTATCAATATTTTTACCAGTGTACTGCGATAGCTGATGCATGCAAATTGGTAGACTTGAATGGAAGTTTCATGACTTTGTTAGTGGATTTGCCAAGGGCTAAATAGAACCGTTGCCAAACGTGTGAAGACATGGCAAGCACCTGGCCAGGTGAGGAGCTAGGAGTAAGAGCCACGCATATTAGCGTTCGATAAAAGTCAAAGACGTTAACAACAAAAGGAAATCCTGGCGAAGGCAGAGCAGTTGTAGACGAAAAAGGAGCACACAGGACATGCAGGATGTCGAACAGATAAAGACGTAGATGAAAATGACGTCAACGTTTCCATCATTTCTGGCGAACGCGCAGTGCACGTGTCCTCGCCGGAAACACGGAGCACTCAAATGTGACACGGTGTGCAGGTGTGTGTGTGGGTGTGTGGGTGTGTGTGTGTGTGCGACTTCTATCTTATGCTCGACTCTACGCTAGATTACAAAAAAAAAATATATATATGCGCAAAATTAACGCATTAAAATTTGTGTATCATCTGCATATGAATATGTATCTCTGAGTTTTGTATCTTGTATCTGGTATCTTAATATTTTATACGTGCCCGTCCTTCCAGCAATTGCCTTGACAACCTGAATTCAGCTAATGTCACAGCCAAAAATTAAGCTGCCTTCTTTTTTTCTACAAATTTTGTTTGCCAGAAGTTTCTAATGAGCCATTTGGCTCCATGGGTTTAAGTGTGGGTATGTGTGTGAGTAGGAAGAGGAATATGTTGGCTAATTGTCGCTGAAATTGCTGTGCTTCAAAAGTGTCGCCAATTAATAATACTTATCAGTCAGTCTATGTGAATTATTAATGATTTCTTGGTGTATTCACATTTCTAGTCAAGGGATTCGCGTTAATTGCATCAACATATTCGCTATCGAGTGTAATCGAGTGCCAATAATCCGATTTTCATATTTAATTAGTCGATGCGGTGTGTACTACTCAAAAATTCTATAACTATTTGGGTTTATGGATTCAAAATTGGGCAGTTTGCTATAAGAGAATTTAAGCAAATTAAAGTGTTAGCAAACATATTAGTTTGGTATTGATAGTCATAAGTTAAAGATGCCAAATGTTTAAATAATTTAAGCTAATAATTCAACATTTTAAGCAATATATAATTTAATATTCTGTAACTGTTTGAAGCTCTTAAAATACTCTACAAATTTGAGTACTTTGAGTACTAAAATAATTATATTCTGTGGCCAAAGAAGAGCTTTTATTATACTACAACTTTAATCCTTTTAACAACTATTTATAGACTACATTCCTGAAACAAATAATAATGTCAGCTTTTGCGGTTGTTAATATATAATCAAAGCCACATTTCAACTGAAATTTATCAGCCAATTCAAAACGCGCCAAATAATTAAACAAGAAACAATTTTAATGAATGAAAAAAAAGAAGTTAGTTAGTTATATTAATTTGCATATCGTGTGATAGCTCACTTAATGCTCGTTGGCAAATCGTCGTTGATTTTTGCATAATTTATATCTAATTCGCTAGCAGCTGCAATTTATTTTATTTTAATTGATTAAAAGCTGTGCGCTGTGCATTATGTATACGCCGTGTGCCACTTTTAATAGGCGTGTGCCATACGCAGAAGTGTGTTTATATAAAGTTGTAGTTATATTTAATTTTTAATTCATGGTTTCATAATACGGCTGGGAAGGGGAATGTGAAAGGAGCTTGACTATGGCATACCATATGAAAGTGATGTGGAAATAGTTATTTTAAAATTTATAAATAGTGCTTAAAAGTTGTTTCTAATCAAAATATTAATCCTTAATTTATTTTTATATATACTACAAATTTTTATAAAAATATATTATTTATTCAAACAACATACTACTTTTAGAAGAATTTATTTTAAATTTATTTCATTGACCTTTAAGTAATTTATTTTTAAAATCATTTTCTTCATTTACTCAAAACGTACACATCCCCTGTCATTTCTTCTGATTGCATTAAGTATGTAATTGTTATATGTCACATCTCACATTTCACTTTCATTTAATTGACAGCAAAAAGAAATCACTTTAATGGCAACAGTTATATCAATTTTCACGAGCAATTTTCCACCGAACATTCTGTAAACGTCAATGCAAATCAATTAAATGAACGTTTTCTCAATCATATTTACTATGCTTAAATTAAAGTTACTACAGTTTGTTGAGCTTGTATTTTTATAATAACAACATAAACAGTTCACTTTCTAAATATGTATTTTAAACATAAAATAATTATTGCAGTCAATGCACAAAGTCACACAATTTGTGTGTAATATTAATTTGTGTGTAATATTAAATGCAAACGAATCAATGTATTTAAATTTAACATTTGTATTTATTTACTTTGTCCACGAGCATTTATTTAACCACTTTGTTTGTCTGCCGTTTTAAAATTGCGAGTAATAAAAGTTGGTAGCCTTTGTTTGGTTTCAGGCACATTTTATATGGAAATTTGTTTGTCAGTACAGCACAGCGAAGGCTTAAATTTAAAAGAAATTTTTAATTTATAAAAAATTGTATCTTATTTATATTATTTAAAAACCTATTAAACTTTATGCTTTAAAACCTCAAAATAATTTAATTTGACAGTTTCCGTTTGGTTTTTAATCTCCTTTTTACAATCAAAACTAAAGTTATGTCATTTTTAGTTTTGTAACTCAATAAATTCTCTTGTCATAAACAAATCAACTTCGATTGCTTGATTTGCTAAATTTATGAACAATATTTATGCAACTCTGTTGGTAATATTTATCATCAACTTTTGCTGCAAACTCAATTACCATTTTATATTTTTTTCGTCGAGTCTTAAATGAGCTTAGCCTTTTTTTCTGTTAAAATCCACAGCTATTTATAGCTTAGCTGACCGCATCAAATCCTTAATCAAACCACAATTTAACCTTTTTTGTTATGCAAATAAAATCCGTGGTATAAATGAAGCACACACCGAGCGTATGCGTAATATGCGCGTATACTTAATATGCTACGCAATGTGGTTGACATTAAAGGCTTTGAGAGTGACAACAGTAGTTACAGTGGGCAGCGACGTCGACTGCGCTGCTGCGGCAATTAGGCGCCAGCAAGATGAGACACAATAATACAAATAAGAGAGGGAGGGTGAGGGAGAGAGAGAGAGGGCGATATAGAAGGGGAGAGACAGAGAAAGAGCAAGAGTTGCTGCTTTGACTAACAAATTGACAAATGATGCATGTTAATGCCATTTGAGTACCGTTATGAGTTGGCCTATGGTCAACAGCGATATTGATGCATGATGGCGTTGCTGTTGCAATAATGCACTGTAAAAAAAAACTGAACACTAAAAAAAAATCGATAGACTTAAAAAAATAGCATATTTCCTTAGAGCATTTAAATCAGAGTCTAAAAATTATTTTAAATTTTAAATGTAAATAAAGATTAAGTAAAAATTCGACTCTTTTCGCTCAGTGCATTCGACGTCTGCGTTGATAGGTTTAATGAAGTGATGGTGATGCATGTGCAAAGCTGGCGTTCATTGAAGGAGGGGAGAGAGGCAAAAGGGGGCGTGCGCTCGCCAGATCCGAAGTGGAGGCCATGCAAATGGCTTAAGCCGCTTGCCTGACCCCTGACTACTGACTCCCATGCACAACACAACAATTGCAACATGCCAAATGCCACATGCAGCCACAACAAGAACGCAGAACGAAGCACGCAGCTCGCAGGCAAATGTCAAATCAGCGGCATGCAACGCAAAACGGGAAGATGACATCTCATCTAAGCCTTTGCTAATGCCAATAAGCCAAAGCAATGTCCTTGCTGAACCAACACACACACACACACACACACACACACACACACACACACACACACACACCCACTTCCACACCAAGCATGGCTAACAAAATTGACCACAAACATTATTCGTATGAATGTTGCATGACAAAACCTTCAGCAACGCGAACGCTGCGAGGGGCGACACAACAGCTTGGCACGGTGGTGCAGAGGGGTGGAAGGGGAAGTTGGCGGTGTTTGGCACAGGGCACACTCGACTTAATGCATGTCCACAGTGCGTGCCACGACGACGCTTGACAGCGTTAACATTTTAATTGACATAAAATATTCAATGATGCGAGAAGGAAACCAAACATGAAAATAGTTTTTGCATGTCCCCAAAACATTTAAATGTGCTTTGGGTTATATGCTAGCGAGGGCTGATTGAGCAGTTAGTGGGAAAATGAAAAGGGTTGCCAAATTATGAAGACATTAACAACGAAGCAGAAAAAGAATTTAAGTTATGCTCAAAGTACTTTTGTAACACGAGGGGGGGAGGCCTGAGGAGTATAGGATTTTAAGCATATAAAGATGCTTGTAAAAATGTTAAATTGAATTATGTTTAAGAATTTATGCATTTCTTAAAAGAGAACTGTTGTAAAACTAGCTGGTAAAAATAGAAGCAAATATTAAATTATGTTAGAAGCTTTAGCTTAAGAAACTGCTCTGCCCACCCTCGCTTGCTCCTTTGATATTTTGTGTGACCGCCTATTAACTATTAAGCAAGGGACAATGCTCCATAAAGCGACAGTAAATTGGAGTTAGGGGAACTCCCTTTTTAAAGTGTTTTTTTGGTCTGCTGTTTAAAAACTAAGGCACGCCCACAGATGCTAGATATGTCACGCCCCCGCTGCTGCTGCTGCGTGGAGATAAAACCCCCACCCTAGCCCTGTAATCACCTGGTTGGGGGAGTGTTTATGTTTATGGTTTGTTTTGTTTCTGTTTTGTTTTCTATTTGTTTGTTGTTGGTTGTTGGTTGGTTTGTTTGTCAAGCGATTAAGTTGTAATTATGCTTTGCTACGTGGTCGACTCAGACTTCAAGACCGATTCAAAGTCCTGAAAGTGAAAGTGAAACTGTTGCTGGCACATCCTTCCCCAAGGATATGATCTGGTGATTATGGCCAGGCCTAGTGCCTAATGAGTTGACATTAATACATAGCCAAAAGTAAGCTCATGTTACAACAACACTGCAATTAAAGCCACCCACCAAGGTTTCTTCTGCCTAGCAAATAAAATGGCTTCTTTCGAGCCAACAGCAGAAAATGGCCCAAAAGAAATACCAAAAAAAAAAGGTTGCAAATAGATAACTTAACCCTAGGCAAAGACAACGTTGACATCATCAAGTCAAAGTCAAAGATGGAAAATTTTTAAGAAAAGACGGAAAAAAGACATCAACACAGAATGCAATTAGGAAAGAAGAAATTGAAAGACAAGCAGCGGAAAGAGGAGACAAAATGGGGAAAAGTGTGAAAGATGAATGCGAAAGGATGCGAGAAATCGAAGTTGAAAATGGAATTGGAAAATGCAAAGGGAAAATGAAAAGACTCAGCACAGAAGATAATTAAAGTGGAATTTTAATGAATATTGAAGCTCGAAGGATGCTCAATAAAAGTATAATTATTTAAACATAATTATGCTTCGATCAGATGACGAAAGAGAGGAGCATTACTTTGGAAGTTTAAGGAGCTTTAAAGTTCATTAAAGTTTTAGAGGAGGCTTTATGAAACTATAATTATATAAAAAAAATGAATTTTAAGCAGATATAAAACGGTTGACCGTATGTAAGGAGGTTTGAATGGGATTCAGGCGTTTGAAACTGCTTTTAAAGCTTGAAAAGCGCATTTAAAGAGCTTTTCAAGTATGTTTAAGTGCTTTTCTTGCATGCTAAAAGCTTTTCTTAAATATTTTCAACTCAAGTTTAATAAAAATTCTTTTCCCCTTACTCAATTCAAACAAATTGAGCCCTGCACCTACAATTAACAATTAGAGCGTACACCTGACGGCAGGTGCTATAAATTAAGCAAACCTGTCGGAGCAATTAAACTATTCTACTTTTTCCAAGAAGCAAACATCTTTCAAATTGCAAAAAAGGAGTGAAAATGGAAGTGCAAATGAAACTAGAAGAGGAAGTGGCGAATTGTCTTCTGGTTGTGGCTTAGAACAATGCCCGAAGACATATGGCTAACACACGCACACATGACCCGAAACAATAGCCAAATACAAAAGACAGGCCAGTCTATCAGTACATTCAGTGAAGAGTATGATAGACTATGACTTACGCTGTAAAAACAAGCAACATATTAGCTTGTTTTTTAGAAAGTTATTGTAATAGCCATTTAAAATTTTACAGGGTATACAACTCAGTCCCTACAGCTCTGCACGCTGACCCCAAAGGAAGCCTTTTGTCAATTTTCCAACTTTGCGCCATTTTCTGCCCCACAATTTTTGTGGCAACAACAAAAGAGGCAACAAAAAATTGTAAAACATTTTCAGTTTCCATTGTTCGACATTTGTTGTGTTGTGTGTAGTTGGGTGTGGCTGTGTGTGTGCAGCTAGTTTCCTATTTAAGGGTTTGTTGCTCTATATATAACCTATATACAGTGTCGATAAATTTGTATGTTAGTTTTTAGGTTCGGTTTCAGATTGTAACTCATCATCATAAATATCTATAATTGTCTGATGTTACACAACCAGACAATGAAATTCACACATTCGACACACACGCACACACCCAACGATTTTACGACAAGTCATTGCAATTTTAGTATGTGTGATGACAGCAAAATTTTTCCAGTTCCCCCGGAAAATCGATTATGTAAAAAAGAAGGAAAGAAAAAGCAAATCAAGCATTATATACACAGCACAGAAATTTTTGGTCCCGTAACCTAATCTGGCAGATTTTTGGAATTGCAAAACTAATGTCCTCATTGTAAAATCTCTTCAGCTTTCATAAATTTTTCTCCCCCTGAAAATTCAGCTACTCATCAGTGTGGTTTTGAGTGGAAAAAGAGTGGGGAATAAAGCGTTGTGTAAAAATGCCAAGTCAATTAAAGGATTTTCTCAACTTTATTGTCACATTACAAACTGAAAGGATGTATGTGTGGTTGGGTGTGAGTGTGTGTGGATGAATGTGTCTGCGTTGATAAGTGTGTATGAGTATTCTTGCTCTTAGGGCAGTACCTTAGCAGCCAGCTTTAGTTTAATTTGGTACTAGCATATCATTAAAAACTCAGTTTTTGTCTTCAGTTTAGTCTGCTCAATTTGGTGGAGCTTATTTGTTGCAAAGCTCAGCTTTAATAAACTTTGAAGTACTAGATTTAAGCTAATGCATTTTAAAATGTCAGGAGACACAAGCACTTTTACAAAAAACAGATCAAATTAGCTGTGAAAGCTTAATACTTCAATCTAAAGAAAAAATATAAATTTGTAAGCTTTGCAAGTATGTGGAATGCTTTCACTTAAAGGGAATAGACATAGAAGGGCTTTGAAAGCTCTATAAAAAATGTAAAATTTCTTATAAAATCTTTAGTAAAATACCTATTTTTTAACACTTTTGTTTCATTTTTCAAATCTCTTAAACCACTAACTACACTACTATATTCAAAAACCACTTAAAATTAGCTATGCCTCAAACTAATCACAACAGTTGCTAATGAAACACTTTTGATCTCTAGCTCTGGCCACTTTCCCAGCAGAAAATTCACATGGGAAACGAGCAATTTTCATGCGCATGTGAAAATAACATAAAAAATATTGTAGCATACTTTGAGGCGCAGCTGAAGGCCACTGAAAAGTCAGAGTAAAGTGCTAGTTTTATGGCAACTGGACGACACTGCTGCATCTGCAGCATAAGATGAAAAGGAAGAAGAGAGATGTGCCAACAACAACAATGTTTAAAGTGAAGTGGTATGGCATGCCAAACACCCTGTATAGCATAGTGTGGGTGACCAGTAGAGTTGATTGTTTGAATGCTTGACTAAATGACAATCTCTTGGTGGCTTTGAATTTGTGTGCACGGGGGTGTGCATGAGTGAGTGTGCGTGTGGCAAGTGGCAAGTGGCAAGCAGTGCTCTGCTGTTGCAACACAATGTTTAGCTGCTTTTCAAGTTGTCAATTGATTTGAGCTTAGCTATTTTCTCTATTTCCACTTCCATTTCCCCCACACACACACACACACATACACACTGCGCACACACGCCATCATGTAGTTACTTAGGAGAGCATACTATTTTTCTGATTGATAGGCGTGTTGGGCGTTCTTGTGGGCGTGGCTGTGCTCTAACGATGCGTAAGAACGTCGATAACCTAAAATTTGGCTGATTGTATTACGTTTTAGTCCTTGTTTATATTGATATTGTTATTGTTTTGTAAGTTTTGTTTACATTGTTGCGTGGGCGTTGCTGTTATTGTTGTTTTGGTTGTTGACCTGTATTCTATAATAAACAGCAGAACAACATCAACAATTGAGTGACTAACTTGACACTTTGACATTTGACATGCGGCGTTAAGTTGCTCAAATCAACTAAAAATAAAGTTTGGCTTGGGTCAATTAGAGCAAAAAGCATTGCAAAACAACTTGACCATATTCTGTGTATAAACAAACGATTGCTTTTAGCTGTAGCTAATGAATGATGTTCGTACTGATAGCAAAGTTCAAGATTCTTAGTTGATTATAACTTGTTTTTTAGTTTTCGTATGGAGTAGTCAAATGAATTTGATTGATTTGTATCACTTAAGCTGTAAATTAAATTGGTTTTATGATTTAGTAGCTCAGTAATGTATGGGTACGTCAATTCAGTTTACAGTCCTTAACCCAAAGAGCTCTTTTGTTTTTGCTGCACTGGCTCACTTAAGCTCCACACAGCGTCAAGCTTTACGTCCCACTTAAATTCCTTTGTTTCGGAGCACAGTAGATGCCCATCTCTAACTTGATCACAGCTGGCCACGCACATAAATGCCTTTGTGGATGGCTAATGCATCAGGCGCGCTTAACTCAAAGCAAGTGAAATGTAAAGCATCCGCGCTCTCTCCGCTTTGCTTACTCTCCCGCTCTCTGCTACAAACACGATTAGCTTCCATTTGATTTGCATTACATGCCTGCTAACAGTGAGCACTGAAATGCTAACATGCTCTGTTGTTTACGGCCGCGCTCTCGCTCTTTCTTTTAAATTTCGATTGCCTTACATTTGCTTTGCATAGCATGCAAGTTAACGCTGTTAACTTAACAGTGATCTCACACTGTTCACAGCGTATTGTGCTGATTATTTTCTAGCTTTTGCTTTTCTAATTCTATTAGCATCGCTGTTCTACTGTGAGCGTTCACATAATAAATGCTCTGGCTCACTGCACTTTCTGTTATGTTAACATTTTAAACTCTTCTCCACTTAAGATCTCCTTCTTTTAGTGTCTTTCAGCCGCTCACACTCTCAGCCTTTTGTTTATTGCTTCATTCTCTCTCATAATATGTTAAGCTCACATTGTGGTCATTGCATCAGCTTTAATTCTTGACTCGCTTTTCACGGCGCTTTTGCAGCACACGCTGCCGCACGCTTTGCCAAGGAAACGCATGGCTTCCGTGGGCTTGTGGCAGTTCCCTTATTTTGGGTGTATTTTTTCTTCCATCGAATGGGCACTTTTGTGGTGCGTTGCATTATCACGTACCGTTTTTTATGTGCTATTAAGTGCAATATAAGCTTATGGCGCCTTAAAGTATGCTATAAACTCTTACAGGGACACATGTGCATGTGTGTGTGTTTGTGGGTGTAATGCGGCCACTTAAGGGTGTGCATGCAGTGACTGCTACTGCTGCGTCCAGTCCATAAACCCACTAACGATCCAAGCACAACAAAACAGTTTTTAATACAGGCATACACGCATATAACGAACAACCGAAAAGTGGCCAAAAGCAAGTGCCGTGTGGTTAAAACAACGTCAGAACACTCAGTGGCCAGTACAAGTCTGTAACATTGCAAATGGTTCCGCTTTTCAATGATTTCGATCAGCAAATTGCAGCAGTTGCACGCAAATAGACATCAGATACCCTGTAATAACTGTCATTTGAAACAAATCTAATGGAAATTTGTCCTAACCATGAAAAGCTACAATTTTATGAGGGTATTTTTGCGTCGAAACTTCCTCAATGCTTCGTTTAAAGAATTCTAACAGATAATATACAGTAAAAAGTCTTTAAGTCTTTACACTTTATGTGTTATATCAACTTTGGAAACTGTAGTATTTTATAGGGTATGCTTTAGTCGCAACCTCTACACCACCGCCCAGAATCAAGTTTTTACCATAAATTTCTTAGTTTATTGCATTACATTCAACTTTGTAAACATTCCAAAATCAAATGCAATGTATTGTATAAATTACAGGGTATATTTTAAATTTGTAAGGTTCAAATCCTTAAGCGAAATGCATTTGTTATCAGAGTAAAACATTGTTTGGCTGCCACACTCATTTCGTATGCAATTGTTGTCAGTTTTTGCAGGGTATTTCCTAGATTCAGTATTCAAGATAGTGCTGGTTTGCAGGGTATGCTTGACTTGCAGTGGTTAGTACCAAAATAGCTCTGCCTTAAAACGTTTCTACTTCCTTACTTCATTTATTTACATTTTATTTAGTTTTGACTTTTACAGGGTATGCTTTAGCACTCCAATACTGAACTTCACATTGTTTTATGTAAACTAAATTGCATACTAAATTTCAATTTGATGCAACAACAATCAAGAATTTTACATATGCTTGCATGGTCACCCCTACGCCCCACGGTCCCTTTGCTGGCTTTTTGTTTAGAAGCGTTTGTGCTACATTTGGCAAATATTTTCATCGTTAGACCCGAGGGAGCATTTTCCCAGTGACAGGCGGCAATGGCGGCAAATGGAAATTGTTCTAACCAAAAACGGAAACAGCTTTTGCTGTTGGCCATTGTTTAGAGACCGTTGAGCAAATCTGTTTGCAATTCCGTAGGCCTTAACTTTTTAGAACACACTCTCGCCCATGGCTTTAACATTTAACTTTTGCATCTAACAAATTTGACAAATTTTATAAGCTGGCGACATTTTCCAATTTGTTTTGTTGTCAGTTTTCCCTTTTATTTATTTGTTTTTCAGTTTTGCAACACAAGGTTCGGTTTGCATTTTTAATCTCTTCACTTCCGGCTGAATAATGCAGTAAATCTGTATATGATATTTTGATTCGTCCTGTTGCAATATGCAGTTGTACAGTACTATAAGTTATAGTTAATTCAGTTAGCAGCTGAGTTGGTTAAAGTTGATTTAAAAGGGTTTATTTCTGCTTAAATAAAAAAGTAAACTAATATGTAGATTTTAAAGTGGAAAAAACTGTTGTTAGGACTAATAGAAGAAACAGTAATACGCTAGAAGTTGAATCAGTGCAAAAGGGATATAATATTTACTAAGCCAACTTTAACAAAATAAATATTTACTCTGATTACCACAATTAGTTCAATAAATAATTATCGCATATGAAAGACAAAGTTAGTAAGGTAACAAAAATAGAGATTATACTTTTAGTAAGCTTCTTTAATTTATTTATTTTCTTTACTCAATTCCCTATTTTTATTTAATCAAATTTCTTATAAATATTTCTCCAGCCAAGCATTTTTATATCTCCTGACTCTTTTCAGACTAAAGTAAACAATGCACTATATTGCGTAGCTATAAACACCTTTCAATTCATTAGCAAGTTTATGTATGACAGTCTAGAGTGAAAGTTAGCGGACAGCAAAATGTGCACAGTTTGTGAAGAGTAAGCAAAGCAAAAGAATATGTGAATCAAATAAACTGAAAGGAAATGTGGCTGAAACGTAAGTAAAAGAAGTGTAAGTGTGAGTGGTGTGTGTGTGAGTGTGTGACAGTTTGTGTGTTTGCGTGTTACAGTTTTCTTTACTTAATATATAACTTGGCATTAGTCGGGCGCGAGCTGAACTGAACTTGAGAAGTCAAAAACTCCCAAAAAGGACTTACGACTTAAGCTACAGCAACAGGAGGGGAAGGAGAGCGGAAAGGGTAGCACAGAGAGGTGGCAAAAGCAGCTCGAGTCATCCGCCTTTCGGGCCAACTTGTTTTCGAGCGCAAACTTTGCTCAGTTCCCTGTTGCTCCTACGGCTCTAGTTGTTCCTCTTTGTAGCTTTGATAAACTTTAACTAGCAGCAACACACAGCCAGTGGTGTAGGGCGTGTGCGGGTGTGTGGGGCGGTGGGTGAGCACACACAACATGTTGCAACAGGATAAATGTAACGGAATGTGCAAAAGTTTTCCGTTGCCTTATTGCCAGTTGTTTGTCTATTTGCTTTGGCAGCCGTTAGCTTTCATTTCCGTTTCATTTCATTTCATCTCGTTTCGTTTCATTTCGTATCGTTTCTTATTATTTCGTTTCATTTCATTTCACTTTATTTTCGTTTTATTTTCTTTTTATTTTACTTTTTATTTTACTTTTTATTTTATTACTTTGGTCAGTTTTGATGCGTTTACTTTGGCTGCAGTTGCATGTTCTAGTTCTGTTTTTGTTTTTGTTTCACGCTTAATTGATTGCTTAACCTTTGGCTTGTCTAAGTTTAACCCTTAGTTGATCACACCCTCCACCAATCACCTCCACTCCTCGTTCAATAAACAAACCATAAAAGTACAAACTCATTGAGACATGGCGTCGACATCCTTAGCCTCGCCCTTTTTAGACAACTTCTCTCTAATTGCCGTTGACTTCAGCTGCTTCTTCGTATACTCCTACTTCTGCATCTCGTCCACCGTCTTCATCTCCTTCTTCTTCTTGTAGTGGGCCTCATTACTTAAGCACGCGCGAATCGCTTACGAGACGATTACGAGCGCAAAACGTCCACGAATAAGGTCAGGAGTACCACAAACATGTGAGTGTGAGTACAGGGAGTACTCTGTGTACAGTAAGTACTACGAGTACAGTGAGCACTCTGTGCACAGTGCTGTAAGTACTCTGAATTTTGAGTCTGGGCTTGTCAGGTCTTCATTTTTTTCTGGCCTTCTTCATTAACCGTCAACAGCTTTTGCTTCGTCTGTTAGAGGCATATGTGGGCGTGGCGCACGCCTACTACCAAGTAAGCCAAGTGCGTGGCTCTGGTAATTGGTAGTAAATGCAGCACTATGGAAATTTTGCAAATCAATTAAGCTGCACCTTTAACAATTACTCAAAATGGGCATTCATCATTAAGCTCCATGAAATTTATTAAGATATTTTGTTATGCAAGTAAACAAGAGTTTTAAAAATCGTGAACACATATAATTAAATGATTTCTTCTTAGCTTCTGCTTTAAAAAAATAATTGTATATTACTTAAGAGTATTTAAAAAGCTTCATTTTACTGAGAGGTATGTCGTAAAACGTTTAAGAATATTAAGCAAACCAATAAATGCTTCTTTGTACGTTCCATTTTAAAACGTTAAAAAATTACTCTGTCTATGAATGCATTTTTCCCAAGAACTCAAGCCGAAGAGCACACTGTGTCGCATTTTATTTAACTCTTTCAAGTGCCATAAAATTCTAAATTTCCACTCAAAATACGTACTCAAATAACCCAATATTCAATTGTGTCAGCTGTGAGTTTCCATATCCATTTCCCATTTCCCATTATGGGCCCAAGTCAATGACAGAAAAGTCAGCTCATCAATGAACAATTTTCTGTATTTTGGGCACGACAATGAAGACGACAATGATGATCATGATAAAACTGCTGATGGCCATGATTATGATGTTGATGATGATGATGATGATGTCCACGCCTAGAGCTCAGAATTGATTGTGGAGAATATTTCTTGAAATGCTTTTGACATTTTCTCTGCCTTGTATAGTATATTTCCCTCGTTCTGCATTTATTTCCATTTTAGACCCTGTAGTTGAGAATTGTAACAGGGTTTCACCATCTTAATTCCTGTGATCCAAGTCGACGCTGGTGACAAATGTTTTAGGAAGTTGTCGGTACAGGGTCTTTTGCAGTCAGTCCGACTCTAAATTTGTCTGCTACCTTTTTTTAGCGTTTTATCTGCTTTGTGTAATTGAACACCTTCGTGTTGAGCGCCAACTCAAATTGACAAATTTACCTCAGTTGCTGGCCAAGTTAAGAGCCAAGTGGGCGATTTTCAATGGGTGCGGAAAATGCTTGATTGAGAGTGTCAAACAGAGACAGATTGAGAGGGGGGAGATAGAGAGTGAGTTGGGCGTAACACTAATTATACAATTGCTGTGCAGACAACAGCTTCTCCCTCTCTCTCTCTCTCTCTCTCCTCTCCTTCTTTCTTCTGCATTAATTAAAGCATTTTCAACCTTGGGAAATTTTTGCATACTAAAGAGCTCGATTCGTCTGAAGGTGCGTTCATTATGTTGGTAGCTGCTGCTGCTTCTTCTTCAGCTTCTTCTTGGCCTGCTTAGCATATTTGGCTTAAAGGGTAAAGTGCTGTGGAGTCTCCATTATTAGAGGGCTGACAGAGCTCTCTGATTTCATATATCTTTCTCTCATATAAATAAAGTTAAACTCCCAAAAGGGATTTTAAACGCAGTTCACATTTTGCTCTGCTATCGCTAATTGCCCTGACCTTTGGCATGGACAACTTTCGCATAAACTTTCATGCAACACAAACTGGGGAATTTAACTAAAATATATATAAATACACACACATATGTCAAACAATTAAAAGAGCAAATGTCGCAAGTGCACACAAAACTACAAAAAACTAAAAATAAAATGAAACTAAAGTTAAATAAATTGTTTAGAAATAAAAACAAAAAAAAAAACTTT
Source organism: Drosophila nigrodunni (assembly GCA_020829145.1). Classification (NCBI taxonomy): domain Eukaryota; kingdom Metazoa; phylum Arthropoda; class Insecta; order Diptera; family Drosophilidae; genus Drosophila; species Drosophila nigrodunni. Next base: position 2,776,206 of record JACVCZ010000008.1, read on the forward strand.
AAGTGAGCGTAAAAAAATCAGCATTGCTGGTTGAATTTATATTTTAGCATCGGATTTTACAACTTTAGTTTATTTTATGGCTTTGGCATTTGCATAAAAGTGTCAGTAAAATACACAGAACTGAGCGAATTTATTGCATTAAATATTTTATTATTTATGTTTTAAATGATCATAATTTTAAAGTGGTTTAAAGCAGAAATAATTCTGAAATTTAATTAAAATGTATTAAAAAAAGTTTTAATTTCAGAAATTAGGTTTATATATTTTTCAATATTTATATATTTATACATTATGTTTGATAAATAAATTAAGTAGACGCTTTTAGCCATGTATTTCAAACAGTGATAACTTGTCTTGTTGTGACGTAACCAAGTATACAAAAGCAAAAAAAAAAAGCTTAACAGACGCTCAGCAGACAGATAAATGTCAGATTGGAATAACAACAACTTATCACAAAGATGGCTGCAAGTCGTAAAATAAACAAAACCAAAAAACACGAGCCATAAAGAAAAATCATCAACCACATTGCTTGCAACATCAGCGCAATTTGCAACTTGTCTAGAAAAAAAAGAAGAAGAAGATAAAGAAGAAAAAAAGGTAAGCAAATCTAATAAAAGACAAAAAATCACAACAAAAAAATTAAACTGCTTTAAAATTTGCTGTGTATTTGTTTTCCTTCTTCTTCGCTTCTTTTTTGAAGAAGTGCGAAGCCAAGTGGGAAAAATAAGGAAAAAAAAACTAAAACCACAACAACAATAGTGCCGAAAACTTGGCATAACGTCGTATCGTGTCGTCTGTTTTTTATGATTTAATATGGGAAAAACGGCTGGGTGGCAACAACACAAAGAAAAACAACTAAAAAACAGACAGAAACACATTGTTCAGCTAGTTGGGGGGGAGAGCAGGAGGCGAGTGGGGTGCACTGCTCTCACGTGAACAACATAATCGTACTATTAAGCGGCTGGCAGCATTTACTCTGCTCTGCACCGCCCTCTGTTGGCAGGCTTTGGCACTACGATGTCGTTGCCCCAAAACGTTTACGTTGTGGCAACAAGTTGCTGGACAGTTGCCTGGCCAAAAGCAAATGAACAAGTTGGGTAAATATTAGCAGCTCTTAGTAAGTTAGTAAATTATTTACATTATATTTGAAAAGCTCTGTGAGCTTAAAAGAGCTTAAATTTAACTAAAATTGGTTGTAACCAAACTCAATAGTTTTAAATTGCCTAGAAATCTCAGACATCTTATAGTTTTTACGACACATTGATCTGTCAATCACCAAGTTCAGAGAGTTTAATTTAGAAATAAGTTGAGTTTTAAACAAGCCTCAAGTAAATAGTTTCCCCACTGAGTCCTTTTTGAATCAGTTCAGTTCCTGACTCATCAGGTTTAATCTGTCATTTGGCAGATAATAAAAAGGTTTTTTAAAATTGCGTATGCTTTTGGGCCAACACGTTGGCCATGCTTGCTGGGCACGCACAAAGCCCTAAAATAATAAAAAAAAAAAAAGCGAAGAGAAAAAAAAACTAATCAAAGCCCGCGGCTTTTTAGGTTGATGGCAACTCGAAACAGTCGACTCAATTGAGGCGTGACAACGCCCACATAAAACGGAAGTTTTGGGCGGTTGGGGCAGCGTGAGCAAAAGCAGCAGCAGAGAGCCGGCAGCAGCCAAAAGTCTCATCAATCAAAATCTTAGTGTGATAATTTTGGTAGCACGCCACGAGAAATCACAAACATTTCTTTCAACTAAACTGCGACGCTTGTGCCCCAAGCCGGCAGCTGGAAGCTTCAAGCCTCATGCCGCATGCTACTAACCCACATTTCAGTTTACACTTGGCCTGCGATGACGATGACGATGATGGCCAAAAGCAGAGAGCAAGAGCGGGGACGAGAGAAAGAAGTGGCATTAAGGGAGTTGACGTTGTCATGCTTTGCTTTTGGCCAAGTTTGTTGTGTCTAAATGAATTTGTTGCCGGCCAAAACGATGACGTTGCTCATCATCATCATCATGATGTAAGGGACAGACTGTCTGCTGTTCAGTGCCCTCTCTACACTACCCTCTCTCCACTCCCCTCTCTTCACTGCGGTCGTAGCTCTAACCATTTCTGAGGCTTATCCTTTGCGTGACGAAACACATCTCGACGCGTTGCTGCGCGTCTCAGCGCGTCGCGTTACATCTCTCTCTCGTTGTTTACAAAGGTCCTCGGGCATTCCTCTGACAAATCGAAACTTCCGCATTTTGCCTGGTCCCTAAAACCGGCCTTAATTTGAAAGTTAAGCGTTATAAACACGTTCATTTAAGGCCCCCTTCCCCACACAACCCCACATCCCACAGATATACCCTTAAGATATCGTTTCTATGCTCAGTCGAAAGCTAATGTTGCGCGATTTCGAAACACAAATTGCTGTCATTAAAATCATTTGAATGCGCATAAAAAAACAATGCCAAGAAAGTAGAGGAAGATGGCAACGACTACAGGGAGGACTACCAAGAAGTTGAGACCAAATAAAAGCAAATTCTACTTCAATTAGATTTCGAAATTGAAATACAATCGAGTTGATTTCCAGCTAGGTTATCTGCTCTACTTACGTCGGTACTTAGTTGAGACAATAGACAATTTTTATGGCAAATCAATTAGTTGGTTTTAATATAAATTTGAAGGAGGAAGAGAAAATAGAGAACAGATTTTTGATAGTTAGAGATATCGAATTTTTATGGGAGTTTTACAATATATTAAAGAAACGCTTACTATAAAATGTTAGTAGGAGTCTAAACAGAGCACTAGAATATTGTGATGACAATTATGAATTCAATTCTTATGTATTAATAACAAAAATTAATGAAGTTCAAGTTATAAATGAAAGAATTTCTATGAATTTAATACTCTACAGATTGTCCAATCTAAATAACGTAAAGTGTAGCTGTTCAATTAATTATAATTACCTGCTGCATTTAAGTTCAAGAATTTCAAAGGAAATCATAAAAAATAATGCCAGCTGAAAACAATGTTATCACGTCTATGTCTGTGCAGAATTACGTGCAGAAATCGTAATCCCATAAAAGCTGAGTATGAAATTGGAAAATGTCATCCACAAAACTTGACATCAAGTTGTGTTTGACACGAAAACTGATTTGTCATCGCCGTAATGAGCTTCAGGCATTTGTCCCTCTCTCACTCTCTTTGGCCACTCTTGATATATCCCACTTTCAAAAGAGATCTAGGCGCTCTGTGAGAAAGCAAAAGTAAAGCAGAGCCATTAAGTAAAAGTGTAAAAGAAGCGCACTGAAACATAAACACACGTAGCCAATTGGGGAAATAAGGGAAGTGAAGAGAAGTGTGATAAAATGAGAGGCAGAGGAGAGTGAGAGAGATGCAGTTTTGTCATTAGGAAGCAAAGCCACACACGAACTTCTCCCTCAGACGGTGAGTTGGCAACTCAAATATCTGCGAGTATTAATGTAATTTGTAATGTGTAATGTGTAATGATTCCGAGCTCCAACTGCTAACTGCTAACTGCGAACTGAGACTGAAATATGAGCACGTTGCGATAATTAAACATAGAAACCAAATGCAAGCAAAATGCTTTTTAAAACATGTGTGGGTGTCAAAAATAAAGTAAATACAAAATAAGATTGAAAATCTATGAAACTAATGTGCAAATAAGTGATTTAAAAATAGTACGTATAAAAATCTAAACTTTAGAAATATTCCACTCTAAAAACTAAAGTCAAACTATATAAATTTGTTTGTTTTCGTAAATATGTTATACTTAATGTCTGCCAAAAATTACTGAACTGAACTTTCTATTTAAGGAAATTTTTATTTAAAATTCTTCAAATGTTTATGTAAATAAATTGAAAGAAAAATATTTGAGTATAATTAAAATCAAACGAATTGATTTAAAAATGAAATTGATTTAAATGCGTATTCGATTTTTGTTTATCTGGTTTTCTTTGCATTTCTTCGATTTAAATGAAATTTTCGTAGTTGTTGTTGTTATTGATGTTTTCATTTGATTGTTGCCTCAGGTAAATGCTCGTTTGTCTCCTTTCAGTTGACAGCAAACAAATTTCAAGTGAATACGCATCACATGCAAACAAATTTAGTCTCTGCTACATGCACACACGGGCGCACGCACACACACCTACGCATACACACAGCAAGGTCAACAGTTTGCGTTGAGATTCTAATAAAGTCAACTCATGATACAAACAGGCAGTCAAAAGTCATTTAAAGCCAGTGCACAGCCAAGAGTTTAGATCAAAGAAGCGTGCCAGTTTTGAAAGCAGCGTTGCCGGATCGTTGCATTTACAAGTGCTACAGATTTCAGTTGCTACTGAGAAGCGCATTAAGAGTGTGTTTTAAGCTAATTAAAAATATATTACACAGTACAAGACATAGTTAAAAATCTTCTCTTCAGTTCCACCATAAAATTTGATTTACCAACAGTTTAATTAAATTTTAAATAAAATAAATTTGATATGTGAATTTTAAGCTACAACTTGGAATCTCATGGCCAAGTATTTCAACGTTGTAAACAACTGCCATTATATAATACATTAACACCCTTTTCTAACTTTATAGCAAATTATATAACTACCATAAGAAAAAACATTAAAAATCTTCATGTTGAAAGATTTGACTTGCAAATAGGAAGTTGTACATTTATATATTACTTACCGATTAATGATATGACAGTTTTCTGTAAGAAGAAAAAAAAAGAAACTACTTGTTAAGTCCTTGAATTAACTTACTCCTATTAGTAAAATTAGCATAAATATGTTTAATTCAAGAAATAGAAACATAAAAAGTAGAAGAATAAATAAATCTCTTAGTACATACTTAAAATTTTCCCAAAAATAAACAACAAACAGACATTTTTATTTAATATTCTGCTCTGACTTGCTGTTAGTTACTGTCCAGCTCTGACTAGCTATGAGCAGGCTGCTTTTGAGTGTGCCTACTGTTTGCACTGGCCTTGTTTGGTTAACTGCATATTTTCGGAACGGAAAAAAGGTCGACGACGACAACAACGGCGACTGCTGCACATGCAACACATGCGACACGTTGCGACGTCGCTCATACGCCGCGTGTGCTGCTTGTCAACTAAGGTTTGCTTGTTTGCCTCGATGGCAACGTGTTGCATGCAAATGAATTTCGTGTTTTCATCTTGTTGTCGTTGTTGTTACTGCTCTTGGTATTTCTGTTGGTGTTTTTGTCCCCTGCTGTGATTTATAACGTGGGCGTTTCAATTGTCGTCGGAATACGATTCCAAATTACCTCCACTCCGCTTTCAAATACACAGTTTATAATTCGTGAAAAGCAGAGAATTTTGCTCATGCTACCTCTAATTAATCCTTTTACTGCCAGTTGGAATGACACAAATTTGTAAAGTACTTTACTTAAAAGAAACTGGAGAGAATTGAAATAAAATAACAATAATAGTCTGAATGAATTGCTTTAGATAACCTCACAATTAAGTCAATTAAATTCTCTACTAAATATATAGTAAACTATTGATATATGACAAATATTTTTGTTTTGTTAACAAAACTGGTTTAAGAAATTTATTTTCCTTCTGTTTATTTATTTCAAAAACTGGTTGATGTCTCATATTTATATATTATTGTGCATAATAGTGTTTTTGACATTAACAACATTTGTTAGCCAGCACATACAGCCTTGAGACACCCTTGGCTGAGTGGCTGTTTTGGTGGTGTCGTTGGATGCGGCCTTGGTGGAGGTGGTCTGCTTGGTCTGAGAGTAGTTGGAGGCAGTGGTTGCCTAGTGGTTCTGGGCTCAGAATTCAACTCCACTTCAGGCCCCATTTTAACTTTTGCCAAATATCCATCAAGACCCGCCACATATTTGACTTGTAGCTGTAGCTTTTGACCAAAACTCTGTCTGTATAAGCCATCCACACGTAGTTCTTCTGGTGAGATTTCCTTTGCATTCTCTTCTCGATAACTGTCATTATCTTTTATACTATACGGAGTATAAACATGTAAGTAAATTTCTTATAGACTTCAGACAAACCTACCTCAAATGATATCCATCTTCGGTCTGTTCGATTTCATAACCATTTCTGTGTTCGTCATAAACTTTTAGATCTGGCACAATGATTTGTGTTGCAGCAAACACCGAGTTGCCCAGCAGAATAAAAACAAACTAAAGGAGTGTCTAAAACGGATTTAAAATTATTGTTCTATGCAAACTCACCGCTCTTAACATTGCCAACGTGCAGCTTTTTAAACAAACTGAATTTTGGCATTTTAGCCACTAGAATTTATACCGATTTGAATATTTGTATAGCATTTATTGCTTTTAATCAGTTAGTTAAACACGTATGCAAATGTTTTTTTTTGTTTGATTTTATAATTAGAGTCTTTGAATGCAAGCTAAAATTATAAATTATGCTTTAATAATAGATTTTGTATATATTATAAATATTATATAAATTTCGTACACTTTTTAGCATGTTCTTTCTTCTTTCTTCTTTATAAAAGAAGATACGTAAATGTTCTTTGCCCACTTTATTTTAAATTAAATTAAACATATAAATGAGCAACGCTCAGGACCCAAACCACCAACTTCCTTGCTCCAAAAACGATGCACATTTTAAAAAACACAAGCAAAAAAAAAATCATAAAAATTAAATATACGAACAAACAGTGTGCACTTTATGGCTTTCGACAGAACTGCCCCGATCTGCCCCTGCATATATATGTATATACTGGGAATATACAAGAGGCTCCTATACGACCATCAAATTGCGCTTCCAAGCGCACACAGCGTCAATTACACGGGGGCCAGTCATAAAAATAAAGAGCAAATAAATACACTTAAAAAGCAAAAAGAGTCGGTTAGTTGCCGTCGCCCTCAAAGGGACTCCGGCGAGCACCCACCACAGTGGCCAGTAACCACACACACAACGCACAGTGGTGCAGAAGTCCCCGTTAATTTTTTAATAGAGTGTAATGAAGTGTTTATGACTGAACTAAGAACTATAGATAGTCAGATTATCACTAATTTCGTGTGCTTATTCTTCAAGTTTTATATTTATTGACTGAAATGTTTAACTAGAATTAAAGTTTATGGAAATTGTGCATTAAATTTGGAATTTTCGGACACTAAAACAAATTTTTTTGTAGACACTCTAGAGTAAAAACTTTAAAACGAAGAAACTAACTATGTTCTGCTTTGCCCCACACTGTCTCTATTTTTAAGCCATTCTGAGCAAAAATAATTAGATTGGTTAATTTTTCGGTAATATTCCAAGAGTAAGCATAAGCATGACATATTTGAACATATCTTCTATCTACAAAATATACTTTTATTTTTAAAAACTTAGGTACTGATTGCTTTCTGTGTACAACTCTTCTCCTAGGTAATTAACTTATTTAAACTTTTTACTTCCTGACTCCCACTAATCATTTCTTAAGTCTCGCCCCACTGTGCGTTTGGCTTTTTTTCAGCCGTCGCTTGGTAGCTTGTCGCTGGCATTAATCAAGCCATTTAAATGGACATTTCTCGCAATGAACGCGGTTCGCTTCAGCTCGTTTCAGTTCAGTTCGGTTCTGGTCTTTGTGCGTATGGAGTGCCGAGTAATTACAATTACACCTGTCCGCACAGAGGTCGCGTGCCGTGGTACTAAATTATAATTAAGTTACAGTCAAAAGTTGACATTTATTAAATTTTATTTATAATGCTTTAAATGCCATTAAGAAGCCAACGAAACCAACGACGGTCACCAGCTGCCAAGGCTAATTGTGCCATAAAAATGGTCAGCTCCCATGGCAACAGCATTATCGGGATCATCATCATTACCATCATCATCATTAGTATTAGGCCTTAAAAAGAATAAAAATAAACCAGAAATCACTGACAATATTCTCAAATAATATTTGGTCCAAGAGTCTTAGCAATTTTTTTCTGTTTTAACCATTTCATGTCTTTGATTTGTTGGCAATTTATTTTGTCATCGTCGTTTTGATTAGATTTCGTCAAAGACCGAAAAGACAGAGACACAAAAAATCAGTCGAGTGACTGACGTTTATCACGACATAAACGACATGGATACGTTTCCCCTGTTCAGCCCCCTTTTCCGACTCCCTGCTCTTTTGCCTTACTGCTCCCTTTCTCCTCTTTTCTCTACCCAATCCCTTTCAGTTTTAGCTACTTGACTGACCGCGTACACGATTTGTCAGCGCGAGGCAGACACCATTAAATCGTGTCAGACCCCAAAACAGAAATTGACTTTTTATGTAGACTACGTGAAAATGTAACAGAATGAGCAGGAAAGCATTACTGATATCAAAAAACGAAAGAGAGAGAGAGAGAGGGGGAGAGCTGGAGAGAGGGGAAAAGAGAGTCAGCGCATATAGGAATGTAACTTTGTGGAAATGTCGTTATCGTTACTGGGTTAAAGAATCCGCATCTCCACATTTTCACATATTTGTTGCAGACTGACAGACAACAGGGCCATAAATAATCAATCATTATACTCCAGGGAGACAATAAACGAGTTACAAGCAAAAATATTTGCGCCAAAAATCACTAAAAATCCCTGTATTCCAATATAAAATCTGGATAAATCTGTGCACAAATGTATGTGTTGAGTGCTCTGCTCATTTTTTAATCAACTGTGGACATTTGGCACTTTGTTAAAATTAAATTTAAATACCACTTATGCTAAAAAATACTGGACCTAAATTAAAGTATTAGAGACTGACAGGCAAAACTAATTTACCCAAGAAAGAGTAAGGAGTTTATCGATAATTTAGTGTTCTTTTAGTGTTTTTTTAATAAAACTGAACATTTTTCAATAAAGCTTAGTTTATACCTATACTACTCGCTTTTATTATTTACTTATATAATTCTTTACGCCAGTTTCTACAGTCTAAACTTTAATAGGCAAATAAACATTTTATTGTTTATATTTCGGGTTTAAAACTGGTTTATTGACTAAACTCGTGTTTGAATCAATACAATATTTACAAATTAACATTCTTTGTGAGTGAGAATTTAATCCATTGATTATTTTTAACCAGTACACGCCTTTAGACACTCAGCTCTCAGCAGAATGTGACTATGAGGCGATTTTGTTGGCTTAGGCTTTTCAATGCGCTGAAATTTATATCTCACACTATTTCCATTAACACCAGCGATATAATTGAGTAGAAGTTGATATTTATCATCAAACTTCTGTGTATATAAACCATCCACAAATAGCGCTCCTGGTGAGTTTTCATCCTCCTGCACAACTTCCAATAGAAATCCATCTTTGTTTTTTATGCTTAGAAGAATTTTAATTATTTCATTGTAGACACAACTTATATACTTTAAATAATCTTACGTTAAAGTGTATACATTATCCTGCGACTGCAATTTATAGCCTTGTCCATCTCGATGAACAATTTTTATATTTGGCACAAAAATTTGCGTAGCTCCAAGTGCCAAATTCACCAAGAGCAAGAAAACAAACTAGTTAAATATTAGATAAAGTCACAGTTTAAACAATTTATACGAACTTACTGCTCTCAACATAATGCCCGACTGAATTCGCTAAGATATTGAGGAGAACTAAAGCTTAGCAGTTAAGAAATTTCTATAAACAAAGAGTATGAATAGATTCGCAAATTACGAACCTGTTTTCTTATAAACTTTTATACAAAAGGCTTTCGTTTCAAATAAAACTAAGGAAACTGGTTTTAATTTCACTATAATTTAATACAACATTTCATTGATAACATTTTATGCTAGCCCACACAGGACTTTAGACACTCTACTCTTACTGCAATCGATATCAGATCTGGTTTATCCACAGGGTGAGGTTTATTTGTTGGCTTTGGCTTCTTTGTTTTCTTCTTTTTACCTCTTATTTGATACCTAGACACATAGCCATCACGACCGGCTACGTATTGTATTTTAAATTGTACTTTTTGGTCAAATTGCTGATTGTATTCGCCCTTCACCATCAGCTCTCCAGGTGCGACTTCTTCCACAGTCTCCACGCGATAACCGCGATCGCCTTGAACTCTTTACAAAACTTTATTATTGAGTTTATTTGTTTTGACACTTAAATAAATCTTACATTAATTGATAGCCACCATCGTAGGATTGCAATTTGTAACCATTGTTGTCAGCATCAACAACGGCTACATTAGGCACTAGCGTGTGTACCGCAGCAAATGCAGAATTTGCCAAAACTATGAGAATAAACTATGGAAATATTAGAACAAACACTGAGTATTGGAGTGAAAAAACATACTGCTCTTAGCATTTTAACGGCTGAACTAGCGAAGGTCTTACAACGAACTAAATTTTGGACTTTTAGCGTCTTTTGTCACAGACTAACAAATAATCTATTGAACCTGTTTTATGATTAACAGTCTTCATAGATAAAATAACAGGTTTTAATAGAATAAAACTCTTTTTTCTATTCAAATGAGTAAGGCTTTGTGGTGAAAATAATTAAATCAAAAAATATACCGATAAACATTGTTAAACAATTTGTTAACAATTGATTTATGTAGGTAGAGAAGCAAGAAATATGGTATTAATTAAGTACAAAATGAATCACACAAGTTTTCAACAATATTTAATATTAATGTAACCAACTATATTTGTTGGTTTGATGAGTAAGAAGAACTGCAACGTTTGGCTGCTTACAAGAGACTAAATTTATTTCATCATACTTCTTAATAGCTAATAGCGTTGCCACCTAACATATAACAGAGAATTGCCATATCAACACTCTTCCTCAATTCGATTGTTAATGTTTAGTTTAATCCGAGCAACGCAGTACATTTCTTATGATTTACTTTTGACAAATTCTTAGTCAGTATATCGGCAATCATTTCATTTGTTGGACAGTATGTTAAACTAATTAAATTCTGCTCAAGACAATTTCTTACATGGTGATATTTTACATCAATGTGTTTGCTTCTGGCGTGATAAACTGGATTTTTTACAAGATTTAAAGCGCCTACATTATCGCCATGCATGGTTACACAATCAAGTTTAAAATACAAATTCATTTCTTTAATTAATTTTCTCAAATAAATCGCTTCTTTGCAGCATCTGAGAGTGCCATATACTCTGCCTCCGTGCTGCTTAGTGCAACCGATTTTTGTTTTCTTGACGTCCATGAAAAAACAGCTCCTGCCCACATGAATGTGTATCCAGTGAACGACTTCCTATCGGTAGAGTCACCTGCCCAATCCGCGTCTGCGTAGCCAGTTATATCAACTCCGGATTTCTTGTACGTCAGCGCCAAATCTGCCGTTGTGTTCAGATATCGTAGAACTTGCTTTGCCGCAGCAAGATGTTCGCCGTGAGGATTCGAATTCCTTTGCGAAAGCTTGCACACTGAGTGCAAAATATCTGGTCGTGAACATGGCGCAATGTACATCAATGATCCAATGACGGATTGATACTCGGTCACATCAACGCGCTTACACGACTCATTCTCACAGTTGACTTGAAAATTAGCTTCTAACGGCATTGAAGCTGTGCGACAATTGACCATGCCCATCTCATGAAGCAATCCCATTATATGCTTCTTTTGGCCCACACGTATCGCACCAGTTTTCCTTCTCTCTGGATTTCCAAACCCAAAAAGTTTGTTATTGGACCTTTGTCGACAACCTGAAATTCAGAAGAAATCGCTTGTTTAGTAGCCAGCATCTCACCCTCATTTGAACACGCCAACATCAAGTCGTCAACATATACAGCGATTATGTTGATCGTCTTTTCTCTGTACATTTTGTGTACAAGCATGGTTCGCTCTCGCATGCTTGATAGCCCATCTTTTTAGAACGCTATCTAACTTTGTGTTCCAAACTCGACCCGCTTGCTTAAGGCCGTATAGAGACTTCTTCAGCTTCAGAACATGTCCAGACTCGTCGTCGTAGAATTCTGGTTGGCTCATATATATATCTTCTTGAAGACTCCCGTTTAGGTATGCCGTCGACACGTCTAGCTGGTGTACATATAGCTCGTACTCAGCTGCCATTGCCAAAATCATTCGAATTGTCGCAAAACGTACCACTGGAGAATACGTCTCTTCGTAGTCTATGCCATATCTTTGACTGCAACCCTTTGCGACCAAACGCGCCTTGTAGCGCTCGACTTCTCAGATGCATTCGTTTTTAACGTATACACCCATTTGCAACCTATGGGCTTCTTTCCAGGTGGTAGTTCCACTAAATCCCATGTGTCGTTTCCAATTAGAGCATCATACTCTTCCTGCATTGCCAACTTCCATTCATCGGCTTGAGGACTCTGTTGTGCTTGCTGCATGGTTAATGGAACTTCGATGTCATTGGCTAACATCATATTCAGTACATTGTATTGAAGACTTGGCCTTCCACGCAAGCCAGTTCTAATAATTTTTGGTCTGCCAGGACCCCTTTTCGGTGTTGCACTTTCCGGCACAGTATTTACGGCCACTTCTTGAATGTCGTCTTGGCCGTCCGGAATGTCTTGCTGATTATCGACAATACCATTACTCTCTGCCATGTTACCTTGTTCATCAGTTTCGTCGTCCACCATAATTATAGCAGCTGTCGGTTCACCTTTCTTAAATGTACTATTCTCAATGAAGACAACATCTCTACTGATCTTCACGTTTCCGGTTGTCTTGTCGATCAACCGATACGCTTTTGACGACTCAGTATCCGACCATCGTATATTCTTTTCCTTTCTCCTGGAACTTCTTCTTTGGACCCTTTTCAAGTGCAATGGCAATGCTTCCAAACACCCTCAAGTGCTTTACAACTGGCTTATGTCCCGTAAACATCTCAAATGGCGTTGTGCCATCTAATGCTTTCGTCGGCGATCTGTTTCTTAGGTATGCAGCACATGCGACTGCCTCCGCCCAATAACTCTCGTTCAAGCCAGCACTATTAACCATAACTCGTGCCATTTCCACCAAAGTCCGATTGCAGCGCTCCGCAACTCCGTTCTGTTGTGGAGTGTATGGTACAATAAGCTGCCGTTTGATTCCTATAGACTTCAGATATTCGTCGAATTCCATGTTGACATATTCAGTTCCATTGTCACTTCTTATTACTTTCACCTTCAGGCCTTTTTGACGCTCTATCATGGTGATGTGCTCCTTAAATATTTTCGTCACCTCGGATTTGTGTTTCATGAAGTAAACGTGAATATATCGGCTTTTATCGTCGATCATCGTCACAAAATATCTGGCACCTCCATTAGATATTTGACTGATAGGTCCGCAAACGTCCGTATGTATAAGCTCAAGCAGCTCATCAGCTCTTGTTTGCGACTTCTCAAATGGGCTCACGTGACATTTGTTCTTCATGCAACTTATGCAGTCAAATTTATTCTTGTTGAATTTAATGTCAATCCACGTACCATATCCTTGCTCTTTAGTTCTTGCAAGCTCTGCACATTTAGATGCCCATATCTCTCATGCCATTTCATAATATCATCCGAAGCTTTCGACACACACAATATCTCTGGAATCTTTGTTTCACACAGGAACAATCCGCCGACCTTTTGGCCTTCATTATCGTACCATCTTTATCGTAAATCTTAGCAAATTCTTGATAGAATTCAACATGACATCCATTTGCAACTGCCTTCCCTACCGACAAAAAGTTGCACTGCAAATCTGGAACAAATAGCACGTCTTTCAGTGTAATTTTAACGCCACACAGGCTGTTGACAACCACTGTTCCTCGTCCACACGCCGTGGTGAAATTGTTTCCAGCTAATTCGATATTTTCGTCATGTTTCTCAAACTTATCGAATAATTCACGATGTGTACACATATGCGATGTTGCTCCACTATCGATAACCCAAACATTCTTACTTATTCGATTAATTCCAGAAACACCAGCAAACGAACGATGTATCGATTCTTTATTCTTTGTTTCTTCGCTTTTTGCTACATTTTTCCACGAATTTTTCGTTGTCCTCTTTGGATGTACATTTTGCCGCGAAATGCCCAGGCTGACCACACTTAAAGCATTTAAAATCACGACGGCTCTCTGTCTTTGCGTATTTTCCTCGCCCCTTGCCTCCATATCCAGTGGGACGCGCAGAAAATGATTGTGTGCTCTCTTTTTGATCGCAAACTTTTCGTCGTTCATTTTCCTCTGTCAATTTACATTTTATGACGCTCAGACTAGGTAATCCATCACGGGCCTCCAAAGCAACCACCAGATTCTCATAGGACGTTGGCAGACTGGCCAGCAGCATTATTACGATCAGCTCTTCCTCAAGTGTTATTCCAATTGCTGATAGGTTCTCAACAATGTTCGAGAACTCCATTATATGCGTTTGCACATTTTCGCTTTCTGCCATTCTCTTGTTTAGTAACTGTTTAAACAATGTCACCTTGCGTACGGGACCACTTGGACGATGAAGTTGTTGAAGCTCACTCCAAATTTCGCTTGCTGACTTGCACTTCTTTATGCAATTTATTTGCGACGCACTTATCGACAAAAACAGTACTGCCATGGCTTTATCATTTTCGCGCTTCCATGTCTGAAACGCCGCACTTGTCTCATCTTCTGGCTTTACATATTCGTTTGAAACCACAGCCCAAAGATTCTGATGCACCAAAACACTACGCGCCAAGACACACCATGAGTCGTAGTTGGTGTCATCCAACTTTTCAATATTGTACATAGAACTCATTTTCTGAATTTCTTTTTTAATACTTATTCGTTTTCTTGCATTGTCCGTTATGCACCGAAAAATTCTTAGTCTCAATTTCTTCTCTACTCTGTACACTATTTCTTAGTATACACACTTGTGCACTGGGTCCATAACCTGTTGGTTTGATGAGTAAGAAGAACTGCAACGTTTGGCTGCTTACAAGAGACTAAATTTATTTCATCATACTTCTTAATAGCTAATAGCGTTGCCACCTAACATATAACAGAGAATTGCCATATCAACAATATTCAACTTTAATAAAGTTCAAAAAAATCATAAAACTGGCAACTACAAATTTTCATTTTGTATACAAAACACTTAATTTTTTTCGTTCTGTTTTTCTTTGACTTATTTGCTGTATCGACTTCAGGACATTCTCCATACACACAGCACGTGCTCAACTGTTTCGTAAATGGCAAAAAGAAGCAGTTGTCGGATACATATTGTATGGCATTCTCACACACACACAGAGAGAGTGGGAAACAGACAGAGAGACAAAGACATTACCCATACGCACTGTGGTGCACAGCTGGCGGAGCTGCGCTGCTTTTGCGTTTGCGTTTGCTTCTGCTTGTGCTCATCTCATCAACAATTGCTGTTCAGCAATTTGGCTGTCGCCGGCGCCAGAGGTTACAAGGGCAGAAGAAGAGCAGGAGTGGAGTGAAGATAAGGATGGAAACACACAGTTCAGTGCACCAAGCCGCCGGGCTGAGTATTTTGGACACCAACTGCAGCAGTTGCAGCTACGACTGCAATTGTGACTGCAACGTGCTGCACGTCGTACGATGTCAATGATTTTCTTCCGATTTTCATTGCAAAATGGTGTCGCACTTTAATTTGATTTCAATTTCAATTTCTTTACACTTGCACCCTCCTTAGCTCAACGACCATTTGCCGTTTGCCATTTCCTATTGTCATTCTGGTTTTCTGACTTCGTTTTGTTTGACTTGATTGCATTGTGTGTTAAATTTTATATGCGATTTGCTTCATTTTCTTTACTGCCTCAAAACATAGCAGCTAATTTAATAAGAAATAGTTCCTCTTCTCTTTCAAGATCTTATCGGATGTTATGGGGTTAGTATAGTTTTATTGGTTTGGTACAGTTAAGTCAGTTTATAAATAAAGGATTATAGTAGAACATTAAATAAATTTCATTTAAGAGACTTTGTTCACAAACTTTATTATTTATTATATTTTACGCTTAAAATTGAACTGCAAACACTTTATATAAATTTTTTCCAAATCCCTGCAATCATTTTACAATTGAATGCCTCTTTTCTCGCAGCCTTTTAGTGCATAAATTGCAATAAGTATATATAACGCATACGCAGCGTTGTCTGCACTTGAAAACTTCTTAAGATATACGAGTGTGTATATCTTATTTGGAAAGAAGAAATAAAACTGTCAAAATGCAAAACGCAAAACACAAATAAATAAATGCCAGCATACATTTTGCAGTCAGTTGTCAACAGAAAAAGCCAAAAAGACCCGAAAAAAAACCTGACGGAAATTATGAAAAGAGCAACATAAAAAGTGGAAGCCACAATATTATATGTGCTGAATAAAAAAACAACTGTATGCAGACAAAAAATGTCTGCTCTCGTTGCATGAGTGTGCAAATTCCTTTCGGCTTTTGTCTAGCTCACACTGCTTTTTATAATGTGCATATTTTATAACATGCTTATGCGTTTCCTAAAACCCCAAAAATGCCAGAACAACCCATAGTTCTCTTACATTATGCTTTTTTTTTGTAACTCCAACTCAGTCGACGCCAAGGCAAAGCTGCAAATAATGCAACAAGTCTACTTGTCAGCCATGCTATACCCTGTATTAACCTGTTTACATAGAGTTTATTGAAGGAAATAGTTAGCTTAAATGTAGCCTGATAAAAAGCTTGAATTTTTAAATGTACAGGGTATGTGTAAGTCTATAATATTCAATTACAGAAACATCTCGGCCTTGTTCTGTTGCTTGGCGATGTGTACGTGAGCATATAAATTATTTTCAAATAACAAAAGTTTTTTATTTTTATATATTTCGTTGTTTGTTTGTTTATTTTATTAAATTTACGTTTTCCTTTTCATTCCAGTCAACAAAGTTGTGACTTAGTGCTAAGAATTGTTGTTAAAATATACAGAAAAACTTTAAAAACTTTTACATTATTTAATGTCATAAGTAAAATTTACATTTTAAAAGCCTGTGTAGTTTAATTAAAGTATATATAACTAGTTTATTTATATTAATTTTTCTAGAAAAATTCTGTCATTTTTGTAAACTCACGAAACACTCCCATTACCTCATAAACTTGCTGTCTACTTTCTTCCTACTCCGACCCTTTGTTGTCCTGAACTTTCTGCCTTGTCACTGACAGCAAATGCTCAACACGAAGCAACTGGCAAGTGCAACTTTTTGACACTTTTACCCGTTGCAGTTGTGGGAAATAACGAAGGCAGAAGAAATTTATTTATATATAGAAATAAGTACTCATATAGATAGAGAAACACAAGACAAAATTATCATATTTTATGACTCGTTTCCATGACAAATTTGAGTAGATTTCAGTTTTCAAGTTTTCAGTTTTCCATGTGCCGTGTGCCGTGTGCCGTCTGTTGCAATTGTGGACAGAGTGAATGCAAAGCAATAAGATTTTATTAACTAATCTGTCAGTTTGGTTGCTAAAGCTGCAGGAAAAGTAAAATCCTGACAGCAAATTCAACTACTCAGCCGCATGCAAAGTGCAATTTCCGGCGGAAATGTGACACCACCGAAGGATTCTGTAATCTAATTTTAATGATTTTTCTTTGGCTGCACTTCCCGCCAATCATCTTCCAGCTTCATCTCTCCCCAGCTTGCCCCTACCAATCAACCTCTTTCTAGTGCACTTTTCGTAGAAGGCCAAGTGCCTGGGTTGCCTGGATATTACGTACCAGATTCGATTTTCTCTGCTCAAGCATCAGGCGCCAGCAAATTTAGCAGCTAACCCAATTTGACGTTGATTTCCAGCTTCCTTTTTCGTGTTTGTGTTTCTCCCTAAGAAATTGCAAGTGCCCAAAAAATATTCAATTAAAACAATTTCTTTTCTGTTTATATACCCGTTAATTAAGGAATTGGGGCATGTTGAGGAGATTACTAAGTACAAATCTAATCAAACACCAAATTAATTTCATCTAAAATTGCTACCCTAAAAGTATGCAACAGATTTGAAACTCTATTTAAGTAAAATTTGACTAACGGATATATTAAGTTTGAGTTTTAATTTATATGTTTTTCTTAATTTCCTTTTTTTCTCACTCCTTTGCTTGTCTCTTCTGCATGTGACAAAACGCCAGTTGAGCAAAACTTTTCTTATATTTTTTTCCAGCAGAGACGTTAATGACGTCAGTAGCCTGTTTTGCCACCATCCCTTAGCCCACGCAACCAAATTAGCTGTTAAAGTTTTTTGGGCTCAAGTTCAGACTTTAGACTTGGGCGCTGTGGGGGGCGCGGTCTGGATAGGGTAAGGGACAGGGAAGGGAGGTCAACGCCAAGTTGACATCTGTGTTCAAAGTTAAAAATGAAACGAGCAGTCAAAGAGACTGTGTGGAAAAACGGTTCGAAAAACCTGGCGTCAAAAGAAACTGAAAGCTGATTAATGAATAAACGTTAAGCAAAAGACGTGGCTCAAGTAGAGCATATGAGTTTGTGTGCCTTCCCCGCATCATTATGTGTGTCGTCTTCTAATTAAAATGTTTCATCTCTCAAATAGCTGAGCTTAACTAGTCTTGCGCAAGAGCTTTTAAATTATCTGTCACTAATTTCAAATAAAAACTCTTTCGAAATTGACGAATTTCTAATAAACAAGAAATAAAAAAATAGAGTTGCTAATTATCAATTAATTACTTTTGACACTTTGTGCCACAAATCGAGGTGCAGCGCGTTATATCAAAAATGATAATAAGCGCATGAAAATGGAGAATTTTCATGCATTTCTTCGTTCCCATGGGAGGCTTTGGCAACCCTGGCAAAGTCCCCATTCTTTCGCTCTGGTTTGCGGCTGTTGCAATTGGCGCTAATGAGTTTTACCATATTGGTTGCTTGTTTGCATTTTGGCCAAATTGTTTGCCATGGCTTTTACTATGATGCGGTGGCTGTTGTCGGTTCAGCAGATATACTAAGTGGGGGAGGAGACGCAGTGCTGGGTTGTGTGTAAAATTCGTTTTGCGAGAAATGGAAAATTCCCATTTTTTTTTGTTGTTGTCTAATTAGAAAATATCGCGCGCTTCACGCCAACAGGCGAAATCAGCAATTGACGTTCATTACCAACAGGCTCCGGGTCATATGAAAGGTTTTGTCTACACGTTCTGCCCTGCCCTGCCTCTAGGCTACGCCCTTAGGCCGCGTAATCAACATTGGTAATTGCCATCACAATTGTGAAGCAGATTTCATGACGTTGCTTCGCCTGATTTGATTTGATTCATCGCTGAGGAAAGGATAACCGAACGAGTATTATATATTATGGCTGTGAAACCAATTACATTTTTTCAAGCCAGATTTTTTTCAATTTCACACTAAATTTATGTGAAATAAGCAAAGTTAAGTCTGCCTTACAGTTTTGCAGTTGTTGCTTCTGTTTGATCTAAATAAACTGCAATTTCAATTTGCGTCTTTGTAACGCTATTCACTCGATCAAATTTGAAAAGTGCTTAAGCCAATTGAATTTCTGACTCAGAGCACACACACACACATCAATACACCTCCTCTACGTTTGTATCTGAGTAGCATTTCATCTATTTACAAAGTCTATCTGTGTTTCACAATCAGCGCTATACCTGCAACAAAAAGATTTTTCTAATATAGAAATCGAATCGTAGGACGCGCAATATTTCTAATGGCACCACAGAGCAAGGCAGCTGAATGAGAGGGAGAGAAGAAGAGAGTGAAAGAGAGCGAGTGAATGCTGGACACAAAGTCAGTTCAATTGGAAAATGTTCAAAGGATATGAGGTGTCAACTGATGAAGATGTGCCTGCCTGGCACTCACTTCCAGTACCTTAGCTACTTGACCCTCCACAAAGAGAAACAGACATCTTTATTATCAGCATCATCATAATCGTCTTCATCATTTCTTGTTGCTCTTTTGCAATGCACTTCAAAATGTACTGCAAGAAAGGCTACAACTGATAAGCAACAGTCAAAGAATGTTTGATTACTTATATCACCTTTAGCAAAGTTGTTTGGACTTTCGCACTTATCCAAAGGGGGAACAACAATCGCTTAAATCACAATCAATAGAAATCACTTAACTACAATAAAACGATAACTTAAATACAAATTAGGCTGTAAATTAAGTTTTTATTCTATATACGATCAGGTTATCTTTAAAATATTAAGAAAAACTTCTGTCCTAAAATCATTGGCGCTACACGAATCCGTTGAACTTTATGTGGGACTCAGTAACCTCAATAATTCGTATTAATCATACGCACTGTCGCACAACTTGAAAGACATTTTACAAATTCCAAGCGCATTTTCTCACTGTGTAATGGCAGCACTTCCGCTAAGGAAACTGAGACACAACTAAGAAAACGAGCAGAAAATCGAAAATATTAAGTGCCACAGTTAGGCCAAGTACTTAACGCAAACAAAATGTTTTGACCGAGCACAAAAAAGAAAGAAACGGAAAGGGCCGTGCAAACAATGGGAAAGAAGCCAGAATGAATGAACCCGCTAAATATGGCCAACAGGCAAGATGGTAGTAGATGATGCCAGGCTGTGTGCCGCATTCAAAACAATGTCCTGTTTGTCAAAGCTGAGGAAACGGTTTTGGTACCAGCAGCAGTTTCAAATAGGAGAGGGGAAGACAGGGGGAGTGGGAAGAGGCGGAACAGCAGGCACAGCGCGTCTGTCGGAACTGTCACATTAAAATGGATGATTTATTTGTGCTCTTAATTTATTGCGACTCAGACTATGGACAGCCGCGGTTAGCGGTCGGCAATTGCTGGCAGCGGAGGTGGCAAGCGGCAAGTAGATGCTGAGGGAGGTCCATGCACTGAGAGAAATAAGTGATTAATATAAGCAGACACTAAAATAAACCATTTCATTTTAAGCATAAAGAATTTCAGCTAAAAAAGTGCTGAATAATTTTAAAAATGTTTTAATTTAAATAAATATTTTGAAGAATTTTTCTCAGTGCCCACAAAACTGTAGCTAAGAACGGAACTGAGCTGTAGGGTGCTATGGGTATCCGCACAGGATATTGAGTACGCGCATTGCATGAGCGAGTGAACCGTGGCACGACGAAGCCAATGAACTCACAGAAGCGGACGGCTTCCAATACATAGTCGCACTCGTACTCATAGTATATATAATGAATTTTACACGCTGCCATCGCACTTGGCACTTAATAATCGCATTAGGGCGCTAAGCAGCTCGCTGACACATGCCCCCAACTTGGCCCAATTGTACAGACTATAAAAGTGACAATGGAGGGTTGGGAGTGGCAAAGGAGGGGCGTGCAAAAAGGCAACATGAATATGCTACTTTATCAGCTCGACTAATGTTTTATTGTTTGCTTATTGCTACAAATAACGGCGCCATTCTACAACTCCTCCCAACCATTTGCGATTTTGTGTGTGTTGGATAAATTCTGGCTGACAGTGTTGGGCGATACATTATGCTGCTAACTGTAGCTGTGATAAGTGCAGGTGTATAATTAACACGTGGGGTCATTCACAAAGCTCATCAAATCGGAGCAAAGCGATTCTAAAGACACAGCAAAATTGTGAGATAAAGCAGCTGACAAAGGGAGTATCATTTTCAGTGGATATTTGTCCCTAAAAAAGGTTTAATGAGCTCAGCTACTGAAAGGTCTTGCTCTCAGCAGAACAATCAGTGCAATTGTCTTTGTTCTTCGAGGGTTTCCGGATATGTTTGAGTATAAAAGTTTTGTTTCAGGTTTAATAACACGCAAAAATCCAATTTAGTTAATGAATTGGTTGATATAATTATAATGATCACATGGTAATATGTACCATATAAACAAAAGGATGGTTAGATCAAACCATAGGGAAAAAGTGGACTGCAAATAAATCATATTTCTTCACTGTTTCCTACAACTTTTGAAACCAAAAACTAAAATCATTGAAAACAACTTTCCACGTAAGGTAGTTATAAATCCACTCCTCCTTACTTTTACAGAGCATACAGTTGCCACACTGTTTGTGCCACCAATAAATTCTTAGCAAATTATTATAAAATCTATTGTTTCATTTGAATGGTATTCATAAATCAGTGGAAATTATCTGTCGCAATAATGTTTTATTTTTGTGCTTCTTTTTGTTACTTTGCTTTTGGGTTGAATTTCCTTTTCAAGTGAGCGTTACGCCCATTCGCCCATTTGGGCCAAAACGCCCATCCATCCATGTTGGACCATCTAACCACACCATGTGAAACGCCCATTCATTCGACAGTTGCACAGAACTGTGTAATGAACATTTATGAGGCAATTTCCTTGGAAACACACACGCGCAAGCACACAGACTTACACACACACATACATGTGTACGGAGAGCAGCAAACACACTGGAGACAGAGAGAGGACAACGAGACAAATGACAAACCGTCGGCACTGTAGACATCGCTTGGCTCCAGTTTTGTCTGCATGTTGCCAGCCCTGGTACCCTGCATTGTTACATCCCTGGCTGGCGTCGTCTTTTGCAGTTCGCAGAATTCTGGAACTTTTTCTGCTCCACTTATGCCCAAACTAATTAAGTGCAGGAAAAAGTTACCATTTCCTTCCCGTTTACAACTGACGGTCTCCGAGCTGCGAGCTCCAAGCTCAGACTTCCGAGAAATGTTTTGTCTTTGCCCGAAAGCAGCAAAATGCAACTCTGTCCGCTGTCCAATGTCCTGCTATCCCGCTGTCCTGTTCCAACTTCCTGTCCTTGGCTCTGGTGTATGACAAGTTGTAGCATTTTTTGACACTACTCAACAGAAGGAGCAGGAGAAGGAGCAAAGAGAGCTGCATGCTTAGCCAGAAGCTGTCGTGGCCCAAAGCCCGCATTAGGGCCGGAACGCATTCTGTTTCCAACTGTCGCTGCTCTCCAAATATTTAACAGTCGCTCCACTTGCCGCTGATAGCCCATTCGGGCGTCATAATAACGAAGATAAATGTTGCAAAAGTTTGCTCGCAAACACACGCCCAGAACAGCAGCAGCATAGGGAGTAGGAGCAAAGTAGCGGGAGTGAGGGGTTTAACTAGAAGCTGAAACAAGTGTTCTATGCGTTTTCTAGTTGCATTGTGTTGCATACTTTTCAGGGACCTCTGGTAATAGTTTAAAAAACGATAGAACAAATGGAGTCGAATGGAGGGGGAATGGCGGAAAAGCAAAGACTTTGTTACTAACAATGCGTGAAGCTAAAGTTTTGCTAGATTTTTCAGTTACGAAAAGTTTATAGAGTTTTCCCTGAGGCTAGATTTTATATACCCGTCTTTCACTTACTTTGTCATTATCATGCATTCGAATTTCCAATATTTGCATCATAACTATTGGAATAAATATTAGCATTAGCATTAGCATTAGCATTAGCATTAACATTTACATTATCATTAGCATTAGATCAAGCAAAAAATTAACAATAGTCAACTTAAAGCCTTCTTAAAGCTCTACACTTTACACTCGTTACTAATTTGTAGACGCTGCAAAATGTTGACATTACAAACTCAAGAGTTTTGGGTGCAAAATTCCCGGGGTTGCACTATAGACACTCAACTAATGCGCTTTGGCTGCCGCAGAAGCTTTTTGCTTCATTTTACTTGCAAGTTTAATGAGAAGTCGACGCGACAGTTTACACTGATGCTTGTTACTTTTCGTTTTTTGTATTTTTTCTGGCTAAAACTTTGCCCTGAGTCTGTCACACCCCCTGCACTACTACTGTCTTCTTTCGGACACACAGTTTGGCAATGCAATTCACAAATTTTAAACCAGTTTCTATGTGCAAGTTATCAACTGTTCGCCTCGTCAAATCTACAGCATGTCCATGTCCCTGTCCATGTCCCTGTCCATATCCATGTCAGTGTCCTTGTTCAATGCCCTGACTAGGAGCAGATTCAGATGGCGTTGCTTTTGCTTGATTTATGTCTGTGCGTTTGGTAAATGTTGCATCAACCTTTTTATACCCCTCTTTCAAAAAGAAACTAAAAATATAGTAGCTACAACTTTGAAAATTATGTGTGAGCACAAAAAGTTGACTGACCTTCTGTTGAGTTTATGTTTTCATTTATTACTTTTTTGGTAGTTTAATAAATAATCATTCTTTCCAAGGAACTTTTGACTGCTTAATACAACAATTTTATGTTTGAAACTACACACATTTAAGTATCAAATTGTAAAATAAAGGCAAGAAACTTAAAGGGTATCGGTCAGTCAATCCTTTGCGAATTAAGTCCCCTTATCTATTGTCCCTGACGCTTGGGTTATTTAATTAAAAAACTAAAATGAATTGCTTTATATAGAGCGCGTAATTTTTCTAGATAGCAGCTCGGGTAGTATTTGATTGCTAACAAGTAATAAATTATGGCTGAAAGCAGTTGAAACTGGTTTGGTCTTGGCAGAATGACGCTGGCTGAAAGCATCAGATATTGTATCCGAAATTAATCCTTAAGAAGATACTTAGAGCAGTGTAACTTTAAAAGTAGAAAGCTCTATCATTTGATGCTAAAAGCACATTAAAGCTGTAATATTTGCAGCACAATTAAGTCTGAAATTTCTGTAGATTACTTGGCATTTATGTCCATTAGTTGCATGTAATAAATACCCTATGTTTCCCCTTTTTGGTAGTGTATACAAAATGTGATGAAAGGGCGTTTCTTTTAATGGCTGCTCATATAAATAAACCGTCGCTCAAGTTGACAGCGCATTTTGTGCAACGTTGTTCCTGTTCCTGGGACAACATACACATATTTTCTATATACACACACACGTATATATAAAGTAGCTCTATAAAAATAACTCACAGATGCTTTCAATGAGCGGGAAAAAAAAGAAACGAAAAGAAAGGCAAAAAAGAAACGAAGAGTTTTATATAAACACATATGACGCACACACAAGGACTCCAAGCAGGAAAGGGCAATAGAGGCGAAATCCTTGCAAAGTTCAAGCATCCGCAGCCTTTTGGCTTTTCCGAAGCAAAGGGGCAGCCACGAGGGAAAAAAAAGATAGAGAGAGAGAGGGGGGGGGGCTAATGTCTTGGCAGTATGAGCTTAAGAAAATAGTTCATACGCAGCGTACGCCGCGTGTTTCAAATACCACAAATAGCATTCCACACCCAAATGAACAGGCAGAAAGACCGAAAAGACAGACAAACCGATTCGAGGACAAAAAAAAAAAGAAGTTCGTCTGATGAGACTGCAAATTCCTCATACATATTTTCCGATTTTCTCAGCTTTTCTAGCTTTTCTCAATGCACTCATTGCAGACATTAGTTATAGTACTATAAAGCTCTGGTTTAAGCCTTCAATTATTTATAGTTCTGTTTAAGTCAAGCATAAGCTTGGTTTAATTTTGAATGGTGTTGGAAACCTTAATGTCTTTATTTTAATTTAATGAAAATTTTGCTTTTAATTATAACAAAAGAATTAAATTAAAGTCTTTTCTCTATAGTTTTAAATTTGCTATTAAACAAAAGTTTCTGACAACAACGAAAGTTTCCTAATAATTTCTAGGAGCAAATGAATAATTAAGTTGGAAGGCAAACAAAATTTGATATTTTTATTGACAGCTTATGAGTTCCCAAAGTGAATAATTAAAAAATAAAATCCGAGCAAGGAAAACAAAAACTTTGGGAAACATTTTTTTTTAATAAAAACTTAGTTCAATAAGAAATCAAAAAACTATAAATGTAAACTCTATGCAAGACATGGCCTGCAGTTTTAAGCCAAGATATCAAGTAGCAACATGCTCTTCAAGCTGTTTCCTCGTATGCGAGTGGCGTCCCTCGAGAAGAGAGCGACTTCCCAGGACTCCTTTATCTATTTGGATCGTGGAATGCGTGTCGTTGGCTGGCTGCCACCAAAGCATAAATTCTGGAAACAAGTTTACGCACTGTGGGCTCTATTTACAACAATAGCAATCATGATCCTCTTGGTAGTATCGTTGGTTGTAAGCTACGTGAAGGACATAAGCACCTTTACGGCTGGACAATTTCTAACCTCATTGCAAATTGGTCCAAATTGTCTCGGTTCGAGCATCAAAGCCTGCTATACTTTTGCCGGCATGAAGCGTTTCAAAAAGGCCAAGGAACTGCTCATTTTACTGGACAAGCGCTGCAACAAACCGGAGGAGCATGCCAAACTACATCATACCGTAGCCATGTGCAATCGGGCATATATGTGCTATCAGTTCATGTATTCCTTTTATGCTGCATCCACATTTCTTGCTGGTTCCTTCTCGGGTCGTTTGCCCTACAAATTGTACAATCCTTTCATTGACTCGGAGGCAAGTGTCTACCACTTTTGGATAGCTTGCATTATCGAATACTTTTGGATGTCTGGCGCTGTGATGCAGTGCCAAATTGCCGATGTTTATCCCATTGTCTATTTTTTGACCATACGCACTCACATCGGATTTCTCAAGCAACGTTTGAAGAATCTACGCACAGATCCAATTATGTCGGAGGAGCAGAATCAAGCTGAGCTCATCAAATGCATTGAGGATCATCGTTTAATACTCGAGTGAGTTTCCATTTCAAAATTTCGCATTTCAATTCAATAGAACGTCCTACTTTTAGATACTGCAACACATTGAAACCTGTCGTTTCTGCCACGATTTGTGTACAGTTTCTGCTCTGTGGCCTTGTCATTGGCATTTCTGTAATCAACATTTTGTATTTTTCCACTTTTTGGACTGGCCTTGGCACGGCCATTTTCCTCACGGATCTATTGCTGCAAACATTTCCCTTCTGCTACATCTGCAACACAATTATGCAAGACTGCGAGCAACTCACGTATTGTCTCTTCCACTCCAATTGGTTGAGTGCCAATCAGAGCTATAAGACAACTTTTCTATACTTTCTGCACAATATTCAGCAACCGATTGTCTTGACAGCCGGTGGCATCTTCATCATATCACTGGGCACAAATATTACGGTAAGTGTGGAAAACTCTTTAAGGTCCATAACTGTTGAAGACTTTTTGCCTTGTTCTAGGTCGCCAAATTGGCTTTTTCGGTGGTGACATTTGTTAAGCAACTGAATATTGCAGAGAGGTTTATCGAGTAGCATAGTGTGTGTCAAAAACCCAATATCCCTTTTAATAAAATGTTTAATCTTTGTAATATTCCATTACCCTTTCATATAAAATGTTCACTTGCTTAGCCGTGTTTTCTCAATTGAACTTGTTATAACTTCGGGCGTTACAAACTAAATTGCAAAGTGAACATGCCCCCATACCGCAGACACTTAATAAAGTGCAAACAAGCAAGTGATTATTTCACAGCTATTGTTCAACACTCGCCACACACACACACCAACACACACACAACGAGTGAAATCCGCGACAAGAATGGGTCCAGGATATGGCGACTGTGAATTTGCGTAATAAACGAAGAACCGACGCGAAGAGCGAGAAGAGGCAGCTAAGAAAAGCAGCTCGAAAGGAAAATACCCTATCATTTTAACGCAAGTGTGTACCAACTTTTGTATACTAGGGTATTCCCGTACCGTTGACTACCGCAAAAGTATTCTTGAGCGTGAGTTTTCATTGTTGAGCTGAGCTCAGAGACTAAAAAAAAGTGGCAAAATAACCAGTTACAGTTATACAATGAGCACACATACACAAAAAAGAAGGACAATAACAGAGCAGACTATCCAGACGACGTGGACACCACGCGTATGGGGTGGCAACCCTGGTAGCAAAAGGCGAAGACAACCGCCAACTGGAAACTGGTAACTGGTAACTGGTTTGCGTGGCAAGTGCGCTGAAATTTACGATCTGCTTTATGGCCGCTCACGGACAGGAAAAGTGGACACACTCAAACACACCCCCCTGTGTGTACCGTAAGAGAATATACGAGTAGCTGGCAATTCGCTTTTGCTTTCAGCCTCCACGGCAAAAGTTGTTCCTTTTTCTACTTGTTTTTCTGTAGCTTCTTTGGTTTTTATTTTTGGGACTCTTGATTACAGACAGGCAGTAAAATTTTATTGGAATTATCTCAAGGGCTGGTAACGGTTATTGATATTGATTAATTGTTAAAAATTTACAGGCAAGACAAGGGCACAGACAAAGGAGCAGCAAATTCACTCATGTGTATTTTATTTATTTTCAAAGCCGCGAATTGAAACATAAAAAATATATAAAACAATAAGGTTATTTTTGGCAAATAATCGTAAACATTTTGTGTTTTATCAACACATAAGTGAAAAACGACCAAAGTTTGTTTACAAAAATCCATTTTAATTGTTAAAAATTCTTTAAATTAAGGCAAAAGTTAAGTGATGAAATGAAAGATGAAAAAAACAAATATAATATTTATTTTTTGTGTGACAGTTATAACTTATTCAGAGCTTCATGCTGGTGCCTATAATAAAAATTGAAAACGCATAAACTATTATGATACATTTAGTTTTTATTATAATTGACATTTATCTGATTACCATAACAAACTGTCAAACACACACACATACACACACACAAAAACGCACACACCCACAAACATGTGTGCCACATAAACTGGCTTACCACATTGTAGTGGAAACACTCTTGATTGTACACTGGCATTGAGAATTATGCTGCCCGGAATAACAACAAATTCAAATGCGATTAGTTGGAATTTGAACAAATTTGACATTTGTTTGGCTTATTTTTCCTAATAATTTTCGACATCATTTGTTATTGTTGTTGTTGTTACTCATTAAATTATGAAATTCGCCGCAGGACATGAACGCTAAAACCCCGAAATACTAAATATAGTTGGTGTTCTATTTGTGGATAATTTTAGCAATTTATTTGGAGAATTTAATGAGCTCATTTTAGCCATTGGCATATTCAATAGCCTCTTGACACACCCACCACAAGCGCACATTTTGCATAATTGAATAATGAAATAATTTGGATTTTAAAAGTATCTCCAACATGCATTAACAAGTGTAATGAGCAGACTAACAACAAACTAATTTAATGTAAGTAATCCATTTTATTTAAGCTTAAAAAAGACATATTCGAGACAAATAAATTATAAATTTCTATCGAATACAAATAGATCAATTTAAGTTTGTCTTTAATCATAAAAGATACTTTCCAAAAGTATCTATGGGATGAAAGTAACATTTATACCTACTTTCCATTACAAAATATTCAAATACCGAACCATAAAGTATTCTTTTTAAAATAAAAAGCCAAGAAAAAAGAATTTCATTGAATAATTCGAACTTCTTTTGTTCTACTTTTGCTTTTAATTTTCCTGTTCAGCATTTTTGGCTGCCTTTACATAAAACTCCTCAGCGAGGGCTGTCTTTAAATTTTTTGGCTCAAAGCTCGTAAAAACATTGCACACATTGCGAAGGCGGCACAGCTACATTTTTGACTATATAAGCCAGAAATGCCAAGACAGCATATTATTTTGTTGCCAAGAACTCACAACAGCTGCGTGAACTGGTCTTAACTAAAACACTGGCAGAAAGCAATTGTGTGTGGAATTTTAAGCAAAAATGTTTGGCTGGGGGAAATCCCTCAGAGTTGTACGCTCTACGCAGATCAAAAGCGTATTTGTCCATTTGCATACATTGATATTGTAAGCCCAGAAATAAAGAGTATGAAACAGGAACTGGCTAAGGAGCAATAATAACTAAGCCTTTTCGACAAAGCTGTTTATTTATTGGCCAACAGCTTGGCAAACAGGCAGACAGACCAGCAGACAGGCAGACTGACAGACAGGTAATTCCTTTAGCTGCCAAACTTCATTTAAATAAATATTTCAAACAGTTTTTGGCCTGGCCTAAAGGCTGAGCTACCTGTGTGGCATACTCAATGAGTATATCCGTTGAATTGTGCATACAACGAGCTGTCTCTTACACTCACACACTCTCCCTCTCTCTCCCTTTTTTTGAACCATTTTCCATTGAATTACCTGGAAATTGACTATTGTGCGGTGGCATGTGTAAACTGTCTCAACTGCGGTCCTTTCTCTATTTTTTATATTTTTTTTTTTTTTTTTTTTGCATATTCTGTTGCCGAAATCCATCATCAAAATGTGAACTAAAAGCGCGACAAATCTCCCCACAGACCGTTGCAGTACAAACAGGCGGTGTGTGTATTTGTGTGCTTTTAGTTTTGTGTAGTGCAGTGTAGTTCAGTGTGTTTCAATGTACACAGTTCCTGTTACCACAAATTGCAATTAGTGTCTCCATTTTGATTGATAGCCAAGTGGAATTTGCTCTTTGGTGTTATCTACAGCGAAATTTTAATCGATTTAATACCAAATTCAGCTAAGCTAGTCAAATATAAATCATATATATTAAAGTGGTTTAAGCTGAGCAGCTTTAAGCACTTCGAATTACCTCAAAAACAATTTTAAAAAAGTTTAAACTAAGTAGAAGCTTTTAAGGTGCACACAAATGTTATGAAAATATTTTAAAAAAAAATCTGCACTTACCAAATGAAATTCAATATGCTGAAAAATAAGAGATATAAGTTTAATTAAATTTTACATAGCTTAAATACATAATTAAGATGCGAGTAAAATTTATTACAATTGAGGAATAATAATTGAGATATAAAGCGAGCAGTAGAAAGCATTTAAAAGAACAATTTCAATTAATTAATGGTGATAACAGAAGTTCATTTATGTCTCTGTATGGCCACAAACCAAGGCATACATGAGTGTGCTTGTGTGTGTGCATCCTTGCATTCTTGTGGCCAGCAGAAAGTCAATATTATTACGGTCAATGTGAAAAAG
Organism: Drosophila nigrodunni; assembly: GCA_020829145.1. Taxonomy (NCBI): domain Eukaryota; kingdom Metazoa; phylum Arthropoda; class Insecta; order Diptera; family Drosophilidae; genus Drosophila; species Drosophila nigrodunni. The sequence continues at coordinate 2,806,827 of JACVCZ010000008.1, forward strand.
AAGAAACGATGCCACAAAAATGGTGCGCGTTAAAAATGCTTTCAATTAATTAAACACCCAAAGGCGACACAATAAAACCGAATTAAACGGAATTTAAACAACACAATAGGCAGAAAAAAATGTCGTTACGTAAAGAGAATAACCAAGCGAATCGGTTAAATAACCGATACGAACAATCCAATCAATCCAACAATTCAGAAACTGAGTGACTCAACAAACCGGTGACATGTCGACCCAACAATGGCAAACAGAATGCTTGCCCCAAGTGGCATTTGTGGCATGTGCGGCATGTGAAGCTCATTAATAATACAGATAATGTGTTTGGCAATCATTTCGGGTTGCATGCCACAAATTCTGCTGCTGTGATTAACACATTGAACTCAACAACAAATCGAATCAAAACCGAGTTTTTTAACTCATACGTTTGCTGTTAAGCTTCTGTTAACTTGAAAGTAGATAAGAATTAAGAGATGATCGTAAACAGCTCTTTGAATAAAGTAGGGATTAATTTATAATAGGTTTATCCATTTAACTCTGAAGATATGCATCTGTTTATCAGTCGCTGTTTACAGTCTGATTAAAGACAGAAGAGTAACAGCTTTACCTACAAGTAGTTTAAAATGAAACTGATTAGATAAGCTACTTAGCTACAATTATAAGTAGATTAACATAGAATTCTGATAAAAACTCTTGTTCCTCGTTTCTTCCTTCTTTCACTAGCTTTCCCATAATACACTCCCATCATAATACAATTGATAAGTATTTAAATGTCTGTAATAGCATAAGATGACTATATTTTAAAGTACATTAGAGCTGAACTGGATATAATAAGCAGAGGCCAGTGCCCATTTATATAATTAAGCGAGTGTCCTTTGATGCTTGAAAATGCACGGCCATTATCCTTTGAGTGAATGCAATTCATTTTAATTGCAATGCGCTAACCGAATTCAAAGAACTCGCCTCTTGTAAAAGAAATCGCATTTCAAATGACGAAAAACGGTAGCAGGCAGCAGAAATAAAACTTCATTCTATATACAACTTTTACACATACATTTATGTACATTCCCAGCTATAACTAAATATATATATTTTGGTGCTGGCCTTTTCTAGGTTACGAGCTCATTAAAATTTAAGGATCGTATTTGGTTGAGATGCGACAAGGGGTTTATAGTTGTTCGCGAAATAAATATAAACGACAACGTGACGCGAAAATGGAATTTTTGGCCAGTTTTCCAGATAAGGCGCTACCAAAAAGGACTTGAGACTGAAGACAAGAGACTTAAGACTTAAGATTCAGCACGAGCTAATCGCGTGTCCAATGGCACTTGCAGCTGCCACAACGCAGGTAGTGGCCAGTTTTTCCGTACAGCTGTTGGCATTTTCCCTGTAAGGGACAGATGAAATTTTCTAGAACAAAGAGAGACGAAAGTGACAGCTGTAAGGCGGTGAAATCTCAGGTAAACTGGATGCTGACTATAAAAATCAAAGATGCAAACGAAGTAAACGCATTACGTGTCGAACTCACAACGAGAACACATCGCAAGTTCCTTAACAAACTAAAAAGACTACTAGTTTTCAATTCCATCGTATCGTGTAATGGCGGAGCAACTGTTTCCGGGCTTGGAGCGCCCATTGCCGCAGCTTCCTTCACTGCCATACACGCTGTTCGCGTACCGCGAGGAACTACGTCGTCGGGATGCTCCCTTTATGAAGATGTCTACCATTAAGCTACATCTGACCGATAATTTGATACTGCAGACGATCAAGAATATACGACAGTTGGATACCATGGAAATTATGAATCTGAATCGTGAAATTGACTTCAAACGCAAGTTGACCAAGCAAATGCGAAAAGTGCGCAAATTGGAGAAGTTGGGACTCAATGTGGATCCACGCCAGCTCAATGGATTACAGTGGCACTAAGCTATGAAGAACAGCAGCAGCAAAACTGAGACCATAAAAAAAAAACAAAAATCTAAAAATTAACCCTGATAAGACGATTCCGATAAACATACTATAAGCATGTCCACTAACCAAGTTCTAAGTCTGTAAGCTAACCAGTTTCTAAAACTCTTTTGTAAGCTGAATTCAAACCTCAATTTTTTCATCAAATAAATAAAATCTATGAAATGAAAATTAAGTTGTAAAGTTTTTTTTCTGGCAGGGAAATTTACAGATCAGTGTCGGTACGAGCTTCAAACTTAGCCATTCAAAGTAATTTCTAGAAATTGTAACTTTTTTTTGTTTAGGAAGGAACCCAGATACACAACGGTACAGGGTATCCTATCTCTCAGTTTGCTACAGAGAAGTTGAGTGCAGTTTGGTTAATTGTTGATTACACTTCCAGTTGCGCAGACAACCGACTAAATGCCTGGTCAAGTATGCGTGTGTGTTCCCGTGTGTGGGTGTGTGTGAGTGCATGTGTGTGTTTTAGTATCTGTGTGTTGGCAGTGCAAATGCATGCGAATTGCATAGCAAGGACTTAAAGTGGCAACCAAATGGAGGCAATGGCTCGCTTTTGATGCACTGTTGAAGCCACTAATAGACAACGTGGAAAAAGGCCAAAAAAAAAAAAACAAGAACAAAAATAGAGTTTTATTCTAGCCAAGAGGCTTTCAGGCCAAAAAAGCTTCATTAAAAGTGCTCAAAATTTTGCGAAAAGTAAGCACCACATGGCGCTAACGAGCAATGTGGGTCAAAACTGGTCCAAAGTGGCCTTAAAGTCGCTTCAAGGTAACTTAAATTTAAATAGCGAGAGTTTAGTTGGACTCACATAATTTATAGAGTAAGTGGTAAGGGAAGGAATGTTTAATCAATTTTACGCATTTAGTTTTTGTGATTAGCTTACATTCTTTATTATTTTCATTTATTTTTTATACAAAAATGTAAAAGATAATAAATCGCAATCGGAATTTATACACCGAGTAAAAACTTATAAAAGACATTGTCTTTGGTTTTAGTTGCCTAATTAACTCAACTATTTTTTATATATTTTATTTACACTTTTAAAAAAAGTATGAAATTTATCACATTGTCTTTGAGTTGTAGTTATTTTATTGAAGTTTCTGGCTGCCAGTTCACAGCCTCTACAGTTTGGCTTTGCATTTGAGTGCTTTTCTTAATGATTTGACAAAGTTTGCTACCAGATGCACATTACATGCAGGACCTTACACTCCCGTACCCTTCCCACACTGACACACACCCGCATGCACTCCCACACACACCGCAGCACAACAAAAACGAGCAATTGTTGTATGTTGCGGCCATAAAAACTTTGTCAGCAAAATGAGGGGAAAACAACAACAAGAAAAACAACAAAAACGACGACGACGACGATGCACATGAAAAATGCAGGGAAAAGCGTAAATTGCAGTCGCAGCTGAAAGTTTTTGCCTTTTTTTTTGGCATTTCGCATATAAGTAAATAAACTATGAAAGGAGCATGGAAACCGAGGCAAATGTGGGCGGTTGAGCTGTGGGTGTGGCAGTGCGTGTTTTAGTAATTTAGTGCGGCATTTGAAATGTCGTTTTTCGCGGTGCTGCAAGGAAAAGCGGAAAAACAACAGCACAGGGTTTTCATGGAGCAAGCGGGGGAGCGGGAAATGGCAAATGGAAAAATGGGAAAGAGGAAAACATAAGCAACGGCATGTTAACATGCAAAACTACGCGCTTTTCTCTGCAGTTTTCCCGCTCTCTGCACTGCAAATGCTGTGCAACTTGTGCAACCGCACTTTATGTGGCATGCCACGTGTTTCTTATTTTAAAAATAAAAACAAAGAACACAAAGAACACAAAAAACTCAACACCAGCCATACACTTGCCATTCACACGTCGGTTATATGCGCAAATAACGATCAGTGTGGTAAAAATTAGTTGAAGTTTACCGAATGTTTGATTTTTACTTATTTATAGCAGAATATATTTTTTTAAATATAAATGTAATCAAATTTTATATATTAAATTCATACTTTTATTCTAATTGAGTTTATCTATCCGTCAGTCTTAAATCGCATAGTTTACAAAATATTTTGGGTATTCAAAATATTGTTGAAATAGTGCAAAGATACGCACTGAATACTTCGCTTATTCAAATGCAAATATTCCAATATGAAAGGCAACAGTTTGAATGAATAGTTTCTTATTTGAAGTACAACTTGAGCGCAATAGCAAAACTTGCTTTACAAAACATAGCTGACTGACTGAATGACTGCTAAGTTGACTGACTGACTGACGGACTGCGAAACTGACTGCTGAGTTTATCGAAACAAAAAACACATTGAAATTCTCGCGACAGACTGCAAAAGAAACTCAAACTCTGAGTTTGGTCCAATGACGAGTAGCCTGATACTCTTGAACGGAATATTTCTCATTTTCTTTAGGAATTGCAATTCGAAATGCCAGAGAATAAAGCACAACAAATACGCGAATTAATGTGTAACGGAATGCGTGTGTAATAGAGAATGCAAGTGAAATAAGTTGAAAGAAACGATATTAATGCCAAAAACTGCACTGCAAAAAGTTTAAAGCGCACAACTTTCTGCCACTTGTGTCCAGGGATTTGGCCAAAACCCAAACAAAGTTAAAGAAATTGAAAAAAGTAGTGAAAGAGAAATACAACTCCAAAGAAACTTGATGTTGTTTCTAACAATTGTGCAAGTTGCAACTCAAAAACTGACCCAATAACTGCAAATTTATATATGAATAGCGACTAGCATTGCGCATACGCACTATTAACAAATAAAATACATTATATTAGCAGAAAAATGTATACTCACACGACGGAAGATTTCTATTCTTAGACAAAAAGTTATAATTCGATTACTGAACCGCTTATTTAAACTGTTTTTTGTTTATTTAAACATGGCACACACGCTCAAGAAAATTTGAATTAAAAAAAGCATTAAACAAAGAAAGTTCAAATCGGTTTGTTATAAAAATATATATTTAAAAAAATACAAAACATTATAGAATCTGTTAAAAAGTAGCATATAAAAAACATACAAAATAGTTGCAATATTTCAGTTCTCACAGTTATTCAGGTATTGTTGGACCCAAACCTTTTTGTACTTGACGCACAAAATTCTTCATATGATTGGAAAGCAAGTGACCAAAGTCTTGGAACACAACAAAAACCCAAAAGACCTAAACTCAAACCACTGAACACTAAAATTCTCCCAAGTCACAAAAATATTTCGAGCTACACAAAAGCATGCAAAGAAGCAACAAGCTCTTTCCAGCCCCAGTTCGAGCTCAAAGAGAAACAAATTCCTGACGAGCCTGGCTCCCATTCCCCATCCCTATTCCAACCCAACAGTAGAGGAATTTAGATAGCTGGGGTAACAAAGGGGCGTGACAAGCTACACCGCATTGATGTGTAACGAAACTAGTCGTGACACAATTTCAGATGCAAATTGCACAAGTCATGGCATTTGAGTGCGATACCAATCGCCAATCGACAACCACAGAGAGAGCGGAAAAAAGGTGCCTAGCCGTAAATGGTCAAGGCTAATAACATTATCGGGCCATAAAAAAAATAAAGTGTTGCAAAAAAATGGGGGAAACGGAAATGGAAATGGAGATAAAAAACGAGTAAAATTATATACTTATTATTAAATTTCACAAATGGTTCGGCTCCCAAGCACGCAGACAGTTTTTCCTTCTTCCTTTTTTTATACTTTTTTTTCAATAAAGTGCAAACGGAAGAGTCCTCCACTAACCGCAGATAAATGAGACACTCGGGAGCTGCTGGCAACAACAACAACGACAAGGATCTAGGAACTCGATATGTGGGCGACAGTGTTGGGGACAGAATGCACATAAAAAACCGATACAATCCCAATTGAATCAATTGAATTGAATGACTAAGAAAGGCCCCAGTAGTGGGATATAATAGTATGGGTTTTAGTCTCGAGTTGGGGTTGTGGTTTTATTTTTTTGGGTCTCTCCAACAAAGACACTAAAACAGCCAGCGAAAGGATTCCAGCGTGTGACACCCAGGGAAATAAAAATAAATTGATGTTTTCAAGTGTCAGGCATGGCTTCGATGTGGACATCAGGAAAAGCGGGAAAGCTGAATGGGGTAAGAGAAGGAAAACTCTGATACCGAATGAATCAAGCAGCATCCGTGGACACATGTTTCAGGAAAAGTCGCGAGTCGCATAGTTTTCCTTTCCCTTTCGCCCTCATCTGCTTGTATTCTATTCAGCAATTTGCTCAATGATGCAATGCGGTAGGTTTATATTTATGATATTTCAGATAAGTTAATGCATAGACAGCACTCGAAAAGGGAAGGGAAATATCAGAGGGAAGCTTTTAAAGTTCAAAGGGATTTGAACGTAATAAATAAATTAATTGAATATAAAATTAAATAATATTACAATAATTTTTGTATACTATTTTCTTTGCTTCAGTGCTTTGACCTTAAGTGACGTCAACCTGTCGAGCACACCTCGCTTGTCGCCTGTTCTTCAACGACTTCATTTCAGTTTGTGCTCAAAGGGTGGCAGAAAAACTTGCCGAGAATAGAAGAGAGTTGGAAAAAAATTACGAGCGAAACTTTTGCAATTGAAAACAAACTGAAAGATTCCAACGAAGCGCTGAAAAAGTTCACCGAGCTGTAAACAGTTTCGGTTTCGTTTTCAGTTTTGATAACTCCCCGACTTGCAGTTATAGAAACGCCCCCTTTTGCTTGTCGAAATGTGTGTGCTTTCAAATGCTTCCTGTTGCGTTTACTTTGCTACCAAAAATAAAAGTAGAGACAAGTAGAAGTTGATAAAATCACATTAGCTATTGATACGTAAGACGAAAGTGAATGAAAAGACTTTGACTATTGAGCAATTTCTATGTTTGATATCATCAACTGTGCCGCACTGACACGTCATCATTAGGGGTAGTCGTCACTCAATTATATAATGGAAATCACAAACATTGCAAATACGAAATACATGAAAAAACACTCAAGTACGTTGAGTTTATATCCTGTCGACAGGATGTGCGTGAATTTGCCAGTTCGTTGTCTCTCTCTCGCTTTGCCGGAAACGGATATTATTAGATTTGATACTAAACGTAAATTATGCAATGTCATGTTTAACGCAATTGTAGTTTAAAATGTATTTTACTTATACGAAATTAACATTAGCCTGTCACTTAATTCACTTGATTGTCTTTCATGTTCACTTAGTCTCCCCTACATACAAATTCCCAGTGCGCAAACAGTTTCGCTGTCAGCAAAGAAATCCAAAAAGAAACCAAAACTGTTATACAGCAAATGTTCAATACTAAATAAACAAAATATCCAATATGCCAGTGCCAGTGCCAAGCATTTCCAGTGTGTACACACGCATAAACGCAGAAAAAATCTCTGCTATTTTTAGCAACAAACTTTAAATATACAACCGATTCGAAAGCAACGAGCTGTATTTTGGGCAAACATTTATCAGTTCTATAAAATGCTGAGAGTACGGAATTTTGGTTCAGTCACTCAGTTTCAGCAGCACAGTGAAGATGGCTAATTATTCAATATTTCTTCTTGTTGGCTTAGGAAAATAATTTGGTATACAAGTCAAAAGATGAAGGTAAGTAAAAAATGCTTAATACAAAGAAATTATAATTTTTGACTTACAATTATGACTTACAAATTATGTTGACTAATGATTATGAATAAATGCATGTAGAATTTATTAATTAAATAACATGTATTTTAATTTGAAGCCCAATGCGAAGCGTCAAGAGTACATAATTGAAGGTTCAAATAACAGACACAAACACACATGAAAAACAACAAACATTTGCCACAACTTTTCATTACAACAGCTTGAAGCTACTCATTCAGTGGCCATGAATAGAAGACCCATAAAGCAGATAGAAATGCTTCGTCTTTTTGAGTAATGACAGATGGAATACGAGCTGATGCACTCCCAAAATGGGTGGGGCCAAAAGGCGGCAGGCATTGACATTGTTCCTGCTTTTTATGCTTTTACCCACAAGCAAACACAACAACAACAAAGATAGTAACAACATGACAACAACTAATGAACTCGTCCTGGACACTATGTGGAAAACTCTCTGACAAAATATGAAATAAAAAATTTGTCTAAAAAAACACATTTCCTTTCAGTTCGTTGCCTTTTGTGGGAGTGAGTAGGGGACTCAGGCATAAATATTCTATGTAAATATGTAAAATATGAAATTTAATGTAATATCCAACTGACCACAGGACAAGTCACGATGATGTAAGGACTTGATTTTTTTGTAACTAGTTTTTTTTTATTTAAGAGAACAAACATCAGAGTGAATTTAATAAAAGTACTGCAAAAATTATTTAGTATTTAAAGAGATTGTGTTTCAATACCCTTCAAAAAGAATTTAATAGTTGTATTGTATTATATTGAATTGTGTCTTTTAGCTGCTTAAATTAAGTCTTGACTTCATTAACCCGGCACAAAGTGTATTTTGCCCAATTTCATAAATTAATTAGAGCACGGAGTTAAACAAATTATCAAATTATCTTTTTGGGTGTATCCTCGTTGGAAACTGGTTGTCGTTTAGCGAATTAAATCGTGTTCTGTTCAAAACAAGCATTCAGCGAGGAGGATGCACTTCAGCATTTGCTGCTTAAGTTATTTAAGTGCACTTTGGTCAGGCCCTAGGCTGTTATTGCACTGGGAATGCCCTTCATGCTCCAGTTGGTTAAAGTCTGCGATGAAAACAAAAAAAAAACAAAACAAAAGCAAAAACATAAAAAAAACGTTCACGTTCATTCATGCTCATTATCCTGTAGATTATTCGGTACTTTACAGTGCTCAGTGCGAATAATAACGATGATACTGGACGAGCAACCAACAAGGACACTGTTGAATCTGAGAATGCGAGTTGACTTCTCGTTTTTGGCTTCTGATTTTGAATTGCGGCAAAATGTGGTAAAGTGGAAGGGTAGCAAGTCATGGAGAGGAAACAGACCAAGATTCGGATTGGGATTGGGACACTGGCATCGTTGTCGTCAAGTTAACTTAAGGATAGCTTAATGTAGTTTGGACTCGTCCTCGTTGTTGCTGTCGCCGCTTTATTGTTGATGATGATGCACTTGATATTTGCCGTATGAATGCAACGAAAGAGATCTTTCTCTCTCTCTCACTCTTTCCCTCTAGATCCTGCTCTCCCTCGCTCCCTTTGTAGCATTTAAAGCACATTAAGGCCCCTACTTGAATATACTTGTAGTACTATAACGACTCCCACTCTGTGGTCCATTCAAGATTTCTCGGCTTTTGTTGTCGCTACTTCGACTTTTACTGCACATTGTCCGAGCATCAGTCCGTGTCGGTCTTCTTTCGCCGCGAGTCCTTCGACTCCTTCAGCTTTTCATGCTTTTGTGGATTATTTCGCATTTACTGTGTGAACTCACAATACCCTCGACTCTCGACTCTCGTCCCTTTGATGTAACGCTTTTGGCCTGCCAGCTTTGGTTAATTTTTGGCCATTTAAATGTTAAATATTTTGAGGATTTATGCAGTTCCTAAATTGTCTATTTGAGTGTATGTTGGTGTGCTTATGTAGATATCGCTCTATTTTGCTGCTAAGCCGAATTTCAGCCACCCAGAAAGACAGACCGACAGACGGAGAGACAGTCAGTTTGTCCCAGCTAATGGACCTCTTGTCTGTCGCGTTTTGTCGCCAATGCGACGTCAAGCTGTTGTCATCATCGCCGCTAATCCCTCGTTTGAGTGGCAAATGCTTCACCTAAGTCCGAGCAACGAACACCGAGCACCAAACGCCGAGCACGTCCCTTGTTCCTGGCTGCTTGCAACACAAAAAGAGGAGTGGCAGAAGCTGACAGTGGGCAGAGACACGTTGCTGTCCGGCTTAGGTAATGGCAATTTAATAAGCTTCTAAACGTTAGACCCTCAAGCTCTTTGTACCTTAATGCCCAGCGCCGAAGGCTGCCTAAAGCAACCGATTGCAATTCTGCATTTCTGTAACACAATCACACAAAATATCATCAGATCTAACTAACCAAATTACTAAGTATAATAGCAACTTGAATTGAGGGCAAGTTTAAGTAAATTGTTTTATATAAAATGCCATTTAAAAAATATAGTTTAAGAAAATAAAAAGTGGCTTTAAATCGAGGAAAACATTTAAATGTTTTAAGGAGTTGTCTGATAAAAAATAGATTGATGTACAATAAGTAATCAATGTTTGCTTTTACTAGACTTAATTGTACCCAAATCTTCGATTTAACTTCATGTTGTTGAAATTATTTCACTCCTTTGAGTGACTTTTTGTGAAATGAGTTCTCAATCACTTTGACAATTCCTCAATTAAGACAACTTGACAATAATGCCCTTCAATTCAGTATACATTCGCTAGTAAATTCTATTAAATTTTTTATTTTTTTCAAATTTTATAAATTAAATAAATTATCTATTGATTTAAATCAACTTTATTCAAACTTTATCTTGCATTATTTTAACCACATTCATTTAAGAAAATAAATGCTAGACCTTCAAATGGAATTGAGCTAAATTTTTAAAAGTTTTGAGGCCAAGACAACTGCAGTTTGGGTAGAAAACAATGTGCCGACATGGAGCTATGCAAAAGCTTTTGCCAATAAGGACGAAAAAGGACAACTCAGAAAGTCGACAGGCGGAAAATTGACAAACGTTTTCTAGCCAAAATGCTGGCTAGAGAATGCAGAGAGACGCAGAGAGAGATGGAGGGACAGAGGTAGTGGGAGGGGTAGTGTAAAAGGGTGAACAAAGGCGACAACAATGCAAACTCTGAGAGCTGCACGCTGCTTGAGCCTGTTGACAATTGTTAGCGAGACATTGACAGAGTGTCAGGACACGGGCCAGAAAAGGACAGCACATTACAGCAGAGAGGGAGGAGTGTAAAGCGGGTAGAGAAGTACAGTTGTCCTGACGTCCGGCTAGGACAGACGTTTTAATGACATTCAAAGTGTTAAGTCGAGTGGCCAGTTGGCCAGGCAAACACAACTTGGCCCACAGCAAAACTCAAGCTCTGTCTTTGACTGGGACTCGGACTGGAACTAGGCTCCTGCCCCCTGACTTTAGTCCTGGCTCACATGCAAACATACCTACTCATTCCTATTTGTGACTGATGTCAGAGTGCATTCCTGTTGACTTACTGACACTTTGACACTACCATTGGTCCATAATGTACTAGTTATTGTTGTGCTTTCCTGCCTGCCTTCCTTCCTGACTGAAAATTAGAACCAAAGAGACAATTTTACTATGAGACTACGAGACTACGAGCCTACAACTGTGACTTCGATAGACTCGTAACCTTAGCACCAATGCCCATGTCCGGTCTGTCCGTCTTAATCTGTCTGAGTTTCCAGTCTCTGACTGCTCATTATTCAGCTCATTTGCATGCATCTCATCCAAGGTTTTTTCAGCTTGCGAACCAACACATTTGTCTTCTTGTTGTTCATATTTTTGTTGTTTTTGTTGGTGACTTAATGGGAACATCTTCTATGGGTCTAATCACCATTACATTCTGCATTTGACATTTAAAACCAAAGAGTAGTTTCGGTTATGAACGACTTTTCTCAGAGCTTCCTCTAAGTTTGTCCTAAAAGATACTGTTTGCGTAAAACTCAATTATTTAAAAAATTTTAAACATTTAAAAAAAAAACACTTCTCCCATGACGATAATTTTTTAATAACACCTGAAATTCTACATTTTGTTGTAAGTTCCTATAATATTCGTATTTTTTAAGTCTTTATAAATTATAAACTATCCATAAAAGAGTTAATTATTATTTTATATTTCAAAGCGATCTAAAACAAACTCATAAATAAAATAGATGAAAAAATTGTTTTTTTTAAATTTATTTATTTTTAGATTATTCTAAGCAAAAAAACCCAACTAAATTCAAAGAAAAAGTCTTAATAAGAGTTTCGTTTGGTTTCGGTACTTTTTAAGGGCTTCTGTCATGTAATCGCATTTGTCGACTTGACCTAACCCAAAGTTCTACACCAAAACGAATGCAATTTGGCTAAAATCAGGGCCAGGAATTCTTGTCTAAATAGATTTCGAGCTGCCCGTTTCTGTTTTTGCCCTCAACTTTTTGGTTGGCAAGGCTGGCAAACAAAACAATGATAAAATGAAAATGAAAATGAAAATCAAGTGCCTGTTGCTGGATTGTTTTGGATTTCAAATCGGATTTGGATGAGATTCGTTCTGCCTGACAGTTTTAGTCAAGGTCCAAGCTTATGCTCTTTGCTGTCTCTCAATCTCTCTGCATCTCTTTCCTCTCTGTTTCTCTATCTCTATTCTGTTGGTAATTAAATTGTCATCTCAACATGCAACCTGCAACTTGCAACGTGCATCGTGCAACCAGCAAGACACGCATTGTTGACTTTAGATTGAATTAAGAATATCCAACAATTTGTCTCATACACAAAAGATTTGCACAAAAATCCCTGTCTCTGTCATTGCAAATCAGTTTAACATTTATGCAAACAATAAACTCGTTTAGCCACCTTAAGCAATTATTGAAAATAATTGTAATTGAATAATTTATATTTAATTGAGTAGACTAAAAATATTTCTGAATTTGAACTGAACTTTAGATGAATAAAAAATTTAAAATCAAGGAAAAAGAACGCTGTTTAAACCAGCTTTTCATTTAGTTAACTTAAACATCTGCGTGTGTAATTTTAAGTATGTTTAGAGAAAAGTTTCTTTTAAGCTCATGTTTTCTCATTTATTCCACTTCGATTAGAAAAAAAATCACTTGAGTTCTTTTAAACAAATTTTTGTTAGACAAACTGCTTTAAATTGATTATTAAAGCTACTCATAAAGTCTATAGTAATTGAAATCGGAGCGATTTCAACAAAATGTAATCCATTTTAATTGTCTTTATAGAAGACTATGACTGAAGCTGTTGCTCATTCGCTGCAAATTCAATTGTGCAGTAAGGATTTGAAGGACACGCCTTAATGAGCCATTTTCCCGAGACTTGTTCGGTCTAAGCCACAGTGAGGTCGGGAGATGAGGAACTCAGAATGAGACCGAGCCTGGGACTGCGACTGGGAGTTAAGCCTACGTAGCTGAACTTAATTGCATTTAAATTGCCACTCGTGTTATGTTAACAAATAATTAGTTGCCCATTGGGCATGAAAACAGTTGGAGGCGTAACTCGAAGGACGCGCCAGACATCCGGCAATTTGGTCCTAGTCCAAAGACAGCGACAATGCACAAGAGAACAATGTCAGTTCTCGTTCTTCTCTCTCTCACTCTTTCTCTCTCTCTCTTTCCCCTTTCAAACTCATTTGCATAAACTCATGGCGAAACAGTATCTGCATTGGTTTTAAGCATTTCAGCTGCCACATGAGGCACAAATAGCCATTAGTCTAATGTGGCAATTACCCAAAGCAATGATAAAAGATTCACAACAATTCAATAAAGCCATTGCATTATGCATTCCCATCCAAATCGCAAATCGCACTCAAAGCCAAAGTTCTCAAAATTTACACAAATTATTTATATGCAAACGAAGAGTAAATCGAGTTTAGGAAGCGGAAACTGGTCACAAAATGTGCGAAAATCTCTTAAGATTAAACAGAATCGAAACTTCCTTCGATGAATGCTCGTAAGTTGCCAACATCCGTTGCCCTGGACTCCAAACGAGAAGTCATCAATATCCTGTCGAGTATCGAGTAAAATGTTCAAAGAACATGCTACAGTGGTGTAAATAGCTTAAGTTCTAAAGCAACAATTTTAGGAACTATTAATTAAGTTACATTTTCCTAAATAAATGAAATATTTTTAAATCTGCTGATTCTCATGAACGCTATTTTAAGAAGAATTGAAATTTTTCTGATTTTTTTTACAAAAATATCTTTGCTTTCTAAAGAATAAAATACGACAATTTGTCGTTTTCGTTACCACTGTGCGACAGTAGTTGAAACCATCTGCCACGCCCGACACCCATCAGCCAGAAAACGCCTTTAACCGAAAGACATTCAACGAAGCATGCCAAAATTTGGCTAATACGGAATGCACGCTAAGAAATTCCGAGTGCATAGATTAAAGCAAGATGGCTGCAAAGACGGGAAAGTAAGGAAAATGTAGAAATGGGAAAACTCACAGCGTTGCAAGACTTTTCCTCCTGGCAAAGGCAAACTTAATGCAATCAAGCTTAATGCTGCGAGACGACTGGACGAAATACGAAGACGAGACGGCTAAACGAAGAGCTAAGTGTGGAGGTAGAGAGGGAGTGAGAGAAAGAGAGAGACAGAGGCCAAACAAAGTGAATCCATTGGGTTTACCTGCGGTGCATTTTTAAGCAATTTACATAATAATTATCGAGCAGGCACAACTTGCCACAGAGCAAAGTGAAAATTGCCGACGAATATTCGTACTCGTAGCCACACTCATTCCAGCCTTTCAACTTGAGGAGTAGGGAGGGAAGTTGTGGGCACACCTCTTGAAATATTGAAAAACTTGGCCAACTTGGGTGGCAACTACATAATTAGTTTTCGCCAGCTTTAGCTAGCTGTACAATCTGACAACGAGTCGAACTTGCCAAGTGCATCAAACTTATTGATAAAGTCCTTTAATCACTCCAAGTTCATAGTGAGAAAACTGAAAACACAAATTTGTTGATAAAGTCATCGAAGAATTCATTATGAAATAAGGTGTTTTTAGAGACTGTTGAAAACACTTAAGCGCTAAGAATAAATGGTAGCTGGAAGACTTAGACTGTGAGTAAAAAACAATGCTGATAAAATGTATTTGATTTAATAATTAACTTAAAATTAATGTTGCTAAATTGACTAATATATTTATTTCATTTTAGTTACTCCCAACTCAACTCAACCAGTGTCATAGAAGCACTCTTTAGTTCCTCTTGAATATTTTTAGTATATTTTAGAAGAGTTGCTATCAATTTGTGTCATGAACTCGTCGTCTAGTCGACTGACACGACAAGTAATTTGTTCAAATGCTGTCGAAACTTGAAGTCAATCAGGAAAAACAATTTTTGAAAACTGCTGCACAAATCCAAATGCCAAAAACTTGAGCAGATTTATCAAAAAAACATAAAGAAAACAAAAAAAAAATATTATAAATTTGACAACTACAATGGGTTGTGCAGCAAACTGAGCAGAAGTGGGGGAAGTGGGCGGGAAATGAGGTGTGTGGGATGTGTACACTGTGCGCTTGTTTAACTTAAATTGCTTTGCTGGTAGCTGTTGCTGCTGCAATGGCGAAACAAAGGCCAACAACTGCAACAACTTTGCTCAATGCGCTTCCGTTTCCGTTTTGTCCCCTTTCCACCACGCCTTGCCCCCTCTTATACTTCTACTCTTCCCCTTTAGCAGCTCCCTTGAAAGCAGCCAAACTTTGACATTGTTGTCTTTGGCGCTGCCTCTGGCAATCGTTTTCGTTCTCTCAGTTAACTCCCAGCACAGACTCCCTTCACTCCCCTCCCACAAGCACCTTTCTTTACCCCACTTTCTTCTTAGCCAACTCAACTCAACCGCCAAACACTTCCTCGAGCACATCCGTCGCGACGTGGCCCAAAGTTTAAGTATGAAACGCAGTTTTTCCAAAAATATATATAATATTTTCTATTTCAAGCTGCGGGTTTTGAGGATTTACCCCAAAGGAATTGCATACGCTTTTGATTGAGCAATTAGGGAATGCATAACCAAAGTGTGTGGTAAAGGGATTCCCCGCTATGCTGGCATTTCACATTTGAAATTTAATTTGAAGTGTCAGACGCAAAGTGCACACTTTTCATAATTTGACTGCTCTGCGGAAAAGGGAATTTAAACCAAGCTTTTTTCATGGAATGGTTATGGAAATGTAAATGGAAATATGAATTGGCTTTTGGCTACAGTTTGGGCTTAATTCCAACTGTGTGACTCTTTGGGTGTGTGTGTGTTTGTGTGTGTGTGCGGCCTAACCGTACAGTGGACAGTGGCTAAAACCGCAGTCATGATTAGTGGCCAAATGACTTTTGTGCGATGACATCGGCATTCAGATTGACATCTACATCGACATCGACATCCTCATCGACATGACGACATGGTTGAATTTGTTGTTGTTCCTCAATTCTGCTGCACAATTTCCTACAATGGATACTTCAATTTATGCCTCTGATTTTGACAGCGTCTATCTTCCATCAAATGCAATGGCAATGGAATTGCTCGAAACTGTTTAAGGACATTTCGACTGTTATCTATCATCAGTTGGAAATTGGCCATTACAATGTTGGCTCATTGAATAATTTGACTGCCCGAAGTATTTAATTAGGGTCAATTCTAGTTGTATTAATTTCAGCCCGGCATTTTAATTTCCTCAGAAAATACTTTAACTTATTTGGCATCAAGGAAGTTAAGCCAAGAAACAGCAATATCCATTAAAAGGCAACCATTTAATTACAATTGACCATCGACGTTTCCGACCTTTTCTTCTCAATGGAAAAATCACATTCCCCCCTCGTAACCATTAAAAAAAGGAAAATAACAAGTACATAAAAAACAATGCAAGCATGTGCAACTTTTATACACCCCATTGTAAGTGGGCGTGGTACACAGCGCATACATAGACAGTTGACAGCAAACAGATTTGTCCATCAAAGTAGATTTAATTTCAAAATGACTGAAATTGTTTCTGACAAACCACAAAAATAGAAAGAAAACAAGAAAATATATAAAACTCATAGAAACATACGGAAAATGGAGTCACGTTCGCTTTCAATGGAATTACTCTCCCGGGGAAACAACAGCAAAGCGCGAAACACGCAGGCAACTTTGCTTGGTCTGCTTAAAGTTTGAATGCGCGCGCTGTTTTCGTCTTCGACGAATGGGCAACACTGCATGTGCCGCTTACCAATACTAAACTCGTGATTAAACTATCGGAAAGAAGTATTGCCACTTTTGCTTGGATCTAGTTCGCAAAGTGGAATGAACAAGTTTAAAGAAGCGGCTGATTTAAATAAATTTTGAAATGTTATTCAATTTACTAAGAAATTTCAGCCAGAAAGTTTTTTATACATTATTTGTATTTCTTTATTGTTTAATTTAAGTTAATTAAATTATTTTTGAAATGAATTGAATTTAAATTATTATTTATTTATTTAATTAAAGAAATTCTCTAAAATTGTTGCAATTTTAATTTGAAAAAATTTAGTTACTTGAAATCTAAAATTAATTTAAATAATTATAAATTTAAGAAAACTATGACCCTTTCTTTATATTTTGTTCATAAAAACCACATCTGTGTAACTTTACCCTCTTAAGCCTTAAATATTAAATCAAATCCTAATATCTTGTTTAGTTATATGAAGCGATTATAAAACTCGCCTTCCGTTTATTCCGTCACGCAAAACTCATATAGAAATATTGTAATTATCACAGTCAAAGTTCAGGGCGAAGGTTAAAGTGCACGAAATATTAATTAAACGGTAATTGTTTTATGAAAAATGGACGAGGAGTGAAATTGGGAAAATAAATGAAAATTCATTAAGGTGCGGTCAGAAACAGAGGCAAAAAAAAACGAATTTAAAATGCACTAACTAAGTAAGAATTTTATTAAAATAAGCAACGAGTGTTCAATCTAAATATTCAAAATAGGCAGTGAAAGTTAACAATTTCAATTCACAAATTTTTCAATAAATTTATTAATTTTTAATTAAGTTGACACATGCGATCAATGCAGGAAAAGCGTAACGGTATTACGCATTCGTCACCCTTTTGATAATCGTGTTGTATGGTTTTTAATTGCATTCAAATGCGCAACACAGTAACCACATAACCCTAACAACTGGACATAAGAAATACTGCAATGTACCGTTAACATGCAACCCAAAAGGAAAATCAAGAAAATGGAAAACCTGCAGAGTCAGGGAGAGAGAGAGAGGGAGAAGAACTCGCCGTTGGTCAGGTGAAAAATGCACTTTGCGTTTGCACATTTGCAATGCAAAAATCACAGAGCCTAACAACAGGGTTTGCCAACTTGGCTTAAACGCCACAAATGAAAAACTAATGTTTTTCACATTCGGAAAAGTCGCCACACGCAAACGAGAGCAGTTCTCGCTCACTATTTCATTGCACGCAATATTTTAATTGAAACTTTAAGCCAATGATTATATGTTCTTAAATTGGGGTATGAAATATATATCTTAAAGTATTCCTAGGGTGTTTTAAAGTCGAATCAATTTTAGTTCAGAGACTTTTTGCTCAAATTTAGTTTTAGCGCGAATATGATAAGCGGTTATGGCGCTCCTTTGTGCAGTTGCCGATTATGGCTGTGTACATAAATAAAGCAATTATAAATTGAACTAAAAATAAGGTAAATATTCCTAATGAAATTCATGAAATATTTTATAATTTTTGGAATATTTATTACCATTTACGTAAATTCAAAACATTTATCGTTTTATTGCTACTCCTCACTCACTCCAACGTTGCTCAGTAAGAGAGTAAACAGCATACCAGACACAGTAAGAAAACATATGCGATGCTGAGGTTGCCACCCTGTCAACCCGGCAAACGAGTGCTAAACCCGCTCGCACATAATGTAAACAAAAGCAACATTAAACACACATGGCAACTCTGCAGTGCCAAACTGCGTTGTTTACCAAACAAAATGTGTTGAATTAAGTTTTTAGTTAACAAACTAGCGTAAATTAAGCCTTTTATTTTTGCTTGACTTTGTATAGATGTGTGGGTGAGTGTATGCGTGTGTGTGTAAGGCACAAGGACAAACGCGAAAGCCACAAAACGATATAAAAGTTATTTGCGCGGCAGCGAACCGACTCAGTTTTACATGAGCAGCGCAGCGTGGAGCAACGCGACCGCGAGGACACGCAGCCGTGTGCAAATAACAAAAAAGAGCGTCAAAGCGTCACTAACATTGTTGGCGTGACTGCGGCGTATTAAATCAACGTGTGAAACACAAACCGGAAGTGCAAAGCCGCCGCCACAAACCCTCCACCCCCCCTTCGCCTGTCTGTCTGCCGACCCACTTCAAGCGCAACTGGTGGTCGCCATGTCTGTAGATGTCTATGCCTGGGTAAGTGTACGGCGACATCGCCAAATGTCTAACGTTTTGCATTGCAAATTAATGAGCGATTTCCTTTTGGGCTGCGCACAGGGCGCCAATTCTCACGGTCAACTCGGCCTTGGCTATGAATCGGAGCTGTGTATGTCACCGCAGCGACTATCCAACTACTCCTTTTCACCGCAATTAGTGCGCTGCATACGCGGTGGTGGAGGTCACGTGCTCATCCTGGACAGCAATGGGCGTGTGCACAGCTGTGGCTGGAATAATCGTGGGCAGTTGGGTCTGAACTCCACGGAGGAGTGCCACAGTGAGTTCAGCATGGTGCCCAGCGAGTACTTTGAGGTGAGACATTGCTCAACTGATCACAACTAGTTTGAACCTTTCTCCCTTTTTCATTTGCAGGAGGAGCCCATTGAAAGCATTTGCTGTGGCTGGGACATTTCAGGTGCTATCACTGTGAACAAACATCTGTTTGTCTGGGGCTCTAATGCCTTCCAGCAGCTGGGGATTTGCCAGCGTGGCTTTACGGCCGTAAGAAGACCCATGCAAGTACACCTGCCGCGTCATGAGCCTGCCCAGCGCATCAGCTTTGGTCTGCGACACTGCGCTGTGCTCACCGCAAATAACATCATCTACATATTTGGACGACTGCGTATCATGGATCCTGCACCCTTTGAGCTGGACATCACAGCGACCACCATGCATCGCACCAGTGTCATGAAGATAACTCCACATAATCCACAGGAGCTAAGAATTCTATCCTTGGTCAGTGGTCAGAATCATATGCTGCTCAAGTGCCTCGATACGGAGTCGGGTCGTCGCCAGAAACGCGTTGTTGCCCTTGGTGACAACAAGTTTGGCCAATCGAATGTCTTTCACTTCGACGAGGATGTGGGACAACTCTCAGCAGGCTGGACACACAATGCGGCCATAATGAAGTCCAATAAGATTGTGCTTTGGGGACGTAATTGTTATGGACAGTTGGGAATTGGGGGATTTTCAGAACAACAGGCGACACCCACGCCCCTACAGCTCAAATTAAAGGAGGGGCAGTGCCCCGCTCGCCTTCACATGGGCGCCGAGCATGGACTACTTCGCACCTCAGACGGAGAGATCTACACCTGGGGCTGGAATGAGCACGGCAATTGCGGAAATAATGCCACGGAGAATTTGTAAGCAAAGAAAACTATAAGTTAGATTGGAAGTATGATAGGATAGCATGGAGACTCGACTGTTAAAGACCTTGTAGTAGAGCAATCAATAAGAGGGTTTATTAACAGACTTTGGGTAACAAAGCTTTTAGTTATAGTTTGCAAGGACAAATTTAGTAGAGAAAGTTCTTATAGTCACTACTATTTCTATTATTTATTTAAAATATTTAACCTATTTCTAACTATTTTCAGATCACAACCAACTTTATTGGAACTGCCGGGTTATGCTAAACTTGCTGGAACTGGCGCCGGATTTTGTTATACCCTTGTTGAAGCTGTTAATGAACCTGAAGAACCAAACACTGTCTAAAAATTTAGAATTTTACTAAATATTTTATAAAAAGAAAAGTAAACTACACGCTTTAATATATTTTTTGATTGTTGCAATTGTTTAATAAAAGCCTTAATTGTTAATAATGAAAAGCTTTTTTTTTTTTGAGTGAGGGAGCGTAATAGAGACTTGGGTATTTAAAGAAATAATTTTTTGTTTTAAACTATTATCAAAAATTATTTAAAGGTTGAAATTTAATATTAATTCGATTTTAATTATAACTTATGTAAATAGGGGAAGTCTAGTGATGCAAAAAGTATCAAAACTAGAAATAATTCTTCTTGTTTTCAATTCTATTTCGGGAACTAACTTTTTCCAATTTAAATTTTTTCTGATCTCGCTGCTATCGAACTAGTTCTGATTAAACACAGATTACTGCCAGTGCTGCCCATCTCTATAAAGGTCCCCTTCCCTGACTGAAGCAAATGTCATATTGTTTTTGTTGCGAAATATAAGCTGGAAAACAACAAGGCCTGAGAAAAACTTACTTAACCGAAAAGTAAACAATAAACAAACTGCAATTGGTATAAACAAAACTCAATAGTGCAGCAAGAATTCGAGACACAATCGATGACAATTTGCCAGTTTCTCTTGTAACTTGGAGTCGAAAGTGTCTCGAGTACGAAGTGGAAAAGCTCTTGAAATGGACTCACATGGCGCCAAGAGACCAGCTGAACGTAAGCACAATAATTCAGCTTAAATTAGTCAAGAAAATAAAACTAGAAACTCTTTTCTTTAAGGCAACTTGTATGAGCAGCTGGCCAAGAAGATTTGGCGTCCCAATGTTATGGCCACACAGTCGGTGCCGATGCGATCAGCTGAGTTGTCAGCACCGGCAGCCACCGCCTCCACCCCAGCACCGGCACCGGCTCCACCGACCTCCGAGCCGGATACGGAAACATTGCACACCAGCGCCGATGCCACAACAATTTTTCTCAGTGAAGTGCAAAATGCGCTCTATGGAGATACGACTGGGCATCCGGAGCACGGCAGTTTCAGCTACCACAAGGCAGCCGAGAAGTACGCGCTCTACGGCGACGAAGCGCTGTCTTTTCTTAAGCCCAAGATCAACTGTCAGATGGCGTCACCACACAAATCCCAGCCACCGCCGGGATTCGAGCGGGCAGCCAAAGCGCTCTATGATCGCAACCAGGCGGCTCAAGCAGCACACGCTGCACACATAGTGCATGCAGCATATAGTTCACGGCACCACGTAAGTTCGAGCTGAGTTTTGGTTACTAACGATGCTAAAAGAATCCTCTTGCTAGTCCTTAGCCTATCACTGCAGCGTTAGACAGCAAACTACCCTCGTAGATGGCTATATAGCGGGACGTGCCTCTGTTACAAGTGCAACATCGATCAACGAACTGTCGCAAATGTACCTGCAACTGCTGCACCACAAACTGCCGCAGCAACAGCATCTGATTGCTGGCGGTTTGAACATGTCAATGCCCATCTATGGCATGACTAGTGGTAATGTTAATGATATTAGCCAGGTTTATGCACAGCTCTTGGCGGCTAATATGCAACAGAATGCCACACAGCATCGTCAGCACCAGCAGCTACAGAAGCAACAACAGGTGCAGGTACATCAACATCAATCACAATCTGCCAACGCCGATGCTGCTGCTGTCATACTCTATGAAGCAGTGCTGCAACAGAGATTCATGCAGCAGCTACAGCAGCAACCGGCACAACTGCAGCACCAGCAGCACCAGCAGCAACAACAGCAGCAACAGGGACAACAGCAACAAGTAGCACGCACTCCGCGTGGCATCTACGGCGGCAATTACTCCTCAGGTGCAGTCAACAAAACTCCCCCACCGGATACCAAATAATTTTACAATTTCTTTAATTCTTTTACTAACGTTTGCCAAAAGCTGGAAAAGGACTATCAGTTTTGGTAAATGGCTTTTATCGTTTTTAGGTTCGCCCATTTTATTGCAGTTAACAAGAATATTGCGTGCATTTCTCAGATCATTTAACAAATATCATTGCTGTTTAATAAATATAATTATGCTTTGTATGAAGACAATGAAGCTTCGCGAAGACGTGCTGTGGGTAACTGAAGTTGGTTAAGCTTCAGTTTAATCTTGACATTTAAATTTGTGTAGTTCAAAGAACTAAAATTTTTGTTCTTTATATTGAATAGTTACAATCCACGCTAGTAACAAATTTGACCCAATCAATGTCTTAAAAAATACACTATATTGTAAAATGTTTGGTCTGTTTCTAAATAGTCGACTCGACTCGAATTATATCACACGCTTCATATAACTAAATAGTTTTTTGTTTCAATTACTGATGTTCCATTAAATATTCCTATGACAGCTATATGATATAGTATTTAATTTAATCAGTCTATATAAAATAGTAACATAATATCTGAGTGTAGTTCAGTTATAAGCATTGTGGCGGCACCTGTGTTTGTCTGGTTTCCAATAAACTTAATTAAAGTCTGAAGCTCTGAAAATTATTCAAAGTAATTGATTCTTTGTCTATTTCACTATAGGTTTAAAATGCATATTTATTTTTTTTGTATAAGTTTTAAAAAGTTTTCGTTGATTCGTTTGTGTCTTTTACTCTTGAGTGCAGATATTTATAGAATATATTTAGCACCAGAAAGTTTTGTCAGATCTCCTTAAGCGGCTGTGGCGAAACCCACACGATTCTGTCCGAAATCGAATTGGGTGTAGAACTGGCCAATAAAGACATCGCCAAGAATCCAGAAATCGGTGTTGATGTAGGTAAAGCTGGACATGCAATAGGTGTTGCCATCCTCGGAGAAGGTGCTGATGTAGACAGAGGCTGGTAGCTCAAAGATGTTGCCGCCCAGATTGAAGCTGAGCACGGGCAGAGAGCTAACAGTGGAGCAATCCACATAGTAATCACCATCAATGAGTTGAGCACCAATCAGTTGATTCAGCGTATTGTAGGCACTGCCGGGACAGGCCAAAAGGGAGGTGCCAGTATCAGCAATAGCTTGGCAATTGCTGCAGATTACATAGGGACCCATCACGGCGCTGATCATGTTGAATTGCCAGTAGCCCTGCTGGGTGACTGGCAGATAGGTAAGATTGCCAATGAAGAGATTGTAATCGATGCCACCGAGCACCAGTTGGCCACCGTCCTGGGAGGAGGCATTGCGGGCCAAATAGAAACCAAAGGTGGGCTCATCAATTAGTCCTTGATTGTAGAGATTGTAAAATGGTGGCACCACCGAATCCTCGGCAATGGAGGCATAAGCCATGCCCAGAATGCCATCGAATGGCACACCAGTAAAGCTGCCATTGGGCTGGGAAACGGCTTCACCAAAGGTTTGATTCTGTATGGCCAAGCCGTTGATATTCACCACATCCGTAGATAGGAAACCAGACAAACTACCCGTGCCGTACTGTATGGAGAAACTGTTGCCATTGGGCACATAAGTGATGGACTCACTGGAGTTGTACTGATTGTGATTTTGACAGGCGACATCACTGGGAAGACAATACACTGAGGGCACCCAGAGATTAGCGGAACCCGTGTCAAAGACCACCTGGAAGTACTGCGGGGGAGTACCAATGCCAATCACACCATAGTAGTCCATATTCTGATTGTTTGACAGTGGTTCGTTGGAAAATTCATTGCTGTTTTCGCCACTGTTACTCTCTGCCGATCCATAGTCGGGTGCTGAGTAGTCGGGCACATAGTACTGCAACTCTGGGTGATACTTGTGATGCAGTGATCGGGTCGCTGCCTTCACCTCTTTGCGATTGCGCTTGTGCTGCGACTTATGGATGGGAATGCGGTGCAGCTCCGCACTGACCACCGCCAGAACGAGGGCCGCAAGTAGCAGCCACTTCAACATTTTCGAAATTTAATAAAATTTAATCTGTTTGTTACCCTTGACTGGGTCACACTAGCCTCTATTGTGCTTGGGTGGGTGTTATTTATATGTTTTATATATTTACCCCATTAACTTTAAGCCTCAGTGATCAAAGAAAGGATTGATCACTGTGCGATAATTTTAAATTTATCGAACATTTCGCAGAAACTGATAAATGGTTTGATTGATACACTTTTCAAATACACCGAGAGAAAATCGGTCTAACTTTGCATTAATTTCAAATAACTTTTTATTAATTCATTTGTATTTTCTTCTAAAGGCTCTTGATAACACAACAAATTTGAAAAACTTTCTCTCTGTGTAGCCATGAGTTTGTTTCATGTTGGCATACAAAAAATTCCACCAGTGCCAATTCATATAATATTCAACAATTACATTTGCTAAATACCTCGGATTTGAGCAAGAAATAATGAAAGGTTATCATAATTAATTGAAAGTTCTTGAACTTATCGGAAGTAAACAAAAACAAAACTATAAACAAAGCTATAACAAAGAAATAATAATAAATATATAATTAGAAAGTGTTCTGTGAGTCAGACATAAACAAATTGACATAAATAATTGTTTGCTAATATCCAGCAAAGTTGATTATTGGTCGTTTATAAATTATTTCGTTATAAATAGTTTGATGAAAATTAAGACTACTTTTTATTTGTGTGACATTATATCTTCAAAACATAAACCTTTGGTAAAAAAATGTTTTAAATTTATATACTAAGCGTATAAATTAATATTAAACAAAGTTTGGCAATAACGTTGTTCTGATTTGAAATTTTATACGCGCCATCTATTGTTCATAGTTAGCTAAGCGTAGTCAAGCACTTAAATTTTCGCACTGGCGCCATCTGGTGGAACATTATTCTGTTCATGCTAGCCAAGATAACCACCCGGCCCAGAAATGGTTGTTGCAAACATTTTTTTTTCCTGGAGGAAAATTAAGTGAATTTCAAGTATTTGTATAAAAAGTTAATAACAACGAAACATTTTTGAAGGCACCACAAAAACAAGATACATATTTCTAAAATATCTTAGAATTATAATCAAATCAATTATTATGAAGTTATTGTTTCAATTAAACTTCTTTAAATGTATCTCTAATTAATCTTTTTCCTAATAGTATCAGTTTATATTTATGATAATTTACTAATACAAACTGTAGATCATAACTCAAAGGTGATTTCCGATTATGTGATCAAAAACACCGCATCATAAGCTCACAGAACTAAGAGACAAGTTTGCCATTTGAAAGCGGAAGCCTTTGACACTCAAGTTCAGAAGTGTAGAGAAGCAACGCTTGGGTATTTTGGCCAATAGCTTGCCGGCCAATAAGCAGCGAAATGAAAGTGATTGCAAAAGTTTTGGCCCAGGAGCCGACATCGCCTCATTGACGCTTTAAATATGCCAAGTTTTATTTGCTAATTGCAACGAAATGGGGCAAAGAATTTTGCCTCACGGTGCTGGAAGCTGAGTAAACAGCCGCAAGTACAAAACTTCGATGCTTCGATGCTGGCCAAGTGCCATAGACACAGCACCAGACAGAGAGAGGGAGAGGGAGAGTGGTAGAGAAAGACAGTGAGAGGGCAAGGCAGACAACCCGAGGGCTGTGACAACATTTACAGAAATCACACAAAAAACCGCCGCCGGTGGGCAAAAGTTTTCCACAGAACGAAGGAGAAGCCAAAGGCAACGTTTTTCCGCAAATTTCTTAGCAACTTTTTGCCTGCCTTATTTCTTGCCTTGAAGCAGGGCGGGTGAGAGAGATGGGGAGTTAGTGCGGGGTGAGTTACCAATGTTGTAATTGAATTTGCGTCAAGTTCTATTAAGTGGCGTAAACTTTTGGCCTCCGGAATTGAACTTGGCGCGCCGCATGTGCATTTTTCATATGTTTATCGCAGTGTTCAATACATTACCCCCCACTCGTATCCCAAGCCCCCTTTTGACCAAACTCCTCAACCAATTGTATGTGCTTTTCTTTGCTTTGTTTGCTGTGGTTGTTGTGCCGCTTTTTCTGACAATCTGCGAAATGAAAGTGACTGAGAACGAGCGAAAAGTTGGGAGTTTGAAGTCGAATCGAGTTGAGTTAGGAACTGTTCTTATCGCCCAATTGCCTGTCATTTGCCAGCGACATGTGCGGTTATCAGCGAAGCATTAAATTGTTTTGGAATTTTAGAGTTTGAGATTTCTCCATGTCCATGTCCATGTCCGTGTCTCAATCTTCTTCGGGTCTATGGACAAATCACTTCATTTGTGGTTTAGCCGTGCGCACCAGACTCAACCACTCATCCACCCATTCATTATATTCATTTCAACTGATCCCAAGACATGCCAAAATAATTCTCATTACGTATGCAGGACCCTTAAACTGGACCCTTATATAGCCAATTTATGCATTGTATTTCACATTATGCAAAAAAGAAAATTCTATGAAGAAAAGCCAAAGAAAAAGAAAAATTGAATGTGATAAAGCGAGTAAAGTCAAGTGTAAACGCATTAGATTTTCTTAATGCTCTGCATTTGTCATCGCTTTTTACAGTTTTACAGCATTTTCTTCTCTGACTAGGTCACGAGGCTCAACAATAAACCGTTAACATGACTACCACGCCCCTTTTCCCCACATGAGATGGGAAAATCTCAACCCAAATACTGGTCACAGCTGTTGCGAGTCTGCGACGTGTGACATCAAATATTAAGATTGAAAATGGCAGATGGTGACACATTTTCAGCTAGATTTTCATTCCTCCTACAACTTTTACACTTCCCACTCCCTCGCTCTTTCTCTATCTCTCTTGGTGTCGTAAAAAATGCCTAAAACGTGAGCATATTTGTCAGTTATTATCGAATCATATTTATGTATATTCGATCCAAGTTTCTAAGCAGCATAAACATTCTGTCTAACAGTAAATATATTAGAGGTCATAAAAAGCCGAGCTTTTCCAAAGTAACGAGTGCGAATAGCGAGTAGTTCAGAGCTAATAACAGTATGCATTTTGGCAAGGTAACAGGGGTGAATTGTGGTGACTTGAGGGCTATAAAAGTAACGAGTAAAAGCAGCGATTACTGGAATTTCCTAAAAGAAAGAAGATATTTCAAAGTAACGAGTTTTAATAGCTCATAGCTAGAGGTTCTAGGCAAGAAAGTTTGAATAGAGAACGAGAAAGTAACGAGTAAAAGTCACGTGTTGTAAAAGTCAACAACTTATGAGTAGAAGTATTGCTTACGAAAGGAGCATAACTGACAAGTATTTTATAATCGGCATGTCAAATAGTTTAGATTAACAGAAATAGATAATGAGAAGTACCATGTAAATTTGATACTTATGCAAACTTATCATAAGAAAACAGAGATAACGAGTGTGAGATAAGGGCAAGAAAGGAATAAGATGCAAAACAAAGTCCACAATTGTTGTAAATAAATTGCTAAATACGTAATTATTTGCAGACTTTGATAATTGATCAATTATCAATGAGGTTTTGTTGAGCTTAACATGTGCCCCAGCTCGTATAACTTTAGAATTCTTAACAAATTTTACAAACTCAGCATTTTCTATGCTATTTACTCAACTCCTGCTTTTGCTCTTCCTCTTTCATCTTCCTTTTACTACTTGGTTTATGCTAACAATAACAATTGCCAACAATAACCAAGGCCAATTAATTTGTATTTATGGAAAGGACGCACAAACACACACATTGTTTACTCTCTCGCATAGCTGAGGACAACACTATGAGCAACAACAAGAATCTGAACTATAACAAATACAACTACAACAACAACTTTAGTGCAAGAAACTTGGCAGGCAAATTGAAAGACATTCAGCCTATATACACTTGTTGTGCGTATGTAAGGCTGTGTGTGTGCCCTGTGTGTGCAAACAGTTCATTAAATTTTGTGAAAAGCAACAGCTGTTGGCTTAATAACACAATAAACCACATGAAAACAATACAATGAATGCAATGCAAAACTATTAAACACAAATTTTCAATTGGATACATTTGAAAAGCTTTTTGTGAGTTGTGGAAAATATTTATGAACCTGCGAGTGGAATAACGCTTTGGCTTAGGCTCAAACCAAGCTAAGCTTTGATAAGAATTTTGGTCATGTTTTTGTGATGAGACGGGATGAAACTGGAGGGCAGTCGGCTCAGTCAGCAAAGCACAATTGACAGGATAAACAAGGACTTCCAACTCGAGTTACATGTTGTATATGCTGACAACTATTTCGGTTTGGTTCACCGATATCCATTCAAATTGTCAGCTTACTCCCCGCCCCAACCCTATACGCTTCCCCTTTCCACCCACACAACAGGACAGTTATTTGCTTTTATGGCAGATCTGTGTGTGTGTGTGTGTGCTTCTGTCGAGGACATGCATACGTCAGTTGGTCGTACAGTTTATCCTGTATATAAACTTCAACAACATACGAGTACACATCGAAATTCCCCTCTACAACTATTTCCGCTTACTGCAAACAAATCCAGCTAGCAAAACATCGACAACAACTCGAATAACAACAACAGCAACAAATACGACAGCAGTGCTAGCTAGCACAATGACCGGTCTATGGTGCGTATACGCAATATTGGCACAAGCATATTATTGAGTTGGCAGCCATTGAAACGCTTAGAGAACGAGGAACGAAGCAGAGAGCATGGCACAGCAAATGTTCTTAACCCCGTCTCATTAAATATGTTGACATGTTGATAAATCGATGTAATAGTCCACTCTGACTCGATTACAAAGACATAAGACTGACATTTCAATGCGGGTGGTTCACCAAAAAAAAAAAAATAGAAGAAAAGCCAAAAAGGAAGACAATCACTATATTTAGACTCAGGGCAGAGTATGAAAATGCCAATGGTTGAAATTTTACTCAAACCAAAGCCAAGCAAAAGTCGAGTGGAAAAACTTCCTTCGAAAGTTTGATATGAAAACCAATTTGGTATTTCGGAGAAATATCGTTGGTTTAATAGTAAGGGCTATCCCTTACTATTGAATATTTTATAACATGTCTATATAAAGATTGATATAAATATGTTAAAATAATTCCATAACAAAATAAAATTATTTCTCTAAATAAAGTTGAAAAACTTAATCCATAATCTTTAATTTCTTCAATTTACAGCTCTTTTTCATTTGTCTGCATAAATTGCTGAGTTGTGCAAAATCAAGAGAGAGTTTGTTAATCGGTTTTAAGTGTTTTAAGCACGTTAATCCGGCAGTTGAATCTATTGTCTATTGGCTTCATTTGAAGCTTCCATTGTCTCAGGGGAGCCGTCATATTTGATTTTGCATTTTGTTTTTCGATTTCAACGTTTTTTGTTTGTCTGAGTGTGTGTGTCTCTTAGACCCTCATCAAAATTGTGACAGAGCAAAAACTTTTTGCTTAAAAATAAATCAAAACTTTTCATTCGTGCATTATTTCCCCAGATAAATGTGCTGATAATTTGTATGTGTTTTTTGCATATGTCAACTTTTGTCAATGGGCCAAGAGTTTTCACAAAACTTTCTGTCTCGCAGACGTTTGCCAAGTTTTTGCAGCGTTTATGTCTACGATTTCTTATTGCTCAAATGGCTAGAGATTGTACTAAGATTGAGTCGAATAGGGAACATTAAGAGGATGTCTTTGAGTCGGTTGCTTATCTTCAAGTACCACAGACACACAGACAAACAGACAAACCATAGATACTAATCTGCAAAAGTGAATCAAATTTAATTTATTTAAACAACAGAGCAGAGATACAATTTCTTTTCTTTTATTCATTGATATAATTGAGCACAAAAGTCAGCTCAAACAAAGAACAAATAAACATTGCATAAATTACTTTTAAATACTTTTTAAGCAATTTATTTCAACTTATTCATAAACCGTAAAACCGATTAAAATGATTTTAAAACTTCTTTGTATCAATTTTTCAAATTACTCGATCTTGACACCTTCTGGCAACTCAAAGCTCAACTAAAATCAATCACAGCATTTTGCCATAAAGATTGATCAAGTATACGACACGTTAGCAGGGCATAAAAAACTTTTGGCAGAGGAAAAACTGTAAACTTTGAACCCTTCAAAAGCATTATATTGATGTAAACAATTCAATTGCATAAATATGCAAAACTTTGTGGAAAAGTTGAGAAAAGAAAGGCAAAAAATATACCGACAGCGTTTACACACTTTCGGGTAATGTGCAAGAAATAATTTAACAATTTTATTCAATCAAAGTGTCGACTCGAACAAAGGCAGCCCAAACAAGTTAAGGAAAGTAATGCAAACTTCGAGTTATATCCCCCACAGTCCCCCACTGGCCCTCCCTCCTATTTATGTTGACTGTTTTGTCACCTATGCCTGCCTACTTGTTTTTCCTACCACGCCACGCCCCCATCATCCCCGGCAAAGAAAACTTCGGAAGTTATTTAAAACATTTCCGTTCGAATTTTGGGTATTGGGTTTCTTCGCCAAAAGAAAAATGCGTTTTTCATGCTAATGTCAAAACCTTAATAGATTCGACACACTCCTGTTTACCCACCTCTCTCCTCTCCCTCTCTCTTTCTGCCTTATTTTCTTTCTCTCTTTACAGCTCGCCACCAATATGTGTTTGGAGATTTTTTGGAGCATTTAATTGAAGTGCGGCACATTCGTATTTTCTGGGTGTTTTCAATACTGAGTTATTTTACTCTTGAGAATTTCAATGCCAGAAAGTTTCTCTTCGCATTTTTCGTTCAATTGCATGGGCGTGTCTGAATGTTAGGGCTCTTAAGTGGCATTGTGACTTAGCTGGCAGCCAAAATGCAGGTACTTTGTCAAACGTACACAAAAAGATTGCAAAAATGGTTAGAATTTATGTTGAAATACTTTAAAGTGTGTACTTGAGGGCAGTTGTTTATCTTTAGAAATTTATTTGGATATGGATAAAGTTAAAGGAAGTTTATAAATATGTGAGAATAATTTAGTGAATTTTATTAAATTGTTAGCCAATTAAAAATTTAATAAAATTCTCTTATTTAGAAGTTTAATACCTCACATATATACTAATATTTTCCACTTTTATGTAACTAATAGCTCAATTTACCACTTATAAATTCTGATTCTTGCTCATAATAGACTCATCATCATTACAGAATTATTTCCCAGTTTGCATAGAGCAGTTCCTAGGCAGCAGCTGTTGCACTTTCCCGTGCTGGTAGCCAAATTTAAGCGCAATTTAATTTGCCATTTGTTAATGACAACCTGGCTAAAAGTGGCAGCAACTACCACAACAACAACTGCATGCCACACACTTGCACTAAATGCAAACAAATGAGGGGGCAAGTAACTACTAGGGGCAGGGAGGTGCCAGTGAGGGGCCCGTGAAGTGTCATTTAAAGTGTTGCAGCTTCTACTGTTGGTGTCGCCTCGCTGACAGCAGAAATAAAAATTTTTTAGCTGCCCAGACACCAGCGACTCTGAGCAAGATAGAGGCGGCAGGAGGCGTGCTGAGAGGAGGGGGACTCTACTCGAGGACGAGCGGACAATAAACATATGTTTCAGTTTGCAATGCACGGAACCATAAACTTTGCCACCTCTCCTGCCCTCCTACCCCTTAGAATGCTCTGCAAAATCTTCAAATGGTGCAAAAATAAAAAGAATGAAAGGAAAATAAAAGAAATGTTAAATATAATGTGAGGGCAGCCGAAAAGTATCTGCGTTCTGTTGTTTTGTGTGTAGCCCTGCGAGAGCACATATGCCCTTTACGGTCGAGTGTTTAAGCCTATTGAATGGGGGATTACCTTTGACAAAGCCACCTGGATATGGGTATGCAGACGAAGGTGTTTTCAATGGGAATTTCTTGTTTGAGAAGTCTGAAATTCTCAGAAACTGAGAAAAAACCACAAATTTTGCAATTGTGCAAAGGAATTTCTTTTTATCTCAACAACTAGGCTAAATGAAGATTATGGCTTATTTTTCAGCTTATTTTGACATCTATAATGATTTGTTTCCATTATTTATTCCTCAGTGATTGATTGTTTTAGCTTAAAGATATTTCTGTTTGGAGTTATACATAAAATACTCTTCGAAGTTGACCTAAAAATTTCATTTATATGCTAGTTTTTTATGTATTTATATTTTTCTAAAGAGCATTTGAAAACCTATGTAGCTCATCAAGTGTCTTGTAGTGCGAAAAGACAGTCTGTGAGGTTGTAACTTTGTGTCTCTGTGTCTGTGTCTGCAGACTCTGTTTCTCTGGTGTCTGTGGGCCATAAACAGTGCTGGCTAATTATGGCCACTAATGAGCTTGAAATGGCACTTATACGAGCTCAACCAAAAACAAAACAAGCCAAAATGTCCCAGGCGTGAGTAGTCGCCTTAAGTCTACCCTAGAAAAGAGTATAAGCAAATTTAAACTTTTGGTATAATATTGAGTTAACTAAACAAATAAGTTTCTTGGTTTTAAAGATTTTTTAAGCTATTTATTTATCATGATAACATGTTTAAGATTATTTAATATAGCGGAACTGCTCTTTATTTATCTATTTTGAAAGCTATTTATTAACTATTATTATATTTTAAGCACATTTCTCTTCTGACACTTATCTCGTTTCTTTGTTAAGCTCAACCACCTTCCTATCACCCCTCATTCCCCTTTTTACAGGGTATGTGAAAACACACTGCAAGACAGTCCACTCAATTCGCCTTACTTCGCTGTTGGACATCGTAAAAGTGGCAACAAAAGACAACGCACCAATAGCCAAATACCAAATACCATGAATAGCACTTAGCATCTGTAATGCTTATGCATACCCTGTATTACCAATGCCTCACTTGTCTGTGTACTCACACATACATGTGTATGCTACTTATTTATGAGCTGTGCCAACTGTAAACTTAAACCGTGTCCAACTATTTGCTGGATTATGGGCGGCGTCAGCTATTCAAAATTAAAGCATTTTCAAATTAAACAAAATTATCGTGCACAATTTGAAATTGTCTGCGCAATGTCAACGAAATTAGCACATTTTATGGAGCGCTATAAGGGAACGGAATTTGCACATATGTTCAAGAAATATCAAAAACGATTGGGGAAACTGTTTTCACATAGATACCCTGTATATTAAAGAAGTGAAGTGGACTTGTCTGTCTGTTAATAGAAGTAACTTTTGGTACGCATAATTCATACCTTACGTTTTTAAGTATTAATTTATTAATTATTGTTTAATAAACTATTTATTACAGTTAAAAGTTTAAAAAATTCATTAGATTTACTCTAATCTCAGCATTTATCAAGTTAACTACTTTTGTTTCCTTATATTTTATACTTAAGAAGCTGTAACTAATACTTTATATATATTCACAGCGTATGTCTAAGTCTGTGTACTCTATAATCAGAGTACTCTTACTTTTAATAGTGACCTGCTTGTGGGGCAAAATGCCAGACTCGAAGTTGAAGTTTTTACCTTATGAAGTTTCATTGAGATGTCTGTCTGTCTCTCAGTCTGTCTCCCTGTCTCTTAGTGTCTCCCAATGTTGGCACAACCTCTGCGACTTTACCTTATTTTTGTAGCAAGTTATTAAAACATTTTCAATGCATATTACGAAACGGCAAAAAGCGACTGAGATCCAGTGTCAGTTGCAGCGTCGCAGTCAGAGACGGAGTCGGAATCAGATGCGGATTCGAATTCAGACGAGGACTCTGCTTCATGCTCGTTGTAAATTTTAATTATTTTCTACAAATGATGATTAAATTGGCCTCAGGCAGCACAGATATTAAATCAATAAATGCATTTACCTTACCCTTTCACGCCCCGCTCCCCCCTCTCTTTAGACCATTTAGGTTGTATGTGTGTGTGTTTTTCGTTGGCGACTGCGTTTAAATGGCAATAAACTCGAATTGGGCGACAGTTTACCGGTTTGCAGTTCATTATGGCATAAATTGACTTTTTTTCTGTACCAACACTGCAAATATCCAGTTTATATAAACAAATAATGGCCATTTATGGCCAATACCCGCACTGACTGCGGCAGCAAACAAAAGATGACAACTTACCGCTAGTAACTAAATATAACGAGTTGGATAATTCTCTATATTTACATGAAATGTGTTGATTTTTACTTTTATTTTTAAAATAGTTTTAAATGCAAATAGTATGCTTAACTTTGTGCAGAAATTGGCTTTTAGATGAATATAATTTTGACATTATATTTTTAATCTATTATTACGATTAGTTGCAATTTTTATTAATATTATTGGTTATACAATTTAGATATTTCTGACACTACTTATTCACCTAGTTTGTTTTCTCTTTTATTTATTTGCAATATAATATCTTGGCTCTTCGCTGCTGTTACAAAAGTCTTTATTTAACCGACTTACCCTGAGTAAATAACTTTGCAATAAACTAGCAAAAAATTCAATTAAATGCGTATTTCTAGCCTTGAGGCTAGCAGTCAAAATGGATGGATGGAGAGAGAAGGAGAGGCAGAGAGAAAGGGATGGTGAGAGAGAAGGATCAAGAAAAAAGTAAGACAAATACCTTACAAAATTAACAAAAGCAACTAAAACTCAAACAAGTTCGAATCATGCCAAATTCCGAGTGCACATTATTAAATCAAAAGCCAACAAATTGACATGTATATTTAAGAGTGTTATATGTGTTGGTGTGTGTGTGTGTGTGTGTGTGTGTAGTTGAGTGTGTATTAATTGGAAAACTCTTTCAATTGATGAACTTTTCAAACATTTCAATGGATGTCCTCAGGTTGGTATGTCAAAAACACAAGCCACACACACATACAGAGTGTATTACACACTCACACACATTTGCAGATTTGGACAAGCTAAGTGAATGACCATTGTGGCCAGGTTACAAACACTCGAACGAGTAAATGGCTCAAATTGATTGAATTTTGCACTTTGCTATTCATGAGACCAACAAATTTGCCTGCTGTAAAATTTATGAACCATGACAACTCTGGACTCCACTGGACCACAAGCCCATAGCCCTCAGCCCTGCACAAATGACTTTCCAATATGCACGAAAATCCACAAAATTTCGATTCAAATCAAAACAATCAAAATTAATAAGAAATAAGAACTCCAAATGTCGACCAAAGTGTAGTCAGGAAAATTTGTTAAATTGTTTAATAACTTATAAAAATATTTAGTTTATGCATCATTTAGTTTGTAAATTAACAATGCCCGTGACTATCTTAAAGAATTTTCCAAGAGTATTTAAACTTTTACAATCATAGAATTTATTTGATTTGCCGATTCTTATTTTGAATTGAATTCATTGGGGAAAGTTTACTAGCGCCAAGAACCAAGAAGTATGAAGAAATGCGAGTAGCAGAAAAGTATAAGAAAAAGTAATCGAAAGAGTTGAGAAATTACACTTAATGGATTTTAATTATGCATTGCCAGTTGGTAAGTCAAAAAGGCAGTTTCCCCCAGTCCCCTACCCATAACTCTCTCCTTTCTTCCAATCGCTCAGCTTTTGAATATTTGATTGAGCTCAGTGAGTTCCCCAAAGTGAAAGTTGTTGCATACTTGCGGGCGCTATGTCTCGCTTTCTCATTTCTCTCAGTTAAACGAAGCATAGCATATCATTCAGCTCTTCAGGAAGTGGCAGTGGGAGTTGAAGTGGGCGTACTCGTCCTTGTCCAATTCAATTTTTGCCCGCATTTCAATTTCCTTTCATTTTACGCTCTCTTAGACATTCCCAGCCCTGCGGCTTAGCAAGACATCAAATCGAATCATCAAAAAGCTCAACCGCATTGCTTCACATATGTAAAATCTATCGACAACTTATGACAGAATTTGACTACAAAAAATAAAACACACAACGCACAACAAATTACAATTTATTTGGCTTATTTTTATGAAAGTTCATTGCACGCCAGTTGGCAAAATGAAGCCACCGCCCACGAGGCCACTTAGAAAATATTATAAATTATTGCCTTGGGTCTGAAACGAACGCCAAGTCATTGGTGACAAAGATGCTTTGAGATTTATGCAACTGAGTTTTATAGCTAGCCAAAAATAAAATGCATAACTGACGCCAAATCCAAAAATATGAGGCTATTACCATTAAGGCCAATATAGAATCTTCAAGCTGATTTTAGCTGCCTTCCTGTTAGACGTTTTATTAAAGAATTGCTTAAGCTGCTAAGTTATACTTTATTATTTTTTCCTAGCTTTTTCAGCTTTTCTTTGTGCTGGTCGTATTTTTGTATCGATTGAATGCAATTCAGACTACAATGACTCATCAATTTTCACACTTCTTCGAGCAGTTTCTTAGATTTTTCTTCCTTTTTCCTTAGATTCCCTCTTCCAACTTGGACTTTAACAAATTGCAACTAATTTGCAGTTAAAATCCCAGTAATTAGACAAGTAATTAGTGGAGCAATTTGTCAAGGAACAAAGCAAAACAACTTTAAACAAATGACTTTGGTCTGCTTTATACTAAGCATAAAAAAATATATAGAATAGTGTAAAAGTCTATGCAAATCATAGAACACATGTGTTGCCACATTTATGGAGCATTATCATGGCATATCTGCCAAAAATCCCGTCCCCCACAAATCAACCTCACGAAATTCGATTCGATTTGGAATATCTTCAGTTTGGCATATGTCTGGCTTTTTGGCTCTCACATAATACCGTTACTTTCGGCACCTTTGTCATGCACATAATGCTAAAATATTATACCGATATTATGCAAATTTTTATTGTTTTTTCCCGTTTTTTTGTTGGTGATTTCACGGCAGGGGCGGACAGAATGGCTATAGGGATTTGGTGCGTGATGAAATTAGGATAATTTAATAGATTACGCTTGGCGTTGATTTTTCATGTGAACCATAGAGGAACCCCAGCCGGAACCAGTTCCTGGTCCAGGCACACATCATCATGCATTATACATAATATATAATACATAATACTCTAGCTCGTAATACCTGTTATGTGCCGTCTATGCGTATTGATTGCATTTACTCCCAGCCATGTCTGTCTGCCACCCACTCACTTTGGGGATTTGGATATATCCAACCCGGCCGTACTTAATGTGCCACCCTCCTTATCCGCAGCAGGGGATTTACACATTTCTTTTCGCTTTTTTGGCATCCACTTTTAGCTTATTTTCGGGCTCTTCTCAGGCACATCACGTACCTTCAAGTCGCATTTCGTCACCTGAGCAGCGACTTCTCAATTGCTCTTTAGTGGCCAGGCTCTCAAAGTCTCAGACTCTCTGATTTTGTGGCATGTTGTGTGCTTAGAGCTGCACACTGTGTTTAGCTCGTTATAATACAGGCTACTTGTTTAATGTAATTTTACTGGCTAACATTTGATTTTGAATTCGTATGCTCAGCTCGTTGTAGCCATTTTGAGAAAACTGATATTGACAAGGTTGTAAAATCAAACCAAGATTTCTTAGAAATAAATTTAAAACTTTTTTGCCCTAGAAAAATTTGCTTAAATGACTGTTACTCACTTTTTATTTATTTCAAGTCTCCACACTTTTATTTATGTGAGCTCTTTGTTCCTATAATTAAGCTTTGGTTTACTATAAAATACGATTAGCTTAAGTTTTCCCTTGTTAAGCTTTGAGCTCGTTTATTGACCACTAACTGCAATTTGCCTTTGTCTCAATGTTAAGCTAAATATTGGCGGTTTTCAATGTGCAACGCAGTTAACGGTCCATCGAGCGCGAAATTCACAGTAGACTCAGACAGGGTATTAGTATAATATATATAACACCCACCCAAGAGATTAAATATTAATTAATTTGCTATCGATTGTGGCATTTGAATCTCTGTAGTGTCTTGGCTCCATTTGAGTGTGCCTAAGAGGATACCCAAATTGTTGCGCAGGCAATCGAGAGGGATTTCATTTATTAACAGTATTAGTTAAAGTTCAAGTAAAGAAAGATATGTTATTAAACAAGAGAATTTAATTATAGTTTTGTCCCGTTTTCTGCCTGTATCACTTAGGTTTCGGTCGGATTGCCATCACAACCTTCTTTAAAAGCACATAGGTATTACGGTTTTTAGTACCCCAAGTCATCTTTGAAGAGTATTCTCCATTTAAATAACTGAAATGGGAGACTGTGTGATAATGACCTGGTACAGATACGACTTTCTCACCTTATTCCACACTGGTCAGGATACCACCAGCCACCATTTCCATATTGGGTGCATTTGTAACGAGTGTTGTCATAATCTTTCGATGCAAATGGCATATTTTCATTGTAACGCAAAGCATCTTCCAAAGTTCCAGTAAACAATCCAATGGATTCAAGTTTATAACACGTAGTATAATTTCCAATTTTAAAATCATCGTAATGAACATAATGTTTTTTCGCCGCTTAAAAGTGTTAAACAAATGTTTAACTCGTAAGGTTGTGAATTGGTTATGATGTGCAAGTGTTTCAATCCTATGAAAAATTCTCTATATAAATTTCCAAATCCATTGACGTAATCTAGCCAGTTCATATTGAAATTCTGTTTTCCATTGTAACGCCGATGAATAATCATCCAACCAGTACCAAAAATATTATCATCACAAAATACATCGAAAGGATCTCCATCAGGAAGCTTTATCTGTTTTTGTCCTTGGCTTTGCGACACACAAGAGCTTGGAACAACTTCCCGATTGTTAACCGCCAACTTATTATCGGTCAGCTCTTTCCGACATTGACCTTATAAAATACATACAATTTTTGTATATTCATAACTTATTGGGTCTTAAGCTAAACTTACCCAAATTCTTCGAGCAATATTGGATTCTAGCAGCAGATGTTCTTAACTGCTCTTTACATGTATCTTGAAAATTAAATACTGAAATCTCAAAGTACTTAATACTGAATAATACTTTATCTTACTCAAATTTGTCTGAATTTTGGACACTTCGATATTGAGACGTGTAATGTCAGTTTGCTGTGTTTGTCTTTCGACATTGCAACTAGATAATTTTCCCTGACTGGAGGCTTTAAAAGTTAGAGTACACATTCTAAATAGTTGGATTTATATATACAAGCAGTTAAGAGTTACTTACTTAAACTATCAGCCAGTACTTTACTATCATTACGACACTTTTCTGTAAGATTTCTTGGGTTAGCTTTGGTTTATCTTAACTTGTTTAAAATACTCACTAATCTCAATTTCCTGCTCTTTTATTTTATTATTCTTTTCGGTATTCGGAATGTTCGATTGGAGTTGATTTACCGAAGCAATCAAAGTCCTCAGTTCAGTTGACTGAATCTGGTCTAAATTTATAAAATTTGAATAGTTGAATTTTCTAAAAAAGAAATTTGTGTCTTACTTTGGTTGAGCAGAGTCCGAAGTTTAGATATTTCAGCGTCTTTCAAATCAATGAAAATTTTATGTGTTGTTAAATTGGCCTCAAATTTAAACTTCAATTCTTGCAATTTTGAGGCAGCACTTGAATAATTTGTCTCCAAGTATATAATTTTGTTATC
Source organism: Drosophila nigrodunni (assembly GCA_020829145.1). Lineage (NCBI taxonomy): Eukaryota > Metazoa > Arthropoda > Insecta > Diptera > Drosophilidae > Drosophila > Drosophila nigrodunni. Next base: position 2,846,730 of record JACVCZ010000008.1, read on the forward strand.
TTTACTCTGAATTTGCAGCTTATATTGCTCATTTGCAGTTTTAAGTTCCCCATTTGTCTTTGTTAAATCATTTATTTTGCTATTTAAGCTTTTTATTTGATATTCATACAGCGATTTTAAACTTGATTCGATATTTTTGATGGCAATTAGCAGGTTAGAAGTTGAAGAATTATCTGTCTGAATTTTGGTTTGAGCCTCACATTTGGTTAACTGCTTTTCTAAATTGGAAGTGCGATTCTTTAATTTTCTTTGGATTTCATCCAAGTTTAAGGTATTTTGTTCTCTTTCGATTTCCCATTGCAATTTTTGTAGTGTTTCTGCATTCTTCTCAATTAATGCGTTGTTTTCCAAAAACTTTTCATCATCCACAGTGGATTGCATACTTCCTGAACATATTGACAAAATTATAAAGTGAAAAATAAAAGCACTGAGATGTATTTTCATATTTCTGCCTAGAACCGACAATCTATAAATTTTAATCGTCTTTCACGTCCGTCTGTTGCTCGAACACATTTAGCACTGGCTCTGGTGAGCCGCTTGGAGCTTAGTAAACCCACCGATTTTATACACTCATTGTTTTATATATATACTCATTCATATCAGCTGAACTGAGGGTTTCTTAATAATCAGCATAAAAAAAGTTCTTATAAACCACTGCATAATGCTTGAAATGAAGTAAATTAAAAAGACGCACAAGCAATTAAATTAACAAAAAATTTATTTATTTTTGCTTATCAGTAACATAAATCAATTAGGAAGAAATATGATTGCATTTGTAATTTTTTTTAAAGACTTTCTATATTGTTTTAGTGAACGCTTAAAACTACAGTCAGCTTCAATTTATTTTTAGACTTTAGAATTTTTTCTGAATTGATAAAACTGCATATGAAATTGTTTGCTTTTCATCATTAAAGCGATTTGCATTTGATTTGAGTGAAACAGATGCTGATATCAACTGAATCCATGCTAATAATTGCCTTAATTGAAGTGATTTCTGTTTTTACATTTTGCCATTAAAATGGTCCCGCCCGTGCGCCCCCAAAATCTATAGCGACTGAAAGTATTTGAACTTTCGAGTGGCATCTTGATGCTGATTATGTTTGTCTTTGCTTCCGCCTAATATACTACTTTTTATACCTATATATATACACGATCCAAGTGGTTGAATGACTCCACTCGTTACTCGATTTGTTTGTTTTAATAAATGCTCGGCAAATTGTGCGTTTTATGCTGCAAATGAAGCTGCACCGACGTTTGATGTTTAATGATGTGCATAGTTCGCATTGAATTGGATAGTCCAAGATGAAGGATTGTCTTATCTATACTAAATTTGTTTGGCGAATGGCAAAAAAAATAAATTAAACAAATACTGCACATTTAATTTGTACACTTGAAACTAAAACGAGCATTTATTGACTCTTTTCCTACACCGAAAACTGCAGCAAATTTATGGCTGGCATTTTAAAGCCAAATCAGTAGAGTGTGTTTACTCAGCCGTAAGTTAATTTCATTTTACATATATACCCCCGTTACCCCTTTGCGGCAGTTGAGCACAGATTAATCCTCACTGACGTCTGGCATGATGTCTGCGAATTACTCTGGAGATGATAATGTGCTCTGACTTGTGCGAGGCCGATGCCGTTGCCTATGCCAAAGTAAAAGTTTTCCCAGCTCCAAATACCATACTCCAAATACTACATGCTCTGGCAAAAGTTTTATGACTAGACAGTTTTTGGGGCCCCGTTCGTCAATATGCTAATAATGTAAACGCACAGCCGGAAATTGTTTAGCTATAAACTTTGTTTGTGGCTTTCCGCATTTGATAAAAGAGTCAACTAAAAGGGGGGACTTTTCCCAGTTGGGTAGGAAGCACTCATATGACGTGCATGTTTGTCCATCAACTGAATCTTTGACTTACTTTGCTAACAGAATTCATTATACCTGTTACTTGAAAAGTCAGAGAGTATGAAGAAAACTGTGCATAACATTCACAGTCTTTTAGCTGAACGACTTACTTAGATTAAAAAGAGTGTTCTTTAAGCTTCTTAAGTATACTATTAAACATAAAGAGGATTGGAATTGTTTTAAGAAAGCTTTAGCTATTAAATGGTCTACATTTAAATTTTTGTATTATTCAAATAATTTTCGTAGTTCAAAATACCAACTAACGGGTATTTAAAACTCATAGACTCTACCAAAAACCTTCTTCTTCTTATCAACTTCGCTTCTTATCAACTTTGGTCGCCCAAACGTGAAGTATGAAAGAAGGAGCGAAGAGGAAAAGGAACTGAAAAATCGTATACCAGAAAGCACTTTAAATTTCTGGGTTTTAAGCTATACACCTGTTGTCGTGCCACTGTTTCTGTTCCATGTCCTAACCAAACAAGAACCAGTGTCCACCTGATTCCATTTTCAGTTCAAATTACAATCCACAGTGGGTTGTCTCACATGTTTTAGGGCCATTTATCTTGATTTGCACAAGAACCTAACGACATTTAAATGCTTGTTTCAACCGTTTTGCAGCATTTGTGTAGCACTCGTATTTTTGTTTGGTAACCGTTTGAATCCATTTCAATTCACGCTGCTCCCATTGGCTTGTCAGTCGTTGTTGGGTCATGTTTATGCTTGAATAATGTTGACAAAATCGCTGAAGCGACGTGGCCAGCGAAGGGTGGAAATAGTCCAACCAACAGGCGAAATACTACAAAGATACAAGCCAGTTACACAGCCATAGACATGCGACACGGCTAAACAATCTTGGCCAGCTTCAGCATCAGCCACAATAACACTGCAAAGCTTCAGCTTCACCTCCAGTTTACACTGCTGACGTGCTAGACGTGGCACAGTGGGGCAAAGAAACAAAATATGTGTAGATTGTAAGAGTAAACCCAAAGGAAATAAGTTTGATTCATTTCAGAAACTTAACTATTCTTAATCAAAAACCGATTCCAAGTGAAACATTTTTAATAAAAATACAATTATGAAATGACCTCATATATCATATTTTATATATATTTAAGTTCCATAGATTATTCATCATAAATATAATATTTTTACACTTAATGAAAGTTTGGTATTTTAGTATATGTGCCCTTTTACCCACTGTACAACTCGCAGACAAATTGTCGCTGCCATCTCTGTGCTTGGGTGTGAAAATGTTGGCAAAGTGGCAATGACAATGGTTAGTTACGGGATTGGTAGTATTTCTACCCCCTTCACCCTCTTCCTCCTTCCTATATTCACCCCTCCTCCTCGCCGGCTACCGTTGCAGTTGTCTACCTTGTATCTTTTTCGTTTTAGCAAAGTGTAAACTGTGAACTGCTAACTGGATGTCTGGTAACTGACCGCTGTTATGACAAGTGGCTGCACCGAAGTCGCGTCCTCGTATTCCAGGCCATAAAGCAAATTGTTGATGAACAAGAAGAAGGAAAAAATATTTTTGGTACACCAAAGATTTGATACCCTAGGAGGTCGCAGTTTTAAGTAGTTATCTTTGGTAAGTGTAGTAATCAAATTATTTATAATCTTATTTACAATCGTATAGAAAGTAAATCAAATATAATAATCTAACATAATATTTATCCAGATTGTTCCTAGACTGAAGTGCGTTACAAACTTTGCTACAAAATTATAATACCCCCCATAAGGGCATATAAAGTTACCAACATCTTTGGGACATGCACCAAGTTCTATGTGCCGTCTGCCATACTCGTGTCACGGCCTGTTAAACGTTGGTCATAAAAGTGAAAACTGGCTGTCATATTGGAGTGCCGTTAGTTTTGCCACTTGCCACTTGGATGTCAAAAGAATCACTCATAAAGTGACTTCACCTCTTAAAGTTGCAACGGGACCTCACGCAATGCGCTGTCATCTCAATCTTATCACTCCAATATTGCCACGCATTAAACACACCTGTGACAAAACCTTTCATGGCCATTAAAAATGCTTTGAATTGTATTACCCCGAAAACAAAATGCATATTCGACTTTTTATTGCATCCATTAATGCGGCTGCAAAGCTCGAAAGCCAGAAAGGCACATACAATTTATGCTGGCCGCAATAAATCTTAAATTTTTGAGAAAATTTAAATATATCTACATCCATAAATTCTGGAAAAATAATATGCAAAAAGTTCGATTTTCAGATATATAAAGAATATAATAAGCTAAGACAATTTTACCCACTTAAGGTAAGCATAAACATATATAAGCTTAGTTTTCACTTTATTTATGATTAAATAAAATTAAATTAAGAATCTCTGATCTGTTTTAATATCTATTAACGTTAACCCTGTCTTTAAGGTAATTGCAAATTAATTAAATAAATAAAATTAACTTCACCACCACTGCAATTTACTTATCGCCTCACAAGCCACTCAAAGATTTCCGCCAACTTTCCACCAATTGTTGAATAAGTCACACTTTGGGAAACATATCACCGTTTAAAATGATAAATTGCCACTATGCAGAACTGAGGATAAAACAGACTTTAATGCTGTAAATAATCGAAATCAACCACAGGAGCCACGCGTCGTTGTCGTTCGGCGAATTGAGCGTTGATTGAAAAAAGTTGTAAATTTTTGTAATGCCAAATAAAAAGTACAACAATAACAGCAACAACAACAACAAGAGTAACCACTAAAGCGGTGCTGACAGTTAAGGGCGCTTTGAGCAATTGATAAATTTAATGGCGTTACGCATGTCAAACTCGCAAAAAATAAAAAAATCCTTAAGAGTGTCAAATTGACACCCCTTGCACCACCCACCGCCCACTGCCCGTCTGTCACACCTTATCCTAAATAAATACAGAGTGAAAAAAAGGAAGAAAAATGAGCAAAAACTTGGCAACAACATGGAAAACCAACTGAGAGGGGGGTAAAAAGGTAATGAGAACAACAAATACGCGCTTCGAACTAATGGAGAGATATGCAAAATGCCAAAGTGGCAAGTGGCAAGCAGCAAGTAGCAAGTGGCAGGTGACGTAAATAAATTGTGAAAAATACTTAAGAGCTCTATGATAGATGTATTCGAACAAACAACAATCGTTTGTTGCCCCGCAAAGTAAACCAAAAAGTTTCTGAAAATACTTAGGCTCAGTTTGCCAAAGTTTTTTGCGACAATCATTAATTTTGTCAACGAATGGAATTGCTGATAAAAAAATCACCTAGAAAACACACAAAAAAATCAAGTTAAATAAATTAATAGATTCGATTGTATTGTATTTATTTTTCGAACGGGATTTTGTTAATGTTAACCGAAACTTTTTGGACCAAAAATTCTTTGACAAAGTGCCCGAAATAGCTTCGGAGAGATTTCCATTAAGTTTGCTATAGTTGTTGACAGGTTGAGAACAGTGTGCGCTAAATAAAGTGATCTTTTAAGATTGATATATAAAAAATATTTGTTTAAACTTCTAAGTTTCATTTCTAGCTAATTTAAGCAATAAATCATTCCCATCAGAGTGATCTTTAGTCTAATTAAGAGTTCAGAAATTACTTTCCATTACTTCTTTCAAGTTTTCCTTCCAACACAAAGAAAGTCGTAGGAACTTCTCTTCACTTGTTCAAATAATACCGACAAGTCTTCAATGATTAGCTCGTCATTAACTCAAAGCTATCAATTTATAAAATTATAGATAATTTCATTAAGGAAACTGTTGGTAAATTGATATTGAAATTGATTTATGCACAACTTAAGTATATTGAGAGTCAGGAGAATTACAATTTGCTGATGTTAACATCTGAGATATGCAAATTGTTGATGATGTTGTCTGTCACAAATTGGCAACAAATGATTTGCCATTTTAAAGATATGCGAGTATGAGTACTCATACTCACACTCATACCCATATTCAGTCTTGTATTCCGCCAAGTGATATGCAAATGTGCGAGAGGAGAAGAAGCTTCAAGAGACGTTGATGGCACTCACAATTGTCACTTGAGTTGGTTGCATTGAATGCAAATGAATATATGAATATGTCCAGAGATACGAAAAGAACAAATAAAAATGTAGGCAAACTGATGAGTGAGCAAATATCCTGTAGGAATAGGAAATAGGTCACGAAAATTCATTAAATGTGAATAAATTTGAAAAGTAATTGAAACGTGTTACAAAATACAAAATAAATATAACTTTTAAAATTAAAATTCATCTATATTTTTGTCTAAAAGTATCAACAAATGGCAACTTTAAGTGCAAGTTTCTTTGTTATTAACTATAACACCCCCTTTGTTCACTTAAAGGGTATAAAATAAATTCAGACTGCTCTAAAGATATGAATTGTTTATGCAAGCACTGCAAATATGCCTTTGTCTTAGCCTGACAGCTTTAAAAACTGCATGCCAGAAGGTAGGCGTTTAAGCAGAGTGGGAGTGGCATAAATGGAGGAGAGGAGGGGGTTTTTCAGGAGGCTGCTCATAAAAATATGATTCATTGTAAACACTCGGACTTGAAGAGACTTCCGCTACGTTGCGCATCGCATGAAATATTTATAAATTCATTCATGGAACACTTGATGGAGCAGTGGAAAGGGTCATGGGACAGACACAGCAGCAGCAGGAGCAGGACAAGGAGCAGTGGCAACAGCAGGAACAGGAGCTGTGCACTGCATGTGATCACTCATCATCGACAACTTCAAACGAATATGAAACGTGTTGCCACTTTAACTGCCATTTAAATATACAATTTTGCAGTGCCAAAGACAGACATGAAAGCAATGCAGAAGTGTGCATAGAAGGGGTGTGTGTAGGTGTAGGTGTGTGTCTCTAGAGGGCTAGAGGGAGGTTTGCAGTGGCTGTGACATTTATTGGCCACATTATTTCAACGCCGTCAGTCAACACTCAAGGGATCTACTTACAACTGCAGCCGAGTGTCGTTCTGGCTTCTAAAGCCAGCGAAAGATTCCACTCAAATGATACCCGGTAAAAGTAAGGTAAAGTAAGGGTATATTAACTGCTCTTTTGTACGAAACTAAATGTGGTAATAATGCCAATAATGCCAGTATGGCAAGTGCAGCTTCTTATGAAGAACTAAAATTATGATTTACATATGTTAACTAAGTAACGGGTATCTCTTAATCAGTCACTTAAATATAGCATTGCTGTCTGTTAAATGCTGGAGTTTTGCATACAATTTGAGCCAGGTTAAAGCCAACAACGAAGACGCTGCTCAACGGCAATTTATCAGTGCTGCCAGCAGCCTACAACTCTCAAAGTTTCCACTGCTTCCACTTTTCCTTCCTCAGCTCCATCTTCTTCTACTGCTGCTTGCCTTTTGTGTGGCGCCTCCACGTGGCAGGGCTATAAAAGTTTTTCGACTGATGCCGCGGGCAGTTGCAGTTGCAGCTGCAACGAGATCTTAAAAAAAGGAAACAGAAACAAAAACCTAAAACCAAATCCAAGTGCCACCTTTTGGCCATGCAACACGATGCGGCGCTAACGAGGACAAGCGTTTATGTCAAAATCCAATACGTGATGCATTTAGTGTGCTGATTCTCTGTCCCTCTTTTTCTCTCTTTCTCTCTCTCTCTCTCTATACCCCCCTCTCTTTCTGTCTGTTTGGTAAAGATGCTGGTTCAGCCCACTCCTTACTCCATTTCCATTTCCCCTGCATTTTCATGGCTTGACTGTGCATATTTTAAATGCATTTCGCTGCAAGTCAACGATAGGATTTACACGTTACGCCATTCTTGGTCTAATTGGATGCCTTCAGCTCATCCATTCCGTGTTGGCCTTGTCACACCTTCTCTGCCCTTTTCGTATGCTCCTTAAGTGCTTTCCAATGGCTTTTTTCTCTTTACTTATCCAAAGCTCTTTAAACTTTAACGAAATAAGTTATTAAACACGTGCTTTTAAATCAGTTTCTGTATTGTTAATAATGTGAGATAGATTTGGCTATAGTGCGAATAATCTTCTTACAGGATGGTTTAAGGTCTAGATCGTCCATTTAGTTCTTACTGTTTATATTTACAACACATGTTTATTTTTTAATCTTTCTGTATCTTTCTTTGTCAATAACATTGTCTGTTTTCCTTGGCTTGACAAAAAGCTAAACAAGTCGCATTTATTAGCACATAAATTTGCAGAGTTGGCCATATAAATAATGTGGCTTGCATTGTTGCCAAATATCGCTTATCACATTTATCATGAGCACACGACGCGGCGTTTATAAAAGTTCTTTACTTCTTTTTTGCTGGGGAGCGCGAAAGGGGAGTGTGGGGTAACATTTACGATGGTCCAATTTGCATAATGTGCAAATCATAATACGAACTTCCTGCGCCGGTGTCTGTATGTTATATAGAGGCATAAATATTGCAACATTTGTAACAGACATCGCCCCAGTCGCAGATAAGTTATCAGCGGGTGAAGTGCACACACGGGGCACACTCGGATTCGATGTGGCATACACCATGAGGCATGTGGCATTTGCCATGCGAGTGTTGAATACGACGGGCAAAGTTTGTGGCAAAGCTCGACGACATTAGGTGCTCCAGGGGGGGATCTGCACTTTTGTTCAGCTTTAAATAGTCACAGAAATCTACAAAGCTTACAGATGTAACTGTTTATACCCTGCAGCAAAGGCAAGCTATAGGGAGGGTGTGAGCAATTCTAGAGCTTCTATTAGAGATACTAAAACCAACATGCCCAAAAAAAATATATTTATACTTTAATAAATTTAAATCTGCTTTCAAAATTACAATTTTGGGGTATACTTTTTAGTCTATACAGTCTTTCTATAAATGAAAACTCTCGATAGTTCAAAAACAGACAAAGCTTAGCTTGTTTCCTTATAATGAGTATCTTGTAGTCCCCCATTTAGAACTTTTGCTAACATTTGTTAAATTTCAATTCACAACTTTGAGGCTTGTAACAAGTGCAGCAAGTTGTTGCATTGTTCAAGATAGTTACATGTGTTTCACGTTGTGTCTGCGACAAATTGTGAAAAGGCAAAAAATCAGCGAGAAACCAAATTGAACAAGTTTCGAATCAGTTCGAAGTGTTAATACGCTATCTCGTACTCTTGCTTGCCTAAAAATAACTGCTTAGTTTCTGATATATCTTAACCACTAGATAGTTTTAGTAAACAGATATCTTTTACTTCGATTGCCTTCAATACTTCCTCTAAACGTTTTTACAGAAATCGGACTACTTATACTTTTACACTCCTTTAGTTAAAAGTTATGTACTCTGCATTTTAAAGTGTATTTCAATGCAAATCCAGACACAGCCATCAAATTTGCCAAACCATTTGTCACATGTGGCAGAACAAAGCTATAGAAAACATTTGTCTAAAGCTTTAAGTGAATTCTCTAAGCGTTTTGAGCTTTGTGCCGTTGAGAACTAGGAGTTCGTCGCAGAGCCACATCAATTCTAAACCAATAACTCAAAAACACGAACCCAACAAACAAACAAACCAACAAACAATTCAACAATCATGTGGCTGCATTTCAGCTAACAACATTTCCCATTTTCCAACTCCACTTCCTTTTTTTTAGTTCGCTTCCCCCCTTTCACTTGCTTTATGCCTTTTGCAATTTCATTTCCCAGAATTCCATTTACACTCTGGCGCTTTGTTCCAAACCCTTGCCAGGTTTTCACCTGACGTCTCCATTCACTCCACACACACTCACGATGACATTTGCCCGAATTGGCAGTGATAAATGTAGCGCCAAGCTTCCAGCTAGCAGTTTCCAGCTTCAGATACAGCTTCAGCTCTAGCTTTAGATTTAGGTGGAGCTTCATGTTGGGAAACTGCAAATCCGTAAAGTGTTTGCTATTTATGCAGAGGTATGGAACATTTTTATATTTTCATCCAGTTTGACTAACGAAAAGATACTCTGTACAAGTGTGGAATTTCTTTTATAGTTAAATATTTCTCACTTAACTTCTGCCTGCTAACCGTATCATTTCCTTGCCTAATTTTGTCATTAGTTTCTGTTCTTCTCCTTCAGTCCCTTCTCCTTCTTTCTATCAGTTTTTGTCTTCGCTTTATACATAGTTCTTCTTATTTGGGTTTATTCGGCCATGATCTTTAGCTACAGTTGAAATTTCTTAACTTCATTAATAAATTTATTTCGATTCAAGAAAATATATGATTTTCCACGCAATTACAGGGTATTTTTTAAATAGAGTTTAAGCAAAAAGACAAATAGTTCCAGCTCGCTTGACAAACTACTCAACTTGACGGTGTTGCTGTTGTTGTTGTGATGACTGCTGCAGGCTTCTTGGGTTTTTTATAAACGAGTATGAAATGGCAGTGTGAATGCCACAGACTGATGCATGGATGCCTGACATGACTAGGTTTTTGGCTGGGTTTGGTTGGTTTCGGTTTGGTCCACACTTGGTGGCAAGTTCAAGGCAACCCTCTTATGTGTCTTGCTGTGAAAAGTCAGAGAACTTAACACACTCCCATAGAATGCGAGTACAACAAGAGTTGAGCCTGCGGGCATTTAAAACGCTATTGAAATTCAGCTACAGCGTTGCTAATTTGTATTTTAAAATATGCGCAATTATAACAACAACAACAACAGCAACAACAGAGTAACTACAACAATGGACGCAGTGGTGTGTAGTCTCCATGTTTAATAGGCCGAAAAGGGTGCAACCGGATGAGGGCGATGTCATAAGAGCTACCCTTAAGTGCATTGTAGAACGCGTGCCAATCCTCAAACTTCAACCCTCTGCCCCCCTCTCCCGCTGAATTTACATTTATGAAAAATCATTAAAATTATTACATTTGGCTTGCTGACACTCTCGCACCTCTGTTCTGTTCTGTTCTGGGCACAATTCATGACATTTGTGCGGGGATTAGCCCAACAACTGTCACACATTCTGTACTCATGCTGGACTCGAATTACCATGATTAGAGTGTACCCAACTGTCCCCTCTTTCACCTCATTTCACCCTCTCAAACCTCTCAACCCTCAGCCATTTGGCTTTGGGATTATGCGCAGTTATTCAGACTTAAAAACTTAAGCAGCCGATTCCACAGACAACTCAAGACACCTGCTGAGCCTATTACAAGAACCTCTAATGGCAAATTCTTACAAATTCTTAGACATTATGCAAATATTTGCGCCTTTTAATGACACGCTGTCCGTTTTCACAATCTGTTTCAGCTGAAATGGAAGGTGTTTTCCTTATTCTCTGCTTGTTTTTTTGTTTCCTTGATTAAAAACAACAAAGAGAAAAAAATATGTTTGCTTATGAAAGATACAAGATGTTTGCGGTGCTTAAGTCCTTTAAGGTCCTAGGCCAAGGACATGGTCTGCAGCCATTGAAAGGAGCCTAAGCCGAGTTGGGAGTCTGCTTATAATGGGCGCGTGCAAGTCTATTCATAATTCTAAAGGCTTTTAATAGGTTTTAGCTTCTTTAGTACTCAACAAAATAAAACAACAAATTTAAATAAATCTTATAAAAGGTCTGTATTAAAAAATGTGTAGGGGAAACTCTTAAATAACTCCCTAATCTATATAAAAGTTTTACTTCATATTTTCGAAGCCATTAAATTAAGCTGATTTCCCGGTCCTCTTCCATAATTTCCATATATCCTAATAGATCAAAAGCGAGTATAACTCATTCAAAAACAAATTTTCCAAGAGAAATGCATCGATATCTAACGCTCAAACTCATTTCCTCAAACTCTTATAGGGTATACCATAATACAGAGTACTCAATCTCAAGTTGAAGGTTGAAAAGAGCCTCAAGTTCCACAACTATTTCAAATAAAATCAAAACTTGACACGAATATTCCAATCTTTAGCAATTAATTTGCATATGGCGTGGGTAAAAATTCCAATTTGTGTGCAGATTCAGTTCTAAAGCTGCTCCCTTGGGATTGTATTGAATTGGATTGGCTTGGCTGGGATTGGGCCACTTGGAACGTTGGCCAATTAAGTAGGCAACTAGACTAGAAATCAAAGAGTCGCTGACAAAAGCAAATGGGAAATACCTAAAATTCATTCGGCGCCAGTTTGCTGCCTTGATGTGGCATTGTTTATTGAAATGTTCGTAGATCGCGACCCTCATGGGGAAAGGGGGAGACAGAAGTAAGGAGTAAGGGGTAAGGAATCAAGGGCAATGAATGAAATTGCGCGGAAGCACTTGCAGGCACAGTTTATTGGCTTCATTGTGCAACCCTTTTGAACAAAATATTCCTTTGCTTTTTTTGTTCTTTCGCATTTTTTTTTTTGTATTATTTGTGATTAGCTTGAGGCGTGGCTGTGCAAAAAAATTGTGAGAACTGAGAGCTCCATTCAAGCGGCAATAATTTGTTCGCTTTGCATTGTTTAAATTTTATAAATTTATTGCGTTATGCATTCATTACTCGTATTCGATTCGATTCATTCGCAAAAATTACTTTTGCCCTTCTTCTTACCTCTCCTTGATACCATCAACTGGGCAAATGTGCGTGTCTGAGGAGCATTAAAAAAGCGGCAAGCGTTTTCCCAAATTGGCCAGGCTCCAGCGCCACTGGCTGCCCATCAAGATCGTTTCGCTTTCGTTAACCCGATCCTGCTTCTTATAGCCCCTCGATCCTCCATATACCCTAGAGCCCTCAGTGTCTGCCTTTGCTTGAGTCTGGCACTGTGTGTGAGCTTTAATGATCGTCGAGCTGATGATTTTTTCAGAAGAGATAAACACGACCACCGAAATTGTCAGAGTAGGAGCAATATGCAGAAATGGATACTAAATGAATACCCTGTAACGTTTGTGGAAATGTGTGGAAGGGAAGGCAGTTTTGGGACCAATATATATCACTTTTCTAGGGTATCTTAATGTCAACTGTAGTGTTATTTGTATGGCTCTTCAATAGAGTTCGCTGCCTTGGGGAATGATGCCATAAATGTCATTTATTTACGTACTCGGTTTGATTAATTACTTGGACAATCTTAAAAGACACTGTGAATGCCAGTCGAAATGTTGGCTAGTTTGGAGAAATCAATCAATCAGCGATGGCATATGAAAAGATCAAAGGGAAAACAGCATGAAAAAGATGGAAAGAAAATGGAAAATGTGGAAAGAGCAAGCACTTCAAGAACATTGGGTAAAAATGTTCTAATTAAAGTGGTGCAAACAAATCTTGACTGGGAGGACGATCAATGGAGCAAATGAATGTTGACTCAGGTTCAGGACACTTTGCAGCTTGAAGTGGAAAAACAATGAAAAGAGCGAAAAACACAGTGACAGTGACCGGAGACAGGAGACAGCAGACAAGAAATGGAGACAAAAGACAGAAAGAAAAGGAGACAAGAGACAAGTCGACTAAGTGACAGCGTGAATAAATTTGTCATTAGTAAATGTCAAAGATAAAAGTGAACATGGAACTGCAGCTGCCATACAACTTGCAACTGCCAGCGAGTACAGTGTACAGTGTAGTACTTGCCCCCAAAAATCAACAATCCATAAGATACTATCCATATGTTGCTTATTTGCAAGAAAGACAATTTGCATATGCCACAGAGGTTGGCACTTGGTACACGCTACTCGGATTTGGATCGCAATCATTTGTTGTGCTAATTATGAAGTTTAATGTGGCATTCAAGGCGCTCACTGGCACGTCTTGCACGGAGCTTGCAACTCATGTGGCACTCTTGGACCCTGAGAGCTGCGAGTAGCGAACGAATGCCAAATGCCGCGTGCAACACAATTAACCATGAAATTGAAAATGCCGCCGATGACGACAACAATTTAAAGTCACCATCATCTATGCAAAGCAGGCAACTGCCTCAAATCTCATGTGGCAGCACTGAAAAAATTTAAAATAATAGTATGACTAATTTGGTCTTGAAGCTTAGACTATCGGCAATAATTATAAACAATTTATTTATTTACGAACTGGAAATGTTACTTATTTTGAGATACAGAATCAACTATTTTAAGACACGCTTTCTGTTCAGAAGGTAGTCTTTTTGTACAGTGTATGCAAAATAGGCAGCTGAGTCAGCGCTTGCAGAGCTACTCATCCTTAGCCTCAGCCCAATTATGTGCCCAATCCTCCAGCCAACTTCCCTCCTCCTCTTCCCGCTGCTCATTCGATTTCTCACTCACGTCCTGCGACCATTTGTTCCACTTCTGTGGCCAGGCAGGCGCAAGGAAGTGCCAGAGCGTGCGAGGTCCCCAAAACAGTTGTTACCCCCTCCGGAGGGGTAGGAGTGTGGGGAGTGAGCTCAAGGCTATACCAAAAAATCTCTCCATTACCTGAGGCACACACCCGCCTCTTTCCTACCCATTCGGAGACCATTTAGAGAGCGAGGCGAGTTCAAACGTTACGCTCTTGCGCCCGAAACAGAAACCCCGTGACATTATCCAAGGCATTAGTTATGCCACTTGGCGGTTCTTTACCATGTGACCACAGTGAAAACCACCCGAGTTTGTTCCCATCGTTCAAAACCACAATTTTAAAACGTTTATTTCCCTCAATCAACGAGTTCAATGAGCTCAGTTTATCAGCTCTTAATTCATTTCCTGCTACTAATTCCATTTCCGGGTGCAAATCATGCAACTATGTTATACAGATATGGTAAAAGAGATCGGATTGGAAACAAAGGTAAAGAATGTTTTCGGTTTCAGGAATAACTCATAGGCTTTCGTATTTTTATTTGAAATGTGTTCTGATTCATATTCAGTCTCTCTAAACTAATCGTTTAAGTGAACAACTTTAATTTGAACAAATTGTGTGTTCATTTATTATCTGATATCTGATATTAATCAAACTATAGCGATGAATCAATATGTTTAAATAATTGAAAAATAGGTAAAAAATACCACTTACCCCTAGTTACAGCTGGTTGTTTTCAGCACTCTGAAAATATATTAAATAAAATTAGTTAGAATAAGCTTTTGAATAATAATTTAAATTAAATTATGAATAAAATTGAAAAAACTGAACTAAGTGTATTTTGTAATATGTATGTAATTTAATTGCCGAGCATTTTGAAAAATGTAATTTAACGAGCTGCAAGAGTTGTCAGTCATAACAAATGAAATCATTTCATATTTGTAGCTTTTCAGTTGCTGTTGTTGTTGTGTCTATTTGCTGTTGTTGTTGTAGCTCCCCAAAGAGCGATTAAGTTGTGGCTTTGACTTTGGGACTATTCAAGGCCGCAGACATCTGCCAGACAACTGATATGTGCACATGAGTACATGCGAATACAGTTCTGAATACACTGTGAGTGAGTGTGTGTGTATGAATACTCTTCGGTCCCACTGTGTGTAAATGTGAATGCCAAAGCCAAAATCCATTCAGATACCGATTCGGCGCCACAAAGAGCAGACAGACAGACGGACAGAGGGGGAACGGGGTGCCAACTGTTAGCCAAAAGTGGGAAAAGTGCGGGGTAAATATCTGTTGATGTGCGAGCGATGACGAACTGAGCTAGCACTTACACTGAGCAACAAATAAATTAGGAGCAGAGGACATGAAATTATTTCTTTATTTCTTTTATAGCAGAAAATTTGATAAAACTTAATTAATTGTACAGCAAATTGTTGTTTGTTGTGTGCACTTTGTTGGACAGTGTAAGCAGGGACATGCATTTTTGCATTGAATTCAATTATAAAACATATTAAAGACAAAGGCAGCGACTGTCTGGAAATCTGTGCGCATCCTTTGTGCATTAAATTTGCTGAAAATTGGTAAGTCATGTCGCCAGCTAGATAAACTTTGCCTGCACGCTCTCTCCGCTCATTGTCTCCATTTGCCTCTATGCAAAATACTCAAGGGACAGACATTGAATGCAGGTACAGTACCAGACGGGATTTAGGGGGGTACGGAGTCTAACAGGTTGTCGCTTTGTCCTGGCACTGAGCACCAAGCAACGAGCACTTTGTGAAAGTGATTTCATCTAGAGATGTGCTCTCTGGGATTTGGGGAATACATTTGGAAAACTCGCTCTCTTTCTCATTTTCTCTTTTTGTCCAAAATAAAAGTATAAAACTGAACGCATTAAAAGTTTTTGGACTTTAGTCCAAGCAAACACGATAGCCAAGTTCAAGTGGATCCTTTGTGGGTACTCGCAACGCATTCCACGAATTTCGAGTGTTTCGAGTACGTGTTCCGTTTAGGAATTCGTTGACATATTGCCCACAGACGGGCAAGCATATTAATATATAACCAAAAGAGTGTGGTGAGTAGGGGGGAAAGGGGAGAAGTGTGTGCTTGAGGAAATGTTAATCAAGCGGTCAGTGTGGAATACGGAACAACACTCGACTTACGACTTTGAGACTTGCGACTTTGGACTTTCAGTTTGCCGACTAGTCAGCGTGAAATAAAAAGGCGTGGGAGATTTTCCTATATAAATTTTCCTTCCTTATGTTTTCCCCTTTTTTTCTACCTCTCTCTTCTATTGTTTCTGACTCCTTCTTATGTTTACACTCACGTCGCACGTATTCAGACTATTAATGCCATTTGCAGTTGTTATACCTCTCGTTTCCCCCACCTTTTTGGCCTGAAAGCTGGCCTAAAAACGGAAGTTTTCCAGTCAACTTTTGTCGTTTGTTCGCCTCGGGCATGTCAGGTAGGACAGGTAAAATGTGGTAATGAAGGAAATGAATTGCCTGCGGCTAACTTATTCCTAAGTGTTTGGCTGCATATTTTAGAATCTTAATTGTCTTCATTAACAAAGTGTACAAAACATTTCCATTTTCGACCACGAACACCCACTTAAATGAAGAGCACTCTGATAAAGCACTCAAAATGTGTATAAAATTTGGTAATTTTATAAGCAAACAAATAAATGTATATAAAATAATTAGAATTTATAAAAATGTATTCACTTAAAAAGTCTTTAAACAAAACTTCTTTGTTAATATTGTTTAATTACAATAAAACGAATTTAATCGAAGATTACTACAATTGAACGCATTTATTGTGTAATTTATGCATTGTTTTATTAAAAAGCAAAACTCTTTCAACACTTATACCCGTAAAGCCTCTGCTTTATCTGGAAACTTTTGAATAAAATAGTAATTTATTTGTCATTTTGATTAAATGCTTGAAATGAATTTTATTTTCAGCAACATCCGCATTCATGAAGCAATTTCCGTTCTATTAACTTAAATTGGGTGCAGACCACGCCCACTTTATACCCATTTTCTTGCTATATGCTGAGCGAAAGTGAGTGAAAGTGAATCTGAATTGGAATCAAGTGGATGTCACTTGGGTTGAGGAGATGGGGAAATGTTAAACCCTTTTAACGTCAATTAATCACAAATTAAACTGTCGTCCCCAAACAGACATACACACACCCATACATACACTGACATGTCATTGGCATCATCATAAAAACAAGCCAGGCTATTAAGGCTAAAAGGTAATAAATTTTGTCGTTGTCTGGCGCAAGGATATATAGGATATCAACATATTTGTATAGTATATGAAAACATGACAGGTTTTTGCATGCACAAAGTCCGTCTAACGTCTAGACAGCAGAGTGAAAGTGAAGAGCGGCACCAAAAAGGGGCGTGTATCGAGGGGGGGTAGAAACTGCTCGCTTGTCACCCGCATTCATGAACAAATCAAGTGGCAAATATGAAATACTCTCAACAATTAACGACAAGAGCCCAACCATGACCCAATTTCTCAACAGAATCCCAAGACGGAAATAGTAACAACCCCAACTCCCTTTCCTCCCTTCTACAGTGGCAGCAGCTGTGACTAAGCCTTCCCCACCCACTCATAACAAATCAACGTAATGCAATAAGAAATGGCACAAAAAATGTCACGAGAGCGAGTGAAAAAAAGTCTTGGAACGGAAATGCTGATTGAAATCGTTTCGGCGTGAAATCAATCATTGCACAACGATGTCGACAAATACACACACGCACTCAAACACTCACACGCTCACACTCAAAGTCATAGTCGTAGTCGTAAATACTTGCCCCATGCCCCAGGATGCAGTAACTTTCATTAAGAGTCCTTAATGCGATTTGCAGCGCTGACGTTGATGTTCAAGCTGACGATGATGATGTTGATGATGATGTTCAAGCTGATGTTGATGTCTTTGGCGTCAAACTTTTTACTGCACGCAGTGCCGTCTTAAAAAGACAAATGTTTCGGCTTAAGTCAGAAAAAAGAGCGAGAGAGCTTAAGAATGGAAGTGAGAAAATTAGAGTTCAACTAATGAACAATTTGTGTAAATTTTAATTAGAATCTATAACAAAGTAAACTTCTGCAAAAGCAATAAATTTTACCTTCATTAATACGTGGAGTTTGAAATAGAGAAGGACGGTATGACGTCAGTACTTTTGGTAGTAACAATAATTAAACAGTTTCTGTGCTTTACTATTTAATATCTGAAGTATTATTTTCTGATTTAGAATTAATTCCAGATGTAAGTTTGCATTTTTAACTGTATTTACTCATTTGTCTTTATTTTAATCCCATTATTTGGTAACTCTAGTTTAAATTTCGATCTTCCAAGACAGATCGTCTAAAATTTGCATATTTTGTTTTATTGATGTCCTCATTTTATAGTGGTGTGACTATATCCAATCTAAAGATAAATGAGTGATGAAACCACCAAATGTGCAATCTAAGCTTGTTGCTCCGCATCCCGCACCCTCTCTCTCTCTTTCTGTCTCTTCCTCTTTCGGTATTCTATCTCTTTTCTGCCCCTGTCCCACTTATTTATACAACACACAACATTCCTAATTTCAAATAACCATCGATGGCTCAATCTCATTTTGCATTTTCATGTTGCATGTCTTTTTCTCCATTCTCCCCATATCCCAATATTATTTTTCTTTTTTTCTGCTTTCTGTTTTGTTTACTGTTGTTTTCTGTTGCCATTTTCGAAATCGAATCGAATTAACGGTGCAGCCTTTTCGCTGTAGTCGTAAAATCGTAAAACAACAGCCGGCAATAGAAATATTGTAAACACATCTCGGGCATCGTTGGTTACGTGAATGTTACCCTGCATGTACCACATACTTTAACACTCCGATGGTCGCCGTGCTTGAAAAGGCACACAAAGAACGAGGGGAAGCCAGTGAGTAATTTTATTAAGAGAGAAGTTTTGTTACAGCAGATTTAGTTTTGAAAAAATGTAACTAAAAGCCTGTTAATATGTAAAGCGGTGATCTTATTAATTAAACAAACTATATAATTTTTCTAATATTTCTCATTCTTGAAAGTGTTTTGTTTTATTCATACGAATACTTAATAGAACATTTGAGATTTTTCTTTAAATTTTAAATTCAAAAAATTATTTTTTTTTTTTAAATTCATGTGACTTTTCTGTGGGTTAAATGCAATTGCAAAATCAACTGCCTCGCAAAATTTCAAGTGATTGTAATCAAGCAACGCACTCGAAGGGGGCGGCTCTGCTGCTCAGCGGGAGTTCGACCGGCACGTCCCCTGGCCTGAACTGCCTGGCTAGAGCAGCCCTTGTCGTTACCATGTGTGTGTGTGTGTGTTAGTGGGGTAAAAAGTTCCGAAAGGGGGTTTCCCTAAGACGACTTTGCTGACTCTGACTCAGAGGTTGAGTTTCAATCTCCGTCCGAGTTGCCTGTCCGCATCCTTTCAAGCATTTAATTGTGGAAAACCTTTTGAGCAACGTCGGCTTTCTTATTGTTTTTGACATTAAGTAGTTTTGGCCGGCCATTCCGAGCCAAGTATTCATTTCCGCAGTTAACTCTGATTCAAGTATATATACCATTTCTACCTTTAGTTTACTGCTCTACGCTTCTCCAATTAGGCATTGCGCATTAACCGACTGACTGACAGTTGGAGGGGAATGGTACGGGGATTTGAACGGTGGCAGCCGCTATATAGCGTACATGTACCGCAAATCTTTGATGGATTATGATTTATTGGTTCGCTGATGGCTGGTAACGCATAATTAAAAGCAAAGGCCCTGGAATCAGTCGCAGTCTTTGTGTGTATGTACTCGTATGTGTGCATTAATCAATTATCTAGACACTGCAGAAAATATAACCAATATGCCGAGTATCTGAGTTGCTTGTGTGTGTATGTGTGTGTATCTTTGTGTGGGCAGCTACAATTAAACAAAAGACACGCGCGTTCATGTAAATCACTTTCAAAGGTTTCAATTTTGTGAGTTTACCGCTCACTCCATCACTCTCCCACTCTCTCCCTCTCTCTGCCTCTGATTGATGGCCTTCAGTATTCAACTTTTGTCTGCAGTTGACCCAACTTCAAAGTTGCAACAATGCAACAGCAGGAACAGTGGAAATTGATAACAAACCCAAACGAAACGCCAGACAAGTCCAAGTCCACACAAATCAAAGTGAAACTCAATTTTCATTAGTTAATTGGCAACGAGTGAGCCAAAATTGTCAGACAACTAGCTAAACAGTTCGAACGGGTTTTAATGTAATTAACAGCAGTTTAGTAAAGGAGTAATGAAGTTAGTTTAGTGACTTAAATTAAGTAAGTTTTGCAAGGAATTTTCGACAAATGGCATTCAATAAAAAGTCAGCCAAATCATAAGTAATTCATCATAGAATCCCGTACTTCCCCCACGTTAATTGGCATCAAATAACCAAAATCGCAACTTAAGATCAAAGTTGCAGCATTGAGGGACTTCCCCTCACAGTCCGACTGTAATTAAGCTTTGGCAACCCTTATGACAAATCTGATTCCTCTGATTGCTTGTGGCTAATCTTTTCGTTAAATAAAACCAACAAATGAAACACGCAAGATTTTTGTAAGCCGCTTAACGCAAAAAACCCTTAAAAACGTGGCCTCTTCAATTCTCAATCACTACGATTTCATTCATATGACAATTGTTTTTCTCTACACTCGAAAAGAGCGGGAATTTTAATTATTCTACTCAAAGGCAATTTGTGGATTTCTTTGGGGTAAACAGTCACATGTTTAAGCCCACGACTTTGAGTTTATGCAATGTCATTGGCGACTGCCGATTACAAGAAACAAACAGACAGAGAGACGGACAGAGACTGTATGACAGTTCAAGGGATTACAACTGTGACTTGATCAAGCGCTACAATTTTCGACTTCCTCATCACATGTTCGTATTTAACTCTAGTCTTGCGCCTCTCTGGTCTCTGGTTGCTATTCCCCGAGAGCGGGTCTTGAGCAGAAATCTCAAGCAAACTGTTTTGTTTGTCATCAATCATCGTGTACAACATACAGTTACCCAAATAAGTAAACATATGTATGTGTGTGCATAAATGATGTTTCATTATGAAGTATTATGTCTTTAGTCTTTGTATTCTAGTATTCTAGGCTTACACAGCTAATATAGATTGATGCTTAAAACAATCTTAAGCTGCTCAGATTATCACTAAAAGCTTTATGTAATATTTAGCCAATTTGCACAAAGATGTCGAATCAAATAAATGGCTCGCAAAAAATATTGTGGGAACTTAAAGAGCAGGAATTTAATTAAGGTAACTGTAGAAGAACGAAATGTAAAATTTATGATAAAACTAATGATTTATTAAACTACAATTCAAACTATTAGTTCCAATATCAAATATTTTAAATAAATGTTTAAATAAAAACCAATTTCTTAGTTACTTAAATTCCTCAAATACCAATCAAAAAACTGTCAAGAAAACTGAATTTTCCTCTGTGTTTAACCAACAAATCAAAAAGTAAAATAAATTTATTATTTTTACTTAGAACAATGAAATTGTTTCTAATTTGAAACTGTCAAATAAATTTCTTTGATACCTTTAAGGTAACCAGTAACAAGTAACAAGTATCTCAAACTCACACTTGCTTTTGGTTACGGACTTGAGTCACCTCCAACTTTTACGAAAAACTGTTGGAAAATGGAAACCACGGCACGTTTGAGTGCGGTTAAAATGTTGCATACTTTGTAGCGTCGTTTATTTCGAGACTTTTTGCTTTGCACCTCGCAGGGATTTAGCTATGATTTAGCTAATTTGACAAAGTTGAGCTGGTTGGAGTAGGAACTGTATCGTGTTACAGTCTAGTTGAGATATGGTCTCACATGTGACTTGTTACAATATGTCAATAAAAATAGGCGATAATTTCTATCTATTCTTTTCAGGCAAGTAATAAATAAATGAGTTTATGCTGCTATCCATTGCCAAAAATCTGGCATCTAACATCGCTGGTGTACCTGTAATACCTAAACGACAAGACAAAAACCAAAAAAATACCTTCACACACACTCGCACACACAGGTTCCTGGTCCTCTCTGGTCCTTTGGTCTTTATCAAGCAGCGCATATCAAATAAATGCGGGATTATGTGAATATTTCGCTTAATGAGAATTTCGGACCACACTGCTGCATTTTTTCCTGTTTTTCCTCTTGTTCTTATTACTTTTTTTCAGCTGAAAATAAAACCGAAACTGACCGACAAGAAGGAGAAGGAGGAAGAGATGTATGTGTGTGTGGCTGAAAAGTGTGTGCTTCTCACCGTTTGAGGCCAGAGCCTGAGGTCTTGGCCCTGTGCATTAAGAGATGCCTATCGGTGACACCTGAAAGAGAAGAAGGTGAAATGCGATCCGATACGAAGCGACGCGATGCGATGCGATGCGATCCATGGCACTCATCGCCGGCGCACTTTGCCAAAAAAAAACAACAAAAAATTTGGGAAAGCAAGAAAAAATTATTACTCTACCTCCGGTAGCTGCTGAAAATGTATTCATCTCTCAACTTAAACGGCGAGCAGTGTTGGAGTTTTAAGCAATTTATAGCTAGATTTAGCTACTGTTTTATATGAACAAATTGTAGTTAAGTGGAGAAATGTACGTTGGAAGTCAACAAGTTTTTGCGATTTGACTAAAATATTATAGAACTACTTTCATTACTGGGTACATTACTGTGTAAAATTATGTTTAAGTATTAAAATTTTATAAATATATGTAATATGCTATAGGGTTTTTTTCTTGTATATGTCTTTTTATAATTGTCAAAATGTTTATACGTCTCTTGGTACAAATATAACATCGATATAGTGCTGTATTAAAATCAGCAATAACATTTTTTTTTTTAAATATTTTAAAAATTTTTAATTCATCTTTTTAAATGTCTAAAAAAGTAGCTACTTATTTGGTTAGCTGTTCCTTTCTTGGCATCACTGTCGCCAACTCACAGCTGGTATTGAGTTTCGTGTCAGTTTTGTTAGCCGTTGATTTTTACCTGTGTTTTATTTAGATCCCAGCTAGCCATCTCTCTCTCTCTCCTGTACTCCTTCTCTTTCCATTCTTTTATTGGGTTTTGTCTGCTGTGTACTTTGTGGTGTCTGTTTCGGTATCGGTGTACGGGAGTGTGTGTGTGTGTGTTGTCGGTATCTCAATCGCTCTATCTATCTGGCTTATTTCTGTTAACTTCCTTTTTCCGTTTTTGTGTCTTGGCGTCTTTTGTTGCGCTGCTTTTTACGCTCTATATAGATTGTTTTGTCTTGATATCATGGCATTTATTTATGCTAAAGTAATTTATGCTCGCTGACATTCAAATAAATTGAAATAAAATATGTTCACTACGATGGCAAGCGATGTGATACGATATGATATGATAGCGATACCATATCCATATACGATATATGGTATGTGTCTGTGTATTTGGAGTGGCCTCATTTCCATTTCCATTTCGAGTCGTGAAAGTTCCTCACCTTATCAGTAACAAATGTCACAAAATGAGTTCACTAATTGACTCAAAAGGACAAGTTATAATATGGACTTAAATTGGGTCTCTTTTAATGTCAGTTTCAGAAAGGAATTTTTTAGTGCATCAGGTAGATAATGAGCCAGTTATGAATTTATTCAGTTTTGTTATTGAATTTAATTTAATTCCTCTCTATACTTCAGAATAATTGGTTTATTTTAGCTCTAATTAAGTGCTAAGTTTCGAAATTAGTTACGCTGAATCGCGTTCGATTTATTGCCTCAATTTTTAGTTGCATTCCTGGTCGAGTTTTTCCCGTTCGTAATTTAATTAGAATTCAACCGAAAACTAAAGTGAGAATTACTCAGCGCAATTATGCAGCTCATTGCCCTTGAGTTATAGTAGTTGATGTGATGGTTATTGAAGCATAGACTTATATGCGTAGTCTGGCATAGACCCATAGGTAACATTGCCACAATATGCAGACACATGTGCCTCGGAGGCACGCACTCATTCTCATGCCTCAACTAAATTCGAGACTCTACAACTATTTATAAATGTCAATTTATTAGACGATTTTCGGGGCTCGTTTCCCATTTGAGACACATGTGATCGGCATGTTTTCGGTCTGTTTTTGAGCGGTGAGCTCTACATTCTAAACTCTGCGCATGCGCAGCCGAGCGACCCGCTCTTATTTCGGGAACTGGCAGTGCCAAACCCATATATCTATATACTCTACATATATATTTCTAATGTCTCGGTCTCGTCAGGTAGTCCGGGAGTGAGGTGTGCATGCAATGCATGTGCCCAGATGTGGGCCGCACGGTGACTTGTGCTATACCTTGTAGCCTAAAGGGGTATATTGGTTTTTTTTGGGTTTAAAGAAAAGCTTTGCAACATAAGTTACTGAAATTATGTAGTGCAAGCCACAGTTTCATGATTGGTTTTCAAAGTGTACAAAGTACAGTAACGTCAAAAAATGTATTAATTCATTCTTAAGATTTTGTAGGCAAAAGTTATGATTCTATAAAAGTTCCAAAATTTCCACCTTGCAGGGTATCTTTAGTCAAAGCACAACTTTCTTTTATGTAGCTCTTTTTAATGGAATATGTCATCGAGACACGATTGAGCCTTTGGCTAGGCGGCAACCCGATCCGTTGACTGACTGTTTTATAGAAATCGACCATCATCAAACGAGTGTGTGCGCATACACACATGCATAAGTGTACACCTATGTATGTGTATGAGTGTTTGTAGTTTTTGACGTCCACATCTAAATCCACATACATTAGCTTTGTCCACATGACTTGGCACACTCTGCGCCATAAGAAAACTGCCACATCATGCTTCAATGTAAATTCAACGAATTGAAGTTCACACACCGCAAAAAAAATAGAAGAAAAGGTAACCCAAAGTTGTTCATTATGATGATCATAATGATGATAATGAAAATGGGTTGAAGCTGAAATTTTGTGCTACGGTCTGTCTGCATGTGTGTTTTAATTAGAATATCGTGCGTTGTTTGGCTTTGGCAATATAACAAACAATATATACATATATACAGATATTTGTCTATATATTCCGTGGGTGGCATTCCCGATGAGTCGACATAAAATATATTTATATTCGAGTTATGGAGAGCCATAATTATTATTATCAGCAGTTGCCGTTGTCCTCTTAATGAAGTAATCAAAAATAAAAAGAACTTGTACATGAACTTCTCCCATGAGGTTAGAACTCTGTGAAGTAGTTTGGTATTTAAACAGCTAACAAGTTGTTGTTTTGAGACAAGATTTTTCAGATGCAGTGTTTTTATTTAGCTTTATACTTTAAAGAGAGAGATAGAGCTAGATATAATTAGTGTTTTATGGCCCTATTAAAATAAAATAAAATAATAAATAAATACATATCATAGTATGCGTCATTTATGACTTTTTGCTTAATTTATTTGTGTTTTTAATGCAGCTTTTAAGTCGGAGGAATTTTAGAAACTGGTTTAATGAACTAATGATGTTAACAAAGATAATTCTCATTACCAAGGTATTATTATTATAGATAATGTCATAAAAAAAAATAAAAAAAATGTTAAATTAATTTTAGTGGATATTAATTTAAATGTAAAATAAATTGACTTTTAACAAAATGACATCTTAAAGCAAACAACAGTATCTGTTAATAGTATGTTCCCTTGTCAGCTGTTGAGCTGCTCGTGTTGCCAACGAGCAACAACAAAACCTGTTGCGAGTCACAAATGTTGCTAAGCCGCAAGCAGCACACGTGCCGCGTTGGAACGCGTGGAAGTGGAACACAGAGGCAAACGAAGTAAATGCGTTCCACAAGCCGAAGGCAAGTTGACTTCGTGAGCGCTTAGCTCGTAAAAACGAACTTCATTTGCAGACGGCACACGAAACGAACTAGGCGTGTGTGTGTGAGTGGGAGTCGGAGTAGGCGTGGAAGTGGGATGATGATGCACATGACCGTGGAACTGAACTGTTGAGGAGTTGTTAGTGGAGCAGTGACAGTGTTGTGCTGAGAGGGGAGAAGGGGGAGGGGAGTGTGCTGACAGCACAGGTAGGACAGTGCACAGTTGACTTCATTAGAGACGAATGCTGGACACTTGAACGAGGTGACAAACAGTGTGACAAAGTCGAGTGCACTGCGACTAATGACACACAGCGACAGAAGCAGCGACTGAGGCAGCGACAGAGCTAACGGACAAGGGATAAGCAGAGCTAGAAGCAGAGAACAATATAAGCAGCGACGGCGGCAGAGGCAGCTGCATGGAGAGCGCGCTAGGATCAGCAGTGATAAAAGCAGAGGATGCTGGCAGCGACGCAAGCCGCGACGTAGGCAGAACAAAGCTCAGCGTGGACAGAACTAACATAGCCAAAGGCAGAGAGAGAGAGAGAGAGAGAGACACTCACACTGATATAAGCAGCAACAGAGGCATTGACAGAGTTACAGGCAGAGGCTGTGACAGCGACAGCGACATCGACGTCGGCAGAGACTTTACGGTATACGTGTGTGATAATGATACGAAGCTCGTCCTGATTTGATGTTGCACACAAACCCATAAGCCCTGCCACAGACTGTTGCACAGCTGGAGGAGATGCCAATGACAAACAGGGAGAGGCTTGGCAGAGTGGATGGGGGTGTTAGGCCTGCCACAAGCAGAGAGTATCCAACGATATGGCGTGTCAAATAGTTGCTGCCTCACGTGCCTCACATGCAACAAAGCAGCAACAACAACAACGATACTCGCTCGAAAATTTAACTAGCTATTGAATGGGAATTTGGGTTACACTTTTTGTGGCAAGAGGCATTGCGTGTTACCTAATCGTCATCAGTGGGAGGTGAGGCAGAGTGAGGCGTGGCGGGATAAGGGCTAGCTTTCAAGCTAAAGAGGCGTTAAAAATGCTAAATGCTCATTTGATGCAATTTATTGGCACTGCATACATATGCCACAAAATGTTGCAAGTTCCTTCGATTGTGTGCTTTAATTTTTAAAGCAGCCCACTTACAAAATACAAAAAAAACAAATAGAGAGATGAACTAAGGTGAAGTAGGGGCAGAGCGGAAGAGGGGAGGAGGGGAAAGAGACAGCCAGTAACTCAAGTTGCAACAACAAGTTTTTATGCAAATGCGAAAAAGTAGAAAGAAAAAAAACATTAAAATAACATAAATATGCAGTCTGAAAATGTGCAACGGTTGCAGTTGTTGCAACAGTCTAAGACTCCGTGTTGCATGCCGCAGGCAATGCTGCTCTTAACCTGCCCAGCTTGCCACGCCCCCCGACCCCCATCTCCCACTTCAAGTCAGTTACCGTTGATCCTTTTGGCCAAATTTAGTGGAATTCATTTTGAAAGCTTCAGAGGCGCGGCCCAAAATTTATTCAAAACAATTCTCAGATCTATGGCGAAAGTGGGTTTGAAATTCTTGGAAAATTATTAAGGAATTTATTTAAAAACTGTCGTTAGAAAATATGCACATAAATCTTAAAATCAGCAACTTATAATTTAGTTAAAATAAATTTCATTGTGGAGTAATCAAATATTGTAAAGAAGAGTAGAGAAAAAATTCTTAACAAATTAGTTGCACACACTAACGTATTTATATTTTTCCTTAAGCATTTATAAACTTGACTAAATATACTCAATATACCATTGACTCTCTAAATTTAAGACCTATTGATTTATTCGAAATTTAGTTTGATTACAATTAAACTTCTCCCTCAACCCATTTGCCAACTCTGTTTCACTGTTAGCGCTGCTTCGACGCAACATTATTAAAGTTTATTGAATTATTTATTAAATAAAAATATCTGCGTTATTTTTGCAAGAATTTCATTGCAAGAAGTGACGAAATATGCCGTCAAGAAGCGAAAATAAACAAAAACTGCAGCAAGCGGAAAAAATAAGCAGAAGGAAGAAATGAAGGAAGAGTGAAAACGACTGCAAAAGAACCGGTAATTTCTAGGGAACTCAATAATATTAAATGTTTGATTTACGACAAGTTAAAAAATGGAATACTCTAATACCACTAGTAGTTCTCTAGCTTCAAACTAGTCTCCTAGATTTCAGAACAGTCATGACTATATCTCAAGTCTGTAAGGAATGATAAAAGAGAACAAATACATAACGACTTCTTTTTTTTAAGTACTGGGTCTAAGCGGGGTAAAAAACGCGTTCTCAGCTCGGCAGATACGAGATAATAATTTCAAAAATTCAATCATAATTGGCAACAGACAGTGAAGAATGTCGTCGGAGCTGCCCTTGAAGTGGCAAGACATTTTGGTTCTGCCTTCGTTATGGCACATCGAAGGGAAATGTCGTGGCAAGTGGGCGGTAGGTGGAAGGGGAAGTGCCTCGATACACTGTGACAAAAACAAATGCCTCACTCGGGATTTTGTTATCGAGGGTAATTAATAAGCCAATGGCATCGCAATTATTTATGCTTCTTGCCACTAATCGTTGCAACAAATTTGTGGCATGTGCGGCGCAAGCACGTTGCATGCATTACAAATTGCAAACGCCAATCGATTAAGTTGTTGGCCAAAGACAACAACCAACACAAGAAAATCCTAATAAAAAAACAAAATATGAAATGAGCATGCAAATATGAGGAAAAATCCGATGGAAAATTGTGCGAGGAAAAGCCAGGTGAGGTGTGTGTTTGTGTTGTGCACGTGCTTACAGCCAAGACAAGACATTGAGCTTGGATTCTTTGAGTTTTGTTGAGTGAAAGTTGTGGCATGCCACTTGCAGCAGATGCAGCCAACAACGTTTAGCAAACAAAGAACTGAAAAATGTTTATTTAAATGCGAAAAGAATCCAAAAAACGAATGCGAATACAAGCTACAATAGTAGGAAAGGCTAGAAAGAAATAAATCGACTGTAAAAGACCCTGTTTCCTAGTTATGGTGCTTTGAATATAATGTTACGCACATTTAAGTTCAGACTAACCCTATAGACCCTGCACTCCTCTTGAGCACGGGGTCTGAAAACGAATGCGAATGCGTTTACCTTTCCACAGACTCAGACTAGGCTGAAAACTAACTAGGCGGCTTGTGGCCTGACTCTAGCCAAGGAAAGGAAACATTGGACAAGGAGGGGCGAAGCAGCCACTGATTGCCCAGGCCATTAAGTGCAGCAACTGTTGAGCATGCGCAGAAGCAACCAACAATAACGGGGGTGGTAGTGGGGGAGAGTAGGGGATTGGGGGCATGCCACAGGTTCCTGCCGCGCCGTGTGGTAAGCTCAGAGCATAATGAGCCGCGCAGTTACATTTATTTTAAATCTGATATACATATTTCTCGTCTCCCGCGTCTCCTCTCTCGTTTCTCTTTGCTTTATTTTATTTTTGCCTCATTTTGTTCGCTTTGTTGTTATTTGGCCTTTGTTTTGGGCCAGGCAGCAGCAGCAACAACAACATTAGCAGTGGCAGGCAAAGCAACTCAATGGCCATTGTTGCCCATCGTCGTCCTCATCATTGTTGCTGTTTTGCTGTTGTTGTTGTTGTCGCTGCACAGCCGCTGGCGACTTGCAACTTGCGATCGTCTCATGCAATTCTCTGCTTCTTGCTAGCTGCCATTTGATAGAGCAGCAGTGTATGCCAAGGGGTATATTAGCTATGTTAAACATGAAGACTTGAAAAAAGCAAGAAAATAATTTAGAACCTGGCAAGGTGCCTGTTGAAGAAATTTAGTCTGAAGTAATACGGAAACTATAAGATAAAGTACTTCTTCTGTAGCTTGTAAGGAGGCCAAATTAACAGACCTAGCATTCGCTCCCTGACCCTACAGGACTTCAGAACCTAACTACATATATGTATATAATCTTTAAAACAAGTTTGGAGTTTCTAGTTTTCATGTTCTCTTACACAGATCTATAAACTCTTCATAGGATCTGCTATATATGCGTTATAAAAATGCTTTCCTAACATACTTCTTAAACTCTAAAGCACCTTTTGTCCTTTTTAACTGAAGAGTCTAAAGCGTATGCCTTTCTTTACTTTGATCATGGTTTATTTAAGGCCTTAGGAACTTAAAGTATTTTTTTTAGCAGTAAGCACATCTAAAAGTCGTTGCTAGCCAAGTAGATTGTTCGATCTTGTTTCGGTTAAATGTACTTAGCCTTAGTATTGTGTGGCTTAGTTGTGTTCAGCGGCTACGCATCGCTGACTAAACGCAAATGTATGCAAAAAGCCATTGAATTTGCACAGAGTCAAATGTAGGCAGAGGGTAGTTGATGGAAGGGGGCGGGGCAGTGGCAGGGGCAACCGATTGGTAGCGCTTTTTGTTCCAAAGAATGGCTGCAGATTCTTGCGTCTAGATTTTGTTTATTTTGTTTATTTTTTGGTGTTGTTTTTTTTTTTTTTTGCGATGCGACCAAAAACAATGCACATGAATAATGTGTGAATCGCGCAGCGAATAAACCTGTGCAGATCTTGTGAATAGCACTGAGTTTGGCATTAATCAAAGCCCAGTTTGCCGCCTCGTAATGGCCAAAAAGAAAATCGTCTTGGAGACGCATTGGGAGCTGAAGTCGGTGAAGGGAAACACAGAAGGAAAACAAAGAGGCACTAAATGCAAAGGTAAATAGCAATGCCATTGGCATTTCACACTTTTACAGCTGAATGCTGGTCAAAAAGGGGAATACAGGGGCAGACGGGGGTGGGGCGCACCTATTGGTATAAATAATTTTTGTTTTTGTTTTGTTTTTCGTTTTTCGTTTTTTGGGAAAGCGTAAACTTTGTTTTCGAAATTACAATTTTGAGTAAACTTCAACGAGAGTCGCATTTGTATTTGCCTGCAGCCAAAGACAGAGACTCAAACTCAAACTCAAATTCAAAGCTGACTTCAAGGTGGTCGCTTGGGTCTCGGACTCAACTGTGGACGGACCAAACAAAATGAAAACCAAATTCGAAACCGAAACCGAAACCGAAACCTAAAATGTACACTACAAGAAAAAAGCATTTTTGAGTGAAGAAGGCGACTTTAAAGCTTCAAGTTCACGCTGCTAATTAAAGCAGCTATTTGTCTTTCTCTCAGTGTATTTGAAGCCAACTTGAAAGCCAAAAAGTCAGGGCAATTTCAAAGCGAAAAAGCCTTCAGAGTGCATTGGATTGAACCGAGATTCAATAAATCCAAAGCGAAATGCATTTGATGTGCGGCTCGACAGACTCAGTCCGGAGTTTTGTTTACTTCTCTCAGACTCGGACAGCAACAACAACAACAGCAACAATGGCAACTGCCTGCAGTTCTAATATGTATCGATTTCACTCAACCAACTGCCAAACTGGCAGCTTGCAACAGGCAACGGGCAACTTGCAACTGGCAACTTGCAACTTCTTGCAGTTGCTGCGATTCGTTTACCGTTCGCCTTCATTATCATTTCCCATAGACTCTGGGCAACAACTGCATTTTAATGGTCTCGAATATTATCCGTATTCAGTACTCCTTTGCTCCCCACTCCTTGGCCATCCTTCTCAGCCATGGCCAAAATCCGAGGCGGTGTTAACATTGCCCCCTAAAAAACTCGTGACCATTTGGTTCCGTTTCGACGAGTGTCTTTCATAGAGAAACTGAGAAACTGTGATACTGAGATACTGAGAAACAGCGAAACATGCACATTAAATCAGCTGCCGTTGGAATCATCATAAAGAAATGCATAATAAATACAAATAAATACAAAAACCGTTTCATATGCGAATAAATAAGGCTACAGTGAGGCAAGCCTATAACAGAAGTGACTTATTAAGCTTTGCTTTCCTAAGCTAAGTAAGTTTTACACCTAAAATAGTTCACGCACATTGAAGCTTAAGTTAAAGTTAATTAACAGTCCACAAACTTAAATATACCTTTCAAAAAACTTATTCATTTCTTAGATTAGCCCATATGCTCTATTACCAATTAACTCCTAACCAATATGCCCTCTTAAGTCCAATGTAGCGCTCCAGTTGCCACTATTTTGTGATTTTACGGTTGCCGCTGTTGTTGTTACAAGTTGAAAAAATAAAACAAAAGAATACAAAAAAAAAAACTATTGTGCCACAGACTTTGGCAACTGAAGAATGCAACAAGAAGCATTGATTTCAAATAAATTTCGCTGCCGGCCAAATTGTATTGCCGGCTGCCAAACCAAACCCGAAACTGAGTTGAACCCAGCCCCGAAAAAATACACAGAGACGCAGATACAGATACAGATACAGATACATTCGACGGAGATACATTTGCAGTTAGAGTAGTCACTGCTGCTGCTTCGTGCCACATGCAGCTGTGGGTGGGGTGAAGAGTAGGGAGTAGGTTGGGCACACACACACCAACACACACACACACATGCGGGCCGATGAAGGCGCTCTGATATCGATACGGATGCATGTAAATGCAATCGTATCTTATGGCTCTGCACTTTCTAGCCACAAGTTCAAGTTTGTGCTCGGCGCGTTGCATTGTTTGTTCTTCATTGTATTATATTTTGTGAAAGGAGTAGGGCGCATAGGGGGGCGCGGCTGTAGAGGGCGACGGGTTGCTGTTGTTTGCGGTGCGGCGCTTTCTGCTCCTGTTATTCTACTAAGTTGATAACCATGTTCAAATAAATCACCTTTTGCGTGGCTGCAAGCGAAAGGCAACCGTGCCCCATGTACCAACAACAAGTGGGGAAACTATTGGGCAGAGCGGTGGGGTTTGGCAGGGGCAGGGGAACGGGAATGGGAACGGGGGTTACAGGTAGCAACTGGTGCGGTGCGCTTGTCGTTGCATTTGGCTTTTATCTTTTGTTTGCAATATTCAGATGCATCTTTCAGATAATTTTAGTTTTGCTTTTCTGTTTTTAGTTTCTGTGTCTATGCTCGATTATTTTAGCATAATAAAAATATATCAGCTTCAGCTTTATAGCCAGCGGCATCTCCTACGCTCAGTCTGCGACTGGAAGTCGACTCGGAGTCGAAGTCAGTGTGGTAAGTACCTCAAGCTGCATAATGGCATAAATGTGCTTTGATGCCGTATCGATTTCAGGCTGAAAATTGCCGCATCCGCCCTTTGGTTGCCCCATGCCACATACTCCTTTTGCTTCGTGCAGCTGCCGACAAAAAACCCAAAATCTGTATCTGTAGCTGTAGATGTATCTGTATCTGTATCTGTTGTTAGGGACGGTCTGAGTCTGGGCTTTGGCCCGCCGGCTGTTGCTCTCATTAGCCGCAAACAAACCGAGCTAAAGTCAAGTTTTTGCTACGTGACAAAGGCGCAACACTTGACAATGTCTCGCACACATTCACACACATGCTCGCACACCCATACGTTTGGGAGACAACAAATTAGCGAAACACTCGTACTTGACCTTTTCTCCAGCCGCTGATTAAGCTGTGCGAGCTTCTTCTACTTTTCACTCTGAGTTCCCCTTCATTAGCAATCGCAATTTATATGTTCTGTTGTTTAATTTGGAATGATACTAGCTTAAACTGAGCTAAGATTGCGCTTAAATTGAGCTTTAAGCTGAAAAGTCTTTCATCTAACAGTTAATGTCAGTTAAATCTTATTTTTAGTCATGGAAGTCAAAGAGCGGAGGTTAAAGCATTTGTTAAATACTATCAAATTTTTCAATGAAATATAAAATTCAAAATCTTTAATAAATATTTGCTTTTGGAAAAACTAAAGCCCTAAAGTAAATACAGCTGACTAACTGCTTTGCATTTGAAACTCTTAGAACTCTAAGCAATGTCTGCTTTAACAATGCTTAAGATTGATCTAAAATTTAATGGTTTGTTGGCAGCCAGTGTCATTATTCGCTTTGCTCGTTGTGACATTAACTAATTGCCAAGAATAGCAAAGATTCAATGCGAAGAACAGTCATTGTCAAGCAGATAGACGACAATTTGACAAATACGAGTATAAGCAACAATTTTCCCACTCAAACTTTCCTACCCAGAAAAAGGTTTGCTCGCTAATGTGCGAACACGCACACACACAGGGAAAAACACCCACACATGAGCCTGGAAGAACTCAACTCTAATGACATTTGAAAATGGAACTACAATAGCATTTGATGCTATTTATAAATTTACAATCGGCTTTTCCGTTTGCTAATCTCATAAGACCTGGTAACACAGTCAACCCCATTGTTATTGGGATGCCAAGCCAGGCAAATGGGAGTGCGACAACTTTTATGCCATTGGATTTTACAGGCTCAGCTGCAAAAAGCTACAATCCCACTACCAAAAAACTGAGTTGGAATAAAAGAATCAAACAAAGAAAGTTTTGCTTTCTAATAAAAGTTTGCCAGAGCCAATTACTCTGAGAATCTCAACGATACACTTGTGTTATGTGTGCTATGTGAGAAGAGCACCAGATGCGATTGTTCTGAGATTAAGTCAAAGAGTTTGGAGAAAGGCAGTTGGCAAAAGGAGTGTGGACAGCAAGGATTTTAGGCTTGGAATTAAATCCAATACTCGGTACACAGCTGAGATAGAATTTTAGGTAAATTAAATTGAAAACTGGTTTTGCTATTATAATTTTCACCTTTTCTCCCCTAACAAACTAGTTACAGATTTAATACCATAATTAAACTACTATCTGATAAAAAAAATCCCTACGTTATCCTCCACATTAATAAAGCTAATACATGTTTGCAGCATCAACATAAATAGCCAAAAGTAAAACATGGCCACAATGCCACATGTTGGCAACATTAATTAGCTTTGGGTACATTGAAATAGAGTCATATTTAACACTGATTGCCATTGTTGCAACGACTAAACATTAACTGTGTGTGTGTGGCATGCAACAGCAGCAGAGAGCCACATTCACCCATATAAACAATGGAAACCCAATAAACTGAGCCACTTCAAACTGAAATGGGAGGAAATGAGAAGAGCGTCAAGAGTTGTTGGCAAAAGCTTTTGTAAACGTATTTAATTACATTTGGCAATTGTCTATGAATATGTTAGCAGCGTGTAAATACGCACACACAAGCACTCACACACGCACACACACAGAGACAGATAGCTACATATGCCGACAAATTCAAATACGCAAATTAATAAATATGCATATGGGCAGGAACAGCCCTTTTGGTTGCCAAAGGACACGCCTCCGCTCTATGTCTCTCCTGCTCTGATTCGATTTGGAATTGTCCTTGAAAACGGCGTACGCAAAGCGAAAGATAAACTTTGTATCTCCAACTGTGCATTGCATCTGTAGCTGTGTGTTGGTATTGTTGGATGTCTGTGTGTGTGTGTGTGCATAAATCTGCCTAAAGTGTTTGCTTTGAAATGCGTATACTGTTGATAAACCTGCCACACATCCTGCCACACACTCACACACATAGACACTGCAAACTCTGATTGAATTTCCACCAAACCGCCAAATCTATCAGCAGCAAAGCCAAAGTGGGCGAGCAGTGAAGGGGGCGTGTGCTGGGTACTGTGAGGCTACCATTGTTACAGTAATGAAATTATGGCTACAAATTAAATATCCTATACTCCCTAGCAGTTTTGGTTGTGCTTCCATTTGCGGTGCTTCCATTTGCCAAGCGGATTTGCGGCTCCTTTTGGCCAGCCACAGTTGTCCAAAACTTCCAATGGCTTCCTGTTCGTATTGGCCATTTGGTAATACCCTTAATGAGCATTTCGGTTAGCTCGGACTCAGCACAAAAACCCTTTTAAGTGGGTCATTAAAAATAAGCTTATTGTGACGGGAAAAAATTGAAAATTTCCAAACTTTAGTCCATTTTTAGTTCAGGAATAAAATTCTATATATATACACGATTAAATAATACTTGAAGTTCTATAAAATTGAGCCACAAAGCAGCTAGAAAATGTAGCCAAACTTTTATAGGGAAAAACTATCAAATGCAAATTATGTCAGAATCATTATTGAACACGCCTTGGCTGACAAGACAGAAGTTGTTGGCCGACCTCGTTGCATACAAATTAAGATTACAATAATGGGGGAATACGGTACACAAGCGTGTATAATAAACTTGGCCAAAAGCGTTGGATTTTTTCTTACGC
Source organism: Drosophila nigrodunni (assembly GCA_020829145.1). Classification (NCBI taxonomy): domain Eukaryota; kingdom Metazoa; phylum Arthropoda; class Insecta; order Diptera; family Drosophilidae; genus Drosophila; species Drosophila nigrodunni. The sequence continues at coordinate 2,882,802 of JACVCZ010000008.1, forward strand.
TTACAGCTAATTAAATTGAATTCAATTGAAATTTAGAACGTTGCGCATGGCACGTGATTCAGTAAAGCAGCACAGAAAGCACAACAATCTTTTGTTTGGAATTTGGCTTTGGGTTTCCAGTTTTTTTTTTGTCTTTGGCCCTTTTCTGGCTTTAATATGAAACGTAATTAAACGACGGGGCAACGGTAAATGCGTAATAATGAAAACTTTATGGCTTTTCGATAAACGTAGCAGATAATAAGGGGTATATATGAAGGTATTATGTACTACATAGAGGCAAAGAGAATGAAAATCGGAAACGTGCACTGAAGTTAAATGAAAATTCGTGACTTTTTTAGGAGCCCGAAAGTTAAAGACAACTTTTAGTTAAAAGGCCCCATTGAATTAGTGCTAAAAATGTTCATTCAGAGATTAAATCGAATTCAATTGATATGATTTTGTTTGGCCCTTTTTTTGTAGTTGGTCTTTACGCACATTTTCCATTTAGTTGAGTGCGCAGTTGACTTTTTCCGAATTGTTTACAAATTTCCCATTCAAAGCGAGTTCATATCGTATATTTTTCGCTTTTTATTTTCGCCAGAACAACAAATAAAATTCCGAAAATACAGAAATTTTGTGCTGTTGAACTAAAAAATTGAAAAACCAAAAAACCAAATTCAACCGGAAGCCAATGTAAATAAAGTGCAGGGCAATGTTTGTTTCTGTCAAAAAAAAAGTAGAAGAAGTAGAGATGAAGAAAAAAACTGAATACTTTGATCTATGCCCCCCCTGGAATGATGCCACACCCCACACCTCACACCCCTCAGCTAAACAGCTGCCCAATGCATCAGTCAAAGGCACTGAATGTCTACCTCTAATTCCTCCCTTCACCCCTTTGTTTCTTTCTTTCACTGTAAAGGGTTTAAAGTTACTTTTAGAACATTTCGGCTGTAGCTGAAGAATTGTTTACACATATTGTGTGGCAGGCACATTTGCGGGGGGTAGTTGCCACAGATAATTAGCGGATGCGCCACGTTCCTTGCTTTGCATTTCAAAGTGAAACTCGACTAAATGAGTTACCCCCAAATGAAAATGAGAGGGGTGGGGAAAAGTAGTGCTACTTTTGAGACTTGTTTCAAATTGATTTATTTATTTGATGTTTTTATTTGTTTGTGTTTGGCTAATTTTACGGCGCTTAACCCAAACTCTTTTCCTTTCACTGTCTCTTTCCAGCTCTGCCTCGCTCAATCGTCACCTGTCGAGTTTGGTTTGCATTTGGTGAATTTTTGGTGAATTGATTCAATGTCCAAATGTTGTATAACAAATGAAGCAGCGCCAACGCGTTGAAAGATGCATTTGTGCCACATAAACGTAAACTATTTTAAGGCCAGTAGAGGAGCCAGTGAGAGATTGTGTGTCAGCTAATGCCAAACAAGTTAAGACGCCCACAATGATCCAGACACCTGGCACCAGGCAACTGGCACCTCACTTTATCTCTTTCCCTTTGGCAAATCGCCAGCATCCTACATGTCTGCATGACAACCAACTAATGCCCAGACATGGCCCAAGACTTTGCGCTCAAGTAAAATATGAAAAAAGTAAGTAAGTTTTATCAAGCAGGGTATATTTACCCTGTGAAATATAGTCAACTATATTTAAAATAAATGTTATTAAGGAAAATGAGACTGTATCTCATAGCTAAAATATTATAGACTAAATTATGTTCTTTACAGTTTTTCAGTTAACATTTCTTTAAGCAAATATGATGCACACATTACTTCCTTCTCTAGGGTATTAAAGCCCGTAAATCTTCATCACCATTATCGTCATCAGCATCATCATTACGATTATTTTACTCCTCCGCAATAAAAAGGAAGCTGCTCAATTTGCAGCTGCTGTGCATTTGATTTCAAGCGCTTCTCGTTTACGTTTAATTGAGTTTATTGATGCATATTTGAAGGCAGAGAAATAGAGGAAAAAGCAGCCAGGAGAGCGGAAGGGAGCATGGCATTCCCTGCATCGATTGTAGGCAGAATTTTTGGGGTTTGGGGCACCACTCGAAAGTGCAAAAATGCAATTAATTAAGCGCATTTATTTGCACACTCAATGGGCCGTGTGGGAATCGAACGCGTGCCGCAATTTCTCGAGTATCTTATGGATACATTTCGCTACGGCTAAACTGCAAAATGTACGCTAAATGATTTATAGATATTCCCTTAATTAACAAATGAAATTTGTGTCAATTTCTTTAATGACGACAATAAAAAGTGCTTTTCATTTACATCTTTAAGCATCAATCAATTTTTAATCTTGTATTTAGCACATCTCAAGTGTCAGAAGTTATGGCTATAAAACAATTTAGCTTCAAGTTTTCAAACCAGTTTCGTTCTTAAGTGACACATAATCGACACATATTTATAAATATGCAACTCGTTTAATAATATTGCAAAACTCGTATTGTAGCATCTTAAATGAAGTCAAATGTCATAATTTATACATAATTACAGGCATTAAAAGTCTGCTCCATTTTAGCTTTACGATTACGCACAGACTTTTATGATTCTCTTTAAGTGAAAATTATTTCATTGAGATAGACTTTTGCTCAATTAACTAACACATTTTAGAAAAGCTAAAATTTTTAAAATTTGATAAAGATACATATTTTTTATGGAAAGAAATTTTATTGGTTATTTATTTATTAGAAGTTAATAAAATGTTACTAAAGGAGTAACTATCTTTTGCTTATACGACGCTTTTAACTTTATAATAATTGAGATAATCAAAGTCATATAACTGTTAATAGAATAATTATTTCCAAGGTTAGTAATAACATGTGGTGTCAGCGGCATATTGTTAGTAACATAAGTGTTAACATTAAGGTGCTACACTGTTAATTTCGATTATATCTTTTCTACAAACATAACTCTGTTTAAGTAAGACTTTACTGCTGTTAGCGTCACGCTGTTAATATCATAGTTTAAGTTGCTGTTATCGTGTCACTTAAATGTTAATAATAGCAATGACTACTCCTGTATACCTCTTTAGTCCGAAACTAATTACTTTACCCATTAACACCGCACTGTTAATGTTATGCTGCGCATCTGTTAACGTCACATTAACAATAACATTAACGTAAAGTCATTTTCCACAGTGAATGCTACGCTTATGAAATATCGCAGACATAATTGTGATTATAATGGATGGTTATAGTGAATGACATCGTGTAATCACTCACATGACCCCGACGATGATGACCAGCCAGCAGTTGGCCCTTTTGTGGTTGGGCCTAAAAATTGTAAAAAATCTCCGCACACTCCCACACACACACACGCACACACTCATACAGGGATGCTGTGCAGTTAAGAGTTCATTAAACGCAGCGCGTCTAATTAACGCGCAATCGAGTTAATTTCTCTTCTAACCGAAGCGGTTAATTAAGAACGCAGACGGAATTGGAGTTGGAGTCGAGACTGTTAGTGGAACAGGAAAGCAGCAGGAAGCGTTAAGAGTGCAGTTTGGCAAATTATGCGCTAATGCGTCAGCAATTGGTTGAGTTTTTAACTAGAAATTTTCACATGATTCGCGAATGGAATTTTTCATTGGCTTCCGATAAAAGGAGGCTATGGTTTTTAGGGCTCCATCGCTGATCGCTGGTATGAATTCAATGGTAATTCAATTAAGTGACGCCAGCGGTTTCTGCGTAGTCCATGGTCCGTGGTCCATTGTTTAGTTTGTTGACCCCGTCGGCTTATCATCATCGCGGGGCATTTGTGTGAGAGGCGGCAAACTATAAACTGACTGATCCGCTTTAATGCTAATGCCCAAAGCCAACAGACAGTTAGACAGAGAAGCAAGTGTGAAAAGAGTGTGTAAGAGAGGAAGAGAGAGAGAGAGAGAGAGAGAGCGGCTGCTTAACCCGCAGCAAGATGTGCAAATGGAGCGCCCGCAGTTTCACCGCGCCATAAACCAAGTGACTTTAGTAGCTCAGTGGCGCAGCGACAACGGCTACGGCAGGTGTGCATCTCCACTATTGGTCGGCTGCAGAAGCAAGGCTCTGCGAGGTAAGCTTTAAAAGTTTTGCGAACAAGTAATGCAGACATTGTATGTTATAGACTTATAAAAAGTCTATTTTGAAGTTTGAAAATAAATAATAACTTTTTAATAGCTGTTAAATTATGTGCCGAGTATTGTATTATTAATTGTTTTCTATACATGTCTATCATTAGAATGATGCAAAATGTTTAGTCTTTTAGTATGACAGCTACTTTGCTGACCACCCTCGTCGACTACTCAGCAACTGGCTTAACGTCGACGCCTTTCAATGTATGCAGTGTATCCTGCTTATCAATGGGGCGCCATAAAAATGCCTAATACGAGCAAAAGGCATTCGCATGCAAATGTGAATACACTCGAAACACTCAAAGAATTCAAAGAACTCAAATGTCAAATTCAAATTCGCAATCAAACTCAAAACTCGAAGCTCGACACTCAGCACACAACTCAGAGAGAAGTGTGAAAATTATAATAGAATTCAATAAAGTTGTCAGTTTTTGCTGGCGTCTTTTCTCTTAATTGCCGACAGTTGAGTTGTGCATAAAATTGTGAATCTTATGATTTCAATTATGGAGTAAAGTGATGCGTGGATCACCACAACCACTTCAGGCAGCCAACCAGGCGAAACACCTCATGTTATCAGTCCATTGCATGCGGCATTAAATTACATTTTTATTTCGTTCGCCCGTAAACCGGAAATTGCGACATACGCACGGAAGTCAAGTCAATAAATGGCCGTCGCTCCACAGCACAACTCACGCTAACCACCTTAACCCCCTCAAGCCCTCATGCTCTTTTTTCTACCCTCAACTTACAGAAAACTAGTTACACGAATCATCAGAATAATCCAAAGAGAAAAAAATAAAAGCGAAGTAACTTGTACATTTATGAAACTTGAAATGTCCGAAAAGCGCAAGGAAACTCAAAATGAATTGCCTTTTTTCCCACTAAAACCCCCCCTGAGCCACTTTTTAACTACACCCCGTGTCATTCTTTACCTACAAATAACCGAAAATTGAACAAGAAATTGCAAAAAATTGTTTTTCAATTAAAAAGTTTTTTGCTGCTGTTGCTGCTGTGTGCAGACAAATTTGCCATTCAATTTGCCCAAAGGACAGTTCGTTTTGTGCGTTTGTGCGAGTGTGTGTGTGTGTGCGTGTGTGTGACGAAAAGGATTTGCTAGCAGAGTTAACAATTTTGTTGCAGTTTCATAAAAATATATGTGTATATTTTTCTCACTTTTTCATGTTCAAATTAATTTTGGTTTATTTGATTGAGTTGATTTAATTTCTTTTTTTATCCAGTAATATTCAAAATAACTTCAAAAATATTTTTTTAAACTTCTCTGTTTCAGTTGAGAACTTTATATTAAATCAGTTAAATAAAATGTTATACACTTTTGAAGTCTTTCCAACTAATTATGTTCCACTACGATCAAAGTAAGACCGATTGGTATTATCCGAGTTTTATATTGACGACCACACACACAGTTCTCAAGGTGTTAACTAGCCATGCAATTGTTTGCCAAGTCTGAGACCCAAAAAAAAGGAAAAACTGAAATTATCGATAAGATTTTGTTAAAGTTTGTACAAACATTTAGCGCAGAGATGTGGCTATATTCGAGGGATAAAGCGAGTCATAAATTAGGCATCGTGTGAGCATATTTTATGGCCCACAACACCTGCGCTCAAGCCACTTCCTGACGTAGTCATTAGGCAGTCCAGGAGCATAGCCCAAAGAAACTGAGAAGACCGGAGAAAATGTTTTTTTCCTTGGCTTGTCGCGTTCTGTTTGCCGATAATGTCGCCCGCATTCGCCAGCGATTTTTCCAATGCCAGTCACGTAGGAAAACCGCAACCCAAATTCAAACCCAAAAGAAAGAAAATATCGAACCCCAAAAAATCTTAAAACTAAACCCTTCCCCAAACCAGTTGATAAGCCGCTTTTGTGGTCTTCTCTATGCTGTCCATTGCTAATCTTAACACAACATTTAACTTGGATGCTTCGATGGTTTAAGGTGGTGTGGCTATCTTGGAGCAGCACCCACAACAAACACCACCCACCACCAACACACAGTGTATAGTAAAACAGCAGGGTCCAACACGTGTGCAACATTAGATTCGTCTCATTGCAACATTGTGTTGCACGCGCCACTTGCAAATGCCACGAAACAACTTCTGGCCAAAGATGCAATTGACTTGAACTAATCCAAAATATTATCGCAACCGTGCAAAGACAACAACAACAACAGGAACCACAGCCAACTCAAACACTCTAAGAAAAGGCAACATCATTAAAAAATTGTATGCTTTTGATTAATAACAAGAACGCGTGGCCTTTTCCCCCAGCCACTCCCCTTTTACCAACCCCGCCCACTGGTGCGGTGCTCAGCTTTTGATCAATTTTTGGTAAATATTTGCGAGCAACGATAAAATTTACACAGTCATCTGGTAAAGCGTAAAGAAAAGGGATTTATCAGTCAGTGATATGACAATTTGTAATTGCAGAACTGTAAAATCAAATCGGGTGAAAGAGATAAACAAGCAGAGGGAGAAAAGGAGACGGGAGACAGAGAGAGAGGGAGAAGAAGTTTTTTAACGTTTACTCGCAAATTGCGTGGGCAGGTGACAAAAGTAATGGAAATTTGAAACTGTTTATCTGCTAAAGATACGGCTAACGAGCTGAGGGTCGCAATGATAATATTCTAATGAACAGCTGGAAAGTGGAACAAAATAATAAGCAAATACAAAGTATTTCTAGAAGTTTAAAGGAACCGAATGGGAATGGGAATGGGACGAAACTTGGTGAGGATAGTTACAATGACACCATACATATAATATGTGAATTTGGTCCCGTTAGCTCTACACGTTTGCAAGTTATAATAATAAGAAAATTGTTTTTTACAATTTATTTCTTTTAAGAGTACAGGGTCTAACTAGGCTATTACTAAACTCTTGTTAATCCCATGAAGTCAATAAAACTCCGCAAAAGTTCACTTATGCTATGCTAAAACAAAGTTTTACGCTCCAAACCTATTAATACATGTTCTAATATCCATTTACAATTTCTAGTTGATATATGGCGGATTTAGGTTTTGCATTAGAGGTACGCCTCATTGCGCATTCCATTCCAATTATAATTCTGTATAGCATGGCCAAAGTTGAGAAACTGTGGAAATGCTACAGTAAACTCTCTGTGGCAATGCCGGCTCATTAGGCATAATTTATGAATGCGACATCAATAAAATGCGCAGTGTTTCGGTACTGTGTATTGTCTATGCTAGAAAGTGAGAAGAGTAGGGGGAAGTAGGGGAAATGCCGGGGGTAGGGGAGGTCTAAGGCAAGTTCTCTTGATGACGACAACTTTCTAAATTTTTTGTCAAAAATCGTAGCTACTTAGACATGCGCACAATTTATAATGCAATAAATCAGATGCAAATGGCTTTTACACAAAATCAAGTCGACGCGAGCCAATTATTTTAATCGTTTTTCGTCAAGCCAAAGAATGTAAATCAGACAGAGAAAGGGAGACACAAAGAGAAAGAGACAATGAAAAAGAATGAGGGAATTGAGCAATTCGGTGTGAAGTGCTGAATGCTCTTTAGACGCCAAAGAGCTTTCAACACCCGAAAATGTTTGACAAGCGACGCACTAAGAGGAATGCAGTCTTTATGGCATCTCTCTGTCTTCCATTCTCCTCGCTCCCCCCTCTTCCCCTTTCCTACCATCCATCTCTTTCTCTCCTACGTGTTCATAAAAATACCAACAGAATTACTTTCACTCCACAAAGTATAGACCTCAAATCATAAGCCAAAATCAACTCGAGTAGCGGGTTGCATTCGAAGAGCTGTTAGTGTTATGGAAAGAGGCGGGGTTTGGGGCGAAGGCGCCACTCTTAACATTCGACCCAACGATATAAACAAATTATAAAATCCATCTACTATTTTATCTTACAACAAAATAACAGGTGAGTGTGTTTGGAGGCGCCGCTTAATCATCAAGTGTTAAAGTTGAAAACCGAAGAGACCAAAAAGACCTCAAGAAACTATCATCAATTTAAATTTGGTTACCAAAAGGTTACAATAGGATTTAATTCGGCTAAAAACACCTTAAATTGAAAAGATTTTCAGCCCTAAAATCAACTATAATCCAACTTTTGAAAGCTTTGAGATTAGTGTAAGTAAAAATGCTGATAATCTGCTTATTAAAAGTTTAAGTGAATTTATTTTATGGCTTAAATTGAGTGTTAAGCAGGTGAAAAGTGTTTGCAAATGGGAAACTAGCACATAAGGCTACAATTTAGCTATACAATATATTATCATAAACACTCTGAAAGCTTTTAAAAATAAATTTAATAGTCGACCAATATTACTATATATGAAAGTTATAATCAGTTTTGATTTTTCACAGTTTCTTTTCAAAATATGCTCTTCTTTTTTATACTTTTTCATGCCTTTCTAATACTCAAATGATCAATGATTCAGAGTTCTTTCCTCCCGCTTATCAACTCATCTGGTCCTACGCTTATCACCCAGAAATGTCAGAGCCATGTTAGATAATTCGGCTGAGACAAATTGTTGCTGCTTCAATTCTGGCTAAAAGGGGCACAGTCAGTGCTAAGGTCTAAGCCTTTTGGCCAACTGTTGATGGCCATTTGAGGGTCTTTCTTGTAGTTGTTGTTGCTGTACGGAGACAACAATAATTCAAATGAGCGCCACATTATTCAAAGACTTGTGACATTCAAGGCGGCGTTAACGAATCGAGTCAGTCACACACAATCTCCTCTACGCTCCTCTTCCCGCTTTTTACTCCCCCCTTTGCCATGACTCTGCCGCTTCTGGAAAACATAGTTTTGATTCATGGTGGGCACTCATTGTAGTAGTTTCTGTTGTTATTCCATGTTGTTGTTGGTTGCCTAATCGCCATGGCGACACCTATGAGCTCGTAGGCCCACGTTATCCACATCATCAGGAGGCGACTCCAAGTTACCAGTTGCCAGTTGCCAGACCGTAACTAAAATGAGATGCCAAACAAAATGCAATTACGTCGTCTCTACCCTTTAGGATCCCTTTGACTTTTGGGTCTGGCTCTGGCTCTCTCGCTGTCCCCGTCTCTGGACAGCGAATAAAATTCCTTATCTCACTGATAGTCTGACCTGACAGAGTGAGGGATAGACTGAGAGAGACAGTGCGGTAGAGCGAGAGGCAGAGTAAAAGCAAGATAAGTGCCGGCAACAAAAGACGCTGCTGCAATTAATCTTCGCTTCTCAGTTGCCTTCAAGGTGAATTGTGTGGCATGCGCCCCCGGGGCAATACGCACACACACAAACACTCATACACAGGCACGCCCGTGTGTGTGAGTGCGTGTATGAGCATGTCAGAAACTTCGCTGCACTTAACGAAACTAAATTAGATTCAAATTTCTCAACGATTTTTAAAATTTTGTTAAAATTATTTAATGATTTTAAAAACTGAAAATATTTTTTGAACGGTAAAAAATTAAATATATTTTAAAAGAAAATATTCGATACACTTAATTAAAATTATTTCAGATCTTAATCTTCACTCAACTACTTCCCATTTCTCGCAGTGTAATCCCGCAGTTGTCTGCAATCCTGTGATGTCTGACTGCATTCAACTTTAACTCATTGAATTATAAATTATTGTTGTTGTGAATGCTTTTGGCAAGCGTGTGGTAAACGTGGCCAACAAACTTTGGCATTGGCCATTGACAGCTATTTTTGGCTGTTAACCCTCCCCACCCCCAACCGCTCTTAGTCATAAGCCCCTACAACCCCCTCCAAATCTCATGTGACCCCGAAAGTAATTTGGCTTATGATATTTGCCAACCTGGAATGCTGGCAACGTGTGAAAAACTCAGTCAGGCGTAAGTGCGTCCAGAATTGGGATCGGGAAACGGAACAGAACTGAACTGTAGAATAACTTGGGGTTGGGGAAAACGTATGTTATGGATTTACCTTTTGTGGCATAATTTGGACAGCATATTCAGTCGAGTGTAAGACATGGACACACAACTAATCACCTGGAAGTAATTCCTATCTATGCGATTTATTGATTTCGTCTGACATTGAAAAGCATTGATATCTTCATTTTGCCAATAATATTTTGGAAGCAAACTCGCAGCTGTCGTTTGACTCAGAGACTCTACTCTATTTTTTTTTTTTTTTTTTGTAACCACAACTTGAAATCGAAATATACAACTTGACCCACATTTGTGTTTGAGTTTTCATCTTATGGTTTCTAGCTCCCCACTTTTATCTTAAGTGCACTCTCTAGTATTTTATTTATTGCACGACTTTAGCTATTCCTCTCACACTCTCTTTCTCTCCGATTTGCGTTCTCTCTAAAAGTGTTTCATAACTCAGCGGCCCGATCCCCGATCTTTGACTCCAAAACAGTCCATGGACCACACGTCGTTGTCATTGTCAAGTGACGCCGCTCTTAGCTGTGTGATATGATGGTACCATCGTCTTATATCTCATCTCCTCTCATCTCTCCGCATCTCTCCGCATCTCTCTGCATCTCCTCTCATCTCATCTCCAGCCATTGAACAGTGGGATGGCAGCCATTCAGCGTGTGTGGCTTTTATTGTCGGGCCATAAAAAAGAGCAACACAAAAACAAAATAGACCATAGAATAAAATGATATTTTGTCTATTTGTTACATTTTGAGCCCATCAGTTTATGTTTTCGTTGTCGTTTTCCCCCTCAGTTTTATATTTATCCCTAATTGCATTGACTGTTTCCTCATCTAACAGCATTTGTTAACATTGGGCTTAGCTATGTTCTGATTTGATAGACCCTGTACTAAGGGTACTCACTGGTGGTATAAAAAATGCACTATTTGATTCTTAAATTCGTAAAACATATAGTATGTTCAGTAAATATTATCACTATCTATTAATAAATTCAGACAATATTTTAAAAATAATTTCTATGTTAGTGTCTAGGCACAGACTATGTCTTTGTCGTGTTCGCACAACTGAATCTTTTCTATTAGTTTTCAGATTACTGTAGGAATAATTTTCTTTTGATTCATCAAGCACTGCTTTTAACTTGAACGCAAATCATAAATACAAATTTTGTTATATTTCCATAAATTCATCAAAATTAATCAGTAGTATCAATACTGATAACAATTAAAACATAATTTTAAATAAATTTAATTTATTTTTGAAATTTTTTAATTTATTTGTGAAAAAAATAACCCTTTAGACTTTGTATAATTGTTTCACACTTCTTTTCTTCAAACTTCAACAAGGGACGTATAAACATTTGCACCGATTTAAAAGCTTTTAGCCAAGAATCCCATTGGCTATATTCTGAATTTAGATTGCTAAAAAAATATAAATTAAGAATGAATATTATTACTTAAGTTATTATTAAAGTTGATTAAAAACACACCTTTCTATGCCGCGTAAATAAGAACTAATCCACCAACCCTTATTAATAGGGTAATCCCGACTAGACATATTAAAACATTTACCCAACGAACTCCTCAAAGCATCGCCAGCAGTGCCAGTATAATCACCCAAAGAACTCAATTGATAACAATCATGAGTTATTTTAAAATTATCATATTTTGCGTAACGAGTTTCTCCACTCAGATCCTCCAGTTGTATATATAATTCGTGTTGTTTTTGAGCCGTCAGCTGATGTAGTTTCTGTAGACCCATGAAGTAACTGCCATTGATACTACCAAAGCCATTAGTGTAATTATTCCATTGACGATAAAAGCTCAAATTGTCGTCAGCACGTCTCTGTATCAAAGTCCAACCGGGTCCATCAAACTCCCCATTGCAGGCGACTTCAACGGTTTCATTTCCCAGTTTAATGTTCTGTATTCCCGTAGCACTTTCAACCGGCAGACACAGTGTTGGATAGGCTTCCAGAAGTGCTAATCTCAACACTTTATCTATATAGTATTCTTTCTTTAGTGTTTTTTTCGCATGCTCACTAAAAATTTCATTTTTAATTAAATTGATTTCTTCGGCTAACAATTTGAGTTTGGCTTCATTTTCAAGGATTTCTTCAATTTTGTAGCTGCCCTCGTTTGCAGTACTCTCCGCATTGATGCTCGTACAGGCCAACAAAACAATCAACAGCTTTGTTAACATTTTATTTAAAATGTTTTTAAATAAATATATACACAATTTTTTAATAAATTTTGATTAGCAAATTGATTTTTAGTCTTCACTCAACGCATAATCGCAACTGACTGTCTGAGCTTCGTGTCAGAGCTGGTCGAATATATTAAATACATAAATAGAATATACGTAATCAAGTATACCCTGCAGTTTTTAGAATTTGAATGGGGTGGAGAAAGTCAAAGCCTCGATTCAAACAAATAAGAAAATTATAAAAATCTGAGGTAAAATTACAATTTATTTATTAATCCAATTAACAGAGGGTTCTTAAACTTTGTTTAAAAAAAATAGCATTTATCAAAGAACGTTAAAGAGTTTGATGAATACTACTAGTGTTCTATGTAACACTTTGAGCTCCAAATTACTCATCATCCAGGGTAGTTATAGGTGGAGTACAAATTCAAACTTTGCAAATCACTGAAAAATTCGCCGAACTTTGATAAGAAATTGCATAATATATTTTGTAACACAAATATGAGCATTAATTATTTTTATTTTTCGTATGTCGAATCATCATCAAAACGGTTTTAAGTGAATAATCCCAGCCGAGCCATTCGTCCCAGAAAATTCCCTGACCATCGTTATCATATTCATAATCCGCTTCCAGGTATTTTCCATTCAAATTACTGTTAATAAATTATATATTATACATTAAACTGTCTTTATTTAATGTTAGATTTTAAGCACCTGAATCCACACTTCGAGTACCACCAGGCACCAGAAAACTGCTTAGCACAATTGCCGGCATCCGAATCTCTATCATGATCAAATGTGCTGAATTTCTGGTTCAGATTGTGATGCAGGGAATCTCCAGCTGTACCAGAATATTCCCCTAGGGATTTCAAGGCATAGTCTTCAGCGGCACTGCCGATCTGAAAGTTATCGTAATGCGCAAAACGCTTTTCACCCTCAAAACTCTCCAGCTGAATGTAGAGCTCGTGGGGCTCTGAACTCGTATAGCCATATAGTTTATCTAAGCCCATAAAGTACTCGCCGTTGGCATTCCCAAAACCCGCTTGATATTCCGTCCAATTCCGATAGAAATCGAGACTGCCATTAATGCGTTTTTGTAGTACTATCCAACTGGGTTCGTTGAGTGATGTTTCCATTTTAATGATTAGTTTATTTAACTTTTCACTGCGTTCTTCCGCTGTTTCCAGCTTTTCTTCTGGTTTGCCAGTTGTATCCATATTCTCTTCAGGAATTACTTTTTCCAGTTCCATTGTACTGTTATTCAATATTTTTTAACTTCATTTACACATGTCGTTGTATTTTTTGCCAATTTATTTTTCTTATTGCCTTTTCTATAAAATTGTTCATTTAATTTCACTATTTTTTCCGGTAAATGATTTAATTGATTCATTATTGAATCAAAGTTGGATTTCAAAAGCTCATTTTGTTGCATAGTTAAACTAGTTTTTAGTATTTGTATTTCCTTCTTTTGCATCTTGATTTTAGTTCTTAGCTTTTTCACAAGCTCTGTCTGATCTCCACTGGCAAGAGAAACTAAGCTCATTATGTAGAGTGTATATAATAAACTAAAGTAATTCATACTGAAGCAAAACAACAATGACCACGCACTCAGTTGAAGAAATAAATGCATACTGAAAGTATTGAAAACACAATCAGCTTTTAACCACACATTGTTTTATAATGGCAGTTTTAAACACTGTGCTACAAGAAATTTAATTCACTAAATTCAAAATTCAGATAATACGTTATTTAATACTTCAAAAGTGATTAAAAAATTATTTCTTTTTGAACATTGTTTTACTTATTTTTGTTCTTTAGTCCGATAAGAAAATTATATCCAGTGGTTTCAAGATTTGTTTCGAGATTAATAAATATTATTGAACAATTTAATAACCCTTTTACTCATTATTTTTTCAGCTTTTTCATTTTGAAATATTTCATTGAAGCTGTAATAAAATTGCAACTTTATCGTCAGCACTTTTCCAGATTGTTACAAAATACAGAATTCGTATTATGTGTGGCCCTTTTTAATGGGCCACTTCAATTGAAATTTGAGGCTAGATTTTGTCAGCTTCCCTCAAGTCTCAAGTGACAAGATGAGCTCAATGTGTTTAGTATTTTTCGTATTTCAAGAGGTTTTGCCTTATCAACTCGGAGTGTGTTATATACTGATAACCTTCACGACTCTATTTTTTTTTTCATTCTGTTTTTGAAAATCGAAACTCAATATTGAAATTACTTTTTGTTTTATTTGAAACTGAACAAAATTCATTGTAATATATTTTTCGTTCAACCCTGAGCTGCATTGTTTCCCACAATTTGCAAAATGTGTTGAGCATCTTAGGAATTAAAGAGGAGAAGGGGATAGAGACTGACTATGAGCTAGAGGGGGGAGAAGTGATTGAAGGGTCCTGCTACAATTGATTGATATTCGAGCTGGCCGATTGGGTTGCCTTGGGTCGCTGCCTGTTTACCAAAGTGATAACGTGGCCCAGATTATGTTGTGATCCGATCACTGTAGTGTGTGTGTATGACTGTGTGTGTGTTGCATCATTTTACACATCACGTGCCACACGCGACCTAACGTTGTGCCGGCAAATTGCGACATTTTGCAACATGCGTCGCAGCCTCTTAAATTTCAACAATTGTCGCATCGAGTGGCTCTTTCCTCACCTCTTCCCGTTCGCTTCCCACCCCTCTTATTCCCCTTTGTCAGCGGGAGTTGGTCTAAACTCTAGAGGCAACTTGTACCTTATGTTTTCCTTGTCTCGCTCCCTCTCTCTACATTCCCGCCACTCTTTGGCGGCATTTCAAAGCAGCTGCCGCATTTGGCAGCCACCGAATGTTGCCAGAAATATTCGCAAATATTCTTTGGCTTTTGTCATAATTCTCCGACTGTTTTTACCCCATAACATAACCATAACATATATTCCTTTCATTTTCTGCTCTTTTTTTATTTTACTCCATTTATTTGGCAGCCTCGCTGCGGAGTCTATGCGGCAATAAACAGAATTAAAATTCTAAATTAGCTTGTTGCAGTGGCAAAAACTCAAAGAAAACTAAGAGTACGCTGCTTTAGTTAGATGTTCTCGACTGGGAGATGCCCTTTCATAACAAACTATGAATTTCAAATTATTATTTACATGACAGCTGTAGGATATAGTAAGAGTACACTAACCAAAATTAATCACTTGATTGTTTGTAGTAGATTTCTTCTCCCATCTGTGTTACACTTTTGCACACAACTATCATACCCTACACTGTGCACACTCTTTACTCAAATTACGCGGAATTTCAGTTTCACACACTATAAATAGAAATATCTATTAAGCGAAAACAGCACAGAAAACAAATATCAAAATTATCTATCCACCCTCTAATACCACAATCCCGATCTCATATATCCTTCCCCACCCACTACCTCTTCCCCACCCCCTAAACAACTCCCTCTCCTCTGCACACTCAATTCCTGGCAATCAGTGACCATTGAATGCGTTCGCCGTTACCGGATTTATGCGTCATTATTGTACTTAATCTGCAGGACCAACCGCTGACCCATGTGAAATAGGGGCAACCAACACGCAATCGAAATAGATTTTTGGGTTATTCTATTCTCTTGGAATCTTTCGCTCGAGTGCGAAAAACAACAGCAGCAACAATAATTTGAAGTATGTGAAGAATTGCTCACATTAGCCGGATGTTCGCTATGGTGGTAACCAGCTGCTCCTGCACTTAGTACTGCTCCTGTTGTTGCTCCTGTTCCTGCTGCTGTTTCTCCCCTGCAGCACAAATGAAATTTGCAAACAATTCAAATTGAATTTGTAAATCGAATTTGACTTTTGAGTGTGTTTTCCGTGTTTTGCTGCAGCAAATAGAGACATATCAAAACTTGAATGCACACACACATACACAACACCTGACCACGCCCACACAGACACACATCTAGCCCCCCAAAAAGTGCACAAATCACTCAACAAGTTGGCGGCTGTGGCGCATAAATGTCTTGCAGTGAAACTGCATTTTAATAGTCCAACAACAAAGAGAGGCGCTTCGGGAAGTGATTCTTTAGGCCAGTAGGGGAGTTACCATGTTGGGTAGGGTTAAAAAACATTTGATCGACTAAAACATACCGCTTTAGTTCATTTCATTTCATTTTAACTAAAAAATAAGCTTAAAAAACTATTTTATTTCACTTATTGGGATGTAATAAAGGACTAACAAATACCCTGCTATCACAAATTTAATACCAATAAAGGCCAATTGATATACTGCAGATAAATGTAACCTTTTTTTGTTTTACAAAGTATCTAAAAGGCCAGCTAACTTTTTTTAAGACATTTTTAATACCCATTTAATTGGCATTCAAGCTACACAGGGTATTTAAGCGGCACAGCGAGTTATGCTCGTAAAACAGCGGCACAAGGCAAAAGGTAAAGGTTTTTGGCTGTTCCTAAAATTATGAGTTAAACAAGAGACACAAGAAAACTTGGAACTTGTCATAGAGTTCATTCGCATAGATCTCCGGAGCGAGCCCCGTTGCAGATGCAGCCCACATGTGGCAGGAAGGAGGGCTGCCAACGGGAAATGGGTACGGGTATGGTTATGGGTTTGCGAGTGAAAATGGTAATGAAAATGGGGGGAAAATGCGCCGCGTGCCGCATGCCGCGAATACACGTGTGCCATAAATTTTATAGCATGTTGCATGTTGCATGTTCCTTTGAGCTTGGAATGGGCCTTTCCTGGTTTTCTTTTCGTTTCTTTGGTTTCTTTTGAAGACGTCCAGTGCTCGGTCAAAGGTCGCTTGCATCATAAAGCCACTGACATTAACGATCCACGCCGCTGGGCGAGTGTATTGACTTTATTTAAGTTGCTCCAACTATGACAAGATACTTGTTTAGTGTTTGGATTATTTGTCGCCAACGATTTGTGTGTCGCCCCCGCAAACATGCAATTACGTTGTTTATTCTAGATGACAAGAGCCAAATGGGAAATATATACAAATATATTTACAGGCAGAGAAACAGATACACAACTGTAGATACAGATACAGATACAGATACTCATATTCATTCTCATACTGTTCGCTGGCATCAAAAAGCAAGTCAACAGCCAAGTCTGGCATTCAACACCAGCAAGTTACAACATCATCATTAGCATAGAGATTATAATCACCATAATAATGACGATGTTGTTGATGATGATGATTATCCTTTTGTCAGCGCATGCAAACATGCAGACGTGAATGAAAAATGGTAGGAATCAAACGGCAAATAATGCAGACAACGACAATGCCAACAATAACACGAGTCCAAAGTAAATATATAAACTATAAAATAATTTAGTACAACGATCAGTTGATACCCTTACTATAAATATTTAAACAAAGTGCATTCTTGAAAAAGTAAATTAAAGTTTTTAAAAATTTTACAAATTCTACACTTTAAATAGATTTTAAAACTAATGTAAATTTAAATCAAAATAATCATAACTTCTTATGTATACTGGACTCATTCATCGGACTAAACGGTTCATAGCCTTATGTACATATAAAGTAATTGATTTAATCCAAAATATAAACATTTAATTTAATAATTACATTAAGATCATTAAATTTTTCGTGCTTAGAATTATCTTTGAAATTTTTTTTATTTGTCTTATTCTCAAATAACTTTATGAATTTTCTAAATATTCTTAAATTTCTTTTGTCCAAATATAATTATGAATTTCTCGAATTTCTCTAAACTTTTTTGTAGTCCACAAATATTTATGAATTTTCTTTCTATGACAAAATTCGAATACCCTCCCAATGGTCCTCTTACGATGACGTCAACTCCTCTGTCTTGTGCTACTTTCAAGCTTCTCTTTTTCTCTTTTTGTTGCATAAAATGAAGAAATAATTTGAAATTCACACACACAAAGAGAGTAGAATTTCTCAGTCGTGGTGTCAACACAATGGCACCAAATTATTTAATACTTCAAGTGTGTGTGTATCTTTAGCTCCTCACAAATATCTTTGTATCTGTAGCTGTAAGTCGCCGCTTTGACTGTGTTCTCCCAGCAATTGCAAAAATTGTAGAATGTCTGTCGACTTGTCTTTGCTGGGTTGTTACCAACATTCGGCCCAGAGACATGTCATACTTCCCAAGGATGTTGTGCCAGTTCCCACTTTACTGCACCTCCCTCCCTCCTTCGCTCTGCCCACATTTTTTGGGTGCAATCTGCAATTGCTTTTAGTTTGAATTTCATATTTAATGAAGCTGCATTTCTATTGTTGTGGTCCGAAAAATTTGACATCAAATTGATTGTGTGTGACTGAATTTTTGCCTATGTAACAAATGAGCAAGTCTGGACTTTGGAATAACTAGCCGATACTTAAATGCTCTTAGCGTAGTAGAGAAAATGTGATAAATGCGTGATAAGTAAATTCTCAAGTGAAGTTCATAAAACTTCTTTGCTAACAGTTTTTTTTTTTGGTTTTAATCAGCATTGTAAGAGTATTTAACAAGTGGCTTAGGCTTCATACACGGTTTTCTGTTGAAAATATATCTAGGCTCAATTGTACGATGAATATTTCTGTAGCTTTTGCTGGAAAAGTGCATTTTAATTAGAGAAAAGCCTAAAATGCACAATGCTTTATACCACTTGCATATGGAATTGAGCCTGAAGCAAATAATTTGAGCTTGAAAATCGTTTTCAGCAATAGAAATGGGAGGAAGACCCTGTAATAGGAATGTGAAGTTTGTTTTATAGGAATTATAGTGGCAAAAGGAGATATCAACAGGAAACAACCAACTAAAATGTTATTAGAATATTATGATATTAAAAAAAAAAAGAACAAATTCTAGTTGTGTCGTTCTTTCTCTCATTTTCTGTTTTAAAACCCACGTTTCTATTTAAAAGAGGTGTTTCACAGTCTTGTGCACTACTGTGTAAACTTATCTGCAACTTAATAATAAAGCAACTATTGAGCTGCTGTAAACTCAAATTTCAAGCAATGCCGACTACTCGATTATACTAAATCCATGAGCATGCCAGCCCTCATCCCCTCTACTTCCAGTTTCACTGCCAACACTCCCCTATTCGTACCCATTTGCCACCTCTTTGAGCACTTTACAGGCCATTGCAAGTCAGCACATTCCAGGATCATTAACTCAACGTGCAATGGCTGCACAATTCGCCTTTAACAAGCAATTAAATCGAAACAAAAAAGACTCCCCTTCAGGGAGAAGGGTATGCACGGCAGCATAGATGATAGCAGAGAGAGAGGAGTGCAGAGGAGAGAAGAGGTGAGCCGAGTTGAGTTGAACAATGCAGTTTGGGAAAAGCACCGTGACATTGATTTATTTAACAATTACAACAAAACAAACGTAAATTTTTATAATTATTGCGCATGTAAACAAGCATTGTTGTTGTTCCTGCTGCACACCGGTGTGTGACAAGGAGAAAAGAGTCAGAGAGAGAGAGAGAGAGAGACAGGGATAGAGAGAAATGTCAAAGTGAAGTGACAGCTGCAACAAAAGCAGCAAAGATTCAGAAAAAAAAGTCCCCGGCGCCGTCTTTTGCTTGAAATAATTACTTTTTGAGAGCGCAACCCCCTCTGGGCTTGGCCAAACCCCTGGCCCCTCCCCCATCGCAGGACACACCCGCGCGCATATGTCGCCGTTGCGATTTTAATTTTAAAATTTATGCTAACAGCAGTTTGAGAAACTGCAAAGCAATAGAAAAATAAGAGTTGCATTGGAATGGGAGAAAGAAGTGTAAAGAAATGGGATTGATGGACGAACAAATACCCTATAAGAAACAATTATGAAATCACTATGTTTGTAATACTGTAAAATTTTCAATATTAGTGACATTAAAAGGGATTAATAGGTAAAACTGCAGGAAAAGCTGTATGCTAGCTAACAAACGCCCTTTGTTAAGAGTTACAAAGTAAGTCAGTTTAAGATAATGCATTTGATATCATTTTAAAAGCGTACTTTGCTTACAGGGTATACAAAACGCAGTCAGCAGGTTGCCAAGGGGTTGTCAGCGGGCAGCAGCAGGTTGACTCAGAAATGTGGGTTTGTGGCAAGTGAACGGGAGGTGGCAACAGTTGGGGTAGTTGGCAAAGCAAATGAGGCAACCGTATGACATTATTTGTGCAGCACTTTTTTGCGTTTTTAACCCCTTTGAGCCGAGTGGCTTCATCAATGGACACATTTGCCTCAAATGGAAACAACGTCATCGGCATTGGCATCGTCATTGGCATCGGCGTCCTGTTCATCAGCCTCATCAACGCAAAGTAAATATTTGCATAATCTGCAGCTGTGTGTGTCTCTCAGTATATATGTGTGACGGTCTGTGTATGCGTGTGCCTGTGTGTGTAATTTGTGGGTGGCAGTGGGCGACAGCAGCACTTGGCATGTTTACTTTACAAAATGCAATAACAGCAGCAACAGGAGTCTCTAACATCAGACGATGAAAGCGAAGTGAAGAGCATAGAATGCTAGGAAGGGAAGGAAGGGAGAATAAAGCAGGGAAGAGAGTGAAAAATATGCTAAAGAAAACATCATTCGGTCACCAACACACAATATATAAAACAAATTAATTGAAAACCCATTCAAAATCCATTTGAGCTCAGCTCAACAATGCATTCAATAATTACTCATGAAACCAAGACTTCAGAAATTTATATCTCGCTCTCAACAAAAATCCGGGCAGAAATAAAGACTCGTCATCGTGTGGAACATGAAGATATGACAGGCTAATCCTTTGAGCACCCAGCTGTACAACAAAAGTACAAAAGTAAAATAAACAATGATGAAATGTGCGTTGAGCTATGAAATGAATCATTTGCAGAAGTTACCTGGAAGCGAACAAAATCATGTCCAGAAAAGTGACTTTTAGATGCCCTAAGTAAAGATAGTAAAGGTAAATAAATAAATATCTAATTATTCAAGCTAGTAAATGAAAATAAGCTCTAAAACAAAGTGAGTAAAGTTTATTAATTCATGATTATTATATAAGAAACCAATGTTCAAGCACGAACATATTATATTAACAGAAATTACCAACGCAGCGATTATTTTAAGAAACGATGTAAACCCTAAATTTCTAATCTATGAATATACTTGTCTATCTATGCTTGCGACCCGTTTCCATGCTTGGCAACGAAGCCTAAGATAAAAATACTTCGAATATAAAACCACGCTCTGTCCTGTGCGTGGGGTACAACACCAAATTCTTAGAGGAGAGCTGTACTCCGCTGTAATTTGTAGCTATATAAGGCCTAGGATTTAAGAAATAAAGTTAGTTCAATTTTTGTGCTCAACCAACCAAGTCTTGATGTCCATTTATTCATTGGTCCTTCGAGCATTCTGTTGTTTTCCCCACCAGTGGTAAGAGACACAGAATTTTAAACCAGCACCTTATAGTGATGTACTTAAGGTTGCTAAATATTGGTCTGTTGCTATCATAAGAAGCGCAGTACTGATGGCTCTTGTTCTCCCTTTGAGGAGACAGAGTGAGCGTTTTCGAGTCTGTGATCGAAACGCAGAACTGATGGCTCTTGTTCTTCCTTTGAGGAGGCAGAGTGAGAAATTTCGAGGCTGAAGTCGAGAAAAATATAATAAAGTCTCGAAGTCCATTTATTCATTGGTCCTTCGAGCATTCTGTTGTTTTCCCCACCAGTGGTAAGAGACACAGAATTTTAAACCAGCACCTTATAGTGAAATACTTAAGGTTGCAAAATAAATTGGTCTGTTGCTATCCTCCACCAGTGATAAGAAGCACAGAACTGATTGCTCTAGTTCTCCATGTGAGACAGAGATAATAAATATCCGAAGAGGATTAACAAAAACTCTAGCGCTCTAAAAGAAAAAGAGGCAGGGAAAAAAAAAAATTTAGTGTTTCCGAGGCTTTACGTCGGAATTGTGTGCGGTCAAAAAAAAAAAAAAAAAAAAAAAAAAAAAAAAATAAATCGACACGAAAATATTATAGCGTTTCCGAGGCTTACATCGGAAAGTGAAAGAAAAGTACGAGGTCGATTCTAAAGCAATAGAATCGGAAATCGGAGTGGCTAGAGGATTTACAACCCCAAGAGCCAGAAACAACGTCCGCAAAGACAGCAGCGACTAAGCGTCAGCGACATAAGCGTCAGCGTCAGCATCGTCAGCGGCATCAGCAGCAGCGTGAGCAGAGGCATCAGCAGCAGCGTGAGCAGAGGCATCAACAGCAGCGTGAGCAGAGGCATCAACAGCAGCATCAGCAGCAGCATCAGCAGCAGAGTCAGCATCAGGACAGAAGCAGCGTCAACAGCAACAGCGACTACAGAAGCGTCAGCAGCATTAACAGCGACAACAAAAAAATGTGGTAAACATGGTTTAAATGTAATTTAATTTTAATTGAGTAACCGCCGTTTCTGTGGCCCTTGGCAGAATGTTCAAGCACGAACATATTATATTAACAGAAATTACCAACGCAGCGATTATTTTAAGAAACGATGTAAACCCTAAATTTCTAATCTATGAATATACTTGTCTATCTATGCTTGCGACCCGTTTCCATGCTTGGCAACGAAGCCTAAGATAAAAATACTTCGAAATATAAAACCACGCTCTGTCCTGTGCGTGGGGTACAACACCAAATTCTTAGAGGAGAGCTGTACTCCGCTGTAATTTGTAGCTATATAAGGCCTAGGATTTAAGAAATAAAGTTAGTTCAATTTTTGTGCTCAACCAACCAAGTCTTGATGTCCATTTATTCACCAACGATATTCAACATTTTTTCAAATTATCTTAATTATTTAAATCTGTGAATTATAGCAAAAATTTTCTAGTTCCTCAAATCATTTCAACAATTTAAAATACCCTTTCCTTTCTTATGAAAACTGAAGAGTTGTTAACAACATCAGCCGCTTCCTGTGCGTCTCCTACATTTCGTGTCTGAGAATAAGAGTGTGCCTTTGATTTGCCCCTATCGTTTTCCCTCTCTTTCGCTCACTCCTTCATTGAGTTCACATTTATCAACTGGAGTGCACAGCTGTCCTCGAGTTTTTGGAAAAGAAGTCAAAACAGCGTCAACACTGATAAACCATAGCCATAGCTAAAGTGTCTTTCAATGTCTTCAAGCATGTGACCACGCCCACAAGACCAGATATATAGAAACAGACAGAGGTATATGTGCTGAAATTGCACTTGAGATTCGTCACATGTCATTGGAACTTATGTAAATAGCATTTGCCGAAGGGTGTTCAACTGAAATTGATAGTTTGTGAATGCCATCGACACGCTGCTGCTAATTAAAATAGATGATCGATGAACTCGACAGAGAAATGGGGTTGGCAGGGGGAAACGGGCATAAAAAAATAGTGAACAACCCTTGAGAACCAGTAGGAGAAGAAGGAGGGTTGTAGGATTGCAGGGTTGCCTCGTGTTGCTCTTAAGCCAGCTTAGCCACACTTCTTCAAGCTTAGCTCAAGCCAATGGCTTTACAGTAACAAAAACTGGTCCAAAAGAGAAAAAAACGCAAATCTCTTGTGACAACATAAATAGAAACATGATTTAAGATCGGTGCGGGATCCGCGGCATATTTACAGCTGGGATTACAAGCAGGCACACAGCATGATATAAGCACAAATCAAATCAAATGAGATGAATTGAATAGAGAGACAGAGAGAGAGACAGGATGGAGAGGGAGTGCCAGAGAGAGAAACTGGAGAGTGCTCTCCCCGGGTGGTTCATCATTGAGTTCATCTCGTTTTTTTAGCCTCATGCGAGGGGTTAGAAATTTTGATTAGCCTTCTGCACAACGGAAATGGGCTACCATTATGTACACCATATCCCATTTGTAGTTGCTATTCTTTTTTGTTCGTCCTCCTGCTCCTTTTCCTATTTTTTATGCGTGCTGCTTTCATAAATTATAACTAAACTTGGTTCGCCCTTTGTGCGTTTGCCATGTAATTTGGTTTGGCACAACGGCTGTCAAGGTGCAAAAAACAAAAAAATTTGGGGGAGAAATTCGTCTGATCAGGCATAAAGGATCATGCAGAGGTAGAGGAGGATACCTAATCAAAAAATAACAAACTACGCAGCATAATTGCAGCGGAAAGTTGTGTAAATTGTGTTGAGCTAAACAATGGCAATTGGGACACTTTTCTGGTTTACACGAGCTCGACCATAAACTGATTTTTAAGGGAGAGTGTAAATGGAAAGAAACAAATGTAATTTTTATTTAAAGCAGTTACATTTGTTACAAAAAAAAGTAGGCAAAGGATGAGTCATTTATAATTTAATATTTAAATCGTATGCAATAATAAATTAGTAATTTTTGTTGTACAATGTACAACAAAGTTGTTTATGAAGCTTGAATCATGTCGTTTAAAAATGTAAAACATTGTCACGAATATGCCATCACAATTTTCGAGCACCTTTAAATTTTAGGAACATGATTTGATTTTGTATTTTAAAGCAATATTTTAGCTAAATAAATTCAGAGAAATTAAACATTTAATTTTATTAAGAGTCACAGAAAGCTTCCTTTATGATCAGCTTCTCGACTAGTTTTCAAGCGTAACTCATAAACTTGGATAAACAAACAGCTGCAGTTGCACTCCCCACTGCAGTCCCTACAGCACTTTCCCCCATAGCAACTGGCGAGGGTTGCCAAAGGAGTTTGTTTTGGGGGGGGCGTGCGACGCAAATATGAATTATGTAAATACGCGCAGAAGAGTGAGACTATAAAATTAGCACGAAGTGCGCCCTAAACTAATTGCATTAATATGTCAACATGCCGCGCTGTCTGCGAGTGTGTGTGAATACGAATAGCTGTGAGTGTGAGTGTAGTCGTGAGAGTATTGGGATGAGTGGTGCTGGCTGAGTGCATAACGCGCACTACTTAAGATTACACAACGGCCAACAGCAATTTCGAAAAGTACTTAAAGTTTATTTATTTTGCGTCTGCTCGACACGCAAACATTAAAAACAACAACAACCAAAAAGAAGAAAGAAAATTGATGAAACTGCGGAGAAGAGTGCGATAGAGAGAGGGGAGGTAATAGAGGTCTGAAGAGGCCGCAAATTAATTCAGTTGCCACCCACTTGGTAATGTTGTCGAGTACAAATATTTTCTTTTCGATTTCAAATTTCACATTTTTCGTATTTACTTCAAGTGTGCAACACGCTCCACTCCCACCCCCGCCCCACGCACTACGCCCCTACCTTCACTGCATTTCGTATTTATGATTTATGCTTTGACGATCACCCAATAGCAAACACATTAGTCCAGACACAAAAAAGAGAAAGAGAGGGAGCAATTCGCCTTTGAAGTGTTTCACGTTTGCCTCAGGATAAATGATGTGATAATTTGGCAAAATATTAAAACAGCAATTAAAAATGCATTCGAGTGTCAATTGCAAATGCCTTTTTTTAAGCGCTCTATAGGCTGAGAAGTTTTTTTGAATACCCTGTAAGTACATATATTGTCAAAGGGGGTTTTAAAGTCTATACATTAGCTTATTTGAAATTTTGTTCCTGTTGAACAAGAATATAAGTTTTAAATTGGTACTTACTTCGTCTGTATATTTCCTATTCCAAGGTAATAAACTATTTACAGGGTATTCTTTAGCTCACCATACTACACTTACTGTTTTTAATTCTTGTTCTGTTGCTGTTTCTGTTTTCAGCTGGTGTCTCTGACACATAAAACAACATAAGCATGAAAAATGAAATTTATGCATTTTGTTGAAAGGGTTAATGGGGCGTATGCGCTACGCGTTTCGATACGCTGCACTTTTAGTTACGCAATCGATCATGATCTTTATGTTTTTTATAACTTTGGATACATAAAACTGAAAACAATTTTTGTTTGTTACATTTTTTAAAAGCAAAACAAATGTAGAACAATTAAAAATGTTCAAGGAAAAAAATTAATAAATGAACATAATACAATAAATAAACTTTGAATGCAATTTATTAAAACATGTCTTTAGAATAAGAATTAAATAAATTTTTTGTTTTAAATAGTAAAAATAGAATTTTTATTTATCATTTTGTATTTTTTATTAGTCTTTGTCGTATGTCAATCAATAACATTTAATAGGGAACTCCAAATTGTGGTACAAATTTTATAACTCAATAAATCGCTGAGCTTACAAATTCCCGTCTGCAAATCGAAATGAAAATAAACGATGCTACAGTAATACTAATAATGAGGAAACTGACTGCTGACTGGCATACAATAAAACAAATTGTGGCGAGAACAAATTGTAGACAGTACTTAAAAATACTATATAAACTTGCGTTAAAGTATACAAATTTAAGCATGTATAGACTGGTCTTATATATAGCTGTAGTATATATAAGTAGATATATATTATCTGTCGAGGGTGCGACCAAAAATTTTGCTAATTAAAGTTAATATTGACAAATGATGGAGGCAGTGGACAGTGTCAAGAAACTGCCACGAGCATGTCGCGTCGAATTTCCGTTACAATATACCCCCTAAAATTCAGTGTTGACAGATCTGTGGATCCGTCTGCCGCATGTGTCGCATTTGACGCCAACGCAACGCTGGCGTCGATGTCGCTGTCTCTGCCGCCGTTGGCATCGCTGCGACTGTAAATGATGCATGTTTAATTGCCGGCGCATAAATTAAATTTCGGCTGAGCGTGCTGTATCTTTCACTCTATATACACGCAGGGTGTGCGTGTGTGTGTGTTTGTTCTGCGCTCATTTGCATACACACACACACAGTGGGACCACACAGGCATTGTTGTTCTTACCGATATGCCCAATAAGTCTGTCAATGCTAAAGCAATCAATTGACTTGACAAGAAACTTTGAGTTTTTCTTCTGAATCGGCGCTTTTTTTGGTACTGTGAGAAAAAAGTGTCAAATACAGCAGCGACAGCTACGATTTGATGACTTGAATGTGCACTAGAAATTATTTCAGCTACAACTTGATGGCTTTATAGCTAGAAAGAGCAAAAATCTTGGATGGTTTTGGCAGCAAAATGTTTATCAAAATATTTATTTTAAAAACTGTTTAGCTTGTCATGATTTGAAATAGTTTTCTAAGAAGCTTTGGCATTTAAGGGGTTAATAAACACATAAAAAATTAAATTTTTAAGCTTTTTGGCTCACATAAATAAATTAATTAAATTTAGTTATGAAATTTATTAAGCAGTAAGTGTTATTTATGTATGTAATATAGTCGTATTATTTGATTGTAAATTATTTACCCTCATTAAAAACAACCAATGTGATTCTAAACTGGCCTTAATTGCATAAAAGATACTCGTATCTTTAACTCAAATTATTCTAACGAAATTCATCTAAAATACAAGCAATTACAATTCAATCAGTGAGCGAGTTTGAAAAGTATTTTTCAATAAAATATACGCAAAAACACGACAAAAGCTTCAGGTAGACGGTGTGAAATGCAGTTAACGTGTTCGACATGGCCATAATGTTTGAGACCTGAGGTTTGAGGTATGAGCTGTGAGCAGTGGGGTTTGAGGTTTGAGGTCTTTTGGCCACAGCGAAAGCAAATCAGACGAGACAACAACATATCGAAGCCTCAATGAATTGGTAATTTATTATGCGACGTCATGGTGTGGGCTAATTAATGGCCAACGGATTGGATTGGATCGGTTTGGCGTGGCTTCAGCTTCGGCTGCGGCTTGGATCTGGCCATGTCAGCGCTTATCGGACGCGTCCGTTCATCGACAGCAGTTCGCCAAATTAATGCAAATCATGCAAGCGACCAGCAGAAGATGCTTCTGCTGACAATAATGATGATAGTAATGCTAATGATGATGATAATGACAATGATACAGACCAGCCAGACAGACAGTCAAACAGTCCGTATCAATGTGGGCCTAATGAGTCAAGTGGCCGAAAAGGATTTTGTGGGTGCGTTCTCAACTCGGACACAAGTCCGGCTAATCCAACTCAGATAAATTGTATAAAATGAATCACGGCCAAAGAACGCAGACAGATACAACAACAATAACATTGTTAATGTCGTCTTAGTAGATAAGAGCGGAAATGGGAGAGGAGAGTAGTGGAGACTCGATGAGAGATGAGTGTACATTTCAAGCTATTGCCATATGCTGCCTCCATCTCAATTATTCATGCAGTCATTCATACATTCATTTATTCATTCCATTGCCGCATTCAACCCGCAAAACGAGGCGTGGCACATTCAAGGTGTTATTGTGGCTTCTGATGCGCATTATTTGCTTAATTAATCATCGAACAATTGCGCTGATAGCCGACCAAGATACAAAAGTATCTACGAGTGTGCAGCGACCTTTCGACTTTGTTTGTTTGGCCTTAAACTTCGATTAAAAGCCTAATCTTAATCTGCTGAAGGGTCTAAGTCAATGTTGGTTAGACGATTATCGTCAGATTAATCATCGATCATTGCTAATGTCATTTATTTTAGTAGCAGTAAATAGTTTTAAAGTTTTAGAAACCGGATTGGATTTTTGATGCTTTTTTACAGTAAATCAATAAGTTTTCTCGTATATTGAGATCATTGCACCGATCAGCAAATTCCAGTTCCAGTTTGCCTCTGCACATTCTCAGATACTTTGTGTTTGTTGCACATAAATCAATAAGCCAAAAACCAACTGTAAATTTACAAAAGGGATGAGCAGGCAATAAACGTATTTCTTCTGCGTTTGGCCAACTGAAAGTTGAGTTTGAGACTAAGAAATAAGACCGAAACTCTGGCGACAGCCAGGCAGCTGATAAGAACTGCAGACAGGCAGCCAGTCAGTCAGAGGAACAGATAAAAAGATACTTTAACTTGGTCTATTGGCAGTGCAAGGTTGTGCAACGAATTGTCATTTGATGTGGACGGATGTGAACGAAGTCCCATTGTCAGGTAACAATTTTTAAGGCCGAAAACTCATTCAAGAATCGCTGTTGCAGCACAATGGGATTTATAGATAAAGAAGAGCACCACCAACCATAAAATACCCAGTGCCTATGAAGGACTATGTTAAATGGAATGCCTGCCTTTTTCTACCCATAAGCCACTCAGTGCAGGGTGTTAAAAGACAGTACTGAGCAGAAGAAAGCAATGGAGTAAAGGGCAGC
This sequence comes from Drosophila nigrodunni, assembly GCA_020829145.1. NCBI lineage: Eukaryota > Metazoa > Arthropoda > Insecta > Diptera > Drosophilidae > Drosophila > Drosophila nigrodunni. The sequence continues at coordinate 2,912,059 of JACVCZ010000008.1, forward strand.
GGGGAAAGGCGACACGTACCTGCCGCTGCTGCTGTTGTCGCTGCCTCTGCTATTTCCGATTTTCACATTTTCCGATTGTGCAGGATGTGCAGGACATGACAGGACGAGTGTTGGTAAATAATTGGTTATGGGTATAAAAATGCCAGTGCAAAATCAATGCTATTTAGGGGTAGCTAAAGGGGCAGCTGAGGGGTAGCCGTAGGAGTGGGGATGAAAATCAAATACATTGAAGTTGCCACTCGACTTTTCCCACCGTTTTGTGCGTCCGTCTCTCTGTCTCACTGTACGTCCGTCTCTCTGATTTCTACGTTTTTATGCACGCATTTCGAATTTGACGTCTGTCAGATACAGATAGATTTTATGTCTCTTTATGCTCGTGTGTGTGTATCTTTTATTTAATTATTGCTGTAAATTCGTTCAGCAATCACATAAATTTCCCCACTGACACACATTACAAATTTCTTGATGGCCGTCATTCATTTAAGATGTGTCAAAGAAAAATATCTTTCTTTGAAAAAGATAGATATACACCCTCATAAGTTGTAAAAGTCGCAGAAAAGCTATAAAAAGCTAAAGTAAACTTTGGACAAAATTGTTGTAATAATTTCTACAGTTTAAAAAATTAATTTGTAATTAGAAAAAAGCATAAAAGGGGAGAATTTTTTTTATGCCAAAAATGTGTAAATAAAATAGTTTCTGTGACAAATTCAATTTGAAGATATATTTTGGAAAGGAAATTTTGTTTTTAAAGACTTTTACAAAACAAATTATTATTTTAGAGCTCTCTAGTACCTCGACAAGGGTGCGCAGAAACTCAACTCAGTTCATTAAATATCTATAAGTCAATAATATAATGAATCACTTACCAGACAGCTGCGATTTGTGGTTTTGATTGATGTCCGATGTCTGAAAAAGAGGAACAACATATTATTTTTACTCTGTTCTGGTTGATCTGTAGAAAATAAATATTTTTTTGCGCAAGTTGAATATGAGATTATAGTTCTTTTGATGCATTTTAACCGTCTCCCTTTTTATACACATTTTTTAATTTAACCCCCACAAAAAATGACTTCCTTATGCAAAACATGCAAACATTTCCCAATAATTGCCAGATACATTAATTTTCGTTTAGGAAACAGGAATAATTTGTGTGTGTTCTGTGTTTAAATTGAAAGTGTTGTGTGTGATCCTCAGTTTGTACAATGTATTCCTTGGGGACGATATTCAAAGTGGATTAAGTAAATGAGGAGAGTGTGTGGCATGTGGTAAGTAAAGCAAAGTAGCTGCTATTAAAGAGTCGCCACTTAAGCTCTTGTGTTTGTGCAACAGCCCCAGCAGCAACAACAACAACATGTGAGGAATGTTAATGCGTCAGACCAAAAAGCTACAAATGTCGGCGAGTCATTAAGTGACTTAAGGAGAAACGGGGAGAGGTGACAGGGGAGTGGCACACTCTTGTCGCCTCTCTGTCATTGTGGAAGGTGGCAGAAGGTGCACATCAATTTTGAAACATTTTTGAAACATTTTCGCCTCCAAAAACTGAAAGACACGCCCCCGCGCATTAGCTGACATCCCTGCCCCTGTCGTTGCCCCCAAAATACTCCCCTTGGCTGTAAGTGCGGAGATTTCAGCTGTGGCCACACAATTATCTGCCGCATCCGTCAGCTAGCAGATCCTCCATATAGAGGGAAACAAAAAAAGTATAAAAGTGTTAAGTAATGAGTTAATCTGTGAAGCCTTCGCATGATTAAGTGCTTCAAGCTACAGCGAAAGGGGCATGATCATAATGATTTAGCTCATTATGAGGTGGCCTCTAAATAGAATCATTTTACCTAGTCTCAACTCTCGTCTCGTCTCATCTCGTCTTGACTTGTCTCATCTTGTCTGATGAATTATGATTGAAGCTGCCTGAAAATGTCTGCACATTTGTTTAGACTTTTCAACAGTATTTATTGCACAAATTAACTTAAATATAGCCAAGATTAAGCAGCGGCTATGATCACACAGCAGCAACTGGAATTGTAAGTGGAATGGGAATAGGAACCTGAAACTAAACTGGAACTGGTAGCTTGAACTTGCCGTAAGTGAGCGGCAGTCGGACTGAGGGGAAAAACTAAATCAAAAGCGGCTTTTGACATTGCCTTATCAATATATATATTTTTATTTATATATATGTGTGTCTGTATGATAAATTACGATACTGATATCGCATTCACTCTTGCCTTCGAGTCGCTACTCCTGCTCCAGTCGTATCTAAGTAGGTGAAAGTGAAAACGGTAGCCATTGGATCTGATTGACATAATTGGGCTTAGCATGAAACCCCCGAAGACACACACGAACATATGTCGAAAACAATTACGACTGCTTGGGCGATGAGTATGTGGCTAGGGGATACCCTGTGGTTAGCTTTGGAATCAAGTATTAACACATGTAAACCTTTATTTCACTACAAAACTCTCTGGTAGTAAATAAATAGTTCAGTTAATTAACAATTCCTATATTAATTAGTCATCAAATAATATACTGAACTAAAAAATACATCAAATCTACTTTAAGAAATGTCTAAATGTATGCAAATTTATTAAACAAATGCAGATGTTTATCTGCGATACTCCATAGAGCATTACTAGTCAGATTTAGACACAAATACACATAATCAGATACAGCTAGTTAGTTAACAACAAGTTTCCACTTCGTTCATTTCAAGGCCACTGTATGTGCACTCCCCGCATACACATTTCAACTTTACAGGGTATACACGTAGAGCTATCACATTCGCTTATAGTTTATGATCATACAGACAATGATCAATGACAATGAGCAATCTGTATCATAAATATTGTCAGTTTGACATTATGAACAGCAACAACAACAACATAAACTACAACAACAAAGAAAACAATTCAAAATGTGATGCGTTTTATTTTTTGCGTTGTTTCAAGCCCCAAAACCCCAATTAAAAAATGTGATTAAAACCGCAGCAGACAGAGCGGGAATCAGATTTGAAGTGAGCCAAAGTCGTACTTGTATATTTTGAGGTAGGTGAACACACAGCGAGTCATAAATTATAATTATCGACGAGATTAACTCTTTGCCGTAGCACTTAACGCCGATGACACATGCAAGGAGAGTGCCATGTCCAAAAAATACACCAGACAACAGACCCCAATCCAAACCCCAAAAACCGAACCCAAAACCGAATCTAAAAAAAAAAAACCCAAAGAGTTTTTTGTTGGTGAAAGAAAGCAAACCTCAGATAAGCAGCAAAGACGACACTAAATCGTATGTGATAGCAGCACAACAACAACAAAAAAAAGCAACAAAATCAAGAAAATTAAAATCAAAAGAAATATGTTGAAAGACAAGAAAGTGATCGTGTAGAAGACGCCCGTAAAATTAGCTAAAAGTAATGGAAAATTGTTCAACTTCTGGAGAATTTAAGTATTAGAAACATTTAAAAAATATTTTAATATAAAAATGCAATAATTTTTATGCCATTTACTGATTCTCTCGCCAATTAGATTCGAAAATATTTCATTAACCAACCAAATTGAGTTTGTTTTGACCTTTAAATAAATTTAAAACATTCATTTTAATAAATATAGCCATAGCTACCTAGCTAACCTTTACCTCAATTATACCCTGTAAAATAATTTCCAGCTAATTTCATACGGCATAAAAACATAACACATGCTTAAAAATAAAAAAAAAAACTTTTTATAAGAAATCAGAGGAAAAAAACTAAGTAAATAATGCATTCAAAATGTTGCTGGGCCAGAAAGAACGCAGCGAATAAAAAGTTGTCTCTTACTCCATTGCCAGTTATTGTTTTTTGTTGTAGTGGAAGTGTATGTTGTTGTTGTAGTTGTTGTCATCGTTTTTGGCGATAACTTAAAGGGGCGACACTGCAGTGTGGCAAGAAGGCGACGTTGTCGGCTTTTTCATTGATATCTTTCGGTGGCAAACAAAACGCAAGAAGCTCAAGAATTTATGACCCCCTGTGGCTTTATCGACGCCTCTGTCAACCCTCGAAGTCTCTGTCTTTACCTCTCTCTCTCTCCTCCAGTTTCCCCATCTCTTTCCCTCTCACTCTGTGCCGCTGCGATTGAAAAGCGGTTGAAAGATTCAAACCGAAATGCTGAAATTGTCACAGCAGAATAAAGTCAAGGGTTTGTTTTACTTGTTTTGTTCTTGTTACCATTTTTCGTTCCCATACCGAATTGCTTGTACTTTGTACCCAATACTCACAGTACCCACTTCATTCAGCACTGGATTTCATTCATCGTCTCTGTGTGATTTGAGACGGCTGCGTCTATCTTCTTTTGCTCTTTTTGGTAATTTTCAATTTTTTATAGTCGTCGTGGGTCGTCGCTGCTCTTGACCCGTAGTATCTCTTCAGCTAAGCCCCTCATACCGTACTCTTCTGCTCTATCACTGCATACTCCATCGAGAATCGACTGCTTATCTGGGGAAACCGCAACAAATGTGTGATTTGTGCCAAGCTGGTCCGTTAAGAAGTTGCGATTTATGATCCGCAGTTCTTTTTACAGGCTAATGCTTAATTATTGCAAATTGCATATCGACAAAGTGAGACAGTGACACAAAGGGAGAGAGAGAGAAAGAGGGATAGGGTGGCTATAAAAATTAACACGAATTTCGTTGACTACATTTCTGCTTAATATTTTAATTAGTGCAACAGTCATAAAACTCTCGTCTTGCGTGTAAAAATAAACCCAAAGATGTGGCAACTTAACGACCTGGCAGTAGCAGGTCTCCATCTCTCTCCTTCTCTCTCTTTCACTTTCGTTTCGCTATCTCTGTCCCCCGATAGACTCGTACTGCTTAAGTACCTCAATATGCCCATCGAAAGCCGAGCGACTGAAAATAAAATGTTTAAATGCGCATAAAAAAATCGTCTTAAAAAGTGCACATTAACTTTAAAACATAAAAACAATCGTGTAGGCTAAGAGTTAAACATTTCTTTGCTTAACCAAACGGCCTAAGATCTTTCCTAACAGTTTCATTTGTAGACAACAATGACACAAGCTGAAAGTGTGCTTATCATAGGATGGAAGTATGATAGAGACAAATTAACTTATTTAAGTAAAATTCAAATCAAAAGTTTTATTTATTTATAACTAAGAGATGATAGAAAAGTTATCAATCACGTTCAGCTCCTTAATCCCCATCAGTTTAAAAATATAAGCCACTGTCATTGTATCTTTAGCTTAAACCGTTCTACATATAAAATTCTTACTATCCCTGGCCCGTTAACGCTTGAACTCCTTTCAATCCTGAAATATTAGAAGCGCTTTATGACGCATGTCCGCTGGCTTCTTGGAAGGCCTCAAACCAGTCAATAGTTTAGCCGACTTCTTGCCAATTTGGCAGTTTGTCTGGCACACTGTTAGCCATCATCATCATGATCGTTGTCTTGATCATTATTAACATACTTCCTGTCTGGCTATCGAGTCGATTGACTCAATCCGATCGGTCCCCAACACAACTATAATGCCATGTCTGCGTTTTAAATTTATAAATTCTCAAATTATCAGTTTATGGCTGCTTTTAGTTTTATGAACCGATCACGTACAAACCATCAACCGTTGGCGATGTCGAAGTCGATCCTGATCTTTGTACTGCGTGCGAATCTCTTCATCTGCCTCTTCTTCTTCTACGTTTTGCCAACTCATTCTATTCTTTGTTTTTCTCCATCAGTTTTTTATTACGATTTGCTTCGCTTCGGTTCGCTCACTTCAGTTTCAGCGCATTTTTATCGACTGCACAACTAATTAAAAAACGCTTCAGACTCACACTCGTTTTTCCCCAACCTCATAGTTATTTCTTGGGTTCGGTATCGGTTTTTGGGTTCGAGTTTGGGTTCGTAAGGCCCTGAGGGTCTCGTGGCGCTTTTAGTTTGAAAATTTAACAAATTATTTAATGATAGATGGTTGTTAAATTGTTGGCTACGCTTCTGTAACTCGGCCATCATTAGATCAACGGGAGTATTAAGTGATTATATAGAACTGTGATCAGCTTTGCTTCTAAACTGCATTTAATGTAATGAAATGAGTTTTTTTTTCCACTCTTTTTTCATTCTCTTAAATTGGTTCTTTAATCTTTAATTCTTCGCTCTTTTCTTGGCCAAATTTTTCAAATTAAATATCTCAGCGTGGGCTTAAAAGCTTAAGAATTTCCATAAAACGTTTATAAATAAATGTGCTACTAAAGTAAATCTTAGCTACAATAACTAATTAACACAGGCGGGCAAATAAAACAAATGAAATTAAAAGTCAATTAAATTTTCAAGTTGATCAAATAAAAAAATCATTGCATAAACATTCATAAATTAAGCACATTTCAGTTTGGCATTAGTTCATTTATAACTAGTATTATGTTGCATAATTAAACATTAATATTTACATTAGATCAAGCTGTAAAAACCAACAAGCAACAGAAGAGACTAGGCAATACCCTGCAGAAGCTGAAATCATCCAAAGAGTTTTAAGATAATATTTAAAGAATTTGTAAGTATTCCCATGCAGTATATAATTATACATTTTCTATAAACATTTAAGCGACTCTTAGTTTAACAATCAACTCTACAGGGTATATGCAAATTATTTAAAATAGGCCATAAATTATTGGCATGCCTTGTTACACTTCTATGGAACTTAAATTCAATACAATGTTGATAACTATTTATCAATATTTGTGTTTTATGGCTTTTAATTAATATTTTCGGTAGTCAACGACCACCGGCGGCGTTTGATAACACACATACGAATATATTCATATTCATTCATGTTATTCATTGAGTCGCGTGGGCGAGTGTGTCTCATTTGAATACACTCATACTCAATACTCAGGCTCATAATCATTTTCAGAAAAACGTTTCGAAATCTAGATAATCATAGAGTGTGTGTGGATTCATTAAAAACGAAATATGAGCAACAACAACAGCAGCAAACAACATCAAACAAAACAAAAGACCGACACTTTTTATGGAGCTACAGCTGCTGGCGGTCCAGCCCACTTTTCCCCCTTTCCCTCCTGCTGTCCACTGTGTGGCAAATAGTTTCGTTGATTCCTATCGAAAATTGTCGAGCTGTTTTTGGTAGCACAAAACACACAAAACACGAACAGCAGGCGGCAAATGGAGCCTATATCTAGATACATATATATGTTATATGTTTGTGAATTGTAAATTGTAAATTGTATTTTTCAGTATAATTAATTACACATTTCAATTGTGTGACATTTGGATTACGAAATATTCATTTTCTTGTTTCTCCTTCTCTCCTCTTTTTTTCCATACAGTATTTATTTATTTACGCATTGTTTACTGTCAGTTTTTTTTTATCCAAATTCTGTTTTTTTTTTGTGGGCAACATCGAGTATTGCGCAGCGGGTCAAATTTTGGTCTAACGTATTGGGTTTCAATCCACACGCAACTTAATTTTAAACAAACATTTAAATAAACAAAATATGAAGAACAAACAAAATTTACTAAATTACAAGGAGAAAAGAAGTCATGGCTTCAAAATTTGAATAGCTAAACTTTAAATTCATAAACGTTTCACTGGCACGTTAATAAAAAATCAAGAAAAATATATTTTTAGCGTACAAAAGTTTAGATTTTACTTAAATTTATGGATTCTTAAAGAAAAATAATAATAAAAAATAAATAAAACTTGATTCATAGGCGTTTTACTGGCTCCTACAGAACACTATATTTACTATTACTTACTCAATTTAAAGTTATGCTTAAATATCTTTTTTTACACTTAACTCTTAGCCATTTGAGCCTCTTCTTTCTGTTTTTAAACCACGTTCCTAAACATTTCACTGCCTGCTTTAGACACCCAACAAACTTTGCTTTTATTTATGTTTATTGCCACTTTTCTCTCACACATTTTACTCTCAGTTTATGCTACATAAATAAAACTATTTTTAATTTATGTTTTTTATTTAAATATAATTTTATGTAAAATTTGTCTGTTGTTTCTAAATACTTTCAATTTATTTGCATTGTTAACTCGTTGCTGATTGAGTTATGTGCCTAAACACCATTTTGTTGGCTACGACATGTAACTAACTATTGTCTTTCCAAATCAAAACACGATTTGTTGTGTCATATATCAATGGAGTACATAATTTAGGCATATTTCATTTTCCAAAATCAAACACAAGCAAACACTCACACACCAAATTTTAATTATAGCCATCACTCATGTTGGCTAACTAGCGGGAGGAGGGGCCAGCACTTGGCTAAAAGAGATACACAGAGAGAGCGAGAACACTCCTGTACATAAATTTCACACTCAACTCATTTCCTGCTCATTATCATATCCCTGCACACATTATACAATCTCTGAAGTTAGATGAGCATGCGTAGAGCATATCCCACAAAAACAGGCAGACATGGAAGACAGACAATCTTGTCATGCGTTGGGGATTTGAACAGACCCTGATTCTTTGGGTTGCGATGTGTAGTCTCTTTGGTGTGTCCAAAAAACCCACTCACTTTGGGTTTGGCTCTCCAACTCTCTCCCTCTCCTTCTCTGCTTGCATCTTGTGTCGAGTGGGCGTCCAGTCTGGTGTCTCAAGCGTCTCGTGCGTGCGTTGATTTTGTGGGGAATCGCAGAAGGCAATCAGCCTGTCACAGCCGCTAATTTCAATTATCTTGAGTGTGTGCGTATACGTAATTTGTTTACTTTTGTAAGCTTCAAAGCCCAAAATATCTGAACAACTTTAAGCAATAGCCTCTCCAACTCATCTCTGTCTCAGAGTCAGTTTTAGTCTCAGTCTCCGTCTCAGTCTGGAGTTAAATGCGGAAACACTTTTAAAAGTCTTGAGCATGTTATATTTTTTGTTTGTATCTTTCTTTTGATCGTCGTCGGCTTTGGGGTTTCGTGCAGATTCGCGAGCTTCGATTAAAAAGATTTAGAGTGTGTAAGTTTTTTTAGGGAACAGCTGAAAGTCAAATGCTCTTAACGAGAAGCTAAGCTTGTGGAAGTTTTTTACAGCTAATGAAACCTAAATAAAATACTCTATAGATTTTAAATTTTATGAGTGTCTATAAAACAATATAGATATAGAGCTAATGTGGGAAGAAATCGTATTAACTATGCAGGAATTTATACCAACACTGTAACAAATTACTTTCTAGTCTATAAAAAAGACAACAAACTATCGAAGAAAGTTGGAAAAAAAGAATTTGGAAAATTGTTTTCAATTTTCAAAATAGTTAAGAAAAAAATATATAGACACAAGACATTTATACCTAATATATAATTTATAAATATATTTTATATTCTATATTATTTCATTGTTTTAAAATCTAGATTAATTATAATTATTTATATTATCAAAAATTAAAGGAGTCATAACTCGATTTAATGCTGTCCTGAAGGAATCTTTTCTTAAAACTTCTTCAACTTACATGACTTAGCTAATATACCCTATTTTCAAGTTAAACCTTAGACCGCCCGCAGCTGCTATTAACGCCATTTCAGTTTTTTTGATTGGCAAATTAGCTGGCAACATAAATTAATAACGAAAGTAAGAGTCAAATTAAACCCAACTTCTCGGAGCATTAAAGTATAAAAAAAGAATTTGCATATGCAACAAAAGTATCGAGTAAACGAGTACAAAAATGTTATTTGTAGAGCTTATGAGTTGAACTTTTTTGGCTGGCAATCAAAATGTCATTTCATTTGTTGAAGTAAAGTGGAGCTGTAAATCCGCAATTGAGACGCAACTTACATGTCATTAACATGGGCTTAGGCCAACAGACATGACAGACAGAAAGAGCGACAGAGAGGGCGATGGAGTAAGCGAAAGAAAGAAACACAAGGAGAGAGCGAGAGAGGGACAATGACAAGTTAGGGCCAGCATAAACATTTAAATGTGCTCAATGCCAGTTGTTAAGCCATGTCAATATTTGTACGAGTTGTACAGCGTTGTCAAAGTTCAGTGAAGTGCGGCAACTGCGCGTCGAGTCCCTATAAATTGGCCAATTATCAGCATTTGAAATATGTTTTACCTGAGCACAGTCGTTGGTCGTTTACCTGTCTTCCTTTCTTACTTTTTGTAGGCATGTATGTACGTGCATTGTATGCACTCTGACCTTTCGTGTCAGACAATGCGTATTGTTGAGGATCGCAACGAGATGAGGCAGGTGGTGTGCCTGAACCTGGAACCTCAACCCGAACTCAAACACGCACAATTTTCTATAAAAGATACACACCTTTATTTTACACTTGGTAAATGTATTTCTGTATCTTACAGTTCTATGGACTGCATTAATGAACCGAGTTCACACTCCAGCTAGAACTACCTGAGATCGATAGGTAGTGGGAGAAAGAACTTATTGATTATTTAACAAACGTTGGGAAATTAGGCAGCGATTTATAAAAAAGCCTCATTGGATATGCATTTTGATAAATTAATAGAATATCGTTGGTTAATTCAATTGATTTTTCCACCATTTTTTTTAATTCATTAGCCGCTTCTAACGGAGTGCGCCGAGACGATATGGATATGGTTAGAGATTCGGAAAAGAAGAAATGGGGTCTATCATTCTGATTCGAATTGTTGTGAAATGCGTTCGAAGTTTGTCAGTTGTTGTCTGTCTTGCCTGGCGTTTATTGCAGTTTGGGCATGGAAATGGAAATGGATGAGTTAACAGCTGGAGAGCGAGTGCGGCACTCGTTCAGATTAGATAGCAAATGGTCGCCACTTAAGAGACCCAAGAAACCAAGAAACTGGAACTATCCGCGGAGGTGGGGCAACCCAAACTGGTCAAAAGGCAAAGCCAACATGTTGCCAATGAGCTAACAACAATACAACAATAGAAATACATTTTTTAAAAGTCTGAAAAGTGTATCCACAAACGGCGCCTTAATGAGTTTAGATACCAAAAGAGTCTAGAACACGCCGCATAAAATATTAATTGAATTTCAACAAATCTGTAGGGTAGAAAGGTGTCAAGAAGTGCACAACAAATATTTCAATTTGTATAAATTGGGAAAAGATAGCTTGATGAATATTTGTTGGTTTTAAAATTAGTTAAAACACATTTTAAATAAATTTGTTTGAACTATTAAATTTTATTGTATTTTAAGAATTTTTAAAAAATTGTGGGATACATTTTTAACAACGCAGTGTTTTACTGTCTAGCAGTCTATTGTTTCTGCTTCCAGCATTTTAAATAGAAATTGTACACAAAATTTAGTTTTGCATTTGTCACAAAAATGTAAACTTCTTTTTCAGCGGAAAATGCTAACAGCGTCTTTGCATTAATTCTGTGATTCTCGAAACAAAACAATGCGAAAAATATAGAAGCCACAACAGTAGTTGACAAAACAAATTTTATAAATTTAAATCAAAAGTTTACAGTTGTTGACTATTATTATTTAAAACCAATTTAATTAGCTGAGAGTTTAACAGAGCATGATCATTATGTGCACCTTTTGTCACAGTATTTTAATAATTGCCATAAAAATAGCATTGTCTGACTCCCATCGAGGTAGTAATTAAAAGATAATTCCACTACAGCGCAAAAGCCAAATAGATTAATTAATAAAAACCTATTTATTAGCTGTACAAAACAACAACATTAACAGCAACAGTCAATGTTAACTTCTTGCTTAGTTTCCACAGCACACTCGAAACATGTTGCTCAACATTTCAGTTTTAGCGCCGCATAGAAACAACTGGCAAATGGAACAAAACAAACCAAATGCAGTTGTAAACAAACGGCAGGCAGCAAGAGAGAGAGAGAGAGTGAGAGCCCAGTTAGCGTCCACAACATGCAACAAGTTTAACAGCGTAGCAGCCCATTGGTTAGAAGAGCGCGCAACGAGGCAACGTACAGTGCCAAAGTGAGTAAGGCAACGCTAGCCGTGTGGATTGTGTGGACTGTGCGTGCTGTTAAGTTAACAGAGCGCATGTTAACAGCGTTGCTGTAAGCGTGCATTCAATTTGCTGCTGATTCTCGGTCGCAACGGTTGTGCGAGCGGTTCGTGCGTGTTTTTTGCGTTCGTATCGCGTTCGGTATTTTCGCGTTTTCTAGGAAAAATTCGCATGTGACAAGCGAGTTTTTCTTCGGGTTACGCGCGAACGTTCGTCATTGGCTACTAATATTAATTCTGTCCGGTTTGCGATTTCCGGCTAGCACAAGCGCCATGCCATAAAAAAAAGGATTGAAATTTAACAAATAAACGAATAATATTATTCAAAGTGCCAAACAAATCGAATCAAATGAGTGCTAAGTGAAGCGAGCGCAGTTCTTATACAGTTAATTCAGTTTTGCCAAAGAGAGAGGAGTGAATTTTTGACAAAATGCATTTATCTAACGCATATCAAATGAGAAATGTAAATGAAAATGAAGTAAAAAAGAAAATTATAAATAACATCAAAGAACGGCACAGAAACAATCAAAATGTCGCCGCAACGTCGCCAACACAGTATCTAAAAATAAATATGGAACGACGTCAGATGACGACGATGATGCGTCAGTCACCTCCATTGTCAGTTTATGTGCATCTGTTGCAGTTCTTGCTGCTAACGCTACTCGCTGGATTAAATGGATTAACACAAGTTGCAGCGCTCAAGGGTAAGTCTTTTTTCCCGCTTTTCCACCACTTTTCCTCTATAGTTTTTTGAAGGGCAACAAAATTGAAAATATGATTAACTATTTCCGCGCTCTAATGGCCAACAAATCCTTGAATTTAGTCTTCTTGTGGCTCCCTCTTTTCCCTATGCAGATATTTATTGGTGTCATTTGTTTGTTTTTCATTCCCGCGCGTTTGCCACATTTGGTGTCTCGCGTTGACTATTTTTGGTAGCAGACACGAGTTGCAACAACAACAAATGCCAGAAATTAAGGCACTGCGTTGCATTCTACTAATGGATTTTAATGCCGCTTTATGGACACGACAACGAACATAATTCAACTTTACATAGTTTTCCATAGTTTTTCACATTTTCCGCTCGTTTAGTTTTGCCGTCGCTATACTAAAGCTAAAACAGCTGACTAAGCGTAGAGCAAAAAAGGTTTTCTTGGTTTTCAAGCATTTTCACAGCTGTCAACTCGGCAGGGTATTAGAGATTTCATCCAAAAAACAAACAATGTAAAAACACAACTTAAATGCACAAATGTTTTTCCTTTTTCCACAACATTTATTGGTCAGTTTCCAAACAAACACAAATATCAAAGCAACAAAAAAACATTAACAAATGAAATAGTTTTTTTTTGTGGTTAGCTTTTGTTAATAATAAAGATTATTGTCTATGTAGCTTAGTCCATAATCAACTTTGTAGTACAGACTATTAAACATGTCTATTATTTCTTGCGGTTAGCCAGAAAATGTGCAACTTCACGTGCTGCTAATCAGCTGAAGTTTGTGCTTTGAAAATTAATGAAAAATTTAGGTTTCCAAGAAAAAATTATAAGGAATTTAGCGCTGAAAGTTGGCTTTAGATTTCTAGCTAAAAAAGTTTATACCGCTACACAAATTTGAGTTCTTACAGTCTGTTTGATATTGATAGTTTTGTTTACTTTTATTTGCCTCAATTTTATATTCATTCTATACCCATTTTAAGCAGAACTGAGCTCCCTTTCTGCTTATAAAAATAATTATTTCGTACCCCAAATTTAAAATCAACATAAATTTATATGCCTTCCTTACATCATACAAAATTTTTCTTTAGCCTGACATATTTCCGTCAAATTATGTTAATTCTCCCCTTGCCAATCTTTCTCTGCCCTTTGTCCCTTTGGGCAACTACGTGATTTAACAATTTAGTTAACCAATCATGTGATTGTTGAAATAACATGTTGTAGTTGCAGCTGCAACAATAGCTCTGGCAGCAGCAGCAGCAGCATCGACAGCACTTGACTTCATTTACATGAGACTCAAAAGGTTGCCCCAAAAAAGAAAAGAAAAGAAAATTGCCAGGAAACTTAAAACGAACTCAACTCAACTCTAGTCAAATGCTACTTAGCCCAATTTCGCATAATGCACATGAGATTTTAGCCTTTTTCTTTGCTCTGTGTAGCGGGAAAATTACCAAAAAGGCCAACGGGCAATGTTCGGTAAATTGAGCCGCAGCAATTGTAACACTTTTTTTTTGTGGTACCCCAAGAAAATCTTAAACAAAATACAAAAAATAGACAAAAATTGTTCATGAAATTCCCTGGAGACAAACTGCACGCCAGTTGCAGTCAGTCTTTGTCTCCCCTTCTCTCTCTATTTCTTTTCCTCTTAGTGCCCTTTTCCTGCTTGCTGGAAAAACGCTCCCCAGAGTAACATTATAAGCGTTTTGCCAGAGTTGTCGTTTGTTAGTGTTGCTTACACAGTATCGTCTCAGTGTCAACCCTGGACAAGAGCAACGTTTAGCAGCAGATAATTTTTATGACCCGCTTTTCTGATTCCAGAAAGTGTTGCACGCTGCCACAAGCAGCCAGAGATTGACCCACCACCCGAATTGGTCATGCCACCAGAATAACAACAACAACAACAGTTCGAACACCCCTTCAACGAGCGGGTGGCAACCATGCAGCCAGCCTGCTAGCCAGTCCTCCCGTCTGCCTGTCTGTCGTGTCTGCCGTGTGCCGTTGAGATAATTTTATACAATTTATTATCAACGTCGCGTGCAACACTTGCCACAGTGTTGTTGCCACATGGCCCACACAGCTCATCAGTTGCGTGCTAAATGTTTTCACGTGTCTTTCTCACAATCGTTATGGGATTGCAGGATTCTACAGAATCGGAGAATCCCCAATTCCAAATTGTTGCGTGTGTGTTGTGAGCTTACTTCGCTTGTTGCATTTAAAATCGTTTAATAAGCATTAGATTACACACATTTCTCACTATTTGAGCAAATACTTAACGTCCAGAGTGACAGAATGAGATAGGTGGTTAAGGGGTAAAAAGGGGTTTTTGGGGTGACCAAACTGCGTGATTTGTTTTATCCCATTCACGCGCACTGCAGTTGCGCCAATTTAACGCTAAAGCAACGTACGCACAACAGATAACACTAAGATTAATAGATTTGACCGTTTATGGCTTTATCGTCTGCAAGATTGAGCTTAAAATTTAGCAGATAAACTTTAAATTTATGAGTTTTTAGACGGAAGCAAATCTATCTGAATATGATTTAAAGGAAATCTCTTATGTGAGCCCCTGAAATACTTTTAGTTTTAGTTCTAACAACTGTTACCTGAGCAGCTAAATAAATTTTCTATAGTTTACTTAATTTCCCAGAGAATTTTTCACTCATATTCCGGCTCTAAACTCTTGTAGTTTATGCCACTTGTTAAGCAATCTTTTTGAAATTTGAGAGCATGATAAGCTGTTCTATAGTCAAAGCAAATCTATTGAAATCAACTAAAACCACTCACGATTATCAGCTAAGAATGTTGCCATAAAATTAAGATTTTTACTACATTCCTGCACTTTTTTCTTTTATGTGCTTCCCTTTTAATTAAGCACTTTTCCACTCGCTGAGTTATTTGATCTGCCAGGGGTATTTTCCAACTAAATAATAATTAATTATGGAAGAGAAACAAGTAAAGAGAAGAGCTAGAAGAGCAAGCGAATCTCAGTCTTAGTCCCGGTCTTGGTCTGTGCTCATTTCTGTTTCTCCCTCCAACTTAATTCTCAGGGAGATGCTCAGTAGTACAGAAGAATGAGAAGACAAGAGCCAAGTTTTGCCTACGCAAATACGCAAAGAAAAGAGTTTTACTTCCTGGACATGGACGTGATTCTGGACATGGACTTTTCGACCGGCTGTGTGGCAAATGCAACGAGTTAATGTTGTTGTTGTTGCAGCTTTACATTGCCGTGGGTTTTTTTCATGTCGTTTTCCACAATTTTTCTTGAGCTTTGCGATATTAAAAAAATAAGGAAAAAATTAAGCCTGGCAGCCGCGTTAAATGCAAACTTGCAGCCGCTTTTCTGTCTCTTTGTAGTTTTTTTCTTTCTACCCATTTTATTTTGGCTGCCCAAATGTTGCAGTTGGCGTTTAATGGTCGTTTGTTGCCACATTTTTGCATGCAACGAGCGTGCTCAGAAAATGGCTCTTGCTTTTGGTTTTTCTGGTTAAGGAGAGAAGGCGTTGCTTCGGTCAGCTCGAAGCGTTTTCTGAGCTGCTTTTAAAGTTGAAAGGTGATGTGGCAGCTAGATTTATGCTAGCTTATAACGGTAGTAGGTTGCAACTTGCAACTTTGTAGCACCAACTTAAGTCCAATTCCCAGTTACCAGAGTTCCCAAGCAATAAAAATACTTAAGCTTTATTATTCAGCACTGCACTTGGAAAAAGTAAACACGGCTTTCAGTTGACTTTTGTTTCTAAAACTCAAGGATTCATAGACACGTTGTTGCAACTCCTTGAGCACGTCCTTTGGCAACAACGCCTGAGCCTCAGGCATTATCTTGGCCGACAACTGATCAAAAGTCATAAGATCCATTTCTTTATTATCCAACACTTGACGTATCTTTTCGTCAATTGCTTGGCTCCAACCGCATTCGTCTAAACGTTGCTGCAATTGAGTCTGCAAGTCCTTGGTCAGCCTCTTTTTTGGCGGTGACTTCACAGCATTTAGTTCAACTGTTTGCTTAGTATTCTTCATTATTTATTTGGTTTGTGTGAATTGCTAGTTTTGTGTAGTTTAATTGTGTTGTTTTCCATGCCAACTTGGCAACGTGTGGGTTTTGATTTGACCCAAAGCTATTTCTTAGCCATTTTTTAAAGATCTGAGTTGTGATATACTTGCAGTCGCCTACTTTTCAAGTCTCAAGCAATTCTGTTCACAAATTTGTACAATTACCGCAAGTCTTAGATAATCGCTCAAGTAATTTATTTTTCGTGATTATTCAGTCGGATTTCGTCATCGAACATTTTGATTATTTGCTTAACAATTTTAGCTTAAACAAAATCTTGAAAATTTTTAATATTATTTAAATATTTCTTCAGTTTGTCGTTATCAAGTTTGGTCTATAAATAGTTATAAATTTTATGCTCTAGCTAAAACGTTTATTAAGACGTTTTCGATTGCAGCTATCATGTGCCTTCGATAGCTCAGTTGGTAGAGCGGTGGACTGTAGAGTGCAATCAAAAATAGTCATCCATAGGTCGCTGGTTCAAATCCGGCTCGAAGGAATTTACTTTTTTATATATTTTTTTTAATATTATATTAATAATTTTACTTTTTTAAATTTATTTATTAACTTCAAAACACCTTTGTGGTTTTTCTTTGGAAAAGCAATTACATTTTTTAACTTTTTGGACTCCATTAAATGATTTAAATATTTTTTTTCCTTGTAATTTATTCCAACTGCTTGGCAAAGCAGAAAACTTTCCACATAAATAAATTAAAAATTATTCAAACTAATTTCGTTTTTAAATAATCTCACAATTTTCTTGATAGTCTATCTTTATTTTTATGCCAGCTATATCTAATCAGAGCTGATGTCTGTCAAGTCGATTTGGGGCACAATGAACAACAAATTTCTGTAGCGACTGTTGAAAATCTAAATAAAAAACAGATGCCGCGTGGCAGTTGCAACCTGAGTAGGTTTCTCTCTCTCTCTCTCTCTCTCTCTCTCTCTCTCTCTCTCTCTGCTGTCTAACAAGAATGGCGGTGGAAAACCAGAAGATTTGCATATTTGCACTTGATGAAGTTGAAGTTTAACTAGGAAAGAGTCGGGACAGCAGTCAAAAAAAAAGTAGAGAGGTTGCCGCTGGCGGTGGCAAGTTGCAAGTTGCAAACTGAGATTTGGCTGTGGCGGCGCTGCCTACGCGTTGCACGAAAATTATGAAAAATTTCAAATGAATTGCCTTGAGTCATCTGTTTGCGGGTAAAACGTTGGCGTTGTGGCTGCCGCATGTTGCAAGTTTATAATTTGCTAACAAGCCATTCCGATCGACGGGCGCCGCGTGGCTGTCCGTCTGTCTATCTCTCCGCCTGTCTCTGCTGCAATTATGACAACTTGACAAACGGCTTAATCCTAATCTCTTTTTCCCAGACTCTTGGCCAGGCCCAAAGCCACACACACACATAAACTAAACGATTTTGTGGCCAAAACGAAAAGATGCAAAAAGATTCAAGCAAACTTCTCTCTCAATGGCATTTAAATCAATAAAAGATGCGGCACATGAGCGTTTATCGCATTTGTGATATCTAATACCAATGACTAAGACCTGTAGCCACTCCCCCGGTCCCTGTCCCCCTGACAACTACCCCCTATCCCACTCTCTGCTCCTTGGCTGCAAACATCTTCTGCCTCGTCGAGTGCGACACATGCAAATTGGCCATGTTGTTGGCTGAAAACAAGTTTGCTGCTTTCGTGTAGTCACCTGCGTAAGCGACAACGACAACCGCAGCAACAACAACATCCACGGGCAATGGCCAACAACTTGCAACATGCAAAATTGGACTGCGCTGCGTGCAAATAAGGCTAAAATGGCAACAACTACAACAAGTACCGCGCGCTTGACTGCCACGCAGACAATCAGCCATAAATCTAAATGACTGTCAACCAAGCCAACAACAACAACAACGAGAACAACCTACAATGCAACGCTTTGGTCTTTGCAACATGTTGCCCACAGTTTGTTGGACTCTCAAGAGTCTTGGCTTTAGACTGCCAGACTTGGGCCTAAACTCATTTGCCGACTGCCGCCTGATAAGACACTGAAATATGTTAAGAACTTGATATTGATATTGCGCTGGCAACGCATTTACCATAAATATTCAAACCTTAACTTATTCTATGCGAATTATGTTCATTGTTGTTGCTGTTCTTGTGGCTTCTTTGTTGCGGTGGCAGCTACAAAAATAGCAAAAAGATACCCACAACTTTGTAGTTTAATAAACAAGACTTGAAAATAAAATAAATGAAGAGTATTTGAATAAACAGAAATAAAAATTGACGCGTTCTAAATTCTGTAGTAATAAAGTAGTAGTAGTAACATAGGTAATAGTAGTAAAAGTAGAATTAAGAGTAACTGCTATGCTTACTTTTTAAAAAAAAAAAAAAACTATATTTAAATTTCTTTATAGCTTAAATGAATTTTTAAGCCGCTTAAAATAATTTAAACTCACCATTAATTAAATATCTGTAAACTCCTAAAGCTTTAAATTTCATGTTGTTGTTTAAATTTCAAACTTTTCTTGCCAAAAACTTTCAAAACTACCCACGCACTCGAATAAAAGAGCATAAAAATAAAAATAAAGCTGGTAGCACTGTTAGCTTGAAATTCAACTAGTTTTGTCATCAAATTCATTAGGTTTGAAAGCAGATTCGAAACCAAAGCGTTCCAAACTCTGCAAGTGCGAAGCGGGTTTTTCATCTACTCGTAGCTAATTTATTGCACTTTTAAAAGAGCAGAGAAGGAGACAGTAAGAGAGATGTGTGGTGGAAGAGGGGAGGGGGAAATGCGATAGGCCAATCACTTGAGAGTGAGTGCTGAGACACTTTGCAGCGCTGCATGTGGCAAGGGGCAGAGTAAGAGACAGAGACAACACTCGATGAGGCATGCATTTAAGATAAGGCGTCACTTGTCGCTATGTCCCTTACGGCTAAATCTTTCCCGCTAGACTTTTAGCATTATTTACATTTTAAGAGCCATTTGGAGTGACAGACATTTTTTCTTTTATTTCTCTTTTGTTTTTTTGAGACTCAAATTACAGCGACAGCGATACATTTGTTTGAAGAGTGGAAAATTGTTTACATTCCCATTTTATTTTATTTCCATTTTCCTGTAAACATTTGCAATAGAAATCAGAGCTGTGCGAGAAAAAATAGAAAACTGTAACTGGGTTAGCCGGGTGTGGCCTTTGAGCCAAAGTAAATATTTAATTAGTGACGCACCTTGTGGGAAACTTGAAAAATTCTATCTCAATCATGTCGGCGAGTCTTCTAAAGCAAGTGGGTTCTTCTTCTAGGAAAAAGTCTTTCGACCCATTGGTCTCTTCAGTTAAATGTCAAGTCATCATTTTGCTTGTCTTGTTTACTAATCGATCCCCGGGTTGATTTAATATTAATTATTCGATCGATTAGTCCGATCGTTCCATGCGTTTATTGACTGTCTACACAATTTATGGGCTAATTATCGATTCCAGCGAATTGCGTACGTGACACGATTGCAAATTTTTGCTTTAGGTTATAAACAATTTATTTTATTTTTATTTTGTGAAAAATTAATTAATGCCACAGCTGCAATTTGTGCGGTTAATTAATCAAAAGGCAAAGAATTTGCATGCAGACGATCTTCAATCCATGAGAGACAGGGAAACAGGGAGACATAGAGACGGACAGACCGACAGCTGAATGATCCTGAGACAACATTGATGCTCACAGATTGATGTCTGTTTGCGGCATCGCGTGTGGAGACAAGATGAGACGAGACACGACGCGTCTTCAGCGCACTCCTTCTCGTATCTCTGGACAAATCTCTCTCCTTCTCTCACTCGCTTTGAACCCAGCACGATCATTAATAAACCGCTGTGAGCTGTCAATAAAAATCAATGTCTAAAGTGCAGATTGTTGCATGAACATGCTGGAATAAGAGTGAGAGAATCTGTGGCAAGTAACCCATCCAGCTGATGATCTTTCGCTGATCTTTGCTGATCTCTTCGTTGATCTTCACTGTACTTGCAACGCAGCAAGAAATTGACATTTGCCTGACACTTGGCGCTGTGATTTGGCCACTGGTGACAATTGGCATTGGCATTGATGGCTCAATTGCATAAAGTATGAAACTGCAAAGAGTGTGGCAGCTGTAACAGAGGCTCCAACTCCTTGCATGTGGGCATATTCTTTTTTCTTAAGATTTTTCTTTTTGTGTAAATATTTAGAAACCATAAACATTCCCAGGCCTGTGCAAAATGTAAACAAAAATGCATAATTGCGCGACAAGAGCAGCATCCTCTGCTTGGCAGACACAACATGTCGCTTTATAAACAAAAATTCAATAATGCATAAATAAGACAGCAAAAAGCATTTTGTGGCAAGGTAGCAAAGGAAGCCTTTACCTCTTGCCTGCAACATAAAATAATGATGATGAAAATGTTGCACATGCTGACGATGACGACGACAAGAATCGAGGAACATGAAACAAAAAAAAAAAACAGAAATAAAAACAAAAAGGAGGCAAGAGGCATGAACGACGCGTCGTCCAGGCGGCTGACAATGATGAGGCATGATGACAGACCAACAAATCGAAAGGGAATGCGCCCATATATCCAGCAGACCAGGAGACAGCTGAGAGATACAGGGAGAAAGAGGAACAGCAGAAGGGGGATATCGAGGCATGCCTGCAGCCAAAGTTGCCACTGATGTTGATGTTGGTGGTTGGCAATCGTCATCGTTACCGCAACAGTGGAATGTATTGTTAAACATTCACACAAAAGCGCAACTTAGGGGTAAACTCAAGCGTGATCTTTGCATTTTCCATCGCTGCTTTTTGTAGTTGTTTCGATTTGCTCTCAAACCTTTGGTTTATGCGTGTCAGCTATTCATGATAATAAGCTTAAAAAACAGTTGTTCAAGCGGAGTCAAGTTCTTTATTAAGATATGCTATAGTTTGACAATCTGGCAGCCTTTTGTGTAAAGCTATGGCGAATTTTAGTTCAAACTACTTTGAAATGATGAGAAAAACTGTAAAACAAAACTTCTATGAACAAAATTGGCTTTAAACTTCTGTAAGCCAACGAAAACTGACTGATATGGCAACGGTATGAGCAATTCTAAAAGCTTCATTAATTGAGACAATGCTCTTTATATTAAACGCTATTTTAGGACCCATATTTCATAATCCGACGTTTCTATTACGTTATTTAATAATCTATCTGGCAGCACTGTCCTGTAAACTGCCCCTAACAGTATTTTCCTTACTGTTGTTATTCCAACTTAATTCCTTTTGCCATAAAAGCATTAAAACACATTTAACACTCATCTGGCAACATTTTTGTGATTCACTTCGTTATTTCTCGCTGCGCATAAACAAAAGCAACAACAACAATAATAATAACAACAACAACAGCAAGAGTAAATTTCCTGACCCTGCGAATCACTTTCCATGTGTCTGTCTGCCCCCTTTCATCTGCCCTTGCCCCCTGCGCTTGCCACGCCTTCGCAGTGTCTGCCGTCGGGCAGAAATTAATTTTTCATAATTTTTTTGCGCCCTTTTTTCGGGTTGTTGTTGCAATCCAATGATTGCTGTTGTTGTTGTTGTTGTTGCTGCTGCTGTTGCTGTTGTTATCGCAACTTGTTTCCCTTGGCCTGTTGTTTGTCCCCCCGTTAGCATGGCATGACTTCGTACTTGCAACACTGTTTGTCGATTCCTGTTGCCCATTTATTGTCAACAGCCGCCTTTTCATGCCTTGGGTCAAGGTTGAGTCACACCCTGGAGGACGACAGAGCGGCAGGGAGGAGAGTGATGGGAGTTGGGAGGCAGTCGACAGTCGGCAGACCATTCATGGCCTTTATTAAAGTTGATTGTCAAATGCGAAGCTCTTAAGTGATTTTTATGGCACTTTAATTGGATCTAGGAATGGGCCACAAAAGCCGGCAACAACTTTTGAAGCTGGCAGCAACATGAGGCCAACCAGACGCGAACTTGGCACAAAAGCATGCGGCTTAATTACTCACGGTAGCTAAAAAGAAATAAGGAAAAAAAGGAGCTGGAATGAAGTAGAAGACAGCAGTTGTGAGACTGACTTATGGGGCGTGTTGCTGGTAGAGAGTGTTGCCTGTTGACAGAATGACGTGACAACATGCAATGTAAATCGTGTGACACGATGGGGCAGGCCACGAAGGGGTTAATGTATAAATTAAATAAACTCAGGCTTGAGTCCCAGTCATAGCTTTATTAAAATGCAGCAACAGAGATACAGATACATTTACAGATACAGTTGCTACAGCTAAGAGATACAACCTTAAAGATAAGGGATCCTCGTCACATCGAATTGTTGACGCAGCGGGAAGAAAAGCAGCAAAAGGCGAGGGTCAAACGCAGTTTCGAAAACAATGAAAGGCCAAAAAACAATGCGTAGGGGTCAGCAGCAACAACAACAACAGCAAAACGAATAACAGCAGTAGTAACATCAGCATCAGCAGGAAGCAGCATCAGCAGATCCCAAGAAAGAAGTTGCATTAAGTTGGCTTAGCAAATTTTCACGCTTACCTGCATCTACACAATACAGGACGACAGGGACAGCGCGACAGAGGGAGAGATGGCGATGGTTGAAAACAGAGCAGCGGCTTAAACGCTGAGAGCCCAAAAGCAATAAGCAACAATTTCGTAGAAAGAAAATAATACAACGAAAAAATAAAAGAAAAATTGAAAAAGGGAACTGAAAACAAAAGGCCAAAGTTGCCAAAGTTGTATAATTTCGCATTGGCAGGAATAATCCCACACAGAGTCAGGTAAACCCACACACACACACACACACACTCAGGCAGTGCGTGTGTGTATTGCCAGCAACAACAAATAAATGTCTATACGCAATTGCAACAGCAACCAGAGCAACAGCAGCAACAACATCACAAAGTTACAACAATAAAATGCTATACGTATTTATGATTATATTTTCTATACCCTGTAACTATTAAAAGTTGAAGAAGGGAATATGTTTTAAATAGAAAAATAGATCAGTTCTTTGCTTTAGATAAAGATATATTGTTTAGCTTTTTACTGAAAGTATTATAACTATATACTATTTTTTAGTCATCATTTTTTAGAATCACTAAAATCTATAGACAATCGTGTAAATACCCTATAAATAAAAAAAAATATTTTTGTTTTCCAATTAATAAACTTATAAACAATTAAAATTCCATTATAGAATTACTTTGGGTTAATTTTCTCACTACAGAGCATTTGCCAGTCGTGCCCTAATAAGCAGTTGCCCTTCCTGCGTGGTCACCGCTTCACAAGCAGCTGCTTTTGATGTTCGGCGGGTGTTACAAATTAAATTTTTGGCCATACATAAAAAAAAGAAAAACAAAAACAGAGACCAAAAAAGTTTGTTAATAAAATTTAACAATTTTCATGCTGCTAAATTTTTATGATTATCTGTTTTTACAGCGGGAATTCAAAAGACAAACAAACAGACAGTCGGACTGACAGACAGTCAGACAGTTTAAGTGAAAGACAGTCAACAGTTAAGGCCATTTCCATTGCCATTTGCCATTATTCCATTTAATGTGCAAAGTTTTCCTTATTTTTGCCTCAAATGCTGCCTAATTGAAGCAACAATGCAAAGGCGGCAAAATTATTTCAATGGCCTTTCTTCCACTCTCCGCCTACACCACCGCTTTCTACATCATCTTCTGCTTCTTTCAACTCCAAAATGGCCGACAGTTTCTTAGTTTTTGGTTCATGGAGAGCAGAGGGACAAGGTCAAAGGCAATTTGTGCCGCCAAATAGAGTAGAACATTTTCCATTTTCTTTTTTTTTTCGTCTTTCGGGTTCGGTTTCAATTTCGGGTTTTCGGGTTTCTTGGTCTCTTAAGTTTCTACTCGTAAATGCGTAGGTAGAACAAGGAGATTAGCTGCAGTACGCTAAACGAATAACCAAACAATGTATAGAGAAGAGGGAGAGGAGTGTAAATTGGAAAGAGGAAAAACAAGAAACGCATTCTCAAGTTGAATGCAACACATGGCATGGTCACACTATGGAACTGCCGGCAACGAGTCATAAATTTAACCCAAAAGAAAGAAAAAAAAAGAAATAATCATAAAAACCAAATAGTAGAAAAATGAATAGAAAACCGGCAAGAAGAAGCAGCAGCAATAGAAGAAATGAAAAGTAGACATAAAACAGCGAAGAAACAAAAAAAGAAGAGAATAAGAAAAGGTTCCTCTGGCAATAACAATGGCATTTTGGTATGTTTCAAGAGCGTCGTCTACCTAGACAAATTGTGAGCTGAGTTTTTGGTAGTTTTTCTTCATTGTCTTCGACTTTTCCCCGATACAATGCATTCGATAAAGTTGAAATAGTTACAAGAGGAGAGAGAAATGATCCTGCATGCAGGTGCTCAGCTTCTATACACTTGGGTGAAAGGCAGATGAAAGCAGTTAGATTAAAGGATAATTTAGAGCAGGAAATGGCAAGTATCTAAGTAGTTAGTTTTAAGTATAAAAAACATGGAATTTTGGGTTTACTAGAGCATACAGATAAAGAAAGAATTTTAAATACGCATTTGAAACTCCACAAAAGGAAAGCTGCTTAAATAATTAGCAACCGAAGTTTCAATTTACTCATAAGCTTTGCCAAATGATCATCATCAATGTGAAAGATTTCTTTTAATAAGCATAAGAATTTTGTGCCAGTTTTTAACAACAAAATCTTTCCAAATCATTTAGCGGCAGTTTTGAAAATCTTCATTATAGCCAATAATGTATATGGGTAAAAGCGTAACACGTTAATATCTGTGCGAAAGTATAGCTAATCTATTCGATCTTAAACACATCTTAATGCCGCCTGATAATAAGTGGCCAGACGACGCAGAAATACGAGCGTTGAGTTGTTGTATCTGTAAGATACATTCGATACTCGTATTTCCTCATGTGCGGGGCACCACTTAGTCGAGCAGACAAGGCGAAATATCTGTGTTTAGTTAAATTACAGTCTTAAATCGCTCGCTTTTAAAATCGTCTAAGCAATTTGGCGCCCACACACACACACCGCTATACGACAAGGCAACAAGCTTAAAAGATACAGCAACGAAATCCGAAAACGGCAAACTAATTGGAAGTAAATCGAGTTAAACTTTCTTTGCAACAGATTACACGCATGACGCTGCAGGCATTTTGCAAATAACATGCCGAAAAAAATACAGAAATACGGGGAGTGAGTGAGGGCGACAGAGAGAGGGAGGGAGAGGCAGAGTACAACAAATCGTCTAGAAGATTTGCGCGTATCTTTGGCTGTGTATCTCATAGTTTGCATAGCTAATTAGCCAAAGCCGAGTCCAAGTTCCTGCTGTTCTCATTCCCGTTTGCCGTTGTCGGTCTCCGATCATTGATCAAGTCTCTTGACTAACGAACAAAATGTATCTTGTGCTACGTTCTCACATTAGTCACGCGTTTAACATATTTCGTTTCGTTTCTGTCTGAGCGCGTCTTAAATTTAATATTGTATCTTGTAGATACAAGAACGCGTCTTACGCTACTCGTTCGGTTGCCGCTCCTAACGTATGCAAATAATTTTCTGTGCAAATCAAGCAATGCGTAAAGCCAGCAGAGAAGAAGAGACTACAGTAAAACCCATCCTAACTATCCTCAACTAAACCCAAAACTGAATTTAACCCATCTGCATATGCTAAACAACCCGTAGTCGGTTTGGTGGCTAGAGATGAGCACGTGTGGCACGAAAGTGACACGATTTTATGAAATAAGAGTTGTTGAGAACAAAATGGGGAATATTTAAGTATAATTTAATTCTTAGAACAGTTAAAAGTACTAGATATAACTCTATTTTTCTGTTATATATTTGTTGTAAAAGATTTCCATTAATCAGTGAAAACTTGTGGTATTTTTCTGATATATTATGGTGCTCTTTCTGGTAGATACTATATTTTTCTTCTTGTTTTCCACTTATCACGCGCTCAGCTCTTATCCCCTAACTTTGTGCTCTCCTTCTCTCCTGCACTCTCTTGCTCTTTACCACTATCTCTATCTGCCCGTTTGCTCGCTCATCTCTCCACTCTTCTCATCTATGCTGCTTTCTGGTATCTGATTTGCGACAGTCGAGCGTTTCGCGCTATCTGCTGAATATGGTAAAGTTCTTTGAGCTTGTGCAAAATGCTGGCGAATTAGGAACGCGGAATGCGATCGATACGTGCGGTCATCTCCTGCAGCTAAGTAGTAGCAACAACAGCAGCAGCAACAGCGAGTCTGTGGCAGCAACATGTTGCACATGCCGCAATGTTGAGTGGCGCGTTTGGTCAGCGATTCGTTTCCCATATTGCTAATGCCCCCAAGACTGAAACTAAAGCTGCGACTACACTGCCACAAAATAGTGGGTATTAAAATAGAATAGAAAAAAGAATTTCATAAATATATTTTCAGTATTGTTCTTAAACCACTTGACATTTCCAGAGACACCTGAAATTCTATTTACATGAAGCGTCAAATTTTAAATTTTCCTATCGAAAACTAATCCCTATTTGTTTTGATCAGTGTACGACTAAGACACTGCGCATTCGCAAAAGTCGTGCTGCAGTTGTTGCGGTCGACGTTGCTGTTGCTGCCTCAAATGGTTGCCAGTGGACATTGCTGGCAATTAAGGGTACAGCAGCAAAAGGCAACCGGCAAACAGGGAACCTAAAATGTTCTCAACTTCTTTGCGTTCGCAATTCTTAACGGTAATTATGTTGTTCGTTTTGGCAGCAAAACATTTTGTTGCGTAGTTGTAGAGACCCTAGCAGCAGCATACAACCAGGAATACCCGAACAACACTGGACTGCTCCTTGTGTTAAATTGGATTAATTTGACAGTAAAATGCAAATGAGGCAAATGCCAAATGCGAAATTAAACTAAAGACAGTTGGACGGACAAATGGACGCTCAATGTTGCTGGCAACAAATTATGTTGCTGTGGTGCAGTGTGCAGCAGCCAGTGCCTGTCTGTGCTGCCTCTTACCACGTCTTGTTGCAAGTCGACTGCATGTATGCTGCTAAATAATCAACATGTTTTGGGGGCAAGACGCAATCGCTGCTGCTGCTGCTGTTGCTGATGCAGCCACATGTTGCCGCCGTGCACAACGTACGCAAGTGCAGCAATAATTTTTAAATTGAATTTTTTTGTTGTGCAGCAAAAAGAAAACAAACAAATACGAGCAAAGAAAGGCGTTCCAAAGACTCTGACGCTGACTCCGACTCAAGAGGATGCTGTGGCAAGTTGTAAGTCGCTGCCTGTTGCTGCCACTACCTTTCCCTCTCTTCCCCCATTGTGCGCCCTGCAGCAACATGCACCAAAAGCCGACGCTCGTTTTTCATAGCTTTTTCACATGTTTCTCGTTTTTTTCGTGTGCCTGCGTTTTTAATTCGTTTTTCTTAAACTCATCTGCGTTCACAGATAGCTTAATCGATTTGCCGGCAACAACTTGCAGCAAGCCAACAAATAACATGCCACTGATAAATTGTGGGCAATGTGTTTATTAATTATTGTGAAATAAATAGAAATGCAAGCGATGTCAGCAATAGTTGCTGTTGCAGTTTCAGTTGCTGTTGCCTCTGAGGTGGTCCCTGCTTGTTTGACTGCACAATAACAGCAGCAACAGTTGCAACTGCTACATGCAACGTTCTTTGCTCATTTTTGGTCATTTACAAATAGAAATTGCATTGATTTTTGCTGTTGTTGCTGCTGTAGCATTGGCAACAATCGCTGCTTTGATGATATATTGCCGCCAATGTTGCTAGCAGATTGTCTTGGCTGCTTGCTCTGCCTCTACTCCCTACTCCATCCTTTCCCTACTCTTCCTCCAACCATATTTGATGTGCAGTTACATGTTACATGACGTTCTCGTCTTTCTTGTTGTTGTCATTGGCCAAACGAGCCACAATGTTGCAATGTTTTGAGTTTCATTTCTTTCTATTTATTTCCCTTCATCCCTCCTTCTGTTTCTACC
Organism: Drosophila nigrodunni; assembly: GCA_020829145.1. NCBI lineage: Eukaryota > Metazoa > Arthropoda > Insecta > Diptera > Drosophilidae > Drosophila > Drosophila nigrodunni. The sequence continues at coordinate 2,940,712 of JACVCZ010000008.1, forward strand.
CACTGTACTTTTTTTGCTCCAAGTTCTCAGCATTTATTAGCATTTTGCCCTTTACTTAGTTGTTTTTTGCTCCATCTTCCTTTCACAATATGTGGTCGCTAGTTTGTTGTTCCTTGTCAGTTGCTGCTGCTTCTGTCGTTTCTCCTGTTGCTGCTGCTGCCGTGTGTGGCAACATTTTCAATTCAATTATATTTCATGTTCATGTTGCATCGATTTACATTATAATTTGTGTCTGTAACGGAAGTCATTTGTGGCGCAAGTCAGTTAAAGTCTTTGCATCAGTTTGACTTTATCTACAAATTCCCCATCTGAGACTTATCGACTCCATAACAGTTTAACTAAGGATACTAGAGAGTTATCTGGGTCCAGCTTTCAGCTGCTTGAAAGCTCACTAAGGATTAAGTAAGTGACCAGCTAATGACAGTAATTTCAAGACTTTCAACTTTATAGCTTGTTTTTCAGGTGCTTTAAAGCTCTTTCTGGCATCCGAAGTTTACTCAAAAATATATTAAATTAAGAGCCTTGGTTCCTAGTAATTCTACAATCATAGTTTAATTTTAATCAGTTAAAAACATATACAAAATCACATTTGGATAGCTTTTAATGTGCTTTCGAAACTTGTTGATAGCTCAACAATACGAAAGCTCTTCAAACATCACTTAATGCAACTTTCAATTGCATTTCTAACAACTTTCCTTTGTTCTTCAACTATTTCCAACAAAAATTCTCGAATTTTGATTGAGTTTTTGTGCTGCCCGCGCCCACATCTCAATCAAAGAATCTTTCAATCTATTGAGAAGAATGGAGTGTAGAAGAAGCAGATGAAATACTCCAGATACTCCACTGTAGTCCACGCCCTGCCAATGAACTTTGTAGTTGGTGTAACAAATCGTCTCATAATTTTTTGATTAGTCAGGCTCCCAAATCGTAGAGTCCAATGAACATAATAATGATAATAATAATAATATCTACGTCAAGTGTCGCTTTCATTAAGCGCATCGAATTTTCCTCCACTTGCACTGCCCCTCCCTCATTCTCTTTCCATTCATTCGCTCAATCACTTAAAAGCAATGACAGCTGCGAGAAAATGTGTTTTTTGGTTTTTTTTTTGTTTAAAGAAAAACCGATTTCAACAGACTAAAAGTAAATATTTTTTTAAGCACCTTTTGACATTGGCATATGGCGGCTATATAGCGCAGTCAATCATATACAATATACATCAATCAAACAGTCAATCAATCAATCATTCAATTAGGCAAGTTCTCTCACTTTCTGGCTTAAAGTGCATTTTTAGTTGAAGCTATTAAAGCTGCCTGCTCGCCCGCTTCTCCACATATTTCCTACTCCATTTTCCCCGTTTTCTCAGTTTTCCTCATTTAATGTTTATAATAATAAGCAGAGTAAACAGTTTCCACGACTAATGAGCTGCTGCTGCTACTTTTCTCTTCCCGCACATGCTCCACAGACATGATCTAATGTTATGACAGCTCATCAAGTGTCAGCGCATTGCCCCGCCCACTACTCCTACCACCCACCACCCCTGACACTGCGTAGTTTTAGCCCTAAACAGCAGCAAAGTGTTCCATGGAGCGAGCATCTCTCTAATGACATTTACTTTCAACGTTTATTAAATGTTGTGTGAGCAGCTTAAATCAGTTGGTCGGACATCAGAGCCACAGTAGGTGAGGGAGAGGCAGTCCAAAAAGGGATTCTGGCTTAAATGTATTTGCAACATGTGCAGAGCAGACACTGGGCAAAAATTTCCAGACAATTAGGACATTTTTAATGCCTTAAGAAGACCCTTATAAAACTCGCTCTTCTTTTTTATCTTTAAGTCAAGTTTAGAGTCTCTTTCGACCGATTCTTCTTATTTTAATCTTATTTTGCTATATTTTCTGGTCTTCCTTTGTCTCAATAATGTTCTTTTCTCGACTTTTTTTCTCTCTGTGTACCACTTCTAAGCCAACATATTAGCTTTAATATGATACACATATCTCATTTTCTTTTTTTTATTTTTCTCCTTCTCACTCCCTATCTCTTTCTATCCCTATTCCCTACTTAAACTTTGTTCTTTTCTTTTAGGGATTATGCGCCTCACTCTTTCGTAATATCAACAATTTTGTATCATCATCCAGCGCTCACTAATAACTTGGCTAAGCATTTTTGGTTTCGTTTTTGAAGTCTCCTCTTTTCTTCTCATTCTTTCTCTCAATTTCTCTTTCATTTACTTGACCAAGTGTATTCTTTTTCGCCCACAAAAAAAGAGCAGTAAAGCTTATTAATTTAGTCGATTCTCTTGTGTTATGGTTCAATGTCCGTAGCTTTAATTATGCGCTTTTGGCAATTAAGCGACAGCAACTCGATTCCCCAATCCCCAATCGAGCTGATAGTGTACTCCAAATATGGATAGTGTCATAATTCTTGTCAGTTTGCAAACCCCCAAGCGACCCGAACAAAAAGCGCCTTGAAGCAAACGACAGCAGATGACAGAGTCGATACAGAGCTGCGGGCGAAAGTAGTAGACTTTGCGAAACCCTGTAAAGGAAACCTCAAATTTGTTGTCCCTATGTGTTTCCACTCGTTATGAAATTGTTTTCCTCTTGTGGTTCTTGCACACTCTCTGTCTTGCTCAAGTACAGGGTTTTTAAAAACTGCATAAACATTTGCTGATTGAAATCAACTTTGCCATGAAATCAATCATCGAAGTAGACGGCAGCCCTTTTTTTTCAGCGCTGCTTTTTAGGGACTCTGACTGTAGTCGTTCCCGAGTTTTTTTTTTGTGGAACTGGCTCTGAAGCGGCGTCTGTTGTCCTGGCCCTGGTTACTCCAACTGGCTCTCCACTGGCTGCTTATCCAGGGCTAAAATCTTGCCCTGGCGGCATTTGTCGTTCAGCCGTGTTGAGTTTCGCGCTTGAAGTGCCCCGAAAGAGGTTTTTATTTCTACAGCGATGACGACAACGATTGCGATGGCGATGGCGAATGCGATTGTTGCCTGCAGGACATGTGACATTGAAACCAAGAACGAGAAAAAACTTGAACTGACTCACAAAAGTTCACTTCGGCGTGTATTTCAGCTCATTTATTCATATTTAGATTTGAACATGCGTTCTCTAACGAGACTGAGAGCGAACTCAACATAAATCGATATTCAATAAACGACATCTGTGTGCATTTTTTTTCTCTGTACCCGACCCTGCTTCCTCTATTATTTTTGTGCAGCCCTCGATAATGATCTCTTTGTTAGTTAAGCCAGCTGGGCAGCTGGAAGCATTGGCATAGTTCGGTAGTTGGAAAACTCGGCATAGTCCGGGTTGTTTGTGCGAGGGGCGAGTTTCGCCGATGCATATCTGGCATGTCAAAAATCGACGACAGTTTTCAGAAATTTCTGACTCGTTTACCCACTCCAAGTAATAATACAAAAACAAATTCCATTTCTAACTTTTGCTTTCTTTTCATTCTACTTGCAGGTAAGCAAACTAAATGTGCCGTAAAGTAGTTCTCTATTGGAAACTATGTCACATCCATAAATCAGACGCATTCAACAGTTTTCTAAAAGCTCCAAAAGCCCTGAGTAAAAATATATATGTATAAGTATAACATTCCCCAACATCTATCAAAAATAATTAATAGAAAAGTTGTCGAAATGTCAATGGGAATGACAAATGTAATTAATTTCAAACCATTTTTTTCCTCTTTCCTCATTCGACAAATTATGAAAAACGAAAAATATGAAGGGACAAAAGGGGAGGGGCAGGGAGGAGTGTCAGTGGGAATACCAAAATTTAAGCTTATCGCTTTGTGAACTATGAAATTTGTTGTTTAATCGGCTTACGAAATAAACAAATTAAAATCTAAAACGAATACAATTAAGAGATTATTCAAATGATTAATTGCATTCGTTTTCCATTTTTTTTTTGCCTTTGATATTTTGTGTCAGTTTTTTAATAATGTTGGGGTAGTACCTATCAGTAGTATTATGATTGACAGTCTACATTTGTCGTCTCTGTTCGCTCTTATCGCTTGTTAGATGTCAACTCAGACTAAACTTGTCAGCCCTACATAACTGTATTAGAGGGTATATCATTTTATAACGAATTTGTTTGGGAAAATGAACAAAGTGCGAGGTGTCATGAGTTTATCGCAAGCAATGCGAATGAATGATTAGAGAATTATACAGAATTATATATTGTTGTAGGCGACCCCTCTGATCTGCATAAATTCTAGGAAAAATCTTTTTAATATTTACAATTTTTGTATAGTTTGTTTAAAATATATAGAGTTGATGTATTAAGTTTATAAATATGTAAATGAAATTTTAAAAAGCTATGTTCAGTTACATCTTTCTACACTTATGTTCAATATATCTACTTCTAATTAACTCTTCACTTTTGACTGAGAATCGCAAAGAGAGGCACTATTTATGTATGTCCCTCGCTCTGTTGTTGGCTTCCCTCACTCCCTATACTTCTGTCATAGATTTTAAAGCATTTGTCACTGTCAAAAAAAAACTTCGGTCTTATCAAAATAATTATTCATTTTTTTCTGACAAATGAAAGGGCGCATTGTAATGCAGATTGTGATTGGGTTTTGGCTGTAACCCGAAACCGGCTTAAGCAAAACCCTGGCTAAAACCAAAACTAAGCACAAATCTCTGTGACAGACTTACATCATGCTAGTTTTTGGCCATCAGATAAACCACTTTATAAGTTTATGGCCATCATCATCATTTCATCTTTCGAACTGAACGTTATAAACGGAAACGTAAGTTCTTAAAAGCCAACGTCCATTATGCGTTTGGGCCATGGTCGCATGTAAGTTTTCAATATGCCAAAAAGATGAGCAGACCAAGAGATGACAAACAAAGATATAAACTATAAAGAGTTGATAAAGAATACAGCAAAAAATGAATGGAGGGAGATAGGGAATATGGCATATGACATTGATCGGTGTCCCCAACCGAGTGTGTGTGCGTGTGTGTGTGTGTGTGCTTGGTTGTCCTTTATATTTCTATATTGTTTTTTTTTTGTTGCCTTCCGTTTCGCGCATATTTATGACTCCAAAAGGGGCAACTTTGGGGATTTTAGGTTTTTTGCGGGCAGCTTTAAAAGGATTTCAATGTTTTATGAAATTATTGATAAGAGAGAGATAGGGAGAGTAGTTGTGTGGCAGCTGTTGCATGCCACCATTTATTCATTTTGAATAATAAGAACTGGAGAAAAATAGTAAAAGCAGGCAATAGTTTAGCTTACCGACTGTAAAAGACCGCGTTGTCTGAAAAGAATAGAAAACAAAAAATTAAATGAGTAATTTTTTAAGGTTAAGTTTTAATATTAATTAAAATATGTCTTTAATTTACTTATAAGCGAATCTAGCTTAAACAAACCCAATAAACCATTTTAATCCTCCTCTTTACAGGGTCTAATTCGCAGTCAATGCATATTCTAACTCGATAAAGAATAAAAATTCCCTGCCATGTGTCGAATTTAATTAACAGTTGTGAAAAACTCGCGAGGGAAATGGCTAAAGAAAAGCGATTCCTTAAGGGCTTTTTGGCTTTTTACTTTTTTTTTCTGTTTTTTGGGTTTATTGCGAACAATGTGTGAAAAATGAGAGTAGGAGTGAAAACTCAACCCCCAATCAACATGATAATAATGAAGGCGATGAAGATGGTGATGATGATGATGATGTCTGGTTTCTGGCTTGCACCTTGGGGCGTTTTGGCTCATTAGCGTGGCGTCAGCTACTCTCCAGACGGCGCTTTCGAGCGTTGCCAGACTTTTAGCTGCGTGCTTTGGCATAAATTTGACATTGAAAACGGCTGAATAGATTCTACGCCCCTCGGAGACAGACGGAGAGAGAAACAGAGACACGTTTGACAGCCTCCGGCTTGCTTGTGGTTTACATGTTTTCACTGCCCTTCCTCACTCCCCTCCTTCCACCTTTTCAGCACCCATCCCCTTGATCTAATCAAATGTGAACCCTGCAGCTATCTCCTGGATTTGTAATATATCCGCTCCTTATGTTGTTTTGTGGGTTTTATATTTATTAGTATGCTTCTTCGTACATTTGAATAATTTATTTGATTTTTTGATTTCTTGCATTTTGTTGCAATCATAAAAACAATAAAATTGACTCATAACAGGGAATTTCTCAGCCTTTTCGTTTTTCCTAACATGTTTTTCCTACGCCCTTCAGTCGATGCTATGAAATCCTCATATTATGTATATAATCCCCGTTGGTTTATTGCGGTTTTTATGGCCTGGTTTGGGCCCTTGGTCCTTGTGGCTCGATCCTTGCCTGGGCAAATATTTTGGGTAGCTGTCTGTCTGTCTTCCTGTCGTTGTCTCTTGTGTCCTCGGCTTCTTACATAAATGTGATAATGATTTATGCGTCTCCTGCTCTGTTCCCTTTCCCATTCTCCGGTTTCGGCTTTCTTGGCCCACATCCGTCGTGTTGTTGGGTAAATACCAGCATTTAAATAATTGGCAGTCAGGCAGCTTCCGCTTTTGCTCTTTCTCTCCCATTTCCCCTGTCTCTGCTTCTGCCTCTTTTTCCCAGTTGCTCCTACCTGGCTCGCTTTTCTTTCCGCCTCCTATCGCGCATTCCCTAAGCAAACAAACAAAGACAAACACTGTAAACAGCAACAGGAAGAACAATGCGCACTTTACACCATTTTTTTCATTTCCTCTACACTTACACTCTGCAACAAGAAGAAGAACAACAACAACACTCGCCTACACACACTCGAAAAGTTTTATTGCACTCTGCAGTTTAGCAAAAGAAACTTTTGCCGGGTTTTGGCTTTGTTCTACGTAGCTGTAATGAATGTGGCATGCCACATTTATTATACGGCATTGCCACACAGGATTTGCAGCTAGAATTGTGACTAATTTGGGCTGGGCTAATGTTTTAAACAATTTAAGTTGATAGCACCAAAAAATGTTGCCTGAATTTTCTACTGCGTAACTCTTAGTCGCCTCCACCTCCCTCTCTTTTTGCCATTTATGAGTTCGATTTTAATACTTTTTGATCGACTTAAAGCACAAGAAGCGGGTTACAAATTATAAGCGCCTTCGTGCATTTAGTTGGTCAACAACAAAAACAACAAACGAATCTGTAACACACACACGCACACCAGCACACACACACGCAGTCGTACTCACACTCTTATATTTACTTACACAAAGCTTAAGTGGCAAAAGTTGTGCAAAAGGCTTACAAAACTCCAGCAGCTCTCTTAGAATTCCCCTGCTACAGTCTCTCCCTTCCCTCTCTCGCTCTCTTTTTTCCTCGCCCGCTTGCTTTTGCCATTCATCAATTCTGTAGCGGCAACCCTTTCGCTGGCTGGCATCCCACTCGCACTCGCTCTCACCCACAAGCCCAAAGCTCTCTCTCATAATGTTCGCGAAAGTTGCATGCACATTAAAAATTAAACAGTCAACATAAATAAATAAATGGCAAGAAAAGTAGAAATAGCAACAAAAAACAAAAACAACAACAAATGCTCAAGGCAAATCAAGAACTTGCCTGCTGCCACCATTTGTTTTTGTTGTTTTTGTAGTCACTTTGCTATTGCACTAAAAGCTTATAAATTATTGTTGAGCTTGCCATGTTGAGCCAAGAACTAGAGCAAAAACATCCACAGCAACAACTCGATTGGCACGCCGTTGTCAAGCTTTGTTAATTTTTGAGCAGCAGCGACGCTGACGTTGACGTAAACAGCGCCGCTGTTAGCTGATACAGTTATATGCGTCTGTTAAGCGCTCTATGTCTTCATTTGACTTTTGCTTTTCACTTTAATTTTATTTGCGTGAACAATGAGGAAATAACTAAGAGGGTGTAAGCGAGATGGTGATAACATAATCAGTGGTTTCACGGCAGACTGCATTTGTGTGCTTATGTGTGTGTGTGTGTGAGGGTACATTAACAGCTGCTTGTCTGGACAGCTTACAGCAAACAAATAGGTTCCACATTTGGGCTGCATTTGCATCTCCTACTCACACTTGTTGTATTATTTGATTACAAGCTGTCTTGTGGGTGCCAAAGCAAGCAAGAAGGAGAGGGAAAAGTTGGGAGTGAAGAGAAGGGAGCGGATAGAGAGTGCGCCTGCATATTTGCTTGTGCATTTGTGCACCTGCTGGACCTTTATCTTCCACTTCTTCTTCTACCACTTTTCACTTCTATTGCCGTTTCCTTTTTGGCATTGTGAGCATGTCGATTCATGTTGCCGTCCTCTTGGTGTCTGCTTGTTTGTCGAAAGTTGTGATTTTCCGTGTGTGTGTGTTGTAAAGTCGTTGTTGACATGCTAATAATGATCATATTGGCGCAACTGCTTGAGAACGCAACTCTTAGCACCCAGTGGACAAATAACAGCGACAAATTAGCAGAGAAACGATAGTTGAAAACGTAGAGAGGGGGCGAGAGAGGTGGTGGGGCTGCAGCTGCTGCTGGGTTACGCCTCAAAGGCAGACATTTTTATGCTTATGCCAGACAAACAACAACAACTGCGGCCAACAGCAACAGCAAACAACAACAAGACGCGCAAAAGCACATAAACTAAGAAAACATACGCACAAACATAGAAGCAGCAGCAGAGCTGCAGCAGCGCAGTCACAGTGTAAAGCAACTGTAGATTTCTCAACGGCAGCAACAACAAATGCACTTCCTGTTATTATTGCTGCTGCCTCAGCCTCCGCTGCTGCTGCTTCTGTTATTGTAGTTGTTGTTGCTGTGCAGACAGTACAGGCGCATTATAAGCTGGCACATGCCTTAGACTCCACTCTCCACACTGTGTCTGTGTGTGTGTGTGCCAGTATACGTGTGTGTTTGCTTAGGTGTATGTTCGCTTGCATGATTTCAACGCCGGCAGCACTTTGCTGTTTATTTACACAGACTTCTTTTACATTATTTCATATGCATAAATTGCCAACGCAGTCAGCCACCCACACACACTCTCCCTCCAACACACACACGTGCTTACACCCACACAAATAAAGTGCGTACGCCAAATGAGCGTAATTAAGTGCAAAAGACTTTCTCACTCTCTTGCATTCCACTCAGTCGCCCTGGCAGCAGCTTTGTCTCTGCCTTTGACTCCCAACCGCTGTCAAATTTTTTGTGTGTGGCTTCTCTGAGCGGCAATTGCAGTTTTCTCTTAATTTCGCCTTGAGTCTGTGTGTACTTAAAAGTCAAGCTTAATGCTTGCTCTTACATTTTAACATGTAAATATGGAAATATGTGTGTGTGAGCAAATCATATAAAAACTTTCCGTTTGTGTAGAAATTCTTTTGCTGTTAAAGTTCGTATATTTTCACTTACCTGATTTACAGTTCTTGTTATTGTTGTTGTTTTACTGTGGCTTATCGAAGTTTTTGCTTTACAGCTTCAGAATTGTTTATACATCAACACACACGTGCGTGTATGCCCTGTGTGTGTGTGTGTGTGTGTGGTTAACTTTACTTTTCTCTCTGCATTTGTTAAAATGCAAAAATGTTGGATTTTTTTGTTGCTTTCGTTTGCTTATGTTTGTGTTGATTTTACTGCAACATATTTTTTGCTTAATTAAATATTTTGTTAGCTGCCAAAGAATTCCCTTTTTTGCGTGTTGCTGTCTCTATGGTCACAAGTAAAGTTAAACCGGTAAATGAAATGCAATGAAATGAGAGATGCCTCTCTCTACGGACAGATGAGCAAGCCTTGGTTTACTGTTTGTGCAAAATTTTATAATCAGCTTGAGGAGGGCAACGTGTGCACTTTGTGGTGTTCTCACTTTCTCTCACCTTTTGCAGCCAACTCTTGAAGCATTTCATCATTTAAATTAGCACACTGTTGCCTTAACAACAGAAACAGAACTACAAAGGCTACGCAACGCAGACAATGACCGAAAAGCTCTACGGATCAAACAAAGAGCAATAAGAGCACAATAGACGCTAAGCCAAAAAGCACAAAACAATTGATAAATGTCCAAGGAGGTTTTTTCTGTTTCGCTTTCCCTCTCTTCTTCACTCTCTTTTTCCTTTACCGCACTATGCTGACACCGAATGAAATCAGTGAATAGTGATTATTCACTGGGATAACAATGTCACAATGTGATTTGATTTGTATGCAGATTTGAGTCGCAGTTTCTGTTCACTTTTCACTTTTCATGAATAGTCAAAATATCTTTTCTCTACGCTCTTAAAGCTCCTCTTCTGTTTTCCTTTTGCTGTGCTGTCTGCTCAATCACGTTTCAACTCTATCGTTTGCTTTGGCCATTCATTCTCAGGCGCTCAGCTCTCATTACTATCCGCTTTCAATAAATCTGCAGAACTTAATTTCCGGCTGAATGATGGCCACAATCTTTCTCTCTCCCTCTCTGCACTGCATTCTAGCTTTCTCTCTGCTATACGCACTCTCTCTCCCACACACACAAACACACACACACACATATTTTACCTTAAAGCGCTTTTTGTAATTACATTTCATCTGTTCTCCATTTCGCTGTCCATTGTTTTCGTTGTTGTTGTTTTTAGCTGCTGCTTTTAATAAAGTTTATCTAGCGTTGTCCTTTGTTTCATGCTTATCGACATGTTGTAAATTTATGTTTAGTCTGTCTCTGTACCCCCCTCTGTCCCTGTCTATGTCTCTTTGCACCGTGGGCGAGCAAATATTTTCTTGAAGTTAATTGAATTTGAGGCAAGCATAAAAACGCTGTTAACATTTTGGTCGCTTCTTAACATAATTTCTGCTTAGATTTAGCAGCTGCAGGGGTCTTTTCCTTTCGTCTAATAACCTCATTAATTACACAACGTTAAGTGACAAAACTTGTTTAAAGTAGGTCCCAAGAGACCATTTCCACATAAAGAAGACACACACATGTGCGATCCAAACTCAAGTGCACTGAAATTTTATTGAAAACATTTTAAAGAGTCTTGCTTTGCAAACAATACTAATCAATTCTTTTTTCACCAGGTGAAAATCCACACATCATTGAGCATCCAATGGATACGACGGTGCCAAAAAATGATCCATTTACGTTTAATTGCAAGGCCGAGGGCAACCCAACACCATCGATACAGTGGTTCAAGGATGGACGGGAACTGAAAACGGATGCAGGCTCCCATCGCATAATGCTGCCCGCGGGTGGTTTATTCTTTTTGAAGGTAAGTTCTGATCAGTTACCCTATCATTATACTGAGTTGTATCATTTGGAATTCAGTGGAATACCAAACTGCCAACTACTCACTTCCCCATCTTTGATGTAAATGTTGTCTTGCTGCTGAGAAACGCAACATTTGCGCATAAATTTCGTTCATATTATTTTATGCGTTTCCGAATGGTTGCATTTTGATCGGAAAGCAAAACAAAACGCAGACGACACAACAAGAATAACAATAATAATAATAAGAAAGCAGCAAGGAGAACGAGAACAGCCGATACACCCTTTATTTGGATGGTTTTTTAGAGGCCCAAAAGAGACGTTTGTAGTTCCTAGTGATGGTTAGAGATGACAGTGAACTTTAACTGACAAATATTTGAAGGACTTGGTTTGTATTGTATAGGAGAGTTTTCCTGGCTTCATTCCTTGACAATTTATTTCAATTCTTCTTCACTAAATATATCACCCACTGGCTCATCGCTAAGAGCTGACCCCGCCCACCAGCTCACTGCGTGCGTGCACATTTCACAATTTCAGCTAACGAGACACTGAGCGGGGTGGAAAAGCGGGAAAGTGCAAAAGGGCTGCACAGGCTTTCCCCAGTCAAGGAAAAATTCCCTCGACTGCCCCGCATTGCATTTGTTGTGTTTATATTAATTTAATGGCCACTTCCCGCGCCATTTTTTTTCTTGCTTTCATTAAATGCAACAAAATGTAATTTTTTTTATCGTATATATAAAAAGAATTGTAGGAATTCAGCAAATTATTGCAGGCTGAGTGCGTTTTGAATTGAAATTTTGTTAAATTGTTAAAATAATAATGTTAAATGGGTTGCAATACTTCTGACAGGCAGCAGAAATTTGGCAGACCCAAAAACATAGACAAAGTGGAGTAGATAAAGTCAAGGGTGAGAGGGCAGTGGCTGAAGGGGGAGTAAATCATTAAAACCTCCTCGAGGCACTTTGCATCATATCTCGGACGCACACAATTTGTAGCTCTCCGCTCCTCGTTTGTTTTTATTGTTTTCAATGGCATTTTGACAACGCCGGGGTTATTTCTGGCATTTTGCGGAGTCCCTCGAATGGAATCCTAAGTGACTTACAGTTTGTTGCCAATTAAAACTGAAGAGGGCAAGTGATTAAGGCACAAATACACAGTTATGCCTACACGGCAGAAAAATTGTACTTCATACGTTGAAGACACTACTAAAGTAGCCTTGAATTCTGTATTTTTTTCCAGTGTATACTCTTTGGGGTTGCAGAGGTTCGGTATAAGCATAGATACTCATTTTTTTAATTAAATTAAATTGCGTATACGCAACATACTGACCCGTGTGCAGACTTTCCACTTCACTTTTCCCTTTGTCTAGTTTGGACTCTCAGTTTCATTTGATTTTGGTTACTTTTTGATCTTTTGTGATTGTGACACGTGTCGACTTAAGTTCTCAACTACTTAATACCCATCCGGTTTACACACACACACACACATATATCTTTAATAATGTCTCTAATCTCTGCTTCTCCTTCTTCCTTTTTTCAGGTCATTCATTCAAGGCGAGAGAGTGATGCGGGCACTTATTGGTGCCAGGCCAAAAACGAATTCGGCGTGGCGCGTTCCAGAAATGCAACATTACAAGTAGCATGTAAGTAGATCAAGTAACTTCTTTTAACACAACCGTTTTTTTAGTTAAGTAACTCAGTCCTTTTAATTTCAGCAGAATTGTTCGAGGGTTTTGGGTTGTAAATTCTTAAAAATTAATTTAACTTACAGAAAAATTTAGTTTGCTAAACAAATTTTAATTTGGTTTAATTAAAGACACTTTTTTCTGCATAATTGAAATTTTAGGCAAATTCCCTCGGGGCGTTGGGGTTGAATTTACTTAAAAAATAGTTTTTTTTAAGAACTGAGTCAGACGCTCCTCAGTCAATGGGCTTTTTTGACTGGGGTTGTTGTTTTTAAGTGCCCATTTAACAAAACCCACAATATGCACAAGCCCAAAAGCTAAAAAATTAAGGGAATGACATTGATCGATTGACGTTGCACATTTTCGGCTAATGAAATTTTGTGGCTTGCATTTCAGCAAGTTATTTTTCTAACCCCAAACGAAAATTAAACCAACTGCATTGCATGTCCACTTTCCGTAGCCGTATCCGTATTCGTGTCGAGTGCTTTCATGAATTTCACGTTACTTTCTAATTAATAAAATAAAGCATTTGCAGAAAATGTTTTGTAATTGATCCAGCAACAGCAGAGAGGGATAGCTGGGGCTTATGAATTTATTTTTGGGGCTGCGCTCAGCACGTTGTCAAGGGCTGTTCCCAAGCAGATTAATTAATAATAATACGCAGCACGAGCAGCAAAGCAGCCAAAAAAAATGATGGAAAGCATTTTCAATTTGTTGGAATCATTTAAAGGGTTATCAATTTGGGCATTTGTTAGTCTTCACCTGTTTATCATTCATCTTTAACAACATTTAAGTTATGAGTGGAGCTCCAGAGCGAGCTAAAGGAAATCTTTGTTGCCTTTGGCAGCGAGTAAAGCGCATTATGCGTCTGCTTTCGCATTTGGTATGCTAGATGCTAATACCCTGTGAAATTTAGCAGCGAAGGAGCTGTTTGGCGCGACAACGTATCTGCCAATTTCTACAGGATATGCAACTCGTTGAGCTCAACTGTTTTTTACATTTTTTGCTTACTTTTTGAGCAATAAAAAACGAAATACGCATTGCAAATGGCGAATGGCAAAGCTTATTAATATTGCAGCAGCTGCAGCTCAAAGCAACTGGACAGGCATCATTATCAAGCTTTTTATTGGCATATCGAGTAGAGAAAAAGGGATAAAGAAAGCAAACGAAGCAGAGCAGACACATTAAATATGAAAGCTAAAATAGAAAGGGATGAATTGAAGTATTGCCTGTCGTACTTCGCTTCACCTGAGAACGGACAGTTATTAATATTGAATCAATCAAAGTTTAGACGTCTCTTTTACACTAACTCTCATCTTCTCTCTCCTTTTTCCATTGCAGTTCTGCGGGATGAGTTTCGCTTGGAACCGCAAAACACTCGCGTGGCCCAAGGAGAAGTGGCTTTGATGGAATGCGGTGCACCGCGTGGATCACCCGAACCGCAAATCTCTTGGCGCAAAAATGGACAAACTCTGAGTCTCAATGGCGGAAATGGTGGCAACAAGCGTATACGCATCGTGGATGGTGGCAATCTGGCCATACAGGACGCACGACAATCCGACGATGGGCGTTACCAATGTGTGGTCAAGAATGTGGTGGGAACACGCGAATCGGCAACGGCTTTTCTCAAAGTGCACGGTAAGAAAGCAAAGGAAAACTTTTTGTGATTTTACTCTACATTTCATTCCCTATCTCTCTCTCTTTACAGTGCGTCCCTTTCTCATACGTGGACCACAGAACCAAACTGCCGTTGTGGGGAGCTCCGTTGTCTTTCAGTGTCGCATTGGCGGTGATCCTTTACCGGATGTGCTCTGGCGCCGCACTGCCTCCGGTGGAAATATGCCGCTACGTAAGTATCAATCGAACGGAAGTGCTGCGTCGGCCATTTTGCTAGTTTTTCATTTCAAATGAAATTTAAGCCTTTTTTGTATACCATATTTGCACTGCCCTTAACCACCCTACCTTGGCAGTGGGTACAGGGCTTGCACACACATACGTCTGTAAACAACAACTGAGGGGAAAAAGTTTGTTTTTTTTTTGCGGTTACTTTGGCCTTTGGCCTGTGGCTTTTCATGTTTGAACTGACAGCATTTGCAGTAGTACACTGCTAGAAATGAGGGCGGGAAATCTCAAAAGGATGTGGCAAAAAAGGCAGTTCTTTTGGCCAACTTTTAAATCCTTTAATTTATAATTTTTAGTATTTACACTACAACTCTACACTAGTTTCGCGCTGTGTAATAAACACCTACGCTGTCTGCTTGTTAGTAACTGTTATAGTTAGTCTGCTATTGTGGTTGTTGTTGCTAGTGTGGTTTACTGTTGATGTTGGTGGTTGAGGGCGGGGTCAGCGCCCCGCCCACACAGCGCCCAACTGGGCAAACACAAGTGTAACTTTTAATTCCGTTAATTGCCAATCTCTGTTGGCAGCAATCAACAATTTTGCTTGCACAACACTCGACTGACTCGACTGTTGCAATGTTGTCCTTCAGACAGGACACACCCACACACACCGCAACTAAAGAAAGGGGCGAGGGGAGACTGTAGCTAGACAAACCCTCGGAAAAGCTAGTTACGCTTCTTTAAACTGCCCTCGCTGGCAAAGCCCAAAAGAAAATACGACGATAGAAAAAGCATTTTCCTCGACTTTGGGACTTGAGCTAAACTTTTGTTAAGCAAACAATTGGTACAGTGGCCACTGCAAAAGGAGGACAACAGCAACAACAACAACACATTTAAAACCTATTTCGCAGCAAGGCAACGAAGCAAAAAGAAAGCAAATTTGTTGTTGTTCCTTTTGTTGTTGTTGTGGTCTTCTTCAATCTCTTATTGTGAATGAGTCGAAGGGAAAAAGCAGAAGAAGCACCACTTCTTGGCTTACTTTGCTGCGGTTATTTCAGTAGTCCCCCTCCATCTCCTCTTGGCCATTTTTACGCTACTTGAACTACTAACGAAGTAGAAGCAGACGATGTCGATGTGCTTTTAGACCCTGTACTCACAAAAAAAACAGTGCGTGTTAGGCGAAAGAGTGTGCAACAGGCGGCAGCGGACAGGGCTATGGAACTAAAGGTGTACACGGTGTTTTACAGTCAGCTCCACTACTTTATGTTGTTTCCCCAAAACTTTTCTAACTCCCCACACTTCTTCCGACAGGTCGTGTGCACATACTCGAGGACCGCAGTCTGAAGCTGGACGACGTCACGCTCGAGGACATGGGCGAGTACAGTTGTGAGGCGGACAATGCGGTCGGCTCAATTACGGCCACGGGCATTCTCACAGTTCACGGTAAGTTAATTGATCGAAAACTCAGCCTATGAAATTTCCTAACAAATTTAACCCCTCTACTCAATTCTCTTCCTCTTCAGCTCCTCCTAAGTTCGTTACTCGTCCCAAGAATCAGCTGGTGGAGATAGGCGATGAGGTGCTCTTCGAGTGCCAAGCGACGGGCTTTCCCCGTCCCACGCTCTACTGGTCGGTCGAGGGTAACAGCTCTCTACTCCTGCCCGGTTACCGCGATGGTCGTCTAGAGGTTACTCTAACCCCCGAGGGTCGTTCAGTGCTTTCGATAGCACGTTTTGCTCGCGAGGATTCCGGCAAAGTGGTCGTCTGCAATGCCCTCAATGCAGTGGGCAGTGTCAGCAGTCGCACAGTGGTCAATGTGGACACACAATTTGAACTCCCACCGCCAATTATTGAACAGGGTCCCGTTAATCAGACGCTCCCCGTTAAATCGATTGTTGTGCTGCCTTGTCGTACTCTGGGCACTCCGGCTCCTCAAATCTCCTGGTACTTGGATGGCATACCCATCGATGTGCAGGAGCACGAGCGTCGCAATCTCTCCGATGCTGGAACTTTGACCATTTCCGATCTGCAGCGACACGAGGACGAAGGACTTTACACCTGTGTAGCCAGCAATCGCAACGGCAAATCCTCCTGGAGTGGCTACCTACGCCTCGACACGCCAACGAATCCAAACATCAAGTTCTATAGGGCTGCCGAACTCTCCACCTACCCTGGACCACCGGGTAAGCCGCAGTTGGTGGAGAAGGGCGAGGACTCGGTCACTCTCAGCTGGACTCGCAGCAATAAAGTGGGTGCTTCTAGCCTGGTCGGCTATGTGGTCGAAATGTTTGGCAAAAACGAAACCGACGGTTGGGTGGCCGTGGGTACCAGAGTGCAGAACACTACGTACACCCAGTTGGGCCTTGTGCCCGGTGTTAACTACTTTTTCCTAATACGCGCTGAGAACTCACACGGCTTATCGCTACCCAGTCCAATGTCGGAACCAATTGCTGTCGGCACGGTAAGTACTTCAAACTCTAGTACACTGAGAAAAAATAGAACTAGTTGGTTTTCTAAATTGGCTCAAAAACTATAGTACTTTAAGCTTCAACTTTCTGTTCTCCCTCCCAGTGTACTCTTAAACATAAAGTAAATGTCTCCTTTCTCCCCTTTTAGCGTTACTTCAACAGCGGCTTGGATCTGAGTGAAGCACGCGCCAGTTTACTGTCTGGCGACGTTGTGGAACTCACCAATGCCAGCGTTGTGGACTCGACGAGCATGAAACTCACCTGGCAGGTAAGCAAACTAACTAGACAACAACCTATCGGGTTCACTGAAACAATTTTTACTGTTTTCCACATGCAGATCATCAATGGCAAATACGTCGAGGGCTTCTATATCTACGCCAGGCAGTTGCCCAATCCAATGACAAACAATCCACAGCCTTCAACGGCTAATGTCAATCCACTGTTGAGTTCAGCTTCTACCCCATCGGCCTCCGCGTCTGCCTCTGCATCGGCTTTGATTTCAACAAAACCAAATATTGCCGCTGCAGGAAAACGTGATGCAATGGAATCCGCTCAACAACAGCAGCAACAACAACAGCAGTCCCTGTCCTCCTTTAGCAACAAATATCGTATGCTGACGATACTCAATGGCGGTGGCGCCTCGTCCTGTACGCTGACAGGATTGCTGCAATATACGCTCTATGAATTTTTCATTGTGCCATTTTACAAGTCCGTCGAGGGAAAACCTTCAAATTCGCGCCTAGCACGCACCCTTGAAGATGGTGAGTACAACTTTTACTCTCGACTGAATTCCGCTCTCCTTTGATCTAATATTTATGTGCGTGGGTGAAAAACGAAAGAAGCAAAAAATTGTAGGCAAATATTGCAGTTGGCAAAAGTCTAATGAACCATGTGTGTGTGAGTGCGTGTGTGTGTGTGTGTGTGTGTGTACATGTATTCAACAAACCATATAAATACCTAGAGAGAGAAACCACCCCTCGGCAGGGGGTAGTTCAGTTGCAACAATAAACCAATTTAATAAAAGGATATATAAATGCCTCGTCCTTATCCTTATCCCCAGCTGCCATGCGGGTTCCAATAATCGCATATAATTTGCCGAAACACAACAAAAAAAAGCAGAAACTGAAAACGAGGGCTGCCAAAAAAAAGCACGCCAATGTCAAAAACAAATGGCGAATCAATTGGTAATGGATATCGAAAGGATATGCCTTTGTCACGTATGTTTAACACACGTGAATGACGAGCTCAACTCATGTGTATAAGTGTGTGTGTTTGGCATACTCAACATACCACAGCAGACAGGTGAAAGTTCTTGACGACTTGACATGAGTTTAAGGGAAATGGGAAAAATATTTTAATAAAATTTTCAATTATGAATACAGGCAACTAGTTTTTAAAAAAGATTTTTTAAACTATGTGTAGGCATTAGAATTAGCAGAAATTAATGTTTTCTGTGATAACGTTTGAATTAAAATTTAAAACTATTTTTATAAGGATTGATTTTAGTCCCTGTACCGTTTTTACCCTTTAAACTTATTGACAATTTGTTATCGAAGCCGCTGCGCTATCTCAGCTAAACTCTTGAGGGATTACCAAGTTTGTAAAGGAATGGCCTTCTTTTCTACCTCTGCCAGTTGATAAAACTCTGCTGAATTTTCAACATATATTTCGTGAATTTTCCAGCTTTTCTTTGCTTGCCAGTGAAAAATGCTAAAAACGCCAACTCAACTGTCGAAACTTTGCAGACAGGTTTATCACTTCATTTTTATCACCCGAAAACTTCAGAAGCCAAAAAGTGAACAATTCTCAATGAGGTGACTTTTATAAAAATAATTAAATACAAAAAGGAAAAAAAAGGGAGAAAAGGGAAAAAAATAAAGCTAAAAGCAGAGGGAAGCAGGCAGGCAAATGTCAACGAAAGAGAAGCAGTTGTAAGAGGTGGAAAAAGAGAGATGTAGAAAGTGAGTACTGTCTCAACAGTGCCGCAAATAAGTCAACAAACGGTGTGGCAGCTGCAATATATAAAATGCACAAACGCGACACCAAAAGCGCCCTCTGTTGTAGGAATGTCTGTCGCTTCAAATCAAAACTCATTTCGTATGCATCACATTTCCACTTGCGCTGCTGACTTTTGGCGTGCAACAACAACAATAAAAGCAACAACTCAAAGAAATTTCCAACGCAATTGTGTAAAGATAAACAACAATTATTGCTGCTGCGTTGCAAATTTCTCGTCCTCCACTTTTCTTACTCTCTCACTCATCTCTTCCTGCTCTACCACTGCACAGTGGTTTCAAAATTTGCGCCCTGCAAATGCAAATTTGATGCACGTTTGTTAGTCGTGTGTGCTGAGTTGTGAGTAAGCCACACAGGAAGCATTTGGCACAGGTCCTTCAGCTAAAACGGAAGCGAGAACACAAGACACACAGAAGGAAAAGGCTACAGAAAAATAACTAAGCTCAAATCGAGTTGTAGGCGTTGGGATGTAGTAGACTAGCAAATACGCTGTAATTGATCTTAAAAATTGTTAAGAGAAATAAGGAGCAGAATGTCAAAAGAGGATTTTATTTTAGAGGATTCTTTTCCTTTGAAAGATCACTCGCTAAACCCTTTATCTCCAAGTTTACACATAAGTTAGCGTGAAACTTCCAGTTGAACTTAATTTTCCAATTGTTTTGTACCACATGTGACGTGCAACACAATTTTTGTAGCACATCAAATCGCCGCGGGGTCGTGTGTGCCACACAATGGCAGCTACGTGTTAAGCGCGTCATCGGCTACGTCTAAAAATAAAAGAAGAAGAAAAAGAAAACAAAAAAAAGTGGGAAATCCCAGACAAAAGCCTGACAAGCACTTTAGCATGTCGCAGAACAAAGCCAAAAAAATGAGTAAAGAGCAAAGGGAAGAGTTAGGGAGAAAAGGAGCAAGCAATTCCAGCTACTCTAAGCGCCCAAGTATTGCTAACCCTATAGATATATACATCCAGACGTTGCACCTATTTAGAGACGTCTATGTTATTGTTGTTGTTGCTCTGTTCTTCTTTTTATTCCACATTCGCACGTGTGTTTATTTAAAGAAATTGCTTGAAGCAGACAGGAACACAGACTAAGAGCGAGGGAAGCAAATAAATAAACAAATGAAGATGAAGATGAGCTTTTGAAGTGTGTGGCACAACGTGAGTTGCACTCACTTCAGCTACGCCCCCTACGCCCACTTTTACTCCCTTTCTCCTACTTGAACTAAAAATAAACCCGGAAACTAAGTTCCGCTTTAAGTCTAACCAACTAAATGTTAATTAATTAGGCAAGAACAAGGAATTATGCTGGCTCATTAGAATTTTCGACACTGAGAAAAAACCCCTTAAAATTTAACCAAATCAAGTTTTTCAAACTTTCCTTTATCTTTCTTTTCAGTGCCAAACGAAGCGCCTTTTGGCATGGAGGCCATTTTGTTGAACGCATCCGCAGTTTTCCTCAAATGGAAAGCACCCGAAATGAAGGAACAGCATGGTAAGAGTTTCCCTACCAATTCCAACTATGGCGCACTACTTAATACCCTAACTTTATGCTCCTTTTGCAGGTCTTTTGCTCTATTATCATGTAATTGTACGTGGCATTGATACTGCCCACAATTTCTCGAGAATTTTGACAAATGTTACCATTGATGCGGCCTCACCTACTTTGGTTTTGGCTAATCTCACTGAGGGAGTGATGTACACGGTGGGCGTGGCAGCGGGCAATAATGCGGGCATTGGTCCTTATTGTGTGCCTGCCACGCTGCGTCTGGATCCGATAACGAAACGTCTCGATCCGTTCATCAATCAGCGGTAAGTTAATGACCAGCGTTGCCAGAAAGTAGTTGAAATTAAGGCTTGAAAGGATTTAAGAAATTTTTAACTTATTCATACCAAATCTGATACTTAATAATTTTTAATATAACTCTAATTTGTTGTTGTTGTCCTTTGCAGTTATCCCATCAATCAGGAGCATGTTAACGATGTGCTGACACAACCCTGGTTCATTATACTCCTGGGCGCCATATTGGCCATCATGATGTTATCATTTGGAGCCATGGTCTTTGTGAAACGCAAACACATGATGATGAAGCAGTCCGCGCTGAATACCATGCGAGGTAAGTACAACTGTTATAAGCCCTGTACAGAAGGGGAGGGAAAAGGGATAACGTAGCTGCTGCAGCTCTGCATCCGTTGCGGGCAGCAAGTGGAACTTCCTTCCTACACAGAGAGACATTTGCATATATAAATAACGCTAATTTTGCATTGTTCGTGTGGCACACACACACACACACACACACACCGCAGAGCAGTGCACAACAAAATAGGTGCGAATAAATATTTCAGCAGCACGAATTTTCCTGCCGCGCGCATAATAGAAATTAACATTTTGCACGTGACGGCCTTCGCTTTTCCTACATTTTCCCAGCCACTAACGCTACCCACCCCCCCACCACACTCGCTGCAATTATGCATTTAGTTTTGTGTGCATTATTAACCAACAAGTTGGGTGTTTGTGTGTCCCTGGCATGTTTAGCATTCTGCCCTGTTTTGCGGTGCTAGAGAATCCAGACCTTGTGGTCTAATTGAAATTAGCAGCATTACGGGGTGAAACGGGAAAGTAGAGGTCTTAACACTGGGTACTGTATGTTGTGCCACACACACGCGGCAGTAGTAAACGACTGTCAGAGCTTGTGGCAGACCTCCATATAAATTAAACTCCACAAACTACTGGGGGCAGCAGTGGTGAAAATGCCAAAACACAACGAAAATTGTGCACGAAATCAATTAGTTGTGATTTCTGTTAATTCGATAATGTGACACATTAGAAATGGCAGCCAAAATTTAAAGGAATTTGTGTAAACGTAATCAACAGTTGAGGGAATTTTGGATTTGAAGTTTAGAATTAAAGTTATCAGGGTATACAGGGAATTATGAAGACATTATAATACACAGTCAAGAGAAATTTTAAATATATTTAAGGACGCATTGGAGCTTTGTACTCGTAGTATGCTCTTCACTGACAAAACTACAATATTTTAAACATTTTTTTCTGACAAACATGACTCTTTTTTAACTGGAAGACTCACCACCAATTATTTTCTGCTTAAATACACTACTGAATACACTTTTTTGGCGACATGCTCACATCTAGAAACTATTTCAGTGCCTTTGTTTTTTGCCCGCCAAAGTATGCTCTATTAAAAGCAGCAACAAAATACAAGCAAGGGGGAAAAAAGGAATTACAAACAATACTCGTTAAGCTTAAACTGTCCGCGTGTAATTTTCAATTTCTATAGTTCACAATATTGTTGTAATACCGTTTTTTGCTTTTCAACTTTTGGAATGTTCAACAAGCCGCAGCTAACCGACAAGCAGCAAAAAATAGCGAGGGGTGTGAAAGGAGAAAGGAGGACAAAAGGGAATGTAAGCGTTGCATATTCATGGGGCGCCAGTTGCCCCATAAACTAAGCAGGAAAAGCGCAATGCGAAAAGCGCAAAGCTTTTCCAGCTAGGCAGGTGAGCAGGAGGGCGGTGGAGTGGATCAGCTCACCTGAACGGCGGCCATAGACAATACAAGTTCCAGCAGCAGCAGAACAATAGCCATAAAATAGTCGCCTGATGTGCAGTTATAACCCGGGGACAGTTTAATTGGTGCATTTTTTATGCAATATTTATTTGGACTGCTTTTTTTTTTCTTTTTTTTTACAATTTTCCGTGTTCACATTTTTGTTGTGGGTGGGGTGCGACAACTGGAAAATTGACAATAATTTATTTGATTTTTCACTGTGTGTGTGAGTGGGAGGAAGGTAAAACTGCGCATACGCTCCCACTGCTCGCAACAAAATAATATTATTTTAATGCCCTGAATTTATAGCTCTACATGGAAAATCCGAAAATCTAGCGAAAAATATTTCAAATGTGAAAATTTAAAAGGAATTTGGAGGCATATTTTTAAGTGTTGTGTTAAAATTTGATAAATTTCAATTGAAAAAATTTAAAGTTTTATTAACATTGTTAAATTACTAAAAAAAAAACAGCCGTATTGTTTTTGGGAAAATGCCGCAATAGCTTTTGTATTTTTGTTAATTTCCGGCTACAATTCATTTGCTACACAATTTGTTGCAAAATATTTAATTGCTCTGTCTCACCAAGCCTCCCCTCTCACTCACTTTCTCTTTCTTTCCCTCTCATTTGTTACCTGCAGGCAATCACACCAACGATGTGCTCAAAATGCCGAGTCTATCGACGCGCAATGGCAATGGCTACTGGCTGGATGCCTCCACCGGTGGCATGGTTTGGCGCACTTCTCCCAGTGGCGACACCCTCGACATGCAAAAGGATCACATCGCCGACTATGCACCCGTTTGTGGTGCAAGCTCTGGCGGTGGCATCGCCTCTGGCAACAGCGCCAACGGTGCCAACATCGATGATATTCATGGACACGCCAGCGAACGCAACCATCAGCGGTAAGTTTTTTACCCAAGAAAAAACGAGAAAAACAAACTCAGTGAATTTTACGGGGAACCCACTCAAAAGCGACGACAATAAAAATTCACCAAACTGTGAAATTGCATTTTTCTGGCGCGTCGAAAAATTTTCGTTACATTTTCATCTGCTTTTTGTTGTTTTTCTTTTCCACCGGCGCCGAAAAAATCAAGTTAGAAATGGAGATGTTGTCGCGCTATTTATGTTGATTTTTGGTACAGCTACCAATAGGGGAGTGTGTCCCTATGGGCCTGGCCCAGAGTTGGCTGCATAGTTTTCAGCTCTCTTTCCCCCTCTGTGATCCCTCTGGGCACAAATGTAATTATCAGGGCGTCGAGTAGTTGGAACAGTTTCCTACTGGACAGCTTTAAGTGCTGTTTGGCTTGTGGAAATATGTTTCTTGTTTGCATTTAAATTTGGTAGTTTTTTAAAGTCAAGTGGGTTAAAAACTGATCTGAGTTTATAGGGTTTGAAATTCTTACATATAAATAAATGTATAACTTTTTAAACATAATTAGCGGAAGAACTTATAGGCCACATAATGAAATTGCCTAATTTTGTAATCATTTGTTTTAATTAAACATAATTTTTTGTACTTTAAAATTACTCCAAACATATTAACTTAATGTTATGGCTATTAACAAGAGTATAATTTATTGGTTACTTAAATTTGTTAACCCAAAAATAAACAGTGTTATTTTCTGCCCTGTTTTCCATATGTTTTTGGCACATTTGTAATTTATGTGCCTATAAAACGACGCTCTGGCATGGCTAATCAAAGTGGCCTAAAACTGAATTTGAAGTCAGGCAGAAATTGCAGGCGTGGCTAATTTATTTTGTCTGGACGCATATAATAATTGTTTGCGTTTTGCAGATTTGTACAGCCTTTTAAAATACAATCAAAACCGTAATTGTTATTTATTTGCGGCCAATTTAATGCTGGCCACAAAAAGCAGCAAATTACCCAAGTGCAGTCGAGTTTGTCGAGCCTCAGCGAAAGTAATGTGAAAAGTGCTTTTTAAATAATTTAAAAGAAATTTTTGATTTTAATGCATTATTAAACTGCATTAAATTCTGTTTAAAAATGGCTATTATTTTATTTGTACGCGCGATAAATGCCAAATCTCTTGTTATAATTCCCAGCTATTTAGCCAATGTAAAAATCAGTGGCAAATCAATGACAGTTCAGCTGCTGTCTGCCAAATGGCAATTAAATGCCAATCAAGCGTTAAAAGCTGAAGAGTCGACATAAAAATCGAAAAATAAAATCAAAAAAACAAGTGAAACGAAAACAATTTATATAAATTGTTCACAATTTTCATGGCAATTTTTCGTGCGACTTCTGTACATTAATTTGTTCGAGATAATTATAATTATTTTCGCACACTTAATTAGTCATTAAAAATCCAAATTGAAAATGTTGGCAGTTTGCAGTTCAACGTAAATATTAATATAAAATAATTGCTACAAAATAGTAAGCGAACAACTCCCATAACTCCAATAACAATCACAATTACTATAAAAATAATAATAACAATAAAAGTAATCACACTTTAATGAATATCATATGCGAGACGACCACCAGTTCACTATAATGCAATTTTTTGTATCGGTAATTTATGTTTCTACAGGAGAAACGACTACAGAATACGCTGTATAAATATGAATGGATAGAGAAAGAGTTGAAGTAAAGAGTCTATAAATACATTATATCTATAGACTGTTTAAGGGCTAAATAATGTATTTTTAAACATCTTTTCATAAAAGCTTCAAGTAGCTCGTATTCCAACTGAGTATTAGTTAGCTAATAGCCCAAAAAAAGTTGCTGCTTTTAGCTGTTTTCAAATATTATTTACATCATTTTTTTTTGCTCCCTCTGCCTCTATCACTTCTTAAGCTACTTACAGCTATTCAGTTGAACTTTTTATATAGTTTGCACTGACATTTAACATGTCCCCACCTGCTGCTGGTTTTGCTGCTTTTCCGCTTTGGCCAAATGAAAACTCATTAAAGGCATTAAAAGCGTATTTTGAAATCCACGCATTCAAGTTTTTCCACATTGGCTGTACCATGGCAACTCTATCAATACGTCGTGTATCTTTCACTTTTCTTTTTTTTAGCCAGCTTTTTTCATTCCTCTTCTTTTTCGCGTAATGTTTTTTACTGGGTACCGCTGTTTAATCCGCTTTCAGTATTTAAATACGAAAATAATGCTTAAAATTTGCGTGAGTGTGTGGGTAGCCAGTTTACACCTTTTAATACCAGAGCACCATGCAAATGGTTTGTAATGGCTGCCTTGAGTGTTGGAAAACGATAAAAGTTGCATGTCAGGTTTGAAAGGAACTGAATTTAAGGATTGAAGCTGAAAACAGTATGGAAATTTTCAGTATGGAAAAATGTGTCTGGAAAGCTGCAAATAAATTTTTGAAAATCCAGATATTTTTATGGAACCATTAAAAATTATTTAACTAAAAATTTTGCGCTGTTGTCCTACAAAATCGTACAAAAACTCATATTTTCCCAAGTCGACGTATATACTGTTAATACCTGAATATTTACGGCCATTTTTGTTAGCTGTTAATTTATTTAAGTGCGTTAGCCAGATCCTTAGTATGCTTGTTGCTGCTGATAAGTGTTATCTGTCTGCTTAGAGCCAGTTTTCTAAAGAGCTCAGTGCCGCAGCTGCAGGTGTAAATATGCAAAATGTTAAATCCGAAATAAATTTAATTTTTACACATGAATACGCGTCTGTCCAAGTGTGTTAGCGTGTGGCTGTGTGTGTGTGTGTGGATCCCTGTTCGGATCTACTTCCGGCCTGGCCAAAACGAAATGCAAATTTCCGTCTGTGGCGTGTAGACCGCACGCCATAAATTCCATCCCCCCGTCGACCAAAATTTATAACCGAAAAATGGGCAGCTGAAAAATTTGTTTCCATCCCCACACGCCCCCTTGTTAGCTCCACCCTGTGGGCGTGGGAAATTTTACGTAATAAACAAGCAACAGCAATAACTGTATTTTTTGCCTTTTTGTTTTATCTCTTCATTTGCAGCTACGTGGGAGAATATTCCAATATACCGACTGACTATGCAGAGGTGTCCAGCTTTGGCAAGGCGCCCAGCGAGTACGGACGTCACGGCAATGCCTCACCAGCACCGTATGCCACCTCAGCCATACTCAATCCAGGTCAGCAGCAGCAACAACAACAACAGCAACCACGTTATCAGCAACGTCCAGGTCCAGCCGCTGGTTCTTATGGCATGCAACGACCCATGCATCCACACTACCAACAACAACAGCAGCAGCAGCAACATCCGCAGCACCAGCAACAACAGCAGCAGCCGCATTCCAGCGCCAACATCTATCAGCAAATGTCGACAACTGGCGAGATTTATCCGAGTAACTCAGCTGCTGGCAGATCAGTCTATTCGGATCAGTATTATTATCCCAAGGATAAACACATGCACATGCACATCACAGAGAACAAGCTCAGCAATTGCCACACCTACGAAGCAGCACCTGGACAACAACAGCAGCCAAACTCGAGCAACAGCGGCAACAACTCGTTGCCATTTGCCAGCGTGCGACGGCAGCACGGCTGCAGCGTTGGCAGAGACAGTGCTCGGTTCAAGGTGCAAACTGCAGCGGGTCAAAGCTCACACTTGGAGCAAACGCTGGCCAAGAATCAGCAGCAGAATCTACTCGATTTGGATGGCTCCTCCTTCTGTTACAATGGTTTAGCTGACTCCGGTTGCGGTGGTTCACCCTCGCCCATGGCCATGCTGATGTCCCACGAGGAGGATCAAGCCCTTTACCACACAGCCGATGGTGATCTGGATGACATGGAACGTCTGTACGTCAAGGTCGATGATCAGCAGCAACCTTCACAGCAGCAGCAACAGTTGCTGCCTTTAGTGCCACACTCGCAGCCGCATCCTCAGCCCTTGGAGTCACAGTCATGGCGTGCTCAGTCCACGCGGGGCAATCGCAAAGTTCACGCGGAGGAGTCGCTAGCTAAAGAGGCCAGTGATCAGCTGATTTATGCACCTGGCAGTGTGGCAAGTGAGCGCAGTTTGTTGAGCAACTCGGGCAGCGGCAGCAGCAGTCAGCAGCCGTGTCACAATGTCTGACCTTTGGCAACAACAGTTGGCAATCAGTTGCCAAAAAAGCTGTCCAGTCAGTCACAGGAACAGCTGTATGCGAGGGAAGTTCAAGAACTTCTGGCTTGGTGTGAGCGCTTTAACAACGGTGGCGTTGAGAACTTTGAGTAAAATGATTTGAGTTGGAAATACGTGGCGTATACGGCACACAGTAACTGTTGACAGTGCTCAAAGCTGAGTTCAGGAGATTAACCCAAAAGTGATAGAAGAAGATTGTCCATAATAAGATAGAAGCTTGCTTAAAGTAAGCTTGGAAGCTTATGTCATACATCCTGCATTCTAAATTTAAGCTGGAAGCCGTTGTCAAGAAGACTTGCTACAGCTTGAGCTTTCATGGCCTTTTTGGCGTCAAACTTTCAGAGCTTTAAGCTTGCTTTAAACGATCAATCTATTATTAACGCAAATAACCTACATGAACTCAGCTTTTTTTGTGATTAATTCAA
Organism: Drosophila nigrodunni; assembly: GCA_020829145.1. Classification (NCBI taxonomy): domain Eukaryota; kingdom Metazoa; phylum Arthropoda; class Insecta; order Diptera; family Drosophilidae; genus Drosophila; species Drosophila nigrodunni. Next base: position 2,968,942 of record JACVCZ010000008.1, read on the forward strand.
CCCTTTATTTGTTTAAACTTGATTTGACACTTAGCCATGACTAAGACTGAGACTAACAGCTGGTGTGCACGAGTTAATCGATTAATTTACAAACGAAAGAAAAGTTATATTTAAAAGGTTTCGTTCTTCAATTAATTATTCAAGAAAATTAAAAACGCTGAAAAATATTGTGCCAATTGAAGCCAAACAATTGGTTCTATGCTAGTGATAGACTTACTAAACCCACTGTCGCTTTACCCTCCCCTCTTACTCACTGTAACTTTCTTAACCTATAGATATATCCATACTACTGCTTTGTTAGGCTTAGTTTTGTTGATATGGCAATTCTCTGTTATATGTTAGGTGGCAACGCTATTAGCTATTAAGAAGTATGATGAAATAAATTTAGTCTCTTGTAAGCAGCCAAACGTTGCAGTTCTTCTTACTCATCAAACCAACAGGTTATGGACCCAGTGCACAAGTGTGTATACTAAGAAATAGTGTACAGAGTAGAGAAGAAATTGAGACTAAGAATTTTTTCGGTGCATAACGGACAATGCAAGAAAACGAATAAGTATTAAAAAAGAAATTCAGAAAATGAGTTCTATGTACAATATTGAAAAGTTGGATGACACCAACTACGACTCATGGTGTGTCTTGGCGCGTAGTGTTTTGGTGCATCAGAATCTTTGGGCTGTGGTTTCAAACGAATATGTAAAGCCAGAAGATGAGACAAGTGCGGCGTTTCAGACATGGAAGCGCGAAAATGATAAAGCCATGGCAGTACTGTTTTTGTCGATAAGTGCGTCGCAAATAAATTGCATAAAGAAGTGCAAGTCAGCAAGCGAAATTTGGAGTGAGCTTCAACAACTTCATCGTCCAAGTGGTCCCGTACGCAAGGTGACATTGTTTAAACAGTTACTAAACAAGAGAATGGCAGAAAGCGAAAATGTGCAAACGCATATAATGGAGTTCTCGAACATTGTTGAGAACCTATCAGCAATTGAATAACACTTCAGGAAGAGCTGATCGTAATAATGCTGCTGGCCAGTCTGCCAACGTCCTATGAGAATCTGGTGGTTGCTTTGGAGGCCCGTGATGGATTACCTAGTCTGAGCGTCATAAAATGTAAATTGACAGAGGAAAATGAACGACGAAAAGTTTGCGATCAAAAAAGAGAGCACACAATCATTTTCTGCGCGTCCCACTGGATATGGAGGCAAGGGGCGAGGAAAATACGCAAAGACAGAGAGCCGTCGTGATTTTAAATGCTTTAAGTGTGGTCAGCCTGGGCATTTCGCGGCAAAATGTACATCCAAAGAGGACAACGAAAAATTCGTGGAAAAAATGTAGCAAAAAGCGAAGAAACAAAGAATAAAGAATCGATACATCGTTCGTTTGCTGGTGTTTCTGGAATTAATCGAATAAGTAAGAATGTTTGGGTTATCGATAGTGGAGCAACATCGCATATGTGTACACATCGTGAATTATTCGATAAGTTTGAGAAACATGACGAAAATATCGAATTAGCTGGAAACAATTTCACCACGGCGTGTGGACGAGGAACAGTGGTTGTCAACAGCCTGTGTGGCGTTAAAATTACACTGAAAGACGTGCTATTTGTTCCAGATTTGCAGTGCAACTTTTTGTCGGTAGGGAAGGCAGTTGCAAATGGATGTCATGTTGAATTCTATCAAGAATTTGCTAAGATTTACGATAAAGATGGTACGATAATGAAGGCCAAAAAGGTCGGCGGATTGTTTCTGTGTGAAACAAAGATTCCAGAGATATATTGTGTGTCGAAAGCTTCGGATGATATTATGAAATGGCATGAGAGATATGGGCATCTAAATGTGCAGAGCTTGCAAGAACTAAAGAGCAAGGATATGGTACGTGGATTGACATTAAATTCAACAAGAATAAATTTGGACTGCATAAGTTGCATGAAGAACAAATGTCACGTGAGCCCATTTGAGAAGTCGCAAACAAGAGCTGATGAGCTGCTTGAGCTTATACATACGGACGTTTGCGGACCTATCAGTCAAATATCTAATGGAGGTGCCAGATATTTTGTGACGATGATCGACGATAAAAGCCGATATATTCACGTTTACTTCATGAAACACAAATCCGAGGTGACGAAAATATTTAAGGAGCACATCACCATGATAGAGCGTCAAAAAGGCCTGAAGGTGAAAGTAATAAGAAGTGACAATGGAACTGAATATGTCAACATGGAATTCGACGAATATCTGAAGTCTATAGGAATCAAACGGCAGCTTACTGTACCATACACTCCACAACAGAACGGAGTTGCGGAGCGCTGCAATCGGACTTTGGTGGAAATGGCACGAGTTATGGTTAATAGTGCTGGCTTGAACGAGAGTTATTGGGCGGAGGCAGTCGCATGTGCTGCATACCTAAGAAACAGATCGCCGACGAAAGCATTAGATGGCACAACGCCATTTGAGATGTTTACGGGACATAAGCCAGTTGTAAAGCACTTGAGGGTGTTTGGAAGCATTGCCATTGCACTTGAAAAGGGTCCAAAGAAGAAGTTCAGGAGAAAGGAAAAAGAATATACGATGGTCGGATACTCGGAGTCGTCAAAAGCGTATCGGTTGATCGACAAGACAACCGGAAACGTGAAGATCAGTAGAGATGTTGTCTTCATTGAGAATAGTACATTTAAGAAAGGTGAACCGACAGCTGCTATAATTATGGTGGACGACGAAACTGATGAACAAGGTAACATGGCAGAGAGTAATGGTATTGTCGATAATCAGCAAGACATTCCGGACGGCCAAGACGACATTCAAGAAGTGGCCGTAAATACTGTGCCGGAAAGTGCAACACCGAAAAGGGGTCCTGGCAGACAAAAAATTATTAGAACTGGCTTGCGTGGAAGGCCAAGTCTTCAATACAATGTACTGAATATGATGTTAGCCAATGACATCGAAGTTCCATTAACCATGCAGCAAGCACAACAGAGTCCTCAAGCCGATGAATGGAAGTTGGCAATGCAGGAAGAGTATGATGCTCTAATTGGAAACGACACATGGGATTTAGTGGAACTACCACCTGGAAAGAAGCCCATAGGTTGCAAATGGGTGTATACGTTAAAAACGAATGCATCTGGAGAAGTCGAGCGCTACAAGGCGCGTTTGGTCGCAAAGGGTTGCAGTCAAAGATATGGCATAGACTACGAAGAGACGTATTCTCCAGTGGTACGTTTTGCGACAATTCGAATGATTTTGGCAATGGCAGCTGAGTACGAGCTATATGTACACCAGCTAGACGTGTCGACGGCATACCTAAACGGGAGTCTTCAAGAAGATATATATATGAGCCAACCAGAATTCTACGACGACGAGTCTGGACATGTTCTGAAGCTGAAGAAGTCTCTATACGGCCTTAAGCAAGCGGGTCGAGTTTGGAACACAAAGTTAGATAGCGTTCTAAAAAAGATGGGCTATCAAGCATGCGAGAGCGAACCATGCTTGTACACAAAATGTACAGAGAAAAAAGACGATCAACATAATCGCTGTATATGTTGACGACTTGATGTTGGCGTGTTCAAATGAGGGTGAGATGCTGGCTACTAAACAAGCGATTTCTTCTGAATTTCAGGTTGTCGACAAAGGTCCAATAACAAACTTTTTGGGTTTGGAAATCCAGAGAGAAGGAAAAACTGGTGCGATACGTGTGGGCCAAAAGAAGCATATAATGGGATTGCTTCATGAGATGGGCATGGTCAATTGTCGCACAGCTTCAATGCCGTTAGAAGCTAATTTTCAAGTCAACTGTGAGAATGAGTCGTGTAAGCGCGTTGATGTGACCGAGTATCAATCCGTCATTGGATCATTGATGTACATTGCGCTATGTTCACGACCAGATATTTTGCACTCAGTGTGCAAGCTTTCGCAAAGGAATTCGAATCCTCACGGCGAACATCTTGCTGCGGCAAAGCAAGTTCTACGATATCTGAACACAACGGCAGATTTGGCGCTGACGTACAAGAAATCCGGAGTTGATATAACTGGCTACGCAGACGCGGATTGGGCAGGTGACTCTACCGATAGGAAGTCGTTCACTGGATACACATTCATGTGGGCAGGAGCTGTTTTTTCATGGACGTCAAGAAAAACAAAAATCGGTTGCACTAAGCAGCACGGAGGCAGAGTATATGGCACTCTCAGATGCTGCAAAAGAAGCGATTTATTTGAGAAAATTAATTAAAGAAATGAATTTGTATTTTAAACTTGATTGTGTAACCATGCATGGCGATAATGTAGGCGCTTTAAATCTTGTAAAAAATCCAGTTTATCACGCCAGAAGCAAACACATTGATGTAAAATATCACCATGTAAGAAATTGTCTTGAGCAGAATTTAATTAGTTTAACATACTGTCCAACAAATGAAATGATTGCCGATATACTGACTAAGAATTTGTCAAAAGTAAATCATAAGAAATGTACTGCGTTGCTCGGATTAAACTAAACATTAACAATCGAATTGAGGAAGAGTGTTGATATGGCAATTCTCTGTTATATGTTAGGTGGCAACGCTATTAGCTATTAAGAAGTATGATGAAATAAATTTAGTCTCTTGTAAGCAGCCAAACGTTGCAGTTCTTCTTACTCATCAAACCAACAAGTTTTAGCTATAGTTGATTGTAAATGTTAAAGAAAAACGTATGATAAGTTCCTCCAAGTATGCGGGCAACCCAAAAGCCAGCGCTTATGTAGATGAATAGTTAGATTGTTACTTAACAGCTAAATGATAATTAAAACTAAATATACATAGACATAAATAAACAATAAATATGCACTTGAATAAATGTTTAGTTAGTAAGTGTAAATATTGTATTAAGTGTAGACATACTCGAAATATTACTTCATTATTCAAATATGCAAATAATTATTATTTAGAGAGAAAACAAAGTGAATAAAATGTGCATATAGTAATTTAGACAGACCCACTAACTATAGTTAAACATTATTTAGTTGTTATTCAAATGAATAAATATATAATTATGTATATGTAGATCATACAATACAACCATTAGGCATATGGCATAAAAAAAATCCTTCAATTTACAGACTAAAATCAATTTTTAACCCATTTCTCATAAATATATATGTATGTAATGTATTTAATAAATAATTATGAATGTAACTGCCGCACTAATGAACTGCACTGAACATTAGGCAGACAATTAGATATGCATTTATATGTGACTGCTCCCAATACCATAAACCATCTATCCATATTAAATATTACGACAAATATTTATGAAATACATTACATTATGAATATTTGCATTCAGATACAGATACAATACAAACATAATATCGATACTTATAGATTCGTTTTCGTATGTTGTTTATCTATTAGAAATAACTGAAACTAAGTGTATGTCTATGTGTAATTATTGATATTGAATACGCGTATTTACAATGTAGTAATTAAAATGCAAATAAAAATGCCATAATTATGAAATTTAAAACTAACCAACGCCGTTTGATTGTTCATTGTTTTAGATAAAAGAGGCAAATTACTTACTAAATCAGAGTTTTTATCAGCACAAAGGTAAGTTTGTAAGAAAATAATTTCAATTTCAAATGCGCTTAAAAGCAGGCAACAATATTTCTTTCTCCCCCAACAAATTCCTAACGTAGGTAAATTCAATAGTTTTCTTTCTCATCAGTTTCGTATGCAGGTCGTAATATAATTCCTTTATTTTGTTACAAAGAAAACACTTTTGTAACGAAATATAAATAAATACATGTGCACAAAAGCTAGCAAAATATTTCAGTTATCAATAAAATATTACTTACTTTCTTAATAGAGCTGCAGTGAAGCCAATGAAATGAAAACATTCTTTGATGTTTTAGAGCAATTAAATTGCCAGCATTTTCTGCTTCTTTAAAGTCAACACTTAAATTTATGCAATTTGAATTTGCACATTTTAGCAAAACTAACATGAAAACGTTTTTGGCGCACAAATGTAAGCAATATTAATTTGAGTTGCTTATACGCAAACAAAATGCTCAAAACGCTAATTGAAGTCACAACTTTCCACCTGTAACTGACGCCCTTTTCCATTTTCCTTCGGTTATTTCCCCTTACCAGCCGGTGGCTGCCCTTCGAGTCGAGTTTCAACAAAGCAACGCACTCTTAATTAGCTGCAAAAACCCAAATTATGCATGGACAAAGCCAAGTGAGTGTGTCAGTTTGTGTGTATGTGTGTTTGTCTGGGTATTTGAGTGCGTGTGTGTGTGGGTAACCGCGCCCATTTTAACTACAAAATAATTACGTGCTAGGCAATTAATTGCCAAAGGGTTAGAGTGCCATTAAAAAAAAAAGCGTAGCCGACCCACGTGCAGCATGTGGCAACATCCGGCAGCCATTTGTTGCAAATCGACATCCACTTCCGGTATGCGCTAATGCAGACAAGAATCTGGGGTAAGGGTTGCACAACGTTTGCTTATGAGTGGTTTGCAGTAACATGCCGGAAAAATTAAAAAACGAAAAGCTGACGCAAAAATTTTCTTAATGTAAATTTAATCAGTGGATTGGTGGAGAGCTGAGGGGAAGTGGAAGACGGTGCCAGAAGTTTTAAAGGAAAAATAAGCGAAAAGCAAATTCATGTAAATATAAATGGAGTTGAATCATCAAATAACTGATCAACCAAAAAATTCAAAAGGAAAGTAAATCATCAATTAATATAAATTTTAAATTAAAGTGAGTGATTTATAATAATTCCTTTATAAAATAATTTAAAACTGCTTTTAAAGTGCATTCAAATATTAATTAAATCATTTTTAATAGTAGCTAAATATTGATTTATAACAATATGTTGTATTCTCTAAAAAATATTTTTGTTTTTGCTATTATTTCAATTATCTTCTATATAAATTTTTCCACAAGAACACACACTACATTTATTTTTTAATATATTGTATATTTGCTTAACTGTTTTACTAAAGAAACACACAAATTTGTTAAGTAAATAATACAAAAATTATGAAACAGAGTGGTTTTTCAATACCAGACAAAAATTCTCAAATAATTAAATTAGTGTATAGAAATTACACATTTGATTATGTATTTCACATAAACAATAAACAAATTGCAGCAAATTGTGCCTCATTTGATGGTGTGAAATCCTTTTAATATCCTAGCAATTGCTGTCAATCAATTATGTAGCTGAAATTGTTGGCAGTCCATAAAAGTTGCTGTCGTCATTAATATATGTAAACAATCATGGCAATTGTTTTTCAAACTGCCGAGCAGACACAAAGAGGGAGACAGAGAGAGAGAGAGAGAGAGTGTGTAAGTGAGACGACAACCAACTGGAGGCTCTGATGTGCTGGCAACAAAGTGTGGTGATGTGTTGGTCCTTCGCAGCTCCAGGCGAGCATAAAAACAACACATAATCATTTTATTAGCTGCAAGGCGGACGCACTGAAGCGTGACCAAAGGATTCCGGCGGATTGTTGTTCATCCGGTTCTGGTTGTTGTTGTTGTTGTTGCTGCCATTGGAAATGACGGAGTTCAACTGCTTTGGAGTACGTGTTGGCCACGTTGTTGCTGGTTTTGTTAACGCTACTTGAGTTAACATGTTGCTGCAGTAAGACCCCATCATGTGTCATGTTCAAGTGTGTGTGAGTGTGTACGACTGTGTGTGTGAGAGCAGCACGTTGAAGTTTTCTCGTTAGCAAAACTAATTATCCGTTCTTGCTGTCAGCAAAATATCGTTAAACGGTAGGTGACATCCACACGCAAGAGTGTCTCTGGCTGTGTGTGCGTGTGAGCGTGTGTGGCTGTTGACTGTGCGTGTCTGGCGACCCACGCTGACCGCCATTTTGCTGCTGTAAAGAGCATCAAGCGTCAGGGTAAATGACCATTGATTGAAGCGCTGCAGCAGCATAAAAAGACTTTGATTCATGAACTGAATGAAACTGCGTATTAGCAACGGGTCAGTGTACAGTAATAACTCGATTTAAGCGACGAGAAATTTGAATAATTTAATAAAAAAGGATAGAAAAGAGTAGAAGTTATTTTAAAACAAATTTAAAAGCAACAAATATTAGTTTATCTAGAGCTGTTTAAAAAGATATGGAAACTGGGCCGCTAACAGTCGAGTATCTGAAATGTTGCGCTGTTATTTCTTATCAATTTAAAGAAAGAACGAGTCTATCTGCTTTCTTAGCTCCCCAATTGAACTGATCCAACAATAAGATGCTAAAATTTATATAAATGGAGCTGAGCAACTGAGCAACTTATAGAAATGCAATCAACGTAAATGTCATTTGATGTTTTAAGCCTGTTAAGGAGGCCGAATGAAAGAAAACTCAACTAGTAGATGGGGAGCAGCAGCTGCTCAAAAAACGAAAAGTGGAAACTGTTTAACAAAATTAACAATTCATTGCATGAAAAGTTTTTGTGCCGCCCTCATCTGAGTAGTACCTGCTGGACCCCCATAGAGTAGGTATTTTTATTGTTAGGCGAGAACAACAAAAAAAAACTGAACAACGAAGTAAACAAACAAACAAAAAGAGAAACGGAAGCTGGCAAACAAGCGGAAGGCTCTGGCACTCAACTAATGGCAGCATAATGCGTTTATTGTGGAATCACAAACAGAGCAGCGCAGACAGGCACAAGTGTGGGGGAAAATTGAGGAAAACCCCCGTCAGTGAAAAGTCCCCAAACAGGCAAAGGGCGGCGCGATAACCGAGCGCAAATGTCAACGCAAAAGTCAATCAGTGCGAGAGCAGTTCCAAACTTTATAGAATATTGTAACCACCCCCAGGTTTGCCCCCATTGAATCTCCCGCCCTCTGCCAGAGAGGAAAAAACACGCACGCACTTTTCAATAGTCAGTAGACAGGCAGCAGACAGCCAAAGCATTCAAAATCAATTCAATTGAAATACGATTTCGTTTTTTTTATTTTCGATTTTTTCTGGGATTCTACCATTTTTACATTTTTAGTACCTCCGTCTGCTGACTGCATGACATTGTCGCTTTTTGTTGTTTGCGAAACTCACTTGAAAACTGCCAAAAACTGTTCATTCTCATTTTAATTTTGACTGTCGGAAATGAATCATTTCCGCTGCATTCCGTGCCACTAATGAGACGTAATGTGATGTTCATGACTTTTGCTTCCCTATAGCCCTATATAGAGTACATGAAGTAGATTCTACTCGAATCAGCTTTGTCATGTTGCTGTGGCCAGAAATTAATTGCCATTGCGGCATAATGTCGTTTGTCAAAAGTTGTTGCATACTTAGCGGCGCGATGACAGCCGCCTATAATGAGTACTCATGAATGGTACTCAAAGCACTCGCATCTGTGGCTTAAGAAAACTCAACGCAACTCAACTTAAGATACTTATAGCTCATTAAACAGTCGCATCAAGTGCGACAAAAGCGCAAAGTCATGCCACGCCCATAAACTCTCCCCACAAAAGTGACTGACAGACAAATTTACAAAATGGCTTCAACGGTTAAACGTTTAATAAATTGCATAATGAGTTGCTTAAGCAAATGAATGAGATTTCAAATGCCTTGAAGCGTTCAGTTGCTAATGAACATTATTTGGTGTAGACTTTAGTTTGTAGTTTACTTAAGTTTTGTTGCAGTTCAAAATACATGAATTAATTGGAGAGTTGGTAAAGTTTATAACGCACTTTATTCTGTGTTATTTGAACTACGATTAATATTTGTTTAAGGTGAGCAAAATGTAGTAAAATAATCTAATATTCAATCCAGTTTTGAGTATATTTTTCAATAAGTCTTGCCCAATTTTAAAGTCTAAAGCCCTTAAGACTCGCCCACCTGAAAGGTACATTACAGTATGCTTATTTGAATATGCTCTTTGTTCCCACTGACCAAACTAATTCCATTAACTCACACAAAGCTTACATTGCTGACACTTGTTTTCGGCCACCCACTGCTTGACCATTGCGTGGGCCAACTTCAGGGCCAAAAGTTCAATTAATTAGCTACAAGAAATTGCTTAGACAGATTTGTAAATCTTTGAACAGCTACGAACATTTGTCACACGCTCGCTTTCATCAGTTCCATCATCTTCATCTTCATTGAGTCCATTCAGAAATTTTTGGAGACAGACTGCATTCTTCTTAGTCACCCTTAAGATTATGCTACCAACATGCTTTGTATACTGCTGAGCTTTTCAATATTAATTGCAGAGCTTCGAATAAACGGATAGCTAGAGAGAAGAGGCGTAAACGGGAGGTAAAAGAAGGTCCTTGGGGTCAGTGCAAACACAAAAGCCTTTGACCCATGTCCTTTTTCGTTGACTTTTGATGAATGGACAAGAATTCGACATGGCATGAATGAGCATTTTAAATAAATTAGTTGTATTACAGTTGCATTTGATTCATAATACCCTGCAGATAACATTTCTGAAGCGTAGTTACTAGACTTGAATAAAATGTAGTATTATTATGCTTTAAAAATACGAATAGTTAAAATAAAATACCCAAACAAAATATATAATATTCCCCTTACGCGGCATCTTCTTCTTCGAGCACTTCCACTACAAAGTTTCTACTTCCTATGCCATTTTCTTTGATTATTTGTGGACAAGACGAGCACATAATAAATTACGTTCTCAAATTGATTGAGACTTGGGATTGCGACATGATGGAAAGCTATGATTAGCTGAACCTTAAGAAGTTATAAATCAAGACATAACATAAGTAAACCACACAAGCTTAAATTAAAAAAAAATTTATATGTAAGTAAAAGAGGCAACTTCATAAACGAAATTCACTTAAAGTTTAATTAGAAACCAACTGAGAGATGATGAGACGAACGATTTATGCCTTTGGGTTATAAATTAAGATAATAAACCACCAAATTGTTATAAGTTAATTAAGCTAAATGAAAAGCTTTTAAGCATCAACTCCAAGGCTACGATGATGAGCTGAGACCATCATCAAGGTGAAGCAGGGCACAAAAAATGCCAGAAAAGGCAGAAAGACAGCAAGGCTCAAGGAATGCAAAAGGAAGGACGAAGTACTCTTCATACTTCAGAGTCTGACTGAAGAAACTGAAAGACAAATGTCTGGCAATTTGGCTAAATGGCAAAACTCGGATAAGTAAAACAGTAAAACATGCACAGGAGCATAATCAAGACAATAATTATTATTGTCATGTGTGTATTTGAGTCAAAGTTTTCTCAGTGCGTGTGTGTGTGGGAACCAACTTTTCTCTTACCAATTTTTGACAGGCAGACAGACAGACAACGTGCGTTAATTATGGCCATCTGCTAGACGCCAGACGCTCCTCAAATAGCATTAAGGAAATTGCCTTGAATCGCATACCTATGCACACATAAATAGTTGTTCCAACAACATTACTGACTATAGTTCTTGTTGTTGTTGTAGTGACTCAAGTTGATTTTGTTACTATGCTTGTTGTTGTCTAACTTCCATTGTTTGTCCATCAACTGTCTGAGTAGGAGTAGCGCTTAAAGGCTTTGCGCATATTTAAACTGATCCGCTTAATGTTGGTAACTGGCTACTTTGGACATTGCCAGTACTTGTTATTGATGTACTCTGATTGGCATATTGAACAGTTTACTGACTGATTGACAGTCTTAGTTAGTTATAATGCAGACAGTACCTGCTATAAGCATTTACCACTTAATAGTTATGGAAATATGCCAAAATTATGAGGGCATGTCAAATTTGTGTAGACGAGTTTTGAGAAAGACAGGGAAAATGTTCGGGAAGGCTTGCAAAGCTTTGTTTAAGGTGAGCATTTAAATTTGTAGCAGTTAACTAAGTTTTAAACTTCTTTAAAGCTTATTTATTAATATAACAAGACTTTTTACATTTATCGTCTAGTTAACGTGTATTTCCATCATCTTATATAAAGCTTTCACACACTTATACAGTTTTTTTTGGTTTACTAAGACCAACTTAACTCAAGCCATTTTAATTAACTCGCAGCATAAATCAAACAAGCAAACATTATGCTTAAATTATTTAAAAGCCCCAAAAGACAAGCCAACAATTATAAATAAACCGATAGACATGACCAAATGACATGCTTGAAAATGTTTGCCAACCGTTTAAGACACACATACACAAGTACACACGCAAATACACAACTACACACACAACTGCACACTACTGCCTAGGCAAACAAATTAAGTTTGAAATACTCAAAGACAACATCTGTGCTTAAACAGATCTATTTGTGTTCATTGACAGCAACATTTTCTGTTGTCTGAAACTAAACTGAAACTGAACCACACAATATTTTGCCATTGAGTGTTTATATTTAGTTGCAGTTAGCAGTAGACTGTTTAATCATTTAATGTGGCAACAAAGTTTTCTTCTACTCTCACTCTCCTACTGCTTTTTTTCAATGCTTCAGGCTACAAACTTGTTGTATTTGTGGCATGAGATATGACTTGTGAGTACTCTGAGTACTCAGACAGACTCTGACAGCCGCCTGAATGATTTCTTTTTCGATAATATTAAAGTGAATTCTGTGGCGCTTTTGATTTGTTCGCTTTGCTTGGGGCTACCTTGTTGTTTGGCAACACTCCCCATTTTAATACCCTCACAGAGGGTAGTTCAATTAGACCACAATGCGTGGGTAGATGTTTTGAAACTATTTTTTTATTGGGGACTTTGGTAAAAAATAAAGTATGAGCAAAAAAAATGTAAAAAGAAAAGAATAGAAGGAAATATAGATAAGTGTGAATTTGAGGGACAAGCTAAGAAGAAGCATTTTGAGAAATGTACTTATGAGAAAAAAGAAGAATCAACCTATTTAGCGGCGATCTATTTGTTATTGGTCTGTAATGTATTTTCAAATATGGTTTACTAAGATAAATAGGTTCCTATAGTCCCAAAAGGGTATATAATTGTCATTATCATCTCACAACTCCTTAAGTTTCTTTCTAATTTAGTATGAGGCACTTGAAGTTCGCCACTTCAGCGATTTGTTGTAAACTTCTGTTGCAAGTAGTGAGCACATAAACTTTGTTAAATACACAAAATTAATTTGATTACAAAATTACAAAACACTTGTCGTAGCTCAAGGCGTTTATTTCAGAAATAGCGTGTTAATATGATCAAGTTGTGTCAAAATTATTGAAAAATATTTCGACAGTCCACGCGAGGTGTTGGCTAAGTGTGGCTGCAGGCCAAGAAAGACGCTAGAAATGGCAGCTGTTTAAGGACTCTTGAACATTTAATGAGTTTGTTAGTTGAACGAACGCGTCACATTGTCAACTTTGTGCAATTTGTGTGCTTAATGCTGCCTGAAATAAGATTTGAGAGCGTCGCTCGTCTGTAGCTCATGTGGTTATTTGAGCTCAATGTAATGGAATTTTTAAGTGAATGTCACAAATGCAGAAACAGCACAAACAGCTGCTCAAATATGCAAAGACTCGACTAAGACACCCACAAACGCACACCAGCACACACTCTCATACACCTTGTCAGCTTATTACGTATACGACCTGCTGGTTTTTATTTATTTTGAGCGCAGCGCATCGAAGGGGAGCATTTTTGCTACTGTTGTAGACAATAGCGATTTTGTGTGTTTATTTGAGCTTATATGCACATCATCTATCATCAAGTTAACACACACACACACCCGCGCAAGCCCACACACACACACTTACACCCACGCTTGAGCTGCATCAATTTTCATAGTTCCATTATTATGATTGTTATTAACTTAAATAGAAAATACTTGACTATTTCATAAATCTTAACTCCCTTGGAACACACGCTGTGCATCTGAGCTCTGCTCACTTTCCTTCTCTACTCCTCTCTCTCCCTCTCTCTCTCTCTCTCTCTCTCTCCTTCTCTCTGTCTCTGAGGAACTGCTCTTGATGGAACTGTCTAAGGGAGGAATTTGGAGTTGGAGGCGTGTTGCGTCAAGTAGATTTATGTTGTTTTATGCGTGTCCTGCTACGAGTCCTGTAATTTTCGGTGATGATTTTGGTTTTGATTTATATTTGCCAACGAATGTCAGAAAGATTTCCATTTGAATTTAAGTAGGCGGTAAAAAGAAAGCGAAGTGACTTTAAGGCATGTAAAATACGAAATGGGAAAGTAGAAAAACTACTAAAAAATAATAATAACTACATCAGTAGCTATTTTAGGCAAAACTCTTTAGAACAAATATTTTCAGTCAAGTATTTTATAGGTAAAATAATCCAATTCTTCAATATTTTGTTTCATTCCAGTTCTTGATTTGCTTTCCTTATGAATTTTTATCACCAATCCAAAACATAATTTAACCTTTATCCAATTTTGTTAAAATCCTCAGCTAATAAACCATTTCACCTAGAAAATTGGGCAATTAATTGGCCAGCAAGAAGCCAAAGGCAATTGTACTGAAAAAGGGGGCATGTAGTAGTTGCATGCAACAAAGCGGCGCGATGACAACATCACAAAAGGCGCAAAAGTTTTAATAAATCCGCAAATTACTTAATAAGCAAACTCCTTTCTTACAACTTCTCCCTCCCACCACCATAAAGCGGTTGACGAAGATGGCCATGATAAGCTAAGCAAGAACAAATAACGTGGCCGTAAAGAAAGCGCCTTAAACTATGCAGCGTTTGTAAAGCGGTAGGGGAAGTGTTGACATTTTAGCTAATTTATGGCTAGTTTTCAGAATAAGAATTTGAACTAAAGCTAACTATTTTCAAAAAAAACTGTCTTCAAAGTTAAGTATTGCTTTAAGAATATTTAAGATAGTTTGCACTGAAGCCAAGTAAATATTTATCATAAATAGTCTTCATTTAGACAAACTAATAATTTTGCAGAAATAAAATTGTTTAATAAAATGTATAGAATATTTCAAGTATATTTTTATTCTGTTAAAAACTTGCTAAGAATTCAGATATTTTTTAAATCAGGTTTTTATTTTAGCTAATTCCAGTTGGTCCCTAAAAAGTCCAGAACTTTAATCCCCTCCAAGATCGTCGCCACTGTGAGCAGGAGTGCAACTGAAAGTAGTCCAGAAAATGGCGCTGAAAGCTGTTGACTGGTGACTGTTAACTGGGCTGTTTAGCATTAAGCTAAATTACGGCAGATGGCGGTTAGACAAAGCAACAATAAAGCAGAACAGAGAACGAATAAAAGCTAAAGAAAGTCGGTGGATAAGAGACAAAGAGCGAGAGAGAGCTACACTCGCACATATCACGTTGCTTGGTTGTCTGGTAAAAATGGTCGCATAAGCGATTTTTATTTCGCTTTGTAAGTTAATTTGCGCACTATTGTCTGTGCACAAGGAGGGGTGCTGAGAGGGGTGGGGCAACCACTGCGTAGCACGACAAATTGTTGTTGTTGCTCTTCTTGTTTTCCTTTTGGTTGTTGTGCTGCTTTTGTGGCCGCATCGCCTTTTGCACTTTTTAATGTAATTCAATTTCAATTTTGTGTTTAATCTACAAGGCCTAAAGCTTTTTAAATAAATCCTAAAAAAAACAAACACGGTTACATAATTTTCCATTGATATATTAATTCATTGTTAATATGATTAATTTTCTGATACAAATATTATTAACTATAATTCAGATAAATTATGAAGTATATGAATCATTATAAGCTAATTAAAACTCAATAAATCATAACAAAATATAGCATTAGCCTTTCATCCTTGTCAAAATACCTTTACTAAGAATTCATTTATTTAATAATGTAATACATAATTTCACAACTCCTACTAACACATTTGTGGAGTCAAATTTTGGGCAACTCAAACAGAGACAGAAATTTCGACTGTCACAAATCATAATCAGGCAACAAGAAGCCAATTTAAGGCTAAAACAAACAACTAACGAGTAGCTATTTCTAGAAAGGGACACAGCTGGATGACTTCTGAGTTGTCCGTTCCACTTGTTTAATCCGCAGCAACTCTGGCAACTCTGGCGACCCACATAATGCAAATTGCTCTTGTAATTTTCACAGCAGCGTCGATGTAATTCATCAGTCTTTGCGTAAAGACACGGAACAACGCGAGTTTTCCTCTTTTTTGGTGGGGTCTTTAGACAAATTTTGCAGGATTAAGTGAAGCAACGCTTTTGGCTAGAAAATCTTTATCGTTGTTGTTGCTGCTGTTGCACGCAACGTTGCAAATGTTGCAACATTTTCGCAGCTCGGCAGTTGGCAGCTTTGCGCTTCATTCCATTTATTATGTCTGTGTTTATCTCCTTTTTTGATTGCCAAAAATATTTCAAATGGGTTCAGAGCAAATGCTTTTTATTTGGTTTTAGGATATCCTTTTCAAGCAGACAAACGCAGCTTTCATGGAGCATTTTTCATACGCACACCACACGCTTCCAAGGCTAACACACATACAGATACGCAGATACATTCGGTCATTGCAGATACATTTACAGTTGCAGCTACAGATACAGGAAACAAACGCCGGGCTTTGAATGCGCCCCTAAAACAGTCGCTGTCAGTAGTTTTCGGCGAGATTTGCTGAACTGAAGCTGTTAAAGAGTATCCAAAATGGGTATATGGGCTGGAAGAAGTTGAACCAATATATCTAACTTTATTCTTTGAGTAACGCATGATAAAAAGTTAAGTTTTTTTGTAAACTAATTTCTACTGATTTTACTATACACTTCCATACTAAAATACACCTTTAATCTATAAATTTTCTAGCGCATTTACTAGTCGTTACACTACCCTCTCTTATAAATCTTATTCACTTTGTTTTAGCTATTGTTTTGGCATTGTTTTTGGCCTTTGCCCACCTATCATGGCACTGTTGTTTACATGTTCATTCGCGGGATTTTTCACTCGAAATTGGAAAGTCGACGGCGACTTTTCTAGGTACCACACACAAAGAGTTAAGTCCTCTCCTCACATGGAGACTTCAACGCGTCTCTATCTGTAACTATTGGGAGTACGGGGAGGGGAATACGAAAGGGGGTAGGTGGTTTGTTGGGCAGCTTATTGTGTGGCCAGGCATTGTGGCAATAAATGAAGTTTTTGACTCTACTCTTGTTTTTTTCTTACTTCTATGCTTTGTGGCTTGCCTTTTGCATTAAGCTTGTTATAGCTTTAATTTGGCAGTATCCTTGGGAAATCGCATCAGCGCAGCTGGAGATCGTTAAATAATTCATGTCAGGCCGAAACCGAACCAAAAGAATGGGGAAAAGAGTGGGGAAAATAAAACAAGAAAAGAAACGCAATGAAAGCCAAATTAAGCAGTTGAAATCGTTTAGCCAAAAAGGAGTTGGACTGAGACTGAGTCTGGAGACTGGGAGAACGCAGCTGGATGCCTGAAACGCCTGATTTACGGTGCAATAATTTTCATCTCATTTTCATTACTTTGCGAGCTAAGCTCGCAGTCCTTTTGCATAAGGACCTGCAGGAATATCGTCTGCCAGGTGGAATTCCTTTAGGCCAGGTGAGAGGCTATGCTACTGTTTAACTCCAATGCTATTTATCATTTTCGTAACGCTTATATATGTGGTTTTGTTTTGGTTGGGGATACTCTCTAGCCGTTATGGGCTAGAACTGGAGCAAATGTCATTTTCCCAATTTTCCCAGCAGCTGCACAGTTTCCAGGCCGCATTTTTATGCTGTTATATCCCAACCTTTGCTCAAGTTTCAAGTGCTTTCAAAGTTGCGAACAAGTCGCACAAAAAAGGATCAACAAGGCACTTGAACAACAACAGCAACAGAGGAACACGAATGGCAGCGGCTGTGACACTTCAGAACAACGACAGATTTACATCATTTATTGCACAGACAGGTAAAAGGTAACAGAGGCTAGCAGTCAGCAGCAGACAGTTAACAGCTAACAGGTGGCAAAAACATGATTGAAACAACAACTATTAAAGCTGCAGTCACACTCGACCATTATAGACATGTTGTTGGTGGGGAAAATCTCAGATTTCTCTATACATTTTAATGCTAAAGATTTTTAAACATTTCCGAACATTTACCTATTCAAATCTTGTCTATATATGTCAAATTATACATTTCCTTGTATATATAATAATATTCTACTTCTAGTAACAACTGTCATTATTTTTTCTCTTCTAAAAATACTTCCAATTGTCATTTCATTAAATGAAATTTCTGTAAATCAACAATTCATTACAAATATTGCTATAAATTCCAATTGCAAAATGTTTTTAGATGCCTATGGAACACCCAAGGAGGTAACATCTGAAAATCTGCACGAATATTCCTATGACACGGTATGTACAGAGGTTAAATCGAACTATAGATTTAGATAACAAAAGTGCGTTTGCAGAACGGCGTTATGTTGCTGACATCGTCGGACTTTGAGATATATATACCACCACGTTGGCAAGGCACTGTCTACAGCACTGAGGAGATACTGGATGTGTACCGCAAGCGCTTTAAGGTTTAGATTAACTTTTATTGGCTTCAACATAACCTATAACCTATTTCTTTTAGCCCGACTCCACCTTATTGACCTTTCATGCCCTGGAGCCCTATGAACCCGAGTTAATCTGCTGTGAGCGTTGTGTGGTGGAGATAACTGTTTTACCCGCTGGACAGACACTGCACAGTGGCACAGATATCGTTGTTTTTCTGGTTAAAATCTACGAAGTGAACACACTGATCACCAAAGAATTTGGCACTGAACTGAACTTCTTCCCCAACACCCATCACTATCATATACGCATCTTGAACGAAGGCATCGATATACTCTACTTGGATGATAAAATCTATGATGCGGACTCCATGTGCTATCAAAATCAGTGTGTGCACAATCTAATGAAAAAGCTGCAGCCGCTGGGTGTAAAGAGTCTCTCGGGCAAATCTTTACCCGAACATCTCAACAAAATGTGCCGCAAAGTGGATCATATTGTGGCTAACAAGTAAAGCTAACTTCGATAGATATGGATATATATATATATATATATATTCTTTACTGCTGCTTTGTGTCTGCTTGATACCCAATCTGATGGCGACGCATTAGTTGCAGCTGACTGAGCGACCTGTCAACAGTCCTTGTCAAATTTTAGTTGTTCCTATAAACGATTTCATTTCAATTTCTTCAGAATTTATTAAATGTTGTTTACGAAAGAAATTGGCGAGTATCGTATATATTGTTACTAAATGGTTTTTTATAAACTAAACACAATTTTAACTGAATTTTTTATGGTAAATTCAAAGCCATTCTGGACATGATTCTAGCTGTGATTTCTGCATGATATATCTATACTTATATTTGCTATCTTATTTTATTTATTTTAGGTTATTGGAATCTTATTCCTATCCTTTTAATTTTTCATCCACTTCAACGACGAATTGAGCTTTTCTGGAATGACATGGAAAATTCATAGTATTTGCACTATTGTTCGTTATGCAAAGTGTTTTGTGGCCTTTTTTAAGTTCCCCCTTCACACACACATTAGTATTCATAACAAAATATCATCTATTCGTATATAATACATACTCGACTTTTGCTGTGCTATGACAAATCCCTTTAGGCAGACCTCTGCGTGACATCTTTGCTCTCATTTCTCTGCCTTTTGTTTTTCTCTCTTCTGTCTTCCAAAAATTCCCCTTTCTCTCCTTTCGTTTCCTTTCATTCCCCCAAAAAATCTACACCGTATAATAATAATCTTCTTTTGGTCTTTTCAATGCGGCCTTTGGCTATTTTATGGCTTTGCAATCGTTCTGTGACTGTGAGTGGAATATCTAATGGATGCGTGCAACTAATTGAGTTGGCTTCAAGGCAAAGGATTTC